>OU015693.1:12855000-15710000 GCA_907165295.1 Nomada fabriciana
ACGTGGGCCAAAGACAACGACCACGCGGGCATACGATGTTCACCGTCCTGCTATATTTAAACGGTGCTGCGATCCGGTCGCGGCACTTTTTGCGTGTCAACGAGGTTGACGCACCCTTTGGGCCATTCTACATAGCGAGGACACTAATTTAGAGGCGTGTCGGCATTTAGAATGTATCGGGTTCAGCGACGTCATCATTAGAGCAGCTCCACTCGTTCAGGAGGACCGGTCCACGAAGTGAAGTAGATAGGGACACGGATTCCGAGGGACACCGGTGTCTCTCGTGTCTTCAGTTGACACCCTCCGAGATACGGTGCTTATGTTAATGCGAAGGGAAACGTGTACCAAGAGGAACGGGCAGGGACTGACACACAATGCGGCTCGCGCGACGATATCCGTGCAGCCCAGGGCCATTAATAACGAACGGGACGAACTCAATGAATCAAGGACTCAGTGTTCCATTATAATGCAAATATTCGACGCTGTTTAATGACGGCGCTGTTTAATGTTCGCTGCGCCCCGCTGGAATGTTAAGTGTACACGCCCTTTGCCGGAGATCTTCTTGTCGTGCTACCGAGGTGACCATTTCGAGCGCACCGGCAACCTGGTCTTCTGGAATCCTTGAACCTGGATATTTGTTTCTCAGAGGCACGCTGGCTGTTGCATTTGATACATTGCAACAGCTGCAGCCACAGTGCTGGGAATGATTTAAAGGTGTGGGTTTGCAGGTGTTCTTGCTCTTTGGGAGAGGGTTACTTTCAACTCTGCTATATTTCGTTGTCAATATTTATCGTGAAACTTTAGAAACGAGGACATAATTATGTATAGATGTAGATGCAGTAATAGTCCAATGCTGGTGGTTTTTTAAGTGCGTCAGTATACACAAAAAGGAAAGGACGAATTGCAGAATTCACGTGGCACTGTACTTAGTTACCGTATGTTCGACGCTTTGACCCGTATTTCAAAATACGCTGTTAAATATGTAATGGCTCTTTCCATTCAACCTCTCGTAGATGTATGCAATGGGACATCATTAAAAATTTGACTAACAATTTACTTGTTAAAAGGCCCGCTTTGAATACAACTGTACGAGGTACTCCAGCAAAAAGACCATTCTGCCTTCTTCGCCAGGTTGCTTTAAACGCGGAACGATCGTTTCATTATCGTTCAAATTATATTTTTATCTATCGAAGTCTCACCCGGAACCGGGACCAAATAACACGCTCGAAATAAACAGATCGACGACTTTTTCTGTGCACGATATCGCATCGAAACGATGAGAGAAATAGAATCGTGAATTTAATCGAATCGCTGCTGTTAATTGGAATATTATTGCCCTACACAGGAGACATCGAAAGAAGTTGAAAAATAAACTCCCCCGGATGATTTCACTTCCCCCGCGATCCCCCCGGAGGTATAATAATTTAAACGTTCCTCTTTGCATTTGTGCGCGTGGTTACAAGGACGGCTATGTATTCTGTGTGCTTACCAATGCCCCTTGTTCAAAAGTTTCGCCCGTGTTTCAAAGGTGGATTACGATCAGCATAAAATACGACAGAATGTCTCATATCGCAGATGCCTCGGCAGATCTGCTTCGTCTAGACGTTTACTTTGCCCAGGTTGCTGCAAGATAAACCGAACTTTCCACGATGAGATAAGTTGGCGAAGAATTAATACAGCTACCATCTCACGGCGGATCGCTGCAAGCGAAGCCGTGAATATTCCACAACGCTGGTAATTATCGAAATTTTGTTCTCTTACATGGGTCTACGCGATTTCCCCTCTCGGCCAATTGTTTAGAAGTTAAAGTAACGCAGCGTTGAACCAGAGTTCCGTTCGCCCGGAACGTCGCGTGCCACTGTACCGTTCCGATTCCCCTGCCGCGAACCAGTTCAGCCCGAACATCGAACTTATTAATTCGCACGGAACAATTCGAAGGTGAATTTTCTTTCGACGGTTGCGATACAACGGGCGAAACCTAACGCGCAAAGTTCCGATGCTAATCGCTGGAACTTGTAATGGGAAGGTGGAACTGTTAGGTCGGGAGAGTACGAGGAAATAGTTCGAAACACATATTCCTTCGCATTGTTACAGAAATGTTCGCGGATACTCTTGATGATATTCGTAACATCGGATATCATCAACGATTATTCTGCCCGAGAAACTTTGGAATAATCGACATAACAATAAGATGATTTCGAGCGCCTCAATTTGCATTAATAACGTTGGAGGAATTGACCTACTTGCAAACTTGTATTAACAGGGGAATTCGAAGGGACCCTGAACTTTTTATATTCCGTCGAAAGTCCTTGCATCGTCTTACGACGATCATTACGAATTATTAATTGATTTGCGTCCAAGAAGTCGATATCATTAAAGTCGATAGTTACAACAGCTTTATGTCTATCTAACTCAAACTAGCCAAATGTCAGGACGTCAGGGAACTCATGAATTTGCATGGACCAAGCCAAATATAATCTTAGTGCACACAGATGCTTCTATCTCTCTCTCTCCCTCAGCCTTTCTCTCGCTCTTCCTCCCTCTCGGGTTATAGGTGGTCTCAGCCCGAGGACTCAGCTCGTTCTCGCCGCTCATGCTACGTCGTGGATAGGAAGTGCAGATTGCCTTGTTTAATTACTGGTGAGGGATGGACGAAGGACTTCGAGGGCAATCAGCTTATTTGTATTTGCTTACAGATTTACGCCGCTTCGGTTGGAGGCTGATTTCCAAATCTCACGAAATCGTGGGCCAACATCATCTTACTCTTGTAACTCGTGGAACGCAACTGATTAGACCCATCAGAGTTACGTACCTTCGGTGCACCGAAATTTGTTTAAACTTCTTCGAAATATGTATAACCTTGTTGCTTCAGTATTTTGGGGGATGTAACAACTTGACATATTCAGGATACATGGCGTATCGCGAAGTTAAGTATTTAACTGCACTCGTGGAAGACGAGATTTCCCACATTGAGCTTTTGAAGATCAAACAGATGTTCATACTTTTGATGTCTACCTTTTTCCAAGGCGTAATATATAATCCGGCGTTTTAGAAAAATTGAGCTCTTTCGGATGTTAAATATGTATTAGCACGCCTTATGAAAAGGGAGCTTTTTCCCGTGCACATTTTCGAAAGGCAAATATTTAGTAGCTCGCTTCATAAATAATTGCATAAACTTGCTATGTCGAGGATTGAAGAGTCCTTTTTTTTATGCGCGAAAGAAATAAAGAAGTTGTTCAAACTTCAGGATCAATGTTCTATTTGCTCTTGGAGAGAGCAGAATTTCTCTTACTTTTTTCTGTCACGTGCAAAGTATTATTCGTGTGTGTGTGTACGGTACAGCTTATTACGTTGTGTACATTATGAGATTGTTGATAAGTTTAATACAGGTTTCGAGATGGCTACACTTTCCTAACAAGTAGTTATCGATAATTATCTATACCGTGCATACACGTTTTGTGTAAATGAACGTGCACTAGTTCCTGTACTCCATTGGAGCATAGGACTCTCGTTACACGTGAACGAAGTTAATATTAAGCGTAACTGCAAGTCGCTCGGGTAGTTGAAGGTAATTGTAGAACTCCTTCAACATTATCGCATATTCCTCAGTATTATGATAAAGTTCATCACAATTCACGTCATCGTTTCCTTTTTCTATGTTTCCCTTTGATCCAAGTGCTTCGAGAAATACCACGAAAATTGTACAAAGAAATTTATTCCTTTAACTTCGAAATACCACTAACTTCAATATCGAGCAGCCACCCAAACGTGCACCTTCACAAAACAAACATTCAATAATGCAAATGCAAATCATTTATCCGACCACGAGAATGGAGCACGTTGAATTAATCGGCCATTGTGCCGGATAGAGATCGATGGGCAGTTTTTCAGCGGCAGGTTCTCGTGGAATTGGTGGTTCCGATCTTTTATTCAGCACGCAACGTACGTGAGCCGAGTACGTAAATATAAATCGTAGCGATTCAGAAAACGAGTCAGAAATCTCTTCAGGCTCTTCTTTTGCGTTCCAGACACGCGATGGCCTTCGTCTTCATTAGTGCACCCCATTATGTGCACATACCTTTTAATAAACCCACGATACGGCCAACGTGTTTCAATTCCGTCGCGACGACATTTCTACGGAAAATTTCGCGTCCCTCCTTCTATAACCCAACATATTCAAATTTCCCTCCGTATCTTATATTGAAATACTTCGAAGACGTTCCAATCATTCTTGCAGCGAATATATAGTATCGCGCATAATTCTCAAGCATTTATCATTTGTACACCTTGCGTAATTGATTAATATTAATATTCTCACTTGTACCTAATTACAAACGTGGCAATGTATACCAACACAGGCCAAGAGTTTCACAAGATTTTGTAGCTCTAGTTTCATTGTAAATAGAACAGATTATGCTCGCACACGGAATACCTAACTGGGGAACCTCGAATCATTGAAAACAGACGGAACTGCTGTACGTTCTCCTTTTACGTTTCGACCACGCGATAGCCTTCGTCCTAATTGGTGCGTTTCACCATATCCGACGTTGGTTCCTGAGCAACTCCATGGGCGAGTTTATTCGGTCCACGTCGTATAGCCCGATACCCTAATGAAGCAAATTTGCATCCATACGCGATGCGAGTGAGCAAGTACAGAGATACAATAAAACTGATTTCGCGTCGCTTGCCGGGGACCTGATAAGATGGATGCGTCTGCACGGCAGGTCGCCGTCGCGGGTTCGCAGTTGCATGATAATGTTTCAAGCATGGCCTGCTACTGTAGGGGATAACGTATTGGCTGTTCGTTCGGTCCTTCGCATTCCTGGAGGATTGGACACCACGGACTGGAATCTCGGACTCCACGGATCGATCGAAACCCTTACGATTTTTGGCCATTCGCTCGTATGGATGTCTGACATTACAAGAGTGTTTGGAATGGAGCTTTGATAGATCTTTTTTGCTTGAAGCTGGATTATTGGAATAGCAAGAATCGTATTGGGAAGTCTCGGAATTTATGTCTGTAACCCTTTCACTGTGATGTCGAACTCAACGGAACGTTGATTAACGTGAAAGAGATATTGCAATTATTTTAATGAATTAAGGTGTTATCCGTATAAATGGCGAGACAAAAAAAAGGATTATGCTTCACTTTCAGAAAATGTTGTGCACTCTTTTAGAGAATTATTACAGGCTTAATATATTATAGTAATTGTATATAAATTTCGCAGTATAAAATATCTATTCTGAAAAAAAGATCACGAGCGTTGGTACATGAAAATGAGGTTTACGAATTCACTGGTTCTCAGAAGACAACACTACTGTGGTTCTCGTGCCCGAACCCCGACACGATACACAGTTAACTCTGTTATCCATAAACTAGAGTCGAGAATCAGGAAAACTTTCTGATGTATAAAGCCCGGGTCTGCAGACACAAAGGTAGATGGTAATAGTAGTTGTTGGGAGCAGGAGATTCACGGTCAGAGGGAACGGGAGAATAGAACGTCAATACAGAGGCTCGTTACACCCTGATATGCCAGTGCCAACAAAGCAGTTCTGGCTGTTGGTTGAATGCACCGGCATAACTAACATAAGCAGAGACTCTAACAGTTCAATCAGAACGGGCCAACAAAGATACTGCCCTGTCTATTGTGTACACCGTACCGTGCAGGATAACCCTTCGGTCTTTTCAAGATAGGTAATCGAAATGTAATTCCACCTACTTCACTCACGGACCCGTAATCGATAGTGAATTCTGCATAAATTACTCAACGTCTAATTTGATTGAATACCTGCTAGTGCACGTCAGTACACAGCGTGATACATTACTGTTATATTACGTATTCTGGACTACACATATTCAATTACACGAGCAAACGTCGCGAGTGAAAAAAGAAAATTAAGCCAATGCATTAAATATAACAACGGTTCCCGAGTTTTATTCTTTGCTCAAGAAAGATTAATTGAAGCCATTGAGGCGGAAGATTTAACGGAAGATACATAGAAGAATTCATATTTTAGGACTCGTATATACGTGGCAACCTCGATCACAGCCTCGCCAAAGGTAACCGAATTCCAGCACTGAAATTTCCCTTTTCAAGCCGCTTTTGCTTCTGTTCATTTCCTTGCGAATCACCAAACCGTACATCCGGAAGGAATTGCGGACAAGTGGTAGCCAGCACTGGATCTAACCGGCAAGGAAATGAACGTTATCCGAGGTGGTTCAGCTTTTGGACTGGACGTCGAACGATAGAATGGAGGAATCGACGATGAGAAAGAACGTTCTGAGAGGTCTAATTACAGAACTTCGCTTGATACTCTGTACGTGGCCGTTTAGTTTCTCGTTCGTAACGTGAACGCCGAGAAGAATCATCGAGCGTACTCGGATAAGCCGTGCAAAGGCAGGATGAAAATAATTAATCTCGCATGAAAACGATTCTTTAATCCGTCCACGCTCCCGATTGACGCTGGTTTATCCGTCGTTTCACGTCGAACGTTTCGCGAAACTGTGGAAAGTGGCGGATCACACGTAAGTCATTTTCAACGGCGTCAAATATTGAGCAGCTTTTAGCGACGCCGCTGCGCTCGTATCAGAAGACCAGCGGGAAAAAAATGGTGGAAAAAAGGGAGGCAAAATGAAACAACGGTGGAAAAAAGTCGTGCCTTCCGTGCAGCAGAAAAATTTATGTGTAGCTACGGTATGCATAAACGATGAACCAGACACGTCACTTCTCGCGTTCCCTACGCGCATCCGTCGACGCGCATTCCTCTCGAATTATTGCAATCAGTTCCGTTCTTGGTCCGTTCTGTAGTCAAGCAGATAAGGGAATCCGAATAGAAATTCAGATTCTTTCGATGGCTACACCCCCAATTGGACAAATTTGTTATTTGTGTGAAAAAAAGGGATTGCCGATCGATCGACCGAAAGACGTAGAGAATAATAATTGTTCATTGGTATAGGGTTTCTCCATTTACCGTGGCTCATTCCAGATTCATTGTATCGATCCAGTGATGAACGATCAAAAGAGCATTAATGGTGAACGAATCATTAAACGTATTAAAGGGGAACACATGAATAAAGCATTCAGCGTGAGCGCGTTGCTGGGAAGCAAGGAGAACGGTGTCAATAAATCTCTCGCTGATTATCGATTCATTGGTAACCGAGGATTTCTGAATACAGCGCGTTATCCGATAAATGAATCTTGAACAGAGTCCTCGCGATGGGGTTTAATCGATATCCTCCGCGTCGAGATTAATATCACGAGCGTTCTTATTCGATGATAAAAACCTCGATAAAATGAAACGTATTACCTACCCGTAAATAACGCGGACGTTTTTCGTACGAGGGATACGTTGGGCCAAGGGCTTCGTTAGAACACCAGGGACAAGCGGACTAGATTTAATTCGAATAAGAATCCCCCGAATCCCGACGGTCCGCTGATAACAGAAATCGTCTTCCACCGTGGGAAACTTTGATTTCGCCTAACAAGGAGAATAGCGTTGCGACGACAATGAACAGGAAACTGCATTAATCTGTGAAGGAAACATATTACAGCCCGGCGCTACCTCTGTTTTCCTCGGTGACATGGCACGACTGTAACACAGAAGGACGTGGTAATTAAAATAAGAGCCCCCAAGTTTGCGTTGAATGCTATCTTAGCGTCGCGGTTAACCTCTCGGGATCCAAAGGTATTTCGGGCTCACCTACACGCTCACAATTGACAGGTATACCGGGGGCCTTAGATACGTACTTACCGGGAATTCCTTCTGTGCTCGGTGACACCACATCGGGACAACTTGCGGGAGACTTTAGAGTTCAGAGTTTAGTTGGCGGACGCCGCATCTCATGTTAGTGTGATTACTCGGGGGCTCGAATGTGCGGCTTGTTGCTTGTATCCAGATAACAGTCAGCGTGTATAGGCATTGCTGAGCGTACAGCGACGATAATAATGCGTATTTCTCTGTGCCGTAAACCCCGATCCAATTAAGGACCCATGATTACCGGTATTACACCAGCAACAATGATGAGCTGTAACTTCCGATTCGATGTCCTGCACCGATCACGGAGATCCCGGTCATCGTTCAATCAGTCTCGATGACCATTTGGTTAAATTGTTCGCAAGATGCTTAATTAATGGCACACGTGGCGCCCGGCCGTAATCGCATCGCGTGCGTTTTCGATCGTTAAATTGACGCTGACGTCAGATAGCATTTTATTACCGTCAAGCTCCCATCTAAACTAGGATGAAAGCCAACGGCGAATATTTTACATTGCCAACGGCTGTAATGAGAATCGTGCAACGTTGAAGGGACGTTTTTATTATCTTAACAGCTGAACGATTAAAGAATAATAAGTTTTGTTTGATTTTTCTAGTACAAGGGAGAATGAAATCAAGTGTAGATGTTATTTCTCCGCGTGGCGACGTGGATGATTTAAATTATGGATTTCAATTCGTGTCTAGCCAGAAGCGCAGCTCAGATTTTACATTATCATCCAAAGTAAACGTCTGGAAGCCTTTTCTTTGAAACATTCTTCCCCATTTCCTGCGTATCTGCGTTAAAAGCTTTCCTCAATTTTCACGAAAGTTTTTCTACTTTCCGAAGCCCGACTTTCCAGCCCGTTTCGACGGGGTACAAGTATTCGTCTCAAATACGATTAATAGCTCTCCTTCGCGACGAAAATATTGTTTCCCTTTCTTCCACGATCGAACGGGTCCCGTTTCATTTCAGGCCCAGGGTTTGATAGAGGTCCTTAACTTTGCTTCCTCACTGATTCTCGACGAAGAACGCTTTTCTTCGTGAAATAAGTCTCGACGCGCGTTCTGCCACCGCTCAATATTTACGTCCGTCGTATTTTCATATCGATCCATGCTCGCGCGTTATCTCAAACGAGTTCCCGTTGAGCAGTTTCAGTGAGAGCACGTTTGATATTCACCGCGCAACTTTCTGACGTTTCGAAACTAACTTTGAAAAATCTTAATTCATTCTGAGCCATCGAAAGTGGAAACTGTTCTATCGCGGCGGAGCTCTGTCTAGAATTTCGAATAATACTGGAGCGCAGAGATTCAGAGTTTCGAAAGTTTTAGTTGTGCAGTTACCACTGCCATCTGCACTAATCGCGAATTTGAACATTGCTGTCTAATTCAATGTAACAAAGTTCTGAGCTGGACTCCGGCGAGCTTTCCTCTCTCAACGGAAATAATCGTTACGTAAACAGCGCTTTGGATTTGGTAGGTTCGTAACGAAAGCCTCGAAAGAAATAATCCCCTCGGATTACGGTAATTGTATTTGCTCACCAGTGTTAGAACGAGCGCAAGTTGAATTAGTGTAAACGTCTTATCGTATTTTCTTCGAGAAATAGAAATGAATATATTCTTTCGTGCGGGCCTTTCATTAAGAGTATTTGCATTTATATTCCAGCATAATTTATTTTTCGCTGTATGCCTCTCGCTTTCAATATTTTATGAAATGTGATCATATCCAACATAGACGTCATTTAATGCCATTAAAAAATATTCATCAATTCGCGAATACAACTTTGTCAACGATATTCCATTTACTTCGGCGAATACTAGGGAACTACAATATCGCCATCACGAATCTACGAGCAGACCTCGCACATACAATACGTCCGTTTATATATGTATGTATATACAACACCCCTTCCCCCGTGAACAATTTGAATGCACACTCTTTCCTCGACAAGGGCTGTTCACAACTAATCAACAAACACAGTTCTAAAGATCGAGCGTGCAGCAAATTCTCCGCAACGGGTAAATACATCTTGCACGGGCCAAAATGACCATTTCCATGCGAGGCCAAGAGTATGTACATGGAAGCTTGCATCTATATCGAACGAATTCAACCCTTGTAAACGGCTGAAATTCATTCGACCTAACATGCACCGAGCAGGACCTTCTGTCGGTGCAATATTCACTGTTACCTTGGATGAGATATGAATAGACATTAGGTGGCGGGTGCATTTCAAATCAAGCGATAAATTCAACCAGCGCTGACATTGGACAGCTTAAGCTCGCAGAGAGGATTCGGGGTGAAACCGCGATGGCGAACAGTTAATTAAACGGGAAAACTGAACGCTACGCTGGGACAAAATCTTGCTGAATGAATTCTCGTCGTGGAATTAATAGGGGATCGTCGTTCGAGTAAATTAGGAAGAAAAGTCAATTCTATTTCCGAGGGCACCTACCGGAAGTATAAATGGAGCTTAAGAGTCGAATTAATAACTTACGAAAATAAGATTCGGAGAGTGAACTGAGAAATTTTCTTTGACAGTATTTTACAAAATAATAATCAGATAGTAATTATTTTCCGTATTATGTTCCACGTTGAAATCGACCGTCTCCCTCTCACGTTTAATGCTCGAAACATTATATTATTTCGTGAAAACGTTATATAGGTTGAAAAGTAATCAAGGTTTACGTTCGATTCGATCCGGATGACACACAGGCAAAGGCAGTTCCATGGAAAGGCAGCTCGTTCACCGAGTTACTTCCATGTCGAAGTTTATAATTACATCGAACGATGCTAGTCCTGAATGCGTAATTAAGGTACGCGGTTAAAGCAGCCTAGAAGAGTTTGTTACGTGGTACTAACGTGCCGGTAACAGTTATCAAAGAGAACAAGCGGGGAACAGGGATGTAAAGGAGAGCAACGACACGAACGTTTAAATGCGGATCGTTTAAATGGAAATTACCAAACACTGTGAGGGATGCAACAAAGCTTGTCCCTGCTGCATGAATACAGGGACAAAAAAAAATGTTCAACAATGCACTGGTACGTCCAACAGCATAAACATCTTTGTAACGGCGACATGCGTGCGTGTATCTGCTGTCCAATCTTCATTATACCCATCATTACGGTCCTCGTTTGCACAGTCACTGCAACGCAGAAAACAGTGTTCTCCATTTTTCTCCATCCTCTATTTTCCTTTTAAAAGTTGAAAAAGTTAACGGAGCGATGCGTTGTGAAACGCGTAAGCTCTCTATTGAGCGTATCGAACGGCCGCGCAGAATGCATGCAAATTGCGTGGGAGTCGAAGCGTACAGTGTCACAAGATGCATTAAAATCACTCTGCAACGATATTCAACGTCAAAATAGCTGTAGAAAGAAGAGCCTTTGTTACATTATATCGGTTAAACCGCGTTCATTCTGGCAGCAAAGTGCAATTGCAATTATCTCTTTAGATTTGCGTAACGATACCGATGTAGGGAACAAACTAATTGAAACGTTTTAAAACAGGCATTTAATTAATTGTTAACAAAATACGGCGCGACGTGCCTTCCACTGCTGATAACGTCCAGCAAGAGAAATTATTAAATTGCTTACACAATTAGTTTCGTTATTCGACTTCGCTTTTTTCCACCCCTGCCACCCACCCCGACAATTTTTCTCCATCTTCCGTAGAATACGTTCGGCGCGCTAATTAGTTCTTGAATTAACGCGTAAAATTAAATGGCTCTGTTCTATAGAAGTTTAAATGGCCTACCGAAGTTATTTAAAATTCGTAAGTTAGCGGCGTACTATTCATAGTCGTCGACAAAACGAGACTTATCCACATTTGCACTCTCCGGGTAGTGAAAACGCGGTCCGTCGCCATTATGGCGCCAGTAACTCTGGAATTACTTTGTTTCAACTTCAATGGAAAGAATAGTTAATTTAAGAAAGTTTGAAAAAAAAAAAAAATAAGAAGAAACGTTTCCCGTGTATTTAGGTTTAATTAAAATAGCGCTGCCCGCGGAACCAGCGTTGTACCAAAGCGGACGTTCCACGGGAAACCGAGTTTCTCCATTACGCGGGGAATTCAATGGCACGACTACGGATGTCCCGAAGGCTTTGACGTTTCTAGCGAGCAGCGTTTCAGCTGCCACGACGAATCACTTTCGTGGGGATGTGCAGATGCGTGCATCAGGCACGAAATCGGATTACCAAGGAAAAACGAGAGTTTCCTTTCTGCTAGAAAAATAGTAACCCCTGTCGTTGGCCACGATCCGACCACAGAATTTAAACATTACTTCTACGTTGGCTAAATACACGCGGTTGAAATGTAATCCGTAGATAAATTCGTGAAATAAATATTTTCTGTGTTATGCGATGTGATGATCCACTAATCTGTAAGTAAAGTGATAATAAATACTTTTACGGGGAACTTTATTAATTATAATTGTGCCGAAACATTTAAAGGCTGAGAATCATGATTAAGTATACGGTAAAGGAAAAAATATATATGACAAATATATTGTTAATAATGAGACATTTTATTTATTTATTCTTCTAAATGTAAGGCCGTTCTCGACGCAACCATTGTAATTAAAATTTGAACGTAAATACGAACACCACCCTGTTCTCTGAAAATAAACGCGGCGTTGTTCAAAGCGGAAAGATGTAGGTACCCGCGTTCACCGATAGTTACGGGAGGCAGCCTAGTTGTCAAATATAGGAATTCACTCCTTTCTGTCGACGCGGGTACTAAATTAGGAACACTACTCAATGATAGGGACAAGCTGAATCCTCGAAATGAAACGCTGACGTGCCACGTATTTTTAGCATGTGATCGCACATGTGTGCATCCATAAAATAACTATGAAACGGGAACATCGGGGATAACACAAACTCGATGGCTTAAAAACTGTTCGCAATTGTTGTACAGATATGACCTAGGCGTCATAACGTTGCAAATGGAACTGTAAAAAAATTCGTCGGTATTTTTGCCTTCCCGCGATAACCATGTATGTAACTGGCCACGAACATAATAGTGTTTGATACGATGACTATGAAATTGTACCATTTCAATTCCCGCAGGACTATTTAACAGCCCCGGGGCATTGGTAATTTTATAACGACATAAATACCTGCGCTGTATTTTTTGTGCAAAAAAAAAAATGAATGTAACGTGAAATACAAAGACCTTTCGATAAAATAATATAACATGTTGCACTGAAAAGCTGCCGGGGCATTAACGAATATGTTTTAACATCCGCAAATATTGCACATGCGTTTATTATTATCTCGTGTGAAGTGTGCGCGTTCCAAGTAGTCGAGATTCTGAATGATAATACGAAACGAATACGATAATAGTTGTAGCCACGTTGTTCACTAAATGTGGTGAACCACGAAATACATATCGGGGAATCGGTGCCCGACCAATATCGGATTATTATCGATTCAGAGGATCGGCGCCCGTCGAAAATATCTCACAGGCATTTCACGGTAGCGAGGTCGCCAGCGAAAAGGTTCCGGAAGCGCGAAAGGCGAGCGACGGTGGTCGAAGAGAGCCGCGGCAGAAGTGAAAAGCATAAAAGTGGGTCGCGAAACGAAGCGCGGAAAGGATTTCCACGGAAACGTCGGGACCTTGCGCGTATTTCTTCACACGGCAGCCTGGAGGGGTTGGAGCTTCCGGTACCGTGTTTCCGCCGCTCTCGTAGCAGAGTACAAGTGCGAAGAAAAAAATATATAAAAAAGGGGTCGCGGAGTGGTGAAGAGGCAGGAACGCGCGAAAAAGAAGCTTCGAGCGACAAGGTAGCCAAGGGGACGTGCAAATACATGTGAGACCGAAAGGCCAACCAAGGTAAATGCTGCCGTTTGTACGTACACGGGGACTCTTAAATTCTCCCTGGTATGAATTTTTAATTTTCCTGTACTTTACGACTACCCATTAAAACGTAAAAGGAGAAAAGAAGCAGCGGTAGGGGTCGAGAAAAGAAAGTGCTCGAAGCAATGCCCAGCGCGGGCCTCGTAGAAAGCGGAAGCGTAGAAAAACGTTGGACGTATAGCGCCCCCGGGAATCTCTCCGACGGAGGTTATATTTTTCTCCAAGAACGCCGCCGACTATGTACCACGATTGCCTTGAGATATGCGGTTACGGGAATTTATTGGCGTATAATAGCTCGTGGCCTGTCCAAGGACGCACTTATCCGCGAATGCAAAATCGATACGAGGAGCTTTATCTCTTGGCTTGGCGTACCGTACTGTCTGGCTGTGTACAGAACTTCTACTGGCTCTGTTTATGGACAGTGAAACAGTAGCTTCCTCTACTTGAACGGTATTTATTAGATTCAACTGCTGGTTGGCAATCCCAGATACCGATGGATTTCACATTTTGATTGGTTTGAATAGTGAAAATTTCGAGTTTAGGCAAAAACACATTACATCGCATCTTCAAACAATCATTATTTTATGAAACGTTTACAGTTGAAAGGCCACTATTCTGTGTTATTAATATAACGTGAAAGAGGTTTCAGTAGCAAGCTATTTCGAGAGGAAGCCAAATATTACGATGATATAGCGATGGAAAATGTTAGGATATTAAATACGCAACGGTATATTTTTACATTGAAACAATATACAATTTCGGTTGCCTTTCATTAAACGAATAATTATTAAACGAAATGCGCCGTATAAATGATATTTTACCGCGAGCATCGCGTTCATCGTGTGATCTAGTACACTCCGACTCCTTCATACGATCACGTTCTAAATACCGAACGATGCCGCAGCGGTGAGTACATTTTCATGTACCCTGTACAGTGCAAATAAATCACCCGTTATCGAGCGTCCTGGCTGGTTAAACCGAAAAGCGTACGTCCGTCGAGCTGCCAAGTTCCACGATTCGGCCATCGTCCGAGTCGAAAGAATCTCGCATTTCAAGAAGAATCGACGCCACCAAAATCGAACGCGGTGGACGGCCTCCCGTACGAATTTCAATTTCCCGTGGCCACGTTGAAAGCGTAATGACCTCGACGTTCAGAGCTGATAAGATGATTTCGGACGTCCCACAGCAGGAAACTGGACCGCGTGCTGGTCGCGAGAGACCGCTTGGTATTAGGTGCAGAAACCGACTGAGTTACGAGGGGTTATAAATTCCGAATATTGGAGTTCTGCCTTGCGTACCCACCCCTCCGGCCCAAACCCCCGGCCGTTCGGTACAATAGAAGGAATCTCCTATCCGTGCAACTTGTCTTGACCTACCTCCACGTATGTCTGTCCATACAAAAATAGAATCTCCATTCGACCGAGCTGTACATATATACGTATGCCAACCAGCTTTACGTAATCCATTGGCGTGCGATGCTCGCTGCGTTTACAATGGTATTGTTTTATTAAATTGCGTGTACTGTTTCACGACGGCAGAGCTTTGCTTTGTGAAAAAGATCCGCGTGTTTAATTTAACATTGCAACGATTAAGTGACAAATGGGGTTTTCCACGAATTTTAGTTGGCAGAGTCTGAAACGAATTATTGACGGAGCATTGAATTGCTTAAACCACTTCCCTTTAAATGAACGCGGAACGTGACAAAGGTGAAACTAATAAAATCGCATTAACCCATCATCAAGGGCTACGTAGCACAGCTGACAGCACACCTTGTGAGTATACTTGACGTTACGCTCCGATCGTCTTTAACGGAATAGATTTTTTCCTCAAGACGGTGAAGTGACGTCACGGGCAAAGCGAAAGGAAAAAGAGCCGGCTGAAAGGAAGTGAACTATCACGGAAAATTGCGCAGCGGACCGTTCGTCCGGAAAATCGACAGTTTCTTCTATTTGCCAGGTCTTGCCAGGATCAAAAGAATGAAACCTTAATTAGCAAAGGAGCAGGTACGTGCTGGCACGGATAGCTTAACAGGAGCTTGTCTTTCTGTACGTCCTCACGCATTCACACAAAGGCAGGCCCCCACTCTTCGCCAGAATGTTATAGGATTCGAAGGAACGAGGCACCCGTATCTGTACTGGTGCAATTTGGAATATTGAACGGCTCGCCGGCCGGTGACATCCGCGTAGATATGTTATTAAGTTATCTATTTAAAAGAATCGATAATTATTTTAAAGTAGCACTCGAAATTATCTTCTCGTTGAAATGATTAAAATTAATATTATCACGTTTTGCTATTACATTATTAGCTTTACAAGTTGCCAGCGCCGCTGAACTCGCACGTTCTTAATAGAAAACGCAGGGGAATTTTTCGCGCGAAAGTTCATCCTACATCGTTCCCGGCGCGAAGTTACGCTGCGTGGAAACTTTCATCAGCGATAAAAGTTTGAGCCTGATAACATTACTCAATGAGACAGGATGTTCTCTCGGTAAAATGCACGAAGGGGCACACACATATATCAGCTAGTGATGCGAGCGTCTGGAAGTAACTTAGTTTCCATCTCCCGATGGTCGAGTCGTTTTTCAAATCGAACGCCTCGATTTCGAAAAACTTTTCCGCGTCGAATTGCGTAACGAAAATATACTACCATATTTATTATCGCACCATCCACGGAAGAACGCACAAAGCGATTGACAATTACGTGGCATTCAACGTTAATGCGAGACTGCTTCAAATTAAACACTTGCCATTAAAATCCAAAGAATAGAGATTCTATAAGCCTGAACATTTCTTTCAAACGCTTTCCGCACAATTAAACCGGGGAGCCGGTTGTCTTTGAAGTGGAATAGAATCGAGGACGATTCTTGATTTCGCTAAAGCCATCGGCCGTCGTTTTTCAGTCTTTTAATTGCTCCGCTACAAATTGCCATTCTCGAAGTTGGCAAAAGAGAGCACCGTCGGGGGTATCGTTAATGGATGTTTTAGATCAACTTTTAAGGAAGATCGGCGCAGCGTGGGAAGCAGAAGCGCCAGGGGAAGCAAGTAAGAAAGGGGAGGGTGCGAGCGAATGGGTAACGGGTGAGAATCGGAGGGCGAGGCACGATGGGGATGAGGGAAAGCGTAAGGGAGAGAAAGGGAGTGGGATGAGTAACGAGATCAGGTACTCGATAAGTTCTGACAAGCGCAATTGCACTTTCGAACGGAGCTCGTCTATGCTTAGACTGAGCAATTCCGTTAGCTGTTCCTCCTTTTGTTCGCGGAGCTTGCGTAACGACCAAAGTTCTTCAGATCGTTTTATTCGGCCTGATCTTTCGGCGCGCGAGGCGCGATTCAGGTTTCCCTGATATCACGCTCTGTTATCGAGTATCGGAAGTAATAACGACTCATTAGGCGTCGACAAACGAGCAAAAGGGCGGACGCCAAAAGCTTGTTAGCGAATTCTTTGGAACTGTTCCGTTTGCTCGTGCAGACTTTAAAGAAATGATACCAGCCAGATGTGTGTTCGTTTATCGATTAAATTACCCTACGATAGATAGCGACAGACTGTAAGGGTTGAACGTGTGCTATACGTTGCGGCCCGGTATTGTCAAGTTATCGATCTTGGGTAGGTACAATGACATCCGACTATAAAAGTGCCGGGGATTAAAAATGCATTATGTAAGGAGCTTGGAAGTTTCCTCTTTCATCGACCCTGTGACGTAGTTGCGCTTTTCGGGTCAATTAAAGGAAGTATATAATTGCGTCCCTTCCTGATTAGTTTCGCGATGACAGAAAATTTTCATCGATCAGGAGGACCTCGATTCTTCGTGCACCTTCGTGCATGCTTCCTATTTTTCTCATCGTACTCGAGTACTTTCTACTCGAATTTTTCTAGCGACACCGTATATTCACTGCAAAAGTGTTGTATGGTAACTCAAACACTAATCCGTCTTCGGATCAAAGGTAACTACGGGGGCCCTTGAATTTATTTATCCGAAATTACAGCCACATTAAAGGGCAGACTTTTGGCGCAGGGCTTCTTTGAATGCTGAACTTACGCACGCCGCTAGTCCAGACGAAACGTCGCATTGGGGATACAAATCACGTGAGCATGCTTTCTGACGCGGAACTAATAGAGGCGCAACAAGGTGGGCAAACAGCAACGAAGGCTCCCCTGATTGCAACGAATTAGAGTGTCCTATCCGGCCAACCGAACTCCAGCATTCGGTAGACAACAGTGCGGTTCGGATGAGCTGCCGCGAATCTACGAGCATCCGCAAGAGAACCATGCTTGTTTTCCCTTGGTCCGTGCAAGGACTCGGGGCAGTCGAATGCAACGGTTAATTGGCTGGCTGCTATAGCACGCAGTTCCATTCAATTTCAGAATGATATCGGATTTCCACGCGGAGTTATCTGCGTTACGAAACTTCGATTCTGTCCGACAGGGATATCGTAGAATTTAGGCGAGGGTACGAAACCCTTTGAAAGGTGAAAACAATTGATTGGTAAATGTTGTGCAAAGGCAGGATAATGTGTTTACGCTTATTCCGCCGTTCAACGCGCCCGTCCGCGCCGAATTTAATGATAAATCGATTCGACGATTAATTATAATAATTCGCTCGCAGTGTAACGTCCCGTGACGCCAAGTCTTTGACACGGTACACCGTGTACCCTGAGAAACTGCCGGTGTGTCATCCATCTAGACGTAATCAACACCTCTGGATATCAAAGCTTCAAGCTCTCTCTCCCTCGCGAGAGTGACTCGAGACATGTCTAGCGAAAGCTGGTAAGTTTATTCGGTGGCAAGGGGCTGTTAACTTTGGAACGCGATGCTTTTTCAATGAAGCTCGTGTACGTGTTGCACTGGGATAGATACAGTGGGCTATGTGTTGTACGAAATTAGAATCGTTTTATTGGGAGATGCCGTGTACGGTTCTTTCTACAGCGCGGTGCAATTATAACTAGTGACGGACATTTCTGTGAAACATATTACGTCAGGCGATAATCATACATATTAAATATTGCGTACGCGGTAGTATGAAATTATATGAAATTATATTCATTACGGTCGTATGCCAGTTTCCAGTGAAATTACGAAAGCATTTTGGATAAATGTTGCAATGTAACGTGGTACCTTTAAAATTAAATTATAACTTGGTTGGATATATTTAAATAGGCGTATGCCTGGTCAGTCACATTTTTGCTAGTCAAATCAGCCCTACCTTATTCCCATCATTTTCGTTTTGAACAATACCACAACCCCGGAGGTTCATTAGTCCTCCTGCAGTGATGCTAATTAAATGACTGTCAATTAACTCGAGCACGCTAAGATTGACTGGAGGCAGACCGATTGACGCTTACTGGAATAGCTCCCGGACGTTTAATCTTCATTGTTTAGGATTCATTGACTGAAGCCCTCGACTGACGGCATGGATTTCGTCTGCTTGCGTAAAATCCTTTATTATCTGCCTGACGCTTTTCTCGTTACTTTCCCATTTTCGTTGGCGTCGCGTGATACGCGATATTGCACCACTCGTCTCGTTTTGATCGGCAATGAACGTCTTCCAGCATTTTGAAAAAAAATACGTCCCCATTCGTCCATGTCTGTTTAACGCTATTAAAAGTGTAAGCGATATTAAATCGATTGGGGATTAAAGTAGCTTGAAGAAAACTTTCCCATCGTCGTATTGTATTGAAATATATATGGTTGGTTGTTTTCATACAATAGGATGAAACGTTACAAATGTATACGGCAAAGAAAAAAATCTCTGTCATCTATATTCGTGTACCTATATTTTTCTTTGAACTAAGCGTTTCTCAAAACTTTCCTCGCAAATCCTCCGTGGATTCACGCCCCGAAATACAATTCCCCGAACTTTGTCCTGCCCGTCACCCTCGCCCTTCCTCCAAAGACTCTCAAAACCCTAAAGAATACTCGTTGATTGAGTATTCAGGCTTTAGTTTGCAGTCAGCAGTCTCATCCTCCGAAACTCTCCGCCCTCGATCTTCGTAAGTCGCGAATAAAGGCCCGTGATCTCATAACTATCGGTCGCCTTTCAACTCTCCAGACGTAGTAAAAGTCATATAACACATTTGCTTTACAATACGTACCACCAAAAGCCTGAAACAAACAATTTCGTGCTTCAAGCAAATTTACACTCTCTCATGTATCGTACGTGTGAGAATTGCGCAAATCCCTTTTTCGTGGAAGGGGTGAGAAAGAGGGAAAAAAATGGGACAACTACAGCCGCTTTTAGGAGCAGGTGTGTTTATACAAGATTCCCCGTGAAACCGAAATAGGTGTCAAGATCAGTTATACAGGGCACGATCGTACAAAACGATCGGCACCGGAAATATGTGCAATGACACGTAGCCGGGGGCGGAAAACCCTTGTCAAAATATTAAACCCTTCCTTTTAAGATCGAGTTTCGAATAGTTTCATGTCATAACAAATCCTATCCTCTTTACGTGTATATCGCAAGGGAACGACGGTGCACGAACGGGACAGAGTGTTGGAGGGTTCAACCGGCCTGGATCACCTTACAACAGCTTTCCACGCGTCCCCTTTTATGAAAGGATCGTCGCATATTTCCACTTATTTTTGTTCCATCTTTGAAATCATACACCCCCTTTTTGTGTACAGAGCCATGCGACTGCTGGCCGTGCATTTGTCGCATGGATACCACAATGAATTCTTCACCTTGTATCCTAATTTCGTTCTGCACGCGACACAAGATGAACATTCCCGCGGCAGATTTATCTGCAGCAATGATTTTCGATCATTTGTACCCCTATTTCCTGCTTGGAGACAGCTTAATTAAAAATATAGAAGCGACGGCGTGATATCGATTATTTGGGAGCAATTAAACGACGCTGCTGTTCGTGCACGCTCTCTCGAAATAATGATCGTCGATGCGCAGACACTTATCGAGGCCTCGTACCTGTGCTCGTACAACACGTGCTTCCGCTCGTAACGGTATACCCCGAAGACAGGTTTTCGAATGCTCTTTGTCAAACGTGTCCCAATATTTTGACTCTCGTCATCCGTCAAGCCGTGCAATACGAAGTAATAGCATTTCCGCTTCCCCTCTGGGATCGTAATATGAAACCCCGTCGTTATATCGAGATTTCCTGCGAGTGCTCCTTCCTGTCGTTGTTCGAGAACGATGAAATTGCGCTCAGCGATTGATGGAAATTTCCAAGCACCATTTTATCAAATACCCAAGCGAATGCTAATAATCTAACTGCAATATATTCATTTCGACGAACCACTAGAACTTGTCGTAACATTTTTCCGCGTATTTTCTTCCCCTACCATTTCCCGGGTGGCGTTCGTATTTACAAGAAGCCCGGGACAGTTTCAAACGATCGTACGTACTTATTAGCCAAACTATGGAGAAACGCGTGTACACACACAGACCCGCATAAAACAATGAAGCAAGGGTGGCCTGGCCAGTTGGAGGGCCGACTGCCGTGTAGATCGATAACACTTTCCGGCGGAAACTAAGCTTAAGTGACGTACCTAACAAGAGGAAATGAGGTACTATGGGATACGCAGATCGAGAAGGGGTTAGTTTCGGCAAAGAAGATCGCGGTTGCCCGTCGGTGCTGTGCACCATCAGGATTGCTTCCTCCTGGACGAAAGGGTTAAAGTAGATCTCGCTTAGTCAAGGTGTTGGTTCACACATTTCGGCATAATCCGTGCACAATATATAACAACGTGGGCTTAGGATCTCCGGCCAGCGCAGTGCGGTTTCTCTGGTCTAGGTGGCTCTTAAGCTTCCGGCAGCTGGAAGGTTCATGGAGTTGGAAACGACCCGGTCTGTACGATTCCGTACCGTGGATACGATAAACGTTCGCCGCCCCGGTCATTCGTTAACCCTTTCCCTCGTGTATATATATATGTGTATATATATATTCGTCGTACAATTTGTCAGGACCGGTTAAAGCCACTATTAACCTACCAACGATTATTGCCCTCTCTTTTCGCTTTGCCGATTATTTTCCCTGGAATTGCGATAGTTTCCGGGGGTGTAGCAGTTCGAGCTATGAAACTAAGCCTAATTCGGGACTCGTGTGACGTTGATTTCTTTCTAGCCATTTCATCGAATAATTTATTAAACGAAAAATTCTCGAATAATAGTAAAGAATTCCTCATAAATCATTGACATCACGTTTGTCTCTGGCGCACGACTTTATCCACAACGTGGCATGGCCTAATTGCGGTCAAATGAACTTCCATTTCGCTTCGGAGGATATTGGACGGAAATTTCATATAATTGCAGGTACGAAAAGCCTGCCGTGGGCGATGGCAGTGGGTAACAGCGGTAAGAACAGTCCACGGACGATTGCTAAGCTTCCAGTCTTTCCTCCTTTTACCACACCCTTTCGCTGCGACCCCCCCTCCAGGAGTTCGAAATAATCCTGAAACCGGGAAATGTTAGCGATGAGAACAGGGTGGAAGAGAGGGTTGAATATGGTGGAGAAAGACGACGGTGGAACGTCAGATGGCGGAGGATATAAAATAAAGTCCAAGAGAAAGAACCGGGGACACGCGTTTAGCCGGTCGAAGTCTTTCCTCGCTCCAATTGAGCTTCAATAATTTGTGGCCCCGCGCCAGTGGGCTGGGCGAACGATAAGACGAAATGGGTTGGGAGCGTGCACGGGAACTCTGGTGTACGTGAACCGACAAGTAGGAGGAAGGGAAATCGGTGTAGAGAAAGACTCAGCCGCCGTCGCCGGAGGGTAGTCGGTGCAAAGCAGGATATGCGAGGCAGTTGAAAAGTTTACACGCTCCGACGGTGATGTATGGAGATTGTGCGTGCGTGACTTGCTTAGTTCTGAGGTGGAAGCTCGCTCGCCCTACTCTCATCTCTCTCGTCGGCTAGCTATCACTCTTTCTCACTCGAACTTTCTTAGTCGACGCTCTGATAACTGCTTATCGGTCCGCTGGCAGGGATACTGGTACGTATTTCGTTCGATCGGACACGTGGACGACCGGGACACACGGCGGACGGTAATAACTGGCTCGAACTTTCCAACAGAAGTGTCCCCCTTAAAGTGATAAATGCGTTCACGGTGTATGCAGTCCACTTGCGAAACTTCTGCTACCAGTAGATTAGGGAATATTGATTGTAATTAATTATCAAGCGCGTCCCCTTTATCGTGGAACGTGTTCTCATCATTTAAGCTTGCGTACGAATCTCGGTCACCCTCTGTACGAAAACGTTTTAATTACGCGAAAACGTTAAATTTAGATCAATTATCCGCATCGGTGATTGCGGTAATTTGCTTGCGAACGTTCGCGTATAACAATATAACTATCCATTGGGAGAATCTGTCTCGCACGCGTAAGTTCGAATCACGCTCAGCGCAGCCGCGATTCACTCGTTAAACAAAGATGTCGCGGTGAAACAGCCCGAAGGGGTTAATCTTCCTACCCCGATTGTCGTGGGCGCACGATAATTAAAATCGTTCAATGGCGCAAATTAATCCCGTTATCCCTAAACGCTACGGTAAACGTTTACAATTTCACAAGGGGACCGCTTTGGTAAACTACGGCGGGCCGATTAACGGAACAATACACCATCCCGCGTCCCGCAGTGTTCCTGTATACATTTCATAACTGTTAAGACGACCGAATTCAGAGGCGCAGGACCTTAAATAATTATGGCGTTTGCCCAGGGACCAAGTCCTGCGAGGCCAGGCCGCTCAGGACCACTGATTCCTCGGGCGAAGGCAAGAGGTTAATTGAAGGCAACAATTAATTTACGACGTTGAACGAACTTACACAACTTTGACAAGCTGCTAACGGTGAAGGATGAAGCGAAGAAAGCCGCAATAAATAAGGATGAGGCGAACCGGGAATCCCGCTTTGCCTTCTGTCGAGCACAACGGGCCACGAAGCTGGGACGTTGGCCAGCCTGGCGGAGGGCCGGCGACCAGGGGACAAGGGGAAGTCTTAAGCCCTGGAACTAGCGAACAGCCGTGTCCTCCTAGCAAATTAGTCGCGCTGGATTTACCCGTCGCCGGATCAGTTTTTTAATCTTCCAGAGAAGCCGCAAATAATTCGGTTCCGCGCGTAGAACCTCGCCGGGCCGCTGGCCGCGGTGCAGGTTTTTAGTCGATGAAAGTTTTTGATATCACCGCCACTCTATCACAGCTCTTTTCTTTCGGCGATTCAGCTTATTATCGTCGAGAACTTAAATTTCCCAGCATGTAGTCCTCGAGTTGCAATTTTACGGCAAGTGGATCGTGCAAAAGATTCTGCGACATGTAGAACTTTTCGTCGCAAGTAGAATTGCCCGGTCACTGGTCAGACATGTATACGTATAAGTAGCGATCGTATAGATAACAACGGGACGACGAAGGAAGTTCGTATCTATGTATAATAAATGCCGTTGAGGCAGAAAAATACAGAATCCGCACGAACGGCGAAGGCAGAGGGAATCATCTATTATAATCTATAGCATTCAGGCCGGATCGATCACGAGCCATTTACTTCGTTATTACAAAGAAATAAATCTTCCGGTCGATGCGCATCGAACTCACATTCTCGCGCTTCTTTTAGCTCAGTCGAGCGAGCCCCGCCATAGTTTGGCAGGGCGCGTAGCAATTTTTTTTTCCTTGCCATTTGCAACGCGTTCGCGATAAGATGCAGAGCGTGGGACAATTTTTAGAAAACCCTGCGCCACGCTCTCTTCCTGGCCCCTTTCTCTGTGTGCTTCTGCTAACGTTCTATCCCTTTCTGCTTCATTCTCTCGTTATAAAGTGCTGTTCGGCTGACAGCTCTTATCGGCACTTCGCACAGAATCGATACGAACGGCTGAGTACGCGATGTCCCTGCAGCCAGGCTCATTTTGGTTAATGCACTTTTCGCTGGCTGCGCGTGATTCTGGCGCGATAGTGAAAACCTTCGTTCAAGAATAATACGTCTGCACGGCTGTGCGCCACGTTTTCGCATATATCTCGAAATACGGCTGGAATACTGGATAAGATAAATGCCCTGGCTCTATTTATACTGCCAGTGATCCAGGTTCTACCGATTAGAACATTATTTCATAATTCAACGACAGATGCGTTGGAACAACGAACGCCTATACACGACGTTACCTTTGATAATGATTCGAACGTTTACAACAATGCGACCTGCGACCAGCGATATAATAGTAACGTCTCTGCAATTAAGTTCTACTAGGCTTTTAATACGAAGAAATGGAGCATTAACTACGCGGCGCATGTACCAAACACGGCCGTGTGTTATCTTGGTAGATTTACGACACTGTGGATACGAAATTTCGTTCGCGTAGATGTCCAACATCGTTAGCGCAGCACTAAATCAAACTAATTAAGCATCGAGAAATATAGCGCTGCATTAATTGGTCGAATGTCGGATGAAGATTGACGCGTGCTCGTTTCCGGTCCCGTTCCCGGCGTTTAACATAATCCCTACCTGTTCAGAATTGTTACGCGACACCGGATATATCGCGACAATAAAATTTCCCGCGGCCCGATATTCCCAGCGGACGTGTATCGATATATTTCTTGGCACATCTTGCCGGGGCTCATTTCAGGGTCGTTACACGATTCGAATATGTTCAAGTGGCGGCATAAATTTACGCGCGGAGAAATGACACGAGACTAAAGTACATTAATAGGTCTCGGTGGGGCCGCTCGGGTCTTGGATGGTTCGTGCTGGATTTTCGAAAATTTATTTACAGGTTGGACAGCGAGCTAGACGAGGAGGCCGTAACAGCAGGTCGAGCCAGTATTTTCACGACGACGTGCCGCACCACTGTGCCATGCGGATTAAACAATTTTTACCTGGTAACCGTTGCATACTTTATATTCGAGCGCACGTGCTGCTGGAAACTGCAATGGGTCTCATGAAATATCACCGATTTTAATGAGCGTTCCACTGTCCAATCATTCTTCTTTCCGAGGGATCCCTTTTATGCCGCACAGACATACATAGCTAGCAATGCTACTGCCGCATTCCAAATCAATGAAGTTGTTGATGCATCCGGCTGTATGCAAAACTTTCGGTCCGACTGTGTTGCGTAATTGATACCGCACATCGATTAACGGAAATTCGGAATTGAATTGGCGAGTAGCACAATGAGTGGAATTTTTATACGTTCCTTCGAAAAATATCAATGGCAATGGGTTCATTACATTGAAAATGTTTTCGAATAAAGCACTAGAACGTATACCAAAGTTAAACTACATTTTCTCCGCCAACAATGCGGGAACCCATTCCAAAGGCAATGCGTATTCCATTGTTAGTTCTTTTTTCCTGGCATTATTGTTTAACAAATGTTTATATGCCGTGGAAGTTGAAATTTAATGGATACTGTGCCCGGAAATGTATGCGAAGTGCATTCGTGGCTAATTAAATTATACACGCTTTATTATTAAAACGGGATAATGGAGGATTTATAAAGGGCTTGCTTGATAAATTTCACTCTGCCCGGTTCATTATGACACTTTTGATTGATATCGAGAGGCACATCCAGCTTGACGTGTTTGGCATGGAACTTGATCGTTCGTGTGCAGTTCAACCTGAGTGTCCCAATTTCCTCTGCGCGATTACATCAATAGAACAGCCGCGTTCCTATCGCGATACCCAGTGTGATTATTGCGACACGACTGCGCCGGTGACCTAACGTCGCTCCATGAATAAAACGTGCAACAACAAGTTACCCAAAGACAGCGATATGATGTATGGAAATGCAGAGAGATTAATTAAACGATAAGCCAAAATTCCTACTTCAGCTTTACAATCTCCATAACATGTACCTACACGCTGAATATACAAACAGCGAATATAGAATTGCATAACATATACGCGGTGAGCGTGCAAGCAGTGAATAGTGCATCTACCACGGAAGAAAATTATTCGGATCACAATACCGTATACATTATTACAATTTCGTTATACTTACACTAGTACACGTGTTAAGAAATAGCATGAATTTAGTGGCGTCTGACTAACTCTGGCCATTCTCAGGATCATAGAACGTTGACCTGTGTGACCTCAGGGTTGTAAAAGCTCATCCTCCATAGCATAGCGATCGTGGGATGCAGTAGGCCTGCGTCTGTTGGATCGTCAACTCTGGCACCGTTGACACCTATTTTAGTCATGGGACAGGCTAGTATATGCACATACAAATACCGCAAAGACGTAAAACATCAGACGCCAACTTCTTTTTGCCATGCCAAAACTCTGAAACTTTTAGTCACTGCAATAGATAGGTACTAGATTAGTGATGAGACACTTTGTGTGCATATGCACTTTTCATTAATCGTGGTTTCGTCCGGAGTAAATAACTCCACAAACTTGCATCCCCCTACCACCACCTATCGTTTGCTACTTTAAAGCTATCTTCTGTAGTAATACGGAGCCAAAGCAGCTAACTAAGCAGTAATATATCCCGCATATGCATGTCGATGCAATCTGTGCAGGGAGCTCCCTTAACAGCACATAAGCGTAGCATGTAACGGAATGCTTCTTGCGGTTGTTGTCGAAACTCAGTTAACTTTCTAATTAGACCGACTTGCCAGTTTACAACCAGCCATAAAAGCAGAGCCTCCTATTTTCTCAAGCAGCGAACTATCTCCAAACAAATTTTCACAATGGATTAATTGTAACATTCGCAAATAAAAGTCCCTCGTTGGTATACGTGCTCAGGTGCGCAAGCCACCTACGCGCCACGCTTCCCCTCTACATCGACGAACGACAGTCTCAGCCGTGTAACTTTTCTATTATTCTGCGCGGACGATTCTCGTGTTGCGCTCCAAGTTTTTAAACAAGCTGCCTGCAATAAAGCAGCAATGACATTACCTCCGCCACCGTGTTCCGTCTTTCTCCTCTGTTTCACGTCCCTGCACTTCCTCCGGTGTCCTGGGATTCTAATGAAAATTCCACGACGAAACGAAACGAGCTGGAACTTTGATACAACACACCGTCAGACAAATAGATTCGTATACTTCTTTTCTTACGTAAAAATCGCAACTTCGAAACGTCTGGTCGAGTGTTGGCAACACGAACTTCAAGTTCGGTAGCGTGCAATCTGTGCGAACTACGGATATACAACCCGGGCATTCGTGAAATTTATTATTAACGCATGTATAGCGTTTCTTCGTGTCGGTTTAGCGGCCAGGCCGAGTTAAATGTTTCACGCGGCACGGCGAGTTTCTAAACAAGCTGGCCGCAATGAACCGCGACTAAAATTTCCGGTATTCCTCCGCAAGTTTCGCATCGGTCTGATCCGTGCAATTTCGTATATAAAACGCATCCGTAAAAAGTCTCACGTGCCACGGGTCCGTGGAAGACAGTCCCCTTCACGTACATGGTTACGCGATACCTTCCAGACCGCGGCCCCACGGTTTACTTTATAGTGGCCGACCGCGATAGGCGGTTATCAATTCGCGGAAAATATTGATACTTCCCTTGGTATTCCGCGACGTGAAACGCCTGCTATGAGAGGGGAATATTGGCACGTACCAGGGCGAGATCTAACGCGGGACCGGTTGCTTTCAGAAAGAGCTACGCGAAAGAGAAACGCTATTGTAGCGCGTGCAGGAACTCGCTTTGTCGAGCGAAAAAGTAATTTGCGTACGTCCTGCGGTCCTTCTTTCTCCATCTGACAGAGATACCGGGCTCTGTTCCTTTCGAAGTGACAAATTTTGCTCGAAAATTTTGCTCGGAAATTTTACTCGCATGATAAAGAAAAGTGGTTTTCTTGAACAGACGAATCAATATCCATTTGAAGAATGGGATATCAAAATTTCACTTGAATAGCAAAGAAACGTTTCAGACTTTATCACTTACAGCGTACAGTTTATTGACGTTTTGTAGAAAAACGAAAGGCTGCTTTTTTACTTCCTGGCAAACACGCTGTTGCATTCGCCAGGTGACACGTCATGTGTTCTTGAATACTTCAGTCAAACCTCAAGATACGGGCAGTTTCTTACATACGTGCTCGCCAGCTTTAACCGAAAGCGCGCATGAATTCTGCATGAACGTCCTTGTGTCGCCTGTGCCTCCAAGCAGCGCCGCGTCTATTTGCCAAGTTGGTAAGGTAAATTTATGTCGAACACCTTTCATGTGCCACGCTGTCGATAGTTCCCCGTATAAATAGGAACGCGCATAAATATGAACGAAACGGACAACGACTTAATATCGTATACTGTCGTCCCTCGAGTTGGTTTCTCGTCGCGATTCGAATAGAGCATACGGAACGGAATACGCTTCCTTGGATACTGTTTAGCTACAAAACGCACGGCTCGAGATACGTATCGTCCGGAATTGCTTGGCACAAGTCCGTTCCCGCCAGAACGATCCTTAAAAATATGTCCATAAAGAATTCGCATCATGTATAAATGGGTCACCGTTGACAATCACGATATCGCTGGCGCCATTTCGTCGCTACGTTTCCCCGCTATGATAAAGATACGCCATTTTTTAAATTATGACGAATATCCTGTTGCCCCGGACGTCTGGGACTCCGAGCTTTTACTTAAAGTGTATCCCGCGACAAGCGTACGTCGCATTTGTCAATGCGAGAGACACATTGCTGAGTCGCGTGTTACGAGTTAGCTGCATCATGTGTTCTGTATCGTGTGCGCACCTGCGATCGATTAACATTGAATCATTACGTATTCACCTGCGATTGTATTTTCTATCGGACGTTTACGATTCATTGATTAACGCTGAATAACATGGTCTGCTTGCAAAATGATGTACACGCGCGAGATTGGCTAATATATTTCGCTGGAAGAACATTCGGCGCGCACAGTGCACCCTTAATTCCAGAGCTCAATTCTAGTTTCGATCGTGGATTTGCAGATTGCAAACCGGAAGCGGCGTAAAGGCCACGCAAGTACAGAAATGACTACTACGGGCACGGCTTCGATCTGTGCTACTCCCGCGACTAATCAATTCTGCGAGCACGATCGCCGATAGTTTCGAAGTTGGATTTATGGACGACGTCTGAATTCATGGATGGCGACCAACCGCGTTATATAATTTCGACGCGGAACAGCCACGATGGAATCGCCACGATAGTGTCTGTTCTAATATTATTGATCGCTAGAGCCACCTGATTTTAACAACGTTACATCGTTTAATCGAATATCGTTCTACGAAACTGTCTGACACGATGCAATATTAATACATAGTCCTTCCGAATCATTTATATTCACTAATTACATCGTGTATGTGTATTTAGTTCGTATAACGTTTACAACTCCCCTCTACTTGAATCTGCCGCTCAAATGTACGTAAACGTTCGATTTCATAGCGATTGTCGACAATTGCAACGCTTGTGCAACGAGTTCTGCTGTTTTAAATATCTGAAATCTACGATTACTGGAATCTGTCGCGAATACGGGGCGAATCGATATAATCGGGCGTGCATATGCGGTTCCCTTGCGGGTCATCGGGTCAACGATCGATCCGCTTGATACTCTTCATTCGCGGATGAAGCCAATCGTGCGGGATATGATGTAAGTTTTATTTAAGGCGCGCTTTATTGGACGGAGGGGTGCTCGACTACCGCTCAACGAACTTATGATAGCTGGTTGCCTTTTCGTTAAGAATGGATATTGAAGGGACGTAGAGGTTCGATTATGGCAAAAAGGGTGGCGGTGATGAAGTGCCAGGGGGTAACTTCCAACGGATTGCACGATTTCAGTTTCTTTAGATACCAGTGATTTACTTTTTGGAACGATGTGGTGAACTATGAGTCTCACCGAACGGAATTATATTTTCTGTAGAATTATTCCGCTTTTAAAATGTTGAGTACGTTTCTAAATAGTTCATTTAAAGGGATATTTGATTTTGTAACATAATTGTTAGGCCCTTGGTGAATTAGTTTAAAAGTCAGAGCTTCTGCACATATGGTTACTAATATTTTAACTACATTATATACATTTTTTTTAATTAATTAATTCTTGAAACTTTGTTGATCATATCCCAAGCGTCCTTTAAAACTGTAAGAAATAGCAGGTTGTTGGACGCCCATTAAAGTGTCAACAAGCTGAAATAACAATAGCAACGGTAACTGGGAACCAAGGTGGAACACCTGAGTGCTCCACTCGTGTAATGGTAATGTAACTGTTCCGGATGAACCGCTTTTTCGAACGATCTTATTATTCCAGAAAATTGGCGGCCCTTTCGCCGTTAATTCCACCGCGTAAAGGCGCTTCGCGTAAACGACGTCGTTTCTCACACGCCCGTGATGCCAACGTTCACGAAGCCAGCTCGTTCCCAACGATCCGGTCAATCAGGCTATATCCCAGCTTCGATGCGTTGTACATCATCTATAACCGTGCACCTTGAATTTGCGCGGCCGTGCCGGTACGTTCTAGGTGTGCATCGAGATATTATGTATATTGCGATGCTGTGGGTACGGTTTAATGTGTCTAGTCTCTTGCTTGTGGCTACAAACGCGTACAAGCCGGCTCGCCTTTCCTTACTTCATAGTGGGCTCGATAACGCCATCTAACCAGAGGTCAATGGCCACCATTCTTATCGCAATTTTCAGGGCCCGGTAACATTAACGACGACTGTTTCGTAGTCGGTATCGAAAGCAAATTGCACAGTCTCTGGGATACGTCGCAAGAGCATCAGATTATAATATATTGCGTACTATACAGGGTGGCAGCCAGCTCAGCAAACATCGGGAAATGGGACGTAGCCAAGGTGTATCTAAACACTGTTTAGATACACAGTATCTAAACAGCCGAGTTTCGGCTCGGCTCGGCTCCGCTCGGCTGTTCTCCGGTGTTCTCGGCTCGGCCCCGCTCCGCTCCACCCCACTCCACCCCGCTCCGCTCCACCCCGCTCCGCTCCACCCCGCTCCGCTCCACCCCGCTCCGCTCCACCCCGCTCCGCTCCGCTCCGCTCCGCTCCGCCCCGCTCCGCTCCGCCCCGCTCCGCCCCGCTCCGCTCCGCTCCGCCCCGCTCCGCTCCGCTCCGCCCCGCTCCGCTCCGCCCCGCTCCGCCCCGCTCCGCTCCGCCCCGCTCCGCCCCGCTCCGCTCCGCCCCGCTCCGCCCCGCTCCGCCCCGCCCCGCTCCGCTCCACTCCGCTCTGGATATTTTCGGCTCCGCTCTGGCTATTTTCAGCTCCGTTTTGGCTATTTGCGGCTCCGCTCTGGCTATTTTCAGCTCCGCTCTGGCTATTTTCGGCTCCGCTAGGCTTTTCTCGGCTCCGATCTGGCTATATTCGGCCCCGCTCCGCTCCACCCCGCTCCACCCCGCTCCGCCCCGCTCCGCCCCACTCCGCCCCGCTCCGCCCCGCTCCGCCCCGCTCCGCCCCGCTCCGCTCCGCCCCGCTCCGCTCCGCTCCGCCCCGCTCCGCCCCGCCCCGCTCCGCTCCGCCCCGCTCCGCTCCGCTCCGCCCCGCTCAGCCCCGCTCCGCCCCGCTCCGCTCCGCTCAGCTCCGCTCAGCTCCGCTCGGCTGTTCTCGGCTCCGCTAGGCTGCTCTCAGCTCCGCTCAGCTCCGCTCGGCTGTTCTCAGCTCCGCACGGGTGTTCTCGGCTCTGCTGTGGCTGTTCTGGGCTCCGCTCAGCTGTTCTCGGCCCGCTAGGCTGTTCTCAGCTCCCCTCGGCTTTTCTCGGCTCCACTAGGCTGTTCTCAGCTCCGCTCGGCACGGCTCCGCTAGGCTGTTTACAGCTCCGCTCGGCTGTTCTCGGCTCCGCTAGGCTGCTCTCAGCTCCGCTCAGCTCCGCTCGGCACGGCTCCGCTAGCCTGTTCTCAGCTCCGCACGGGTGTTCTCGGCTCTGCTGTGGCTGTTCTGGGCTCCGCTCAGCTGTTCTCGGCCCGCTAGGCTGTTCTCAGCTCCGCTCAGCTCCGCTCGGCACGGCTCCGCTAGGCTGTTCTCAGCTCGGCACGGGTGTTCTCGGCTCTGCTGTGGCTGTTCTGGGCTCCGCTCAGCTGTTCTCGGCCCGCTAGGCTGTTTTCAGCTCCGCTCGGCTTTTCTCGGCTCCACTAGGCTGTTCTCAGCTCCGCTCAGCTCCGCTCGGCACGGCTCCGCTAGGCTGTTTACAGCTCCGCTCAGCTCCGCTCAGCTCCGCTCAGCTCCGCTCAGCTCCGCTCAGCTCCGCTCAGCTCCGCTCGGCTGTTCTCGGCTCCGCTAGGCTGCTCTCAGCTCCGCTCAGCTGTTCTCAGCTCCGCACGGGTGTTCTCGGCTCTGCTGTGGCTGTTCTGGGCTCCGCTCAGCTGTTCTCGGCCCGCTAGGCTGTTCTCAGCTCCGCTCGGCTTTTCTCGGCTCCACTAGGCTGTTCTCAGCTCCGCTCAGCTCCGCTCGGCACGGCTCCGCTAGGCTGTTTTCAGCTCCGCTCGGCTTTTCTCGGCTCCACTAGGCTGTTCTCAGCTCCGCTCAGCTCCGCTCGGCACGGCTCCGCTAGGCTGTTTTCAGCTCCGCTCAGCTCCGCTCGGCTGTTCTCGGCTCCGCTAGGCTGTTCTCAGCTCCGCTCAGCTCCGCTCGGCTTTTCTCGGCTCCGCTAGGCTCTTCTCAGCTCCGCTCAGGTCGGCACGGCTCCGCTACGCTCCGCTACGCTCCGCACCGCTCGGCTGTTCTCGGATCCACTAAGCTGTTCTCGGCTCCGCTAGGCTGTTCTCAGCTCCGCACGGGTGTTCTCGGCTCTGCTGTGGCTGTTCTGGGCTCCGCTCAGCTGTTCTCGGCCCGCTAGGCTGTTCTCAGCTCCGCTCGGCTTTTCTCGGCTCCACTAGGCTGTTCTCAGCTCCGCTCAGCTCCGCTCAGCTCCGCTCAGCTCCGCTCAGCTCCGCTCAGCTCCGCTCAGCTCCGCTCAGCTCCGCTCAGCTCCGCTCGGCACGGCTCCGCTAGGCTGTTTTCAGCTCCGCTCAGCTCCGCTCGGCTGTTCTCGGCTCCGCTAGGCTGTTCTCAGCTCCGCTCAGCTCCGCTCGGCTTTTCTCGGCTCCGCTAGGCTCTTCTCAGCTCCGCGCAGGTCGGCACGGCTCCGCTACGCTCCGCACCGCTCGGCTGTTCTCGGATCCACTAAGCTGTTCTTGGCTCCGCTAGGCTGTTCTCAGCTCCGCACGGGTGTTCTCGGCTCTGCTGTGGCTGTTCTGGGCTCCGCTCAGCTGTTCTCGGCCCGCTAGGCTGTTCTCAGCTCCGCTCGGCTTTTCTCGGCTCCACTAGGCTGTTCTCAGCTCCGCTCAGCTCCGCTCGGCACGGCTCCGCTAGGCTGTTTTCAGCTCCGCTCAGCTCCGCTCGGCTGTTCTCGGCTCCGCTAGGCTGTTCTCAGCTCCGCTCAGCTCCGCTCGGCTTTTCTCGGCTCCGCTAGGCTCTTCTCAGCTCCGCTCAGGTCGGCACGGCTCCGCTACGCTCCGCACCGCTCGGCTGTTCTCGGATCCACTAAGCTGTTCTCGGCTCCGCTAGGCTCTTCTCAGCTCCGCTCAGGTCGGCACGGCTCCGCTACGCTCCGCACCGCTCGGCTGTTCTCGGATCCACTAAGCTGTTCTCGGCTCCGCTAGGCTGTTCTCAGCTCCGCACGGGTGTTCTCGGCTCTGCTGTGGCTGTTCTGGGCTCCGCTCAGCTGTTCTCGGCCCGCTAGGCTGTTCTCAGCTCCGCTCGGCTTTTCTCGGCTCCACTAGGCTGTTCTCAGCTCCGCTCAGCTCCGCTCAGCTCCGCTCAGCTCCGCTCAGCTCCGCTCAGCTCCGCTCGGCACGGCTCCGCTAGGCTGTTTTCAGCTCCGCTCAGCTCCGCTCGGCTGTTCTCGGCTCCGCTAGGCTGTTCTCAGCTCCGCTCAGCTCCGCTCGGCTTTTCTCGGCTCCGCTAGGCTCTTCTCAGCTCCGCGCAGGTCGGCACGGCTCCGCTACGCTCCGCACCGCTCGGCTGTTCTCGGATCCACTAAGCTGTTCTTGGCTCCGCTAGGCTGTTCTCAGCTCCGCACGGGTGTTCTCGGCTCTGCTGTGGCTGTTCTGGGCTCCGCTCAGCTGTTCTCGGCCCGCTAGGCTGTTCTCAGCTCCGCTCGGCTTTTCTCGGCTCCACTAGGCTGTTCTCAGCTCCGCTCAGCTCCGCTCGGCACGGCTCCGCTAGGCTGTTTTCAGCTCCGCTCAGCTCCGCTCGGCTGTTCTCGGCTCCGCTAGGCTGTTCTCAGCTCCGCTCAGCTCCGCTCGGCTTTTCTCGGCTCCGCTAGGCTCTTCTCAGCTCCGCTCAGGTCGGCACGGCTCCGCTACGCTCCGCACCGCTCGGCTGTTCTCGGATCCACTAAGCTGTTCTCGGCTCCGCTAGGCTCTTCTCAGCTCCGCTCAGGTCGGCACGGCTCCGCTACGCTCCGCTACGCTCCGCACCGCTCGGCTGTTCTCGGATCCACTAAGCTGTTCTCGGCTCCGCTAGGCTGTTCTCAGCTCCGCACGGGTGTTCTCGGCTCTGCTGTGGCTGTTCTGGGCTCCGCTCAGCTGTTCTCGGCTCCGCTCGGCTGGGCTCGGCTCCGTCCCGCCACGCACCGCACATTTTCGTGATAGTCCCGCCCCTTCTGGGGGGTAGCCCTGCCCCTCCAGGGATATATTATGTTATGTTACCAAATGCGATTAGACAGACTTGCAGGTCAGACACTGCATCATCATCAATCCTCAGAGGACATAAAATAATGCTTGTGGTATCAGCTACCATCTCCAATAGGTGTGAATATTATTTTACGTGCAGTTCATTTGTTATAATCAATTAAACTGTGGGGGCACTTCCCACCTACGCCGCTAGGGGACGAGCACGACGATCCGGGCTCCCGAAAGTGGTCGCATAAGTCCCCGCGTCTATATATGTATGCATATAGGGAAGCTTCAATGGACTGACAAAGAAGTTCAGAAAATTATCAAACTTTTTGTAATACACGTGGAATCAGCTTCAATGAAAGATATGGTAACGCGGGTGATGAATGATATATTGTGGTATTTGCAAAAAGGTGAACAGCAACGAACCATATCTCATACTTGCCAAAATAGGAAACCGCCAGCCATCCAAACGATAAAACCAGTAATCAATTAAAATGCTAGCCCCGTCTGTTATTTATTGCCCCACGCAACGATCCAGAATTATTTACCCTGTCTACCGCGTTGCCTTTTCAGCTCATTCCTCCCGCGTTCCCATCACGCAGATTTATTCCCCGTCCATTCCAAGATGCAACGATACACATTCGTGCTTCATTTTTGCCGCGTCGCGGCGCGCTTCTAGCATGGAGATGCGTTCGCATACTGGCGAAGAAAATACGCCGCGGTTTCAATTTATCTCTCCTCCGCGTCTTCCGTAATTGCACAACGAACGTCATAAATTGTTCCTCCCTTGGCTTGGTTGGTGTACGTACGCGTGGCCGCGTGAACAAGCGGGGCCGTTTTGCGCGAAATTCATAAGTCAGAACGCACCGTGCAGCGTAGGTGTATGACATATCGAACGAAGATTTAACTGTTATCGAACCGGATGCAGTTCTCTCGCTGCCAAACCAAAAGCAATCAGAGATATAAGGGGGCAGAAGTGGCCCTCGTCGATAGCCGCATTCCAGCGCACAAAAACATGCTTCCTCGTTGCAGCCACTTCACGTGGAACCCGTTTTTCTCATTACCACTCGTTGCTACGTCCTTAATGAAAGCCGTTTTTCTGTGGGCCACTCGTTGCTGCGTTCTTGCCGTTGTTGCTACCACCTCGGAGCACACATGTCGCGTTCGACGAGCGTTTTACCAGCGATTATAACGCGATCTCCGTCAAAGTGGCCCGATTTGTTCAGCTGTACGTGCAGACATTAACGCCTCGCAAATCGGGGATATTGATTGACGCTTGGATTTTGTGACGGAATTAATGTGATTCGTTTTGCCAGTATCTAATCATTGCTATGCAAGGACTGGTAGTCAGCGTACATTTTGCTACCCGTGAGAATAATATTTCTCCATTCCTAGATAATTGCTGGCTGTTACTTCTGTTTGTCTAGTGTTCCCGGAATTACGGCGACGTGGAACGAGAGTAATTAATTATACTCGCGTTTCTACAGAAATATCTCTATATTAATTTGTTCGAAAAGATGTAACAAGAGCGCACGGGGATATAAATTGCAGGCGTAATCGGTTAAACAATTCATTAATCTTATGCAATATACCCTGCATGATAGCCGTTGTGGGTGATAACGATTCTTGGTACGAGTGCGGCTTTAATGATCGTTTAAAATTGCATATCAGATAACTTTAATGGGTTGAATAATTATAACCTTGCCGTTTTGCCCTTCCAAATTGCTCGCGATGTATATTTTAACGTTAATTTACATACGTTAAAATGTTATAAAAAATGAACATCGGTTTAGCTCATCCTCGCGAGAAATTTGCCATTACATATTTTGTATTCTTCATTTACAATTATCCCGAAATGTTCCGAACAATCAATGTGAAATACTTCCATGCGCGTGCCGAATATGAAACCCACCCAAATGGGACGTCGTACACCATCGTAAGAAAATTCTCTCGCAGAAACGCGGACAGAAAAATATAAGCTGAAGCATGCGAACCGCCGACCTATCGGAATGCGATATATAAATGTAAATGAGTGGCGCTATCGTGGTATGTGCAATTAAGCGGTTATGAAATTCTTCCCTGTCGGAACATCCTTCTTTCGTCGCAAGTCCCGGTCTCTCTTTCTTTTACGCCGCCTTCCTTTTCCCTGCCCAATACATACATACCATTTCGTCTCTACATGGCGAGGGAAGCAAAAGTCTCCATCATCGTGATTTATATACCACCAGCGTGCGAGAGGATTACGCGACTGGTTGGCGCCACGAATCAACTTCAGGGTAAACGAAGATTTGTTGATTGACAGGCAATAATCGAGAACGAGAACTTCACCTTATTTATTCTTCCTGCGGCGCGGCGGCAGGATTGCGGTTCAAGTTCGACGGTGGCAATTTCGGCAAATGGCCTGCGTGCTGTTTTTCCAGGGGAACGGGAACGTAAAACAAAAGGTATCGTTGTTCGTGTTTTTTTCTTTTTTTTGTTTTTGCCGACTGCGGTCGTTCGTTTGTGGGGGCCACGATTTGCGCTATTTTCGTGATGCTTTCCAGTAAATGGCGGTTCGCTCACAGTTTTGTTACGCGAATATAATGGATTGCTTCGTTTCGAATGTCGGCGTGAATATCAACCCGGTTTCCGATGAGTGAAAAATGGCCGGTGTATTTGGCGTTCGCCAGTTTAATAAATACATCTTCGGAATTAAACACGGAACGTTTGCCGTTTGCTCGAGTCCCAATGGTTACTGGGAACGTAACAGCAGTTTGCGATGGCGTGTTCGCCGATCACGAAATCGATGCGCAGTTTGCCGAAAAGCCACTTTAGAATTCATGGGGATCCTTTTTTTTTTATCGAGGAATTAGCGAAGAGTAATCCGTGTCGGAGTGTTCATCAGGTACACTGCGCCTGCATATAAATTGAAAACTCTTTGTACAGCGTGATTCAGGCTACAATCGGAAAGCGGCGACCCACATTTACCTGAGTAATAAATACCATTGGAAAAAGTGCAATTAAACGACAGCGTTCGGTTTAATAACCCTTTAAATCCTCCAATACTCACAGCGACACGTATAATTGGTAAAATGTGATCACGTATACAGATGAACCCTGCGCAATTGTACTATCTTTATCAAATTTGTTTCGTTTGGAAAAACTAATGTCGCTTTTTTTTCCACTTCTCCTGACAAATTTGATGGTCAAACGCGCAGCTATTTGTATTAATGAATCGGTTATTAATTATAGTTGAATATGTATATTATGAATGTTAACAGCGCGTAAAATATATTCTATAGTTGTTCTACCGAACCGTGCTTAATTTTAATGATCAAACGGGACCCATTCAGAGGGGCAGAGATATTGGCATTCACGTAGAAACGACTAAAGGATGCTTTATCCGGTTCATCAGACAATTTCGTGCAATTTTTACGCAGGCACGATGGCTAATTAAACTTTGATTAACAAGTTGAACATTTTCGAAGCCGTTCGGGGGACATTGGGACAGTGAAGAATATTAATTAACGCGACAAGACTCTCAAAATTGATATGCCCAAGATATATTAACGGTTACAGAGGTATCGTTTACACAGTACAGGAACCGATGCACAAGGCGATCAATCTTAGCTCCCTAGCGATATACCAGGAATCATTCAAAGTGTGCACGTGTAACAGGGTGCCATATAGATGCCACAGATTCCGATATTCTGCAAGATGAAACTATTCAATATCTGCGTCATCAGTTAGCGTCACGACATTTTACTACGACTACCTGAGCCTCGAGATAACGTAACTACGAACTTTACTATCCATCTCTTTCGATATTCCATGATTACAAATAGAAGCGTAGATGAAATAGGTTCTATCCATAGTATTAAGCGGGGGAATTGAATAAGAAATTCAATGTTACTTAGCACTAGGGACAGCCAGATCCAGTGTTCCACGGTGGTCCTGGAATAGTCATTCGAATTCTGCTATACACATCTGCAATTTCATTCTCGCGTGAGTACATACCTGCCACTTCCCATATGCAAGAAAGGTTCGACGCAAATGAGAAACTCAGTCGCAAGCCAAATACAATTACAGTGATTGCAGTACGTGCAGTTGCAATGCGGCTGCAACCACTCTACACGCTTCTCGCACGGCTATTGTTTCATTTATTCGGCGCCCGATATTTAATAGCTTAACGATATGGACCGACGTGTGTCAGAAGTGCATTATTCCAATTACTCCGTCAAATCGTGGATACCAACGGCGAAATCAGCGTCGCCTCTGGCACAGCTTCGAAACGTGCACCGCGCGCTAGTGTCCACGACCCGGCCACCAGTAAATTATAAACCACGCAACGAAAAAGGTACCTGCAGAGAAGTCTACAATTAAAGGCATGCCGCTGGTTCCACAGGATAGTGTGCCATGCGCACATACTAATTGCGCTAATGAATATTTATTCAATTGCTGCGTGAAACCTCAGCCATGCCGCAGGACAAAGGGATGCGGTCGCGAACCGTCCGACGTGGATAATATGTCGTATTACCGTGCTCGATCTCTACCTGGTTGCCTCTCTATCCCGTAACATTTATTGCGCAATTTTACCCCACGATAGTCCGCGTGCAACACGCTCCGCAGAATTCGTGGCGTATTCGTCGCGACGCGCGTCTAATTGCAACATTCACCGCTGTCAGAATCGAGTTACACGACCCTATTTTTGCTCGAAAGAGACGTTCCGTGACACGTACGTACGGGGATCAAGCCCATTTCAACCTGGACGCAAATAGCAACCCAGGAACGACATACAGCACGATCTTACAGAATTGTTTTAATATTTAAATAGGGAACAGAGACACGGGCCACGAGCTTCACGAGCTTCCCTCAAAGAGTTCGACGTACGTGGCCGCGTTTGCTTAAATATGGTTGCATGCACGTTTAATGCGGACACTACCTTCATTTTCGTGGAAGCTCTTTAGACGGGGACCACTGGGGGCGGCGTAATTCTGAGCCGCGATTCGCGTGCTGCAATGCACGAAATTTACGAGACAGCGGCGTGCGCCGCGCCGCTGGGACGCGGGATTTCTTTCTTTTTTCTTCCACCCTGTAATCGTACATTTTAAATTAATTTACGTCCCCCGCACGCTTTTTCGCAGAGTACGTTTCCACTGGAGCGGGCGGCAGCGGATGGTAGATCGCCGGAAAAGGGGCGAAGTTGCGCTTTCAAGGCCGGTCGCAAGTGGCTTGGCAAGGAAACAACGTAACTTCATTGCACGTGCTTCGTGCACGAAGGAAAAATATTTTCTTTTCGCCTGGGTCGTATGCGCGATTTAATTCTGAACCCGTGCATTCTCATGGAATTCAGTGCCGCGGCGAACCAGCTTCTACGTGCTTATGCAAACCTGCAAATGCTTCAGGTTTTAGCGGTTTGGCATCTTTGTGTACGGTTTTCCGCGAGGAATATTTAGAAGCAGTCAGAGACGGTGGCGCGTTTCCTAGAAAATTCGCGCGGAAATTCATTTTTCTTTCAGACGGTGGAAACAGAAACAGAGCGATGAATCCCCCATAATCTTTGCCATTTTATTCCCCTCTCAAAGCGTGCTATGTGTGCACCGTGCACGTTCAAAGATACCTTCACACCATTTTAATTCTGCTATTTGTTGTAAATGATACAGTTCCCAATTCCTCCCGCGACAAGGGACGACAGGCGTTATTCTGCGCGGATCGACCGCCGTTTAATTTCACGCGCAAGGCCCGCTTCCATTTTTAATTTCCGTTGCACGGCGATAGCACGAGGATGCAGCCTATGCACCCGCTCGCTCGTTTCACATTTCGCCACCGCTGCAGTGATCCTCGTGCAAGATTCACGAGCACGCTCGTCGAACACCGAACTCTCGTTCTTCCCAATTTCTCTTTCCACTGCGTACGGCACTTCGCTGCGTTTTCGAGCACGCCACCACGATCTCGCGACTGGTGTGCGTGGGTTGGGAATATCGTGCGTGTTACGTCTGGTCCGTGTACTTGACAAGATTCCAACTTTGTCGTACCTCATCCTTCCTCCATCTCTCTTCCTCCCTCATTTTGTCCCCCTCTTTCCTCCTGTTACACATCGTGCCCAACGGAAGTTAGGAAAGAATAAAAAGGAAGGCGAAAAATCGACGAGGACGCAGGCCGGGTTGACGCCACTTTTGAGTGTAGCGTTTTTCCGCGTGCTAGGGTCCAGCGACGGCAAAGTTTGCGGTCCAATTAAAAATATCCCGAGCTTTCCCGTCTCCACCGCAGCGCGCCGTTAATGGGGTCGACACACGAAAGCATAGACGGGTTTCTCGGTACATTCGTTCGCAACTTGAACGTGCTACGGTGAATTAAAAATGATGGTAAAAGCAGAATGCTACGGGTGACCGAATAAACGGCGCTGGAGAATCGAGACCACGACTTTTGGAACTGGTGAATGTTTCTCGCCCGGACTTTTCCTTCGGTTTGTTACTTACCATTGAATCGGCGGCACTGGTACTTTTTCTAAATTCTTTGTCCCAGTTTTATGTACCAACTTTCTCGTGGTCTTTTATTAGATCGGATACTATTGTTCGCTAACTGGTACTGAATTTAATTGTTCGAAACTTTTCACCTTCGTGGAAATTGGATTAGAAATTGGTGTGTGAACGGCAAACGTTGAATTGTCGAGGTACTTTTATATGTATTGCCCCGTTGAGTATTTACGTTAAACCACCATTGTTCGCTACGTCGAATTATTTTCCATCTCAAGCAGACCTGCGCGCAGGCGATCACGGTATTTCATTAAATATTATAAATCACTGTTTGCAATGTGCGGTGTGCAGCATGGTAGCCTGCAACGGCCGAATGGTGCCGTTTGATTTGAGTAACCGTACCCATTTATCTTCTTCCGTATAGGAAGTAACGCTACATTTGCACGAAGAAGCATGGTTTACTCCAACACGAAAAGGGCAAAAAAGGAATGCGACGGAAAAAAGTTAAAAACCATGAATGTATCTTAAAGCTAAAAGTTCGCCAAGCCAGTTTTACACGAGATACGCTGCGATATATTGATTTTTTGCTGAACTCCGTCTGTAGATGGAGATTTAAACAAGCATCACAGCATTTACATCACTGCAATGAACTTCCTTGCATAATGACTTTACTTAGAAATGCTGTCGAATCGGTGGAATATAATTATTTCCCTTTATCTATCAAGTCGTTAGTTTTGCTAACAAATAAAGTTTGCTGACAATACATTCCAATTACCGTATCTCGTTATAGAAGGTAATGAATAAATGTTTCATAAGCAACGCGAACACAACAGCCAAAGGTTCTTTCCACGTTCATGTCCCTTGGATGCTTGGTTCGGCAATTACTCGTCAAATGCAATCAATTTATCGTAATTGCGTTGGACTCTTAACTGTGCTCCAATTAGTCAGTTAAACCGGGAAATTTAATTAGTTTAATACAGACAAGCAACTGAGCATCGTGCGGATTCTCCTTCCTTATTATTCACCCGACCTAGTCACTCGTTTTCATTACGGTCACCATTACACAACGTAATGTTTGACATTCAGGGCGCGACGAAAATGTTGTTGCTCGTTACGTACCCCATAGGCATTGCTTGTTCGTTACAGCCACTGATCGTTCCAATTTACGAATATGAAAGGAATACAAGGAATACAAGGACAACAAGTTGTCAAAAGGAATTTCGAAAGTTCCTCTGCACAACGATTCTCGTGGACCTCGACGGGGGACGATAATGTGAGACTTTTCTCCGATGTGCGGCAAACAAACGGAGGACCAATTATCTCCAACTCGTTTCTCATGTCGCGCGCAGCTTTGTCGCGAATACGAGTGCGCCTGCGAATTCCAGCGCAAAAATAACGAGCGTAGCCCTCGTTGTTACGCATAGGCAACCCTTGTTCTACGACGTACGCCGCTTTGTAACGCGCACGTCGCCGCTGTGATCGTCGTGACAACGTTTACGATAGCGATAGCTCGCCGTGAATTGTAACGAAATAATATCGCCGCCGGGCCGCGACTGTTGAATCAGACTCGCGTGTACGAGCACGCGGTATCTTGGTCGCTGGGGATTATCGCGGTCCGAATCTCCGATTTTGCTGGCATGCGAAGTCGTAGAGAATTTATTACCCCTTTGCGCCCGTTTATTTGCAGACTGGTATCAAGATAATGGCGTAGTCGCGTGGAATGAGCCGTCATTCCGACAGAGTAACAAAGATGACGTGAAACTGCGCGGATCTCAGCAAACCCAATTGCGCTTCCATTCTTACGTTTGTTAAACGCCCCGATCGAAGGGTTGCCTCTGCTTATTCCATCTTTTTACGCGACAAAATTGTTATCATTCAATTCAGATTGGGGTTGCCATCGCGCTTCATCGAATTTAAGAGTCCCCTGTCGTCCGGACCCTGGGAAAATCAATTTCCCCGAATCGTAGAAGAATCTTGAAAAATAGAGTTTACCCCAAGCTCGAAAACAATCTCGAGCGTCGCGACGGCCCTTTCCACGCAGTCAACGAAACTTATTTCTTCCGTTCCGTAGATTAGATTGTGTGTTAGGTCCGATGCGTCGTCCTGTAGGCTCGCCCCTAACGCGGCTCGCAAGATAACAATGGGCCGGCGTTTTATACGAACTCTGATGGGACAGAATCGAACGGGCAACAGGATCAATAGAACTACATAAAGTAACTCATCGACCATAAATGGCTAATAGAAATAGGTCGCCGATCGTGGACAGGAGAGGGACGCAGGGTCTCAGAAAAAGGTATAGAAATAGATATTGGCTGATCATTCGCCGTTTCGAAGGAAATTGTCCCATCAGGAGATTGAAAGGGGCTCGAGAATAAAGCTCTTTCCATGTATTGGCCGGCAATGATCGTAGCAGGATGTGATAAAGGGTAATATTTCTCGGGCGTTACTAAGAGAACTTTCTTTTCTCCCGTGAGTATCCGTCGATCCGATCTACGCGACGGCGACGACTTTTTTCGACAATTCTCATCTTCCAGATTTTTCCTCCGTTCTAACGAACACCAGTCACCCGTCATTTCATCCTTTTAGCTAGATTAATATTATTTTCATGTACGGTTGCCTATGTATAATATACATATAACGATGATTCATAGAAAAGTATTGTTCCTACCATTGCGATGCTCCATCGCCAGTTATTGCATACATATATCTTGCGATACACAGACAAGACGCTTGCAATCTCCAGCCATGTAAAAGTTTTTTCGTTCGTTTACGTAGTGGTCCTTTCACGCCACCCCCTTTTTCTTCGTCGGTTTGAAAACAGAGTTCTGCGGCTTGACCGAACAGCGGACAGAGAGCTTGTCATACACGCCTTCCTTGCGTTTCGTTACCTCTATCGATCCACGAAACCCCCTTTCGATATCTTGCACCCTCTTGCCCCGAGCTAGAACGTAATTAGACACGAAATAAGGGTGCCGGGTCCGCTTTCAGTTCATTCAAGGATCGGTCGAAACGCGTACGGCCTATAATTACCGAGATATTACCCGAGGAAATTTCGTGCAGAGAATTGGCAATGAGTTATCGCAACTCAACCATTTGCTGTAAAAGAACACGCGCACCTGACGCCTCAGTATTAAATAATTCGACTGATAATTCTTTAAGGTACCGTCCATTCTCAATCTATGTTGAACATATACTAAATACATACACATCTAGTTCCAGTAATTAGAAATAACGTTCGACGAGGAACGCGGTAAAGTCTGAAACGGCTGCGCGCAAACATTTTTAGGCAACGTTACCCGTTAAAATTCGCGGTGGAGCACCAAGTGCAAATTGCTTGTGGGTCGTTTCGTCTGCCAGGAGGCCATTTGTCACAGCGGATTCTGGACCCGCGTCGTATAAGCCGGCTACGCTAATAATGACGCGACGACGACTAACTACAAGCTCATCGCGCGTGCATTCATGAAGCAATATACATGCATTTACACGGCCCGCCTCTGCCCCCCTCGCATCCTCACTCGCTCTCCTATCTCGCTCTCCTATCTCGCTGTATTGTAACATAGTATTCGTTGTCACTTGGGCCGTACCCACACGGTCGCAGGGTCTTTACCCGCTGTCTAAACTGAACAATGAACGTTACCGTGTCAACGCCGAATTAATACATTCAAATTACCCATTGTTGCAGGTAAGACCAAAGTAATCGCATTGCAAATGACGCCTGTCATCGATGCAACGCGCCGTACGCACCGCCACGGGATTGATCGGCCATTTCTGCGAGGGCGGAACACCGTTTTTGCGTTTCGTTCTCGAGTGAGCTAGTTGACACGATGCCACGGTGTAATTTAAACAGATGCCTACGCGTCCGACCATTATGCTTGAAATATGCTGCCCTTTTTTCTTTGTTCCAGCGTTGAACACGCGTTCCCTGTCCAATAAAATATCTCGAAATTTATTATTGGCGGAGTGCTTTGTGGAACGACGATTTCAGAGTGCAGTAGGAAATTTCACTCGATGCAGCAGCTTCATATTCACTGGCGAAAAATTGGTTAAAGTGGAGATTTTATTGGAATATCGTTTGCGAAAGAGCAGATTAAATCTCGTAACGACGTCGATATCCGGTAGAAATATTACGTTCGTCGCTTGGTTTTAGAGTATAATAGTACTTGTTAATTAATTAGCTGATAGGCAAATCTATTGTGCTCGTTTTAAAAAAATTAATAAAATTCCATGTTACGTCGGTTCATGTTTCTTGAGCGCAGGACTGAGTTTTCTCGATACTATTGATATTGTAATATCCACTGCTGTACGACCAGAGAAATTCAACAATCGACATTTTTCTTGCACAAAAGGACAATTGAATCCTGTTCTCCTTGTTGGCCTAGTGCATCCATTAAAAAAATTGCATCAGCATAGTAGAAGAATATAGGGCAGAGCTAATAGTAATCCTGCAATTCCTTTAGAATGAATTTCTAGGGTAACTTCAATGAAATCATAGGATATTGAATTTCCAGCAAATGGTTATTTATTCACGGTCGAGCAACGGAGCGTTGTAATTCTATTAGCCGAGAATTTCGAGTTCCTACTTCGGAATGAACGCAACTTTTATATGTAGATAATATTTTTTTCATTGGAGATTCAATTTTTCACGTTACTCGTTAATAGGGGAGGTTACGAACGCGAGACGGACGAGTCGATCGAACGCGGCTCGAATCGTTCGGCCTGAATTGAACATTTCAGAACTCAAATTACTCAAACGCTGCTTATCTTACAACAGTCGAATGCCACGATTACAATCGTCTCCTTTGTTCGTTGACAAATTACTTGGAAATGTCTCCCATAATTCAGAATACGCTTTCTTCGTTGACGATGAAGCAGAAGTCGTTTCTAATATCGAGTCGTTCCTTCTGGGCGTATTTTGCTCGAAAGGGTCCAATCACCCTCCCCGGCGCAGCCGTGAAATCTTCGTTTCCGTTCCCGTTTAACCAGAATTATTCTTAACAATGCGACACCGTTTCGCGGAACAATGGAAATTCAACGGGTTCGCGGGAGGGTCGGCGACGCGGTAATAGTTAACAGACGCGGCAATCTTCGCGGGAATTACTTGGCCAGCAAACGGAGAACGCTAAATTATTGCGACGGCGGGGCGTGCTTCAGAACCCGGGCTATCCCGCAGGAAGTTTCCGTAAAAGAAACAAGGAGGCGCGGGGGTCCAGAAGAAAAGGGCAAAACAGGAAAATAAAGCGAAACGCCTTGAGCGTGAAGCCTAGCAGACGCTGCTCGCGCTGCTCGCGCTGCTGCACAAGAAAAGAAGTCGCGCCGCCACGCCACGAGGGAAGGGTTGCGAATACGTCACCTGAATGCCAGCGTAATGTTCACAAAATGCCGGAAATATAAGCAAACGTGCACGCTTTCTGCGCTCTCCCGGGAACTCTGTCGTTTACATAAATAGCTCGAACGACCGGATTTCACGTGTACCATTCACGAGTCCATGCACGCGTATCTTAATATTTGACGGCGGAGCTTCCGTGCATTTGCCTACCAAATGGAACACAAATACGTTCGAGAGTTCATGGTCCCCGTGACGTATGTACCTATACACAGTGGAAAATGTTCCGGAGACATCGAGGCCGATTGTTAACCGTTTTAGATTGCACTTTGTTTTCGGTTGCATCGAGTTATTCGGGGCGTTTAATATTACGGCGCTGAAACGGGGACGATGCTCATGAGGGAATACGTCGGGTGCTATTTGCCGTGTTTCCTGGAGAAAGAACGGCTGTCCTGACATTTCGCTCGTGTGCTTCTCTGGTGCCACCGAAACGTTGCTGTCTTTGTATATTTTCAGCGAGGGAAGCGTGAGTCCCGAGCGTAACAAGCCCATGGCGAGGTAAAAAGGAAGGAAATATTGTGTCCCCATAGTTTTGAAAGAAAAATAAAAGGTTAATGTTCCCGGAGAATTTGTACTTTATATTTTTCTAACATATTTCGCATTTCGTAAGATTAGATGATACTATTTGCAAACTGTTTAAGAACATGCTCCGCAAGATAATATACTTAGTACCTGAAACGTGAATATTACATAAATACATTCCCTTTCGTCTTAAATTCCGTAGCTTGCTTAAGCATACGTGACTCCCGTATGTGTCAGTTCTTTCGGTATCTCCGAACGCGAGGAAATTCCTAAGAGAATGTCCATATATATATGTGCATGCAACTTTTTTCGGGGAGAACGGCATCAAAGTTTCACTTGGTTTTAGAAGCACGCACCGGTAACTGCATATTATGAGAATAAGTAACGACCGCGTATACAGAGAATGCTCTCGTGTGCTTTCTGCTCCCGCGGTAAAAGACTTTTCTTCCCTTTTCGCTGTTTATTCCGTTACTCTCTCCCTGCCGGTTTTACTGTTCTTTTTTACAAGCGTCCGCGCCATTAGTAACGAGAAAATGAGTTGAAAAATTATTTGTGTATAAAGTTACTTTTTAATGCGTACTGGCTATGTTTCGGTGGAGATATCGCGTCCCTTCAATTATTCTCTGCGAAGCACCAGCAGCAACAGCAGCAGCAGCAGCGGCGGCGGCCTGCTGCGTAAGTCGTAAACTTTATTACACATCAAACGACTCGAGTGACATTTTGTATCCTGCTGAATATATTACAAAGCGCGGAGAATCGTTGACGAAGACGCGAAAGTTGGAAAGTTTACACGAGTTAGCCTTCTCTGAACTCTTTATTCTTCTTCTGCATCGATTCACGGGCGCACCAGGTGAGATGAATTTTCTCGACAAGTTTCGCGACGCGACAGAACAAACGGGGGGTGAAAGGAAAATGTTGTTACATCGTGTTTGGTCACGGAAGGTGTTTCATTTTCGGGCGGATGTTGCGAAACGTTCACGAAACCACGGAGGAATGCTACGTTAGAATTATTTGCTTAATTTCGTCTGCCGTTAATCACACTGGAACACGATGTCTTCTTTTTTTCACAGCGCTGGAGGATATATTGTACGAAATGTAATTAGTCCACTTAATTAAAGCGTCATGCGGGGCATCGTAAGTTCTACTAACGTTTCGTTTACGGAAATTAACAGCGACAACAAGGAGGCCGGGGAAAAAAAGAGTAGCTAACGCTTTGAACTGGAAATAAAATGGCAGGGTCACTTCAGTAGCAGGTAAACGTTCACTTTACAGAAGGGATTTTAACGTTTCTTCTCAAAGGCCTTACACGAACGCTTAAAACGCGATGAATCGTAATCATTTGAAACGATGAAGTGTACTTATTTCTCAAAGCGTTTGCATCAAGTTCCTCCGAAGTGTTTTTCCCGCTTTCACCAACCGCAAATAGTTCTCAATCGCTTTTCGTCTTTGCTCTAATGACAAGGCAAATGAAACACCTTTCTGTAACAAGAACATTAAAGTGCTTGCTTTTTTTTAAAGACCTAGAACGTATCACGTACAATACAAAGTATAGAATTACAGACACAATTCCCATGCGTATAAAGGATCATAAAATTCTCAAAAATCTAGAGGCATGCTTAATCACACCTTACACTACTTTACACTACATTGGTAATATTACTAGAGACACCGTTAACACACAAGGCTATCCGCAACATTCTAGCCAGTTCTTTAGCATCGTCCCTTATTTTGTTCGACCGTACAACTGACGCTGCGGATCTGTTATCAGATATTCCCCGTACAATGCGGAAGAACGCGAGACACCGACGACGAACTTATCGAACTGATGGTACGGAAAAAGGTCAGCGGCTGCAGCGGTACCACGACCTTCTGCTGGCCACCATCTACGAGGCTTACCTTCTAGCCGCGTACAATGACTCATCCTTTTTCGATCTTCACACAGCACGTCTTCGCCCGATGAGTTTTCATTTCGTCCGTCGCGGACTTCATCATCGTGAATGTACGCGGTGCCGCTAGTTTCATGGGCAACCGATTCAAATAGGGGGTCGATAGTGTCAGCTTGATGCACGTGTTTCGCCGGAAGCTTTAATTAGAAGACGCCATCATGGCCTGCCTATTTTAATCTCTAATCACAGACTGGTATTAATCATGGGTTTCGACCCGTTCCAGGAATCATTTTCGATTAGAAAAATTCACATGAATTACCATTAATGTATGTCGGCTTGAATTAATTAATTAGCGTGTATCTACTTGCAGCTGAAATTCGCAGTTTTGCTATCATCGTCAGCGGGGTATAGTGATCGCGTGGCGAGTACTGGTATCGCGGTAAAATAGGCCGCGCTTTTGGAACAAATAGCGGAATCGTTTGCGTGCGGAATTGCTTTCACCGTTTTATTTATTTGCGCTCATTCAATATTTAAGCTCGTAAATATAACAGATTAATGTTATATAGCCAGGCCGTGCACGCGACATTTTCAGATTGGAAACTGCGTCGGCGTCATTTCGGTTTATTTATTGATAAACCCCATCAATGAATCCCCCCGCCGTAGTCGAACGATAATGCTCATTTCGCGTAGCAACAATTCTTTTCCCCTCCATTTGTCGCAAGGAAATTATATGGTTACACGATTAACGTCGTACACCGCGACGCGCCAAAGGGTCGTGGCGAGTGTAAACAGAAATTTTAATTTGCCCCGCGAATAAGGATACGAGGAAATGGAATTTCGCTGCGCCATAAGCGTTATCGTGCTAATTAGAAAAACGCGGAACAAACGAGGTCGTAGCAGTGACTATTAGGGGAGGTTTTCCACTCTCGGGATGTTCGTAGGAAATGAGTAAGTCCTCGACGAGACGTATCGTGCGCTTGTGCTTCATTTGCATTATCAAACGTGCCCCGGTTTATCCTCTGGTGGTTCACAGTGCCCTTATTTGCTGCGAACTCTTCCGGAGGTATTGAACCGGCGAATATTCGAAAATCTAAGATGCAGTGGCCGTATTTTGAGATCGATTGTCGAAGCAAGATGTCGTTTGCAAACGCGCAAATCCTCGAAACTGCTGCGACATCAGTCTGCGGGATTAGACACGTCCGCAGTGTTCAGTCCTGGATGTAAAACGATGACGCAAGTGTGTCGTCTCTTCCTACATCCTACCCTTGAACGCCTGTTTTCACGACCCAGTTCGATTTAACGAGCTCCTCCAGCCATAGGAACTAATGTCCGGAATCGTGTTAGTCGGGACTTGGACAGAAATCGAAAAACAGATTTCTCCCGGCGATTTTTCCGTTCGGTACAATTTCCTTGTTAAATGAGGGGTGACGAGGGGGGTGGGTCGCTTACGCGAGCTTAATTGTAACACGGCGTGGACGCGAGCGTACTTCTTCGTCGAGTGGATTCTGTCTCTCTGTTCGTTATATTAAGCAAGCTTCGAACAATCGGATTTCTTCGGAGGCATTAAGGGTGAAACTTTTAATTAAATGTAATGGCGTGACGCAATTACTGCACCCGTAGCTTGTCACGTTTAACGCCCGGTATAATCGAGCGTATGTATTTTCAGCAGAAACATGCGGGCATGAGCAACTACATATTCCCTTTCTCTCTCCTACCCTCTTACTCTCTTACCTTTGCATGCGAAACCGCTCACGCCAGCAACGTGCACCGGAATGTAACTAAACAAACGGTACACTCTGGGATCACCTTAAGTGTTTGCGCAAGTAGTTGCCTAGTAGTATTATAACACAGTTGGCATGGTACGCTGTATGTCAACCATCGCCAAAATTGGGGAACGCGTATGCACGTTCTCGATGTATAGGTATTGTTGTTGCTGTTAATTCATAAACACCTGGGCAATCTCAGCAGTCTCGCAGAGTTAATTCCTGCTTACTAAAACGTGCTAAAAATGACAGCGCAGGACGAGCATTAATACTGTCCGCTCGTGCTTGTACATCGGAGGTTCTATGGTTAGTAACGGATAATATAAATATTGAACGAGCCGCAGACATTGATTATGTTCCAGGATACCGGATGGATGCAAAATAGTATCGGATCAGCTTGAGTCTGTTGAACGTCATTACAGAATATTATTACATACAAGTGAAATGTATTTTTACAGGACGAAGCTCTTCGTTTAAAAATGTCCACCTCGAATTCATTACTACTTAAACGCCAACAGAATATATAATTAACTGGAAATAGTACCAAATTGTGCATTACTAATTACCACTTAACCGAATTCCGTTTTTAATTATAGCAGGTTTGGGAAATAACTATTCGTGACCGTCCAATTTTACTCAGAAATAAAGATAGTACCTGTTCCCTCGTCAATCATTACCTACCGTTAAAAAATACAGATCACGAAACCACGCGAAAACCTTCGCTGTCCAAAGTGTCACCAGTCGCAATCGCGTGGAAAAATATTAATATTCAGGGTAGCACGTGTTTTTCAATGTTTCGGGTGAACTTCTTGACACAGTTAAAACCGGCGGCGGTGCACCGCGCAGCTTTGGTTAAACAAATGTTTTCAACCGAGTTATTGCGAGAACAAGAATTGTCAAGTTGTTCATGTAGAAGAACTAATCTGTAAACACAGATCCGTTTAACGTGGGTGGAATTCGGCCCGCTGAAGTTAACGTGAACTCGCGTGCAACGGATAGAATTCATCGAAGCCACGATAATCCCCTTTTCTCTCCTACACATTCATTCCCTTTCTCTCTGCGTCCAGTAATGCAATGGAAACATCGGTAGCTTCAATACATATGTATTCGTTAAATGTCCGATACGAGACCGATCGATGACACGAACAATAAGCAAAGTTGCCGCTACTCTGTATGGACTAGGCATTATCTCGTTGCAACAACAGAGTCATTCAAAATGTTTCCTGATACTCGACAATACGGATGATCGCTTAACTGTAATTACTTCATTGTCGTGCTGCTCTTGCGACTAGCCGGCACAGTGTATCATCAGCGATTCTGTTTCGAAACGGATTAAGCGTGGCGAGATTAAAACGCACGCCACAGTGAATCGCGTTTACGAAACGAAGGAGCATCGACCAGCATAGCAGGTGTGAACTGCTGCCGCACAATTAGATGATATTGCGACAGCCTAATGCACGTGCACGTGCTAATGTATTTGCGAGCGTTTCCAAGTCACCTTTTAATAGAAAGATTTCACTTCATTTCGTATAACCATACGAATAATGTTAAGGATGCAGTACATGTCCCGATGCACCGCTGGCAATGAATTATGGATGCAATAAAATTAAAAATTAATTCGTGTATAAAACATCAATGTATTATAACTGAAGCATTGTAGCTAAAGCGGCCATAAATTTTCTACTATATGGACTTCCACACAATAGCTCGTCAAGCGTATGATTACAGGTTTCAATAACCCGTGTCGAATCATCAATTTCCTCACCTGTAATTTATTAACACTCCGTGCGTACGGCTAGGCAGAAGATGTGCAGGGTAGTAAAGAGCGGCGGTTATAGATTTCTACCTTATTGTATCGAAGATGCATGCTAATCGTGGCGGAATGGATGATCATTAACGACTCTTTCCAAAGCAATCAATCACCGTAACGCGAAATCACTCGTGGCCCGGGATGCATCCATTATATGTATGTATACGGCTGTTAAGCATGTGTTTCCGGTCGCCACGTGGTCGAGTTCAATTTCACCGTTCAGCGTCCGACGGCACCTTTAATTATCCCTACACGCGAAGGTTTAGGGAAAGGTCGGTGGCTTACAGTTTGCGATAAACCGTACCGACTGTCACTCACCTGTCCAGCTGGCACCCTTTCTAGCTTCAAAGAAACTAGCTGGGTTAACGAGTTTACCGATGCACCTTGTACAGGATAAATATTTTAAGCCCTCCTTCTGTAGTAATCGTTTTCTTCTTGCATTAATTTATTCTAAAAGCGTTTTATCCAATTGGGTAGTAAAATATTGTTTTGTTTTCTTTGACATTGGATACTTGTAATACCTGGCCGCTTTTGGTCGTGTACAGGTGTATGTATTTATATATTTTTCTTGCATAAAATTTGTCCAAAGGCTTCATTAACTTGGGCCGGAGTTTTTAATTTATTGCTTATTCATTATTATACAAAGCGGCTTTAATCGGTGCTTACGGAAAGTAGTTATCGGTTATTTCTTTCACAGGCCGCTGCAACCGGTTAATCCTTTGCAGACCGTTAACGCGGTAATATTATTAAAGGAACAATATATGGCTAACGATGAATCAATGCGTACTATTAATTATAATTTCACGCATATTAGAGTCTGAGCAATTAATTGGGTCAATGTATTATACTGGTCAGCGAAGTATTAATTAGTTCCTGCCAACTTTAATACCCGGCTTCACGGTCGGTGGACAAATTTCTGCGGGATAAGTGAAGCGATTTTTTAAATATAAGCTTACGTCGACTAATGAAGGAATTTGACGTGTTACGAATCTACCATGACAACTCACGACCACTCCACTTCCCTTTAACTTCGCGAATTTTGTTGCACGGCTTCGTTTGCGCTACGATTTAGACCATTCATCGTTCCGCTTCAACCCGACTATCTGCTGCCATCAAGTTATTCGGAACAATGCGTTAAATTTGAATGAACGAAAAAAACAATAGCTGTGCGCATGTAACTTTTGGACAAACAAATGCGTTTTGATGCGGTAGTCATCCGTCAACCAGGTTACTCGATTTTTGTTGGCCATTTCTGTTGGCCATCCAGCGAATTTAACCAAAACAGTCACGGGCACTTTATGCGAATAGATAGCAGCCGGGAAACAAAAATTTATTGTTTATGTACATGAAAATGAAGGAAATGAATGCTTCCATATTAAATCGATTTACATATTCAAATTTGCCACATTCCTTAAGGATAAATCGTATAAATCAAAATGAAAAACGTAAGCTGCAATACGTACATAACACCTGCTCCATTATTATGCGCGACAGTTGGCATAAAGCTACTTTATGTACAGTCGTTTCACTCATGTCCACAATGAGTCACAATTTTATATTATGAAAGAAATCAACATTTTCAGATTCACCAATTCAATGAAGAAACAAAATGCGTTCAATTGTTCTGGGCGCACGTGTGTGCACGTCTGCACATGGGTGAAATTGTTTCGTTTCATAAATTTCCCAGGAAACGGAACATTAAATCACGCACAACGTCCCGCGCATTTTTACCTTTATCGAAACAAATTGCTGCTACCCGATGAGTGGACCGGAGTTAAAACAATGCCGGGCCACATCGCGACACGTTAGCTATCACCATATTTCCAGGGTACACGCTCAAATTATTAGTGAATCGTCCACTCGAAAAGCAAACATGTCGTGGCTACACGCGAACGTGACTTGCGTTTTTTCCCGTCACGATTATACGAGTCCTGGTTTACGATTTCATTTGGTACATTAGCTTGGGGAATTAAAGGTCCAGCGGCGCGGGCTTTTTTTTATTGTATTATACGTACGAATTGCCACGGCAGTTGCTCGATCAATGTAAAATGTTGAATAAATCCAGGTTCGAGTGCGACGGCCAAAAAATACCTAGGCTATACTTGGCTATTCTCAACAGAGTGAGGAAGTAAGTTTAAATCGACCAATTCTTTTCAATTGCACTTTCATTCGCCAATGAAACATGAACGGACAAAAGTCGTAACTTTGATTCGACCATTAATTTACGACTCGTTAAACGTCGAACCCTTTCGCAATACCCACCACGTGGGGTGTATCGAACAAAACGTTTCAATTCGGCGCAGGATGTCGGTTCGTCGTCAACGTGTAACAATAACCAGGCAATGGTGTGGCGGGATGAAAAGAGACAGAAATCCAGGATCATGATTCACGCTTGAATTTACATTTTAATTACATTACGTTTGATAGCAGTATTAATTTCATTGGAACGACCGATCACAGGAATTCCGATATCTTCGACGGTACTGGTGCACAGCGGGCCATCGCCACGACAATGCGCCTGTGATGGTGCACCGTACTAGATCAAAGCGAATCTGGCACAAATTAATAATCCGGCGGGTCGATCTGTCGAAGAATTATTGCTACCCGGACGAAGGAAACGGGGGTGTGTTTATACAGACAGACAGGGGGTGGTTAGAATGGAAAACGTGATGCGTCGCCAAGCGGTGACTCGGAAAGAATAAAAATGTAATTCGATACGTGACCAGTGCGAAAAAATATGTCGCTGGCGATGTACACAGTGGAGAGTATGTAGTTAGATGGTATGTGTACGATGGTGTGGATATAAAATTCCGTTGGCAGCAACCATAGAGATGGTAATTAAACAGTTTCGCGAATGTTCCAGCATAGATTTGGAACACCGTCGCAGTGTTGCAAATACCTGACGATTTCGCCGTTTGAAGTGGAAAAATAAATATTTGTCTTACGAAAATGATCGATTCTATACCGACGAATTGTCGACGACTAATTTATTCTTTGGAGGTAGTAGTTCGTGACTTGCAATACGTTTATCATTGCGATTAACCTCTTGTTTTCTCACCCTTTCTAATATTCATTCTTTAGGGAACCGTACTGAGTGCAATCCACTGGCACCGACGTCTCAGGGTAATTAAATAGCGCTGGTGATTCAAACACTTTGACAGCTGCGTAAAAGAAATCGGGTTACGCGTAATTAATTAATTTCCGTGAACTGTACAGAGTCGTCGAGAAGAAACGATGCTGTTCGAAGGGACGAAGTAATAGGGGTCGGATCGTCTCATTAAATTTTCCAATTTTCTCGAGCTGGTCTAAAAGGAAGGGGGCTGGGGGTGTATAGAGATGTGAACAGGAGCGCAAAAGTTTTGCAAGAAAATATCTTCCGGCATGGACTTGTTACATTAATCCGTTTTGAGATACAAAGGGTAACGATGTTTGATTCGTGGCAAGGGAGACAGACAGTGGCTTATTGAGTAAGCATAAGGTAAATACGAACTAGCCTGAAGCTTTACGTAATAATGGCGTCTGACATGTGGCTAACGGATCGCTGCAGTGAGTGTTATGGAAATTTATTATAAAACAATCTCATTAAATCGGCGAGCAATTTCGTATGGCCGTGAGGATTATAAAGCGATCCAACGAGTGATCAAAGACATAGACGAGCACGGGTACTCGCTCCGTGATCCACCATATATCTTGAGAAACGCCCTGAAGTTACCTGACAAAAATACGACAACCATAAATACTCGTAACGGCGAGTATTAAATATATTGCCGACCTGGTGGACATGCACGTTATCCCAGCACCATTAAACCTTTTATGCGAAAGAACTTGGATAAACAGAACGCATATATACCTTCGACGAGAGATCGTACAATATAACAAAAGTGTATGGAAAATAAAAATAAAAAAACCTACGAATGGTTGCTATTGCTGTTAATTAATTGGGACACCTGTTTGATGCTGTTTTGCTATTGTCGTATGTCTGTTCCCTCGTATATTAGCTGTGCTTCTGGGCTAAACCTTACGGCCGTCTCTGTCTGCCGATGGCCACCGTATGTCTGCATTCCCGACCAGAACGATTTGTTATTCTACAAAACGTACCCAAAGATTGAGAGACCTCAACGAGCCCAGCACGCCGTTGTATAAATTAGATTCGGTTACGTCCCTTGCCAACACCAGCCGCCAATTTCACCTGCGTGTTGCCTACCCTAATAGAACAGTCTCTTTTCGAAAATTGATGCGGGTCTGTGTGCTTCTCGTCCCTGGATTAACCATTCTTTCGAGCTGAACAGTTAATTAGCTCGCTTGCATATTAAAAAATTATGAATATATACTTCTGCCATAAGATATAAGGGGCCGCAGATGAAATGGATTTGGTATAAGTTTCGAAAGCACCGCACTAAATGTTGTACGCGTAGATTAAGTTCCACCTCCCAATCAAAACGCGTTTATTATAAAATATTACGTAGCGAGCAGAAGCACGTTTAAGTTCGGTAGTGAGTATGTTGTATTACTCAGGTGGGAACCATAGAGAAAACGCATTATCAAGATAATCCTCTCTCGTTGGCAGGTGCTCGAACGATAATGTGTTAATAACAAAGAGCTCCGCTGCAGTGTAATGAAAGTCCCTGATGCTGCCTGGAACTTGTCATGCGTTTGATCTTTATCAAACGGTCTGGCGGTGAACGCAATACTAAATTTGACACTATTACTCAGCTAATGCGAGGGAAGTAATCGTACCGCTGGGAATGCAACTTTTCTTGATAAAGTTACAATTTTTACAAGTAATTGCTGTCGCTCAACATTTTTCGCAAAACAAGGAGGTAGGCAGTCTTGATAATTTGTCGACGTAATTTGTTCGCTTAATGTAATTCAGAAAATAAAAATAGTAGATCGAAGTTTCAATGCTCTAAAAGTACCTATCTATAGCACAATCGAACGTGAAACGATTTTCATGAATGAGCTCAATACTAATTTTGCATCGGCGTGGAATTATATAAGCCCTCGTAATTTAACTATCCACACCGCAGTTTATAGCCTCATTTATATTGGCATATTATTTATCGGATGACGTGTTGCGTGCTCGTTTTCGATAATGTACATATATTGAGATCACTCCAAAGGTACGGCCATGCACGTGACAAATACGATGAACAAAAAATAGCATCACGATACTCGGTACACAATATTTATTTAACGTAATTATATTGCAATTACGGTCTAGCTTTTTTCGCCATTACACCTCCTATTTCAATTACATTCTGATAATGAGTTTCATAATTACTGAACGAACATTGTCGAGCGAAAACGTACACGCAGCTTGTCACTGTGAGTTTGCAAATTAAGTTCTGGCAATCTTTTAAGTAGACAATGTTTTTACGCGGCGGAAAATCGATACAGCGAAACGTTAAAATTTTTCCCAAATTAAACTTGAGATAGTAAATTGTTTTCGCATAACGCTGCAACGATGTAGGGAAATATTTAATTATCAACGTTTCATCTAAATACAAATAAAGAAACGCGGAGAATTCTTGGAACTTTATATACATATATCTTTATACCATGCATTGCCACGGCCCGTAGAAGCGTAAACTACGTAATCGTGAATTTTTCAACGTTGTTTATCTATCTGCCTCGACCTATTTCTCTCTTCCATTTTAATTATTCTATTTGCTTACTGGGCTGAAATTTTCTGCTACAATTTTTACCCAGTTTTATACCCTTTAATGTAACTTTAATTATGAAAATTTAATATCGCGGTATGAATCCACCGGATAATGACCCTTCATTAGCGAGTTGAAGTTAGGTAAAAGTTTATAATGAAAATTTATCGCAATTCCGTGATCTCCCCGTAGTATGTGCCCATCCGCCGCATTTAACCTTTATATATTTCAGGAATTCATACGTCGATGCATCTTTCAAGCGACAATAAAAAGAAACAACAGGAAACAATTAATTCCTAAGTAATGCAAATAGTAATAGTATTTCGTCGTATAAACGCATTATATGTCGTTTGGACATTGTTGTCGCGCCCATATAATGAGCCACGATTAAGTTCACGGTGCAACAGCAGTGTCGGGCACAACGGGAGGACAACAGGGAACTAAACGCATAAAAAGTTGTTAATTTGCTCTTGGGCGCGGGCTATTTTACTCGATTATGCCACTTGAGCTTCTATAAAGTTGTCCCGGCGGTATCGAACCCACACTATTTCGTTCGCGGGTTATGTAGTTCGAACCGAGACGCACACTTCGATCCCGCCGGCGCATAGTCCCGAACTTTATATTGGCTTAATTGGTTTTAAGGGTGAAACTTTAGCCGCACTTTTTCCTCTGCAACTTCTGTCGCTGTGTCTCCGCACTGTGAGCGTTAACCATCGATACATGGAGGGATCGTTATTTCGATGTCGGCCCCCGGCTGAAACTATTTCGTTGTTCGAATTTTCGCGTTTCTGGCGAACGGCTAAAGGTAGAGATTCTTTCCTAGAAAAAAGAACGTACCAAATTTGGTTACTCGTGGATGCATATGTAACTGGGCGTGGGTAGTATTTGGACAGGTTCAGTAGTGCTCACTTGGTAACGCCAATAAAGCTTTAGCGAATATTGGCTTTATCTTGAAAGGGTAGTGCATACACCAAACTAATCTTTAGAAATTGACGCCATATGGGTATTGCTGCATACCTCTTCTCCGGCAACCATTAACCGCATCACGTCTTTGCGACAAAACGCACAGGATCTGCGTGTAACTGTCAATTATGAAATAGTAATTAGCGGAATTGCCTTGCCTTAGCATGAGAATATACACATAGAAACAGTACCTACTTGGTGCTGAACGACATGCTCCATTTGCGGTAGCGGATAACTTTGATTTTCGTCCTGCTTTATTTGTTACTACGTCTTGTGCTTAATTTTTACGTATGTTAGACACAGTACCAACGGAGCACTGTACCTTTTTAGAAATCTCGCGATGAGAAAGTCCAGATATTACAATTTTTTCAATTTCTAATACTGTACTTCCATTGATTGGTCGCATTATGAAATATGACTGAAAATATTTGTTTTTATTTATTGTTTTATCACAAACGCATTATTGAATGTTTAAAAATAACGTTATCACTTACCAATAGTTATAATTGTGCTAAGGAATGCCAAAAGTATTACAATTTTACACACTTGAATTTAACACAAACAATTGATCAAATGATACATTGAATGTAATTTTCAATACACGTCTGCTTTGTACGACTACAGAGCTTAAACTAGTGCAAAGTATCGACGCAGTGTTTACATTTTTCGGAAATATATCAACAGTCTCAAGCACGATGCAGGGTGGGGGTGTACTGCGATTTGTTTACTCTTTTTCTGAACATTTGATCAATTGTTTGAGTCACTGTATACTTTCGTATGCATGCCCATGTCGATTTCCTATCTGGCAGCGTATGCTGTGGAGATATTTAACACATATAATAGATTATAACGTGAATCCGATAGTACTGCCTGCAAAATGAATCTATAAGTGTTAGAATTTCGATAAACTTCCCGCATCGCCTTTTCTCATTCATGGATGCCAGCAGCACGCTCATATGTTACGAAATGGCGATAGCTGGTTATTTGGAATCAACAGGATTTAGAATGGAATATCCCTTTAATGCTGCGAATCGTATTAGTAATAGTATTTATCATACACATTGAAACAAGTTGAACATACTTCAAACGTATTACCATACAGATCGTTCGGAACAAATATTGTATAATACGCACAGAATACTACCCTTTTGCCTGCATTTATTGACTCTTTTATTACCATTTGAAACGAAGCAACGTCCAAATGTAATGAATGTAAATTAATTTTGCAATTCTCCTTTACGCAGCTGCGTTAATAAAAAAAAGCTATTACCTGTAATTTCTCACTATCAAGAAGCATAATAAGAACTCCTGCGTCCCTTTGTTCTATTCTGCCAGTATCTCGAAATTAAATAGAATGTAGGATTACCATAAAAATGGGTAGGCAATTTTTTCCCGCAAATTTATGTGTTGCATCGAATTGTTTCGCAATTGTAAAACCTTCACCTCTTACGCATTTTATATTATCACAGAGAGATCCATATACATACAACGTGTTACGTGAAATTTATTCAAATGCAAGCTCGACGTCGTTAATGGGCATTAATAAATTACGATAATGAAATGCAAAGAAGAATAGGTCGTTCAAATTTCCAGCCATTTAAATAGCTAATATTCAGTGCGAATGTTCTTTTCATGTAAAAGCGGAAATTGTCGCCTGCTTTTATATACACAATTTTCTTTACCGTTTTTTTTTCATTCTCCAACAATGAATATATTGTGAGTGGAGCGTAAATGAAAAGAGTTTACTTCTCAATTGTCCATAGGGACAAAATAATATAGATTATTTATATTTCATATTTCTTGATGTCAAATATTTTATAAAAGCCTATTTATTGTATACTGCGCAAAATTTATGCTTTATATTTTATTAACATTACATTCCCTTTTATTTTTTATGAGAGCACCATTAAAAAGAAACGAATTGGGAGTTCCAGATTTCGATCACTGATATAAAAAGTGCATTTTCCATTATTACCTTCGATGTTTCGGTTTAATGTTTTCCTACAGAGACTTGTGTACAATGCAAAAATTCGTACTCTGGACACAATATGAATATTACCTATATTGGTTTTTTTTACGACCATTTCGAAACTTTTGAAAACAATATTGGAGAACGTCAATAAATAAACGAAAGCAACGAAACGCTACTTCGCGTAAAATATCTGAGCTTGCAGGATGACACAGTTGACTGGTGCGGAAATTTTTAATCGGCCTTGATTGCTCGCCATATCGTAATCTCTTGCTCTGTTCATAATAGAAAATATAAATTCATCGTACGGTATATTAAATGTCTCTGCTGGAGATAACGCTAAGAGGGGAACAGCGGAAGAGTAAGATGCAGATAGCGGTGGAAATTACTATTCCAATTGCATCTTTCCAACGGTAACGCCCCGACTAGGAGGAGCAGGAAGAAGGGTTAAGGGAGCCGGAAAGCTTAATTTGTCGGAGATAGTAAAATCCGTGGGTTTAATACATATTTATAAAGCGCATTAATGTAACCTAAAGAATATTCATGAAAATCTTTCGGCGTTCGCGTCGGATTCCCGTGTTTGTACGTCCGCCTCCCATTTTCAAGAAAACAGAAGTAATACACCGAGAACTAAGGCCAGATGTTAAAACGCGTACCGATGCAGCTTATAATCTTCTCTGCTCTCTGTTCTGATTTTCCTTGTGGCGCCGCGAAGGTTCTGTCATTTGAAATATTCTGTGCCGTAGGTTGGTGTGGCGGAACGGTCCGATACGAAATTTCATATTACGGAAAATAAGAGAGATGAAAGGGAATGAAGCTTTTCATGTTACTTGATATTAATATTTATTTGGCATCTGGTATTTCGTTACAGTCACGGAATTGTATAATAGCGTGCAAAGTAACGCAAGTTTTCATTTCTGTTGGGAAGTGGAATTTATTTCCCCCTTCTTCTTTTACAAAGATTCTGTGAGAAACGAATTGTACCTTAAATGATTGCAAATTGATATTAACGACAGTAGCTTACCTGGCACATGTCTTTCATGACAGGAGCGTCACAAAATTCAATAGGTAAATGAGGACATCTTGGCGAATCCTTGGAAAGTATCAAGCAATGCAATTAAAAAATTCCAACGAAACAGGTAAGTAAAGTTTTATCTTACCATTGCCGCTGCATGTGTAAGATAATAATTTATCATGGAAATAAAAGAAAAGCACAGGAGAAATAATGTAACTACTCGATTCATGTTCGCCAGTGATTAACTCTCGTCGACCTCAATGCTAAAGCATGCTTCCTCTAGCACATCTGCCTTTTATACTAACTCTGTATACCAGGTGTCAGTATTTATATGTCTTTCACGTGACAAACACAAAGATAACTATATGTTTTATCGCACTTGACAATAGTGTAATGTAATTTATATACCATAATATGAGAATGTTGAAACGTAATTTTATTTCTTATTAGATACAATTATAAAAGAATAATTAACATTTTCTTAAATATTGACGTGATTTTGCCAGAATTGTAGAATTCACTTGCCATTGCACACGCTCTGTTAAAAATGAGAGAGATATGTTTTACTGTACCGTGACTGAAAGCTAAATATCCTTACGCGAAATTTATACAATACAATTAATAACGTGATATAATTATTATCTTACTGGGCACAAAGCTGCTACCTCGGGGAATCTACATCGTCTTTTATAAAAAGTACCACACTTGGATGGATCCTTAGATGGAAGTTTAAATGCAATGAAATGTTAGTAAAACCAATTACAATAAAAATAATAATATATTGCGCTTTTAACTTACCGCGTCAGCGAATTCTAAAATATATCCTGACATCAAAATGATGGAAAAAAGAAGGAAAAGGATTTTAACTATTTGATACATGTTCTGATTTTTAGAATTCTTTGGATCTTTCAAACACATTCGGTATTGACAAATCTAAACTTTTGCTTCTTATATAGAACAATCATTCACATTCATAGCACATATACATAGATAAATATGCGAATGCTTATCAGTTTTAGGTGAGTGTACTGACAATAAAAGCAAATGGTCGTGACTAATGCGTCACGACTTTTTTACTTCGCGAACGAAAACATTTTTTATTTAGCATTCAAAAATACAATTATTACTCAAGTTTTTATTTAATTCGTTCTTTATTTGCAACGATACGTGCGGCCGCAAGTACATAAATGATAAAATACAATATTTACTCAAAACTGTATGTGTTCTAGCAATATTTTATTTTATTGGAAAGCTCAGAATAGAATGGACTATTAAAAGTAGTAGGAAAATTAAGATAAATGTTCACTGTAATTTTTCAACGTTTTATATAATTTAGTGATAGCTAAGCTACGCACTTTGTACCAGGTAGGAATTATACTATAAGTAATAACAATTTGTACTGCAGATTAAAATATATTATTTTCTATCAACTTGTGGCTACATAAAGAAGTATTCCAGCAGGGTTCACATATTTTACAATGTATTTTATTATGCTAATGCGAGACATATCAATTATCCTTTCCTTGATTTCCCGCACGAAATCTGAAAAAAAGTAGTAATAACAACTGCAACTATGGTCTATGTGCAGTATCATAAATTCTTGCATACCTATAAGTTAATTTATATAATGGAATTTTTTACTTACAGCGCACAGGAAGTCTCTGGCTTTATTACACTTATTGCAATTAACAGGCGGAAACTGAAAAATTAATGTGATGTACAAAAGACTGTTTTTCGGCGGCAATCAATGTTTTATCAATTATATGTATAATACAGTACGCATATTCCTTACCGCTTCTCCAGGCATTACAAGGAAGCCTGATATGAAGACGACAACAAGAAGAAGGAAACACAATTTCTGTGACTGATTCATATTGCTAGGCGTTCGATATGTGTTAATGCCAATATTCTGCTTCTTATATAGTCCACCTAATCGAAGTATCTTTGAATACAAAAAGATATACGAGGACTGAACTGATGTCCTGAGTAGTGAAATGGATTTTTCGTGACGAACGTATTGCAGATATATCAATTTAAAAATTATTGGCTGCGCGTTCGCTATTGGCAAACATGATGTTTGGCAAATATACCTTTTAGAAAAGTTTCCAAATAAAAAACAATAAATATGTATTTGTTATATGTATGCCGAATTAATCGACCAACCTACGATTCAAATGAAATACTTCTATGAGCGTGAGGAGTATTGTACATTTATTATCAATAATACAATATTTTATATCGCAGGAAATTAATATAAAGATGGCCAAAATTTTCATAGCCTGATTTTCATATAATATTAAATTACATGAAACAAAAATCGAGAATTTTCACTAATTTTAACATATTCCAACGAATTAATATTAATTTCACGAATTGCTTTTTTCTGTTTTTTCCATTGTAGCTGAAAAATGTATTGGAAAACAAAAATAATAGTGGAATCACCTCAATTAAAATAGCATCATCCCAACAATCGATTTCATATGATCGAAAAATATAACGTATCATGCAAACAATGCGAAATAAAGCGGCCAGATTTTACGGACATTTTGGAATCTAATTATGAAAGGAGAAACTCATCAATTAATACTATGGAAATTAAATTTCAATGGTTAATTGATTGTATGGAATATTTTCTGCTAGCCGCTTCCACAAGCAAGGCAAAATAGCCTCATTTGAAAATGATAGTAATAAAAGGGAAGGAGAATTTCAGTGATGCTTTTGATACTACATTTTACTACAAGCATTTTCCTTTCTTTACAGTCGACCTGGCTGATATATCTTCACTTCAAAAGAAATATACATTATGCACAAACGATTTCGCTTGTGAATCTAAAATGTAATTTTCGTGACTGACGTATTGCGGCGATATCAATTTTGAAGCCATAAAGCTCGTCCGTGATATCAGGTACGATAGAATGCACGATGTTATTTACTGTTCATTGTTACAACAGTTACTTCATAGAACGTTGGTTAGAAAATTGATAATGGACAAATAGGCGTAGTTCTATTGTGAATAATAAATTCGTTAAAAATACCGATGTTTTTTACGGGTTTAATAAAATGACGATTATGTTTAATTAAAATAAAATTGTATGGAATTATAACACCAAAAAATATATGTTTATATTTTTATTTGAACCCTACAGTACAATAGTTTTCTGCAGTTTCGTATATTATTGATTGACACTGGAATAGATTCAGTTGAAGTAAACATTTTCTTCACCGTCTACTGCTATAATCCTTTATATGCTTACTTTCCTGCTCGGCGACATATGCCCTAAAAATTGAAAACAGAAACACACATATTCATGAATTGCATATAATTATCAATTCAGTGTATGTAATTCAAATTAATTACATACCCTGCAAGCCATTGGAATATGTCTCAGTCGACAATTGCATCCTATAGCCTGTATACAGAAAAGTACAATAGATATAAAATTAGCTAAAATTTCACACAGTATTTTATCGCAGAATTGTTGATTACCTCAGTGGGTGCCACAAAGAAACCTGTTACTAAAATAACAGAAATAAGGAGAAAAATAAATTGCAGTAGCTGACTCATGGTGAAACAAGCTGGAATCTTAACATGTCGTGAACATTTGGTAGCTTATATACCGAAATACCGAAACCAATATTTATGTACACGTATACAGCTCACGCTTTTGTAACAATTTATAGCCATTAAAACTTTATTTGACATTCAAACTGCGTCATGAAAATGCAATAGGCAAAACATTAAAATAGTTTTTTTTATTTATCTTTTATCAATGCGTGATAGTCATATTCTTGTGCTCGAAAGTAAGCGTTAACACTTAATGCTTATACACCTTCAGCAATAAAATAAGACTGCCATGTCGTGCGGATAGCAGAATAAATATAAATTCAAGTATATCATTATTAGTGGTAGCACATAAATATATAATTTATTGTTACTCGGAGTTATTCGCCAGAATACATAGGTCAAGGATGTGTAAACTAAATTTCAGATTTCAAAGAGTAACATTTTTCTTTGTTCAAATTTAATAAAACGTACAGCAGGGCATTAATTAAATGTTGTTTTATCTGAGAGTCAAAGGCACTAGTCCTTTCTGTGACCGATTCTCTGTTATTATAAAAGAAAGATGTGAGATTTGTCAAATAGCGCTGGTTCTGCCAATATCATTGAAGATAAAACTGGTGTATCATACGTACCCCGAATTTGTTTCCTTTCTGCCTAGCAATTATTTTTTGCAGACCAGATAGGAGGAAATGTACAACTTGTAATTTCATGTATACACCAATACGATGTATGGAACATTATTTAAGGTCAATGAAATGGTAGTACAGGGTGGCTGGAATGAACTGTTACCAACTTCATAATTATTATTATTATTATTATTATTAAACGGGCTGATGCCCTTTTGTATAAATGTACATAAAATACATAGGTATAACATAAGTAATCTGACGCAAAATGTAAAATAAAAATACAAACAGTGTTATAAATATCGCAAGATTTGAAATATAATGCAAACATCTTATCTATCCCTGGATTTGCAACGACAGAATTATATGCAAGGTAGAGGTAATCGTATGTTTAAACTAATTTAATATAATATAATTTGCAGCGAGGAGGAACCCCCCTTACCTGTAATTTGAACAGGAGTAAAGAGGCTTCCATACCCTCAATAAAAATAATGACTTCCACATGATTAAGTCGGGAATTGTTAACGAAAAATACTGCGTAATTGTATTTTGAACGTGAGTGAGGATCTACTGAAAAAGTCAATACGATTGTATATGGGGTTGGACCCAGCAATGATGCGATTTATGGGATTTCTCAATCCGTATCTAGATCTGGCTCTAGGGATTTGAAATCCCGCTCTTGACCTCAGCACGCGTTCTGGTGCATAGAAATTGATTTGCATAAGGAGAGCAGGGCAGTCAATATGGTTGTTAATTAAATTAAAAATGAAGATATGGTCAGCTATTTTCCTCCGTGCAGACAGTGTTTGCAGATTGATTACATTTAATATTGAAGAATAATCATGATCAAAGATTGACATGGGATTATTTAGCTTAAAAGAGCAGAACCTAAGAAATTTATGCTGCACTCTTTCAAGCAAGGTTTCATGAGTGACGCTATTCGGAGACCATATGATTGAAGCATATTCTAACAAGGGACGGACAAGGGTAATGTATAATAATCTAAGAGTGCCAATTGAAAGAAAATCAGTAGAAAAACGAAGTATGAAGCCAAGTGTTCTAGAAGCGGAGTTAACGATATATGAAATATGGTTAGAAAAGTCCAAGGTGGAGGAGAAAGTAATTCCCAAGTCCTTTACCTCCCCTATAGAGGGAAGAACACAGTTATTGAGGCAATAAGGATAAATTAAGGGTTCAGAACGACGGGAGGACCGCATAACTTGGCATTTTTCGATGCTAAGATCCATACCATTCCTGTGACACCAGTCACAGAAACGATCTAGATCCATTTGTACTTTGAAAGCATCATCAAAGGACGAGATGCTGCTGAAAATTTTCAAGTCGTCTGCAAATAAAAGGTGCTTACAATGGAGAAAAGTGGTAGATAAGTCATTTATGAAGATTATAAATAGTAGAGGACCTAGGTGGGAGCCTTGGGGTACACCAGACGTAACACGTATTGGGGATGATTGGCAACTGCGTATTCGTATAACCTGGTAACGATCGGTAAGGTAACTTCGCAACCATGCCAGTAGATTACCCTTACAGCCCAGTGCTGATAGCTTGTCGATTAAAAGAGAATGATTAACAGTGTCGAAAGCTTTGTGGAAGTCAGTAAATACAGTGTCAACTTGCAGATTGGATTCCAGAGAAGATGCGACATAATTGCAATACACCGCGAGGTTAGTAGATGTTGATCGCCTTTTAATGAAGCCGTGTTGTTCTTCACATATAGAAGGAGACACAATACTGTATAACTTATTTGTAACTAATTCCTCGAAGATCTTAGGCATAACACTAATATTGCTTATAGGTCTATAATTTTCAACCTTAGATTTGTCGCCGTTCTTGAAAATGGGTGTAACCGTACTGGTTTTCCAAGGTGTTGGGAATGAACCTGATTTTAGGGATTTATTGAAGATTAGCCAAAGCGGCCGAGATAAAATGAAGCTGCAACTTTTGAAAAATACGGGTGGAATACCATCTATTCCAGGTCCTTTGTTGACATCAAGTTTACTTAGTCTGATATAAATATCGCTAATCTCTATGCTCATGTCAGAAAAGCAAGGGCTACATCCATTTTCAGAGATAGTGTAATTAGTAGCATTGTTACGATAAACTGACCCAAAAAATGTACTAAATAAGTTCGCAATTCCCTCGTCATCAGTTGCCTCCTTATCATTATAAAGCATATTGAAAGGCAAGCCAGACGTTTTACGCTTGGCATTTACAAAACTCCAAAAGGATTTGACATTGTTCTGAATCGATAGTTCCGTTTTGCGTACGTATGAAGAGTAGCATTGTTTCGCAATTCTCCTACATTCAGCTCGTAGATAAGCAAAATTCAAGTAGTGCGATAGTTGAGAGCTCTTTTTAAAGGCCCAATGCGCTTGCTTCTTCTTAAGAACTAATTCAATTAGGGTATGGGAAAACCATTTAGGAAAAGCCGAGCGGTTGTAACGCACTTTTGGAATATAGTTTTCAATCGCACTGTACAGGTGATCGTATAAAAGTATCACAGAATCGTCAACGCTCGTGTTTGCGAGTAAGACATCCCAATCAATAAGATTTAAGTAGTCAATAATCCTACTGTAGTCACCATGTTTATAATTATAATAGAAGTATGTGGTATGCTGCGCATGCGTTACGTTGTGAGGATTAATTGAGATGTAGAGAGGGGGATGATAATTATCGCATTTTACAATCGGCTCCATAGAGCACCCCACGCTTAATGACTTAATATTTGAGAAGACTAGGTCTAACATGTTTCCGAACGAATTTACCTTTGAGTTGCATTGGGAACCGTTATAAAACGCAAAAGTAGACGAAAGAATTCCAGCAGATGCAGTTTCGAGCGTGGGAACATATGAATTTATGGGGAATGAATTGGAGCCGGACCATGTAATGTGAGGAAGGTTGTAATCTCCACAAATAATAAAGTTGGAATTCACATATTTGTCTAAAACATTAGAAACAGCGGAGCAGTGAGCACTATGAACGGCCACGTTACTTAAAGGAGGCAAATAGACCGCACCAATTATTAGGGGAAGAGACCCTGTCACAACTTCGATAAATATGTGTTCTACATTTGGAACGGTATTGACAATGCCACGACTGCGTAAGGTGTTTCGAATCGCAATAAGCACACCGCCACCTCTGGAGTATAAACTAGTTTGTGTACATCGGTCGCATCGGTATATGGTGTAGTTATTTAAGCCTAGTTCGCTATCAGAAAAGCTATCGGTAAGCCAGGTTTCGGTTAGGATAATGATGTCAGATTGAAGTGAAGAACAGGCGACATCTTGCTGCAAATTTTTCAGTTTTGTGCGTAGACCTCTAACATTCTGGTAATATATAGACAAGTTCCGTGTTAGTTTTTTGATTGTTGTCGGTTCACCGTCACAATCCTAGGAGTACCGTTGACATATCTAATAGTCTTGTTCTGATCATTCATGTCTCGCAGTTTAACACGTAGATCATTTAAAAAGGCACGTTGTTTCACTGTGGAGTCATTTGATATTCTAGCAGATCCAGAGTATTTATGTTTGTTTTTTAGAATCTTAATCGGAATGCTTGGCGAATTAAAGGACACGCAAAGAGGACGGGGTTTACTTAAATTTTTTTTCCCCAGTCTTTTTACCGAAAAATTGTCGATGGCTTCAGTGACGTTGGTTTCACATAGTAAACTTTTAACTGCACAAACGTCCGAAGTATCGTCCGTATCGGCAAGATTAAACATAATAATATTGGCAGATCTCCTATTCCTTTCAGCGAGTTCCTCTATTATGTCCTCTTCAGAGCAATTCGATTCCAATTTAGACACTCTATTATTTAGATCTGTCAAAGAATTGTTAAGCAGTTCCAAATTTGATTGAAAAACCTTCAGCTCATTTTCCAGTTTAGAGAATTTAGCGTCCAACAGTTCCTCGATCTTCGTCAACAATACATCGTTCGACGATATTTCTATTCCAGCAGTTTGTGTGGTGGGGGAGGCAGTGGGTGTCATATCGTCACCGCAATCCATCAGCTTGCCCTTGTAAAAGGGATGCTGGGTTCGGTGGACACAAGCCGGATGGGACGCAACGCCACAGGACAAGCATGTGACGGGCCTCGCCACCGCTGCACCACAACCCTTGCACATCAGTTTTCCCGCCTGAGACATATCTAGCTAAATCTGTGATGGCAAACCCTCAGAGTTGAGAACCTCTGCTCCAAGCAAGACAAAAACAGTGGGTGACCCAGACCTCACACCAGCAGAACACAAAGTCAATAAGAGTTTGATGAGTGAAGGAAAAACTGCAATATGTCCACGGCAACTTGACCAGTAACCACCACACTTGCATAAAAAATGAAAAGGGCACTAAGACGAATCTCTCAATATACAACTGAGGCAACAAGACCAAGTTTTTGCACTAACAATCAGTTCGCAAAGAAGGAGCGACAGCACGCACGTCCGACCTATGTATATACGATGTATAATGATGCGAATGTCAAATGTTTTACGCAATCCAGCTCTAATTTCACACATTGAGAGTTCATTAGGTTCCATACAAGCGTGCAGAAGCATTTTCGTATACTACGTCTCAAACAGAGCTGGACAGAGACTGGACAGAGCGAAAGAGTTGAAGCGCTTGGCCGCGAGTGGTGAAATTCAAAACATTGTGTTCTCTGATGAGAAAATCTTCACCATTGAACAATATGTCAATAAACAAAATGATCGTGTATGGTTGCATGAGAGGTCACACGAGAATTTAAGCACTCGTTTTGCCACCAGACGTCATTCCCCTGCTCAGGTGATGGTTTGGGCCGCTGTGACGGCCGATGGCCGCTCTCCACTTGTGTTTTTGGAATCAGGCGTCAAAGTGAATACCACCGTCTACCGTGAAATAGTCTTGGAAGGTGCCCTGAAGCCCTGGGCAAAGAAACATTTCGGAGTCAGGCCGTGGACGTTCCAACAGGACTCAGCACCGTCACACAAAGCGCGCGTCAACCAAGAATGGCTGAAAAATCACGTTCCGCACTTCATTTCTGCGCAGCAATGGTTGTCAAATTCTCCTGATGCGAATCCCATGGACTTCTCCATCTGGGCTATTTTGGAAGCCAAGGTGAACAGTAGAAAATACGAAAATTTGAACACTCTAAAGGCAGCACTTGTCCGGGAATGGAAGAAGATTCCCCAAACCCAGATACGGGCAGCGTGCGATTCGTTCTTTCACCGTCTGGATGAAATTATTCGTGCAAAAGGAGGATATATCGAACATTGACCATTTAGTTAATTTCTTGAATGTTTTATGAAAATTATTTTGTTTGGACCAAATAAAAATATTGAAAAATATATCTGCCACAACGTTTTGAAGTTGTAACAGTTCATTCCAGCCACCCTGTATATTTCGTACCTCCGAAGGCAAGTACTTATTAAAATCACAGCCAGCAAAGAATATATATTTCAGTAGTTTATTCAAGTTACTTTGAGTTCCTAGTGGACTGCCAATAATCAAACGTATATTTCACTAAAAATGTGAATAGGGATTTATGTGATATTTTTCTACTGGTACAAGGAATTAAAATATAAATGCAAATACGACATTTGTGGCACACGTGTTATCTTTCTATCTTCAGTATACTACTTATAGATTCTACAAAAATATAGTGACTCGCGCGGAATAATTAATAATGCAGTACGTGTTGCTAGTAATAAGTTCACAGAAAAATCAATGTTATCATCTCGAAAGCAGACAGCTTATTTCTCGTCAATATTTAGTCCTATAAGGGGTACAATATTTTCCAATGATAATTTTAAAAATATATTTCAACGCTCGAAATTGTCTCTTGCCATAGGAATAAAAAAGAGCTTGTGTTATTTTGGAAAGCAGATACTTTATTTATTATTCATGTACATTTTTGCATATAATCAAATGCACAGTAGGGCTGTAGTTACAGAATTGTTTATTTTCCTTTTCTGCATAATATCTGTAAAGAGGAAAGGAAGGCATAATTATTAAAGAGCATTATATGCTTGAGTCAGTATAATATCACATTATTAACTTACCCTGCACAAGCCATTCTGTTTGGGCCCCGCCTTACAGTTACATGGTGAACACTACAAAAATCATGGGGAAAAGAAATTAGTATTATCCGGGAAACGGTTTTCAAGCGCTTTGCACATTTTACCGAAAAATAAACATACCTCGGCTGGTAACACAAAATAGCCTGATACTAAAATAACAGACAGGAACAGAAAGAGGTGTTTCAGTATTTTATTCATGTTGCAATTCGTCGAATTCTTAACAGACAACCTATATTGTCCTCTTTATATAGTAGAGGATGAATTATATAACGGCGTTTGTGTCCGGCACACGAATAATAATATGATATCTTTGACCGTAAAGCAAGTATTTCGTGACGAGCATGCCGCAGTGAAGTGCTGTGTATCGATTTATTAAATCATAAAATATGTAACGTTCAAGTTGTAACATACGTGATGTGTCATTTTATTGAACAATATAATTGTAAATATTTATGAATTATTGCGCGTGTTAAACGGTAAGGATTAGAAATATATTTACAAAATTAAACAAATTCATTTACAAATATTACTGCTTTTTAACATTGCTACCAACGCCAGTATCCCGACAACCTACTTTATATTGTTGAACAAGACCGCGGGGAATATTTGAAAGCAAAATTTATTCCTCTTCTTTCTGATGACAATTCCCACGCGAAAGCACGCACAGTAATATTGATCTCATTGATTAACTATTACTTTAATTTAATCTGGAAACATTCCTAACAAAGTGATGTCGCAAAATTGATCTATAAATTAATGCAAAGGTTTTCATGCAGTGGAATTTAATATCTTCGTTGCAATGTACCTCTGCGATCATAATTGCGCAAAGCAATGGCTCGTGAAAATTAAAAAATAACAATAACGTCGATACTCTTTGACTAACAGTTGCCTCGAATTTATTCTGCCTCTTAATTTAATAACAATGCGACTGTTCCAATACGAGCCGAAAATGACATTCTGCTCGACGCCGTAACATACTGTATATGATTATTCGATCAATAATAATACCAGAGTTGGAGTACACGTGTTTACGTACTCGCGAATACACGGTCGTACCGTAAAACATATAAACGAAAAGGAGCATTGTTTCCTCGTTGAAGTAACGAGAGTCACGCAGAAGTACCGAGCCTGGGATCATTTCGCGGATATACGACTTTCGCAACACCTTGGCGCGGAATGGGAGGAGCTCGGCTTGTTGGGAAAGTTTCGCGACTTAAGCCCCATGCTTCGTCTTTCTTCTCGTTCGCGGAACACGCCGTCTCGGGCGTATCTAAGCAAATCCTTAGCCAGGTATCACAAAGTTATCAGAAGACAATGGAGAGCAGATCAGGTAACTTAGTGAGCAGCGCAAAATCGAACTTTGGTGCCGCTTCTGCTGGCGCAGATAAAGTTACCCCCTTAGCTGCCCTCCATTTTTCTTTTTTTCCTTCATTCTCCTTCTACGTCGCCCCTCTCACTCCTTTCTTCACCACTTTCCCATGGCGATACGTACTTTCTTTCCCGAGTTTTTTCTTTTCCACCGCCACCCGCTTTTCCTTTTTCCCTAAGATACCGCTAGTACTTTCTATTTCCTTCGACGTTTTCATTCGAATCGAATAAAAGAATACGTGTTTCAAAGAGAATTCTGGTCTGCCGTCTGATTCTGACGGAACGCGCCGAGATCTGATATTTTTTTCCGACGAGGATATCTTTTGAAGGAGGGAATTGTACATTATGGAGAAATGAAAAATTCGAGCTGGCAGAGATGGAATAAGCGTCGTCTGATCTTGATGGGGGCGGGGGTGGAACTTCCGGCGAACTTTAAACAGTTACTGATTTTGTTCGACGAAGAAACCGTCCTCGAATATAACAAAAGTTATTTCTTGAAAACCTTCCTTTCCTACTACGAAGCTGCAACGCCAAGTACTATCATAGGATTGATACTATTTTCATAAATTCATATACGAACTTCACTACGCTTGGTTCGTCACTTACGCTTGGTTCGTCAGGGTCTAAATAAGCCCGCGTTCAGGTAAAATTTGATTGCCCGAACGAAATTAAATATCTCTTTTCGGTGCACGGCACCAGTTTTCCGTTACAACGCAACGGCGAAATTTACCATAGTAATAAGGGATAGACGAAAAATATGTACGGCGATCCTTGGATCTGGACGACCATGAAATCTTTCAGATTTGCATAAGAGCCTCATTTGCATGAACTTATTAAATTTTTGGCATGAGTAGTAAAACATCGTACGTAGATATGGACAAAACTACCAGCAGGTGGACCTAATGTGTTTTAATACAGGCTCCGTTTTTATGACCGAACTCCCGAGCAGAAAGCGTAAAATTCCGCGCGCCTGTTATATTCCGGTCTTAAATTTGCGTAATGACAACTTCCACTACCCTTAACCGTCGCATTCACCCTTCTTCATTTTTGCTGCCCCCCCTTTCTTCGTTCTTCCTTCCACAAGTTTTTTTTCGTCCACACGCACAGGTCGCGGTAGTGTCGTACGTTATGTTCCAACACTTCCGCCTTAAATGTGCATCCACAATGAATCCAACGCAATTCCGATTCGCCACGTCTCGAGCCCATGCAAATACTTGTCCTTAAACGAGGTGGCAGAGAAGCACTGCATCAAGGATCAACTTCTTTGTCCGTCGCCCGCTTTCGCGCCACCGTAAGAACAATATAATCGAGAGCCATGGATTTCGCAGTGCGAATTTAAAAGGGTAAATTGAACGCTGCCTAAAGAAAATTTGCATAAAACAGAGGGACTTCCAGAGTTGATGAAATGTTCCTCGATGGAGGGAAAAGAAGAAAAAATTATTCCCGTTTCCGTTACGCGGTGGCTGAAGTGGCGTTTCAATTTCTTTGATCGCAGAGCGAAGGTCTTTGTAAATGTAGAATTTTAATTAAATTCTTAATTAACGAATGCTTAACTTGTTTGTCCATGTAATGGTATAGGAAAGGTGCATTATTAAATGGTTGGCCGTTGCGCCATTTCATTTAAAAGTGGCACGTCAATTTTTCCATCGGGGCACAAGCATCCAGAGAATGAATGCTATTCAGGCATCATCGTATTTTCAAAGAGCCGTGCGAACGGGTTGCCGCTTATGCATACTGCCTGTCCACCTGCACTGCCAGAGGGCCAAAGTGTCGCGATTTATGGTTATGACAGCAATTTTATGGACAACTGCGAAGTTATAATTACAGGTTTCTTGCGTCGCCGTTCGTGACAAAGATTCACCTTAGGTACCGTGAACATTCGACCATGAGCCGTTGCGTTGCTTATGAACGGTAACGCCGCAAGAGATACCCATAATTTCCACGTAAAACAATAGAAGCGCCCCGCTATTGAACGATGCAAACCCTACAATATTTGTTTCATAATTTCAATGGATTTCTAATAATTGTTCGATGCTTGAAGTATAAATATTTAACTTCATTCATAATTTACTTGACGTTCACGGGAATCAATTTTGTTGAGCCACCTAATATTATTTTGCCAGGAAGAAACGGAACACGAAAGTTCCTGTGCATAAACCACACCTCTCGGACATGCACCACCTAACCGGTGTGTGTATATTAGGCAACGATTTGCGGATTAGAAACTTCGGCAGGACGGAGTTGTCGAGACGCGTTCCCAGACTACGTAATTAAGCAACAGCTAAGGGGACGCCGAACTTGTACGTGATTACATCTCGCAATTTGTTAAAGCGTTGCCCTCGAGTTCGAACCAGGCTGCGTGGCGTCATGGCATGGAACATTTACATCAGAATCTACATTTCGAAAATTAATTTACTGCCCCGTCACAGACCTCTAATCGATGTACAACCTATTTCTTGAGTGTACAGATGGAATGATTAGGGATAAAATAGGTGATGATACATTTAGTTACATATTTTATTTTACCGAATCACTGACACCGAAGAAGTCACGATTTTCACCCATAGACATCCTGAATCTTGTCCAGGATATCACCTACACCCTATTCCATAAATGCAGATCTCCAAAGTGGTAGTTCAAAGAGTTCAGGATATCTGATCCCGCGAGTTTCAAGGTTGCCAATACGAAGCCCCTAAGTCCGGGGGCATCTGCATCACGTCGCTGGGGTCCAACTTCCTCTTTATCAAATCCCACGAGTCCGGCTACAACTCTATCACGCCCCCCACGAATTCTAAAGTCATCTGTATCTAGTTCTGAAATCCTTCCTGTCGTGTCCGTCCATCCCTATTTTACACTAGAGATCCATGCCCCTCGGCAATTGTAACTTCGAAGTAATCTATACCTACATGTATACCCACGAATCAGGGGACTACGCCTTTCGATCAATAAACCGCGTAACTAAATCGACATGTGATTACTTTGAAATTCACAGTAACCTCAAATTATTAAAAGAAGTATCCTATTAAATAATCGCATCTACCTCGAATATTTTAAAAACGAGTACGTAGAAGCGCCACAAGCTGGCTGTCAAAGAAATCGGTCACACCGAAATTTAGCAATCGAGTTCGAACGGCGCGGCGTAACGTTCAACGAAGGACAATGTATCCCATGCAATTTACCGTCTCCCAAAACTTCAGGAAACTTGCTCCCGTAAGGAATAACCTGGCCTGTTCGGTGGTCCTCGAGTTTCCAACTAGTTAACATTACACCGCCGCGTATATAATATTCCATCTCCGCTCCGTTTCGACTTAAACGTAGTGCAGACCCCCGGATCCGCACCTTCTAACAATCCAGGTTAGCCGATGTCGAGGAGTTCGGTTCTATGGCTCGGCAAGGAAATACTCGGTGCGGGGGTGCAATAAAATGCGCGAACACCTCTGGATGGCACAGAAACGGCACGGTCGTTCTAAAGGGGAAACCAATAAGAGCCCGAACTCTTCATTAAAACTCCACGAAGCTCGGCGGAGCGCTACATAAGAACGAGAGGTAGCTAAAAAGTCGTGGACGGTTAAAGGAGAGGCAAGGGACGAAACCCTTGAGCACCACCTCCAACCACCCACTTTTTTCCAGCCTTTCAGCCCTTTCTCTTTCTCATTCTGATCCCCATCGCCCGTACACCGACCTCCCTGCTCCCTTCCTATCTTTCATATAAACCTGGAAGCGGGATATTAAAAGTTATTCCGGCGCCGAATAAAATATCCAAACTTTTCACGACGAACTTTCCACAGGAGATGGCCCTCCATTCTACCGACTGCTGTGTGTTCACGGGAGAGCACGCCCGAACGATATTCGGTAAACGACTGCTGCTTCTGCTTTCGGCCAAGGAGAAGAAAGAAAGGACGTTGCACGCTGCTCGGTCTTTCAGCAAAAGGAGGACTTCTTCATAAGCCTTAAATGAATCTTCCGCGGCCGGCTTTCGCTCGCTCCCTTTTACTTTATGCCACCGTATATTCTTCCGGCTGGTCTTATCGCGCGACGTACCCTAGGATTACTTCGTGAGAGAATTCGCAGGAACTTTGCTTATGACCGTACGTGTCTGAATGCTTCGAAGATACGTGGAATTCTTAGCACCGTTGCTACCTCGCTCCTCCATTCTATTTCAATGCACGTAACGTGCTGTTTCTGTAACAACGTGGCAATTCAAACGATAACACCTGGCGGTGAGGATTTTCGTGGCATTTCTTACGGACCGACGCGACTCGACGTTAGACAATCCTTTGGGTATATATCATAGAAATAAATTATACACGAGACAGGCGTGTTTCTAATTAAAACATTTCCATTTCTGCGCGAGCTTCCAATTTTGCTAAAGTCATTTGCGAAGGTACGGGATTATTTTCATCCCTTCTTCGTGAGTAAAAATTACGATTTCCCTGAAATGTTTCGCGACTTCGAAAATTGATCCGAATTTTTTAATTGCCCCGAAGTGTCATTTTTCCATAGTGCGAATCATTGTCGAACTCGTAGCATAACAGGAACACAAGCCGCGAGTTTCAAATAAACCAATTGCTGGCTGTTCTTATTAACAAATTCCTTCTAAAATTATCAGCTAAACGAGTGCAGCTACCTCGTCGGATATCGGTATCGATTATAATTTGTGAAAGTCGCCGGTCTGTCCGAGTAAGACCTAAATCGCTCGCGTCTGTAAGGGAAGACCGTTGAAAGAAGAATATCGAAACGATGTTGACTGAAGGTGGGGCACTATCTTGCAGAGAATCCGAACTAGTCTAAGGATCCGTAAAACTCCGCGACAAAAGGAGCGTCTGGGGGTGTCGAGTAACAAACACTCGATTCGCGCCGAACGAAAATAAGAAGAGACGAACATTTCACGGAACTTTGCATCCGTGCCCCTTTCTTACGCGCTTTTTTCTTCCGCCCCGTCCGCGTGTATGCGTGCATTTGTGTGGAGTCGTCGTTTTATCGGCAAAACGGAAAATTGCACGACTAAATTCGTTAGCGTGTCGCGGGTGATCCGCGATGAAAAATTCGACGCTGCGCCCGATGGCTGAAAAATGCGACGAGATAAAGGGCGAGCAGGAGAGGGCGTGGACAAATTTCATTCGTCGCTCGTCGATAACTCGTAACGCGTTTCAGTTGATCGGTGCGATTTTTTCATAAAAATTTCATTCCTACCTTAATCAGACCGAATGTAATTGTGTTTTACGATCGTGTGCCCGAACGAATTTATCGCTCGGCTCGCGCAATATCCCGACGGTACTTTTCGACTGCGTTCCATTCCATCATTTCTGCGCAACGCGCCGCGTTACTTGCTTCGGCTACCCGGCTCGAATTCGAATTCCCAGCGCGAGACGGTGATATTAAAACATCGTGTTACCTTGCATACGCGCGTACATTTGCACGCACACACGTATATTTAGATACGCGCGACTGTGTACGCCGCAGCGTGCGAATCTTCTAAATAAACATTAGCAACGCAGTGTGCATCGCACAGAATACAGTGCAAAGCCAAATAGAAATCTTGCCTCTATTCGAGTACCGGTTGGACCGCGTACAAACATTAATTTAAACGACATACTGTGGAAAAGCTAATAGCTGCTTGTCCCCGTCTGTGATTATTAACAGTCTGCGCTTCCGGGTAAAACAGCATATTGATGCTTATATCCCGATGTTCGGTCGTTGCTCATCGCAATGAACGATTAATGATTCGATAAGGGTTATCAGGCTAGTTGGTCGTTCGCCATAACAGCATGACAGTGGAACTCCATAGTTTCCTTATCATTTACTCGAACGGGAACAAGCACGATATAATTGCATCGAATAAATCTAGAGTTCTTGTATACGTGTTTAATGTGACACTTGACGAACTTCTTTGTGTAGGTCGAGGTCGATAAGTGCAGACGTAAAGACACGACAGTAGGCTCAGTCCACGTGGCACACGGTCGACTTTACCGTAAGATTAATCCAGCTTTACGAAAACTGGGACGTGCGCTGCGCACAACTGATCAATACCCAAATATTAATCATATCGGCCGAATAGGAAGCTCGCAAATAAGAGGCTCGCAACGTGGCCCGGAGCTTGCAATATTTGCTCGGTAAACATTGTCCTTGGAACGACACACTAATGCTCGAAATTGCTGTTTTGATAGGTACTTTGCACATCCACGGAGATATCAAACATTCGTAATATCGATTGACAGCGAACAGTTCCCTTCGATATCGCCGAAGCCGCCCTGGTCCTCCCAAATTCTACATCGCGAACGAGTGTGCCACGAGAATTCTTTTTCTCCGTCCCGTTCCTCCTACCTTTGTCGATTTCGCTTGCTGCTGTTATCCGTTTCACCCTTCTCCAAGCCCACCCCTTCGTCCCTCTCTTTTTTTCATCGTTTCTATCTCGAACCTTTCCCTTAGCTCGGTAAATCCACGGGGACTCCGCGGGATTTGAGCTTTACGGATTTGCGGCGTGCCATGTCGAAGTGGAATACGTCTCGTGAGGTACGCCATAGTAGTCGAACTCCGTGCCGAATCAGACGAATCCGTTGCTTCGCCCTTTTCCCTACAATCTTCGCGCCGCTTTCACGAGGAACCGTTTCGAATTCCCTTTGATCAAGGCAACATTTGTCTCGCTATCGCATAGATTCTAGATTCCCACATCGTTTCAGTCGTTCATTCCTTTCGATTTCTTTTTTTTTGTTTGTTTCCCCCTCCTTTTCTGTCGCTTCCTGTTTGCGTCCTCGTCGTTCCGTGCCTGTGACCGAAAAATTTTACTTCAGCTGAGAAAAGCATCAATCGGAGTCGTAACGACCGATTGCAATAACTGCGAGACGCTTTTTAATGCCCACCGAAGCTTCGATTCCGTAGTCTCGCGTGTAATTGAGCGTTTTATTATTTCGAAGGCGAGCGTGCCCCGAAAAGGAAACTCCTTGCCAGTGCATCACGAACGAAAGATTAATTACTACGTTTGAAAGGGGGCAACGAAAGATTAAATATCCTGAGATTAATTACCATCCCTGAAATATCGATCGTACCTTCTTCGTGTGAGTATCTTGTCGAAATAGTCGACCATTCCTGATTGATCTTTACCCCATGCTTCTGTTTCTTGCAGTTTGATTAAATGTCTCATTTACTGCTATTATCGTTGCCATTATCGTCGGACGTATACGTTCACGAACGTAATTTCCGCGCGATGAAATCGTTACCGGCCGAAAATTCTGTTTGATGTTGCTCGATGTAATTCGTCCCGCGAGACAGTCGTGAAGATAATGGCTGGGAACGATTACGTGTATCTAAATCGGACTGACGCGTGTTCCAGGAAAATCGTTTGGTAAGGCCACTGACACGCCCCGGCTGGAATTTCCCAAACGTATTTTCTGCCAGGTGAATTCATTCGAAATGTAATGCAGCCATATTGGGTATTCGTGATGCTCTCCAAGCTTTTGTATCAGTCTGACAGCCGGTAGTTTATTTCGTTCCGATCGAAATTCCATGCGATACTGCAGACGGAACATTGGTGAAATTCAACCCAGAATACCAGCGAAAAAATATAGACATAATTTTTGGTATATTTTGCGTAAACACCGATGAGTTCTGTTTCTTTATGAAAATTGACGAACACAATCCTGGGATTCGATGCGCGCCGCGATTCGATTCAACGCTGTCGCGTAATATTCGCGGAATAAAAAGACGAGCGTGCACAATTTTCGCGGCATTCTGTGTAATATTGATTAAAATTATTGAAGGATGCCATGAAAACTAATATTAATTATTGAAGTCACATAACTTTTACAATCAATCAACTTCGATGTATTTTTTCCGAGGGGGCATTAGCATTTTAGATCAAATTAAGGTTGTACTGGGTAATTTTGAAAGGGTATCTGTATTTCATTAAGTAGAAACAATAATACAGTTCCGATTAGACGGCAAGTATTTACAAAAATTAATTAATTCAGTGTCAGACAAAGACGTAACTCTGAAGCAGCAGGCGTTGGACTTCTCCGTCTCGTCCTAGTTACAATTTTTCTAAGCTCGGAACACGGCAAACGCGATTATCAGCATTTTTAATTCGTGCAAAGAGTCGTCGTGAGTCGTTGCATTCTAATTTCAATTTCGGTTCGCTAGCTTAAGACAATTGCCCACCCAGCGCGAACCCGGCGCCGATTAAATATTCTTACGTGAAAATGATTTTCATCGGCGGACAGGCTTCTCTTTAATTCGGAAAGCGGAGACAAATTTTAATCATTTCTGTTCGCCGAGCAGCGAGTGGAATAATTTTCGTGTTCATTTCCGTAATTGAGCCGCCATCGAATTCATGGTATTGTCATTCGTTTAAGGGGCTCCGAATTTTTTGCAGCGTGCTGAAAATAATTGGGGAATCGCGTTCCTGAAACGAACAATCATATTATTATGCCCAAAGCAGAATCGCCACGGTTAATATATTACACGTTTCATCTATAGAATATTGATAATCAGTTCCATTTATTATTCGCAAAATAAACGTGTCACTGTACGCGAAATACAGCCGTGTGATAACGAAAGATAGCATCGGCAATTACGATTAAGAAAGAAAGGATTTATAAAGGTCCCTGCAGCGACTACGAATAGAATATATACGGCACTGCACCGGTGCTCCGGAAATGGATGTGCCGTTCTTAAAAGTCTAAGCTCGCGCGTGGCTCTCCATGCTGGAACGCGGTACACGCGTTTGCCTTTAATTAAACGCAAGAACATTTCGCTGCGGATAATTAAATTGTCTCGGTACGTCGGCCGATCGGTCACAAAGACACGATCTCCGACATGAATAATGCAGCCGTCCTGCGGGGAGCGGTTTTAATGGATCAGCTTTTAATTCGTCTTTTAATAAGAGGGAACATCGTGGCCTCCGCGGCCGAGAAACCACGTGCGCGCCCGTTAATGCACCGGTCATTAATGCTACCAGCGTCTTCTTATCCTCCGATCTTGCATACTGCCAGGACATAATTAATGCCAAGTGTCGGGGACGCTGTTAATGCCGTGCAATCGAGTTTCTCAGTGGAAGAGACTGGCTTCGTCGATTTCTCGTTTTCTTGGATCTCTCGAAGACGTTCTTTGAGTCATCTTTGACGTGTCCTGAATGTTTGATGTCGTCTTGTAGGATACTTCTGGATAACGTGACGACTAGCAAAAGGAATAATTAGCGTACGTAAGAGAAGTTATTTAATTTGAACTTGAGTTCTGTCGGTAAAATATAGGATGCAAGTGTCAAAGGTACATATCTATGTGAGGACATTTGATGTACTTAAAATTGTTCCGTTTTAATCAAATGATTTTTTAATTTAAGGTTTCAACATACGACCATTAATACGTTCATTAAAACGACGTCCTTTAACGCTCATTCGTTCCATCTCGTACTCTTGATAATTACGATTTTATCAGATTCGCGAGTATCCTGAATTCAACGCGAAACAGAGCTGCGATTTGCGAGTTTTCGTGCCAAGGACAGAAGAAGATAAAACAAGTAGACTTCATGTTTAACTGAGGTATTAGGGTATCACAGAAATTGCATGATATTACGCAATTATATTCTGAATCTACACATACATAAATTTCTATAGGATCTCGTCCTCCAATTCATATAACTGGCACGCCATCTGCAAAAATGTTCACGGCGCGGAAATGGAATTCCTGTTTCTCCCAGCATCCGGTGCTTATGACAACGCGATTGGCGCGTGAAATTTCACGTTAATCAAGGACCACCGAAACTTCACGATAGACTGCTGGTAATTTTGTCAATCCACACGCTGACTTTCTTTAGCCGGCAACGTCGGAATGTTACATGGATTGGCATGTCTCTCAAGTCTACAGGGGAATCGCTGCATATTTTAACGAGATGTCTTCCACGCGGAAACGCCGTACGACTGGCGTATTTATTTATTTATTAGTCGGGAGTACTTTTACCTTTGAAGTTGCGCCACGAGCCGAATGCAGCCATGTATGCCAGATGTTCGGTGACTTTTCTGAGCCTTATATTTTGCGGCCGCGCAGGATGCGCATGGAAATGTACAATAAACATGAGTTCACAGAACACCGCGACTCTTTCCGGCCTATAATAGGTTCTTATGATTACTTATATATTAGGGACTGAACGCATCGCTGCGAGCGTACACCGAGTTCCGCTGAAGAGCAGACGTTCCTTGGGGAATCGCAGAGTCTCTTGCAACATACAATACTATACCCCTTGCTGGCTTACTAAATCTACCCTATTCAGTTACTTTCGAAACGGACTATCACATTACATTGGCAACGGTAATGGAACGTTCGTGCACCTTGGCGATTTTCCTGAAACAAATTCATAACTTCATATAGCAAAAGAAAAAATTGGGATCGCCGTTCGTCTGTTTAGTGATCGTACGAGTATTTCAAATCGATAATGCACCTAGCAGTTTCGACTTGCTTGTTTTTCAAGGCTGTCATTCGGAATAGCTTCCGATTCAATTATAGATACGCGATAAAAAAGGGCAGAAAGAGGGACGAACGTGTCCTTCGTCTGAAACGTCTGGCGACTGTCCAATTTTCAGTCACCAAGTTCCAACAGCTCGTCGGCAATCCGATTGGGACCAATCAGAGGTTACAATTCTGTGCCCCCTGTCTTCTTCTCTTTTCCACCCCCTTTTTTTTTTATCCGGAGCGGAAGGGTAAATCCACTGAAATTGCGTCGTCGTATAACGCGAAATATAATGCCGGATAATAGACGACGGCATGTCTCGATGCGGTCGGATAAAACGTGATCTCTCGCCGGGACATTTTGATTTTGCAGCCGGCAGATTTATTTTGCGAAAGGCCGCGGTGTGTCGCGCAATGCTCGCGGAATCATCGTTCTAAATCAATATTTCGTCTCGCGCACACTTCTATTTCAACGATTCTTCAATGGAATAAAGCATCGCCAAACAAGTAGAGGTTCGTAATGAAAAAATGACCTGGATTCACCTTTTATTCTGTCGCCAAATGGACGAATAAACGTGATATCTAGCCACTCGAGAAATCATCCGTTGAATGGCTGCAGCGAATAAACATCGCTCGATCATCGATCCATTCACGAATTTACGGTCAGCTCGTTGACCACCAAGTAGGTATTTTATTTATTTCGTAGAAAGGAAAAAAGACGAAAGAGATGTCTGTATACGTATATCGTTAAAATGAGACGTGATTTTCATTTCGTTGTTATCCGACAATGAATCGAACAACAATTACATCCGCGCCTTCAATTATACCCAATGTCCCCCGCTTTTCCTACAATCGTTACATGCACCACGATCATGTTCTCGCAAATGGAACATTCCCCGATGTGCACAGACACGAGACAGTCTTTATCAATGACTTTGCATTTCCACTTGATGCAGGATCACTCCTCGAACAGTAATTAACTCGTAGCAGGGTATTCGAGTCCGTGGAGGCGGTGGTGAATTATCGCTGCGTAACGTCAATTATCCTTAAGAGGATTAACGTCAACCAAGTCGCTAAGGAAGCCATGGAAAACGGGTCAGGTTTCACGCGAACCGTATAATGACGTTCCTGAAATCGGTATCGTAGGAATTCGATAGCGTGTTACAGCGATTGTACATCAGAAACCACAGGGAACAGTCGTTGGAAGAGATCAGCTGATTCCCCGAGAGGTTTCCGGCTATAGTTAAGGTGTACCTACCCCCTTCCTTTTAGGATAGCGTTACCCCCCTAACTTCCATGGCAGAGGTTCTTCGACCTCCACCTATATTCAACCAACGCCCGTTTCAATCTTGCTCTGTACCATGGTACTGTGCACGCCACTCGCCTGAAATTTACTATCCGGCAGATTGCGGGAAACAAACGGCTCCTCTGCTCGCTTCCAAGTCTACTTGGACCTCGATTCAACGGTGAACTAACGACCGTGCGCTTTTTGGAAGAAGCTTCGTCGTCGTCTTGCGATATAGCCACTGCGTTGGTAGGGAAGGGAATACACTTACGACCCGGGTAAAGTGAAACGCCAGTGGATCGAGGACAGAATGAAATGGCCGTGCAGGTGGGTCAGCTATCCGGCAAAATAGAATCAGCGTTTTATCGAACGATAATTCGTTGCGGAAATAATTATGCGGCACTAGTGATGGACGTGGCAGCGAATGTTTCGTTCCGTGGAACAATATTTTGACTTTCAATTGATAATTGTATCTGGTCTCGAGTGATGGAAGAACGGTATAGAATTTGTGCAAAGTAAACAGAAGATGATATTACACGGAGCTCGATGTTTCTATTATTCTCCGCGAAACCATTATCATTGCATTTCAACTGTATCGGCAAGATAGAAGTTTGCCTTCTAAATTTCCCCGCTGTTTGTCGAAACAAAACAGTGGCTGTTATGTTTCCGTATCTGGCCGGATCAAGCAGTCGAACGATCGACCATACCGGCTGGAACGGATGGGAAAAAAGTGGACGCAGAAGAGGAAGAAGATGGAGATGCAGTTTATCAAATCGAGTTGCGCGTCGTTGACGATCGGCCACGAGGAAGAGAACGAGTATTGCGCCGGTAAATTCTTATTACTCAATCTGTTCCGGAGATAGGCGAAACGAGCCCTTCCTCCGTTGACTTCCAACGGCTATCGTGCGCAAGGAATGCTCGGTCGTTACCTTCAAGGCATGAAAACAGAATGTACGGTGAACAGAATCGCTCAGAGCGGATAGAAAGTACTCGACGTAGGTTTACATATCTCGGTGTAAGACGACGGAATAGCCTCTTAAAAGAATCGTTGAATGAAATACGCGGATACGCGCAAACTGCATGCACACGATGGATACACGGAGGGGCAATAAAATAGTAATGCAAACGTACGAGGAATACAGGCATTGTTCGGTTTTAAAATTGCCCCTCCTCGACACGAGTAATTTCATCCACTTTGCGGGTACGTCGTTGACGAAATGACCGCGAGTACCGAGCAGCGAACTGGATCGAATGAAAACAATTTTAAATGAAACACGTGACGCAGACGGATCTGTTCGTCAAATTTCCATGACAGAACCGTGGTAATCATTCACTCGTCAAGGCCGCGCTATTATAACGAAAGTGGAATTCGAAGTCGCTTCGCGGGAAATTTATTTCACGAGGGTAGACTTTGCTCTTGTGCGTGTCACAGAATCAACGACAACGACCGACGGGGGACAAGTGATAATCGATGTTCGTTCATCGATTAAAGAGTGAAAAGCGTCGGCCGAACGGGCAAATGGGACGGTGAAAAAGAAAGGTGGAAAGGATTTATCGAATTCGACGGGAATGGCTGAGTTAAGATAAAGTCTCGGTTTCCTCGCTCCCTACTCGCCAGGCACGGAACTTGTAAAGTTCGTGGAAACTAACTTGAAACGATAGACCGACGCCTTGATACGAGTCCTGGTGAAAAAAGAAAGCTAGTATCGCTGGGTGAGAAATTGCTGGCTGGGTCGCTGCCCTCGTGGCGGCTGTGCTCCTTTTATCGTTTCAGTCGAAGGTTTATATTCTTTTGGTCTCCTCAATTCCTCTAAGTTAACGAAACGAAACGCGAAAAATATTTGTACATTTAATAGTATTAATAAATACCCATCTCTCTCAACTGCGAGCATTTTAAAAGTATTTTCGCAACAAATTACGACTTTGTAAGTAGCCTTAAGTATTCCATTGTTGACTCCATTCCATTGCCTACATCTGTCATGAACACATTAATCTATGAAAAAAAAAGAAAGAACGAAGAAAATTGTCTGTGAATAACTGCCATTGGGTGCTGGGTCTCATTCCCTTCTCTCTTTCAGAACCATTTCATCTTTTTATATTGGATTTCCTTTTATCTTCCTTCCCCCGAAGAAGGCTGACGAGATATCTCATCCGATAAGAATTTTAACTTCGGCCGAGGGAGTATTAAAGCATTCGGTTATCTGATCTTACAGTGGAACTTTGAAAAACTTTTCCTACCCTTCCGAGCTTCACGGTTCACTCGCAAAATTATCGTTATTTAATATTCCAGCTACGAAAATCTGAATACCCATTCCAGCAGCAGACTTTCCTTTTCCATAATCTATTATCCCCCGAATCAGCTTGAACTCCGGCAAACTCACCCTTAAATTACTACTCTCCATACATATGTAAGCATCCGAAACAGGACAAAACGATTGCACGCTGTAATATCGTAGACGATACATAGCATTGACTTCGACGCAATTTTTCACCCCTCGCGGTGAAAAAAAGCGATTATGGCGTTCCACGGGGAACAACCCTCGCCAGCTCTACTAAACGATCATCCAAAGGTAATAACGTATTTAGTTGTACAAGCGTATTGTTTTCCGATAGACAATCAGGGCACGTGCAATTCACGTGGGCTTGACTATCAATCCGTCCAATTACGGAATAATTACTCTGTCTTGCTCGTTAAACTGGCGTTGCGAAAGCCTTCGAAAGCTGGAACGAGCTCGTACACCCGAGACCGGCGTATAATTGCCACAGCCCTGGCACGACTATTTTTCATCGAACGGAGCTTAAAATCACAGTGTGTCCGGCGTGGCGCGACGTGCACGCGGATATATCGGACTTTAAGCCCGCCGAGCTTTCGCCGTGGCATCTTGCATGCACGCCCGTTGGGGGCGATAAAAATGAGGCATGCACAATCCAAGGAGCGGGGTATTATTTTTACACCTGCAATCCATAGATAACTCACGGCCAAGAGGTTTCCCAGAAAATTTAAGAGCTTATTAGCCTTATATTATTTTTCCAGTTCACATTGCGCGCACTCGCTCCACTCCATCACGGGAATGGAAGTTGCATTATGCCGCGCTATTTATGACTCGTCGCGTCGTTTCTCTTTCCGTTTCATTTCGTTCTTTTTTCTGTAGACTTTCCCGCTTTTTGCTTTTTTCTTTGCATGTCTCGTAGGAACGGCCTGCTTGCGCGGAATACACCTTTGGATCCAATTATGTCAGGTGATTCAAATTCTGCAGTTATTGCAACTTTTTGATTCTGACGCTCGGGATCCAGTCTCCATTCTCAGAATAAACCCTTGTCATTCGTACACAACGCACGAGAATTCACTTGGCCCACGCTGAGCAAATTTATTCTTAGCTGGTTTTATTCGATGGACGTCATTCATTGGGTTCGATTATCCGATAATAAATGTAGGAGGTACAAATCGAATTCGATTTGGTGAAACGTTGATCAACCTTTAACTTGCTGGCTGGTCCCTTTTATTTCGAACAGAAATACGAACAGTACGTATTCCATTATGACGTTTAAATAATTCATTAGCAGTAAATTTACGAAGGAAAGCCGGAAATGGTGTAAAATTTCGCAGTGCTTTTAATAGCGTTCGTATCAAGCAGATCCTAATCTATTATTAATGTACATTGTAATTACAAAGTAATACAGCAATGACCAAACGATTCTCGCATCACGAATGTATTTTTATCAAATGGTTCGTAAACACGCGAATTAGTCTGGTGATTATAATAATCGAAAGTCATGATGTTGCGATATTAACGCGATAAACAAGGGAATATCAAGAATCTTATTTGTTTTCTCGTTGAAAAGACCGATGCGATTGATATTATCGTGACAGTAAAGTGGATATCTATGATTTAGAATAAAGTCATCGTGACGTGGCGGACCGTATCTCTGGCATTATTTTCCAGGGACGCGTTATAGCATACAATGGCAGTCGGATATCAAACCATGGCAAGAAGCCACAGGAGACGTGCGCTTGTCACGTTGATTCAATGGTCTGCCATAATTTCGCATTAACTTCTACCATAATTCCTCTATCAACTTAGGGAAACTCCTGAGTTACGGAAAAGAGATAAGAGAAGCTGCCGCTGGAGAGGAATATGAGAGAAGGAATCTTACAAACCCACGGGCAAATAACCACGTCCTCCTCTATCTCGTCAGTTATTTGTACAAGCGCCATCGCGCGTAATCATCTTCGAAGTAAAACGACGCGACGTTAAGGTTATTGCATCCAATCCCGAATTAAACCACCTCAACGGGATTTCACCTCGAAAGAAAATAGAACTCCATTGTGCGTCCGTCACTTTAGAAGAGGTTCGAGAAGATAATTCCCTTTACTTTATAACACACAATCGTTCGACTCTCGAAATATATTAATTTAATGTAAATTAAATTGCAGGGTACATCGTGCGTTTTTGCGTGGCTTGTACAGATAATGAAGAAGCATGGAGAACACCGACACATGCACATAATATTCGGTCGAACTATTACAACGCATAATATTTCATCAAGCTCGTTACCTTTCAATTTGCTCTCGTAATTAATGAAATCGCGCTGGCGCCGTCCTGTAGCCCCAAACCAATTGACGCAATAGCACATATCCGATCTAAATGTACGCCAGTCACGTCTGCGACTAATTTGCTTTACTACTTGTATAATACGTCCAAACAATTATTGTCCCGACGAAGTAACCGCGGCAACTGAATTTCAGACAGACCGAAAAGTATATTGCTGTCCCGTAGCGAACGTGTCTGCCACGAAATGGCGAAGGTGTCTTCGGATTCCGAGTGGAAATCAATTAAACGGGATACTAATAATATTTGATCCCCCTAATTAGTGGCACACACAGATGGAATAAAACAACGGCTGAACGACAATGCTGTTACCCTGCCGACAGAATATGTGTTAATACGTTCGAAAACAACTGCAAACATGTCGCGAACTCGTTGGAACGTCAAATTTTCTATCCACAATTTAATTGCGTTCACAAATATCATAACCTACTTTCTGGACCATCCATCCACAAAATTTCGGTAACTATGCAAATTTATTCGACTGCATAGTCGCACGGAATAGTTGAACGGGGGAAGGGGCTAGAATGTTCTACCAATACATTAATATCCCCGTCGAATTATCGAACAATGGTGTTTAATTTTCAAAATTAAATCTTTCGCCACCCGAAAGTGATCGCAATTCACCCAACTATGCTGCGCCGATTAACCAGGCAGTTAGTACCTGGAATAAAAGGTGCAGAGAGATCTTCGAGGTGAAAAAACAACCACTCGAAGGAGACTGTCGGATTCACTGGTAGGATCGTCTCGTAGAATTTTACTAGCACCGTCTTACGGTAATGGGCTAATAAGAGCACAGATTTAAGATCGGTGCTCGCGGCACGCGCGGATAACAACGAACGCAACGGGGCTGAAAGTTTATTGGGAATCCCGTTTTTCCTAATGAAATTCCGAGATTGTGCTTGAACGATGCCAGGGGGGAAGAGGAATCTTGTTAAAAAATAAGTCACGCCAATGTTAATTAAAGTTTCTCGTATACTAGGCGGAATGGTACAGCGAGTTGTAAAGGGAAGAGGGATGTTGGGGGGGGGGAGGGATTTAACCAGTAAGCCTTTTGTCGATGTAAAGGGAAGGAGAATTTAATTTCGCGGACAAGCAGAGCGTTGTCGAATGAAAAGCGTGGCGCATCTTCCTCTCGGTGGTGCGCGCGGGTCGCGGACCAGTCATTTAGTCGACCGTTTCGTCAGGAACTGGACCGTAATTTATTGTGTAGCCAACGCAATTAAGCGCTTTCGAACGTGCAATTATTTGGCAGATTTACAGCGTACCTGCCTTTCCCGTTCTTGCTTCTCAAACGATCGAGCAACATTTCCTTCGACGAAGATGAATGTTTTGTCACCGCTTCTGAAATTAATTACTTTCTGGGTCACCACGATAGACGGAACGGTTGCTATTCCGTTTACACGAAAAAACCCCCAACGCTTTGTCAACAAAAAGGGAACAATGACGGATATATACTTGGAACATTCGCGTTCGCTGAAAACATTGTTCTGCGAAGAAAGTAAAAAACTGGCAGGCTAAAGGATAACGTCTCGTTAAAATAAAGGGGTAGAGGGAGATGACGACCCTTGGGTAACACAGTATAAAAAGGCGCGATAAGAAAGGGAAGGCGGTGAAATTGGGAAAGGGCCGAGGGCATAGGTGAGGGGAGGTAACGGCGAGTGAGCAACGAACGTTAGAAATTTACTAATGGAACGGACACACGGCGAGGCAGCGAAAGGAACAGGGAAAACGAACCGAGGAAAACGAGAGGCAGAAGGCGCGGTGGAAAAAGAAGGGTAAAACAAAGTAAGAGGACCGTAGTTCCAGGACGATAAAACAGCGGAGGTTGTTGAACGGGTGTACACCCTTTCCTCGGCTCTCTCGTCTCAGAGCACGGCACAGCGCAATGCGGCCAAGCAGGTAGGGTGGTTACGGTGCAACCAGCTACCCCTTGTTATAGTGCACCGTTAGTGACGGCACTTACCGTATAGTCTTCCTTCTCGCTCCACGGATTGCTTGCTCGCCTCTAAATTTTCGGGCTAACGTTTGCCTTCGTTCTTCCGTCACGAGAGTAATTGTCACGGGTAAAGAATGCGATCGAAGTGGATCCCCTTTTCGCTGCAACGCGTCGGCTAAATATAACGATACGTCCTTTACGATTTTCAGCTATTTCGACCGACGCTGATTAGTAATTACTCCGTCTCAGATGCGACACAAATACATACGCGGCTTAAATCGTTGCCCACAGCTTCGTCTTTCCCTTCGACGTTACTTCTTTGTGGTAGGGCGCTTGTGTGCTCGTGGCCGGGGAAGATAGCTCGATTTCGGTGTTGTCTATTTTCCGCGAGCGTTTAGAAGTTTCGGCGTATACCTTAATAGTGAGAAACTTCGCTGGGAAGTTTCGAGGAAAATTGATCGAGTCAGTGAAGATAGATATAGGTACATACTCGGTTTATACTCGATCGTAGGGTGAATAATTTCTGAATACTTCTCTGGAGACGGAAATCGAGGTTGGAACTGAAACCTTTCCTGCAAAGAAACACTGTCTTGTTTGCGACACAATATTAACATTCAGGTCCGCGTAGCGACGTTATAAATGTTCCTAGCAATTCTCGTGGTATACAGAAAATAGGAAACGGCGAAACACGTAGCTAGGGAGAAGGTGGTTGCACGGGAAATCAGGAAGGTAGAATCGTTCCCTTTTAAATTACGATGGCGGAAAAGCTTTTCGATAAGTGGAAAGGCAATTCCGTAAGGAGCAATGAGAACGGTGAATACGAAAAAGCGGAGCTTAAGAAACCGCCATAAAACTGCCAATTGTAAACACGCAGCGCATGCATTTGCTAGTTACAGCGGGGAAGTCTCTCGTCGAGCGAAATAAGAAATAAATGAAATAACGCGAGGGCAGAAAATACGAACGTCGAGGAATTCCATCGAGCATTGAGATGTGGCCCCACTGTAGTTTATCGTGTACAATGACAGGCAGTAGAAAATGCATTGCGACGTGAATGACTCGCGATTGAATAAAGCTGCGGTCTGGTATACACGATTTAGAGGGTAACCTATTTATTCGCGATTGAAAATTCGAATTAGACTGGCGATATCGTAAACTCGCGGCAGGTTCTCGCGATACGTCGACGGGAAAAATTTAACGACATAAATCGAATTTAACGATCCGCGTGAAAACTGTAACTCTAGACGTTTAGCAGTTTTCTGCTGACACGGTTTCGAATCCGCATTTTCAATCCTCGCATGCAGAAACCGACGAGAGTAGCGAATACGAAGGTTGAAATTTTTCCACCTATTGCACGGATGTTTCTGCTTCGAGTCCCGGCTGTCGTTTACCTGCCATTAACGGCAGAAAACGCGAAACTCCCGAATGCTGCATAATTTTTTCCTTGATGAATTCGTAGCTATAGTGCGTCACGCTGACGGAAAAATTGGGTCAGCATCGTGACGGAGTACGTAGCGGGCTCTATGAAAGGTTTGAACGAACATGTAGTGAGCGAAATAAAGGGGTCTCGAAAGAACGGGGAAACACGGTCGGGCGATGAAAAATTCACTAAGAGTCGCTTTCCGAAATACGCCCTTCTAATTTCTTTACCGGCTTAATTACGGGCCGGAAAATTCGCATTACGGGTGACCGTAAAACGAGACGAATTTTTCTGTTATCCCCGTTGGCCAGGTATAAATATACCACGATATATGTATCCGTGAAACACGGATGCGTTAATCTAAGAGCGATATAATTAAAAAATATTCCCCGTTCAAAGAGAATACTAATTCCAAGGAGTCTTATAAAAAGTTTCATTTACTTTTTTACTACTTTATAAATCCTCAGCGTACCCACGCCATGAGAGCAAAAGATTAGACCGTCCGGAACAGCTTGCTTTTATACATGGTGGTAGTATAAAAAGTTATGGAGAGACAAGATTGAACTGCACAACGTGCTCTATCATTCTACGTGATACCCATTTCAGTTTCAACTTTTTCCCCGGCTTATATTTTATTTAACAGAGCGTTCGAACACCTTGCGAAACGTCCCTGATACGATATCGTTCGTCAGGCGTGCGCTTTACCCAATCCGTCGATTTGTAAACAGCAACGTTCACCCTGTCGACAATTGGATTTCTTTCACCCCCGGACACATGCATTTTTAACGCTGTTTGCTATTCTTCTCCTTAACCGTGCACAGCAGTCGCAGAGAAAGGAAAAACTAGGACGGTTTCGACGTAAAGCGAAGTGTACAGGTATCTGAATACTTTGAGGGTAAAAGTTCCTCTGAACAGGTAAGGCCGGAAATAAAAGGCTTGAAAGGGCAGATGGATGCAGCAACGAGCGACGAAGCTGCCCGGAGGAGGGGCAGCACAGGTACGCATGTATGCATGTGCAGGTAGATGACTGTTGAACAGTCGATGTAGCGCGAGTAGACGAGCACACTGAAGCTCGTGGCTGTGTAAAGTGCAACTCCTCGTTGGCCCGTCCGTACGACAGAACCAATTTCCGTTTTCGAGTCCTTTTCGACTGGAAAAAAACTCTTCCTCAACTTGGATGTATGTTCCGCGATATTTTTAGTTCTGTCTGATTGGTACGAAGCTCTTCGTCACTGCTCGATGAAAAGTAACGCACGCGCGCATGCACGATCGATTTCGTTTTACGGAGATTGGTTTTAATAAATGCAGCGGTTAAACGCGAGGAGCAGGTGAGATATTGAAATATCGAACGGAACGAACGATCAGAGTATATCTGTGTTTCGGCTCCTTCGGGTGTTTCACATTATTTTTTACCCCCATCGTATTCGTTGGTAAAATTAACAAAAAATTCCTCCGAACATTTCACGGCTAACCGAATTACCGTTGAGTAATTTCGTTTGATTCATTCACTCACGTCCGCGGGATTAGTTTACCTTAATTCAACTAGCGAAACGTAAGTGTGATTTATGCAAAGCCAACCGGATTGCCAGGACATTTGAATGAAAACGTAATATAGCACGTGCTGCATTGGAACGGAACGCCGAGATAAACAGTTATCATGGTTTGGCGCGAGGGGAATGAAAAAGTGCAGTGGCCTCATTTATGATAGTTCTGGTACTTTCTCGGTTGGGCCAGCTTCTCTTCCATCGTCTTCGTTGTAATCGGGGAATTTTTCAATAGAACGCTCGAGTTCGCGTTTCTCTTCGTTGAAAGTGGTGCGGTTTCCGTCCACCCTCCCACGAAAATCATCATAACAGTTGCACCATTTATTACGTTTATTTCCCGTTCGACGTCGGCGCAGTTATTGGAAATCTTCGTGGAACCGACATAAATGAAAGACGGAAGCAACTACCGTTAAGGAATAGAGCAGCGGGGGGTACAAAGGAATAAAATACTATAGGTATTCCTTGGAAATGTCCTCGGTGCTCTCAATTGAGAAGAACATGATGTTTGTTTCGTTGATTCGGAATATGATAAAGTGAAATACGATACGACATTGTCGGCTCTGTTAATTATTCAACGAAGCCAAATGTCAGCGTACTACTGTAGCAAACCCGTTAAGAATGCCTGTCATCTCACGATTAATAATGGAAAAGGTGATTCATTGGAAATGGTGTCAATTCGCAAGATAGATTAATTGCAATCAAGGAGTATACATATATTGCGGCTACAGGTTGTCACCGTGGAAATTCAGAAAATCGTGAAGCTTGTTTACGACAACGCGGCCAATGCGAAGGAGGGGGGTGGTGACGATGTCCGTGTCGCATTAAAGACAGATTTAACCATAACTCAGAGCGCGAATGTATTCGCATAATGTGTACACGCATAAAGCAACTTCTTCTTGAGATGTAACGACAGAGGAAAAGCCGCAAATCGTCTTTTTGTCGGGCGCAATCACGCCGCGATGGCGACTGAATATATAGGTATATATCTTGGCGTGTTCCTGGAAGGCGGGGGGCTAATGCGACGAGGGATGATGGAATTTGCAAATCACCCTGCACTTCACTTTTCTCTCCCTTGGTTCGCAATTCCCCCATCTGCGTGCTCATCTAAAACCTCATCCTCGTCTTCATCTCTATCCACTCGTTGCTTCTCTGTTCGCGTTCACCGTGCTACCCTCTGCGATTGCGTCGCCCTCACCAGGCCGAGGGTCCCGCCATTGAGTTCCCCTCATCCTATTTATCTCACTTCTTGATATCTCTTTCTTGTTCCTTTGTCTTCCTTTGTCTTCCTTTGTCTTCCTATCTGACGACATATTTCAAATGTTACGTCTGTCCCGCTTCAACGCTACGCTATTATTTCAGTGTTTTTCTCCTTTTCTCTTTTTATTTGCTTCACTGTGCGTCCTCGCCATCTCTTCACTATCAACCCGCCTCGCACCCCCCGTTCTTACCACCGCCGGTGTCCAACCAATCCACACCTTTCTTTTCCTCTTTCATCCCAATTTCGTACTGATTCTCGCTCCCTCGTACGCTTCTCGGTTACTCCTGCAACCGCCTACGATATTCTCGGCTCGTTCACGACTTAAGCGAGCCACGCGCGTTTCACACTCCCAGCAAACTTGGCCGCTCGAGTCCGTGCTCGCGTTCTTGTTAACCCTGGCTGGTTTTAATAAAAAGTTGAAGAGCCAGGCTTACCGCACCCTCGACTACCATCGATCAGCTGCATATCCCCGTTGCCTCCTCGCCCCGAGGCGAACAGCTCACTGGTTGCGAGGAATAAATAACGAGTTCATATTCTGTCACCGGGGGCGTGTGATTCCCTCTCGAAATAACGCGATAGGGAAGCGGTGAAATTTAAACGAAAATCTTCGACGAGCAATTTATTCGCCATTCCGACGAACTGTACCACGGAAATTATCATAATTGCACGGGAAACTGTCACGGTTATGATTTATTGTAGGACTCGTTCAGACAGGGGAATGCTATTGGAAATTAAATGCAATTCGAAAAGTAACCCGAACTCTAGTTTATAAACAGGAATAGCATTCCAAATTATAGTAAACTTATTACGAACACCGTACACACACGATGAATTAATATTGTTCAATGAATCATTTAGAATATGCCTGGGGTCTACAAATATTTCTGCACGTTATAAATACCTTTTGAAATCTTCACGCACCAAAATCTTTCACTTGTTAGCATCACGTCACGCAGGGCTAAAAGTTCATAAGAGCGTAATGTGATGACCCAAGAAACCGCGCACTGGAACCATTATACCTGTCAAAGAACCTATAATCTTATCCGACCCTTTCAAGGGTCCACCTTTCTACAGGCAAGCTTAATCATTTCATACGTCGTCTATTCAAGCCTTTCTATACTGGCGCGCGGCTCTCAAGAGGAGATAGGACTTCGACTCCGTTCCCTTGTGGTTCAACAAATGGATAATGAACTCACGCGATTCTTCCACCTTCGTAATTGTCCCGTAGAGGGTAAACGATTATTTTGTGTATCAGAGATTGATTTGGGGCACGCAGAAATTGGAACGAACAAGCACTTTCCATTGTAATATATCCGACGCAAATTGAAAATTCGTGTTTCCCATTTCTAACCCTGAAATTTCTTTAACAATCCTTCGAAGCAGCAAGCAATTACATTCTCTGGATCGAGAATTTCTGTTATATTCTCGGTGATTTTTGGAAACGTTTCATCGAATCTGATGGTTCTTATATGATTTTCTCATACACAATCCAAGTATGTAGATTGTCTAGTTTGTGCCATCCATAGATAAATACGTTCGTTTTCAATGATATCGTGCTAGGTTTTCGGCAAAAAAGACAATGGGGTCCTCAGGACGTCATGAAATCGGTGGCCAAAAAAAACATTTTGAACGGTAATTCTTCTCAGGAATCCAGAATTCTTACAGAATTCTTTATAATTCCCAGGACGTCGATCAGGGCCAAGAACAACAATTAAAGTGACGTACAACAATCAGGTAACTCGCACTTAAAACTCGTTTGGCGTAAACTTGGAATCGCTTTCATTGTACTGATTAACGGTTTTGGATGCAGGGCATAGAAAGTAAAGGATCGGCCCGAGAATCGCTGAATCCGCTATTAATCAGTACGTTTCCACCGATAGTTGAAGGGAAGATAACTAGTTCGCTAGTTGGCATGCGAGTCGATAGCATGCAGCCAGGTCAGAGCATGCGTTTCAAAGTGGCACCGTGATTGTAAGGCGTCGAGGTAATCTTCGCCTAACAACCCATTCACCAGGTCACTTCGTCGGCACATGGTCTGCTCTACGCTACCACCGAGCAGAGTTCACGGCAACACCAATTACCGAACGTTCGATTACTGTTTGCTTTGACAACACCGTATCATCTTTTTATACCACCGAAATTGCAACGAATTTTCTTTACGAACCGAACAGTTTTTATTGGATTCTACTTTTATAAGGGATACCCTCATATTTTATTTACAAAAGCTGTCGAATGTAATGGAAATTATTCGCGTATGACGGCAGGGCTGATTATTACAGTATGTTCGTTGCTCGTGCAGTTCATAATTCACGAGGAATCGCGACTATGTCTTTTGGAAACCGTTATGAATCATGAATACACTTGCGCACAGTCCGTAGTGGTTCTGTACATCGTGTGGTCCTGTGTGGTTCGTGGTCGATACCGTTTACGACGTCTATGAATCCGTGACGTTCATGTACAGCACACTATCTCCACAGTAGGTCACGACAAAAGTTGTACGAAATCTATGGTGGATTATTTACGATCCACCGTGGACGATAGGGTAAGATCTCGAAGGTTGTTGCTTTAAATGGAATATCTGCGGGGTCGTCGATACAGGGTCGAACAGTCTCGGGTCATCCTGATTAGGTCAGAGGACTTGCACGTCCGTGCACCATATTTATTGCTGTAGGAATTTCTAGCGACATGTATGGACCTTTTGTTCTCTTTAACAACAAACTATTCGCAAGAAATTACCTACGATACAAATATTATGATCGTTTCTTAATTTTTAATTTTAACATTTATGTCAGCTATACATAGCAATAGTAGTGTTTACTAATTTCATATTAAAATGTATCCATTTTATTGATCAACTCACATTAATACTTCAACGACAATTGAGACATTTGTTCTATCTCGGCCATCATAGAACTCTTGCGATCAAAAATGTATCGTCGTAAGTTTTCGAACTTCCACCCAGTTATTTAGCTCTTTAGTTTTCCCCTTTCCCCTCGTTTCCTTCGTGCCTTCTTCGGTTTACCCATCCTATCCCGTTCCTCTGCTTCTTGCCAAATCCTCATCCACGGTTGCGGTCGCGTTCCTCGCGACAAAAAATATATCGTAAAGCATCGGAAGGAAACAGTTAGAGCGATCGTTTCGCAAATATGCCACGGCCTTTAATTCGATGTCGCCAGAGCACGCATACATCTTTCTGTACGAGTAACTACATACAGCTGACCTGCCGCTGACGGCAGTCGTTAAAAGCCCGATCTTTCCACGACTCCTGGCCAAACTTTCCAACTTTTTAATGTCTTCTATGCATGTATAGATAGGTCCGCGTAGCCTGGAGTGCGCCGTCATAGTAATTAATCCGTAACGATGGACTTTAAAAAAAAAGTTAGGCGATTCCATTAAATCGTAAGGCTACTCTTTCTAACTTTAAAAAATGTACGATTAAAGTGGATCGATTTTTTAATTACTATTTTGCCGCGATGCACGTTCATTTTCGCAGCCGAAACTGTACAATGAATTTTAATTAAAATACCAATTCAGAAATTAGCTGCGCGAGCCCCATGTGCATTAAGCGAGTACGGAGAACTTAAAAAACTTTTTATCCTGCCAGAACTAACCGGTACTCCGGCGAGAAGAGTCTCGAGGCTCGAATTAGGTCTCCCCTATTCTCGAAAAATTCGTCGCGCTGGATTTTCCCAGGCGCAGCGTAAACCGGCGTAAACCGGCGAACGTTTCCGCGAAATTTGCTTCCTTTTTTTTTTCTCTAACTGCGCTGCAACTCCATTCGCACACTTTCCTCGGAATTCCCTGCTAGAAATTCTAGACCCTACGCCCTCATTCTCTTTTTAAATTGATTCGCAGTGAGTTTCAGGGGGAAAGCGCGAAATTGTCAGACAAAAGTGCCGTCTGCAACTTTTCCGACATGCACGACTTAGATAAATTGTTTAACAAATTTTCATATCATTTAGTCGCGAGAAACTGTACTCGTCCCATGGACGGACAACGAAATCTAACACAATGCAGTTTGAAAGGGAAACGAAGCGGTTTACGAAAGATCCTTTCTGAGCAAAAACATATAGGTACATACATATATCACATTCTGACATCAATTGCGTTTGCGATCATAGTGGATTTCCGTCGGTTCTAGCCAGAAGATCGTTTGAAGCGGAAATTCAGTATGGTAACGCGAGACGTGAACACGTACACGTGTTCTCCACGGGAAATTCGCGCTGGCTTTTACTACGGCCGGTAATTACCTTTCCTAATAGCTGTATGTATGTACACGCGCATTCAATAATGCGTGGCATGCAGCACGGGTTCGAGGGAAGTCGGGTGTGGCTTTACTTTCGCGGCTGTTCTCTGTTTAACAAGAGCTGCCAGATCATACAAAAAAATCTAAGTAGAGCGTGCCTCGTTCAACGTTCTCGTATTATACCTTTCAGCAATAATTGCAACCCAATGTTGGTCCACACATGAAGCAGTGAGTGCCAATGAGTTGGTTGAATGAGAGACGTTGAGGCGGTTTCATTGCGTGGCGGGAAATTGATTGTTAGAGGAAAACAGTATGGGTTACGTATAAATTTTAATTGCGCTATTGTTTTTCGGGCATTGGGAAGCTTTTGGGAAATCGTGGCGAATTAAAATGCAACACATGGGGGCGCATCATTTCGATTCATGGATATTCGTTCATCGATGGAAGAGGATTATGCCCGTAAAAGCAGCGCGGCTATCGCGTTCATTTATTAATTATATTATAGCGGGCGTCTGTTTTTTCAGCGATACCAAAAGAGAGAAAGGTGGGCTGGCTGAGGGTTCGCGATAAATTGAATTTCATAAATTCCGCACTGCCTACGGCTCGAGGACGGTAATTTTATACCAACTCTAGATATTATTCATTACTGCGTCAATTATTTATACATTAATGATTCGACATTGTTTCACTTGTTGGAGATAAATCGGCCACTTGAAATATCGCGGAGAGTGAATTCAACGCAGGCTTTCGAAAAATATGTCTTTTTTCGTTACCGTTATTACGCTTGTGTGCTCGCAACGCGTTTCCGAATTTTATGCACAGCAATATCTGTGATATATTTAAGTGACTTAATAACGAGAATGAGACGATGAGAATAGCTGACAACTACGTTTACAGCCGCATTGAAATTTATATTAACAGCAGAATATGTATTTAACGCGGAATACTCGCGATTGCGGGGCTAACAGAGTGTATAAAAGAATTGAAACGATTATGGGGAGCCTACATTTATGCGGATAATATATTCGAATGAATGTTATAAAATGGTTTCCTTACAAATAATCGATGCCCTTAATATGTACCTCTGTTCCACTGGTGACTCACGAAGATATACTAATGCGTTCCAATTAAAATAGCTGGTGCAAGGGATGAACAAGGGAAACTGGTAGAAGATAGAAGTAAGCAAATATCGATATATAATAAATTTGTACTTAAACATGAACTGGTAAACACCGTACAAGAAATATTTGGAAACACTAAAATAAGGTTGCCATGTTTCCACCTCGTAGAAATCTCTTAAACCAATTAAACAGAAAGTTCTCAACATTAAGCCCTCTACAGCTTCAGCTTCAGTTCGTAACATTTAATATACACATTTGTAAGATGCTTTGCTGCGAGATGTATTTCCATTTTTGCGACTAGGTGCGTTCAGCAGTTAAACACTGTCGTGCAAGAGCGTAGCATATTACAGGTGTACGCGCGAGTCACGAGATTTTTAATTATGCACAATTAATGGTAATTAACGACGATTACGATCTAGTCTAGATCCCTTGGCCAACGTAAATCTTAACGACCACGGGCCCCCCTTCGTGGATTATTTAAACGCTTTCTAAATTGCACGCGAGTCTAGATCTTTTCCAGCAGCCACCAGCGGCCACGACTTATGCCGGACTGTAAATCAGCCGTTTCGCAGTATCTACACGGATTATTTTTCCCCGGTGCATATAACGTTCGCGCGCCATAAATATTTTGATACACGGCCGCGTATTACGCCAGCGTTTCGCATTTTAAAACGCACGCAACCGGGGTTATCTTCATACGATGCCCGTTCCCCGAAGAAGCTACGATAATTTCCCAGAAAAATGAACCGCGCTTGAAGTACGGGGAAAAATTATCCACGTCACGGTTATGAACGCCGTTCACGCTGTCGTCAACCTGCGGGACGGGAATTTTCCTTTTCCCGCCGTCATCGCGATCCTCTGTCGTTGATCGCCGATAAACGATCCGATAAAGATCCCGGAAGCACTCAAACAGCGATGATATCCGGCGCTACGAAATGGTCGGAATTCAAGCCGTCACGTGGAAACGGGTGAAAAAAATGCTAAAGTCAGCGTCGAAGGTGGCCGTAATAAATTTCCTCGGGACCGTGGTCGGGCTCGCGTAGTTCTCTGCTGGCGCAATTTTCTGCGGACCGTTTCTCCGTTGGTTCAACGGGGGAACAGGAAGGGAAGCAGGAACAAGCCGCCTCCTCCGCGTTTCAGTATACCGACAGCAGGAAGGGGTGGAACAAGGCCAGGGCCGAGAGACCGGGACGAGTGAAGTGGAATTAGAGCAATCCTCTCTAATGGTAATTAATGTGCGGCGTAGTCAATGTAACTCACGTCGGAAGAAGAGCGCGCGATCAAGTCGAAAGCGCTTGGAAGATTCAGCCTCGACGTTCACTATGTGCGCGCGCGTATGTACGCGAGGGTATGTAGGGGACTTCACTGTGTGTTCATGAAACGGTGTTAGTGCTTACCGGAAACGGTGGCACTGGCTGGCTGGTTCGCTGGCCGTGGACCGAACTGGCTGAGCAAGAAACAGAATTGTCCCGCCGGTGTATGCCGGCAATGGGAAGGGAGCGTCGTGGTATCGTGGCCAGCACTTTTAAACAATGAAAGCTGATTGAATCGGGCTCGGTGCCGTAACCAGAGGTGAAGCTTGCCCATAGCTGGAGCGCGTACACTTCTTTCACGTTGTCGGAAGCCATGTTGCACGTTTCAATGGCAGGGCACTTCTTCCTTTCGATGGAGGGTTGGAGGCGTACGACCAGCACGTACATTCGGGATCAAGGGGCGCATAGAAGACACATCTCCGATGTCACGGCACCCCCCCCCCCTTCCTTTCTCCCTTCGCCACGACAATTTTTTATTATTATTGGCCAGTACAACATGGCCCACTTATCGACGGATGATTTTCAGACGTTTATTGTCCACCAGAAGCTGCTTAAAGTGTATCACCTCGTGAACGATGATACAAGGCGACGGCTTTAGGAATTTATGGGACACCAAGATAAAGAGGAATAGTATTACCGGTAGTAAGTGGTCGGAATGTGGCTACAATGGTGGGCCTCCTTTCTCCACGCGAGATCGTCGCACGAGGTTGCCAAAATGTACGATTCATTTTACTACACTTTCTGACTACGGGTGAAGGGGTTAATAGCACTTGCGTTAAGGGATCGCTTCAATGATTCTGACACGGCAAAGATTTCGTACATCTGACGCGTTTCGTTCGTTTTACTATCGCGAGCACACTGATGCACCATTCCATTAAGTGTTAATTGAATCCGAGGGGCTGGACAGAGTAACATAGATACGGCTGCAAGCGGAACAGGTAGAAACTGTGGCTCTTAAAAGCCCTCTTTTAAAACTATCCCTTCGGTGCTTAGCTAGATCCCTTGCTGACTCGCAGTATGTTTCTTTCCGAAATGCTTTGAAGTTCCACCGAAAGCATTAACGGTGTGCCGGCTAAGTGCGGACGGAAACGAAACCCTCTGAACCTGCATTATTTAATTGTCGTCAATATCGTATATCGATTGAGTGAATAGAAATAAAGAAGTAGAGAATTCTAGCTGGTTATTATTGGACCGAGAATGCGGGAAAGAAATTTGAAGATGAATTTGAAAAGATATTCCAAGGATATTATTCCCGCAGAGATTTCTGTTATAAACACCAACTTCCATAAGACTCTACCTTCGCCAGAATTTCTATGAAAGAAGAATTTCTATTAAAAGAAAAAGCGAAATGTTCACGCGAACTTTCGTCCCCCGGTGGCTCGTTCTTTGGACACAATGAATTTTTTCCCTATTCCTTTAACAACGTATAAAAACTTCTTCGCCGCAGTAACTTATACTGCATTGTGCCAATCCGTTATGCATTTTCTGCATAACGTTCCTGAATGATTGAACCCGGAACTCAACTGACAAGACAGACATGAATGTACAAAGTCGTCAGGAAAGATTTCAATCTTTTTCGAGTAATTTGCATCACGACGGTGTTTTACGGGGTACGTAATATTTTATTCATTGGGCATCCCAGATAATGCATAAAATATTCATCCAAGTATTGAGAAATTAAATTATATTACGCGTGCATGGTGTTGCTTTTAATATTATCCCCAAAATTTATACACGCTTGAAAATGAAATTGCAAATTTTGCATAAACATCGCGTTTTGCATAAAGTTCATCCTTTGGCCCCCGACGATTTGTACTAATACACGGATCGGCGATTAGTATGCGTGACGTGTGCATCAATTAAGCGTTGACGCAATAGCGACGGCGGCGACGGCTTTGACGAAGGGACGCAGTTAATAATGGCGTGGCGCGCTACTACTTGCTAATGGTTTTCTATTACCAGTGGCAGAATAATTACCTTATTACAAGTGATCGCGAGCTACCTGTTGCCGGCTGGCTGATGTTTAAAGTTGCCAACAACTCCGAGGGGTCAGGGCGCACATGCGAAATAATTAACGAAGCGACCGTGGCCCGATGGGAAAAACAAGCCGTGTCTGTCTGTAATTAAAACTAATATCGACTAGACGGCATGTCGCGAGAAATTTGTTCGCGGGGTCAATATCATTGGCGGAACGAAGAAATTAACACTTTCGTGGATACTGCATGTCACGGGGGAAATATTACGGATAGAAATACAATAAGCCAACGGGTAAATTTTATTTAATTATGACACCAAAAAAAAAACGTAACTAGAGGTTCGTCTATCTTCATCAAATAACTTTCAATGAACGTAACTTCCACTATGGATACAGAATTATTTACAGCGCTACGCTCTTCTATTAATTCAACGATGAAATTACTTAAAACGTCAGTTTATGGGTGGGCAGCCTGGTACAAGTGGCCAAGTACGAGCTTGTGTTAAAAGGGCGCCACTCAAAATTAAAAGCAAGCTAGATTTTTAATAAGCGAAAGTTGCATTTACCTGGAAGATTCGATATTACGTTCAGCCGCGTAGCGTGGCTTGTAAGCTTTGCCGGGCGGTCGGGATATCATGCAACTTTTAACAGGGAACGGATTTAATGGTCCTGCTCGTCGCAAAAAAAAAAAAGAACCACCTCGAGCCGTGGGGATAACCGTAAGATTTTATTATCCGCGGTTTCCTAAGAACAACTTTTTCCGTCGTGAGAAACAAAGAGGGGCAACTAGCAGAAAAACCATCGCGTCCACGTCCGTGTTGCTTCAAAGCAAATCCTCTTCGAACAGCAGAAACGCGTAGCGTTGCCAACGAAGACGGCGATACCCATTTAATCGATTCGAGGCTACTCGTAATCGCTTATTCACTGGTATCCCCATCTCCCTTTCCCTATATCGTTCGTTTCTCTTTGTCCCCGTGTGCAGCGTTTCCGTGCAATCGAATGGCCGGTTACCGAAGGCAGAGAACGACAACGGTGGTTGAGAGCGCGGAGCCACCATAAATGTCTTCCCCCGGTTGATTGAAATTTATGTTTTAATTCATAGTCGAATGGGCGGCAGCGGCAACACGCCGCGCCAACTTGGTGATGCACAGAAGAACGGAGAACAGGAGGGAGAAGAATAGAACGGGGAACGATGGCTGGCGAGAAAAAGAGTTCGAGAATCCGAGGTCACTTCGTTTCTCTGTTTTCTGTTAATTTACTATGGCGTGCCGCAACTGAGTGCGTTCTAGGCTAATAAATCTTAAGCCTAGCGCTACACCACCTCTCGCTTCGTAGACAACTGGCCCTTTGCTTTTTCTACGAGCTTCTTCCTCTATTGTTCGTTCTTCACAACCCCCCTATTGAAAACCTATCGCCGCTGTTATTCCTTTTCGAACGTCTTCTTCGGTTTTCCCCGCAATCCCGCCGGCGATTGGCGGTTGCCGATCGTTTTTCCCCGTTGAGTAGCTTCGGGGATACGTCGTTACCGCGAACATCCCCTTGATAAAATTTTGCGCGCGGAATTAAAAGGATCGAATATCTTCTCTTTGTTGGGTTTGTTTAGTTTGGAAAGTAGCTTGGGGTGGGTGCGTTTTACAACGTCAATAGAGATATTGAGTAATTATAATAAATGTAAGCATAATAATCTGGAGAGGATGGGGTGGTTATAACCACATAACAGGAGTGGTTATAAGAAAAGGGACAAAGAGATATTTCACGCAGTGGAATAAGAATGTTGAAATGTCATCTGAGATCATTCAAAAGACATTGAATGTTAATTTAAAGTTACATAGAAGTTGTTCAAGCATTGTTGCATAAAGAAAGATAATATGTAAGAAGCTGCAGAGTGTACAGTGTACAGTAACGAGTATCGAGTTGGAAATAGAAGTTCCCATCGAAACCGTCTTCGAAAATCATGGAAATATTCTTACGTTCGAGAGAGTGGACGTGGAAACATTCCGACACTTCTCTATTTATGCAATTATAAACAACGCTGTTCCATTTGCAACGACAAACCGCATGAAGCCGTGGAATACAAGGCAAACAACGAACACGGCCGAATGAACTTTTGAAAGATTTAGCGAACACAGAGGTCCACGAGTTTCTTTGTCGCGGGAAAAACGAGAAGGAAAAGATAACGAACTCCTGTACCCGGAACAGAAAAATTTCCAAGGAATCGTCAAGTTTGGAATATTTACGATGAAAGGAGTTGTAAAATAATATTCAACTTTGAAACCCTTCCAAGCTTTCTGCCTATATTTTCCTTCCGTGATTCTTATTGAAAGAGACCTTTATTATATTATATTTGTTGAACTATTGTTGGCTTCAACTGTATAAATAATTGCATGAAACGATCTTACGAGAAGAATACGACCTTCATGAATTCGTGAAATAAAGTTTTAAAATAACCCCCAGTTCACCTAGTTGTTCCTGGTGAATTTCTTTGCACCGTCTCCATAACTCGGTTCCACCATACAGCTCGACGAGTTTAATGCAATTGGTACAAATTTAAAGCAAAACGAACTTGAACTCCGTTTCTGACAAGCTACATGTTCCTGCTTCATAATTTATGGATTATGAGTAACGACTTAGGAAATGTGATGTGAAGAAAGAGAAGCAAGAACAACTGAGCTAGATTGAGTGCATATAGTGCTGGGTAAATTTTTATTTTCATAACGAACAAAAACTGACCCTTAAATAGTTTCAGTGGAATCGAATAAGGAAAAATTCCTAAATTCGGCGGATAAAAATTGATTCGGACGGTAGTCAACTCTGTGGATTGTAAATTCACAACGGTGCGGTGTAAGCCAGGACCATTGTGAAAAATGGTGTCGGGAACAAATTATTTCAGCGGCCAGTATTTTCCACTGGCAGTGATTTATCGTAAACGAGCAATCAATACATTTCAAACATTTTTTTTTATCCCACGCCTGAACGTGTCCTGCGTAGAGAACATGAGTATATACGATTTTTTTCGCCTTTTTCCGCCCTTCAAAAATAGAGAAGGTGACAGGTACGAGCTTTATTGAGATCGCCTAACCGCGGTATTTGATTATCGTGTCCGAGACACGGTGGATGAAAATTGGAAAAAAAGAACAATGAAAGGACAATGGCTCGTCTGGCCACGGAAACAAGACCAACACAGAAGAAGAGATTTACTTCGATAATATCTGCCCCCGTGTCTATGCGAGGGGAGAAGCCACGAGTTTTTCTCAGAGAACAAAAAACTATTCACAGGGCAAAGCTACCAGCGCGAATTTTACAAATGCTTCGGCCAATGAGGTTCATCCAGCTATAGGGGTGGAACAGCGTGGTCGGGGATGGAATGTGTCGAGCACGGTGTATAAGTTTAGAAGATGGACGGTTTCACGAAGAACTCGAACTTTCGAATATCTCATTAATTTCCAACTGTCTGCCGGTGGCAGTCATAAGTTTCGCCACGCTCGTGGCGGTTTCAAAAGTTCGGTAAGATCGCGCCCTCAGCGTGAAATAAAGAAATGTTTCCTGGGGAACTTGGCCTAGCCGCCAGGCAGCGGCCGTCGGAACGGCCGATGAAATGGCATACAAGAAGTATTCGACTTACCGTGAGTGGATGTCAAACGTGGAGAGGCAGCAAAGTAACGAGCTGCTTGCTTCTTTGATTGACAGTTGTATCTGTAGACGGTGGTAAAAGATGGAAGGCAGCGTGCTGGAAATTGGCTATCAATTTAGAAAGTAACGACGTGGTTAAGCGATCGAATTAGAATACTTTTTATGCCGTTTGCGTGCATGTCATTTATAAATGCGATCTAATTCGTAGATCTATAATAGTTCCGATTAGTGTTCCTGACTTCTCGATATTTTCTGTTTCTAGGAGAAATGGGAAGTCAGATTTTATTTCTCAAACATTCTCATTGCAAAAATGTTGCAACATTTATATTTTTGAAATAAGGTTGACGCCTTTACGATGTCACTTTGATACGCATTGCTAACATTTATTATAAATTGTAACAAACGATGGCATCAACATGTTGCCTGCTGATGAGTTTATTCATTCACGATTAACTAGTGTAATACACAATTTGAATAAACAGAAAATTCATTTTCTTAAACTTGAGTTTCATAAACTCATAGTAACATAAACTCGTCAGCAGAGAAGTATTAAATCGATACAAATGGCAACGCTATTTAATCGATAGACGTAAGGCGAAATCCATGGCGGGTCTCGTCTGACTATAGGCGGACCTGTTTCACTGCTCGCAACAAACAGGAAAGCACTAACGTAGAAGGATAGCGTTATCAATTTCAACAAAGTCATTGCGAGCCGCGGCTAAAAGCAGCCGGTGTATATGCAAATCACGGGCAAGAACTGCGTGAAAATTTATCGATGTAAAGAAATATTCAGATAAGAAGAAATACAGTCGGCTCGGTGCGCAATTCAGTGCTAATTTATCGACTAATTAAGCGATCGAACTTCCTGCACAAACAATCAAAGTTTCATCGTTGAAGATGAAAGTAGGTCAGTAAGCGAGACAGGATGAATGAACGAAAAGAGACAAACACTAGGGAATGAGGGAACCAGAAACTCGAAACGATGAGAGAGAATGGTAACAAGTAGGATATCGGAACGACGTAGAGACGGATTACGTTAAGTGCAGAGGACAGAATAAATTTTATGGAAGTGGTATTCATTCAGCTCGCATACAATAAGTTATTGCATAGAACTCGCGACCAATTTATTGGAAATTCACCATTTGTTAGTGGCGATCAGGTGTCGGTCAAGGTTACATTCGATGACGGACAATTGATAGAATTCGATTCAATTCCATGAAAAATAAGTAGAGCATGCGCTGCGCGGTAAAAACGAAAGATTTTTTAATCAGAGAAATTTCATAAAAGTATTTGATTTTAGAACATTTAAACAATATATGGAAAATGGTGATTTTATGAGCGGGCAGGTGAATTGTACACGTTGTGGAGGGTGAATTTTAAACGCGTATGTATATTTACGCATTTCTAGGCTCGATTCGTGTCAAGCATTTTTCGCTTTCCCGTTGCACGTATGCACGTACGGGCGGCGCACATTTCCTGGCTTTGTTCAACACGTGCATTAAATATGGCCTGCGCTGTTGGCTGGCTTTATAAAATAATCTCCGGCAAAACATGGTATTGAAATTTATAGCGGAAACGCGCGGCTCTGTATTTAATATAAAATTAACGTCAACGTTAGCAGATTTGGGGAATAATCTTTTGAACTGATAATAGCAGAATTACACGAAGATGCTTAACGTGGAAACCAAAGAACAGATCCGCTTGCAACCTTTCTAATAGCTTAACATAATCCTTTAATCTTAGCAGAAAAGAGAATACATCTGGTATTATTATAATGCATAACGTTTGTAACTAAATATTCGTACAACGCATATGGCATATAATGTGCGCAAAACTACGACACTATTGCATACTTTGATGGGCCGGCACAATGAGAATCATAAATGATAAAATACCTTGTGTGTCATAGTAAAATGTGAGCGCATAATTAGAGTAAAATAAAAATCATTCAAATTTTCTGAGCTGCTAAGTAACACGGAATTAAAGCTTGAAACAATTCAGTTAAAAAACATAACGAGGGTAGACCGTGCAGAACATAGGTACACACGTGTACGTACATTATCACGTACCTAGTGAAAAATAAAATTGACTTTTGTATCTATTACCCTAGTATTCCAGTAGCAGTATCTGTTTTTACCACGTGTTCCCCTTTCTTCCATTCATGTACAAACTCTCGATTTAGCTCCAATAAACAGAGACATTGAATGGAACTTCTGCAAACGTCCATTCCTAACACCACCCTCTGCAACCGTTTTACATTATCCTCTTTTACAGCCACCTTGCGTAACCACTTTTAGCTGTCGAGCAAAATCCGAACAAATTGTTTCGCGTTCTTCCTTCCACGGCAAATATACGACAAACTGCGCCAATACTTGCGCAAGCAAAGTCGTGCCGGTGAGTGAGACAAAATGGGCAAGGGACGGGCGAAAACGAAAATCGAAGAGGGCAAAAGCGAATTCAATCTCGGGACACTTGGATAAACGCTAGGGTATTCGGTCATCGGGACGAAACGAGAAGTTTAGCGAGGAGGATCCTCCTGGGTGTATCGCGGGAACGCCAAAATCTGCCGGCGGGCAACGACGGTATCGCCATGCGAGCCGTTGGAATTGGCGTGGTCCCATCGGACATAAATTTCAATCAACGGCACCGACGACGCTGCTCGTCGACGCGACGGTAGTTCGAAGGGAGCCCGAAATACAATCGCGTTCTCATTGAAGGCGTCGCGTCGCTCGCATACTTCGACCCCTGGATATTTATTGCCACCTGATCGAAGGTACGCTGATTGGTTCTCGTCGGTCCTTTCGCCCCTGCGCGTAACATGCCCCACGGAAACGTAAATTCCGTAACGGTGCTAGGCTAGCCCTTGATTAGTTCCCGACTCGGACGATATTTGCATTAAACGGAACGTTGCGATACTATTTTTTATTTTAATGAATGGGATTTTTTCCAATTTTTATTTTTCGTCGTTATAAGTTAATCTTCATTTAATATAGAATCAGATTTCTGGCTAATGTTGTACATTCTATATTCACGGCTTTGATCACATTTACCTTTCAGATAAACGGCAAAAGTGTATTTTTAACTTACATTCTGTCGATACTGCCGTAGTTCGAGAGAGGATTCAGTAACGAGATTGTTCGACCTAGTTGCTATCTCTCCCGGTCGACTAAATCAATTTCCCATTTTTATATTTTTAATCAATCTCTAGTGTTTCCATCGAAGACTGAGCCCTATTTCGTTTACCCATCTCATACGACACCGTTCAACAGCCTGTATTCAATTTCTTCTCTCTTCAAAAATTGCATCCGACAATTGCAAACCTTCCTCCCTAAAATTGTAACGAAAATTCATCGCAAGAGAACCTGGATTTATCCCCGAGCTTTCTCAATTTTCCTTGCTCCTTGCTGATGTTTCTAGGATTTTAGACGAATAGAAAACGAACACAGCAAGCACAAAAACAATTTATTTATCTTCAAAACGCAATACCATTTCTTCAACCAAGTTTTCTACTTTCAGCGTCGAGCTCGTGACAACCAAGGCAATACAAGTCTGTCAGGGCTGAATGACGTCCACCTTACCCTCGTTGGGTAAAAATTGCTTCTTTAAGGTTTCCTTATTCCTCGTTCTCGAGACGTTTTGTTTACCGATTGGCAACTTCAGTGCCATTGAACCGGCTAACAATCGTTACACGAGAGTGACGTTCCTCGACAATCGAGCACGTTTCCATGGGCGGTCTCATTCAATAGCCGCGCGTTGGAATATTGCCTTCCGCGTTCATTGGCAGCTTTTAATTAACTTCGTGTTCGGAAAAGAAGTAATAATACCCGGCGCACTTTACATAAGCCCGATAACCGACAGACACGGCGGAAACAGCCGGGCAGAGTGGCGGCTGGGAATAGTCGCTCTGGGACTCAACAGATTGATTCGAGGGAAACGTTGCACCAGGTTATATTGCACTGCTGCTGAAACTGTATGCTCGTGTGCAACCTTGTGCAGCAATGAAATTGCGACGGTTACTTGGAGTTTTCGAATCGAGATAGGTACTGATCAGTTTCCGCTACTAAGAGATCAGAAGCCGGGGATATCTAGGGAGCTTTAGGAATAATTGATCACTGCAGCGAGTATCGTTTACTTGCTTGCAGTTGTACAAAATAATTTTTGTAGATTTAGATTCGTTGGTTCTTTACTGTACACTTTAAGATATTATTATAATTGAATTCTATACAAATTTCTATACAGAAATCGGGCAATACTTTTAACATCGTTGGTGATATTTTGATATTATAGACAGAATATGAAACTCCGGTGTTAATACATGTAGATAGTAAAATACAACAAAGGCTGAAAAATTAACGTATTTGGAAAGCTTAAATAAAGGGAATACGTATATGGGCGATGCGTGTAATTAAAGGAAAACAATATGAATTTGTTGCGAGTTGCAAAACCGAACTTTTCTACACCGATATTTTTCGCATGATGTAATAATGGAAAACGTGGATCGTCAGCAAATAATTATACGGCATCGTGTATACTATATCTAAGTTATTCGTCGATTGAAATTGTCAATAGGAACGAACAAGTTTCATTTTACTTTATCACGACGAATTGCAAGTTGGTGTGCCTTCGCTTTTGAAGAAAGTCCTCCACGTGGAACGCTGTAGAAGATCAATAGTTCTCATTTACGCTTCTGTAAATCGGAACTTCTCGAATTCCAATGTTCTCGAACGCTTTTAGACAACCAACTATTTTCTATAGAAACAGTTATCCTTTGCTCAGCAATAAGTCACTTCAACTGTAAATATAGTTCTTTCCATTTTGTTCTGACATCGATTTGAAGCACCAATTTGCGTACAAAACTTGTCAACCTTACGAAAAACTATCGTATTGGTTTTGTTATACAAGCTGTATCTTTTTTATGCTTCTGCACCAATATTTTACCAAATATTCGTCCTAAAGAAATTCCTCAAACTCTCGTTTGGTGCACTGCAAACGTTTCGCGCCTGGTTTCATCAATATTTTTCCGACCGTTTTGCTGCGATATTTTTCTACGCAGAACTACGGAAATAATTTGTCAGGAGGATTACGGGAAGAACCGAGGGCAATTTGTAATATGAAACAACAAAAGCCAGCGTAACAAACGAAAAACAAGGACCGCCAGACAGGTTCGCCAAGTTCACCATTTCGCACGGGAAGTAGTTTCACCATGTTCCGGATCGGCTGCCAGCTTCCGCGATCGCGCTCGATCCGCGTAACATCCGGCTTTCGCGATGCCGAAACTTCCGGGAACAGAAACGCCCGGAGGACCTTAACAATTAGTAAATTCAGCGCCCTGAATGCATCTGACCGCAGAATAAAAGAAGGAACCACGTGTCTCGTTAAGGTAACGCGCAAGGGCCGGAAGTTTGATTAGTCGGCAGTCGGTGCAGGCAGAATATTAGCGAACTTAACCGAGAAACTTGTTCATTAATGGATCGGAGAGCGGTGGAGTGGTATAGAGATAGAAAGAGGTAAGGCGCGAGTGTGGGAGGCAGAGAGAGAGAAGGAGAGTTAGACACCTTGGTAAATCCACGTTGTAATCTGACGGCCAGATCGGGACGGCAATTCAAACTGCCAACAACAGCCGAACAGTTCCAAGCTGCCGCGGTTTCGGAAGGGTTACATCAGAAACTTATGTACACGCGTGTAATTAGTTGCGTCGTGCCCGATAGTAGTGTGCTTCGCGGCTGATTTGTTATTGGTCATGGCAATTTTCTTGAGCTTCTGCAATGCGACCGTTCACGGTATCGCGCCACGCGCGTCCGTTTCTATGGCTACGAGCCGTACCGTATTTCCGGTCTCCACCGAAAATTGATGATGATAGAAGAGGGGAAACTTCGTGGCACGGAAATTAGCGACTTCAAACGCGAAGGGAACCCGATCCTCGCGACCTTACCCCTTAAAACGCGTGCGCTATCGAGGCGGTGGTTCTTTCGTTGGTGGGTTGCTGGGGGGGATAAGAGGGTTGGAACTAGTTGCCCGATAAACAATTTGTTGACGGTCATGCTTCCGACGATACTATAGGATCAGTCCATAAAGTATCGTCGGTACCTTTCAGAAATTTGTGCGATACTGTGGAGAAGCGCGTTGTAATAGAAGTTAGCATAGATTTGTGAAAGTTAAGATTTGCGTTTAAGGGGGCTGCTTTGTGAAACTTTGTTTCGAAAGTAGCACCGGGTTAATGAGGAAGCGGAAACTGTACTCACCATTGTATCGTTTCATCATTATGCTTATCTTGATGCACCTAATTCGAATTCTTTATTGTATTAATTTAAAGACGGGATGGTAAAGGGTGGAGCGAGGTGAGTGGCTAAGAATAAATGGACACTCGTTTTAGAAAAACATTTACATATTTATATATATAAAATATAATACAATTTATTACAGTGTAGATGATAGTGTAGCGTTTAGACGTTAATATCCAGTGTAAATTAGGTATAAATCTAAGAGCGGTTTGGAAGGACAGGACGCCCGGTAATGCGTACGATCCGTGCGTTGTCACAGGTGCACACGCGCGGCCACATATCGCGGATGGGGGTACAGATTGAACATGTTACATGAAAATTATAATGTTACAAGATATTGTTTAGATAGCTACCTGAATTCGATTGTGTGGGTGCCTATGAAGAGTCTGGGGCGTAATTTAAATCTAAAAACTATATACAGGGTACCTATGTACACGCACACGCTATTCGCTCGATTCCTTATTTTCCTTTCCTCCTCGTCCACTCGCTTGCGTCGCCGCAACGACCACCGTGCCCCAAATATTGTTAATGGGCCACGGACATCGCTCTCGACGTTCACTACTCTCTTCTACATACAGTACATACATTCCCGATTTCCTGGCCCCGCCGAGATTTCGTTAAAAGTTCCAACCACTCTTTTTGCCATTTCGTTCAGTTCACTCGACCTCGCCTTTTCATCGATTGTTAATTGTTGCCACATTTAATGGATACGCACGCGTACTCGTTAGGTCGGCTCAGTTCGAATCGACAAGAAATCGATGAACTGCTTCGCGTTGCTCCCTAATTGTTCATTCGTTCCCTCGCTTGCTCGTTTATTTTACATTGATTTCGATTGAGTGTTAGATGGGGCTACAGTGAAATGGTAAATTCGGAAATGTGCTACGCAGAGCAATCGGGTCGTTCTTGTTGTTGGTTAACGAAAGCGCGATGGGCGCCAGGAGTAACTCGGCGAGATAACAAACCAGCTAACATACACACGATGCAGGATCATTGAGTATAAATGCGTAATATCGTTCCCTATTTATCTAACATAATTATTCCATCTTAAATGACATTTACTTCTGACACTCTGCTTGATTGTTCTGGTCATATCACCGACAGTTCCTATCGCCCTCCCACCACAGCCAGCACCAAAAGCCTGACGACGACGACGCGTCAGCGAACGACCGCCGTGACTGAAATCAGCGTCGACGTCGCAGCGCGGAAGGACTCACGGGACGACTTCCTTTCCTTGCCTCCCGCACACTCGATTATAACGAGTCCCTCCGACGATGATAAATTATCGGTTATCCCGTCGTGGACCATACGATACGTGACGAAGAAATTCTAGGGAAAGAAAGTAGCGGTTCTCGTTCGAGCGTTTCTCAAATCGTCCCTTCTTTACACGAGTCCCTTCCTTCTTCTCTTTTTCAACCGTAATTCAATATTGTGCATTCGGCATCGATACGTTAGCAATGAACGTCGACGACGATTCTCAGCCGACTTCTGTTTCCTATCGTTGGGTGAACGTGTGTCTGTTGCGTGTTATAAATTACATGTGAACGTGTGGATGTTCGTGATGACTCCGATGGTTTCGTGTTCAAACGATACAAATGAAAATGGAAAAACGTAGTAAAGGAGTTCGAATTGGAACGCTGACATTAGCGAAGCGACGATTGGCAGTGTCACGGTAAACTCGACTCGATAAGTGCGACGATGATCGGATAGGAACGGACCTTCAGCGCTTAAAAGTAAGGCTCTCTTCGAGGGTAAAGATAATCGCTCGACTGCCCTACGAACTCTACACACACAGATCCCCTATGACATTTACGAATAATGGCAGTATTAAATTGTAAAACGTGACTACGCGTTTAATTATTTTACCGATTAGTCCGACTACTTAGTGAGGCTTTTTTCATTCATTCTACGCTAAGGAAAGATGGAGAGAGCTTTGTCATCGACAAATCGGTCGTCGTGAGTCGCGAGGGATCAGTTTTATAGGAAAAGAAAGAAAGACTACGACCGAACAAACGTCGTATCGAACGAAACAGATTCAATTGAAGGTTAATTGACGACCGAGCGGCAGGGGATGTGAAACGATAAACAACACGCAACACGCGTATCGAGAAACGATAATTTTCCGATGAAATTACCCAAGTAACACGCGCATACGTGACTCCTCGATTCTCGTGTCTTTGTCTGCAAAATCTGCATTCTCCCCTATGCTACAGGTATTCAGGAAAGGTGCGCACGTTAGGTAACTCTTTACTACAAACCTATCGATCGCGGTGCTCTGGCGTAAGTCCTCATTTTTTGCACGCCACCACGCATTCCATTTATCCTTTTCCTCGTCCATCGCATTCTTCTTTCGATCTATTTCTGTGCCTTTAACGTTTAAATGATGCTCGAAAAACTGAATCGATTTTGCGTGCATCGATTGAAGGACGGTTATTGGGTCAAAACAGCCATTAGGAATTTTATTTCCCCAGTCGAATTTAATTAAAATCTGGAAACTGAACAAAGTTCCAATTGAACCAGCAAGCCTGATCATTTTTTCATTAAGGGAAAATACAGTTGCCAGACACTGGGACTGGCTTTAAAAATGAACGCCGCGGCACAGAAAACCAGTCGATTGTATAATCGACATCCAATCGGAAAAGATAACCACCTCGGCGTGCCAATATCCTACATTGTCGTGTTTAAAAATCACCACCATGAACTACATTCGTCAGCGTGTTGTTTTTGAACAATTCTTTTATTATCTCAAGTAGTACACTGTCCGATATTGAAATACAAAATACCATTAGAATCTTCGATCATAATAATACATATCTATATTACAATTCCAAACTGTGGAGACCTGGCAATTAATTACAAATGCTCAACGAAACTATCTCGATTATTACCGATTATGTACATCCTATAGATCGCCAAAGCACCGCTTCAGCATCGCAAAGTTCAGCGGATACGCGTGTCTTCCGTTCGCGGTATCGATCACGCAGGGATCGATGAAACACCATTACCAGCGACAAGTGTCCCCCAGCTGGCGACGGAGAACGCATCAAGAAACCGAGCGCACGCTTCCCGTTCGTCGCGCTTCGCGGACGTGTTGGCTCACGGAGTACAGAAGGAAAAAATAGTACACGTGAAACGCGAGCGTCAACAGAGAATCAACGTGGCAAGTAAACTCGCTCTCTATACAATTAAATAAAAAATAAATAATCACTGGCGCGCGCGCGGCCAGCCGAACACCGAGAGTTACACTTAAGAAACTGTACAGAATATTACAAGGGAAATATTACAAACGTTGGTCAAGTGACACGGGCGAGGCCGCAATATATGTAGTGTGGCTCCGACGTATCGTGGAACGTAAGTGTTGGACTCGTCGAGAAGCTTCGCGTGCGAATCGACCAACGTTTATACGTTCTCCGTTAAAAAACGCATCTATTCGTTATAGATCTAATAGTAACAGAATATACAGATCCCGGCGGAAACCAAGCGAAGCGCGTTTCCGGTGACTCGATCCAAACGATCCAAATAAGATTGCAATCTGCAAAATTTTAAAAATCTCTGTCCGTCTGTTTGTGTAACAAATTTTTCGTTTAAAATGAAACAATCGTTGGAAACGCGTTTCACTCGCTTGGTTCGCCGCGTGGAAAATAAACAGCCAACAATATAAATTCTTTCGAATCCAAAATCTTCAAAATAATTCCGCCCGATGGCAATTGTCTCGTGGATATCTTTCGTTCGAGATCGTTAGCTGTTCGAGGGAAAATGGAGCACCGATTATCCGCGACGTACACGGGTTTCTCTCTTATCGTCGAACGTCGTACCGATTGGAAATCGGGGCTCGTTGCTCGCACGAATGGACTAGAAATTTATATATGCATGTTCTTTGTCGCCGAGTAACGTTTACACGGACGCTGGTCAATCGAGGAGGCAGAGGCTGACCTCGATAAAAGGATGAAAATCACGTAAGTTCATGCTCATCATTGACGTCACTGGACATTAACATATTATATTTCGCGCAATATAATGTGTTATACGTCGCGGCGTGCGTAATAGACAGGCACAGAAGAACGCAACAAAAGAGAGGAGCAACGAGCAGCCACGTCGTAAACGATTTCGATTCACGAGTCGTATCGACGCGTTGTTCTTTTTATCTGATCGCGTCAAAAGACCCGTCTGCTTTGACACAGGGGACTAGCACTCCCAATGTTAGCGTTAGCGCTCTTTGCCAGAATTTCGTGCGATTTTCTTTGATCGCACCGGGTAACGGCTGTACCATAGCCGATCTAGGCGAAAGATCCCGGATACTGTGCGACTAACTGAATTGGATCGTGAATCGATTATGTGCGAAAGGACCCGTGCACTTTTATCTGGGCGTCGATGCGGGACGATGAACCCTTTTTTTGTCAGCGCAACGGTATTCGTACATTTACCATCCCGCATAGTATCGGTCATGCGTTTGCCCGATAAATTTGATCGCTATAAAAAATTTCAAACCATTGACAGAACCTGCACAGCCGATTCGAGAACGAAAGATATCCCCAACGACGGTCCCGTCGTGAGCACGCGATACACGATAACAATACAGTGCACGAGCAGAGATCGCGAAAAGGGTGGTCGATCCTTGAATGAGGACTCACGTAGATCATCAATGTTTCTCGTTCATTAAGGGAAAATATATTTGGCAATTTTCTATAGACCGTGCCGTACCATCCATTATTCGTTTCACGCGGTCATGACTCGAGGCCATTAAAAATATTTCTCTTTCCAGCATCCTTCCATCAGATCGATGCGCTACTCGTAGAACGAATATTTTGTCTTTGTATGAAAAATTGCACGGCAACGATTGCTCGGCGGATTGTTACCGGCCGGCCAGATGCGGATACGAACGTGAAACGTAACCTGGGTATCTCTACGTTCCGTCCTCACTCAACGACCAATAAAACGACAATAGTTATTCTTCGCCCAAGTGACGCGTCAGAGGCTACACACCGGCACGTACTTACATATGAATCTCCTCCACGATCCAGCGCGATCAACAAGAGGATAAAACGGTCGTCCTAGGTAAACGAAATCGATAGATCTCCGTCGGTCGATCGGTGTACAGACGACCAACCAGCGTTCACCTGAACGCACCACCAACGACGGCTATCAGCGTGGTCAAAATCAGCAGCGCTGGTACCGATCTAATCGAGGAACTTCCGGCGGTGGGTATGTCACTGCTGCGGGACACTTTGCTGCGCACCAACTGTCCACGTTCGACTGCATTCGTCTCGTCACTATCAGGATCAACCGGTGCACCAATGTCCTCGTCGTCGCCGAACGGCATAGACAATTTGTTCCTCAGCGGCTTTTTCGAGCAGGGCAGCTGAGCCTCCGCGTACGGCCTCAAGATCCTAGGATAATGGACTTCCAGGCTGTCAGTTCCAGGCAGAGCTCCTTTGCTGGTCCAACAGAGGGGCTTGAAGGTGCCTCCTCGAGTAGCATCTTGGAAGCTCTGGAAGCTGGTCTCCCAGTCGTAGCTGAGCAAACGCTCCTCTAGCGTCATCCCGGCTAACTTCTGCGGCTCTTGAATCTTTACCGGACTGGAACCCCTGTAACGATAAGATCAGTACGTTAAAGCTTGGCCTGGCTTGCCTTCGTTTTTGTTTGATTCCGTTCGGTTCGGCTCTTCGACCTATATATTCGTTACGGCTGCCAGCGAACGAAGTTTCAAGTGCAACGAGACTACGAGCTCCGATCCCGTGACCCGCATCGTGAATGCACACTCGTTTAGGGGAACAAAGCTTGTTCAGTGCCCTTTGTATCTGTCTCGTGGAAGTAGGAACACGGGTATATCTATGTACATCTCTTTCTTGACCAGAAAATTTCGCGTATATTGCTAGCTAAACTGGATGTCGAAACGGAGTACACACGACAGGAAATGGAATACGCAGCACTGGATCTTGCCGCGGCTGTTTAATGGCAGGAAGACGATCCTATCAGCTTTTAAATTAATTAGTTTGATGGCCCGGTAAGGATCGTGCTATTAATAACAGGTGCACGGTCCTGACTCCGCGATCGAAGCGGCCGTTCAGCAACGATGTCACGCAAAGATGACAATGATCTCTGACGGAGTTAACGACCCAGCCAGCAACGACCTGCCGATATTAGTAGTAGTAATAACTGTAATTTAGCTACGGCGTTCAATGGAGCCTTAGTGTGTTTAGCGAAACAGGACGCTTGTTACATTAAAGTTCGTGACACGTCGCAGGAAGCATCTTCGTGACACACGTAACATTACGTAATGCAATGAACGATGCGTCTAGCGCAATATAACCGGCGCTCGTTGAACTAACGACAGGTCGTGCGGTCGTGACGCACGGGCCATCGCCGTCCCTAATTGCCAATTTAAAGTAATCAGAGTAGAAGGAGCGAACGTCTGGTCATCGCTTTGTGTGTTGAGGCGTGCGTCGCGATCATTAAACGTGGCATCTCTACGTGCCGTGTAAATTAATATCAAACGGTCTTTGAACTCGCGGTAACAAAAAGTAAAACAACCAACGAAATTGCGGCCGTGATTATTTCGCGAAATTCGAACGGACGCCGGGCTCTCTCGTCTGTCTCGCCGCGAACAATCCGCCGAGGCATGCGAAAAACAGGGCGGGAACGCTGGTCGAGCTCGTCGAAATTGTTGCCGATATTTGAGCACGGGTGGAAAACGTTTTGACAAACACTCACTGCATCAGCTTTTGGATCCCCAGACTCTGTAGAACCGTTGGTAATGCAGGCAGAGAGTAGCAGAGCGACAGCTCGATGCGGGGGTAATAAAGCGTGGACACCAGGCAAGTTTCTTCTTTCGTTGTCAGACCGCCTAGGGTGATTGTTTGCCTGGATCTCGACGAGTACGTGCATTCGGCCACCAAATGATCACCCTGGAACAAAAAGCACAGGGACGCCCATGGTTAGTCCATGTCGATGGTATCGGACAATTATTTCGATGAAGGAATGTCTCATTACTGAAACCGCGGTAAATATCTCAGATAGACGTATTTTATCCGAGAAATTCCTCCATTACGATCTTAGTTTCGATGGAACAATAAAACGAACACGTTCGTGACCCGCTCAAAGATCACGGAGGTAACACTCACCGGATAGACCCTAACGGGCTTCTGCAGCTTTCGATACTCCTGATAGCTAGGATCGTAATTGGTGTCAGACGCAATGGGTGGCAGCTCCTCGCTGGACCTTATCTGGCGCAATCGGACCTTCCTGCCCAGTTGATGAGTATGCATGCTGACGGCGAATATGTTGATGCCGCTGTTGGGAATGGTCTGTCCCGTGCAGTCCGAGATGCAATGACCTTCGGAAACCACTTCGGGCTGCCCTGGAGGTATGATGTGCCTCCAGTTCGGGTCGATTCCGACGCTCAGAATACCTGCGTCATGGGTGCGCAACCGATCCGTGTAATGCAGACGCAGGCCAGAGCTGTCGGTGATGAACGCGTCGTCCATTTGCGGATTAGCGTAGTGCGTTTCCAGCATGTAATATCGCGGCCCTGTATGAGGGTCGAGCGCGTAACCGGCCTCTGGTGGATAATTGAAGCCCTGCGAGAAAAGACATGATGAACGTTCGGTTAGAGGGTGGCTTGGTATAATTTTGATAATTGGGGAATCGGGTGTGTCGAATTTGCGAACGTTTGTTTAGGACGCCGATAATTTACGCCGCGGTATTCCCCACTGGCCTTGTCGCGAGGAATACTTTGTACAGAAATTTTTGTTGCACAGCTTGCGATTATTTTCAGCGTCGCATGCCCTGCATTGTAGAAAGGATACAGTAAAGTGGAACGAGCACAGGTAGCGTAATTGTGCAAGTAAATCATATTTGAGATATAATCGAGATTTGAAACAGTCACGGGGCTAATTACGCCAGGATAAATCACTGTCCACGAAGGTTAATCTGACGTCATCGCGGGACAAGCTTAAGAGACAGAACGGCGGAACGTTGGGTGTAGTATCGTGGTAATGTCGGGTTTTCTGTAATGCATACCAATGCGAGGGGCGAGCAGCCCGCAAACTCGTTTTTTCGTGACCGCTGGAAACATGAACACCCTGCGAAGATGCGACTGATCGCAGGGCGACCGGCAATCTCACACGTGACACCGCAGCCACGATTTAATTGCCCGCGCGTGTATAACCGTTTCCTTTTACGTGGAATAATTTAAAAACGAAACCAGACCTCGCCCGGCAATCCGCGGAACGCAATTAAATCCAACACTCGAGACATCTTTTTGAATGGACGACCAACGCGAGAATTACAAACGCGATATTGCATTTCGAATCGATTCGATAAATTTTAATTAATTCTCTCTGCGATCTACTTGAACCGAGATAAATTCAATTTTCCGCTCTACTTCAATTGAAATTTATTTCGACTCATCATGCAGACGCCGCCGGGGGTCGGCGCAGTGGGGGTGGTTGGGTGGGTTTGGGCAGATTTATTTAATTCTTCATTTACATTTAAATGTGTCACGTAGCTTACCTCAGAGCCCAGACTCCAGACTGCCGCAATTGTGTTGCACTGAAGAGACGGCTGATTGGGCTGATAGCAAACACTGTCAGACGTCTTAACAGCGGATTCCAATTGCGCCTGGTCCCCACGACACTCGTATAAAGTCATGTGATGCAAGTAATCGTGACTTCCGGGTTGTATCACCGGCTCGTACTGAAAAAGAAAGGGATTGCGAGCGTTACATCCAACACCTGTCAATCGAGGCAGAAACGAGTACCGCTGACTCGTAAGAACTTAATTCATCGCGCGCCGGGGGCCTCCGTCGCGTATGATTCGAAAGTACCTTTGATAAATCAGGGGGGCCTTTAAAGAATCGACACGCGTTGTTGAATTTGCCCGTGGCAAGGTGTGAATCGTGCGCGGGGGATTTTCAAGCACGTGTCGTCTATTGACAAGACTGTCCCGATGAAGCATGGAATAGCGGTGAATTTCGAATAAAAGATTTATTCTCGCGCCTTCGTTAGAAGGGACTGCAATGTAATCATGTTACGTGGCGCGTTCATGTTCGATTGATTGGTGTTATGCGATCGTCTGTATTGATTTAAAAGCTGCGAAATAGAATAAAACACGAACCGTGTGAAAATAGCAGGGAACAATATATAATTCGAACGGTTGCTTAAACACAAATTGTTCATTAGAGAATAGACTGGCTAGAGCCGTAAATCGATTCGATAAATTCATTGTATGCCAGTTGTGGAGAAAATCAAATTGCCGGATGACATAATGCGAATTACAGTCTTTTTAAATCGCGCGAAGGCACTTTGACGCACACAGAAGAGAGGCAGAATAGTACGTTAAAAAGATAGAATTAGTACTAATTATCGAAGCAGGTACTTTATGGATCTCATCAATCGTTTGTTGTAATTGACGCCCCTCATATTAAACGGAGTTAGGAAACCATTTCTCTGCTCTCTGGGAGACACTCGCGTACATATCCAGTCGGAAAACTATATCTGCGATACTCGAGTGCTCCCATGTCGACGGGAATTTGTTCAACGCTACCGGTTTAATCAAGTTTGGATAGGTTAGATGCGTAAGACGGGGCACGGTGAGCGTCGAGTAAGTAGGTTACAGCTATGAGCAACTTACCTTCACGACGTGGTGTTTGTGATCAATGTTTGGCATCCTTAGAACGCGGCACCAAAGCAACGTGTCTTGTCCCTTGGGCAAGCGAACCTGCAAAGTAATTCAATGACACTTGGTTAAACCATCATAATCCTTCGCGTTACTATTCTATAGTGGCGATGCACGAAACTTCCACGCAATAAAAATGTGATAAAAATAGAATTCAGCTTTCAGATTAAGTTAATACGCCACGATACTTATTGAATAAATAATTAACAAATTAATCATTCTTTCCGCCAAATGTCTTGTCTTTCACGAATTTGTGCAGAGCACTTGCAATAAGACTTTATTTAATCCACGCCCCCAATTTATTCTAGAACTAAACAATCCTTCTATCCCTTCGAATGATCGAAGGAAAATTCTCTTCGCGTCTATGGAAGCTGCATTCACTCCGAGGAAGAGTTCGCAGGATATAAGGGAAAAAACTGAAGGCGAAGAAGGATAACGAAGGTTGGCTCGAATTGCAGCCGCGGGGTGTGTGAGCGATCCCGAGAGAAAATTGCGATTCTTTTTTCACGGGCATACTTCTCGACCGCCCCAGACTGGGCTACGCCGCCGCCGGATTCTCCCACGCGTTTCTGCGAAATTATCGATGTCAAGATTACCGGGAAGAACGACTGCGTTTATTGTTTTGCGGTCGAATATGCTGAACAGCCCCGGGCGAAGTCGAGATTTAGGTTCGGAGAGACACGTTTACGATTGCGCCGACAATCTGCCCACCTTTTCTCAGCTTCTTTCACGCGACCAAGCACCTCACGAGAAAGCCGATGCTCATGAAGCACGCAGTACGAGTCGATAAGTGTTTACTGGATTCACAGAAACGGAATTAGGAAAATCCTTTCATTATGAAGGCACACAGTGTACATTTTTCATTGATCCTATTTTGGTTACGTCGATTTGATATATTGGAATTCTTAGATGGCTCTACGAGGCAAAGGAATAAAAAAGAAAAACTAAACAAAAATGTTGTATTCTATTCCTAAAGAAATTCACACCATTGTATCGAACGTGTGAAACACCTTATCGCTCTAAACAGATAACTATCGCGTCGTATACGTCTATCAAAGGTGCACGATACACGGCACTGCAATCACGAGAATTTCAGATTGAGCAATAATTAGATCCCGTATTCTGTACCTTTTATTTTTACTGCACGGGTAAAATAAAAATAACGCGCTGCACCAAAGTATACTACTGAAACCGATTAATTTGCAACCTTAATTTACTCTGATAATATCCAGTTTGTTTTAACAAGATATTAAGGGGTGAAGGATGAGTAAAAAGGACCGCAGGAATCTGACCCGTGAATTTCGCGGGAATAAACGTCATCGCGGGTGCAATTCACGACGCGCCTCACCCCTGTCTGCCATTTTCCCCTCGTCGCGTGGTTTCTTGGAAACAGAGGGGGCGTTAATTATCCTCCAGGTATGCCGCGTTACGCGTACTGTATGCGTCCAAATGCGAGACTTCTTTTGAACCGTGGCCAACATAAAAACGCGTTTTATGTTACTCGGCCGGGATGCTCGCACAGGCACTTCATATTTCGCCCTTTCGTGGTTCTCGGCGCCGCGACAACTTTTTACTCCGATGATGTTGCTCCTATAAATAACTAATAACGCGCCGCGTTCCCCTTGGTATTCAGAAGGAAACGTTCGAACGGTGCGCGAGAAAAATTGATGGATGAAAGATGCCTGTTGAAAATCGCGAGAAAAAAAAATACGAGAAACGTGACTGCTGGGACAGAATAGACGTTCTACTTACATTTTCAAGACAGACAGGTTCAGAATGGGGAAACGGTGCCGCAGTCGAACACGAAGCACGTTTATGAAGACCATGATTGACGAGCAACATGTTGAATCTAATGAACTTCGCAGTTCGTGGAAATAACTACGTTTCTTGCGAACGTCGATCGCGACCTTTCGTTCGGGCATTGAAACGCGTGATCAATTTATACCGTGCGACGTGCGAATACATCCACGAGGTGTGAAATCAAATTATGCGTCGCAATAATAGCGCGCGTGCGATCGTCGAACAGGAACGCGAAAGTGGACTGCGAAAAGAAGTATCGTTGTCGGTTACAAAAGAGCAGCGAATGAATGCAAACCAGTTTTAACAAGCCGGCCCTCCTCCCTTTGTACCCGCGGACATTCATATTCATAGCGACACGATACAAAAGTTATTCGACCGACTCGAAACTTCTGGGCATATAGTTAGCGAAGAACAAGTAGCATTCGCATAAGAAAGAAGTAAGATGGTTAGAGACGAGAGGCGGTGGTCCTAAGATAAGCGACGCTAAGGCAACTTTAATGTCGTCGCCTTTCGGTCGCTTTCGAGCAGAAGAGAGAAAGGCTGTTCTCTCGTCGAGACAATTAAAACCGCGACGCTCTGCGATAACGTTAAGAAAGTTTCTGGGACGCTGGAACGCGTGTCTGCTAATCAGCCATCGTTGGAATTAAGAAGTTTGGAAATGAGGCACGTTACCGCGACGACAGGGTATGGTTCACGGAGAATTTATAACACGGGGTTGGATGAGAAAGGAGCAATAATGGACAAAAAAATATTCCAGAAGTCGTGAAAATATTTGTACATAAGTAGACAGGCAAAGTATGAAAGCAAGAGTTACTTTCTTATTTTTATAAGCTTCTTTCTATCAATTTGTACTTTTAACGAATCAAATTAAATGCAATGGCAAACGCGCACCTTTACGCGGCCCGAATAACAGTCACGCTGTGACAAATTTATTTTTATCCACGGTTCCCTTGTTAAAAGCACGCGCGGCAAACTGTGTGAAAAGTGCAAACAGTTTCGAAATAGGAGCGAAAGGGAAAGGGGGGAATCATTCCATTTACTGAGCAAACGAGACTGAGGACCACAGTAATTTGTTACAGTGTGATGAGCCCCGTAACACCTCAGTTTCGCGATTCCATCCGATATAAATTGCAAGCAGAACTGACGAAATTAGCATCGTTCGGTTCCAACTGGCCATCATACCCACCCTCGTAATTTCAATGTATGTATTATTCCGTCCCCTGATGTTCCAGATGACACCGTCCCTTTCTCGTTCATTTCCATTACGCGATTCGTTGACACGCGTCGCCCGATCGATCCGAGCGAAAACGTTGATGGAAAAATTTATCAGAGAAACAATACTGTACAGCGTGTATCATATATTTTATCAGTTATAAGCACATTGGACCATTGAAAATTGATCGATTTTTATCGATCGGGCTGGCAAAACGAAAACGCACCGAAGCGTGAGCTGTCTGATAACTTCGACATAGCACAGTCAGTGTATGTGTATTTGCACAGAATTCGTGTACGAACTGCGCTGTATTTACAACTTCATTTACGTCCATTTACCCCTGCCCTGTCGAGCTTCTTCTTAGACTGCCACGGGTATACTCGGTATTCTGGTTACGACAAGGCGGCTCGAGTATTTCTTCTCTTCATTATTCACGCGAATGATCGATCTGTTCGTCGTCGACGCGGAATAGGAGCCGAGTAAATCCGCTCTAAACCAACCCCGCCCCTTCCCCCTGCTGATATAAACTATAAGCAAAAGCCTGGCAGCCCGTGGAATTAGCATTGTCCGATCCCAGCGATAGCGTCGACCCATAATCTATGACCCGGCGACGCTAATGAACGAATAGTTTTTGCCGGATGTGACCCGGTTAAGATTTATGCCGTCATAAATTCGGTGCACAATGCTCCGCGGCTTGCATCCGATAAAAATCCACTCGTGCCGAGCTGAACGTTGAACGCGTTCGAACATTCATCTCACGCGCAACCGAGCCACCCACACTCTGTGCTCTCCTTTTCTCCCGCACTGTTTCACCCGCTTCTTCACTCATTCTCTTTTTCGTGCATCGACTATCGAACACGACGAGCACGGCGTGTGTGCACGCATCGGAGGAACAGAAGCGTGGGGCTGCATCGACCGCGAGAGTATCGCGACTCGAGCAGAAAAACTTTAAGATCGACCACCTTCGAGCGGCGAACGAGAACGAATGAATGGTCCCCCGTGTGCGAGAAGCTTTCGAACTGGCTCCGCGATACCAATGAATTAATGGTCGGGCGTCGAAGTTACATTAGGGGGTGTTCACAGATATTGTTCGTCGAGTTGGCGGAAGGATTCGGATGCGATGAAACGATACTTTAAATGTTCAGCGTCAGAAGTGAATAATAGAGATTTAGATCTGAACCGGTACGTCGTTACAAGATCATCGCTTGGCGCGAAGATTCACACGGGCAATTGTCTGGAAGCCGTCCATAAGTTTCATCAATGAGCAGCCTGCGCAATTCCGTTGGAAACTCCACGCTGCCCCCCGTTCAATTGCAATTAAATTTTGAATCTCACGATTGCGATAAATCCGACTAATAAGTTCGAAGACATTATCGAAGTTCGATGAAACCGTGTCAGAGTGCCCAGAGCCCGACGATAACAACGAATCGAGATTGCCGCGATTCATTTCGTCCGGCGCACTTCGTCGCAGAAACGTAAACTTGATCCCGAGCGCTTTCAGGAAGGTAGTTTAATGCGATCTCGATGATACTACTTTCCAGCTCATAATTAAATCTCTTTAATCGCCTTTCCGAAGAAGTCCGTTACCGTCTGGATGAATGCTCAGCCCGTTCCCTTATCGTGTCTACTCGTATCGACCGTTCCCGTCGCAACGAGACAAAAAACATAAACACGATCGTTTAGTAGCATCAGCCTGAAATGTTTATAAATTAACCAAGGACGCGCGATGCACCCTCGTATACTCATGCCTGGGTCTTCATAAACAGCGCGGCGTATAGACGCGAGTTCGTCGAATCGTTTCTACCTGGCCCGCCGTTAATTCCACAGCCAACACCCAAAAACCCGTGAACACCTATCCATTACATTATTACCACCTACGCCGACCTCTCTATCATTATGCATATTATAAGACGCGTTGCATCGCACCGTATCCTCCCCCTACGCGCTATAATCATATTATGGTATATTCGCCACGCAATGGTTCGTATTACACCATAATTTTCCACCCACATGATTCCGCCGTTGGTTTCGCACATCATCGGCCCGTCGAACGCGGCTGTTCGTGAAACACGCCGCGAAGCGACGTTGCATAAGGATAAAATACGTCCACGGTGTGGTCGTAATCGATCGTCTGGGAGCCACGAGGGGACGTGGATGAATGGCTCGATACCAACCTGCTGGTTCAATATGTCCCACGTTTGAAGCCGCGACTCGACTTCTTGGTTGCGGGGGCTCGGCTTCGGTGGGGCGTCCCTCTGCACCAGATAAAGCGGCCTGGATCCCCGTACAGCGTCGTGGTCCGGTAGAACTCCGGCCGCAGACACCGGTTCCTCTACGTGATATTGCCAAACCACTTGCATCGTGTCATTCTGTAACATAAAGGAAAAGGTATGCTGAAGTTGCCACGGATGTCTGGTAGAATCGCGGGGACCGAAGGTCGGCCCGCGACATAGCCGGTCCTTCATTTTTCTTATCGAAAAATGTCGATAAGGACGGCTTACGGAGGCACAAAGGTCCGGCTTTTATATCCGGCTTGCTATAAAAGTCGAAGCCTTCGGGTTACCAAAGGAACTGCGGGGTTAAAGGGGGGAAGAGGCACGGGTGGAAACTCTTCGTGCTTTCACGTTCAAATTCCGCAGGAATATTCTCAGAGAGTCTCTCCGTACGAAGGACGAAGCACTCGACCGAGAATTTTTAATTTAACCCTTTTTATTTCGCAATATCCCCCCCTCACGCCGCGCCGCCGGCGAATCGCATATTGCAGTTTCGACGAGCTCGTCGAAACGGAAAAAGCGTTCCCGTGTACGTCGCGCTAACCTGTGTCCTATTATCGAAGACTCTGTCGTTGCTTTCGAGCTAAGCTTCCCTCCCACCGTCCCCATTTCTCCCTACGGTTTCGCCATTTATTTTTGGACATGGATAAAACGGAACTGACGTAACTTGATTAGTTAACGTCCGTAGTAGAGTGGGGTATAATACGGAATCGAATAAATTGTGTTGCAAGGGTTACGACCTCGCCTGCAGCAAGCAATATTTCCCATCGAATCGTTCGCGTGGAATTTATCGCGATTCAATTATATTGTTGACGAGCTTGAAATTAGATAGGCGTGTGCGCTCGGCACCATCGAATCCACCACCTTTTCATCGTGATCCTTCGAATCAACACTCTCCCCATCGACGAACAACCAAATCACCTGGCTATCGGGGTGAAATTAATTAATCCGTGGATCCGATTTCTCGACCCTCGGAATCGTTGCACGCGAAAGAATCGATTAGCGGAAAGACCGATAGCGTACGGCCGTACGTTGCACTGACTCTATTCAATTGAACGTGCGTACGATATTGTGCGTTTGTCGATAAATGTACCACGCTAATCCGACCGGGCAGTTTTACGATGCGATCCTGTATTAAGGATGACCGACTGGATTCATTTACGATTCACCTCTCTGTGGCCAACGTTATCTTGGTAAAAAGGAAAACCCTTGTATTTACCTGGCTGCTGGCGTCGGTCCAAGCGCAAAATAGTGTATGCTCGGTTTTATACAGCGGTCAGCGAAATTAGTACCGACCACGTTCGTTGTGGCTTTACCGATTAAATCGAGTACGAAACCCTCCGTAGCACCCGTGCCTACATTCGACCGCGGCTTTTGAACCTTTGCCTAGGATTTATAGTACTTCTCACGTCTGGCAGAGTAATTAAAGGATCTCGTGCTTGGAGTATTTTGTTCTCGTATCAGAATTTCGAGGGGGAACGAGAGTGGTGGAATTGGTCGTTCAATCAGATATTCTCGAACAGGAACGTGAGATTATGTAACTGGAAACAGGATGACTTGTGTTATACGAATTTGAATATAGAAACTATTAATGTTTATCTATGTGTACGCAACGAGTGATGACAGATTAAGTAGAATACCGCCTGCTGTACTTTATCGAACGAATCGAATCGTTAAATATGAAGCACGTTGATTGCTTCGTAGATTTACATTAGCGATACGCGTCGCAACAACGAAAAATACGTTATATTACCAGCGTAAAATGTGTCCTCAAACATTCCCAAACGTTTGACGAATTAATTATTAATATTTTAACCACCGTTCCTTGGCACAACGTTATGGTAGCCCCGCCGTTGGATTACTTAACATTTCTTGTCATTTCTGTTATCGTTTGACAAATACACCAACGGGCGTATTCCACGTTTATTCACGTGACGTGATCAGAATTTTCCCACGTGAACGCGAACGAAGCGAGCAATCAATCCGGAGCATTTTCATCTCCGAAAGTTTTACGTACAGGCATGCCTCGGGGATCAATTTCGCGTCGGGTGCACCGATAATCTGTGTCTGTCATGCTCCCGCAACGGTTGCACCCTTCGCAAAAGAAGGGACACGCGAAGCGAGGGTGGTCCCACATGTGCCGTACACAGAGTATCGGCAATGGTACTCCTATCCACACCGGTGGTGGTCGACCTCGAAACACGTATATCGATCCGCGTTATGTGCCAGACGTGCCCGCCCTAAACCACTCACAATTTCGAACAATCATGGTTGATTGGAGCATTGGCCAGATGCAGTCTTGTTAATGTTTCATTCGACCGGGAGTCCCATTATCAGCTACTTCGTAAACTAATTACGAAGACGAGATTTGTCGCCAGGGTGCACGCCTTTGTTCATTAACCGGAACCTAATTCAGCATTTTATACATTATTAAGGGTGTACGTAATACTGTTCGAGCACGTATAAAAGTCGTGAAGTTTCATTTTTAATATCGAAGGAAAGAGACCCCGATGCACAGTGGAATGGCACGACCATCGAAACGATTGACACCGAATTCACTAGGCGACTCACGCGTCGGTCATTCACAATTCTTCGTCGCCCCTTTCTTTCACTAACAATGATCCAACTTCGAGTATCAGCAGGACTTACACGTACCTGCGCCCACATTAATTCCGCATCGAGACAATCGGGCGCCGTTTACCTGAATTGGATAGCGAAGATAGGTGTAGAGCCACCTAGGCGACCTAGATCCCAGGATAGATCGAAAGATTGCGTCCAAGCGAATAGATGGAAGGTCGATAAGAGGAAACGGGCATCGCGTGAGAAGTCGGGACAGAATTACGCGATCTGACACTATGGATCGAGCCCAGAGAGCCTCTTTGACGACGTCATACGGAGTCACGCTTCTCGTTGAATCTCTACCTTCCTTTTGTGGACACCAACGAAGAAAGCCAGCCACGAGCTAATCATTAAGGGAACTAAACGTGCATAGCGTGCTCCTGGACTATCGATAGAGAAGAAGTCCGCTCCGAATCCCTCTGCCTTTCTCCCCATAACAGAGAACGAACAAAACGGGATCGTAACATTTTGGAATGGTCCTGAAAGGATTCATTCGAATAGAAAAATACCGAATCGTCCGAGGGAAATTTCAGATCCCTTATGGTTGAAATTTCCTTCGTTCCACAGCGTTTCATTAAAACGCGAGGTCGGATCGAAGTGTGTAGTACTCTTTCGAATGGCACAGTCAACAGTCAGCGGAGAATAAGTCGAAGCAAAACGTTTCGAGGGTACAGCGGGAGATTAGGGGAGAAATGGAGAGCGATTCTCGTGGACAGGAAGCAAAGGAGTGGAAAGGCTACGTGGATCCCCGTTTAAGTGGAAATATCTTTCCTACGCTGGCAACGTTATTCTTCATTAAGAAACTTTGTTGTTCTTCGTTCTCGAAACCCGGAAATCTCTTCCTCTCCTCTGCTCTCCCTGCGTTCCCCTTTCTCGACTCTTATCCTTACCCTCTGACGGTGCGTACATCTTGCGAGAACCCGTAGTTCGCGATTATCCTTTCCAATAGTCGTTGAGCCCCAGAGACGAGATCCCATTTAGAGAGTTAAACATGTCGCCTCGAATGCGAGCAAACGGTCGTTCCAGTCCCCTCCGAAGACGGATCGTATCATAAAAAATGTAACCCACGCATGGGCCGAATGACGACGAATGGGTAATCGTCGAAGGGCGGGGAGAATATTGAAACTAACGCGGGTACACCCTGTATCGACCTAATTGTATTTTTCACGGGTCGTCGTAAAACTTTCGATTTAATTACTTAACGGTGTTACGGAGAGGCAGAGAGTTCCAATATCTTGGCAACAATGAGTCCGAAGTCACAAAGGGCTCCGAGTCGAGGCAACACGAGAGAAAAGAGATTAGTCAGAAGTCTGAATGCCGTAATGGATCGCGAGAACGAGCCTTTTGTCAAAACGATTCGCACAGTTCCGCGTAAGTTCGTTCGCTTCCTTTTCTGCGCTTCTCCCTTTCCACCTTCCACCTCCTTTGCCCCGCGCCACTCGAACCAGAAACCATTCGCGATTAACCGTTCGCTATCGCGCTCGAATGAAAGAAGGCGTGCTCCAATTCCTAGCAGCAATGAGACGTCGTCTGTTTCCTTGGACCGAGCATCTCGCTAGGGCCAAGAAAACAACTTGTCCGAGGGGACTTGTGTTCGCCTGGGCCCTCCTTCGGACGATTTAGTTCGGAATCGTGGAACAGGATACGAACCAGCTCGTTTCCCCTGGACTCGAACACACCCCCTCGTGAAACGAATGTACCCGTTCCTCGCGTATCTGGATCGAAGACATATCGTGGTGCTCATGCAATATGTATTGCAACGTAGATTAATCGCGTGCGGTTACCTAAACGGGGACAAGAGAATCGTTCCGTTCCGCGACTTTCGTCCGATTTCCCGAAAGAAAAGCTCTTCAGCGGAAAGCTGTGACCATATATCAGAAATTGTCCGCGTACTTCAGTATACAGTAATGATTCGCACTGTGTTCATCGCTCGGGACCGAATGTAAACAGCCATCGTGTACAGACACGATTCTCGAGCGTCCGGTCATCTTCAATGTTGTGGCAACAGAGACTCGAGGCAGCGGCCAGAAAAAAAACCAAGCAAGCTGAAATAGCCGTGCACGTGTGAGACAATACTGACGCGATCAAAATTTAAGAATGAAACTTGTTCATTTTTGGTTCGTTTTAAGTGAAATTTTACCAAAATGTTTGTTACAGTCTCCTGATTAAACTGACACCAAACACGACATAGATTGGTGCCATGGTACTGATTGTTTGGAACACCATTATTACTACCATGATAGAGTAAAAACTGCCCACACTATGTCTTGTTTGGTGTCATTTTAATCGGGAGATTGTAACAAATATGTTCGTAAAATTTCATTTGAAACGGACAAAAATAAGCAAGTTTTAATATTAAATTTTGACTGCGTTAGTTTGTCTCACACGTACACGGCCATTTAAATTTACCCCTTCCTCGTACTCCACGCTGGGCTGCCTCGGTTCTCGGAAATCGCAACATAAAAAGTGATCCGAACGACACTTCCCCGAATCCAAGGGAGGCGGCCCCAAGTAGGCGGGATAGAAAATTAACAGCCATCGAATCACGATTTTGAACACAGTGCGAGACATTACTGTATTGGTTGTTTCTATAAACCCGGGTGTCCTGGTCGTCGCCCAGAGACGAAACTTCGTCGGGCCCAATAAAAGTGTCCGGTGGCCTGAAAGCTCGCCGAGCGCGTGCGAATCGAAAGGGCAGAAGAGTAGGGCGGGGATTGGGTCGAAAGTTCTAGAAACGCCCGGCCACTTTACGGTCTCTCGCGGAGTTTCGTTGAAAGAAAAGTGTACTCGACGCTAGGAGGATGGACAAACCGATAGGAAAGCGGACTGGGAGCGTAGCACCGCTTCTTTTCCAGGTGGCGTTAATTGCTTCGAGAGTAAAAACCGAGTGAAGGGGGGCAGAAGCGGCTGCTTATCGACGAGTCGAACTGTCTTTCTCGCGTTCCTCTCCACCCCCAGCTTTTCTTGCGCATCGCCACCCTCTTAGCGGCACGGATCTGCTCGACGAGCCCCTGAGCCGAACGTGTTTGCAACTCCGATAGGGAAAACTAATATTGAACATTCCACAGTGGAACGCAAAGGGTGCGATCGGGACGAGGTTACCGGAGACGAGGATGAAGAACCGAGAGGGGTGGGAGTCGAACTTGAAAGTTTTAAAAAGCAATTAAGGGCTTCAAACTTCCGACGCTTACTTCTCCCGCTGCAAATCCATTCTTCTTTCTCAACCCTCGTTTCTCTCGCGCCCATCCTCCTCCGTCATCTTCGTTTTCACTCGTTGCCTGTAACTTGATCTCATTTCCCTCTCTCTGTTCGCCCCGTGTCGTTTCAAGACAGATATACTGTCGCAACAAAATGCGACATCAAATTCTTTTGTTTCGCATACAAATGATCAGCACTGCTGAACGACGTGTGCCGTGTTGAAATCGCGAAGAAGTTTCAGAAAGTCACGGGAATACACGTTAGCATTGGGCGACCGGGGAAAGCAGCATTAGTTCACGTTGGCTCCCTATTTAACGGGTTACCCTGTCCGCAGGCAGGGTCAAATGACCCAGTTCAGACTTCATTTTAATCAGCCGCGTAGCCTGGCAAATTTTTTGTCACGAACAAACTTCGTCGTGAAGCGTCAGCCGGTGTTCTAGCTGCCCCAGAAGTTTCTGCACTTAAAGCATCGAACGACTATTTCTTCGTCGATAAATTTACGTCGTGCCGCATGACAAAGCGATTCCTTTTTTCAATTATTACGGTGATTCTCGATACGTGATCGAAGAAAATGTGCACCGTATCGTATTTTCTGTTTGAAGGCTGAAACGTTGAACAGATAAGCGCTCGTGGAATAGTTTCCTGCAACAATGCAGTCAGTTTCGAGCGATCTGCATCCTCGAAACAGCGCAGCGTACGTAATGTGCATAAATCTCGTAAGAGTCTACTTCTTCCATTCGTGGCTTGGGATCCCACGAACGTTTTGAGTGGAACGCGATATGCATATCGTTCGCAGAGTCACTCATCTATAACACGGCCCCATTGAAACTGTCGCAGCCACGTTTACATAGCCTACATCGATTAGATTCGCATTCGTATCGATACGTTTCACCTACAGCTGGAACAACGTTGTCGGAGATAAACGAATTTCCCTGAAAATTTTTGTCCCAGCCCTGGAATAGACAGCGGTTACCATCGACGCGTGAGTTATTTTTGTTCTGTGTAATTCTTTCGTGAATCATAAATAAAGGGGGTTAGCGCTCGTGATCAATGTGCGTGGTCTTGCATATCTGGAAATTGATGAATATAAATGTTCATCCCGCAGTGCACTACGATTTCAATAATACCAAAGATAAATACATATGTACGAGAACGTTTCGATGAAACGAGACGTTTCTAGCCCTTTCTTCCGTTTCGTCCGAGCTGTGCTTCGCCAATAGTATTCGCCGCACGAAATTCTTCGCGCGGCGCCAGATAATTTTAGAATCGCGTGATTAAACCTTTCGCGATTAAAGTTGTCGGTCGGCCGTAAATAATGACTTTAAAGCATGGGCCGAGCGGCGTGGCAGTGATACACGAACATCTAGCCCTCTGTATTACTCCTACACAGATGGTCGTGATGTTGAACAAAACAAATTGAATTTTAAGTGACGCCCGATCCCCGTATGATGATGCCCGTCGGAATCGATTAACGTCGCCATAAATATTTCGCGTTGTAATTGGAACGCGGACGGCAGTCGCGTTACACGCGACGGCGCGCTCGAAATTCCGTGGAATCTCTGACGCACGGGATTAATCATTCCCACCTGAACGAATTGCGTTTAAAAGGAAAAACGGGAAAGCTGCGAACCGATCGTACCGTTGTTTGTCTTAAACCACGCTCAAGTCTTGGAAACAAAAGAACAATTTGCCACAGAACTCCGGCGGGGCGTCGAAACTCCGTTTCGCAAACTGGTCCGCCATAATTCATGAGGAAACACTGTCTGGCTTGTGTACCGCGAGCCCGTTGCTGGAAAAGAGACAGTTGCCCTAGCCAGACACACCGCAGCATCGTATCGACGGTATTCTCTTCATCAGCTTGATGTCGGCGAGTCAACATCGGTGAATGCGATGCCAATGGGATACCTGAACACGTATCTGGTATGTACTCAGTCATTAACGAGAGAACTCGGCTCAAAGTTCCGGATAAACCAGACAAGGTCCGCGTGAAATAGCACAAGAAATAACACATCGCGTTGGCATGTTCGCTAATGGATTCATTCGTGTCAGAGAGGACCACCCACGACCTGATACTTCGCCGATCGAACGATCCAATGATGTTATAGACAGGTTATATCAAGTGCTCTTGTTCGAGTAAATGGATAAAACATTGATTCAATTTATCCTAGAGCGTGTAGCATCAATAGGATCAAGGCCAATCTTCCTTCGACGATATCTACAAAGCTTCGCGATTCCACGAAGAACACGGCGATACCAATTGTTGCGTTGAAAAAAAGGCGCAGCAATTACGAACGACCTTGGACGACGAGTTAAAAGAAGCAGCTGGTCCGGTCAAAGGAAATGAACACGACCGATAGGACAGAAACGATTTAGAGGCAGCAATCTCGTTCGACGTTTATATCCATGGCTGCGGAACTGTGCCAAGTAGCTTTACTTAGCCGCTGAATAGAATGCAAGAGCCGAACGTTCACGAGCAAGTACCGAATTGCTGCTTGCCGAGCATTAGCCAGAGGCTAACGAGACAAAGGGTGCGCGCAGATATTCAACTAGATTGATTGCCACCTGGAATTAAAAGTGGAAGCCGTGCTCCACTTCAAACGAGGTTTATCGCCCGATCCGATGCAGCGAGCCTTTAGAATATTGGCGTCAGCAAGCAGACAAGAAACTACGTACGGCACTTGTATAATTAATGAATTAAAAGGCTTTCCACTTTCCAACGGCGCTCGGGGTCTCCTTGGAATTATATTGCGTTCGTTTTCAACCATGTTACTTACGTCGATTATCGTGAATTATTCGCGGCCCTAGCTCGTCGTCCCTTCTTAGTAATTGTCCCTTCTATCGATTCAAGAGGCAAGCATCTTACGTATAATACACGGCGGTAAGATAAATGGTTCGTTAATGAATGATGCTAAACGTTATTAATGTCAACTATAGCCGCGTGTAGGTAAACGGAGTAAATAAGCGCGGAAGAAAATTCTCTATCATCGATCCGTTTAACAGAGGAAAGTCAATTTATATTGTGTTTATTGTTGCCGAGCAATAACTACATAGTTGCGGACGAAACGACGCCGAGATTAATAATTAATCCGTACAATTTGCATTTAATTGCAAGAAGGGGTTTGATAAGAACAGTAAAGTTAATCTTGTCAAATTCTGAGAACACGATGCAACCGAGGACTAGGTACCGTAACTTTCGACGCTGGCTGTCGTGTCGACGAACCGAGGAATCCCTAAGGAGTCAGACGTAGGTGGGGCTGGTAGACGCTAAAGTTTACCCACCATGTCTCACCAGGAGACTGTATTACTCGCTTTAACGTACACGTGGGTCAATATTAATCATTGTCATTAGCGCAGGCTGCAAGACAGTTTCGGAACAATGGATGTCTGGAATCATAAAATTTCGTGCTCCCTCGTGATATGCGACCTAGCATCATCATGGACGTGTACATACGTTGTAAGGTTGGTAGCATCGTAGCGAAGCCAGGAAACGATATAATGGAAAAATGGGAGTCTTCATGGGACACCTGTACGCGTTTACATTGTTCACGCATAAAGCCTGAACAAGTTGAATAGAAAAATTGAATCCGGCAGCTCCGTGCAAAGCAATGCCTGAAGCCTAATGAAAAATAGACTAGCTTTAATTGGCCAGAAACGTGGGAAACTCAACGCTAAAAGTAAAACGAAATCCTCCATTATGAAGCTCCGAGTTTCGCGCAGGGGTTATCTAAGCCCCCCTGCTGTTATCTAAATGGTACTTATTGTCTTGACGTATAGTACACTTTGCTTCTTCGCTACTGTCCCCCTCCCTTTGCTATGCTCCGGCCCTTCCAGCTTTGCCCTCTCCACTTCTGTACAGGCAGAAGTACGTTGCCGGTGCCAGTCGTTATCGCACACTAAGAACCCACCCCCATCTTGTACTCCTTCCCTCTCGTTCACCCTTTGGCCCTATCGTGCATTTGCCCCGTTCCTTGCAACCCTCTGTCCTTTCCATCGTGCCGCTACGATTGCGCATGCGTGCTCCCTATCGCTGTTTGGACGATTTCAAAGAAGGAAGTCGACGGAAAGGAAAGCGCAGAGAGAAGGGGGTGAGGAAAATCGAAGAGGAATGGGCAAAGGGACGAAGGATAACGAGAGCAGAAGAGTAGAAGGAAAGATAGGTAGTTCGGCACGTCCGATATCCGTGCACATATTGCCACAGCGCGCGCCTTATCCCGATCAGTAATTAGTCCGATCGTTTGCCAAAGACCGAAAAGGGAAGGACCGTTGATTGCTATTAACGGCGTCGCTGATTGGGTGAAACCGATTCAATTGCTCCCGGCGAACCTTCCACGGCCGAATCTTCGTTTCACCTGCTTCTTTTTTCTCGCCACTCCTCGCTCTCTTTCCCTCTTTCGTCGATTCATCCGACTCGTTCGTTTATGCCCCAAACGATGGTCCCCGCGCTGTTTCTCTTTCGGGGAGGATGTTTCATCGTCCTCGATAGATAGGATAATAAACTACGGACGATCCTACGCCCATACAACCAACCGTGGTTTATTGTATGGGCATGCCGCCGTTGTTAACGCTCAATCCGACTGAACGTTGAAGCTTTAACGATATCTCGTCAACCCCGCTGTCCCGTCAGGAGCAAACGATAACGCCAAGGACTACGGAAGCCACTGTTTCATCGGAATATCAGTTAACTTAATGAAATGTAAATTTAAACAGAAAAATTCCCTCCGGCAGATTTAATTTTCTGTTTGGTCGCAAGAAGGCAGAGCAACGGCGGATCAACTGAAACAGGGTAAAAAGAGAACCGATGGAAACCGTCGCAACACTGCGGCAAGATTGGACGGAAGCAACGCGATTCAATCTATGAAAATCCTTTTTCTCCAAACCCCTCGCATCTCTCCGCTTTCACCCCGCCCTGTTGATTTTCGTTTATTCTTCATCTTCCTCTCGATATTCTTTCCAGCCAACCTCTACTTCGCTGTGAACGTTTTCCACATTCCGGATAAATAAACTGGGAGCCAAGCGCGAGATCGGCGCTCGCTGCAACCACTGAAACGTTCCTCGGAAAACGGAAAACGGATACCGTCCGTGGATACGTAACGGCGCGGAAGAAGATCGAAAACTAGCAGGCCCGGCACCGGTCTATGCCCCTATCGCAGACAGTCAGAATTACGCCCGCACACAGACACAGAAGACGGGAGCACGAAAACGAATATCTTGCGGGCTCCGAATCGAACCTCTGGCATAACAGCAGCAGACCCGCGATTGATCCAAAACTTCCGCATCGATCCATTCATGCATGCTGACCGAGCCATCCAATCAGCGGAACCAAAAGACCGGCGCAGCCTTGCCATTTAACCATCGGAAGCCGATAGGCAAGCAACAAGGCGGGGAAAACGTTGAAAGACAGGCAGCGGAAGGGGAGCCACGAACGGAATCGAGAAAAGTGGAGCACCGCGAAGCGTGTAGTTGAAACGACGCGACGCGACGCCCGGCAATGTTCATTTTCACTGGGATCGCCGCGGAATGAGAAGGTCGAAAGGCGAGAAGAAGCATCCAGGACTCGGCCGTGTGGTTTCGTTGCCGTGCAAAAGGTGGAAAATGACGCACGGCCTTCTGTGTGGTACGTTTTTGGAAAACCTCGGCAGCACACACGCGCGTGCATAAACGCAGTCGGTTGCCACGAGCCCGTCGAAGAAACGAGATGCCCGTCTGCAAATACGTCGAAACGGTAGAGAAAAGGACGGCCGGATAGCAGGGCGGGTCGAATAGCGCGAAATAGCGCGGATTTCGCGGGAATTCCGGGATCTCGTGTATGGAGGGACGAAATTGAAGATCGAGTGGCGAATACCGGAAGAGTGGCTGCCACTCTCCAGCGCAAACGGGTGAATTCACCGCGGTATATGCACCGTCTGCTATGGGAAAACGGAGTACGCGGCCCCGTACCTGTCGTGAGTACAGAGGACCGTCAGATTGGAGCGACGAATAAGCCGCGTAATAGGAACGGAATATGTTTTTGCTTCCGTCGCTGCGTCCCCGCGATACCTACACGATTTATCCCCCCGCATTTCCAGTGCTGATTGAATTCGTCGCTGCAACGACAAATCGAAATACCATTGCCTGCGACATGTGCCTCGTGCTTGGCGAACTCTTACGCGGTCGACGGAGAACGGTGACGTTGCATTGATTTAGGGGAACGTCGCGTGTCGGGCCGAAGGAGAAACGCAGACAGCCCTGTGGATTTGCTCGCCGCGGATTTCAATGAAATATTGCGGACGCGGCCGTGGTGACGTTGCTTTACAAACGGGGATTTTCCTTTCTCGAAAGGAGTTGAGGACAATTTGCTGTTCGGTGATCAGGCGTCGTAGGATAGCTCGATCGATTGTGTCAGTTAGTCAACAAAGTGGGAGAACTAGAGGGTATTGTTTTTATTTACCTCAGGCCTTGCAAGAGCAGCGGAAATTCGGCGATATGTAAATAAACAAGGTACACAGAACCACGCGCTAAGTGTTAGGATTAAAAAGAAATGCGATGTGTTCGTAATTAATTCGACATTTCCAGTAGACGCGTTCAGCGCACGGATGCTTGGGACGCTCGGGGCACGATTTTTCTTGCTGCAACTCGACGCGACCTAAATACGCTAACATTTTCCCGCGGAGTTCGCACGCAGTCGATATCAGAATTTCAAAGTTGTCGCGTTTCCACGCGTATAAATCGCCACTGTAAAAAGCTGATGAGAGAGCCGGCTCGCTGATAAGTCTAAATGAAGCCGCGTTGATGAAAGTGGAGTTGCGTAAATGAAACATATGAACCGTGCCGCGGTGCTTCCGTTGTCGGTGCTCGTAAACCGTGCGCTCCGCGGTACGCTCTGCCCGCTTTTGTACAACTATCATCCGAGTCGCGATATTATTTTCCCCTCGGAACAGAATCGACAGAGTCTGCTGTCCTCTTTGCACGGGTGACAGGTTAGACAGCGGCCAGGACGCGGCGATAACATTTTCAGGTAGCGGGTAGCGATTCATCTGCCACGACTGCCGTTATAACGGTGGACGTTAGTCACATTACTGGAAAATCACCCGTGACGTCCGTATAGGTGTTTGTCGAAATCAATTTACACGGTTCGGCGCCGCGTGAAATTACACGGCGCGGCTCCACGTGAATACGTATTCATTTGCGCAACCGTCGTGGAATGTCGCAACTTGTAACGTCATTAACACAACCTCGGTGCATCCGTCACCGTGGCTTTTTGATGCGACAGCGCGTCAACTTCGCCGGTTAAATATTTTACGACATTTTAAATCCAGCCGATTGTAAGCAGCTGAGGGAAACCCGTGTCGCGATTCAAAAGAGATCCCGTTCATTGAAATCTCGCGAGCGAATTCGCGAAATATCGCGGACACGTTGAATTATCAAAGTTTCCGGTTGGCCCGCTATGCATAAAACAACATCGAAGTTGGCCTGTCCTTGCTCGAGGGTTAACGGCCGGCCTCGGCGTTCCCAACGCCACCACGAACGGATCCACTTGCTTCACGAACTTCAATTGAAACTCTAATCGTTTCTGTTCGCGGACCCGCCACTCAGCCCGTCTACGCAACGCCCAACTTGCTTTTTACACTGGCCGACGGAACACGTAACAATTAGGTCTTTAAAAGTTTGGGAAATGCAACGCGATAATTGACCCGACTCCGAATCGTCCTGACCGTTCTATTGTCATTCTGAGATTGCGCTGCGCGTTCGAATTCTCGTAGTCGGCATTTGCACGGAAGAATTCAATAATAATTTCTGGACAATTGCAGCCAGATAAGAGAATCGAGTTTAGAGAATTCAATTGGGACCGCCTTTCCATATGGGAATTACATATTCACATATGACTGGCCCCTCTGTTCTCAAACGACAATTCTTTTCATTCACTTCGCGTAGCGCACGGCTCTCGACGTTCCACCACAATGTCACCACTCGAAGAATTGATAACGACTGCTTTATGATTCGAGCATACAGTGCCGGTGAATCGGCCGCTCTTGCGTTCCCCATTGTCGCTTCTTGTCTCGGTGAGAAGCAGCGGAGCCGTAGAAAGCCACTGTGCATTCGAGGCCTTTTGATAAACGCCGGCGATGGGAAGCTTTTTAGGACATTATCCGCGGGAACACCTGTTACTGGCGCGCGACGTTTTAGCGAAAAAACCAACCGAACCGAGAACACACTGCGACGGGCGAAAAACAGGGGATGATGGAATTCGTGTCGGCCGTCCTCGTAGTTGGCCGCGAGCTTATGGGATTGCACAGTCTTAACTTATATTAATCCAAGGATTCCGCGGAGAAAGGGACCGGCCTCGATAAGCGCGTAATTCACGGGCAAAGAAGATTACAGGCAAACGCGAGCTTTTTCCGCGTCCATGGTAATTTGAAACGCAAGGACCGCCAAACTTTTACCTATTCATGCTGTTTCCAGAAAGAGGCGAGATGTATCGGTGTCGGCCATTCTAAAAGTAATACTTTCTATATCGGGTGCCAATTGGGAAACTTCAAATGGTCGTGGTTTAAACGCCGTTATTTATTGATCTAGGTGCATGCACCTTCCTTCGCCGGCTAGCGAGACGCTAATAAAAGATTAACGTTAAACGGATTCGCCGATAATCAATTGGAACGACTTACTGATATATATTATGCAAAATTTCCATTACCACTAAGCCCACGATTCAGCGGACTAATTAATTAACCCCCCTTCTCCTCCCCATCCCGCACAGAACATGATTTCCAGATTTCTATCGCCGATTCAACGAGTTTTAGTAATCTCGTAAAGGTAAAATTTCACCGTCCCACGACGACTCGCAATACAATGGTGTGCCTAGTTGCGGAAGTAAGTGCATGTGTGGGACGTGCTGATCGCAAATATAACTCGAACGGGGCAAGGTTACTGCAATATGCAACTCGGCTTCTCAATTTCTTCGGCGTGCTTTCACGCATGGAATGGAATCCAATCGGCGACCCACATTTCCCTTCGACGCTCTCGTCGCCACGAGCGGATTTACAGAAGAGGAATCTCCGTAATATCCTATCGTCGATTCGTGCAAACTTCATCGATGTCTATTTCAAAAGAATTTCTCGGGCTTGAAATGAAAGGGCAGAAAAAGGAAGGGGAGAAGCAATACATAAAATAATCCGAGCTTTTTTCTCAGGAGAGATTGGCTCAAAGGTTATCCAGTACGCGTACAAGGATCTCACATCACTGCATGTATAGGTACATGCGTATTTCGAAACGTTGAGAATTCGACTAAAATATAACGCGAAAGAATTTTATAAAAAAATCCCCCTCGTATTACGGGACGTTTGTATTATTTAAAAGGGGTCGCGTGCTTTTCTTCGTCTTACGCGTAAAGTCGCGTCTAAAATTAAACCAACAGCATGATACGTATTGTCCCTACACCACGTACAAGTCCGCGGTGCCGCCAGCCGAGTTTGATGCGATGTTCTCACGGAGGACGATATATTAGGCGCGATAACCTGGCTGCGGAAACGGGAAAGAGTTGTTCACCCGTAACTTAGTTGGACTATCGCTGATTTCGAGATATTTGCTCGGGATTACCTCTTCGTTTAACTTCCGTGTGTTCGTGGGGTGGTGCGCCGGCAGTGCACGCGCCCCTGTGTGCGTACGCGGATGAACGGAGTAGGAACGATAGCAGAGTAAGGAGATAGCAAGGTGAACGATAGGTAGTAAAGAGAGAAAGACGAAGGGGATTGAGGTAAACGCCGCGTTCCTGGTGAGACGTCTTCCTCTAGAAACGCTCGAGCAAGTGTCAACCTGGAAGCTTCGTGGAGGGAAATGGGTAGGAAAGAAGTTCGATCGCGCAGTCTAACAATACGACTTGGTAAGTAACACGCGAAACTTCGACGTGAACTTGGTTCGTCCAAATAAACTGGTTTTTGGAAAAATCATGATACAGTAACTTCGTGTATCTTTTAGCCAAGGAGTTCTAGTAGAGAGAATTTTGGATATCTACGATCGAGAAACTTCACGATCAATCTATTTTATTGGGTGCATGTTGACAAGGTGGAACTACAATAGCTAATTTAATATTATACTTAATTTCGCAGGAACCTTGGAGAAATAGCAGAAGGTAGAGCAATAAGCGGTCGGGAAAAAGAACCAATTCGTCGTAAAAAGACAATTCCAATTCCTGAAACTTATCGCGAGGATGACGTGTTTGCTTGCGTCAGTTAACAGATAGGATTCAATTGGAAAGTATCTCCGCGATCTGGCTTCACGATGCACTATGCCAACTCTCCGGGGATGCACCTGATCAGAAACTCCAACAACTGCTCTCGCTTTCCCCGACGACGTGTGCTCGTTGAAAGAGCGACGCTGGCACGTGTGTAGGGTACCACTTACACGTCACGTTGCACCGTGTGCATCGATTTCCGTGACACGCACCCATGGCACGGAATTAAAACCAGTGATCGAGCGTGTACGCTCGTAGTTTAAGGGCGGAAAGTAAGCTCCAAGCTTCGTTGATTCGAGACAAGCTGTATCGCGTAGCTATCCGTCAGGCGGGGTATGGTAGCGACAAGTTCTGCTCGAGGCATTCATGCGAAATATGATGCGCACCCTTCTACGTTTTCCTCGAGGATCTCGCGGTTGTTGTTCTATATACACACCTATGCGAGATTAAATGAAATGGATGCACGCGTGCTTGAAAAAATTCGTTTCAGCAACCGGTTTCTGGTTAATGCGATCGCTTTCTTTCGTTTCGACTACCATATTACAGCCAATCTGAATCCTGATGGGATTCGTGATTGAAGCAAGTAGCTTCAACGTTGAAACGCTTTGCCTATGGTGACTGTATCATGATCATTTTAAGCGTTCCTATTTTATGTGTCGCGTATATGGAAAGGACGTGGATGTGTCGGAGCGTACAAGATCGCAGGCAAACAGGCGAAAGTTTAAATTAACTCGCAATATCTGGCGGCTGTTAACTGCGCCAACTCTGATCCAAGGTAGAACCGCAGACATAATAGTTGCATTATCGCTGCCGACGGGTATTTCATAGCTGGCATTTAGGGTCGAGGTGATCGGACAGTTTAAACGTTCGAGCTAACACTTAATCGATCGAACCGTAGCTGTTATCAGCGGCGTGGTAGAAATGCGACTCGTAGGGAAAGCGGACGTGAACTTTGTTCGATAGTTTGCTAGAGAACTTCTGTGGCAGCGTGGATAAAAATAAAAAAGGAAGATGATTTTTTATGTATGATGCCGCGCGATTTTTCCAGGTGCGACGTTTTTATTCGACTGAACCGACAAACGATTCCCATATGGTACGACGACTATTTCTTTGAAACTTGCACTCGCAGCTTCACCCGGACACGTCTTTTTTCGCGATGAATCCCTTCTTTCAACTGTACGCACATGGTCACCATGTGGGTGTTCATCGTTCCACTCTTTCATCGCCGGGGCTCGATAAAAAGTTCGGAGCGAACCCTTCAGAAGATTGCTGTCTTATATCTGTCGACTTTGTGTTCCTACGAGTTTCGTCCGTATTTTTCCAACATAATTTTTTTCCTAGAAGAAATATTGTTCCAGAAGAAATTTCGTTTAGTCTTGCCGAAAGAAGAAAACGGAAGGGGCTTAAGTGGACTTTCGACCGTTCGATTATTTTCATATAGTAAAACACAATTGCATTCCGTGCATCTTGGTGGAATCGCGTTACGAACTATGAACTTCCGAGTGCAACACCGATGCAACGCCAGAATGTGCACACGCCAGCACAGCTGCAGGTGAAATCGTTCGCTGGATCAGTTTTATTAATGGACGACGGTGATCGCGACCGGTAAGACTATGACAACCCTGTCAACTTTCCAAAGATTAATGTCGTTTGCTCGTTGCGTGAGACGTGTTCTCTGCTTCATTTTTTATTTTCATTTTATATGCAGCGTGCGAGCAACCGGGTCGTACCGCCACACTTTTGCATATAAAAGTGCATTTAATTGATAATGGAAATTGTTTTCTCGTCGGCGGTATAACGCGTAATCGTTATAAGCCTGGCTTAATCTCGTCATTCGGTGTTTCAATAAAGAGAACCGAGGGAACCGAGGGAAACTTTACATCCAGGTTTCGTGCAAATTCGCACGTTCAATTAAGTGTTGTAAGCGTGGTGAAGAAAATTCCGAGGAGGATCAAACGATTAGGCGAGGATTTTCGGGTTGGCTTTGCGAAACGCAAATACGAGCTGTCTTGAAAATAAATGTAATTCCCACTTTTTAATCTCAGATAATAACAGCAGTATATTAGTTCAAATCTGACATGCTCATTGTCCTTCCCGCACTATGAAAAAATTACCAAACCGAGAGACCGAATGTACCTCACTACCTCGAATCGATATGAACGTCTCAAGAAAAGTGCGTGCAAAATGCTTCTTAGGAACGCAGCTGAAAATTGCATGACCATCCTTTTTCACCCCCCCGAACGCCCCTCTTCCGTTGTGCACAGCCACCCCCTTTAAATACGTTCGCTTCCGCTTTGCATTAGCTTATTTTGTATGCAGCTAATTTACATGTCTAACGGTCACGATAAAATTGGTTAACGCTGTTCCGAGCCTGTGAGTGAACGCCGCCTAATTTAAGCTTCGGTGTAAGCAGTTAAGCTCCGTGGCCGATTTCATAATACACTGTATATGTTCCTGCGATTTAATAGAGCCGAGCTTGTCGAGCCTGCGCGTTTATATAAACTAATTTGCGGTCTGCGGCAGAAGCTTTGATGACGTTCTTTTAATCCAATTTTGCGATTAGTCGATCGTTATCTCACGTACCCATCCGAAAAACGTTCATTTATCTGGCGATCTTGGTGAATTGATTTCGTCGTCATTGAATTCGGTGTGAAAGCGTATTTAACAACGAAACTGACAGAAATGGGACTGGTCAAAAACACTGCAAAAAAGAACGTTAGGAAACCACAGCTTTCAACACATATGCTTGCAAAGGGATGTCTACTATTTTTGTATCACGTGTCAGAAATAAATAAAGGACAGCTGGCCATCCCATTCAGTGCAGAAAAAATTGATAAGAGAGACGCATTCTGGAAAATTTCACGTTCGATATTCCGTGCAAGAGAGTCTAGAATTTTTCATTCCCTCAAATTACGAATACCCGGGATTGGGTTACATATACGATCGTATGTATTTATTTAGAAGTACTCGGATCCCTGGAATTTTTTTTTTTTTTTTTTCCCAAGTAACACACACCTAGGTACATATGTATCAATAGCCTAAATAATTGGAACGCAATTCTCATGATATGTTCCCCGAATATTGATCTACCGCAATGTGCTGCTGTATAAAACTTTTCTCTCTATTCCTTCTTTCCTTGCTAACGAGATTTTCGCATCGATCTGCACTTCCTTTTATAAAACGAAATTAGTGTGGAACAGCGAAAAGTACTTTCCCCCGTTTTTTCTTCCACGCCTGTTAGCACGTCGCCACTGTGTCATCCTTTTCGAATAATACGTATTATTTATCGAAATGTCAAATACATATTCCACTCTCATAACTTCAAAATAAAAATCATTGAATTATGAAATGACAGTATCCTTCATAAAGCTTTACAAGGATTTGCTTTCGTGCAACGTCGCGATTCCACTCTGAATAAAATTACGAATACGCCACCTGCCATGAGATTTCACATCGACTAGATTTTTGTACCAAATCTTAAGCTTGGAAAAACACGTATCCGTCTTGTAACTTATCCCACGCTATTTTACTTTCATCATTTCGCCAGGGCGAAGCTGCGGCCTCGCAATACTTATCCAATTTAGCCTCGAGCGTAGCGTCGATAACTTTTCGCTCGCGAAAGAAAGAAGGTGCTTTTGTAAGGAAACCCCGGAGAAGTTTCTCTTGGCTGCAGCCATGGCCAGTAACGTGTCCAACAGCTTAATCTTCAAGTAATCCCCGTTCCCTCGACTCGACGCCTGTGAGGAATTAGAGGTAATCCGAAACACGAGTTTAATGGCCATCGCCTCATACAATCACAAACTGAATGTTTACAGGCGTTCCCAGCAGGCCGATTTATAAACAAATTTACAGCTTTCAGCGGAGGAGATTTCGCCGATAAATTCTCGATGTATGTACTTCGATAAACCGAGCCGCTGCAACATTGCTGCATAGCCAAAAACAAAGGGTGTAGCATTCAATTTTCCTTTATGTGGAAAGTATTGCTCCTCCTTTCGTTTAACTGTGTCCGTTCAACTGATAATAATGCGACGTTGAAGCGGTCAAGACATTTTTCTCTCGCTGCATAACCATCGAGAAATTTTCCAGATCTTGTTTGATTATTACCGAGAGATTTCCCTTCCAGTGAACTGATTCGATAATTTCATTTTATCGCTCCGTCCCGCAATTGCTCCGATCGCATTTGGTCAACCGATGCCCACATTGAATCTTTTAGATTTCTCTGCAGTTTCAGCCAGTCTTCTCTACACCAATGCCTGCAACATGTATGATGCACCAGCCGTGTCCTTGCGATCGGAGGGAACACTATCGGTAGATTGGAAGATTCCGTAGAAAAACAAGGAACTGGAGCAATTTCGTCGTTCTCTTTTTCCCTAATCGCGCCATATTCGAAACTTCCTTTTACCCTCGAACTTTATCGCATCGTTCCGACGAAACACTATGGTCGAGGGTAAACGCAACGCTGATTGGAAAGGGACCCGAAGGACTGCGATTGATCGTAGTCATCCGGTGGAAAATCGCATCTACTCGCTGCGTCGATAACAAAACCAGTCCCGGTCCGTCTGGCAGACTGAATTCTTCTACGTAAATGTCAGTTCTCAAGTTTTTGGCCCGATTGGAAAACTTAGAACGCCGGGGAACTTTTTTGAACTGTCATTAGTTACAGAACTGTGTGCGCACGCGCGGGTGTTTTTGTGTGATCGCGGTAGGCAGTCGATTTCATTCAATCTCACCCGCCCGGCTCCCTTTAACAAACATGTTGACAACGTGTACTCCGTTACTAGATACTGGGACGACCAATTTACCAGGGTAATTGGAACCTACTGTCCCCCTTAGACTTCTTCCGGTTTCGCCATTTTGGGTAGAAATTCGGAAATGGTCAGCTTTATTTTCCCCTCGATTAAAACCGCGACTTCCGAACATTCGAATGGGGGAGCTTCCTATTGACTGCCACAAGATGTTTTGGAGATTATTAATATTATATGATAATTAATGAGATTTAAGTCGAGACAATGTATGCAGGCAATAAAGACTCAAATCGATTCAAATTAGAAGGCACTCTCCCACCCGCCCCTCTCCGTTGATAGTAGCGTTGAAACATCCGATTAATACAACAATTCCGCCCTGGCTGTGTAACGTAGAAATCGAGTTTCTACCAATAATTGTCTCCAAACGTATGTAATCCGGTGCCGGAGGGTCCGCGGAATCTCCTTCCACGTTGATTCGATTTCCCGTCGCTCGGGATACATAGTAGCTTCCGGCAAATTCCCCCTGGCGCCCTCTGCCGCGACGCTATGAGTATACGTATCCACCCAATAAGATCGTCAGCGCACCTGGCGACTCTCCCGTTGCCCCCTCTTGAAACAACCCTCTCGCTCCTCGTCACTCCCAAAGGCATCGGTCAAATTCGATTTTCCTTTTACATCGAACTGAACCATTCGGAATAGCGATCAGTTCTAGTGCCGAGGGAGGACCTTATCCAGGAAGTTCGCGTTGGCTACTATAGGACCAGCCAGTCAGCCAACCAGCCAGCCGGGGAGTGAAGTGGTAAACTAGATACGGCTACAGATAGGAAGGGAATAGAAGCAGAACCGGGTCAGCTAGCCAATCCCCTCTGCAAGGCACACCAATCTCCCTACCGGCAACACTGACGTGCAGATCCTCAACCTGGCGCGAACTAACTCTCTCTCTCTATTTCCCTCCCCCCGCTATGTTTTTTCACATTTTACCCTGCTCGATTTTCCCGTTTTCCATTCGCTTTCCCGAATATGCACGTACGTATATAGTCGTCCTCTAGTTTCCTACACCGTGCACCTCGTTCCATTTACCCTGTACCGATTCCTCGTCATCGCACTCAGGAGGATTCCACGGAAAAAGCAGACTACGAGTCTTGTAAAGTAGAAACTCCCGGTGACGCCGATTTACCGTTCGCAAACCAGGTCCACGTTGCATAATGCCCCCATGGTGAAATCCTTACCCGACTGCCTCTAACTTCAAAGGGGAATCCGTTGCTACGCACCCGCGGAACTTTTGCGGTTTCTATCGTCGACATCCGACAAAAGAGACCGAGTTCGCTTTTCACTGACTCCGGGATATCCCGCTGCGAGTTGTCGCGTTCCTCGCGCACAGGGAAATTTATCGGATGCAAAGGACCGAAAGCGTTCGCGTTGCCGGTGTGTGCAACCGTGGCCCATGAGTGCACGCGAAATTGGGCCGTGTCCGCAGTTCCCCTTAGTGGATATTTCTTTGTCCTGCCCGAGGAGTCAACGGGGTACGATTTGTACATCATCCATCGCCCCCACGTTTCTATCTTTTACTCTTGATTCTCCTCGAATCACAAATAATCCACAGGCGTCTCGAAGCGTCTTCGCGAAATATTTACATCTCTACGCGAGCACGGCAATCTCTCTGTACCGATGGGATTCGTGTCATCTCGCCGTCTGAAACTCTCGTGGTCGACAGGGTTCGTTTGCGACCGCATACCTCGTCGTCGTGGCTAACGAAATAATTACTTGTTTGCATAACTACGCCGTACGACACGCGTACCTGGTAAACAAGACTAATTATGAAAAATACATATTTCAATGCGCGCCGAAACCGTCACGCGTTTCCTCTGATGGTCGTGCGGCCGCTGGTACACTCGCTAATGAACTAATTACAAGCGCACACAAGACTGATGCGCGAGAATCACCGCCCCCTGAACATGAGAACTCGCAAGACCTGTGCCTGCCCCCCTCGCACGCCCCTTAACCTGCCACCCCCTCGGTGTGTGTCGTCTACAACGTAGTGAAGCTTAATTTCACGTTCCACTGATGAGACTGTCTGCATACTAAAGTAAAGCAAGGGACCAGCCGCGCAATATTAATATGCAATCGAAGCTCTACTCCATGCAAGCCGGTTAGAACGGAGCATCGGTTAATTTGATGTTCATTCGATTAATCCACTGCGGCTGTCGGTAGAAATAACAATGGTACCGCGGGCCTGCGAGACTACTATATGTATATTGGCAATTTGCAGAGGTGCTCGATACATCGGCGAACACCGCCAACTTCACCTATACGATCCATTGATAATTTGACACAGGAACGACGTAAATTCTTTTTCGTCTTACGTGCACGTCGAATACGCGCCAAGTCTACCGTGGAGTAAAACGTCGATTTATTGTCCCATTGTCGTGCACATCTCGATGATAAAAGTTTCGAACGGATGTCAGATCGATATAGATTGGACATGCTGTTTTTTTTGTATTAATAAAATGTGTACGCCATCTGTTGTCTGTTCGTTCTTCCTAGAAATATTTTGTACCACCTTTCGACCTATTTATTCGAGAAGACCTTTTCTTGTTCCCGATCGTACCACGATTTCCGCGACGACCGTCGTAATTTTCTTTTCGAGACAAAGAGTCCTTGGTACGTTCTGCGTCGCGACTGCGATCGCCGATAACCCTGAATAAGCGTACGCTGCAGCGAGCCCGCGGCCCCATTTAAAGTATCTCGGTCCACCTACGGATTCTGCACTGCCTTTAGGGCCGTTCGGCGAGGCGAACGTGACACGTAAAAATATCATGTAGGGTACCGATACATCACGCGATCAGATAAAGAAAAGGGGAGCTGACTTCGTCGTTTGTCCTCGCGATAGAATCTCGGTCTGCGGTAGCACGCTTTATTTTTGCACCCAAGTATTTTGATGACTCAACTGCTAGATGGACATTCCTTGGTCCGCTGCATCCACACCGTCATGTTCAGTTTCTTGGTAACGGAATCTCGAGATCGAGATCACGGGGGAGTCCACGGTCCGTTCTTCTAAATCTTGGCGGATACGTGAAGAAGATCGGACCCTGCGACAACGTTATTCCGAAATCTTCATCTGCATAATGTAGACATTTCGTTCAAATTGACCACCAATTTGGTTGGTCCGCGTTTCCCATGCCGAGCAGGATTTCGTGCGAAATATCTATTAAAGTTCTTGCCGATGCATTTTATTTTCTCATTTTCTGCATGAATAATAAAAGCGTACGTTCATTCTTCGCGGCGTCGAACCTCAGATTCATAAATCAGTCGCATCACCCGCGTCTTGGGACACAATTTGCGCGCTGATCCATGGAAATTCCAGGCGTCAGCTGTTTCGCGAATGTTTCTCTCCGGACTTCGTTTCGTCCGCGGATATTTGCACCGCAAGCACGCGTGTATTACTTACGCGCGCACAGACCACAAATATTCATCCCTCGCCCTGCGACTCGTTGCTGGGCTTCGTGCGTGCGCATTGTAAACCCTAATATTGACAACTTCGAGCTACTATTGACACGCAAAAGGTAAACTGCGTAATTATTTCTAAAGCTCGCTGTTATTTTACGATGGTAGCTTCTACAGAACCATTTAGAATAATATGTATCGCTAATTATAAATAATAAAGAATGTAATAAAGATGTACCGCTTGGACATAACTTTCTTAGTATTAATTGACGCTAATTCAAAGCAGCGAAACACCTGATTATTTCGGTATCGGAAGGCATAATACAAAGATGCCACTGCGCTGTTTTTGTGTCTTAATTATCTTCGAATTGAAACCGCGGCGCCATCCAAATGATGGCTCCATCGTGGGTCGATCTAGGTCTGAGTTAATTGCTTGTAAAATAAAGAACTAGGTCAACCTGACCTATCCACCAGGCGGAATCTCGCGAACGAAGGCTTGCTGGTGATAACGAGACATTGAATTTTCGCCGGCCTCTGTTAATACCTGAACCATCCAAGCCACCCCTTTGGCTCGCTAATGATTCTGCATACCGCCCACAACTTTCCGACGCGTTACTCCGTTCTTGTTAGCCGGCGGTGAACCGTTCTGAAATTCCTGACACTTTCGCCGCCGCTGCGTCACATATTTGTAACTCTTAATGCAGGTTAATTAACGTTCATTGCAACGAGCAATAAATCGCAAACGTATTTCGACATTTTTCCTTCGTTGCGGTTCTCGTTCCAATTCCATGGCGTTCCACCTCTAATTTACACCCCTCGGCGAATAGACATTATTCTCGTAAACACATCAAACGATCCCGGGACAAGCACTCAGCCAGATACACGAAGTTACTTTTCACGCCGGAAGCCGTATAAATCAAACCACCTACCGTGATCTTAAGATCCCGCGGGTCGCACGTATCGTATGGTCTGCTGAAACGAAGAACTGTGTGCGTCTTGTTCTCGTAGCCCAGTAGCAGACAATAGTCTTGGCTCGAGTCCATCTGCGGATCCTTGCTTGAATTCTTCACATGCCGATCCTGAAACAAGCGATCATTTTTCATTACACATGAGTGCCAAGTTGCAAGGTAAAATCGTTCAAACAATCAGCTTCGCATGGCTGAAACTTTGGCGATACAGTTTCTCCCAAGCTGCGAGCAAAAGGACATCCCAATTTCCGCGCGAACTACCATAGAATTCGTATTTCAGCGAGAATCCGAACCCCTCATTAATAACGTTGTATCGCTGATCGTGTTCCTACCGTTTTTTGCCCCCGCCCTATTTCACGACGCGCAAAGATATCAAAGCTTCCGAACGAAGTCCAGAGGCAGCTGGATGAACGAAACTATTCCTCGCGCCGTCTTTTTCACCGATCACCCCTTTCTTTTTCTTTTTTAACCCGGTCCAAGGCGTTTGGAGAACAACACGCCTATCCGGACACTAGTCCAGCGCAGTTAGTTAACCGTCTCGAGGCGGCGTTCGAAGCTCCGTAGTGGCGAAGGCAAGTTTTTCTGCGAGATTCCTGTTCGCCGCCTCGATATAATTATCCGCGGTTCGCGTCGGCTCGACGCGCGTCGCCTCGCATCGCCATTGTTCCCTGGTGAAGCACTCCTCGGCTGCTTTTTTCGCGCCGTTTCGGCAACCTTTATTAGAATTTAATTTAACAGCGACGGGTACCTGCGTGGCCGTGCACCGTGAGCTCGGCCGAGTCACGCGTGTTATGCCTCTGGCCTCCTTTTGTCCCGACATTCTACGACTTCCCATTCGTCTCACCTGCGACACGCACGGTGGCGTATATGCGAAAATGCAGACCACAGGGAGGCAGAGAAAAAAGGGAGCAGAAAGAGGGAACACGGGGATATCCATTTACGTTGGCCTCGGCGCAACGCGTATAGGGCCAATACAAACGCGACAAGTACAGGCACGTTTCCATCGGTTGTCAAATATATAGCGTTCGCTATAAAAATCTGCGGTCGCCCAACACGGAGGTCAGGCACATCACGAGCGAGGTACTGTTCGCGCGGTAAAAAGGATTGGTCGCAGGTGTAGGAGAACACGAACGGAACGAAGCGATATCGTCAAAGTATCCAGCACAGATTTTTAACTAACGATCCGTTCAAGTTTCCCCGTCCTTTCTCTTTTGTATTTCTCCTCTATGCTTGCGCTGCTTTTGTGCCACAATCGTCTAAAGTGAACGCGGAACTTCTAGCGAATGTAACGCAGTGAGTCTGGGAGAAAATTCGAATTCCTCGAGGAAACAAGAACCATTCCTTCGCTTTGAGAGCGCGACGATCGTGCTTTGAACCACTCAGTTCGCCGTTGATATTGCTTTCGCGTTTAGCGTTTCGATGAAGGCTTCTGGGGCGAAACAGAGAACAACAGGAAGCACGCTGATGGGTAACAGGTTGCAAGCTTTTGTCTCAGCGCGCACCGAATCCGCGCCCTTTGGAATGAAACGGACAGAATTTAAACTGGCTCGTCTATAAGGTTACATTTTATTGCCTGCTGTTCTACGCTAGACTTTTTGACCCATTCTCACGGCCGTGCAATATCGAAACGAACATCGGGTTGCAAAATTCGACAAGGCGAGCCTATACTTCGCGGAAAGCGTTTACGGATCCTCTGAAAGACCACGGCAGGTCTCAAAGGGAACATGGCGGCCGCGAGACGAGTAATAAATAATTTCCAGTGCCGTCTCGCGCAACTTCTTCAATTTCCGCCACCACGTCGCCAACGGGGAGTAAGTACGTATATTTTTTTCCCCTTGCACGGCAGCCGCCAGTGGCAGGCGACACACGACCGATCGGAAACTCGTCGTTTCTTCCTCCCAGTCACCCTTACACTCTTTCACCCTTGCCGTATCGTCGAACGGTTGCTCGCACGATACCTCTTCCCACGATTTTCGATTCAGAGACACCTTGCAGAACTTGACGTTGCGTTCGTATGAAACTACGCTGTAGCACGAGGAAATTCACGATCGCGGAACGACAGTAGGAAATCGGATCGAATCAAGCACCATGGGGTAAGTTGGCGCACGTATAGTTTCCCCCCTCGTGACGCATATGACGGGTGAAGGGGAGAGCGAAAGGGAGAAGAAACAGGGGAGGAGACAGAAACATCGTTTTCGCAAGTGGAAATCGTTCGACAGTGGCACGAGTTGTGCCGTTTCCGCGTATGTCCGCGTCCCCGTGATGTACAATTGTCTTCCCGTTCCATCGGCCATCGTGCCGACTGTTTATTGCCGTCCACGTATGAACGACGCGCCGTTGATACCGTGGAACGCGGCGTATTGCCGAGAAAGAATGGCGAACGGTGAGTGGCGCGTGTCCCGCAATTATACGAATTATGTCTGCGCCATTCAGTCGGCGGACAATACGTTCTACGAGGCGCCAGCATTTAACCGCGCCGATTTCAACGAGAGCTTTATCTTCCGTTTCGATTGGCCGCTCGTTCGAAATACGTATTCCTCTGGTTTTAGGAATCGAGACGGTCAGTCGATTCACGCCCGTTACAATTGTCTCCAGGTGAAAGCGCTACCTATTACACGTGTACTGTAATCGAGGAGAAATTGCTATTATTAAGCGAAACAATTATTTTGAATATTGTACACGGAAATTTCTACTTTGTAATAAATAGCATTTGTCTATTTCCATCTGGGGCGTTGGCAAAGAATACGAAGAAATATTGACATTCATGGATTGTTTCAATGGATTGTTGTCGTTGCCAACCAGACACGCCGTTTAAAGCAATTAATTGGCCTGACTCACCGCGTTTCTAGTCCATCGAATTACATCCGCCACTTAAGATCGAGATTAATAGAAATTTCTCGGCTAATTGCTGTGAATAACGCCATGTGTCCCTGACCTTATCAATATCTTATGAATTCCACCGTCTTGCATAGCTTCCCAAGAAACTTTTTCACTACATTTCGCAGTTTGCGTGCGACGTTCGCCTTTTTTCGCGCGTTTACCCACACTGTCCCAGCCGAGCTACTGAAAGAATCAAGAAGTGTACGCTATTATAAAATGTTATCGTGATAGAAGCGGCATTTCCGCGGCTGCACGCGTCCCACGGTGCTATGGCTTTTCTTTTCCATGGACTGTCATTCCTGTGTTTATTGTCACGGGGGTGTCATGCTATAGCAACCACAAAGGCCTCTAAGCTGCTTCATTATGCAACATGTATTGCAATTATTTGCGCAACATCCGTTGGCCGTAAATGTCGGAAAAAAGCAGAAACAAAACACTGCATGTATAGGAGGTGATAGGTAACGAGCCTACACAAGTGGAGGAATTCTTTTGAACGAGAGTCCGGTGGGCGTGAAATTACGCTATGAAAACACGTTGGTTTTTTTCAATCGATCAGAAGTCATGGTAAAAAGAGAATTACTCCTTGTCTCCATTAAATTGCTGCAACGGCAATGTGCTAGAAAATATCGCGATACATGCGTGCTGTCGCGGAATGGTCTTGAAACACGAAAAAGGATCGGAAAAGTTCGCGCAAACGACAACGTCCTCTTTATTAATCTACTTTTCCAGTTAGATGTTCGTTGCTGCAGTTTGCCTGCAAAACGTGAACGTATATACATACGTACAGTTTGTGCAGAATAGAAGTGGCTGCGACAAGGAAACGGCGCCAAGTAGGGCGTACGTTTTATCGCTTTTGTGTCCTTGTTTCATTGTCGAACCGTGTATATACTTTTTTTCTTCGTGCATCGCAGAGAATCGGATTAAAATACCTTGACGTTGACTTCTTGAGAACGAAGCGAAGGGAAAAAGAGCGGGACTTTTAATATCAAGCGAGCCGGAAAACGCGAAAGAATGAGCCCGAGTGAATTTCCCAGTGGCAGTCAATGAATTAAACACTTTCGCCCATACCGGTCGTCCCAGCGGTGCTCGTTATCGCGAAATCGTTTCACCGGCCGAGCAATAAATTTCTTTCGTCGCGATCGTGCTTGTTAGTGAAATTTCCGATATACCCGGTAATCAAATAGCTCGGAGCATTGCTTAAATCCGCAATCAGATTCGTAATTCGTGACTGGCAATTGCGATGCTCGTCGAATCTTCCGTAAATCCAGTCGATTCGGTCCACGCGACCGACACGTTCGGCTAGACATTTTATTTCCACTTCCGCCGTATACACCCGTAAGTTCACACTGTGCGACGTAATTGCCGTGCCGTTTCATCGAGCCAAGTGCATATCACGATTTGGTGTATCGCTCGCGTCCAAGCCACAGATTCTACGCGCGTAGAAATTATAGCAATTACGCCGGGGTAAATTCGCTCGTGCTCCCGGCGCGACGTTGAACATCATCTGTGACAACAGTGACACGACATACCACGCTTAATGATCCAGTGGCCGTGCAAATAGTCCACGCCCGACCAACGACAAATCTCCGATTAGGCTGGGGAAAATCGCGTGTCATTCCCGCGACTCGCTCGGTCATACCTGCCCGAACAACAAGCGTGCCCGCTACGGAAACAATTACCGTACGCTGTGATCGTTAATAAACTGTCGCGGCGTTCTTGCGAGCTTCTCTCACGAACTCCTACCGCGGTAGGAATTTCTACGCAACGAGAAAATGTTTCCGGAAATACCACGTCGCTGGCCCCGGCCAGAAAGTTTCTTTATAATTCCGAGTGACACGAAAGCATCGAACCACCGCCTGGCCGTGTAATTGACCCCGGTATGTACGCCGCCGTTGTTTCTCACGATTACCGTCGTCGTGTCACGGATCTGCGATACGGTTTCAAATAGCGACAAATTATGCCAATTGTGTAAAATACCTTGTTCCGTCAATAAATATCGGATCCACTGCATTATCTGGGACACTATAATTTCGTGGACAATATTTGCTGTTCCAAGATATGCAATTGTGATTGACAGGGGTGGAGTTAATTACGTAATTGACTGAGACTGGCGCGACGGTTCATGCTGAGTGAATGAATGCCTCTATTACTTTCGCGAAGACACTGAAACGTGAGTGGAGCCGAGGTCATGCGTAAGAGGAAAGACGTGTTTCCGTGGCACCGTAATGGTCTACCCATTTAAGGATAAACGCGGTGTTTCGTATATATTTCATATATGTTTCATATATGTTTCATGTATCAATAAAGAGGTGCAAGAGGAAATATTTAGGGGTGGGAATGCAATCGATTCGTATAATTTCCGGTCGGTATATAATTTCAATTAACAAGTGGACTGGGTTTATTGCAGCTCGTTTGAAATATCCGAGTAATCTAGTGGTAAGTGCAGCCTCTTTTTGCGGTTGACGCCTTCTCATCGGTATGCCTGTTCGATTGCGCGTTGCTGGACAATTATGTCAATTACTCTGCGCGATTCGTCGGTCGCGATAATGCGACGCGACGTCACCAACGCTGACAGCGGTATCCTACTGGAGCTAATGATCGCGCTTAATGGGCTCCCATGGCGTCAAGAACGAGATCGATTATCGAAATTCCCGGAAGAAGCAGGACAAAGCAGAGCTCGAACGAATCCACAGACGTTGCTTCATCGCGAACAACCATGCGTAATCGACAATCCACTTTGGCCTTGTTTGTAGTATGTGAAAATCTGAGTGAAAGTTTCCAAGATCGTGGTGAAACGCGGCAGGAAAAACGAAGTAATTACAAAACAATTGGCTGAGCCTACTAAAAAATATTACGAGCTTAAGATTATTTTGGATTAGTAAGGAACAGTGTTTGTCAAGGTAAATAAACATTTTATATTATTCCACATTAAAAAAATGTCTATATCCTCCATTATTTATAGCGATACGTGACACTCTAATTTTTTCATGCCGCAATCTGTAGTTTTAATCTATACACCTTTGGATTTGTCGAATCTCTCTGAACGTAATCAGAAATCTCGGCACGCGAGTTGTCATAAAGTGATTGTCGTCGCGCAACGATCCACGCCACGATGGCCACCTCTGTCCCGGTTTGTCGCAATGCGTACAACAACCGTGGCGGATTTTATTCACCGTGCTCGTTTCCACGTATGTAATCATTAACGCGATGGCCATGCTTCTCTGCCGTGGACACCGCTATCGGGGACCGATAAACAAATCGAAGTTTGCTCGGCATTTCTCAGGCGTGAAACGTTCGCCAACCACGCTCGCATTCTCTCCACAACACAAAATTGATAACGACGGCCGCACGCACCCATCCTCCGCGTTTATCCATGGGCGCGATAAACATCGCCTTTCAAAATGATCCGGGAAGTTTAATGACAAGTGCATGGGAGATAACAAAGCAGACACGAGTGAGTATGCGTGGAACCACCCCTCCGTAGTTTCGTTTGTTGGAACAAGATGTCCTGCTCCTATGATTGCGAATTGTATATTTATAAATAATTGTCAGAAGTGCCATTTTCTTCGCATAATAAAAGAATACTAGTTGGAATTAATTCTTAAATATTACTGAAAGCTACTGCTCGCTGTGAAACACGACACACGAAAGGGTTCAATGCGAGTGGCATATGCATCTTAACGTCGAACAGAAGCTTCGAATCGATGTGAATGTACGTGCATTCAAGATAAGACGTTCGAAGAAGTCACGAGGCGAGTGGTTTTCGCTCGAAGGCACGAGTTATACCTCAGGCGAACGAGGCGTACTTCGAAATTCTTGGCAAATCGAGTGACTCCAACACGTGTTTTTGCAATTGACACGGTTGCATTGGGGGAGCCGTGGAACGAGAATCGATACAATCGCTGGAAACAAGTTGAGGAGCCGTACGCGAAGCCTGATAATTGAAATAAAAGGCAGGAAGAGCTTTCGAGTTATCGGCTCGATCATTGAAACGGGAAACGCGAGAACGAATCAGGCCACGGATCGACGGTAAAGACGCGGCAAAAACGGAATACAACTTTATTCCCGTCGATGTTATCCAACCAATGGCAAGTGTTTCAGCCACCGTGCGTTCCACTGTACCTGTGCTTCGCTCCGACTGGAAATCATACTGTTGATGAAGTTACCGGAAAACTGAGGCGGATACGCACGCATACGAGACCGGACACGCGAGAATGAAAAACTACAGCGACGGAAGTTAGTCAACTCGAAGTGATCGGCCGAAGATTACAGTTTACAGATACATTTGTTCCGATAGCGACGTGTTTTCCATTATCCTTCCACCTGCGTGCAACACCGGTACCAGAAAATATACCGGCGTTTTATGTTCCATGATTTTTAATGCTCGCTAAATGTGCAACAATTTCTCTGCCATAACATGTGTCCATAAAAAACAACCACCGAACTATGTACAAACTTTAACTCTCGTCCGTGTAAAAACAATTCATCGAAACGTGCTCCAGTTTCAAAGAAATTTCGTTCACCACTTGCTACACCCCCAACGTCACCCTTCGTTCTATTCCTGACCATGTTACGTTATTACCCGCGGCGCGTACACACCCATAGAAGTGAATTGACGTAAACGCCCTGTGCCGTGTCAAAGAACGCTCGCTCCGTGGCTTTTCACCTTAACAACGCGATCACACGAGGTCGGATTAATAATTTAGCGAGCTCGCGTCAAGCGAAACATTGTTCCGTGCAACACGATTCCGCGGGCACGCGGTCAGCCAGCAACGGCATAATCGATATTACAGCCGGAACAACGACCTTCGATTCCTCGTATTCCATTTACCCCCGCGGGAATTACAATCCCGTTGAATTCGTGCGTCTCGTTGGTCGAAGGTAAACGGTCCACGCCCGTTGAATTAGATTTCTCGACGAAGAGTTTCAGGGAATCACGCGCGCACTTATAAGCGGGCCAACAGGAGGCAATATACAGGTGTGAATCAGTTCTCCAAGACGCCCACGATTTACAAATGACTTTGCATAAATTATGTCTCGGATGGTATTCGATGCACCACTCTCGCTCATTTCTTCGATTTGCAAATCAATTCGTTTCTCGACTATCACTTAAAAGTATCGCCTATTGGCGATTTCCGAGAGGATTATTTGGACTGCGAGGAAAGACGGATTGCTGAAGGGATTGGATCAGGGTGTGGAGTGGCGCATTATCGGGACCGTGGGTCGGATCCCGAGAATTTACTGGAAATTATCGAGCGGCCGGAAAATGAATGTTGAATGCGCCGCGCGGATGTATCGTCTTCGCTGAGATTGAGCGTGGCTGATGTCTCAGGCAGGAGAAATATTTTATTCAAGACGTTGGCTCGTATTGCCTTGGAATCGTAAGCAGCAGCTCCGGACTTGTTACAGATGAAGACAATTACGCCGAGAAGAACAGAGGTTGAAGCAGAGGTTGGTCGACGGAAAGGAAAAACGAAAGGGGAATGCGAGCAAAAAGTTTCATGAATATCAAGAAGCTCGGCGCAACAAATTTCACGCTAACCTAGATTCTACGGAATACCGCCTATCTCTCCAGGTGAAGAATACGTCGATGTCTGCTCGTGGTTTCATCAGCGCGAACAATGATTCTTCGAGCCATCTGTACGTCATTTTCCATCCAGAAGGGTATAATATGCCAAGTACAGATGTCTCCTAACCAGGCGAATTCAATATATCAGACGTCTGAATAATTGACGCATCAAATTCTACTTTGGCTGACACATGACGGACCCCATTCACCGCCCCATGCCCTCGTCCCTTCAACTAAAAAGGCTCCCGCGAATGTCGCCCTTACTTTTGGATTAATATCCAGTTTATTTATTTATATTATAAATTTCCCACATATATTACATCAATCAATGCGTTAATGTCTGATCTGTTACCTCGCCAACTTATCCATTTATACAGGCTGACAGAAATGATTGGAGAAACTATCTGGCAGTTCCAGATCTAAATTCTGTATCAAGTTTTTCGAATTTCCGGGCAACTATGCTTTCCTGGTTCGCCAAGTGTCTATCGCGAAACTCGCGCGGCAAGTGAATTTCTCATCGCATAGGTGTTCCGCTCGGTGGAACCGAGTGCAAGCAGATCGTTGTCGCGTACGGAACACGCTCGTGTCCGCGGCAAGTTTAAAGCTTCCCACGAGGGGTTGCCGCGCGAACTTGAGCGTTGTCGTCGCGACGCCACGGTTTGCTTCGAAAGGAGTCATCAGTGCGCGACGCCATTATTCTTTCCGTCCTATGCAGCCAGTTTTTCTGGATTCCGAGTCGATCGTGCCGTAAGTCCGCCGCCTTTTCACCGACCGGGCCGCTGCATTAATCACGAGACACCCGGGGATATTATCGTCGAAACGCGAAGCGTCCGCTCGTCGTAAATTTCTTTCCCTCGGCGTCTCCGTTTCCTTGTCCCCTTTTTTTCCCCCTGTTTCACTGCTGTCTTGATTAAGTATTAATTTATTCGATTCTTTCTCGGCTCCGCTCGCACCGCTTGTTTCTCCGGAGATATTTCGCGCTACGGCGCCGTCCACTGCGTCGCCTGTGAGGTGGGAATTCATTTTCCTTCCCGTGACAACTTGCAATCGTATCGCCGATCGTTATCGTTCCGGACGGGGGTATAAAGTGCTCGCGAAAAGCAACGAGGCTGATCGTTCGATTTTATCGAGAACCACTTGGTGCGTTATAGGGGACGCAATAAGCGACCCAAGTGCATGAGAATTCGACGATTGTTGTTTGGTATAGGCGATTGTTTTAACCACTGGCTCTAGTGCCGCTTTGTTGGCGGGCTTAGCGCAAGAGAGCGATATATTCCTTCGAAAGCCGTGTCTCTAACTTGGAGAACTTTTGCTGAAAATACACGGGACTGTTGTTCATCGATTTGCCGCGAATAAAAAAGTTTTACGCCAACAAAGAGTTCGGAGCTTAAGCATGCAAATCCACTTCCGCGTAAAATCAAGACCCCCTCGGTTATTTATAAACTCCGGCATTACTTTCCACAGTTACCTATACCCCTGCCAAGTCGGGACTTAATTAGATATCACATTCTTCAGCGATCGAAATTTTACTCCGAAAACGGATGCGATCGTCGAAGCCATTTATTATACAGTGATAACATTACGAGCAACGCTTGCTCCCGTGTTGATAATTCCACCATAATCACGAGCATTCGTATATTATCGGGGCAAGTATCGTGGCCACCCGCGCCCCTGACAATAGAAAATCCCAGACAACGTTTCACGCTCGTAAATCACTCGCATCGTATTTAATATCGCACTACAGTATTCCCGCGATAGTTGCACAAAAAAGGTACACGATAGTTGCACAGAGTTCATCCCCACTACTGGGGGGTATTCCCTTCGAGGGGTCCGAAGTTCGCTCGGCAATCGGTGTAACGTGATCCGGGTTCGGGTATATCGGTGAGCCAATACTAATTGAAGGATGCAACTTTGCTATTTCTCATCCTTTTTTTATGAAATTTTGACACAGCAGAGCTGACATTTTTCTGATTAAAATGACACCAAACACGATATAATTTCGACTATATTTACTGGCTTAATTAACGTTAATAAGTTTCGACCGCAGAAAAGGATAGGTAGTGAGAAAAAAAGAGAAGCTGCGATCGTGGCTGCTCGGCTGCTTATCTTTACTCGCTGTCCTTTTCTACGTTCGACGCTGTCGGCAAATTTCAAACAACGTAGGAACAACACGATAGTTGCACACGTTCAGACCCGAGGCTTGTGCAACTATCGAGGGAATACTGTACTCCAACCTGACTCGCGGTGTACACGTGCACCGTGAAAGAAAAATGGTCAGCCTGTAACACCATACCTGGGGTGGAATTGTAAACGTCGTCGCTCTATCGTCCTGCGAAACGACTTCGATACACTGATACGGCGTCTGGATAAACTAAGCCTCCGAAAAATGATTATTCAAGAAATTCAGCGAATTCGAGCGACCTATGTTAATTTAAAAAATAGAAGAAAAAACCCCAACAGGCCGGCACACTACCTAAATGCCACAAGCTTAGATTCAACGGCCAACAGCCATTGTCATTCATTGCGAAGTTAACAAAACGATGGAAGGGTCGCGATATCCGCTATCGATGGCCCGAAGATTAATATGAAAGAGTTCGCACAAAGAACACCGACCGCGAAGCGACCGGGTTAAAAAGTCACCGTTCATCGGCTCGACGGTGAAGTCGAAGGCGGGGGCGAGGAGAGTTTGCTCTTCCTCGGTCTAATTCATTCGTAACTTCTACCGTTCCAACGGAGAGGGAACATTGAAGAAGGGTTGGCGGGGCTTGGGGAGGGAAAGAAGAAGTCGTCGCGGGGCCGAATGGGATGGGGCGAAAGCTGAAAGACGTAAAAGCAGTCTGCGGTAGGCAGTGAAAAATCTCAAAGCCATTCCTCATCTGTCCTCGGCGGGGAGGCAGAGAGATGGAAGGGGAACTCGACGTCGATCCAACGGCAGTGGCCGTGCTCTGGGCGAATGCCACCCGCATCAGATAATATTTAAATTGATGATAAACATTTATAAAAGCGTTTTGTTATACAGAAAACATATTTGGATCATTGTGCGCCGGCCGCGCGCCGTTGGAATGAGGATTATGAATTCAGGGGACCGGCCCGAAAGCCATTGTCCGTCGGCCCTCTCATCTCCATAACGGGTCCCATCTTACTTCATCTTCAGTCCCTCTTCTTCGACCTGTGCATGGTTGCTCCTTGCTCGTTGCTTTTCTTTCTACCCTCTCACTCCCCCTCGCTCTCCCTGTGTCTTTCTTTCTGTTGCTTCCACTGTTCTCTCGTATCTGTTTCGTCTCAACAACGATTCTTGAGCACGGACGCGGCGGACTCCACTCTGGTTCCACCTTCTCTCGCCCAGAGGTGGCCCCCACGCTCGCCATCTCTCGCTACCGCGTCTCCGGTGTAGCCGTGTCCCGCCTTTGTGCGGCCAAACTCGACCCGATCCCGAATCGTGATTGTTTTCTCCTTGCCAGCCTAAATTGTCCAAATGAATGCGCGACCGCTGCAACGCGACGCCGCCCTTTCGCATGTGGATGCCTCAGTTCATATGAATGGAGTTAAAAGTCGCCGGCATTAATCGGTCCAGCTGTAGCAGCGCGATCCTATCGTTACGAGAATTCTTCTATGAAGGAGAAACGGAAGAGGCCGGTAAAATAGGAGGATCTGTTCGTACTTCGAAGCTGAGTGAGATTCTTGATCCTTCGAGAGATTACATATTAGGGTTTTAGGAGAATTGTTTTTACGATTCGGTGTAATTTGTACCTGATCGTAGTTTCAGTTAAGAGCCCCTTATTGGAGTGGAGGAGAAAATTAGAAAACCTATCCTAGTTGTAGCCCGTTAAAAATGTGGAAGAAATTGAAGTTAATAATTAGTGAACCCAGTTTAATGATATGTATATTCTTGCAGCGCGTCGCCAGTTGTATTCGCCGCGTGTTCCTTCTTAACACCTGTCCACGCGGCCCTTATACGTCTGCCTTATCTTTCCGCTCGCATCAAACGCTTCTCACTCACGGGGCCAATAACAATAAGTAACTCCGACGTGGAACACGTAGAGACTAGCCGGTGCGTCCAACGAAATCGTATCACCGAAAACGTACAACGTTGTTCTGCACAATATAGGTGTCCGTGTTCCACGGTGTCCCACCCTTCCGTTTACCTTGCCATCCGGGCGACGATCGAGACGAAAGATTCTCGAAGGCAGCGGAGGCCGGTTAATTCGAGCGTGCGCCACACCCCGTCGTGTTCCACGGAAAGGTATTCCTCTTTTCTCTACACGCTCGTGGCGGTCTTTCGTGCGTCATCACGCATCAGTCGCGCAGGTAACGACAACGGGCAACGGTGTCAAAAAAGCGCGAGGCATACGAAATAAAAGAGGAGGAAAGGGAAAAACAAGAAACCGAGGGAGGAAATCTGAGAGGGCCGAAGGATTACGAGGACCGAAGAGATCGAACGAAGGTGATAGTGCGTGGTACGTTCTGACGCCTGACTTCCAGGGCCGACGAATAAAATTAAAACGTTTTCGTCGGCCTGTCAACTAACTGTGGGAGGCAGGAGCGCGGTCCTCGGGTAGATTCTTTCACGGATAACACCTCCGACGGCAATTCCGTCCTGAAATCGGTAAAATCGTCCGGCGGCGAATGCTTTCTGCAAAAAACTGCACGGAATCCCATGAATTTAATTACCGTCACCGTTATAATACATTCAAAAGTCGGACGGTGTAACCAGCTCCACTTCCCCTTCTGTATCTTCCACAATTCCCCTTGGATCACGATGGCCACCTAAACGTCGGCGTCCTCCGGTGCCCGACTTACATTTACTCGGGCGCGCGTAACGTGTCACGGCCAATAAAGTCACCTGCGCGTCGACGATTTGCATATTACAGCTATCGTACACGTCCTGCCCGCGAAATAAATTTCATCGCCGTGGACGCGCACCGATTTTGCAGCGGTAACGAGAGAGGACTGGCCTGCCTTTCGCCAAGCCCACCTCTGCGCTACAAGAATTCTCCGTGAAGCCGCGGAAAAATAAAACGAGCCCCGTCGAAGGACGGTCTTCGGTGTCACTTCGAGGATAAATATTAGTAGCAGGTTTCACCGGATCCGGCTTAGTCAGCCGTGAAAACATGGACGAACGGCGACAACGAGAGGATGCGAAAGGATGTCTGGGCATTCCACACGACCACGGAGACCACGGACGTATGCACGTACGTCGGGTTTCGCGGGAGAAAAAAAACGAAACCCTTGATGGGGGGTACCGATTGCGAGACTCCCTGTGTCGGTATCTTTCTACGCTTTCACTTCGGAATACAAACTGGTGACAAGTTTTCAATATTATATTAGAATCGCACTCGAAGATGAATACATGGAACGCCCGAGTCACAACGAGATATTATACCAACGGAAGAGTATTAATAGAAATCACTTGACAATTAATGGCTTTGTTCTGAGTACATATACCATGCATCGCTCTCTTTCTCGCAACGAGATTGCAAGCGTAAGAATGCAAAAGCTTCCTCGAAACGAGGAACCGCGCCAACGATTCCGCCCATTCTATCAACTTGTTAAAAAACCGGCAGGTTGTCTTATCCACTGTACGCTGTATTCTACACTAATTATAAATCGTTTCCTGCCTCGCGGAACGGCGCCAGCGAGGCCAATGTGAATCCGTCGTTGGCAATTAACGTGGCGGATGTATTGCAATTTATTAGTAACGTGCAAGCTTACTTAGCCGCGTTCAAGGCGGAACCGAGGATCTCCGGTAGCTGGTGGCCTGAGCCATTGTGCCGCGATGTACCGGTGCCGGTGGTGTTGCGGTATATATTTCGCCAGGCCGGAACGATTATTAATTCGGCTACCAGTTTCTCGGGACGGTGCTAGCCGTAAACTATAATAACAATAAGACCACGCGATTCACGCTTGTCGTCGCTGTTTCGTCGGCTGCTTCGATTCCCACGGGACTCCTTTGCCTCGAGATTCCCTGGATATCGAAACACGTTCACGTTTCCATACGATCTCGCTTGTGAAAACTTTATTCGACCGCCACTCTCGCAGCGTGGCTCTTACTTTCTGCTCGTAGCACGGCGTACGCGTGGAATAGCAAGTTTGCTCGTAAGCAACCGGTCGCAACTTGTGGCGGAGGAAAACTTCGCGCGTCGAGAAGTTTTCTGGGGGGAACGAAAAATGGTCGCGTGTATTTTCTCGGAGAAACAGCGTCACTTTTATCCCCGTTGGAATAATTTCGTTTTTTGTTTGTTTTTTTCTACCTTCCTGTACGTGCCGGTGAAACGCAGTCGCTTTTAGCGTAATGATTTTCTTCCATTTTTTTGACGTTGCTGTTTATTCTTCGCTATTGTTTACGCGGTGCACGATATTAATGGCGAGTAGTAATTCGTGTCAATGGAGCTGTGTATTATCAGGGGACAAGGTGACTAATTCCACGGAAAATGGAGCGCAGCACGTTTTCCCGGATGCGAAAGTACAAATTCGAGGGATGTGAGAATAAAACAGCGCGGAAAAATTCCAGCGTGCAAGTTTCCGCCATTTCTCAAAGAGCTTTCCGCGAAAACCTTGGCGTCGTTGCGAAACGGCCGGCTAGAAATTCTGGCCACCGCCGAAACAAAGCATTCGGATGAAAGGGGGAGATAGTCTAGACAAATCGCGCGCCACTGTGCTTTCACCATCGCGTCTTGTTCCTGGCGACACTTTTTCGACTTATCTCGACGCACGAGATCAACAAGCCGCGACGCCATGGACAAATGGCGGGTGGCATAGTTTTTCCAAACGGCGACATTTCAGCGAAACGTCTGCGGGCAATTTCCGCCGTTGAGGATGACAAATTCGCGGCATTGACTCGCTTTTGCACGCCACAAGGGAGAAGGTACATGGCCAGGTACGAGCAGTTCTATCGTTTTCATGAAACCCGACGCCTTCAACCGAGCTCGCGCAATTCCCATGGGGCGCGTATGAACCGTCCCCTGTTGGTCAGAAATTTCAGGGGCTTCCGTGTAATAAGTTGTCACCGACATATCGACCCCCATGAATACTTTGCAAGTTTTGTTGCTGGGGATTTGAAGAGGTCAAACGGGTTCTTTGAGTATAGAAATAGAGGAGGTAATTAGACGTTTCAGGTTGTACAGCATTGTACCTATTTTTATTCGTGGCCTGATATTTGTTCGATAATACTGGCTGGTGTTGCATCGGTACTGTTGCAAATGTAAAGCAAGGAAAGTTCGCGTAAATGTACGCTCTGTTTGCCTCTCAACTTCTAATTGGCATCAACTTCCAGGCGCAATTGAATTATACACGAGGTCTAATTGACTCTACTGGTGGATTCGACTGGCCGTGCATATTGACAGAAGATTGATTGCCTAATTGCAGCCGGCATTTAAAGATTCATGTGCAGCACGTTTCTGAGAGCGGTGCTTGATTATCTGTGCAGTGCAAATCGCGGATGAAATTGGCGGACTGCTGCAACAATCGGTCAGGTTAAATCTGCAAACGCGGTTGCACGATCCCCAAAAATTTACATTTTCCGATCGAAAGAAATAAAAAAGTTTTATTAAAATAGACTCCTCACGGACGATCGACCGCCACGTGTTAAGAAACCCTGCACGAGTAGCAGACAACCGGATTGAAAGAAATTTCGCCCCGAAATCAGGCACAGCAGAATCTCTGGCACAGCTCGCGAATTTTGAGAAAGGTCGAGCGTGTCGGGACCTGGCCACGTTTTTCCTTCCACCGCCTTCGCGATGGTTCGTACTTGCGGCACGCGGTGGCGAGCAATTATTGAAAAACGATTTGCCAGGCCGCACAATATTCCGCAATTCTAGCTATCGCTGATACACGTCGGAGTTCGTTGGTTTCTGGGCTGATCGTAGCTAACCATCGAACCGCTGGTGTCCAAGCCGCAAACGTTCGACCGCCGGTCGTAAAGCGTTTTAACGAGCGGTGCATCGCGCATCGGAATTGACATCTTTCGCGGCGCTAATTTATTTTCCACCTAAACACAACGGAATGAATCGTGACGCGCGTGGAATGGCAGCTATTTCTCCACTTCCTTCCGCTCTTTTTCCATTTCCAATTAATAATGTTTTTCCCTTGAATGCATACGGCTGCATAGCTGTATCAATTGAATTAATCAGTTTATCGATTAGAGATAAACATCGACCAGCTTCCTCTGCCCGCGTCCGTTCAATATCAATTATAATCTGAACGCGGCTTAATACATTGACGTTCGCCCGGAGATTAAATCGCAACGGTGTGAAAAGAAAGCCGCAAACACGTGGAATGCTCCGTGCAATCGTGTCCGGTGATAAATCGAGTTCACGGCTAGAGGTGGTATCCGTAAAGTTTTCCAAGCGACTAATAGTCGTTCGAATGTGCGGGCAAACTACTTGCCGCGGCTGATCAGAAACGGCGTGCAGCACGGTACTAATCCACTTACGTAACCTTTGGCGCATGCACGCATATGCACCGGTGAGCGCGTGGCATTCATGTAGGAAGCCGAATGGCAGCTCGGCAAGCAACGATCAACGCTTCGGCGAACGCACAGGGTTACCCCCGATACGAGGAATGCCAAGCAGCCGAAAATCCTCTGGCTCCTTTGTGAGATTACCGTGATAAAGCCACCGAAATTCCCCAGTAAACCTTCGCCAGTATTCCGTGCTGCGCGCGCGTCGATCATACTCCGTTGATATATCAGATCCTCCATCGACTGACCACGATGCCTAACCACCGACGAGATATAGGAATAGACCAGCCGTACAAAGTATTCTTTCGCCCCGAATTCCCGGGGCATTGAATACCCCTTATCATTTCCATGTCACTCGCAAAGTTGCCAGCAGATTATACAAAAGTAACGAAATCCAGTAGGTTGACCCTGGAGTCATAGGTTCAGTTAAAACTTGGGCCACTTCGGTATCAAACACACGATTGTTCTTTCAGCTAGATGCCTGTGGGTTTCTCTCGTCCACCACCGTATCAATGTATTCTTCGTAGCTGCGCTGTACCCTGGGAAACACCGGTGACGGGGATTCTCTGCGCATACGCTTGAAACGCGATACAAAAAGTTGCGGTGAGACGATTCGCGGACACGATCGCGAAAAGGTCGAACAGTTGGGGAACAAGAGACGTAGAACGAGGGTATCGTGTTCGCGGGAAGCGTGGCGGTGTTAAAGTTGCCCTGCAGTCAAAGAACGCCTTTGCTGTGCAGTTTCAATTACCACCGGGAGATACCGTGCAATTTTCAAGAGACGGCAGATGAAAAAAGCTAAATGAATTCCGGGAAGACCGAGCGCAGGATGAAGCTTCCTTAGAAGTAACGTAATTGAAACATGTGGTAGGTCATGCAGACTGGGCTGCGTCGATATTCTTGTACATATGCCGAGGGAAACAACGAAATCTCGGAGCAAAAGAAACGATAAATTGATTTCTCTAATTCCTCGTCGGACCGCCGAAAAGAGAGAAATTGCAGCGGATTTCCTACGTAAGCTATGGACTCGTCAGTCCAAGCAGTTGGACGGATGACGTCCATTCATCTGCCCCACTTTCCGTCTGTACTTCTTTTTTCATCCATCTCCAGGGAAATACCGTTCCTCCGTTCTGAAGCTCGCCTCGCCTCGCATCAATTTCTTCGCGCTGGCACGAAAGTGAATTTCTCGGCTGGAATCTCGTTCGAGGGTAACGAGGATTCGCCAGGTAGCGTGGCGCCGCGGCGCTCGAATTAATCGGCACGTTTCAACGTATCGCTCCTGACCCGTTGTTCCGACCCGAAATACCATCGCGGCCGATGAAACTTTATTGCAGCGATAAACAAAGAAAATAGAACCACGCCCACGCTATCCTCCGCGATTGTAAACGTACTGATAAAGAAGGTGTAAATTGTTCCATGGCAAAATATAAATCACCGGGGACCACTAGATTAATCGAAGCCGATGCTGCTGGCCCGATGCCACGAGCCTCGCGAGACGAGTGCCTCGTTTTTATGGCACCGCAGTGTTTCCATGAAATCGAGGGTATTTCAATCCGGTAACGTTCAGGAGTGTATTCGATACGGATAACTGTTGGCTTTGATTGCGTTTCACCCGGAGGCGCTATCTTCAATTCAATGGTCTCCAAGAGATTCGCAAAAAAAAGAAAGTATAAGAAACTAGCTTTCCATAACAAGCACTGCTATCATAATGCCATTTTCATCAGTGACACGATGCTGTTCCAAAAATGGGTACACCATTCGCATCTACTCCCGTCCGATTGTCTACACGAGGTCGGCCAATCAGCGAGCATCTATTTCCTCGGCACCAGTAACGAAACTGTCAACGGCACGCAGGAAAAACACGGCTATCTTTTCAGGACAGAAATAAAGCGCTCGTGGAGCAGAGAGGGGTAAGTCACTGGATGGATAACGTTGTGTACGAGCAAGTAGCCCGGTATCACGCTACGTTTCCTCCCACGTCACAATTCGACGTCTCTTTTCACTGTTTCTTGCCGTCGCGTCGCGTCGCTTTGGCTCGCCGTCGAGGACATAGAAGAAAGAAGAGAAACGACGGTCGAGAGAGCGGGGTCGGCGGAAAAGAGACACACAGGGCCAGCCCCCTTTTTCTTCCTGGCCATCTTATTGCGGCTCATTACTGCACGCAGGATGTGCCGGCCAGCAAAAGGTTTGTCCCGGCGGTGAAACCAGTCGAATGCCAGGTGCCCGGCCACGCTCGCCAGCTCCTGAACGCAATACATTATCCGGCGAGGCGAACGGCAAAAAGTAACTTACGACCGTTTGCTTGTCAACCTGGTAATGGCGTAAGCTCTTACCATCATAATCGGATGACAAGGGCCGTACGCGCAGAAAACCCTCGCCTCTTTTCTACAGCCGGCGTACACACAATGGGGCGGATCGAAAATCGCAGTTACGTGAGCCCCGTTGCCCGGCGAATTGAATTGAACGCGTCTCGCGCGGATACAGAGAGAAATGGGAATTCCGCTGGCAGGCTACTCTCTGCGAGTTTTCGCCGAATATCCCGCGGACATGCAACGCTTTTAATTCTCCGAGTATATATCGTATACGCTCTGATTCGATTGCGTTTCCGCTTGAAATGGAGGGAGCGGTCGTGGACGGGTGCGATTTTTTACGGTTCGTGCTGCGTTTGATGTAAGATTTGGTAACACAGGTGAACGTATTGCTATTCTACGAATCTAATGTTGCACCGTTTCGCCGTTCCTTTGGATTTCACGTCTTAGGAGGTATACGCGAAAAGAGAGAGCGAGGATGAGATATTGCATATCACTAAGCTCCTACTGCTCCCTTGTTCCCGTTCCCGTGATCAGCGACCTTAATTTCTCAAGCAATCTCCCGAATGCAGCATAGAGAAAGGTGACGCAATCGCGAATCGCTTCGGCTGCCCAGATCCTGCTTAATTACCTCAAACGCTTTAATTTACGAGGCCCGCAAAAACGTCCGGCAGGAAACCGGGACGGCAATGAATATATGCCGGCGAATAATTAATCTATTAACGATTATTGCTTCCCTAACGTGGCCGGGGTCTAATTGGTCGTGAGGCGTGACACGGTAACGCTGCGAGCAAAAGCGGTAGCCAGCAGCTCTTCCAAATGGAAGCATCGTTAAGAGTGAGCCATTAAACCGACACAGCGGCCGTTCTACCAATTAGCTGTAATACGAGTTAAGTAGGCAAATACATAGCTGGAATTTATCTGACGAAAACCAGCGATCCGTGGCTTTCACCGATAATCTTTAACAAGCCGCGAGTATTCACGGCCCTTGCGCGTTCCACGCGATGCTGTTGCGTGCGAACGATACCGCTGATAATTTGTCGAATTTACAGATAATTCGTTCTCGCTGCCGAGTACCGAGGAATTCGAAGATTCTCAGATGCTATCTCGTACCGCTAGGCAGCCCGAGTCCCCCGGAATCTCCCGCCTACTGAACGCTAACACGCCGATCGTGACTCCGCCGTGGCGGCCAGTTTGTTCCTTTCAACGGAAACTCAATACGGCTTTAATTCCTCGCCAACTTAAATTAATCTCCTCTGCCAGCTCTTCGCGGCCTCTGCCGACTCAATTGTTCGCGTCGACACGCGAAAATTTCACTCCGTGCGGCCAAATAGAATGTCCACTTTTGTTAGCCCACCAGAATGACAGAAAACGCATATTGCCGACTCATACGCAAAAGTATGCGCCACGTAATCTCCGGGATCGGGTAACCAGCAGCATCCACCTATTCGTCCCCGAAGCATCATAAAGTATATCCTCTCTGCCCCACGGTAGGAGTTATCGTATACATGTATCGCGGTCGTCCTACGTTGAGGCAAGCAGCGCCACCAAAAAACCACCATCCACGCATATGTAAAACGCATCTCGAAATGAAGCCCGGCCGCGTTCCAGATAATGCGGCGCCACTGCAAGTTATTTACCATGTTTAAAGTGAGCAGCCCATCCCATTATACGAGGCTGCACGAGCAGAAAAGGGAGACGGGCACACAGGCGAGGGCGAACGCGTGCACGTTCACAGGCATACGTGCACGCAGAAACGCGGTCGCGATGCCACAGATTGCTGCCTCGCACGGATAACAGTCATCTCGGACAATAAGGCATAAAAGGTGTAAGCGGTCCCGAAGATCATTGCCATACGAGCAGAGCGAAGAAGGCAAGGGAGTTAAGCAGGGCAGAGCAAAGCTGGAGCGGACGCGAAGCTATCATTGCATCTCCTCATTACCATAACTAGTTCCACCCCTTCCACTCTGCGCTTGTCTTCGTTCATACCTCTTAGGCCACCACCTTATGCTCATACTCCTTCTTTTCCCTACTGTGTTCCACCTTCCTCTGTCTTTCGGCGTCCATGCATCATGCCTGATACACATTCACGCACACCGTGGACCACAGCCGCCCAACGGAGACGGAGAATGAGAAAGGGAAAAGCAGTGGATGGGGCAGGGACGTCGGGGACATCAGAGAGGAAGCTCGAAGAGGTTCTCGAGAAGCAACCACGGCGCCAAGTAAACAGCTGGACTCGCGACGTGCGGAGGTTTGCCTCATAAATTGATGCACGGCTGGGAAATGGAAGAAACATGGTGGATGGTTGAAATACTGGACGAATCCCCCTTTGAATCGCGACGGCGTTATGCTCGAACGATTTTTCTCTGCTTCTTCTATCGAAACTTGTTACCGCTCCCCACTTGGATTAAACCAACTAGCACGATGCTACTCCTTCACTGTTTCTCCCTCGAGGCTTGTAGATAACACGAGTTGGCGCTTGCTGGAGCGGGATCCCGTCAATTCAACTTATTCAATGATCGAGCGATGGCCGCTGCGAGACGCGCTCAAGAATATTACGGCTGGTTACATGTTCTTATAAGGTAGCCCTGACATCGTCAGCGAAACGAAGGGCGGGAGGAAACATACGCCGAGAATTTCTGCCGTTCTACCGCGATGCAACCGCAACAATGGCATTAAGCTATATCTAAAGATATGGCCGGGCGCGCGCCTTATAAGATCAGCCCGGAGCACGGGAATGAAAAAGGCGAAGAAAAGCAGGCCAGATAATGAGTCTTCTTTTAAGACGATAAAACACGTACCCCGGCTATTTTGCTTCCCTCACGGTCTAACTCGTGATTGTCTTCGAAGTACAACAACGATCTATATCCATTCTTCCCAGCCTGTCGAACGTTCCCCTTTCTTCCTTTCCGTGCAACGAAATTAATATTTTTCGCGAAAGTCCCGGTACGACGTGAAGAGAAGTAGAGGAAAGGACCAACTCATTACTGGCATCGGTGAAGATACCCTCGCAGCTGCTGCGGCGAAAAATATGAAAACACGCCTCGTTGAACGAATTCTGCCGCGATGAAGCGGGCTGCGAAAGGGCAGCTGAGAGGAAGAACGAGGGAAAGAGAGGGGCGAAGAAAGGGAAGAGTAAACGAGCGGACCAGGAAGGCGATTTCGGTTAACCTACACAACTTCCCCAAGCTCAACCCTCCGTCCACGCGTTCATCTTCGTTGATGCGCTGCCAGCGCAGCGCCATAAACATGTATCTTGCGAAATGAGGAATCTCATCGTCAACCGGATCGCGGCAGCTCGCATAAAAACGTGTCACGCACGCTCCGCGCAGCATGGTAGCAAGAAAGTAGCCGGTTCGTGAAATCTTGATGAAACTAGCCTCGTTCTCCACGCGTTAACCTTCGAGTTCCGGAGACGGCTCACGAAAAAAAAAGAAGTAAATACCAGACCGAGTGATATAACGGCGGGTGCGTGACTCTCATAAAAGAACGTCGCGAGCTCCTAGGGGTGAATCGCGATTCTGACTCCAGCACCGATGTCGAAATCGCGATAGCAAATGCGAAGACCGATTTCCATAAGCTATTCTGAAATCTCGAGTTGTCTAAAGGGTGCCCTATGCAGCGACCACGTGTCCTTCTTTCATCCCCGATTGCCCGATACCGATATCGCGAATTCGGTATTCGGCGAGGATTATCGAACAAAAGTATCGTAGATCCGTAAGCCTGCGATACAGCAGTCAATGCGATGTATCAATGGCGTCCTGCGACGTAAGTCCATCCCCGTCGTAAAGGGCTGACGAATAATCGTGACACAGTAGCAAACGCTGGCGATTCAGCCGTTTCTCCCGCGAGAGAACGAGGCTAGAGCGCGCCTAACAGTCTTTGAAGCGGGCCGACCATGTAGCAGCATTTTTGTTTCGTTCAGGAGCAGTAAAGGCTCTGGGGAATTTCGATACAATGCTAGGCTCGCGGTGCTGTGCGGTCGACAGAAAAGGGTTGCAGCACGATGCGGGCAAGGGACTACGAGGTAAAACTGCACGGTAAAGCTGACTCGGCAAAGTCGACTTTGCACTGGCGTATGGTGGAATCGGAGATATGGAAGAGCGATCAACTCGCAGGCGAGCTGAGTGGAAGGATGTCGAGTTGCAGCCTTTCTCTATCCGTTCTCTAAAACCGAGTCCGTCCTGCCATCCATCTGCTTCATTGCTGCGCCGGCATCTTCTGGCCGGCTCTAGTATATCCAGGTATGTGTACCTGGACTCTTCTTGGATCCGTCACCATCCGAGCGTCGTCTAATCCAGTTTCGCCCCCAAGATTGCACTCTAAGCCGGGGATCGTTAAGAGCTGACAGGTTTGATCCTTTGTATCGTCCAGGACATACGACACCAGTTGGAATGTCTGTTTCACCTTGCCAGCCTTGTCTCTCACGCGAAGATAAAAAAAACTAGCAGACGGCAGAAACAATTATTGAGGATTTTTCTTTCGACGCTATTCTATTCGAGGATCAAAGTCACGACATTAAATCGCAAATATTTTCTTCGGCAGTGTAGTAAATTCTACAGCCCGGCTGTTTCAAGAAATGCATACTTTCGTGCTTAATTTGCGCCAAGGTTTTATGGCTATTCCCGGCGAGCATGACGGGGCAAACGACAGAAAAGTAGATTAATTACGTCAAACGGCTGACGAGTGTTTTACTACTTGGTAGTTCCACCGAATTCGGAGCGAGGTTTAGTCAGCTGACTCTCTGTCTTCTCATTAATCCCTTTCGTGGAATCCCGCCTTCTTCCCGACGTCAAAGTAAACTTTGGGGGGAGACTGGGTATTTGCTTGGCCGCTGTTTGGCCAGACGTTTTAAAATACCACGTATCTCGCGATCGAGGGAGTTGCAGTCTAAACGTTGCGGCCAGTTACTCTGTCGTGGCGAGAGAAAATGACGATGCCTACGGTTCCGCCGACCACTCGAGCTACGTCAACACTCGTGTGGCTTCGCTCTCGGTTGCCGAGTGAAAGTATATAAGCTTATTCGTGTGACGGATCATCCGACAGGCGGTGGAATTTAAAGTGTCCCTTGGTCAAGCGCAACAAGATCAAACCGACCCTCTCGAGGCTGTTTTACGATTAGGAAAGAGAAACGTTGCCCCACGAGAATAGCTATCGAGGCATTCTCACGACCGTAATATCTGAATGCAATTTTTTTTTCTTTCGCCTTGAATCACCTGACGTCCCCTCGAGAACGTCGTAAAGCTTGAAGAAGCAAACTGCTGACACAGCCATCCTCTGTGTCGGAGAAACAATTTCGATCGAGCAAAAATTCATAATCGCGAGTGGAAGGATTAAATTGCGATCAAGCAATGCGACAGAATTGTCGTTAAGAGGGGCACAGCAAGCCGAGCAGCGCGCTTAAACATGCAATTACTTACTGCAAACGAACCTGAAGGATAAGTCGGCGAATCCTCTTACGCACGGTTCATAATTACGCCAGAAATTGTAAGGCAAAAAAGAGGCGGATAGAAAAAACGGAGGACCGCAATAAATACGCAGTTAGCGTTACATTTGCTTGGCCGTATTTTATTTCGCGCAAAGTACCGCCAGGCGAGCACGGTGGAATTAAAAATGAAAAGTCCCGCGTGCACGGGCTTTGCTTAAAGAATGGCCCATTAGGAAGATACATTTCGCAGACGTGGATAGGAGACAAAAGCCCGTATCAGTAATTGGCTTAGCCACAATACAATCGATGAATCCTAGCCGTTCGGTAGGAGGAACCAATAGAAGTTGAGCCCAATTTAGTAAACTCGCGTTAACTTTCTCTTGTATCTACGGGAGCCACGCTTCACCAAATTCCCGTTTCCGTCGAGTCGAAACTTATTGAACGACGTCTAATTTCTGCTAATTAGGTAACACTCAACGACGATACTGCAAAACGTAGCAAACCACGATTCTGGAATTTGTAGCCGCTTTTCTACGAGAATACCAATGCCACAGAATAATATATACTTGACTGAATGACGTGCATTTGGTAAGCCTTCAAGACGTCATTGGAATTCACTTGCCATATTTCTGCCGCTGTTCTCCGCGGATTCATTAAATCGCTCCAAAGCTGACTTGGTCAGAATTCCAGGAATGGTCACGTTCCTCTAGCGACGATCGCATAATCATCGATCTCACCTACACAATTTAATTCTTCACGAAAAAAGTACGTGTTCTTTGTCCTGGAATTGTTTTCGGCGACCTGTCTTTCCCGAAATTCCTATCCTAGCAGGCACCAGGCCAATTTGGATATTTCGCCGCCGTTCGTCAAAATGCGGAGATCGATAAACATGTCAACTGGAAGGTCTTATCGCCTGGTTTCCAACATTGAATATCGAAACGTGGTAACGCGGTGAGGCCAATCATTGTTTCACCTTCGCCCGACTGTGACCGTGGCCACGTAATTTTGGCATGATCGGCTGCCCGAAGTTATCGTTATTTATCGCTGAATCGTATTTCAGGGCTCAATAACTATGTGCTCGCGTGTCTACGAATCTGCATACGTATCGAATCAGTTGTCGGACTCGTATCAGCCGCCGATAACAGAGCGACGTATGTATTTACGAGACATACGTGACTCGTGACAGCGGGGATCATTCGGCTTGCAAGCACTGCATTAATTCCACCCCTAACAAACGCCGCTGTATATGCACCGTTACTTTATAAGGTGTACGCGGTATAGGGACGACTTGCAAACATGCAAAGCGAGAAAGTAAATTAACTTTACGAAATATGATAATTGTGAGCAGCGACGTATTATACATAATTGCCATATATTGTTCACCGAGAGTTTCAACAAACAATACCCGGTTAGTGGGTTTCACAATCCGCGAGCATCTTCTAGCGAGTTGCGCGGTTTCCTCGCTTCGTTTATCCTAAATGGCCGCCGTTAACGATGAAACCACTAAAATGAACAATGAAACGGCCCTCTTCAAAAGTGATCTATATGCGGTCGAATTAATTGTATGTCACGTGGATAACGTTGATTTGCCAAAAGGACGCAAATTGGATATTCACAAGACAATAATTGCCGAACGCTCGTTTACCGGAATTCGCGAAAGAGCGATAATATTGTTCCTCCCCTCGACCCCGTCTACTCTCCGGCGTTAGATCGTTTGTCCCGCGACCGCCGCATAATTTAATAATTAAATGACGGTAATGACAGCGGATTTTAGCGACCCAATAATTCACGCCACGCGACAACCCCGCTTGCCCAGCGGTCCATGGGACTCGGATCAAATTAACAATAATCTAATAACATCTGCATCGCCGATACCAGCTCGCGGTCATTGTAAACGAACAAACGTTACAAGGCTAGCCATCTATGTGCATACCAAAATGCCCGAGGACTGAGAAAATTCTCGTCAAAAATCATTCGCCACCCGGCACGCTGCACCAGGAAAGTCGGACAAGATATATAGTCAGACACACCGGCACTCCTTGCATGCTTCACGCCCAGCCAACCGAATTTTTTACAATATCGGTCCACTCATCGAGATCGCCCGTCGAAGAAGTACATACTTCTCGTGTACTCCCTTCCACGAAGATAAGAGAGGATCGAGGGGGGAAGAACGCATTATAATACCGATCCACATTTGTAAAACGAATCGCGATCCATCACCCAGCAGCATAATCTTAAGCCACGGCGATCCACTCGTCCCTTTATCTTTCGATACTTTTATTGTTCTCTGTCGGGAAGATTGCTTCGGTCCCGGTCTCGAACTGGGTGGCACGATCTTTACCGTTCACGCGTGTCGGCGTGTATCTCGACGTCGGGTCACGTCGCAACGTTGCATCGTTCAACGGCAAGTTTTACGGCGATGCTAAAGCCGCCCCTTGACGCACAATACAAATGGAACGGGGGGGAACAAAACAGAAGCAGAGGATCACGAGGTGCGCGTGCTGTCCACGGCAGGCAGCGATTTCACGGCCACCACACGATTCCTGCCACCGCCGCTTCGACGGACTTTTAATGAGTCCGCTAGAGAGCGAAACACGCGTGGCTGCGTCTCTCTACCGCGAAACGATATTTGTTCCGTGGAATTGCGGGGAATGCGAGCCGCGGTTTGCATAATGAGGGGGCGAGACGTGATCCAGCAGCACACGGGTACCCCTTCACGGCTTCAAGATCCTTTCACCCGTGTATACAGTGCTTTTTAGGGAAACTCGGATACCGTATCTCCGTGCTTAACATTTCTTTTTACGTGAAGAAGCTTTAAAACGTGCTTACCTCTCTGCGCGAGGACTCGAAACGCACGGCTTGTGGCAAGGGGAGTAGTAGTCCCCTCTAGCCAATCGACGCGTGGCTGTAGTTAGCGGTTTTTAAATCCATCTTGCGAGCTTTAGTATAATTTTAAACTCACTTCTTGCGGTATCCTTCCTTCGTTTTTTTAAATATATTTTGCGATTGCAGACGATGTGTAATAAATAGCAATTACAAGAATGAAACGGTTAATTAGGGAAATGAGGGTTTGATTTGATTGCTGGCTCTGGAAAGCCGTAAGGACAATCGTGCTAGCGCCATTAAAATCATTCGAGAGGGGACCCGTTCGAATTGTGAGATTTAAATGGTCCTTCTCGGAAGGATTTGGGTCTGAGTAATCTCGTCTCGAGAGTCTAGACGCAGCCCAGGGCGCCGAACTGCTCCAAAGACGGCGAGAGGCGAATCAGCATGCGAGGCATGGCTTCGGGCCGAGAAATCTTTTGATGCCATTCGCATAGAGGAGAGTCCTCCATACAGTCGTTCCAGGCATACATTTCGCAACAGACTACAAATCCCACCCTGAATGCCATTATGCGGTTCCTCGGCGGACACCTAAAGTGCCGGCAACGTAATTACCGTAGTCGTAATAATACAGTTTACTAGCTAAACTAATTTCTTCGCGAGCTCGCCCCTCTTCACTGTCGTTACTGCGACGGTAAAATCCAACCGGTGCAATTGTACGTTTCTGAAAATTAAAACCCTACTCTTTACGTTATAGTTCAACGCTTGTTGTATGGCCACTTACTTAACGTTTGCCGTTAAGTGATAGTTTTAGAAACACGAAATGCAATTTAATTTTAGAACTGTAATTCGAAAGCGAGATGATCGCTGGAAGCAGGTAAGTGTTACCTCTTCGACTAAACTGGAATCGTAAAATCAATATAGTCCTCTGACGAATGCTTCCGTAGATGCCGAACCAACCCGTAAGAAATTCTATTCTAAGGCGAGCCAGATGATCTTCCCAATTCGTACCAGTTCCCCGGTTTATCTTAAAATATTTCTCGAACGTTCGCCGGGATAATATAATTTACACGAGCGGCGATATCAAAGCCGCCACGCAGTCTGCATGATTTGTGGCATTCAATTTTATTCTATCCGGAACTCACGGTCTGGGACGCGACTCTCAAACGGGATAGCCTCTTTTCCACAGATGGAATTCTAAATAGTTCACCGCGTGGGGGAATTTTGATTCCGTGGCTCGTGGTGTGGACGGTGCCGAACGGTGTTCAAATGCGGCGGAGGACGGTTCAAAAATCGAATCGTCGTGCTAGGAGACTCGTTTCCAACGGAAAACCTCTTACACCACCCTTTCTCGTCGGCCTTTCGAACAATCGAGTTCATTTCAAATGCTATAACACTGCTCCTATTCTGATCCGATAAGCACTGGCGCAGAGTCAATAATGGAATCGACTAACTAAAAGGTTCATCGTCAAAAAGGTGATCGGGCTCCGCAATTGCGCGTCCCCGTTTCGTCTGGTTGTACTGATAAAAAAGAACGAAAGATAAAGGGTAGAGGAGAGAGAGAAAATTGTTCAGCCCACTCAGAGACCCGTTCGAAATCAATAGAATTATCCTAATATTCCATTACGATCTTATCAATTATTTTCGTCCGTGGATATTAGCATACCCCCGCTATTTTCTTCAACGATGCACGTAGAATCGAATTTTACTTCATCGAATCGCGTAGAAAGGCAGGTCGACCTTTCTCAGGGGCGCAATATTTTCCCTCAGGATTCATGTGCCGAGCAAACGAAATAACGATATTAAATGTTGTACACTCGAATGGATTGTATTGATTGTTTCGTTACAGTCCGTGTCCGCGTCAATCCTGGCGACCTGAATTGAAAGCTTGGAAAAGGAGAAAGAGAGAGAGAGAAAGGTAGGGGAAGAGGAAAGCAGGGCTAGAGGGGAAGAGTAAATATTGTTCCCGCGGCTTCAAATTGTCCATGAAACTTTCACACACTGAACTGGACGTCCAGCAGTGGCTTCGTTTCCCGAAAGACCGCAACGTCGCTGGTTCGTGTACTGAAAGATTTTTTGCAATTACATCCGCGTACCAAGAAAAGTCGACCGAAGCCCGAACCGAAAATTCTCCCGAAAACTGCAGTCGAGGTAAACGCGCTAACATTTTCGCCAAACCGTAGGCACATTAACACCACCGCCATTCTGACCCACTAACGAGTCGCAGTTAGCAACAAAGCATTTATTTCTGACCCCGAGGACCACGGGTTAAAAATGGTTTCGTTTTACCCCGATCGCACCTCCGTTTCTTAAATTTGCGCTGCAACTCGCGAACCAGCCGCTCCGCTGCTGAGCATTGATGGCGAGGAATGGCGAAGGGACTTTTAAACAGTGCAGCGCCATCATTTACCGAAGCTGCGTGTATGCACGTGTGTATAGATAGATGAAACTGCATTTACGCCGGATCCTATTTACACAGGGTAAAATCGCATTGGGGGGTTCCCATGCTAGAAGTACCTTGGGAATAGCCCCTGCACGGTTATAACAGCCACCCCCAACCCATTCGCTCATTCACAGCCTCTTCGCCACTTTTCTCCAACGTGCTTGCATCCTACACGTGTCCAAAGGCGTATGCAGATGCATCGCTTGCATTTTTACGCGAGAACGGTGCACGCCGTCCCGGTAAGCACTCTCGCGAGCTTCGGCATTTTTACCATCTTCTCCGCTTCGCTTTTCCGCTCTCTCTTCTACGCCTATTTCGCTATAGCTCGCGCGTATCCGTAACTGCACACGAGTGTATGTATGTACAATATCTATCGCATTTCCCTGCAGCAACGTATGTTGGTAATTTTGCACGCCTTTGAAAAACCTACTATGCACTACAGCGCTGGTTCAGGGACCCCGTGGTGCCCCGTGTCACGGGATCACTGTTTTCTCGTTGTATGTATCTCTTCTGCCGCCAAGCGAATCATTGTATCATTTTCAACCGGTCGGCAATATTATTTTAGTACCCACGGCTCATCTTGCGGACTCGGCCGTTCTTTGTCGATTTATTCAGCCAACCGACAATTTGCCCGGTCCCACCCCGACAATTCTGCTAGTTGAATGCCGCGAGTAGCGCGCCGCGACATGCTATTACTAAACATATCATTTATTCACCAAACAGTCGGAATGCACGTACGAGCTTCTGGTCGGCGACCCCAGCGCTGTACACCGGGCACAATAAAGCCGCCGCGCGGCCCGTGTTTGCGAACATCGAATAGAATTCAATGTGGACACGCGTTGGCAAATATCCGCAAATTCTTTCGAGCCTCTCCTTTCACGGGAGCCAATGGAAAAACGTTTTCCCTACAGTCGTGTGCACGCCGCGTTTGCAGTCGCGCGGCTGCGAATCGCTTGATACTCTTTCATTGCGCGCGGTTCTTTTGACACCGTTGAACGTTGTTCGACGCCGTTGATCGCAAGACCACGATTAACGGGTCAGGTAACGGTTTTCAGACGAGCTATCGGTGGTGTGTGATTGAGGCGCGCGAACGTGCAATCAGGAATTGCGATTTCTTGCGAGAGAGGTTCATTGAAGACTCATTACGCGTGATGTGTGGACGTTTGCAGCCGGCGGCGGGGCACCGATGTAATGACTCTCGGGGGTATTGAACCGTGATTGATGACTATTGAAAGGTAGCTCGATAGGCCGAGTACTTACTGCTTTTTAAGAAAACTACACGCGACAATGCTATTTAGTTTATCAAATAAATAATCCCAGGGTAGCGAAGAATTTTGAATTGATTAAGATGTCTTGACCCAGGATATGTCGCCGATAACATACTTGGTATACGCATTGTATTCGACGTATCTAATATTATGCAAGACTCCCAATCGCTCCCAAACATCTACCTATCCCTGACTGCACAATAAAATGGCAGATCACTTATTCCGCGAAATATTCCACCGACGAATATATTCGAAACGAAGGTCTCGTTTATATTCCAATAGCAAAATCCGCTATCAAGGATCTAAAACGAGAGCTATTCCGCATATCCGGCGAAAAACAGCGTTCCGTTTCATATATTCCGCCGAACAGCATCCACCTCGGACAAGCTAAACTCCAATCTAAATTCCGATGCGCCTAGATCGGAATAGATTTTGCATGTAAGAACGCGAGGGCAAGGCAACGCACGTTCGGACGCCGCGTCGTTTCATAGCGTGTTGGGCAACGTCCAAAAACGCCACCCCCTCTGTTCATCCACGAATACCATCCCCTGCCGTGCCGTGGAGGCAGATTAAAAAATTTCCACGCAGAATTAGAAAACGCTATTTGCCCAGCAATCGTCTGGAACGGTCGTTAATGGATTTCCCGAGCAAGTGTTCCTCACGGCCTCGACGACGACGACCCCGGCGACGACGAAATATGCATCGGCCTGTAAAGGCTCGCCTTGCGGCAGCATTTTCATCCCATTCCGCTGACCTTTTTCAGCCACTTTAGCCGACTGCAGTGGCAAACCGCCGACAATGCGGAATAGGAATTTCATTCTGCGCGAAATGCCGCGGTCGTTCCACGTTTTTTTTTCCTCGGCTGAACACCCGCGCCTGTCCTGCGTCCGGTCCCACACCGTGATTACATTCGACTCGGCATGCGTGTAACGAGAGCGAAAGAGGGAGGCGGCAAGCACCTGGGGCGGATAGCGAAATTTACCGCGCCGTAAAGATCGTATTACCATTTCGTTCTAGATTCGTTTCGCGACGACTCGCGATCAGTGTCAACGATCTGTCGGCCAGAGGTAATCGTGCATTAGAGGAATTTCCACGGCTGGAAGCCGCCCCACGGGCGCCACCAGTTTTCTTCGGGCCGAGTCGAGACCGAAACGACGTTCGAAGGAATCGGCCGACGATTTATCGCGCTGCATTATTTACCCGCGTGCCAGCCGCAGCGTCGGCTCTCGAAACATTCTTTTTCGTGGCACTATTCGCGGATGGTCTGTATATAAGCCGTTCAATATTAATAAGCGTACCCAGACTGGCTTTCTGCTCATTCTGTTCCTCCGAGCGAATGCCTCGCGCTCGTTGATAACGAGGATTTCATGAAGCGTTTCGCGCAATTCCAATTCAATCGCGAAGTAGCGCTGCCCGACGGAGGAATCTCATTTTCAAAGATAACAAATCGTGATCGTTCAATAGCGCGTTTGAACGACGATCCAGTGTCGCCGTGGTCGCTCGTTCAAAAAGTATTCCAGGTAGTAGAGACCTCAAATAGACACCGAGCCACGGATCCCGCCTTGAAACGACGTGCCGAACGGAACAGCGGAGGTTAAACGAAGCGAATAAAAGAATTAGACCAGGAAAATTGAATTCAACCGGATGGAGAGACGAGAGCCGAAGTGGTTGAACACACAAAAGCCGGAGCCCGAAACGGCAAATGTATCAAGAAGCGTACATCTTTAATCAACTTCGGTTCGCCCAGTCGAGCGTTACTTTTATCGATCCTGTTCACTTGAAAAATACCAACTACTATAAGGAAGCTCTCGATGTCGAATGTATTCTCTGCAAATAGCATAGAAAGTGCGACCGTTATTACTGTAACGAGTAAACTCCACCTAAATTGTCCATCAACCCTTAATTCGTTGAATACTATTGTCACGACACTAAACCGCCATAAGGGTTCGTATCTCTCTTAGCGAACGGTACGCCACGAGGCGGAAGGGTGAAGTCAAGCCACGCGTATAAAAGAGTTCGGCTGGTGAATTGGAGGACGAGGAGACAGGGGGGAGCCCGATAAAGGTCGAAGGTATGGTGCAAAACGAGCATCTATAAGGACATGAAATCGAGAGCTAAAAGTCCAGGGTTTGGTCGTCCGGTTGGTCTGGATGCCTGCGGCTGTTCTACTCCCAAGATTACGATCATAACGAAAAACCTTCTCGCTCCCATTGGTCTTCGCGTCTATCTCTGTCTCCCCTTCTTCGCATCTTTCTTTCGTACCCTTATTCTCCTTCCGCCCTCCCCGTTTCTCTTCCCCAGAGCTGCTTCCCTTCTTTTTCTTCCGTACGTCGCTCCGTATGAGAACGTCCGGCGACGCGACGGCTGCATCGCATAGAGTATAGAGCATTGCGCCGCACGGTATGCATTATGGAACGGACGGGCAACGATTCTAGCGGAAAAATTGCGGACACGCGAGACGAACGCGATCTGCAGCCTGACTAGCTAGGTAGATATGTACCTAAGCACCGACCCACCACTCTCGGTTACGCCGTTCTAGTTGCCGGAGAAGATTGCTTTCCTATATTGCATCCCCCGTCTGCCGATCTGCGAGGATGCGCGCGTGTTACGGCTCTTTTCCATTTTAGAGGAGCCCTCGAGATGGTTGGAAATATTGTTCTCGTACGACCGCTTGTCGCACGACGATAAATGGAGTTGTCACGTTTCCCGGATTGTTAAGAAATTATAGGCAAGTCGAATCGACAAGTATTGATTGCAAAACAATCCGGGCAAACCGCATTGCGGTGATTATATAATGCACGTTAATCGGCCAGTCTTTGAACGATACAGAGCATTAGTCATAAGCAAATCGTTTTGGCCGAAATCGAAGGCTAGAGAGTAGATAAGCGTAAATAAGCTGTGTCGTCATTACTGTTTCAAGGAGTGTCTTATTAACCCCCGCCTCGTCTGCAATTTACTTTCCCCGTTAAACTCGTTTCAGTCTTGCTGCTACGGGCTTATCTCTATCTTGCTCAGCAGAAACGGAATCATTTGCTGTACGATTACCTATCGGTCTATCTTCAATCTGTCCACAGGAAGGAGGGCATTATTCCAATGCTGGCGAACGTTGCCTCGAAATTATGGTCGGCGAACGATTCACGGGGAGGCAAAATGGCAGTCGTTAATCGCGGGTAGCAATCAGAGAAGGAGGAAACATCTGTCAGCGAACGTGGATGACAGTGACGCAGCGCAAAGCCGAGCGAATTTGTCGTCGTTGGGAAATTCCTCGCGAAGTGGCCTGCGGACGATGACGGAGACGCAAACGTGCGACGTGACCGCCTTGTGGAAAGCCGTTGCAAAAGAAATACGCGACGACAAATGTACAAATCAGGGGCTGAGAGAAAGGAGAGGGTGAAACGTTCGCGCGGTTGTTCGTGTGACTCCGCTCGCGCCATTTACGTCGCAGAAAAAGAAAAGGCAAAGCGGAGGAAGAGAAATGAAAGGAACTAGACGGGGCGTCCGTCTTCCATAGCCGGGCCCTGATGTAACGCAGGAACGGTTCAAATAATAACAATCGTGTAACACTGGTGAAAGGAAGAATAGCAGCGTAACACCTGTTTTCGAGGAAAGTTTTACGTCAACGATGAGGTAACGACGCTTCAAATTTAACAGCACTCGAAAATAAACTGTGCACTCGCGGCCAGCGACGCCATCGAATATTCCACGCACGTACGCTTCGTAACTCGTCTAGCCAAATTAAACCGGTTCACAACGTTTTGTGGCGCAACTCTTTTTTTTCTCTGCGTGTACCTAGGACGGCGTGTATGTACTCTGTTTCGTTATCGGACCTTGGCCTTCCAAGGGGCAGTGAGATATTTCTAGCGTGTCCCGTTTTGAATACAGTATACAGTATATCTTCAGATAGATCTGTGTTCTTTAAACGTTACGCAGAAATGGGGAAACAAGTTTACATTCCGTCGGTTCATTTGATATAACGAAACACGTCCCTCTGCCTGGCTTCACATTGGATTTCGGTGTTACGATAAAGTTATCCGACCCATCGAACGATACCCGACTCGGCCCCGAAAAATACCGTTTCGATAAAGGCAATACATCATGAACCGGTGACTGAAAATTCTCCGAGATAATCGTCCCCGAAAAAATAAAAGGACAGAGTGTCGTACAAAATGACGAGCGCCCGTAATGACAGACCGCTGGCTTCAGTTGGTAAGATTGATAACTATCCGATGCACCGATCGAAACGAGAAACCCATTACTTATCTTCGAGAGGACTATCATTATGCGCGTACCCCTGTGCACAACGTCGTACCGCTAGCCCGGCCGATCGCTGCAACATTCGACGTATCAGTATCGGTAGCATAAGAGTAATTAGCCGAAATTATTCCACGTCAACGTTCGAGAAATGAATGTAATTTCGCTCGAACCCGATCGGAGAATTCTCAATTCCATGCCAGCTACGTGTAGCCGAGGACGATAGTAATTACGCTTTCATAATTATTTTTTCCTTCAGTCCTCTCTTTATTATTTTGCACACATGCGTTGAACCGTTGGTAATTTCGAGCATTAAGAGCTTACGAGAGAGAAAGCCTGGGAGAAACTCGAGCACCGTCTCGGCGACGATCGCGACGGAAATAAGAGCTTTTCCTAGAATAACGTGACCCTTAAGGACACTTACCTGAAGATGGAGCTGTCCGTTGTTGTCCACCCATCCAATGACCATATCAGCCCCAACGCTGCCGTCATCCCTCGTGAAACCGAGACCCACGTAACCAAGGGTCTTCACTTGAATCTCGAACATAATATCCCTCTCGCCGGGCGTCCAGAGAACTAAAAAGTTATTGTCCAGGATGGCGCTGTGTTTCCACTCGACGGAAAGAACGCCGGTGACGAAGAGGAACAGACACGACGCGATTACGGCCTTCATCTTTTACGATTGATGCACCTCAGAACATCTGTAATCAGAAAGAAACGGGACATCGTAAGCGTGCTATCACTGATATAAATCCAATTGAATTCAATCGAATTCAGACCAATCAAGATGAATCAAATTAAACGTTTTTACAGTACATATAGATAGGCCATTTCTTCACTTGATATTCATATTTTCCAAATTATACAACTATGTTCCAGAAACTTATTCATTTCTTCGCACTAAATTTCCCAGCATCGTTTCGCCGATAAGAAGCACGCTTTTTCTTGTGCACCGGAATACCGCAAAGTACATACCTCTCGCACGTCGTACCTTTGCATGTCGTCAATTCGCAAGGTAGCCAAACAGCAACCGGCGACTTCCGTTACGATCGCCAGGCCCGCAATTACAAATACTTCGAGTCTTTGCATGGGAAAGCGTGCACCAAGGACATAACTTCCGGTAGGCCTCTCGCCGCTCGTTAATCTTCGCGTTTTAACGCGAGCGAGGAGCCACCGGTGCTGTGCGTATCGACGCCGCTCATCCTATCCATATCGAAGGTGAGAGGCCTCGTAACTCGCGTTTCCACGCCAGCGGCGAATCGTTAGGCTGCTATTTAGAAGTTTTACGGGGCCATAGATGGTCGAGCTGTATTTCCCTTCAATATTTTAACAGCCTCGGTTCACCATTAGCCGCATAGTCCCGGCCCATGGACCAGCCACTTGGCCCCTTAAAGCGTAAACGACACGACGCTACCTACACGAACGACAGTTGCCGCGCGATTCTTTTTGTTTCACATGCGACCCGTTTTATCACGGTTAAGGGTCCCCCCAGTGTGTACCTGCGCTCGGTATTTTCACTCGTTTCCACATAAAATCGTATTAGCCTCTCTACCGTCCCTCTACCGAACCCGTCCCGCCACTTGCCACGCCGCGCGTTACGACAAGAGAGAAACGACAGGCTACACGCCTGGAAAATTACGCCAGACTTGGAAAATTTCTGGCTGCCTAGGTGAAGCTGATTCCATGGAACCGTCAAGGCGAAATGGGGTTGATTTATTTCGTCAACGCGACGGAGATACGAAGCCTACTGGTAGGCAGTACGTGCACGTTTAACGGAAAGATTAATCGCCGGCAGTGTTGGCGAACGATGATTGATGTTGACCTTAATTCCCGATCAAAGCGGCGCGAATTATCAAGAATCGCTGCTGCTTGGAAACACCGGCGTTATTAGTCCCGCGACTTTTTGCGGCCGACCCGTCGAACCGAGTCTCTATCAATTTCACTTTATACGCCGCGCGATCTATCCGCGTATAAATTGCGTATAGGTATACCGCAATTAACGCGCCGGGCGAATAATAGCGTAGGCAGGTGAAGGGAGAATTTCACGGGTGATCGCGGGGAAAAAGAGGCACGCGGGGACACGGTGGAAAAGTCTGCCGATGCGTCGTTTGCCCACCGCATTTGCGGCAATCAAGCAAGACGCGGCAGCGAATTCGAGATTCGAGGGTGAAAGAAAAAGTCGATTCCAGGCCGCATGGATTAAGCGAGAGGCGCACACGGTCGCCTGTGCACGGTTGAACTGCGCATCGCGGCACGGCGAGCAAAAAGACCAGACTGCGGAGCAAGGAAGCGGCGTCGGTATGGAAAGCGGAATAAATTCGTAGCCGCTGCTGGTGATGGCGAACGGCCGGGAAACAGCGACAATAACATGTAGAAAGGGAATCGAATTGATTCCATAGTCGATTAAAAATTCAATGAGCACGCGCGTGTCCGCTGGATGTGTCGTCGGCGACGGTCCGGTGAATCGGCGCGGGAAACGGTTGCATCCTCGATAGGAAGGGCGGAAAAACAGATGGCCGATAGGCGAAATCTCTTTTGTCCGGGCCGGTGTGCAAACATCGACCAGCAAATCGGCAGGACACTGTCAAGAGAACTGTCAATTCGAAAGCAATCGAATCGATTAATAGTAACGACCGTGCGACGCTTGAACAGGCCGATGCAAATCGGGGGAAGGGTGCAGTTACGAAGTGTCAGGCCAGCCATGGTGCCATGCCATTGAACTATTCGTTGGGGAAGCAGAGAGTTAAGCGCTTCATAGAGATCACCATGAGAGATCGGTCGAACACAGGTCACCCTGCGCCTCGAAGCGTTCCCTTTGCCTGCGAAACACGTGATTCCGCTGGCCAAGCGTCCCACGCAATTTCAAACACCGCGAAACGACCGCGTATCTGCGACCTATCGTTTTAATTAACGACTCAATAATGGGATAATGCGTGATCGTTCAAGTAACGGGGGTGCACTGGTGTCGAGCTGGTAAATTTCTGCGCAGTAATCAAAATCGATGGCGTAGACTTGCGCGTGCAATTCGCAGCGATGCTCCATTCAAATTGAAAAACGATTACGTATCCATGCACTTTTAAATGCTAATTATTCATTGAACAGTTCGAGCAAAACGGAGAATTTGTCATATATAACAATTTTATCGTGCCTTTCAATAATGAAAGCCGGTATTAATTTTTGAAACTCGCTCGAAACGATTGTAACACTCCTGTTGCATGATTAAATTTGACTGGGAATTGAAATGAAATGTTCGTCGTACAATTTTCATACGGAACGGAGAAACTCAAAGATGCGAATTATAATTCTCAATTGCACGACCAGCGAGTTCATAGTACGTTCATCCTCGTTCTTCTTTACGCTTGGCAATATTCACGAATGTACGTATAAAACATCTGGAAAGATGAATCGCCGAGTTTGCAACCATTTTGACTTCGCCGCGCTGAAACTCGGTCAAACGATGAAGTAATTTGCGAGGGTTGTACAGGTCTTCTGAAGCATAATCATCGCTGACAGGATACAGCTTCGAGAAACTTCGTTTCCAAAGATCAGAAGCCTCAAATAAGGTCGTACAAATAGTTGAACTTCGAGCCACAATCAAACTGCGCCGTAGAAACTGTACCGAGTTTGGAGCGTTCGCCAGCGAGCTTGCACCGCAACCGCCCGATTCTTCGTAATTGCTCCAATAACGGAAATATTTCGTCTAACGAGCGTATGGAGTCAGTCGCGCGAGACAAATATGCATAATTCGTTGGTTGAAGAATGCTGTCAAGACTCGGTACTCGCCGGTACCGTTCATCAGAAACCTGAATCGCACGTAACAGGTCCTCGATCCTCGATGGCGACAAAGCGGCCAGCAAGGACGAAAACGGAGGCGCGTTAAGTTGAATCGTTATCTGGTCCCTCGAACCGTCGCGGCGTCTGATACATTGAATTACGCGGCGCGTTCAACTGTAGAGCAACTGTGCCTGTGCAATCCTCCCTTATGCGTGCAACATGCGCGACGTGATTTCGTCGATTTTACGGTGCTAGTAGAGCAACCGCCAATCTGAAAACGATCGATTCAATTAACAGTAACAGCGGTGTAATGCGTGCCGGATGCGAGGTGATGCATCGGCAGGAGCAGCTGTCGCGCGGCAACTCGAACCGCTCGACCGTGCGGAGAAGCGTCAACTCAAATTGAGAGGACAGTCGAGATTCGCGAAACGAAAAGGGTGACGCAGGGGTTGAAACAGGGTGAAGAGAGAAGGGGCCCGGTGAAGAGGACAGATGAAGGTAGCGGGAGGAAGAGAGAGAGAGTGACGGAGAGAGAGGGCGGTAGTGATAGAGTGGCGTAGGAGAAGGACGAGGAATGGAGGTGAGCCCAGCTAACACACGACTACCACGGACGGGTTTGATTTGCGGCGTGTCGTTCAGTCGATTGCTCTCAAATTGCGTCCAGCGCCAGTGGCATCAACCTGGAACGTACCCCCAATACATTGACGCCCCCGAACGTCAGAGGGGCCTGCTACCGGCTTTTCCATCGATGCACGCTGCCGCATCCGCCTATTCTATCCCCTTTCGTGCTCCGCAAAACTAGCTATTCTCCACCTATCCACCCTTTTGTCCCTCGAAACACTGCGCATCCCCAGTATCGTCGGTGTTCTGCGTTCTGTGCGATTCTGCCCGGCCACCACTTTGCCGTTGAACTTCTCTTAAAGTTAAATAAAACGTGACGTGGAGCACCAAAGTAACGAAATCGAAATGGCCGACAGGGAGATAGAGAAACAGAGAGAAAGAGAAGTGTGTGGCGTGTGTATATGGGTGTGTGTGTGTTCGTGTGTGTTGGGCGGTCGGGGATTAAACATGCGACAGACTAGCTGTTTGAGAACGAAGCGGTCGATGGTATCCGACAGAAAATCACTTTACTGCTCGATACAAAAGCCGGGTGATTGTTAATTTGTCGGAAATATCAACTTTCTAAGCACTTAATTTTGCAAGGAAAATTGCATTCGTTTAAGTCACGGAACCAGGGAGGGAAACGACGGAAATAATATTTATGGCCGTTTATTAGAGAGCCGCGATGCTTTGAGGGAGGAAAATATACGTTGTATCGATACGGCTGGAGCCGCTTGCAAATTCTGACGTGGTACGCTAAAGAGCAAGTTGAAATGTAATTTCTGCGGATGACACCGAAGATAAGCGTGACGTGGAATATTATAAACCTCCGTCTGTTCACTTTTAATCTCCAACAAATTTCAGCGTTATCGGGCATGATGGTTAAAAAACAGCGTAGAACCATGTCGTATCTCGGTTGACGACGAGAGTTTGAAAACTTTTAAAACGAAGCCCCACGGTCAACGAACCAATATGGTGCTGTTCCGGAACAGACAGCCGTCCCAGAGTCTTACTCATCAATCAACCTGTCACGAGGGACGTCTTCGCGTCAGACAAATTAAAAAAAAAAATTGAATAAAGGGAACAAAGTAAGGAGTCATATACCTGGTGAAAGTGTAGGGACTTGGTGCGCCGAATAGCGACTGTAAAATCATACGGTGTCACACGAAGACGATCGGAACGTGCTCCCAAATTGCCCGCCCTATCGCAAGCTCGGGTCTCGGGTCTAAATGTTTCAACCTGTGAAGACCTGCTGACACGGTGAAATCCATCCAGGCATGAGAGGTGGAGAATGTATTAATGGGGTAGGAGGTTATATATTTATTTTTACCCCGTACAAGCTGAGCTGATGTTAATCTACTTGCATTCGGCCCAGTCTGGCTTTTCAGCTAATTCGACATAATGAAGTAAATGCCGGTTACCACGCTAGAAGCTTAGAATGAAACACCAAATTGAAATAATTGTACTGAATGGAGAAAAAAGAAAGAAAGAATTATCGTCGGTTAGAAATGCCTGATAAACAGTTCCGTGTCACGTAACGATATAAAGGTTTTCGTTGCTCGCGCTGTTCATTTTCTTTTTTTTTTATCGCGAACTCGAGATCTGTACACGTAGGCGGCATTTTTCATCGCGGAACCACATGCTTTGCAATGCGTAGAAATATTATTGCAGCGCTGAGTGCAACGTGTGTTAACGCTGAAGCCTTATTTCAGGCTTCATTAAAAAGTAAGAGTTATTTGCTTTGCCGCGAGCCAGCGCCGGTAACGACGCGACGCCAGGCGTCGCTTTTATTCATTCAGCCGCCGCTAATCGTGAGGGGACACGTGACCGTGTCGAAAAACACGCGAGATGCAAACTAACGCCAACGATACCGTGCTGTAGGGTGACGAATGGGATCGAGCGAACCGCAACGCGTTATCGTTCTCATTTGTATTCCTGCTCTGTTATCGACAACTTTGATTTCGAGACACCACACGCGTTTACGCTGGTTGCTGATTTATCATTAATTAAATATGTACTGACGTATGGGACGGTACAGCTGAATTATATCTGAACAGAATGGTGTCGCGTTCAATGTTTAACAATAAATAATCAATATTTCAACTTCAACGCTTGTATTTCGAAACGCAATTGTCCATTATGTCGTTGCTTAACTATTTATAGAAATAAGGGTAAATCATTAATTTGACGCGGATGCTTCATTGCACGAGGGACTGGATCGATTGATAAACTCGAGGAAGGAGAAAAATATGTTATGGTTTTCGGTGCTGCCAAAGAGATATGTACTCGCGAGCGGGGAAGCCGATAAGAGGATTCTGAAACTGGCAAATGCTGAAAAAGAAGCGGCGCTCTAAGCCCGCGACCCACTTTCACCCTAGTTCTCCATTGGAAAAATGACCGAACCGTATAACTCCTTCGCGAGATCGCGGTATTCACAATGCAGCGACTGTAAAGTTGGCTCGACGGCGAGCGTCGGCGAACGGACCAAGAGTCGCGACGCTGCTATTGCGAGCAAGCAACAGAGAGAACTTCTACGTGTTAAAAAATAAACTTACCAAGCCGAGAGAGTAAAACTCGTGGAAAGAAAAGGAGGGAAAGGCGAAGAGGATTTCCACCGCCCAGATACGGAGATGCAGGATATGTACATACATCGTGGTCGTCGAAAGATAGGAAGAGATAAGATTGGCGAAGGAGCCGACTTTCGAAGTCGAGGAAGAGCTGAACGCAATTGCATCGATGCAACTCTATCGTCCCCATAGATCATCCGCTCTTTCCGTTCGAGGGGCACTGTTGCTTCACGCAGAAACATGTTCGTCTCCGCGGAAAATCGATACGCGCGACAAGCACCGAAAACGCTTCCGGAACTCGAACTATGTTGTTCACCCTGTAGACGGCGATAGGTAGCACGAGTGACAGGTAGAACACGCCGCGTACAGCGCGCGGTGAGCAATTAATTTTAAATGCGAAACCGTACGCAAACGTTACGAGCCGTGCATGCTAATAGGGACGCGATACTTTTATTTTCACGGTTCCCGCGTGGTCACGATGTTTTTCAGCGTCTCGCTGCTGCGTTACACGCGTCGCATCTTGCATTTAATTCCAACGTGAAGTTCGCAGTCGTCTTGCAAAACGCGAAATTAATTTCCCTCTGTGCCGTGGGTGGGGCGCGTGTCGACCGCGGGAGGACGCGGGACCAGCGAAGAACGGGGTATAAAAAGGAAGAAGTTTCCGAGTTGAAACACGCGACGTCTCCCCGCAGACATCCTTTGTCCCGCGAAGCGGAGGATCGTCCGGTGGATGCAGCGCTTCTTCCCCCGCGAACCACCGCCGTGCCTACTTGCTCGTCTAATTGCAGCGCTTGCCCAATTAAGTTTAAAAAAATGATGAGGTCGTCGATCCTGGTGGCGCTAATTAACGCTTGCCTGTCAAAAGTGCTCCCCCCGGGGCCTCCTTGTCCCCGGAAGCTTCCTGACTTTCCCACGAGTCGGTGTGCGCGCAGCAGCGGTAGCTCGCGTCGTTTCGCGTCCTGCTCAGGGGATTTAATTACATTTCTATGGACCAGGGGCAAATGAGGGATTAATAGGCGGAGGAATCCGACTGTCACCGAGGACGAGACTCTTCGAACCACGGGAACTTCAGTGCAGCGTGCTCTAACCTCGAGTCGGATCCGCGCTTCTGTCTCGCAGAAGTGCCGGCGTATGCATAATAGGTGATTTAGCCCGCGGAGCACCATAAGGGTAATCCAACTCTTAACCACGTAGTACCAGAACGGGAGAAGAGGCGGAAGGGAGGCCGGGGTGATACGAGGGGAAGAAGATAAAAGAAGAAGAGGAGCAAGGTAAAATGGATCGTGGTAAGCGAAGAGGGGAGGCCGGTGCCATCGCAGCGACGAGGTATTGGATACCTGCGACGAACGGATTTCACGGGTGCTCCATTGCGGTAGGCTCGCGATTAGACACCACTGTTATCAGGCACACACGCACGAGCTTGCAGTGTCACGATACGAGCCCGATGGTATCGAGGTCAAAAATGTATGAGTTCAATAACGTGCACGCGGGAATACATCGCGTTCGGAATGCATAATATATCAGAATGGGAGACGGAAGGGGATACAGAAAAGGGGACAGTGTAATATATAACCGCTGTAACGTAACCGTAAATATATTATGAGATAAGTCTCCGAACACGTTATTCCTTTAAAGTGAGGTTGGTCTGGCATTCGCGGGATACCCACGAGAGCCGATGATGGCGGCTTCGAAGGTGCTTACGGTTCAACTTGCGGCAAATATTTCTTATGTACATTCATGTTATAGAACGCATCGCCGTTTTGCATTTACCTCGACGATACCGCCAGCTGATGCTCAACCGACCGGGGAACTCTATCGTCGCACACCCTCGGGTCCTCTACTGTCGACCAGACCCCATTTTTTTCTGTCGTCCGATTGCATCGTGCTTCCATCATGTGGAAATCGGAATGTACCGTTTCGGATACTGGGGAAAGGACCTTCGATGAAGATCGAGCATGATAGATCACCTGTTTGAACATTTCGTAACTTGCAACTAGACCATCGAGGGATTAGTGCTTCTCTGGAGTGCCTATTTCAGACATTTGACATTTGTAAAGTTTCCCAGATAGTGTTGAAAAAAGGGGGAAAATATACATCATCTCCCAATACATATAGTCCATATGTATGGAAATCCATATGCAAATCACAAAGCTGTCCAAGTGTGAGTCACAAGCAAATTATGAATCCTATTATAAATAACGTTGTACAGTAGGAGTAATCAACCAATGTTTCTTGTACACCGTGGCTACCGTGCAATCATGCACGCCGTTATCTTTTCTTTATCCTTATCGCAACCGAGAGCGGTTCCAGCTAGCGCTCACACCGCGCCGTTTCCACGGTAGTCAACGTCGCGTCGTTTCTCGGAGGCGATTTATCTATGCAAGGATAATCAAAGGCGTCCCCTATTTCTCTTGGAATTTGTCCTTGGCGAATGAAGTAATCGCGGGGAACCACGCCCCTGCCAGTCCACTCTGTCGTGCCGGCGTACGGTCAACAATTTTTCAATAATACGGCATCATGCTGCAGGGCTCGAAATTGGCTAAATAACTCACGCTTCCACGCGATGCCTCCAGCGTTTCGGCCATGATCCTTTTACCCAAATTCACGCACCTGCCTGGGGCGGAAATAAGAGCGCCGTGTTGCACGCACTTGTATGTTGACAGTTGCTGGAGAACGGATGTCGAAGAATCGAGCACCGTTTGTCGTCGATGCATTCGACATAGTTACATACATCTTTCCGCGACGCAGCACGCATAGACAAATAATTTTCGACACGAATAATTAGCACTGGAATCAAGAGCACCAGGGAGGACGGTACGTTTGAAAAATATCAACGATTCGAGCATCGAGTATAATTGAAGAATACGCGCTTACGTATTCTGCGGGTGTCGGATACATTAACCGTGCAATTTATAGCATCGCCCATGGTGGTCTTATTAGCCGTATCGGCCGGTAGGAGCGCAATTGGATCGTAGCTTGGGGGAAAGTTTCCGCGTCGTACATTCCGGTCGACGCGCCGATAAAATGCATTTGAAAACGAATTCTCAATACCTCATTACCGCGGATACCAATCTCGCCGACCGTTTTTCTTCCTGGCAACGTCTCCCGCGAGGCAAATTAAATTAACCGGGAGCGGGGAACGTCTTCGGCGCAAATAATTGCGAGCTTAATTGTGACGATTCGTTTCCAGGCGTCTCGTCGCTCAATAGAATCCCCGTCATCGAGCCCCAATCATACAACCACGAGATCGTTAAACCTGAAGCTACGCTGCTGCCTCCTGAATAAAGGCGACTCTCGTGAATGGCACCTGTAACAGTTTTTTCTTTCAGTGCGATATAACTGGGGAATGAAATAGATGTACCATTCGAGAGATCTTGACAGGAATTCGTTTCCGTAGATTCCAAGCAATTAATGTCTCATCAATTTTTCTCCGGTAGAATGGACACTAAGCTGCGGGATCTAAACGGCATTTGTTTCAATTATCCGCGTTGCAATAAAAAATATTAAGGCTCGTATTCGGTTGTAATGAACGGTATTAAATCGATTAGATGCTCGGTGAGATGGAGAATCCATCGATTGGCAGAGAAAAGCACACGGGGAACGATCTGCACCCCCTTTGGAAGCAATTATCAGCTGGACTCCTTTGTCGATATAATTGTAACTGCTGCGGGTATTATAGTATACAAATTCTGCGACACATGTGTGGCCATAAAAATAATATTAAGTGCTATCTAAAGATAAACCTTTAAAAATAGAAATTGCTCAAGAGAATTCGAGAAATATTATAGAACTTCTGCTCCATTTCCTATCTAAGTAAAATTCTAATTATCTCTCTATATATCGAATCATTCGTACATTCAACCCTGTCGAAACTATTCGGGTTGCAGTTAAATCCTTGCCCCCTGAATCCAACATTCCAAGTATTCTACTTCCTATTTCAGTTATTTCGACTTCCATCGACAGCCAGTCCACCTTGCACACGTGCATATGCTTCATGGCAATCGGCAATAGCTGGAGGGCATCGGTTGCCCCTTACTAGGGGCCTTGTTATCACGTGCTTTGGGGCAAGTTGCAAATCGATAAATAACTGCGGCAACGGTCCGCCGAAGAAAACGGTGCGCACAGCCGTTGAATCGAACGAAACGAACAAGAGAAAATCGTGCAACGTGAGTGTCCGTACCGCAAACGAATCGCACGTAATGAGGGCTAAACCACAGACCACCTTGCTGCTGATAGACGAACGAACGAACGAACTGGACGGATGCATCGATGGTCAGTATTCCATCCTCCGCTACCTACGACAATGAGATTCGAAATCCATTTCGATGGGAAGATTCTAAGCAGTCGCGGTTTGATCTTAAATTGCTCAGAATTCTTGGTCACGGAGAACTCTCGACCTCGCTGACGGCAAATGATACCCACACACTTAATTGCATGAACCACCGTAAGTCGAGGAAAATTTCAAGATCTTTTTTAAGGGGTCGTATCCTTTGACCCAGCTATTCCCGAAAGTATGTATGTACTTTAAAAAACGAAAGACAAAATCGATTTTTTTCAAAACACAAATGCCTCCTCTTAAGGATTTCAGGTAGGTAGGAGCATTCGAGAATTGATTGCGTACCACGTTCGTATTATATTTCCCGGGTAATGCGAAGAAGTTATTACGAGCAAGATCCTATGATCCTTTCATTCGTGTTTAACCGCCAGTTTTTATTACTAATTGCAAGCGCTGAAAATGAATGAATGGGTATTGGTTAATTCAGGTGATCGTGAACGTAAAAGTTCCCACAACGTTACCGCGCGTTGTTTCCTTTCATCGCGGTATGTTAATTATATTCCACGCTTCCGAAAGAAACGTTTGAAGCTGTAATCGCCGCGTTGGTTGTTAAGCTTGCTCGCGAATCAATAGCAACGTAATACGACTCTTATCGCGTAGAACATCTTCTAATAAGCCCGCTCATGAAACCTTAATTGAAGCTTAATTGAAACGAGGATGCACGTGATCCGATGTACACACACATTGCGTGGTGTATCTACTTGTTCGTCGGAACCGGGGGAACAATCTCTGAACACTTGGCTGAGCATCTCGAAACGTAGTCTTGGACGGCTCGGTGAACGTATTCGAAGAGTTGCCACGCCACGAAATTACCCGCGATTCCAGCAACGATTCGACAGAGAGAGAGTGCAAAGGTCAAGGGAAAGAGCAATGTTATACCCGGCTAATAACTAGCGATTAATCGTTCGCGCGGCGTACATAATTGCCGATTATAACCGTTCATCGATCGAGGATGAGCCACGAGTTCAACAACCGAATTATCATTTTCAGGCGATTATTCCTTCGTGGATGGCGAACGCGTAAATGCGCGGGGAATACATTGAAACCCGTGGCGGGCAAGAGCGGACGAATTAAACCGTGGCATAATGTTGTTCGATAATTGGCGCAATCTCGAAACAATTTGCCGGCGATAAAGATGAATTTGGACTTTCCAACATCAAAAGCAAACTGTGCCAAGTGATTCGAACAAAAAAATGGTACTTACTGTACACGCCGTAAGAAACTTGCGAGCTCTCACAGAATCATCGTCAAGAGAAAAAATAGACAAAGTTGTAGAGAAAAGGGTTTGAGACCGACGCAAACAGACTTTTCGAGCGCACCGTCGAATACGTCAACGGCGGGACGAAAGCTTCATCCCAGTAAACCGGATGGTGATTATTGCGTCCCGACCGGGAAACAGCTTCGGCAATTACTTCAATTAATATTAAAACCTAGCCGGTGAGCTCTTGGACGCCTGGTGGCGCGACCGGTTTTCAGGTAAATAGACGGGGCGCTCTGGTACTCGGCGAAAGACAAAGATAAACCGTCGCGTCGGTTCGCCGTTGGATCGCCGAAGGCGACATTACCTTAATTGCTACGTAGGTAACGCGACGTGTCCGTCCTTCTCTAAACGCAACCTCCTCCTTTTCCCTCTGTCCCTCTGGACACGGTCCCGATGCTCGACGCTTGCAATGACCACTAATACAAATTCAGACGGTTGTGGTAAAACGCGAAACGACGAACCCCTTTCACGAGAGTGCCTCGTCGTTTCGCCCGGGCCCTGTTCTATCCGCCGTCGACGCTCTACACGCTGTTAGCAAACAGTACTTTGCGTAATTGTGTAAATCACTAGGAGCGTGACAAACGACTCGCCGTACGCGGCCTGTACTTGCCCGGCATGGTAAAATATGCCCGCGGGAAAAAGCCTTGCCTCTCGGCTGAAGCGTCGAAACTCGCGCGCCGCGGCGCCGCCGTTTGGCCTGCAATCGGCAGCGGGACCAGGCGTGTAGCGTTGTCGAAGCAGAGTTTATCGATTCGTTGTTTTCGTTGCTGTACGCCTGGAACGCGCCACTTTCGCCGAAGTCGACTGGCGCTAGCCTCGAGGGAACCAATAATACGCACGGGATTATGTAAAAGCTTAACAAACAGTGCCCGGCATAAAAATATAAATCTCCGTGAACGTGACAAGAGAGCTCGCACCTGGGACCCTGGTTGCTACGTGGTAGTGCACCACTATGCGTTCCAGCTTTTGTTTGCCGACGTGAAAGTATGATACAGGAAGACTGAAGCGTGGCTGATGGAGCATTGTGGAATTGTCGATGTTCCTACACTTCGGAACGAACTAATTTCAATCGATAGGTGAGATTCACGTGTAACCCATTTGTATTCTATCCCTGATGCGAAAGCCGGAGCTTCAAGAGCACTCTCGGCGTTTAACGTTCGCGCGTAAGCATCTCTTTCGGAGCTCATCCCTTTTAATCCCGGATTTTGGATATCTCCACAGTTTCAGAACCCCAGATTCTTCGGATTTTTGTTTTGCAGCAGGTTTATTCATACAGTGCCGCGTCAGCGAGGACGTGTAAAATGTATCCTTTCTGAATACGCAACAATTCCATTTAATGGGGCGAAAGAAAATTCCACCCGATCTTTCCTCAACTGAAATCTTAATTAATACCACGTTCTGCTTTTTCGGGGAAGTCAGCCAGCGTTAAACACCAGACACGCGTTATTAACGGACTAAATAGTGTGTTTTCGTGAGAATCTACGAGTACCAAGCATAATTTCATAAATCACGGTGACCGTGATGAACGATCCTCCCCGTCCGTTCTCGCTCCGAAGTGACATGGATGAAATACGCTTGCATAGACAATTTTCTTCGCGTCGTTCGCGGGACCATGCCCGAAATATTCCTGTCGTCGCTCACGGACGCTCGCAGACTACGTTTCCCTTTAATTCTCTGCTTCGTCCCTTCGTCGCCTTATCACTTGCAGAAAATTTCCCGTGAAACACGAGCGAACGAAAAAGTGTTTCCGGTCGATCGATCGAAGATTCGAAGTGAATTCGAGCAATTTGTCTCCTGTCCGCCACGATCGAAGCGATGTTCCGAAAATCAATCGCAACGTGTTAGTGAAACGATCCAATCCATCCTGGAGGATTCTTTATCCCGAAGCCATCAGGTCCCGCGAAGGCATGCACAACGGTACACGCTAGGAAAATCCAATATCCGACAGACACAGAGCAAAAACGCCTTAGGATGTCATGTGTCGCGAAAATTTACCGACTGATCGATGTCTCCGGGCAGCGTACGGTTTACCGGAGAACCACGATACTCAATTTTATGCGACGGTTACCAAGCGCGAACCTTCCACTTTTTACACCGCCTACCTTTCATGCGTCAGGAAAGCGTCGCCATCGCGTCATCGACGGAAAGACCCGGAGGAAAGTAAGATTGGAATGAAAGCTGAGAATTTCATGGAATGGTAACCGAGCTATGCAGATCGCGATGAGATCATTGTGCGTACCTGTGACGAGTGGAACGGTTGGCCCAATTTAATCCGAAGCAGTGAAGTCGATGAAATATTATTTTAAGAAAGGTAGCCGTCTTGTCAAAATTGTCCAAGTGACCGTAGAAATAATAATAGATGGAACTATTCGCAAGTAAGTGTGTATCGTGAAACGAGCTACTGATAAATTGAAAATTCGGTAGCCAAGTGCGAACGTTTCGGTGTTGCCTTTGAGTGATAAGTGGTTGCGAATACTGTTTGTTAATACGGTTAAGTATTTTCCGATACCTTGATTTTCACTATTCCAACATCGCGACCGTGTTTCCAAGAGTGAAGGTCATTAATCGTCCATACACTTCCAGCGTCTTTCAGCAGCACTTGCAATCCTTGTTAATGGATATTCACTGCATACTCGGTTAAGCTGGCGAGCGTATATCGACTATCGATTAATGTGCTCCGTCTACCGTGACGTACATACTGCGAAATAAATATGCTGCGAAAAATAATACAAGTGGTATACAAAAATTGTTTCGCCCCGATCAAGTACCGCAAACTTGTCTTCCAATTATCACCGTGTTCCGGATGGAAAAATTGTTTGAATTTGCGTTATCGACTAAAGCATCGTATTCCTCATTAACGCTGACGAGGATGATCGCTGATTAGCAACGGCAAGGAAACCGTGCAATTATAAAATTCATTAAATATGGAGATGGTATTTATACACGAGCTACCAAGAATAATTTGCCGCTCATTAACGGGAAGCTCCCGATGAAAAATTCATCGAGCCGAAACGATACCACGAATGAGATGGATGGGACGATGGAGCACGGAGCTCGGTGAAGATGGATTTTTCTGCCAGCCAGTTCTTTCGTGAACGTGCTGCTAATTTCGCGAATCATTTCGATCACGCGCACGCCATGTTTGCGTTCGAGGCGGACCGGTCGAGTTCAAGCACCGTCAAATCAACGCGTCCTCCATGCTGTAACGAGCGATTTACATCCGAAATCAGGATGGCACGTCGAAAGAGAGTATCTCTGGCGTGTCGATGATTGTATTGCTAATCCCTCGGGCGACGTTGTCGGCTCGTGAAAATTGCAAGCTACCGGTTACGATATTCCGCGTACGGTATGTTTGCCGCCGGACATATGAACAGAGAAAAAGCAGAACTAGGGGTACAAAAAAAAAAGGGAAAAAAGAATCGAAATCATGACCCCAGGCACCAATCGCAATTTCGTGCTTTCTGCCCTGTCGTAGTTCGATGCGTTCGGTGTTATCCTATAGTCGAAAAATTCAAGAGATTCGGGAAAAAGAGAAACGCCCGATATCCACATAGGCCGACACCAGTTTGACACAGTTTTCCAAAAGAAAAATACGAATAGAACGATGGCCGACCACGCGCGTGTATTAATTGCAAAATCGTTCTAATTAACAGCGGCGCCCGTGCGCGCCATCATGCGTCAATTGGAAATGCACCCTTCGATCGTTACATCACGACCCCTTTAAGGTATGCGCCGTTTAATTAATGTTAACAATTATCGCGACGCGCGCGGAACGCCATTAGGGCGAATCGATACGCCGTCCAACATAAAAGCTAGATAGGCGTGTGCGCTCGCGACAGCGCACAATGTAATCGGGGAAAAGTCGTCGGAGTGGAGCCAACACTCTACATTTAATTAGATTATTGTATCGGCGCGTGGGATAATAAACACGGTCGGTCGCTATTAACCACGCTTTAAGCAAAAATAATTCATGCCCCACGGCGAGAATATATCGTTGCGCGCTAGCGCGAAATTTCGTCCGCGTTATTCCCTCTCGTCGGTCGGGCCAGCTTTTGCGGCTCGTTCCATTAAAAATATTATTCGAACGGGCTATTTAAAATGTTGTCTCGAGTTTCGGGAAAAGCGGAGAATTAATCAAACCCGTCGAAGTTAATGCATGCAATTTTCTGCCCGCGTTGATGGAACTCTCTGTGCGCGTACGCAAATATTGCAGGGCAACAAACAATATTCCATTGAACGTCTATACCCTTTCGCCTTTCATAAGCACCGTACATTCGTAACGGCGCACCTTCAAATAAATTACTCGAATCGCAGGCTCGGAAAGCTCGCCGACGATACGCTCTTCGAGTCCTAGACGCCTCTTCCAACACCTTCGTTTTCGAGTTATAGTCGGCGGTAAAGATAGGAAATGGAATCGAGCGTGGAACGGGCAGCAACGAAAACGGATAACCGATAATCCCGCAATAACGATAAACCCTTGACGCACGATGCGGTTTTTCCTCTTTATACTCGGCAGAGAAAGGGTTCCAAGTGAGCGTGCGACCCTCGTGCCAGCTACAGCTACAGGCATATTTGCGCTTCTGTACGGGCGTCGCCGCTTCCGGCAATTATCCTCCAGACGGTAGATCGGAATTGGGACAAAACGGGCGAGAGTAAACGGCGCGCGTCCCTGTTCGCCCGCTAATTCGTTTTAACCTGGCCAATTTCTGGCCCTCCGGCCTCGTAGGAAACTCAATTACACCGGCTCGCGGACGAACGGGAGCGCGTGGCGCGATCGCAACGAGAGCAAGGCGAAGGAATTCTCGGCAAGGCTGATGCTGGAATTGCGCTCGGGATTATCAAATTACATCGATCAAAGCGCCTTCATTAATTGCATTCTACAGATTTGAATGCACGGCCAATGTCGGAAATCCGTTTAAATCGATCATTAAACTGTCCGGTTCGGCTGGAGGGGCATTTGTCTTGCGGACAAATCCCTCGGCTTCCGGTTATCTTCGTCATAGCAAACGACGTTCCGATTGACCTGGCTGGGGGTTGATCAAAGATTCACCGAATACCTTGAATAAAGCTTCGTGCTATTAGCTGTACAAAAGTGGGGTCAAAGAAGACACGAAATTCTCCCTTTGAACCATGATATTAGAATCGCGCTGCTAAAAGCTGACTCTCTAATTGTATCTAATTAGCCTAGATATTAGTCAAGCAGGGGGTGGACTTGGCCACCAGGCAGTCTGGTTAACTGTTTACACGGAAAACTCTGGCAATTTCACTGCGGGCAATTCAAAGCGAAAATTTCGGTAATCCTTCGAACGATATAAACCGGAGAAGCTAACGCGTCGGTGTTTGAAGGTACGGATACGATGGAGGAGGGCAAACGTGGAAATCCATTTAAAACGATCCTCAATGCTTGCGCGTCCAGCTCGAGCACGTTAAACGGAAGCCCGCGACGCGATTGTAACAAGCGACTGCTTAGAATCTCACCTTCGGGGGTGTTCTACAGAGTACAAGTGTTCCACTACTGTTAAGCCAATGCTCAGTCAGTACGCGCACTACCTGCCCATCTGTCTTCCACTTACGCTCTCTTGTTTCAGCCCTCCCACTCTCTTTTGTGTCGTCGCATCTAATTAACCGAGGTACTGCCAGGGAGCAGCGTTGATCCCTACTTGCCAAGGCAGCCCAGAAATTTCCACCCTAAGAGGATGCGGTCGAACTTAAACGAATTAGCGATAAAGTCATTTCAGACACCGGCAGAGTCTGATTGAACGGTCACGAGCGAGCAAGCGAGCAAGGGTGACGAGGAAACAGCCGGCAGAAGGAAGGGAAAGGATTTCCGTATCCATTTCCCCGGCGTAAATGCACCCTGACTTTCTGTGCTACGCGTGGAAATGCACGAGCGGTTAAAAGCATAGTACACGGTACGGGATTTCGCCAAGATATCCGGCCAATTTGTAATAAAGTTCGCGTGGATCGTCGTTGAGGAAAGAAATTGCAACATTTTCCTAAGAACACGATCCATCGAGCAAAGGAAAATATGTTCCCATTGATTTACTCGAGGGAAAGCTCTGTTCCACGGAGCTGCACGATAAAGCAACACACCGATATGTCTGCCGGAGTCGTTCGGTGAAATAAAACAAAATCGAAAGGAACTCGAACGAGAGATTTACTGGGGTTCTACCTGATGGAAGAACTTCGTTATACCGTTACGACCACGCCAAAGAATCGCCTCTCTTCGTTTGCCCCTTCGTTCGACGATATTTCTTTACAAAATACTTCTGAACGTTCCTTGGACCCTCTGGCAAACAACAATCATACACAACGCTCGTTTAGGATTCACGGGGAGTCCCGTGCAATCCCCTCGAGCCATCGTTTCCTTGCGCTGCGCTCGCCCGTGAGGCACGCATTTCTATTTACACGGGACCAAGGACCGTGAACTTTTGTACGCGCCAGCGTGGACTCGTCTACGATGACAAATCATTGTCATATCCGTGAAGGAAAATCAATATTTAACAGCGCCCCGATGTACTCACGCATATATGTATGTATACATATGTACGATTTTACTCCGCAGTAATTCCTGCGGTCGCCCGGACGATTTTGTGTACACGATCGATTCCTCGGTGGTCGCGGGTAAACCCTCGTGAAAAAGCAGAAGAAAGCTCGGAGATGGTGTAAGCCGTTTCTGGTAAAACGGAAGTCGAATTTCCCTAAAAGCCTACAAGGTGGTACACATGTCGTCCTCGAAGTGTCTTGTTCCAAGAGTAAACGTGAGCTTCGAAAGACCGTCGTGGTAACGATGAAACTTTTAAGCCGCGATTCTCGGAAATCGAACCGACTTAGACTATGCACTTTAACAGCGGTGCGGTTCATCCAAATAAATGTGAGCCACTTATAGTTTGATTAATACGGAAGACTGAAAACGGTCGGATCCCATCTAAACCCCGGGGAAGGCTTTTCCATCTGCTAGGTGGAATGTCTGGTTCGAGGTGGAGGGAAACGCTCGTCGAAGAGCCCGCTCGATCTTCTTCCTCCGATGGAAAGCAACTTCTCCAGACGAGGGGCTCGAAATGGGGGAAGACAAAGCTCCAGTTATATCCGTAGAAAATGGAAGAAAACGAAAGAAGCGTTCGCGGGCGAGTATTTCCTCGTTGAAGTTCGTCAATCGAAGAACTCTGGTGTGCGGGGGAGATCGAGACCGATCCGGTGTCGCGCCGTTCGCTTAACTCGACCTTCGTTATATCGTTTTCGCCTACAGACAGCAGCAGACGGTGCAGGCATTTCAGATTCCGGTCCAGTATCCCGGACATGGTTTGTCCGCCGATTCCCGCCCCACCGTGAGAATGTAAAACGTCGCTTCTCTCGTGACTAACATCTCGCTGATGCCGTGTGTGTGACTCTTGCTACTTTATCTGCACCGTCAAAGGCGAGCTTTCACGGTGGTGCATCAGCAAAACCACGATGCTGGCATCAAAGTAACGACTCCTCGCGCATATAACAAGGGGGTCAGAGTCGTTTCCATGTCAGCTGGAAAAAGTGGCCAAGGAGCCGAGCGGAGGGTAGGAATCAATAAGCTCGAAAATTCGGCGCGATGGATCCGGAGATATTCGAGCGCATAACCCAGTTTTACGAGACGACACCTGCGATCGAGATCGACAATGAATTGTCACCGGGGCGATAAATACACGGTACCAGCGACGTCCGGGATACATGCACAGGTGCAGATGGAAACGTATGTACGTCGGCCGGGTAACACGTCGAATCATAACTTCGAAGGCACCTGCCCCTGGCACATCGACAGACAGCAGCGTTACTATGACGACGACAGTTCGTTCTGGGCGAACGCCACGAGACGCGACGGTTAGCTTCTTTCCTAACGAGGAAACCCGTCACATCAGCGTCGTGGCAAGGATGAACAGAGACGAGAAGGATTTAGCGGGTGTGAAAGGGCATACGAAGAGAAAAGGGGGTTCCAGGCGTGTCGCTAGGAAAGATAGAAATCGCAAGGGTGAAAATGTCAGCAATGTTGGGAACTTCGGTGACAAGACGATCGCGGGGATCCTGTCCTTTTCGACCCTGCTCGCCCGTGAAACGGAATAATGGATATTCTCCATTTTTCCCCGAATAAAGCTGATGCAACCTTCGTACTTCAGTTCATTTTCTCGATCGTCTTTTCTTCGCCCGCCCGTTTGGAAATCATTGGAAAGCGTCGCCAAAGATATCGATCGATCGTAAAAAACAGAGAAAAAAACATAATAAAACGGAGGGTGGAAAAGGCATAAGGGAGTGATGTCATTTTTTTGTATCATTCATCCAGCAACGCGCTGCTACTTAATTGTGCACGCGTTAATTATAGGGGTGAACGCGACGCCGACGAAAAGGACAATAAGGTAGAGCAGACACATTCGATCCTTTCCCTTCGAATACGGATTGAAAAACAACGGAACCCACACCTGAAATACCACGGTCGAAGGATATCTTTTTTCCCTAATGAGAAGCCCTGGCGAAAGGGATGAAGAGAATGTGTATGGGGATGCGGAGGGTAGGGGTGAACGCGGGTCGGCAAGGAGAGGACGGCAACGTGAACGCGATTGCGTCGGTGATTCGACGGACGAGAAGGGAAAACGAACACCGGGGATGGAAGACGAGGGGTGAACTCGGTTTGCATAATGCCTCTGCCCGCTCAACTGCGAAGCGTAAGCTGTTTTACCATTTCCATCGACAATAATCCTGGTAAAATATTATTTTAAAGGCGAAAGCACTGGATGAGAGGCGCCTCCTGAATTCCCCTGTTCTACATAACCCCTGTGTGTGAGTGTATGAACGCTCGTACGGCATACTCGCACGTGTTTATATATGAGACGTGGTGGGGCTGGTGCGTTTTATAAGACGCTCGGTAAGTAACGAAGCATGTACGATATATTGAATTTCGTCGTATGTGTGCAGAGAAAATGTTTCGCTGCATATTTTATAATAAGTACACGTGTACGTTGAAATTAGTGTTGCGCAGCTCGTGCGAGCATTTGTATAATGAAAGCACTCGGTGTATTTTTATTAATAATTTTATTTAATAAAGTCCAAAGATATTAGAATTATACTTTAGTAGTAGATTACTCGCCCCAAGTACCATCGCTCCCTTGATAGAAAATTTCAATTACCCTGGAAGGAGTGTAGGCAGTCGGATCCGTCTAATCAGCGATTGATTGCACTTTCAATCGCTGTTCCACGCGAAATTTCGGACCGCGAAACAATGCACGATTCATTGGTCGCATCACACGCGTATTTGCACGACTTTACCCGACTAGTGTTGCGCGAGTGTACGTGTGCATGCGCGCTCAGCAAACACGCCACGCTGCACGTGCGGATTTGTGAGCAGGTGTGCTAACATCACTTGCGTTAATCTTCAGCCATAACTATAGGAACGTTGCTCTACGAACTAGCGCGCGATATCGTGCGCGCGGGAATCGAAGTGTAAGTGTGACTGCGTACACAGATCAATCCTGCCAGCAAGTACTCTAGACGAAAGTGATTGACCTATAAATCGCTTCCGATGACACGGGAAGGGGAAGTCCCGACGCGCTTCATCGCGGCTAAGAGAGTAAGAAAACATCGTGGATTGGCCCAGAAAGAGGAGCCCTTTCAATAAACGAAAGGGAAGAAAGCGAGAAGCAAGGAAGAACTGACACAATCAAGTGGTAATCACCGCTACTATTGCTACCACTGTCAACAATCGACTGATTTCGGTTTGCGCTCGAAAACTCGCCGTGCCTCGCATTCCTCGCAAGTTTCTGCACTCCGCGCAGCTGATAGCTTGTATATGAATAGATACATGGGAGCGTACTGAGATGTCTCTTTTCTGGCGATGTCCGACTTTGTCGATAGTCATGAATTTCTGACGAGCTGGCGAGGCAAGGGAACCATCTTCTTGCTACGAACCGTGCGGAACGGTACGAGCTCTAAGAATACACGGCGAAAGGGCATTAAAGTTTCATGTGTGCGAAGCGTGATGGACTTTTCTGTAAATTTAAACGGACCTCGGTGAATCACTTATCGGTCCTAACGGAAATTGTTTAACCTGCCGGGCGACTTAGATTGAGGGGAAAAAATGGTGGACCTTTCGGGATCCGGGAAAAGTGGTGCAAAAAGTATCCATGACGTAGACTGCGAAGAGTTTTCCAACAGGCTCGCCCACGAAAAGCTTGAACCATGGGAAACTCGATTTAGAGAAGCAGTGTACACTGTGAGATACAACGTCACACGAAACTACTAATGGCAACGGAAAGCTCGAGAATACCGGCAACATAATAAATCACCGTGGTACTCTGCAACGATCAATTAATCCGCGTAGCGTGCAATTTGTACTAGGGGCTTGCTCGCTCGTCAGAAATGCAGCGTACTACCAGCGATAAATAAACGTCGAAATCAATTCCGCCGGCAGTGTGCGCAGGCTTCGAGCAACTTAAACCGTGAAACGCACGCGAAAGAGAGGAAGCCACGAATTCTTTCGCCAGGGTGAAACGGCCCTTAACGCGATTCAAACGTTTAACTACGAACGAACAGTTCGAGGAACTTCCAGTTCAAAACCGATCCCGGTTCTTCCCGCGAAAAATCTCCCATGTATTTTCCACGACGAAGCTGGGAATTTTGTTTGCATATAGGAGAGTAGATGCATGAGAAGAACAGGGTCATCTGCGATCTCGCCTGGGGCTAACCGAAGGTATGAACCCACGCCTATATCGAAAGCGCCACACTTCCAGCATTTTCCTATAAAACGCCCGGTATAAAAGGGCCGATCGTATCGTGCCAATCTCTTCCTAAAGTTATATGTCAAAGATGTGCTCGGTGTACGGGCTCAAAGGTATCGCACGTAACCGATACCCTTTGTTGCATCGATGAAAAGCTTCGCAAAAATACGTTGTTTCGAGAGATCGATGTCTATACTTTGGTAAATCTATACAGACGTTGCAGTGAATCTATTATGGATACGAAAGCGCGTACTTTACGCGACGTATCGGAACGAAGGTCCCGGCAAATGCCTATCGTCCGGCCAGTCGGCGATATTAAAAAGCGAATTCTCAGCGAAAAGGGGGCCCTTGAAATACAAAGCCCTTTACGGGATGACGGAGATGGGAGACACTCAAACAGGATAGCGATTTTCAGGTGAGCAACCGAAGGGAGCAGGCTTTGAGCGGTGCTCGACGAGCTATCGACGAGGAAAAAGGAAACGTGTCACACGATACCGACTCTATAAAATATTTCGAATACACGTAGCTCCGTATACGTGTACGTTTAATGTGGCTTCTCTTCAATTCGACGGAAAGGCACGGGCGAATGTAATGGTACATCCGAAGGGACTTCCTGCCTAAATCGCAACCCGTCGATAGCAGCATAGACCGCTGCATCCACGAGGACAATCTCGCACCCATGAATCACCATCGAAAGCAATTAGAGGAAATATTAAGACCGCCAGAGATATTGACGTTAAGTAATCGCGTCGCCGATTCAAAGGGAAGACATTAGCGACAAAGATAAGGTGCCCTCGAGCGCGAGCAAGACTTCCTCTCCATCGGGGATCGTTCAAGAGGTGAATGTGCGACTAGAGGATCAAGGGATCAGACGATCGGCTGCATTGCGCATACAAATAACCGAGCGAAGATTCCACGGCGGGCGGAAGTGCATTAATCGTGGCTTAGTTGTCGCGCGTAATAGGCGAACCTGTTCGACTAGGCGTTTATTGTGCCCGGCACGTTGATGCTTTTTCCTTCCTACTCCACTACACATCCTCGCTGGTCTCGACCGTTCTCCTTTTCTACCCGGGTATACAGAGTTTAACCCTTTCTTCGGGGCGAAGGTGCCGGAGTACGTAAGCGAGATAACTGTGGGGCATTTAGCTACGAAGGTCTCCGAGAGCTGTTGATATTGTTGTTGCTATTGCTGTAACCCGGGAACCCTTGGCAAATGCCAACCACCGAGCAGGTAGCGGGCAAAGCGGTGTTGGCCGGCCACTTGGTCGCGAAGGATCGTTTAAAGAGACGAGGTCGTGCACAAACGAATACAGTGAATGGGGAGGTAGATCGTTTTAAGGAGGTTTTAATAGAAATATTTATATGTTCCCTTTCGACGTGGCCTAGGTAGAGAAAGAGGGATAGATTGCCGCGGGGGTACAATTCCCCACGGGGCACATTATTATTTATTCATGCGGTTGACGAGGGAACAATCCGCCGTATTTACCCGGACCTTTCACGCTCGGCGTTAGCAAAATTGTCTCCCTTTTGTCCGTTCGCCGCGTATTTACCCGGTTTTCGGGGTCTTGGTTTTCACGCTATTTGCCGGAAAATCGTTCGACCGTACATCCAGACATCTGCCGTGTCCGTGTCGTTTCTTTTTTGTTAAAGGCATCCGGGCATATGCCGGGAAATTATTCGCGTACCAGTGGCAAGTGAATGGGCCGAATGGATCGAGATTTCGAGGGAGGAAAGGGGCGCAGGGCAGATCGGTTCGGGCGTATACAAGAGGAACGATGTTTGAATGTAACGCTGGATATTTCCATGGGAGGACAGAGACGCCAGGATTGCGACGAAGAAAAAATTAATACACTTTTGCGCGCGGTTCTTCTAGAGAATCGAAGCGGCGCAATCGCGGAGGGATAAAAATTTAATTCACGTTAAGGTCGTGGATTTATAACGGGCGAATTTACTCGACGGCACGCTGGAACGCCTTCGCAGCATTCCCAATGATACAAAGAAGATCCGGTTGGCGGAAAAAACTTTGCTTCCTCCGCTACTTCGCCAAGTTTTTGTTAGTAAAATGAAGCACTCCAGTTTTTCTCCCCTTTCAACGAAGCTCGGGATTATTTGTATATCGTCCCTCGTCTTCTCCTCGAACTTTCTTCTCTTTTCTTCGCCCCCTCTTCCCCCACGTTCACTCTGTTCCTTCCTTCTTTTTATTTTTAATCGGCTATCCCCGTAGCCCGTACCAACGCGTCTCGCAAGTCGGATTTTCACGCCGGTCGCGATTCTTAACTGGAGCACCAGGTGAAAGGTCGACAGTCGCGGGTCAGCGAGAGAGTCGCGTTAATATTCTACAAAGATGGCTCGAGTTTCGTGAGTTCAAAGGAACGACGATCGGGGGGAGGGACGGGCCTAGGAAAATTCGCGAGGCAGTCCGAGTCCTGTAGAGGGCTTTTGCAATTTTAATAGAGCCCTCGCGCTCCGCGGAGCATTATGATTATTCATTCCAACAGACACCTTTTACAACACCCTTCGACCTTCTTCTTGCTCATCTTGCGCAGCCTTTCGCTCCACATTTAATCTCTCCTTTCATAGAAAAGAATTCATTTGCTGATTGAATATTATCTGCCTTTACTCCACTTTCAACTGCATACACCATTGCACAAGTATCAAGCAAAGATTCAAACGTACTTCGCGTTTCAATCGGTCGTGCGATTCAGTGTAAACGCAATAGGAAAGGATTCCGATGAAAGAGCCGATGCAGGACGCTCTCGAATTTGCAGCGAGACTCGAGGAATCAGTTCAATGCACACGGCGGAACAAGGGACACAGGTGGAAGTCACGGACGGACCAGGAGTTTCTCACCTCCGCTAGATATATTTAAGGAACCCGGCGGAATCGGGGGAACAAGCGACGATCGAAGATACGCCGTTGTTTCCCGACAAACTACCGAGAGCTCCGCCACTCCCTCGCCCACGTTTTTGGGTTCGCAGGAACGTTCGCGGCGTATCCGACGATCTCGAAGCGCCTCGCATGCGGGCAAATATATCATTACTCATTCCCAAGCGACACCTTTTGCTCCGTCGCCTTGGTTATAAATCTGCAAATACGCCGCGTGTTCCGCCTGCAATGCCCACTGCTCCGTGCCCCCCTGCGTTACCCGTCTCCCACAGCTTTGTCATTCTTTCCGGCCATCCCCGTTTTTCCCCGTGGTTTCTTCGATTTATTCTTCCTGCATTCTTCCCTTATAGCTCCGCGGCTATCATCGGAGAACCGACGCGTCGTCGTGTAGGAATTTCAGATGCGGTGCGCGTATTCCAGGCACGTTTTATTAATTATTATCGTCGAACCGGTCGACGAGTACGCGGTGCATTCGCGGGGAAAAACCGCCGCCACGCGAAAAACCGGCGGCAACGCGAACGAGCAAAAATCTCTCGCCGGTGGGGAACGCGAGAGAGATGGATCGTTAAGTTGTGCGTTACAAGCGTTCGTAGAAACGTATCCTTTTAACGGGATCATTAGCGCGTTTTGTAACGTGTTACGCGTGATAAATATAGCAATTGTTCGCAGCGAGAGAAACGCGGCGCAATGGTTTCTTGCGCCACGCTCTGCCACTGCATTCATTTTAGTTAATTCTATTCTACGATTCCCCTCGGGCCTCTAAACGTTATTCGGGCCAATTTCGTGCGCTGCTGTTTCTAATTATTTGCCGGTTCGCCAGAAGGGGGTTTCGCATCGTACGAGAATGCCTTCGCAACGACTGCTTCGAATGCACGGGCGTGAAAAAAATTCGGAAAAGAATCGATATCGATTTGTAAGAAATCGGTAAATGTAATTAATTCAGTTTCCCATTTTACGATACGTGTGTCTGCACAAATGCATAACCGTGAAATAATCGCGAATAATGTTGTTTTAAAATATAATCAACTGTTTTAAGCGGTTCTGCCAAGCACAGAGTTAGCAGCGTGCATTTTTCACGGACAAAGCGATCGAGCAAAAGTATCGAGGTTGCGCGGCGCGTAAATTCAGGAGCCAGTTAAAATCGCATCTGCAATTGGAACGGAGGACTGGCCGCGATATTTTCCAAGCAAAAAACAGTCACGCCACTTTGTTGGTCGCGATATATTCGCGGAATCTCGTAATAAAGCGGCCCGGCTAAAATCCGGACTAACGTCAAGGATTTATTCGATTTAATCCGCTGTCGGAATAAAAAGGAGCGAAACGGCTAGCCGGCGCGCTGCGGAAACGAGAGAGATAATAACGAGAGGCGGAAGACAGAGGGAAGACAAACAACGTTGGAATAATCGTTCGCGAAATGTATCAGGAACCGTAATTACATCGTACGTAGTTTGTATATCAGGAATCAAATTACCAGGGCTCGTAATCGGAGGAGCTGTGTATTTCTTAAAAAATAAAATTGATATTACTTGTTCCGTACACACGATAAAATCGACACTGCCTACCGTTTTCGCCTTATCTCGTTTATCCGCAAATTACACGGAATCATTCGACTAGCCATGAATTCTGTATCCTTGTATACGCTATCCGTATCCGCGGGTAACGCGTACACACGCCATTTTATCGTGGATCTTAATAAAATTCATGAACACGAGCCAACCGAGCAGCCAGTCAGGGACGAAAACTTTGTACGATGGTAGACTAACGATAAAAAGCAAATTACCGGTCGCGACGCGAACTTGAATATAGTTTAAAGGGCCGGGACGAAACAGCCGGGCGCGAATATTAGAAGAAACGTAGCTGCATAATACGACCCGGAGGAAAGGCAACCGCGTTCTCTGCAGCCGAACGATAAGTAAATTGTTATTTCAAATTAGCCCCCATTAATGGAAGCGCGAGAAGTAATTAAAGTAACGCTCCCGCGAGCATTGAACATCGGGCGAAATTCAGAACGGTCCCACCGACTGGCCGCGTTTCTATACAACGATAAAATCCACGCGTTCAAAGGGATTTCGTATGCCGGAACATCCATGCCGGGACAATCGTGCGAGGTCTTGCGCCCGTTTTTATCACGCCTTTATGTCGCGCTATTATATTTTATTGCCACGTTATACGGTCACGCCTCCTCCGTGCGTATTTTTCGCCGACCTGTTGCTGGCCAAGATAGAGTTACGCTGTTTCCTTCGGCGACGTCGCGAATTCGCGTTAATTGAATTTGGTAAACGGCAATTAAAAACATTTGAGCTCGACGACCGCGAGACGCGAGCACTCCTCGGATTCGTTAACGTGCATAAATTAATTTGAAATTCTGACTCGTTCTTGAGATATTCTTTACCCTCTCGGTTCCTTCTTTCTCGTGCTCCGAACGATGTAGTTTATAGCGAGGGAATCGTTGTATCGAGAATTCTCGGGACACGAGCCATCCAGAGAACGAGGACGCGTCGTGGAATTTTCTTCGTTTGATCGATCGAACCGGATTAACCACGAAAGAAAGCAACGAGTGGCTAACTGGATACTAATCTAGGTCCACCGATCATCCGGTGCAAGATAAATTGGAGGCGCGAGTTCGTGTCTCTGACCGTGTTCCCGCAGCCACGTCGCCGCTAGTGGCCCCCCTATGGAATTAAAAAGTTGGCTAAATGAATTCTCCGATAGCCTGCTTTCGCTTCCCCACGGTCGCAGCAACAGGCATAAGCTTCCTTTTTCCGGGCTGACGGGCGAACTTGATTAAAATCTGAATGGTCCGGGTGGAAATATTATTTCGAGTTTATGCGAGGGTCGCCACTGGCTTGGCCTATTCGTGATTTCCCAGCATTTGGAAAAGGCAAGAGGAGGTATGGATAGAAACGACGGGATGGAGGGACAAAGGCAACATAAGTTTTTATACGTTGAAAGCGGGACGAATCGCGGGAATTCATTCACATTTTTGCCCCTTCCGTTTGTCCTTTCTGCTGTTCATCCGAAGGGTGCGAGCTGAGGTAAAATAGTGTTTCGATCGAGGTAAGAACAGATCATTTATACCGGCACTGGCTAATAAATACGTTAAATTCATTGGCGGCGGGTAAAGCTTTACGACTTGAAAAAATTTTGGTCGAGAATCAACATAAATTTTCGTCAGGTCCGAGGGGAGCAGCTGCCTCGATGATTCCTATATTTTACGAGCGGCGCTTAGTTTTAAGTGACTTTTGGCAGTTCCAAACATCCGGTCGTTATACTACATATGTGCCGCAACTAATCACGGTCATAGTGTCCGTTCAACAAAAGTGTCATCTTTTTCGCCACGAGTTAATGGTCGCCGCAATCATCGTTCTCCCCATAGGTTGAACTTTTCCAATTACACACATACGTACGAAGCCGAAAAAAACCGTATGGAATTTCTATCAAGCCCTGCTCAACTGGTTTCAAGATACAAATGAACACATTAATACGCGTAGCTCGGACGAATGGTTGACGTTTGAAGGAGACCAGATAACCAACTGGTTCACGGCTATCTATCAAGAACTGGATCACGTCAGCGGGATGCTGGGAACCCTTGCACGCGCCTGAGGTTTCTTGCCTGGCTGTGTTGCTGGTATACATGTACACGTACATTGAGCCTCGCTGTTCAATGGCAGCTGGGTCTCACTCCGGTTTAAGCGCCGCAGGAGAATGGGCCCTGACACGGTGCATTGGTGAAGGGCTCGCATTACATAAGTATAAGCCGACAGCGCCGGCACAATACCAACGCTGTCTGGAAGACGCCCGCTCTCTACGTCACTCCTTTGTAAACATACATCTGAGGGTCGAATGCCTGCACATATGCATGTAATCGAGGGGCGGAGGAGGGTGGCATCGGTGGAAGGCAGCTTCGATGCGTCTGCACAATGCAATGTTGATATTGAACACACGCGACTCGCTACGTAACAGCGAAATGCACACCGGAAAACTAGACTCGACAATGCGAGGGCCTCTTCTTTGATCGAGCCTCCGTTCTCTTTGACCCCGACACCCCTCGACCAACAGATATGATAATGTCCCAAGGGCTGGTCGCTTTTTTGTCGCGATCGATGGGGTCTGTGGGGTGGACGGGGTTAAGGATTACAGTAGACTGCTTGGTTTTTTCGAGAAAAGCTTTGCGGACTGCATAATTTCGACTTTGATTAATTGAATTCATCGTTGGCGGTACATTGCACCGTTGTCGTGGAGGAATGGTGACGGAACAGTTCAATACTGAATATGCCAGTGGGCACGTAATCGGAGGTCCAAGAACGAAGCTGCTCCACTTTGGTGTTCTGTACACCGCGCCACGATTGCCTGCGGTTATATACTTTTGCCGAGGAATCCTATTAGTACCATATCGCCAGTAGCTAAAGTCAGAAGCGAGATCGTTTTTGTAACTAGTTCCCAGGACTACTGAGATCGAATAGAGGAAGCCGCCTATCCTTAGGGGAGCTACCGTGACCAACAGGATCGACAGACTCTGCGGCAGGCGTTTCCGTATCTTCCTAGATCCTATACTTCCTCGACGAACGATCATGAACGTGCCGGCACCGTGGCAGGGAAAACGGAGGGGATACCTAAACCAGGAACGTGAGCTATATAAGATCCTGGAAGACAGAACGGCTGAAACGGATATGCCGTGCCAGTGGCTCGCCGCGCGATATTTCAACCGTGTATATAATCCCATATCATGACTGGGGGCTTAGTTTCGACACCGTGGACGACGAAGTCTAATCCTCTTTTCTTCCATGGCGAGGCCAAAAGTAGGAACGCCGCGGCGCCGAGCGTGGAAAAAAAGATTCTGGCACCGGTTCATGGGAGTCCGTGTGTCGAGGCGATGATGAGGAGGATCGCCTGGTCCCTAGACCAAGTGAAACGGACAGAGACCGAGAGACGAAGAAAAGCAGAGTACGAGGCGGCCAACCCCATGAGGATTATGTGGGTATAATAGGCGATCCCGAAGGTAACCTCGCGTCGATGGCTCGGCTTTTTGTGCGAGTAAAACCGAGGGGGCAGGGCAGGATGCGCGCCGCAAACCGACGACCGGCCCTCGATTTATCCGCTCCAAAGATCACCGGTCGCTTGCATTAGTTTTGCGGAGATGCGCTGAATTATTGCGCGGAAAGTCTATCGATCTTTCGTTCCGTTCAGCTTCTCAAAGGGACAACTTCGACTAGACGCTTCGCGCCGTGAAACTTCACCCGCTCGGTCCGAACGGAATCCTTCCGTCCATCCGCCGCCTCTGAGGATTGGTCGAACGAATTTCATGAAAGAATTTCGGAAGAACGCACGAGAAATCCCGTCGAACGAGGAGCGTTGACTAGACTTAGCGACGGATAACGGGATTTGGACGATCGAGCGACGGAGCGGCTTTCCAACGAACGGGAGGAAGTTAAAAAGATACAGCTGGTATAGTTCAAAGGAACCTTGGTACGTATATCATGACCATAAACGTCGTGGTTGGTAAGAGCGAATGAAGACATTCTTTTCAGGTATCTCGTTGCTTGAATTCAGCCTTATGAAAAAGAGCAGAAGAAAAAACATGTATTAAAACGCGCCTGTTCCCGCGGAACGATCGTGCTGCATAAAAATGCGGGATCACCGTCCCCCCTGCAGCGCGAAAAAAGCGGTACATCGCGCGGGGTCAGGCTCGGCTAAGCATGAAAATTAAAAGAACCTAAAAGGACGGACATCGGACAGCGGGTCGCCGCTTGACCGCGACCGGTAGGGCGAGCTAATGAAATCCTAATTAAGACGTTGCTGAAACGAGTGGAACGCCTCGCGTCTGGGAATGCCGCGAAGAAAGAAATACCTGGACGCATCAATGGCTGGGTCGAGCAATCGACCGACAGCAAAAAACCACTTGCTAGGAAGTTACAGTGGCAGGTCCGCGCGCGTTGCCCTAGCCGGCGCTCTAACAACGTTGAAGGGGGCAGAAAAGAGCAGCAGCAGGAGAAACGTAACAGGACGATGATGAAGGTTGGAGTGGCAGAGCAGGAATAAAGAAACTGAGGACACGGAACGGAAGGGAAGAGGGAGGAACGAAACAGGAAAGGAAAAGAAGTTCGCGGAGAATAGCGCGCACGGCGCGTCTCGGTGCGAAAGCGGAATCATTAAAACAATTAGGGGAGAGCGGAGTTTTCTTCCTCAACGAGGAACGAGTAACTACGGCTGGCAAGGCACCTTTGCCAGGACCGTAACGACGATACACCGGAGTTCCATGTTCTTAAAGGGACGAAAGTGTCTGTCGAGCTGAGTAAGGTTCACACGGACGCAGAGCCCGGTCTACCCACGTATTAACGGTGCATTAACGCCGTGGCGTCGTAAGAGAGGCGTAAAGCAATGTGGAATCCGCGTAATTGGAGCAGCCATTATGCCGCGGGATGCAGGTAAGTGTTACATTGAATTTAAGGGGACCGGCAAGAATTTATCTTATTGCAGCGTATCTTGGTATGACGCCCGCCTGTTATTCTTCATGGCTCGGCCAGTGGAAGAAGCTCTTTTGTTGAAAAGAGCTCGCGCAGCAACGATTCTTCCACGTCGTTCAATATTCCTGGAACGAAACTTAACCATTTTGTAGCCCCGGCCGCTTAGAATAACGACGGTTAATTAGAAAGCGATGCGCGCAATCCCTCCGTGGAAGTTCCGTGGGCAAGAATTCTTTGTACGCGTGTCCGACTTCCTCGGCTACATTTAAATGCTCGAGGTCGACGCGAATGGCGCTCGAGATAAAAAGAAAGGGCGCGTGCACACCTTTCCAGAAAATGGTGTGACTCCATTTTGGAGCACGCTAAGCGCTGAGCGTCGTTTGACCTCGGTCGCTTCTTAAACGCTCAGCGAGATATGCGAAATCGTGCCCCAATTCTCAAACAGCTTCCCGCTTTTACTGTGCTCCTCCTCTGTGTGCACGGTTGTGTATTAACGACACCGCGGAGAGGACCGAGACGCCGTTGAACTGGCGCGAAGTAACGCGGAACTCGCGTAAGCGGAACGATCATTACGAGTGGCGTGGGTAAGTAGTAAGTGAAATTCAAAGAGACGATACGAAGTGGAGACGTCCGGGCGACGCGTTTATGCGCTCCAAATAATCGGGCATATTTTAACGCGGACCTTTGCTCGACCGACATTCTTTTTTTCTTTTTCTTGTCGAACGCAGGCCATCTCGACAAACGAGACACGGAAGTCGAATGAGGCAAGGGAAAACGAACGACGAGGATACTTTTAATCCGCCTGCCTTCTGGGGGAACGCGGGACACGAAAGACGATTTGAATTCCAAAGAAGTCAATCGCTATTAATAAATGATTAGAAAGTGTATATTCCCGTGGGCACAGGGCGTGGCAAATAATTAGTACGCCATCCTAGATCGGGTCGATGTCGGTGCACTAAATGCCCACACAGGCCGGCTTTAATCGTGTGTCGTTGCCTCGGCGAAAAATTATAGCCAGGGACATACGAAGTAGCTGCCCGCTCCATTTTTAAGTATTTAATTTCGTGCATTCGCTTTTGCGTTCATTCGAGAGAACAGGGGGAAGGGAAAGAGTCGCGGCCGTGCCTCGCGCTCCATTTGGCCCCGTATCGCTCGGAGCGACGAAATATATTCGCATTCAGATCCGCGCAGAGTACGGATAATCGGCGGTGGAGACGCGCATGCTAATCACGAGCTGGCAAGCGCGAGTTTACACCGGTCGACGATTATTCCCGATGCCTTTGCGCGGTTGGACGCCTTCGGGACTCCTCAAAGGAACGATGCCGATTACCATTAATGGTCTGTAATAGCACGTTAATGGCAGTATGTTCTGTCGAGATGTTATGGCTGATTCGACGCATTAGCCTCGGGTTCTGTGCAATCTGCCCTAAATTACGAGGCTCATTAACATTTGAAAATTCCACAGTTCCCTCGCGCCTGCAGTACGATTCCCGGGTACGACTGTCTTGTACTTTATTCACCGCGCGTACGGCGACGCCCATGGTGTTTTCCTGGCGCTCATATAAAGTCGTACGTAGGTCCGCCATCGTCGCGGAAATGTAATAACCACGCGTATAAAACTCATCCGAACAGAATGCTCGTTATGCAAACAAAATGCGATGATTATAATCTTTGTCGTCTCGCGGGCGATTAAGGCGAAAGGAATCCACGTTTCTCCCCCGAACCTAACACTCCCACTGACTTCTTATAGAATTCACGAATTACCACACACTGCCAGCCGTTTCCCCGATCGTGCCGGGCTCGTTGCCCCGCGGATTAAAATATTCAGGCGCACAATTTCTCGGGCGCGGAAACTCGGCCGGGTAATCGCGCTTTAAATTGCTCGGGTGCGCCGTGCCGCGACGTGTACGCGCACGAGGCAAGAGCGAGACCGAGCCGGTGCAAGAATGCAACTAGATTTACAACGAGGACGCAATTCCGGCTGACACGTTTACAACGGGGAAACGAGCCGTATTATAAAGAGGAACACGGACGTCCCGGGGTAACGCATCTTGACGGCAGGAAATTAGATCTCCGAGGATGAAATTGGTTAACCCGGACGTCGCATCGTTTTTCAGGGCATAAATGGTATTTCTGTCGCTTCCCGGTCGCGGGATTATAAACGTTTTAAAGAAGCTGCTTTTTTCGGGTAACAAAATGGAAATATCACTTACAAAGGCAGGCCACGTGACTGCGTTCCCACGATATACAATAGCTTTAGCGAATTTTTGGTTTTGATAAATAGATAAACCTTCGGGTGAACCGTTTTTGTTTACTTTTTTTTTATCTGCGCAACACTCTCGCTTGAAAGTACGGCTTCGTGTTTCTGTTTGTGTCGCGAGAAGCTTGATGCAAGGAGATACGCATAAAGAGAGCCTTGCCGAGAACGCGAGGTATCCGAACCACGCGATAGGTCCGCAGCTTTCGCAGTGAATTTACAGACATTTAGGACATTCGAGATATTCGAAACACGTTTCCATCGGAATTCCGGCTGGAAATTAAAATATTAAAACAGTAAAGGTGCCCGCGATCAAAGGTGTCTTATTGCACAATGATGGTTATGAAATTCTTTTTCACGAAGGTATCCTGTGACAAGGTTCTACGTACAGTGTTACTCACCAACCGCATTTCCGTTATACAGTAATCCGAACAATATCGAAGGATGCTTACCTGTAACAGGGAGAATTAAAGAATCATTAGTACAATAATTACGAACGTGTTCAACTGATATAGTTTAAACGTGTCTGACAGACATCGAATGAATTGCAACATCGCGCGAACTCTTGCAAATAAAATAAATTCAACGGTTAATATTTAATTATCGATGCGCCACGTGAGGGTAACACAAAAATTCGCGGAGGAAAGTTCGCTCAGGGAAAATTAGCTGGAAATAATTTTCGTCGTACCTAATGTGCGACGATTAATTAACGCATCATTCCCAGCGATGCTTGCCTACTCTGTGCCCGGCAAACTGACAAAATTGTTCGACTGTGCGGCTAAATGAAGTTAATATCAAACATGTTTGAGCTCGCTTCTATTCTGCGAGACCCACCCTTCCAGCCATCTCCTTCCTCACGCCACTATGCACTTTCCCAACAATTCTCGTGCACGCTCCTCTTCTATTCGCGTTTCTAATACTGCATACCCTTCTCAGTGTGAACGTGGACTAAATTAGTGGCGACGTCGCCGGGACGAGTATTACACGTCGACCAGCGCATTCCCCGTGGAGGATAATCGCACGGAAACGCTTATTAAGCCACCTTTCTGTGGAACAGGACGTTGTTCAACCAACTTTCCATTCCCACGTCAAAGCAGCCTATCGATTCTGTCGACGAATTACTTTGACAAACGATTTCATTAACCGAGTGTTCCGTTAATCTGTACGACGTATGCAATTTGCAGTCGATATATTGTTCGACGGTTTAAAGCAAAGGGAATACAATCGAAAGAAGCAAAGTTATTTCAATTCATTACTACCAATGACCATTCTCAACTCAAAGCTCTTTGCCCGGGGCAGAGTGACGCATTCCTTCGACGTTTCTTGCGATCCAACGTTTTTCGTCCCGAACAAGTGCTTTCGCGTTGAATTCCACGGACGAATACGTGGTTGATTGCGTTCGACCGCGATGCTGCTGCAACTGCGTAACGCTGCCAACATCCTGGCCGCGTGTGGGAACGCTCAGATGGAAACGTTTATCGGGAACGGGCAACGTTTAAACGAGCTCACGTTGCTACAGTGCGTCGGTAGAACGAACGCGAAACGAATTAGAACTCTATCCGTAAACGAGAAAATTCGTCGGTCGGAAAATAACTCAAGAATTGGTGCTCGAAGCTACGTATTCGGAGAATCGGCTATCCAATTTGCTTTCGATCAAAACGTAAAACGTATTACCGCTTTTATCCATCGCTATTTCACGGCATGCGTTCTTTGTTCATCACTCGGTAATGATCTAATTGTTAAAACGCGTCCCCGCTACAGGGAAGATCACGAAAGGGGGAGCAAAATAAATACGGGTACAATTCAACTGTAACAAGACCCGTCGCCTGTATTTCAACACTGGACAAGAGATCACGGATTTTCCCAGCAAAGTGGGGAAGGAACGGAAGCGGGACAGGGTGAGCAAGCGGAGTAGAGAAGTTGGGGTGAAATTGGAGAGAAACAAGAAGAGGCGCGATAGAACAAAAGAAGAACGGGCAGAAAGAAGGGGAGGGGGTGATAGAGAGACGGAAGGAATGCTTCGCGAAATTATCCTCGGTCCGTACGAGCCATCTGGTTCCGTGCAAGTGCCAACAGAAGCATAATCGGGTAACATAAAACGGCCTACAAAACAACCTGCCGAGACATCTCGTAATTGGCCGCGGTTATAAAAAGGCCAGAGCACCTATCCGGGAATAAAGCCGGAAACCATCGTGTCTATCCAAAGTATGCCACGATTACGTTGATATTACCGAACCGAAAATTCGCCAAGAAACTCCCGAATGCAATCTCGCAGCAAAGAATCGTTGCATCGCGCTATAATCTCGGCAGTTGGGCGGTTTTATTTTCCCATTGACCGTGGGAGTTCCTCTATGTCGAGGGACAAAGTGCGTTTATCCGACAACTTTGAGGAAAATATCATTGAGAAAATGAACAAAAGGCAAACTACAATGATCCCGCTTAATGAATGGCGGAACGTGCAGGCGTCCTCGAGTGCGTACGTCTAGCTTCCTTCCCGGCAAAGAGACAGGGACTAATTAATACAGCGTCGGAAGGCAGGTTCTAGTAAGGCGAGAATATCTTGAGTGCGACGTCCAAAATGGTGAAGCATTCATGATGCGGGTCTAATGTCCCTAATGTCATTCGATCGCGTACAATAGGCTGGTGTCATACACTCGTTCTCGTCTGTCTGTTCTCACGTCGTATCGATCCCGTTCCCGAGCCACTCGGAACCCTCTCGTTGCATCCTCTTCGGTGCTCTTCACCGGTGCCGGCGTTAAGACGTAATTTCGTAACCGCCGCAGACTTCGAGCAACGACCGCCATTATTACGCGAGTTACTGTCATAAAACTCGGGTGCAGCTAGTGTAAATACGAGACCAAGCAGGCAGCATCCATCGTAATGATAATTTCTGGCGGGGACATATGCACATTGGAAGACAGATGAGTTGTCAGGCTGGGCTATCTTTCTCTCTCTCACGCAGACATACATACACACCGCGAGGCTCAGTAACGCGAATGCCCGCTGGAAAATGGATGCTTACACGCCATAAGTTTCCTCCTAATTTCCTAAGCACCAACGCTCCCCCGTTGCAGGGGTGGATGACGTCGCGGAAAATTAATGCTCGTCTTGCCAAGTTTCGTCCAATTGCTCTCGAGCCTGGGACAAATGGCTCGCTGTTGTGCCGTCCAGTGCTGTCCGTTCAAAGTTTTCAACGAACCGCACGGTTTTTCGCGGACGCGGACAAAGCTGCTAGGGGGTAGAAGTTGCGTTTGTTCGGGCAGCGTTGTCGTCGCGACCCATGGTCGCAAATAAAACCGGGGGAAAAAAGGGTAAACGAAAAACCGATAGAACAAGGGGTAGCCGAGTCGGGTTAAATACGGGAGCGCGTCACGATGAAAAAGGAAAGTTTTGTAAATTAATGTGGGTCAGTGTGTATTACCGCGAGGCGTGCAAACGTTTCGGTCTTCAAACGGTGATTACGAGGGCTTCAAAGATTCGATTAGCCGGATGTTGAACCGAGGCTAAGGGATAGCGAGCGTGAAATTAGAAGCACGCGATCGCAACGGCTGATTAAGTCTTAAGCCTACTGTCAGGAGCACGATAATAACCTCCCTGTTTGCGTATAGCTGACCGTTGCAACGCGTTGCCTGGTCCCGCGAACCATTCCTGTTTATTCAACGTTCAACGTCAGTGCAGCAATGAATGGTGAACCGTTGGAACACGCCAGGCGTTTCACTTTTCTTCGTCATTTTGCAATCTTTGCTGTTCAGCGTGAATGTAAAAAGAGAGGTAAAAGTTCGTTTTCTCGCGGCATTACTGGGCTCGACAGGTTGGACGAAATTCCGATAGCGTTTTAAGACGAATCACATTTATTTCAAACTCCCGTTTAATCGATTCTGAATGATCCTTCTGCCGTTGTTACTTGATCCCCCATCCAACCTCTGTTGTATGTGTAACGTAGGCCCAATATGCTTCCGTCTGAGCATTCTATCGTCGACCTTTCCTCGTATCATCGTAGACGAATTAAGGGTTTCCAAGGGACAGGAAACATCGAGGATGCTGGTCCAGACGCGAAATCTGATTATGAACTTATTTCGGAGACGACAGATGTACACAGTGCCCGTTTCCACTTCAACGAAGTCAATATAAATTACACCAGAAGAGATCGCTGTCTGTGATTCAATTTCTAGACGAGACAACGGGAACTCGATATTCCTGCATTTGAGAAAGACACGGGGCTCGTATGCCTGACAGTGTTTCGTGACTGCGTGAAATGCAGTATACCGTTGACGAGATATACACTGTATAACTACGAGGGAAAAACAAACGAAAATACCAAGAGAGAAAGCAAATATTACAAAAAGAAACGAGAAGAAAAATGGAAGCACAGAATTTTCTCTGCTATGTCCGGGGACTTTGTATTATGTTTCGACCCTTTTATACACCGGTCCACGAATAACAATGTTACTATCCCTCGATCCGTTTCAGCGTGTGTTAACGTGAAAGAAGCACACCACGACAACGGTATTACCATTGTCCCTTACCGTAATCAAAATACCGCTCATCCACGCCACAGAACCGGCCCACGGTCATATTTATATTTTAACCAAACAGACCTGCCGTTCGTCCCGTGTTTGTCAATAACACCGTTGGTCACGGAGACCCACCCCCAGCGTTCAGTAATAATATCGACGTCCATGGTAGAATATTTTCTTCCACACGGAACAGTCGCGTTCTCGCGATCGATCGATCTCATCCATAAACAATGACCCTGCCGATCTTACCGCGACAGAACCGTGGACGAAAGCATCGTCGCACGCATATGAGTTCGAGTGTGCTAGTTACGGAAGAAACGACGATGGGGAGGCTAGGCGGCGAGAAGTTGTAGCCTCGCGGCACGATTCTTGACTTATGCATGCCGAAGCTGAGCCACTGGACACAGGAGGAAACGTACGTGATCAACGTTACCGGTCTCAGCTGTACGAGACTGCATGCACGCTTGCGTCGCGATGCATAAAACTATGGAACGTCGAGCGCGGTGGTTGAGGAAAACCGGAGGACCGGTAGAAGGAGGAAGAGGTGGCGGATGCTGTGGGATAACTGCTCTGAGAATATGTATGCTGCACGCGGAATAACGGTACCATAGAGACTGTGGATGACCCCGCCTGTGTAAATGCACGACCCCGACGGAGACGGGACCCAGGATCGCCGGGCTACCACTTCGTCCTGTCCTCCTTCCTCGTCCCGACTTCCAACGGTTGGCCAGCGTCGCGCGAAACACGTAACCTTCTACGTATGTATAGGCACCGGTACGTATGGGGAGAAACACGCGAGCAACGCCAGCAATCGCTGCCGAGCTACTTGGGGCCTTATGCATTACGTGCTCACGCTGTACCGGCGTGGCTCACGTGTATGCGCACCCGGAATGTATCATTTTGATAATCTCGCCCCTTCGCAGAGACGCGGATATTAACACCGGGATCGGTGGCTTTGGAATTGTCCTTGTGTTTGCTCGTCGCTCGCTATCGAAAGCGTTTCCCGGTGAAGCGACGAAGTGAGATAGCGGATTATTTGCTGGAAGGGGTTCCCGGGTCGGGGGATAGAGAGCCGGTGCTTGTCTGTACATTAGATTGTGTATGAAAAAATATAATCGAATGGGAACTTAGAGTATCGCGTTTGTCGCAGCACGGTAACAAATTGAGACGATACTTTTATAGGATTTCCGATACTTATGCGCAATACCAGTATTGTTATCAACAATATTTCTGAACAACGTTTCAAGGGCAACAAAATCGTAGCCGACTTCGAATGTAAATCGTTGCAGGTTCACTGCTATTATGCATTTTCAAACGTCCCCGATTTTTTCGGATTAATCTGAAATCCAATGTCTCTCCGGACGTTAACTGGCGTTAGATCGTTGGCGATGACGCGGAAAATTTCTACGACGTTCAGATGGGCTGCGAAAGATAAAATAAATCGGAAACGTGCGACCGCTGTGTCGCGTCCCGAGACTCGAAAAGAAGGGATTGGCGACAACGTTCGCAAGTGCATCAACTCGAGGACACGAGGACAAGGAGCAGGACCAGAATACTTCTGACCTCTCTGCCAGCTCACGTGACCTCGGTACACACTATACGTGGCGAAACACGCAACAGACCCTTCCGCTATGCACACGCGACTCCACCGGGCATCAATTTACGTTGGAATGTCTGCTTACGGTTTTATCAATATGCAACCTTCGACCAAGCGAATGGAAACTATTTACCGTACCTATTCGTTACCCACGCTACACGTTTCCCCTATACCTCTATACACATGCATACACATATACATATTTCTTGCCCGTTCTCCCATCCCCTATCTCCGTTTGCCTATCAGTTTTCTGTGGATTCTCCTCCATGAACCCGGAGTCCCGTATTTTATCGGATATTAACGAGTCCCGTGTACACGCGGAACCATCCGTGAGATTAATTATCTAATGAATCAAAAAATTCATTGCAACGGTACACGGAGCCTTTTAATCACCGAAAACGGCTGTGTGCCGCCGCTGCGCTGGCCCAGAAACGAGCGTACGATTTAATCACATAAATGAGATTCCGCGTTGTCGCGTGGAACATGCTTGCGTCTCTCTCGTTTTAATTTCGACTCTTTCCCGGGTATGTGACTGAAAGTGAAAAAGAAGGGAGTCACGCCAGTAATTACGCGTCCTTCGTGTAAACTTGCAGCAATATTGGGAATATTTAGCAAAGGCGGGTAGCGAAAAGAGGCGCACAGAGAAATGAGAAGAGCACGAGAAAAAGAGTGGATCATAAAGGCAAAACGCAAGGCCACGGAAACGGTACGAGCGTGGCAGCCCTCGCGGAAAAGTGCTAGTGGAGAGGAAGCGGAATGGGAAAGAAACGAGAGAGAGAAAGAGAGCAGGTTTACCAAGGTGAATTACTGGTACGAGAGGATTCCAAAAGGTTCTGCGGGTGCTGAGTGGAACCAACCCAGCCACGCTCGTAAATGGCAAGCTGTCATTAAAACGGGGGAATGCGAGGTGCTCGGCGTTCCCTGTCGCCTCGAGTACCGTCCAGTTCACACTCTGTTCCGTTCGCCTTTGGCACCTTAATTCCGTTGACGATTCTGAACGTCGACTCCTTGCGTGACGTATATTTCATACTTCTCACTTACTCAGTGTCTCTGGAGAAGACTTATCCGCCACTTGCTAATTTCACGAGGCAGACATTTGTCGCGCGCACAAGCTGCTTCGAGTACAAACAGTAGCGGATTACGGTAATGAACAACGCCACGTGTGACAGAACAATTAATCGCGGTAATCGCCGGTAGCTCAGAGCCGAAGAAGCTCACCCAGCCCCGTCGTCACCTTGCGGTACTGTCAATTAGCCTTTTCATCAGCCGCGTTACCATCGAGTACACGTGCTGCTTTGTTTCGAGCACGAAAACTATCTTGACGCCACTCGACGGAAATTAATAACGGTTCCACGGGAACTAACCTTTGCCAAGGCAGAAATCGAGGGAAACTCCGGCGCCTCGGATTAGCCGGATGACGGCGGCGATGCAGCGCAGCCTCTCGAATGGAATGACGTTACAATTTCCGATGCAACGCGGCGAAGAGAAGAAAAAAAGCGACGCGGGACCAGGAGAAAATCAATAGATAGACCTTTGGGTCCCAGAGGGAGGCATATACGACTGGAACCTGCGTTTCAAAGCGGCATCGTCGTTCCCACGCGGTCGAATCACGGTGGCAAACAAAAACGCATTTTCACAGATTTATCCCCGGCATTCCGCTGCTAGTAGCGACTGTCTGATAGTCGGCTGGCTCGCGTTCACGACCACGCAGACGCGTTGACAGCGTAGCAGGCAGCGCGCATTTATCTCCGCGGAAAGAATCTGGCAGGCGACGGTATCAAGGGATGACGCGTGGCTAATTACAGCGTCAAGAGGCTTAATTAGTCAACGAATCCGACTGTCGTCGACTTGGATCCTTTGTGCAACCGACCATAGGAGCGGTGACGAGCGCCGCGACGTTCAGCCGTGTGCCGACCGCCGGCCAACAAAATCAGGACGGGCCAAAATTTCCCAGCCGAATATTCGATGGTAACGAATGTCGCGTGACACGCTTCTGCCTCGGCCGCGCTCTCGACGACTCTTAATTAAACGGCCAATTAAGGGAGCCCCGTAATTAATCACCCACTCATCGGGCTACACGGACAACAGGATACGGGAACACTGACTTCTATCACCTACGCATTGTCCCAGCCTTGCATGCAGGTCGGAGTGCGGCTAACTGGCTACCACCTAGCTACACGGTGGACCGTTCTTTTCTCTTTTTTCGGCCAGTGTGATCGATGAACGCGTTGGCCGAGGCTGACTCACACGCCAGCCTATCGATAACTTGAATTACGGTTCGCGATATAGCTGCGGGTCGAAAGCGCCTTATCAGTTTCATCGTTTCCTAGGGGAACATAAATTAATCGGCGATCAGAGAGATTGGGGTGGATCGTTGCACGATAGTTATATGTATACGTTTTTCTCCACCGCTTCGTACGGAATTATTGAAGTTCGGGAAACTTGTTGAGTTCAATCGAGAGAAGAAAGAAGCATCGTTTTAGTTTTTGTCGCACCGGGGGGTGGAGAGGGTCCGGAAATAACTCGGCCGAAGGTGACGTAAAACTATCGTGTATTAAGCAGCGTGATATTCACTAGTAAGGAGCTTTCATTCTTGGGCATAATGAAACACTAACGCGCTTGTGACCGGCGCGGCGTTTCAAGTAACAAAAGTCCTGCCCTTTTGTGTAATGAAATAAATTTCTCATTTCGTTCGCAATGAAATGGCTGCGTCCTTTTTAAAGGAAAGGAGGTTCCTTTGGAGTGCTGTGCTGTTATTATACTTTCCGCCGGCCAACCCCTGAGTCTTCCACATAAATTACCCATCATCAGCCGCCGTATGTCGGGCTTCGATCGGGTCCAGAATTGATCGACGTGCCAGTTGTCCTCGCGCTGTCTATATACCAGCTTCTTGCTTTGGGCTTGCACCGGGAGAAAAGATCCGGCAAAAAGTCTACGTACATCTGTGTCCAACAGTATTACGAGCATCGAGTTCGAACGAAGCCACGATCACGATCAATCCCCGCGCAATGGGGTCGCACGACTGATGCGCTTCTCTGCGGACGTGCTTGCTCGTTCCGGAACTTATCGATCTCCCCTATTAGAATTATTCCCCCCTGCCCCAACGTAAATATTAGCCGTATTTCTTTCTCCAATCTCCTCGCCGCTGTACTAATTGAACTATCCAGGCTACCGCTGTAATTATTGTCCCTAGCAGGCCCATATATAACAGGGAATCAGTGACCTACAAATATTAATCCGGAGCGATTAAATTAAGTTATATCTGTCTGTACATTTTCCCGTTGATCACAAATCGATTTCGTATGATCATTTTTCGTTCAAAATTAGAAAGCTGATCTGATCCGATCGACATATTTTCCTCCTCGGTTCATCAATCGTGACCTCTTGAACTGGGTTTGACACGATACGATTAGTCGAAAATAGAGTGGACAGCATCGTCGAGCCCGGGGAAAAGAACTTTATGGACTCTTGTCAAACGTCGTTATGCCGGCAGCGGGCGTACCTAATTATGTGATACGGTGTGTTCGTTTGCACGTTTGTACTCCGCCTCGTTGGTTATACCCTTCGTCTACACGGGTACCGGAACTTGCCCCGGCTCGACCATTGGCCCCCTTCAGCTCTTTCTCTTTGCTCGGGGACGAAGGAAACCTCCGGGGACTTCCGTAAACTGCGTTCCGCGCTCTCCTCGCTCGTTCCGCTCGCTATTACAGTGAAGATTAAATTGTTGTGCGACGCAAGCTTTTCATCTTCAAAGGGCACTCGTCTGTTTGATGTGGCGAACCGTACATAGCCGGCCCGATTGCAGCCGTCCCGTTGTGGCGCGTTGTGACGTTAAACAGTACAAAAAAGAAGAAAAAAAACTTAACGGGAGATGAAGGCGGACGATGATGCGATTCGGCGCCCTAAATAACCGCGCAGGATGTGCGCGCGTTTTTCTCCGTGCACGCGTTTCTTCGTTTTTATGGGGTCACAAAATTAGAAACGAAATACTCGTGGCCTACGAACTACATACATATATGTGTACGTGTCGGGACGTGGATGAAAAGATTGTCTGTAGAATAACTCTGAGACGTTTTCTTTTTTTTGTCTCTTTTTTTCGTCGCTCACAAACGGAGAAGATATAGAAACGTCCGCCCTTTGGCTGGAGAGATAAAATGAAGGCAATCGTTGTTAGGCACGCGGTACGTTTCTTTTGACCCGCTCAAAGGAGTCGGAATGATCGCAGATGAATGGCCGGGCTTCGAAAATTAAGTAATCCTAGATTTCGTGTATCTGCAGAGACATGATAGGTACCGAATGTTCCCGGGTAACGATGGTATTGTCCAGCCTCGCCGTAGGCGGTCGAATTCCGTTGGAATGACATAATTGTCGTTATTAGAGTTTGCCTATAATCGCAACAACGGAACCTCGAAATAATGGGACCCCGGCAAATTACTTAGCTGACTGGGACAGAGATTGAGTCATGTACAGGGGTCAATGCCGTAAAGATGCGCGGACAATGGCGTCCGTCAACCTGATATTTGCCTTAACGAACCACTAATAACGTATTTACGGTTATCGCAATCGAGAAGGTAGCGAGATATAGTCACATGTCACGTTCCATGATTCTTCGCAAAATGGTATTCCACTCTACTAAGAATCTGTGCTAACAGAGGGCAGAGCAATATGTACCAGCAACATCTACAATGGACCCAGGATTGTCCAGTATTTGTGAACGGTTTCAGTAATCAACCTGGATTGGTTCGTCGCCGTTAGACGGTCTAACAGTAGGGCCATCAAGAGGATTCTGGTCTCTCGAACAAAACGAACGATGATGTCTGATTCCCGCGGTAAACAAATTGAAATGCGGCAGGAGGTCCCACGAGGCAATCCAGGAAAATAGAGAAATATGTTCATTGCAAGGTACGTGACGATGGCGTGCACGGGGCACGGTTCACGACGTTCAATTTCGCGAGCGATTGATTTTTATATCGGGACTCAGGGTAAGCATTCATTGCTCACATTGATTACAGGTAAACGCGACCCAGCACTTTGCAGCGTGACGGCCTCTCATTTGTCGCCCCGAGATTGGTTTCGAAATAATGTTTACCGGCGAAAAGCGAGTAGTAAATATGCAAGGGCACGAACCGACCTATTATAGAATATCGGAAACAGCGAACTCATCGTCCCTGAGCTGTTATCCTCGGTGACAAAAAATAATCGACGTCATTACACAACCCTGCTCGCGTCGATGCAACGAAAGTCGGATGTCAGGCGACCAACAATCCCCGCCCCTTCGAACCGCTTCGTCTACTTACTTTCCGATATTCATTGACCTAAAACTGTCGAACTTCCTTCGGGAACTTTTAATGCAAAAGTCAGGATGCCCGGTGACTTCGGGAAGAATAATTCGACGCAACGATAAGCGTGACGATCTCGCCGAAATATAATGTCGAAGGTTAAAATCATATTACGCTAAATGAAATAATTATTATTCAGGTAAAGGGATACTCGGCCAGCAATCTACTTATATTACACGTATTAAAATCGCACGCAACGATCGACTAAAATATCGAGCCTGATTTTCGACCGATTTATTCATTTTTCCATCCGCAGTATCGACCGCGGTTGCGGCTTTCCAACTTAATCGGTCAAGCGCGTTTCGACTCGTGCACTACAGCCTTACAGAATTTACACCCTTCGTTTTCCACAATGCGAACCATGCACACCACACCCCGTACGTATTAATGGCACGCATTAGCATATATTGACCGCGAACGGAGCTCGTTGAGCGTGTCTGCGGCGGTACTTGTAATTATGAGTTACGCTTTGCTGTAGTTAACGAACGAAAGCGGGTTTCGCGAACGTTTGCGGAACAAGTTCAGAGCCGTAAACGTGAACTTGCAGCGAACAGAGGAGAACAATTTCTTTGCGAGCTTAATTCGTGGCGCTATTAACGCGACAGGATATCCTCCTTCGAGCACGATCAAAGAGAATACCAATGAAACGTTTCTCGTACAATTATTACCAACATTGTTTATACGATTCGCGAATGAAGCAGAATTTTATACGATTGCAATAAGAAGATATGTAAATGTAATAGAGGCCTCGTTATTGATCGTTGCGTAAGAACAAGGGGGCGCACGTGCTTCAATGGGACGAGTCGTTCCTTCTTTTAGTGTTCCATTAATTATCATAATGTATATAGGAGAAATGAGAACGGCGTTTAATTAAAAAAGAACAGGTCGTTAGGTGAAGATCGACTGCCGCAATGTATGTACCCGGTGCGTAGCTACATAATGAGGACGGAGACGTTGAGGCTATGTACTTCACTTCTACCCCTAATATCAGGAACCCTGCCAACTTTCAAAGTGGTTTCCCGAGAGGTCTCTACGGCCGTCGTTGAACTCCAACGACCGTCTCACCTGCTCGTTCAATATCTGAACAGCATTTGTGGATGTAATCCTTCCACGCTGGTAACAACCGTTCCACGATCAAACTGCTATGCGGAACGACCAATTTTACCTCGGAGCTAGAATCTGGAGCATGCCTACCATTTTGGAAAAAGTACATCGACGGGAAATAAAATTTCTCGTCGAAACACACGCCTCGCAGGCACCAAACCGCCCCAAGCAATATTCTACAATCAATTATGGTTTGTCAAAATAATGAAAAGCCGGAGAGAACTTTCGGGGCCTCCTCCAACAAATCGTGACCACTCGCCGTTATAACATTCTTTCTTCCACGGTCTTCCTTGTCCTGGCTATAAAGAACTTCCAACTCATTCTTGGACCCTTCAGCAACGTTCTCCAAGAAGGAGAAAGAACTATTACGGTGTCCAGATGAAAAAGTACCACGAAAGTCTGGACAGGTATGCACGAAAACGAAAGAAGCTACCACCTTCAACGGTCTAAAGTGGCCTAATTACGATTAGAAAATTGCGACTAGCTTAAACTTTCAGTTTTTCTTTTCCCTCTTTATTTGACGAATAAACTGCAAAGTAGAAGTAGTAGCCCGTGCGACGTGACGGATTCATCGGCTTCCACGTACGCTGTGCTTCATCCTGGCCACATGCAAATGGGTCTCTCGTCTCCCTTTGCGCCGCCGTCATTATACATTCTGTCTATATTTCTTCCCCTTCCGCCCTCAGGTAATTCTATACCCTGCCCGATAGAGTCTTCTACGACTGGGGTGTAATTACCAGCGACGAACCTAAAGATCACCCACGATCGCCCACGCTATGCATCAGGGGTGCTTAATACGCGAAGCAGCGCAGCAAGAAAGGCATAACGTGGTAGACTGCAGGGTGGCAGAAAATAGAGCCGTATTATAATATAATAAATTAATTAAAAATTGGTAGTAAATAATCTCTATTAATTCACAGCTATTCGGTATATTCTTCTACAGCCTAACATTTCTGCGATCGAAGCATAATATGTATCTCTATTACCTAAGCAATAGGGTAGGCTTCTCAGTTTGTTTAGGCGGTCGAACCCCACAATTCGAAAGCCGTTGAATACCCCTCGGACACGTCTTGTAAAATCGGCCGGATTTCGTTAAATATTTGAAGAGGAAGTTATCGTTCGCTTCACAGGATTCGTCGGTGGTGTACGGCATTTTGTCGACAGATTATTTTCCCCGAATTCGTGTCACAAGGCTTCATCGTGTTCAGTGTGTCGAACATATCGAACGCTTCGTCTCATGGGAATCGGTCTCCGCCGACCAGGCGATCACGCTGTGTATTCCCGGATGATACACGTCTGTGTAAGAGAACGAACGACCGCCCACGCCAGGCATACTTACAGCGATGCGCATGTATTTTACACGCACATACGCACCAGACAAACTCGTGGAGGGTGGAAATTTTACGCCCGTCGCGTCGGTGAAACACCCGCCACGACCGAGAATTATTGTACACCGAACGATTTATCGCTTATTATAAATACACCTACGCGCGACTCACGGACTGTACACGCACAAGTGTTTAAACGATACCGTGACGGGACAACGTTCGAATTTCTCGCTGAAAATTCACGGGCCTCGGTAACGTGGACGAATCCCTGCGTTTCACGGTAAACAGAAGGGGTTGGACACGATAGGTGGAAAAGCGCTGGAAAGCGACTCCGTGGAATTGCAAAAGATGGCAAACGAAAGGGAGAATCGGCCCGTTACGTATCTAGGGATTAGACGATCTGCAGATTGGGGAATTTAGATTAGGTCCATCTAAATTCGGGCCACGGAACGTTTCCGTGGAATCGTAGGAGGCCGAGATTAAACGAGATTAAACTTAATTTAACGCGTCGGAGGTACACCGTGCGGAGGCCGCCAGGTCCGAGAATATCGGTGGCGAAATTCGAAACTCCTCTGTTGCTCAACATACCAGGCCACCTCCGTTCGCGTTGGAGTGAATTGTCGCAGATATTTCGCCCCGATTACTCGCAGACGAATATAGGTACACAAGTGGGGCAGGTGGATCAATCATACGCAAGATTATCACAAACACGCCCACGCAGCAGACTTGAAGATCAGCCATCGCGACCTGCTCGACGGACGCAAAATCTGGGAGCTCGTTTATAAATCCACGTTGTGCGACCGTCGAACGGCTTAACGAATCGTGTATTTTGACAACGCGACGTATTCGAAACGGCAGTGATGATCCTCACGCTAGCTCAACTAATCTTATTGAAATAAACGGCGTCTCGTGACGTCGCAGGCCGGGGCAGGCCGGGGCAACAAGCGATTTACGCCTTCAGAAAAACGATACGAAGGGCAACGGGGAGGGGTTCCGGTGACTTCCAAGGTTTCACCTGACCCTTGAACCCTCGAACCTCCGTCCCTTTACGATTTTGCTTTACGAGCCAGCACACACGGTTCGCCTGCTGGAATCTTTCAACGGAGGGTCCAAACAGTGTGCCTACAACCATGCTTCTCCCTCCAGGCCGCGAGGTGTGTGAATGTGTGGCGTTATTTACGACGAGATATAATGGGATGTCGATTACTAATGAGCCATCTAACATAACGCTAAAAAACGAGAGCACCGTTCATACAGAAGTATCTCGATGGGAAAAGCAATTTTGACGAAGGTTAAAGGTTAATTCGTTGATTAACCGGACAGAAGAAGCCTGTCCTTTTTTTGGAATAAAACTGCTGCGGCCGGTGTTTCTATTAAAAGCTCTTGTTCCAATGCGATAGCAATGAATTAGAAGCGAACCGTAGATTCGAGACGAATACGCGAGCGCGTTCGTTCAATCACAAAGTGGACCAGCTATAACTTGATGAATGGCAATTGGACGAACAACCGTTTCGGTATTTCATTTACAGCCCCGATATCGGGCGTCTCCGTACTCGATGACTAGTGCCGGCGCGACACGGCATTGCAGGGAGTAAAAATTTCACACGGCCTGTCCCGTGGATTAGATCGCGCCGTTCTGCTGTCCGCTCGGTTCGATACGAGCGTAACCCGAAGGAAAACAAAATAAATTTTGTCCCAATCTCCGTGCTTCGTCCGTGCCTGTCCGACAACCTGGGTGTATTAAGGAAAGAGGTATGCGCGCGATAAACCAGTGCACCGAAACCAGTGTGACGGTGGATCGAATCGCGTAACAAAAATAACGAGGAATCAATGCATGCGCAATGACAAGCGAAACGTACGGCGAGTACGGTAAATCACGCGTGGGAGTAGGTGTTTCCCATGGGCTTCTAACGAGCTAAGGCCGAGTAGCTAAGCGGAATAAATAGGCGAGGATTTTTCGTGGCTGTAATTAGTTTCGAGCTTGAGGTAGCGGGCGAGACGTCGGTTGCAGGGAAACGGTACGTGTGCCCGCGAATGATAAAAGGGGAACGTCGATGGTCGGAGTAGGCCTCGCGCGAAATGCAACACATCGCTGGGCTAACGTTACCCCGGTGGTGTTAAAAATGATCCGTAAATCGCATTACGATGAGCATAATGTCGGGTGTCGTTCACGCGCGTAACGTTTCGCTGGTATTCGCATGAACGTGCGTCCGCTTTCCAACACGATATCGACGACACTATATTTCTTCTTCGAATTTCGACCCGCGTACCAATCGCGACGATACTGAAATGAAGTTTCAGGTCGCCGGAGGTTAGAGTCGCTCCTTATGGCGTGAAAATCAACCGTTTTAATAAGATACCTGAGCTCTCGGGAGAAGAACAATAAATCTAAGCGTCCACGTACGCGTGTACGTTGCATTTACCGCCAGCCATAAATCGCCGGGGCATCGTGCTGAATCTCCCGCGGGATAGTGTGTTCGTCGTCGAAACGGCCAAGGAGAAGCTACACCTTACAAGCGTATACTACTTGCCACCTGCGGCGGTATCCGCAGAAATAATGCCCCTTTTGACATGAACGGGGTGTACAGAGGGGCCAGAGAAATGTCCAAAGAGCGGACATACGATAAAGGTGTCGTGCAACAACGCTTCACTGCGATGTTAACGATTCTCTCAGCAAATCTTTAAGCGAGATACATCAACCACAGAGGTCCCATTCCCTCCCTCCCGTTAACTTATCCCCTGCATTCACGGGGATGAAATTCCTCGTCCCGTCAGGCCGGGCAGGATTTCGCAGAAATTACCGCGCAACATAAATCTTGGTCCTGGTAACCGGCAACCAGGATCCTTGCCACTCTTAATTACGTTCTTTTTTTCTTCCGACCGCGCCCATTACGGCCGGCCATTAAGTCCGTCAAGTTAAGTAGCGGCGTGATACCCCGGCTCGCTCTCGCTGTAATATACGCATAATATACGTATATAGAGTTGCACTGTGCTCGTCGTCGCAACGGCCTCATCCCTTTCTCACAGACTCTGCTCTCATCTTTTCATTCCGACCGCTATCTCTTTTCTGCCTTCTACACCCTCGGCACTCCGCTCTCTCGTGGTTACTCCCACGGCCACCGTGCCCTCCGCGCCACTTCAGCCCCACGTCCGACGTGCCGTGGCCAACTTAATTATATTTTATCGCAGCTTCGTCGCGCTTATTTAAATTTAAATCGTGCGCCTTGCGCTCGGATACGACGTCCTACACCGAAGAAGGATGCTTTAACGACGCGCCACGGACTCGCCGCTACCACCGGCCATCGTTCCCCTTCTGACGGTGGTTGTGACGGCGTTGGTGGTGGTTAACCGTCGCTTTCTCGTCGTCGTCGCTCTGGGACAGCGTGCGAAGCTCGGGGAAAAGAGAGGACAAGGAATATACATACATAGTAGGTTCACGATGGAGTAGAAAGAGAATGATACTGTACGTACACGTAAACGACAACCAGGGATACGGTGGAACGAAAACAGATGTTGCGAACGATTTCGTGGACGCGGATGTGTTTTACGAGTAACGAACAGTCGACGATGGCCCCATTGATTTTTACGTTCCGGACTCCCGGCTGTAACGGAATATTAATAAACAGGAGGGAAATACGTAGTAAGGGATGCAACGAATGTCATGTTATTCGTGCTTTGGTACTACGGTTCCTTTAGCGCGTCCAACAAATGGAAGTATAACAACATTAGCAACTAGAGGAAGAACTGGAAACGGGGAAATGCATGCATTACGAAGGGAACTGTGTCGGCTGAACAAATAGGCATCGTGAAATATACTACGTAGACGTATTTTATTTGCGTGCTGTATTCTGTCCCCCGGGAGCGCGCAATAAATGTTAAAATCGTGACGTCGTTTCGCCGGTACTATCGGGAGCAAGAAATTGAGGTACGCTTAAATAGACAGATGTAGGAAATATTCGGGACTTCTAGGCGAGGCTGTTGGTAAGGAACTATTGACTCGCCAACCGTGCTTTATAATTTTAATTTAAAAAGGTTGAAGTCACGGCGAAATGTCGCCATAAATCGTGAAAATATTCGTCGCAGCTAGCAACGAGATAGATTTAAAAATTACGTCACTCGCAAACAAAAAAAGAAAAAAGAAAAACCACAAGGGCGCGAGGAAAACTCAAGAGAATAGAAAGAACATAAGTCGTCTTCCGGCCTCGCAGGACGGTATTTCTAAGAACATCGTCCGAAGTAATATCACCGTTCTCATTGTACTGTCGGCTTCATTATCTAGCACTGACTCCTTTCGCTCACCAACGTGAAATAATTATTACCTCCTGGTACCGGGGTACCGATTCTATAACGCAGTTTGAATATTTATAATTACTTCGTCCCGATCGCAGTAATTACGCTGGCTCCTCTAAATCGATAATGCTCTAATTCTTCCCTCGTTACGGAGTTGCTGCGCTTCGAAGAAAAGCGAGGAATATTCAAGGGAACGTAACGGCGTTTCACGAGGGGTGAGTGAGTTGAACATTATTATGTCGAAAAGCTCGACAAGCTAAAAAATTGTAAATATTACAAGCAATAGTGTGGCAAAGTGAAACTTGTCGACCTGCTTCCAAGAACCGCGTGCTCAACCGCCATGAACGTTCTCCTCTGCGTGCATTATTATGCTCATGTTTGTCTCCACGCGGAATGAATCGTCCCGGCTGCACGGTAATTTCCTAACCGAGTCCTCGCGTAATGATTATTATTCTTAGCCGGGTCAGACAGCCGGTGGGCTGGGAGCTTGGAGTCGAGCGATTATTAGCGTACAACGTTCGGCCGTGGCAAGGAATGGGCTCGACGGAAGAATTAGCATAAAAGTCTCCGATGTTCGATCGTCTATGATCAGCGGACGACGAGGTCGACCGACCTTTGCCACGGCAAGGGACAGCACGCATCGTGCGTGCTATTCGGCCGCATTGATCACGGCATACAACCATCAATTTGCTCGCAACACTTAGTTCTATATCTCGGTTGAACGTCTATGTCTGCCGTGCCCACGACGACATCGAGTTCGAATTAATGCTCGTTCCTGCGTCGCGTCGTGCCAGATAACTCGATACTTAACGTTATTGGCCGCGAGCAGGCTCGAATTTACGACGCGATCGAGTTCGCGCAGTAAATTAAATTGGCATCGCGTTTCAATATCGGGGCGATTCGTACGCGCTTCTAATAGTAACTGGCCACTTGATTACCGCGTTTCTGGAGTATCTGTGCGAGTGTGTAGCGGTATAGGAATTACTTCAGACATAGTCGGGGATAAGGTGAGAAAAGTGTACAGCTGTGTGAGCATTGAGCGCGTGTGGCTAGGGCGCAGTAAAGGAGAATAGGGGTTGGCGTGAAATTAAAGTAATACAATTAGCGAAGAAACCGTGTAGCAGTTCCGCGTGATCAACTGTAAAGTCTCCACCGCCACATTGTGACGGAATTCTTGGCGCAACGGGAACGCCAATAAAGTGATGTTAATTATCGCTTCAACGCTTCGAAGCGAGGAATATTTCTTCCGACTAACGTTTCATTTATTAAAGCCCCTGAGATAATTGCGCAAGCACGCCGTGCGATAACGAATACATTTGCGCAATTAAATGCCGTTGGAAGTGCATGAAAATTATTTAAGTGCGCGAGCACTAGATGCTAGATGCGCGCCGCTACCGTGGGGATAATAACGTTCGAGGAAAAAACGCGGCTAAAGTGGTTGTAGCCATACGAGTTCCGCGGGCAAAAATGATTAAAATTAATATCGCAAGCCCCGTGTGCAGTGTAACACGAGTGATTATTAAACCTATAAATCTTTGCAATTACGCTTAAATCGCGACGAATCTCGTGGTCGTCGATCGTAATAATCATTGTCGACGCAGCGTTGATATCGATGTTTAAGGATTTCAAGGAGATGGAGCGAGGAAAAATGACAAACGAATAAACTGGCGATCAACAGATTTCGACGATACATTTGTTTCGCCCCCCATCCGGAAAATAATTATTTCCCTTCTTACCACAGCGTGCACCGTGATTTATTACTTTATGCCAGGCAAACACTGCGCAATTTGTCTGGCTCCGCCATAATCACTTATATCCATTCTGCTTATCCAGCTCATTTATTTGCTTCCTTCAGATCTGGCGACGTTGTTCTCCGACCCATCGAAAATTCTCCACGCACGCCGATCAGATTCGTTTAATCCTCGGCGATGAGAAGAGAGCCGTGATATCATCTAGATGCCGGTCAGCAGTGAATAACGAGCAGGTAATACGCGGCTACGAGGTATTCCCACGTCACCGGAAGTCAATAAGCCGGACGCGTATCGAGCCGTACGGATTCCCCTTCGCGTTCGCTCGAATTTCCGCGTTCCGCAGTACTGGCGTGTTACGAAGGGCTACGAGCGGACAGCTGTATCCTCTGCGCTTGCAATGAATTCCAAAGCGAAGCTTCAACGTGACTCGAATTCCCGGCCGCGAATCCGCAACGGGGCTCGTGGACGCGACCCAAAAGCTGGGCCCAACTTAACGGCCATAGGATCCCCCAACGTGACCTCCTTTTTACCCCCCGATACCTGACGAAATTGTCGCCACTTCTGATTTAATGGGAAATTTTCAAAGAAGCTTTTAACTTAACTGCGGCGTTCATTAAAGCTGCCCCGTTTTCTATAATCTTTTCACGGGAAATTTGATAGGTCTATTGGAGGAAGAGGCACGTGTTGCACGTCATAGAGCTGCATCTGCCAGGGTGTAGTACGTTTCCCCGCTGCTCCGTTTTCCCAGTGGCACCCGACGCACAGTGGCGAAAAAACCCAAAAACGTGGCCAAGAGCAAAAAAAAATTTTGGCTAATTGTTAAAATGTGTAAACTGTTATTCATTTATGAACTAATACTGCATCATCTTCTATCAAATTTAGCGTTAATAACTTCTTCCTCTAAGAGATATGCAGCTTCAAACTTACTAGTATTAGAAAGGGGATTTTTTCAACTAAAATTAGAAATTATGTTACGATTCACTGTCGATGTATTAAGATAATCTATGAATGTTGGTATTATTTAATGTGCTCTAGCATCATATTTCCATTGATTTTATTACTTTTAAAAAATTGCTAAGGCTGTGGTACTTAAAACTGCAAGAACTATATTTTTTATTCTTTATTTAAGCAAATAGTTGAAAAGTAAGCGAGCTTAAGCGACCATTTTTTTTTTAAAGTAAAGCTTAAAGGTCACAGTACAAGTTCCCATTGAAATTGGCTGCGACCTTTTGCGACCTTGACAATTATCGTCATTTGTTTATCGCCTTCTATTGTGATATTCGTTTCATCAGCTTTGGAACAGTGTTCCACGTGTATTCTTTCACTGCTTTATTTTTGTAAACTATTTGTGATGCCTTAGTTACTGTTTTATTACTTTTTGTTATACATTTATTACTTACATTGTTATTAGGAATTCGTTAGTTACCCACTGGTTTATAATGCGGCTGCCTGTGAATTCTATTGAGAAACCTCGGGCACATTAGCTAGAGATTTTTAATTACCCTAATAATAAAGATAATTCTATTCCAAAACACAAGTCCTCACCGCCTATCGGCTCTGAATAACAATAACCGTATCATAATCCTTTGATGCTTCGCTGGGAAGGCTGCACTTTGGAACGACTCTATGTATAGTAAGCCTGAAATTTAATTGTATTGGCAAGAATATTAGCTTTTACAATTAGGTTCAATCATATTTTTTCATTTTGTTGGACTAGATAATCCAGCTAGATAATTGTATTATTATTAAATATATTATTAATTTAAAATATTTTTTTATTTATTATTGTTAGATTGTAATTAGGACTATTGATACAATATTTAACATTAAATTTCACATTGTTTACTTTCTGAAGTCATTTTATTATAACATATACCAAATATATTAAAATTTTGCTTTTGGCCACGTTTTTGGACTTTTTCGCCAGTGTGCGACGGTACGACGAAGAAGGATTGTCAAGCAGCTGTAACCCTAGCGGCTGATTCGTCGCGCGGGACTAACGGGTGGCACGTATTTTCGGGGCACACGTCTCCTTTTCGAGAGACGTGTCGCACACGCGTATACGATTCGCGGCACGAACACAGACGGCAGCAGGAAAATACGTACGTAGAAACGTGGAAAAGAAACAGTCGTTTCGCCCATGAAAATAGTTCCGTGTTTTTCTACCGACGATGAACTGCAGTCGGAGCACCATGTCTTTCTCGTTGCACTAGAATCCCGCGTGAATTAGGAATCATATTTAATTCGGCGCAATCGCCATCGTAAAACGTGTCGAAATTCTATTTCCGTGAACGTCTCGTAGAGCGCCGACAAATAATCGCAAGGAGCATCTTACATAATTACCTTCGATCAATTTCAACTCCGAAACGTTTTGATCGTATCATAAATTCGTCGTTAAATCTGTCGTACTTCTTGTTCTGTTGTATCATAACCCTTCAGGGATGACCGGTTTCAAAGGTGGGAAAAAGGAACACGCTCGGGGCAGCTCCTTAACTCCTATCGTTCCGTTCAACGCATTCGGGAACGACATTCGGACAGCTGCACGAATGGATTCGAATTCCAGACGCGAATAGTGTTCGGGCCACACGCATTTCAGCCCGAAGAGACGCACGCCCTCGTCGTGTCTGTGTAACCAACACGACTTACGTACACTCAGAAGCCACTAAGAAAATCGGGGACATGTATACGAGGGCGCGAAGGAAGAAACGAGCGACGTTTATGTAGACAAGCTCGTCCAGCAAGCTCGTCGACTCTATCCACTCTCCTTATCTACTTCTTCTTCTTCTGCTTCCACTTCGTCTCGTACCTTTCTTCTTGCCTTCGTACCCTTCTTCTGGGTCGTCGTAACCGTTGTCGTGCAAGTTGGCATCTGCCCACGCTAAAAGATCGTGGCGGGCACAGCAGCAATATCATGTGGGAGTATATCTCGTTCCTCGGCAGCGTCCACATATTTATGGTATCCGAGAGTGGCGCGAACGGAGGCACTATTCCTCGCGGCGGTACGCGTCTCGATTAGGTTTCACAGGATGAGGCACCGGCAGGAATACCGAAAGCCACTCGACCAGCAGACTACATATTTACGATATCCTTCTCCCGCGTCAGAAGCCGGAACCAAGGAATGGTTCAAATCACTGGGAATTCTTATTCCCCCTTGTCGCAAACCTCGTTTCGTATTTCCTTGCCACGCCATCGGGGAACCGTAAAAGAGCTCGGTCGTGTTCGATAAATATTTACAGCCGCCCGGTGCTTCGGTAACATTACGTTTTATATAAATATTCGTGTAGGAGTATCGATCAGGTATCTACCCGTGAGAAACTTATACCTTCCCACTGCTCGTTTTCCTAACCGAGAAATACCTGCCCACGGGGCACGAAGTCGCCAACTCGAAACGTTTCCAAGATATTCTCGCACAGAAGACTGAATGAAACGCTTTTCATGATCGCCGGCGCGATCGAATCGATCGATTGTTAGCGGCGACACTCCCTTTCACCTGTAATCGGTACAGAATTCGACGGGCGTTAACAACGCCGCTCGTCCATCGTGCAGGGCATGAAAATTGCGCGTGAAAAAACGCGTCGACCGAACATGTGTACACGTGTGTACGTATGCATGCGCATGCACAGACGTGCATCTATATGTAGGGTCGAAACCAATGCGAACGGAGTTCGGCCTCGCGGCATCGGCGGCGGAACGACGAGAAAATCGCGTTACAGCAAGCTGGCGAAACGAATCATCCGATTCCGTGACGAGCGCGGGCACGAACAGCGTGAGTCCGCTTTAACCGTAATCGTTGATTCTCGATCGTCCAGCCACCGGGTATTCCGAAACACGCACGAAACACGAACGCCTCGGCGCGGTAGACGTGGTATATAGGAAAGCGCGAGGAAACGAAGGGCGATTCATTATGAAAAACAAATAGCGTGTAGAACAGGCGAGAACGGGCGAAGAAAACGACAGGAGCGATGCGTTACCGGAACGAAGAAACATCGTGGAATTAGGAAAAAGCAAATCAACGATGCCCGGCGATAGGCGAAGCAGAAGAAATAAAGTTGAAGCGGGAGAACGCGAGGCCGAGCCCCGTTTCACGAGACCGTTGCACGCAAGTAGAAAGCGAAAGGGAGCGATGAAAAGCAATCTGTACGTTTGCTTTCCTCGCGAGTCAATGGCATACTTGCAGGAGGGAGTCTCGAGATTAGCCCATAGCCGCGGTGCTCCCGTAAGAAAGGTAGGCAGCAAGATACCACAATCGAAACAGTATATCGGCGCTACTGTAACCGCACAGAGAACAGACGTAAATACACCCCGTGCACACGAGCTATCTCGTTACATTGTTTCTTGTGTACACGTGTTCCACCCGGGGCTGGCCATGTTCTGATTTAAATAGATAGACGTGAAACGCGTTCGACACAAATGGCGCGTCGTTAGACGAGAACCAACGACTGCTTGCACTTACTTATGCACTCTCGAAACGACCGACGATTTACACCGGAGAAACTGACAGGAGTGCGATCATTAAAAACGCGTGAAAACTGCAAAATCCCGCGGCTTAATTCGCGGCGGTGTTCCCGACGAGAGTCCCCACGCTGCTTCCGTTCTATCTTCTTTATATTTTTTGTTCGGATTCTTTTTACTTCTTTGTACAACGTTCCGGTGAATTATATTTCTATTTTCTTCCGGGTCGCCAGCCGCGCATCTCGAATCCACGTTTAACACGCATTCAGCCCGCGCAGCCGGAAGTGGAAGAGGAAAGATGTGTCGTTTAAAAAACAGGTCGTATTTCACCATGAGCTATAAGCGACGAAGTTTATAGGCGAGTCGACACGTCGCAGGACGAACAGCAGAGCGAGTAGAGGTAGCGCGTTCGAGCACAAAGGTAACTTGAATTTATCTCGGGGAAGTTGCTCGAACGCACGCGCCCGCTCGTTTTCCCGCGGGGAACACGGGGAAAGCGAGGCCGAAGAAAAGGATTGGCGCCCGAAGCGGGCAACCCTTATCTAATTAGTTCCCCCGTCGAGCATGAAACCGAAGTCCGATTCCAAACTCGACTCGTAAACGGCATGGTCTCGTTAAAACGGCGCTCACTGTTCCAAGGGTGCTTCAGGCTAATTGTCAACCTCCTAGCTAGGTGAGCGATAAATTCTCATCGGCCGCGCGACTTCTACCCATCGAGCAGAAGACGCGTCGAGCCGTTCAAGCTGCTCTTGATGGTGCACCGAGTTTGGATGCCGCTCTGATCCAGCTAAATTCACGTTAACCCGACATCCGCGGCGAACGACTGTCGGCGAAACGGTTCAGCTAACAAGCAGAGATTTCACACGCGCCTGCACAGACAAACGTGTGAATCCTCTGGATCCTTGAGCACAGGAGTACATCCAGCATTGATAATTGGCCTCGATAGCCGCACTCGTTGGAACGATACGCTCCGCTATTCGCGAGGTCGTTGGCCAGATTCATCATTTATTATTTCGCCGTGAACAATGAGTCAGAGACGCGAACGCGTAGAACTGACGACGGGTCCTTCCAATTAACGTCGAAAGTACAACTTGCTTTAAAGAGACAAGGGTGCGGTAATTGCACAGATTCGACAAATTTCTTGCGATGACATCCGCAGAAATAACTGTTAGGGAGTCGCTTCGACTAGCAAGAGATATTCACTCGCATCCACCTATACACACGTATGTATCCATATACATATAGAGTATTCGTGCGCAGTCATAGGCTCGAATCCTTTCACACGTGCTCAGGGTTGACGGTTGGCCGCGCGATCTACTCATTAGACGTCGCGTCGGATCTTCCCTTCTCGCCTGTAATATTCATCAACCACGGTGGAACATCCGTGGTAAGAGGAAACGAAGGAAAGCGCCGGTGTCTTCGTTCGAGATTAAAAGGGAGACTTATCCCGAAGAAACGGTCGGGCGGATATCGCACTCAGCTGGATCTTAATTGTCCATGCAAATCAAGAAGTCCGCGCCGTCGCTGAAGTTGAAAGTATTTCAATCGAGACGGATTAAACTTATCCGACGTAGCGAATTATCCGTGCAGTATAAATTAGCAATTTCCCAGACGAATATATAGCTCGAAAAGAAACCTGCTACACCAAATAACAGCCTCTTAATTAATTCACGTTTATCCACCGTTTCAAAATAACAAAGCTCCAATCCTATTTACAGACAAGCAGCCACACGCGCGAAATAATTAACTCTAGCTTTCGATTAACAAAACAGAGGTTGTGAAAGGACGAAAGAATTCTCATTTCCGTAACGCAAACTATGTACATATGCAATATAATCTTTAAATACCAACGCGCCACGCGAGCAAACATTCCGCAGCGTTAGGAACGATATCATTAAACGCAGAAATGAAAGGCTTGTTTAAAATCGTACGATTTAAAAGCAGATAACTCGTTCCCAGCGCAAAACGAAGGACGGGGGTAAAGTGGCGGAGAATTGAATAAGGAAATGAGAGAAAAAAGGTCGTACTCTTTCCAGATACGATTATAAGTACATTCACACAAGCTCGACCCTTCGCCTCATTGAAGAACTGCATACCTCGAACGCTTTCCATAACGAGCCCCGCGCAACGAGAGAGTTCAACAAATTTATTTGCACGACTTGTACCCCATTCCTCCCCTTTCTACATTCCGTTACCTCCCTTTTGCCCTGTCCTGCTAGCGCGCACACGTTCCCTCCCAATTTGTACAGCGACGTTATTTGTACGAGGAACGCGATCGAGATAATTAAAAAGTAATGACTGAAATACCGAAACGAACGAGTGTATTAGCAGGCTGCTTTCGAGGAGGCCGGCTCCGGCGTCCCAGATTGCGATTTAATTATTAATTCACTTATAACGATACCGATAGTAAAATAATCTTGTCGTTGGTTCACATCGACACGTTAATTGCAATTAAAAATCAATTCGCGGCGTGCAGATTACCAGTGTCCGGGTAATTCTTAATCGCGTTAAGGAATGGAGCCGCGGTTAACCGCCTACTGCTCCTCGATATTTGGATCGTCTGAAGTTCGATACCGTGTTGAATCCGTGTTGAATCTAGCACGGTGAAATTCCAAAAATTTGTAAATGACGCTTGTTTGTACATTAGCCCTTAGAATTGAACTTTTGGAGCAAAGCAACGTGAACTAAATAAAATATCGATTTTTATTTTAAATTTAGAATGCAGGAAGCATCACTCTTCGTTCTTTCGCTATGCATTTTCTGGAACCGTGTATTCTTTTCGAAACCCCCTGAATAATGTTACAGAGACTTAAATGTTAAACGGGATACGACAGAAGTAATGCCATCACGGTCTTTTAAAGTTTCCTCGTTAAACTGCCCTCGAATAGAAGGAAGGTATGTCTATACGTATATACAGGGTTGGAGGGCAAGTTTTCCCAAAGAATGTAGGAAAACGCGCGTGCGATCGATGTTTACCCGTGCAGCCTGACAAATCGGAGTTACGCAAGTCAGGAAGTGCTCGACAGTGCAAAGAAAATGTTCATGCACTCGAGTATTCATCGAGAGAACTCGAAGTCTAGTCGAGAAGTGTGCAACGACTTGTTCTTGATGGCTTTAAGAGACGTCTCTCTTGACTCTCTCACTCTCCCTCCCAGTCTCGGGCGGTCCCGAGGATTTACGAATTAGTATGCACTCATGAGAATAGTACGTGATTGCAACCACGTAAATGCACTCCCGAGAACAAACGAATCGCACAGGGACCCCCTTCAACGGGGAACAACAAACTGCCAGCCTTTATTCATCTCAGACGGAACGATCTTCTAACGAGGATTACTCGATCAAGCTTTCGGAATAACGAGTCGAAAGGGTTGAATAGCTATTGTTCGTGAATTGCTGGAAATAATCAGTCTAGTGGCGTTTAATTATATGTACAGAATGGAATTAAAGGCAATTGTATAATTGAAGACCGGGTAAAAATTCCGTGGCACCGTGACAAGAATTTCAGTCCCTTGACAAGGATTTTTAAATTACATATTCCATGTGTCCGGAATGAAACGTTCAGAAAGTTGAATCGAAAGCGGAGCGAAATAAATGCGGTTAATTGTTCAAAAGCTCGGGGGCGATAGACGAGGCAGATAAAACTGGAACGTGTTCCAGTACAAAAAAAAAAACAAAATGTCTATCTTCCCGAAAGCATCTGCGTTTCCTAGCGATGGCTGAGCGAATGAAGGGTATAAATGACGGACAATTTAATATTTTACCCCTTGGTGAACCAACCCACCGCCTGTTATCTCTCTGTGTATGTACTACTTTCGAGCCGGATGAGAGCAGATAGGGTGACATAGCGTTCGGTGTATCCCGCGTGCGACGTAACCAGCGGCACGACTATAAATACACAGCAGAAGCGGCATAATATAATTATCTACGTGATATATGGTGCCACTCGTCCATTTCTTAGTGGTAGCATTTGTCATCTAACGCAGATGACACGGCCGATCTGTTAGCTTTACGGTTTACACGCCCAGGCCACTTTGCTTTATGTCGCCGTTAAAAAATCGTCGTCAGAATATTTCGGGGATTTTAAACAAAACAAGTATATATACATGTCCAGAGAAAAAATGTCGATCGTTCCAATCATGGTTTTTCCAACCACGCCTCGAATAAACATTTTAGAACTATACATATAACATACAACACGCAATAAAAATAAATGGGGTAAACACCACAAACTCCGAAATAGACACATTGTACACCTTTAAATTTCTTAATTCAATATATGAACATTACTTCGATTCTCGACCTGATTCACGAGAATAAGACGTTTCTTTTATTTAAGAAGCTCAAGCTCGTATGGTCACGGAAATAAAACGCACTGTATTCTTCTATTTCCAACCCCTCCCGCTACTGTCATGTTTCGTCCACTTGTCTGACCGAAAAATGGAGGGTGTTACATCGAACCTGGTATCGATTGCTCTCTCGTGTCGCGATATTCCGATATTCAATTAATCATTTTAGTTCATACAGCGGGGTTACGGCATGCGACAAAAGCAAGAATCGATGGACACCGGCGAAGCGTGACGGAACGGCCAGACAATACGTTTCCCACCGATGAAATTTATCTGAACAAAAGCTAACACGCTCTCCCTTTTTTTAGCCAGAACCGCGAAATTTCAATTTCGAATTAGCAAGTCAAAGGGCCCACCGAGTTCTCCGCTGCCCAGCCAAACCCGATGACACAATTAATTATTGCATCGCCAGTTTTCCGATATCGGGCGTACAGTGACGATTACATGTTTCTCTGTTAAATCAACCGATAGAGAAATTTACAGACGCTGCTCTACAAGGAATACACATAGAGATTCACATGGTGAGTGATTTAGTGGAACGGGAGGATACATTGACTGAAATTTGAGGAAACCAGCAAGTGTATATACATATGTACCCGTATCGAATGGTGCCCCGTATTTTCGGGTACATATCGAACACGGGAAAAGGTAGAACCAGGGTGTTCCCGTATGGGCAAACTGTGCACCATGATTGGGTACGAAACACAAAAACTCCGAACGACCCATGGGACCAATGCGAAATTAGCAAGTCAAAGCGTTGCTTTTCGACGTCTTTCGACCCTGCCTTCTCCCTAATTCTCGCGGATAATGTATACCTCTGTCGCGACGAAATCATGGTTTTTCGAGCGCGGCTTAATCTCGTCGCCCTTCCCAAATTACCGTGTTCTGTCCACCGCGGCTGCTCGCGACTCTGCAGCGTCGTAATTTGTAAGTGCGCCTTTGGCCCTACCACACCTTTCCCTCCTTTCCCTTTCACTCGTACTGCCTCTCAATGCTCACCACCTCTCTCTCTCTCTCCTCTATCATTCGTGTCTTTGACATCACCATGACGAAATTACAGATCAGCCGACTGCGTAGGGAATTTCGTTTTCCCTCCATTAGCATTCTTTTCGACTGTCATTACAGCGAAGCCTATTTCGGCCCGCCTGGAATTTAAAGGCAATTAACACGCGCCACAGGGGACTCGATAAGGAGACGTGGGCGTGTGCGTGCCATCACAGAGCGTTCCTTCTGTTCGTCTCGTTTGTACCGCCGTATAATGTTTCGATACTCCTGCTGGAAGTGGCTCGTTTCGATGTTTCCTGTGGCGATTGACCAATAACTCGTCTTCAATGGCCGAGAATCTTTCTGTCATCTTCTTGCGTAACTCGATTTCAGCTGGTTTTAGCAGGACCCCTACATGGCGATATGGTATCGGTTGGAGCAATTAAGGAATCGGAGGTCCAAATAAGACCAACGTCACATTGAAAAGTACATTTATCGGGTACGAAACGAGTGGAGTATACACATACGTGTTTTGTGGAAATATTTTGATGCCGAATTCTCTAATACCGCAATGCAGGTGTTGAATATTTCATTCATCCATCAACACGAAATCTTTTAATTGTTTTGACCAGCTTAACAGTTGGCAGGACTCATTACGGCGAATAAAACTTTTAATAAACGTACATCCGGGCGAGCCACCTCGTTTGCAGGTACATGGTTCGTACTCAACTGTTTTAGAGGTGCGCGTAAACGGGAACTCTTCGTAATTTTATTTACCAATTTTGCATTCACGATAGGCATCCTGCAATGAGGCAGGGAACAATGGGGAAATGCTATACAATGGAATAAGATATTCAACGATTCTTATCGAGCAAAAAGAAAGATTTCCACACAGAATAAACCGTACGAATGCAATTAGATAGCGACGGGGAAACTAAATGGTTTTAACGCTAACGCCTACTTAACGAGTGCGGCAAAACAAAGTTCACATCGGATAATTAGGAGCCGGTGTGAAACTGTCGATTTCACGCTAGCAGAACAGATTTCACCCGGTAGTATTAGCCAGTTCTGTCGGTTGATTATATTAAGCGGCGCGTTAATCACTTCGCCGGTTCACCACTTTGTGTGTTTCACGCTAATCATGCGAGAATCAACGTCAGGTGCACGAAAGACGAAGAATATCCAGCGTTCACTCACAATCAGCAGATTCAACTATCCGGGTATATAAGCATGTTGTACCAGGGAGCCGACAAGCTAATGCTCGGCGTCGCAGCAGTGCCAAGTATGGTAATACGAAGCACACGTTGTAAACGCGTACGAACGACGTTACGAACGGAAACACGGATAAAACGCGTGATTTGCTCGTTCTGCTAGGAAATGGAGACATTCGGTGTGCGTGCCGCTCGAGAAAGCGTAGAGTTCTTGCTATAGGATTAACATTATGTTTCACGCGCAGCGGGACACCCATGTCCTGGATACTTTTTTATCCGAGCCCATGGGCAAAATATAATTTTACATCGCCATCTCTGTGATATTTTGTTCCCCCTCGCGATTTCCTCGAACGATTTTCGTAAATTTGATTACCCGTTTGTCGCAAGATATTGTGGAATCGGAAAGCCATATGCCGTAAAAACTTATTAGATCTCGAATTCATACCGCTACCTCGACAGAAAAAGAGAGTTCTGCATTTTGTCGCACACTTCTGAGACCTACCGCATTGAAACGCAATAAATTGAGACTCTGGTCAGGGTCTCCGCCGCTACAGGGTAACGGAAGCATTATTTGAGGTGGCTTGAAGCTTAAGAAGGAAGTCGTAGATCAAAGAATATAGAATCCAGGTCGAAGAAACGAGAGTGCATAATTCGATTCGGGTAACTCCTCCATTTCCTACGTACAATTTTATTTAACCGCGATCATTTCCAACTTGCAATTAGTTGCAATACCTTCGAAGTGTGCAAGATTTTTAAGCGTATGCACATTATTATTGCAAAAATGTTATCGCTCGGGGAATTCATAATTTAATACGAGGAAAGGAAAGAAACCCAACGCTCGTTCCGTGCATTAACACCAGCCCCTTAATTTATATAAGTCAGATCGATACGAGGCGCGAAATCTACACGGAAATATACGAGATCGTATCGCGCAGCTTGCTAAACGAGAATTCGCGTGAGCTGACCGTTCATATGGATAGACTGGAAGAAAGAGAGTGGTTCTGCACAGCCGATATCGACCTTTAAAGTCGCGTTATCTGTTCCTACGATTTAGACGGTCACCTAACGATTTAACTCCTTCGAAGCCCACGCGGTACGTGTTTAACGTCATTATCGAGTCCCTCTTGGATACGCAGGATCGTGATAATCGCGAGAGGAAACGAAACCGCGATGTGGCTCGATTTACGATGGACGTAATTGTTCCAATAGTAAAGAGACAACTAAAAAATAATTCGAGCCAGTCGGAAACGACCAGGCCCATTGTGAAGCGACCAAATGGCCACAACATGACCACAATGCAAGGGCGAAAAAATGGAAGCTTCGAGGCGACGTGTGTACTATCGCTTGAAGACGGAATCCAGGGCTGAATCGCAAAGCTAGAAGCCTGCCGAATTACACGGAAATAAAGATAGAGAGAGAGAGAGAAAAAAAAGGAGTCAGGCAAAGATTATATTGGTTGGTAGCCGAGTCGAGTGGCACGTAACGCTCAGGGAACGGTCCTCGCGTGATTTCTATGCAGATGCGGCGAGCAGAAAGCACGCGCTACTGCTGGCCGCAGGAAAGGGAGGATGGATGAAAGGAAGGAAGCGTGGAAGACGTGAAAACGCAAACGGTCTCGCGCTCCAGACAGACGAAGACCTTCGAGAGAGGAGTTTAAAGGAGATAGCCGGTAAAGATCCTGGCACAGGACAAGCAAGTAATGTATTGCCGTGGCGGCGCTATCCGCCTGCACCATCTCCGGTCCCCAACGCTTTTGCCTCTCGCGCAACAATCTTTTCTCACTTTACGAAGAAGCCATCTCTCAACTTATGGAAATTCCCTCTACGCCCCGCACGAAACTTTCGAACAGCCGCCGCTGTTGCTGACGTCGTTGCCACAACTAACGGAGACATTGCTCGTCATGCTACATGCGACTACTCGACAGACGGTCTTCTTCCGTATCGAAACGGCAAAGACTACGGCGACAAAAGTGACGAACGCGTGTAGCAAGCATGTACGGGTATAAACTTTTGGCTTAGATTTTGTGAAAACGTTTTGGAGTATTGATTATCGTTATCAAGCGTTCTATTATTTGGAATGAAATGAATTATTTCGATGCATCGCGTATGCGATTGAATCATTGATTCTTCCAGAAACATGATCGTTGATGGTAATTAGTTGGTTCATTATAGACCTTGATGCATTAATGATCAGCGCCGGGATAGTTTGATGATTATCACCATTAGCGAATATTATGATATCCACGATACCATTCGTGACCAGAAATCGTTCTCGCCTTCTCTAAAAGTGTTCATTATCGATCGGATTTCAATGAAGCATGCATGGTACTTACACAATGAATGGTTGCCCTAATGCTTACCATAATTTGATAGAAAGGGTACTTGGGAAATGATGAGCAAACATTTCGCCACGATAAATTGACGGCTCCATTTCAGCTTGCAAGAATAATAGAATCTCGCAAGTTATGCCCCGCTCATTAAAACCAGAATGAACGCTCGATCTCTCGAACAAGCATGGTCTGGCCGTTCTTTGAAAACACTATTACATATATACGTATGTACACATACGCGCCTCGTTTCCCATGATTTCTACCAATACCGGACCCTTTTCGCATTCAAAGCGTTTTCATTGTAACGCTTTCCGTTAAAAAGAGCACGAGGATGGGGAAAGGGGAGGTAGCAGGCTATACGAAGAAAAAATTTTCTACATCGATGATATTCTATTACAAGCAGCTACGAAACGCAATCTGAACAAATATATGGAAAGAAACTCCGTATGTACATCCTTTGAATCCTCCGCCTTGAAATGAATGAAACCTTGTAAAAAATATGTAGGCACCCATACTTATACGGGAAAGTTTTAAGAGAGCCCAACAGATCTATGTATTTGCGATAAACGCAATTTCTCGAACGTGAAATTAATGTTTTCCAGGAGCATTAAAATTTATCCTTCCTTCTCTTTTTGCGAGCCACGGACTAAAAGTCTCATTCCTCTCACATAGCAATAGAAGCATCTCACTTTAACGCACGCTGCCGCGTGTATCATGAAACATCAAGATTACGGCGTAAAAACGAACCTCCGGTGTGCGTTTATTTCTCATCATTTCCGCGTCATACCTTTTTATCACGCCGTCACCGATCGTTCTCTATCGGTACGAATATGTACCGCTGGGAGATGGTCTCTCCTAGAGATTTACGAACATTTACGATATCTCGAAGAACGGAGAAAACTCTAGCCGGCGGACATCGCGTATCGAGATTCATTCAAACTTTTCTTATTACTGACTCGACCCAGCTACACGACAATGCTCTTAAATTGCAAGTCTTTTATACAAGACACGGCCATTATACTTCAGGCGCTTCATAAGAACGGTTTAACCGGTTAAGCAGAAATTAGGTCATTTATCGTCACCGTACATAATCTTCCATTACGATGTTTGACAAAATTTATAAAAATTAGTTGAAGTTATTTAATCATTGATCATTGAAAATTTACACCATGTCTAGGTTTACCGGAAAATAAAAAAAATAATAGAAGCCTAAGAATCATAATTATCTTATTCACACAGACCATATCTGTTATTCACTTTATATGAACTTAGTATGAAAAATTAATTATTTGGACAAAGTTACCCGTCATCGCGAGTACTCACGAAGCTTTTCAATCTAACATGTCAAATGCTATTCAAAGTACGAGACAAAGCATTGGGACGCGAGTCGAACCGAGTAATCGGAAATTCTGACCGAAAAACAAAGCAACAATTGTGTTTCCGAAAGTTTCCTAAGCCCTAGTGCTCCGAAATTTCGTACTGACCCCGCTGCCGCTGTGCTCCATTTCAGAGACCGAAACGGCTGAGTACTTTCCACCGTATCAAGATAAACATTTACAGGCCCAGTTTTGCTTAGGGGCAGTTTGATTGTGAAAATTCGACTTGCAAAAAGCCGGAGAATATTGCAGGAGTGTTGAACTGGAGTTCTAACGATATACTGCGTACGCAGCCGGATTACGGCATATACGTAAATTAAGCATTCAGTACGGCATTCATCGTGAATGGTAAATTTTGCGGGTGCAACGTTGAAACTCTCGAAAACAATCAGGCAACAAACAGTCGGTTACACTCGAAATGAGAATTTTGACGTTCAGCTACGCGGCAAGAACGCAGGGGAAAACTCATTAAACATAAAGCCAAATTTTATAATCGATTCTGACCCTGTGTCTCGTTTAACTATTCTTTCCCCTTTGCTTTTCGAAAAGGAACCACATTTTACAATAATAATGTTGTATATTCCCCGACTAATTTATCTACATCACTCTTGCCAAATGGATGAAACAACACTCATCAACACGAATACACATCGCAGTAAATATTGAACGTGTAAGCCGATAAAATGTTATCTGATAAATCAACGAAAAGAAATGCCTTCGTAAATTAATATTAAATTCATGCCCGCCTCTTCTCACCGCATAAACGATCGCAATCATCTTTCAACGATCAGAAAGAAAATTTCGTCCCATTCAGACGCGGCGACACGAGTGTCGCGGGAAAAGCTTGTCGCTCGATGGTGCCCACTCGTTGACGATCTTATTACGATAACGCGAAGTTAGCGATCTCCGCGGAGCAGATTCCCCATTTTTTGTTATGCCGCGATTATTTTGGCGCGTAAACGTCTCTCGCGCCGAGCACGATAACATCTGCGGTGAAACGCGGTCACGGCAGAAAGCGCGTTCTTTTTCGGGGAGAGATGTTTGGATAAAAGAAATCGCGAGAGCACGCGACAAAGACCATCTCGACGGTTCACGCGTTTTCCATTAGGGCTGCAGGAGGCGACACGATAAATAAAATGCAAGTCGACGGACCGATCGAGATTGACACAGCTATGTAAAATCGCCGAAACTCATCCCATAGTGGACACTGCAGTGGCGTCGTCTTACGCGCGAATATATCAAAGACAAGATCACACGGATATATGTACAAGAAGCGAGTTAAGATGAAATGAATACTGGGGCACAGAGAATAAAGAAGAAAAAAAGAAGCACCAGATACAACTTACCACTTGGTGCACGAAGTGCCCTGAAGTTGCTGCCAGTTTTAATAGTCGGCGAGCTTCTCGAGCAGGGGTGTACAAGTGTCAGGAGAAATCTTGGCGAAATATCTTGGTAGTTGAAAAAAAAGAGAAAAAAAAACTGCCTCTCTCTTATCACTTTTCCCCCTGTTTGCACACTTATGTCACTGTCACTCACTGAATCACGGCTTCAGAATCCTTCAAGCGTGGTCCCAAGTTTTTCACCGTTTACCGGATCACCGACACCAACAACAGGCACGACAAGTAAGAGCACGGTAAACGTTCAACCGGAGTGTACACTACGGAATCGACGACAAAGTTCCACCACCGTTCCAAGGTGACCACTGGTCTTCGTTTGTTTATGTCGCGTAAGCTGTACCGACCAACGTCCAGTGGTAAGTACGTCCAGACACGACAGCTTTGTGTACGTTGTCGCGGTTATATTTGCCTATGGGTAAAGCTAAACCGCACTCAGAACTCACGGCAGAATTTTCTCGCGCACGATTAACTCGACCATTTATACGGTACGTAATGTGTTCCGATTTTATATACGGCGACACATTGCCAATTGTCCGATGCTTCCCTTCGAAGATTGACGCTCTACTGGTAAACACGATGGCCACAGAATAGATCTGTCTAGTGAAAAAGTTTGACCGGCTTCGAAAACGAACGTAGAACACACAACGCGATGCAACAGTCAAACCGCACGGTACGGCTCTCGCCTGTGAACTGAACACCCGTCGCGACCTGAGGCCGGGACTCGACTGGTTTCTGCTAGGGAATCTCCCCACTCTCCGTTTCTCTTCTCGCGCGACCCTAGGCACACCAACCCCTCAACCAGCCCTCTCGCTCGAACTTTCTCTCTCTCCTCGCACCCTCGTACCCCTTGTCATCCTTTTGGCCTTACCCTCACCCTACCACGTCATTCCTTTTTCTCTCTCCATCTATCCTTTTCCTCACTATTCCACGTTCCAACTGCCTAACGCCGACCCTTCACGTACGACCGAACGACCACCCGTTTCTTCGGTATATACCTCACCCCCGTACCCGTTCCTGAATATTTCTTTCTCCCTTTCTCCTTGTTTTCTTCTACTTTCTCTTTCCGTTCCCGGGTGAATCCTTCTCTACCCGTTCGTCTTACGTTCTCACTTCTTCACGGCGCCATGTCTTAGCTGCACTGTTCCCAAGGACCTTCCGGATCTCGTTCCAGTCAGTCGCCGTTCTTTCAGAAATATTTCGGCGCTAGTACACCCGCGCGGCATGTACACCCGCGCGGCATGTACACCCGCGCGGCATGTACACCCGCGCGGCATGTACACCCGCGCGGCATGTACACATATATACATACACCCTTGCACCCGATTCGAGTCGACTCGCCTCGACTCGGGACCGCTTTTCGAACGAGTAGCAAGAAAGTGCCCCGGCCAATCCCGGTGGCACATGCTCGCCACTTCGAGTCCTTCCATTCTTCTAGGATCAGAAATGGGAAAGGCGGGAGGGTAAAGGAGGAGCAGGAAGCGAAGGGTGAGAGAAGGAAATGACGGGCGGGGAGATCTTTTTATCATACTCGCAAAGGATGGATTTCTCGCGGGCAAGTGCACCAAAGTCTTTTGACCCTTCGTGTTTGGAACAGGGCAATGGCCCTCTTCGATGTATGTACCACGGCTTACGTAGCGGGTTCCCATTAGGATCGACATATCGAGTGACTTTTTCATGCTGCCTTCTATCATTTAATTCTACGGGAGAGGAGACGGTGGATCTAGAAATAGCGAAGATTGGGAACGCCGATTAAAAATGTTTAATTTAGTGAATTACGGAGACAGTTTTTTCTCGTTGGTTTTTCGTACCACCGGTACATGCACGTTTTGAAAAAGTAATTAACGTTTGTCAAAACTGCGTTTCAATTTCCGCGGCGGCGTTTTTAAGTCCGTGCCTCGCGATACGAAAATCGACGGTGAAATAAAGTTCGGGTATATGCGTTATATATTACCCTCGCATCCGGGTTTCGTGTTTTTTTTACCTGATGTTTCTTTTTACGAGCGTTAATTAATGTTCGACACCGGCTAGCCAAATGTTTTCTCGGTTTTTACTGAACGGGAGCATCGCGATATTTATAATGTTCGTGTTTCGAATGTTTACGCCTACTTGACTTCGGTTGACGTTAGTATGAAGTATAAACCTTTTCATTTAACCAAACCTCGTGCGATTAAAGGTAAAATAGCCGTTTCCCATGCAAATGGGCGATTCGAGTAAATTGCAAAATTTTGGTTACCCGCGGCAAGGGGGCAAAAAGCAGAACGATGTTTCAGAAATACTTTAACGAGCTGCGTACTTTTTCGTACTATGTATTTGAAGGCTGCAAGTGAGCATAAAACTGTCGACAACTTCACCGACCTGATCGAGATTTAATTTTTTTGTAAGTATACAAGGATGCGTGCCGAGTAATATAATGGTCTTTCATTATCAACGTCAGAACGAGCGAAAATATAAAATAATACGCCAGAGAAACTTTACACTTTTCACAGTGTATGTTCTTTTGTTACAGCCAAGAATATAATTACATGCCTGGGAGCCACTCTGCTGCGGATTGCTACTTTTACCGCGTAAATGAGCTTTTATCCCCTGCGAAGCGTAATTCCACTTAAATCCCTATCTCGTTCGCGTTTGTATATTACAACGGAAACGTAACAAGTTCTTTTGTCAGTGTCCTGTATTAAATTCGCATCAGAAAGTAGTTTGAATTTAGCCAGAACGTGCAAGCCGTCTCGGTGATCTACTCATTTCGAATGTGGCACACGGCAAGCGCATAAACTTGATGCGCGCATCGGGTTGGTTTAGCTCTCATGCTTCGTGAGGTTTCGCTAATCTTCACCATGATACCCGCATCACACGAACCAGGCAATTAACTGGCTGAATATGTAGATCCATTTACTTTGAGACAGGTCTGTGATGTAAGAATAAATTTTGAAACGCATACTCTCAGGCGGCAATATAAAAATTGTATACCGAAATATTTATTGTGCATCTCAGAAATATTGTCCAGAATGTTTTAGAATGATTTGCTCCGTTGTTTACTCTCGCAATCTACGAATATATAACATATTAATCTGTACTCCATCTATTCGTATATTCCCCCGACAAAATGGCATTTGGTAAAGGCATCTCTCGGGCGAACCAAGTTTCATGCTTCCGTGAGCAGAAAAGGAAGCGCATAAAATTTAATTCTATCCCCTAGGTTAAACGTAGTCGCTCTTGTAAATTAGATTTTTTAATGAAAGTTCATTCGCTTTTGAACTCTTAGTCTTTAGTGGCCGAGGATTAAATTCCTGTCTGCCGCGCTAGGGCTACTTGATCTCGAGCCCTCGGAAAAAATTGAAACGCGACGATATCGAAAGTTGTCGTTAAACTAAACGACAATTACAATTACGTGTAGCAAAGTAATTAACGATTCGATTCGCTCTGTATTGTAACGACGAGTGTGCGCAATTCATTGCAAGGCTAAACATCAAAAATTGAAATTGCCCAACAGTTCTGAATTTCATTCGATTCGATGTTAGCAGTTCCACGAAATTTGTAATGTGCGGACATGCAGACCATTATTCAGACGAACGCGTTCCCTCGTATTAAATTTTTAATCACAGCGTAACCATATAATTCAGTGTACCATTGTTATATCGCACAATTACGCTCGAATGATTGTTACATTTCGGCTAATTAATCATTTATATTTTGTACCGCAAGCGTGTATAATGTAACCATTGAAATAATAATAAAAACGAAACGATAATTAATTATTTATTTCGATATACGTTACGGAATGGCCGGTGACAACGCAAAGTATGGACACGTGCGGGCTCGAAAATTCATGATATTACGGTCGTTTGTAGATGGAAAAAATATAGCGCCATTAGAGGTAAAATTGTTCGCGCTAACTGCCGTTCAGCACTAAATCATCCTAGTCTTGTTAGACGGGGCACAATATTTTGGCCTTGAGGGGCCTAAAAAGTGAAGTCTCATTTAAACAGCAATAAACTCATTCATGAGGTAGAGAATTAGCGAATAACCAGTGAATGATGTATCGGCTGTAAAGCAATTCCATGGAGTTCATCGGTTTATGACACGTGACACAATGGTTTAAGAGATCGTGAACAAAATTGCACCTCCTCGAGCCTTCCTTTCCTTCGGCCTGCCCTTGAAACCTACGCGAACGTATTGCCCCATGATCGAGCGGTCGTAAAATTTCAACTTATTGCAATTTCCTACTTTCGCTTTTACGCTGTGACAGTTGGATTACGAAGGTGCTGTTGAGTGTCGTAAAACCAGCAATAATCGTAATTTACATCTGTTCCATAACTCTTGATTTATGGGGCTTAAAGATTTTCATAAGCTACAAATAGGTATCGGTACAACCACCTGGGATTACGCGTAGTCGCACTTAAATATAGTAATAGTCGAGAATCCCGTTCTACCCTTTCGAGGGATATGCGCGTGGATATAAAACGCGGGATCTTCATAAGACTTTATTATTACGACTCAATCAGCGATCATCCATAAATAGTATCGTGTGCATCAAAAATAGGTAAACGGAGAAGAAATTTTCGACGCGTATGTAATTCTACATTTCATTTTCCTCCCTCATAGCCGCCCCCCTTGTATACAAGCACTCTATCAATTCATTACGTCACGACGACTTTCAGTGGATCCCAAGAGGGTCTCCGTATGCTCATCGATCATGTTCGCGACTAAACCCAGCAAATGGAACACCGAAAAACGAAGCACCTTAACGATCTGTACGTTTCATACCGTGTCAGCCATACAGAAACACAATTACGGAGTTTTCACCGCGGAAGCTTCCGCGAGACAGCGGCAAGACGTTGAATTTCTTGCTGCGTGCCCGCCTCTTCCAACCTTTCGGTTTTTCTTGCAGACCGGTCCGACTGATCCTGGTTCGAGCGCCAAGGCAACAGAAACGGGATACGTTTTGTCCGGCAGGTAGAACTAACGGGCGCGTCTTCGAAACTTTTAAAAGCTATTTTACGTCGGCCGCGTTTCAAAACGTTCCACGGGCTGCTCGGTTCGCAGTCGAGCCACTTTTTACCCGGTCATTTAGCTCTCGCGGTCGTAATGCCCGACGAGAGAAAACGAGGCTGGCTTCGTTCTCCCACGTTATCATGCAAAACACCGGCAGGAAATAAATATAAGGATTCGGTGTAGTTATTTGGCTGCCGCCACCGCTGCCACAGCAATGAGCCACGGAATATACACAGAGGCTCGGGTCGCACGATGTAAAAGCGTAATTACTACGGCAGCCAGCTCAACGAAGATGAACATGTTCGCCTTCACCGCTGGCAATGCCTTGCCTGCCCAGTCGTTCGCCATAGCCCATCCTACGTGGATATCTCTCTCTATTCTTCTCTCGGCCATGCTGCCTGCCGTCCCAACCTCTCATCAAGTTTTCCCCGTTTGACCCGTACGAGGGTGAGAAACACAGAGGATAGCCTTGTATAACGGCATCATTGCCTGTCTACCAAGGGGTAGTGGCACACGCGAACACCTTCTGCCCGTCTCCTTCTTCTTCTTCCTCTTCTTACCCTTCTCGAACGACCCTCGCCGCTGCCCATTAGAAGGATCCTACTTTTTTTACCCTCGGACATCGTATCGTTAGACTAACGCCGTATTACGAAGGAACACAGGCCGCTTCCTGAAGATAATGTCTTTCGTCTTAAGTGGCAATCGGTGTTCGTTAGGGAAGTGTGAATTTTAGACCATGCCTGTAATAAACCGTGACCAAAGCTGTTGTTTTAGAGCACAGGTGTTTATCAGTATACACCTCACGGGTTGTTCTTCAAATCCGAGTTTCAGATTGAATTCCAGCCGACAGAGATCTGTTCAATCTAGAATTCTCTTGTCGAATTTATAGCTGTGGGCTGGCTGGCTGAAGATGTCTCTCAGAATCTTTCACCCAATATATCTTAGGAAATATCCCAGTAAATTCAACAAACCTTTTATTGAAGGAGTACTGAAGAAATTCCTGTAAATTAATTTAAAAAAACAGTCCTGAGTATCAGAAAGTTTCAACAGGGGTAATCCACTTTGCTACGAATACAGGTGGAACCGATGTTACAGGATGCAAGACCCAGCGAATCGTTTCAACAAGGAATCGACATTTCCATGAAACCCATCAAAAACTTTTGCTGATAGGATTTGACAAACGCGGCGCGGCGGACCCCCTAAGTCTAACGGAGCTACTCCATCGTCAGGATTGTCGTATAATTCCATTAGTTGCGCGAACGTGGGTGTTCCCACGTTTGTCGTATCGCCGAAGCAGAGAAGGGCAGGGTAGCGTTCAAAAAGTTTGTCGATTACAACCACTTCGTGCGATTAGTACCACGAAGTATTCGGTACCGGCTCTCGCAGTGTATCCCCAGACGGACTGCACACTCCACACCGAGCATCGTGCTACAAACTACTTGTAACTCGAAAATATTTGCGTATATCCTTATTACGAAGTTTCATGATCGAAGAGAGTGGTAAGAGGAGGTATGCCGGAAGAAAGTTGGCAAAACTGTTAGTAGACGGGAAAATGTAACAACCGTCGGAGATAGTAATTTTAAGAGTCTATGCGCTGATCTAAAATACCGTTCAATTGACTTTTTGACCTGCTATTCGCTTCTCCATTTTATTTCTACACTAATTATTATTTTACCAGTATTGTTATGTCCATTACTTTCCACTACTGTTATTTTATTCTATATTGCACAGCTCGTCTTTTCGCTCCACGGAAATGAAGTTAATCGAGGAAAACTGAAATTTGCTTAATCCATAATTACGATATGCATAATGCATTTCCTTAATTTCCGCCTTAATTGTCTGCTATTTGTCGAGTCAAAGGTTCTCTATATATTCTGTCCGGAGCTAATGAAGAGAATATAGCAACAATAGCGGCCACTAATTCTTATCACGATAGTAAGGTGCACGCAGTCGTCATACGAGTCTTAGGAGCCCCTGCCAGGCATCTATAACCGGTGGAAATGGTTGTCCTGGCGGAAATGTTTATCCCAGCAAGTGGCGAGATTTGGAATGCTGCCACTTGCTCTACATACGTGAACTGCAGCACCAAACAGCTATTCGCGTTTCGCAGCACACTCCCGCGATTTACACCCAGATTGCATTACATGATCTTGAACAAGCTTACTCCCTCCCAAACCCCCTTCCGTTCTCGACCATCCGTTCGTTGAATATTATATTTTACACGTACGAGTTCTTAGCCTTTTATCCACCGAGCTCGTGGGTGTCCCCTAACTTCGATTTATGCTAAACCGCATGGAAAGGAGTCAACAGGATTCGTCTTTAATTTTATTAGCCAATTCGAATATGGTTTCTCGGAAACCTGGTGAATTCACATGTCGAGGAAAGTGTTTTTTCCCGTCGAACCTTGCCAAGTTCTTCCAGCAGTAACGTACACAAGGGTGGGATCCACTTTGTCGGAACAGAAACATCATCTTATGCGACTTCTCGGGGGCGTTCTCATCTTTTTATCGATCTAAGTAAGAGATTTCGTCCCTGTCTTTATGGGGAAAACTGGTAGTTCCGCCTTCCTTATTAATCGTAATTCATACATTTCGTTTACCACATGGATTAAGTGACGTGGAAGGGGCAGTATTATCTATTACGCTTTATGGAAACACGCCAGCCATAAATGAAACGATGTAACCTAGCGATACAGCGCTGTAACACACGCTCGAGGTCAATAAATTTCTAATTTTCTGTTATCTACGTCTGCCCCAAACGTTGTAAGCCCCTGAACGGGGATTAATGTAAAAATGGGATGCCACTTGCTAGAAATATTTCTCGGTATTATCTGCGAAATATGTCACCCGTATTACGATACATCGGTCGGAACCATCCGTTCCCCGATACGATGCAAGCAAATTGCACGCGTTTCTCGTTTATACCGAACGTCATGGCCCGAAGCGTAATTCGCGTGGGCACTTAGGGCAAAAACTCTCCGGAGAATATTGCCGTGAATATCATAATAAAATGGAGCTTGATTGACCTTTTCTCGGAATACATTTAATGAATAAAAAATGTTTATGATTAATGCGGAGTGTCGTAATAGATGTCGATAGTGATTATATGATGTCTAAGTATCCGTAATGAAAGTAACAGATAAATCGAGTAGATTCATTTAGCTTGATTATTTTTAGCTAAATAATTCAGTTTATCCATTATTAACCATGTCAATCGGAATTATTCCAGGCAGAGGAAAAATTGAACGAACCCTCGCGTTCATTCGAATTAGATATGTGCTTCGAACGATTTATCGAATACAAACGCAACATGAATTCTTAATTAAATAGCCAACAGCGCGTGGAGAATGTGGCGAACGTTTTATGTATGGACACGTCGCGTCGTGTCTCTCGATTCTTTCACGAATCGGTGAAGGTATGAAATCTCTACAGCGAATCGTCGTGCATGTTAATTTTCAGTTTGAAAAAAAATTCTTGCCTCGGCAAAACCGGCGACGCTTGTAAACATTCTCTCGAACTTTGGTTCAGAGCAATAAATCGTTCAACATTCCATGACAACTTGTCATTTCGTCAGATACGTGATGTATGGCAACTTTTCTTTCACCTCCGAATATCTGCAAACGAAAAAGAAATAAAACAGAAGGGAGGAAAAAACAATAGACGCGATCCGTTGCATAGAATTTCTTTTAGTTATTGCACCGTGTTAAAAACTATAAAATATGTCCATTTGATTTGTCTAGTTGAAAAAATCGTGTGAACCCTTAATTAATAGCGTCGTTTAGGCGTGAAGCGCTGCGTTCTGCCGTCAACAAAATTAAAGGCGTAGAGGGGTAAAAAAAGAAAAGAACAGAGAGCAGAGGTTCCCGTGTTAATAAACGAAACTCTCACGTGTAATACCATCGTTAAATTTTTCGAGGCGAAAAAACGTAAATATTACAATTGCAAATGAGTCGCAAGCTTGTTTTGCCTATTTTATGGTAGCGCACAACCAGCCGGGTCGTTAATATTTTATGCAAGGTTTCTCCAGATATCGTACCTACAATATATTCACGCCACTTATAAACGGTTATTAACTGCTAACAATAAAATTAAAAAAGAGAGGAAAGAAGAGGAAACGATAGTTCGTATTTTTTTTTATTAATCAATGCAGAGGATGGTTGTTCGCTTGAACGAAAGTAAACAATAAATCCATGAAACCTGTGCGGGAATTGTCAGCCACAAATAGCGGAGCTTCTGCTTACCTTACGTTCTTCATCGATATTCCTACCTTCGGTATTCCGGATGAAAAGGAGCTTCATGGTTCTCTAGAGGGTACGCATACACATACAGTGCACGTGCTCGCTGATAAATTTCGCCAGTGAAGGCACAGCCGCAAAATAAGAGATATATCGGTTGAAAATCCAGCACGATCGAGCGGACGCATCGATTGGCAATCGGTTTGTGTCGCGAGACACTCGTCGATAATCGGGCCGAATCGTTCCACACGGAGAAAAGATCGTCGGTTGACTCACAGAGAGGGAAATCGCAGACAGCTCGAAACGCTACACCCTTTCCCGCTAGGAAAATTTCAATTACTCGCTTTGAGACGCAATATCGAGTAACATAAATATCGCATTGACAGGCCGGTAAATGGGGATTCATTGTAAAAACATCTAATGGCTGGGAGAGGGGTGCCTGGTCGGGGGTTGCTTTCCATTTGGTTCCATGGTGGGCTACGGAGTAACCCGAACAGCACCCCTGACTGTGTCGAACTAGATGCTAGGGGAAAGGAGCCTAAAGAAGCAATGGAATGAATTTTGCACGTGTTAAAAATATGGGTAGGACTTAATCTATTCGTCTTTACTAAAGACATTCCTTTCTTGCCCATTGTTCAGCGGGCAATCAAGCGTAACGAATATTATATAATACCAGACAACAATCTAATTGGATTATTAGTATTTAACTAGACTGTCAACATTTGTATACTTTTTGCTGAATCCAAAAATTAAAAAATATAATACAAAAGAGATTGAAGTTTGCTTTTAATAATTGTTCTTAACCAGTGGTCTTTTCCAAGCCTATTTCTACATATCTATTCAAGAACAAATGTGTTTCAGTTTATCAAGTCGTAATGCATTTCAAACGAGGGGAAACGATAAGATTGCTGCAGCTTTAAAGCTGGCCCGATGCAACTGTTTGCTCCACATTATGAAAAACGTCTCCTTCGTAATGGCAAAACTTTCTCCGAGAGCCACTGTAAAAACGAAGTTTCTAACGACAAAGGGGAGTTCTCATTGTAAATTCATAGTAGGCGAAGAACCCCGAAAGTGTTTCAGGGTGGCTCGAATGAGAAATGCGGGACGATCTCGGGGAACCACCTAGGACCAATCAGGTCGTCCTTTCGTCGTGTTAAAACTACTGGAATGGCTTAAACGGTTCTGCGAATCGCAGAGGGCAAAACTATATAGGGTCGCTCCACGTGAACTCCACCCGTGAACGGTCGTTATTCAAGTGTTACACGAACACGTTATACTACTTACCCCGCTACTTGCCCCTTGTATTGCTCCGCCAGGAACCATATTGCCTTTACCCACGAGTACTACTAGGCATTGCAAGACGTGTACATATCTTCCTGTCGGCGTATACCATTTTTTATAATGCCACTGAAACGCCTTCCCTATATAAAGAAATTCATGAATACCTAAATACGACATCTTCGTACGTATTATTTAATCAATCTATTCGTACGATGTTGTTTACACTAAACATACAGAAAACATGTAATCAGCAGTATTTCTAATGAAAGAAACGTTGCACAGTCAACAGAAGGTGGAACTCAAGGCATTAACACTACTTCGTTAACTGCGCCGCGGTTGTAACAACCAGTACTGCAAAGCAATCTAAACATAGGTACATACACGCCTCGACATGGAATAGCAAGACGAATCACGCGAAGGGAGCAATGAACTTTCGCGTTTTCATTCATCCATTCATCCTTTCTTTTTTCACTTTTTTTTTTATAGTTCAAACCAGAACGTAAATTCGATTCTCGTCGAGAGGAACAACGCCAGCGACATCGACGTCGTCGTCGATGTATGCCATTTATCCGTCGACCCACTCATCCTCGCGATAGAATCCGGCACACGAGTCCGATTTCTCCTGTAACCCCTGGTTTATTGGCGGGGACCCGATCATCCCTTTGTGAGACCCCATTGTGACCCATTGGTCCACGTAAACGAAATTGCCGAGGGGCGACGGAGGGGTTGAATACAAAAGCGAATATAGTATCTGGGCGTGACTGGCGACGATTCGCCGCGGCTTTGCCGTTTTCACGCAACAATTGCCGAAAAACTGACCCCTTTCGATTACTGACATTTTCTTACGTACGCGATCACTTCTTGCCACGTTTTACCCGTGACAAGTTGTTCAACGTTATGATGCTTAATCTTGAACGTAGGCAACATGACGATGAAAATAGACGACCATCGTTTCCTTTTTCTACTTGCTTCTTTCTTTCGTTCGTCGACCGATGAACTCTGACATTCACGCAACGGAAATGGTGCAAGACCGAACAAATTTGTTTCTTATTTAATTAAATGAATTAACAAGTTATATGCAAAAGTACGGCATTCAATTTTATCGTCCAAATTAATTAATCGGTCATTGCGAAAATCGACGAGATACTTCGTATGCGGGTGGTCACGTTGCTCCTGGCACAGAGCGCGAAATTCCATTTATGCGAGGTGAAAAATTGAGCAAATCGGTTTTTATTGGATTCGATGTGTACGCGTCGATGCCGTGTATGTACCTTCTGTTCAGTCTTTCCCATTATTGAATCGTGTATGGGAACACGAAGCACGGTTTAACCACCGAAATTTGTTATGACCGATTGAAAGTTTAATTCTCCAAAAATGTCCATGCTCTCCATGCTGATCGTTAGTTAGCTATTTCGAAAGCTTTGACGACAGTTTCTTTCTTTTGATCTTGGGATCACGAGTTGCTGGTTAAACTGAAGCAAGTAGAGAAAAAGTAACTGCTTCGTTTCCCCGTATTTTTTCGTTGAAGAAAATTGCAACGTTTTAATTCCACAGTTTATATCAATAAATTTGCATGTGTTCCGGCTTTAGTACACTTTTGCATCAACTAATGACCCATGTCGAGATACAAACTTCTTTCCCGTCGAAGGAAATGCACTATATCCGTTCGATATTCGACCAAGTTTCCGTCTCGTTCGAGAAACTCCCCCAGATTTGTGAATAAATACGCGTCATATCGCGTACATCGATGATTTAACGGAATGAATGTCGAAACTTTATTATTATTTTCCTTCTGTTCGATTCGTGATCAATTATGGGTGATTTTTTTCTGACCAATTGTTTCCAAAATAAGAATTTCCATAGCTGGATCCAGAAAAATTGGTTCAGAATTGAAAACAGATATATCAACTTAATTAATCACCGCCAATCAGGATTTAATTCGTTAATTGAACGTCACGTGTGTGATAGTGCTAAATGAAGTTCTATTTGGCCAGCAGTGCTTGCACTTTACCTGAAGCTTGTCAAAATGTTCAAAATTGTCGAGAGTCGTTGATGAAACAACTTTGTTCCCTTCAAAATTTTAGCATACCCAAAGAGTAAACTAATTATTTTGCTCGTCGATAAAGCGTGTCAAATCGGGACAACTTTCCACCATAGGCATAAGAAATGCGTTTATAGATATAGACTTATAGACTTAAACTTTAATTGACAATGACGTGGGGATACTTTTAAACACAATCATTTCTTCAATGCTATTTACCATTAGTATATTTTAGACATATATAAAAATAGTACATACCGAGTAGGTAGAAAGATTTGCTAGAGTTTAATAAAGTAAATGTTATTCTAAAAAGCATAGAGAAAGAATTATTTCCAACGGCTAAACACTAGGCTACTATGACTAACCTCGGAAGCCCTTCTGAGTCTACGAGGGTTTCCCAACTATTTGTCATCAGTGAGCGAAATCTCCGTACGACACAAAGACGGATTAACTTTATGAGCGCCGTTTCGATTGCAGGGAATCGAATTATCCTTCGGATCGATGCGGGGGTTGTACTTTCTCCACGTGATTCTGATATTTTACGAACTGGATTTGCTGTTTGGATTAGCAGCAGCTGTACCACACATTGCCAATTAACACAGCTTTCGAAATAAAAACAGTAACAGTTTACATAATATTACAATCATTACAACTTAGAAAAATTGTACAATTAAAGAAATTTGGGAACGCTTGTCATGTCGTGTTTGCTAATTATCAAAGGTGCTGCTTCATGGTGGCGGATTCATGCCTAGTTTATCATATAGCATTCTATTGCCAGTTATAACGTATGGTTGTGAGCTGATGTAAAGTAACAAAACGAATGAAATTTTGCACGAGATTTATCACCTTCGCGTAGAGGTAGATCGTGTAAATCTCCGATAACGAGGGCAAGTTTATTCTTTCCCGAATGGCCGCTTCAAAAAAGTCGCACATGAGAAGGTAAACTCATTATCTTCCAACGATCACGGGTAAACATTCGTTAAAGTGTGTAAATTATGAAACAGGGACACATAAGCGTGTATAGTGCACGTGCAATTTAACACGGACTATTTAAATGATAATTGACGGGAGCGCAAATGACGCTCGTGGCATGTTTAGCCGGGTGTATGCAAGTCCCTAATTAAAACGTCCTTTACAGGATTTTCGACATTTATGTAGCGACAGGAAATTGCGGTTTCAGTACGAACAGCTCAGCAACTGTAGATTTGTTAAACGCGCTGAAATATTTACGTTCGCGGAAATCTATTACATATTTGATGCCGGCCACGCAAATCGCGACCTGCGCCTAGCCGGCGTTAGCTGCGCTTAATAAAAAATATATTATGCAACTTCTCGCATTATCGATCGGGAGGACAGCATAAATGATTGAATTATGCAAACGAGCCAACTTCAATTTGCATTCTCCTCTCCTTTCTTTATTTTTCTCTATCGACTTCTTTTCTATCGCCATCCCCCTTTCTTTTTCCTTCGTCCCCTGTAACGAGAAAAATAAGAAGGTAGTCGCGATGAAGAGCGTCGAGGCGAGTAAGAAAAGGTACGCACACTGTCGATACACCGAGACTCGTTTTGTTGTACTTTCCAACAGAAATATCGCAGCTGCGTTAAAATTTTTTCCACCGACGCGAGGCGTCGTCGTGACTCCATCCATTATTCTTCATTACTCGTCCTTCCGACAGTGCCACGTCACAGCTCGAACACTCGATATTATGTCCGAATGCAATCGGATTGTATCGTGCTTCGTTCTTATTTAAATAAAATAATCGTGCAGATTGTTTCTGGTCGAGTTACAAGACTCGACGCGACGGGTGCGTGTCACACGAAGTTCTGACCACTGCGCTGGCATGCCTGGAACGGCAGGCTCGCGTCAGGTGAATAGAGCTTTGTTTAAGCCGTGCGCGCGCCCCTTTTATACGTGAGTAATACGAAACTGTGGGAGGCATGAATCAGAATCAGGAGGAGCCGGTGGAAATGAATGACAACCCATTTGTATGATGCACTTTTGCTTCACTCCAGCTGCCTCCCTATGATTTTGTTTTCACGGTGGGGCGACTGCCTCTCCTTACGCCTCGTGCCGCAGCCAGGTAAAATATTGCGGTCGTACGAAACACGATTTCGTTTACCACCCGTTGTTACAATTGTAGGCGCGTGGGATAAGAAACCGGAAATCGACCGTATAGTGTAACTCATTCGACCAGCAATGCTGGTTGCAGTTGCCACGAATTCCAGTTTAATATCTCGACGGCGACTCGTGGGCAGAATATGTCCACTATTATTTCGTTTCGGAAAAAATCGTGTCGTCGGGCGCCACATAGCTGCGGCGTAGGCGTATCGCGGACGCAATGCGGGTAATATATGCTATAATGTAGCAGAATTGCCGGAGGTAAGAATTACCTTAATATTCAAGCGGGTTATTAATCGGGCCAGCGTAGTAAAGGTAGCCGATATCTTTTCAATCCCCTGCAAGCGGCTCATCAAAACTTCTTACCCTTTGTTGCGCGATGAGAAGACCAAAACGTCGTTGCGCTGAAATGAAATTTGTCGTTCACGTGAACACTCGAACAACCCGAATGAATAATTTATCTTCGGATAGGTAACAATTATACGGCGTATCGCGTGCGCGATCCATTTCTACCATCTTGATTGGAAAAATTCATTGATGCAGGAAACGGACGTAAGGAATTGCTAATGAGGAAGCAGCATATCTTACGCGTGCATTCATTATTGTAGCAGAATGATCGTAATTCTAGAACGCCATGTCGGTCGTGGTCATATATAATGCAGGGTAATATTGCAGTAAAAAGTCAGCTTAGAGTCGCGTGGCAGTAGGGTTACAATTTTTATCCGAGAAAATTGAATCGAGATGAATGTCCCCGTACAGTGCACCGGCATGTCGGATCGTGGAACACGAGTAAAGAGGCTAAAGGTACCCCAGACAGAGCTCGCTAGTCTGAAAATCCCCTCGGGAGGGTTGAAATCTACTTCTCCCCGGTACAGCTCTCCTCTCCTAATTTTGAGTTCCATCACATTGATTCCGGACTCCCTTCGCCCTAGACCTCTATCGGCATATACAAGAAGGGTCCAATTTATAAACTGCCCGCAGATTCACCCGCCTGTGGTGTCTGATTAGATGTCCCCCCGATTGAATATATCTTGATGATAATTGGGGGAGACGATTTCAGTTGAAACGGGAACGCGTCTATTTTCAATTTACGTCCATTGTGATCGATAAAGAAAACTCCGCGTTATCTTTTTTTTTCTTCTTCCCCCTATATCTATCGCTGCCACTAGCTTTCGATCAAACGAAACGAAGCTTAACTTAATGAACGCGTGTTTCGATACGTTGTTCCCGTGACTCGTTTCGTGCAGGGAAAATGTTAATTCTACGCAAGATCTCTCGAAACGATTGTATGCAACGCAGTGTGGCATTAAAAATAATACACCAAGTATTTAAAGAAAAAAAGAAGAAAAGGAACTCGGTTATCACGCGACGCTTTATTGAGAATATGCACGGTAGGTACATCGAGACTTTTGTATTTGCTTGGTTGCATTCGCTTTGAAAATGCGCATGAAAGGAGTAATCGAGGTAACAGGGTATACGCATATGAAAGAAATAATTGTTAAAACAATTTGGTCAGAAAATGTGAAAGAAAATGTTGGGGCTATGAATGGCTCTTGAACGATTCGCGTTAGAAATTTCGTTTTCCGCAAATGCGACCGCTAAGAAGTTCTTACGAGCATTTTCGATGTACTCGTCCTTTTCTCGATAATGCGATTAAAATAATTTTTCCCATCATTAAAATTGCATTCAAGTAATACTAGTGTAAAAGTTTCTCGAACGTGTGTATAGTTTTCCCTTCGAACGAGGGTCGAATTGCATTTTGCTCTCTCTGATAATTCTGTTTCGCTGTTTGTAATTCGTTTTCGTTAAACCCTCCCTAGTTTGGAACTGATTCGATATCGAATCACTTGAACGTGGGGATTACTATATAACACGAAATAGATATGTATATACATATACGAATCTATTCACCGATTGAGATCCCCTGCGCTGATAACACTACGTCAGTCTTTCATAGGGTAGTTTAAGATATGATTCATATCCCTATATGCTCGCCAACATTACTACATTTGGAAGATAACGTACGTATAAGAAATTGAACGCTATAGTAGGTCATAGTATTTTACTGGGCTATATTCATATACCTATTTGGATTTTACTGTTATTCAATTAAATTGGCGACGCTAATTGGTTACCTGAATTTAGTTCCGCTAAAGCATATTGCTATTTTCATTATCGAGGTGCATGTCACAAAGCTATTCCCGACCAATTATCACGGCTTGATTGCACATATTTCGAGCTCCTGTGCGCGACTTAAATTTACGTACAACAGTAAACAATACTATCTTCGTCTTTTATATCTGAACCAATGACTTTTCACTGACTACGTTCGAAATCGCTTAACAAAGGACTATAAAGCACGACCCATATATACCTCAGCGAGTTAAATCATAGTGACATATAATGGAAAAGCAGGCTTGCGTTGCCTGAACGTCGATATTGAGGACATTCCGATGCTTCGCCGGGCAAACTTTGGAATCTTTTAATACTACTTTGAAGCCTTGGATCTTTCTGCTCCATTTCAATTTTCTTCTTTCCACCCAGGATCTCCGTTATCATTACGGTCCTACTTTTGAGTAACACCGAAAAATTCCAGGTCAACTTCATCAAAGTATTGAGTACGTGGAAATACATTTCGGCAACACTAGCATCACTAGCGATCACAGATTTCGACGTCAATTCTCTCGTCGCCAAAGTTTGCTGAGTTTGTACAAACTAACATACATACTCCACAAGATTGTACTCTTTTTAGACAAGGACCTGGGAAAGAACGTAGAACCCTTAGCTCAATGCTTCTTCGATCCTTTGGCACCACCGAGAACCGAAATGCCCCGAAATAATCCAGGACCTCAGAAAGTCCATAAACTCCTGTCTTACATAGATGAACTTCCAAAAGTTCCATATCATCTGTGATAATCATTTGTAACAAATTTCGGTACCAGTCATGCCAAAATACACCCTTCAAAACTTTTCGAAGTTGCGAAGCATCGCGGGGTGAACCGTTCAAGAATCTTTCTTTGACTATTAATATGTTCAAAGTGAACACTTTGTCGCTCGTACCAGCGTCCCTTCACCGCACTCTGCGTCATCGGCGCCATTCTAATCGTTATCCGGTACATTTAAATAATTGCGAAAGCCGGGTGTCGTTTTAGCAAGGATAATTTATAGAAACGATTCGCGACGCTCGCTGAACCAGCTCGCTCCGTGGCGAATTCCAACGAAGTTTCCTGCCCTGATGTAATCGTCGCCGTTGCGTATCCAGCAGGATTCATCCCCCTGTCCCACAGCCTTCTTTCATTGGCGCTGGGAGGGTGAACTTAAGCCCGCCGGTGTTTCATTTACCCCTGGCGACGTTGGTGCTGCCGTTACTGCTGCCTTTCGCTCCGACAAGTCGCTTGTTATGATTGCCTCCGCTAGGTACGTACGTGGATCTTTGTTCAACTCCCTGCCCAGTGCCGTGATTCGGTTCGGGGGATTGAAATCGGGTCGCACCCCCCTGACCAATATGAACTTTCAGTTCTTCTGATCGAAGCTAGTAAAGAGGAAAGCGTAACGGAGTCAGCAGCCAATTTTGTTTTTTTTCTTTTCTTTTTTATGAAGAAAATTATTACAACCGAGGAAAATATTTTTAGGGGTGGACGTCGTTGAAGTGTGAAATTTGAGGGGAGTTTATCGTGACTAATGCGTTTCAAATTCTACGGATTTTTGCATTATGCGATCGATGGTGTTACTTAATTTCAGCGTGACGAGATATTTCAAAATCTCACGGACGAACGACATGTGGGGCAGCTCTGTGTTTATCGTGATTCAGATTTTGATATTTTACAAGTGAAATTCGGCCCGATAAAGCGCCTCATTTGGAAGTCCATTTATTTTAGTAATAAGCAGGAGAAAAATTTACCCGCGCGTAGTCTTTGATGTAAATGTACAGCCCTGCCACGGCGCATCCTTTAGCTACCCCTAGTCCTTCGTGTCTACCACCCCGTGCAATTCCACTCTGTCTGGTAAATCAGCGTGCAGTACGGAATTCATTCTCAAGGGAGAGACGCGGCGTGCTTTTCGATAAATCTCTTCGCCACCAATAACGTATTAAATTTGTCACTTCCCTCTCCTACCTTTTTTTTCCACCTCTTACTTCTTTGTCACGAACGAGGAAGGGACAAACGTGGCTATCGATTTCGCGTAAAAATTAATGCCACGTGTTATAAATAAAAATAGCGAAACCGTCGCCTGACGTAATTCCGCGATTTATGCGTGACTGAAAATATGCAGCGCATATTTTTACATTTTTCATGCGGGAGAAATATCGCCGCGCGACGGAACGCGCCCGGAAACTCGTTACACGGAACGAAGTTCCCTTTACGAATGTACAACAAGCGTAAGACAATTAGAGAACGGTACGACAACTTCTTGAATATAGTTGTGACGGTTCAGTTCAGGGGCGAATTTGAATAATCTCGCGGCCCTTCGTGTTCACGTATTGCGAGCAATTCAGTTGCGCCATGTAAACCGTGTATTAAAGAAATCGCCGGGAACGAGGGGAATTCAACTTGCTTCCGTATAGTCGATTTCCATGTGACTCGAAAACGTGGCACAATTATTCAACGCCTTTAATGCTTCGTACAGTCTGATCGAACGGATACGCACTTCGCTTTTCGCAGTCGTCGTCAGCGATGCTCTCGGTCACGAGTTTAATTTGCACATACGGCAGTTGGAGCTTTCAAGAAGGGGAATATAAGAGTGAGGAAATATTTTATAAAAATACTTGACACAGTCTGGCTGCCATATTCACAGACGGAAAATAAGGACAGCAACGACGAGCAATAAAGTTCTCCGGTTTTACTTTGGCCTCGTGCTCCAAGTCCTCTCGGCATATTTTATAGTAGACTAGTCAGTTCCTCTGGAGGCTCGTATCTAACATACCGCACAATTCAACTCTATCAGACAAACTGTTTTCAAGCGCGGCCCAATGTCCCTTGTGACCAGGTTGGGATAGCGTTCCGATAAATTAGACTACTATACGAGCGGCGAAAATTTTCATTCCGGAGTCAATTACGCAAATGGAGTTCGCCGGTGCGGACGGAATTTGCTTCTTAATCTAATGGTATTCTTTCTCTGTTAAATGTCTGCCTCATTGGGTCGCGACGAGAAAATTATTCGATCACCTTCGATAGCTAAGAAAAATTCGAACATACATTTATACCGAACAGAAACGTGTTCGCCCGTATCAGGTACAATGTTACGAAGCAATTTCATTAAGCTCCGCTTCAACGAAACACTCCGCAGCCCGAACACCAAAAGACCGAATATACAGTTCAACTGTATTAGAAACCATGCCGTATATACGCATGCTGCAAAGGAATCGCTCTTAATAGAGGCGAAGCCAAATAAACCGCCGCGGTGTTTTCTTCGAGCGGGTACAAGCCAACGCGACGACGCGTAACGCAAATTAATTTAGCGGCTTAAGTTCTCTGGACCGACTGGTCCACGGAATTTAAATTGATTCCCTTGGAAGCGTGTTCCATCTTGCCCGGCGGCAATTAAATTACAAAATATACAGAGTGTCGGACGCTGGGCTATGGGATGGGTCAGACTGACCGCAGAATATCCCTTAACAAACTCCGCAGTCCTTCGCGTGTAGCGTTGATGCAGAATTCGACTCTATCGGGCAAACCGTTGCGCAATGCCAGAATTCGGGTCTCCAGGGACCAGAGGAGAACAGAGTGCGTTTCAATAAATTTGACTAGCAGTCTGTCCTCCGACACACCCCTCTACACATCCACCCACCCGTTAGAGGTTCGCCACCCACGCCGTTCATCCGACTGTACTACAAATTAAACCGGCGTGTACTTCGCTCATCGAACAAAATTTCAACACCGGCTTGACTCGAATCTCGGCGCAGAGGGTGACGAAGCATCGAGTTAACACGATCGTACTTTTGTTCCTGGTGCCGCTGATTATATTGCACGGTTGGGCAACTTTTAGATCCAGGTGTGATTTTACTCGACCTACCAGCGATCGAACTTATTCGCTGGTCAGCGAGTCGACGATTGGTTCAATGTCCTTATTTTAACCGAGGCTGATGGTCGATCGCTTATTCCTGTCTGCAGTCAGCAGGAGTGTCAGTCCACGCATCGATCGTACGTTACAACGATTGGCTAGAAATTTACTGTTCCAGTATTCGTTGATAATGTGTCCATAATGTCCAACCGTGAATTTGTCAGCGGTTTTGCACGCGGCTAGAATCATCGAGCGGCACAGCGATGCAAATACGCTACATATTTCATGACGCTCCGAATATTCGCTAAATATGCGTAAAGCTGTTGAGGATATTCATTGCGGCTCGAGTGTTTCATATCATTATGCATGGGTTTATAGCACGCAATAACGTTCGATGGCGGTGTTGCAGATACAGTGGACGGGGATTCACGAAATCTACGCCCTATATCGTGCTTCGACCATTCTCTCCCGTGTTATATACATATATAAGCAAGTTCCTTCATTTACGCAGTACAGCGTCGTTGATGAATCGAAAATTCGAGCCATGCTCTGCTACGGTGTTCGCCACTCAAGCGGCTTATCAATTTCCTCCCTCTTATCCGACGCTTCGGCATCATATAATCGGCGTCGCGTTGGATACCTCGACTTATACCCCCTCGGTGTCAGAGTGAAAGCACTCATATTGCCAAACCCGGATTACCAAAACGACGGCAAAATATGGTTGGTGCGAGCGAAGGGAAAAACGGGCGAGAGAGAAAGAGTGGGGAAGGTTGTACCAGTCTCTAGTGCGGTTTTGAAAATCTGGCCGTCGAAGGGAAAGCCCGAGGCACTGTTTTCATAACGCAAGCACCCATAACCGTACGTAAGCGTTGACCTCGAAAATTTTTCTTGCAATATCAACAAATAAACACGCCTTGTGTTTGCGAAACGTGCCCGTTGTGTTTCCCGTACCGTTCATCCGCTGTTCTCGGACTCTTAATCCTAATGGAGGAGATTTCACCGAATTTCCCTCAAGATCCGTCGCAAGGTGATTTATTATGCCGCACGTACACAGAGATACCTCCAGTTCACCCTTCTTCTTCCCCGTCCACTTGGTTTTTTTTTCTTCCCTCTCGAAAACAGTTCGGTTTGCCTTTCGAGACCTTTGTTCAGACGTCCCGGGAGGTAGTCAATCGTTCGGCCGCTTTCCTTAAAACTAAACTATCTCCTCCTCCAGAAGGCGAACGAGGCTGTCCGCCCTCTGCAGAATACTTCATTTATCCCATGACCGCCCCCTCCCGATCTGACCGTGGCGGAACCGGACCAGTCCCTGTAGGGGAAGAAGCGGATCATTTATTACATTCAGGGACTTTACAATTCCGTAAGGGTAACGGAGGATTTGACACGGTCGACTTTTATACGCATAATCGTCTCGCCGAGTCACCGTGATAGCCCCGAAGCACGACACGCAGTCCGATTGTTTGGAACAGGGTGATTACGTGTTACCATGCCCATTAACTGACTCAAACATGAAAGGGGTAGATACACGTCTCTGCTATGCATCAATGAAACCACCACTGTATTATTTTTCACGTTGAATAATCTGTCCCGTCGAAGCGATTAAAACCAAGCCCACGCGCAGATACAAATTCCCGTACAGAGTATAGAAACTCACTGAACGAACAATGGCACACTTGACGATATTGCACGAAGGGGAGAACTCGGTTTCGCGTAATCTCGTACTTAGACGCGAACCTGTCCCATGCGGCAGCCATCGCGAAACTCGATTCTAACCCCGTGTAACGCGACCTACCCTGTGCTTTTATTTACACGTAGCATACTTCGTGAAACGGTTTTATTGAATATAAATTTCTAAGGACGCGGAGCTCGCCGGCTTCCTGATAAGAGGCAGGGCGGTGCGCGAATTACGTATTAAGGCGGAGGGGTCGCTGGCGGGGACGATACTCTTCCCTTGAATCCCCATAGGAATACCCTCTGGGAAATGTAAAATAATACACGGTGTACTGCTTTTATGCATTGCCTCGCGGCCGCTGCGTTGCCATTTCGCCAACTGCCCGGGTTTTGCATAGCCGCGCCGCCGACGTCGTAATTTCATTTTCGACGAGACAAGTGAATTATCCGACTATCTGTGTGTATTATCCAAACACAAGACAGTCAGTGCCGCGACGCTGCGACGGCTGCTTCCTATTCGAAGCATCCTCTACCTTCGTCAGACAAGATTATTTCGATGATGCCGCCGAATCTGCGTTTCGCAGTGTTTGTCCGCGGTATTGCGCGTTTCCGCGGGGGGATGTGATAGCCGTCGCGATCAGAGTAACACCATTTTTCGATGACGCAAGTAAGTAGGAGATGTACGAGTAGCATTTACGCTCAACGCGATGCGTCTACACTTATCGCCCCTCAACGCGTTAATAACGTCGCATTCCTCTGGTTTCACCAACCACACTAGTCTTTGGTACCTTGCTCCGTGCACAATGGGGTGATGCGTTGGGCGTACAATAGACAATAGGGTGGGGTCGTAACTGTACACTCGCGTTAACCTAAATTAATTTGTTCCCTGCGTGTAGATCGTTGCAGCGAAGCCTAAAATTATGTTGCTCTGAATGATGGTGCTTTAAAATGCTCGTTAAAAGCGTCAAAGTTTCGGATATCTGTCGAGCTGTATCCTGTAACAGCTTACTTTTAACGTTTCTGGAAGGACAAAAAAACTTTCCGTCGCGTATCTTGCATCGCAAACGGGTTGAGGGTCGAATTTCGTTTACGCCGTTCCGAGTAAACTGTGTGTCCTCTCTGCCTTCGTAGATCTAATCGCGGTTCGAGAATTCTCCTAGGTTTATCTCGATGATGAGATTTTCGAAGTTGCGCGACAGTGCTGAATATTTTGCGTCGCGCGGAAAACTTTGTCGGCCGGCCGATTTGTTTGCCCCATCGATCGCAAAATTCACCCCCTCGCGGATTATGTCGTCTTATCTGCGGGGCAGGAATCGAAAATACCGCGCGGGGCCTGAATCTATTTGTTAAAGTCGTAAAACGGGAATCCATAAAGATAAGCATCTCTATCGTGGAATTTATAGCGAGCGTATACATACATATATAGGTACGGCAGAGAACGAAGGTGGAGGTCGCGTTCTCCAATGAAGCGTCGCGGAAATAAGATATCGCCTGTTTAGATGCGATTCGACACCCGGCTACGTCGACAAACACAATCGTCGCCTTCACAAAGACGTGCCCGTCCACGAGGAGGAAAGCACACACAAGGGAGTCCTCCGATCCTCGCCGGGCACCAGGGTCAATTGAGCGTTTCTACGGTTTTCTACCTGCTGCCACGGAGCACGATGGAATCCAGGAAAGGTGGTAATACCTACGACAACCAGAACCGGACCTGCCCAAAATATTGACTGTGCTCGGGACTCGGGTCTCGGGGCAAGGTGCCAAGATTCGTGGAAGAGCAACAGTTATGAACCGTGGCAACGACCAGAGATCCAATATTTCACGGATCGGACGTATCTTCGTTGTCGTCCCATTTTAATATAGGTCGCGATCGCATAATCGATCGGGTCGATCCATTCCTCGTCAAACGCGACGGAACTCGTTGAACTTTTAAGACGACCGCTCGTTATTTTCACACGGGTTGCAGGCTCGTGTTGCACGCTGTCACAGGATGACCCAGAGCCAAGAAACTCAAACTCGTGCACGTCACAGTTCCAATGGAGCTTTTAGCTTCTTAGCGCGACTCTAGCTGGAATATTGATCGTATCCGGAAAAAGAAGGCTACTGTCGATATCCTGGTGTCGAAAGACGTAGGCGGAACGAAGGTGTTGGATATTCCTCTAATGGAAAAGCTGGGGAGATCTATTTTCTGCATCAACTCGACGTAACTCTTCCTTCTCGCAGCTAGCTGAAATTGATAGAAAATGCAGAACTGTTATAGAAATATCGAAATGAAAGGAAAGGCGCGATAATGATCATAAATTGTGGAGTCCGCAATTATCGGTAGTGTACCGCGCTAAATGTTTCTGCCCCCAAACGGGACGAAGGATCAGCCGGGATACCATTCTAAAGGTTTACCTAACGATAAGGAGACAACCAGGCAAACTGCCAAACCGTTCGAATAACCACCAAACTTTTCGACGAAGAAAAATAACAGTCATGCTCGCTTACAAGCTCTGTCCTTGGCCACGGCATAAACACGCTAACCAATTTTCCACAAGCAGAAGCTCATTCATCATTGTTCTCGATATAATCTCGCGGAAATCATATTGTTCCGCAAACCGACAACTTATTACAGCTGTCAGCAGGAAATTGCTGACGCAGTCGATTTAATCTACCGCCCCTCAGTTTTTCGTCTAGAAGGGGACAAGATAGGGAACGGTTGAATAAAATGGCGACGCTAAAAATCAGTCGTAATCGTTTGGACGATTTTGTGACCAGGCCGTAACTGTAACAACTACGGTGGCCGCCATTGAAAGCACAGGTGCACAGACCTCTACGGTCACAACCACCGTCATGGTTCACTGTTTTCATCGTATAATAGAGCGATACCATTGGAAATCAGAGGGTGGATAGCGTTTAAGGGTGCTGGAGGGTGTATGAATTATGGATCCAGGGGGGTGTTTTTGCTGATTCCGTGCAGAAAAGAGTCGTGGCACATAGAAAAAAAATTCTGACTCGATAAACTATGACGTTTCCTGAAAAACGTGTTAAGAAGACAGCCTGTGGTGGGTAGGGTAATGCGTTTCCTAGCAAAAACTGTGGAGCCATACGTACAGGGTCTACCACGTAACTCGCAACCCGTGCGCGCGCGAACTTGTGTAAATGGCAACGTCGCACGCCGATACAGGCGTCATCTATGAACTGCTGGTGGAGGTATAAAGTCTTGAAAGGGGCGCAAGGTTTGGCAAGATCGGAGACTGGCCTGAGATACTGTTTGGGTTATGAATGGGCGAACGAATGGTTCGACTTCGGCTGAACTCGGACGCGATCGGCAGACATCGCACCGAAGTCAACCCCAGGTCAGTCGCTACCTGAGGGTGACCGGTAGATTCTTCAATCATGCGGGGTTTGTTTACGTACATCGTATTACCCGTATTTACCGTGGTGGCCACAATCCACCCGATCCTTCTGCCGAAAGGATAACTTACTACGGTAGGCCGATAGACTTTGGGGATCTCGAGGACTCGCACATTTACTGTTCGCAATGCATTATGCCCCTCTTATTCAATAATGAAATGTGATCCAAATTATGTCGTCTTTGGACTCATTTTCATCAGAATAATGTCACCAATGTCTGGGAATACGTTTCATAGCAAAAGAATGAGCAATTGCAAAGTTTCATCGACGGCCAGAGAAAGGGCCAGCGAGTGAAAGAAAGAGAGAGAGGAACGAAAGGTCGGGCGACAGTAAAAGATTGCATAAATGTCTTTGTATCTGTGAGGCAACACTACTGCAATGATGAAACTTTTTTATACTTATTCATTTTGTTCTGCAAATTTGATTTTGATATTGTTGACGTTTTTATGCTTAAAATAAGTCTAAACACGATACAATTTGAATCATATTTGCGTTATTAAATTACAGAAGCGGGTTGCAATATAAAGCAACATATTACTTAATATATTACTTTATAATAAAAATATTGGTAAGCAAATATTGATCATTATCATATACTTAGGAATTAAAAAAAAATGATTCTAAAAAAATTATACTCGACGGGGATCGAACCTACCAAGAAATTTCCAGCCGTTCAGCAACTATGGCTATGTCCGGCAGGATTCAAAATCTCGGCTCGGCCCGATTCATTTTGCTGATGGTCAGGATTGTAAGAGATACGGCAACAGTGCGGCAAAACCGAAGATTTGGCAACTATGCCTTCTCACTTTCGGTCAGCCTCAGGTAGCGACTGACCCGTCGGTGACTTCGATGCGGTGTCTGCCGATCGCGTCCGAGTTCAGCCGAAGTTGAACCATTCGTTCGCCCATTCATAACCCAAACCGTATCTCAGGCCAGTCTCCAATCTGCCAAACCTTATACCTTCACCAGCAGTTCATAGATGACGCCTGTATCGTCGTGCGACGTTGCCATTTACACAATTTAGCGCGAGCATGGGTTGCGCGTTAAATGGTAGACCCTGTATATATGTGTGCGTATACACGTCACTGCGCCCTGCAAACGAGTTCCCTTCGAGAAAAATGGTTCTGTTCTTTTTGCTTCTGTAGCGAAGATTCTGCGGAGAAAAGGGATGAAGTTCTGAATGAAATGGTGGAAACAATAACGATGACTGTTCGAGAAAGCGGTGGAAAGAAATGTATCCGGTTACTTTTAAATCGAATGCCCTAATTTCTTCCAAACACCAAGATCGTATCTCCGGCAAAGATTATCCTGCTTGATGGAGAACCCACCACCGGTGATATTCGAGAGGCTAGCACGGAAGACAAGAAGCTTTCTTAATCAGGATTACGTGTGCCACTTTCGACGTTGTTGTTCGAAAACTCACGATGAATCATACATACTTTCAGCTTAATCACGCGGCCCACTTAATCAACGGAGCACTATTCTCCAGGTGAACGAACGTGGCTAAATATATTTAATACAGTTATCAACGGTGTGGTCGCGGACCACAAAAGCTGTACGATACGACAAACATGGTCCGAATAATATCGGGAACAGGTTAGTCCATCTAGAGGTGGTGTAGTAATCTCCTTAAGTAAAGTTGTCGAGCATCGCGCCGGTGAGAAAAGCGAACACATTTCAAGCCGTGCTACAAATTTCATATCGGCTAGGTCCGCGGTACTATTTTTCTTAACAACGCAATCCTACGAGATGTTTATCAGCGAAATAATAAAATTATTCGCCACTCGTCCGGCTTTCTACTACCCATCATGCTGCTGCATCCCCACACCGTAGTAATCTACAGAAATTTCTCTAGACGGAAATAAATCAAGATAAAATACTTTTTAATAGAGACGTTCGTGGTTCTCGCGCAGAGTACAACATATACCATTAAAGTGGCAGCTCACGGTATACGCGTACCGCTTCCCCTTCCCTCCACTTCACCCTTTAAATTTATGTACCAGCAGTAAATAATAACTAACGCACCGTTCCCCCAAGTGTACATTAAATCGGCGATACGTGTACGAATCGACATTATACCCAGCAGGGTGGAGGTGCAAAGTTCTCATTACTTTCCTGGCCCATTCGATCCTCCTCTCTCTTCCTCTCTCTCTTTCCCTCTCTCGTTCGAGGTCTATGGGACGAAAGGGGCGGGCACGCCATTATTTATTGCCGCAATGGTTCGCCAAACTTCTTGCGAACGAGGGGCCGACTCTTAGGGTTGACGGTGAATTTAAGCAATCCCATTTTTTATCCAGCTCGCATAGACAGGATTCTCTTGGTCTAGTAAGCTCAGACTCGGTGACGGCTCTTTCGCTAGAACGAGCAACGCGCTGCCTATTTTTTTTTTTTTTCCCTTCACCTTCCTCGACCATGATCGCGTTTGACTATTCGATAAGCACGAAAACCGCGTAGCCCGTATAGCGATAAATTCTGGGGTTCGTGCCGCAGCTGAAGAGATGGATCACGATTCGAGGGTTACGAGATCGAGAGTAGGGTGTGGATTATTAGGGTGCGGTGGAGGTTTATGAGGTTGGCTTAATTTGGTCACCTAGGAATACAGTAATTCTTCGGTTAGCGCGTGCTACTCGGGACCGGCTGCGCGCACTAATCGAATTTAGGTGAACTTTGGGTTCTTGGAAATTTCGGCCGAGATATTGTGCAGCTGCCGACATCGACGGCCACAAAAAAGGACAGCGCGCGAAAGAAAGAGAGGAAAGAGAAGTCGGGCGTCTGTAGAGGATTTAAATGCCTTCTCATCGGTGAGACAACACTAATGCAACTATAAAACTTCTTTATTGTTAATTATTTCGTTCTGCAAATTTTATGAAAATATAGCTGAGGCTGTTGTGATTAAAATAACACCAAACACGATATAATTTGGATCATATTTGCGTTGATAAATTGCAAAAACGGATCCCTCCGAGCCGAGCATGAAATGCTTCCGTACGATCCCCCCGGCCGAGGAGAAACATGTTGCGATCGCTCAGGGTCACGCGGAGACACGCTTTGCGCGCAGTTAGAGTCGACGAGACACGCTTTGTGCGCAGTTAGAGTGGACGAGACACGCTTTTCGCGCAGTTAGAGTGGACGAGACACGCTTTGTGCGCAGTTAGAGTGGACGAGACACGCTTTTCGCGCAGTCAGAGTGGACGAGACACGCTTTGTGCGCAGTCAGAGTCGACGAGACACGGTTTTCGGTCGCTCAGAGTCGGCGAGACACGCTTTCGTTCTTGTTACCCAAGCATTAGCATAAATAGTAGATAGTAAATTAGCATAAAAATTGATTAATTAATAGTGTAAATTCTAAGTGTATAATTAATAGTGTAAATTCTAAGTGTATAATTAATAGTGTAAATTCTAAGTGTATAATTAATAGTGTAAATTCTAAGTGTATAATTAATAGTGTAAATTCTAAGTGTATAATTAATAGTGAAAATTCTAAGTGTATAATTAATAGTGAATCAATGGGTAAGAGTTTTATTATGGAAACATATAAGTCAATATGATCCAAATTATATCGTGTTTAGTCTCATTTTAATCACAGCAGCTTCACGAATTATTTAGTATAATTTTCATAGCGCAATTCTTAACAATAACAAAAATTCACGATTGCATTAGTGTGTTCTCACAGACACGAAGGCATTTAATCTTTCGAGGAATACCGCAAGCATTAACCGCCGGGACGGTCGGCCGGCCCGGGGGGATTCCCCCCAGTGGTGGGGATGAAACGCGCTCGCTAACGCTGTAGGACTCGCGCGGCACTCATCGAGAAATTACTGTACTTTATACGACGTGTAACATTTCTTCCCGTTTTTAACTCGTTACATTGAACCTCATCATGAATCATACCTGTGAATGAGGCAGGTTCCGGAATCTTACCTGTTACTTCAATAAAGAGAAACGAGAATCCTCCTACAGAAATGCAGAAAAATATCTCTTTATGGACAAACGGGCACAAGATTTATCGGCGATAAGCTTACTTCTTGTCAGCCGCGTAGGAGAAATTCTTTTGCCTCACTAAACGCAGACTCCCTGACGACTCTTTCACGACATAAAGCAAATTCATTCTCCCCATTGTTGAAGCCCTGCCGGCGTAAAACGACATATTGGTAATAGATGGCATTCGTTTTTCTGTGCTCGCGTAATATATATCGTGGTTGCCACCTGAAAAAGGACCCCCGAAATCTCCGTTTCACCCCTCGACTACATAAATTTCTCTGAATTTATAATTCCCCTACTCGTCGAATCTATCGTGGACACCAAGATCTACGTTCGACGATCTCACGCGTGAAACGCGAAGCCACGCATTGTTTCAATTGAGAGAAACAACGAGCTTCCGCTACGATTATCGGATTATTCGTTCGCGGCGTCAAACGAATTTCCAAGAATCGATTGTCACTGAGGAAATCGCGATGGCGTTAAAGATTCGCGAAGCGATTCGCTGATTTACGAATCGCCCCAATAGCGACTCGGGCGTGGTTCACGAACGGACATGCATTTTAAATCATCCGGATGACGTTTTACACGCGCTGCCCGATATTTCACCGAGCAGATCGTAAGGTGTAAAATTCTCATTACCTTTGTGCACGAAGTGCGAGGCCTCGCGCGGTAATCCCGATATTATTTATCACTCTACAGGTCGGCTAAACTGCTCAAGGAAGAGTACACGCGATTGAGGGAGACTACCCCCTCACGGTTCGTCGTGGATTTAAGCAAAGCCATTTTTTATCTTCTCCTCGCATTATGGATTGTACTCGTCCAGAGAATATGAAGTGCCCCGACAATTGTTATGTACCCTCGACGAATTGGAGAAATCCTTATAAGATACTTGGAAACTTTTTGAAGGGGTGGCAAGAGAAAGAGGGAGCAAGGAAGGGAGGAATGTGGACGCTAGTGCGAACGATCCTCGAGGGCCTGCCCCGATCGAGTGATCCAGACAGCAGTCGTAATACGTTGGTGTAATCGATTTATATAGACCGGATTGTATCCGTGATTCGGCAAATAAATATAAATGAAAAGCGGAGGGATAACATTGTATGATTTTCGTACATTATTTGCTACAATTTTGGAATATTTGGATTTATTGTAGATTTAGTAATTAAACAAAATTACAAAAGAAACATTTAAAATATTGCGAATCGCCAACGCGATAGCTGAAAAGAATTCCAAAAAAATCGAGAGCCTCTCCCATGGGTAATCAAAAATTGCCAACAACTGCAATATGCGTTACTAGTTCCAATGATCATTACAAAAATCACAGACAGTTAACACGAGCGCTTACAAAAAATTTCGCAGCCACAGCAATCATTTCAGAACAGGTAAAAAGTTCCACTACACAATTTTGACAAGTATTTTCGACGGCCTCTTTACATTTAAAATATGTTCACTCTACGCTTCGTAAATATTTTACGCCGTCTGCAGCTATATTGCCTTTTTTAAACCATACAGCATGCATTAATACCTACTGCAAGCATTAATACCTACTGCAAATGGTTCTGATTAGCATTAATTTTCCGATTTCTTCTTTAATTCAAAATATCCATTCGTGTGCTTTAAACGCTTGATGTAGTCCGTACGGAAAAATAATTTGTCAAAGGCACACGAAAACGTTTACGTGAACACAAATTGCGATTTGTTAAAAGTAAGGTAAGAAATGATATTTCTTATGGGATGATCAAGTAATTGCACCAACGCCGACTGTTTCCGTTAATGAAGCAGGCATTGCTTAAGATACTGACGTAACGGGCTGTTTATTAATTTCGATTGCTGCGGAAATAATTGCTGCTTCATATCTGGGTAAGGGGCCATTATTAAATTCTAATAAATTTGATCGATATCGAAACGAACCCGAGAAGCTATATACTCATTTCGAAATTATTAATCGCCCAAAAGCATCCACGTAAAACAGATGACAGTTGCACACAAAAGAAAAAGGGAATTGATAAGCAAGTTACATTACAAAGATATGCATCACGTGGTTGAATAACGATCCGCGGTTTTCCAAATTCCATTTCGATCCTGCTACTGTTTACCTTGCGTTTCGCAAACGCTCTAGCTCGCCGGTCGTTATTTTCCTAGGTTGACCCAAATCGCTGGAACATAATGAACATTTCGATTCCCACTGTAAATTTGCTTATGTTCTTCTGGTGTTTTGCGGACCGTCGAATGCTGGCGTGAACGGAAACATTCAGGGAAACGCGGATGTTTGTGGAACCCGGCGTGGCAAGTAGACCACGAATAGCTTTGACGAGTGGCCCGCACAATGCTGCAGCAAGTATTCATTTATTTTCACCTAATTTCTCGGATAATCGGAATTCAAGAAGAAAGTCAACGTGCATACGAATATATGAATATTCCAATACGAAGCATGTGTTAACGTTCTCGATGCACATACCACTTTGCCTTTATGAATTTTACCATTTGACTCGAGACCGCAAGCCATCGACAATATATACTTTCAACACATTCAAATCGAAAAGCATTATTCCACGAATGCATGGGTGACGCTGAAAATTGCCAGGCGTGAACCACATTTTTTTCCAACTCGTCGATCACTGTGCACATATATATGTACGTTTATTTTTCATTCACGTATAGCCAGCGGGCCCGATCGAAGATATATCGTTCACGCGAAGTTTTGCAATTGGCTACGTTCCTGTCCGAGAATTTCACCCTTTTGTGTGGCAAACATTAGCACCGTTCGCCCCTTTCAATTCGCGAAAGTACAGACGGGCAAAAATTACCGTGGGGTGAGCTCTGTAGGACGAGAAAAAGGCCGTCGCACGTACGACGCTGGGAGGGTTAAATGCAGTGGCAAATTATAAATCATCTTAACGAGCTTTTGATTGCCGGAGCTTTTTTGTGCGACGAGCATAAAAGTGTCAACGACGATCGAAATATTCAGCGGGTTTCCCTTATCGTTTCTGTGCCTTATCCACGACACGTATGATCGAACTACGTGCTGAATCGCGTGTTAAACGTACAATATCACGCTACACGGGCACGTGAACGTGTGCAGGAAAGTATGTAGTTCGTTATCCATTGTTCCAACTGTGAATGTATCAGTTACATTGCGTGGAATATGAAATTAAGGATGCCTTTTAACGGGGAAAAGTTTCAACGTAGAAATGAATTGTCGAGGGCTCCTGCGTCTTTTATAATATCGTTCGAAAGTACGATGTCTGTCATGCGTGACATAGAACCGACTGATAATGAGTCATAGTACGGATTCTACGTACCTAAACTTAGTAATGGTCGATGACTCATTAAAAAATCCTCTTCCATATCTATAAGCTTCTTACGGAAAGCTGAATATAGGAAGAAGTATGTGTGTATTCATTTTTTCATACCACTGTAAAAGGAAAAAAATGAATGAGATGTATGAAATGAAAAAGGATAAAGTGCACGACGAACAAGCTTTCTTATCGCCCGGTTCAGGCGTGATGTATAATTTCAAGGAATTTCCGGCGGAGAATTTTAATAAAGTCGCGCACGTAAGCCAAAAATTTTACTACCCTTTAGCAGCGAGCTCGTTCAGCCCGGAAACAAGAAACGGATAAAATCTTCGTAACGTGGCACGTTTCGCTTTAATTAAGTTTCTGAAAAAAATATATATATATATAAGACTGTTCACGAGTGCCAAGAGAAGTTTGCGATTCTGTTATAAATTCTTTATTAGACCGGCCCGAGTGTCACTCCGAATGGTTTGCTTCTCTTCGGCCGCGTTGCGTTAATAACTTGTCCGAGACTTCGTCAAAAGCGAGCGTAGAAACATCCGTGAACCATGTCCCGTTCGCCATTGATGTTATCTCCGCAGAAGAGCTCGTCAGTTCTTTGAAGACTCGCTTTGAAAAGCGAAGCAACCAACGGCCATACAGACGGCGTTGAAGGTAAAATTGGACCCTGAATCGACATGTGTGTTACAGACGATCCATTAAGGTTGCTCGATATGGTCGGTTACAAAGAAAGGTAGCATAAAAGAGTCCGGACCATCGATGATGCGGAGACGCCACGCGAATTGGCCCCTTTAATTTTAGACACGAACATGTGGTTGTACTTCTTTCATTCGGCCGCTTTCTTGTAGTCTCCTTTCGAGAATTTTCGAGGAATTGTATGATTGAACGTGCTCTTTCGCTTAATTGCAACACCATTTCATAAACAAAGAGCGCCATACGTGTGCGGAACATCAACACCCACGCATTTTTTCCCTCGTAACTTTCGAAATGCATCTTCGTTTTCTGTTATTAATGAACGTATCCGCAAAAACTCGGCTAGCTCGATAATTCATCATCAACGCATTCAAAGCTTGTTCGCCGGAGAATTAAATAATGCCACTGTGACGGAGCGCCTGCGCGTTTCATTTCTAAGTGGAAACGTTGAACGATCGCCGTAGAAATAAGACACGAAAATTGCCGTTTTATCAAGTTTTTCCCGGGAATTCTTCGGAAGGCTCGTACATCACTTAGGGGGGCACCGGCCGGCGTTATCCGCGAAAAAATAATAGCCAATCCTTTACGCTCCCAGGTGCCACTTTTTCTAAGCCAGAAATAGCGAAAAAGCGTAGCAAACGCTGGACGGCTATCGTAAGTAGATTCTGATTGAACCGTGAAAGCTTAACGGCGATACGACCGGGGCGACGATTAATTGTTTTCAACGGTAACGCGATAAATAGGAAATTGTCAGAGCGGCAACTGAAACTCCGTTCGAAGGGGAGTGGATTGAACGAAAGCCTCTCTGCCGGTATAAATCCAAATTAATATGGCGAAGTTTCACGCGTGCCTCGTTGCAAATTATCCCAGTTTCCCCTAACCCGCGGCGGTCAAATTATAAAGTTACGCATTCCTCAACTTACTACTTTACGCCGGTTTAACTTTGCGGCAAGGAGGAATTACTCGGATTTAAAAGTTGATGGAAGTCAGTTTGGCGGCATCAGCGTCAGTTCGCCATCGCCTCCTTAATGGCGCCGGCATATTTTATTTCGAACAGTATCCCGTGCGTATGAACGATCGCGAGTTTCTTTGCTCCCCTTCGCGACATTATACGTGGCTCAACAGTTTCGAACACTTTGAAAATTTCAGTCTCAAGCGTATGGTTAGAGGGCTCGTAAATGTGTAAGTTTTAAGGAGGATAGAACGATGGAAATTGAAAGCGATTTTAAGTGGCCGCGAATTTTCAACTTTTCGAGTGCAATTTTCACTGGGGCGCAATGCAGCCCCGCTATTTATCTTCGGCTGAAGAATTGTTCGACGGTGACTCCATTGGTCTCCGCCAAGACAATGATAAAATCGTGTTGGCAGTTGCTGACCACTGCAAACTAGAATGGATTGCTCGTTTGTTTTAACTCGAAGAAGCTTGACGGAATAGTCGATTACGCTTTACGTACTATTTAATTCAAAATAAAGTACACGCAAAATCAGTTTAAGTAAATTGATAGGTCTCGCAGCAGTATTGAGATAATCGATTAGGCGCTAAGCGTATTACACAACCGGCTCGGGAAATGAGCAGTACAGGAAAAGGTTTGAAAAGTAACACCATGGAGAGAACGTACAAGAAGAATTGAATCGCTTTTCCCTGGCAAGATCGTTGAACTAAGCTTCTCGAGCAAGAACTTCTGCTCGTGCCATGCCACAGGATAATTAAATTGAATGTACCTGGCGAAGAAAGTGGCAAGAGGGACCGTCTGGGTCTTCCCTTGCACGCGTCTAACCGTTCCACGGGTTGCTGAATCGAACGGAGAGAATCCGTCGTGAAAGGGCCTGATTGCTCGCTAATCTTCGCGAAATTGCGCTGCACGTTAAGTCGCAGTTCAACATCGGTGATTAGTCGAAGACCCCGAACTTCGGGCTATTGTTTCGCAATTCGAGGTTTCAGCCATGGAGAAACGATTAACGCGTGACAACCTCCTATCTTCGTGAAATCAAGGACCACTGTTACATAGAAGTTCCATCTGCGGTTTCCTAACCTTCGACTCGTTGTTCGTAGATATTCTAACGAAGCAGAATGACTACGCGGGGATAAAGAAAGCCACGGAAATGAATACGAAAATGTGCCGCTTAAAATGTAACAAAATGTTACACCACCTGTACATTATTAATCAACAAATACCTAAATGGATAAACGAAATACCACATGATTTCATAGAATATAAATTTCCCTGGTGACGCGACAAATAAATCCAAGCACGAAATGCATCGTGCCTTGTCCAGGAAATTTCAGCTTTCTGGAGTACACGGTGCAACGTGCTGCTAACACACGAAAAGCTGTACCGGTATCCGGGGTTTTATTGCTCACAAACCTTCGTGAACAAATACGGGAACGAGCTGATTTATTAACTTAAAACAAAGGTACGCCGGTTGAGCGCAGTGGTGCACCCAGCAAACGTCGACTGGGCAAGTCGAGAGTGGCTTTGAACATTAACGAGTATATATTTATGCGACAGTTGCGCCTCTGCGGTCCCAATAACACCGATACGCAAGCAGGAGACACGAAATTGTGTTATCTGTTCGACTATAGGGAAACTAACCGGAATTCCACTGTGACCATAAACATGGCAGTCCGTTGTGTGCACGGGAACGCCAGCTCGTTTGCCGTGGGCGTTAGATACCGTCCTCTTCTCTGCTGGAACATTTAGACAAGCTTTCTCCTGTCCTATATTGTACGCCTTTCTTCGTTTCCGTTGCGACAACCTGTCCAGAAATTGTCACTCGTCTTCGGCCCGTACCCTTTTAAATATGGCTAGGCGTTACGGTGCCATAGGGCGTCCCTCCCATGACACACCACTCGTACACGCCACTCGATACCACGCAACATTTATACCAAAGCAGGAACCATCGTCCGTACGAAGTATTTTATTTGATAAAACGTCGCGCCAGACACATTCATTTTCCACGTGACAACAGTCGAACGTCAGTCAAAGGAAAAACTATCTTCGCGTAGCGTAAAACCAAGGACGACAGTGTTTCGCGTTATCCCCAATCGCGCCCATTTAACGATTATATCGTCGAATTTCTGCGTATATCATACGAGCACCCTCCACTTATCGTAAGAACCAAAATGGGCGCCCTTTAAAGTCAGACTAAATACGAAGGTGACCTCAAGAGGTTTACTCGTGAGTCAGAGGAGACATCGCCTGAAGATGAGGCCCCCGTCGTTTCCTTGACAATGTCCAGCTGACCTTAGCCAGCGGACTGGCCGCCGTTATTAAACCTAAATCATTTGCGTCGACCGCGACTGCCATAACTCACGACCGCCTTAGTGAAATATGGCCGGTGTTCAAATTATTATTGTGCGGCTCGAAAGTCTTCCACCTTCGCGCCACTCGCGTCCCGAGCTTACTTCTTTTTTCTTCTGTTTGTTCTTTCACGTTCTTTGCCTCACGGCCTCGTGGTCCTCTTCGGCGATCCGCTTCGTCTGATCTCTCCGCGCGTCATCCCGAGATATTTCGCAGTCGGAACGATTCTGTAACGCGTCCATGATTTACTGCACCCGTCGTAGATTTACCTTCGAGGTTTTAAAGGCACGGCTATTCTTCTACCTATTCTATTCTTTTTGATCGTCGAGGAGCCCAAGTCTCGCGGAATCAAGCCTTCTTCCGAGAAATTTGTTTCCACTTCGCCACTGACTCGTTCCCGTCCACGGAAGAATTCAATGATACGCCCTCACGCGAATTAATGATATACAGGTACGCGTAATTATTTTCGGATCGCTAATTAAATTGACGATTATCAGCGTTTGTTCGATTGAAGAAGAAAATGGTCGGCGGTGCGAGCACGGCGATACTATTATTATTACTTTACCACAGATACCGTGTTTCGATCTGAATTGAAAATATTCGAAACAAATCAGGCAGAAAGGGATCGCTGAAAGAGAACAAACACGTCCCGTGTCGTTTTGTAAGGCTACTGCCGCGATAATCCATAGGTAATTAAATATCGTTTCGTGATTATCTCGTTCAATTGTTGATTACAATATTCGATGAACCGTTAAATGATATTATAGTTGCATGTGAATCATTTTCACCATTTCGCAATTTGGCCACGTTTCATCGTGCACCACCCAGCACGCTATCATTACTCAATTAATCGTTATTACCGTACATTCTGTGAACGAAATGCTTCTGATAGTGGTCATCGTGCGTTCGCTATCTAATTCACACACATTTACGCTCACCAACGGGAAGAGGAAATCAACGGCCTCGGCCACGAAGCAAAAAGTATTTAATAATTATTCGTGTTATGTAAATGAGCACACGGTCGACGCAACGAACCTACACACCCTTCTCTTCCTATAAAATTGATTCACCATTATAAATTATGACGATCCGGCCACGGTACACGGTGTCGCGTGTATCTCTGCCCGATACAAATATGTCTGCCATTCGAGAGCGTAATATCGAAAAGGCGCAACATGCGCCGTATAATGTTGTACCGTGCGAGCAAATGGCTGATCGGAATCGTTAAGACCACGTACATCTTATTTATTAGTCGTGTAAGCATGTCGAGCGTGGCTTACAAGGCCGGTACGTATGGAACGACGCGAGGCGGCCTTTGATGAATAGGCCCTGCTTACGTATTCACTTAAGCTTCAATAATGGCTTTATAACACACGGCCAACGTTCGGCGACTCGTTATCATTCGTCTTCCGGCGATCCTAATAGCTAATTGGAATGAGAAAAAGAAGGCGAAGTGGACGCGACCGCGCTCAGCCGGCCGCAATTTAATTGCTTCGGCGCTTTAATCGTTCGCGATTAATATCGAACGATGGAGCGTCGTCTAACTTGCACGCGTGTGCATCCCGCGGAATGGAATCAACATATTTAACGAAACAATATTTCATTAATACCTGTCCGTGCCATTACAACGTTTCAATTACTTCTCGTCGAATGGAGTGCGTGTACCTGGAAATGAGCAAATTCACGTAGATTGTTACTTTCTTCTTTTTTTTTCCTTTATCGACGATTTGACGACGCTATAAAACGGCCAACGACCCCTGATTGAACGCGCGTGACCCACCAACGTAGTCGTAATACGAAAGACGTGTGCGGCACGAAATTGTAGAATGAACTCCCAGGTGTCCCGACCTTTTATGGAAAGAGGATAACGCTCCTAGGATATACTCAACAATTCCTTTATATCATTTGCGTTGTTACGTAATTATACGCGCATTCGTGACGGTAGAAAGGGGGCTGGTGTTTGTAGGTACGTGTGCGCTGGCAGAGGAAACGTGCCTGAGTGTGGCGGGCATAGGTGAAACCTGGCGAAGCCTTGATTACTCGGAATTAGATTCCCAATGAGTTTAATTTCCAGAAAGGTTCCCTCACAATTGGCGTCCTCGCGCGCCAGTTGGCGTTGCTCAGCGAAAACCCGTACACTTTTAACCAACAAAGTACTGGCGCGGGAACACGGCCATCTCGTCAAGAGTATATTTAAAAGTAATTGCCACAAAGCAGCGTGTTTGTTGGTCTCGCTTTTGCTCGAATAACTTGGCCCCGTTGTTTCGCTGCAGCTCCGCTGCTACCTGCGGAAGTAGCATTAATCACGGGATTAGCGAGAGCACGTAGAACACACGGAAACACACGTTCTGAATAATGCCATTAGCGAGCATCAAACGCTTGCGTTCCTCAATGAAAGAAAGAACAAACGTAACGGCCTGATTTTATATACAATACGTATATGTGGTTCCTTTTTGCAATTATGCGGGATTATTGGCGATTCAATTTGTGACACCGTGAAATTCATAAAGCTCGGCCCCTTAACAAGCATATACATATGTGGGTAATTTAACTTGAGTAAAAATACCGTGGTCCAAATATATTGACAAGTTTCATGGGGATTTGCATTCAATGTTATACCTCCTCGCACTTAAGCCAGCTTACAGGTTCGAATCACGGTAGTTGGTAGAAGTTGGAGCGATGTTTCATTTCGATCAGGTGCGATTTATTTCTCTCGCCACCAGTTGGCCCTGTTTAAGGCTAGTTAAAGCGATAATGCTAACGTGATCGGAGAGGCATAATTCCGGAATATATATTTCAAAGCGCGACAGGAACTATTTACAATCCCGAACACCATGGCCCGGCCGCAAGGGTAGAAGGGATTAGTCAACCACTCGTTATATATCATGGGCTTAGACCACAACTGCCCGCCAGGTAAAGTATCTACAGGGTATAAACATTCCGACCTGTCGGCCGTACCGAATTATGGCGAAGGCGAGTGTGACGAGAAAGGCGCTTTCGAAGGTGTCTCTTGGTAGGTACTCTAGACGCGAGACACAGCTCATAGAATTGGAATTCCTTATTCCCATGACGAATAAGTGTCCAGCGATTCGAAAGTTTGCCACCTGAAAAGACGTAACGTTTTGGCTCCAACGGTGCGGCGTGAAATTATAATTTATGTAAATCTCGAAGTAGAAAATTTGGACTCTGGATAAAAATACATTTAAGACAGAAAAAGGATATCAGGCGATTAATCATCTGATATTTTACCAAACGATATAATTCACTGCCAAATTATATTAAGAATTGTGTCCGATATATTATCCGCATTCTCTAGCATTTTTATATACCCCTTTGTTTCCCAGTAATTTTAAAACATACAAATTTTCAAATGCATTGCGACCCAAATATCATAGAACATCTAATTTGGCCTAAAAAAAATAATAAAATCAATTCCAAATCGTAGAAGCTGCAGCTGCAAAAGGGAAGGAAATCCCCCAAAAAATAAAATAAAATTCAAAGAATTGTTCAGTGATTCCACGAACAGAGGAGGTGTCGCGTTAGCCGAAACCAACTGCAAATTGCTTCACACCCGCTAACACCATCCACCCATTCCGTCTCGAATTATTTCCTTATTAGCATTCAAGATCGATCCAATCTGACCCGGTACGCGGCAAACTTCCAACTTACTCCCGGTCTGTCCAGCGAACGAAGCACAAAAGATCGTTAAAGAGATAAACCGCAGGTCGTTCCAATCACCGAAGAAATCTCTCGTTCCTCCCTAACCCTCGTATCTTCGGCCACGAAACGGCGCTGCACTCCGTCTGGACAAACTGCAAGATGTGAAAATGTAATTGTAGACTGGCGGAAAGAGCTCGAGGACACCTAGGAATCGAGTGTCGTAGTGACGGGTAACTATGTGTCCCGGACAACTGTTTCTCCTGGAATACAATGGGCGTAATGGGCGGTTGCTGCGGGCAGACGCTTCGGTCGCATCTCCAGAAGGACGTAAGAAGCTATTCCAGAGACCCAGAGACACTGGGAGGTCTCCCGGGCAGGGCTGCCTCGACGTCACGCCGTTTACTGCCTCAATACATCATTCTTTTCACAATTTGTCCGAAAGCTGCCGTGAAAGCTGCGGGTTCGCCACTACACATCGATGCCGGATACAACCACGGATCCGGCAAACGTAGACCTTGACGCAACGGAAGTGACAGCTACTTATCCTTAGTGGTTAAGTCCGTTACATTTTCTACGCTTCACCCGACCAATCGAGGTGCCAGCTGGTGCACCGTGCTTTGATGCTTCCCGGGTCTTTGATCGAATCAAGAAAACTGCACGACGATTCTGTGGGAAGCAGGATGTTACGGGTTCTGCGGCTTTAACGGGGAAACGAGTAACACGATTAACAGGGATATTTACTTTCGGTAAATCTGGTGTAACATTGCCGAGGCACATAATGCATTGAAAAAGGGAGAATATACCGCAATGCATCGACGAACAATAATAATGGAACATCTATGGCGGTGTAGTGTAGTACGATGGTGGTGTAGTCAGTGTCACGTGACGTACGCATCATCCCCCTAAATGAGTAATTTATGATCGTCGAGACGGTATATCAAAAATATGGCACACAGTAATGACAAACGAATCTGTGTTCGCCCTACTCGTTACTGCGCGAATTCCTGTCTAAACAAATAAAAGCAACGCCTCCCGTGGGAACCGAAATTGGCCCTCGACCCCCGACACGACGCGACACCTTCGTCAAACGAAATGGCGGCGAAATTTATTACCCACAGCCGTCTGTCGTCTCATCAGTCATCGAGTAAATATTCCACGGAGAGAATGGTTTCACGGAAATCGTCGCGCGTGGGCGAAGATTAAATTAAAATAAATAGAGACCTGTCCCGATTGACCGGCTAGATGTTTCCAGAGATCGCCTTTCAGGTTTCCTGAAATATAAATTACTCGCGATAGACCGAGGATTAATTTACCATTCAGGATTATCCTCGAGTATCCGTGCGTCTGCTCTCCTGATCGTCCCCCACTCTTTGCCCTCTGTTTTTCTCCACGAAGGGCTGGATACGTCTGGATGGATGCACCGTAACAAGAAGTAAGGGTTCAAGGGTGGATCGTGGATGACAGAGAACAAGAGGGGGTTCGTATATCGCGTGTCGGATCGAGGCTCATTGTCTTGCTGTCAGGCCCGCGCAAATATTGCTACCATCTCCAGCAAATGCCCGCGTTTGCTGGAGATATATTTATACAAACATTGAACGCGTGTCTGTATACGCGCGTATTAAAGCTGGTATGCACCAAAAGGTTGCAAGTAGTGGTGAATGGGTGTGCGGTGCTACGTAGGTACGTAAGTGGAGGGTTGGTATTTCTGACAAAGCTTTCCACGATCGTCACTCCTTTGACACGAGTGGTGCGAGGCTGGCTCGTGCGAGGGGAGATGGCAAATCCTGCACGAGGGATTTCCACGCCAACCAAAGCGTGCCTGATAGAAACTCGATTATTCCGTCTGGATGTTCTAGGTCGCGATACAGCAGGGTGCTAAAAAATTCTGGCTGGATCTTTTATGTTCGATAAGGGATTTTTGTCCGCCTGGTGGTTAGGACAGTTGGTGACAGGAGTACGCGAATGACACGTTCTATGTATGTATGTACATTCTTGAAATCGGTAAGTCAATGGTAGACTAGTGCGAACCATACAATTATAAAACACCTTTATAAAATTGTTAAACAGTTGACTACAATTCCGTATGCCTTTAGAATAGTTTACCTGCGCATCTGTCGGTTTCATCTTACTGTTCACCGTCGCATTTACGACTACACAGGATTCATGTTGGATTGCATGGTTCTAATTATTTTCAAGCCCACCACGCATTCACGATGGGCTGTCCTGATACATAATGTATAGCCAGTGTTCTAGAGGAGGCCACGAAGCATGAATGCACGGTCAACTGTATTAACAAAGGCGTCGCGAACGGTTTAACTATGTTCTTCCCGAGGAGATTTCTATTAACCTTATGCCGTGGAGCGTCATGGTGTTACTGGAAAACGTCGGAATACCACAAAGCATATCCTATCGTGCCATCTGGTATACCCTAAGGAGCATGAATTAACTCGGACGGACCTATACCACCCATTCGCCTCAGGTATACAGCCGAAAGCATACATTTTTGCGACGTAGGGTGGTCCCATCCTTGGGTCTTCTTTACTCGTTAAAACAGTAGAAACGATAGAAATCTTTGACCGTAAGCAAACAAACTTGTCCCCAGGAGATCTTCCCAAAGTATTCACACTTTCGAAAATGCAGGAATGCACGTGCTGTTTTGGGACAATTTGAAATGGAAATGCACTGGCATTCATCGATGCGCGATATAAACAATAGGCCACCTCTACCGGTTATCTGAAATCGAGTTAGAAGATCAAAGTTATACACACTTGACAAGAAAAAGCGTAACGGGATAAAGGTAATTGCCTCGGAATACTTTCAAGATCGATGAGAGAAAATTGTGTTTTTAAATCGCGTTGAGGGTGCGACAGCTAATCCCGCCTCTTTTTTTCTCGTCGCGAAACAACGATTACAGTTTAATAGAAACCTTCCGACGTCCTCGAAAAAAACCGGGGGCGAAACGGGGAAGAAGGACAACGCGTAACGAGATTCTTTTTCAATTTCCTTCAAGATGCAACGGCTACTAAAGGACGCGATATTAATTCACGCTGCTATTAAACAGGGAGACAGAAGAGCCACTTTTCCGTAACTAATCGGGGAATGATATCTCTGCATTTAAATGTCCTCGTTCGTAGCTACAATCACGGTAGGTCGGAGGATTTTTCTCGACCTAGTTTTCCCTTGTCTATTCCGAACTTAACGCTCGACCAACCAACCGTATATACATTCCCCCGTTCTTCCGCTTCAGCTTGAGGCTGGTAGTCCATGGTAAATGAACCAGACGTCAGTACCGAAATTGAAAGATCAAAGGATTATCATTATTATCTTGTTTCCACTGTACACCCAGACTGCGTTCGCTGCTTTTTTATTGCACCACGAAGACCGTGAAACCGGCTCCCTAGCTTCTCGCATTTTCACGCCTCTGCACGGCCAGTATCGATCGCATTGTACGCTCGATAACCGATTCGATGCTCGGTATTCGCGGCGTGCTATTAGAGGACAAAGCGTGAACCGATAATCTATGAGCGGATCGCACAGAGCCTGCAGAGAAACAACAGCTTAAGCAACTGCTGGTATCTTTATCATCGGAAATACAATTTCATTACAATGTGGCCACGCCGCTTACGAGTCCCAGGAGCAAACTCGCAGTATGCGGTTTAATTAATCGTTCGTAAGTACAGTTTGCATCCCCCGTGTTAATTATAAGCGGTGCACCGTGGCGCAAGCATCGCGTGCTAACTTTGGACCCGCGTAAATCGACGTGGCGATAGAATCGAAGGTTTTTCCAGCGGTGAAACTGGAAAGACGTTCGTCGCGAGTTACGAGTAACTAGTCTGGAGAAACTACGCGAATTGGTACGGAAATAATGCCGTACGTAGAGGCACTGGCGATGCTCCAACATGGATGAAGGATAATGAACGCCGTCGTGTTTTCATCTCGTGGGGGGGCAGGGGGCAAAAACAATTCCCTGTTTCTTCGGTGAGATGGAAGCCCGTATCGTAGAATCCTGAGAGAATGAGATAAGAGAGCATCCAAGAAATTCTGCCGAACGTAGTACGTATCTTCTCTCCAGCATCGATGGAAACACTGAAGGAAACAATGCTACACATGCATACATATTTCCAATCGCATATTCTATTTACATATAGCAAGGATTTCTAAAAATTCTTCAAAATCAACCCGCCGCGTTACGTTTTTCAATTGCCAACTAATTTATTCGATAAGGGAACATACTTTTATGGATGTTGCAACAGCGCTCCGGTATCGATTAGGAAAATAACACGAGTTAATTGCTCGTCTAGTGAGCTCGATGAAAGCCAGCTCCGCAACGTTCCGATAATACAATGTTCGTTACTCTATCGGCTACTAAATAGCGTGTGCGCGCTCGCGCCCCCAGCTCGTTATCTGTTGGATCTTCATTACCACGGAACTAACGTTTGTTACGCGTCGACGAGCCGCGCGAATACCATTAAACGCGACGATTTGAAAGCAGTTCAGCGACGTCGAAGAAAAATACGTGAACAGGTGCGAAATACGAGCTTGATAACATATGCCGCGTCATAACTCTCAGTGGCAAGAGTAATGCTCGTGTAGCTCATAAAGAACGCGAAGGGTTTGTCAGTATCGAGCTACTCGTCGTTTTCATCGAGCACCATTCTCTCTTTCTCTCTCCACTGTGTATGTGTACCTGATGGCCACCGTGGTCGATGAAAAAGGAAGGATACGCCCGGGGTGGAGGTGGTACGGTGCAACCAATATTTTATCGCCGCCTTTGTCATCGAGGTACCATTGTAGGTCGTCTTGCGTGGACCTCAACCATAGTTCAGGCGATGACATTTCAATAAACCCGTTAGGGAATAAGGTCAGACCAAAACCCTGGTGTCGTGGTCCATCGCGAGGCCCTTTTCGAGCTTGTTCGAGGTATCGAATGTCTCGTGTTTAGCGTTGCTGTGCAGAAGGGTAGATGGAGCATGTGGGGGACATATTGATTGAGTTTAATTGGAATCGTCGTGAACTTTATCCTTGAAGGGTTGATCTGTCAGGGTTTATTTACAATTATGTTAGTATACTTGGAGTTGATTAAGGGTTGTAAAATTCATAGTAGAATAATGGTCCATACACATATAAAGTATATTTTAAACAAAAATTTAATTTTCTATTATGCAACAGGAACGATTAGTAAAATTGTATACAAAATCCAAAGGTGTAGTTTCAATCTGATTAATATAATTAAACTCGATCACATAATACAAACGACACAGAGTTTATCTAAATGCACTACCCTTTACTATGTAATCTTTAATTTACTATGTAGTCAATTGCCCACAACAGATGATCCCTGTGTATGAATTACAGATTGGCAATATCTATTGGCAGTTCAGTAATGACAAATTCCCTTCTTCTCTGGAGTTTTTTTTTGCCTCGCTGAAAATTTCACGACACTTCTAGACATCCTGGACCGAGAGAGATTAAGACTCCTCCTTTCTGCTCTCCGTCTTTTTTTTCCATTCCGACAGTGAATCAGTTTCCTTGTACAAAGAAACGAACGACTTCAAGCTGGACCGGGGCCGACGAATGCGGCAGCATTTCAACAAACTTGTTAGGGAATAGGGTCACTCGAGTCGAACGCTGCAGCAAGCTCTTGAGGAAGTCGGATTGAAATGCTGGCACGTAATTGTGCACCACGAAACACTATGTCACGTCAAGGAGGTAATTTGTGGAAAACTCGGTGTAGTTCGTAGTCGGTGCTAAATTACTCGCGAATATCGTTAGCATTTTAGCTCTCTGTGTTCGGCAATCAGGGTGATTACTGTAAATAAAATATGAACCGCGACGACGCGCCGGCAGTTTACATTTTTTCCTTTTTTAAATATCGATAATCCTTCGTGCTAGGAATTGAAGGAGGGAAATTAAATTGAAAAGAAACATGGCGATAGCTTATTAGGGGGATAATTTTAAATTTACTCAATTTCCATTCACCTAAGTTTAACGTCACTCGTTAATATCACTCGTGGCTGGCTTATTAGAGTCTCAGCAGGAAGTAATGTAATTAGTAGTACTGTTAACCAAGATCTGTAAGTTGTAACTTTAACGCCAGCCTTTGTTCACATATATTCCATTATTCGCTTTTGCCCACAAATTATTGCCTTTTTGGAAGTGTAAAAAATTCCAACGTACCTGAGCACGAAACAATTGAGACAGTAAGTGGCCATTAAATTCTCGGAAATTTTCACAGTAATAACGATGAAGAATCGCCCGGAACAAAAACATGAACAATGAAAATCCAGGTAATAACCGCTGAGGTTGGAAAATTAAAAACTCTTCCACGGCGTTTTTATGAAAAAGAACACACGGTCAGTTGCTCTCTCCAATTAGTCAAGGTCGCGGGAAAAAGGAAGCGGAAAGTAGTGGATCAAAAGGGAAGTGCACGTTTTTCTGCGGGCCAGCAGAAGAGTCACGCGCGGGAAATACTTTTCACGTGTCAGCTTGGGGGAACGGGAGAGGTTCCGTACGACGAGGAAGAGCAGAGTTCTTGCGGGGGAAAGTTTTCAGACCTCCTACGGTGGACGTAGCCACGGGTGGGGTCCGTGGAAGGCAATTCCTCTGGCATTGTGCGTAAATACTGAATCATTGGAGGCTATAAAGGCGATTCCAGCGCGGTATTTAACGGCCTTTAAAGTGGCTCAAAGCTGCGCCAGCTCGAGCGTCAGAACACCAAGACTCTCACCTTCTCGACGTCGTTTTTCATTTTCCACCTTTTCACATTGATTTCGACGGCACAATGAAACTTGAACGGGATCGTTCTGCGACCTGCTGCGACCAAACGGAGAAGAAAGATTCGTGGTGGCGTAGCGAACGCAAAGAAGTAACGCAGGGTGGGAGGAACTGAGGAGATCGAGCAGCATGATTCCGTGGAAAAATTCATATGCTCCGCTCTTGGATGTATGTATGTACTTTCGTTCGAGTAAAAATTCATAAGCGTCAGGCGATAAAACGGAAACTAGTTTACGGCGTTTAATATCTGAATTAATTATAATTTCATGCAGGGGTGGATCTGGTGGTGTACACGGCACCCCTTAATTATTCACCAGTCTCGATAGTGCGTTAAAACTTGTTACGTCGAACAGGAGCCATCCTACCTATGCACATGGTACGCGTACACGAGGTAGAACGAAGTAGTGACGGGAAGGGAGAGGAAAATTCTAGTGTTCACGTTGGAAGACGGTGTATACATGCAGGCTGTGTATACTTATTTTTCATTTAGTCTACTTGAGATTCCATTGGCGTTGGAGGAAACACGGAGCAGTATATGTATATTGAATTGCAATTTACATACAAAAACCTATTATATTGGGTTGCAACATAAATAAGTTCGGTTACACACGTTTATGCTTGCAAAACTTATTTATGTTTCAACCCAATATATTCCAAAAATACTTACTCAAAATTAGAAATATCAAATTGCATTGTTTCAACAGAAAATAAAACTATTTAGAATTATTCACCGATATCAGCATTAAATAATACGGTAGAACTATTTATTCCATTTTGAGAAGCACGACTATTCGCTCATACACTTCACTAGCATCTTCATAAATTGGTGTTCGCTTGGTTTAATAAAATAGATTGCTTCAACAATAAAGTTGTACAGAACTCAGATGTTCATCTTACAACCCCACGATATCGTTAACGCGAACGTTCCCTAGATTCGCCATATTCAGAACAATTTCGCAACTTCATAAGTTGAACACGAATTTTCACCGAGACGGGGATCGACACATAATTCCCGGCAGCTAACTCGGTTCCGTCTTCGCGGTGAAATTCACGGTGCATTCGAAGGTGGCGCGAACCGACAGCAGAATTTCGGTGGAATTTGGCGACGATTGACGACGTATCGACGTAATGTCGAACGTGACATTTGCCGGCGACGATTCACCTTCCACGCTCCTTCCGAGTTCCTGATGACGTATGCATGAAATTGCAGGCTAGTTCATTCGCCGTCCCGTCGATGCATATTGTGTCTCACGTTCTGTACACGAATTCGCGTGCGATCGTATTGACCCTCGTAACTCGGCCACTTACGCGTGAGTCAAGCAGTCGCGAAGTAAATTTGCGAACATTGACGGGCATCAAGGCATCCCCGGGAGGGTGTTTAGATATTTGGAATTTCATTAGTTAAATGGACTACCGTGAACTTCGTGCTAAGTCTGTCAAGTGTTGGGAATGTGAATTCCTTAGAGATAGAAGACTGCACCGAGTGACGCTCGATCGTTGATCGATCGGGACATAAGCGCGATGCAATTATCTTGCTTTCATGAGATTAAAATTTAGGACGCGGTATAAAATTCGCACTGTATTCAGATATTTATTTGTCAGGCAGAATCGCCAGAATTAATTTAGATTTACTGCATTTATATAATTGCATGCCAATTAATAATGTATTACCAGCATGCCGAACCTTTATAAAATTATAGAAGTGATTGGAAACTGTTCGTCGGTGGTCTACCTATATCGTGATCAAAATTGTAATATAAAGAATGAGAATTTTTATTCCCTATTTACAGACAGATGTACGTATATATTTTTCAGAATAGACGAATCGTAGGTATAAAACAGGGTGGTTTGGGTACATATATAACGTACGTAGGTTGGGTGCGTATATAACAAAGAAATTCATGGGACCTAAGTTTCTCCAAGCTTGACGCCTATATAACATTCGATCTTCTCGCGTTCACCAGATCAGGCCTGTGTCACTGCGGGGGATCACGTAACGCTGCAGGTGTGCCAAACATTTTTCAGGAAACGTGAGCAACCCGTGGGCCAAAATTATACGAAATCTCCAGCGGTGAAACGTCCCTTCTGTAAATTCCGACCGCCTCTTTCGCTTCGCCCTCTTAAACTCTCTGGAAGTCCTGCGGACACGTCTTTGTTGCGCGACGTTCAAAACTTACGTCTTTATACTCGACGACGAGTAGCGAATACGTTACGAGATATATTCTCCTAATTAAGGGGAATGCATCATACGAGCACACGTAATTATTTGTCTTGGGGAAAACGGAAAACGTGAGAACTATGATAATAAAAGAGTTTATTCAAAATGGTTAAATACAAAAGCAATTATGTAAAGCCGCGATTAATTTGGAATAACAACAGAATTTTGCCACGGTTATTGCAGGAAAAATCTATGCGTCGAATGAAATTTCACGCGGCGTCGCGTCACGTAAAATCAATGAAGCGTCGGAAATAATCTAGTATCGACGTGATCTCGCAGCTGCATCGCCGTAACTTTCGATTTATTTATTTATTTATAGAAATATGATTTCGGAGGGGAAATATTTCGCGTTGGTTTCCCCGGGAACGTTTTTCATACGGTCGTGAAATAAAAAATACGAGAAATTGCTGACGATAAACAGAGACGGAGGGTACGATTACCCACGATTTCACACCGTCTCGATTTCCAACAAATCTAGTTACAGCTTTACTTTTAATCCTCCAATTTTTAATAAGTCGCAGGTACAATTACCGTCACCGGCGAAGCGGCGAATATTCGTGCACAATTATTAACAGGCGTTTATCGACGCTCTCTAAATACGAAATTTACGAAGCCAGTCTGCCGATAAATCCAAATTAATCAATGTATCCCCGTAGTACACCCGCCACGACTAAACACGATCCATCTTCCGTGATCCGTGCAGGTGTTCCAAATGTTTTTCTACACCGAGATACCTGAACGCCGCGTGATCGAAATTACACGAAATCTCCTGCAGAGAATGAGTTTCTAGTAGTATCCTTGATGGCTCTTTTTCCATTCCCTTTGCTTCTCCTTTTTCTTGCTGTTTCTCTTGATGTTTTTGTACAACGATTCTCCGTTGACAATCGCCGATCAGTTTGTACGCGTTGCGCCAATCCACACAATGCTGAGGTATATCCTTTATAGTTGGCAGCGAGAGTATTTTCAAATATTTTCGTAATAATGTCCAACCAAGGGGAGGGACAACGGTGACAGCAGCAACAACAGGATATGTCTCAATGTTTTGGTCCGCCCGTTCAGCTGTCGCCATTGTAGACGGAAAATCGACAATGGGACAGCTCAAATGACGTTTTCCTTAACGTGAGCACGGTGTGTATACCTGGAAAAGAGAAGATCCCGCAACGTGGAGGTCCTATTTCTAAGCGATTCCGACCGCTTTTAGTGACACTTAAGGTCGCCAGTGGCTTCAGTTTGCTCTTTTGTGGCTGCGCTTTTGGAAATATGCACCACTGCGACTTTCCCATCCACGGGTATCGTTGAAGACAGATACCTTCCTGACGACGCGGACAATGCCAGGGACTTGGTTCTGCTCCATGAACTTTTAATAGATTTGTTGTTGCTCGCTGGTGAGCACCGGAAAACGAAGGGTTTAAAGGAAGAACGAAAACGCTTTTTCTTCTTCTTATCCTCCCTTCGATGTTGTGCTTGTAAATGGGATACTATTAAACGGCTGTTAGTACCGTGGAAGCTTTATTCATCGAACGAACTCCGAAGGACGAGAGGCCTACGTTGCATGGTGTTCATTATCGATTTCAAGATGTACGCTAATTATTATTAACTTTTAATAGCACGAACTTAAAACGTTACTGCTATCGATTATACGTCCCTATGGAAAAGAAGCGTGCTTCTCGTTTAATAGTGTTTGTACTGCTTTTTACCCATCCACCGCGCAGAATTTAATGGCCACGTAAAGAAGGTCTTTCAATTTTCTAATATGTGAATCGCGTGTAAAATTAACGCAGAGGCAAAAAGCAGGCGGCGACTGGCCGGGTAAGTGGCAGGCAAGTTTCTCCCGAAAAAGTTGGCAAAGTGGTAGAAACCCGTAATCATCGAATGACGAGGTATGTATAAGTATCCAACGCATTTCGCGGTCGGTCGTTATTCATATGCTTATGATTACACCAACGAAATATAGCATTCCCTCTAATTGCATAATTGCACCGTTTAAGGGGACCCATTTAATTTCTACACTTTGTTGCGCAAATCCTGGTCCCTTTAATAGGCCCAGCCGATTCTAAATGAAAGGGTTCAACACCTGTGCACATATATCAATCCTGAGAAATCCGAACCGCGTCTCTGCAGCCTGCTGTTGCTCCTAGATGAAATTATATAGCCAGACGGTATTGTTTAAATTCTAAACGGTGGAATGGTAAATGCTACGTCGATTGTCGGTCAAACAGGCTATAGGCCGGCAGTTACCTGATAATCTTCTAACTCGGTTAACTGAACGATCCAGGGGATCGTGGGAGGAAGTGCTCAATCGGGATAATTCGAATTATTTCGTAGAATTGCGTTTCTACGCCGACGAAACGGTTGAAAGTGAGAGGATCGTTGTTTTTTCTTAGTCGTGGGTACGGCACGAGCCTCTGGCGAGAGGAAACGATAAGTTTTGACCCGGAAAAGGTAGCAAGAACGTAGAATCATCTTACGTATTTCTTGTGGCCAGTTTCCATAAATCTCTTCGCGGCGGGCGTAAAGAGAAAAGCAACTCGCATGGAATCGAATTTCTTTGCCACGTGGCGACCGTATTTTATTGTGGATACTGGGGAAATCTTTCAAAAAAAGCACAGCACAGCTGTCTCTCCATGGATTATACTGTTTGTTGCGGGAGAGCCGAACTGGTAGGGTGGAGGGGGTGCAAAGTTTACGTTTGTGTTATACCACGCTCCCTCAAACATCTTATAATAGCACCACTTTCGCGGAGATTAACTTCGAATTAGATCGACGTCCCTTGAAATTGAGGAATTTCGTGGTGGAACGTATACAGTAGAGCTGTGTTCGTAACTTATTAGATGTAGCGAAGGACAACGCACTCAATTAATTATGCAATTTTTAGTTTGATGCATCAACGTTATCAAATTTATTTAACTGTCGCTTAGAAATTATTGCTGTTGGCTCGACGCTATTTCCGAACCAGTTAAAGCCATCGTAAATCAATCGAATTTTTGTACACACTATTTTTATCTTGTTGTTTCGGCTGTGAGTTACATCTGCGTGTCATTTTTCACATTTTCGAAGTACAGCACGAATGCATAGCGCTAGCTGGACATAGTCGAAAACGTAACAGTTTCATTAGCTCGTAAAAAAATTTCGAGAAATACGAAAACTAAACAGAAGTCACCGGTGTTTCGACGTTTATTCGACTCCGCATATATTTCTTATAAATTATTGATAATTGTATGCACAGTTTCGATAAACCCCGAGATTTATTGAAGTATTAATAATATCGTGTCCAGTTTTCAGACACTCATTAAAGCTCTTGAAAGTTCGAGAATTTTTTAATTTCTGCTATCTACAGATATTGTATTTGTACCTTTTGTACCCCTCAAATTCCCTGATTGAACAGCAAAACGAGCAATCTCCTCGGTGGGTTCTTAATCGCTGTCATCAACCGACATCAGTATTCCGCATTAAGCTACTGCGCCTTCTATCCCCTCTCGCAACTCCAGCTATTAAATCAATCATCTGAAAGATTGGATCGATCGGATCGAGCTTGGGTCACGCCCATAATTACGACACTACGTGACAAGTTTCACGATATAGTCCGCAAAATTCGCTCTCGTTTTCGCCGATTTTCCCCCGGCCGATAATTTCCGCCGCATTTTTCGTGGCCCCGTCAAGCAGAACGCAATTTATAGCTTCATAATTTCAAGGAATCAGTCCCTCTTCTTCTGAAAAAAATGAACAAATTTTCTTATTCCCCACACGATTTCCATTGAATCCTGTGAAACTCACGCAAGGCCATATCGAATTATGGTTGGATTTTTCATCCAACGAAGACAGAGTACTTCTCGTCCCCGTTCTCTCTATCCACTGACTGAATACAACCATTAATCGTTCAATCCGAGCCAATTCGAAATTTCCTCCCGCATCTGAATTGCCAATGCATATTCACGTAATCGTACGAAGCCCCTTTTTCCGAACCAATAAACGAAGCACCTTCGCCACCGTAATTCCTGTTGTTTCACGAAACCTTGACTGCCAAGTGTTTCACGTGACGCATAGTTAATGCGCTGCGGGTCAAAGAAAAGAAAGTAGAAGGAAAAATAATGAACACCATATTTATGCGGCAAATTGCAGAGTGAATTTGCAAAGGCCACGAGGTCGGACACGAAATGCTTCAGAGTGAGAAATCTGTTTTTTTCGCCCCTCGACCAACGCCACCCTCCCCATGCTCGCTTTTCCGCCGCGAGCAACAACACTTGTCATTTACAAAAGCGACCCTTTAAAATAAATCCACATGGCCCCTCGCAAGAGCGGCTTCAAGGGATGTGCTCGATCCCGCCTCACCCCCTATTATAATCCAACGTGAACCTCGCGGCCCAAACGACGACGAATCGCTCGCGGGCCTGTTATTAACTTTTTCATTCATCGAATGCTTAACCAGACCGCAAAATCGAAAGGTCGATTGGGACTACTTGGCATCGATCGCGTGCCATCTTATTCGGGGACGTTGTCGGCGAGGTTGAATTCGAGGGAGCGCGACAGAGAACTGAAGCAGGATTTGTAATGGAGCATTGATAACGTATTCGACCCATATTGCTTTATTTGGCGTATTGTTTAATGGACATTTCGGGACGCGTTGCATATCGATCTCTGGTTGGGCAAACAAGGTTTTTTTATACGAATGAAGTCGCGAAAGCTGCAGCCGGGTCAAATAATGGTGACAGAACATTTGTTCATTTTCGATAAAATATTACGAGGAGAATTTGAAATGCGAAAAATCATCGGGTCATATATTTTATGGTCCCTCATAAACAGTGATCAAAAGTTAGGAGGACAATATTCTGGATACTGGTGTCAGTAAAAAGTACTACGTTATTGTACTGCGAGTTATTAAAATGAACCGATCAATTTAAGGATAATGCTATAAAAATAATTTCTATAAAAATTGCAAAACACCGATATCCCACCAGTGGGTGGTTAATAATAGTATGCACTTCATCCAACTCCGCAACTATCGTATTCCATGGACGTTCCCAATAACTATACTTAGACGTAACCAGACGATGTTGCGAACTTCCAAATTGTGTATCCGATAATAGCAGATCCTAGGTCACGTGAAACGATACCAGCAACTTCTGAGTCCTGGAACTCCATGCCAGCGACATTCCTGTCCCGGAAACCGACGATATTCCTTATTTGAGAATAATCAATCGCAGGACGAATGTTTGCGAGGCTGCATTTCGAGCATGCGAATAGCTTTCAGTAGATACTTACTGCTCGTGTTTCCGTCACACGGCGTTCCGAGCAAGCATGGGTCTCAGAGATAAGTCCTTAATTAATCGAATAATTTGCGCATGGCTCGTCGACGACCGTCAACACGCGCCATATGGTTATCCATCAAACAGATGGTTAGTTACTCTACTGAAATAACTACCACTGAAAACTAGCGACTAACATTGAAATTATGCTTTGCGGTCCGTATTACGGTCGAGTGAGTTCTTTTAAATTAGGTCAGTAGCCTTTCAATTTATTCCCGTGAATAATCGCATGTTTAATAAACGCGAATCTCTGTTGTTTAAACATCAAACTCCTATTATCATAAGGTAATTCATCAACGTATGAAGCAAAATTAGACTGCATGCATAAAAGTTTACCCATTTATAAATAATGTGCAATCTGACGATTTCAATGTATTCATGGGAAACAGTCTTCCATTCTCGTGTACGGGTATTAAGTGCGCGATGGAAATCGTCGGCACAGCGACCCGCGGAATTCACTAGGGCGCGTATTTCTTAATTAATGCGCTCGGCGCTTGCTTCCATCTGACGTCATGTAAAAGCCCTCGCAGCCAGCCAGCCCTTAGTTCGCGCTCTCGTCTCATCGTATCTAGGTTCAATTTACTTTGCGAAAGTGTTCGGCAAACGGGCATGTGCTGCTGAATGTAACCATGCATATTCAGGGTTCCGCGCGAAGAAATGTCGTCCGATAGGATTTGGCTGCGCCAATAATATTCTTAGCGTCTGATCACTCGAATTAAGGGGGTACAAGGAAGTACTTAATTAGGGCGTTGATGCGCGACGCCTCTTCCTTGGGTATCGATTTTCTGGTTCTCGAACGGGGTCATTATGTCGGAAACGCGGGAAGGAAATGGGAACACGGAAAGAGGTAGAGAGATTCTCATCCTTTTTTTTCTTCTCCTCCTTTCTTCGTATAATTTATATTTCCCCATTGTTTTCCGCTGAAATTCGCGCGCTTTGATTAATTAAGCGAATGCAAATCCGCCTTTAAACGGTCAAGGGGTTCACGACGACTCGGCTGGGCGAAAGAAATTATTACCCGCTGCAATCTCGCGAGTATTCCCGAGAAAACCGGGCCTGTTATAACGGGCACAAAATGAACCACCTCGGCGAATGGAAGTTTTCCTTAAGTAAGCGTTTAATTAGACAAATACCGGTGTACCGGGACTAACAGCTAATGCTGCATTTATTTTCTCCTTATTTCCGGCCCCACGGATGTGCCGCGCCGGCCGAGTAATCTCGGGAACACCAGCCCCTATATACGTATCATCTTATAGAGAAGAAACGTTTTGCGCAATTCGCCGAAGCGATCCTCATCTTAGTTTTATGTTATCCTTGAAAAATGCATCTCGACCTGAAAGGATTATCGGATTTCGCCTGAGTGGAAAAAAGAACCTTTTAATAATTCATTTTTGCACTTACTGGCTTCGTTCGTTTATTTATTTCATCGGACTATTTCGCCACCCGGAATCGACCCGATTCATCCCTACGTTTCGCCTCCGTGGACTTTGTCGGCAGCCGGAAGTATCGTTGTTGCTGAACACTTCCGCAAACTATCTAGACCTGACGTAATCCGAAGCCGACTCATATTTAACGAAACAACTCTCTGAAGACAGTATGCGGCCAAGTTTGCCTCTTGAGTTTCGACCGTCAGGTCAAGTACACGTTTAATAAAGCAATTAACATTCGCCGCATTTGCATACAACAGATACAATGAATCCCTTAACGAGCCCGGGAAAGAACAGATTAACCAACGATGAAACCAAAACGTTGGATTGCCGAATATTTGCTCGTCAGATGTGCACGACGAACACATTATCTTCGCATTTCCCTCGCTAACGTCGATCTTAGCCTGGTGCAGCACGACGCACGTTGCACCTGGAACCATCCACTTCCTGCGTGATATGTTACGAGGAATCCCCCATTATCCTCGTTGAATTTTCATTTCGTGCTCGCCTCGATGAAAGCACGCGGTTTCCTCGTATGGTCTTGCACGCTACGATGCTAATTGAAATTCATCTTTCCCCCTTTCTAATTAAAACATAAGTGTTCTAACTATAGTCATATTTTCTATTTTCAATTTCGCTCCACTCCAAACTCAATTATGTAGGATCTCCCGTAATTAAGAGATTCAGTGCAGAGGTGGGTACATATATTCAGCCCTTGAAACCAAACGAAATAGGTTACACCGTACTTGGTTTGTCATTTCTATTGAGTGTCTCTTTCATTATCTGAGACATCGTGTCGTTCTGATTTTACACTTCTCGATAATTCCAGAGAACAATCAAGTTTTTCGTTCCAGATATTAAGCCCGAGCATGCCGTGAAATATCTGTCGTAATTAACACATTTAATCCTCGCGTATTTCGTAAAATAGCGAGGACATGCGACGGGAACGTAGCGAGCGGTATTAGGAGGTAGGAAACTGGCACTGCGGATCCTCCTCCTTTCCCTTTACCTATTGCGAAAGTTTGTTCGCCCCGTTGAACCTCGGACGTTCAGCGCTTGTCCGCGCGCTTAATTAAGCGAATAACATATATCATCTTAACGCCTAACGCTCGGGCCAAGTTGCCTCCAACTCCTCGTTGCACAGAGATGAACCGAGCCAACGCAACGGAGCAGTCTCGTTGTGACGTGCACACGTACACATACCTGTACGTTTATGTGGGTGGGCATGTCGGACCCAGGGCTGGGCTGCTTTTCACCGGTTCCTCGGCTTTCTCATATGTGAGCCACAGAACCAGCTCTTCCGTGGTTCAAAGATGCCTCCACCTACCGTCCCTTCGCCATTCTCCTCCGCCGACATTGCACACCTTAACGTGTACCTACATCGCTGCACATTTGCTGGCTAACTAATAGACAGCCCCTCCTACCTTCCTCTTCCTTTGCATCGTCCTCCTTGCGCACCACCTCCTACACAGTAACGGCTACCGAACGTGCAGCCCGTAACGAAGATATTCTGGAATTATATAGGAGGCCTGTGCATGCCAACCTCGGGCGGTCTGCGACAGAGATGTGCTACACAGTTATATTGTATATGTTGTACATATATGATGTATGTACGAGCGTTGCATAGGCATGCATATATATATGGGGTTTCTTGAATTTTTCGAAACGTTGTCCCGTGGCAATAAAGGAAGGGATCGTCGTAAACGCAAAGTACAGAAAATGGTATGTCGAACATGTCCATATTCTAAGGCACAACATTCACTCGGGGCGTCTAGCTGAAAGCGATGGAATCACAATCGCGTGAAGAATATGTTCCGGTGGTGATATAGTGGCAGGGCAGAAAAGAGCGAAACCGATATTTAATTATAATTAGGAAATTCCATCAGTCGACAAACATCAGAGTCCCTGCTAATTGTAATTAGTTAAAGCCTTTAACTATTTGAGTTAGGAATTACCGGGCGTAATTTCAATGCCGCTTTCACGGTCGTTCTCTATTCATGCGCGTCGAGAGAAACTACTGTCGCGCTACCGGCTAAGGACTTCCCTCTCCTAAAGACTGAAACGTGTCTGGCATAATTGAAGCACCTGAATGACTGCGCGAATATTTCAGCAGCCCGGTAACGTCGATGTTTTGCACGGTAATGTATTCAAAATCATACGTGTCGCACGGTAATTCCTCTCCTTTCCGCCATACCATGGAACACTTTAATAATCCGCCCCGTAACGCTCTCCCGCATTCGCTCTCGAACTCGCTAGCCCGTGTTTCGGTGTAAACACCAGTTAACGAGCGATCTACTATGTAACAGAAGGCAGCCGGATAATGATTTCAAACATTGCGCGCAAGTTCCATCGGTTTGGAGTAAACTAAATCGATAACCCTGCGCGCCTGTCCATGTTCTCATGAGTCACGCCACGCTCCAAGACTTCATTCATTCTCGTAGTACGTATTAACTTCGATAGGTTACGCAAGCTCGATTGTACAAGAACTGAAGGCAACATTATACCAATAAACTACCACCTTTACCCTTGCCTAGTGGCCTTGAGCTACCAATTGATTCCATACGAACTACAGCAAATAGGAACGAGTCAACACCCGAATCAACCAGAGTCGTGGATGGAATACGAATGGTACGATAACCGAACTGCGACGTTCCCTTTATATCCTAAAACTTGACACAGTACCCTACCAACAAGATACAGTAGATTAAGGTTCTAGTCAGGAGGGATTTGACGAAAGCTCGAGCATTTATTTTCGACACAATTTTTACGAAACTATGGAACATCTTTTCCTTAAAATCCTCCAAACCCTACAAATGAATTTCTGTAGTTTGTTTCTCGTCGAGACAGCGTGCTAATTAAAATATCAATGAAGGAGCTTCAAGCTTCACACGAGGTTCCATTGCCTCGCTACTCTGCATACCTTCCACGTAACCAGCTATCCCCCCGAGGGTATTACGGCCGTTCTTAATCCATTCAATTACACGGAAATGCCTAGCTGGTATCAAGGATACGTGCGTTTATATCCATCCACTGAAGACTGACGTGCCGACAGGTAACTAGATGTCTGGAAAAGAAACTCCACCGGATAGTAGGCCGGGAACACGTGATTAATGTACACCAGATAAGAAGCTGGCCTTCCGACTTCCGGCCACCAGAGACGCCACTCGCGCAGACAACAGCGAATGATTAAGTTACAGACGCAGACTAATGAAATCATCAAATTTACCTCGCTCTTCCTGTATCGAGCAAACAACGCCACACCACTGATCTCCGTCGAGGATCTCTCGCTGGAATCGTATTACGCGGAAGCACCGAATAAATGAAGCTCCCTGCCAGCTGTGCGGTATTTATCTACGTACATATACACTTCAAATTTGTTGCTGCATTCTGCTTTGCATTATACAATCTTCCTTTGATATAATATTTGTTCACTTTATTCTCAATTATTCCGTAGTTTATAATTAAATTGTCCAATTCTATCCTTGTGCAACTTCTACTGTCAAATTGAAGGAACGACAATTTAATCCTCAACGTCTCCCAACAAGATTCGAAATTTTCAGCCAAAGTAGTTATCTCAATTTCCCTTTACTTGTACCTTCCAGTTTGCATTCACCAATTCACCAATTATTATTGGAAGATTCCACAGAGAGGTTGCATTCGACCAAAGCACCTCCATCGTTACAATTCACATTATTATTACGCGTACATTTGTAATTAGTATCCAGTTAGAAGAATATTCCAGCGTTAGTTACAGCACATTGCTAATGCCAAACGTATCACGCATTCGCGCGGCACCGCACGGCTACAAAGCGGACGTACATAGAAAGCAGGCTTGTTTCCACTGCTCCATTGCGGTCGGCTGGTATGCGCGCACTTCAAGTCGACCTTTAAAACTCTGCATCAGTAAGACATCAAAGGCTTTTGTTGCAACAATTACCATTGACACCGCATACTACACCCAGGAAATCGGCATGTGTACCGCGGACTTTCAACTATATTAAACAAGAGTGTAAAATATGTTTAAGATAAAAATGTTCTACATACATTTTCGGAAACGAGGTCCGCAAAGCTTTAAGAAAATGTACCGCGAGAGAAAGTTCAAACATTAAAGCGTTTTTGTTGGGTCGTAAAAATTTCTGCAATAAACACGGCGAGGGGCGCGAAAAACTGGAAGCGGCTGTTTTCAACAAAAGTTTCGAGTATTTTTTTAAACAGCGTCGAGGAAAAGTGGCACGCAAAAGAAAGACAGCGCCGTCCCGTTTAGATATAATTAATGACTGTCCATGAAAACAGAAACGTAATTAACGAGAGTCCTAGAAGGTAATTTTCTTGGCAATTTAGTGTGTCACTCTACCGGGAAGAATTACACCGTCCTTTCAGAGTATGAAAATACGATGCGACGTCAAAGCGACGTAAAGAGCGTGCCCGTGGAATCGAGTGGAATTAAACAAAACGGAGAAACGTTGAAGCGTAGAAAACTCCAATGCACTTCGAGTTTAGTGCCATGGCATTGAGGAGGAAAATCTTGTTATTCTTACGGCTGATGGCCGAAAGGCAGGCAAAACGCGAGCACGAATTTATTTCACCTGACCCCGTGTAAACTTTCCGGTGACGAACGATTAATGTTAAAATGTCAGCAACGCCGCTGGAAATACGGCCGTTCAAAAGAAATCCGCGCAGTTTACGCGGGCCATAAACGCGTCACTCCAGCTGCAAAATGAAAAGAAGATTCCTATCATCGTCCTCTTAAGCCAAACAGCGAAGTCGCAAGAAGTTTGGCAAAAAATCGGAGGAATAAAGCAAAGTGATGCACTTTAATTTAAGAAGTGAAATTGAAAATTTCATTGGAAATAAATGTGTACTGGACTTCTAGGTAATTAGGGCAACTGTTAAAGTTGTAGATATAACCTGTCCAACGAGACGAGAGAGTAACAGAAAATTATCAAACTATAGTATTTGAAGAGTCTCCCTCGGTTCGTAACATGCATAATATAAAAAAAAACCATAGTATAGAGGTACCCCCAAAAAATATACAGAACAATGTTAACGCTCGCAATGTTGTTAAAGTTCCCCCTTGGTAGAAGTTCCAAGTGAAATAATGTTAAACATATGTTTTCGTCTTTTGCCGCAATGAAAGCGAAAGATTGCGCAAACTCCGCGCAATTTTTTAAAACTAATAACAGTGAAAGAAAAGTTGCTCGATCGGTGGGAAAAAACGGTGGACAACTTTACGACAGTGAACTAATGCGAGCAGTTTGTTTTTCTCTCTTATTTTTTTGTTTGTTTTTGCACACGTACTCTCTTCGAAGATGTGTCGTATAGTGGCGGGCACCCCCGCTGTCGCGAAGAAGAATATTTCCCGTATAAAATTAGCTTACACATCCTGCGGCAGTCTGCCGTAAGTAGTTACCTCCGATGAAAAAAACGGTCCACTATAAATCCATCGTCGTTGCCACAGAGTACGCGTGTCTACGCGCGGCTGAAATGGAGCGTATGAGAAGTTTACGTTGACGATCTGTGAAACTGCCGCCGTCTTGGTGGAACGGATGCCTCTGCCGCTTTGCGGACACGTCACGCGGAACACGTGTTTATGCCTTCTCGAGTGTCGTTCCGTACAAGAAATTAGGGATCGAGGGAGAAAGATAGAGCGGAGGCGGCTCCAGCTTGTCGGAGCTCGAGTTTGATCGATTCACCAGCCGCAGCCAAGACGTGTCACGTCTTCTGACGGCTTTCTTGCGTCCGTTTAAACGGAGAATTAGCTTTCGTTTAAGGAGGGAAGGTTTTTTCGCTTCTGCTGCTCCCCTATACGAGCACGATTCTCTTTGTAGGATCAACCGAGTGCACGGATTTTAGAGGGGCCCCTCAGGCGTCGATCTGGAAAGCACGGGAAATATATTTACGACTACGAAACGAATGATAGAAGAATCTTAAAGAGAAATTCGCGTCTATATGTACACGTATATGCGCGGTTTCAGACGACGTATTAGAAGCCGCGATTCAATCCTCCGATGGCGCGTGCACACGTTTCGATCGTAATGCAGAGATGGACATTTTTCTATATTATATTTATCGTAATCGTTGGGATAGAATTTTAATATGAATTATCGTCTCTACCACTCAACTATTCGCTGAAATATGCAATTAATGGAGGTAGATGCAATTAGAGAGCCATCGGCTTTGTGCTGAATCAAGACCAGAGGCTGGGGCCGTTCGCGGGATCCGATCGTGCCGCGATAAAACGTTGAATAAAAGAACAATTATTACGCTATCTGATTCCATTGTATGCAAATAAGAATATAAATGCGGACTAATTTCACGTCTGACACCTACAGCGGGCACACAGAGAGACGGTGAAGCAGGGAGCCCGAAAGAGTTCATCTTCCTGCTCCTATTCATGCAGTAAAAGCCCATTATCGCGCGGACCTGCGAGAAATAAGAATAGGAAGGGGGGCCTCTTAACGCCGCTTCGTTTTTTCTTTCATCCCTCATCCGACCCGCTTTGCCTCTTCCACCTTGGTTCACCAATAATGTCCTTTAATGCAATTACAGTGGCAGTCGAGTCGGTCGTGCCGCAATTACTTATTCATTATCGGAAAATACATTATCTGGATTGCGGTACCGCTGACGTGTGCGCTCGCAATGAAATCTGGAGAACGCGATGTCTGTTGGAGGAAAAAACTGAACGAGGAGGGCAGAGGGGCTCGGAGTTCCGACTTAAAGGAAATTAAATTACCAGGCCTCTTAATGCGGGTATTACGGGATGGAGTTACAGGCAGTCGAAGTTATACCGTGGGATAATTAGTCGTATAATTGCACGATGATCCGCCTGTTACCGAGATTACAAGGATTCGATAAGCCGACGAAAAAGAAAGCAACACGAATGCAATATCAAAATCGAAGAGGGTCGCTCCGCTAGAGGTTTCATATTTCTGCATCAGATTTCGATACCCCATGCTGCCCTTTTCCAACCGTGCATGGTGTGCACGCGAGCAAAAAGAACAGTAAAAAATGTAGGCCTAGTAAAAAGAAAAAGCAACCAGCTAGGCCTTTCGAATTTCTCTTCCACACTTGTCAATCCTCGAAACGCACTATTTCCGTGCGCCCATCAATCCCGAAACGTCCCGGCAGCCAGCTACGCTCCAAACGACATAAATCCAATTTCCAGCCGTTCCAAGGTAGGCATTCTATTTACAAACTATTCCCGGTTCGCCAACCTAGCCGAGGCCCATCGATGTGCAGCCAATTTTCATCCCGTTCTTTTTCTTCGACACGTGTATGCTCGAACGAGCCGCAACCCCGCGGTCGCAAATTCAATAAACTTCCTCCGCCATGCTACTTAAACGGAATTCTCTGAATCACGACCATTCCACGGTTAGCTATTTCCATGAGGGTGGTGGCGAACTGCCTGCCTGCAGCTAGGCTAAATGATTATCGATTCGGACTATTTAAAAGGTGTTTTGCATTAATTATGCAAACAGTCCCCATCGCACAAGGGTTCCAATAAATTACTCAGCCGTGCGTTTTCCAATTCTTCCACGCCATGCTTCGGCATAACTTATCATAGTTATCATACGTATATTGTAGAGGACAGGATGAAATAAAGGACATCATTTTGTATGGCAGTTTGAAATGATTACTAATTTGGAATACTATATTCATCGTGGGGCAACAAGGAATAATGAAGAGGTGTGAATTACATTTTTATTACGAGAAGAGAGGACAGAATCTCGTCCAAACAATATCTTTCCTATACTTTCCTGGACGAGGCCTGCTTGAAATATTCAATTTATTTCTCATCTTATTTTTCATATCCGCCAAGGAAGAGGCGGTTCTCAGAATGGGATCCATTCATCACAAAAAATTCTCCGCCTTCTTCTACTTAAATTCAATTCTCCTAGTTCGACCAGTTCGACACGCTACCTCGACAGTATTGGTAAAAAAAAAGGGGCAATGCAATACCTTCTGCACGCCTGTCATTACTGCCAATAAAAAAAAGAATACGCAATAATCAGTGTAGTAACAACTATTGTATTTAACATTGCATAGCATCGGGGCTGTATGCGTGTATGTACATACATATGTAGTTCCATTTGAAAAAAACACTCGTCGATGCGATTTCAACGGGGAAAACTAAGAAACAAAAGGTAGTCTGACACTGCGGCGGGTTATTGAAATGTTCGTCGACACGGGAACGACACATTGAAATGACACGAAATTTCCAACATTAATGCTCGTTCCTTGCTCCTCGCAGAGAGAATTGACGTTTCCCGAATGAGACGAAACTCGAAGCGTCATAGCGGCGCGAAAGTCTGGAAAATCTCGTTCAGTGTAGAGTTGTAGCAGATAATATAATATTACTTCGCTGTAATATCGGATGTTGGAACACGGAATAGACAGAAAGGGAGAGAGAGAGGGAAAGAGAGAGTAGTAGTAGTATAGCCGGCGGCAAGCGTTGTCGTTAGTGAGTTTGCCGCTTAAATACGCTGAATTTCCCGTTGAGCGGGAAAACGCGAGCGGCCAAAAGCGTTTGCAGGCGGAATAATCGCGGACTCTCATAGCGGGATCCCAAGCGGCCGATTAAAAATGGATCGACCATTCGATGGTTATTCATCAGGGCCAGTTTTCAACCGAACGCAACTGCCTGTCTCTGAAAGCTTTCTTTGGAACTGTTATCTTTCATCTGACCTATCGGTTAAAATTTATCAGTTTTTGATCCCCTTTGGTCGACGTAGCCCAAAAACAATTGCTGGAAAAATTCAACGTCCCATGGCGGATAGACTTAAAGGGTTTTGTGGACGAAGCAAACTGTATACATAATACCATCGTCGATGCTGGATAATAATTCACGCGAATACCGCGCCTTTCTGAATCATTCATGAACATTCCTGCATTTGTAGCTTTTTTGTCGAATCGTTTGAACTGGTGACCATTACACGTTTCACTTCCAGTGATCTTCAAGTGGATCCTTTTTTTTTACGATGTTCGTAGAATCGGCTCGTTTGCCGGGTCCATTGTCCGTCTAACTCCTCAGAGAGGACATGTACGCGGTGTCTTTTAACTTGGAACCCGAATCGAGTGGTACCCGATAAAATACCGCAAGAGTTGGACACTTAGCGCGTCAATGTTGCGATAACAGGCATGCGTGGCCTTTCAAAAGAATCCATCGGCAGACCGGTAAACGGTCGACGATTCAACCGGGAACGATCACGCCGCTTCAAATTAAGACGTAATTTAGTGCCGTGCCCGGTCCTCATTTACGTACATTTATGGGAAAAAGATAAACAGCGCGTTGGATCGGACAGATGACTCTTTTCGTATTTTTACGTCGATCGTTAAGAAGCTTACTTTATGCTGATTAACCTGAAGACACGCATATGGGTGGGGACGAGATGTAGGGCGTAAATACAGAGATATATATGCATATACAAGGTATATATCTACCTTACAGATACGAATATGTTTGAATATTAATGAAAGTACACCGTCAACGACACTCCAGCCAATGTTCTTCTAACGACATTCCTTGATTTATTGATTACCCCGATCGAATCTTTTAATCGTCCCAATATCCTTGCGACAATAAACGCTAATTTTAACAGCCACTAATTTAAACGTTCATTAAAACAGAATAAAATAAATATTAATTATTAAGCTCCAAGGAGCCAAGAAATCTGAGGGAATTTATTTCTCAATCTCGTTGTTAATCGACGAATCTCGAATCGACAAATCGTTTACCCCCTCGATTTTCCATCGTTCGTTGTCCCGCATAAATTTCTGACGCTTCTTTAAATAATTCATAATAAACCTGACATCAGTGGAAGTTGCATAAAATACAGTGGGAACAATATTTCTACCTGACATGCACCCGAGAAAGAGCAATCCTCAACTTTGGACGTTGTTCATCGTGCTTTTGCGCATCCCCGCGGAATCGCATCGCGCGTTTCAATTATTTGTTTTTTCTCTATCCCACAAATAAATTTGCCACGACCAGCGACACTGTCGAATTCCGGCGGTCCCTTGGAAACATTACATCTTACCGCGACTAAAGGAGAACGAAACCGTCGTCCCGGGACAAGGGTGAGGTGGAACTTTGAACGGTCTAATTTCTCGATAGTAAATGGCCGCGTCTTCTCCCCGACGACTATCGACCCCACCCTCTCTCTATATCAGTGTGAGTAAGTGGAGCGACAAGCCGGTGTCACGACGAGCGACGAAGGCCGTCGAGTGTCCCCTAAAATTGGCTGGCGCAAGAAAACTCGATGGGGTTGAACCCAGTGAGCCAGGTACACACAAACAACGATCTCTCGCGTCGAACACTAGCTTCGAGGAACAATGGTGTGGTGATCGGGATTTCCAATAAAATCTTCGAACGAGACGGAGAACGATGGCGATAGTACGTCTATTTAAAGGATTCCATCTATCAGAATTGAGCATACAAACGGTGAAAAACAATTCGAACGGTAAAGTGTTAAGAATCGGGAGTGAAATGGAATCGGGGAAGAGTTGGTACTAATTTCTGTAAAATCGAAGGGTTGAATGTGAATGGTTACCAAGAAAATGTCTATTTAAAGGCAAAGATTATCGAGTTTGCTACCACTCAAAGGCTGGTTGAAGTGCTTTAGAATGTCCATGAACCGGGAAACGTTGCCTGCCCCATTGAGGCAGTTACAGATCGTGATGGCAGAGAGTCAGGAATTGCAAGAAGAAAAAAAAGGGGGTGAAAAAGATAGAAGAGTCGCTCGTGGAGCGGATCGAGGACGGATCCGATTCAATAAATCTGAAATCGATGCCAGTGGAAACGAAGACGACCCGGGATGGACTCGCCACAGTTAATAGAATAGTCGTTGCAGACAGCCACGCTCGCCATTTGCAAAAGGGATAATTCAAGCGCTGCCAGCAGCCACCTCGAGGGAATAATCGCGCGAGAACCGATTGTCTCGCACGATCCTCCCTTTTCGCATGGCCGTGCACACCTGCTGTTCTTCGATTCGACACAATTCGTTTAGTCGACGATCGCTGAATCGCGACAAGCTAAAACGATTAGGTCAACGGGGAAAGGTCCTTTGTTTCCACTGAACGTTGGTAAATTTACAACGGTTAACTCCTGATAGATAAAGCCGATCAAGCTTCGCGGTCGAATTGAAAAACGTTACGGGCGGAACTCGCGGCAACGTTTAACGCTCGTAATCGATCGGTATCTCGTCAAGCTTTATTCGGCCGCCTCGTTACGCAGATTTCCCCTTTGTGCTGCGATTAATTATATTGGCTCGCGAGATGTGAAATATCTATCTGCAAAATAATTCACCGTCTTTTGTGCGGGCCGATTGAGAGATAATTGTCATTTTTTTTGCAAACTTTGGAACAAATGTCGTTCTCCTTTGTGCGATTAAGTTAATTCTTAAACTGGGACAATCTTATCGATTTTATAAGTGTCCGTTCATCGTTGCCCCTCGTTTTATAAAATAGGCTCCTTGATTTTAAACGCCCCTTGGGTTAAAGATATTTCACGAAGTACGATCCTGATCTAAAAATGGACATAAATAGAGAGGAAATCTGGAAGTAGGAAACCGAAGATATTTTCGACTCTGATAGATATTTTCATATCACTGCTAAAAATTCACCATTTGATTATACAATCTTTCATGTCGTTCATAAATTGGTACCCGTAGGTATATCTATTTTGTACCAACTATTATTGCTTCTCGTGTTTGCTACGACTGCTAAGATTAACATTTTCTTTGCCCGCGGGTTTAATGAAATGGCCTGTGTTCAACGACCCTTAACGTCAAAAGTGTCGCTGGCAGAATGAACAGTATCTATCTATAAAAAAATCGATGTAGTGACCGCTATTTGCTTCTCAGAGTAATGTAGATTGCACGGACGTTATTAAAGTGACGGCAGGTTTCCATAACGATCGTGGTCAATTTATAGTGGATAGGAAATGCCTTTGAAACCATTCGAATTTAAAATCATTTACTCCAAAAGCATCACCTAACCACATGTCTCATCTTCCTAATTTGCACAGAAACTCATTCGTCGTTCCTTCTTTGAATCTATTACATAATCACGTTATTTTTATTAAACGAATCATCGGGCATTTATGTCAAATCGCAAGAACTGTGAAACGTGGAAAGGCAGCCAGGGAAGTTTTACACAAATAGTCTTACCCGAAAACGAATCTAAAAGCGTATTCATGGTAAAGTATAGACTTGTATGTATGTATAAGGACCTCCCGTTCAACAATGGAAATAATTCAAGTCAAAAGTGCAAAATCCTTGTGAAAGACATTATATTTTTGAGGATCCGAAACAGAAGAACTCTTATAATTCTTTCGCGTATCGCTGACATTGGTCGCATAAATTATAAAATACTTATCTGAAAATACGATACATTCCTTAAATTTTACTTATCATTCGAATTTCTCTTTCACACTTTGTCAATTTTGTTCATTAAATTTCAATGCCGTGTTGAATATAGCATCTTCGTTAAACTATACCCGGTTCTTCTAATTTCATACCGTAACTGACAATGAGTGCATTGACGTGCGTTGCAGCAGGTAACACCATCGCCTGAATTATCTTGCAGTGCTGCTGCAGCGGCATTTAAACTTTAATAAGTGCTCTGGAAACTGACAAGATTGAAGATTGAAAAATATATATATTTAATCGCAGGAAAATAAAGCTGCATCGGCTCAATAATTTGACATCTCTTTGTAATAAATATTTAGAATTTTATCAATAATTAAATGAAACAAGCATTCCTTGATCTTTAACGCCTTACAACTCTAGCAAACGATTTACTCCATGATTCTCCCATTCAAAAGGATGGAATCTTGGCTTTAAATTCGGATAACTTACAGCTGGTGTGGCACAGTGGACCTCGCGAAATTCGTCATTAATTACAGCGAGATCGTTAAGCACTGCGAGTTCTCCGCTGTCAAGGGATAAAAAAGGGGTGCCTACCTAATGGTGCCATAAAGCGAGCGGTCAGTTTTAACGAATAGCACATTAAGCGTTCTCCTCGTGCATATGGTTTTTTTTAAGGGCAGCTCGAAAATTCGCCTGAGAAAATGAGCTGCCGCTGCGTTCCGTAAATAATCAAGTGCACGAGTGCACTTTATCCCAGTGTACATACGAAAATAACGCAGTGAAACGAGTCCTCGTGCCAACGAAATATCATCTATATATTGTAAATTCGATGCCGCGTTCTGGATATCGTCCGAGAGTCTGCGTGTTCAGTGACATTCCAAAAATGATCTTCGGCGCGTGTTTTCTTCCTTATTTCTCACTCGACGGCGAAAGGTGTCGCGCGTAATTGCGTCGAATTTACACTAACCGGTTTACCTGCGCGACGCGACGGTGCAAGAAATTGCCGCAACAAATGGGGCTCGAAGAGATTCCTGAATTGGTGCAATCTTTACACTGCACGGTTTTAGTAATTATAATTGATTCAAGCAATTTTTCAACGACTAATTAGCATCGTATTTAATTAACGTGAAGAACGAAATAAAGCACGACTTACAATGTCGTTTTTCAAATTATAATTAAGGTGTTGTAGAAGTAGAATTATAATTGTGTATAAAGTAGAATGTCATCAGGACTGTCATAAGTCATAGCTAATTGTAAGAAGCTCAAATTGCAATTATCGATATTCCGTCACATGGACTAAGGTATATCAATGCATCCATCAACTGTTCTTCCGAATCAAATACATTTCATTGGCAGCCACGTCACGATTCGCATATGGCATTTGAGACAGTGCATTATGACAGACGCAGCAGACACGAGGGCAAGGCCGACACAGAGCATGATACGGGGATGAAATAGGTGCTGTTGAGAGTCGGTGGTTTTGTCCGTGGCAAAAAGAATGTCCCCCGCTGAGAATCGCGCTCAAAGAAACCGACGTCGGCCTTGCTGGCCCCCTTTCGCTCGCGTCTGACCAGCTGACCATAAATCTTCAACCTAGACAAAAGCAGGAAAAAAATGGGGAGCATCAATTAATGCCAGAGACTCGGCCCCGTCTGATGACGCTTAAAAATTCGCTGATGAGGGCGTGTGCACCTTCTGGCGCCTCGAGGGCATAACCGCGATCGTTAGGGAACAACGTGCACGTGTCTTCAAGATGCTCCATCCTCCGGATCAACTGTATATCATTTTAATTGCCGTGTTGAATTTTTCTGGCCGGCGTGATAAATGCTTTTGACACTTTCTCGATGCTCTGATTCGTTTGTTTCTTGTGGCGCTTCATGATCTCTTTATAGCGGTTCAAAGGAGGCACCGAAGTCGTTTAATTCCACTTTTTTCTGATCATTGAGGTCAGAAGGACAGAGAAACTGAATTGAGCATGGTGAAAGGTATAATATAATCGTTGTCATGCTTTCTAATTACTCATACGAATCGTATCAGCAGTTCCGTTTTTATTGTCGTGTTTATTCCTTTCTTAGAGAGAGGAAAGAACCGCAATACACCCAGTTTTGTTCGTAAAGCACAATTAATTATAGCGCTGATGGAAAATCACGGTAAGGGAGTTAAAGAAGTTCCTAACAATACGTATCACAACGAGCGGCTTTGAGCTCTATTGAAACGTTTTCAATTATATGCTGAGGAGTATACGATCGTTCGAACAGGTAGCAGCATTTGAGCCAACGTACTCCACCCGTAACGTTCATGGTTTCCTTTTTATAAGTGACAAGGACCTTTGAAAATAATTCATGGAACAATTCGCGTTGCTTTGTTAATCGGCTACAAATAATTCATCTGTATCAATGAATGCGCTGGCCGGGGAGTGGAAAAAAATCAGGAATATCTGTTCCAATGGTCGTCTAGTTGCTTTTGGAAAAATAATACATTCACTCGTTTTGAAGAGAACTTCAAAGGCTGTCATTGAAATACGATTCCATTGTATCGTCGCGATTTACGGATACTCGCCGTAGTCGTTGGACCACCGCGATCTCGTTTCTCCAGAAGGAAACGCCTCCCGACGTTGAATTGTCGAAAATATTCTCGTTACGAAATTCTATGCGTTTCAAAAGGAACACCCCGCTACGTGTACAGTCATCATTTCAAATGAAGTTACTCCTTCCGTTCGGTCAACCACGACTTATCCGTAGAGCACGGTCGATTTCTCCAATAGTTTCTAGGAGTTTCTATAACGAGTATATGGAGTAACCCCGCTGCTTTTGATTCAATCTGATCGGATGGCAATAGCACCTGCGATCCAAGAGTCAACCACCTGGAGTTGTTCTACTGCTTGTACGATTAATAATCCTTGTCCGACGAAGATAGTAACGGAATCGCGTGCGCCTAATTCATAGGCCGGACTTTTTGAATTATTGGCCTTTGTGCTTTGTCCACTGGAATGGAGGCACTCGATCAAAACTGGTAACACAACGGAGATTCTTCCGTTACCGCGCTTAGATTGTAGAGGCCGAATGAAATAGAAAAATTACTAGCTCTGTTGTAAATTAATCGCGTAATAACGCATACGCTTGCTTAACAAGGACCACACTTTGTTTGAAATACACCACTATGACTGGAGACTCACATTATTTAATCATTTTGAACGTTTCAAAATCTCCAGCATTCCAGACGTTCTCCATTTTTAAAACAAACGTAAAGGATATCTAGAAAGTGCATTGGGTATAGGAGAGAAAAATTGTACACGGTGTTACGAGCAATGGCGACGCGAGAACTTTGGCAGCGTCGACAGGAATATCCACTAGGCGTAGCGGGCCCGTGTGTTGAATTGGGAAAACATGTCACCCCATAAGCCCAATCTTATTTCACTCACAGTCCCCTACCGTATCTTGGCCGGGAGTCGCACCTGTAAACATCCGACAGAGACAAAGGAGAAACTAAAACGTGCCGGAACGATTCCGTTTTAACGTTGAATTTATGGCGGCGCGTGATGTTCGCCCGAGAAGATTTTCCGCGAGCCCCCGCTACGTCTCTCCCTCCCTCCCCCTAACTCCTTCACCTCGCTGTTACCAAACCGTGAAAATAATTTTCCCCGCCGATAAAACGGAAACGGGACCAAACGAGATTGCAGCGTAGCTTCGGTGAATGTGCGTGTACGTTATAAAGAAATAGCGCAAACTTTGTTCTCGAGGACAAGTCCTCGAGGAGGAGGAGGAAAAGAGAACGGGAGGGGAGTGAAAGCACGAAGAAAAGGAGGGACATGGGCAAGGGTAGGTCGAGGAAAAAAAGGGCCGTTGCGGAGGGGACCAAGGCGAACGGGAAAGGGTAGTAAAGGTGAAGGGAGAAAAGAAGTCGAAAAGAACGGGACGAGGTTACACGACATTCAGGTTACACGAGCGGCAACATGCGTGTCCGCACGCGTGCATCTGCGTGCACATCCACGCTAGAGTACACGGTCCGTGGAGGCTGGCACAAGGTTGGCAGCGCGTGCGCGTGCACACAAACACACGGGGGTATTAAGCGTTAGTCGCAAGCATGCACTCGCGCCCGTACGTACATACATATGCGCCTCTCTAAGAGCTACCCCTCAAGTGAGATATGGATCTTCCAGCTCGTTGAACATACAGAACAGAACGTTACGTTACGTTACGCGCGGTGGGAAGGGGTTGCGCGAGTGAATGTAAACCGCAATGCCACCCCGCGGCGTCCACTCGACGTTACTATTGATACGACCCACCTATCTCCGACGTATACTTCTGTTTCTGTTCACCTTTCCGCCACGTCGTCGAATCGTCAACGTGAATATAGCGCACCCCTTCCTATCCACCCATTTCTTGCTACGACATAATCTTGTTCCCTGGGTGTTACTAAACGGTTACACTTTCGATCGAGGAACGAGGTACGTATGTATATATTCTGCTATTTTTTACGTATCAGGTTGCTGAGACAAGACAGCAGGACGATTTCGGGGTGATTTAACGGCAAACGTGATTGAAATTCAGGGCCGGTAAACGGTAAACGGTAAACAGTAATTGTTCGTCAGCAGTGCACACAGTGCACGTTTATATACATAATCGTGTACCACTCTATGCATCTATACATATAACAATAATAGGATGTTAGGTTACGTCACGCGTAATGGTTAGGGGTTGCCCGAGTGAATGTAAACCGCAACGCTACCCCATGACGTTCATGCGACGTTACTATTAATACGATGTGCCTGGTCGCAACGTTCGTTGTCCCGTTCGCTTTTCCATCGTGAAACCGAACGGGTTGCGGCTTTCTCATACTCGAAATTTACGCGATATCTTAGACAGCGAAAGAGAGCAGTGGGTAAAAAAATAAAGGGAAACCAGTGGTCCCAAGAGAAAACGTTGGAAGATTCTGCACGAAGGTATCGAGAAGATTCGATGAAATTAATAGCAACCGGCTGTTCTTGAATTATCGTATCGCGCTACGTACTCGAGTGGCGCAATGGGGATAAATTAAAGCTCCCTCCATCCCCTTTAACCGTCAGACAAAGCCTGAAGTTTAAGCGGGATTCGTCGGACTACTCTGGTGAATACGCGAGATAAATCAGCTTCATTATAGAAACTGCACCGGAAGGCACCCAAAAGAGAATCTCGTAATACATAATACGGAAGTCAAATATAGTAGCTTTTGCGCTTCCTTCGTGGAGTTCAATTAATTCTCGATTACAGACAGCCGTGGCGAAGAGAACGGGTTACAATTCCAAGTTTCACCGAAGACGGAAATACGTACATAGCGTTCTGTTTGTTGGTGAGCAGCTATTATGTCTATCGGCGAGCCTAATTGTTTTAGAAAATATTTCACTTCGTGTAGGAGTAATATACTTTGTCTAATTTTCTGTTCGCTCGATAAAATGAAACGTCGAATAAAACGGCACGTCTGCATCGGGATATAATTGCTATATGTATAACAGAACTCTCGAATAGTTGTACACCATAATATTATAAGCGGCGTTACTAAATCGTGTTGGTTTAATGTTCATTAGCATGCCATTGAAATATTTCGCTTCGTTTCGCTTATGTTATAATGAATGTTCGTTAAATCAATGGCTATTAACTTTATAAACTTTGTATGGGAATGCAAGGTAGGTACTGTATAAATGAGAAACCAGCGCAGTCAATTTAATGTGCTTGAAACATTGACTAACAGTGCAAGCAGGTAACCATAGGTATTCATTCGTCGAACAATGATTTTATTAACCAATTTAGAAGTTTAAATTTTCAGTATGAAAGTTCTACTGCTGTGTTAATTAGTGAAATTCATTTCATTATAGTTCATATGACAAGGTCTATTGAACGGATCGATGTTCCCTAACTTTTCGTGCATTTAAAAAACTAAATGAATATTTTTACTCGATCCTCTATTCATCGTTTCACATGTTCACGTCTGCGGGATCGTTCTGTGCGATTTATTGCACAGAGCAGCCTTCAATACTTTTATTTAACGTCTCCTTCTGGAAACTAAAATAACCATTCAAATATTTAAGACTGAAAAAATGGAACGCGATGCAGAGACTATATTTAAAAAATTCAAAAGGGTTATATTTCATAGATACGAATTGAGATCGCCCAGCACAAATAACATCGTGTTCATGGAACACATTAAAACAGCTCTTGGTGGTTACCAACATGGAATCTGTGTAACTCCAAATTTATCAATCGCGAATCCAGCAGGTCAACCAAAATCTACATATCCTATTCTCCAATTTAGATATTCGATTTGAACTTCGTGCTCCACCGAGTAGCACAAATTCCTGGTTATATCATTTTAAAAAATCCGTAAGAAAGAGAAGAACGAAAAGAAATATGCATACAGTCCAATCCGCAAGAACAGAACGAAAAGTTGCGGAGACAATCTTGCTCAAATGGGTCTGCGGAATTTAAGTCGATAACTTGGCGCGTTGTCGCAAATAAGTGAAATCGGGTCTCGGCGCCACAGCGATCAGGATCTTGGTTTTCTTGCAATTTACCACTCAGACGGTTAACCGCGGAACGGCAGAACTTCGACGAAGCAATTAATCCGATAACGATAACGATGTTACCGATGATGAAGCGAAGTCGTGTAGTACAACCAATCGTTTTACAAACACCGTGACGTAATCTTGTTCTAGAAACTGATCCTGCGAGGACAGGCGGATCCATGTATGCATTCGGTGGTTGGTGGGCACACGTTATGCAACGTGGCTCACCTCATTCCTCGCGCAAACCGTTCATTGTATAGTACGGAATAAACAGCGAAAATAATCCCCAGGCCAAGCTGAACCGCAAGACCGAAACATGATTTCCCGTTTTAGCATTTTGCTTTAATATATGTTTAACAGCGCTTTTCCCTTATTTAACTCACTATTCTATTTTTTAATACTTTTTACCAGCTTTTGAGAACAACCATTTCTGTACTGAAACGACGCGTTTCTCTGTGCAATCGTGATTCTCCGGACGCAAAAAACAGGTCAATAGAGAAACTTGTATATTGCCTAAAATTTTATATTTTCTCTCTCAAAAATAAAAAAAAGAAAAGTATCCAGCTGAAATAAGATTTTATTTTCATATTCAGGACAAGTATAATGACGCCAGTGTGTGCGAAAATTGGAAAACGTTCGTACAATTTATAATTCGAGCATTTTGTTCTGACCAAGTTAACACTTGATTAATCCGACTCTTTTCAGACGAGTGATCGTTGCTGACTCGCCGAGGCCGTCATACTATTGGCCAGGTGCCGATCGATGAATACATCCTTTTGTCAATATGTCACTTCCAAACGAGAGTATAATCTCATTTTCCTACGGTCGCCAGGAGGGAACCAGGTGACGCGACATAACTGCCCCAGCAGCATATCAATCTGATCACGATAACGACATTTTCGATGATGGAGCACGGTCGATCAACCTGTTCTTCTCGAAGTAAAATCCTACACTATTTCATTTTATCCTACATAGGCATTGTCTCGCCATACATTTTCATCCCCTAAACTGTCACGTATGTATATGTTAGCTCAAATAAAATTTTCCTAGCACGATACTCGAATTATCGATTTAACTCGACCGAAAAGTTTAAAATATGAAAAACAGGTTTAATACCAAAAACTGATACCACGTCATGCTCGCCAGCGGAAAGCAAACTCGTTAGAGGGAGAGCACAAAGCCCGATTAAAGCGATATTAAGTGCACAATCGTGATTGTCACGCCTTGACGAATCGAAAGAGGCCCGCACTGCGAGACGCAACAGTGGATTTGTTGCCGTTTCGCTGCCGCCGCAAATCAATCGTTATCGATAACGATAACGACATTCGTGACGGTGATGCACATCCGACCAGCCAGTAGTCAATTGTTCCCCAAACGGCGCAATCTTGCTGCAGAGCCCGATACCGATTACTATGATCAAGCCGGAACGAGGCGTGCACCGGCGCATGAAATGCAGACGGAATGATTTCAATTATCCAAATGAACATCTATATTAAGCTCCGCGGCCTGTGGGTGCCATCTTGCTGCCGCTCGGCGGACGCATTGAAACTCTATCAAAGATATTGGCTGACGGTTCGCCTCATCGTCGTCCCTCAAAGAGGATCCTGATCCGTTCCTCAATGAACACGCCGATGAGACTTTTCACTCGGCTTGCCAGGAGTTTAATTCTGTAAGGTGGGAGAGCCGAATGAACGAAAGGAAGCAACTAGAACGGGGCGAAACGGAGGCATGATGTCTTCGAGGGAGGAGGGCATTGAAAATCTCTATTCTCTTCGCGAAAGAAGCCCACCGTAAGACTCCCTATAGTGGACACATACGAAGCCAGTGGCTTCTTGCTGTTGAAATGAACAGAGGAGTGCACGGAAAGGACTGTACCAACAAAAAGTTAATTACAGAATCATCCTGTGCAAAGAAACCGCACCAAGGTTCCCTTCTTTCACCAACGCCTGCTGTTTCTTTTTCTCGCGTTCGCCGATCGGTTCCCCCCTCGAATTCGATGCCAATTCCATTCTACCCGCCTAATAATGTGGCTTCCTGTCCCTCGCCGCGTATATACGAATGCAAATTATTACGTGCACCGACACTTAAGTTTCACCTGCCTTGCGTACATCGGGATCGAATCACCGTGGGCGAGACCCTTGCCTTCTTCTTAGCGCAACGTGTGCGTTCGCCAAACAACACCTGACACCTTCGGGATACCTGTGAATAAAGAAGAATATATCGCGTGGTCTCTCTGCGGGGCTAGGGAAAAAAGAAACAGACGCAACATTGAAATTGATTCCTCCTCTGATGGAAGGGTCTTATTGAAACATGCACCCTTGAAACATCTGGGCGAATTGATTTCGTTGTCCCACGAAAAAATCCACGCAGACCATATTAATCAAGAAATCGATAAAATTCCGTTTGGAAACGACGACTAGAGGAGAACTGGAACCGCGTTCCACGTTGGTTTTAGAGCCGGCTACGTGAGATATAGGCGAAAGGTGTCAGGTCATGTAAAGTGGGAGGGGGAAAGGGCGAGGACGAGGCAGTATGCGAGGAACGCGTCTACCTGGGTGCATCGTCCCACGCGCGCGCGATCGCAGATAGGCACGCACGCGTTTTACCAAGAGATTGATTAGAAGCGTTGTCTCTATCTGAATCGTGAATCCATCTTCAAAGACAAATGAGCGTCGCGTCATTTACGTGAACGAACCACCCGTGGTTGCACAGCTGGCCACCTTCCTCCATCACGGATATTAATACGCGGGCATACGTCATTTCGCTGCGTGGCCGAGCAATGTTTATCGTCGTTGCAGATCAATCATACGCCGCGGCAGTACACCAAATTGCTCTATGATCTCGCGACAATTCTGATTCGGGACAATTGTTGTCACTTTACGCCAACCATCCCCGTTCCTATCTACGACCGTGCGTATCTTTCGCAACTTGCGAACGTTCATTTTGCATTCGACGTGCAACTCGTTCGCGAGTTTGAAAAAAAGGCGTGGTCACTTATAAAGTGGGGTAAAGTGTTCATACTCTTTGCTATCAAATTAGCAGCGCCCTTTTTTCTGGACCAAAGGAAACACCAAACTAGTTAGCAACGCTTTGCGACTCGTTCGACCGAATTCCATCGAAGCGCGGCGCATAATCAGCGAGCGCTTGTAGCCCAGACATCTCCATCACGTCGAGTTTCTAGGTCTGGCCATGGATTAGACTCGGTGGTCCTGGCTCACGACCGCGGGAAGATATGTGTGTGACCCAGCTGTGATTCTCATTGAGCGCGTTCATCAATCATTTAAATGTAACGCACGGTCTGATATCGTGCACCCCTTGCCCGGCTGCAGGCTAACCGAGCACTCGGTTCACTTTGTCTTGACATCTGTCAAATCGTGGCCCGCCACGGCAACGTCCTCTATTGTTCCTTTTTCTCCGTCGAGCTAACCCTTTTTCCACTCTCGTCCTCTTTCGGACTCTTCCTTTCTTTCGTTCGCTCTCCGCTCGTGCATAATTTCGTATGCGCTCCTAAATAAGTCCGCTCGGACAGCCATTACCATTGATACCGCTGCGCTTCGCTCAGCTTCTCTCTTTCTACGCCCGTTTGGTCCCCTTCTTTTCCATTTGTTCGGTCCCTGACGAAGCCTACGTTCCGCTGAACGATGGAACGTGGAACGCAATGGGCGCGAGCCCCTCCCTTTGCCTGTTCGCTCGAGTGTCGTATATATGCTGGCGGCCGGAACAGGTTCGTGAAATATGAAGACTTTAATCAAACGGATGACAGAAGAAAAGCGAACCGCCCCGGCCGAAACCGTAGCGATGCGCCCAATGAAAAATTAATGATCGCTCGCAGCTACGAGCCACGCGGCTTATCAACTCTTTCGCGGATGCGCTCTCCCTCGTTACGGGCAATTAATTTGATTCGCGCTGCGTTCGTTTCCACCGCTGCGCTGGGCGATCGCATCGATGTAAAATGGGGTTGCGGCTGTTTTCTGACTCGTTGGGGTGGTTCTGAATTGTTTGGTGAAATATGTATGTCTGTGCTTTTGTTTCGCGGCAAGTGCCGCTTTAGAGACGAGGGAAAACCTTTAGGGAGAAGATGGATTTTCCGCGTGTCGAATTTCCAGGGGAACGATAGCCGGCCTGAAATTTCATTTTCTCGTGAAACAACGCGATGCTAATGTTTGCAGATTAATTATAATTCAGCGATACACGGCTTGACTGTGCATAGCGTCATTACCCAAAGTTGAGAGAGGGGACGGTAAAACTTAAACTAACGCGCCAAGTTACCCCAGACATCTACGAATATTAAAGTACAATTTATAGCAATCTTCGTTACGTCTACCAGCCCGTTTTCAACGCCTTCAGGGGCAATAGGACTAATACTTTCGGTTAAACGAATTTGCAAACTTTGTTGTCTGTTCCAACAGCGAGGGATGAAGAGGAACGTCGCCCCGGCGTGCTCACGCACCGTTTATTTTTATTAACCCGCGGCCTTCAAGAATGTAAACATACCGAGACGGGAATAATGGAACGCAGCAACGTCGAGGTGAATGAAAAATTAAAGGGGCGTAACCCTCCCTGGGTTCTTTCTGAATTCGAGACACGCTTTCCCGATCGATCAGCCAGCGCCGTGCATTTTTCAGTTCGCCACTGTGCATTAAACATCCGACAAATTGTATCACGACATTCGAGCGATTGCGCGAAGATTCGTTTCGCTCGATATTGGACTAAACCAGTGGACGAACATGAAGCAGGAATAGTGTGCTGGAGGTTTGATCAACTATATCTAGATTTCTTGGTGGATGGAGATCTGGTTAAAGCCGTTTGACTCGGTGCCAGATCGTGATCGAGAGGGTTATATAAATGGGGGACAGCGATTCATTGGTAATTTGTAGAAAATGCGCTCGTACTTTATTAGATATTAATTGTATAATTCCTTTTTTAATTGGTGGAAATTAATATTAAAATAAAAACGTAAAATTGTATTGATGCTCATTTGAAGCTTTCGTCGAATGGAAGTTTCGGTGGAAATAAGGTGTGCTTTGTATGTAGCATTGGAAATCGATGTTCGGTGGCGAATTCTCTTAAAGAAAGCGGGATAAATTCACGGGGTAACAATAAAACTTTTGTAATCCCCGTGTTATCGCGTGTACACGACAGTGGGATGTTCGCGCGTGGTTAATAAACCGGCATTTCGAACGTAAAACTACCGGAAATCAATTACCTCGCCGTCTTAACCTCAGAAATCCAAGCTACCCGCAGTTTTTCTTTTTCCACTTTCAGTGATTGGCAAAGAGATTTAGTACCGTGCCCGAACTCGTGTTCGTTTAGAGTGAAAGTGTACGTACCGAAGATCCACTGCTCGAAATTCATTCTGCTGTCTATACCAAACACACTCTCGTATTCGTGGTATAACTTCCGTTCATTTTTTCTTTCTTTTTACAAAATCAAACACCACAACATGGGTCTCTTTTTAAATGAAGAATAATAATTAGTCCATTGTTGTTTCTCCACTGGAACAGAATAATATCAATTAATATGTTAAATTCGGTGCTCAATGATTTACAAATTTCGCTAAGTGCATTAACGCTTGTAATTTATGCTCTGCTTATCCCGAAAAGCAAAATCTGGGAGGTGCAATCCTACAAACGATATCCGCATGCTTCTGTGCACGACGTAAAGATCCTTTCTGTTCCTCTCAATGCAACATCCACGCTGAGTCTCACAGAAATATCGAATCGTGTATTTGATCAGCCGATGCCTTAGGGAAATTACCAGGCGACGCTAAGGAAATCCTCTCCGCGATTGACGTCCACCAATTTCAACGCCAATTGTGGACTATTCTTATCGTGTCTACCTCTCTATCACTGCGAGATCTTTGGAACCGCGATTATTTTGACGAGATATCATTACGACGATATCCACCCGAATATATTCTCAATTATTATTAAATAAGACAGCTGGAATTTATTTAATAACACTTCCATCGCATTATAATTTAAGTCGATATCATAGTTAATTATACTAAGGTGTATTAGTCATTTCTGTAAATAGAATATTCTTCCAAATGATTTTCCTTGTATCTCAGTAATGTATCGCTGGCAAACAGAAAGGGAAGGAAAAGGGGGACGCGATTGACACAGGTTTTTAATTATCACAATCGATCCGGTAGTCCCTTAATCGGGCGGGCGTGGACACGTCGACCCGGCGAACAAAGAAAGAACCCTCCCTAACAAACGAACCAGGGGATGTTTTCACGTGGTGCATGCAAGTCGGTTTACGGTCGACGTATAAATTGGTATGAACGCGACGGAATTCGCGATCCTTGGCTGTTTTGTTTCACCTCCGAGGGGTTCGATGAGTCAGTAATTAGGAACAAAAGAAAATCTTGACAGGACATATAGGCCATCGACCACTGAAACGACCGGCCTTGAGATCCTTTGAGCTTAATCGAAATCCTTGGGCCTTTTGTAGGGTTGCACGTGCCTCGACGCTTGATTAACGCGGTCCATTAGCTTCGTAAATTGGAAAAACAGGTTCTGCCACTTTTTTTTCCTTTTTTTTTTGGTCCGCTCTATTGCATGCAAGCGTATTGGTTTTTTTTATTTTTGAATTTTCGACCAGCAATACGCGTACTCTCTATTTTAATAAAGCGAAGAGGATCACGATGGGATTACCTCTTTTCCTCTTTTCTCTTCGCGCGCTGCCTTTCTTTTTTTCTCTACCACGCTACAAAAGCTGCATTTTATGTATGAGTTTTATCGATCGAACGGGGTCATGTTTGATCGTTGTTTAAAGCTGTAATCACGTTACGCGAGAGAAGGGGGAGGCGGTTCTAGCAACGGTGATAGTGGTGGATCGCAATAAAATTTACTGCGGCGCGAAATTTTCAGCGAGCGCCCTATCGTCGGCGTTTTTCGCGAGGCTCGTGAAATTCTACTGGAGGATAAAATATTCAAGGGCCACGCGGTTGGAAACGGGGCAGGGGCAAGAGGGGGTGAGACGAAAATAATGAGAACGACCGTGGTGGCCGACGTTCGTCGCCGCTTTTACGCAGGGATTTACATACAATTGGTCGATTCGTGTTTCAGCGTTAAACGCCGAGCAAATTCCGCTTTTAATCAACCGTTTGATCGAATCACAAAAGAAATTCGCCGTACTAATTCACTGTCATTCGTGTCTCTCGGCGCGTCTGCTCGTGGAATCGCTGGACTTTCGGATCACAACCGCGAAACGTTTTGATCTAGGCCGCTATTCGTAAACTCTTGGCGAAATGGTCGAATTGAGAAAGGGTTGGCTGGAGATGTGGTGGGGGTTCGATTAGGAACCAAAGCTGCGGAGGATCGTAATGAAAGCAGGAAACGAGACTGCAGCAACGCCAAGAATCGGAGGGGCGGTTAGTTCCGAGATTATACGATCTCCCTCGGTAGGATACTCTTCCGAAAGCATCCTGCCAGACTAGTATTTTGTTCTCTATCCTGTATTAACAATTCCCTGGCCGGAAAACGTGTAACGTAAATTCGCCCCGTGTATACAATTTTGGTTGCGAGGGGAGCGGGAGGGAAATACGCAATGCTCCCGATATTCAAATATGCCCACCGTTTTCGTTAAGCGACTGATGTCGGAGAGCCAGGGAGTCGGAGAACTACAAAATAGATGAAATTCATGCTTCGCTCTGCTATCTTGTTTAAAATGGAAGAAAATGAATTACCTCGTCACACGGTCCGTTCGTGTATCAGTATTAAATGATACATTTACTCCATGGTTCGATCTTTCCTTTTTATAAATATCCATAAAGGAGAATGAATTCAAAATTTTATTTTCCAGCAGATATCAATTATTAATTTAATTCCGTTAAACATATGGCAAGCGTGATATCAATGATACTCCATTTATCGAGCAAACATCGTCGAGTTTATTTCAATTTTCCACCAATAAGACGAATGGTGAGAGGATCATTTCTGAAAGTACGCAAGACGAATCGCAATAAATACGATATCGGCCTTAGAAGATTTCACGGGGAAGAGGACCGATTCGCCGCGCCGCCAAAGAATGCCCCCATCAAAGCGCAATTAAATCGCCCAAGGCTACGCGGATTATATAAAGCCGAGTTATTGGCTTTATTGGAAATTCGTTGAGGCGAAGTCTTTTCGGAGCAATCGACTGCTTTTCTTCCTGCCCCGGTTCGCTACACATCGAAAGCTCTACGCGTCGCTTAAACGTTGCCACGGCATGAAAGCTCGTTACTACTTTCTCACCGCGAAATTGTTCGCTATTAGAGATAATTGCTATGCTATCTTTGGCCAGTAGATTAATTCTAATGATACACGACAGCCTCGTGTTAAATAGTTTTTTAATTAGCTGTACGTAGCTAGTGCATTTGCGGCGTTTCATTCTTGTTAGATTTTTTTACTAGAGCATATAAATATACCTTTTTAAATGTTCATTAATAAATAATGCACGCTGAGTAGCACTACTCGTTACTATTTAATTATGCTACTGAAATTAATTTCTTTGCCCCAATCATTCAGTTGATTTCTTATTACCTATACTAGCAACAAGGTGTTGTTGTAAAAAGTATAATGCAATCTTCTAACGATTGTTTAAATTGTCCGACACCGTTAGTTTCGCCAATGACAATGAATGCATACTTCTGTGAATGAAATGGTTAAATGTTAAATGTGAAAGTTCGATTTAGGAAGTTTAAAGTTGAATCCACGGATTTACTCGAAATCCCTTTCTATGGGTACCAGAAGTTCTGCAATGTTTTCTCTTATCCCTTTCTTGCAACTGCGACTTGGACAGATTGTAGATTTTATCATTTATTCGGTTTCCGCAGCAAATAGCAATTGTTTTTAACAAACTTTGTTCCAAGTTAAAACAATCAGGTGGACAACATTAGTGTACTATAAGTAGTGAAACGTACGAAAGAAAATAGCACAATGACTACGTAGATACTATCAAATGAGACATTTTAATTATTCGTTGCATCTTCATCTTAATAAACGTGACGACCATTCTCCCGCTAGGAATCCTACGAACGTTCACACATCTTTAATCGTACACGATCTGATCTGGGAATAGTTGATTCCCTTGGGGATTCGACCGAAGCATCCCCGATCGAAACGATAAATTTGAGGCTATCTAAATGAATCACGTGGAACGTGCAATCTAGCTCGAGTTAGTTCGTATCTTCCTCAACTTGCTAAATTTAGTTATGAGAAACCTCAGCAGGTCTAGTGATTATGAGTTGTACTTTTTGTTGTCGCATCGGATACAGTCGATAATTTATGCCCGATAAAGTTCTCGAATTTATATCTTCGTTCACGAGACAACAGATGTACGAAGAACTCAACGTGGAAGGAATAAAAAGAAAATTGATGATCTACCGAAGGAACAAAGTTTGGAGCCGTCTTTTTTCTAGTTTATTTTCCACTCTCCTTGTCGAGCAACAGTATCGACAACTCTTTTATCTCACATATTTTAAGACGGCTGTCCTAATTCGTAGAATATCGATAATGTCGAACACGGTCCTGTGGAGGCTCGTCTTGTTAAAACGTTTCACATTTATCCCTTCCTCGTAATTATTCAGGAATACGAGAGCGATCTTGAAACGTCCATTGTTGCCTCGCCTCGCCCAACAGTTTCAACTTTCGCGAAAGCATAAACTACTTGATGCAACCGACTTGGCGAAACGAACTTGTGAGATTCCTCTCCATCGTGCTTCGCCGCTGGACTTTATTAAATCAGTCGGTTTCCCTGGAATTTTGTTTAATTTCGCGAAAATGTTATCTCGGAAAGGTTCCGTCGATAGAAGAACCAGTTACCAGTTAGCATAGCATTAGCATTGTTCTTGGAAGTGGACTAGATTCCCTGATTCGATTCGGAAAAATATCGAGAAGCTGATAGAACCTGCATTCGTTAAAATCCATCGAATAACTGCCGTCTTACAATAATTATTTTGTTTCCGTAGACAGATGACAGGGTCAAGGATAATCGTGTACCAGACCTCGGTGACAGGCTGTGCACTCGAGATCGAAGAATTATATACACGATAAAGTTCCACGTGTACTGTCACCCGATGAAATATCGTGGTGGATCACGTGGACGCTTCTCTCCCATCGGCTAAAATCACAGTATACAGATTTCGCGACGACGCGTTGCTCGTGACAGCTTAGCCCATTTCGAAGATGACAAAGTGGTTATCTATATTCTTGTCCAGCCGCGTCGAGTGGCCATTAGTCTTCAATCAAACTAGACTGGAATAAAATTCAATGCGGTACGTGTATAATGAATTATGACGTTTCGATGCCGATAAGATCGAGTGACGACTGTCTGAAAGCTATGTTAAAAAACTGGTCGAAATGTGTCTTGTTAATAGGCTCGTAGGAAGACAAGAATCGTAACTTATGATCTACAACATTAAAACTACAAACTGCTATTCTGTTCGAATTTAACGAGCCCCTCCATGTCTTTCGTAACATGATTGATACATATTCCCTCACTTTAACTAACATCTAAGGAACTCGTGCTCTCTGTAACGACGATATGCGTCGAGCTTTACAAAATAGTCGAATCGGTTAACACAAAATCGTTCGAATCTCCCCTTTGTCAAACTGGAATCCGTCCCTTAAGGGGATTTGCATCGAGCTAAGGGTGGAAAAAAGTACTAAGTCTTCTGTCCTGAAACTCGGCCACGCACAGTAAAATGATCGCCGTGCATCGAACACCGGTTCGTTCGTACCTAGCAACCCGTTTCCTCAATTCCATTTGATTATAACGTTGACCGACAAAATCGCGAGTCGGTCGTCGACACGATCTACGAAACGGGCTAGGAGCTTGTAACGGACGAGCATATGTACATACCGCTCGAGGGTAAAGGACGCCAGAGGCATGTCAGAGTCGAGCTAGGCGGACAGGTAGTTCAGCCAGACAGCGTCTAATTATTATCGGGAGGGCCGAATAAAGGAGAACCGGCTGCGTGGCATGATGTCGATCCTTCACGTGTGTCCTCGTGATTGCACGTCGCGCTATTGCCTTGTAATCTCACCTCTTCACTCGACGCACCCTTCCTCCTAGCGTCCACGACTCTGCGCCCCGACGCTTCCTCCCGCAGTCACTCTCGCTTCTGTCATCGATTGCCGATTACATTGGACTTCGATACGTCGTCACCTGCCTGGCTCGCTTTGTATGCGACTGCACCTGTTGTCAGCCCCTCCATTCTTGACCCTTCGTCTATTTTTTTTCTGCTTTTTTGTGCTCGTGAATCATTATTAGTGGTTGAGACCATTTTCCTTTTTGGAGCCATTATTAACATTAAGGAAACATACAGTCGGTGTCTTATAATAGGAATATAGCAGAAAAATATTAATTTCCATATCGCCTTGTCTTCTTGGCACATTGATCTTATCCACAGATAGTCAGGATATGTAAATTATTACAATAGACTGAATTATTAGAACGTAGTATATTTAATAACAGTGTACTATCATGGTGGATCGATCGAATTCTTCGGCGTTTGGCAGGTGTGTTAATAGCTAAAACGCTGGAGAATAATTGACGACTTCGATACTGTCAATCTTCCAGTAATGAGCAGACAGATTTAAAAATAAAAAGTGCAATGTTTCAGTGGTGTGTGTGTCTGGTTTATAATAGGCAAACAGGGCTGTTAATTGTTTATTTGATACTCATTAGCAGTCGTAGCGCCGGGGCATAAGCACCTTCGGCCGCGTTTACATCGAGCGCGTGAAACTGTTATTTCGTCGAGGCGACGACTAATTTCAACCATGGTTTATTTCACAACTGCGGCTTATCCATTTATTTGCGACTCGTAATCAATATCATTTCGTAATCCAAATGATGTGATTTCTACTAGCTTATACTAAACAGTAACGATGTTTTCAATCCGGGTGCCAGTAAAAACAGATATACCTTGAGAATGTTGTGCCTTGTCCATTTCGAGAATCGCTAAAAAATATCCAGCACCACTTTATTCTCCGCTTAATATTCCTGAAGCTATGACGCAGAACGCGAGAATTTCTTGCGTGCGTGTTCTCCAACAAACTTAACCGGGTCAACTTTGTTCGCGGCCGTATTTAAATTCATTGCGGCTCGTATATGGACCCTTTCCATTACGTCACGATTCGGGTATAACGTTACGATGTCGCGCGTTATTAAGAACCATATTTGCAAACGACGTGCACTGCACTGCGACAATACGTGATTCGAAAACTTCTAGAATTCATACGTGCCTTTGGAACGTAGCCGTCGTTAATTGTACCTGTTTATTGCGGTGGGTTCGTGTGCCAGAGGATTGTACGTAAACGCGACGCTGACGTATAGCGCAAATACTTTACATGGAGGACGATATATTTAACATATATTGCGCAGTTTTGTAAGGGGAAACTGTGTCAGGCGAGGGGAGAAAGTAATGGCAAATTTAATCCCCAAACAAGAAATGGGAGAAAATATTTTTGATTGGTTATTATAACCGAATTTATTGTTATTGAAGTTTTTAATTTCGACGATACTGTCCGCGGCTTCATAACGTGCTAATCCGGCTTCGACTCCTATTTGTTTGCGCTGCAAAGCATTGTGCCGTTTAATTTAATGTTCGTACGTGTATTTCAGCCGAATTGAGCGAGCTTAAATATAGAGTAAAGCAATAATAAATTGTATTAGTGACGAGCTTTCGATCGAAATTGAATCGCTTACAAATTTTTCGACTCTGAACAATATTCCTCTCGGTAACGTATCGCACCATGCGACTACAGTAATACATAATTGCAGCTGCTCGAGACGAGTAAAAAAGTAAAACGACACGAACGACGTGGCAATGATAGGTTTACAGTAACAATTAGACGGTCGCTCAAAATATAATTATTGTCCTCTCGGCAACTCCATCGTCGAAGATTAATGAAAAGATACGTAAATGTACCTGCGCCCTTGCACAACAGACATATTGAGCCGCGTCGATCACCCGCTGACTTTCTCCCCGATTTTGGCTAGTCACCATTCGACAAAGAGCGTGCCCAAAGCGATAACTCCTTCTCTCGGATCAGAGCCAAGAATGGTAACAGATCGAAAGGAACTTTCATTACCTGCCCTTTATTAACGCGGCCTAGGTTCCAAGGCGTACTGACAGACAAATTGTGCTTTATCTATATGTTAATCAAGATTAGAGCACCACGAGCACATGAAAGGAATGTGAACACCATTATGACCAGCGCTCTGATAAAGAGTGTATACGGTTTATACAGGTAGAAACAGGTAGATCGGTATCGTGCTACGTTTTCGTGCATTGTATCTTGTATTTTGATGCACACACCTGGAACCTTGCATCACGAAACTCTTGTTCTCCGCTTGCTTTATAGGTTTACTACAAATTTCTTTTTCCTCTTCGAAATTATAGTGCAGCCTGTATTCTTCGTGCTGCATTAAAATTGAAGTAGGTAAATTCATTGAATATAGCGCTGCCGAGTAAGATTGAAACAACTAGCAGAGCTGCTTGGACATGCGATTCATCGATACAATTAATAACTTTCATTGAGCATCGTTGAAGTTCAAGTGACCCGACTCTTCAATTGAAAGAAAAGGGTCAAACGGAGACAAATTTAAAATCATCATTGGCATCTCACCGAACGTGAACGTCTACCATTCTACCTTCGATATTTACATCATCCAGTTTCTGCGTGAAAGCTTCAATAAGCCCGGCTTACTAGTGCAACAGCGTTCACGAAATCTGCTAATCCGACGGTAAACGAATAATTGAACATCGAGTCACTAACAAACGAAGCATTATCAGACAGCCCCTGTATTATTATAGTCTGCTATAGTTTGCATGACCATCGCTGCTGCGTCTGATGGTGATTAGGCTGTATCAATTAACACAAGCCTGCAATTGCTCGCATTAATCTCTCCCCTCTAACGGGTGTCTCTAACAAGCGGCAGTAAATTCACCTCTATTTCTACCACCGCGGGCAGGCGAAAGAGAGATAAAGGTCGTCGGGAGGAGAGAGAGAGAGAGAGGAGCATGTGTACGCGCGTGATCAAATATTCTATTAATCGTATGGCCGTCAAATCGTTATCATTGCGCTTCTCGTTAGTTGGGAAGGGGTTATTGCTAATGAGAAACGACGAGTGCCGCCGTCAGCCCCGACACTCCATTATTAATCGCCGGACACGGTGTCTAATGCGTTTTTACTGGCTCTTTGTACCCTGTCCATTTCCCCGGATATCAACCTTTCCCCCTTGTGGCCGTCGCGAAATGAAATCGGATACAACTAGCTGCTCACCACCGTGCTGTTTCATTAATCCGTTATAATTGCGATACGCGGTTGACTTTGCGTGTGAGCCGCGGTGTATTTTTCGCGTAATTATTGGAGAGACACAAAAATGGCGACAGTTTGTATTGAAGTTTTAATATTTACAATGCAGCGTGGCGGGTGGTTAACTGCCGAAACGAAGACAATTGGCGCCATTTTGGAATGAAGCTATGGGAAACAAAATATTATCGGTTCGAAACTTATTTTGCCATCGCAAATTACGAAAATGACAGACAGCAGCGCCACGGTCGGCAACAAATTAATATTTCGCTGACGGATGTTTCAATAATGTTCGTTCTACGTTGCACGTAACAAAAAAAAAAATAATTGACATGCCGTTGATTTCCGGGCGCAGCGATTCAATATTGATTCAGCCTCATATTACGCTATACAATCGTTACTTACGGATTTCTGCGGTTCGCTGCGTGATGAAAAACGTTGCCGTATATTCGTCCGGTGTTTGAATTTTCAGATTTCGCCCACCAATTTGGCGGCTCGAAATATTCAAGATTATAAAGTCGTTATCTAATTTGTACGCTACACTTGGCGGTAATTAACGGAGCGCTGCGAACGGTTCTATTTACTAATTCATCATTAACGAATAATGAAATCAATAGAAATTAAAGGTTTCCATTGATCTCATTACTTTGCAAATCGAATAATCATTACCTCTCAAGTTAATTGCAAATGCCACGACTACACATGCAAAATCTATCTGCCATTTAGACGTCGACAAATGGAAATAACTGTAGAGCTGAATAAACACAGGTCATGTTAGTTGCACAGTTCTTACTTAAGGTAAATATTGCGTAAACGAACGCAGGTAAAAATTTACAATTCACCAGCATTACCTGTGCTTCGTAAAAGCGGGTAAGCAATCGCGTTCGGGTCGATGGTACTTACGGAAGTACTGTAAAGCAGTTCCCCGTTTTATTTCACGTTTATGCCTTCGCTTCACCGGTGTAATTACTTCGATCAGTAATAAGTAATAATTAGAGCAATTTCGATGGCTTTGCCTCTGGCTTCTTTTCGCTTTTATGCGCCCACGGACACGGGGCGTGCCAAGGACCGTGGAGCGAGCCAATGTTCGCCACGTTAAGAATGAGAACGGTCTTTTAATTTTCGCGATTACAGCTTCCTCTTTACGATGAAAGTTCCCGCGCAGAAATACACGAGCCCGGCGAGGGACGAACGTTAAACGCGGCTTTCGATACGATCGGGACCTCGTTAAAACGTCGTGATTCGTTTAAGGGCTGCTGAAACGGCATCGACCAACCCTCTCAAACGCCACGATGCTCGTTCCACGTCAAAACAAACACGCGAGCAACGCTGCCAATGAAGACGTTCATGTGCAATGAGGTTGGTATTTATTTAACACCGCCCAGTGTAAATTGAAGAAGGTAATGGAAATTGATTGGAATCAATATTGTCGGATCTTTTTAGTTTAATCGAGAACTGCTCGATGCATTCATAATTTGTACTTTTTTTTCTATAATTGTCTGTCTATAATCTATAATCTTGTCTATAATCTTTTCTAAGTAATTGTACTCTTCACTTGTGCACAAACAATTTTTCAGAAAATTTCGAACACTTTCAATTAATTTAATCACTTTACACTCAGTCCATAGAGTGGAGCAGGTACCGAAACTTACCGTGCCGCATGTATAAATATATATATACACAACATCAAAACCTTTTAAACTAATTACTATGTTCGTACAGATGTGATAAAGTTTTCCATCCCATTGAGACATAGCCAAACAGAATGGACGAAAATATGGTGTCATTCGCATCGACTTCATTTAGAAATGAATTTCGAGATCGAAACATCCCCTTGGTCTAGTAGGCAAGTATTTGTTATTCCAGTAAATTAAAAAAAAATTCTGCAAGATTTATGATCGTCCACAAAATCCCAGACGAGATATCGTTTGCAATGAAATAAAAATGTCTTAGGTCATAAAGGAGTTAGAAATTATATGATCGGAACACGGTCGTCGTTAATTTCTCTCCGTTAGATCGTTCACGACTAGTAAAATGTTAATGCAAGGTAAATCGAACACAGACGTCTGCTTTTGCCGCGAAGATCGAATCTATTACGAAGGAGCAATTAAAAGCTTTTTGCGGCTCACCGTCTTAATTATGGAGCGGGTCGTTCGAGATGACGGAGGTAGGTTCGACAGCCGGTTAAGGACGGTTAGCCGTCGATGACTGCGAGGTATATACATATTTCTATTGGAAGGTACCAGACTCGAAACGTTCAGAGGCCTCCCGTCGAGCGACGTACTACCTCCCGTGGATCTTTGTCCTTGTTTAGATCATTCATCGTAGGAGCCTGTAGGTCCAAAAGAGTCATTATATAAGGACCATTCTGACCGCTCATTAACTCCTTTGGTTCTGTCCCGCCGTTGTTGCCGTTTCTCTCTTGACGTATTTAGTACTTCATTTGCACGCTTGATTCGCCATATTCTTGCCCCTAACCGTTGCTAAAAGGGAGCAGAGAAATCGTAAATTGATTAAGGGAAATTCGGTGAAAAAGAAACAGCAATTGTCCTGTAAAGTGAATAGTAACAGAGTGGTAACAGCGAATTAAACAATTTGTAGATACACAAGAGTCACAGAGACGATAGTTGAATACAGCGGTTCACTCGTTACAACGTGTTCAATTGAAATACCAGAGTGGCCGTGCAGCTATCTAGGGCATGCTTGTCCGATTGTTGCGTTAAATGGTTTACACCTTTAATCTCAACGTAAACTGGTGCGGGGCATGCGAAATTTTGGAAATGCACAGCCGCAACAGCGTCAAACTGCACTGAATTAAAAGGGACTCGTGTTTAAGTATAACAGACGAGGCAAATGTTTCCACATATGCCCTTGTTACCAGTTTCAAACGTGCAAGTCGAACGCTTTGCTATCTTTTCGCTTCTCGTCGTCGCTTGCGGACTTTCAGAAAAGAGATTTAAAAAAAGCCGACACATGTAAACGCCAGATGGAAAATGTAAAAGGTTCCTACAAACACACGTGCGCTGTTCAGTTCGCACGTAGTTAAGGGCAGCTCGTTGCAATTTAAAGCCCGCGATTATGTCGACGTGAATGCCGCCGCTCTAGAATTCATTAAAAATTTCGTTCCACGCGTTCGAAACAAGTGTCGCGGTTAAACACGGCCACGGTCGCATGCCAATGGAAATGCAAAGGCACGCGCGCCGCGCAGAATTTGTTTCTGAATGCGCGACTCGGCCAGCTAGCTAGCTAGCCAGCCAGCCAGCCGGCCGAGCTTAGTTTCTGCACCACGATCTCTGTAGAAACTTTCAAAAGGCAGCGGCCTGAAGATGAAGGCGCCTGCGGACGTTTGAATTACAACCCTTGAATTCAGCTGAATTCAAGATTGACCTCTATCCGCGGGCCCGGATAAATATATTCGTCGTTGTGGGACAAAGCTCGGTGTTCGCTTTTAGCCTGCGTAACGGAGAAGTGTTAACCCGGAATAGAACAGCCGCGACCTCTGACACAGCTGCATAATTTACTAGATTCGCAATATTTCGGGTTCTCCTGTGTCCATTAATGAGATTGAATTCCCACGGATGAAAATGTTGCACGATTTTATTTCAACGAGAGATTTTCAAATTGCTCCTATATGCATGTACCGTCGTTGTACAATAGTTGTTCATTTTATCGTTAATTTTCGTTTCCAATCCCGAGCAATTTTATATACAAATGATAATGAACCTGGAATGTTTGTCGGATTTCCACGGCGCGGTCGGAGCGTCGCACAATTACCTACAACAGCTGCTAGACGGCAAGTTATTTCGCGATCCAGGGAGAGGAATCATGAAATGTTCAACCTTTTCGAACGCCAACCGCAATCGATCAGATCACAAGAGGAAGAAGATCGCATTCTCCAAGCGGTCATTATATTTTTTTCAGACAATTAGAAAGAAAGGTGAATCGAAAAGGGAGTAGATTTCGGTTTTGATCGGCAGCCCCCGGGCATAATTGACCGAGTGGGGCCGATAATACGTCGTGGCTTTTTGACAGATGGTACGAGGACGTAGCAAATTGCTCTCCCCAAACTCGTTCGCTTGCCTCTGTCCCTTCTCACGCTAATACGCGGCGGCCGGACGTTGTTTTGATAATTTATTGAAATCGTCGAGTGTCTAAGAGCCATGCCACTACGTAGACGAAGGATCCAGCTCGGTGAAATATGGTCGTGCGAATTACACGGGACGTCAGACCCGCGTCAGTGGACTACACAGCCCGACAATACAGAATTTCCCGACGGAGCGGAGGAACGAGCAGCGTTCACGGACCTCACGCACCTACCCCTTTCGCCTTTGCGTCTTGGATAGATCACGGTTCTCTTGCGCGTCACGTGAACCAATGATCGCCGTGATTGATACCTCGTTACCTTGGAAACTGACCGTCTGCAACTGATGCCTATTTAGCTCGAAACGATCGTCCGTTGAATGCTCCCTATCAGAACGCTTTGATCTTGCCAAAGCTGAAGGTGTGCAAATTGTTATGGACGAAGGGCCAATCTCGCTTTACTCGCCTTTGCTTGAAGATGTATCGAATCTGGCCGGCGTTGGGTAACATCTGCGACAAATTGTGGCTACCACGTGACATTTTTGGATCGTCCACGAATCCCAGTCTGATCGAAATTCTATATTCGAAACGAACAGCGGTGAGAGATTGGCTGTTCTATACGTATCGTTGATCTCCTGTTTTTTTCAGATCGATAAACGAGCTCCGCAATTTTCCCTCGGAACGTCCATAATATTTTCGGAACTCGCTGTTTGAAAAATAGGACGGGTTTATGAACGTTCGTCTATCCCTTGCGTAGGCTGGCACACGTTTATATTGTTCTCGGGAGTGTGCTCGTTCGAATGAGATAGCGAAACGCGGGGAAGGACCAGGGGGGGGCGGAAGTGCCATATGCTCGCGAAGCGTTTTGAATAATGCGACTAATATTTACGCCCTGTGGATCGCTCGATTACGATGGCGGCCCTATTCGACGATAGCGCGTCGCGTTCCATGCAAATGGAAGGAATGCGAGGCACGTAAAAATGACGGGCATATATTCGACGACGTGCCCTCGTCTGACGCCGCATTATTGAAACATCGAGCCAACGAAATGGCATGGCGTTCCCTGATGAAACGGAACACGAGAATCTGTAATTAATGCGTCAACTCGGACGCACGCCTTCGAATTAAAATTTTTGGCCCGTTGACGAGTGCGCGCACCGATACGATGGACTGTCTTTTAAAAATTTCAGTACCAACGGCCATTGTTCCGATAGGGCATAATAACGAAAGCTTTGTTCGACAGCTGCGATCCTTTTGTTCCATTGCGGATTTCGAGTACGTTGAACTGCTACAATAAATGTTCTTTGCAAGTGAAAGATACGGTATTTGCAGCAATGAAACGATAAAATAAATGCAATTGGAATGTTATCCGGTGAAACTGGTCTGGGATCGTATCGTTGCGATTTACGGGAATGAAGTAAGGAATGGGTTATCCGATAATCATACTTATCTTCATTTCAATGTTTCTCGTTTACGACCAATCACCATCGACATTTCGTCCGATCCTCGTCCGTGCTAATCGGATACGAAATTAAAGTGGTACGGTCACTAAGATTCTTCTGACCGTCTGGCCAGTGGAGAATACCACTGGACCGATTTGCGTTAATCATGAGCCCTTGCTGCTGCGAGGATGAATAAATGAGAGTGGCAGGTATAAGTGGACGACCTTAGTTTTATACATACTGCAACTGCCATGAATTATAACAGCTATTTGCATTTAGAACATTATTCTTAGAAGTTTCCGTTTTCGTTAGCGATTAGAAGCGATAGACAAACCCGTTTTGTTGCTTATTACGATATTAAACGAAAATATTCGACGCGTTTAGCCAAGAGTAACTAATCACTGTTCTTAAATCAAACATTATTACAGTTGCAACAGCACGGCCTCCTCGCATAGAGCAAGCACGACTATTTACTCACAAAAACGGCACGATGTTCCGCCATGCGAATTAAGCGCCGTTAAAGTTAGCCATCCCGTCAATTAACCCCGATACCTAGGCCATTTACTTCTACAAAGCCATCTTTCAATAACACGCTAAATCGGCCATCATCCACTTGCACCGAACCGCGTTCAGTCATTTCGTAATCATAAAAGATATCGGACAAATTGAATTCTATTCCCTGTAGCGCCCGATGCCGGTTTTCCCCGGTCTAATTATATCGAGCACAACGATCGACGTCTAATTGTGAGCTTCGCGACCCCGGAAATTTCGCGAGCCTTTTCCAGCCAACGAACGATTATGAAAACGGCCACGACGCTGGCGTGTGGCACCCTTTGTAATTGCGGATAATTCGATGGAAAACGCTGACAGCTCGACAACCCTGGTTCGCCACGCGTTCTTTCCTAATTTGAGCAACAGGCGACGGTTCCACGATTGGTCTTTGACGAAAAAAACAATACGATCACGCTTGCCAGCTTTTGTCCCCTTTTCACAATTGGTACATATGTATATACGTGTTAGGTATTTCTCCTTCTTTGAATGTAAATTATATAGAAAATTGTGTTTTATTTTCTCCATTAATTTCGCCTTTTTTTCAATTTAGTTTATTGAGTTAATTTACAGGTCTGCAAACTGTGAATTTCTTGAATACTCCATTTTATACCCATTCATTCGCGTAATTATTTACACCGTGCATTCGTAAGTCTAGCGCAATTTGAAGGGAAATTAACGGACAAGTAATATTGGAAGCTGAAGGCAGAATAATGTTCCTTAATTCGTTTCCTGACGCTTGATGGATACAAGCTTCAACTGCAAGTTAAAACTGAACAGGACGTCGAAAAAGTTCATCTGCAAGAAATATTCTACAGACTCTAATCACTGCCAACTGCACCAGCAACTGCACCTTTCGTTCCAGTTTACTTATACAATCTATCGGATCCTTTCTTAAGCCGCAAGCGATAGAGCCGTTCTCCACGATCGAACATGAAATAACTGTATAAAATAAAAAAAATAAAAATTGTTTCCTCCCAAAAACGCTTCACTACTTCTAATCGCAGATTCTTACACCAATATTCGCACAAGTCGCACCCGGATATTATTATTTCAGCCCCAATCACACTCAGAAAATCCCCTACCGCTGTCCTACACTTTGCTCCAGGATAACCGACATTTAAAATGTTCAAAGCTGTGTAGTTTTTGCAACCAAACAAGTTTGCATCCACAAATCTGTTCCTTCGGTAGTAAATAGCAGCAGATAACGACGGAAAAACAGCGCTCGGGTTTCGTATCGCGTTCCCGTTAGAAAAAAAAAACAACAACAAAGGCATCGCGCGAAAACATTGAAGCGTCGCGTCGCGTCGCGGCGTCTGGCCCCATCTAGTACGCCGCTTCATCGACGCGTATCGAACGCGAAACGAGTAGAGTACACTGGTAAATGAATTGCCACGTCGAAGCTGATGTACAACGACGAAATATACGTGCGAGAACGAGCCAGCGGAAGGGTGGCGGCCGGTCAGATTAATGTAACGAATGACGACGGGGAACGTGGACCGCCGAAAATCGTGATTCGCCCGGGATTTGTGATAAAAAATGGTATATGATGATGTACGTCGCCGCAGTTGCGATTCGAACGCAAGCTTTCATATCCTGGCTGGCGGAAGAGAGCTTCCGAAATGTATTCTGTTCTCGAACTCACGGTGTAGAGACATTGTAGAAAGTTCGCAGTCCAACGAAACATTCGTATATACCAAGCCTAACCGTCCAAAACGTTTTTTTGGCCACCGAATTCGGGGGCCCCCGAAAAAATAATTGCCATTTTTGACGAAAACCTAGCAAGATATCATTGCTTCTCATCTTATTGCTAAGAACCCAGCATTGGCAGGGCGCTTACGGTCCTGCCGATCGGCGGCATCAGTCAGCTGCTTTCCCACCACTTTTTCATTTAGCTCTGGACTCACTATACGAAGTTGGCCATTCACAAATGGGTAAAAATTCGCGTAATAAGGGTGAACGTAGTTTAGTGGTAGGGAAAATTAATGTAAGTAATCTTAACAATATAATTTATGAAAAATTTAATTCACGTATGTATGTGGGGTGCATAGAAGAATGACATGGAATTTAATAACACACCAAATATTTTATTAATATAGCCTCAATTTGTACTTGTGGAGAAAGTATAGTAATTGTTAGTAATAAGTGGTTGTTACTAGTGCAAATAAATATGAACCGTGAAAAATGCAAATGAATGATTGGCAATGCGAATAATGAAACCAAAATGTAAATAGTCAAGTTGAATGTATATTATATATATATATGTATATCATTCGTAAGCAAACCATAGAGTAAATAAACAAATATAAATATAAATAAAAATAAAATGAATTTAGCAGCGAATGTCCTCGATTTGACAAGTTCTTTAAATTGGCAATTCTCGTAAAAATGATTGAGGGCAACTATTATACAGAACGACACAGAATACAGAAAATTTATTTCGATAGTTGTTGCGTTGTACTATAAATATTCCAAATGAAATTAAAGTGTCCTTGTACAGCATAGGCCTTAAAATGCCAACAAATATCGATACTGTAGCCCATATACACGATATAACCAGAGTGTTATTCGATCCAACCGAACCAAGCAGACCAGATTCTTCCTCCAAGAGCACAATATTCTAAAATGGTCGTGGCTGCATGGTATAAATATGAATTTTTATTGTGCCGAGAAGAAATCGATGATTCTTACGTTTCGTAAAAGTAAACCACTGGATGTTAAATTTAAATAACAACGACCATTGTACGACGAGGGAATGTACCAAATGAATAAAACAACACATAACAAACCAGACTAGTTTTTACTTTTATAAATTTAGGCATTATGCAGGGCAGTGCATTCATAATTTGAATACAAGTATTGTTAATATTATATAAATTATATTAATACAAGAGCAAATTCCGAATTATTAATACATGGTTTCTTAGGGAAAATTTTTCAGCGTGATACACCAGCTAACAAGCCATACACGAATGGTAAGTCGATAATTTTTTTAATTCGTAACAGTACCTTCATTATCGAATTCGCTAATTCGATCCGATTGATTCTCACCTTGATGCTACGGTAACGGAGGCCCATGCAACGGTGACGTCGACGCCAGCAGGCAAGTAGAATCGCTGGTTAGAGGACTGTAATTAAGAGCCCGTGGAGAAACGTGGCGTTCGTAACAATTAAAATAATGGCCGGAATACTATGGTTCCGAAACGTTTGTGGCAAACGTAGGAATAGCATCCGATGATTTTGGTCGGCACGATATTTTTTCTGAGCAATCTGGTCTGTCCCTCTTAATCGTTATTGATCGTGTTGAAGCAGCACGCAGAATGCCGATAAATTACACGCGCGAGTCAGATTTATGGCACTATTCGTGGCGCTTGAAGTGTTTCATGATTCTCCATATTTTTTTGGACTCTTTGCTTTTTTTGAATTCTAATTCTGTTCGTCCGTGTAACGAGCGTGCCGCGGTAGTACGTAACAAGAAGTGCAGTAAATCGAGGTTGATCGTAACGTGAAATGTTGTAATCGAATGTAAGATAAACTTCAGAAGGTAGAATTCGAAAAGAGTTATATCATTTTACGAGCAACATGTATCAAAATATCGATAGGCTACATAAAAGTAGTTCGTCCCATAAAAACCGTTCTGTTGGGTGAAATACGCTGCGGAGGTCATAAAAAGTGAACTTACGGAGCAAAGTAAATCAGTTCCGATTCTTTTAAACGAAATACAGCCACTGTAAAATGAAATGATCGAAACTCCACTTTACTTTCGCTGTTGTATCCCCGTCACTTGTTTTTAATAGCGAAATGAGCGGGTTACACGCGTCAACGTGATAAATGTCAACGTCAATGAAGTACAGTGATCACTTGCCGTCGTTAAATATTCGAACAATTAGGCGTTGCAAAGATCTGCTCCGACTGCGGATTCATATTTGCTCCATGAACACCGATTACGACACCGATGTTTAAAAACAAACGAACGCATTAATATTTTCCATTGAATGTTAGCGTCAAGGAACGACACTACTTATGGGACGAACTAATAGTTCAATTCCCCGATACATACTACCGAACAGAGGAGAAACGCGTTGCTCCTGTGTCGGCACAATTCTCCATTGTGCTCTCTACACCCGGTGCAACGTAATGTCAGCGAACGCCTTGAAAGGTTCTCAAGGGGGAACAGCCGTTCAAAAGGCCATTGTTCCTTTCGTGAAACAAGTGTACAAGTCATTCTTTTAAATTTGAGTTATCCATACGGCCTTCGTCGCAGATCTGCTCGGGCTTGTTCCCTGTGCCGCGAATTCGCACGACTCGCGCAGAGGAAACGGGGAGCGTGATGTTCCGTCTTCGTCCTCGTTATTATCGTGGAAGTTCACGGCCGTAACTGGGGGTTATCTGTTTGCAAATTAACGCCACGGATTGCTCAAGGCGCGCAAGTTTCACAGACACAGGCGCAATAAAAATGGAAATCGACAGTGATACCCTGCGGGGATTTCTTCGCTCGGGCTTTTGAATTTCTGCTTGGGTTTTTTGCCGATGAATCAACCTCTTAACTCGGGTCAGCCGAGTTGCTGGAGTCAGCGGCTTTATTTCACTTATGTATATATGTATATGTTGTTTGGCTGCAGCTACATTGTTGCTGGGATTCCATTGTGTTATTAGACTGTTGTATAATTTTTCTATTTGTAGATTAAGTCATAAAAATGTTAAGAAAGCTGTTGAAAATGTAATTCGATATGTGCAGTACAAATTGTGTCGTAATATTCGTCTTCAACAAATAAAATTAAAATATTCGAAAAGAGGGGAAAAACGAGAGGTAATCTGAAACGCAAATTTTGAAGAATTTCTCACTGCATGTTCCATAACATGAAGGGACTTACTGCACACCGCAAAAGAAAGTTTATTTCACATTTAGAAGTTTCCACGGTCGAGTATTCACAACGACGCGTGGGTCTGCGCTTCCTTCCTTTCTATTCCTCTGAGTTACAGCGGCAGAATTTCCGGCATAGGACAGACGTACTTGTCATGTAGATACTTTTGCAAGTACTCCGCCTATTCTTCGCCAAAAGTATTCACGATGAAATTATTCAAAAGCTGACTGAAGACACGCATCATCTTCTTAGGATGTAAATGTTTGAGAGCGGGCAGAAACTCGTTTTACCTAGAAAGTTTCACCGTGCTCCGTCACGTGTACGCGGATAACTCTGACTTCTTATACGGCCACCTATAAAATTGAACATACATACTTTGGCTCCAAATGTTACACGTTTTCATTCAAAACGGCAAAGATCATGTCGTCGTATATTAAAGGGTACAGTATTGCCATTCAATAAAAGTTGTTATAAAATTGTTGAAGGTATGCAAACGTCATATACATACGCGACCCTTTGACATTTGAAAAATACAAACGTCAAACTTCGTTTTTTTTCGGTGGAAAAAAAAAACAGATGACAGCGTATGGAACTGGTGCATATTTTCGATCACTTTCGCGTGCTTCGCAGCAGCATTGTTACCTTTCAGAATCATCGATGAATGATCGAGCGCGGTGTACACAGAGGGAGAAGAAAATCAATGACGCCGAAACATCGGAATGCAATTTCGCTCGACGTTTTGCCCGATCTGTTCATCTTGATATATACACGATACGCTGGCAGTCCATATTTATTTACTTTACGATTGTTTTGTACGTTTCCGCGCACGCAGTAACAGAAACACGAACTTTCCCACAATTCAATAAACAAACTCCAACAAAATTGAAGATTGACTTGCATCATATAAAAAAACAGCAAGGAAGGCGTCCAAACATAATACCAGAAAAACAGTAACTCCAATGTTAATATAAACAGACTAGTGATAGAATCTAAAGTGATACAGCACAGTCCTACAGAAATTGATGAATCCAATGAAACAACTAAACGAACAACTTTCGGATTTCCCCCTATCATCGTACGAACGCTTCAAACAGTCGACGACGTGTGTCCGATGGCCAGCGGGGAAACGGATACGAGCGTAAATGAGGCGCAAATGAAAAAGCAGTTCTGTCGAAAGGCGCATTAGAGCCAGCGCAGCGGTTAGCTCGAACCACGTGCTCGGCGGCGGTGTTCCCTATCTGCGCGACAAAAAGAGGACAGGAAATTGTATCAAATTGGAGAGCGCTGGGATTAAGGATCCCTCGAAGCAGGAGCAAGCGGTTCGCCAAGCGGTGGGTTCGCACATGCCGCGCTGATCCGGCCATTGTTGTGCAAATCCAACAAAAACCAGCCCTCTAATCTCGCCAACCCACTTGAGATCGCAACACGCACCCCGCAATCGTACAATTAATTTATATAGGTATCTAAAGTACTTGCGATGGCGTTCCCGTTTTCCCCACCTATTATCCGACCCAGAGATTTCACCTCGACCCTGCTGCCGGTTGCATCGTTGATAATCTTAAATAATCTCCCAACTATGCCACACTCGAAAGGAAGAAAAAAGAACGCCACTCGAACACCATCGCGTTTCTCTATCTCGTTCGGCACGCAACGCGACGACTGTTTTTATTCGGCGCGAACGCCGAGGGGGATGTTTTGATATATCGCCATTCTTGTTTCATCGTTGCACGGATTATTAATAATCTCGCAGAGATCTCTACCGGGTTGTTTCCTTAATTTCTGATTACAGTGATCCACTTTATTAGCTGGTCGATTTAATAAACTCCCGGAGCACTTTCAATTTCCCAGAATGGCGAAGATTTTATTAAGGGTGGGGATGGTAGTATCGAATGGTTCCTAGGGAATATTGAAACGTTAATGCGAAATCGTTGCACTTGGTACAGATTAAACAGTTTATCGACACGTATTTGCAAAAGGTAATGCCTACGCGATAATCAAACATCAACGGAATTATTCGATAGCAATGAGTTTTTGAACATTGTTAGAGTTTGTACCGAATGCAAATATCGTGGGATTATAACTGAACGAGACACGGCTGCAGCGGTTTTCAATCTCGTCGGAACACTAGATGATTGATAATTTCTCGTCGATTATATTTTACGACAATTTTCTGCGATGAAGTAGGAACACACGCGTTACTTAATTAAACGTAATATCGATTTATTTCGCCGTTTTATATGATTAACGAACCGCGTCGGTGCTGTTATAAATGATTTAATTAAAGCCCCGCGTTGTCGTTACCGCCATGTTAATTTGATAACACGTTTAATTAATACGAGATGACTCGTTGATGAAACAAGTAACTAAATCGCCTTCTATATGCATTGAAATAACGGCCGGAGACATTAAAAACATAGACGAGTATAAATTATGCTGTAGACAATCATCTTCGACAATTGTTATCATTCGTGTCAATCTGCCATTTAATTCGTACAGTTTTTCAATTTATTTGTAATCAAAAAATGTTACGTTTATCTCGATACGGTTTCGGCTCCGACTGTGTTCGGAATAATCCAGAACTGCTGAACGTCATCCTTCATGTCGAAGCATTTTATCGCGTGACGTTCACATTTGGCGAAATATGTATTTGCAATCCACGTAGAAGAATACGAATACGGCCGCATAAAATACAGGTAATCGTTGAGAATATCGGTAGTCGATGATAAAATCTCGCCGAATTCTATCGAATCTCCTGAGCCGCGCTTGGCCCGGAAGCAGCGTTAATCGTGACAGTACCTTACGTAACATTTAAACATACTATCGTCCACCGCCTGCTGTTCGTTGCACGATAAACACGGTCCAGCAGAATTACGGACGGTCGATAACACGAACTTGCACACCGTTGTGCAGCAGCAGCGTTGCTTTAAATCGCGATCGAGCAATCGTTGCCAGCCAACGAGATACGCGCTCATTTCCAAATTGCACCGATTCGCCATTCACGCTACTGTCCAACTTTTCCTCTGCGTCCTCGATTTCCCTACGTTCATACATTAGTCCCACTTGCCGAACTACGTATTCACTTTTCCCTAATCACTCAACGAATTTCATGTAGGGCACCTTTCGCAAATCCGTTCCTCCTAGCTGCCCCGATTTTTCACCCCTTCTAATCTCATCCTACCAGCAACATCGTTGTCTATTTTGTATGTTTCCGCTTGCTGTTATCCCTTAACCCTCTTCCTCTATTTTGGCCATTTCTCTCCTCCCTTCATCCCTCCGTATTTTCATTTAACCGCTTTCTCTAATTCTACCATCTTCCCCGCCCTTTATCCTCTTCAAACCCCAAGCTGCTAATTGGTTCTGCCTCTATCCTTTATCCTGGTACTCCTTCCGTTCCTACCCCCACGGCCAGCTCTCCCTCGGCCCCGCAAACATACACGTCCACGCAAAGTGTTTATACACGGCGTTGCGAGGGCGTGTTTATCGAACGTACGGCGGCTGTGTATCGCCGGCACGAAGGCGACACGGCAGTGGCCACTATCTCCCTGACGCTGGAATTACACCATTATTGTGCAAATTAGCGAAGACCCATGCATGATAGGACAGCCGGATGTCTAGCGGGATTAGAATTAACGCACCGGCCGTGAGCACCGCCGACAAACGCCACGTGATTACTTTGCACTCGTATGTGTTTTTTTTTTTCATTTTGCGACTTCTTGCGCGATGTTATTTCAACAAAGCAAGGGACATGCAAGCGACGTTTGAATAAAAATATTTCGAGTTATATATTGTAGGTACATAATTATATTACCTTTTCCAAAACCTATATTCGCAATGCATTTTATGTAACAATCTTCTTTATTACATTGAGCACGATTTCGAAAGATACTTGTGATCCCATCGGGGTTCGTATATTTTCGAAATTCCGCGAACCACAAGAGGAATTAAATGAATATGGAAACGTAGGTAATAGCCGGGGCGGAATTGGAAACAGTTTCTAAACCAGTCGGAAACTACGGCGATGTTTTTCACTTTAGCGAACGCAAATAGAATGTTAGGTCACGATTCTACTAATTCACGAACGAGGCCGAAATACGAGACACTTTCGTATTAGAACCTGGGCTGGTGCTACGTTGCACTACCATTTCCGGATACCCGTTATCTGCTCGCGATTGCGTTTAAAATTCTAACGATACGAGTGCTTCCGCTGTATCTGGCCAATTGCACATCCTCTTGCCATAACAGCCAGCTAAATTCCTTCTTACGATAAACAACTACGCTCCGCCGGGGTAACAATGAAACGTAAAAGGCTTTAACGAAGACTTCACGGCAAGCGAGATCGGTATTCTCGTTAACGAGTTTCGTTTCGCGTTGAAATCTAGATTGATGAAGAACCACTCGCTATGCATCGTGGAAACGTACCGTCGGATTGTTGAAAGCTTCTTGAATGCTTTCATGAGAACAATTAGAACATCTAGCAGAAATGTTCAATTTAGAATTTGCAAGTTGTATCAAATGAAAAAGAAGTCACAGATGTGACTAGTACATAAAAGAAATAAATAGAAAAAAAATGATCAAGAGGAAAGAATTATTGTCTACCATTGCAACCCCACGTAATAAGGAAGTTTTTTACGGCTGCATATAATATATTGCTTGCAGCCACGAGTCATCCCCGATTCGAGCGTCCCGAATGGAATCATTGACGACTGAACGTGTCTTTTGCCGATTTCAGCCACAACTGGCACCGTCACCCCTCCCTCACCGACAAAACTGCATTGTCCCTTTGTAAATATAAACTGTATATTCCGCAAACCATTTTCCTCACTATTCGTAGCAATACGGGACATATTGCGCACTATGACCATTTAGCCGTGCGCTTGCTTATTGTACAAAGATGGCATATGGCGTGAAAGTAACGTCTCTATTATGCGGCCTGATAAATGGCTGCCCCCATTTAACGTGGCTAATCGTGCTGGATAGGTGAGCAGCATACTGAGTAAATAAGGCGTAGGTATACATTTAAATAAGTGGTTCTTTGCAAAGACAACTTGTTGAGATTGAAGCGGTTAATTATGTTTGGACCAGTAGTGTATTTAAATTATCTATAAGTTATCATAGGCGTTGGATGATTACATTTTTGGTTCAAAGAAAATGGAATCAGTCGACAATTTCTCCGAATAAATTTTTTTCGGAACATTCACCCAATTGAAATTGAATCCAGGTAGAAACGTACGATCCAGGAACTGAGAGCTCTCAAATACTAAATCAAACACAATTGTAGTATTTCAACCTCAGCATCCGTTCGTTCGTTCGTTCGTTCGTTCAGGTGTTAGACAGCTTGCTTCCTACTATAATCGCCAAGCACACAATAGCGTGTCGACGTCTGCAACAAATCCGACGGTTTAGACGCGAATTAAAGCATCCATGTCTACCCCAGAAAATCGGGAAAGCTGGTCGTAACGTACTTGCTCCTTTGTGGGGGTATTTGTGTTTCGAACTGGCATCATGTCAGCCACCAGTACATGTTTTTTCAAGATTAAAGAAAACCTTCTTCAATGACGCATACTTGCTACAATTTTATGTACGTTGACTTGAAAAAAAATATATAATGCAGTTAAAATATTAGCAACCATATGTGCGAAAGGCAGGTACAAAGCAATGCTCTGATTTTTAAAAAGAGCTCTCTAAAAAGGCATAAAAGACGACCTTCAAAATACAAATAGCCCCCTAATAACCACGACAGCCACTGCATGTACGCCAGCCGTGCAATCACGAAGGATTAATACCGCATCGTTGTATCGTCTGGCGGTTAATTGAAAGGGAAAGTGGCGCGCACGGCAAACGACCAGCAAGAACGAGATACATACACTCTCAATAGAATCTAATAACGCAGGTTAGGAAGGATGCACACACGGGCCGCTGTTTCTTTCGTGTCGCGAAATCGAATTGATATGCTCCCCCAGTGTATACAAGCGTGCTGTATGGAATCGTCATGGCCAGAGACTGGCCTCTCCCCGCAACAAGATTATGGTAATTGACTATCCGACTTGGAAACCCCCATCAGGCATATCAATTACGTACGTATGCATCCCAACCGGGAATTTGCCTTTGATCCGCTCAAACTCGGAGGTAACACAATTCACGCCTCCGTCTAATCTCAAATGGGATTGCCTGATGGCACAAGGGACATCGAAATGGGCTTTTCCGACTTCACAAGAACGCGAGACCGTTTCGATACCGCGCCCACCCCGGATACACCTCTTACGCCAACGATAATCCGGTTACTCTTCTTCCCTCTATACTGGGCCGCACATATTGAGCGGGGAAATGATTTCCCGGATTTCTATGGGACCAACTTGCGCGGCCGTCACGCTTCCACGCGACACTATGGCGGATTTCCGCGAATCCGTTGGGGTGCCACTTTTCTGCGAAACGGAGGAGCTGATCGTCGTTAACGCGCCAGCGAATACCACTTGATAAATGGTGCATTCAATTCTTCGACGCGAGACAGCGGATTTCGTTCAAATAATTCGATGGACCTGATAGGGTGAAAGAGGGTAAGAAATTGGTTAAGATTAGTAGGTACACGTGGATCGAAGACAGTGCTTGCTATCCTGTAAAAAATACATATACATAGCTCGCCCCATAGTTGTCGTAAGGGATACTGTAGCCGTCAGTAGAACAAGATGACATGGTAGATTATTTCCACGATTTTTCTGAACATGCGATTGCCCGTCGACATTTCGGGTAAATCAACAGATTTATGGTGCCTCACGGGTTCCACCCTTTCTCTGTTGGGTCCTAGCTACCTCCCCTTCAGCCCTCTGACACTCGTGCTGGTCCTCTACACCCTTTGCTTTCCCCCTTATTCGGAATTTATTGCGCTCAACTTTCGAAATGAGAAATCACGAGATCCGATAAAAGAATGACATTTGACGGTTTTAACGACTGCTTCGATTATTTCTTATTAAATTTGCAAGTCAAAATTGGGGCGCACCAAAAGAGACAAAAATTCCCAGGAAAAATAATTTGAATGGATTTATTATTGCCATGGTTAAATGTTACACATAACATTTTACCGTAGCAACCACGGAAGAAAATACTGAACCTTTGGGATTGTCCTGCAATGAGGTAGTGCAACCACGGCGGAACTGCAAATGTACGACAGACTCGCGACTCGAATTTTTCTCGTTTTTCCTGGCAACGCAACATTAAACATGACGACGCAACGTTTCAAGCAACGGCGTCTTAAGGCGAATCGTTGAAACGACGACTCTATTGGTAGATCGAGCGTCGGAAATGGAATCGTTTAATTTATCGGCGTCTCGGAGAGGAAAAGTAAACCTGCCAATCGCGAACTTGGACATTTTCGAGCAGCTTAAGGAAAGAGAAATAAGAATAGGGTCGAATAAGAAGAAAACGATGAATCGTTTGCCCTTTCATCGGGAATCGGTAGAGACGAGATAAAACTCGTAATTGAAGCTTTATGAATTGATAAAAAATTCATAGACTGTAATCACATCGTGATAAATTGATTGCAAGGGGAATAATACTAGAATGGTAAAAACGGTAATGGCTCAGATATAATTAATGCGCTTAAAGATCTATTCAATATTTCTAATACTTCCTTCGCCGTCTTGTACCAATTAATATTTCTCCTACAAGTGCTATAAATGATGCATTATAAAGGAAAGATTCTTCTGTAAACTATTGTTTATCCCAGGAAGAACCATGGTGGAGTGTAACATACTCGCAGCCTGTCGTACTGTAGAGTTCGAGTCCGTCTCGGGTATAGAAAATTCGCGAGATTTAATAAGTTTACGATGCGAGGTCAATTGCCCAAGTAAATCTCTAACCGCGTGACTATTATCAGACGTACCAGCAATGTTAATCTCGGTTACGGTAGCTACAGCGCAGTGCCGCGTATCGACATCTGCTCTATTTGGTTTCAGTAAATACCACATCGAGTTAACTGAAGATTATAGGTATTCAGGAAGTATCGATTATCGATACGAGACTTCTGATCCTGTGCGTGGCGAAACCATTTATGAAATTGTCACCGTGCACTTGTCCATTACCCCTTAAAGGGTCACAATTTCAACCCCATTATTCTGTCAATTCCGCGAATTTTTGGACGCTTAATCGACAAATTGAACTGCGAAGGGAAAGGCAAAAATTCGATTCAACGCAAAACACCGTTTCACGCGAAAAACAAACACGCTCGTTCTAATAAGCGTGATTCCGCACTCGTTCCCGCTTTTTACTTGTACAGCACATATGTATTTACCATTTCCTATTTCGCGCGTACATTTCCTTCTTTTCTAGATGTCGCGTAACCCCCCCTCTCGCTCTCTGCACATACAATAGCGCACGGTACGTTATATTACATACTACGGTGAACACAACCACCACCCACGCTCGTTTATTTATCGCCACATGCACTATCATTTACCGGAACAAACGGCTGTACACGAGTGTTTCTGGCTTTTAAAAATTCGAATGGCTATGCACTCCGCTGTAGTCATAAAGGCTAAGTGCTTTACAATATGGCAATAATTATGGATCGACGGGCTCCCAGCGAAACGCACCTCTGATCTGACCCATAAATCAAAGCGGCCGGACGAGATAGTTCGGAACACCGAGAGCAATCGTGCACTGTCTGCGAAAGGAAGAATTCGTGTAATACACCCCCTCGCAGCTCTATTACAGCTTGATTACTTCCGAAATGATTGCGTATTGCAACCACATTGTTATCTTTATCTCCCTTACTCTTCCATTTAAAAACAGACAATAAAGTGCCCTTTGGCCCGCGTGATTAAATTACCAGATATTTCATATTGTATCCCGTTGAATGGCCGTGATAAACGGTAACAGCGTCCCTCATTGTTCTGCATAAATAAAACTGCCAGCAAATCCCACAGGTTTGACTTCTCTCGTGAATTTCCATATTCAATGATAAACTCGCCCGACGTCCATATTTTTAATTAAAGTGATGTAACTTCACGAGAAACTCGATCATTCGTCGACAACGGGCCGTTTCGTCGAAAATTGGCTGATAAATTAAATCCTAGTCGCTGTTACAAAATGTTAATGCGCGATCGAGTGCTTTTAATGTATTAACAGAGAACTCTGTGCATCGAAATTTCATTACATTCGACGCTGTATCGGGGGTTTATTGTGTTTTTACGCAAGCTCCCAGCGATATAACGTTAATTACCCGCGATTGTAATGCCCTTCGCAAAATGCCGAGCAATGTTTGCCTTCAGGTCACGATTATTCAACTTGTCCGTCTATTCGAACATTGGACGTGCCCGTGGAATAGAGATGCACGATATCCCAGGTAACAATTACAACTTTGTCCACGATTACCTCTCCGTTTCCACGGGGACATCTCGATACATTCGGGTCTCAAGGAAAAGTTACAAAGGCGCACACGTTTGTTCGGAAATCAGACGGAAACAAGTACGAACGGGGCCAAAAGTATCCAAGATCCACGCACCACGAATACAGAAGCGGCTCCAATTTGCAGACTCTTACCTCCCGAAACGCAACATCGCTTACAAAGAATCACCAATTCCGTTTGCTCGTTCTGCCCCGCGGAAACTTCTTCCTCCCTTCGTGCCGGAATACCAACTATGTACCGCTTCATGTACGCGGACACGCTCGAACGAAATCGATTGCCTCCTAGTATGAGTACCTATACGACTGCTCCTACGATTCCTTCCAAAATAAACGAAAGAAAGGGTATCGTTGGTCAAGGAGAAAAACTTCGATAGTTCCAAGTTGTCCATCATATTGGACACTCATAAGTATTTCCAATTGGGAAATGTGCGTGTTTAAATTAATCATCTACGGAGTAGAAGAAATTCGAGTGAACATAAGTGTCCACAAGGAATCGATGGGATTTTGATCCCATCTAGAGTTTTCTGTTCAACTTACGTTCGCAAGGGACGTCGCGACGATGGCTACTGGTGGAAGATTCATCGGGCTTATAGCCCCAAGAAATAGCCTACGAAGGAGCTTCTTCGTGGCGCATCTCAAAAGAATTTTTATATCGATCCTCACGACCGACACGTTTCAACGACTCATCGATGTCCAATGCCGGTTCCAACGAATCAAAGTCCATCCTGTAATTGGAAATGGCAGCGATTCATTCGGTTGGAAGATTCGCGACTGAATTACCGTAGGAACACAATTTACTGGAAGCTATCTCGACGTTACACGACGGTACCCGCGATATTCCTCCGGCGGAAGGAAATTTGCCAAAGATCCGCAAAGAGAAACGAACGTTGGAACTATGTTCGCCATATTTCTCCCGCTTTGCAAAATCTGCCTTCGGTACTATTTGGTCGATCGTTGATTGAACGGAATAGAATAGACTGTTGGCGGTCGTGTAAAAACAAAGGAAAAATAATTGAGTCTTGTGGGAAAATCAAATTATAACTGGAATACACGGCGGGGACCATAATGGTTTCTTCATGGGCCACGTCGCTTTCTCTATGTCTCTGTTGTTCTTTTTCCATTAACGAACCGGGGAGCAACGGACGAAAATAATTTCAGCAGAGATTGTCATTGACAGTTTTTGTTCGTTAAGAATCGGATTTATAAGCATTCGTTTTCCGTGAAACTCGATTTTCTTTACGCGAAAGCCGACGCAACGTGAGGAAGAAAAGAAAGGGCTGAGAGAGAGGGGAAAGAAAGAGAACAGCTGATGGGATGTTCGCGAGGATTTCAGAGCGACGGAATTACTTCCATTTACAGCTGGCCGATAACGAGTTATTGGATTTTAAAAGATTGAAATTGTTATCCGACATTGCGAAAGATCCACATTACAATATTTTTTCGTATACTTAACGCCTCGAGCTGTTATTTCTATCCCATTTCCGTTCGAGGAATAATCTTCCCGTGTGTTATAATATTGTTCTTCATTAACTGTATGCTCTTCTGAATTAACATTTTTCTATAAAAATCGATTTACCTGCGGACGTAGAATAAAATATTATATTCTCTCACCCTTGCGTTTTGACACCGTGAAAATTGAAAACCTTATCGTTTTTAATGATCGTTAAATTCCTTTACAAAAAAAGAGGGTAGAACAAGAAGAAAAGAGAAATGAAACGCGAAATTGGAAAAGAATTTAGCACATATTAATCAATTTAACAATTTCCATAAAACGACAGGAAATATATTGGATTCCATATTTGCACATCAGAATGTTATTTTAAATCATCCTGTATTTACCTCCATAAAAAGTTACGAGCTTGAATATGTGTACCCTTTACTACCCTCCCCAATCCGCGTTGAACTCGATTACACGAAACGCAACGATTCTCCCTCGCCTCCATTCCAAGCCACGATACGGACACGCGATACGCATTAAACAATCGGATTCGTTGCGAGGCGCGGTAATAAATTGCCCCAGAGAGAACGAGAAAAAGGAATCGCGACCGTCGAGTGTCCTTGTTGCACTCGAACCGGTATATACACATATTTGTGAGTCGGGTGGTCTAGCGTCGCCACAGTGTGATTAAGACCCGGACCACCGATAGCAATAACTTGTTCGATTTGCGAGCAAGTTTGTCGCGTTGTGCGAGGATATTCGCTCGATTCATTGTGGGTCTAAATTACCAGGGACACCGGCCAGTATGCGCTTTCTTGCACCGTACACGTCGCGACTGTATCCTGTTCTTCCCTTACTGCTGCGGTTCTGTTTCTTGTTCTAGCATTTTAATGGGACTAAACCGTTTTTTCGAGCCACCGAATCACGAGCATGTGAAAAAAGAGCGAAGAACTTGAAACCTGACCATTAGCCACTTTGCCCGATTTTGTAATAGATCGTAGTAGATATTAAGTACATACACATGTGTAATTGTGGACCACCGGGTACGAGGAGTTTCAGGGAGGATTTTGAAGTGGCAGATCTAAAGTATCGACCCCACTTTCTCACGAGGGTTTGTCATGTGTCGTGCATGTCGAGACTGGCACACCAACCATTATTCTCTGGGGATCAAGTGTAGTAGTTTCTATGATATTGCTAATTAAAATGAAGCTCCGTTTGTTATTATTAAATAATAGTGTTTAAGCGTACACTTGACGTTCGCATAGTCGCGTGTGAACTATAGATTGTATTACATAAATTATACAATTTATATTTTCAACTTGCTTCTTCAGTATACATATATTACATACGTTCTGACATTTTTTCTTTACATACATTATTTTTTTATATTTTGATATGTTATCTGTACAGTCGTGGTTGTATATGTACTCTTTTACTGCACGACCAAACAGAGAATCCTCTTCAAGTTATGTCTTCTTAAGGGACACGTGGGTTTAAGTGCCAGGCAGTAAAATTTTTGGAAGCAGATGAGCAACCAGACGCTCCAACCGCGGTGGTTTCATTAAAAAATTTTATTGTAAGAAGCTTCCAAAACTGTTAACGTCTGGGCCGTCAAAGAGTATCCAATTCGAGAAACGGATTGAAGGAACCTCATCGTGCTGTCGTGCCCAGTCTGTACGAAGAGGATTAAGCTGGAAGCAGCGTGGCTACATCGGACCGATGCGCTGGTCCAAATTACGGAGGAAGCCAGAGAACAGAAGAAAGAAGCAAAGACGTGTCCTGTTACCGATGCTTCCATTTACCCGCCCTGTCTCTTTACCCATATCCGCCCCCTAGCTGCTTCATCGTCCACGTGAGTTGCTCTGACACGGACGCCCACCACTACGTACTTTCAAAATGTCCGCAGAACACTTTGGAACCTTTCGCTTTAAGTTGCACAATCGACAAACAAATTTTTCTACAAATATTAAATATTAAATATTAAGATTTCGTAACAAAGGTTTCTATAGCAATGCTCATTTTTAATTATTACTGTTCCCTTCGCTGCGAATTTCGTTTTAGAACGTTTAAAAATCTTCCACTTTTCGCCATACATGGCGCGTTAAATCGCGAATCGGACCCAACGAAACATTCCACCGTACCGAAATTATCATTAATCAGTCGTGACCCAAGTGAACGCGCGTTTCTCCGCGGTTAACCAATTAATAAATTCAAGTCTCGGGAGTTCGAAAGCACAGGGATCCCCCCCATGCGGACTCGCGCTTTACGATCGAGCAGATAACACGGTTAGCCAGTGCGCTCGCGCGTTACCACGAACACACGCGACCTACTCGTAAGTATTGTGCAAAGACGGATACGTGGGCGGTCCAGGGGTAGGTGTTCGAGTCGTAACGAGGGGTGGTGGCCACGGTAAATCCCCCGACTGATATCTTGAGCCTCGAGTTAATCCACCGCCTAGATTACTCCTCATTGCTTAGTGCTGTCGCGTGTAGGTGCACGTTCTGTGTCTTGTGTGTAGGTGGTCCAGCGAGTTAGAGATTGCGAGCAACAAAAAGGAGCTGGCACGAGAGCGAAAGATTGCTCTCGCGCTAGTAATTTCGCGGGATTAATATTTAATATCCTGAACAGCGAACAGGGAATCGGGAAAGAGAACGAGGGGTAGATACACATTCCCTCTCTTACATAGCACGCATTTTCCATTTTCTTCCTCTCTTTCTTCCTCTTCAGGCTCTCCTCACGATCATTGCGGTCGTCCTGGTTCGACGAGCAAACGGCGAAAGCCAGCAGCTGCACGGCCTCGTATTTGGCTTTCTTCGAACGAACGATGCCTAACCCTTGACCCACTGTCGCTCTGGATCCCCGGGAAACAATGAGACAATCTCGTGCACCACGGAACCGGCGCCCTCTCAAATGAGAGCCGATCGTGCTTTGCTCTCCGTGCTGCACCGCGTAATCACACGCGACCCCCTCTTCTCCACCCTCTTCCACCGCGTTTCCAGTTTCTTGCAATCGTCGGGGCTGTCGAGCCACCGTGGCACAGATTGAAACGTCTTTCGACAGAGGAAACGTAGCGTGGGACAATCAGTGTGAACAATGACAGGAAAGATTCAAGTTTAAGTCCCTTTGACGCCCACGATCGCGATGATCCCTTTACTCGTCCCGCGTTATAATTTGCCCGCCGGGAGTTTTTGCCGTTCTAAATCGTTCCTGTTTTCGCGCATTCTTGACCGTTAGAGAGCCACGAAATTTAAACGATCAATTTATTCGACGGAATAGAATTCGACCGACCAGAGGAATCCGATATGACGGTGAAATACTATGTCACGGAAACAATTCGACAGGATGGAATTGCTGACCGATGAAACGGAAGTCGATCGAACTTTTCTCCATTCGAAGCCCCATGCAATCGTACGCGTTCCTCTCTCACTCTGTCCCGCTCCGTTCGTTCCGGCGTTCTCCAGCTTCAATCACCGAATCCGACCGGGTGCAGGTCGCAAGTACCTACTTCTGCAAAAATCTTGGCATACCGGTAGGTCGAGGCCCGGGAGCACGGGAATTCAAAGAAAAGCGCGAACGGAATGCCCGCCGCGTTATTTCAAGCGGAGCTTATCAACGATCTTTCACGATTTAATCCAGGATCGCGTATCTGGGCCACGTCATTTCATTCGTAAGCGATGTATTTGAACGGGATTTACTTCTTCCTTTTTTTTCCACTCCTCTTTTTCACCCCTTTAACGTTCTGACGGACAGAGAAACGTTCGGCGCGATATCGTTCGATCGAAATGAATAAACAACCGCGAGTTGAAGAGCTCGTTGAGCGGAACAAGGTATTAAGGTTATTGCGAGTTATATCTGTCAGGTACTTTAAAGCTGAATGACGTTGTAGAACAATTCGCGCTGGGTAGAATGCAAGAGTATTAAACAGTGTGGATCACACAGTTCCGACAGGACGATACTAAATTTACTTCGGATAAACATTTGTATTAAACAATAACACTTCGTTACGAACGTAGCTTTCGGAGAAATTTCTCGCAAGCCATTCATTCTGTCGACAATCTTATTGTATTATTCGTTTTCACGCACAACATATCATTTTATAGAAAAAAATTCATACTGCTATTTAAAAAAAATTTTTTTACACATACGCCATTACTAATATTGCTCGTTTTAATCAGATTCGAGAAAAGAAGATATACCCACTTGCCATACAGTAATCCATTACCCTCCGAAAAAATTTATTCAACTACATAAATATAAAATCAAATTATCGCTCCGCAAAGAAAAGGATCCTTTCAATAACGATAAATATCGTCGCGCGAATCGTGTCCTCGCTTTCTCCAGAGGCACAAAGGGAACCGGCCGATCGAATCCAGAGATCGCTCCTCACCGAAGAATCGGATTAAATCTGTCCGTCGTCGGTCCCGATCGGGAAGTGAAAGATCGAACAATACCCCGTTGAACGGCGGTTCGCGGTTACCGTGGGCACGTGGACAAGGGGTCGGGAACAATTGAATCTCGTAGGAAAAGCAATCGGCCGGCTGTCCCCTCCCCTACCCTGCTCCACCCTTATCCATCCACGAGGCGAACAGTGGGCGGACGAAGGGTGAACTTAAAGCGGGCTTTTGTAAAATTCCGGCGGCCTCGTCCAGCCGCGAGAACACGTGTGGAAAACGCGTCAGCGGTCGCGTCTCTTCCCCTTACGCGTTTCAATTAGATAATTGAAACTGACGGCACGCTACTTCCCTTCGCTACGACACCTCACCCCTGACCTATCTATCGCTTCCCCTTCGCCCCTTCATCCCCCCCGGTTCTGCGCGTAACACGGAAGAGGATGACCATCCTCCACCAGCCTCGAATGTAACCTCCGATAAATCGTTCCACCTAACCAGGGCCCTTCTTCCGCAGAACAGCGGCGGCGAAACGGCCACCGCCGACCAATAACTGTTAAGGATGCCCGTCTGCTTTGTTCTCAGCACGAACGGTGATCAATGAAGGCAATAAGCGCCGCTGGAGATACGTATACGCTTTGGTGACGCGGGGATGAACAACGCCAAAGCCTGCAATTACACTCCACGCTGCATTACACGCGCTCCCTCATCTCTGTACATCCGTGTCCAACCACCCCTCTGCGTTATCCCTATCCTTCTTCATCTTCCTTATCATGTTTCTCGGACGTCTGCCGCCTACGTTTCCGCGTGTTCCGATCCGTCTCGAAGAATGATCATGCGCGAACCTAAAGTTTAACACCCGAGCGTACAACGAACGTGCTCGCCCTCGAAAACCTCGCCTCGGGCCAGTGAAACTTTTCCGCTAGACTACACGCAAATTCTACTCATACTCCGGGACAGATACACGCTGTACTCGCGATCCTTACCGCAGGGATCTATATACGTTTCGTATATAGGCGTGACCAGTCGCCCTGGTTTATGGTTTTGTTGATTAAGGGGAGCCGCCTTCCATCAGTGTTTCAGGATGAACGCGCTGACACAGGGACCCGGCAGACGTCTGCGGATAAAGTTTGTGCACACAGCTCGAATCGAGAGAATCGCGAGCTGTTTGTGCGAATTTCGCGGCCGTGGAAGTTTAACGGCAAGAATTCGTGAAAGGGTTCGGATTGGCAAGGAATTTACGCGTGACTGGACTTCACTGTATTTCAACTTGAACAAATTGTTCCTATTTTTATATTTTTCGGTGCACGAGAAATGCATGTTTTTTTCGTATTAGATTATGCAGTGTTTTATATTGAATTCGTATAATTACAAATTTCGGAAGCGTCTGACTTGTAGCTCTTCTACATAAAAATTCATGAAGATCAATTTTCTAGAGGCGTAAAGATAGACTATCTGTCTAACAACTATTAAAGCTTTTATCAGGTAATTGCTTGATTTGTTGAGGGAATATTTTTGTGACATCCAAAATAAAAGAACAGTAAGATATTCATGCCCTTCGGCGACGTTAATAAAATATCGCGATTTGGGCAGTCGTCGGGAGAAAAGTTCGATCGTAAGCAGGTCGACTGTTCGTGTCGTCCGAGATGCAATAGCAACGGGGTGAGAAACGAGGAACGAAGCTGCGATGGAAAGTTTTCTGCTAAGATACGCACGAATCCCTCGCTACTTTCGCGCATACTGCGGCCACGATCTTATTCCGGGAATTTCTTTCCAGGAGAAGATGCGGTTAGTTTGTGCCCGAGATAGCTTTCTTGCACGCGTCTGCAAAAGTGTATTCTATTAGGGCGCGTCGAGTAATAACGCGGATCCCGCAAAGGAATAGAATTTAAATCCAACCGTGAGCGGTGGTACAGTTTGCAACGTTGAGTGCGCTGAGAATAAATCCAGGTGGTTACATCGTTCATCTGACAAAGCTACAATCTCCGTCCCGTGTTCTGATCCGGATGGACCTTATACGTATATTTTTCCACTCATTAACATTTTCCTTTAACGTTCTCCACGTACGCAAGCACGAGAAATCTACGACTATAAATATAATAAACATTTGACTCAAATTAGAGAAAATTATGTTCAAGGAGTTAAACAAAACAAAAAAATGTAATTGAATTTTCAAATTCTTTTCTACGCTGTGTGTGGTGTCAAAAGAAGCTGTCACTCTCGCTCCACTTGACAGAAGAATAAACGAAGGATAACTAGTCGCGTAATGATAAAAATTCGAAGACGATCACGCACGAGCACATCGTGTTCATACATTCTACGGATGGGGAGTAAGCACGTGGAATATCAAGAAGAGAAGATATAAAAATTCACGTCAGGCTGCGGGAACGTTAACAAGAAAGTGTATGTAATCAAGAATTTCCGAGGCAGTCTTCCCCATCGTCACGGACTCGCATTAGGTGTTTTCCTTTATTTCCTGCAACCAGACTCCCTAGTTCTCACGAAACCGAGAGACAATCCACGCCCGGGGAACGGCGAAATACTGAACAGCAATAAGGCGAGTGAGTTTCATGAGGCGAACTGTAACTTTCCTTATGATGCTTAAAAGAACCCGCGTGTTCCTGCGCCTCCATAAATTTTAGAGTAACAATTTTCATCCGAATTTCGGCGGAAAAGGATGATTTAAGTTATGCAGAAAATTGTTTCCAAAAATTGCAAGTTGGAAGGGAGGATAGATTTATACAGGTATGGGTAGCTATGTAGTCCGTATAGTTTGTTCTGTTTGAGGATTCTGTGAGACGTATCCTGTTCGAGCAGAGTTTCTGTATTTCGTCAGCATTTTCAGTAAGCTTAATCGGAGCCCGGGGATATATTGAGATATATCAATTCGGTATTCAATACCTAACCCAGGACCGGAAACTTGGAAGTTCTGAAGGGAGCTATACGTACTCTGAAAGCTTCGAGGATTTCGCGGATTTGCTGCAGCCTTATCGCTATCGCAAGAAAATTTGTTATTAAAATTTCGCGTAGTATAAAAATAGGAAACAAAATAATCCTCCCAAAGCTAATATTGATATTCATTAGATGAACTGAAATGGGAATATTGTTCCAATATAATAATCAGTATTCACGATCAGCTTGCCTTCACGCCACTAACCAGAACTTCTACCCGATCCATGGCATAAACAAAATAAAACGTCGGCAAGCCTCGGATCCATCGATCCGGGGGTTAATAACGGTGTTCATCAACGATACACTTCGAGCACGAGCTTCCTCCTATAAACACCGGGCATAGTTTCCAATAACAGGGCGCGCAGCGTTGTCCCTTTTTCAGGTGTTTCCGGGCCCGAGTCCTGTCGCAGAAACACTGTGCAAAACAGTCAGGAAATGTCGCATGCAATTCGACGCGCCACTGAAAAAGCTTGGTCCCCGGCTATATTTGCGAAGCGCGTTTCCGTGTGCTTTTACGGTGATCAGTTCTGGCTTTTGCCCCGCAGCCAGAACAACCCCCACCCCCGTCAGAGTGACGGAAGGGTAGCATTAAACGCAGATGGCGTCAGTTTTACGCGGAGAACGTACAATTCAGCGAACCGCGTGGGAGAGAGCACCGCGAGAGTCTGGCAAGGGAGGGTAGCTGTTCTGAAGGAGAAAACTTCACCCTCCACCCTTAGTTTCACAGTGTATATATCTATACACCGTACGAATTCTCACGTAGTCTACGATTCCCTTGGAAACACGCAACCGAACTCGAATTATCGTTCGAGCGAAAGATTTTTGTCTGCCGCAGAACAGACCCTGCCTCTTTCTCTCCATTTTTTGTTCCCTCCCCTTCGCCAGAGAGAGGGCAAAGTTTGTCAGACCGGGAGACACGTATGGAGGTGTAATAAAAATTCATGTTGCGTTTTATCTACACTGAGCCCGCTGTATTAAACCCTGCTGCTGGGGGCGTTTTTCGCGGCGAAACGTGCGTGGGCCAATAAAATCGCAAACCTGCCCCCCGGCGACGATACTCCGGCGTAATTGTATTACATAATCGATCGTCCACTGGCTCGGTCTTTTGTATCGAGCTGTCGTTCTATCGACGTGGAATTATTTTGGCTACTTGCGAATTGGAATTTTTTTTCACCGAATATATCTCACGGTTTAACGGTGGCTTTCTGTTCTCAATGGGGGTTGAATTTAAAGAGGAAAGGCAGTCCGTTCTCAATTTCGGTGTTCGACATTAAGACGTGCAATATTTATCGGGAACTGGAGCCGACGTGCCGAGGTAATTGAAACACGATTTCTCCATTTGTATCCGACCGCGGCTGCTCGCCGATCCAAGGGTTCGCCTCTTTTACCCGTGAGCACAGTTCATGGTTTGTGGATCTCTCGGATTAAAAATAGAATAAGGTATTTTTGTCTTCTTACGTAAAATGGACGAAAAACATAGCGTCCCACGCTGTGAAGCAGATTTGCTACACCTTTACTCCTTAATTGGAAGACCCAATCATAATTCTGAAACTCTCTATATAGAGCCACGATCTGCAGTTACAAAAAGCACACCTTTTGTTTTTCTCTTGTTACAAAAAAAAAAGGAAAAAAAACTAAAATCCAACAAACAGCTGGTGTTCATAACTTTTAGCAGCACCGTTATGCATTTGCGTATCGCGGGGGTGCATCGCGCGAACGAAAAATTTCCGCATCGGTGAAAATGTTATCGTTGCAGCCCGTCTCGTTATTGTCAAACGCAATTCATCGTTATATCTTTCAGAGGGATGCACGCAGCGGAGCGGCTGTACGAGCCAGGTCATCCGAATTTTGTAACATATTAAAAGCGTCGATAATGTACGGACGTAATTACCTGATACAATATACATAATACCATCATTTTAATAGGACCCGCTGTCCTATGTAGCGGGCTGTACGTGACGCCGGATCATGCCGCCGTTAACAAGTGTGAAGCTGTATTCGCGGCACGAACTTAACGGTAACCTGTCGTGGAAACAAACTTCAAACTTCGATCAATTTCGTAGCAGAGGAAACAGGCTGCACGTTCCACACCTACTTATATACATTTTCTCTTCCTAGCTCCTCTATATCCCACAGCTTTGTTTTACGTTGTAACAGCTGCTCGCCGTATTTTTACTGCGAATTACACCGCAATTCGTCCAGTGCACTCCTGCCGGAATAACCACTCCTCGCGTATATGTACTTACTTGTACACGTCCCTATATTTGACACTTGACGCACGCTGGTGCACTTGACGCAAGATACAAGGCATGATATCTCGAGGGTCAAGTTGCCTCGATACAACGACGTCGATATCTATGTAGCTACTCGTTTGGTACAAGTTGATGGTCTGATCATCCGCGGCCGTGGGATCCGGTGTCCCGATAATTATTGTGCCTTCTTCTTCTCGAGATACATGATTTCTACTATAAATCTTCAAGCGTACGGCCCTTGGAATTTAAACATCTTTTTACTGCAAGAACGATATGTTCTGAACATACCAAGATCGATATCTCTCCCTTGCGCAATATGTACTGTATTGCGCGCCATCGGTGAAGGACGTTTCTTTCGCTTCCTGTCTTTTCTCGACCCGGATATCTTCACGTAGAGTGGCGCGCGTGGCGTGTCCCTTCGATGCACAGTCGGCTTCAGCTTTCTGACACGAAGGGGAAACCGAGAGTATCCCAGAATATCCGGCAAGACCAAGCTAAGAGCATCCTAATCGCATCTCAATCTAGTCGGAGGATGCACAGGACTTGCCGTGATCCGTAGGACCTTTGGCACGGAGGGACAGCAGTTACGATCGAGACAGGACCACGCCTCCTCCATCTGCCTAAGGACTAAGCCCTCGGTTTGATCCCTTGTACGTAAAACTAAGTCTCGAAATAATTCAATAACGACATTAGTAAGCAACGCCCCCTCAACCCCCGATCTCTAATATATATATGTGCAAGTGTACATGCACGTTACCCTCTGCTAAGCCAGCACCGTATATAACTGACTCGTGTCCCGCGTGAGCTGAATTACCGAGCTCCCTCCCTCGCAGAGCTCCGAGTCCCTCGAGATGGATTCGATGCTAATACTAGCCGACTAATTGCATGCTACTAAGAATCAAGCTGGAGCACGCTGTGACAGTGCACGGCGAGCAAGTGACGGTTCGTGATCAACGATTCATCCTTCGATGGAGGGATTCTGGTTCTTTCGCCAGACAAGACTCCTTTAGAAATTTTGTTGATCTATTTCTTCCTCATCGAACAGCTTACCGAGCAATTCTATATATATATACGAAGTTTACCTCGATCCCCCGGCAGAGGGTCGTGAATGAATCAAAAGAGGGTGAGCGAAAATTCTTATCGGTTGACGTTTGAAGTTCCGAAGTTCCTACGTAGTTCGCTTCGCGACAGTTAACGAGCTTCTGAACTATCCATTCAACCCTTTAAGCGACACTGAGCGGCGATAAGGAATGCTTGTGCGATTGTAAAGTAAAACGTTTCTGTCCGGCAAGGATAAAAATCCCGCTTCTTTTTTACTGCTGCACCAGACTGGTACCCCTGTATCGAGGTGAACGTGCATCCACATTCGCATATACATATGTACATAGCGAAATATGAATCTGAGGAAGTGGGGCAATTGCATATCGACGCAATCCACAAACTGCACGTAAGTAAACTGTCAGCCCTGGCAGAGTACAATAAATCGGAGAAACGTCGGTAACCAGAATTTTCACGATAATGCGTCTCGGGCGTGAGGATGCACAGGGGACTCAGTGAATGCATTTTATCGTATCGGGAGCTTTGCTCAATCGTCACTCGTGTATATACATAAATTCGTTCGATTAAATCTTGATCTTCCGGGCGTGCTACTAAAGCATGTCGATATATGTATGTATGTACTTGCAGTACTTAAATGTGTGGCGTCTCATCCACTTGGCCATTTAAATAATAATAGCTCAATGAAATACAAAACTATATTGCACTGTACGCAATAAGATATTCAGCACGTATAATTGTCAGGTATAGAATCACCGAGTTTCAGTACACGTGTACGTGTATATGTGCTTCCTAAAAAGTTACCGATTCGTCATGATCCATCTTTCTCCTTTTCTTTCTCTATCAGATTCCACCATGTCTGCTTGTATGGTATTTCGCTCACTTTAATTGAAACCGCAACACGCAGAAACACCAGCTACGAATCCTCGCGAAGGGAATCGTCCCCAGGCATTAATCATTCCTGGCGAAGCACCCCGACAGCGGAAACGAAACGCGTTCAGCGCTAACAAGAAATCGCGCAATCGGGCCGTACATCTTCGAGGAGCGCACTTTTGATCCATGCCGGTTTTTGTCTCATAAATAGCACAGCTAGACGGGCTACATGCAGCCAAGCACATGGCCAGACAAGACCACCAGAAAGAGTCTTTCTGGGCGGCGTACACTTGGTAGCATCTGGTTTTGCAGTGACGATAGGCTCGTTAGTCACACCACTCTCGTCCTCTTGTAACCTTATTACCGGGCCCTATAAGGTGCCTGGTCGAGACGCCACCGGCTTTCTAATTTTTGTTCGATCGTTTGGCCGCTGTGCCATACCGACAGACCAGACGCTGAATTTCACTTGTTGAGAATGAGATATGTACCGCGCCGTTGAGACTGCATCTGGTTTCGCTCTTGTGATTGAGCTTCTTCAACTTGTCTATCCGGATAAAGAAGCACTTGTCGTGACGGAACAGAAAATACTGGTACATTAGATTGGGAAATATTATTATATTATATTTAATTATAATTATACATATCATAGTATATTATGTTACCTGTAATTCTGTATTATTATTACAACTGCGTGCACGGTATTTCAGGCAATTTCATAAATTTGGTACCCACTTGATTCGTACACGCGTATATCACATGTACAGGCGTCGATATGTTGTTCGATTTAGCATTTAAATGGTAATTTAAATAACGAAAATTTATGTAGAATGAGATAACTATTTCCACGGGTCACCATCGTATCTGCGGCATCGCATTAATTATCGATACAAATTTTTTCACTCGAAACTAATCATCATGTTTATATCAATTAGCATATTAATAGACGAGAGAAAAATATCTCCATTCGTCTAAACCTCAGGCAAGATCGATTTTAAGGAACAAAATCGTAGAACAACGTCAATCATCATTTTTCCATTAGGCTACCTTCGCACAAATATTTCATCTCTGTCTGCGAGACAAAGTATTTTAACGGACAGTCGTTAGGATGCTAATAATTAGACGGTCTCGCATAATTTCATAATATGACGCATAATATGACAAGAAGGCCTAGCCCAATGTGTACCGCTCCGGGCTAGTCGTGGCGATCAATTATCGCAGTCTGACTCTAGCGACCGATGAGAAATCATTAATTTTTTTCCCTGCTAAATTTGAACGCGCCCGTGCTTCTATACTTCGACCGCCCAGTGCCACGGTAGATGCGTATACGACGAGGAAACGCGAGATTCCAGCGTGGATATTAGGTTGAGGTAATTACAGCCATTAGTTTGCGCATACATCAATTATCGATGACACGATGACATGAGTCTGCCGCTCGGAGGCATCCCTCACGATGAGAATGCTTGCGCCCTCTCCGGCTATACATCATCCACGTAAAACCGTTTCCCACTGCGCATCCGCGTGTCTCCTGTACTGTCTGACAATAATTCGGTCGACTGAAAGAAAGGTGCGCCAATCCAGCGGAAGAAAACGTGGATTACATTTGTTTAAAAATAGAAGACCTCTATATTTTACACGTAGCGTGCATGTAGGTCTTAAAATTTGTACAGAACTATCGTCCTGTTCCATCTCGGCGTCCCAGACCTCGTCGATAATTCACGACCCCGAGAACAGAACGAATATACGAGCCCCGTTCTCTTCGCCTGGATCAAAAGATTATCCGCGTCGGATGAAAAGCTCATTAGGCCGAGACAGAATTAGAGGCGCGTAACTAAAACACATTTAATGGCGGTCGGGCCCCATTTCCTTATCGAGTCATTAACAACCAATTTCCACGGTTCCAATTAGTCATGTCAGTTCGGAGGGACGGTTCACGATGTTACCGGTGTTTATTTGCCAATCGAAGTGGTTATATTTATCGTCGCCCCCCCCACCTCGAATCATAACAATAATCGCGGATCGCGATCGCAAAAATGACTCTGTGTACTCGATGTAGTCTTATTCCCGCGGCAAAAGCGAAATCATTGAACACAAATCCACTTTCTTACGTATCTCGTAGATTCTCTCGACGCACGATCGTCGACAGACGAAGTTTCCTCCTCATTTCCGGTACGCAACGTGTAATGCGTGTAATAAGAGTCGCGTGACTACCAATCACTGTCGCCGATTTAAAATTCTGACGGACCGGTTCGACGATATTAAACGATTTTCCCATGTTACCATTGCTGGAGAAAAGTGATCGGTACGCGTTAAATCGTATCAGTGTAATTGGCGAACGACCAGTTTCCCCGTATTTATATCCACCGGGCTGCGACGTAGAATTACTCTAGACTCGTCTAAACCGGTTCGATTTCCTGATATTTAATGGTCCCGCCGATCGAACGAACGGCACAATCATACTGCGACTAATTCCGAGTCTCTTGGCGAGTACTGCAGCCGGACATTTATCACGTTGTCTACGGCTGCTCTACGAAATTAGACGTCGAAAAAATAAAACGTTACGTTAACGTGTAATCTCGTTCGATCCTCTTTACTCTCAGGTAAAGGGGGAATCGCGTTTTCGACGCGATAGCAATTTGTATATGTATATCAGTTCAAGGATTCGGTATTATAGATTCCGTGAAAACAAGTGATAATTTCCGACGAAGGGACGGCCCTTTGTTGGGGTGAGAGAGTTTCGTCGATAATTAGAAAGGAGGCGATCTAACTCTTCGCTACGTGTACCACGAGGCGTTCCACGATACGAAACTGCCCCCCTGGGTGAATAAACCCATAGATATAAAGCATGGGCATCCAGTCGGGCACGCCATGCGATAAGATATAGGGAGACGTCGTACAAAGTCTCTTGGGACCAGTTGAGGTCTTAATTACTACCCTCTCATGCTGGAATGCCGCGTTATCGTGCGGTTACTTCTGTCCGCTCGTGTACGTTCACGGGTCGGACATTGAATTACACTTTCCTTTTTGTTGGACCTTTCCAGTGGGCATCAACGCTGACTAAACGTGTTAATTACGCGTGACACTCGAAGATTCTGTGGGGGAGATTACGGTTGACCTGGATATTTGGTAGTTTTGAATGGACGAATGGAAAGGATGGAGTAGGTATCGCCTAAAAAAAGTATATATGTATAAAAAAGAATGGTACGGTGTGAGAAAAAAGATACGAAAGTTAATAGCCTTGATTAACAAATGGAAGATAATGTTCGTTGTGTCGCGTTAAAAATTCTGTACAGTTCAGTACACCTTTGATGTACCTATTATGGATTCTTCGAAAAACGAGTACAGTCAGTACGCATACGCAACATTAATAAATTTCACGTCCAACTACATCAAATTGTGTATAAAATGCTGCACGACAATGTAATTAATAAACTATGCCCAGAGGTAGGTGCAACTTTGATCTCGAGTACAAGGCTTGTCAATGACCAGCTTTGATACGTCACAGAGGAGCTAACTTGATATAACATCGTGTTCATACATAGTGGAACATATTTTAAGTTATACTCTCATTATTCAAGCTCCATTTAGTACAAAACGTTCCTGTGAAAATCCATAAACTAGAGGGGACTATTATTTTTTTTTTAATAGCCAAGAGGCTAATCGATAAGGAGCATCAAACAATGGCTAAAAAAAAATAAAAAGTAATTCCCAATCTATTCGTCGTAGCCGACATCATCGACGACGCTAGTTGTATTTGCCCCTCCAAACGTGAATCCAGACAAGGAACACACGGGGAAAATCTATATCGTTCCAGACCTCTCGTCTCGGTGTGCTGCACTATGCTGATAAATGCGCACTCGACAGAACCGTTCACGATCGGGTCCAAAGTCGGTAATAGACAGTTTACATTCAGCAATTCTGGTGAACAGCGAAATGTTTAGCAGCAGTAACCGATCGTTACACCCACCATCCGTTTCACTGTATACAGACCTCTCATGAGTTACTCTGAATCCCCGATCGGCCAACATAGAGGTACGAAAATTTACAGGCTAACGGTCAAAGCCGTGCAAGTACCGATGGTACAGTGCGTCTCTGGTCCACTGTTTATACAAACATCCGCATGGGCGGTTCACTTAGTTTATCACGGGACGTGTAAAAAAATGATACAATTAGATTGTTTCCTGCGAAACAGCGATAAGTTACATCCGCGATATCATGATGAAAGACGGTCATTAAGACGACCGTTCTAACGAAGTTCTCCGAGAACTAGGGTTGAATTGTCTAGCTCTCGCGCGAAACGAAGTAAATCAGTTAAAACTTCGGCTTTCCCCCGCCTCGCTTAATTATGTACCGCCTATGCATTATGTATTTCACTTTCTTGAAGACTTCGACCGCCTCCAGAAGTTTGTCTTCTTTTGTAACTTTACTGCGAAGTTTCCAATTGTAATGTTCCACTTAAAATGAATTATCGATAACTTTTCCAAGGGTTTCCCTAGGAGATATGATGGTGGTCCCGACAGAAACGACGCAACTTTCGTCTTCCCGGCGAATCGATGAACAAAGAAGAAACTGGCTGAAGAAAAATCGAACCTATGATACGGACACTTTGATACTTCGAACGGATGATACCAGTCGAATGAGCAAGCGACCGCCGGGCTATTTTTACATCGGCCACGGATCTACCTTCCTGGATCGATGATCGAATCGGCGATCGTATTCATGGGCAGCCAAGAGGAAGTCTTTAGAGAGCTTCAGTGTTGCGGAGGTACGTGCATAAAAGTTTCTCGAAGATCACGACACATGCATACACACGCGCATATACAGGTACGACTCTTAGCATTTGAAGTTCTTCGAATTTTTGGTGGTTCACCGCCAACCAACGGCGAACCAAAAGACTTCAATGGAGCAGATGCGGGGAAAGGCCGTTCAGATTTCAGGTGAAAAGCCCGGCTGCACGTGCATATCACGGATCTTGGCTCGTTTTAGAAGCAGCCAGGCGCAAGTAAGGCACTTTGAAATGAGATAGGTTCGTTATTTTGATAGCCTTCTCGATGCTCGTCGATGCGTCCTCGATGCATCCACGATGCTTCGAGCATCGCGGAAACGGATTAAGCCGCGCTGCACCCAAGTTTCGCGAAATCGTGAAAAGTTTGCAGACTCCTTACGGGCGTTCCGAACGCTCGTTAAACGCTTGTAACTTGGTCGACGTTGGGTAGTTGCTGAAAGGATGGGGAAAAAAATGTCCATGAGAAGGACGGTAGCGATTGTTGAGCGATTTCTTCGTAATGCAAGAACGTAAATAATGTAATCTGTTTTATTGGAGAAAAAGTATAATCCATCGAATTGCAAATTTGAGGGATGATTCGTTTAATTTAATAACAGAGATCAGCATTTTAAGATCGCTCTACAAATTAAGTGTTTGAATGACCATGAAGATCGATAGGGGAATTGAAGGTATAACAAATTGTTGTTATTAAACTGGTTAACAAAATATATTAACCTTGCAAGGTGAGAATAATGCATGCTGTAGATATGCCCGCGGAAGCAGAGCTAAGGGCTCAACATATTGGACCGTGTACCAACACCGCCTCTCTCAGACATCATCTCAGGTGTGTAATTTATTAAAAAACAACCACCAGGAGCCGCGATAAAAAATATTGAAAATTTTGTCGGTAACGATATGTAGATAATCGGACATACCGCGCCATCTCGCGTTTGCTGCATTTTTCGCCGCTTTCCGCTCGCCAAAACCGAATTCCTGGATTACATCGTTAATTTTAACAATTGCGTTTTCTCGGGTTCTACTGCGTATTTTTTAACCGGACTTGTCTTAAATTAAAGCTACGGGCCATAGCTATATGCTCCTATATGCTCCCAGTTGTAACAATATGGCAAGTGTAGTTTAAAAGTTATTAAACAATTGAAAAATGGGCAAAAATACACTCGGGGTCGCTGCAATTATCTTAACTCTTGGTTGTTTTTTAATAAATGATATGTCAAATGAAAGGGAAACGAATAAGCTACACGATAAAAAATATCCCGTTGCTGTAAGTATATGCAGTTGGCCGTAATAATACTTTTAATTGTTTAATTGTTTATAACAAACCAACCACGCCTGGAATAGTTTTGGCACCTATTGGAGCTTAGACTTTTAGCTTTAAATTATGTTCCTTTTTCATTGTTATGTCTATTATGTAGAGAATTGCTCTGACTTAAAGTTACACCCTGATAATAACAAACTATTTATGTCCATCTAAAACTATTGATTGCACTTTTAAAAGTGCAGACATTATACTTAGTGAATTCTTGTTTGTTGCCCATTACGTTGAATTCGTATTAATGCTCGTATGCTTTTTCGTTAATGATATGTTTAAATGAGTACTGCAAAATTTGTACAAATGTATATATTTAAATATGAAGTTATAGTTTATGTCCTCCAAGCACATAATACAAATACTTTCGTGTCATATTGTAGAACATACTAAAAGCAGTTTTTGATTTACAATATTACATAATCACAGCTCGAATAACAATAGAAATATATTAAGAACGACATTAAACAAATATAATTAAATCAAAGTATGTTACAGCTGTAAAGTGTAGGTATAAATTTGCATAAAATTAGCCTTATTTTTGATCCTTTGAAAACAAGGTAAAATTATGAATGAAATGAAATATTTTCTTGCATTGTGAGATAGTACTGATAAATAAATAGACTGTCAATAAATATTAACTATCGCCACTTCCATCTTGGTTTTTTGTTTTCGTTGCGTGCAGTTTCGTACATTCCTTGATATCGTCACTTTCTGAGGACTCTGTATTTTTTACTGTATCGCCGTCAGATAAATCCTCGCAACGATTCTGAGAATCCCAGTCTGTTTTAACGTCTTCTTCGTGATCATGTTTTAAAACCTGAAGGGCCCTCGATTGCTCGTGCTCTAAATTGTTTTCTACCTGTGGAACCTCGGTTCCCTGTGACACCTGCAAAAAATTTTCAATCGATGTACTTGTACTTGTAAACGAACCATTATAAGATTTACGGAAATAAATAACAATTTCAAATAAAGAAACAGTACAATTAAGGAAAATGAAACTATGAATTACCTTAAGAATTATTTGTACAGGTTCCCGTTTTTCTATACTGTGTAACGAATTACCTTTTTCGCTGTCTTTCTGATAGCTAATTCCGAACCTCAATAATGGTCCTAATCCCAGATTAAAGGATGCACCAGATAGACAAAATGGTATCATCAGTATAACAAGGCCAACGCATAAGAATAGCATACATCTGACAATCCATGCATATGTCCATGGTAGATTGTCTAAAAAAATAAAAAGTAATTATTAAATTGGCTAAGATACTCGTGAAACAATCATTTCATTCTTACCTGTAGCATTACTTATAAAATGAGATATAACAGTACCCACATGTGTAATTGGGTGAAGAACAACAGTACTGATAAAATGTGATAATGCAAAGGCAGGTGTAACTTTTAACTTAGAATTGGACAGTACTGTTCTATAATATTGTTCGCAATCATCCTCGGCTAATAAAACGAGATTAATTTAAACAGTAGTTTGCAATATTGAAGGAAATGCACCAAAATAAAGAACACTTACAAAAGAAAGAAATAAACTTATCCCAAAAATTCATTTTATTCGGTTGACATGAAATTGGAATGCTTGAAAATTTCATCTGCGCTGCAGTATACTTAATTTCCGCCTCCTTCCAAAGGACGAATTTCAAATTGTGTTTAGTATTTACTATTTTGGGCAGGTTATATTGCCAAACTAATGTTACTTACCTGTATAAGTTGCCACCATGTCATAAAGAAACTCAGTACAAATATAACTTGTATAATAGTGAATATAGGAAGTCTTTGCCCCCATCTTATCATTCTAAGCGTCTGACAAACCATTAGCATGGCAAACAAAATTATAGCTCCATCGGGCTGAAACATTAAAATCCACAAACTCTTTTCTATATAAAAGTATATATGTACACATAAATATGAGCACTGAAATAAAACAGCTATGCGTACATGTTCTTGTACCATTTTAAGTACTCTGCCAATTGGTATTTGTAAAATGTCAAACACATACATAACTCCATCCATGTAGCTGTATTGCGGCTTTTTAATTATGTTACTCAAAATCTCATCGATTTCTCTCAATGATGTTTTACGGACATTAAAGTTTTTGAGTATTTCCATTTGCAAATGAGATACTTCGATCTCCAATGCTCCTGTTATTGATTCCTCATTCTTTTCCTATATCGAATAATAAAAACATAATTATTATTCAATATAATTACATGAATATATATATATATTTATTCCAATTAAGTTTTACTAATATTCTGTTACCTTAATATTAATATTTGATAATAACAAATTAATAAGCCGTTTGTAAAAAATTATTTCATGACTACCACAATGAACCGACGATTTAGATGACTCCGTTTCATCGTGATTGAGATTATCCTCTTCTATCTTATTTGTTACCCTGTAAATGTGAATACCCACATTATTTATACAAAGCCTGTAAATTTATGATGCACTACTATTTTAATTTAAATTATACATAAATTACATAACATACATACACAGCTACTTGCGTATCTTTAATCATCGTTTTACTTTGTTTATCATAAAAAAATGAATGTGGATCTATTATCTCTTCCGTATTTCTGTAAATAAATAGATATTGTTTGCAGTATCAGTATGATAATAAAAATGTTTTCATTTACGGTATGTAAGAAATATAAATGATTCTCACGTTAACTTACAATGGATCCTCGAAATAGTTTTCGTCTTCGTAATGAGCAGTTACGATGCCGTTAAAAATATGAATGAATAGGAAAATTAATTGCCAGGAATTCTTCATGATGTTGACAATAGTAATAGCAATTTTATATTCCAATAGCTGCACGACTAAGATTTGTATACTGTTCTAAAAATATTTATGTCGTCAATTGTTCTGTAACCTCTTTTCTTGTTATGTCTCTCTGAATAGGCGTAGTATATACATGCAAAAACATATTTTAATGATATTTAATTCGTGTATTAAACTTATATTAACAACAAGTGGTTTAGTTTAAACTACAAAAATCCGTGAAACCCACACACCGGTCAGTCATACCATACCATAGTAACCGAAACGCATTACTATATATAGTATTACACCCTACAATCGATTATCCGATGGCGTTAAAGATCAAATGTATCTGTAAATAATTATTTTATTAACTACTACATCTATCTTTAATAATATTATATCCACACTGCATATATAAATTCAATATCCTTGCAATATCTTCATATTACTGATGCAGTTGTGGTATTTAATTAGTCTCCAGTTTGGTACATCTTCTGGAAAGTTGGTACAATACTCAGTGCATGCGAACAAGCTAAAAAGTTACTATCGTACTTCCTGTTTCTGATAATTATAAATATTGTGAAATAACAAGTCGCATGTACAGTTCTCCCGTCTTTTTTGTTTACTTTATTGTTGTACAACCCGAACTCTTATCATAAGAAAACATTGTTGTACATTGTATACCAAATGGAACTCTACGAATACCTACTAAAATATTTAAGTACGAAATATTTGAATATGCCTTTAAAATTATGAAGTGAAACCCCGAAAATAAGTGACTATTATTAGTTTATGGTTATATATAAAGATATAGGTCCATATGTATATAAAGACCATATATTTCTGCAGGTCTATGACGCATTATCTATAGAAAATATATAGTGATGCAAGCGTAATGTGCATTCTTATGCGCATAAAGGATCTACGGTTACTCGTAATTCATGCTGTAAATTAAAATGGAAGTTTTAAATCACTTCGATCACATCGATGAAAGGTAAACTGTTTATCTCATATATTACCTTTGAAAAACAAATTCTTTCTTATTCTACGTAAATATCGAATAGTTATGAAATCCTAAGAGTATAATCCTTATACTCGAGGTTACGTCTCGTACAAAATAATATTGCTTTAATTATGTTGTTTAAGAAATTCCTAATTAGGTAAGTTTTCCTTTATATGTGTGTTTACTAAAGATCTAATACTTTGCAGTGTCGACGAAAATACGATTAGCAGTGACAATGTCGGTGTTGTTTTAGAGGAGGCAGAAATAATAGATTGCGATACAGAGATAGAAGCTGTAACCGAGGAGAACAATATTCAGTACCAATTATGTGAAGTTAACAGGAACGATAATGCAGTGGCATATCGGGTGGTGCAAGTTGGTGACAATCAGTCGAATAACACGGAATTGTCAATAGCGGCACCTATAAATAACACAGTTCAAGTTCTAACAGCACCCCTAAATGGACAGTTTTATGTACTTAGCAATAGTAACGATGTAGTTACTACAGAAACTGCAAGAACAGTTGCTCCACGTGTTAAGCTACAAATAGATAATCCACAAAATATTCTTACCAACATTAAAAAGGTAAAAATGACTTATTTATATAATACAAAAGTAATAAGAATTACTAAACAATATTACTTATAAATATAACACAGAGAGACGAAAGGCGGAGGGTAACCCATAATGAAGTTGAAAGGCGACGTAGGGACAAAATTAATAATTGGATTTCGAAGTTGGGGAAGCTCTTGCCAGAGTGTGAACAAAGTACAACAGGAGATGCAGATATAAAAACAAATTTCGAATTGCAGGTAGTGTAGTGTACAATTTTTATATATTTATGTTCTATGCATCAAAAATTTATTTTACTGTAAGCATTTGCAATAAATCGTTTGCTTGCAGAGTAAGGGTGGAATCTTAGCAAGAGCATGCCAATACATTACAGAATTAAGAGATGTGCAAGAAAATTTCTCACAGAGTTTAGATGAAAATGCTCAATTGTTAGAGGAAGCCAAAACTTTGAGGCATGTTGTAAATCAATTAAGGAAGGAAAATTCTGAATTAAAAGGTCAAATCTCGAAAAGTACAACCTACATACTTGGTACTTAACTGTCGCTATGTACATAATAGATCAATAGTACACAGTAATAGATATGAGTCTTTGTTGAATATATTTTCTGTGAGTATGGTTTCACGCATAGTATATTACTTCCAACTGTAAATGTAAATTGTAATATGTAGGAAGCATATGGAATTCAGTGCAATAAAGTAATAATAATATAGTAATTATAAAATGTTTATTTACATATATTTAACTGAGTATATATTTATATTTTGAAAACAATTGTAAACATATTATGTAATTTCAACTGTACATATCATAAACAATAATTATTTATAACGTGAACAATCGAGCAGAGGGGGGGAATTTATTACTAAATCATTAAATTAGATATACAAATATACAAAACATAGTGCTATTCAATCAATAATTAATTTTTCATCGAAAAGTTACATATCCGTCAATTTTTAAGTCTTTTATTGCCTACAACATCTTAATGTTTCTGCTAACGAAGAGTCCTAAAATATTTACACGTACAATACCTACTTATTTACAAGAAACAAAGCGATACATTATTGTATCAATTACTTTTTTTTAACGTTTCATAGTGCAATTTGCGCGTACATCTTGATGATATATGGTTACATAATTTACCAACCATTAACATGCACGCGCAATGATATATATCAAATACAAGAGAAAATATATGCGTGTACACATATATGCAACAGCTTAAACTGTTATTACTGTAACGCCTAGTAATATATATTATTGCTTCGATGCATATCATTTTTCTGACGTTTGTATAGAACAATTGTCAGAGTAACAATACAAATTTTCCGATACGTATCTATAGAAAGAATAAATATCGAACTATTAATCACGTATTTACCAAGTTGTATATCTTTGTCAAGATATGTAGAGCATGGTCAATGTAAAGATGAAACTACATATCACGCTAATTAAACTACTTTTTTTTTCATTGTTTAATTCATCCTGCAGATATTTGTAATATTACTCTGATAATTTACTGAAATTTTATTCATTTACTGATGTAAGTGAAATGCAATGGATGAAAACTTCTGAGTTGTGCAATATGCAGTACTATCGTTTCAGCATATACAGTTAACACGAGATACTCCTCTCTTTACTTTTAGTCACATTTGCCATTATAGTTCCCCTTACATAGCAATGCATATAGAGAAATTGCGTTAGAACAAATTAATTTGTCCTATGAAAATAAGTTTTAAATCAGTTAGGTCCAGCAACAAATGTATCGCTCCTAGTCTACACACCAGTGGTTAATATTCTCTGTACAGTTAAGTAGGAATCATGCTCTTTCACTTTATCATCATATTGTCCTCGTCATATAGTAAATACGATGCCAGAAAATAAGCAAAAATATACTTCTGTGTATTGTTTATGTTTCTCAAATGTTTCTTTCTTTGTTCGCCTTTTTTGGTCATGCAATTACACCCGGTCCAAGACAAAGAATAGCGACTAGCGACTTTTTTCTGAACGTATACTGGATTACGTACGCGCTAAGATGATGAAAAACGGCAGAAAGTAACGAAGACATATATTGTAACATATTGGCAGTGTTGAAAACTTTCACAATCGGTGGATTTGCTTTCCAAAACATTAATTTGAGTCGTGCGCGATGGCGAATTTCAGAAAATGTGCACGATCTTTTGTAAAATTTGTGAAATTTTACACACAAAACACAGAGGTTTTTGCTGGTTGACTGGCTTTCATCACGATATCCTCGTAATATGTTCTGTACAAGAGTAGAAAAACTTGAAAGATATCTCAAATGATTTCTTTTTCCCCTTACAAACTGCTCCAGCAGCAGTAAAAAAAGAAGGCTTGATATGCGAGTATTTACATGTTTAATCGTAATCTGTATAGTTAATACTGTCGCTCCGTAACTGACGTAGAAATACATATCTCCGTCCATTTACCAAAAACTTTAAAACCTCCGTACAAACTACGATGAGTATTATGATTTACTGCGTCAGATCTAGTGATGAAAATCGTGAGCAGTAAAAGTATGTACCACGAAACGCTTGAAGATTTTGCATTCTATGAATATGAACTGTGATACGTTTCGCTTCACTGAGAGAGAAAGATTCGGTGGATAATGTTTGTTGTCGATGTTGTTTCTCTTTATTTTAGTGTGCGTTCTAGAAGAGCCTATCTAAATGGTTATCGAACCTGGAATATATTTGTAAGATCCGTCATTCTGTAAGATCTCTACTATAGCTATCTATAGCGAACTTCAGTTACACTTGACCTATACTTTTCTCTCAGTGCTACCCTCATACCAATTCGCTCGTAGATCTCTGAGAAATATTCCTCAAAGCATTCCTCAGTCAGTCTTTATTACCATAAAAACACATGGCTATTACTAATCCATTCATTGTTTACAACATACAAGCAGTTGCATTTCGATAACGCTAAAGTTTTATCACTGTTTTTTTTATGCGATTCTGTGATAAGAGTGACTAGTACTTTCTCTTTAGTACCTCAAAAGCTTTCTATCGGCTTTATACATATACATATGTTTAATAATAAGTGCATCCATTTTCCTAGTTTATGCAATTTCTCTCCCGATTATACATTTTAACACGATCCGCCGTCGCAATACCCGTTTCTCTGCCTTCAATCACTGGAGCTTTTTTCATGATGCTCCTCTCCCACAATTAATAAATATTCGTTTTTTGTTATCTAAGATATTTGCATTAATGTTGCTTGTACGCATTCCCCCCCTTTTCATGAATTTGTAATTACATTAATTAATGATACCTCCTGTGGCTTTACCTTAAACGGACAACGTTTATCATTTACTAGAAAGAACTAACAAGTGGTAATACCTTCTCACTCCGCAATTGCAAGACAGAGTGTAGCATCTAAAAGAATCTTTTCTCGAGGCAGTGAAATAAATATCGTCAACGATGCAAAGTTATACCATTTTTCGTTTCTTTTCACTGAACTATATGTGTTTAAATTAAAATCGGATCGATGTAGCCGTGGTGCTACACTTTTAGCAGGACGTATCGGTGTCGTCGGGTCGACAACGGTCACGATAGAAGCATTAGAGATTAGATAAATTAAATACCTTCGTTCCATACATGTGACAAGCGCTTCCTATCGTTTGCTTTCGTCTGGATAAAAAACGAATATGATCACGATTAGATTACCCGAAGATTCTCAGCCATCGACACAAAACGAAGAAAATCCGAATGAATCATTTAAAATTTAAAGTAAACTATTTTTTGACATTTCTTATTCGTTGAAGCATAGCTGTAAACAAACGATTAAGCGCTTCCCGTGATATTTTTACAAATCAATGTATGGGACGAAGGTTGGCCTGTCTCAGGACAGATGAAGTCGAGTACTTTTTTTGCTGCTACCAAACGTGAACCAAGTGCCAACTTTACGTCCTAACGAGTTTGTCGTACCTTGCCCGACCATTGTAGCCATTTCGTAAGCGGACTCTCTTTTATATGTTTTGTCTGTAATTATTCAATTCAAGTGTTTTTTAAACTTTTTTGTTTGTTTTTTATTGATTTTAATTTTTTGTTATACAAATGTAAATAACACTTGTGTTACGTACTGCGAGGTTTGATTGGCGGTCTGTTTTGTTGTCTTGATGCCGCGAGCCTAGCTAATTGCTTGGCCGCAGTGGGGAATTCCAATCCATCATTTCTATCTTGAGCGACCAGTCGTCGTTCCTCCGCCATGGCTGCCAACCATTGACGCTTCTCTTCCGCTGTGCGGCAGCAGAAGAGCAGCCATTTATCTCTGACACAGCTGTAAACTTTTAAACAGTGTCTCACTGTTACTCCAAGTTGGTGATCTGTGAACCAGATGTGAATAATTTATCATTTATATTTATCTTATGGTTATAAAATAGATAGCCCGTTGATAGCGTATGTTAGTGTTGTGCAAATTACCTTTCCCATCCGGAACATCGATCACCTCGCTGGTGTCGAGATAAATTCGCCCTTTATACACGTAAGTGTTTCGCTTTAAAATGTCCTTTTTGCAATACACCAATTGGTGATCGAATAAGAAGAGGGTAATGTTGTTTGTCCACATGCCGGTGGTGACTCTAACTGCTTCACCTTGGTAGATCAATTGGGACGAAACTTCTATGAGATCTTCGCCCTATAAAATTTAACGATATCGTTAGAAACATCTGGACGCAAGTTCTATTACGGTTAATGGGCGTGAAAATTAATTACACACCTCCCATCCTTCGACTCTTAATTGCCACGAAGCCAATTTCTCAAGGCTTTCCATTCGCCTCTTCCTTTCGTTAATTAGCACAGCAACATCTCGCATCGCTTCAAGGGCCTCCTGAATTTTATGATAATCCGGATGGTCTGCTTTTGTGTATTTCAATAATTCCGCCAGTTGAAGCGGATACTTGCATATCCGTTGCACAGGCGTTAATAAATAACCATCCAAAGGTATTTCTATCAAGCCTCGCATTAATCTACATGCTTCGAAGAATTTGCTATATCGATTGTGCTGATACAATTCCTGCAACGTTGCTGTTGCCATTGGGTGACTGTTGCAGTACTCCGAATACATGCGAAATCCTGCCCTCTGAAACAACGTGGATCATTATAAAATTACAAAGGCCATTATTATTATTGTACTTTTTATCGATTAAATCCAATCAAATTGCTTACATTATTGAGGAAACATTCGCCGACGCAACTCTTGTGCGGAGTATTCCAGTCGACCCGAGACTCCAAATCCTTCAAAAATTCCGACTGGAAGTCTAACAGCTCTTCGAGATTAATAAAAATCGTTTCTATCTGCTCCTCGTTGAACATATCCGTTCGTCGTCGGCATTCGGCTATGTAGCCTTCTGCGACGTCTCTCAAAATCTTCACGAAATCTCGCTCAGTTTGAACCAGCTCGCGAACCACGCTGGTTCTAACTTGCTCATTAGACAACAATGAAATGCTTGTGCGTCTTCTTAGTTGCGAATTGGAAGTACCCCCGGAGGCCATCGCCGCCAAACAATCCTCGACAGTGTCTTCCTGGCTTACGCGTAACTGTGCATATCAAATCGATCCGTAGTTTCCACGCAAACGTTCCAAGTTCTTTCTGTTTTTTATAAATAATTGTACAGAATAATGAATAACTTACCCGAACGAATGCGGCCGGAAACCAGCCATGCTCTCCTCTACAGCTACCCCACCACCAATCTTTGTCCAAGTTGTCCAAAACGTCTATCACATCGCCAGCACGAAAAGCTAGCTCCTCTGGTTCCATTGCCACGTGGTCCCAAACAGCTTCGGCCAAAATTACGACCTCTTCGTCCATCGTCTGCTCGAAGGACTTTTTTCTGTCCGTCAAGGAGGCGATGGAAGATTCGGAATCGGACATCATCTCATCGTCAGACGTCCCACCTCTTCCGTCCTGTTCGTCCTCCGAAAGAACGTTCCCACCGGGCAATCTCGCGCCTGATTTACAAACAAAAACAACGAATATTATTTTTGTCGTAGATACGAACGATCAGCTCAAGTTTAGAAGAATTTTGTTTCCAATATATGTCTGTTGCTGGATCGTTAATTGCTGTGGTTTCATTCGTTTCTAGATCTCTTTTTTAATGGGCTAATTATTTACGATTTTTTGTAAAAACAATCTTATTGCGAAAAATCACCCTGTAAGTATCCATCGTAGACATTCTGGCGTTGGCAGCGGAAGGTTAAAAAATCGTTTATCACGTTTCATCAGGAATGTCGGAGGGTGTAACTATCTTTCTCGCAGAGCTTCACGAAACATGTATACTATGTGTACAAAATTATACAATATCTTTTCAAGGATGATAAAGGCCCAATTTATTTCTTATCATTAAAGTGGTGTTTCGTGAATCTCTCTCTAAGTACTTGCTTTTCTACTTGCACCTTGCAAAACAAAAGCGTATTCACAGGAAAGCAATCATTAAAGAATGAAGATATCAACACGTTTAATACAGGACTGTTCCGCATTCCTTAGTGTTAAGAAGTCTTCTTACAGGTGCGTTCTGTTACAACGGTGAATGCTTTAAGATTCTTTACAAAGGGTGCATGCTAATTCAGAGCACTGTCCGGTAAGTGGTGGTGTCTAGAGAGTCAAACTGGGTACCATTGGAGTAGAAACAGTGTGCACTAACTTCGTCAACGGGTTCGCTACCAGTGTGTGAGTGTACTTTCGTACCAAGCAAACAAGCAATGTGCTCTAAAGCGAAAAAAGTGATCATACATTTCCTTCGACGATGCATCGATATTCAGATAACATAGAGTAAATAAGAATTCGGTGCAAGAACGTGTCAATGATTCAACGTGTAATTGTAACAATTCTTTTATTAATCAAAATGTAACGAAAAATAAAATACAATCGATTACTCATTTGCTTGGGATGAAAGGATGGGAAGTACTTTATCTACGTTAGAACTCAAACAGTATCAACGAGTGTGAATCGATTCTGAATCGACAAATGTTAGTCTTACCTGCAGTTTTGGTGCGCATCAGTGGTGATAGCTGATTGATACCCAGTGGCTGGCTAAGTGAACGCCTCAAATTTGTCCGAGAACTCCTCCCTTTCGCGTTACTGGGACCAGAATAAAATCGTCATTAATTTTCCTCTTCGTCTGTACACGTTCGAATAGAGGTTCAACAAGCTTGTATTTACGTAGAAGCATCGATACAACATTCAGCAACGAATTACAATAGGTAAATATATATATACACACGACAAGGTATACACTGTATACAGAGTGGTTCTGTAAGCTGCCCTACCCCCAAAAGAATACATGTTTCTTCAATTTTACGCAACATTTTCACAGATAGATAGTGACGCGTGGTGTTTTTCTTTTTGGTTCGTTTAGTGAAACTGTCTGGTGTTCGAAAGTTTTGTTTTATTTTTTAAATATTATCGAAATTCGTAGATTAATGATTAATTATTCCAGAATATTTTAATGATAATTTAATATGGATATATTAATAAATTGAACGAGATATAAAAATAAATATTAAATTGAAAAAAAAATAATGTTCAGATTATTAAGAAAGAACAAAAAATGGTTCAGGGTGAAAAAAATCAAAAGAACCACTCCGTACATTGTCACGCGTGACAGACCAACTGTTTTACGAGGAAAAATTAAAAGAAATTGGTTTGTTATAATACCCGTCTACCTACCACTATTCTCCCTCGATTTACTGGAAAGGTTCGAGAATAAAGAATTTAAATTTCGTCAAGGACAATCTTTTAAGGAGTTGTTTTGATGATATTGTAATGTCGTGCTATGATTCGTCTCGTTTAGAACAAAAAGTATAGAAAAAAATGGACGGAAAGAAAGAATAAACATCGTATCGTTTGAGACAACGTCCGGTTCTCAAGAATGGATGACACGGTTCAAGGTTGAGAACAAAAAATTAAACACCTAGATCTTTCCATAATATTTTTCCGCGTCAACATTCGTTGACTAACGACGACGATATGCTCGAGTATTTGCACTGAAACTCAAGCAATCGCCATCTATTCCCTTTATATTAAGAATATTCTATGGAATTTCCTATAACACCACATTTACAAAGTCATCGAAGCATCTCCAACCCTATGCCTCCCCCCAAACGTTAATACGATAATAATAATGATAATAACCAAACCCCCAAGCGTATAAAAAGATCATTTTCGTAAATGCCGTCGGCGATTGCTCCAAGTTTACAGTTTTCACGTTACAATTGACCCTCGCTCGCAGATGGCAAAAAGTCAATGAGGCATTTGTGATAAAGGTGCGAAAGCACGGGACGGTTCGCGATCATTAAACGCACCTTCTTAGCGTAACGATGTCGTGGGAAGAGTGCCTCGGACTGAGTCTAGGAGGCCTCGTCTTGATCGGCGACGGCGTCGAGAGCATCCTTCGGTAATTGTGCGCGTGGCTGTAACCAGACCTCGTATCCCACTGCAGTAACCTCTGACCTCCTAAATCGCTGTTCGTTCTTCGTACATGCTGGTGCCTTGGCGTACGGCTCTGCAGGTCCGCCTGAAAGTATTACATCCGCTCGTTAACATCGACGCATTCGACGCCCGTTCGTTGTGGCAAGCGTTGATGCGATTCTTCGGGGCGTGTGACGTTAAGCCAGTCTTCCATAAAATGGCTCGATCATGGAGCAAGCTAAGTACCGTCCCCATTGCTGATCAGATTTAACATGGTTCGTGGATGATTGTTAATGCACACAGACAGACACCCATACGTTGATGTAATTATTGTGTTACGATGGGGAATTGATAGCCTGAATTTTTGGATTAGTCTGTACACGAAGGTGTTAGGGGAGCCATGCTGTATTGTATTTACTCACTTTATTCGCCACACTTTTACATCTTCGATACCAATGTATCTTGCGAACTTTGAAATACTTTCTCTTAATTTTGGAGTACATGGGACACGGCATACGTCGACGAGTTCACAGATCAGAGACACGAATTCGTGACGCGCTAACGAGTAAACGAAAACAGATTTGCGAGTAGCGAACACTGGTACTTCGGCCACCGAGCACGGTTCCATAAATCGTGTACGTTCGTGTGACGGTCTCGGTATCAACTAAACAGGACTGCGCTTCCTCTGCTCGTATCCTGACTAATCGCGATATATTCTCCGGCCGCGTATCAACCACTGTCGGTCTGCTGTACGAGCATGGCTGAATCGTACACAAACGTGAGTAATACGAGTTACTGTGACGAAGGAAACAGTCATACGTGCGGCTCGATAATGATTACAAATGCGGGACGCTCTCAATAGCAATTATAAATCATCGACAATGGAAGTGGGGGGAGGAGGAGGACCATTGTGCGGCTCGCGGATTGATATTGCGCAGAAATAGAACAAAAGCGGTGAAACGTATTTTAAACAACCACAATGTAGGGACTGCTTTTACACCCATCGAAAGCAGAAGCATTTTTTTTGTTTCATCCTCGATGATCCTCGATATCTATTATAATTCGTGTACTTATTTATCAGCCTGCAGAAACCCAGCCGTTTTTAGTACAATAGCAAACGTAGAGTGTGCTTTGTATTCAGAATATTAAGTGAAATATGAATTGATGCAAATTTGTAAGGCCCCTAATTATTTAGCAATGCCAAGCATAGACAAATATGTACATACAGTGACGTACGAACAACTTCTGTAGCGGTCGCTGTTAGATAGCGTTTGTTAATGATGAACACGAAGATCCCATGTAGCAGAATAAACGAGGGCAAAGAACGATAGTCTTTACCTTAAATTTGTCGATCAGTATCTGGTTGATGAGCTCGGACTGGGGTCGTGATTTGTCGGCGACTCGCCTACGAAGAGCTGGCGGGCTGTCCGTCTCGTCTTGGACATCCGTGTCGTGGGACTCTGAGCTATCACCACCCCCCATCATTCCACCACCACCACCCCCAGTCAATGCTCCACCAGATACCATCTATATCGTTCACAATTTACTTCGTTACACGTCTAATCAATGTTAGATCTTTTTCGATAGGGACTCCGTCGACTGATGCGCGGCTTCTTAGGAAATTAATTGTACAGGGGAGGGGTGCGGGGGTAAGTTTCATGGATAACGTAAAGGTTGAAAATATTTTCGACGCGAAGAAGATTGTCTAAAACGCCATACGTGTCGTTAGTTTGCTTAGATTTGTAATTTAAAACTCCTTTCTTAGAAACTGAAATATGAATACGTTCTAATTATTGTTAAATTTATGCGTTACTCCATACCTCGATTTGTATTCCGCTGTCTCCGCTGTTGCATTTCGCGTTCCTAGCAGCCTTGCTGCCTTTTTTTCTTTCCTTACTGCTCCTCCATACAAGGGGACCAAATCTGTGCAAAATCAATTCTGCGTTTAATAACCTTCGTCCGATTTGCGGAATTAATTTTTCCACGAAGGGACGCGAATTCTAACGAAAAGTGGAGTAAAAAAAAAAAGAAAGCGAAACTAACCGGAATTTCTGGTCATTACTGGTGTCTTCTTTATGTTGAGGAGTCTGCTCCGACACAGTCGGCGGTTCCCTTTCCTCCTCCTCGTCCAAAGGACCGGATCCATCGTTATCTTCGGCCGGACACTCGCCCTCGTTGCTTTCCTTGCTGCCCTTTTTGTGGAACCTCAAGGAGAAGCTCTTTCTAAATTTCTGCAGAACGCTTTCCTGCTGGCTCTGCGTGCTCGAACGGGGAGGATTTTGTGCCCCGGAAGCGGTCACGATATTGCCACTTAGGTTAGAGGACTGCTCTTGAAGACGTGAGTGGGAGACCAAGGGAATTGTTGCCTCTGCCAGAGGATGCTCCGTCGTTACGTGACCTGTTGTGCCCTCGTCCTCTTCGTCTCCCGACCACTGTCGGCTGTTTCAACAACATGAACGAACATTACTTCCGAGCCTATCCATTATCGCAACATATTTTTACCGCTTATCCGCATTACAATTTTCGCAATCGTTTAATTTCCAAATTACTTCTATTCAACATTTTTTTACCGTTTAATAATCAATTGCATAGCAACGGTTGCTATACCATTAAAAGAAGAAAAGTCCTATTGTTCGACAATTTTTCAGGCACCTCATATACATTCATGTGATGCGTACAGGTGTCGATCGGTTCGATTATCTTTTCAATCGAGGACCCATTGTGACCGTGAGTCAAAAATAATTTACGGGCCGCAGGAAACCGAACAACGATCCTTCCTGTGGCGCGGAGACCACGGGAGACGCGGGTTGTAAAATTGACAGATCACGAAGGTACCCGTGGCAATTTATGCCGCCGAGCCGAAGAGGTTCGGAAGAGTGCAATAGAAGTAACAAAGTCACGGATAATTTGTACGTTCGTTACTCTTCGGAAACGGAAACCCGCGGTTGAGGAATGTTTCGAAATTTTCGCGAACGATAGAACGGAACGTAGTGACCAGTCGCAATTCCTCGAAACAAGAGTGGGCATTATTATTTGTGGAATACGGTTGATGATTCGACGGTGGAAATCGTGAAACCGATTCACGTTTCTTCATGGAACAACGTAGAATTTAATATTAATACGTTTAGCAACGAGGAAAAAAATGTGATAGCCTGGCTGAAAGATTTTATACAGAATAGAATATGTGGCGTGTAACTGTGACTTCAAAGAATCAAGGAAATTGAGACGCGTTTAGTGGACTATTTGCAAAATAGTGTCACGTTATTATTAAACACCTGTCGTTCTGAACCGTGCTGCGACCAAGACAGAATCTAAGTCTGTTTTTAAAACTTCCATCGTGCTATTCAGCAAGAGATTTGTATAAGGTTCCTGTTTGAAAGGAGATTGATTGATTTTAAAAAAACATCTTCCTTTTGTAATTTTTTTCCTATCTTAATCAAACTTCTGATTGATTTTCTTTCTCCCTCACGCACTTTAATTTCACGGTACTGAGGACTTTTTTCACATTGAACATGGAAAAACCGTAAATAAGCGCGGGGGCCACAGTCGTTAGGAAGTTTTATTTCTCCAAGCTACGGTCTCTCATGTGCTCGAGGTTTTGAGGCAGATTAATCAGAAACCATTGAGGAATGTCACATACCACATCATCGAGACGATTTCGATCGACTTCTTTTTTTCTCTTCCAGATTAATGCTCATCCGACGTGTTTCATTGCTTCTTGCTCGTCTAACATTTTATGCTTCTCCCGGCTCCAGTTCTGTACGCGCTTTTTCTTTCTACTACGTGGAACTTCTCGTGAGAAACACCCGAGCACTTTTTACATCACTTAAAAACATCTCAAACGCAAAAAGTTCGAGCAAAACCAACGGTGGACGCGATAATTATTTCAGTCAAGATCGCATCTTGAAGAATCAGTAAAAACTCGTTCCCGACTTAGCACAGCACCAAGAAAATCCACATGAAATATTGAAAACAGAAAGAAAAAACGTTTCTTTGTGAACAACTTTCGATTTGTACGATTCCACTTTCAGATAACAAAATTCCCAAGATTATTCGACGCACGAAGAACCACTTGCAACCACTTTTCGACAGGAAATGCGTCGAGTGACGGTCTGCAGACGACTGAAACCTTCGGCCGGTATACCGAACCACGGCTATGTGTGCGTGCACGCCCGTGTGTACGTACCGTAGGCCTATAGAATTCGTAACATAAAGATATTCATGGAAACCTTCTTCCTTCCGGCACACTAGAATTTTTATTCCAAGACAAAAGTGTGCCGTTGCTGCTCCACGCTCCAACGGAGAACCGTCACTTGTTGATCACCCATGATATAATCAGGTGCACGCACATACTCCTTTGTAATCCTTTCTTTCATCGCAAGAACACAAGTTGCACTTTACACAAACGTTTAATAAAAAAAATCCAATTATTAAACACACTCGTATAACTCGAAGCACACCTGTGAACTTGATCACAGGAAGGATAAAGAATAGTTAACACGTCAAGCACTCCAATTTTTCTTGCTGTTCCCTGAAGTATCGATCAATTACAGTGTGATAGCAATTTGACTATATTTCGTGGAATCGTAAACAGATGTGCCGCGTGCGAAAGTACGAAAAGCACTTTAAGAAATCAGAAAATCGGCCGGGACCAATGCGGCGGCAAAGGAAGTGCATTGAACGACGAACCGCAGCCGACTGAAGGCTCCGTCAGTCACACAAATTCAGTCTCACGTGTGCCCCGTGTATATGCACGCCTGAGTTCGGGGTTTGTGTGCCAGTGCACCTCGTGAACTCTTCTGAGAACAGATTTCAAGGGTCGCTTCAGGTATAAACCGACACGCCGAGGGTTGCTAGTCGCCCCCACTACTCGGCAATGGCTCTTTTTCGTTCGTTCGTTCGTTCTCTCCTTTCACTTCGTTTCACCCTCGTTCCGTATCTCTTTCCCTCGCAAATGTCCAGATCGTGGGCGGAAGAGGAACGACCAAGGAGAGACGTCGGTCTCCACAAAAGGTACCATTTATCCATTGTAGTGACAGTGGCCCGCTGACTCCACTCTCGTTTCCCTTTTAATGGACGGAATTTTTACTCTCCCACCGTGGTCGTGCCATCTTCCACGTAAAAATTTGACACGGCCCACCAAACTCGAGGTCTTTGAGAACTCCGCTAATATCCGTTGTAGTCCACCTACCTCCTTTTGTTCCCGCGTTTACTTCTTTCCCTTTGCGCTCACACATCCACGGAATCGGCACAGCAATTCATTCTGCGCTTCCACAGTTTTTAGAGAAATCGCGTCGACGACAGGTCGCTTTTATTCTTCGGGGGCATAGGAACTTCTCGAGGCATACATTTTTCTGATTACACGAGAAATCGTTTTTTCTTTTTTCAAAGTTCTCTGGGCTTTTTTAATGTACGAAATTCAACAGGGTGTTACTGCTTTTGTAGAGAAATAACGACAATGAGAGTGCGACGTTGCAAACGAGGTAGATGCGAATTTCTAATCGGTCAGTCTGAGAAAAGTCGTTGAATTTCCGCTAAACGACGCGACGCCTGTAGGCTTTGGTCACGTTTGCAATATTATTATCCTCTATGATATATTATTCTCTGCAAGCTCTCCTGCCGATTTCGCGATTTATTACTTCTACGCGGGGAGGCGCGTGGCGCGGATAGAATACATATAACTTTCCTTTTTATCGATCTATGTACAAATCTTAGTACCGGCATGCGTGGGTGATACGCATTGCACTCTCGCAAGTGTTACGTGGGCGTTCGAACGAGCTCGATACGGTTTTGACAAGAAACCGATCGTTAATTTGCAGGATCATCGATCAATTTCAAGTTTCTCCTCGATTCCTTTGATCTTTCGGAGACGTTTGAACTGTATTATAGGAGTGCACTGGAACGGTTCGATTGCAAATGCCGGAGAGTGTTGTAATAAAAACTATTATTCTCCACGTCCCGTTTTTTGTTGACTTTAAAGGCTGCATGCCAAAACTGCATGATCTATTTTTGACAGATAAATTTTGAAGACGGGTTGAAACTTTCCGGGGGAATGCCAGTAAAGAGAAACTTCATCTTTCTTTCACGCGTCTGGTGGAAAGTAGGAAGTTTTCCGACGTCCGTGGGAGTCCGAGGGTGAAGTTTCTTTTCTGAATGGATTGCAAGATGAGCTGAGACCGCGGCACGACCAGAAAATATTAAAAGATCATGTTCTTCGTTAGCAGGATCTTAAAAGGCACCGTAAATTGTTGCATTCATTGTGTATTATTAATTAATGTGAGAGGTAGGATTATGTATATTTAGTCTTAGCAAATTAGTATCACGTAGAAGAAGTTCAAATTTGAAGCTGTAAGCAAAAATTAAATTTCCAGGTTTAATTAGTTTAGCAACTCTATTTTTTTTTTTTAATTTTGATCTGAAGATTTGAATTATAAAATTTTATTTTTTAACTTTTAAATCAATTTTACGTTAATTCATTATTTCACAATCTGATATTTGAATTACACAATTATATTTGTAATAGTTTAAAGAACATTCACGTGCACCGAATAGTAACTTTGTGGGGCTGAATTTAAATGAAATCAGTTCACTGCATTGTGTTAGCAATCGGTCAACTAGATTTGAAGATATCATGTCAGCCATGCCAGAATACATGATTTCTAGAAAAAAATGTAGGATACATTTATTATCTGTAACTCTGTTATTTTTACGAAATCCCGTATACCCTTTGACGCGGATATTCTCGATGATATGTACTTTAAGAAAAAAAGAGAAAAGTCGACGTTTCCAAAACACAAATACCCCCTTGGTGCCGACTAATTTACAGTAAATAAAGAGCATCTAGTTGCTCGCAAAACATTAACGAGGGTAGTTTCATGGCGAGACAGACCGGAAGTGAATGTACTCTTCCGTGAAACTACAGAAGATGTCGCAAGAGATTTTCTATGCAGCTGGTAATTAGTGCAACGACCGGATGAATGTTCGTCCATGTACAAAGTCGATGGAACGGGCCGGGTCATTTGGAGTAACGTCTTTATTCTTGCCTCGGCAAGCAACCCCGACTGCGAAACACGCTGAAGGGGATCAAGAGGTCACGATGGAAAGCCCGAAAGCAGGAAGGAGCACTTCAAACGAACCTGGTCACGATCACCCCGGAACCTTTGATCTATGCTCAGCTCTCTTTGATCAACTGTTTTTTACAAATATTTTTAACTCCCGACATCATCGATAATCTGGCAAAGTGGAAATCGTTGCTCACTGCGAGCTTTTTGACTTCGTCGCGAACTGTACTTTCACTTGTGCTAATGATAGTTGTCACTTGGTAATTTCGTCTCACGCGATTAAAGCGAACCATTGAAAGTGCTTCGCGGTTATTTAATACTAAGTTCTCATCTAATTTTTAAAGATTTCCGCCTGCATTATCCATTCATTATTTCCTTCTTTTTTTCATCGAATATCTAACTTGCTTTCTAGATTTAATAATAGTCGTTCATACTATACTCTATTCATTGCACCGCATTATGTTACGAAGATTGTATTACGTTAGGTAACAGGAAGCTGTTGCTAGTCTCAAACAGGTTTACATTAGAGAGATATGAATTCAATGTTTATTATATTTACGTCTGTTCCATGTCAGGTGAGTTAACTGAGGGTTACTATAATATTTGCCAGCACAATACTTTTCGTACATGGCAAATACAGTCACCTGAAGCAGGTTAATCTTCACGTAAAGCCCACGAGGCACGAAACGGACAGGTTTCATAATTTATCTGCCGCACACCGGCTGCGAGTGCAAGTGACAAGGTGACGGAGAATGAAGGAAGGAACAAACTCACCCCTACGAACTTTAAAGCACTAGCATTCGGGTTATTCCGGCAAAATTTGTCAAAGTTGCCTTTTTCAAATTTTGTTCATGTTTGTTCAGCCCATTCATTCGTTCTACCGTGCAGGATGTTAAAAGAATACGAATATTAATTTTTCCCATGCGAAGTATTTGTATACCGAATCGACCAAAAAAACAATTTTTTTTGCGCTTTAACAGACAGGCAAAAACAGAGTGTTTCTTTCCACCACGTCGTTGAATATATTTCAAGACCAACGGCGATTATGTAACGATATTAAAAGTAAATGTCGAGTGTGAGGAATAATCCTAGCAAGGAACACCTGAGATATGCGCACTCAGAAAGAGGTCGAGACGCATCTTCACGTGATTCGAAGTATGTATGTATCACATTTCCTGCCCAATGCATTCCAGGATTGAATGGATTGTAAAAGCTGATTTAGAAATAACCACCCACCTTTCCAAATCACGGTCCAAGAGTGCAGGCGTGCTTGACGCTTTGATACGCCTCTGTGCTTTGCTCAAACCAGGATTTCGTCGTCTCTCCTTTCCAGTGTACGCGTTCGATCGTTGATCGTGCAGAGGCTGCAACGAAAACACAATTGAAATCATTTTACACGCTGCTGGAGCATAATTGCACGGGACGGTCCGTTTCGACCCTCCGATCAAAACATTAGATGCAATATAACCCGTTGATAACCTCGCGCACAGTGGAAAGTTGTCTAACTGACGATCTTTTCCCATGATTCGATACGCACGAACGCTCTCGATCGCTCCTATCTAGACAGGCTTATCTAACCGCCCCAACCATGGAGGAATATTCGACGTTGAACATTACATATCTAGTTAGTGAATTATTTCGTTGATTGGTCGTGTTCAATATTACCCGGACTCTGGGCCACCGTGCCTCCATTCTCTAACTAGATTGTCAGTTCCGCTTCTTAAGAATGAATAATAGCGTGCGATTTACGACGGTGCTTATTGTGCGCTATTAATTGTTCACGTTGGGATAATGATATTGGCTGTGGAGTACGGTGGATTTGAACTCACATATTTATTGATACTGTGTAGACCGTACATGTACATATACAGATATGTATATTGTATATGAGTTTGTACGCGATTTTGTTTGAAATGCGAGATTGCGAGACAATAATGTACCTACAGGTCCTTTTTTTTCTTTATAATAAATGTGTGGGCGTTAGATGAAATTTTTGAATAACTTTCTCGGCGGTATCGATTGTGGGCACAGATTTAAAAGATCGGTGAATTGGAACTGGCAGTTCGATAAAGTAATTACATACTGACAAAGTTAATCGCGTCGAGCTAACAATTGGTATATCGATAGAGTGCGTTCCCGTTAGCAAGCATAACGACCGAAAATCTGTGTGGCGCAATGAATTCGGGGTGGTTTCTGTATGCGTTGGAAACTCGGAAATGAAAGGGGTATAAATGGCACGGTGCCACAAAGCTTGATTACGTCTGTGGTCGCCTCCTCGGCAGGTACGGTGTTTTGCTAATTAAGAGCAACCTGTCGCGGCAACGTTTTATATGTTGTAGTTTAATGTTTTGATAAAATATTATGTATTTCGTTTGCGGTTATGGCCGCGATACGTGATTATCGGAACAAGATACATAAAGCATAAATTATCTCGCAAGACAAATATTGCTACCTCAAGTTCGAGTAAAAAGTATTTCAAGTGTTTAATAATGAAATAATGACAAGCACTACAAAGTATAAGCTTGAAATATATTTCTCTTATTAAATTTTGCTCGTTTTTTATTCTTTCTTGAAGGAAGCACTGTGGCGACGACACGTCGCGGTCGGTCGTTTACTTGATATCAGTGAGACGAAAAAACGATGCAACGGCGAACGAGTGATTATTCTTGGAGTTCGATCGGGACACAGTCCACTTCACTTCAAGATGCACTATCGCAATTCCTTTCATTTTTCATTATAAGTTTTAGTCGAAAGTAAAATTTACATGTTATTACCATTAGGTACCATTACAAACATTTGATGCAAATATAAAATAATTTAAAAACAAATTACATACTTCTATTACACAAATTATAAAACGAAGTACAAATGTTTCGTTACAATCGGTTCACAACACTCGTTACAGTTCCCACGTTGGGTACATATAACAGAACCCAGAACGAAATACGACCGTTTCAGTCGTTTCACTCGTTTCAGTTCATGGAATTACCGATGTTCCAACGAATACTTCAGTGTGGCGGAACATCGATCGGCAATAGAAATATGTACCTTCTGGTTTTCTTCACGAGCTGGGACCACATTTCTATCCACGGCGGTGCTTCTAAAGGGAGGTCGAGACGTCACTTGACTCACAGAGGACAAGCATTGTCCGCCTCACTGGATGAGCATAGAAAAAAAATTCAACGAAATGTCTTGACGCCATTGTCTTGCCCACTTAATTACAGATGACTACTGCTTCACTCGATTCTACTTCCGTTTATTGCCATTCTTCTTCACACCCCTTTCGGATACTTCTCGTTATAAATTTTCATGATTGCGTATTTGTTCTATAATGGTCGGGCTATTTTTTCCATTTTATTTTATGGCGACGAAAAACAAAATTATATGACGGATATTTTAATAGTAAAATAATCGTCTGTTTGACTGCTGTATTGATACTAACTTTAACACTCCTTAGTGGAAATGAAGTGAAGAAAATTTGAACGTAAGAATACAAGGAGAGTCCCAATTCTCAAAATTGAACTACAGAAAATCAAGTCGGTTAATTGGATTGCGAGATGAACCAGAATCTAGATATCTAGGTCGTCTCCGATGTAGGTTTTCCTAAATCTAATATTTGTCGAAGTTGCTGCATCCAATTAAATTGTAATTTCAGAGAAGGGAACAAAGTGTTCCCGTTTGTGAAGAAAGTCGATCGCAACGGATCGCTGGAAAAGTTGCAAATTTCCCAATTAAGGTTTCGCTCGGCAAGAATAGGCAGCCTTCTAATGCTGCCACTAAACATACATACACACTAAAGAAATGCAGGAGAGTTGTGGCGAGATCTGTGAAAAATGTTTCACAACGTTGAATATGCATAGATCGTGCTGCCGTTCACACTAACCTTTAATTAAAACTTTTAATTAAGGGAGACGTGAAATGTTCGATAGCATCGGATTTCTTTGTGCCGCTGCTACTTGGCGTTTCTTAGGCGGTCCCTCAGTTTCGAAATTGAAAAAAATTCCTTTCGAAAAACGATCGGAACAAGATTAACTAGAAGCCGTGGTACACAGATGTAAACGGAATGTTCAGTGACTGAACTTCAGTCATATAACATTCTAGTCAAAATATAGGTCTTTGTCTCGCCCAGCAACCATTCATATTCAAATTTATAAACGTCCAGTCCGGCCAATTCGCATACAAAACGATTCATCCAGGTGAAAAATATGCATTGACAGGGTTTGCTCCTGTTGCGGTATACCACGATACGTGATTCAGAAACCCGGCCTGAATCGCCGACTAAAATGTGCATTGCATTGCCTAAATTGTTCCATGAGAGTTGCAGCACCGAAAAAACTGGATCTATGGTTGTTGAAATATTTATTCTTTTTCCTGTGGTTTATCAAACATTGTATGGAAATTTTGTGTCCCCTTTTGTTACGACGTTTCATTGTGAAATATTTAGATTATAACAAATGTCAGTTTATATTAACATAGGGTGTTCCTATTTATTATCCAATATTGCAGAATATTTTATTTAATAATAAGAAACTGATTAAAAACGATTACGAGCTAAACAGTTACGAGTTAAAAGGACTTTCAAGCTGAAGTGAGAGCGTTAAACATTTGTTGGTTCGTATTCTTAGATTTCTTTTCGTGTTCAACATTTTTTGACAAAGGATCTTAACAAGTCCTGACACTTGTACACCGTTCTCCTCTTGCTCAATATTTTACCCCTGAATGAGCAATTGAAGCGATCACAAGTGGCAGTCGAGAATTGTTCGGCCCAGTACATCTGAGTTTGGTAGAATTTTTGGGGCACGTCAAACCTCAATTAATAGTTCTGTGAGAACATTGCACGTGCTTGACGTAGATTTTAACCTACATACACTTCAATCCTAATGTGCCCACGGCACCGATAATAATTGGAGATCGGCGGGACCACTGTCGAATTATTGAACCGTTTACCACTTTGGTATATACTTCAGTCTGGTCTACACGAATTTTAATCAGCACATGATTTCGAATCAGTTAATTTATCTTACACTGAGTAATCCTGACTTATTCAAATGCTGCTGGCGAAACGTCAATTAGACTTCAAAATGTTTTAATTACGAACCCCTCATTTATTTTTTGCGAAATTCATTAAAATCTGTATATCAGTATAATAACGACCCGCGTATAAAAATTAATTACTAGCAAAGCAACTAACTTCTAAAACCCAGAAAAAACTGTTGCCCGACACACTATTGATTTTACATTTTATAGATTCATTCGTTAACTCGTTAATTAAACATCGAGCCAGAAGAGGGCATGTAACAATACGAGGGGTGGCAGTATCGCGAAACTATTTTCAGAGATAGAACGTCAGACGTTCGATCCCCCAGGTAACCGAATCGTAATTTCCTCATCGGAAGTGGCGGCTGATAGAACGGTCGAATGAATAATGGTCGGCGTCTGTGACGTCTCAGCACACGAGCCTAAATGCATCGAAACGCACGTGCACGCCGCGCCGTTTGCATACGAGTGGAAGCGCTAATTACCTTTGAGCGTTTAAATGATCCCGATAGCCTGTGTGTTCTTGACATTCGGTTAACTTCTCCCGATTATTTCCATCTACCAACGAGCAGGCCAATTATTTCTTTTCAATAGTTTTTATTCCAAACGGTTTTATTCACCGTTTCAATGCGTTTATTTTAATATGTTCGTACAAAGAATGGTGAGCAGCATCGATTTATACATTGAGGATTATAAGACTTTACATATATAAAATAATAATTATATAAAAAACAAAGGACAGCGCATTATTTAAAGTTTGCACTAACCGAGAAATAAATATCATCAAAGGGAATAGATCCTATTAAACAACAGTGCAGCGCATTTCTCGACCAACCTTTTCTATCTGTGCTTAGAAAAGAGCCACGACTTGTCCTCGTGTTTAGAACTATGTATGTATTGTGTAACAGGGTTGGAGCTTTTAGTATATTGGATATCTTAGCCAACGTTAAAGTTGTTTGAACGAGCATTTCTTTAATTATTTGCGCAAGTGTAACCGTATACATTTGTACGGGCATATGTATGTTACTACTCAGTTGCATTACTCCTTAATTAAATGCGAAAAAATTGCGCCATAGCACGAATATGGAGGATAAAAATCGAAACCGTCGTTCCGCACGAACGATCGAAAGACGGTCGACAGAATTTCATTAACTCCTTCAGTTACACCCGGCTTATAATTGGAGCGTGTTAATAATATATCGATTGCATTATTGCGTTTGACTATTCGTGTGCAGCGTATCGTGGCTGGCAACGGCCTACATGTATCATTCCCAGCAACGACAGTGCACACCGGTTCGTTAACATTACCGGTAACAATGCCGTGTCGAATTGACTGTATCTCCCACGTTTATGCACAGGTCACTGTCACCGAGGGACAAGCATTTAGCTGACAATTAGATGCAACCGTGGCCAATGGCATTGTAATCAACCCCGTGAATTCCTCGAGATTATCCAAAATGATACCAATTTTCCTTCCTTCCGTAATGCTCTAATATAATATATTATATTACATAAGATATAATGAACATTTTCACAAATAGCATCCGAGGAGAAATATTCTCTCTGCCGTTTTCCTTTCTTGCCCTTAAGATGAAACGAAAATTATTAAGTCCGTAATTCTTTGCTCTCGCGCCCTCTCATTTCTTTCCTTCGACAAATTCTACCGTTCCACCGTCACAACTCCACAGGTCACGACCGGTGTTCCAAATAGCATCTTGAAAAGGTATCGACCAACAGCACCGTGTGGCAGATTGTCCCAGAAAATACCCCAGCTGGCTTAAAATCGTATCGTGACGCCGCGTTATATCCTCGATCCATTGTGTTTCGTATCCACCGCTGCAAAATACTGAAGAAAGCTCGTATACGGTGTTAGATCGTCGAGTTTCGGTTTCCGATTCGAGAATCTTGCCGGACGTTTCCGGTCTAGGGGGACGCGCAACGCTCGAGGCCGAGATCCAGAGAATTCGATGGACCTGCCTTTCGAGCTCGCCATCGACGTGAAGCGCTGCATTCCCGATTCGTGCCGTGAAATCGTGGAATTCTCCGAGGAGATGCAAATCTTAGATACGTTATCGTAGCCGCGACGTGACTTCCCGCAGGAGAAGCCGGGAATCGACATAGCAACGTCTCCTTTAGCGCGCCACTACTCGTTTATTTCACTTGTCCTGGCGGTCCTGATAACTCGAAACGATATCGAGGAATCGCAGGTAAATCGAAGAATTTGTAGACACTTTACTGTGATTTATACGCGATCGAAATCCTGCGCGAGAAAGTGTTGAATTGAATGTTTTCAATATTATTCGCTATAACCGGCGCTCTATTTTTGTTTGCAATAATCTATGATTTACTTAAATATCTGTCTATTTTACACCCGTCTCTACTATTTTTCTTTGCACGTAAAAGTAGCATAGAAGCGCGGTCTGATAGCAGGTTAATACTTCCACACGTTGGGCTGCAAGCAAATGCTTTCAGCTCGAAAGGTACACGAGCCGCTATAAAAGCGACACCTTTCTTCCGAGTTCCTTGGATAAACTTAGCAACAGAGGTCTAACAGCGCGGCTTCGGGTCAGCTTAATTAAACCCCGGGACATTTTACCCGGTCTAACTGTCGCATTGTTGTAAGTTCGCGGATTTATCTGCAATGGCAGCGCGAGCACCGCAAACAGAACAGCTCTCCTCGCGGCAATTTATCACGTCGACCGTGATATTAATTAGGATCATTATACGGTCTGTCGCAAGTGTTCCAACTCGGGAATTCCTGACGCGATAATGCGTAGAATTCGAATGGGCGAACACTTGAGAATCTTGTGGCAGGTGAAACGAAACGATTCGTAGCAATCGAGAAATACTTGTCATTATTTGTCTGTATGTATTATAGAATAAATATAATACGCTGTTTTTCAACTGGTAAGAAGTTAAAAAAAATCAGTGATAATTTCGCTAAAATCGCAGATGCTTGAGAGCGTTTTATCGACCGTCTACCGGGACGCTATAAGGCGGTTAAAAAGTTCGAGAGTGCCGTTCGGAACTTCCCCTGGGAAAGAAAGTTTCGAGAGCCTGCCGGCGAATCGGCCACGAAACTTTTCAAAAGAGGGATACGCGGCAGCGTTTATATCTATATATTCGAATGTTTAAAAAACATTTGAAAGCATTCTTCCTCGAGCTATCGGTCAGTCGTTACCCAATTCTTCCCATTTTTTTTAACGATGAATAGATAAAAATGAGGTAACGATTGATTGCCAGCCGCGTATTAATTGGTACAGTTGTTTAAACTTCGTATAATCGAGCGATCGAGAGACTTAATGAAGAGACGGTCGTGTTTCCGGTGGGATTTAAATACTCACTGAAACGGGAGCTGTGTGAGGTGTGGCTACTTCCTGCGTGTGGTGAAGTCGACTGGGACTGGGGCTCGACCTTTGGGAATTCTGTCCACGTTGCCAGGAACCTCCATTGTTATTGCTGAAAACGAATTGAACTTACTTTAGTGCCGTACTGTCGAGCTAATTACGAGAAAATGTTTCATAACAAAACGATGCTGGATAGAAAATTATAATAAATTGTATGCGGAGGAGCAAATAGTTGGACTGTACGAAAAGATTCTATGGCGATTCAGATTTACACGGGACCTTTGACACGATCGCCAGAGTACCACGACTTTCACATAAAGCAGGGGTAAAAATGAATGGCGGAGGGAGATTAGATCTTGCGATAAATTATTATAGGACAAGACTTGTCACCGTGGTCAGGTAGTGGGCAATAAATTACGAGGTTGAAGGTCTCTGTGCGTGATTTACACGTTCGCTCATCGATAATCGCTTTCCGGAGATGTCGATATATTACACCGTACAATGATCTATAAGCGGAAGATCTACGGCAGGGTTCCCTTGTTCGCCAATCTTTGGACGAATCGAGACTTGCAACGTTGCTTGACGTTTCACTGGCGCAAACCTCCTTTGATTTATAAACCCGTTATCATCGATAAGTTCTATGGTCATTATAGTAACCGTTGCGTGTTTCGTCTCTAATGAAATCAATGATTAACCGTAAGCAGTGGCGATTATGTTTCCCAATGAATTCCACGGTAACAGCGCCGAAATTTATACCGCAGTTAGAGCAGCTGATTTAAATATCAAAAGTCGTCCTCTCCTCATCCCCCTTAAATTAACACGTTAAGCCCGGCGCCGGTCCCTGGGGACCGGCAGTGAACTTTCCGTGTGGCCGGCGCCGGTCCCTGGGGACCGGCACTAGAATTTTCGTTTGGCTGGCGTCGGTCCGTGGGGACCGGCACTAGAATTTTCTCAATTTGCCTTTCCTCATCTAATGAATTATCATCTTCTAATGATGACAACCGTACTACTCGGCGACGTTTGGAAGATAAAAATATTTCACTTGACGTGTCACTATCTTCTTCTCTTTCGGACATATTCAATGTTATGGGCAATAATTTCAAAACTAAACTCAACTTTCTTTTTACGAACAATCTGTACACTTCGGTAGGTCTTTTCAAACTGATCGCCTCTTGGAGGTACGTACGTGGCTTTCCTATCCATCATACGTAAATATAGTGAACAGAATCACAATTCCTTATCTCTTCGCGAAACCCAAAACCTAAAACATTGTATCGCTCGCCGGCTGCCGGCTGAACGGAAAGGACAGCAAATTCGGCGCCGGGCTCAACGTGTTAAGAGCACGTCTGTCAACGGTATTCTAAATCCGACAATGATTCAACTCGTGAAGCGTGAGGAAAACGACAGGTCCGTTGTTTCTAAACCGACAGGGTTCGACCGAATCATTCCCAAGCCACGAGAAAGGCTCCTCCAAGTTTCTATGCAGCATAAATCGCTTAGAGAGTGGAATGAATCAATGCATTTCTGTCGCTGTCTCGTGGCCTATCGTTTTCAAACGAAGACGATTCGCCTGCCAGTCAATCCACAAGCACGAGCAGGGAAACCGTCGAAAAGAAAAACTCATCTTCCCTAGATGAACATCACGGTTGTGCATCCGCCGATCACTGCGTCGAGCGCCGTTGCTCATTTCGCGGGCAGACGACCGCCCCGTTCATCCTGTCGTCTATCGGACGGTGCATCGTTCATCACACGATGATTACCGCGAGCTGATAATGACGTATTAGGTCACAGTGAAAGCATCGTGGGAATTCATTTGCGCTCGCGTGCACCGAACGAGCCGGAAACGTTCGACAGCGGTAAGGTCACGTCAAGGCAGTAGGTGGCACGATTAACGCCATTAATGCCTGACTTTATGAGCTTTCCCAGACGAACATCGCGGGTGGAGGAAAGAAGATTTCACACGCGAAGCTTGTTATCTGTCCAGATTTTTGCGCGTCTCCGGCCAAGGTAATTTGTACGAGGCGCATACGTGGGACCGATTCTAAGCGGTCGACGAGCGTGTAATTTATTTCACGGCGTAACACTGTGCTGGAACGTCGACGAGATCGAACGTGTAGACATGTATCGACTGCTATCCGGTTAATATTTGCCGGGCGTACCGGTGGGAGACCGGGGCGAAGGAATTTCTATCTGGCGTTTCGGGAATAGAGACACGAAGGTATCGCCTATGAATCACGCTAATACGCCCGTTATCAGGAGTTTCGTAATTATTGGCTGGCACGATATGCGTATGGAACAAGCCCAGAACGACGGACTGGTTTTCGCGCAGAAGGCGCAAGGAACTTGGTCAATATTTTCAAGGTTGATGGAAACGAGACGATTTCCGTCGCTTCGCGGAACGAAACCGCACAGGAATTTTAAAACAAATGTGTGTTGAAAAGTACACGAGTTTGCACTTACAATTATCTCGAGTGCTTAACACTTTTAGTTTAACAACACGATGCGCGTGTGTGTGTTTTCTTTGTCGATACGATTTCCTTTTCTTAGTCGAACATTGAGATTGGTCAAGCAAGTAATCATTTTTACGATAATCGTTATTTAGTTATACGTAAATATGTAATTTACGGTTTTTATTAAACAGTAGAATTATAAATGACAGCAGCCGACAGTTCCTAATTTTGTGTTTTTCATGTTTGCCAAAAAAATATTTATTCAGAGTGGACTGTTCTCGAGTACACCATGTTATCGCTTTAGAAAACTTTCTGCAATTTCCGCGCCGCGCAATAAATTTCATCGGATTTGGATAACGCTGGTTTATGCAGACTGTCTAGGACTATCTGCGATACGTATGATTTTGTTTTTAATTCTATTTCCATGAAACTGTAGCTTTCGCAACCCCCTTTTCTCGAAACACTAAGAAGCACGACAGTCAGCTTGGTAAAATTCTTTCACACTCGATTCGACGAACACCATTCCCGCTGTTTCAGCACAGGAACCCGGCTGTACAAATAAATTGCAGGCTTATCGAAATAAATAGAGACGAACAAAGAATTCATGTATCCTTAATTCACTATCTTACCTTCAACCCGGCCGACGACGAAAGGTGCAAAGGAAAAGAATGGGGGACTGAATTATGGAAAACGTAATCAAGTTTCGAATCAGCGAACCAGGGTTCCATTCTTTATGTATACGAACGTGTACACCGGCGTTCCAAGAAACGGGGTGTGAAATACGGAAAGCTAACTGAAAGCACGATCGGAACGAGGGGTTAAGGGCGAATGTTAAAAGCGGAATTTATTCGATGCCCTCGTATATTGCCGCTTTTGACCCGTTTCGTTTTTTCAATCGACTTTTCGCCGCAGATAAATCGACGCACCCCAAGCAAATAAACAATCGTATTTATCGCCCTAAGTTCATGTGGGTGTGCTGTTACGAGCCACAAGAACCGGTCGTAAAATCTTACCGGTTTCGCAATACGGCTTCCCTCATCCAGCTGCGACGCACGAATATATATGTATATATGTATAATATACATATATGTAGATATAGGTGCATACATATACATATAATACATATACTGCAAGTGCACTTTTATTTCACCAGCTTTGGAAGTATCCTAGTCGAGTTTTAAATCTATTCTTCTATTCCCCGGTGCAGGAAGCTGTTCGAATAAAATTTCTTAACTCCACTACCGAGTATGTATTTCCGCGACAGTAAGAATCGATGATGACGTAGAATTTATGATCCGCGACATCGTGAAATCGATCACTGGTAACTTGAAATTCGTTCGTTTTGTACATTTATAACAGTCTGAGACGAATACTCGCTGGTGGATAAACAAAGCGACGAATGGAATCAATATTAGATCTACAATGGGGAAGAAATCGATGTTCGTTCGAACGTTCTGGTTTATTGGCAGACGTGTGTAAGCAATTTGAGCGTGCAGGTCGGAAACATTTGTCGTTTACGGGTTTATCGAAAAGTTCGATTGGCCTTTTATTTTGCCATTTGCAGTGCATGTTTGTGCGGTTTTAATGAAAAAAAGAAGTAGAAAGGGAGAGGTTTTGTAGCACGAAATACCATAACGTTTGTTCGTCGTTGCGTCGTTGGAAAATTCTGCGCAGACAAAAGATTTCACGGTTTATAATCGGCCAAGATCAACAATGATAGTTTAAATATCGAGGCAAGATCAACACTTGGCAGCGTAACGCAGATGGTTATTGTATGAATCAGGCGTAAAAAATGTAACCAATCGAAAACACCGGAAGCTGGTCTCAAGGTCGGTACATATTGAAGGAAAATATTTTTACGAACTCCCGTGAACCAGGTAGCCTCTTTCCTCGAAATCGAAGATCTGCCGAGAGAATTCTCACTCGATCGAATTTATTTCACCGGTGGGAAATGTCCATTTGCTTGCAGCGTTTTCTGCCACCACGTTTAATCGCGTTTCACGTGTATCGACTTTAAACGCCGTTTCGACTCTACTCCTGCACGATACGCAAGCCTGTTTAATTAAGCACGTCGAACGTAATAACTGCAAAATGAGCAAACTGATTGATAGTATGTAGACTATCCTGCAGAGCATGATTTTCTTCACACTATTAAGAACACTGAAACGCGATCATTAAAACGAAATTGTACGATTCATTAATTCATTTTTATCGATCGGGCGGAGAATTGCATGAATCAACGCACTATTATCTCCATGAAAAACTTCTTTGACGCAATGCTGTTTAATAGATATGTTGTTAATAATGAATCATACTTTCTAATGATTCTTTCATAGCGACGTGGCATACATACCACGCTTGGCAAGTCAGTTTTTTATTTTCCATCGGCGTACGTAGAATAAAGTCATAGGTGTTACTTTCGAAAGACAGAACGTTACGCGTATCAGCTGTGTAATATTATAACGCGTATAATATGCAAATGCTTGGACTCATTGAGATTCATGTCAATGTTCGATTGAATTAACTTCGATCGTCAATTTAATATCAGTAGTCTGCGCTGATATCGTAATGAATGAAACAGAAAGGAAAACCGTAATTATGACTGTTCAAGTGAAAAACTTGAGCATAAATTTGCCTTCTGGCATGGAATAGGAGAGAACGAAAGCGTCGAAAAAACGGAGATAGAATCACCGGTCGTTCCATTCAACCCCTACAAGTTAAAACGATTGAGAGTTAGATTTGATAGCGAGGGGGGGATCAGAAAATTTTTTATAAATTGTTGCGTAACGACAGAATAAATTGCTAGGTCGCGATAGCAGGAAATTTTCACACGATAGATCAAGATCATGACAAATTGTCGCTGGCACGAGATTAAAATGTCAAGAACTTTCGGGATGGTGAGTTTGAAACATTACTGAATTTTGTCGTCGAAGAACGGCTTGATAAGGATAACTCTGAAATTACGATACTACGACACTCGCGAACTTTCGTATTACAAAATTATAGTGTCAACAAATCGCAAAGTTATGAATTTATGGGGTATCGACAAATTACCCGGCCTCCCGGATTACGATAGTACCGAAATTCCCGTGATGATAGGATACGATAGTGACGAATTTCGGGTCGCCCGATTTTCGGGTCGTGGGTTCGCAATAACTGTGAATTTATTGTCGAATTAAAGACCGAAGGAAGTATGTATGTATATACGTAATACATTTTCGTGATCGCATCGAAACGTATAGCACCCCGTCGAATTTTTTCTTCTCTCGAAGGCAACTCACTTTCTTGAGGTAAACGCAGTTTATGAACACGTCTCATTATTTTCCTGGGGTCGCAACGAGCACGTGATAACGCGACCTGGGTATAGATACACGTCCTGTGAATCTGAATGCGTTCCCGTGAAAGTTGATACGATCCGGCACGATGGCTGTCTCTCCTCGCTACACGGCTATTGAATTTCAATTTGCACTATCATCGTTTAATTAATATGATCCGCTTCTAACACGTATCTCATACGACGGACTCCACCTATGCTATTTAATAGATTCTATTATCTAAAATGAATTCCCTTTCCTTCTTTCTTTTTTTAATAGAAACATCAGTTGACAAATGCTCCGAAAAAGAGTGTCCACATTCAGCATCTATCCAAGAGAATGTTGGGTGAGGAAACTTTTTAGGCTCGTCAGAACGAGATCGTGTGTACGTTGTTCATGTAACAGAGCACAATGAGAAGTGGAATTTAGGCGATCTGTCATTTGCAAAGGTTTTTGCGCAGAGCTTCCCCGAGCTCTGGATCCATTTAACAGCTTGCCAACGTGATATAATGGTAGCGGTTTTTTGTCCGTAACAAAGCAAACAACATTTGTTTCCGTGTTTGTGCAACTTTAGTACGGATGAAGTAGTGGACGTTGCAAATGGCCTGTTCCTAATATAAATGAATAAGAAATAGTGGAACTCCAAAAATTAACTCCGAAATAAACCATTTTCTGCAGAAAATCAAATGAAATTGATAAAATGCTGATTTCATCAATACTTTTTCTGTACATCTGTGTAACTTGTGCTCAAATATTTGGGGGAGGATCCGCTAGACAGTTCTCAACTTTGTGAAGAAATCGGAGCACCAATATGCATTTGTAAAATTCCGCCTGAATTTCCGCAAAAAGCTTACGCACGCGACTCGGTTCGATGTATGCCATATATTATATGGGATCGAGGCAACGACAGGACTAGAGCAGAGCAGTCGTAAATCGTTCGCGATGCATTTTCACGTGTAAAGTGCAATCCTATTTGCCAATTCCAATTCATATTCATGATGACGCGCGGCAATCATGCATGGCATGCTTTCAATAATTCCCGAATAATCTGACGTTCAAATCGGTCTCTACGCACGAACAATGACACTTAACGAGTGTACACCATTTCATGCTCGGACATAAGGGTGTAGACGCACTTTTAATCGCGAATTAAGTGCGCAAGAGTGAACATTCCATTGCTGTTCATGACTTCTTTAATTTTGCTTCCTGGCTGCTTGCGGAAGGCAAAGCTACAGATGTAAATTCAGTACTGATGAAAAAAAATGCAAAATACTTGCTGCTATTTAGTAACGTATTTACAAATAATTCCGATGGATTTATCAAATTTATTTAGCTGTATACTATTTCGTTTAAGTTTCCTCTCGGCTGTTGCAAATACCAATACGACGTCGAAAATGAAAACCAATAAGGACACTTTACCCAAAGTGAGCTAACGTTCCGGTTACATGCAAACGTATGTACGTAACACGTTTTTCTCGCAAACAAGAGGAAAAAATAGAGGCTGGATCGGTTCCAAAATGGAGCAAAAAATAGCAGGTCGTTGCAGCAGTACCTGGAATCTCGTTCACCATTTTCTTCCCTCGTTTCTTTTTTTTTCATCACCCAGAAAACAGCTGGACCGTGGAATAAACATTTTCCCTGATATTCTTGAAGCAATAGGGATATTGGCTAGCGGGTGCTGTTGCGCGAATAAATAAAGTTCCTTTGCAACGAAAGTCTCGATAGTAATGTCGCGAACGATACAGCAGATATTATATATGCATATCCTCTAGGATAATTAATACTTGAAAGGAGGATAATCGCCAGAAACTAATTATGAACACAAATAAAAGCTTGCTTCAAGCATCAAAAGAGAAAGCCAAATTTTGCAACGGCGATTGATGGCAAAGTTTTTCATCTCTTTTTTTCTGCCCTCGAGTACGGTAACCTCGAATCCATTGAAACCGACATATCTCACGGGCTCATCTCTTCAAAATCGTGGCCGCGACAAACTTCGTACCGATTTTACAGGATTAAGTCCCGCCGTGCTAAGCGGATTAACTGTTCGAGTCAGTCGTTGAACCGCGTTGAACGGCAGTCGGATGTCACAACTTGGCAAATTGCATTCCTTCTGCGAAATCTCAGCGGGAACATTGGCTGTGCAAGCTCATTTCACGCCACTTTAAAGAAGTTCGGCGAATGCTACCTCTCGTTTCACCATTTTTATGGAGATCTTGGGATAATGTCGTATATTTTATGCTTGTCCATTTATGCATGCACATGATTCATGTTGGTGTCACGCACAATTAATTACCAGCTGCAATTTGCAATTCGTTCGCGGACATATTAAAACGAGAGTAAACGTGCGTTTGAAACGGCCGTTCCATGGTAACTTATTCATTTCGTGTCGAACGCTATTTATATATTGGTGGGTTTTTGCTTTTTATGTCGTAACACTTATCAAATATTTTTCATTTTCTTCCGATTCGAATCACGGACCTTTTACGCTCCGTTGAAAAAATCCCGGCAAATTTTATCCGTATTATATACGACGCTTTCGAATAAATAGACCGAAAAATCCAAACGTGCATAAAAATGATACGGCATTCCCATTTGTTCGGCGGTGAATCGGTCGATCAAATTTACGCAGCCGCTGGCTCGTTTCTTCCCTTGGAAATGTGTTAGATCGAGTACGAATAAATTTTGCTGAACTTTTTCTGCTATTATTGGCGATATCTAAAAGAGGGCTCACCTATTCGCCCTATAAACTTCGTAGCAGTCTTTGATTTCGATCGAAAAGGGCCAATCCGTTTGGAAGATTGCGTCGATATCGTAAAAGCGAGAGAAGGTTCTTTGACAGTACATACTACGATTCGTCGATAAATATAAAGTAAGAATTGCGTTAGGTGTATTGGTAATATTATCACATAATATAGAAACGTAGAAGTATAACAATTTATTCGGAAGTAAGAGAATTTATATGCTTTAACACGGAGAAGTATATTTCAATAATAAATCGTTTCTAATATTCTAATTATTAAAATTGCGAAACCCTATCGAAATTATTTCTTTGTCATTTGCAGTCACCGGTATTATTAGAACATCGTCAAAAGTCTATCGCAGAGTAAAGAATATAAACGAGAAAGAGGAATCCGCAGGAAAATTCTCAATACATATTGTGTCATCGCCGACGTGGAAGGCGAAAGAACGTCTCTGCTATTTCTCTGTGCGCGTTATTTGCTTTCCACCATGGAAGGTCATTGTCAGTAGAGAAAAGAAAAGGGGCGCCGCGGCGGGGTAAACGGTAGACAGGAAGTGAGGAAAGGCAGGCTCGAAGGAATAATGAAAAAGAAAGTAGGAGGTAAGAAAAGCCGACGACCGAGGAAATTCCAGTGTCATCGTCGCTCGTAGGATGGTACAGTATAGACTATACGCTGTAGAGTAAGGTGCTATTTGTAAGGTCGCATCCACACTGCAACAGAGATTGCTTCTATCTTACTTACGTTTCCATTTGTTCTTAGAAAAATCTTGAGCACGCCAGTGTCGGCATTTAAGCTGGCATTTACTTCGAAGCGAAAAATCGTAGCTCTTCAACGAGAATCTGTTTTGTAAATAATCCAGATAAATCTGGTTAAGTAGGATTTATAGATTCGATACTTATGTTCAACGTTTGATAACACGCGAAACGTGTCTGAAACACTGTCATATACGCCTGACAAATCTGAATTTTACAATGGAACTGAAACATGAATGTCTGCTTTTCATTTTCCCGTTTCTCATCTGGGACACGAGCTCTTATACGGAAGCCCGATTTGCAAGTTAAGTCAATCCCAAGTCGCTACTTTTCACAAGTTAAATGGAACAAATCCGTTCACTCAGAAAGGATTTAGATCACACAGAGATACGTCGGATCAGAGGTTTTCAACCTGACCCACCCCTTTTTTCCTTTTCCAACGAAATCAATGGATTAGTGCACAGCTATAAAAAAAAGGGGGAAGTGAACCAGGAAGAAAATTCTGTTGAACTGAAAACAATTCTGACGAATTTGCAATCGGGACACAACGAGAGTTTCAACTGAGACGCGAAAATCTGACAGAAACCTGTCCGATGCAATTATGTAGTTCGTATGGTTTTGTTTGAGATGTAAATGGAAACAATAGATTACGCGATTGGATCGATACAAATACTAGTCGAAGCTTGAAGCGAACGACGATTGAAATTGCAAGAGAAAAACCTCTTCGACGATCAGAATGTTTCGCACGAAGAGCGACCTAACGATTCACTGGTTTCACATTTTTTGTCTTTCTTTTTCATTCTTCCGCGATGTGTCTTAATTATCGACCCGTTATTCTGGAGGCAGGTTGAGAATTGCTGTGCTAAAGGGTGGTACAAAAGTGCACTTGTTTCTATTCCGCAACTACATGCGTTAATCTCAATTGTTTGACCTCGACCTCGATGCAAACGATTTGAAGCGGCGAAAGAGGTCGCGTACAGCTACGGGGCTGAAATTATTCGTCATAGATTAAAATCCTTTTCCCTACGAATCATCGATGCGCCCGAAGGAGCAATTTCGGTGCAATCGAGGAAAGTCCAACGATGATACCAATAGCTGTCGTCATTACGGATGTTCGAATTCTTGTCTGCATTCGGTATGCATGCTTCGTATTCAAGGGTTCAGTATACGTATCCGTACCATCGTGGAAATAATTGAAGAAATATTTCGAGACACGGGACGTCGACAACGTTTTAAGAACGTCCCTGTCTCGGGACACGATGTCGTCGATTATCGGGTCACGAGATTTCAATTACGCGCTATACTTCGACTCGCGAAATACCAATATCGACCCCTCTGACACAGAATTCGGTACTCATAACCACTGGAATCGTGGAATAGCGACACCAGCAATTCCTCCCCTTCGTAAGATCGCGACACCGGCAATTTCGTAGCTGTGACGCTTCAGTTGGAAAGAAATTCTCGCGTTTCCAAATTGTACTTTCAGTAACGTTATATGTATTATATTCGTGTTCAACAGAATTCAGATAATGGAACATCGGTATGAATAGTTAAATTGCATGTCGTGAAAGTTGATATGGTTAGTTTAGGATTGCACGACATACCGCTACAATCAATTCGGAGCCCTTGTACTCGATTTCTCGCTGTTATCCAAATAGCATCAAGGTATCACGGAATGCTTTGTCGATATTTTAGTCTCGATTCGCCACAATGGAATTGCAGCAATTTGCTGGCTATCATTGCTACAATTTTTTTTTTGAGATATCACGATTTCCACGAAATCCAAAAATTGCCTACACAACGCCCTATTGCTATCTGTATTCCACCCCAATGAAGGAACGAAGGAACCCATCTTCTTCTCGAAACAGCTGCAATTAAAAACAACACGGCCAGCCATTATTAGCCCCAAACGGATGCCGGGGAACAACGAATAATAATGACGGATACGTGACCGACATGCCTTCTACCGTGGCGCACCGTTGGCCAAGCTATTATAAAGCGAAACGGAATACATATGTACATACCAAGAGAAGAATCCAATGATTTAACCATCCGAGGCGTACGCGCACGTACAATTTATCCGAATGATACGGTCCTTTTGGTTGCATACAAACGAGAGAGCGAGCGGGCGGCACGCGCCATGGAAGCGACTTGCGATAACGAAATCATTCGGTCTAACTCTTTTGTGACGATGATTTAACGTATGTAAATATGTATACATGTATACACTCGGCTGCATATATCCTGCATCGTTTTCTTCGACCATAGAAATAACCGTCCACTATAAATGCATATGAACGTCTATATGACGTTGCGGCCGGTGCCACAAGAAAGCCTTTGTGTTAGCGGTACTTCGAAACGTGGACCTGTATCGGGGTAATCGTTTCAATCTATCTTCACGTCGACTTCAATGCATACGAAAGAAGAAGGCGTGATCGTGAACGACAACCGAATAAACTATTCGAACGTTGGCTGCCTACCGCTTTCAGGAAAATCGGACGATCGTTTATTTGAACGTGCCATTATTCGTTGCACATTCGAACCGCAGCCGATCATGGGTTGCTCGCCGCAACCGCGATTCCCTGTTCGACATTAAATTAATTACCATCCGACAACCGATAATTTCCTTCGATACATGAATTCGAGAGAAACGAACGGCTACAGTGTTACACATCCAGCACGGTTGCGTGTAGCCATGTCGCAGCAGCGGGCAGCTGCCATCCAACTACCGACACCGCATCTCTCTGGACCGGTTTCTACCCGTCGCGTCGTCTGCCACGAGGAACCGCTCATATAAAGGGAGGCGAGTTTATCAGATATCAAGATTTATGCTAATTTCACGGTACCCTTTGCAGCAGGCCAATTACACTACACGTCTGGCTGGCGACAACGAAATACATATACATACGTATGCATAACCAGACCGTAAGGGGAATGTGGAAATTTTGCCGAAACCGTATTTGGGATCATGTGGGAATTTCGAAGACACGCAGAGCAGGGAACTTTTTTTCCTTACTTTTTTGCGTCGAGGTTATTTTAAGTTCCAAAAACGCGCGTAGGACTTTAAGCCGGGGAAAGAAAAAGGGGAAACTTTCACTGCGAGGTGACAGTATTTACACAGAATGAGTGTATTACACACGTGACAGATCCTTTCACGAGCAAGGGCTGTTAAATGCCTAGCTTGCCGGACTTTTTCTGAATCTGGAGGGTGCCAGAAGGAAGAGGGTGAAGTTATATATTACCCTTGAAACATGTGGCACGCGTGCCTTTGCTCATTATAGGAGCCATAAGCGGATGCCTGTGAAGAGATTGAACCATTTGGAACAAATCCCACTCGTACGGTTCTCATCCCCTAATGCATAGTTATTTACTTTTCTCCAATATTCTCCGTATAATTCGATCAGGTTTTTCAAGAATCTCGTTTAATTCATAAATACTTGCTCGATGCCTATTAAGATATAGAAGTATATTATGGCAGCTTGTTTGTACATATTGAGTCGCTGCGGGCGAAATGCGAGATCCGCGTTTAATGCACGAGGCGTGGAAAGGCATTGTATGGTATTTGCGGAAGAAAATATGTCTTTCGGAGCACATACGAACGACGGCAGCTGGTATGCAACTTAAATCCGTTCTATCTGGACCGGTTTCAGGTGTGCAGCCTAGGCAAGGATGAACGACTCTGCGGAAAGAGGGTGCTTTTATTCTTCGAAAGGAAATATGTGGCACGCGAGTCGTGTGCCTTCGGTTTGAATGTGGGTGGATGTATGTATGTATACATATGTACTATTTCTATACACAGGCGGATAGCTGTGGTGTATGTCAGTGGTTCTCACCCCCATGAATATATCAGTCCTCACCGAAATGCGAATATTTTTTTCTACGACAGTTTTGTTTGTTTCTGAGAATATTCTGTCACTGTTGCCTTTGGATTGGATGCAGAAATGTGCACATTCGTTTTCAATAAAATGGAGAATAGAATTGTATAATTCAGTTGTAAAATTGAATGGAGAATTCTTTCTAAAACTTATGTCCCACTCTTAAACGAATATAAGACAATATTTGTATATTATTTTTATTTCAGTATCGGCAATTTATAATAACTTGACTTGTTTGCTGAGTAAATTTTCGGGGAGCAGGCTAGCAGATCTAGTTCTTGCACTGTCCTTGGTCAGTTTCTATGTTACTGGGCGACATCAAATCGCTTAAGCGAAGGAAGAAGCTGATTCGTGAAGCACAGCTGTCGCGTGCGCGACCGAACATCTGCTCCTACCTGCAGCTCCCGATATCCTCCAGACCATCCCTTCTTTCTACCCTCCCTTGGTAGTTATTATTTCGCGGTACCGTCCACGATTCTTCCCCGAACCTCGCGGCGCTTCTTAACGTTCACCACCTGCCGCTGCGGCTTGCAATTTTATATGCTTGCAAGGTGATCTCGACGAGATCGATAGTGAAATTCTATGAGCCGTAAAGTGCTCCCCGTTGAGGCTTCCGTCTCCTTAATTTCACGCAAAACGTGATGGTCTTCCGTTGAAATTTTTCTGCAACGTCTGGACAAAATTTCCGACCCTCCCGTCGTCCGTTGATTTCGTTACAGAACGATCAATAACATAAGCGATTAGAAACACAACGTGTCGGAAAAACTCTGTTCCACGCGAGCAGAGAATCGTTCGTGTTCCTGGCAAGTTCGTTATCGTCGTGAGATTGGAAGCTAAATCGAGACATTCGTTTAGGGAATTTCTATAACGTTCGTCCTCCGATCACGTCACGATAGTATCGATTCAGGTTACCTAACAAGGTCAGTGAACCTCCTTGACCATTATGGAGGTCGCCAGGTATCGATTCCTGTACCCACCGCGCTTCTCCTAATAAATGATGGAAGTTATCGTAGGCCAGAGATCGATCCTTGCAGTCGAATGCAAGGAATATTATTGCCCTGCAGTAACAGCACGGACAATCGACTGTCTCAAGAGAGATAATTAAATGTCGATGGTACCATGCCATGTGGATTTACGTTGCTCAAGCTCAATTTTCTCGCGACGAATGGACGGGAATATTTGTTTGCTACCGTTCTGCTCGTCGCGTAACGAACACGTAACGAGAATTAGGTTTACGTTAAGCGCGTTTCCAAAGCCGCTTTTAATGAAACAGATTGGATATGGGTTGGCTATTAAATGCAACTGCGTAAGCTCAAGCTGGATAACTGAGCTTTTGTGTTGACAGCGAAACAATTAACAGAACTGCATCGCAAGTATTCACAGGATAACGATAACGGAAGCATTAAAGCAATTATTGCTCGAAAGACATAAGTCGTACAATGAAATTCGCGAAACCGCACTTAGTCTATATTCACAGGAAGCGGGATGATTCATCTTGTATGCTTTGCATTAACGTGAACTGCGTGATTAATTACGAAGACGGGGCGTGGTTAATAGTGCGGTACAAATTAATTAAAGGACTCATCGAATTCATACATCTAGTTGGAATGCAACTAGTCAACTGTACATTTGCTAGATGCGGTAATCAAGATTTCTAGATTGTATCACAATTCGTTAACATGTATGAACATCTGTTAAGAATGTAAATAACTCATGTAATTAGATCAATTGCGGAGAATCTCGTTCCGTTTTAATCTCTAGAAAATTGTAAATACGAAAACTAACGTTTGGTTGCAAACGTGAGCAGAAGTTATAAATCCATAAATCCAAGGGAAGGATATCACAATGTATCCATCGGATACCCTGGTTAGACCGAATATCCCAAAAACCAGGAACAGAGTAATAAATCAATCAACTATACCTAGCCTTCTCCACCGAAACCCTTGTCACCCATGTTTTACACCCTTACCAAAATCCTCAGTTCTTCCTTCGAATAAATGTCAACCACACATTTCAAACTTCTTCCAACTGGCAATAAACCGTAAAACATGGTAATGTAAGTAGTTGCATCACAGTTTATTTGCATGTATTTTATAGCGAAGAAGCAATACAATGATTGCCAATCATTACCAATCACACCATATAATAAACCGAGACCTTTGAATATGAATTAATCGAGGAAGCAGTAATAAAATCACAGACCTAAGAACCACCAGAATTACTCAATTTTTAAGCGCAACTGTTGCGTCTTATCGAATTACATCTCGCGCCAACTACTACTACGAAAATTGATTTTATTACATAAAACAAGGGTATTCATTTTCAATTTTCAATTCACTACCGTCCTTGGCCACGCCTTCTATATACACCCACATACGATTGAATGAAAATTGCACGAACAATTAAGATCAATCGTTTCGTTCAATTACAAGTTAAAGGTCGTATAAGAAGTTAACCGTTGTTCGAGTAATACCAGCGCAATTCGACTCGCTTATCGCAAAAAAATGATTGCCAATTATTCCAGTGACACGCTCCTAACAACACGGTCGACTGGCATCTGAAGGAGAGACTAAGATTTTTATAACTTCTTAAGTATAGTACCCGGTTACCTTATGCAGTTGCGTCGGCGAATTATGCTCACAAGCTTGTTACGAAGCCAGGTTGCAATTTAGGATTTATAATGACCCTTAATAAGCGCTTCGAAATATTTCAAGAACGCTCAGGTGATTGTGCCCGCTGCGCCTATTACGCCCCGCTGTTTTTGCATTGTTACCTTTTAATTGTAGCATAAAGCTCTTAGCTCTTTTTACAGCAACAGAAAAATAACGTTACGAAACACAAGCAACATATCTACCCCCGACGAACTCGTATATTCACGATTATGTCATTAAGTCAGTGGAGAACGGATTTCTATGATGTACAAACAGTGTACATCCATTGCACTGTCAAACGTGTCGACGTGCATCTCAATTGAACTTCAGGAATCGCTAATTTGTGTACACGACAGTGTCACGCGGGGACGTCGCAATCAGAGAATGGATTACCACTAGATAGGACCTATTTGCACTGATTTCGAGTTCAGCCGAAAATGCTTGTAGCTACAATAGCCCTGAGCAGTCTATCGTGTACTGCATTTCGATAAAATTGTAGCTTTCACAGATAGAAAATAGTATAATACTTTGAACGTAGATTAAAAAAATGATATAAGGTTTTAAAAAATTTTCTTGTGATCTGCAACATAATCAGGTAAAATTTTATATTTGTTTTATAAATTTTTTATATTTAGGAAAAATCGTTTTTCTTCGAAACCATGTTTTCCGGCATGGCTGTCTTTCTGTCGCTATAGCAGGTACTAAAATCGTTAAACAATCTTAATTGGAATCATATTAGCCACCATGACGCGTACCTGCTACAATTTCATATATTTTTACTTGGAAAATATATATTGTAGTTAAGGTACTAGTAAACATCTGTGCAAAAGGCTGACACATAGCAATGTTCTGATTTTTAAAAAAATTCCCCCAAGATGACGTTAAAAGCACAAATACCCCCTGATAAAGAAAATGAGAAGCGTGACATTAAAGATTAACAATTCTGATACATTGTTTAACCGCGTGTCTCATTAATTCGTAACCGTGCAAGCACGTCTGCGTTACCGTAATCCTTTCTCTCTTAAAGTACATACATACTTCTTGCTGTTATCGTAAACGAAATGTGGAGCAATACAATTTAACTCTTAATAGGACCTCGGTGAAGTACTTATTATGTCTTTGATAGCGCAGGGCTAAGTTCCCGACTCAAAATATAAATTCAACGCATGCTTTCCACGACGGAACAAATTTTTCTTTTCCCGTTATGAAAATCGTTTGAACTGTTCGTTATACCGCACTCACCATCGAAATTAGCTCGCTTCCTTCAAGTAGTCGCGTGTCCGTCGTATGCAGCAAAATGTCCTCCCACGCACAGTTGCGTGAGTTTACTTCGCTGTAACGACGAGCCGCGATAACTCGGAGGCAGCGCGAGTGCGTTGACTGGGGCAGTTCGAATTGCATTTGCATGGCTAATTCGTCGTAAGAGGGAAATGGCACCGTCGACATTATCAGGAAGTCGTACGGATAAAACGTTGCATACAGATTGTTGTACCTTCGCTGTCAGAATTCGCTCTCGAGTCGTACCAGAGCCCCTGCAAAATTCTCTGCTTTCAAGACTGGGTCGCGAAATTATTAATCGCTGCACCAAATTTTACGACCATATTCGTATTAATAGATTCATATAACAAACGCGGTGAATCGAATTTCGCAACGCGTCTCGTAATTATTGCAAGGAGAAGTCACATGCTCCGCAAGGTTTCAATTTATCAACACGTACGTATTCTAAGTTACACGGAAAGGAATTTTCCAGCCCAGAAACGACAGGAAGACGAATTAAAAGCGACACTAGGACAAAAAGAGGCAACCAGTTTCACGGTGTTTCCGGCATCAACTTGAATTTCAGGCCGTCCTCCCGCTGCATTTTCATTTCCATTAATTCTGCTGTGCGAATTTCCGGGATAGTTTAATATCAGAAGCGGAACGACTGCTTCGAGTGTTATTGTCTGCACGCCGGAGGGTAATTCGGGGCCCAACGTTTCGCGGAGTTTAAACACCTCTCTCGCTCTACAGCCGACTATCAACTCTTACCTCGAAAAGTTTTCGCCTTTCTTTCGCGGCAGCTTCACGGAGCTTTCGAGAATTCACCCAACGAGATTGCAAAAACTCGTTCTTATCTAGTGTAATTTCGGGCATATTTGGTTCCTATGCTTTTATGAGATTTTTAGAAGTTCAAACTTTACAATAGAGTTGTTGTTTAATCTTTGAAAGTAATATTTGCATGGACGTAATTGCTGCAGATATGAAACGGTGTTTTGTAATTAAAGATAAATCCATCGCTATTAAGAATAATAAGGAAAAAGGCACGATTTTTGTAGTGCAAATATTTTATCTGAACAGAGTTTTGAATTTTTCAAGAAAAGATTCAAAGTGTATTTTCTTTATATTTCACACAAATGTTTGAATTAACTTATACCTATATGTATATTCAATAACAAACTATAATTGCTGCTCCGCCCTGAAGTAAAAGCCAGTCGTATAATTACACTGACCAAGGCAACTCTTTTTCACTCAGCTCGTTATATATTCATAGAGCGATCTTTTGAACTTTCACTAAGGCTTGGCCTAGCATTTTTGTCACCTATAAATTGTGAACTAATCTATCTTGTTCTCGAAGTACGGCCGGAAGAACTGTTCAATTAATGTTATTTACATTTTTCATGGGAAAATTGCCAATTTCCTACGCATATATTTACGCGCTGACCTCAGATTAACCGGTGGTTCAACAGCAATCTGATTTTCCGGCCGACTATAAATTTACCTTCGCCAAAACGATAGTATTCAATGATTTTCCAGCCACTCACAACGTTTCTTCGCGTATCACCCGCAGACCATCCATGCATACACGAGCCACATAGAAATTATGGGTTGCTGTAATCTTGGTTCCGTCGACATTGCCCACAGTGATACAATTATCCTGTCGATTCTGGCCAGGGGACATTGGTACGCCGTTCCCTTCGATTTTCCTGGCTATTATGTCCGTCAAACTATCGATTGCAACATTTAACGACGTTATAGATCGCAACTTGTTATTTCACCGAACTATCCTTGACGTCGAACAGTTAGTTACACAGATCCAAGCTTTTTCATGCAGCTAGTTGAATGTTCAACAAGGCTAACGATCGAACGGACTGCGTTCAATTGCATCGTTAATACCGAACCGCGAATATATTCTACCTTCCATGCAATTATCCGCGTTAAGCAATGGTTAGAGGCCACTTCATTTTATGCGGCGATTCGTTAAGAATCGTTAAGTCTACGTAATTAAATTATCAGCCCGTCGCGTAATAGTCAGGTACGTAACTAAAGGATCGCAGGGGCCGAGATCGAAGAGGATCTTCAACTTCGTTGGAAATGAATCATCCGTTAATTTAATACAACGATGCAATAATTAATGTAATACTTGCATGGCCTTGTGATTCGTGTTTCATGAATTAATTTCACACTATTATCGGCTATTATAGAAATTAGCAAGTATTTAACTTCCTCCTTTTTCCTTGTTTTTTTTTCCTTGCATGAAATATTCTTTGCAGAGGAATTCGGTTTGAATTCCATCGCTCGTCGCGGTTAACCCCTTATTTTATATCAATATTTGGTTTGGATCTTCCAGTTAGAAATCCTTGCTGCAGTGGTCAAGAATTTGAAGCGAACGAAAATCGTGCGCGGTAATTCACGATGCCTCGAGTACACAATTCAAATCAATTGGGGCGTAATTGTGGTTGCGCGGACGATTTACTATCGACCCTTCTTCCAGGCGAATTCTAACGAGAAATGTCGTCGAATTCTCAGAACTCTCGCACGATTCTGTTGAACGATTGTTCTTGACATTTCCGTGCGACTGCTCTTGCACTTGAATTGCTCGAAACCGTGAACCGAGTTTCCTTCTTCTTCACCGTTTTCTTACATCCGTTTTCACGGAATTTTATATGTATAAAACGTAATTGCATAGTAGCTAACCATTAGAAAGTAAAAACTTACTTTCAGCCATTAAACATGCTGATTGAACAAATAACAGCGTGAAGGATTTTTAGCGTCGTTCAATGAGTATTATACAGTCGTTTTCGACGCAAACATGCACCAATAATCGCAAGTTTAATCGCGTTACTTTTTCCATATGGAAAGTACTTAACTGATAATGTATTCACCACAAGAACCCGTCTTTCGCGCAAGGTCTGTCACGTTCGTAACCGCTTATCACGTAAAATGCAGTGAAAAAAGAAACGCAGTAGAAATACAGCCGATAATACAAAAATGAACACTCATTTCCCAGAAATTCGCCCGATCATTCGGTTTCACTCTAATAATTAAAGGCTTTTGACATTATAATTGCCTGTGGATGCACGTTCGATTTCACTTTATTGGAAATATGGTCGAGTAAATAGTAATAAACAAGCGTACGATAATTGCACGTAGAATATCAAAGTTGACAATCAGAGTTTGTTAATAGCTTGCCGCAAAGAAATGTTATATACGAAATTATATATTTGTCTCGCGCCCGCCTTAGTTTCTTAGATATGCATATCAGATCTCGTTTGTATTCAAGGTTAATGCGAAATTGTTGTCCGTTTCGCTGGCACACGCAGAACTGAATACTTGAAATAGCAGAAACCCGATTTCACAAGGCGGCCATCGGGTACGCCGGTAAATATATTAACTCCTGTATCGCGGCCAGGAGCATAGGTTATTAAGCACCGGCAGTAGTTAACTTAATTACTTTCCAGCCGTTACATTAGCAGCAACGTGGCTCCAGCTGCATTGACCAATTAAAAGATGCAAATTGTGCAATTTTACGAATTTTCAGATAATGAAACACGATCGTGGCAAACGTTAGTTATCTCGATTTCGTTCTCTTATTGCTGGGGCAATATTCACCCAAAGATATCAATAAGAAGATGCGCCATTCATGTATGTATCTCTTTTGTGGGATGATTCATCGCCTTTATAAGAGAGTTTGGTTCGTCAAAGCAGAAGAGGCTGTTAGGGGGCGTAAATCCCTGATTATTTGCACCAAGTGCCGTCTGTATCTATGCTCGAAGGACCACCCAAGTGTGTACGTCTTGGGAACGTGATGATGGTATTAAGTGTGACACGTGTTAATAATACAACTAACTGTTTATATTTCGGATGTTAAAGTACTGTACATGTATATATGCTGTCGTGGTAATGATTCTATTGACTTCTATGTTCTACTGTCTCTAGTGTTTCTCTCTGCCTTTTTCCAAGTTCCCCTGGTTTTTAAGACCTCGTGTTCTCCCCTTCCATTACGCCCTTGGCGTGATGTTCCTTAGGAAGGGGCACGGTGAACTTCCACGGGGAACTAGGGGGTGGGCGACACCTTGACATTGCTGGGGGTATTTCCCAGGTTTTGCCAGGTGACGAGTCGCTGCCGCGGACACCGTAAAGTGTCGCTGCCGCGGACATCGTAAAGTGTCACGGCCGAGTCACGCCTAGGTGCAGCGATGTTTATGGCAGGGTCTTCCTTAAAACCTTTTTCTATGCGCCCTTTGCACATCTGCAGAAAAACTAGATAGTCACGTATTCCGTGCCTGTTCTCAATTGCCCCTGCCATAAACCTTGCCTTCTCGCACCGTAACATGCCGCCCCCCTTGAACACGCGATGCGTGTTCAACTTCATAATGTGATAATACAAAGTATACTAGAATAAATACATTTATGCTACTTAATGGCTGTGTGCGATTCTACATACTATATGTACATGGTTTCTTAAATTCTACATTGAGGTGTTGAATTTTGAGGTTGCATTGGTAGTATGCAAATTCTTGCCGTTGGTCTCTTGTATAACCCGGTTGCGGTTTTTACAGTGACCACTCGGGTTATGCCATCATTGCCCGGGTGTAGATCTGCTATCCTGCCTAGTGACCAACGTAAGGGGGGTAGATTGTCCTCCTTTATTGCGACCAGGTTGCCCCTTTTCAAGTGCTGATCGGACGGAAGTTTCCATTTATATCGTTGCTGGAGATGGTGAAGATACTCCTTCTGCCAGCGCTGCCAAAGGTGCTGAAACATCTGCTGCACTAATTGGTATCTGTTTAGCCTATTTTGCTTCAAATCCGTGATGTCTTGATCCGCTAATGTGCAGGGAGCAGTACCAATTAAGAAATGTCCAGGAATCAAAGGGATCAGGTAGTGCGGGTCGGAGGAACTTGGACTGAGGGGGCGTGAATTTAAGAAGGATTCTATTTGCGTCAATAACGTATATAATTCTGCATACGTAAGCCGTTGTTCTCCTATGACACGATTCAGGTGGTATTTGGTTAAGCGAACGGCATCTTCCCAAAGACCATCAAAGTGTGGTGCTTGGGGCGGGTTGAAGTGCCACTGAATTCGGTACTCGCTTAAGAAGTTGGCGGTCCGTGCATTGTGTCTTTCACACCTGATGATTTCTAATTCTGTAAATCTGTTTTTTGATTGCCTCGCGGGCAGTACGATAATGTGCTTCTTACTATATGCAATCATTGCGTTGGTTGATCTGGAGCCTATCCTAATAAGACCTGATTTTTCTAAGAAGGGCGAGAGTGCTGCTAGTGAACTTCGCTTTGGAACCACGTGATCTTGTCTCAATGCTTCGTCCGCAGTACAGGTTACCGTCGCAGTTACTGTTATTCGTACCCCTTCATCTGGTATCGCGACTATTTCTTCAACGGTTTGCGGCCAATATTTTGATTCCATTGTTAACCCTTGAGTCGTGACCATATGGCAATGTTGAATTTTGTGACTAACAAGCCTATCAATTGACCCGCCTAAAACCCAACCTAACTGCGTTTTTTGCCAGAGTAATTCGTTGCCTGCTCTGTGTTGACCGACACACAGCAGCCGCCAAAACAAGCCGGCGCCTATTAGCATGTCTATCGACCGAGATTTTTCGAATTCAGGGTCTGCTAATACGATGTGTGACGGTATGCACGTCGCATCTCTATCTAACCCTATATTTGGCATATCTTGGGTGATCCTGTCAATGGCTAGGCATGACAAGGTAGCGCTAAACCGGTTCACCCTGGATCCTATGTTTACGCGGACCACATCCTTGACGTCGCTTGAGTGCCCACCTAAGCCTGATACCTGTACATCTGTGGGATCACATCTGAGCCCTAACCTTTTACATAGCGTGGTGGTAATAAAATTTGATTGCGATCCCGAGTCTAATAGGACGCGACACTGTGTCTCTTTCCCCTGTCTGTCCTTTATATTCACAACCGCTGTGGATAATACGCTGTGTTCGAAGGTGCTGGTATTTGAATTCGCGACGCAGGATATGATCTGCTTGGATTCATACGGTCGCGTGTCTTCCGCGGCCGTCATGTTTGACTGTGGAACTACTACATAGTGCAACAGTGTATGGTGTTTCTTGCCACACAGAGTACAGTGTCTGCGAGTACAGGCATGCACACGATGACCCGGTTGTAAACAATTGTAGCAGCTTTGGGAAGCGTGCACTATCTGAGTCTTATCCTCAATGGACAGAGCCTTGAACTTGTCGCATTTAAACAGGGGGTGTCCGGAACCGCACGCTGGACAGGCACCCGCTGCAACAGCCACGTGGGTGGTTGTTCGAAGTGGTCGTCGACTACCTGAGGATCCTAATGGGCTATCGGTTTTCGCTGTGGATACCTGACTTGATGACATTATGCTTCCTAAATACGCGGACCGATCCTCTAAAAATGCGGCAAATTTCGCGAATGTAATGTCAGCTGATCCCGTGGCCCCTTTTTCCCATTCGTTAAACGAGTCCCGATCTAATTTTCTACTCAAGATTGGGATAATCATTATATCCCACGCTTCAACTGGCACGTTCAACGAACGTAGTGCTGCTAAGTGGTTTCGCGCATCATCTAATAATTCCCGGAGCGCATTTTGAGATGATATTTGGATGCTTGGCATGTCTAAAATTGCCAATACATGATGTCTTTTTAGCGCTGCGACATTTTCGTACCGTAACTTGAGCGCGTCCCACGCAATGCGATAGTTCGCTTCGGACACTCCCAGAGATTGAATTACTCGCGCGGCTGGACCCTTCAACGCTGAATTGAGGTAATGGAACTTTTCTATGTCTGGTGCGTCGCTCTCGTGTACTAGGCTGATGTATGTGTCTCTGAATCTGACCCACCCGCTGTAATCGCCGTCAAATGATGGTAGCTGTATCGTTGGCATTTTTACCGACGGACGTGAGCTCGTAGATCCAGGAGACGCTAGTCGCCCTGCTACCTGGTTTACTGATTCACCCGTACCCTGCGCGCGTTCTATATATGACTCGATGTCTGCTACTAAGTTAAAATACGTTTCTTCAAACGTGTCTCTATCTGCCGCGTGAGATGCTTCTGAGTCTGTTCCCTCAGTAGCTTGCTCAATCTGAACTTGAACTATATTGTAGCTGTCATTCAGACCTACGTTTGCTTCTAACCGTTTTTGCAAAGCTCTTATCGACACTGTTTGCGCGGATTCACTGAAATATCTATTCAGTCTAGTCAACGCGGCCTTAATTGTACCGCGGTCGGCAATCAATTTCCTAAGTTCGGCTTCCATTATACGTTATTTCACAAATAAGGGAAGGGAATTTGGTCTTACGTGACAGGTGCGGACGTAGCCTACTGATACTGCTTTGATGGTGACTGATTTTGGCTGCGTCTGCTGTGCCGTTGAATTGTGGCTCGATCGGTTGCTGCTCCAATCCGATCCAAGTCCACGATGCTGTCTTCTGTTGGTGGATGTTGGCGTTAGGCTTAGCTTCGATCCTTGGCTATCTTCAGGTTGCTCTCTTCTGAAGATGACTGCTAACTTTTACACTACACTTTTTACTTTAACCTCTCTCGCCACGTGTCACTGAATTCTGAAGATATTTTCTCTGCTGGTTTGATGCGATCCGGCTCGAAGGACCAATGTTAGGGGGCGTAAATCCCTGATTATTTGCACCAAGTGCCGTCTGTATCTATGCTCGAAGGACCACCCAAGTGTGTACGTCTTGGGAACGTGATGATGGTATTAAGTGTGACACGTGTTAATAATACAACTAACTGTTTATATTTCGGATGTTAAAGTACTGTACATGTATATATGCTGTCGTGGTAATGATTCTATTGACTTCTATGTTCTACTGTCTCTAGTGTTTCTCTCTGCCTTTTTCCAAGTTCCCCTGGTTTTTAAGACCTCGTGTTCTCCCCTTCCATTACGCCCTTGGCGTGATGTTCCTTAGGAAGGGGCACGGTGAACTTCCACGGGGAACTAGGGGGTGGGCGACACCTTGACATTGCTGGGGGTATTTCCCAGGTTTTGCCAGGTGACGAGTCGCTGCCGCGGACACCGTAAAGTGTCGCTGCCGCGGACATCGTAAAGTGTCACGGCCGAGTCACGCCTAGGTGCAGCGATGTTTATGGCAGGGTCTTCCTTAAAACCTTTTTCTATGCGCCCTTTGCACATCTGCAGAAAAACTAGATAGTCACGTATTCCGTGCCTGTTCTCAATTGCCCCTGCCATAAACCTTGCCTTCTCGCACCGTAACAGAGGCTTTGTTCGTTTTCTTATTCTGGCGGAAGTTGCTTTTCAAAATAATTGTTTTCTACGGATATTTTCTCGAGGAGAAAGTACGTAGCAAAAAAGGAACGGTACGTATGTATATAGAAGTATTCGTGGAATGCATTCTCGCCCATCGTTTTGCCGGATAAATTAACAATCCTGTACTTTCTATGGAAGATTGGCTATTTATTACTTCTGTGCATCTTGGACGTTCCTTCGATGGACAGTGAATCAAGTTTCGTCACTTTCTGCGGACACGCGTCTATTACCCACGTTGCCCTTATACGTTGTGCATTAAATCGAGAGGCAAGAACCGTTTTCGTAGATGGTGTTGGGAAATATCTAACAAATGCTATTCTAAAACTAACGAGCCTCATTCTAAGAAATGTGCAATTTCAAAGGCGTATAGAGATATTAGTGCAACGTTTACGTATTATGCAAGTATCGAGCATTCAGTTTTGCTCCACCACTTTCAATGTTCGTGTTTAAGAAAAAAGGAATTAAGAAGAAAAGGGTGAAAGACTCGTACAGTCGTTGCGAAAAAGAACGCCTTGCTCGATGAGACGCACATAATATTTCGTAATGTCAGTTGGCTAACGAACGCCATTCACTCGAAACCCTACAAACATATTCGCTGCAACGAGCACAGTCAACTCGTTTTAAAGTGCGATCCGCGAAGGTACTCGATGCGGCGTGAACCGCCGGTGCGTGTACCAAGTGCCGCGTTAGAATTAATATGCCGGCATTCATTTCGAAGGGAGAAAATAAAGGAGCATATAAATTCTGAACGGCGATAGCCTCTTCGCCGACTTTTCCATAGGTTTTCCACGAAACAGTGTCTCATTATGCATGGCTTTAGGAACAGTTCCTCTATGACTTGAGCAATCATAGAATGCCTGTCGAGTTGAATAAGAAAAGGGAAAATATTCGATACATTTTGGAGCGAAGTTCCACGCCTTGTTTCTAAGGTGTACACCACCACCCAACACCGCAATCCTGTCGCTCTGCATATAAATTTGTCTGCTCGCCAGATTGCCGAAACAATCTGTTCCTTACACAAACCAATCTCGCCACCACCTTGTCGACGTAATCTGACAGAAACAAGGAGCAATCTTAGATCGTCTCCGCGGCTCCGTCTGTCGTTCAATAATGTAAATGTTCGATACACGATGATATCGTGTCTCGCCAGGAGTGAACTTCTCAATGGCCCACCTGTCTATTCGGTTCGAACTATGTATGTATGTATTTACCTATTCCGAATAGTAGCTAAAATTCCACATACTTGAATTTACCAACACTGAATGACGGTATCCCCGCACGATCCGTGTCCGGTATGCTGAACCAGCTCGTGCACCTATGTATGTATGTACTTACACGAGGGGAGCCTAACGAGTGTCGCAGAAACGAAAGGCGAGGAATGATCAAGGCCACCGAGAGAGAAGTGAAAATTTCGCTTTTACATCAAAGCGAGCATCGGTCGAGTGTACGTACACCAACTGAGGCGTGCACATGAAAGACACTGTGCAGTTATCCGCATTCTATTCCTGTTTAATGTTTCATGCGTAATTGCTCGCGATGAATCTTTTGTGCGTGCACGGCCAAAGGTTCGCGAGCCTCCCCCCTGAGCCTTCGTAAAACACGAAAGTCGTGCTAACCGGTAATGAAGCCCCTGTGTCGCATAATGAATGGTGTTACGTAAAAACCACTTATGCCGTGTGCACACGAGAGGAACAAAATTCGCCTCAGGTATTACAGTAATGTCTCGCACTGTGTTCAAAATCGTGATTCGATGGCTGTTCATTTTCTATCCCCCCTACTTGGGGCCGCCTCCCTTGGATTCGGGGAAGTGTCGTTCGGATCACTTTTGATGTTGTGATTTACGAGAACCGAGGCAGCCCAGCGTGGAGTACGAGATAGTATTGTCTCACACGTACCCGGATGTTTACACTTGCCTAATTTTTTTCCTGGTCGCTGCCTCGAGTCAATCTCGAGTCTCTGTTGCCACAACATTGAAGTTGACCTGACGCTCGAGAATCGTGTCCGTACACGATGGCTGTTCACATTCGGTCCCGAGCGATGAACACAGTGCGAATCATTACTGTATCAAGCGTTCACGACTTTCAGCGCGTCGCGATGCTTCCCGATCGTCGGACAATTTCGCGTCTCGTCACTTGCGCGTAGCACGATAAATATCGACTTTCACCGATCTCCTGATAGTGACTCGTTATATTCCAGATGTTGCACGATAGTTGATTTGAATACGGAGGCATTGCATTATAAGTAATCATTGCCCCCGAGAAAGTTACGCTCCTATGAAGTCTATTATTCTTGTACCTTTCCTGTCGGGTCGATGAGATCTCTGAAGGCAGTTTGTTTTATAACTGGAAAAGCAATTCTCTAAGAATGCAACGCCCGAATGAGTTGTGTGCGAGTGTTAATACAGTTTACTGTGGAAGCCTTTGACAGAAGGTTTAGCACAAAATGTGCGGTGAGGGGGGACAGCGTTCGCAAAGAAATTATGCATGTATTTGAAAGCTTAGCTATCGCGTGGCGGTCGATGCATGAGATAACACGTGAAGTTTCAATCACGAGACGTGTCTGCGTACACTTTAGTATACGCGTGATGTGCACACATATGGCGGTGTTAATAATTTAGATTACCATATCTCATCCAGCAAGAAGCTCAATATTTAAACCTCTCCAGGCAGCGATAAATTTATTTGGAATAACGAAGCAGCGTATATAATTGTCTTTTCATGACGAGTGTCAGATTCATTCGATTTGACGACAATGAATAATCTCGTCCGTATAACAAAAAATTCAAAGTCGTTGAAAAATATTCTCTACCAATTTAATAAAATCAACCATTCTTACGCTTCCGTCTCACGAGCGTGTATTAAACGAAAATGAAATTGGCAAATTGCACAGAAAAGTGCAGGGGAATTCCGGCAGAAAGCCAATATTTAACAACTGTACAACGACGACAGAATTAATTTCGTATTAACTCGAGTTTCGAATTCATTCGTTCGCCCCCGACCGATATATGTATAATTACAAAATAATAAATCTCGAAGGGTGGCCTGACCCGATCTCACGATTCGTTTCGTCGAGTAGAAGGTTAAACGCAATGCAGAGAAAGGGGCGTGCATACAACGACAGAAGGGATAAAAATTAAGATGGGACACCGATGAGGTCTCGATGGAATTCGCTGACGCCCACGGGTCTTTGTATCGAGGGCCCACGTGCCGTTTAAATAAACGTGTGGGCTAGTTGCAAAACACTTCTCCACAGGTATTCGTATCATATATCGAAAATGCAACCGCCTCGGCGAACATCTGTTTTCGTTGCTAATTTACGTACTATATCATTCATACCTTAAATCAAAAATTCGAGGTCGTGCATCGTTGAAATCGAACGCCAATGAATTCCTGCGTCGTACCCAATGGAGAATCCACGCAAGATTTTGCAAGTATAATTTTCAGGGCACAATTCACCCGCCGGGCACGCCTCGAACTTTTCCTTTCGTGCACGTGAACGTGCACGAAGGAGTTCAATGAATTCAACGACACACCTTTTCTTTCTGTCGTTAAGAGCGACAAAACGTAATACATATGTAGAAGTGTAGAGCGTAGCAATTATATGGGATAATTATTAAATATATTTATAAATTGTCTACGCAATTCGACTTGTGTAACTGTACAGATTGATTCACTTGCAAGCCAGGCTATAATGTTTTCATTGGCACGATCGAATTGTATCTGAAACTGTGCGTGGAATGCAGTCTGTTGAGTCTTTGAACGACGATGATCTTAGGTGATTCTATCCCACCGATTTCATGTTCATCGTGGTCATACATTTCGCCGATCGGTGGTAAAATCGTTTCCAGTGATCTTCCAACCGGCACGTTTATTATAAAGCGGCACTGCGCTGTGTCAGGATAGCAATTCAATGGCGCTCGTAAAAGAAGAATGTTTGAAGAACTTAAAAAAAAATTTACGTTACTGAACACATTCCTCAGAGTGCCAACGACGTTCGTTAAAAACTATTTTTCAATCCATCACGAAATATGTATATCGAGGTTATATTTGTTACAAGTAATCGAATCAGATTTTAGAAATCTATTCCATTTATATTCACGTTTATTGGAATTGGCTCCATTCTTCTCGACTTATGGTCACGATGCAATTTTCGAAGACATAAACTTCGCGTTGGACTTCACAACTGATTATCGAATGCATTCAACACCGTTGGAGCGTGGTTTTAGTGAACAAGAAGAAATTTATGGCAGGGAGCAGTTCAGTTCTGAACGGGAACAAACGATTGATCTGTTGTCGGTCGTTTAATCAGAGTGGTAGCAGGTGGTTGGCAGCGTTCCGACTACAGTTCGAATAACACGATCGTGAAAACCAATATTTTCTCGAATATTACCGATTGAATTTGAAATTCTGACACCTATTTCTCGGCCCCTGATTTATTGTCGCATTCGCTTCCATGTCAGAATTGTCGACGAATGTTTTACGGATAAATTATCATTTAACTCTTGGGAGAGTCTGCGAGGCTCATCGAATACTTTGAAGTTTGATATTCGTAAAACTGTCAGCCGAAGCTGCCGTCGAAAACTAATTGCATTACGATCAATTCTACATTCATCGTTCTTTTACTCTGTTCCGATTCTTCTAATCAGGTGTTAGTTCCCTTCAACTTTTTCCTATCGAGTAATATTCGATTACGATTCAGCAATCAAACACATTCACTCGTGTAGAAATTTCGAGAATTACCTAACGAGGTCGACGTTCAAAATTCAGTTCTGTCGTAAAAGGACTAACTGCGAAATGAGAGATGCAATTTTCAGGGAATCTGGAAATGCTTGCACACTCCCCACCGGGGTTCTTGTTCAGCTTTCTTTCTACAAAGTTTAATCCCGCCAAATAAGAGCTTAAATGGTTCCTGAAATTACTTCGCTCACCGTGAAATTCGATTTTGAAGCCCCGTTAAATTCGCCATTTGGTTGCAGACATAATTCCATCAACCACAGAAGAATATCACACAGAGAAGAAAGCTTTGTTCTCGAAGAAAAAATTTGTCATCAACGTTAGGTGGTTCAGAGGGATATGTTTTTGTGAACTCGACGATATTGGATCGATGGAAAGAAATAGAAGAGCAATTCGTAGAAAGTTCATTGAATTGAAAGTAGTTCGAACGATAATCCTGTAATCGCATTGAATGGAACATTTTTAAAGAATATTTGTTTTCCATGTGAAAATGGTTGCAATTTTCCAATAAGAATTCAGAATGTTCCAAAATGTACTGCGGTCTTAAAAAACAGTACAGAAAGGGAAGTGTCCTCGAAAGGGAAAAGGAAAATTAAAGTCTGACAATAAGATTTTCTCTTGGAAATTGGATATAGCGTATAATCTCTTTCAGGATTCCCATAGGAAGGCAGGAAGTGAGAGAAAAAAGGGGAACTTGTATAGGAGGGGATTGAAGGCAAAATTCCTTCAGGCTTCCGGAAATGATATTATCGTGTATTCGTATAATGCAATGGTCGCACAATGAACGCCTGCTCACCCCCTTCAGAAAATAGGATACGTTTCTGCAATAAGAAACAATGAGATTTCCTGTGGAGAACGCTACTTAACCGTTGCGCGCTGCGAAGTGCATTAGATTACAAATCGACATTAAACTTTAAGGTTTCCTTTCGACCCCAACGCAATGACTCCAAAGATCTAATTGGACGAAAACGGAATAAACTACGTGTGGTGGTTTACGTTCGCGAAGTTAATGATATTCGCAATTTTATAACTGCGTTACAAATACCATGATGGTTTGTTTAATATTTCCCGTTTGCCGTGTCAATTATTTTCTGCCTGGATATCACAGCAGTTAACTGTTTTTAGTTAACACTACTATAACTACACAGAAGCAAACGCGTGGTTATAGGTTCGAATCAGAGAGGAGTAGAGGGGTGATTTTCAATCATCGTAAAGTTCAGAGCGCTGTTTCTTCGTGCATACTCGCCTGAATCAATCAGGATTTGATTTTATGCTTTTTCAATTATAGGGCCTTGTCTTGTACTCCGTTTATATTACACCTTACGCCATACCAGGGTAGAGCAATATTATATTTTAACATTTTACGACACGAAGTGATATTAGTCTTTAATAGTTGGTACCTTATAACTGTTTGCAAAAATAAAGATCAATCGAGCAACGATTTTACTTACACCTCTTACCCTCGATTCAGTCCATGTTGACTTTCGAAACCAATAGCAAACACTGAAACCGCCTCTTGAAACGCGGATTCCATAATGTCGATTCTTAACGCGTCCACGCTTTAACACGGTTCACGCAAGCAGATTCAATGCATTGGCAGAAGTAACCCACCGGGACAAGAAATATTGTCTGTTTGCCCTCATTTTTTAACAGACCCCCTTTAAGACACGACAAGGATCAAGCGGTTTACATATTTTGCACTATTCCATTCAGTAAATCTAAAAGAATTTCATGGATTACAAAGATGCACGGGGACGAGCCTGGAAGCCGATAATCGTGTCAAAGAATGAAAGAAATGTTCGACCCGTTCCTTTCCGTAATTACAGTGGTCTATGGAGAAATCTTATCCGATGAAAATTGTTCATCTCGCAAAAGAAAAAGTGGGATTATCGTCGATTGATTGAACGACTCAAACGTTTCTTACTGGTAACGAGATTTTACTGGCTACATAGTTGTTCCCTTGTAAAAGCGCAGGGCCAGTCGTCGCGTATAGTTCCAACGAAATAAATCGTTATTGTGCATCTAGAGTGCAAAATCATTCTGCCTGCAGTTGCGTTTTACGAGCAGCTTCCAAATGGTAGCGGCGTGCGAATCACGATCCTTAAAATAACGCCACCGTAAATCTCCTGTTATTGCGAGCGCATGAACGACGTTATACGATGAATTCAAACGCGAAGGAGGATTAATTAATTCATTATCCTGCATTATTTCACGACAGCCGTTTCATGGATAGAATTACGCGAGCTCTGTGTCAAGAATTGTATGCGAAACGATGCAACGGCTACTGGTTGGTAGGATTTAGAAAGATCGAATTGAACGAATGCCAGGTTAGTTCCAGCGACACGAGAAAAATAATTAGTAGAATGGGATGGGTTCAGACAGACAGCCGAGTTGCAAAGGTATACTATAATTATACATATATGGAGAGATATTTCATGGGCGGAATGTTTGATATTGCGTTTCATATTATCCATCAAACGTTGCACAAATATGATTACGTTTTTTGGACGCGGTTTAACCGGTTGTCAAAGAAATTAATTTCGTTGTACTGAAATGGAAGTATGTAATCCGTGAAATAGGTTCTGTATGCAGAGACGGATGAAAAATTATTCGCACAATTTTCAATATAAAAATAAAAGCAGATCTATATTATATCTGTATGCATTTTAATTAAGTGATATGGAAATTTGATATGGAAAATTACAAAAATACTTTTGTACCTCATTGTGTTTGTTGAATAGTTCACGTACGTCTGTTTCAGTTTCCCTACAATAGTCGCGAGTCAGTTTGTCCTTAAAGTTTCATTCTAGTCATTTTGCTTGGTACAATGAAGCAGTCTTAGAAGTCATACGAAATCTGTCTTCTTTTCCTATGCTGTTTCTTGAATCCCGTTGGATTCGAGTTTTTCGCGACAAGTCACGTTGCTCAAAACTCTCGTATGAATAACGCAAGTAACTATGTGTACACAGAAAGCTCGAATAAGTTCCTTGACCAATCATCCATCTATGAAACTATGAAATCTATGAAACTCGCTAAGGACCACACGCGATCGAGTACTCTCGAAAAATCTTTGCCAACATCGTCTCCTTAAAGATAGTGTATTACATCATCCCCTTTTATATTGTCCCTCAGGCTCTCTAACCCGGAAATCTTTGGCAAACTTAATGACAAGTCTGACAAGTTTGACAATCGTCCTAGGAGAACCAACGTCAATCGCAGGAACTAAAGGCCCAACAGTTTTCCATCGTTGCGTAATGACGTTACAATCCTATATTGTTCGTATAATAATCCTATATTGTAGCAGCAATTGCTCGACCATTTTCCAGGCTTGTCACACAATTACGTAACCGAGGAAGTAATTAATCAGTCGTTTTAGTTGGAATTAGCATGGAAACGCGAAGTGTCGCGGTTTAGAAAAGTTTTAATTAATAATCGGACTTCTTAACGAGTTCCGCCGAGGACCCAGAGAAGTTCCCGAGCGAAGGATGATGCTTGCTTTCAGACCTATTATTTAAATGTGTCGAGAGAGAGAGAGAATCGAGGAATCGCGGACACAGTGTCGCGGCTTTTGACGAGGTGGTCACCGCACCAGCTTCGTGTATTCACGACATTGCGGTCGCGGCAGCGTCGTTCCAAAAGGGGACAAAAACACGACGCGAAGTAATTTTAAAGTTGCGGAAACGTCCCGGTGCTTGACATTGTTGGGCTCACATACGGACGGGCAGAGCAAAAATATTCTTGGTGCAGATGTAAACGGTGAGAAGCGTGTATAATAGGTGGGTCGAGAAGACGAGACAGAAATTATTACCGTGTCGTAGGTGACAAAGAATCCTCACCTCGGCCTTCGTGCTCGAAGACGTGGTCGAGGCGAACTGGGTCAGTTAAGTGTGTGTGTCGCCATTCGCGGCTGTCTACGCGAATTCAAGACCGTGGCGCTTTGTTAACACGAAAGGTGTATCTCGACAAGGGATATCGTTTTCCAGCAACCCGGGAACCTATCATGAAACTCGGCGAGAATTAATTGTATCCTGGTCCTTTCTTTCAGAACGAAGTCGGATGAGTCTGAACGAAGTTACGGCTGACTGGCACTTTCTCAAAGCGTAAGCTGAGGGAAGTTAGTTGGAGGGGAAAATATTCCACGACGTTTCAATTCATTGCGAAGCTTAACGGAGTGAATGAAATGCAATTGAAATGTTCAGTTCCGCGGGTAAGTACCGTCATTATACTAAAATTTCCCTGTGAATTGAAAGTCGAAATTTTCTCGAGAATCAAGCAGATATTTCATATTTCGTCTCGCAATTAGTTAAATTGTCGTATCTCTACGTTAACTCTGATCGCGTCAAAAGTGTGATTATTTGTGTATTTTACAATCTTCGTTTCCATTTCAATATTTCATCCAGCGGAAGAGGGTTTCCCTGTTTTAATCTATTTTACCTACGAATTCGGCCAGCCCTCCTTGTCGTGACCACCAAGCGAAGATTTACGGTGGATTTTCCAGAGTTACGAGTTGTTGGCTGGCACAACGATGACAACGCTGCTATGTTCGAAAGGCAGGGTGAATGCAATGCGATGCACTGTGCATCGGTACGCGTATTTTACACGTGACGTAGGGTCGCACTGAATGGACAGTCGGTGCGGAAAGGATGCGGTTAACCTCGCTAGTTTCGCGTTTCCTACGAAGGTGAAACGCTAATACATGCACCGGTGAGACGCTCGCACATGGAGACTGTAGAAATATGGCTTTTTTCTCACCCGTTAACCACATGTTCACATATTTGCACTGTCAAGACGGAGAAATTGAATTTTCGTGGAATATATTTCGAGAATATCATGTTGCACGATCATTTATATTACTATGCCGGTTCACAAGGTTAACGGCATCATTAAAACCATCCATTTAACACCGTTACCGCTTAGCGCTGCGATAAATTTAAAATTGAAAATAGTTCCGCGAACGCGAAAATTGATCGCGTCATCGTTTTGTGAAAATTCCCGTACATCGGGTCGTAAACTAACTTTACCCGAAGGCTATCTATTTTAGTCTAACAGAAGCGCATATTTGCACCGCCACGACGATCCGAGTGATAGAAATGCTATTACTCTGCCGTGCCAACACTTCTTTGTTACCTTCATAGATGCTAATAATAGCCCAACATATGAACTGTCTAAATGTATTAATTCTAATCAATTCCATCTAGTGCAAAGGGCACAGTACGATCCACCACTTCGCTCGACAAGCCTTAACACCTTCCCTATCCCTCCAGCAAACGCGGCAAGGGCGCCACGCGTTTTTCAAACAGCCTCGCGGAAGTCCGACGCTATAAAATCATCGCGAAGCCCCCCAGTGAAATGATTGCTGGCAAAAATTTAACGTCCGCGCGACGTCTCTTTACGGATGTTTATATCGTTGCTCGCGGCGGGAAAGGTGTACGTCCATGCATGCATAGGTAGACAGTATGTACCCCCCTTGGTACAGGGCAGGTTCTTCCAAGACCAGTTTTTCTTTAATGCCGTGCGCCGGTCGGCTCTTCATGAAGCAGTTTCTGCTGAGGCAGACAATGGACGATGCGGACGAGGCTGCCTCGGGGGGCTCGTATTTCATTGATATTGCATCGTGAATTCCCGACCTAAATCACATTCTGATAGCCACCGGACCCCTTCCGTTTCCCCTTCTCCTATTTTTGCCATCGTCCTTTCTCTCTATCGCGCGTGCAAGTTCTCGCTCTTTCCCCTTTACGCTCTGTGTACCGTCGTATCGCGGAATTATTCACAAGCGGAGCCTCGAGGAAGCTCGGAGGACTCGAACTGCCTTCCACTGAGATGCTTTTATTACACGTCTTCCCGATTGCATCTGTGTGCAACAGTTGCCCGTAATTAGGTGCTTGACTATTCTTATTTGAGTCTGTTTATCGGTTTATTATGCGTAGATTATGCTGTGGTTTATATATTTAATATTCTTCTCGGTGGTTCTTGTCGTTCGTTTGTTTGTGTAGTCGTTCTTGTCGTTCGTGTTAGGTAACGATAGAGTAAATTTAATTTCACGCTTATTGTAATCGTACATTATGGTATACGCTTGAGAATGGGGGTGAGATTAAATGCGAGAGGTGTACGGGTATAAATACGTAACCCGTGGGAGTCATGCGGTTGTTTCTTTACTAGTGTTTTGGGAGTTCATACATATGTGTAATTAGATCAGTGATATTACAAGGAACAGCGAAAAATTCTCATTGGAGAGATTTTAAATTATTTTGGGGGAGATTCAACGAAAGAATTTTCAGTTAATTTTTTTTCTTCGTTCGATTGCATCCGTATGATTTTTATTGGCTACTCAATTAGAACGGAGGGAAAGAAATGTTTGTTTCCGCGTTGCCGGAAGGCGATTAATCTTCGTCCTCGTCGAATTAATAATTCATCCCTTAGGCTTTGACGATTAATCGCCCTCCCGCCGACGACTTCCTCTTCCTCTTATTCTCCGCACTCTTCCTCGTCGTTTACCTCACGGTTTATCTCTTTGAGAAATTATGTACGAAGCTCTGAGCAAACTTGAGACTTAAGACACTATTTCTCCTTTATAATTTGCAGAGAAGCCACGAGCACAATTAATTTAAACATTACGAAACAAGCGCAAGATCTCCTCTTCTTTAAGCTAATACTTAGATAAACGAATAAAATATTCTTTTTTGTTTGATCAAAAAATTGTCTATAGTGCAAGAGCTGTTTTCATTTCCCCTTTATTTTCGTTGCTTTTTCCCCCCGTTCTTTGTTAGCGCCAGCAATTATTGGAGCAATGAAGCACGATAAAAGTGGATCGAGAATTCTTTCATCGGTGCATCTGTTTCGAGTCCTCTTTATGCACGAGTTTGTTATGGGCCGAACAATCTATCGATTGAAATAATGGTAGCGTTTCACGGAGCCTCTCTAGACCGTGAGTCGTGGAAGGTAATAAACGATCAAATTGTCCTTCCCTCCGTGCAGTTATCCAATAATTTCTTTCAACGGAGCTATTCGATTTGTACGTTTATAAATCGTTGATTACTTAGAGAATGAATTAAAGATGAAAATGTTGTCACAATTGTGCAAAAATTAGAGAAGATAAAATCTATTTCTTCGATTTACACTTTCTAACTGATTGGCTTACGATGATAAAGAAACAGCAAAAATAAGGCGAATCTTATCGATACTACACTACTTCACAATATTAAAGGATCACTAAATTTTGCCCGAAAAATTGCCGATTTTTGAACATTTGTAACTACGTAAAAAAATGACAAAGCAATCCATATGGGCTTTTTTTAAAGCGCAAATGAGTTCATTTTTAGTTTCGTGAAGGAGTATATTTATTCCAGAATATTTAATTTGTTCTGTATGAACTGATCAGAATCCTTCACAGCAAAGGCAAAACAGCCGGCTCCATTATTTAACCTATTCCAATTGTTATGAAGCTAATATCTTGTACGTCTCAATGGATTGTGACTGTTAATAGAATATTAAGGGTCGCTAGGGCGTCGACGACGTTGTCATCTTGTAGACATTTTTGATTCGTCGCGCTAACGCGTAGGATGTTAATTAGTGTCGAGTCGTCCCCTCTATTCACACTACCGTACGATGAAACTGTTTTCCAATATGCAAGATTGATGACCATGCATTTTCACGAGGGATTATCTCGCGGATATAACTTCAAAGGCGTCATTAGAACGAAAACGAACACTCTCGTCGAATTTCAGCGTCGACCACGTTTCATCGGTCAGAAGTTTCAGCGTGGTCGAAATAAGATTTTCCCCTTCGCTGCATGAATGGCCAGTGTTATAATATTATAACACGGTATTACAGCAGTGTACCATCTCTCAAAATTATCTTAATAGATGCTTTCGACCACGGGTTTCGAAATTCTGAATTTTCGCAGTTCACCAATAAAATTCGCAGAGCCAAGCAAAATTGGTGGAATAAACGATTTCGCAGCAGCCGAGAGTCAGAGTTCGGTTAATCGTGTTCGAAGTAACCCTTTAATGACTTGAACGAAATTTCATAAGCGGGAAATTTCATATGCACGATAACAGTGCACCTACGTTCTGCCTATATCGAAACTGCATCCCGAACTTTTCATCGGCAATTAATTAAACGAAATTTAATTAAGGGGCTCTAACGTGGTTACCCGTGAAACAAACAACCACGAAACTTTACCTCTGTAATCTGACCGCTAATGTGAATTGTTCGTTTATTTGCGCGAACCAAAAGCGTGTCTTACACTAAAATAAATTCGATTCACTTAAGAATATTCTTCACAATTCAAGCGGAAGGAATTTCGTATTCCACCGTAGTAAAGTTCTATAATCAGTATTTAATTAAAGTACGACACTGTGAAACAGTAGCTGAGAAAATTGACAAAACAATAATTCAGCCACTCAAGCTATGCGCAAAGAAATAAAGAAACTCAACCAAAAGAATTCAGCGGAACATACATACTTTCGAAACTACCTAGACATTCCTTGTTGAAGAAGCGTTGTATATATTTGGCTGGTATCTTTCTTACTCACGTTAACCAATGAAATATGCATTTCTCGTTGGGTAAGGAAAAAAGCGTAAAAGGTTATTGAACTCTTACTTGTTGGTCTTAGCACGAGCCATGTTGTCCCAGCTACGAACAGGGCAGTTCAGCTTGCTAAAGGACAATTCCCTCGATAAATAGGCGGAGCAGTGCCAGCTGTGTCTCCAAAAGATACTTCCGCTCACCCTTTCACGATTCTTCGACGACGACAGAACACCTTTTTCACTCATTTCACTCGACCTTGACGATAACTTCGCCACGTCAAACAAGATTTCCACGTTCACACTTCGATCGCATCACATCTACTCGACAGGGTTAGTCAACGAGTTACATTCGTTACACTGTTAGTTCAAGAGTTACTTTCCAGTTCACATTTTGAGGTTCATCGACACATCGAGAGGTTACTTGCACTTTTTTCGCGAGACCAGACACTCAGGCATGTTCATGGAACTGGGATTTTAAACTTGGTCAACGTGCAGTATTATTGATCGCTACGTTATCAATCACAGGAAGCTGGCGTCACGGTTGTACATTTTTATCGCGTTCCACGGATTCACCAGTCGTTCGTTTTTATCGAGAATTTCGACTAACGGCGAGACGCTTTCACGTTCGCTTCGAAGGGGTTCGCGTCGCTATAGGGAGCAGAAAAAGAAGATGACGAGCGCATCGAAAAAGGAAATTGTACTAACTGTAAATTATTGGACGATCGAATATCACGTTCTATCTCACGTCTACGTTCCCTCGGAAAGTTTCACCGAGTTCCTGGAATTCCTGTACGTGACCGGGCTCACGCGAAATCTACGTCCAAAGTGCAGTCTCCAAAAATTACTCTCGCTCAACGAACCAATTTTTCTTGCGATCTGACGAATTGTTTAATTCCCTCTCGATTGCAAATATTAAGCTTCCTTAAAAAAATGTGCGCATAATTGTATCCAAAGAAGGAGATATTATTCTTATAGAATGACTGAACGACTTCTTTATCGTCGAGATGCGTTATTTTTTAAACATTTTTTGCCAACGTTTTAATACACGGAGAAGCATTTACGAGGTGACCAGAATAGCTTTGATCGTTTCCCGTCTATTCTGCACGGTGCTAATGGAATTGCTCTACTCTATGGGGATTCCTAGTGTTCACGGTTTGATAGAACAGCCAGCGCGGAAAACCGAGGTCGACGTTATCCAAGGAAAGCCAACGAACCGCAGATCGATCGTGGACTAGACGGTAACCGTACTCTGATCGGAAATTGTTAAGTCTCTGTTAATTAGACGGTAGGTCCGACAATAGGAAAGTCATGAAATATTCGAGCCGGCTGAAGAATCGGACGAAATAAGTTTGCTGTGAATTAAAGGATGCAGCGATTAATAATCTCCGGCAGCTAGAAACTGCAACTGGAAATCAGCCCATTAAATGTGAACCGTCGTTAACGGACGTGAGAATGACGTGAGAACTTGATTACGTAATATTTGATGCAGTAACGATTAGAAAGAAGTATCGGATATTTCTTTACGTCGAATCGTCATTTCTGAAAAATGCTAACAGTGTTGGAACTGTTCTAATTACAAGTGAATCACGTGAAATGAAGGAAAAAAATTCCAAGGAAGTATCAGTCATGGAGGTACATGAGCACTTCCTTTGTTGATTCTTCACAGTTTTTCCCATCAGTGCGCAACCTGAGTCACGTCCAACGAATTCACGAGGTTCACCTAAGCGGAAGGAACGAAAGACGAGCCACGACTACACTCGATCCGAGAGTCAGGACGAAGGTGAACAGGTTTGCAGCAAGAATCCCGCGAGTACAGGTCGACGCGAGTCGACCTACTCCACTCGATGGACCAGCAGACATATTTTTGACAGTTCAAGGACGGTCAATCATATACACCCTCCGCCATGCCGATGAAACCGATCCTGATTTTCACGCGAACCAACAGAGTTGACCCGTGATCGTAATTTTGACCTCCTTTTCTAATCGCATTCGTTAGCCAAGATTCGTCGAGTTGACGTTGAAGCAAGCGAACGAACGGAACGAAAGGATTGTCGCTTGTGCTGTGAAATAAAGTGACCGATGACGACATTGAGCGCAATTGCCAGAGTAACGATTTAAACTATGTATATATATTTGCTACGAAATTGCACTGGTATATTTGTACAGGCGACCTAGTGGATATCGATCGGCTCATTATTTATGTAATAGCGTACTCCGAAATGTGCCATCAGATGAGGTAACTTAGCAACGAAATAAAGGTAGTATATTTTAATAAGAATAGTATGACAGGGTAGGGTGGCGATGCAAAATTTCTGGAAAATACGAACAACCAGGCGCGATGGGAAATCGATACTCGACGCTTCCCGGAAGCTACGAAAAAACAACGTCGAAACGTGCTCACCCCTATAAAAGTTATTTCAAACTCAGCTTGATCAGATCAACAAAAAAAGGGGGAAAAAGGCAGACACAAAGGGAAATGATTTCTGTGCAGTATAAAGGAAACGTTGCTCCAAGGTTTCCATCCACATTGATACGCGTTTAAAAGTTACTCTGATAGCGCGTTCGATGCCGGTACATGCTTCGGCATACCGGCGAACGTTTGCAAACGGAAAGAATTGGGATAGGAACAGTGACATACCGCATCGACGATTTCTAGGGTTGCCGGTAAACAAAATGCGCGCGAAGGGGTGCGCAGAGTGGTGTCAAAGAACACGCTGATATGATAGATAAGCGAACGTAACACAGAACGACATGTACGCGAGTCGACGGCGCGCGGTGTACTGGCGTCTCGATTGCAGCGCCGCGCCAATACTCCGGCGCGTCGCGATGCGCCGTGGGCCGTGGCAACCACTTGGTACCACCGAGCCGGTTCGCTAACCGCTGTACTCGTGGCCAACTTATTTCGTGCATAGAAACACGATGCAATGAACAAATGCGCGCAATCATGGATGGTGTTTAAATATATACTGTGCTGGTTGATATCAGATGATCGGGAGAGCGTTATGCGTATATATTGTATATGTGGCAGACTATCGGATGTTGTCCGAAAAATTTCTGGCAAAAGGTTTCTGTTATATGTATAAAAGAGCGGCAGGGTTTGTGTGGAATATAAAATAATTATTACTGGTAAACCTGGGTGGTACTGGAAATTAAAGAGTTGTGAAATGTAGGGTAGATATTTCTGGGGCTTTGGAATAAGGGGGTATTTGTGTTTTGAACTTTAGAAAAATCGTTTTATGTAAGCGTTATTTTATGTATTTTCTGTTGAAAAGAATATGTAATGTGGTTAAGATATTAGGCAACCATATGTGCAAAAGGATAATACAAAGCAGTGTTTCGATTTTTAAAAATTTTCCCCAAAAAAGTCTGAAAAATGACGTTAAAGGACTCTGTAATGGCGACTTGGGAAACCTATAATTGGACATAAACTTCTGCAGATGTGCAGAATTTAGGTAAGATTGGATATTCCCTTAGGCCTTGATGAGAATGCAGGAAGTCCTGGAGGCTTAGTGAATTTGGCGCTCTCGTAGATTTCGATACTTTGGTAAATGTGGAGTCCCCGAAGTTCTAGCGAAATGAGGAATCAAGGATCTGGTTATCCTAAAGGATTCGAGGATATTGCGAGCTGAGGATCGTAACGAGGATCCTGAGGTCGAGGTGACCTTGGGACCTCTGTGATCCTTCTACCTTTAGGATCTTGGATCCTCGGTAAGCTTGAAGACTCTCCGAGCTTGTGACCTCGGCGAACCTTACTGCCTCAAGTATCCTAAGGCCTCATTTTGATCTCGAGTATCTTGAGATATCTGTGATCTTGACACCTCGACGATCCTGGTATCTCAGCAACATGTAGCTTTGTTTCTTTGGTCCCTTTCTCTCTACATCTCATACTCATAAGTATAATCTACTAATACGCGTTTTTTTAGCAGGTATTATTGGTTGAGTTTATAAACCATACACGCAAATTTGAAAATATGATTTCAATCGTATCTAAAAGTACGTAAAAAATGTAAATACAAATCGTGAAAAATGCAAAGAAATATCGCGTCGTTATATTACGACTTTTCTTCTATCATTTTCCAGCGATAAAAAAGAGAGACCGGGAGCCCACGATGTCGGTATTATCTGCTTTCCTGACGACCTCATTTTATCTCCCCAGTTTTACGAGTCCAACGGTTACCAGGAATGACGCTTTTTTCCTTCAGTACCCTTTATTTTTTTTATTTTTTTTTCTACGCTGCATCGAGTTTTCTTTATCGTTTGCGAACCCAGCTAGTTTTTAAGAAGATCTCAACTCGCTATGTCCTTAATTCCACCATACAGATCACATCGTGGAGAACTTTTAAAACTTGTAACAGCTTGTAGGATTACTTCAGTATCGATGATGACGACGGTGAAATTGAGAAATTCTGAGTTCGTCTTTTTAAGCAGGAAACACAAAACTTCACTCGTTTCAGTAAACATAAAATTTCAGCAGACCAGAATATTTAATGCGAACAACATAATCAATAAAATATATAGTTCTTCGTTCTACTAATTAAAAGAGGACGCATGTATCTGAAAATGTACAAGCCTCCAGTAGAAACCGAGTCACAGGAGAAATTGACGGTAAAATACATGATATCAGCAAACCTACCAGATGCAAGAGAAATCTAATAACCCAACAAAGGAAACGCAAAAGTAACGAAAACAATTAGTGCGCTCGTGCGTTCGTCTGGCACGATCTAAGAAACTTTAATCGCGACACTCGTCGATTAATCACGTTCGTGTTCGATAGAATCCGACAAGTTTATGAATCACGATTCGTAATGCACGATACTATTGCATAGACGCTCCTTATCACATCCTACGCTGAAATTGTTCAAACAATTTCCCGTTGCAACTCGTAAATGTTCCAGCTCACGGTTAACCTTCGTTCCTGGCGGAATAGAATCGTGCATATGGAGTGGCTTTGGTTTGCAACGTGCCACTCTTACATACTCGCCACTGGCATGCATCAAATATCGCAACGCGTCCACGAGAAACTATAAATACGGCAAAGAACTCGTCGCGGAGTACGATGCAATTTACCGAAGTCGACGATCGAATTGTCGTTCGATGATTAATCGCAGAGGGTTCAATCGAGGAACCCCGCGTTAAAGCGCGAGCTCTTGGCGAACGCGAGATTAGATCAGCGCATAGTTTCTTCGTATCGTAATACAACCGAGCAAGATCTGAGCGTTCGAGCCGCTAGAACAAAGGTGCGTAACAATCATTAGATTCGGTCGTTAATACCATACGTCTACGGCAGCTATGCGTGTGTAGGCGCTACCGAATGCACCAGGACTTGCAATTTGCATTTAAGACCGATTCAAGTTGATCCCCGTTTCGACCCGTATATATCACGTTAATGACATTTGCGCCGGCTCCATATAACCGCCTTCAAGCAACTCGTTATTTACGCCTTAATCAGTTACGTGATTTCAATTTTTCGCCAGTGACTGCAGACACGTACATATGTATGGTACTTTCTGTCCCTTCTGCCACGAATCGCGGTATTAATCGTGGCAAAAATCTTCTGATTTATGCCCCGAAGAATAATGTTCTATGTAATGAACTTGCGTAATGACATTCGTCTTGCCATTTGTTCTCGTCAAGGGGAGCATTTGTCTTCCCACGAAGACGATTAATCGAGTATGGACCGCAACGCGATTTTTCTATCCGTGCCAGTAGATGTTTCCTCGCGATTACCTCTCAAAGAGGCCCGATGGAAGTCCGTTCCGTGAGGGCGTTCGAGTGAATCAGTGAATTCCCCAAACCGTAACTGCTGGTCCCTTTTGTGCCCGGCTTCGCTCGAGAAGATCCGCAAAATGTTTCGGTTCCATCTATTTTACCAGGCTCATTGATTTACGAAGCTCTAACAGGTCCGTTTACGACACGGTGGACCCGTTGTCCTTAACTACAACGCACACCGTCGATGTCCCTTCCTTTTTTACTTGTCCCGTAAGTCGATCCACCGCGTCGTAATTTCTTATATAAGGCGAACCTTGCGCAATGCGAGAGTTAAACAAATTGTTAAATAAAATCCCGTGGCTGTCGTTTGGCGAAGTTTAATTACGGTAGACGGTTCGCGTTCGGCTCCGTGTCGCAATCTTACTCCATCTCGCCAGAATACTAATTATCGTGCGTGCGATTTATTTTACGGTCGCGACGCGGCGTATAAATTTTATGCGCCGCGGCGCATCTGTGCGAAACTTGTCAAATGTTCCACGCTCGACGTTACTCAGAAACTCTGCGAAATTTCCGAACAGAAGATGAGGCAGATTGAGGGAGAGGGAGGACGAGAGAGTTTCCAGCCCTTTCACGCCTTCGACGTCAAGTTCCACGCGACTGATTCGAATATTACGGCCGAGTGTCCTCTATTCACCTAGTACATACATACCTCGTAATTTATGCTCACAATCGGACCAGCATCCATCGCGAGCCTCATGCAACCGTGCAAACAGTCTGCACTAATATATGTGCGTAGAGAGCGGCGCATACTCGTCACCACAGAAGTGTGTACACAGATAATGCTTCGGAACAAATGTTATGCGACGACGCTTTGACTTTAATATTGATCGGCTTGACCATCGGATATGGTCGCCGCGGGCAAATTCATTTTCCATGAAAATGATGAACCAACCTGCGGGTTGATGCAGTTTTTCGCTGGCCAGCTGGCGCAAGCTTAATTTATATTTAATGCCGATATCAATGATTTATCACTGAATCTGAACACATATCAAGTCAATTTACGAGCACGTTAGCGGGAGATCAATTTATTTGCATCCCAATTATTAACGTATATATAAGTTCCTGTCTTTATGTCTTTAATTACTTCTGAACAACCACCATTACCGCAGAATTGTACTGTTCCCGTAATACTTGATCTTTAGGGTCGCAAATCTTTCATTCCACGTTTCATTAAAGAAATTCTACTGTATCTTTGGCGACTATCCGTACCCCTCTTTTTTTCTAATATTTTCTACGTATAGTGAGCCAATATACACCGGATACATGTCGAGATACATTAAAACGTCTATCGAACAGTTTCGTGGGGCTGAAAGTGAATTATTTTCTTGCCGTAACGGGTACAACGAGACGCGTAATTGCAGTCGCGCATATTTTATGAGTTCGTGCCAGCGTCCCCAGAAATTCCCGTTATTAATCCAGCTCATTATGTGACACACTAACGTAGGAGTGTTATACGACATTTGTATTTATGGGATCCATAGACGACGCTGTCTGGATTAAACGACATTAATTGGTCTTCCTCCGGTTTGAACGAGAGGAGCAAGATACATACTCGGTGAATAAAATAAAAACCACGATGGTTAACGATACGTGTATATAATACGTTTTATGTTTTATAACGTAGAACCCATCTTCCCCGATAATTAACATAAATCATATATTTCTTCGTTGTTGTTATATTGGATACGGTGTATAATGATGCACCGATTTAATGAATTCGCGTGCGCTTTGGAACAGGCCGTGAAAATAGAGTCTGTCTCGCATAGGTACCCGTCCAGGAAAGGTAATCATAAATGTTACACGTGCTCGTGTTGTCAACGTTTTATCTACGAACCTCGAAAATGTAATACTCTGTAAGCACCGTGAAAAAATCGTCCGACCGACGTGAAATAGAAACGACACTATGTAAAAGGCTTGAGCCTCGATGTAATTCAATGCTTCAGGTTGCAATGCGCGTTATACGTATAACGATTCACAATGTTGGGAAAAGATCCGAACGCAAATGTCATTATGTTAACTTTATTCCTGCGCAAAAATTACCCACGTCTTTCGAACTTGTTCCGCAAACACGGTGGAAGTTTCGAGGAAAGTAAATCTAACGTGAACCGAGGATTTTCTCTTTGGTGAATTGTAACCCGCTTTGAAGTATGTACATATTCCATTTGGATACGTGCCTGCGTGCACGTCGAATGTTTGAATACTTTAAGAATCGTCTACCCAATGTTTTGGCGATGTCGTGCAAATTGTGTTATCTCCTTTCAGCATCGAACATTACTAGTTGGAGAAGTAACATTGCGACGAGATACCCGCTGCATGATATTTTTATAAACGTCGCTTTTGATGATATATGCAGCCATATTTACCGACCCAGATGTCAAAGTTGCTGGCAACACATGGAATGGATAATCCACCCGAACTTTTGGTTATCCTGTAATATTTCATGAAGACAACGCCTGTGTTGAGATGAATAATTAAGAGAATAGTACGGAACAACGTCTCGAGTTGAAAGTTAGTCAGCTGCAGTCCGTCGTTCCTGAGGTGAAGATCTTTCGTGGGGGTACCAATTACGTCCAATTGTAGCTTTTATTTTGTTCGACTTCTTTTCCAGTCACGGTGCGTAATTTAATAGGAAAAATCAGGCACGAAAGAAAGAAGTATTCAAACGTTTACCTCGTAATGCATAAGTCGACCACAACCGTTGGTTGTTTTAATGGATTTTAATTAACCATGTCAATAGTTTGTCGTTTATTGAACGTTAATTGCGAGCAGAATAATTACCATCAATACTCACGGTTATTTCTGTTAAATGAGTAATAGATGCAATGAAATGAAACCGAATAATTTATTGGAAATAAACATTTTCAACCACAGTGGACTGCTGTGTTAAATGTGAAAAGCTGAGTGCTTCCAGGAAAAAATATTATTAATATCAAATTCAACAACGTTATTGGACGTAATGTCAATGAGAATATACTTTCCATCAATTTCAGGGAGCATAATATATTTTTAATTAACTTATAGCAAAAAAAATTGCAATATTGCACGCGTTGCAACCAGGCTCCTAAATGTGCAATCTAGAAATTCTTTTTCCTAGAAATTTAAAGAACAATACGATTCTTGGTGTTCACGAAACAGGGGCGAAACGCGAATTCAGCTAACGATGGTTTCTCGTAACGTTAGTCGACCTTCTGCATTGTCGGCAGCGAAAGTATGTAATTTCATCGCCTCCTTCGTATCACTCGAATCGGGTGTGTGTAAAGTGCAGGTGCAACGTTCCTAGTTAGCAATAAGCTAACTTAAAAAACTACCTTACGCGAGCCAAAAAACAGCAACGCTGAATTCAGATTTATTTTGTTATGGGCAGAAAATTCTTTCGGTTCTTGGCCAAGTCCACCTCTTCAACCTGTTCACGTGCTAACTGCATTACAAATCGCGATGCAAATTGGAAGATCGCGAATGAATCTATACCGCGCAGGCTCTGTTTCCGGTTTAATGAAGCACAATAACGCGCTAGCTTTTGGCGAAATATTCTGCGAACCTCATTAGTAGTTTAATTTTCGAACGCTGGATTTAATACATTAATGTGGTGAAATTAACTTGCAATTGTTTACGTTTGAATAGGAACGACGAAGAAAGATTAATCTTATAAGTTTAAGTGAATCGTATAAATTCACATACTTCTAGTCTACGGTAGGGTGCAAAATATTGCGAAAATACCAACGAACTAGTTAAATCTATTATTAATAGAAGATTATTTGGGGAATTAGAAATATTTCTTACGAAGTATACATTATAATTATAAGTATATAATTTTCATATAACCGAATTCCTTAATTACTATTAAAAATAGTATATCGAAATTTAATCATACGATTAATAAGCCTTTTAATCGTCGGAGGTTGAAGAATAACTGACAGCAGGAAACGCGGAGCTCCTGGTATCGATCGTACTCTGTCACGTGATGCACAGTCTAATTACCATTACCATTGCCATCTTCATCGATGAAGTAATAAAGAAAATAGTGATGGCCATAGAGCAACAATGATTCGTCGCCGTTTTGTTTAATCTGATAATTCGCGGCAGTATGATAATCAGTCATAATCACCATACGCCAGTATGGTAATTTAGTGGTTTAAACTGGTCCATTCGAGACCTCCCTCCTTTCGAGTCCAAGCAATTACAGAGTTTGCAATTAATGCAAGGTATTTCCACGAAATCGCGGGGGAACATTCCACCCGATCTGCCACTGAGAAAAAGTGCCCTCGTGTAGTTATTTCAACAATTTTTACTCCCTACATATTATCTTACTATTTGAGGCAATATGCATCATTCGCGAATAAAATACGCAGAGTACAAAACAATGCAATAATTTGACTATGGGAAACCCATATTTGTATGCCACGAGAAATAGGCCAATATCTTGCTGAAAACATGTAGGAATTTTTGCCACAGCACGTATCCGTATCTCTTTTTTAATAACAAGCAGTCCGATTTGTACACCGACAACATTTTCAATTGTGAGCCTTCCACAACCGAAGGATTGCGGTTTATTTTACTCGAAACGAGTTTTATGTGTCTGTAGCCATGGAAATCTATAACGTTTATTAAAGCAAGCAAGCGCCGACCAGAAAATTTTGAACGAGTACATGTTGCAAGTTGCAAAAATCAAACGATTCAAAAGGTATTCACGTTTCCCATATACTTTTCAACGAGGCAAGTTCAGGTGTGAATCGATGCCATGCAGCCTTTCAATATTTTGAAAATCGTATGCCATCGAAAATTCGAAAGCCAGCAGTGTGGCGCGTATAACGAAGAAATATATCACGAGTTTGACGGCGAGGCAATACAGGTAGCACTCGCGGCAGGTGAGAAACCGGGATGCGAGGCCATCTGTTAGGTTCGGAATAAAGTAGACGGCACAGGTGAAAGTGCTGGGTGAAAGTGCATTCGCGCGGTGCAGACGATGCACGTGCATTTAAACTTGACACATGCCTGCCAGTCCCTCATTCACGAGTGAAACCGGTTCGAGTTCTCCGTCCACGTAATCGATTACGAGGTCGTTACTTCGACCGAATTCGAGGAAAGTTGTGCCACAATTATGGCGAAAGAATATTTCCGATTGGTGAAAATTAATGTGATGGAATTTAAAAAGAACTTTAATTGGGATGATATTTATACTGTTTGAAATGAGTAAGTTAGATATCGTATGCCGGTAAAACTATGTTAAGGTAATTTCTATGGATTTTCGATAGATTTTCACCCCAAAGGTCGTATTGGACGAGTTAGAGTAGTTAAATTTTTGGTCACACTTTAAACTTGCTGCTGTAACAGTAAATATTTCTTTAAACATTACAATTTTTCAATAGCATTTTTAAGAAATGCCAAAGTGACGTTTTCACTGGGCGCAGGGAATAGATTAGTTCTTCTACTACAAGGAACATTAAAATTGACGTATCTATTCCTTCCGTTCAAATGCAGAAAAAGTAACGAAGCCAAAGCTTAGATTTTTCGTTTCTGTCGTATACAGAATGACATTTCCAAAGATTAATGGAGCTTGCGTTTCGTGGCAGCTGAGCAGAATAGAAAATATGAAACTGAACGCCGTGAAGCCGATCGATAAACAATTCATCTTTTAATAGTACATACTAGCTGGCATAGTTGTTTAAAATTTATGTCGCACGTGAGTGACATCCTTCGCGCAGAAATTCGAGGGAAAAGTAAATTGGACGGCATCATGGTCGTGTATTTGGGACACGTAAATAATTCATAAAAAAGAAAAATTAACATTCTATTCACACGTTTCTGAAAGAAGAATAATGCAAAGCAGAATGGCAATTACGTGAGGGAAGGTAACAAAGTATTGTTACGTAATTTCCTAACAACATACAGATAAAATCGTACATAAAAGATTGGACAGATTTTTGTGACAAGTGGCTCCAAGTTCACGGGAGATACTTCAGGCGTACATATCCAAGGGGATACAAAGTTCAACCAGCGTATCAAAAGTTATCCATATTTCAAAAAGGGTCGATCTGGTATCAACGTTATAACTCCCGGAATTATTCTACCTTTTGTATCAGAACTTATATTCCGCTACATTTTTTGCGGAATATCAAGGGAAGAATATCCTCTGCAAGTTTCTCGTTGCGTATTCGCCAGGCAAGCACCGCGAGATACGCGAATACACGAGAGGCTGGACCGTTCCAGAAACTTGTTCGACTTAAAAGAATAAAAAACAAATACAGGTACGCAGAACGGGGAAGACATCATAGAAGTCCTCTCCCGCCGGATTTAACTGTTTGCCCAAAGAATGCGAGGGGAAACCTGCCGCGTAATGTCCCGCTTAAAATTCCGAAATTACGCGAGCTGCATTCAGAAACACGCTGATCGAAAATACAACCGCGTTCCGTCGCATTATCTGACCGAGTTTCTGCTAATTTCGTGGCGGATTTTTCCTTGCGTCAAGTTGACCGAAAAATTGGCCTCGCGTCCTTTGTACACAACCATTTATTTCGACCGCTGTTTCCCCAGACCATTTAATTCCCTCCTACAATGATTTTCGGCCTCTAATCAGTTCTGATACGCTCTCTGCGACCACTCGACCGAAATATTGCTCTTTGAGGAGCCGAGAGGGTGCGCTCGTGATTTGATAACATTTCATTAAACATCGTTTTTCGTAACCGGGTCGATTCTCATTTCGCTTGGATTAACGGACCACTTATCGTTATATCTCCATTTCGCATTTCTGGTCGTGTTCGGTATAAACTGGTGTCGAGCGTGACCAACGCTATAATGTCCATTTGCCCACCAAACGAGACACAGTCATGGATCCTGCGTGGGCAACGCGTGGGCGATTTTACTCGCGGGCACGACCGGCCCGATGTACGTACTATTACGTCGCTTTACACTTGGCACTTTCATACCGTCCTCGCTTGAAAGCATCGCTCAAGTTTCCGTATCTTCTATGCTACGAGACGGCCGAGCATTTAGGTGAAAGTGCACGTTAAATGTTACGCCTTTGTTGATCTATAAAACGCTACCAAAAGGTCGGTATACGAGAATTCGAATGACGTTCGTCGGTCGTTTAAATTACGCCACGGTATCGCAGTATTTTTAACGGGGAATAAACATGTTATAAAGCCGGTGGCCACCTTTCATTTTTCCCAAAAGCAATGCGCCTCGAGGGCCGTGAAAATGTTATAGATTAAATTTACTACGGCTGTAAATTAGTATTGCAATTTCTGTGCACGACTGTGACCTCGATCACGATAAGTTGCATCGGCGTGCCGATGTTGTTAAATCGTTACATGGTTACACGGATTACATTGCTCCATCAATATCATACTCGCGTTGCTCCAGCCATATTTTAATATCGTTATATCGTGCTACGCTTCTGTAACCTCGAATCGTCATTTTTTTTAATGTTGATCGAGGACTTTAATATACTTTTTATCCGTTTTAGAAGAGTGCATCAGGTAATTGGATCACGGACCTTATTTCACTTCCGGCGGAATAAAACGTGGATAATTCGGTTCGACGTGACGCGACGGCTTGATTAAAATATCGGCGACATCCGGTAAGAGAATTGGCAAACACACGTGTGGATTTACCTAGAGAATCGAATACCTATCCGGGGAGAGACTGTCACATCTACTGCGCGTGACGTGTGTGTGATTGCACTATTAGTAACTTTAGGCTCCGAAGTACGGGCTATCACTTACAGCGAACTAACTAGTATAACTCACTGGGAAGTAATTGAACTCGTAGAAAATTCAATTTCACGCGTCTTAATGCTGCCCGAGTTTATGACATGCATGTCATATACTGCGTAGCTTGTCTAGCGTAAACGTGCGTTGGTGAAAATTTTGATAACAGGGAGAACCAATATTCGCGTAGTATTTGCATGTAAAATTGGCACAGTTTCTTTTTCATTGGACATAGTTATTTTGCACGGCCAAACTGCACCTTATCAAAAAATTGGTATTTGCGGAAAATAAAATTACAGATGTACAAAACAAAGAAAAGTATTCTTAAGAACCTCAAAACAATCGCCACGGGATTTATGTACGCAGGGCGCACACAATGTAATACCCGGAGGACTCGAAACGAAAAGCCAATTAAGAGTGCAGTCCAACTTTTAAGCGTCAGAGAAACCCACCAATTAAACTGGGATTTAAATAGAGCTGTCACTTATTTTCCGCGCATCAACGAATTTCTAATCCCAGCTACGGCAAAAGCACTTGAATATTTCATTCCCGATCTTCACGTAAACGCTTGACCATGCTTAAAACATTTTTAAAAGACTCACCCATCATTGTTGTGCGTCAGGAAGGATTTGGGCAGAGACAACGATCGGTGATGAGGATCCAACGAATTATCCCCTGACAGAGCATCATCCCCCCTAGTTGGAGCACTTCCAGGCCTGGACAGCATTCCGTCTTTCGGTGGTTCCATCAATGTCTTCAGGGAACCAATCACAGCATCCTCCATGGGAGTAGACGCTCCAGAACTTTTTGCGTTCCTCGAGCTTTTTGTCACCGTTCGATCAGACGTGGTGACCCAAATATCGCTACTGGAAGATGACGAAGTGGTAGACGTAGATTTCACGTGACTACTCGGTGACCTGTTCACGATACCCTTTCCCTGAACCGGCGAAACTTTTCTGTCTTTATTCTCACATCCTTCGAAGCTGCCGGCGAATTCCTGTTTCTGATAAAATCGATGCTGTTCCCTCTTCTCGACACTCGAGCCACTACCGTTCGATCCTTCCATCGGCGACCACCGATTCGGTTGCTTCAATACACTCTTCGGTTGTCTATCTTGATACCTGGCCGCGTGGCTGTTGTTCTGATCACGATTAGTTCGATTCTTCCTGGAGCTCTCTCTGTCACGGTGTTCTCGCTCGTCCATCCGTTCTAACGACGCCGGGGATGAGCTAGCGCTTCCCCTGCTCGCATGGTTCACCGTGTCCGTGGGGAGCCTTTGATGAGCTGGATAGCTCTGGGACAGCTTCATGAATACTGGAGGTTGATTGGGAGAGTACAAAGTATCTCTCTGCGAGCAATGCGGCCAGAAATCGCAGGTGCTGCTGTTGCAACGTAATTTCGTGTCGGGACTGATGCAGAAGTCGTGGTTCGACGAAGGAGGATTGGCGTTCGGGGTCGTTGCTCCTCTCTGAAGAGTCTTCGGCCGTCTGGATTGTTGTTGTTGTTGTTGCTGCTGCTGCTGCTGTTGTTGTTGTTGTTGAGATTGTTGCTGCTGTTGCGATTGCTGTTGCATGGTCGAGGTGGTAGGTTTGGAGGATTGCTGCTGCTTGGATGAAATAAAATAAACGTCGTAGGTGTTGGTATTGTTCCTCTGTCTCTGATCTTGGCTTTCTTCGCGACGCTCGAAGCGAGACGTGAGAAGATTCCTGGCAGCTGCACGATTCCTGGTGCCGTAAAGAAACTCGGTTACTGCCTCCGTTTCGCGGAGGAGCTCCTCGTTTAACGCGTCCTCGGTTGACTGAGCTTTTCCTAGGAAATATGGAGGAACAGTGTGCTGTAGCGGCAAATAGGTGAAATACTAGAGAAGACAAGAATGCAAACGATCGAAAAGATTCTCACGTTCGGGAAATAATAGGGATAGTCTCAGTAATGGAAATAGTAAGAGCGAATCAAATTTGAAAGGAAGTACATACAGTAGTAGTGATAGTGATAATTACTGTTATATACGTACTGTTTTGAAGAGTATGTCGTTTCCTCTCATTTCCCCGGTCACTAGAAATTTTCACTACGACTCTGTGCGGTTCGTTCGATTCCCTCGAGTGCTCTCTGCTCGGTGCACCGGTGCTGGGGGACCTCTTCTCAGGTAATTGAAGGCTCCTGGATCTTCTTACCCGCGACTGATGGGATTCCGGCGACACTTGCGATGTCCTGGCGCTCTGATGTTGTCGAGAAGCGTTGCTACGTCTGAAAGGATTGGGCGTCGGGGATCTGCCTTGTCTGTCGGCGCTGCTCGACGAAGACGACGAGGACGACGGTGAATTGAACGATAACTTGCCGGATTCGGAGGATCCGGGTGATCTTCTTAATCCCGGTTGACTTCTATGGTGGCGGGTCTGTCTGTTGGGTGAAATCCTCTCACCATTAGCTCGGATAGACTCGGTGGATGAATTCAGAGCCACTATCGAAGAAGAAACTAGACTCAGATTCAAGGAGGAGCTAGGATTATCATCTTCATCGTCCCCGTCATCGTATCCTTCTACCGACGAATCTGTGTTCTCGACTAATCTCGGCATCGTTGACCTCGCGACGCAACTATCGAGACTTCTAAAACCTACTGACGATGAGGATGAGCTAGACGATTCTAAGTAGCGTTGAACGAACTGTGACCTCCTCGAAGATGATTGATCTTCCAGCGATTTAGCCTGAGCCATTCGATATTGTTGTTGTTGCTGCTGCTGTTGCTGTTGCTGTTGCTGTTGCTGTTGCTGTTGCTGTTGCTGCTGTTGACTAGTAGTATTCTGTCTTCGAGGCCTGGACGGTGTGTTCGTCGATTTGCGGGTGGTAGACGGCAAGGAGCTCCAATTTATCTGACGGGGTGGCGACGGTGGTGGACTGATGATGTCACTGTCCACTATAGCATTAGATCGCGGCAAGAACGGCGTCTTTCCATAGTTGCTGCGCCCTGAATGCTTCGAAGAAGATTTCTTGCCAACTGCGTCTTGGAAAGCCGGCGGAGGCGAGATGATCGGCGTAATCGATGGAGGAGAATATGATTCTGGGATACTGTGCGGGGATGTGCAAGTGCTGCTCGCTACAGAATCGAAGTCTTGGCCATGCAGAGCCAGATAGTCTGGCCTCTGGCCGTCCAATCGTAGGAATTCTTCGGGACATTTCCCCGGTTCGCTGTTGCAGTGATAGTCTGCCAATTTGACCGTGGCCCGTCGCGGTAACGGCAGAGTTCCCGTGGTTGCCGTGACCAAACTGCTTTCGTAGCTTATCCTCCGATTTTCATCCAGGGACCTTTGCTGCACTTGAACCCAACCCGAACGACCTAAATAAACACCGTCCACCTCTCTGTCGCACCATCTGACCGGGGACAACTCCCTGCTGCAATCGCCGCTGATGAAAAGTTCGCCGGAGGTGCCGCTGTTACCCGACAGGAACGAATTCGAGGATTCTCGACGACGGGAGCTTGTCACCTGTCCGTAAGTTCAAGAGTAAAGACGGGGACCTTTGAACGACTTCGACGGTGTTCAACAATTTTTTGTTCTTTTACTGAATTTTAAACATTGCCTGAGGCTTTGAAATTTAGCATTCGAAGGGTTAAATGTTTACTCCCGTCGGTGTTCACGATTATTCGAAACGAGAATGCGACGAGAACAATTTGAAATTTAAATGGGAAAAAGCGCAAAAAATTGTACATGTATTGAACGCAGAATTTTACAGCTTCGAAACCGACAGTTTACCGTACCATATCAAGCTAGATGCGTACAGGAGTTCAGAGAAATATAGTACAATAAAATGAATTTTTCCTGCCCGATCGTTTTATGTACTTGCCTGTCCGTGGCTGTCCTGTCGATGCTGCTTTAAACTCGAAGTGGACGACACCGATGCGGTTGTGTCGTGTCTCTTCAGCGATGGTATCGAAGTGCCGCGTGTATACGAGCCCCGTGCGTTTCCACTTGATTTTCCTTTGCTGCCAGTTTGACTTTTATTGCTACCGATGCTATACGTGGAACCTTGAGAACCAACTTCCCAAGGGTCTGACGTGCTACGTAAATGTAGAATCGACACGTTTGGACCTCTATGAACACATTAAACAGGAAATGTTAATTCGAGCTTCGAATATTAATCGCAATATTATTTCTACTCTTAAAAGATGACAGAAAAAAATAGAAATAATTATTTCACCAATGAATCAGAATGAAGCATGGAATACACGTGATTCGTTTCTCTCGAAAATTTTCTATAATAAGGTTGCCTCTTGAGAAAACTACCCTTACAAACGAAGACAGGAAATATAATACTATGTACATATACAATACGTATACACGTTTAAAGCTTGTATTGTCGGAGTTCGATTTGAAGAGGTTGTTGCACCATTGCAATCTCGCCGTTGCTGTATTTCTCTTTTTCCCCAAGTGGAGTACAATTTCGCCATATAAATATTCATCGGGAATTCGTGGATAGCGATACAGATATCACGAGATAGAGGAGAAGCAAATAACGATGTCGCGAGGGGAAATAACGAAAGGGAACAAGGACGTTGCATCCATCTTGCTTCGAAATGTCTACAGAGACGGGATTCATTCTTTCCCTCATACGAATACATACACCGGTACGATACTGTCGTGGAATGTACGTGGCAAAATATGGTGAAGTATGTATATACGAACCGCGGTAAAACGGATTCGTCGACGTTTCGCGTTCCAACAAAAATGAACTTCCTTGTCGTATTCGCTGTACATGGAAACGCTTCCAGTTTAACCGTGATTAAACGTACAAGAGTTCCTTTCCCATTTTTTTTGTATCCTCCCTGCCGCAGCATGTGCGAAGACGAAGGGGTAATAAAACGTGATTGGGCAAGCATGTTGGCTCCCTTAATTTATGGGTCGAATATAAAAAGCAAACAGACAAACAATTTTCTCTTTCATATTGTCACTAGCTTTTATAACGAGCGTACGGTTTAATTCAAATTGGACGACATTGAAATTCATAAAGGCAAAGGGGGACGGAAATTCATCGGTGTAGTTTCTCATATACGAGGGTATCAACCTTAGAACATCGTTTCTATGCAACGTGAACAGCCGTCTTTTTGGAAAATGTATTAAATAATTAAACGTTTCGTGAAGCAATGAACAAAATTTAAGTTCGAGAAATGGTTTCGTATGCCCGGTATAGTGGACCGTGGAAGAATATTTCCGAAATGAAATTTGCTATCTCCGGTTGGCAAATGCATTTCTGGATATAAGGCTGACGGCTCGACACTTCAGTAATTCGCAAGATGTTCCACCGTTTATCATTAATGAGTCTCGGTAAATGTAGCCAGCAGCGCGGGAAACGGAGACAACGGTGCAAGGATAACTTTCCGCTGTAATGATTCATAAAAGAAGGAGTAGCCGGGGAAATGGAATTGTTGGCAAGATTCGAATCCCGACGAGTGGTTAAATCCCTAGAATAAATGACACTCTAATCTTCCAAATGACTCGATTCATTTTGAGATTGCACTTTGCGCGCAGGACATGAAGTTGTCAGCGAAGACTTAACTAGCTAAGTGAATGCGTATTTTAAAGCGCCAAGATACTATTGCAAGTTTGATTATTTTCGCGGTTATTATACCATATAGGACAGTATAATTATTATTCGAATTACTGTGAATGCAAACAAATATTACTTGAAAAAAATGTCTGAGTACCAGGTATTTCGGCACATTTATCTGCCTGGTCTTTTTTGTCTCATAAAAAGGGCGAGCAGATATCGTTTTTGCTCACTTCAATGACCGGTCATCTATTTGCAGCCAGATGCAGACAGGTATATACCCTTCAGTATATAAATTCATTAATTTGTTTCACTTCGAATGTCACGCGATCTAAGTAAGTAACACGTTATTCCTGGGCGGTCTTATCGGGGACTACGGATATAGGTGTCCTGATTAATTATATTTACCTTTTACCCGACATCGTCTGCAGGGTAGCCGCCTCGCCTCAGCATTCACACTTAAATTAGGATCACTGGTGCACGTTAAATTAAGACATCCAAAAATACCACGTAGTTTTTGAAGATCGATACACCGTCATTTTGCGATCACATTAACAAATTTGCATTCGAAAATTCATGAAACTGCCACATATTTCGCAGAACCAAAAATCACAGGATCACAAGACAACCAAATCACTAAACGAGTTCAATATCTAAAAAGAGAAGTGAACCAAATCTTTCTAAAAAAAAAGAACAGTACCGCGTGTAAGAAAATTTTGCATAGTAAATGACCAGTTCAAGAAAGCGGCATTCCACGATCTCGTTGCGCGCCATAAAAATAGTCCAAGGCAACTAATTAACCGTATAGGGCCTCGGAAAGAGCTCTAGGAACAGCTCCCCCCGACGTTCCGCCGTTGAATTTTGCATTCCCCTGTGTAAACAAGTCGAGCTCCAGGGGGAAGAAGCTCCATGGACAGAGCGGTGCAGGAAGCGGTCGCGTCGTTCCATTGGGGTTCATGAAACTTGCATTGCGTGCGACCAACGAGTCGAAGACAACAAAAAGTGAACGCCAGTGAGAGTAGACGGTAAACTCCATCCACGGTTGAATTAATTTTCTTCTTGCCGGTTCGACGTATCGACGACGCTCGTCGTCCTAACATTAATCTCTAGACGGAACGACTGTTCTTACGACACCGACCGTCTCTACCGAAACGAATATGTATCACTCTTTACGCGTTCTAATTGTACCGTCTCGCGCCGCGCCGTTACTATTCGCCTAGTGCGACGTGTCCTTTTTTGGCCCGGCTGCGCCACACCGGCGAACAAAACACTCGGCGAGCAGGACAATGAACTCTGGGGCCCACGTAAAAAATTAACACGTTCCTTGTCGCGGGAATCTCTGGTGGTCCACGATTATTGCCCGCGGCGAAATCTTCATTATGGCGGTATAATATTCTTTGTCCCTTTGAACTTACGAAGAACTTCTTGTGACGCACACGTCTCGCATATTCTGTTATTTAATATAAACGATTGATCTCAAGATTTATCAGTAATATATTGAATTAGAATTCACAAACTATTCGACGATAAAACTCGACGGTAGAGCACAAATGTTCAGTTCACTAGTGATAGCGAATTCTGAATTGAAGGAAACAACTGCAGTTTGTAACAGTAACAAGCACGTTCCCAAAAGAAATCACGAACACATTCACGCAGAATACACAAGCACCGGTGCGCGTAATAGCACCTGTGTAACTATATACCTGTAGACACGTTAGCGCGACGTTAAAAATCCTCGCGCAAGATGCAAATCACGAGGGACGAGCAACTCGTTAAAACCGAGTTACCCCCCAACTACCCTTGCCCGCTTCGAGAAAAGGAAGAACAAGGGAAAAAATCGTCCGTAATAACCGAGCGGTTCGCTGCGTGGATAAAACGTCGTGCACACGGTACGAAGGAGCGACACAGAGAAAACGAAATAGAGTGAGAATAAAAAGGCAAAAGAAAAGGCACGGGGAACCGGCGCGTTACCTGTCGCCACGGGAGCCAGTGACCGTATTCGAGATGTCGGTAGAATCCGCGGCTGGACTAACTCTGCGTGGTGGCAGGGCGGGAGCAGGGGCCTGACTCGAGGACGAGGTCGAAACGGGCCCTATGACGCCCACGTTGCCCCCACGTACCCCATCCTCGGCCGAATGCTGTCTGGAGGATTGCGAACTCTGCGACAACCAACGACGACCGCCGGTTCTCGTCACCACCGTAGCACCGGTCGACCCTGCTACTTGATGGGGCACCGCTGGTCCGCCGTCCAGTGACGTGCTCTGCGATCAGAAATTCAAATCAACGATATTCGCGTTCGACTGTTGCGATTGCAACCATGAAAATGGATCGGTTTAAGCTTTGCGTTGGTCGGAGATGTCGCGTGCAAGGGATTGAAATATTGTATGGATGAAATACGTCGTGCAACTTTTTGGAAGATAAATCTGGCGTGTTTTGTTTGTCAGGCGCAATGGAAGTATTTCGAAGATTTATTAATGTTTGGGAAAGACTGTGTGTGGATAGTTTGTTCAGTAGTGATCTCTATAGATAATAATATAATTAGATAGATGGTATTGTTCCTTTTATGAACGTAGAACTGTTTCAACGAGGTACTGTGATCGAAGCTCCCCTAGTGCGGCAACCGGGTTGCGGTTGAAATAGACAGCGATGCATTTGATTTTTTTCTTCAACGTTTTCAATTATTTCTTGGACTGGGAAGCTAATCGATTCAGCATGGACTGTCGCTTCCTCGTTTCTCATTGGTCTCGCCTTTTCATCGTCGTTTTTTTATGTTTCTTTTTCTTTCACTCCTTTCGCTCGTCTTCTCCGACGAATCGACAAGGAAGCATTTCTGTTCGAATGGAGAATTCACATTCTTCGATAGGGGGATCCGAGATTCGATGATCGCTTCGAGAAAACCGCCATAGAATTTCTTAAGATTCGTAGAATATAAAGAGGCCTGGATTTATTGTCCCTTTTTACGTTCGTTAATCGCATTCTTCCGATTCTGCCTGTCGATCGTTGTACGGCGTCTTGCTAAAGGAAAACCATTTGCTCAGAATCGTATTAGACGTAATTATATTCTTTTTGCAGAGTAGCTGATCGATTCTGTGGAACCATCTATGGTACAAGCACAGCCCTTCATTTCTTATTTAATCAAACTTGATGAAAAAAGGAACAATAATCAATCCACAGTGAATTCCGCATCCTCAAAGACCAACGAAAAAAATTCGCTACATCCACCTATTTTTGCTACTGCTAAAATCGAATATCTTCCGTCGTGAGCGACGTGTTGGTCTAAAAATCGGGCACGTAGGTACTTATCCGTCGAGATTGCATAAAAGCATTCTGGAAGCCATCGTGGCGGCATGGCAGCGCACCATGACACAAGACGAACTAAACTCACGGCTGTGTGCAACACAGCCGGCCGCTGTTTCTACTTCCAAATACGGACGAGGCGCGAGGACTGGCTACGCAACTCCTTCGATGAAAGTATTTTTATTTTCGTCTTGTGCTACGCCAAAGAACCCGTCTCAGCGCCACGATCCGTCGAGAATCCAGTGAAGTAGATCGAAAGCCGGTACCTATCGCTTTGAGGCACCGATCAGACTCTCGCCGATTAATCGTGGCCCTTGCACTTTCGCTGCAGGGCAAAATCGTCGGCGATGATAAGGAATATGAGAAATCGGGGCCGCAGCGAAGCGGCACTTCTTATACACATTGAACTTCTTTCGACAGTTCGCTTGTTTACCTAACGTGGAAAAATTGAAACGACCTCGCGCCACGAAACAGGATAGAAATCGACGGGAATATCTAGGTCGAGCCGATAATTCAGCAGCTGCGAACTGAATTTGTTGTATTTCTGCGGGGAAACTGTATCCTGCTTCGTTCTCTGTGCCCGTGGGATCGATAGGTCGCAAAATAGAACGCAACAACGCCAAGAAGTGTTGAATGTTAAATTGAAAGGAACGTAGGTTACGCGTGTCCGTGGTTATGTGTTTTACGACGATCAAGTCCCAGAACACTTACGTTCAAGTGATTCTTTCTGGATGTGACCGATGAATCCTGCGACGAGCCCCTCAAGTAATGCCTGGAAAACACCTCTGCCAGTCTGGACCTCCCTGAGCTCGTTGCGTTCGACTTGGATTTATTTGGCGGAGATTCGTCGGCCGTTTTTGCCAAATTGGGATTGCTGCTCTTGCGTTCCGGAAAAACCAAGTGCTCGATGTTTGACGTATATCCAGGATCGCTCCTCACGATATCCTGGAGGGTCACGAGGCCACCGATGCTCGGCCCCCCATTGCTGAAACAGTCCGAGAAACGATTTCTTCTATTTGCGGCTAGATTTCCCTACAACGATGAAATTCAAGCATGGCCACGTATCTAGTTGAATTTGCAAGTGAAATTTCCGCCTCGTTTTACCCGATCGGAATAAGAATCGCCGGCGAACGTTAATATTTATCAAACATCACGAGCGTAGCGTACCGTTATCCCTGAAGACACACCTTTCCTCTGGGGTGTCGAGGTTCTTCAAAAGAATTTCGTCAAAAATGTAAAAGGGCAGAAACAACACGGTGGGAACAAAAGAGAGGTAGAAACAAAGAAGGGGCAAAAGGCGGATCAGTAAAATGCACGGTGAATACAATGTCGCGCACGTCGACACGTGTAATGTCGGCTTAAAAGGGTTAATTATGCAAACCCACTGAAAGCCACGGATAGTTTGCAGTCTGCTGGTATTTTCATTCGAGATTTTCTCCCCTTCTCGTCACGATCCGTCAAAAACGATAAAAAAACCCACAAAAAAAAATGAAAAGAGAAAAGCAAGAGAAAGAGAAGGAAGGACATGGTCGGCCGGTAATAAAAATGTCGACAACAGACCACCCTCGGATCTGTTATAGCCGAGGTTGTAATGAAGACGAATGTATAAAAACACCAAGGGGGGAAAAAATAGGATATGTGAAAGATTTTATGTTCCCCCTGTCACACTCAAGGTACTTTTCTTATTTTAACATTATTCCTGTGAAATATTCATTCAACTATGCGACAAAAAATGTACTTCTTCCTTAAGGAACGTACGCAAAATGAATATACTACCTACATTAATTGTTTCAAAGTATCATTCGGCGATGATATTTTGCTAATCGAAGTTCAATCAAGTTTCCATTTTTACCATACGTATGCAATTAACTTCCTGCTCCCCGGGCAAGAATTAGCCATCATCAACCTCGCATTCTGCCCTTTGCCATTTCCTTCCACGCGGCTGGAACGTTAATATTACCACGTCGCGCGTTGAACATCACGGCTATTATAATTAAAACATTTTTTTAATCTGACCTGGGTCCAAAACCACGCGGCTGCCTCTGGCCTCGTCTTTTCCCGCTGCCACGGCCATGCTTGATGTTTGTCGCCTCGGCTAATTGCAGCAAGCGGGTGTGATGCTGCCGCAACAGCGGGTCCTCCCTGCGATTCATTTTAACCGGTGCAAGTGGAAACCTGTCGTTCCAGCATCCTACAATCAGAACAAACGAAACCATTACAACGTATCCTTGGAAAGAATGCAAATGGTTCGGGTCAATAGATCCGAATATTCGCTCGTCTGCTACAGGAATTTACTGCAAACAGCCATGAATCATTGAAATGTTCGATGGAAAGAACGCGGGCAGGAACCAAAGGACTGAAACAATGCATTAATCTGTTTTAATATACTAGCGGCAATAAAGGGCGAAATCCGTTGCCAAATGTTCCGGATTTTTATTCCAGCTGACGTGGAGACACGGTCAACATTGAATTTGTTCGGCGTTCCTTTCACGGCGCTGGCGCCACGCTATTCTATTCTCAATCTAATTTCTATCAGTTGGTATGTATGGATTAATTGATCACGTATGAATAAGCTTCCGTTGTTTTATTGTTACTTCACTCTTCGAGCGCTTCAGTTGAAAACGTGGCAAAGCGCCCGGAACTCGAAAACTTTCCCGTATGAACGTTTAATAGCGATGAAAAATTGTCGTTGCTTTTCTATTCGAGGAATAACGACTTTCTGCGTTATCGTTTCCAATAATGAAGAATTTCAATTAATCCGTTTAGAGTCGAAGCGTCTAAAATGATAACGTGAGCAGAAAGTGGGTCTGTATTAAAGGCGAGGGTATAATCCTCAATAAGAACGGTTCTCGGTGTGTTATCCTTTTATAGTGTTCGATTCTAAAAAGCATCGGATCGTAATTATCGGTCGGCGAATTCTTCTCCCGGGGCTCGTGTCGGATGAAGGGAAGAATTTACTACTGACATTCCGCCCAACATGCTTTTATTCCCCTTTGAAACGAAGCTAGCGAAAATGTCTTGGCAAATAGAACCGAAAGTGTGTTATTTCTTTTTTCCTTCCATTTCGGTGGTAAAAACTTGCTGCTTTGTTCCGAAATTTTGTCGTATCGTCTTTATAAATGTTCCTCTTTGTTCTTTCAAGCGCAACGCTTTCCAATTCATTACAAAGGGCTCTGAATTTTTGTTATTCCCATTCGACAGGATTTTTAAACGTTTTATAGCATGAAACTGGTTGCCAGTTATTTTGCCATTTTTCGACTGTTAAAAATATTGCGCACGTCTTTTTTTAGCGGTATTTAATTAATTGTAAGAACAAATATATGAAGGGGTAATGCACTATTTTAATCATAACCAACAGACTAGCGTCGATATAGGTTTAGCACATATTTCGGTGGTTAGCGGTAATAAAAGTTTTCTACATCTAACATATTTAACGCAATAGTTTTCTGATTATTTGGTCTAGTTTACTAAAGGTAATTTATTGACGTGGACGTAATAAAAGTCTGAAACAATTTTTTTAGCGGAATTTTAATCAACGGAAATAATGAGAGGCGAGCGGCAATATAGAGCAATATTTCGTACATTACGGAAACTTCATTACTCATCCTGAGTTCAACGAAGTCATAGTTGAACCTCAATATGAACGATATTTAATTAATTTTTAATATACATGCGCGTGTGTTATTTAACAGTTTTATATTATATAAATCGCCAGAACAATGAAGGAATCTGTTCGCAGGGTCAATTCAATTAAAATTCAATTTCAAACATAAACCAGTAACAAACTCAAATATCCATAGTACATAAAGCACACCCTGCAACATACAATTGATTTCTTTTTCTTATACTGTTTTATGCAGTTTCAACCAAAAAAACATACTTGAATAAAGAGAAATTTTGCCAGTCATATGTACACGTATTTGCTCGCGAACTGAAATTTTCGATGTTGAATGAGGAATGTTGCTAAAAAATTCAGGGTGTTTTAGTAAGTCGGCCTTAAAAAGATTAGCCCCACTACCTGATTTCGAATTTCTGTTGCAGAATTCTCGCAGGTTCGTTCATTTTCAATATTGGTGGCTCAGAAATATGTAGGTTGAAACAAACAAGCACCACGGGAATGGGTAATAAAATCTAATATACAATGTCGCTGTTATCGGAAAACGTCATTGAACGTTATACTTTATTCGAATTTCATATAAAATAGCTTAAACGTAAACGTTAAAACGTAATAAAGTGATATTATTTCCTGTAGAGAATATTCATTTTACGCTGAACATTTATTTTGATAAATACAAAAATTCAATTCAATGTCAGCTACGCACATGCAATTAATCTTCACAATTCATTCGATCGGAAAACATACGTTTCATTCATGAAACTATGAGTCAGTGAAAATCTGTAAGCAAATTCTGCGGTTATTCTCGCGGTAAAAACTAGTGGATGTCTGCACGTTTCTCAGTTGTAATAGTGGAACACGTTCGTGTTCGACTAAGCCACTCCATAAATTGCAAATTCTGATTGGGATTTACGAGTGGCGCGCGCCACAAATTTTCAAAACGAAAACTACGTGAACTAAACTGGAGCTTCGTGTCATCTGAACGAAGTTTATGGACAGTCGTCGAATCGAAAGATAAAAGGAGAGGTAGGTAAAGTGGACTGGGATTATTAACCTTCGTTGATTTACTTTTCTTTTACAAATTACATTGTGTGTAATTGATTCGAATATTCGCAGAAAATATAGAATTACGGAAATTTAGCAAATGGTACATATTCGAGAATTCGGATACACTGACAAGTGAGATACAATGCATTTATTAATATGGCCCAGCTTTTAAAGTGCAATGTCGCCGTGCTAGTGTGCGTGTAGCAAATATTATAACAATCCCTACATGTCATTGTATGTATTAAATCTAGATTTCAGTAATAATTCTGACGATACGCGGCTTCGATTTTGTATATATATCTTACACAATAGCGACATTTTTCCCGATGTCCTACAGATTAAAATACGCTGGTTATTTGCAAGGATTGAGTTTATCCGATACGTAGGTATTTCGAAAGAAATTTTCAGCTGCCCGAATTTACAGCAACGATTCGTTTCATCGTTTATCGATCTATAAAAATCGTTGCAACGAAATTAATCGTTCCACCCTTCTCTTCTCCAAACCGCAGATTGTCTCTCCGCTGTGCGGTTCCCACGTCTTAAATATTTCCTCCCCGGAAGAGCCACGAAGAACGACATCTCAGCAAGCGCGAGGCAGTCCTTTCAAGAATTTCAGCCGAGAATCACAGGCGAACGCGTATTCACAGTTTGCATACGTGCGAACGTAGCTAGTCGCATCTAAATGTGTGCAATATTCTACGTGAACACACAATGTCGGCATTATCTGCTGGCATTCATGTTCGTTGCCAGATAAATACAATAGGGAGGGCGTTAAGTCAACACGGCGTGGTTATCTGGACCTCGAAGAGGGGAAAACGCCCGTAAAGACGGGAACGGTCCGCTCGAAAGCACTTAAAGCCCAGGCCATCATCGAATTACGTTGGATTTTCGACGGTCACGCTATTGTGTCGTGCTTTCGACACTCCGCGGAAATTTTCTGCACACCCGTTTGCGCAATTTCCCCCGCTGAATATTCTATAAATCTCTCGGTCCATGTTAAAGGACACTTCTCCTTTTTTTTTAATATGCATTGCGCAATTCTGTGTTGTGTAAGATACAGAATGCGACAACATAGCAGGTGCTATTTGCATATTATGTAATAAGAATGTAGCAGGGTATTACATACGAGTAAGATATTGTTTATCTCTTGTTATTTAATAAGTAAGCGATGAACCGTCGAGATAAGCCTTACATCGTTGAGGCAGGCAGGCTATTATAGTGTAAAGAAATTCTGTGGAAAATGTTTATACATAACGAGATCACATGCGATAGGATATTGATATTATTAATGACCGATCGTGGTAATCCTTCTACTACCGTCTGGGAGATTAATTAATCACGCGACCCGACAAATCCCTTACGTGACATTACAAATAACGGCTGAAAGTTGGTTGATATCCCGCTGTGCAATTTTCTGGATGATTCCTCTTGGAATGCATGGTAAACCATAAAACTTTGTATCGGGTATAATATCGGACGGTTCGCAGACGAATGAATGGTTATCGACCGGCATTTTTCAATCAAGTCCTCGCGAGCAATCGTATATTTGCTATTTCGATGGTTGCCTTCGAATGCAATAGCTTGCTGATTGTCTTCCTCGCGAAATTTTATGTCTGTTCCGTATAAGCACCCCTTGCAAAATAATAGAAAACCCTTTTAACGCTCGATAGAAATTTCTCATTGTTTGTTCTAAATATAAGGTATTGCTGGCACGAAGCGTGCAATTTTTAATGAATCCCGCCGAGAACAGTATGGCAAATATTTGTAATTCAATTCATTGAGTTTCTCGTGGCAAAGCGTTCGATATGAAATTCTATGGTGTACATACTACATACATATACATATACCATGGTGTAGAGATAGCACAGGTCTTTCCACGGTGCGTTGAGTGCCGGCGCCGCGGAGGAAGGGGTGCATGCATAATTCGCGTTTTCGAGTGCCGTAGGGGAGAGAGAAACGGAGAAGGAAGAGGAAGAAGTGAAAGCACTTCGACAACGGCGGGAAAACCGCAGGAGTAGATTTTCAATTATCCTGGAAAAGGTGCTTGAGGCGTTTGAGCCAAGTGCTTGGATACGAGACATGCTCGGAACGTTCATAAGTTCAATGCGTTACCCTTCGTCATTATACATATATACGCATACATTGGAAATCCAAGTAGAAAATGTCACGTAATGAAAAATCTAAGTTGAAACACGTTTATTCGGCCGAATCAATCGTGGTGTCCTCGTTAGACGAAATGAAATCGCGGTTTATCTCGTCGAAGAACGCCGTTTGTTCTCTTTCACCCATCCGTGGTGTTTGAACAGGCTTCACGTGTCGCTTGTTCGTGAAACGAACAAAATCAGTGTATTAAATTACACATCAAAGGGGACGGTCATAAACGCGATAGTTTCCCCAGCGACATCATCTCCCGCGGATGAAAAATCTAGTTGCTTTTCAAACACCCGTGTGCCCCTGGAATTTTATGAATATTATTAACGACGTTATAAATTTCACCTGCGGGATATCGGTCGACTTCTTTCTATTATGCATGTATATCTATAATATAAATCCTATGGATATCGTTTCGACTCCCGCGAAACGGACAACGATAAATTTCCGGAAATAGTTTGACGCGTTTAAGGGAGCCGCTCGAGTATAAATTTAAGGAAGCGTATAACTCATCAAATGTGGATTACCGCGGTTTGCTGGATAGGTCCGCCGACGAGAGCAGCCAACCAACGTCGCTACTATCCAGACTTGTCAGACCCATTGGTCGATACGAAAACCGTTTGCAAGCGATTACGAACCGTCTCGTGATAGAAGCGGACCAGTTTAAATGGACGGCTCGTATGCATGCGGTTGTTTCAGTCAGTGATATCTAGACTTAGTTTCTGCAAAGTCTTCGACGACATCTGCGGGCAACTGATATCTCAGGCGGAGACTTTATAGAGGACTTACGCGGACTTATAAGAAGATATACGGTTAAGAGCTAGTTGCTAACTGGTTTCGTTAGTTGAATACAATCAAAGTTATAATTCGCTACGAATTTCTCGATCAATGGAGCACATATTATGCAGTACTAGAATAGAGAATATTTCAGTGTCAAACAAGGGCTGAATGTATATATTGCTAATAATTGTTTGTAATAGATTAGGTGTAATAGGTTTGTAATAGATTGTTTGAAATAGATACATCAGGTAGAAAGGGTAGGCGTCGTTAAATGACTTTTTCGTTTCCCTGTTGAAATGCTTTTTAAATTACGGGTAGTGGTAGCAGATCATTAAACTGACTTATGCCAGATATAGCAGAGGCCGAGGGAATATTTGAAACCGGAAGAACGCTTATAAATTTTAGAATAATTCTTGTGTGGCGTGACTTTAAACGAGAAGCGTCAGAACTTTGTTATATCATCGAATTGTTGACAGAACTAGCGGGGGGAAGTGGAACCACCAGGGTAAATTTACTCCGAAACTTTCAACGTGCTCGCATTTCTGTTGCAGTCGAAATACATTCGTCTCATTGCATTTCTGAGATACCGCATTAATTTCCATTGTCTCGCTGGAAAAAACGAACTTCCACAGATACGCCGACAGAATGTTTCTTTCTTCTAGGAATTGGAAGAGATATTGAGAGCAGAAAAAAAACAGACGGAAATTAGAAATTGTACAGATACTACGGGAAAGTAATGAAACTCTGGAAAGCTCGTGAATTACCGATTGAATGAGAAGCGAGTTGTACGCTTATCGCTGTAGCTGATAAAAGAAAATGAAGAAACAGACGGAAACAATAGACGCAGGAGTTTCAGGGATAAAGTAATATATCATGCGAGGTAGGAGTGATCAATAAGGAAACCTGACGATATTACATTAAACTTCTAAATTGGCAAACTCATGGGGGGATTTCAAATGAAATTCCATTGCAATAACGAATACCTTCTCCAAAGAGGTAAAATTAAATTGATCTTTATTGTTACGCATTATCCATCTCTAATGTTCCCTATGATATCGTTCGCGATCAGCAACAGGGTTTTTTTATGCGTGGAAATTGTGGGTTGCAATATCCGATATGGGACCCCCTGGCGTTGTTGGGATATCGTAAATCAATTTTCTTCGTCTCGTCGTATATGCATTCCTCTTCCTAGCCCCGGGCCCCTTTACACTCCTGTCGTAAGTTTGGCTTCGTTAAAGTGAGAAGTAATCGACACTTTGGAACTTTGTGCAAAATAAATCAAATAAAAAGACCAAATTTTTTTAAATGAAAGCTAGAGACGAATGTTAGACTGTTTGCTAATCGCTGCAAAGTAATAATCTGTTTTAAGTACAAACAATCAATTAAACATTGGAACCTAGCTGAAATATTGATCTTTCTTAATATTTCTCAAACATATGCGGGTAGAGCGAAATCTACTTGGCGCTGAATACGAATGTTTAATTTTAAGTATCTTGGCCATATTCTGCACTCTGCGTAAAGCTCTCGGTGAAGATAATGAATACTGAAATTACTGCAAGTAATCGGGGATGAAAATTGTTTCTGCCTTAATACATGCACGTCGTCTATGTAATTGCAGGTGTTTAAAATAAGAAAAGTGAAGGAGATCTATATATAGTATAGATATACGTATGTAATTGTCAACGTTCAACTTAAGAGTATGCTATTGCATTAAGTTTATACATTCCGTTGAAAGACCACGATTAAAATATTTTACTGTACAAAAAAAATCGTGTAAATGAGACATCAAAATATAAAAGAATAAACATGAAAAGAGAAAGTTGTGGGAAATACATATAATTATGCACACTTTCATTCACGCGATTACATACAGACCATTTCGTGAAGTCTTAATGAAACTCCTTTCAGAATCTGGTAGGATTATTCGAAGCGTAGCGCCGGTATCGAACGCAGTATTTATGGTAAGTACTGGGTGACCTCGTTACTAGTAGATGGACTCAATGGGGGGCACGAAATAAATGTGAAATCTCGAAATTAACAGCGTAAATTGAGTTTATTAAAATCCATTACAAGCACACATTTTTCGCGTAATTACATGAAATGCTCATAATGTTTCCAATGAGCCTTCATTTCCACGAAACTTCAAATGCCGAAAGGAATAATGCTAAATAATAACGCAGAATCAACTAGACTAACAAGTAACATCATGGTTGTTTCAATCAGCAAAATTTCAGGGAAGGAACATCTTTGCACATCTGATTCATTCATTGACAATACCGCAGAATACCGTCTGCGATGTCTAGAACACAGAAGGAGGTAAGTTTCATAATTCTACATTCTACAGTAGACGTTCACGGAACGACACGTCGTAGTATGACGATCCCATGTTGCAAGCTTTGTCTACAAGTTTCCACTATTCATGGCAACTTGGGACTAGCGACGGAGAAGATTACCTAGTGTAATTTAAATTGGTTATGTCTGGACTTGTAAGGTATACTGGCTAAAGGTGAGATTCATCTGTTCAAACGTTTATGCGCATAATTATCGGGAAATTGAAATGAAGGAAGTTCAATACTTGCTAAATTACGAATAGTCTTGTTTTGAATAATGTCATGTCGTCAAAGATAAAGTTTTTATCGAGGGAAAGAGTAGACTGTAGACCATAAACTATTCCTCCGTTAATTGATCGAAATAATTCTGCCGTAGAACCATAAATATCTATGCGACGGACGAATTTCGGGGAAAATCGTTAAATGTCTCAGTGAGATACAAGCAGCCGAATGCAATAAAATGCAGGATTTAATATAATTTGCAGTAGTGCGATGAAACCATTGATTTGATCAGCCAGGCAATTTATTTCATAACAATGATAATGCTCTAATACCATCGTCGGAAATTATAGCCGGGAATTGGATGATATTTTAGTGGGCCCTAAAAATGACGAAGGAAATCTAAGTTCTGCTGTGGCTGAATTGATTGGAATGCCGTAACTAATAAATGACAGCTACAGTTTTCAGAATGCAGCTTCCATTTACTCGGTTCCTCTGATGAAAACCACGCTGACTGGGCATATCAATGTAGCGCTATTGTAAAGAAACAATTTGCGGTGAAATGTCATGGAACACTTAAAAAGTTTACCTTGAACTAAAAAAAAAATCAACCTCCAATGAAATAAGTCGATTGCACCATTCACAAAAATGAAAACGTGTACAAGTACAATTGTTATGCCTAACGCCATCGATAAACGAAAACTTTGATGCAGATTCTCTTTTCATTCTTTAACGGGAAATAATATTTATACACTGACAGGGTTAAAAGAGAGATAGCATTTACTTTGAACGTCCATTGTAAGTTCCTTCGACAGTAATGTGGTTGCTACAGTTTTACAGAGAGAAAAAGGGGTGGGGATAGTAACACGCGGAATTGAAAGAGGAGCTTAAAACCCGATTTTCTGTTCGTCAGACATGCATTGTCTAACGATGATAATTTCGTTTTCTCAATGTCGTTGACGTCGTCCTATTCATTTTCGCGAAAAGTAGAAGGAATTGACGTGTAAAATGGAAAACTATGGTGCGCTCTATTCTCGACGTTTGAATGGTACTATGAATATGAGTTGGAAACAATTGGTTCCTTTAATGAGATTGCCCATAGATGTGTACGTGCACACACGTGACGCAGATACGTTTGCGTACACAATTCTTGCTCGCGTTGTACCAATCGTCGAGTGAAACATTATTAACCTGATTGGCAGCGCAAAAATACTTCCAGTTCCACGACGATCGCTAGGCTGTCTATTACACATTGAGTTAATTAACTAAAAGTATAAATTGATTGGTTCGAAATATACCTCGTTGCTAATGCTTTCCGTTATTGCATCTCAATAAGCAAAAGCAATTTCTGCTTAATTGATCCGTATATAACATTTTTATCCGGCAATATTTTTAAGCTGAGCGACGTAAAAGACTTTATGTATGCAATTTTATGCGCGGAAACTCGTAATCTGCTTCAGGCTGTTGTATAAATTTATCTAAGGTAGAAGTTCATGTTCTGAATGAGTGACTATCACGAGCAGACGCGACAATGCAGGTATTTCAAGATAATGTCAGCGTTGATGGCTTTGGGCTAAAAGACGTTTCTGCTTGATATAATATTTATGATACCTATTAAATCTAATATGATTGTGTTACAATGGTTACAACTAAAATAATTGCCTTCGTTATCTTTCGTACACCCGTTCGTCAGCTTTTTTTTACTCGATTTATTTAAGTGCTCACACCAGAAGCTTTCACTGACTTTCGTAACAGTTATTTAAAAATGTTGGCTACGCATTCGATTTTGGAATGGAAAAAATTATAATTTCTTAATTATAATTTCATGAGGGATTGCTACTGCAAATTTCATGAGGCTCATATTTTAAACGATAATTAACAGAATTTAAACATTTGTCCCGCCGGTGCAGTTTAGAAGGCATAACTATTTTAATTAGAAAAATTAAAATTTTTCTGAAAAAGACTTTAATAAACGTAGGCGAGGCAGTAACTAATTTTTCATAAATTTTTCATTTTTTTTTGCCACTAATTTTTCATAAGTAACCTAAAACAACTGTATCTCCAAAGATTTTAACACAGTAGTTTTATCAATCACAAAAATAAAATACCTTTTCCCCATTTTACAAGATGTAACCAATTGAAAAGTGTATGGATAGTTTTGTAATTAATGCAGATTGTTAATATCCCAATACCTTATACGAATTTCATCAATCCCCGGATTATTCGAATGAGATGGGTGCGGTATACAATAATGATCCGATCTAGCAACTTGCAGCTCTTTAGCAGTGCCTGAATCCCCTTTCAATTACTGCTGTATAATAGTGCAAGTAATCGATTCGCAATACTAGTAAACAGGATTTTCAGTTCTGGATCACCCGTAATGAGAATAAATATACTGGGAATATACATATATATCAATCGAATTAAAAGTGCAACAGGTTTAAACTACGGGTTACATTACTAATATAATAATATGTTGAATACGGGTTTACCATATTCGTTTACTAATTACCCCTCAAACTGGGAACCACGCGATTAAGTTACTTAACATTGAAGCACGAACGTGCCCATACATCAACCAATGCACGGTCAACAAACGTAGAATAAGTAAAGCTGCAATGATAAGTGTTTGTTTTCCGGGGTCGTAGTGTTTACCATGAAACTTTGCGCGGTTTGATAAAAACGTTTTCACGATGGAATGCGAATTCGGTCGCGATAAGTAGGGAACAGTGGATCGAATGCAGAGTTTGCCAAACGTAAACAATTCACCAAAAAAATCGCTCGGTACGCTATTATTGTTTCCAAGCAATTAGTATTATCCTGGAAATTGTTATTGTTTTTATAATTACTGTCGCTGGCCATACGGTCATTCACTTTATTAGTTATTAGCGTCGTTCGATCACTCAAAAAGGATACGTAATTTTTGTAACTTCTGTACTGAATTAATCGAATTTTTGTACAATAGAAATTGTACTAAATCGAAAATTAATTATAAAAACCGATAAAATTGGTAACTACTGCTGAGGCAACGTATAATGGGTAATATATGTATATGAATCTTAATGAATCAATCATGTATTATTTATAATATGAAATGTGGAGCATTTATTTGCGTACTCATTTGAATATCGATAGGCAGAAATGTTCAAGCACAATGCGGTTCTCTATTATGAAAAAGCAGGATGAATCGTACTCATTCATACTACGGGAGAGTAATATTTTTTACAATCTTTGCCTTAGTACCTCGGAGTAAAACGAAAGCGTGGAAGGGGGAATAAATCCGCTGGTTAATAGATAACCGGGTCGTCGCCCTCGAGAGGTCGACAAGGCTTTTGGCAAAGAACGAGTAAAGGAGAAACGAAGTTGGGGGCCCGTCTCACCGAGGCGCCTACGTCTAGCGAACTAACTGTGCAACGTGTGCAACGTGTTATAAAAAAAGTAGAACGAGGTCAAGGCGGTCCGTCGTTCCTTTTTTCCTTGGAAGAAAATTGCCCCGAGCCGAAGCAAGTGTTTTTTTGTTGTTGTTGGAGAACTATCCAACTTCATAATTTATTGTATCTTCGAGCTCTCCGCGGGCAGGAATATCTTTCTGATAACGCAAAATACACTTCCCAGCACACTTTGAATTTGTAATTACAACTTTTATAATTCTGTTATGCCATAGATAGGGTCACTTTGCCATCCTTGAAAGAATAAGAACTTAAATGCTTGTTTGCGAAACGACCGCTTCGGAAAATAATTATAAACTTTTATTTGACCATGTATCTTTGTTCACAGCTTACCTGATACGCTTCACGTTCTTCCCGTGTACGCCAATTCCACGCCGCAATATTGTCCATTTCTAGAAAATGTTGAACTCTTCTCGAATGTCTTGAGTACCACAAAATTCCATTAAGAATAAAAACAATGCATTTCGATGCATTTCGATGTGAAACTTCGGTGGACGCTTCGCACCTTCCATTCGGCAGAGTCTCCTTCGTAATTAGCGCAATCGTTGATCAAACATGTGCACAGTGGGAATCCGTTGAAAATTGTATCTCGCTGCGCAATGCACATTTCGAATAAAGTCTTTATTTGATTCCCGTTCAAATATATTGATTTTCCTAGCGGCAACTCGATCAATAGTTATTTTTGATTACTTCATTCGTTTGGTAGCGAAAAATCAGCACCCCCTTGGGTTCATCGCCGAAGCATTGGTTATCGAAAATTGCAGGGACCATGACCTCTTCCTGTCGTTCACGAAAAAAAATCGCCTTTCCCCTCCATATCCTTTTTTTCCACAACGAAACGTTCATTTTAGACAATTATTGCAACGGTGTCTATCGATAATTGACCTCGAGTTTCATTGCCGACATGAAAGATGCGCGGTCAAAAATCCAGTTCTCTTCATCGTGAAATCTAGGAGAGGAATAATCGACACTTCGTTATTCATAAAACGCCCCAACGAACGAAATTTCTCGACTAAACCCGAACACGCATGGTTTCTCGCTTGTTCATTGTTCCTCCCTTTTAACATCAAACAGAAATCGCAGATTAGTTCGGCACAATCTTTCTCGCTTTGAATGCTCGTCCTAAAAAGTGCAAAATGAAAAGCTGCTCTTTATTGCTCTGTTGGGAACTCTTTTCTCCCACCCACCCACCTTGCCACAGAATCGTAAACACTTATACTACACGGATTTCACTGCGTTCCTATTTTCCCAACTTTTTCCAAATCTTATTCGCCACGTCTCACCATATAATCCTGTTCCAAATACTTTTTGGAAGCTTAGCAACATAATCGTTCGCCAATTTTCATCGCGTTCTAAGAGCACTAGTTTCACGCAGCACAATAAATTGGATAGAACATATAAATTATCAAAAAAACGCAATTCTCTTTGTAAGTTAAAAAGTGTGCAGAAACAGGGTGCAGTTATATAAACTGCTTCGACGAAAGAAAATTCAAGCATACGGGTAATGAAAATGTATTGCTTCTCCGCAAAGATGGAGTTGGGAAATTTTTAAAGCACAGTCATTAGACAAGATGTTTACGTGCAACGTTTTGCTAGGGTGGGTGAAAGAGGATATAGTATACGGACAAGTTAAAAAGGACGAAAATTTTGCGGCAGAGCTCCCCCACACCGTCAAGCTCATTTTTCTTCAGCGTCTTTCTACCCGCAGTTCCCCGTAAATCGATAGCACGATTTATATTTTTTTTACCCCCGGCGTAGACCATCGTGACAATTTGTACGTCGATGACACGAAAGTATTAGTAGGATAAAAGAATAGAACAATTATACGTTTGCCAGGGTATTATTTTCCTTCGGGTAAAAAATAAATATTCTGCTCGCGTATGGTACAATATCATAAGAATATAGAATTAACGATTTCGAATAACATCTATTTCGGTACATTGGATTTGTTCGCGGCAAATGTTCGTAGCTTTACGACCAAAATGGAACACGGTGCCGTACATTCTTGCGGAAATCGTACCAATCACGACGGCGGTGCTGTATTGTAATTTATCTCGATATCCGCCATATCGTTTTATCAGAATGACTAGTGTTTTCCGATAATAGGGTATCGACTCCAGGAAAGTCCACGAAAACTTTCTGTTCTTAGCTGTCAAGATTCTCCAACTACAATTTTTCAATTCCTGCTGTTGTTCCATGTCGGAACCTTTGGTTTTTTCGCTAAAATCTATGGCGTACGAGATAACAACGTTCTTTCCTGTCGAGCTTTCTACATTTACTTTTACCACAACGATGATAAAGATTATGTGAAATGGAAAAATACGAAGCTCTTCATATTCTGCGGAAAATCTGACGTTTTATTTTTTTCACTTTGCGTAAATCCGCGGAAGGAATACCAAAATAGGTATCTTCGAAATAGAAATATCAAATATTATCGTACATCCAATATTATCATCATCAATCACCTTAATATTTGACGTCTCGCGATAAGAAACCTTTGCGCTGGGAAAACAATGGTAATGAAAGGTCTATTAATAAACTGGAATAGAACTTACATCGCAATCGAATTATCCAGAGAGACTCAATCAATTTATATCAGGACCATATACCGAGTACGCATACTTCATGTTCGTCAACGAAGCAAATTACGCCGAATATTAAACTTAATAAGTCGTCAGACTTTCGAGCTATCTCGCGGAATATTATGAATGCAAGATTATTTATGTAATTCTAATCTAGCTAAAGGAAAAAAGTAATGAACATTGTTTCCCTATTTCAAGCGGAATTCATTTCATCGAAGCGTCCAAATATTTTTCTTACCGAATTTGAATGCATCAGCGAGATTATATTTTGCGGCGCGACCACTATATCGGAAACTCCATGGCATAATACAGCCACAAACTATTCGAAACATTCGATCCAATCGCTTAGATGGGGCACAAAGGAAGGGATACAACGTGAATTAGAGAATAATTCTGTCTGTTCGTGTAACGTGACCAGAAGCGGAAACCTTTGAGAAAATGAAAATATGTCAAGGATGAAGGAGCTATACTCGATAAATTCCGTAATCTCCTTCATAGCGAATGTAGATCGCGAAACATGAAATAGAATGCGTATGACGAAGTGTACAGCGAGAAAATTTGTTATTGAAGATGCAGGAAGTAAAAGAATAAACGTGTAACGCATAAGAAAAATCGTATAAAATTGTTTATGCCGAGCTTTCAATGTGAAATGGCTAAGCAAGTGAGGCGGCAAATTGACATTTAACTTTCAAGTATTTCTACGTATCGCACAAATAAAATCATCAAGAGGTGCCCTCGAAATATTTGAAATTCCAATAACTCTCGACGTATAAAGGAGCCGATAAAAAGTTGAATTAAGATCCGAGGGCTAATTACTACTGGGACTTTCGTGACAATTATGTGATCAGAGTGGCGTATCGTGGTACATTGGCGTATCAAAATGTCTGGCCTTTCATGACCGACTCAAGAGGAATAACTTGTGGCTATTATTATAAAACAACTGTGAGAAGATTGCCTGAAGGTAGTAATAATAGAAAATACGAAAACAAAACTAAAACGACCAATCGATATAGAAATTAATCCAGGAAATTTTCATACAGCTTACAGCTATGTGTATGTCCATATTTCTGTAGAAGAGAAATATACTAACTATATTGTACACATAGCCGGTAATGTCTTTAACCGTTCATTCTTACGTTAGGTTGTATACAGGGTACACGGTGGAGTAGGCTTGACGAGAGTAGAGGATTGCTCTTGAGGCAGGGAAGTGACACAAAGTAAAAGAATGATGGAAGAAGGGGAGAACATACATAGTAGAGAATATCCCAGTGTTACGCATGTCGCAATGCATTGCAGCACTGTAGTCTCAACACTGATTAATAATGCTCGTACAAACAGAGAGGGGTGTTACAATACAAGAAAGTGTGCACGGACAAAGGATTAAGTAAACGCGCAGTGAAGATTGTTACACGATTTTACAATTAACACATGACTAGATGATTATAATGTTTCAAAGACAATAGCGAATCTATTCGATGTACATAAATTAAAATGTTTCATTATCTCCCGTTTGCTCGTTCTTAATGAATTGCATTAGTAACAATGCAAAGCGAACAGCACTGTCAGAAAGTGAAACAGAAAGAACGCGATCCTATTTCAACGCCAATGTCCGCAAACATGCATCACCGTGCATGCTTAAAGAGAGATTTTGTTTCAATGCGACAAACGGTGCTTCGACAAATAGCGAACTATAAATAACCCCGTATACACACACGGACAGAAATTGAAGTACCGCAAAAACCGCATTCGATCTAGTTGGAACGCTACTAATGACTCCAGTGTTGTACATTCTATGACGTTGTTGAAAGTATCACACAACGTTGCTGTTGTAAACGCCACGCTATGATTGGAAATTGTACGCACCTAAATATATTGCACCTATCTAAAACCATCAAGCATTCCGTCAAGAAACACAAGCTTCGACTTGACTGAATATTCGTGCAAGGCTGCATACGTCAAGAACAAGGTCATTCTTCTTTTAACATCCACTAATTAAAATACCGCGGAACAAACTTCCAAAGAGTGCTCGTTTCTCAAGCAGACCGTGCTCGGAAAAGAGAAATAAAAAAAAAACGAAAAATGGGTAAGCCAGCAACCAAGTCAGACAGACTCAGAAGGAAGCAAGGTGCACGGGGGTCATTGTCCTCAAAAAGGCGCGTAGCGTAGCGTCATATTTCTGCGAGAACCTCTGTGCCGCTGCAGCGACCGAAAATCCTGGCGAACCACGGAATCCCACGATTCTTTCCATAGACATACCAAAGACCGATTTATGGTTTATCACATACTGATCCACTGATATGTGTATACGCGTATCGGTAAAATCAGCTTCTAGATGACGTTTGTCGTTCACTTAAACATTCGTCACCCGTGCACGGACGCGTAGGGTGAAAGGAATCGAAGGAGCAAAGGCAACGTCCTGCTGAAACGTCGCGTCGTGCCGGACCGGTACGGTGTCACGCGTCACAACATTGCATTTATCGTAAACTCACACGCGATCCGTACGCAGCATGGTGGTATGCAACGGTGACGAAAGAATCAAGGAAACGTCATGCCTCGTCGTATCGCGTCACGTCGTGTCACGTCACGTCACACCAGCATTGCATTTCTCTCTATCACACACCCGGTGTATCACACTGCACGTCCGGCAAGCGAGCACCACAGCCGATACCGCGGCCTCTTTGTGTCCGATTGCCTGTAAACCGGAGCGTGCTCCAAGAGAAAAAGTTCCCTTTGGAGCACGGCACGTTCTTTCAGGGCCGTACGACAATCCAAGGGTGAAAGGTGTCAGAAAGGGGTGCTCGACAGGGGGTGGAGGGGTGGAGAACGCGTGAAGTCCGCGTGTGTCTTTTGGGCTGCCGGTCCCAACGGTGACTGCACCATCGAACTCTATCCTGCTACTCGTCACCACCACCACTACCTCGAGCACTACCACTGCCGCCGCCACAGCTACCGTTGCCGCCGCCGCCGTCGACGGCGACGCCGTCGGTTGGCGTTGGCTATCGATTTTTCCGCGCAGCCTCCGCGGCCGGAGCACACAGGCCGTCAACGTCTGTTGGATAGTTGTAACATCGTCGCTTGCTAGTTTGACCCCTTCTGATTCTCACCTGACCCTTGTTTTTCTCCTTTTACTTTTCCTTTCTGTTTTACCTCGGCTGGGAGGCTTTTTTTCTCATTCGTTGATCGGGAAAATTGAAGAAAGTTTCCCGATAGAAGGTCTCGCGTGGCCACTGTTTCTGAACCACCGAGACCACTGGACTTGGGAACCAATTGTCGTTGGACCCTTTTCATATTATCTGTGGAACTTTCATTCTTCCCTCGTATTCGTTTAAGTAATTACTGTTTAATGACTTCGTTCTGTTTCGTGCTTGATTTACTTCTCTTGCTGTAGTTTTTATGACTGTGGCGTCGATGCTGGGAAAATTTGGCAGTACGTAATATGAACCGCGTCCTTGGCATTTTTGTGTGCTGCCACTTAAAATGTAATATTCTGCTGTGATATAGAAAGAAGATTGCTTTCCCAAATCCTTTATAGGCCCTCCAACTCTCTTTTATTGATCGCGTTTCTGTTGATCTTTCTTCCATGCCCTCGTTACTAGGAAATCTGGGATCTACCAATGACTTTATATAGGGTGTTCCGTCTTAAGACGGAAATATTTCATAGCGCATAATCAGTCTTTTATTTTTCAAGCGGTCAAAACGTCAATGTAGCTCAGGTACCCTGCCGTACGAGCGGATCATTTAGACGACACGAACAATGACACTAGCACATGACACTAATATCTAGTTCACAGCAACTTTCGTCGATGACTCAGTCACGAGTTTTTCCTGCAACAATGGAAAAACTGTGAGAGTCAGTGACCTCTTCTGAGACCAGCCCATTAGTCCCCGGTTCTTGAGTGTAAGACAACAACCTGCCCCTCCATAAACTCATCTAGGGGGTGAGTATTCTCGTACACGTGATAGGACAATCACTAGTGAGTCAACCAAGAGTTCTGGGAAAGCATAGAGGACGCTACAGATTAACCACGATATCTCTATCCTCTCAACGCCGATCGGGTACAAATATTGTAGAAAATCATCTTGAACGAATAAAGCCTATTTCGAATTTACTACGGGACTTCACTTAGCCGAATAGCGTAGGTGCCATCTTCATTTTCGCGTTACACGTAACCGGATTAACGCTCGGGTAGACTCTGATGACTGGCGGTGTATAGGTCCAGGTGCAAACGGTGTAAACACCGGCACTTTATATAGGGGTTGCGCTCTTTCCTTTGCGATAAACAACAAATATGCTGGTAGCTGCTCAAACTACTTCAGCATTCGGTTTATCAATTTATTGCTGACTAATCCGCGGTGATATGGAACGAAATATCCCCCTGTTTCATTCAACATATAAAGAATTTTGTTGACGATGTCTACGGTGTATTTTTTATCGTCTTCCGTGTATTCAAAAGTGTTTTCAAACGTTCTTAATTCTTCTTAGCGCTAAACGCGAACTCAACTTGATGACAATGAGTTCTATGGAAAATACCAGGGAACTTTCTTCAGAAAAACGACACTCGAAGGAAGACATCCTTACGTGAAAGGAAGAAACGTCGGGGCGATAGAATGCACGATTTTCTGGAAAGATTTCAGGAAAAAAGTGAAAGATGAAGAATTCTCCTCCACTTTTATATTATACGGTCTTTTATTCGTTTCTCTCCTTCCTGGTTCGTCAGTGGCTTCTTCAAAGCTGAGAATGGCCAACAGTCGGCATTCTCACTAACGAACGAGCCCAGGAATCTCCACCGACCCTTGGTAGATGTTTGCGTTCGTTAGATGGAATCGATGCATAACACTGAGCGAATCTCCTCAATTCTAAAACGGTCGTCAGAGACAGGAAACTTAGACAGCATAGTATTTAATGCGTATATGTATACAGCATGCATGTATTAATTTTCCCTCTTACGTTTAAAAGAATATTTACGTCGCTCTTATTGAATATTTTTTTAGCAAGAATTTTCCCTGGCAATTGTAAATCTGTCGATAATTCATAAATAAAAGAAGAACAGTCTATACTCTCTTTGTCAAACAATATTTCACGAATATCTTACTTTATTTTCAAGTAATTAGTCACTTCTCAAAGTTTATGAAAGGAATGAGAAAACCATTCATGCACTATATAGCTGTGCTGTACTGTACCAGGGACAGTCTAAAATCCGTTTAATTGCGCGAATTTAACAGACACTACGGAGTGTGGCAAGAAGAGCGAAACTTCTGCAATTATTCAGTATTCACAATAGAGACAAAGGCAGCATGTGCGTAGGTATCGGTATACAAGGAGGATAATCTTGTAGATGACTGTCCTAAGAATTGGTTAAAAGTGTTGGAGCACGTAATAAAGAAAACTTTTTATTTTGATACTCATGAGATGAAACTTTAGCATCATCAGAGTATCACGGAGAAGCTGTAAAGATTACAGTCCCTGCGAAGTTTAGAGATTCATCTGGGCACTTTGTAAGCTGACAAATATAATAAAAGTTAATTGAAAATTATTAAAGTAGATAATGCTAATTATGATGGATTAGTTTCAGATTTCATTTATTGTTTAAAAAACGCTGCGTATAACGTTCTAGAGATGGAATAATTTAGAAATCATAATTGCTCGGTATAACGCTCGCGTCTGACCACGGGCAGACAATTCTACTTGCCGCTAGTAGCGCAGCTCAGTCTGTGGTCTGACAATGAAAGCGTAACGCTTACGCCAGCCAGTTTCTCGAGATAGGTAGTCTTGGGAATGAAAAAAAGCTAAGAAAAGGAGCTTATGATTCCTTTTATGTATGAAGGAAATCAAGCTTAAATGTTATAACACATCGTTGTAACGGCTGCTATGCTGATATAATAATAAAAAAATATATTTGCTAAAAAAATCCTCGCAAATTTTGTATGCTGCGTAAACAATGACATTCAGGTGTTCGTTTATGAGACATTAAGAGAACATAATTAATTTACAGTTGTGTCGTGACACAATAAAAAAAGGTTGTCCAAAACTGAATGGGTGAAATTTAATTTTTTATCACGCTCTGTTAGAAGAACAGACCAGAATTAATTAGATAAATACCCAAAAGCATGACTTTAATAAGATAAGGTTTGCAGAATTCAGCAATCTCCGTGCAGGGTTGCACAATTTCTTCCTCAAAGCTCTCTAAAATCCAATTGTTTAACCTGTCAGCTAGAAATTAAATAATGCTATTCCCAAACGAATAAATCTTTCATTCTTATCGCAGTGCAGTTTTCATTCTAGCTGTCCAGGTTTTATATCCTGCATTTCCTTGTGCTGTTACCGATGCAATATCTCGTATAATTAAACAAGCGAACGTGTGTAACACACGTCATAACTACAAAGCCGGTTGCGGAATATTTTACTTTTTCTTTCGTGACGCACGTAATTTTTGGTAGCCTGCAATTGTACGCGAAATAGAAGGGAATTTGTTTGTTACATGTGTGTACACGGTACAGTGTATACAGTGTTTACGTATAGTACTTAATCGCACATATTCGCGGCGATTCATAGACAATATTCTGATTAATAAAACTCGAGGAGTTTCGTTACAAGAAAGATTTTTCGAAGTGAAACGATAAAGGGACATTCTTCGAAGGACATGGGAAATGGGGATAAGGACGACGGCGAGGGGCATTCAGATAAATTCAGAAAACTGTAAATCTCGTGAAAATCTCTCTTGAAGCTGTTGGAAGCAGGGCAAGGATAGACGGATCACCACGTCTGTGTCCGATAAATATACATATACGTGAATAAATATAGGTGTACGTATACCTACAGGCAATAGGCGTATTCGTTAATTTGTACATTTTGCTCGCCCTCTGAATATCTAACGCATTTGAAAAAGCCGAAATCAATTTAAAGCAATTTCCACACTATGTTATGATTTTATGTCCAGATAAAAGAGACTAGATAAAAGAAACGTCATTTAATTTCACGACGGTAGAATATAGGAAAAATTTTAATTTTCGTCCTTATGCTTGAACCAAAATATTCCTCTCTCGCCATGAAAAGTTTACTGTACAGTGTCATACATCACGTGTCGGTACTTTCAACTCGGGCTTTGACCTTTTCCACTTTCGTCAATTCTCTTCCAAGTTAGCAGGGCCCTGCATATCTCGGATAAATGTTAGCTTATGACATCAGAGACGACGTAACAAATTACTCATGTTTTATTCATACATTATTACATATTTCAGCAGTTTGTCAAATATATGTACATATGTTCTTTTTTCAATCTAACAAATTTTTGCAAACGTTTCTGAAATGAATCCCTTATTTCCCCTATATCTTTATAATTATTAAAACAGGAAAATAATTTATTCTCTTTGCTTGCACTTGGAATATACGACCATAATAACATTCCATACATCGACATTCCATCTTTTGACACGTATGTGGCGAAATTATTTTAAGGATTACTTGCGCATGAATTAAATTTCTCCATTCTCTTTATTCACCTGCGAAAGTGGTTCGTATTCATTGTGCCATGCACGCAGGTACATTTTCATGAAGGCACCCCGACTCCAAGGCGTCAGATAACCGAATTTATGGAGATTAACTCGCAGAGAAGTAGCAACTGTGCTGCATGACGACCGTGCCCTTTCCAGTTACTCGTTATGCCGAGTTCAGTCACCTTAATCCGGCTCATTATTGAAATGCATCACGTAATAATGCATCGGTAAACCAAACAGTAAACCAAAATTGCACATCGCTGAGAATAATCAATGATTTACAGAAACGCTGATACAGTACAGGGTACAATTTAATGATTACTATCACTCTCGAATGATCTTGTTCGTTATTGTGCTGAATGTTCTACAATAAATAATGGAAAAAAAATATCCAAGAGACGATTATGTCTATCGACTGCAGTCCTGTTCAGAAATGTTTATTTCACTGGCGCCAGAGACTGCGATAAATTGCCAGATTTAATGCGGCTCCCAACCAATTTGTACGGAAACTTTCTCAACTTTCCTTTAAGCCCCGATGTAACGACTACCTGTGTGACGAAACGAAGTTTCCAAGAGAGGCGAACGAAAATAAAGGTAATACTTAAATGGCTCCATCCGTCGGCACTTAAATTCCAGAAATATACCCTCCCTTTCGTTGAATTCGGTGATAATTAGAATGACAGTGTGAAACTGGATTAGCATACTAGATGAGTATCGAATTGAAATTTTGAACGTATATACAGACATTCTGTATAACATCGAAATTAATTTATACCCGTTATTATCCTTAATTTCGTGGGTAAAATGAATTATTTTTACCGAAAAATGATGACAAATCGTAATACTTTTCGGAGTATGGGGTTTCTGAAAGCAATAAAAATGTGGACGATCATTTTTCAGTGGTTCAGAAGAGGCGTTCGCCGTCTTCCACAGTTCCTTTCGACAGTTTTCTCCGGTGTTATTATCAAGCACTTTCCTGCTCATGTTCGTGAACAGTGAATTTACTATCTGCCGTCTAAGAAACCGTGCTTTCATCAATTTTTGAATAATCATTTTCCTGTCAAGTAATACGCCGCCAGAAATGAATCGTACACAGACGTATACATGACAAATTATTTTTCAATATTGTATTTAATTTTCTAATATTTAAATGCACCATCCCGCGGTATATTACCATTGACATCAAAATCCTTGATGATTGCAAAATTAAAAATAAGTATTCCTGAAAGAAATTTGATAGTAATTTTATAAACTAATTTTGTTTTATAAAATTTTGCTACTATAATACCATTTTCATAATTCTAATTCACGGTTTTCTACTTCCTTAATTGGATGCCACTCGTCAGAAATATTATACGCAATCTAAACCAGTTTAAAATACAAGTTAACTATTGAATGGAATGCTATCGGCGCGTGTTTTAAATGTTAGCGTACATGGCCTCGTTTCTTATAAAATAAACTCAATTTAATCTGGAATCGAGACTGAATGCACCAGTGTTAATGGAATTGAGCCTGCTGGATGTGACACGCTCGACTAGGTCTTCGGGCTGAATTGAGAAAATAACTACGAAGTTCGATTTAACCAAGCGTAAAAAAAATCGGTGTACAAAAGAAAATTAAACAAACGCGGCATCACGATATAGGGCACGCGTACAAAAAATTAATAAATTCCAGATATATCATGGCCTGAGAATAACGTACGTAAATAGATACAATTAAGTACTGTTCCGGTGTCGTACATAAATGGAATATACAGGTAAAGACTAGTTCTACCATATTCTTTTACGTATCACTAATATCAGTAATCCGGATTAAAAAATGTAAACCGCAGCACACTACAGTAAAACTATGCACAATACAAAAACGTGAAAAACTTACCTTGCACCTTATCCTTCCCCGTACAAAGTAACAATGAGGACACCATACAAAATACTTCACAGAAACTGATTAAATCAACTCCGTTTGACAGTTTCTATACGAATCCCACTTAATACCTGAAACAGAGAAACGAGAAAGGACTATTTAGCTTTACGTGGGAGAATGGTAACAGTTATAATTTGGACTAAATACTACGAATTTATGCACTTCGGGCATTTAATCGGCAAACTCTGTAATGAGGAATACGATCTGGATCTCTCTGGACTTGTGGAAATCAGTATATACTACTCTGGAAATTCAGAAACTCGATCTGTATGATTTACAGATCGAAAGTACAACACTGAGCAGGAAAAAAATATCCATTTATACTGCAGTGTATATGATTTCAGAGTCGTTGGATATTATTAAAGAGCTTAAATCCAAATGACTGCCAGATCGTGGAATCGCAATCGGGACTACTCAAGATCACATGACCTCAGCAGAGATAACTCCTTAGGCTTGAGACCTTAGTCAGAATTACTTGTGATCACGGAACCTTGGCTGAGACCCTTCACATGGTCACAACTCAAATCCCATGCCCTCAGACTATTCTGGGCTAATGTTCCATGAACCTGGGGTGGCACAACTCACGCCCTACGACCCTAAGATGATTCTCCCCGACTTGCCTCGGTCCCACAGTGATCCAGGTCGTGATTATCAACCCTGTGGTAGTTAAGATCCATTCCCTCAACCTTAGTGTGATTCAAGTTGTGTTACAATATTGTCTGGGTCGTGTTCCTCGACTCTGGGGTAGTAGAAATCGTACTCTACGACCGTTCCGTGGATTTCTTCCGTACCTGACCTTCAATTTCTCTCGGATTGTTCCATAGTGGACACCAAAGTTTATAGTATTTTAACTATTTATATAATATGCATATTGGTATATATATTTATTTAATTTCAATATAATTTCGATTTTTGGGTCAAGGATATCTTGTTCATGGTTTATGACGTTCTACTTCTAATCGTTCCATATGTAATTAGTACCATTTTATGGTATAATGGGTGACTGTTTTCAATAATTTTAATGTATGAGTTTATACGGTCTTAAGGTGATAAATAATAGTGGTCTGCCTATATGTGGGTATTATCGATGTTCGTAGGACGACTGTGTTACCTCAGTGCACATTATATGGGTTACTAGTCCAAGGTCTAACTTCGTTCGTGTCCTGGAACATAAGCCCGTTTGTACGCTGGATAATTTACCCGAAGTTCCGGTGACCCATATCATTGAATGTTTCTATCTTATCCTAGGTGGAACCCCCTTCGATCAAATTAGATCAATTACGAGAATACAATGACTCTTCTACGGTGTTACTGATTTATAAAGTATATTTCTCTATTCTCAGGTGCACTCAGGTTCAAGAATTCTTTTCGCGAAGCGAGTAATGTGGGAGACGAAGGAAAATGAAGAAAACGAGGGTTGCGAAATTGAAATTATTTCACCATCTAAACCGACCGAATCGAATCTATTGATTTCGAACAGATCTACCGTGGTTTCTGCAGAAGGAAGTTGTTCCTGAACGTGCCGTCGCACCCTGCGACGTCTGTCGATACGTTATTCAATTCCATGGTATTGGTTTTCCCTTCTCAGCGGTCTGCAGTCAGGGTAGAACTGCAACTGCAGTAGCCAGAACCTAACAAGGATGCGGTTCTATCGTGGTGCCCTTTCGCTCTTTTTTGGTCCGTTTCTCTGTTTCGACATTTGACGGGCCAAATAACCCAAGAAAATGTGAGTAAAATCGACTGATAACATTACGACCGAAATAACGTAGAACAGTTTCAGTTATGAAGTGCGATCTGGGGCGCCATCGCGCGTTTGAGAAACGGTATAACAAACTTGTAATTCTCACAGACTTACTGTGGCAGTCTGTACCTTGGTACCTCCGTATTTTAATTAGGTTAAACAACTTAATATAGGCAAATGTATTTATCATTCAATGCTATTTCACTCATTAAAAAGTATAATGCGTAAGTGATTGGAGATTACAAAAACGATGCACACGTTATTGTACATTCTCGATAAGAAGCTCGTCTAATTTGTGACGCTATTGCCTTGCAGTCTAGTGTATCCATTATTAATTGGATACGTAATAATAGGAGATCCATGTATATCTCGTAGTCGCTATTATATTGTACCAGTAATCAGATTCGAAACTTTGCATATAAATAGTCGATAGGAATTTCGGTATAAATATAAAAACAATTATAGCTACATTTCATTAATTCTCAGACTAATTTTAGAACCACACGAATGTTAAATCGATCTTCACGTCGAGGACCGTGAGAGGCATCTGGTTATCTTATTATTCCATCAACTATTTCTGTCGATTATATAGCAATATTTTAACACTTAAAAAGGCAATGATATAACCGTATTGCGCATAATTACAGAAATAGCGAATGGCTTATGGAAATTTAAATAATTTGCTGATTTAGATTTCAGACAATATGAACGTCGTGATTTATACTTATGAAATAAGGATTTATGTATACCATTATATACGAGTTGTTACGTTTTTTAAACAGTTCTGAAACTTACTCCAGATAACTACCATAATCATATTACAGCAGACGACGTTGAGTTTTTAGGATTCACTCGTGATTTATGAAGATTTTATACTTCAAAAGTACTGCAATCCATTTTGGTTCCGGCATTCTAATGTTTTACTGTACTCCACTCACTTTTATAGCCGTTCGCACTCACAAGGACGTTCGATTAAGGATTTACATGCACGAGAGATCCGGGGAGAAGTATGTCTTGTTACACGGTTTAATAAACGTTAAGATTATTCTGTGTATAATTACGGGATACGAAAAGGTTCTAAATTTTTTCGAAAATGTGAAGCAACAGGAATGTCGAAAAAGCAATTGTAGAAACGAACACTTATCTAAGCAGAACGAGGCGTGAAAATAGTAGGACAATCTATGCAGGTAAATCCGCTTCAAGGTTACTGCAGCCATGAACATGCAATCAAACAATCGATACACCAGTCCAAAGATGCGCCAATGAATAAAAGTCCAGTTGTTGAAATGAATTCCAAATAAGAAGAGAAGAAAAGGGTGGAATCCGTCGACTGTATGGAATATCGAAGGAGAGAAAAAAAATATGGGAAGCGGATAAAATCGAATGTCGTCAACTTTGCAAGGAACAGTAACAATATAACGGAGTGTTCTTTACATAACGTGACGTGATTCTCGATATCTCGAGATCAACAAACGAGCGCAGTTAAGAATCGATAGCTGTATGAATATATGTATTTCCGCAACAGATGACATTACTCACAAAGTTTGCAGAACTCATCTTCGAGGAAATGATGTTTAGACTTAAGCATACGTGAGGCAAATCATTAACCTATACACTACCTTCTGTAGTTATGCGTACGCACAAACAACAACAGTAGTATTAACAATAACTCCAAGAAATAATTGACCCACCAAAATTAAGTGTTACTAGTAGATGCATAGGAAACTATTTATACATATTTATCAATCGACAAGTATCTACTATAAATTACTATTCGTTTCGTTTTGTAGATTGAAAACACTACCATTAACATTGTTTTTAACATTTATCGCTTAAGTGCCGCTTAAATAGCGTCGAGGAACAGGTACTATTAAGCATCTATTCATATCCACGTTTTTATGATGGCTTCATAAATCGTGCTATAATCTTGCAAAGTAAGTCTCGAAATACATGCATAAAATCGCGCCAAATACAGATACAGCCCATTGCAGGAAAAAAATACCGTCAGTTCAGTCTTAATACATCTGCGACGTTAATCCTTTTATATAAAGTTTTATGAAACGTATTCACCAAAGATTCGCGGTGCAAAGAGAAGCGAATAACGTCGTCGCTCGTAGCCGGGAGAAATTTTTTAAACATTCATTAATAATATAGCGTACAGTTGTTAGAGGTTACGGTCTTTCAAAACCGGTTTACTTTTTTCCCAAACTCTTTAATATGCATGTCCGTAATGAAACAGAGGCGTGTATTAACCGGCTTTATTCGCGACACACCCACAACTTGTTCCACCTATGATACACTGTTGCATTAATTTTTCATGCTCAAGAACCTGTGACGCGATACATTGCGGATCGACTCGACGCGACGGCGTGAAAATAAATTATGTAGAATATCTATCGGAAATCATTCGTCATTGTCACCTGTCCTGAAGATTTTTATAGCGAAAAAAATGAACTAAATGTATATTTTCTAATCACATGGCGTTGTACCTTTGAACAACGGGTCAATGAAAATTACTTGAGAAAGTATCAAATGCTCTCCAATATTTAATATTAAAAACTGTAGTGTTTGAAATGGAATGCCTTTATGAAGCTTTACACAAAAGGAATATGTTCGACGATGTTTGAGATTATTAGGAACATCATAGAGAGATGAACAAGTTTAATGTAGTATCGGCTAAAAGGAATATAGTTCATATAAAGTTGAATCTAAATCGAGGTAAAAGATTTTCTATTAAATAAAGCACAAATGGAGTGTAAAATTTACTGCCTATAAATACATATGCCATAGTCATGATATTGTTATATTTTCCACAAGCTTTACGTAAAACGCAGGATGTGGGACAAATTGTGCTTAAATTAAACTTCCGGATAATTAACGTTTCCACATCGAAAATCGTATAACGCCACCCTCGAGTATATGCTTGTGTACTATATTTCTGCAACAATATGCTTACAGCAAACAAAGACTGAACGAAATGATTTGTTAACAAGTATTACAATGAGTAAATCGCTGTTGCCATCGCACAAGTTAATAGAAATTTATTGCATACATATTCAAGGATATGATAAAAAAGGTAGGTTTCATTGTATACGTAAAAAAAATTACTCATCCAAAGATTATAAAACTAAGTATCATAGATGTTAAGGTGCACTTCTTACGCAAGATGTAAGTCCTAATACTTTGCACAAGTTGGAATTCTATTTTTTATCGTTGTAATCTCGAAACAATTCAAAATATTTCGCTGCAATTCTTAACGTACTATTCATCTATATGCAACCGCTAGTTTTTTCCTTCTCAGAACAAAATCACAAAAGGAAAAATGGGTGAATATACGTGACGGGATTACTAAACCAGAAATTCCGTAAGACGTCAATCGTTATCGAAATAAAATAAAGTGATTAATGCAGTTATTCACGTGTACGCAAAATGACTAACTACGTCACTTGTATCTATAAATTATATGCTCTTTCCTTATATTTTCTATGCTTTTTCTTAGTTCAATAAACGCATCTTTTTATTAAAAGGTACAAGGTAGAAACAAAGTATTCAAAGATTTCTTGTACGATATTATATGTACTTACAGTAGTTGCACTAATGTTTCAATTTAGGAACTATTCTTTTTAATTTCAAACGATATTAGAGTTTTATAATAATTTACGCCTTTAATTTAGTTGATGTATAATTGAGCAAAGAAAATATCACAAGGCGAAAGGCCATTGTAACAACGCCTACTAGAGTGGTGCAATCAAATAATGGGTGCCGATAACAATCAAGTCAATACATACTTTGTAAACGGTAGGCACATTTTTTGTACCATTGTAAAGTTACGTTTGTGTGAGAAGAATATCAACGTGAAATATGTTCTCTTGTCAACTAGATTGTAATAACTGCAACACGCGAACTTATGAACGTTCCACGGAACAAAGTGACATATTCGTTCATAAATTATGACCGAAACAGTCGTTAAAACAGAATCTTATCAAACAGGGAACATTTCCTCGTAAAATCCAAATACTTTAAATGTACATAAAGTATAGTTGCAACGAGACTAAGAGAGAAAAAATCGCAAGCTCAAAGTGATGAGGAATATGTAGAAGTAATTTCTAGGTAGTACGGTGGTATCAGATTCTCAGGAAGAATAAATTAATTTAAACATTTAAGCATTTCGCAATCCTTCGACGTAATGGCACGCCGATGATCGTTGATTAATTGAACGTTTCTCTTTTACGAATCTTACGTTTCTCTCGTTACGTTACATTAGTACCTCACGGTAGTCCACAAATTTGCACAATTTTTGTAATCACACCATCAATTAACCTTCAAAGCGTTTACGCTCACGACGTACCAAACGTACCGACGTTGCATTAAAAAATTATTTTTACCATAACTTCTCTAAGCAAAATACGTTCCTGACATACTTCAACGTTTGAAGAAAGTCTAAGTTTGCCTAAATGATTTCAATACCATGACTGATATTTACATATTGTATGATGAAATACGTCATCCCAAATCTCCGCGTACTTTCTCTGTATTCAACGCCAGATCAAAGAAGACTGATGGACCACGCTTAGATTCGGCTCGATGGTATCACGAAGTTGATAGAGTACGTTCAAGGCAATCCAGGGTAATCTTTATTTAACCATGAAACACGACTTTCTCGAGGATATGACGTTGAACCTCAACCACCCAGACTGGGGACAGTCCCCGCCGGATTTTCCATTCTTTGAGTACGTGGCCTTCAAGGAGCTCCGCGATCACGACTCCGCAGCAGGAAAAGGATCAACGTAACGAGCAAAAACGGGGAACCGACGATAAAAATCGAGAGAACTGCAAACCTGTTCGCGTGTGTTCCTTATCCACCCCCACTCAACGAGTTGTTTTAGTTAAGCACGAGCAGGAATATATACTTCTTCGTAGATCGTGCAGAGAAATTGTACATTCCGGACGTACTTGGCGTGCTTTAATCCTTCATCGAACCAGTGCTGGCAAAAAAATGTTACACAACCGGGCAGTTGTATTTTCTACCCTGCTTTTGCTCGTCGTCGCCGTGGTTGACTGTGATTTCGATTTACAAATGTTACACGTGGTGAGAATCGTATGGAAATAATCGTGATTTTTAAGATGCACTCAATAAGCATCAATCGGAAATATTTCACAGTGAAAATACAGTTGTCTATAGTGAATTACTATTTATTTTTGGCTGAAATGCTGAAACGTTTTTAATAGTTATATGTGTATTTTAAGGTGTTCCGACACGGTGACAAGGTGCCGCATCGAGAGTACCAAAATTATCCTAACGATCCCTATCGGGATTATTCGTACCATCCAATGGGAAATGGAGACTTAACGAACGTAAGTGAAAGAGTACACTTAGAATAATTAAAACTATCTCCGCGTGTTTCATGGCGCATAAAAAAATATTCCTTAATTTAAGAAGCATTTTATAACTGGGAAATCCCATTTGGGAATTGATTCTCGTGTTCGTCAACGTAACCACGCCCGTTGCATTATTGAATCTCATCGGGGTATGAATCTCAATTTCGCAGATTGTATTATCACTTGTATCAGGGTGTGGTATCATACAGTGTTTCGACACTCCCAAGAAATCCTTGAGGTATATTTTGCTATCCTTTTTTTCATACGTAACCTTTTAAAAATTTACACATCTTCCCGATTTTGTTTGCATAATTTATAATTCATCATTTCATCAGTGCGAAATACAAATGCATTTCACTTTGCCATCTTAATAGAGGTTTTACTAACGTGTTCTAATCGAGCAAGGTTATACTACGGCTCAAATACTTACTTCAACGTTAGTTGTTCGAAGTATCAATCAAAGCACAAAAAATATCGTAGTCATTTCTTACCGCGGTGCAATTGCAATCTCATTAATGGTGGACGTCGGCGAACACAAGTGGTAATTGTTTCATGCAACTATACAGCAAGGTAAGCTGCGTGAATACAGGATTGGGACAATGCTCCGTGAACGTTACGATCGATATTTCGGACCGGATTATTGGCCGGAGAAGATCTACGCACGATCAACGTACATCCCGAGGACACAGTTGTCTCTACAGCTAGTTCTAGCTGGGCTATTCCCACCCTCGGAGAAGCAAACGTGGAATCCGCATTTACCCTGGATACCGATATCCTCGACCTTCGTGCCCTATGAGGCGGACAATCTCTTGTTTCCACATCACTGCCCTAGGTAATTCTTTTCGTGTCGACTTTCATTAATAAAACGACGAGAATTATTCAGAAATAAAGAGATCTTAACATACAAGTAATTGCCAAGTGAATATCTATATATTTCTTGCAATTAAAGGTACCGGGAAGAATATGATAGATTTCTCCAACAAAAGAACGCGCAAGATTTAATAAGCAAGTACAAAAATGTGATGCAGTACTTGAGCGATCGTTCTGGGAAAGCCGTGAATTCAACATCAGCCGTCACTTATCTGTACAATTTATTGAAAGAACAGGTAAACGTATATTTATTCTGTCTGACAGACGGGAACTGGTTTTTCCAAGTGCGGCATGATTAAACAGTGTCAACTTTTAGGCGTCTCAAAACCTGACTCTCCCAAAATGGACCGAGACCGTCTATCCTACTCCGATGAAGGAGATACTCGCGTTGGACTTCAAGCTCCGATCGTACACAAGGACGCTGAAGCGTTTGAACGGAGGTTCAAGGATACTCATTTCTTATCTTTTTTTTTTTAATTTTTGCAATCTGTCAATCATACCGTGTCGCGCCCATTTTAAATAAATCAAACATTTTGTGCTTCTCGTTTTTTTGCAGGTATCTTGCTACGTAAAATGGTAGAGGATATTAAGGCTTATAAAGCAGGGAAGTTAGAACCGTACGATAGAAAGGCGTTCCTTTTCTCGGCGCATGAAATGAATGTTGCTGCAGTTGCGAGAGCTTTGGAATTGGACGAACCCATTGTTCCTGCGTACGGTGCTACTCTCATTTTGGAAACGCTCCGTGACAAGAAAGGAAATTACTACGTTCGGGTAAGCGTTTAATCTATAGCATATGGAATTCCACGTAGGGAAAATTGCCCACTGGATAAATTATTTTTAAATCTACAATTTAGGTCTTGTTCTGGACTGGTGTGTCCGAGCAACTGATGATTCAAACGATACCTGGTTGCACCGAATTGTGTCCACTGGAAGCTTTCTTTGCTATCGTAAAAGATATAATGCCGAGTAACGAGGAATATTATTGTCATCCTACCGAGTCGAGCAACAAATTAAGTAGCAATCAACTAGAACAATCTTCAGAATATTCCTCAGCAACCAGGATAGCCGTAGACAAAACTTGGTATTGCATGTTGTTCTTTCTTTCTCTTACTGTCTCATTTGTACGTAGTAACATTATCAATATCGATTGCTGACTTTAGAGTGGTTCAGTAAAGATTGCAATAATATTGTTACTGCGTTTGGAAATATTGACGAGATGAGTAGTTTTAGTAAAACTGATGGAGTACTCGCAAAGGAACTAGTAAAATAAAACTACACTTTTAGGTTTAGTTACTTAATATTTAGAACACTGATAGTAGAGTAACTACTTTTAAATGCTTCACATGGTATTAAAATAAGCTCCTACAATATTATTGTAATTTCTAGTCAGAATTGTTAACTACCGATACGTATTTCTTTGTTTTTGTCCCGTTACATATTAAATGTGATCATTCGTAGATAAGAGAATCTATCGACAAAATTGTGCACCCAAATTATACACTTCGCTGTAAAGACGTAGATATTTTGTGGCTGTACTATAGAAAAGTACAATCGGGTCTAAAGCAGTATGTTTACTAAAAATACAATCCAACCACCGCAGTCGTGCCAATATTCCCGTAAGTGAATAAAGTGCCGTGTTTGGCAGACACGAAATGAGAGTAGATTCGATTTGCAAGTTGACGGTTTGATTCTCCTATTTCCGTCCAGGTTAAAAGTTCAAGAAACTCTACAGGATAGAACTAGCGGAGTTCGCGTCTGTCTAAAATAATATTTTTGAGACAAAAATTATGCGGGTTCATCGATTATGATTATGGAAAAGATGAATTTTCGTTATTAGCGTGAAACTGAATTGATGAGCATGAGCACCAAAATTAATAAAAACTTTCCTTCGTACTTTTTCAAACTGCCTCTCTATGGGCTGAGAACTTGAATTTACTAACGATGATATATTCAGTAGGGTCTAGAACTTTCTTCAAAGTGATTCACTTTGATGAAAGTAACTTCCATTTAAGACCATCTTACACCGATATGCAAACTTTCAGTATGGTATTGGGTTAGGTTTGTGAAAAATTAAATAAAACAGAAGTTATTTTAAAATGCTGAGAAACATTTTCGGCAAAAAATATGTACAGCTTCATTTGTATGTTGTCTAAGTTAATATCAAGATAATAGACGTTCTCCAATGTGCTTTTAATGCGAAACCAGTCCATGTATGCATGCGCATTTCAATGAAGAATAATACTTTGAACCTAAAAGCATAATTCCTAAGAGCCACTATTGCATACAGAACACGCTGCACGATTCGGTTTCAACGGAGCCATGCTCCACGTCGTCTGTGTGTTAATTTTACACAAAACAATCTACACACACGTATCTGCAATGCAAAGTTCATAATTAAATTGAATCGCCCAGGCATTCACAGTGAACGACATTTTCACAAGTGACGTCCCTTTGGTTAATCGTTCGTATCACGATTATAAATAGCAACCAAATTGCATATAGGCAAACCGTGGAGAATACAAATAGGAACACGTTATATACATTACATAGGAAGTAGATTTTAAGCGAACAGATTTCGTATTTTTTCTTAAAGCGTCAGAATACGGGAATAATTTTTCTTTTTTTTTTATTGAATGAATACTTTAACCATGTTAGTCCGCATTCGAACTTCAGGCTGTACTATAGCGAAACGTTTGAAATTGCGAACAATTTTGTTAACTGATATTTTGAAAGTACTCATAATGAAAGACGAGTACGAATGCCTGACGCACATGCAACTGCAATATACTTTCTCAGTTCAACACGCTCTCTCGCGACAGCTTCACAATGACTAAGAAATATCTTGACGTTCACGGCACGAAACAGCTTGCAAACAGATTGGATTGTTGCAAATACTCGAGAATTTCCACGAATTAGGATGTATCATTTGTTTCCTTACTATACTTAGCAATATATTCACGGTAAACCGTGGAATTTTTCTTAACTTGTATCACCTGGAAACAAATTATATGTTCTTCCGTTTTTACTAGACGACGATACCTAAGTATTACAGAGATATGTATCTCATGTAATTCCTATTGCAACACTGGAATACTGGCAATCGTCTTCTTATCATCAAATGCGTATCTTTGACGGACGCGTTTCCTGTGGATAAATGTTCACCAGGAATTATAGGCACGAATGGTAAACAGAGGATATTAAATAATTAGTTTGAAACTGCCAATCGCTGTCGTCACCTCATTACGCATATCTCCATCAGAAACACGTAAGTATTAAGAATAATGTGAAAACAAGAAGTTCGAGATTGCTGTGTCTTTGCTACCTTAATTAGCAAGATTTATTGGTAAATTATAAATCTGTTGGAAGCGATAATAGAACATGTATGTAACATCTATGTAACTCGTACTCCATAAAATTTCATCTGCGTAACGATATCTTATAATATGTATAATGGAATATGCTATGAAATACGATTATTCGACGTCAATTAATCGCGTGTTACCGTATGAAAATCGCACAGTGTTCAACGATGCGTGTAACTTCGAATCAAAAACAGACACATCATGATTACATAGAGGAACTGTGTGAGATTTCATTGAATGGCAACGCAGGTAGTGATTCCTCAAGGCGAGGATTTCCCAATAGGCATGTGATTATTTAAAAAGAGAGGCTGGGATAAGCAATCGACAGATAAAAACCCTGAAGAAATTCTCGTGACGCATTGCGTGAATACCGACCTTGCATACCTTCGTAGAATGGTTCATCAAAGTATGTACTGTTATGATATCGTGACGATGTCACAATATTTTTAACGCACATCGCGTTAACGTTAGTGCATCTTAATTCCAAAATTAATCTTACATTTAAGAAATTTCTACTATAAGAAATTGTTAACGTTTCCTCAGAATAGAAAGGTGAATGTACAATATTTCTCTATTTTTTAATGATGGAAATTACGATACACGAAACGAGGTCGGAATCAAACCATTTATACGAAGACTTAATTAGGCTTTATTCAATTAAGAGAAAAGTATGCAACGATTTAAAAAGGTACTATCTCAAGGTGCTTCGACGCTATCGCGAAATTTAAGAAAGATTGCTGTCTTCTTGTAATAGCTTTATTGCGAAACGTGTTCACGTTTGGAGGAAATAAGGTGAAATTAAAAGCATGGTGTAGGACCATAAGAGAAAAAGAACACTGGCAACCTTGTTGGAATTGTTGAAGAAAATGACACGGGAAATGCATTGCTCGAGCTTTACGACTTGCACACACTTGTACATATTGTATACGTGTACACATCCCTGTAAGTTCTCTCAACGTTTACTCCAATAGTACATAGGAATGCAATTTTCCTATGTGTAAGAACTAATTGCAAGATGTTTACATCATTCGCGACCTTCGATTATTTCCAATTGTTCGACAGTCCTTATTCCCGGCAAAGCGAAGTTACGTTAAGAAAATATGTAACGCGTTATTATAAATATTATACTTAACGCAACGTGTATGCCGCATAAGAAAACGTATTATCTTCTTGAGAACAAAATTTGGTTTATGTAATACCAGTAGCCGATCCAAATATTATACTTTCCTCACCAAACTTTTGTTCGATACCGGCTAAATGGTGAAACAGCGTCCGCGGGACGCATACAAGTGCATTATCAACACTGACAGTAACTACGTTAATCCGGTAAATGCATTTTGCGTGTCTAAATAATGGCAGGAATGTTACAAAAAGTTCAAACGTCACGATACATTTTCATTTTCATAAATGCGTCACTAGTTTGTTACGGACGAATACTTGTTTATCATTCAGCTGGCCGTAAATCGACACGGCACTGAAATGTCGAATCGATTACAGGTGCCTCATTGTTGTAATTAACCCAAAGTTGCTTAGAGTGTGCTTCGACCGTGTACAAACTCTACAACAGCGTGGATAATTTGTGGAGCGTAAATTAGAACGTGCTATAACTATGTCAGCGATACCTACTCTAGTGATTCATACCACAAGACACACTATCACGCGATTATAAAAAGTATGCGGCAAAAATTTGTTAAGAAAGCATATTTCTTACAAGCAAATTATTCTAAACGTATATTTAAGCAAACAGAATGCATCCGATAGAATCGTCCGAAGCTTCGTCGTGTTTGATCGCAATCTAATTGAGCACATTACAAGATTCTCTCGAGTAACCCAATAATTTTTGCGCTCTCAAATTTTCCAGTCATTGAATATCCGTGCAAGGTTTCGAATCTATTTGCAATAATCTGAATCGAGCGGCGCACAAAGATTGCGTAAATGTGACTCATACTTGTCTGTTCGAAGTATTATGCCACATTTTATATAACGCGTTAGTGTACAAATTATACGCAGCAAATACAAACAAGATACATTACTTACGTACATACATCTTCGTGCATATGTACATACTCGAGACTCAGGTAATTTAACGTGACGTGTACAAACGCGGAGTAATTATAGAAGTAAAATTCTCACCTAGTTTTATTCCATTGACGATCCCAAACGATGTCCTTTGTTCTCCGCTACTTCATTGATCCCTATTTCCTTTTCCATAAAAGTCTTGAAGGAACAAAACACTTTAAACACTTGTGGGTTACATGAAACCGCTCCGTTACCTTAGTACCGGAACGAAACAGCAATATAGTGACTGAATAATTCACCGGCAATATTTTTTATAGGATGTCACATTGTTCTTTCGCGCAACGACACTTCTTTCGATTTTATCTTTACGCGCCGAGTTAACGCCAACGTTCCTATGTATTTACACGTGCAACTACACGTAGCGTAAACTAAATATCGACGTCCAATTTACAACTTTGTGACACGTTGCTTTGTTTACTAGTACGACGTGGAACCGGCAGACGAAAAAGGATGACTTTTGGGTTTTCACTAGGCACTTGACACAAATTGTACAACCGTTACGCGATAAACCGTGGGTATACGATGTCAGCTGTCAGAAAAAATGTAGCCACTTGGCAATATACCGGACAGCTGCAAGCGAGTACACGTTGCCAGGTTGAATCTGCTGTCACGCCTCGGGCTTCTTCGGTGCATCGTGAACAGGTGCCAGGTAAGGGGTTAGATAAGTCGGTGCCCTCAGCATAGTTTCTGCTCCGAGCAGTTGTATTCACTGTTGTCCCATAAACTCATTCGAGCACTTCTTTACTTGACTTTCTATTCAATACTCCAGCGATATACTTGAAACTGGAATTTAAATGTTAATATCGTGCACGTCTCCATTATATTGCATGGTGTTAAGGTAAATTGTACCAAGCAACACTATTTATAGTGTGCTTCGTGTGTGTGCCTGCATGCGCATATTCAAGTATTGGACGAACAAATATACGTGTACATGAGTGGTCTTCGATAAGATTATCATTATACATTTAAAAGATGTTAAATTTACCTTCTGCTCATTTGCTTGATTGATTAGACTTTTAAGATAGTATCTTTTATAAATAGGAGCCATACCCGCCAATTTTCAAGTTTGACTTGCTCTACGCGGCACTCCCGACAAATGGCGGATAATGAAACAGCTGTTTTCACGAGTATGGGGACATCTAACGGAACGCGCGCGCGGTGGAGTCCGCGACGCGACGGCTGAGAAGAATGGGAAACGTGTAGGTCGAGGACCGTTCGTATCTGCAGTGGTCGCGTCTGTTCAAGGAATCGGACTAAGGAAACATGGCTGCAGGTTGTTGTGGAACGAAAAAGCAAAAGCTGAACAATTCGTCGAGTGTACCATGCAACGGTTCAATACTACAAAATGGCACACAATTAAGACACAATGTGATAGTGAAGCCAGAGATGGGCTTTTTTTGCTTCGACGTCCTTTATTGCCAATTACATCAGTTGGACCCACCGAAACCGCCCAATTTCAGCAACGAAGCATTGTGAGTAATATTATTTGCTGACATTGTCTCAGGTTTGTCACCCTTTCTATTTTCTCATTCATACGGGTAGTATCTGTATCTTCGGATATAGTTGCTTTGTTTGACGCACTTGCGCCATCAGCTGCTCTCTCTTTTCTATTCGAATGATATACTTGCGTACCTTCACCCTCTTCAAGTTTCTTTGTTACGATGGTAATGCTCCGTGTTCGACACTTCACAGCCAGATAAATTATACAGTTTAATTATAAACATATTCTTGCATCTAATTGTTTTTTCTGTTGAAGCTGCTGTACTCGAAATGTAAACCTAAACATGATTACTTATCTATATTCGAGATATTTTCTTGTATGAAAATAAATACTGAAATATATTTTATCATCGGATAAAAAAACAAAAATTCATCTTACATAGAAAAAGTAAATTACTCTTAAAGGTATCGGACGGTTGTTCATTTGTATTATCATTGCAGCGCTATTTTAAATTATAATTAGGAGTAATACAGAGACTATGTTGTATGTCTAGTAATCTTTTATATGCTCTTTGTAGCCCGTTATTTGTAACATGGACTATCGGAAAAGATATGAGATTAAGAGGCTGCATCGGTACGTTTAATGCAATGCAATTACATGCTGGACTTCGAGAATACGCAATAACTAGGTAAAGTTGTGTTACATTTCTATTTCATCAATGTTAATACATGCCTCGTTTTTTTAAAGACATTCAATATTTTTCAAAGTGCATTCAAAGATTCACGCTTTAATCCGATCACAAGAGAAGAACTTCCACGTTTACATGTAAGTGTTTCAATTTTGAGACACTTTGAGGATGGAGTCGATTACTTAGACTGGGAAGTAGGTGTTCATGGGATTCGTATAGAATTTCATAATGAGAAGGGCAATAAGCGGACTGCTACCTACCTCCCTGATGTTGCTACAGAGCAAGGTTTGTCCATTTTATTTACCCAAAGAAATACCTTTTAACACGTGCAATGGGATTGAAAATCAAAATTTCTGGCATTTAGGTTGGGATCAAATACAAACTATAGACTCATTACTACATAAGGGAGGCTACAAAGGACTGGTTACTCCAGATATTAGACGTAGTGTGAAGTTGACGCGCTATCAGAGTGAGAAAGTTACTGTAAGCTATCATGATTATATGACACATTGGCATAGTCGGAGATGCTAGCAGCTGGTTTGGGGTCCTAATCAAGGACCCCAAGTACCGCAAAATTCTATTGCAGTTCACTATAATCCTAACACATCTCATACTCCTCATTCACTGTACAACAGTAGTCAGTACAATTCCTATGTGGCCAGTCAGGAACATGGATTAGTTATGCAACAACGTAAAAATCCAGCCTTCATACATCCACTTCCAATGCCCCCTATTTCACCTGTTATGGTACCTGTATGGGATTATCCATCATTTTGGTGGGATCAAACAAGTTCACCTTATCCTCCTCCGCATCCACATTTTCATCCCCCTCCTCGTGTTCATCACTTTTCATCTCAAGATCATGCTGATCATGGAATTCGTAAACGAAAATGACATTGGAGGCGGCTATTGTTTGCAATGTTTCATTGTTTGAAATGGTGCCTACTATACTTTGTATGTTTCTGCATACACAGTTTTCCCCTTATAATACCACAGAACCCTTGAAAATAATACCATTTTATGTATGATGGCATTGTTTTATTTCCTTATCTTGCATGGTGCATAAATAACGTTATTATTTATATCATAATTTATATAAATAATCGCATTATAGATATATGCAACAAGTGCATTATCTTTTAACTTGAATATTTGTAATTATAGATGATCTATATCTCAAATATTCAGATTTTAACATTTTTACTGTAATATAATTACTACGTCTCACATGCTTTAATGCGTTCATAAATTAAATAATATGATTCGATCAAAGAATAGAATACACATAATATATAATTAGCTCTGCCATCATACTTATTAGGTGTCCATTTATATTTATGTCAACAGTATACGAGTGACATGAACAATTTAATAGCACAGTGATGCTGCCTTGCAATTCACTGCCCGCTTCGCAAGATTTAATGTACAAATTTACGCAAAATTATGTTTCTATCATTCGTATATCTTAAAGAAATGTAGAGTACCATTTTTAGATAAGTACATATGTGAAAAGTGGTAAAAGAGACTTTCTATTGATAGTGTTTCCTGTAATAATATTCTGTTGATTCACATATATCGTGTGATTATTATTTTCAGCATCGTTTTTGTGATATATATTTTTATCAAAAGTTATATAGATAGATTCGAAGATATATTAATATGAAGTAAGGAAACCAATATTCATTGATTTGATTCTCTTTAACTAATCACATTATTATTGTTTAATAATTTTCGTGTCGTTATTTTTTGCTGAAGACTCTATCTTGAATATTGATAATACTTGCCAATTTCGATCTTACTCATTCAAATTTCTTTGTATTAATGGTATGCATAAGACTTTGTTATTGTACAATGTACATGTACATCATTGTTTTTATTGATATACTAAAATATGGGAAAATGGAAAGAGTAATCTTCATTGATATCTTTTGTTTCCATTTCGTGGTTTCTATACCATTGCTACATTATAGTTTAATAATTGTAGTTATATTATAGTCCAGCGTTTTATTGCAGCAAGAGATTCCTTAAACCAATGTAGGTAATATTTAATTTCGTAATTCTTTGAGGTTGTATATATCTAAAGTTATTGATAATTACTTAAAGTAGCAGTCAATATTGATGCTTATCATTTTGGTACTTGCTTAGAATTTGAATTGTATTTTACATTATTTAATGTATTTGATTCTATTATATATTAATAAATTGTGCTTTTGTTACAAAATTCAGCTGATACTCTGAGAGGAGATACTAGTGTGATAAAAATTTGTAGGAAGGGATCTCTACTGTAAATAAGCAAATAGACTGCACTATTGACTATTGAAATTGATTAATAGTAGTTGTAATATAGTTATAAGTGAAAGTGTGACGATCTCATTGTGATTTTAATATTCTGCGACTAAAAACATGAATAGAATTGCTATTGCTTTCTGTAACATATCTCGTTACTCTGTTTTTGTGTAGGGAAAGTATGTTATAACAAATTGATGAAACATATGCATTTGGCGATTCTTCGGATAGAGTAAAATTTGTTCTTCCATGTGTCAATATTTTTGCATTACATTACATATTTAGTAACTTTTATATGGCTATTTCATACACTGCCGATTCGTTCATTTCTGTTTTCATTATAACAGAAATATTTTATAGAGGTAAATAAATATCGTTGGGTTTGTTCAATGATAGTTTCGTAATTATTTTCATTCAAACATTTATATAACAGTTTAAATTACTTTTATTACTCCCAATATATAATGATTAATATATGACTTCTAATTAACTGCCACTTACATATTTAAACATACAACATTGCATTTATTCAATATTAAAAAATATTGTATGTATTCGTTCTGTGACAATAGAATATCTTAATTCCTTGATTGAAATAAAAGTGTGCATTGAGTGTATAGGAATGTAATATTAATATTTATAGAAGTAAGGGAATAATGGAACTCAGTGGAGGCAAGAGAGAAATCGATATATCTGCAAGGAATAAAGATGTTATAAAACAGATTTACATTGTGTTGTAGGGTAATATAAAGCGTATAATGTTATATAAGGTATATAACTTTGTTGTTTTCGTATACACAATAAATTTTTCATGTGTAAATGATTGAAATTCTTTTTCACAAAATTGGTCTGAATTTTAAAATATGTGGTAATATCTGTAGAACCACAAAAATCTTTGCCATTATGTATAACGTAAAGGTTCCACATTCTGCGCTAACACGTATATGCAAAAAAAATGCAAACATTCACCTAGAGGAAAATTGTGCCTAGTAAGAGATTTATATTAAATAATCCGTAATTAACAATATGTACCACTACATGGAATCATAAAAATGAGAAATCCGTGTTTGAATAGATACAAAGATAAATACTAATAACTTATTATATAGTTGGGATAAATAAATAAAAAGTTTTATATTATCAGATTCGAAAAATTGTTATCATTAATGCCCATGTCGTTTATGAATATATATACTTAAATGTACTTTTATTACTTATATAGCTGCTATACAAATTCTTTAATTATCTTTTTCATTGGGGCAATTTCATTGTTAACGAAAGACGCAATATATCTCGTCTGTGGCTCCACATAAGGGAAATTAAAAAAAACGCAGCCTATTTGCTCGACAGTTTTATCATATCTTTAGCAATTGTATCACAGAATAATAAGTGATAGAATTGGTAAATGTATGATAAATAACATCGAATGCCCAGGTCTCACCACGGGGAGGTTGCTCCGAATGGACACCCGCGCCCAACCACCCACCTTAAATTATTTTCTTAAATGTTAAAATTCTAATATGGTGCTATAATTCGTATGGTGCTTCATTATCTCTAATATAGTATTTCGTATACATTGAAAAAAATGAATAGAGAAAATAGCAATTCAATGCACCTATAATTTTTAATTCGCAACACTAATAACGGAGAAGTCATGGTAGTCGCATCCAGGACTACCATCGCAGCAATCACCTTATGCAGCTTTAATAGCTGCCTTTGGTTACTCAGGAAAGTGAAGAAAAAATGATTCAGACAAAAGTTAGAGTATATCAGGGACATAAAATGCTGGTATCTACATGACCTCCAAATGACCCTGAAAGGCCCCAACCGCACGATTATGCCCCAATTGCATTATAATGCATCGACCTTGAAAAAATTCGCATTTTCGAAATTTGGTATTTTTCTCAGATATGCTGTATTTTCCTCCAATATTTTGTATTTCTCTCGGAAATTTTGCATTTTCTCGGATTATTTGTATTTTTCTCCTATGTTTACGATAGGGAGCGTTAACATCGTTTGGCATAAACTGTGGATAACGTTGTGAGTGACATGGAAATGGTAAGGGGTATGTACCACCCCGGGATTCCGAGCCGAAAAAATACATTGTATGATTGGTCTATTACTATAATTGCTTATCATTAAACTATAATATTAACGTAATTAATTAATTATAACATAATTCATTCAAGGCATAAAAGTGAAACTTTTGCTGTGCAACAATATTTTTCGGACGGAGGATGTCCATTATAAAAAAAATGGCGACCGATGAAGTAGCTGATTTTTTGAACAGTAAGACATCTAGCGGAACGCGTGTACAATTATATATGCAATGGTAACGAACGAACAAAATGCACGATACGGAAAGCGATCGTATGTATCGTAGTTGAAAGAGCTAAGAAAACATGGCAGCTGACTGTTGTGGGCCGAAAAAGCAAAAGCTGAACGATTCTACTAGTGTTCCGCGTAACAATATCGTAAGCTTACAAAATGGTATTCATATGCGGAACTCTATAATAGTTCAGCCTGAGATGGGTTTTTATTGTTTTGATGTCCTTTATTGCCAACTGCACCAACTTGACCCACCAAAACCACCCAACTTCAGTAATGAACCTTTGTGAGTATTTATCATCGTTGCGCCTTCTATTTGCATTTTTCTCTTTCCTAGTTCTCCTGCAATTCAATTCTTTCCTTGAATATTTTAATATGTAATTCCTTATTTAATCCTTATATGTACATCTTGCGTTTTGTTATTTAGTTGAATTGTTAGAAACATTTGAATTTCTTATTTAAAAGTTTATTTAAAGGTTATGACTTTTATTTTATTTTGAGTATGATGTACATATTTTTAGCAGCTACTAATTCGTCCTGTATTCTTGGAAAAACGATATTAAATTTAAACTGAACGGCATTACATACATATCTTCTATTGCTTCGTTTTACCATACACCTTATACAAACTTTAAAACTTGATGGTTATTTATATAATTCTAAATACTTGATATATGACGTGTATGTGTATATTTATTTATATGCACACATGTTTAATTAAGTCGGTCTACATTGAAAAAAGATAGTTACCTAGATAAAAATATAACTATCAACGTTTTAACTAGAATTTCTAATATTTGCATTTTATGTTTACCTGCAAGATTAGATATTTATTTCTCTTTACAAAATTTCAAATAATTGAAAGTTCTTATCATTGGAATGTATAAATATGACATTACTATTATATTATCCACATATTAATAGAATATTTATATTTGTTTTTAAAGCCCTTTATTTGTAACATGGACTATTGGCAAAGATATGAGATTGAGAGGTTGCATTGGTACATTTAATGCAATGCAATTACATGCCGGATTAAGGGAATATGCTATCACTAGGTATTATCTTATATGCGGTTGAAGAGAATTGAATAAATCTTAAAAAATTTCAAGTGTATTCTTCCTTGTAGTGCTTTCAAGGATTCCCGGTTTAATGCAATAACATTAGATGAACTTCCACGTTTACATGTAAGCGTTTCAATACTCAGACATTTTGAAGATGGAGCAGATTATTTAGATTGGGTAATAGGAGTCCATGGAATTCGTATAGAATTTCACAACGAGAAGGGTAATAAGCGGACTGCTACATATTTGCCAGATGTAGCAATAGAACAAGGTTTGTATTTTACTTCTATAGTTCTATGTAAATAAATCTTAGAGGCTCTACAATTCCGTTTATTTTACTATTAAATTATATAAAGTAATTATGAATAACTAACTAATGATTTTATATTATGGTAATACTAATCATACTACAAAAATTAAAATTTCAATTGTTTAGGATGGAGCCAGATACAAACTATAGATTCATTGTTACATAAAGGAGGCTATAAAGGGTTAGTTACTCCTGATATTAGACGTAATCTGAAATTGACACGATATCAGAGTGAAAAAGTCACTGTGAGCTATCAGGAATACGCAACATGTTGGCATCATCAAAGATGCTAGCAGTTGCCTAGGGGTCCTGTTAAAGGACTCCTTATTTGCCATGTATCTGGCAATATTTGTTATTTAAATACAATTACATTTCATTGTTGTTTGCAATTTAATTATCAATGCAGTAATATAATGGCCAGTTAACAAGTATGCATTATGCGAGAACCTAATTATTTTTCATGTATAGAACTATATTCTATAGGCATTGATTTTGTTATCATTATATTATATGTACAAAGTCGATTGTTCCTTTTATGGGAATATATGAAACTTTGTTTCAAATTATGTCACCACCATCATCATTCTAATCGTAGTAAATGTCTTTCCAAACAAAACCTTAGACAATGTAATGCAACGACAAAGAAACAATTCAACTAGTCTCTTACTATTTGCAGTGATACTTATTAAGTATTCCATGCCTTAAATTTATCTCCTTTGGGTGAGGTTTAAAGCACATTTGTGAATAAGACTAATATAACTCTGGATATAGTAACATGGTTCTGACAGATTTATTATTTTCAAATAAGATATTAACAAGATGGTATTGCCTGTAGAAATTAAAGACAGTTGAACATTTCTATTTAATCCTGAGTTCTTTTTAAACTAATTTAAAATATACTTTTCATTTAATTTATGCTACATGGTACTAGGATAGTCTTATAGTTCCTGGCAAAAAAAGCACAGCAGCAATGCTGGTTAATTTTACAAACACACTACTATTACATGGTACTGTCTGTTTTGATTGCTTTCAGAAATAATGACAAAATATTCTTTTCCTGAATGCTTGAAAAATACATGTACTTAATATGTGCATTATATTCATCATACTAACGACTACATTTATACTGTGCAGCCCAAAAATTATAACATTCAAGTCAAATTATCTTTCACTGTTATTAATATGGTTAGCCAGGATATAATTATAACAAGAATAAGGTCATGGTTCGTAATTCAGAAAACCATTATGGGCTTTTGAATAGTATAAAGAATGTTGTAATGCCCTAAGCAGAATTGTATAAAATCTTGTAATATTTTACAAGATATATATACAGGAGTATTGAAAATGGTTTTAAATGCTAAAATCTGCTTCAAACACGGATTGTGTAGATTATTTAATTAGTGCCAATTACGTAACAAATGCACACTTTCGATTTGAAACATCTTCGAAAGTTTATATTATAAATACGGAGGAATATTAATTTTTAGGATGTTGCTTATAAGTAGGAAAAATTGCTACATACTATATACTTATTATATATATATATATATATATATATATATATATATATATATATATATATATATATATACGTTGTATATAATATATAATTTCTGTAATTACCGTGCATGTGTAATTTATAGAGAGATGATATATTGTGATAATTACTATCTAATTTAATACAGAAATGAATTTAAAACATTATCAGAATTTATTCTTCCAAACCTCCTCTACCACTAAATCCTAGATCAATTTTTACATGCTCTGTAATAACTAATACAAATTATAGTTAATTTTATTAATATGTAAAATCATCAATATTATATATTGATGCTATGGTATATTATGTAATCTACTGATATAGACTGCAAAATTATGTTCTCGTGATTTCATTTATTTTGTATCAACAAAAAATGTTATTAAATAATTTACAGCAACTATAATAATCCCAATTTTACAGGATTCATTCTCCTCTACATAAAAACATTTATTTATGTATGTATATGCACATGCGTAAATGTATATCACTCGATTAATTACTTATAATAAATTCTTCATTATTCTCTCTTTCTTGAACTTTTAGCAAGACGTTTGTTACAATATCCATTGATGTTAGTTGTTTGTACGTCACTGCACCAGCTAATAAACTATTGAACAACAACAGGCTTCCAAATTTTGATGAATAAGGTCTCACAACACTCCACCAAATTCTTACTACTTCTTTTACTTCGAATATATGTGGAATTCTATATCCCATATTTCCAGCAATCTATATAAAAATCAGAAGAATCAAATTAGATCAATAATTAGTAGATAACTTATATGCATTACAAAAGAAAGAGAATGTAAATTGCAAATCTTACTGCAAGACTTATTGCTGGTGATATCATTAAAGGATAAAGTACAGCATGTGCATTTTGCATGAATATTGATTTCACTGTGTGACATAACGAGCATCCAGATTCATATATCACAATTTTACGTGTGATAAACTAAAATGACCAATTATCAATTTATTATTCAATTATATTGTAAACATTGTTGACAATTTAACATACGTGTTCATAAGACATAGCTGTAAGTAGTCCTGGTCCTACTGCTAAAAAAAATGTTGAGGATCCTAAAGCATGGTGAAGTAATCGTAGCTTTCTTCTGAACATTGCATTAATAACCACTCCGCTAACACCACTAGCTATTGCGACTATGTAATGTCCATAATTCAGAGGCCACCTAAAATTTGGAGCAGTAATACATGAAGATGGAGATATATTCTGTAAATTTAAATTAATTAACAGACTGTAAAGAAATGTAATAATAAAGTAATATAAAGTTTACATACACTTCTCTTTGCGGTTCCCATTCGCTTATAAGTTTCTTCTGAATATTAAGCGCCTCATTTTCATCTACTTCGTAATCACTCCCTGAATTTGGCTTTACAGGTACTAACGCCATTATATAAATTATATTCTAAAATTAAACAAATATTTATGTAAACATTGAATTCTTAATGCTAGTTAAAATGATTCAATTATGACCAACTAAGTGTGAGTAATATAATAATAAATGTATAATATTTCGATATAACAGTTAAGTTAATATGACCGAAACTGGCTATGAAATGTATTGTTTAATATTCAAGAATAACAACAAAATGTAATATATGCCTGTGATTACATTACCTAAAATTACCCATTAAAATACCATCATCCCACATATCATTTAATGCTTTCTTTTAATTTTACCTTAACGTTCTATTATTAATTGATAATTTAAATAAGCATGCGATGTACAGAAATACACATGAGTTACAAAGTAGATCTAATATCTTATGGGAATTCGCGTCACGTGTTCTGAAATACCGACTGCAAAGATTCAGTCACCGACGATATATATGAATAGAGCGGACATGCAATGTATTTTTGCGGCCACGATTTTGGGTCCCGGGGAACCATTACCATTTCCGTGTCACTCGCAACGTTACCCACAGATTATAGAAAACGATGCCAAAATTAAATAATTTTAAAGAATTCTTTTGTTCTTTGCCGTAATGAAAAGCAACAAAGGATATGAAACATTTAATGTTAATTAAAAATCTTTTAATTAAAGGAACACATGATAACAAGTTTTTTTATTTCAATTGTATGTACTATCAATAAATGAAATAATTTTTAAAGTTATACTTTACATTATTTTCTGATAAATGACCAACAAAAAATGAGCTAAGAGAAACAAAACATTCTTAAAAACATATCCTATGATCTTACAAACTAAACAACGAAATATTATCACAGCAGTGTACACTGCTGTCTTAAAAACTAAGACACAGATTATAATTAAAGCCTCCCTTCTTAAATACTGGATTAGATTCAAATGCGACCTGCCTGTCTAAAGATCTAACTTAAAACTAGAATCACCCTACCTAATATAATATCTAAGAGTAAAATTAAAACAACAATTTCAATAATATCCTGCCTAAATAGGAATCTAACAGATACATTATCACACTCAACTAGGTATAAGTATGCATATTCTTAATTCCCCTTCAATTAGACCGAATTAATTTCGTGGACCATGCCTTCCTAGAACAGAAAACTGAAAACTGAGCAGGGGCTGGGCACAGGCAAGGGCAAGGGCAAGGGCAGGGTCAGGGGCAGGGGCAGGGTGAGAGAGTGGCCACATTATACATAGTATGAGCAATCCTCTTCTTTAGCAGATTCCTTTGAATGCTTCTGAAACAAAGACAAATAGCCAGTAATTAGTAAAGTATTATAAAAATTGAAAACTCATAACTGGGATCAAATGGGAGGCAAGTAACGAGGGTGACTGCTACCGAGCAGCCCGCGAGCCCTCGGCGCAGAGACCGGGCAGTAAGAGGACTTAGAATCTACACCAGTTTCGATACCGAGCCACAGCAATCATTGAGGAACGGAATGCAAGACCGAACCACGATTCCAGATTATGTCCCATATACCTTCTGCCACCCCAAGGTGTGCTTGGCGTGGTCTAACTCGCAGGAATTTCCTACTAGGCGGGTCACCTGTCCGGAACGCAATCACAGCCCCACAAACCGCTCACGATGACACTGCAGCCCGGAAATGCAAGAACCGCGACCATGATTCCAGATTTAGGGCGAAAGCCAACAACCGTTAGAGACGTAGTCTAACAGCGTGCCTCGGATCCTTCCTCCAGAACCACAATCACGCCCCCACACATCTTAACTCGCTGACACTGAGTCCCCAACCACCGGTCCTCCGGGCCGAGAACGGAAAGGGAATGAAGCTAATAGTACCGAAATGAATTAGCAGAAAAGTAACGAGTGTGATTGATCCCGGCAAAGAGTAAAAATGAGAATAAAGCAAAAAAGGGAATGAAGCGAAAAAGGGAATGTGGGGGAAAGTGCAATGCGCAGTCAATTCGCTCGAATTATTTTCCACATAATTATCAAACGTCTGTTAAACGTTTAATAATTATACGATAAATAATTGATTGCCCGGGTCTCACCACGTGGAGGTTACTGCGCCTGGAGACCCACCCTAGCCACGGCCCTTCCACCCTCCAATTACGCGAAAACTAATTTTAATATGGCTTGGGAGAAAGATAAATCTCCTATTATTGTCAATTTGTAGAACGTTCATTAATTGATCGTAGTACAAATATGACAACAAGAGGAGTACTTGGAATATTAACGACCGAAAGCTAAATTGAATGTCCGAAGGAAACCTAAAAGAAAATCAGAAATCAATTTCCTGAAACAAAACATTCTTAAAAACATATCCTATGATCTTACAAACTAAACAACGAAATATTATCACAGCAGTGTACACTGCTGTCTTAAAAACTAAGAAACAGATTATAATTAAAGCCTCCCTTCTTAAATACTGGATTAGATTCAAATGCGACCTGCCTGTCTAAAGATCTAACTTAAAACTAGAATCACCCTACCTAATATAATATCTAAGAGTAAAATTAAAACAACAATTTCAATAATATCCTGCCTAAATAGGTATCTAACAGACACATTATCACACTCAGCTAGGTATAAGTATGCATATTCTTAATTCCCCTTCAATTAGACCATATTAATTTCGTGGGCCATGCCTTCCTAGAACAGAAAACTGAAAACTGAGCAGGGGCTGGGCACGGGCAAGGGCAAGGGCAAGGGCAAGGGCAGGGTCAGGGGCAGGGGCAGGGTGAGAGAGTGGCCACATTATACATAGTATGAGCAATCCTCTTCTTTAGCAGATTCCTTTGAATGCTTCTGAAACAAAGACAAATAGCCAGTAATTAGTAAAGTATTATAAAAATTGTAAACTCATAACTGGGATCAAATGGGAGGCAAGTAACGAGGGTGACTGCTACCGAGCAGCCCGCGAGCCCTCGGCGCAGAGACCGGGCAGTAAGAGGACTTAGAATCTACACCAGTTTCGATACCGAGCCACAGCAATCATTGAGGAACGGAATGCAAGACCGAACCACGATTCCAGATTATGTCCCATGTACCTTCTGCCACCCCAAGGTGTGCTTGGCGTGGTCTAACTCGCAGGAATTTCCTACTAGGCGGGTCACCTGTCCGGAACGCAATCACAGCCCCACAAACCGCTCACGATGACACTGCAGCCCGGAAATGCAAGAACCGCGACCATGATTCCAGATTTAGGGCGAAAGCCAACAACCGTTAGAGACGTAGTCTAACAGCGTGCCTCGGATCCTTCCTCCAGAACCACAATCACGCCCCCACACATCTTAACTCGCTGACACTGAGTCCCCAACCACCGGTCCTCCGGGCCGAGAACGGAAAGGGAATGAAGCTAATAGTACCGAAATGAATTAGCAGAAAAGTAACGAGTGTGATTGATCCCGGCAAAGAGTAAAAATGAGAATAAAGCAAAAAAGGGAATGAAGCGAAAAAGGGAATGTGGGGGAAAGTGCAATGCGCAGTCAATTCGCTCGAATTATTTTCCACATAATTATCAAACGTCTGTTAAACGTTTAATAATTATACGATAAATAATTGATTGCCCGGGTCTCACCACGTGGAGGTTACTGCGCCTGGAGACCCACCCTAGCCACGGCCCTTCCACCCTCCAATTACGCGAAAACTAATTTTAATATGGCTTGGGAGAAAGATAAATCTCCTATTATTGTCAATTTGTAGAACGTTCATTAATTGATCGTAGTACAAATATGACAACAAGAGGAGTACTTGGAATATTAACGACCGAAAGCTAAATTGAATGTCCGAAGGAAACCTAAAAGAAAATCTGAAATCAATTTCCTGAAACAAAACATTCTTAAAAACATATCCTATGATCTTACAAACTAAACAACGAAATATTATCACAGCAGTGTACACTGCTGTCTTAAAAACTAAGAAACAGATTATAATTAAAGCCTCCCTTCTTAAATACTGGATTAGATTCAAATGCGACCTGCCTGTCTAAAGATCTAACTTAAAACTCGAATCACCCTACCTAATATAATATCTAAGAGTAAAATTAAAACAACAATTTCAATAATATCCTGCCTAAATAGGTATCTAACAGACACATTATCACACTCAGCTAGGTATAAGTATGCATATTCTTAATTCCCCTTCAATTAGACCATATTAATTTCGTGGGCCATGCCTTCCTAGAACAGAAAACTGAAAACTGAGCAGGGGCTGGGCACGGGCAAGGGCAAGGGCAAGGGCAGGGTCAGGGGCAGGGGCAGGGTGAGAGAGTGGCCACATTATACATAGTATGAGCAATCCTCTTCTTTAGCAGATTCCTTTGAATGCTTCTGAAACAAAGACAAATAGCCAGTAATTAGTAAAGTATTATAAAAATTGTAAACTCATAACTGGGATCAAATGGGAGGCAAGTAACGAGGGTGACTGCTACCGAGCAGCCCGCGAGCCCTCGGCGCAGAGACCGGGCAGTAAGAGGACTTAGAATCTACACCAGTTTCGATACCGAGCCACAGCAATCATTGAGGAACGGAATGCAAGACCGAACCACGATTCCAGATTATGTCCCATATACCTTCTGCCACCCCAAGGTGTGCTTGGCGTGGTCTAACTCGCAGGAATTTCCTACTAGGCGGGTCACCTGTCTGGAACGCAATCACAGCCCCACACACCGCTCACGATGACACTGCAGCCCGGAAATGCAAGAACCGCGACCATGATTCCAGATTTAGGGCGAAAACCAACAACCGTTAGAGACGTAGTCTAACAGCGTGCCTCGGATCCTTCCTCCAGAACCACAATCACGCCCCCACACATCTTAACTCGCTGACACTGAGTCCCCAACCACCGGTCCTCCGGGCCGAGAACGGAAAGGGAATGAAGCTAATAGTACCGAAATGAATTAGCAGAAAAGTAACGAGTGTGATTGATCCCGGCAAAGAGTAAAAATGAGAATAAAGCAAAAAAGGGAATGAAGCGAAAAAGGGAATGTGGGGGAAAGTGCAATGCGCAGTCAATTCGCTCGAATTATTTTCCACATAATTATCAAACGTCTGTTAAACGTTTAATAATTATACGATAAATAATTGATTGCCCGGGTCTCACCACGTGGAGGTTACTGCGCCTGGAGACCCACCCTAGCCACGGCCCTTCCACCCTCCAATTACGCGAAAACTAATTTTAATATGGCTTGGGAGAAAGATAAATCTCCTATTATTGTCAATTTGTAGAACGTTCATTAATTGATCGTAGTACAAATATGACAACAAGAGGAGTACTTGGAATATTAACGACCGAAAGCTAAATTGAATGTCCGAAGGAAACCTAAAAGAAAATCTGAAATCAATTTCCTGAAACAAAACATTCTTAAAAACATATCCTATGATCTTACAAACTAAACAACGAAATATTATCACAGCAGTGTACACTGCTGTCTTAAAAACTAAGAAACAGATTATAATTAAAGCCTCCCTTCTTAAATACTGGATTAGATTCAAATGCGACCTGCCTGTCTAAAGATCTAACTTAAAACTAGAATCACCCTACCTAATATAATATCTAAGAGTAAAATTAAAACAACAATTTCAATAATATCCTGCCTAAATAGGTATCTAACAGACACATTATCACACTCAGCTAGGTATAAGTATGCATATTCTTAATTCCCCTTCAATTAGACCATATTAATTTCGTGGGCCATGCCTTCCTAGAACAGAAAACTGAAAACTGAGCAGGGGCTGGGCACGGGCAAGGGCAAGGGCAAGGGCAAGGGCAGGGTCAGGGGCAGGGGCAGGGTGAGAGAGTGGCCACATTATACATAGTATGAGCAATCCTCTTCTTTAGCAGATTCCTTTGAATGCTTCTGAAACAAAGACAAATAGCCAGTAATTAGTAAAGTATTATAAAAATTGTAAACTCATAACTGGGATCAAATGGGAGGCAAGTAACGAGGGTGACTGCTACCGAGCAGCCCGCGAGCCCTCGGCGCAGAGACCGGGCAGTAAGAGGACTTAGAATCTACACCAGTTTCGATACCGAGCCACAGCAATCATTGAGGAACGGAATGCAAGACCGAACCACGATTCCAGATTATGTCCCATGTACCTTCTGCCACCCCAAGGTGTGCTTGGCGTGGTCTAACTCGCAGGAATTTCCTACTAGGCGGGTCACCTGTCCGGAACGCAATCACAGCCCCACAAACCGCTCACGATGACACTGCAGCCCGGAAATGCAAGAACCGCGACCATGATTCCAGATTTAGGGCGAAAGCCAACAACCGTTAGAGACGTAGTCTAACAGCGTGCCTCGGATCCTTCCTCCAGAACCACAATCACGCCCCCACACATCTTAACTCGCTGACACTGAGTCCCCAACCACCGGTCCTCCGGGCCGAGAACGGAAAGGGAATGAAGCTAATAGTACCGAAATGAATTAGCAGAAAAGTAACGAGTGTGATTGATCCCGGCAAAGAGTAAAAATGAGAATAAAGCAAAAAAGGGAATGAAGCGAAAAAGGGAATGTGGGGGAAAGTGCAATGCGCAGTCAATTCGCTCGAATTATTTTCCACATAATTATCAAACGTCTGTTAAACGTTTAATAATTATACGATAAATAATTGATTGCCCGGGTCTCACCACGTGGAGGTTACTGCGCCTGGAGACCCACCCTAGCCACGGCCCTTCCACCCTCCAATTACGCGAAAACTAATTTTAATATGGCTTGGGAGAAAGATAAATCTCCTATTATTGTCAATTTGTAGAACGTTCATTAATTGATCGTAGTACAAATATGACAACAAGAGGAGTACTTGGAATATTAACGACCGAAAGCTAAATTGAATGTCCGAAGGAAACCTAAAAGAAAATCTGAAATCAATTTCCTGAAACAAAACATTCTTAAAAACATATCCTATGATCTTACAAACTAAACAACGAAATATTATCACAGCAGTGTACACTGCTGTCTTAAAAACTAAGAAACAGATTATAATTAAAGCCTCCCTTCTTAAATACTGGATTAGATTCAAATGCGACCTGCCTGTCTAAAGATCTAACTTAAAACTCGAATCACCCTACCTAATATAATATCTAAGAGTAAAATTAAAACAACAATTTCAATAATATCCTGCCTAAATAGGTATCTAACAGACACATTATCACACTCAGCTAGGTATAAGTATGCATATTCTTAATTCCCCTTCAATTAGACCATATTAATTTCGTGGGCCATGCCTTCCTAGAACAGAAAACTGAAAACTGAGCAGGGGCTGGGCACGGGCAAGGGCAAGGGCAAGGGCAGGGTCAGGGGCAGGGGCAGGGTGAGAGAGTGGCCACATTATACATAGTATGAGCAATCCTCTTCTTTAGCAGATTCCTTTGAATGCTTCTGAAACAAAGACAAATAGCCAGTAATTAGTAAAGTATTATAAAAATTGTAAACTCATAACTGGGATCAAATGGGAGGCAAGTAACGAGGGTGACTGCTACCGAGCAGCCCGCGAGCCCTCGGCGCAGAGACCGGGCAGTAAGAGGACTTAGAATCTACACCAGTTTCGATACCGAGCCACAGCAATCATTGAGGAACGGAATGCAAGACCGAACCACGATTCCAGATTATGTCCCATATACCTTCTGCCACCCCAAGGTGTGCTTGGCGTGGTCTAACTCGCAGGAATTTCCTACTAGGCGGGTCACCTGTCTGGAACGCAATCACAGCCCCACACACCGCTCACGATGACACTGCAGCCCGGAAATGCAAGAACCGCGACCATGATTCCAGATTTAGGGCGAAAACCAACAACCGTTAGAGACGTAGTCTAACAGCGTGCCTCGGATCCTTCCTCCAGAACCACAATCACGCCCCCACACATCTTAACTCGCTGACACTGAGTCCCCAACCACCGGTCCTCCGGGCCGAGAACGGAAAGGGAATGAAGCTAATAGTACCGAAATGAATTAGCAGAAAAGTAACGAGTGTGATTGATCCCGGCAAAGAGTAAAAATGAGAATAAAGCAAAAAAGGGAATGAAGCGAAAAAGGGAAAGTGGGGGAAAGTGCAATGCGCAGTCAATTCGCTCGAATTATTTTCCACATAATTATCAAACGTCTGTTAAACGTTTAATAATTATACGATAAATAATTGATTGCCCGGGTCTCACCACGTGGAGGTTACTGCGCCTGGAGACCCACCCTAGCCACGGCCCTTCCACCCTCCAATTACGCGAAAACTAATTTTAATATGGCTTGGGAGAAAGATAAATCTCCTATTATTGTCAATTTGTAGAACGTTCATTAATTGATCGTAGTACAAATATGACAACAAGAGGAGTACTTGGAATATTAACGACCGAAAGCTAAATTGAATGTCCGAAGGAAACCTAAAAGAAAATCTGAAATCAATTTCCTGAAACAAAACATTCTTAAAAACATATCCTATGATCTTACAAACTAAACAACGAAATATTATCACAGCAGTGTACACTGCTGTCTTAAAAACTAAGACACAGATTATAATTAAAGCCTCCCTTCTTAAATACTGGATTAGATTCAAATGCGACCTGCCTGTCTAAAGATCTAACTTAAAACTCGAATCACCCTACCTAATATAATATCTAAGAGTAAAATTAAAACAACAATTTCAATAATATCCTGCCTATATAGGAATCTAACAGATACATTATCACACTCAACTAGGTATAAGTATGCATATTCTTAATTCCCCTTCAATTAGACCATATTAATTTCGTGGGCCATGCCTTCCTAGAACAGAAAACTGAAAACTGAGCAGGGGCTGGGCACGGGCAAGGGCAAGGGCAAGGGCAGGGTCAGGGGCAGGGGCAGGGTGAGAGAGTGGCCACATTATACATAGTATGAGCAATCCTCTTCTTTAGCAGATTCCTTTGAATGCTCCTGAAACAAAGACAAATAGCCAGTAATTAGTAAAGTATTATAAAAATTGTAAACTCATAACTGGGATCAAATGGGAGGCAAGTAACGAGGGTGACTGCTACCGAGCAGCCCGCGAGCCCTCGGCGCAGAGACCGGGCAGTAAGAGAACTTAGAATCTACGCCAGTTTCGATACCGAGCCACAGCAATCATTGTGGAACGGAATGCAAGACCGAACCACGATTCCAGATTATGTCCCATATACCTTCTGCCACCCCAAGGTGTGCTTGGCGTGGTCTAACTCGCAGGAATTTCCTACTAGGCGGGTCACCTGTCCGGAACGCAATCACAGCCCCACAAACCGCTCACGATGACACTGCAGCCCGGAAATGCAAGAACCGAGACCATGATTCCAGATTTAGGGCGAAAGCCAACAACCGTTAGAGACGTAGTCTAACAGCGTGCCTCGGATCCTTCCTCCAGAACCACAATCACGCCCCCACACATCTTAACTCGCTGACACTGAGTCCCCAACCACCGGTCCTCCGGGCCGAGAACGGAAAGGGAATGAAGCTAATAGTACCGAAATGAATTAGCAGAAAAGTAACGAGTGTGATTGATCCCGGCAAAGAGTAAAAATGAGAATAAAGCAAAAAAGGGAATGAAGCGAAAAAGGGAATGTGGGGGAAAGTGCAATGCGCAGTCAATTCGCTCGAATTATTTTCCACATAATTATCAAACGTCTGTTAAACGTTTAATAATTATACGATAAATAATTGATTGCCCGGGTCTCACCACGTGGAGGTTACTGCGCCTGGAGACCCACCCTAGCCACGGCCCTTCCACCCTCCAATTACGCGAAAACTAATTTTAATATGGCTTGGGAGAAAGATAAATCTCCTATTATTGTCAATTTGTAGAACGTTCATTAATTGATCGTAGTACAAATATGACAACAAGAGGAGTACTTGGAATATTAACGACCGAAAGCTAAATTGAATGTCCGAAGGAAACCTAAAAGAAAATCTGAAATCAATTTCCTGAAACAAAACATTCTTAAAAACATATCCTATGATCTTACAAACTAAACAACGAAATATTATCACAGCAGTGTACACTGCTGTCTTAAAAACTAAGACACAGATTATAATTAAAGCTTCCCTTCTTAAATACTGGATTAGATTCAAATGCGACCTGCCTGTCTAAAGATCTAACTTAAAACTCGAATCACCCTACCTAATATAATATCTAAGAGTAAAATTAAAACAACAATTTCAATAATATCCTGCCTATATAGGAATCTAACAGATACATTATCACACTCAACTAGGTATAAGTATGCATATTCTTAATTCCCCTTCAATTAGACCATATTAATTTCGTGGGCCATGCCTTCCTAGAACAGAAAACTGAAAACTGAGCAGGGGCTGGGCACGGGCAAGGGCAAGGGCAAGGGCAGGGTCAGGGGCAGGGGCAGGGTGAGAGAGTGGCCACATTATACATAGTATGAGCAATCCTCTTCTTTAGCAGATTCCTTTGAATGCTCCTGAAACAAAGACAAATAGCCAGTAATTAGTAAAGTATTATAAAAATTGTAAACTCATAACTGGGATCAAATGGGAGGCAAGTAACGAGGGTGACTGCTACCGAGCAGCCCGCGAGCCCTCGGCGCAGAGACCGGGCAGTAAGAGAACTTAGAATCTACGCCAGTTTCGATACCGAGCCACAGCAATCATTGTGGAACGGAATGCAAGACCGAACCACGATTCCAGATTATGTCCCATATACCTTCTGCCACCCCAAGGTGTGCTTGGCGTGGTCTAACTCGCAGGAATTTCCTACTAGGCGGGTCACCTGTCCGGAACGCAATCACAGCCCCACAAACCGCTCACGATGACACTGCAGCCCGGAAATGCAAGAACCGAGACCATGATTCCAGATTTAGGGCGAAAGCCAACAACCGTTAGAGACGTAGTCTAACAGCGTGCCTCGGATCCTTCCTCCAGAACCACAATCACGCCCCCACACATCTTAACTCGCTGACACTGAGTCCCCAACCACCGGTCCTCCGGGCCGAGAACGGAAAGGGAATGAAGCTAATAGTACCGAAATGAATTAGCAGAAAAGTAACGAGTGTGATTGATCCCGGCAAAGAGTAAAAATGAGAATAAAGCAAAAAAGGGAATGAAGCGAAAAAGGGAATGTGGGGGAAAGTGCAATGCGCAGTCAATTCGCTCGAATTATTTTCCACATAATTATCAAACGTCTGTTAAACGTTTAATAATTATACGATAAATAATTGATTGCCCGGGTCTCACCACGTGGAGGTTACTGCGCCTGGAGACCCACCCTAGCCACGGCCCTTCCACCCTCCAATTACGCGAAAACTAATTTTAATATGGCTTGGGAGAAAGATAAATCTCCTATTATTGTCAATTTGTAGAACGTTCATTAATTGATCGTAGTACAAATATGACAACAAGAGGAGTACTTGGAATATTAACGACCGAAAGCTAAATTGAATGTCCGAAGGAAACCTAAAAGAAAATCTGAAATCAATTTCCTGAAACAAAACATTCTTAAAAACATATCCTATGATCTTACAAACTAAACAACGAAATATTATCACAGCAGTGTACACTGCTGTCTTAAAAACTAAGACACAGATTATAATTAAAGCCTCCCTTCTTAAATACTGGATTAGATTCAAATGCGACCTGCCTGTCTAAAGATCTAACTTAAAACTCGAATCACCCTACCTAATATAATATCTAAGAGTAAAATTAAAACAACAATTTCAATAATATCCTGCCTATATAGGAATCTAACAGATACATTATCACACTCAACTAGGTATAAGTATGCATATTCTTAATTCCCCTTCAATTAGACCATATTAATTTCGTGGGCCATGCCTTCCTAGAACAGAAAACTGAAAACTGAGCAGGGGCTGGGCACGGGCAAGGGCAAGGGCAAGGGCAGGGTCAGGGGCAGGGGCAGGGTGAGAGAGTGGCCACATTATACATAGTATGAGCAATCCTCTTCTTTAGCAGATTCCTTTGAATGCTCCTGAAACAAAGACAAATAGCCAGTAATTAGTAAAGTATTATAAAAATTGTAAACTCATAACTGGGATCAAATGGGAGGCAAGTAACGAGGGTGACTGCTACCGAGCAGCCCGCGAGCCCTCGGCGCAGAGACCGGGCAGTAAGAGAACTTAGAATCTACGCCAGTTTCGATACCGAGCCACAGCAATCATTGTGGAACGGAATGCAAGACCGAACCACGATTCCAGATTATGTCCCATATACCTTCTGCCACCCCAAGGTGTGCTTGGCGTGGTCTAACTCGCAGGAATTTCCTACTAGGCGGGTCACCTGTCCGGAACGCAATCACAGCCCCACAAACCGCTCACGATGACACTGCAGCCCGGAAATGCAAGAACCGAGACCATGATTCCAGATTTAGGGCGAAAGCCAACAACCGTTAGAGACGTAGTCTAACAGCGTGCCTCGGATCCTTCCTCCAGAACCACAATCACGCCCCCACACATCTTAACTCGCTGACACTGAGTCCCCAACCACCGGTCCTCCGGGCCGAGAACGGAAAGGGAATGAAGCTAATAGTACCGAAATGAATTAGCAGAAAAGTAACGAGTGTGATTGATCCCGGCAAAGAGTAAAAATGAGAACAAAGCAAAAAAGGGAATGAAGCGAAAAAGGGAATGTGGGGGAAAGTGCAATGCGCAGTCAATTCGCTCGAATTATTTTCCACATAATTATCAAACGTCTGTTAAACGTTTAATAATTATACGATAAATAATTGATTGCCCGGGTCTCACCACGTGGAGGTTACTGCGCCTGGAGACCCACCCTAGCCACGGCCCTTCCACCCTCCAATTACGCGAAAACTAATTTTAATATGGCTTGGGAGAAAGATAAATCTCCTATTATTGTCAATTTGTAGAACGTTCATTAATTGATCGTAGTACAAATATGACAACAAGAGGAGTACTTGGAATATTAACGACCGAAAGCTAAATTGAATGTCCGAAGGAAACCTAAAAGAAAATCTGAAATCAATTTCCTGAAACAAAACATTCTTAAAAACATATCCTATGATCTTACAAACTAAACAACGAAATATTATCACAGCAGTGTACACTGCTGTCTTAAAAACTAAGACACAGATTATAATTAAAGCCTCCCTTCTTAAATACTGGATTAGATTCAAATGCGACCTGCCTGTCTAAAGATCTAACTTAAAACTCGAATCACCCTACCTAATATAATATCTAAGAGTAAAATTAAAACAACAATTTCAATAATATCCTGCCTATATAGGAATCTAACAGATACATTATCACACTCAACTAGGTATAAGTATGCATATTCTTAATTCCCCTTCAATTAGACCATATTAATTTCGTGGGCCATGCCTTCCTAGATCAGAAAACTGAAAACTGAGCAGGGGCTGGGCACGGGCAAGGGCAAGGGCAAGGGCAGGGTCAGGGGCAGGGGCAGGGGCAGGGTGAGAGAGTGGCCACATTATACATAGTATGAGCAATCCTCTTCTTTAGCAGATTCCTTTGAATGCTCCTGAAACAAAGACAAATAGCCAGTAATTAGTAAAGTATTATAAAAATTGTAAACTCATAACTGGGATCAAATGGGAGGCAAGTAACGAGGGTGACTGCTACCGAGCAGCCCGCGAGCCCTCGGCGCAGAGACCGGGCAGTAAGAGAACTTAGAATCTACGCCAGTTTCGATACCGAGCCACAGCAATCATTGTGGAACGGAATGCAAGACCGAACCACGATTCCAGATTATGTCCCATATACCTTCTGCCACCCCAAGGTGTGCTTGGCGTGGTCTAACTCGCAGGAATTTCCTACTAGGCGGGTCACCTGTCCGGAACGCAATCACAGCCCCACAAACCGCTCACGATGACACTGCAGCCCGGAAATGCAAGAACCGAGACCATGATTCCAGATTTAGGGCGAAAGCCAACAACCGTTAGAGACGTAGTCTAACAGCGTGCCTCGGATCCTTCCTCCAGAACCACAATCACGCCCCCACACATCTTAACTCGCTGACACTGAGTCCCCAACCACCGGTCCTCCGGGCCGAGAACGGAAAGGGAATGAAGCTAATAGTACCGAAATGAATTAGCAGAAAAGTAACGAGTGTGATTGATCCCGGCAAAGAGTAAAAATGAGAACAAAGCAAAAAAGGGAATGAAGCGAAAAAGGGAATGTGGGGGAAAGTGCAATGCGCAGTCAATTCGCTCGAATTATTTTCCACATAATTATCAAACGTCTGTTAAACGTTTAATAATTATACGATAAATAATTGATTGCCCGGGTCTCACCACGTGGAGGTTACTGCGCCTGGAGACCCACCCTAGCCACGGCCCTTCCACCCTCCAATTACGCGAAAACTAATTTTAATATGGCTTGGGAGAAAGATAAATCTCCTATTATTGTCAATTTGTAGAACGTTCATTAATTGATCGTAGTACAAATATGACAACAAGAGGAGTACTTGGAATATTAACGACCGAAAGCTAAATTGAATGTCCGAAGGAAACCTAAAAGAAAATCTGAAATCAATTTCCTGAAACAAAACATTCTTAAAAACATATCCTATGATCTTACAAACTAAACAACGAAATATTATCACAGCAGTGTACACTGCTGTCTTAAAAACTAAGACACAGATTATAATTAAAGCCTCCCTTCTTAAATACTGGATTAGATTCAAATGCGACCTGCCTGTCTAAAGATCTAACTTAAAACTCGAATCACCCTACCTAATATAATATCTAAGAGTAAAATTAAAACAACAATTTCAATAATATCCTGCCTATATAGGAATCTAACAGATACATTATCACACTCAACTAGGTATAAGTATGCATATTCTTAATTCCCTTTCAATTAGACCATATTAATTTCGTGGGCCATGCCTTCCTAGAACAGAAAACTGAAAACTGAGCAGGGGCTGGGCACGGGCAAGGGCATGGGCAAGGGCAGGGTCAGGGGCAGGGGCAGGGTGAGAGAGTGGCCACATTATACATAGTATGAGCAATCCTCTTCTTTAGCAGATTCCTTTGAATGCTCCTGAAACAAAGACAAATAGCCAGTAATTAGTAAAGTATTATAAAAATTGTAAACTCATAACTGGGATCAAATGGGAGGCAAGTAACGAGGGTGACTGCTACCGAGCAGCCCGCGAGCCCTCGGCGCAGAGACCGGGCAGTAAGAGAACTTAGAATCTACGCCAGTTTCGATACCGAGCCACAGCAATCATTGTGGAACGGAATGCAAGACCGAACCACGATTCCAGATTATGTCCCATATACCTTCTGCCACCCCAAGGTGTGCTTGGCGTGGTCTAACTCGCAGGAATTTCCTACTAGGCGGGTCACCTGTCCGGAACGCAATCACAGCCCCACAAACCGCTCACGATGACACTGCAGCCCGGAAATGCAAGAACCGAGACCATGATTCCAGATTTAGGGCGAAAGCCAACAACCGTTAGAGACGTAGTCTAACAGCGTGCCTCGGATCCTTCCTCCAGAACCACAATCACGCCCCCACACATCTTAACTCGCTGACACTGAGTCCCCAACCACCGGTCCTCCGGGCCGAGAACGGAAAGGGAATGAAGCTAATAGTACTGAAATGAATTAGCAGAAAAGTAACGAGTGTGATTGATCCCGTCAAAGAGTAAAAATGAGAATAAAGCAAAAAAGGGAATGAAGCGAAAAAGGGAATGTGGGGGAAAGTGCAATGCGCAGTCAATTCGCTCGAATTATTTTCCACATAATTATCAAACGTCTGTTAAACGTTTAACAATTATACGATAAATAATTGATTGCCCGGGTCTCACCACGTGGAGGTTACTGCGCCTGGAGACCCACCCTAGCCACGGCCCTTCCACCCTCCAATTACGCGAAAACTAATTTTAATATGGCTTGGGAGAAAGATAAATCTCCTATTATTGTCAATTTGTAGAACGTTCATTAATTGATCGTAGTACAAATATGACAACAAGAGGAGTACTTGGAATATTAACGACCGAAAGCTAAATTGAATGTCCGAAGGAAACCTAAAAGAAAATCTGAAATCAATTTCCTGAAACAAAACATTCTTAAAAACATATCCTATGATCTTACAAACTAAACAACGAAATATTATCACAGCAGTGTACACTGCTGTCTTAAAAACTAAGACACAGATTATAATTAAAGCCTCCCTTCTTAAATACTGGATTAGATTCAAATGCGACCTGCCTGTCTAAAGATCTAACTTAAAACTAGAATCACCCTACCTAATATAATATCTAAGAGTAAAATTAAAACAACAATTTCAATAATATCCTGCCTAAATAGGTATCTAACAGATACATTATCACACTCAGCTAGGTATAAGTATGCATATTCTTAATTCCCCTTCAATTAGACCATATTAATTTCGTGGACCATGCCTTCCTAGAACAGAAAACTGAAAACTGAGCAGGGGCTGGGCACAGGCAAGGGCAAGGGCAAGGGCAGGGTCAGGGGCAGGGGCAGGGTGAGAGAGTGGCCACATTATACATAGTATGAGCAATCCTCTTCTTTAGCAGATTCCTTTGAATGCTTCTGAAACAAAGACAAATAGCCAGTAATTAGTAAAGTATTATAAAAATTGTAAACTCATAACTGGGATCAAATGGGAGGCAAGTAACGAGGGTGACTGCTACCGAGCAGCCCGCGAGCCCTCGGCGCAGAGACCGGGCAGTAAGAGAACTTAGAATCTACGCCAGTTTCGATACCGAGCCACAGCAATCATTGTGGAACGGAATGCAAGACCGAACCACGATTCCAGATTATGTCCCATATACCTTCTGCCACCCCAAGGTGTGCTTGGCGTGGTCTAACTCGCAGGAATTTCCTACTAGGCGGGTCACCTGTCCGGAACGCAATCACAGCCCCACAAACCGCTCACGATGACACTGCAGCCCGGAAATGCAAGAACCGAGACCATGATTCCAGATTTAGGGCGAAAGCCAACAACCGTTAGAGACGTAGTCTAACAGCGTGCCTCGGATCCTTCCTCCAGAACCACAATCACGCCCCCACACATCTTAACTCGCTGACACTGAGTCCCCAACCACCGGTCCTCCGGGCCGAGAACGGAAAGGGAATGAAGCTAATAGTACTGAAATGAATTAGCAGAAAAGTAACGAGTGTGATTGATCCCGGCAAAGAGTAAAAATGAGAATAAAGCAAAAAAGGGAATGAAGCGAAAAAGGGAATGTGGGGGAAAGTGCAATGCGCAGTCAATTCGCTCGAATTATTTTCCACATAATTATCAAACGTCTGTTAAACGTTTAATAATTATACGATAAATAATTGATTGCCCGGGTCTCACCACGTGGAGGTTACTGCGCATGGAGACCCACCCTAGGCACGGCCTCTCCACCCGCCAATTACGCGAAAACTAATTCTAACATAGTTTTTGAGAAAGAAAAATCTCCTATTATTGTCCATTTATAGAACGATCATTAATTTCATCGTAATACAAGTAAGACAACAAGAGGAGTATTTGGAAAATTCGCGACCGAGAGCTAAATTGAATATTAGAGGGAAACCTGAAAGAAAATCTGCAAGGTAATTCAATTTCCTGACAGAAAACTTTCTTGAAAATATATCCTACGATCTTAAAAAGTAGACAACGAAATATTATTTCAGCAGTGCACACTGCTGTCTTAAAAACTAGGACATAGTTTAAAAATAAATCCTAAATTCTTAAATACTAGATTAGATTCGAATACGCCCTGCCTGACTAAAGATCTAACTTAGAACTAGAATCACCCTACCTAATATAATATCTAAGAGTTCAATTAAAACAACACTTTCAATAATATCGTCCCTAAATAGGAATCTAACAGATACTATATCATACTCATGTAGGTATAAGTATGCATATACTTAATTCCCCTTCAATTAGCCCATATTAATTTCGTGGTCCATGCCTTCCTAGAACAGACAACTAGCAACTGTGGCGGGCAGGGGCAAGGGCAGGAGCACCGGCATGGTAAGAGTGTGGTCTCATTATACATATTATCTGCAATCCTCTTCTTTAGCTGGTTCTTTTCAATGCTTCTGAAACAATGACAAACTGACAGTAATTAGTAAAGTATTATAAAAATCATGAACTCACAAACGGGATGGACGAGGCTGGCTCTATTCTACAAATTATTTCTTTTTATACTTTTCTTTTTTTCTACTTCTTCCTTTTCTTTTCTTTATTTCGTCCACACGGTAATTTACTATTATGTATGCAAATTTTTGGCAGCATTTCCATCAACAGACATTCCAAGTAGTATAATTATTAAGAAAAAAAATTAAAAGAAATGCTTGAAGTAACATAGGTGGTCAGAAGGGCTGCCAGCAAATTATTATTATTTAAAGCATATTTATGTAACGAAACGCTAGTATACTACTATTAAATATTAAAAACTTAAATAGCAACAGAAATTTGTAAGAATCAGACGCGAGCGGTGCTTCAATATGTCAAATAGCAACTCTAATTAAACAAGTTAATCATTAATAGTATTAAAAAATCGAGAAATCGCGATTGGACGCAGCACTAATGAAAGAATGACTCGATACTCTATGCACCAATTTTCTCTTTAAACGCAACACTAAACGCGAAAGATTCAGCCATGGTCTTTGGCTGACGATGGTGTGCGACCCTCCAGGGTGGCTCAGGAACAGGCTTCCAATTGGAAGCAATTGGGGACTGATATACGCAACTCTAATTAAAAACAGCGAGTTACTTCGCAACTCCAATAATTCAATCGCAACTCTAATTCAATCCGTTCTCAAGTGTTTCGCAACTCTAAAGCAACGCGATATTTTTGGGAGGGCTGTATTGTTGGGCCGGAATGGGCGTCGGCCAAGTACAAGTAAAAATTCTACAAATGAAAATGCAAGCACAGTGACAAAGTAGTAACAAAGAATGATTCCCCATTCTTTTTAAGAATGGGAGCCATTAGTAGTTGCCCTCTTGAGCGACAGTTTGTCGGGCCTCTTCGGCATATAGCCTCTTCTTTTCGTTGGACCCAAGGGCCAGCTGAAATTTAAACTAGGCTCGAGGCTCTAATCGAAAACCAAAGAAAAACTTATAAATGTGAAATAAAGAGTTTAAATCGCGGAGCTAAATGGAACACACGTGGCCGAATCACGACCAAATAAAATCGTAAAAATTGGGATTACGGAAAATCGCAAAGATTACGATTAAAATTGTAATCGTTCTTCGTTCACACGTGCAGCCTCGAGCATAATGTAACACGTTTCGTTTCGGAGCCTAAATCGCGACCACGACCGCGAAGGATTCGAAAAATCGATAGGCAAAGCCAGAGGCGAACGCATTTTCGTTCGCGACACAGCTTCACCGTCGACTTTTCGAATCAGATTTCCTGAAACAGGTTGAACACGCGAAATAGTGCCTACCCGATCGGAGACTGTGTCAACCTGCCCGGCCCTACCTACTTATGTCTATCAATCACACCAGAAAGTAAGCTACCTATCCTACCTGGACCTATATTTAAAAAATGGCAAACAGGCACACCAACACACGACACTCCACGGTTCTCAGTCAAACACTTGGGCGCAGAAGCCTACACTAGGGAGGCGTCCCGGGACACCCCCGACACCCAAGTGCTGTCACACAATTTGCACACTCTAATGTACGTACCATTTTTCTGAAATCGACTGACAGTGGCTGGGATCTTTGCGTTCGCGTGGGAAAAAACCACGCCGCGGTTGATATTTAATAAGATAATTAAATAGTACCGATACAAGAGCTACTTGATAGCAATTGATAAGTATATTCGATTCTCTTTGTCATCTTAAATGACAAAAATTTCGTGCCTCAGTATAGTAGGCATTATTAATGCAATTAATAGTAAAAATGATGTCTCTGCTTTAAATTAATGGACATCTTATCTTGGACATAATAGCTACATTTTAGTACGAAACGACGCATATCCACAGCCTAACCACACACACAATGCGGATATTACGTCGTGCACGATACACCAAACGCACTGTCAGTCGCCAACAATAAATCATTATAAACTAAATAAATATCATCGTGTTCTACCACCGTTTTCCCACCCAAGTAGCACCTGGGCACGTGAGTGGGATCCGGGCAGTGAACACGGAAAGGGTTAAACCTGGAAATCCTCGTCTACAAAAATGATGAAGACATACTGATTCTCTAACGGGCTAAATATATATACATATATATGGATATACACTAGATCAATATAAGAATTTATTTGATTCAAGAGAAAATTAAGTGACTCTACTTTATTAGAAAAATTGTGCAATGACTCTACTTTATTAGAAAAATTATTCAAAGACTCTACTTTAATAGAGAAATTATTCAATGACTCTACTTTAATATACTTTGAATTGAATTGAAACATCCTCGGGCGTTCCCGTTATCAAGGCATTGCTTCTAAAACGCAAGATTGCTTTAAGAGTTGATTGCCTTGATTTCGAAAACTACCCGTTCGCGTATTGTCTTCTTGTACATTCAGGTTTAATTAATGTCATATACGGAAACAGTGAAATTATTGATATCTCTAAACGCTAAAGACTAATACGGATATCGAATAATAAAATTATTCGATAGTTCCAACAAATTGACAAGGTAAGTAAATGCCTTTACTTTATATATAATCAAAGTAGAAAAAGAGGAAATACTATATTTTGACTAACAATTTGTTATAACTGGGCAGTAATTGCAATTGACAAGTAAACGAAGTCGAAGGGTATTCGACTTCTCCACTACAAACTAGTGCACGTATAATACTGGACGTTACTTTCTATTCATTTAATAATTAATAACTATTTAAATACCGTTCATAGGTATTCAATTAAATACTCTATTATAAAAAGGTATATAGTTATATATTCTATGCTAAATATACCCTCTTTTAAACTTATCAAGCTATTTAGAAACACGTTGTACAAGAAGACATATCCTCATATAATATAAAACAGTAAAGAAGTTACTACTCATGAGTATATTTCCATATACCCATGGTCACAGTGCTTGCCAGAAAAATCTACGTAATTACAACCAGTCACTCGTGTCGGTTCGGACCTTTCGTCCTGCGACATGATTGAGTGACCAGAGGAACTTTAAAGCATGCGACTCACCGGTTGCAGACTCACAAGGGGTGCGGTCAAGCTCGTCGCCAACGAAGTCATTCAGGCTACTGAAACATTCAAAAAGAGCAAACAACATTAAAATCTATGTGTTTTCAGTACTTTTGGAATGTGGTAATTATCAATGTATATTGCAATACAAGATTAAAGAAATAAGGAGATACTTACTCGTCAAGTGGATGGCCGAAAGCCCGAACTCGCCGAACAGGACACTGACTCTAACGGAATACTTATGATTGGCAAACAAACTGATTCTAATATCGCGAGAGTATTGTTTCGGACCAAGCACTGACTCTAATTTCGCGTATCTTTACTGTTATTTATGTTTAATTACTCTTAGGAGCGGTTGCGCTCGAAAAATAATAAAAAGAACTTTGACGGAACAAGCACTGACTCTACCAACCGCATTGCGCGCGGCCAACAATATAGTTATGATGATACAATTGAGCCAAGGCAGCTTCTGAAAGATTCAAAAGAACAGACAACATTGAAATGTTTGCATTTTCAGTACTTTTCGAACATGAAAATAATCAAAGATCATTGCAATATACGATTAAAGAAATATAGAAGTACTTACTCTTCAAGTTGATGGATGAAAGCCCGAACTCGCCGAACAGCATAGGTGTTGACTCTAATACACGAATACTTATTGCGATAAAAAAAGAAAGATAAAAGACTACTATCGCGCGCGTTTTATAATTGTGATCGACGAACAAAGTGACTCTATTTTTCGCGAGAGCAATATTTCGAAGCAAACACTGACTCTACTTTCGCGTATCTTTACTACTATTTATATTTAATTATAACTATTAAGAGCGGTTGCGCTCAAAAATAATAAAAAGAACTTTAACGGAACAAGCACTGACTCTACCAACCGCATTGCGCGCGGTCAACAAAGTTTGCTGCAAGAAAATCTGTACAAGTTCGTAAATGAGGGGAGGAGGTACAAATTAAATTAATATACATGTGATTTTATTGGTCTCTTTCTTATTTCTGTATGTCTGTTGAATAATTACTGCTTTTGTTTTTTAATAAAGTACTACTGTATTATTAACTGTCCATTCAAGATATATTATTATAGATTAATATAAATGATTTATCAAAAACGTATTGTGACTGTTCTATGTCAGAGTTTTAAAAGTGATCATGGTCCTAGTAAGTAAACAATATCGCGCATTTATAAATTCTCGTAGCTGCTTGCAGAAATCAAGACTCGAAGTTATTTATCATGCTTGAAGGGCATGGCAACGAGTACGTACGTAAATACGCAGGCAATCCTGCATCGAAAATTCAATTTGACCGTACTTGTGCCAAGTAACAACAAGACAATGTCACAAAAAGTGTCAACAAGAACACCAGCGAAGCTATAATAGAAATCGCGACCGGTATGCAGCGAAACCTTGAACATATTTCAATTTTTCGTTTAGAATTAATGAAATTTACTGACTCTAGTTTCAATCGCGAATGATATATTCTAAGCTCTATTTGAATTGGTTTCATTGTTTAATGAACGTGGATATACGAATAGGGAGAAGTAAGTATTGAAATCTATTTACAATAATGAAAGTGTTCAACAACTTTCGATCGAAATTCAACTGCCAGATACCAAGATATATATGTACATAAACCGTTAGGATAATAAGTTAAACGTTACCAATCCTTCAGCATAGGTCATCGGAGTACTTGTTATGCATCGCAGTAATTGTATCTCAATACTCCATTCCTGCAGCTTCCATATATTATTCTTTACCAACCAATCATCCATTGTACCTGCAACAAATAGAAAAGCAACGTGATAAACTGGTGCTACAATCAGAATCAAATGGAATGTTGCGAAAGGACATATGTAACTGGGTATGTAAGTGACATTGCAAAGAACATAAACGCAACCTTAACACCGCATCGAATCCGAATAATCGTGTAATAAAATATAATAAAGATTCTATGAACCGTTTAAACTAATAATTTAATTAACCCGATGTTTTAATTAACGACTAGTTATCGCGTATCAAAGAATCGATGGTACCGGATGACCGGTCAAGCGTCCAGCAAAAGAGACTTGAGAAAGAGTTTAATGTATATCCACGATAGTCAAACGTTTGTTAAATAAAGGCGTATTAATTAATAGAAGCTAATAGACAAGTGTATGCGGTGGTAAAGTAAACCCCGAGATGCTATTGTATTGTAAGGTGATGTATGTCGCTAACCTTCGACAACATAGAGGACCCGTACGGTACGACGCTTGATCTGATAGTGACACTGCGTGTGCTGTGATCCGTCATCCCCACTACGCGACGCACCGGCGCGTCGGTAGTACTCGGTGGTATTCGCAATTTCCGAACTCTTCGAAGGTCTCCGACCACGGTCGTGCGTACTACATACTGTACTAAGGTCATACGTACTGAACTTTTGCTGCTACTGACCAATTTTTAGCCGGACCTACGACTCTACGGTCGTGCCTACTGGACTTCTGCGGGTTCTGACTAAGTTTTAGCTGAACCTACGATCCCAGGGATGTACCTACTGGACTTCTACTGTTTTTGACCAACTTTTAGCTGGACCTACGATCCTAGGGTTGTCCTTATTGGACTTCTACTGCTTCTCCCCAATTTTTAGCCGGTCCTACGATATTAGGGTCGTACCTACTGGCCTTCTACTATTCCTGACCAACTTTTGGCCGGACCTACGACTCTAGGGTCGTGCCTACTGGACTTCTACTGTTTCTGACCAACTTTTAGCCGGACCTGCGGCTCTACGGTCGTGCCTATTAGACTTCTGCGGGTTCGGACCAACTTTTAGCTGGACCTACGATCCGAGGGTTCTCCTTATTGGACTTCTACTGTTTCAGACCAACTTTTAGCTGGACCTACGATCCTAGGGTTGTCCTTATTGGACTTCTACTGCTTCTCACCAATTTTTAGCCGGTCCTACGACGTTAGGGTCGTGCCTACTGGACTTCTACTGCTTCTGATCAACTTTTAGCTGGACCTACGATCCTAGGGTTGTTCTTATTGGACTTCTACTGCTTCTGACCAACTTTTAGCTGGACCTACGGTCCTAGGGTTGTCCTTATTGGACTTCTACTGCTTCTCACCAATTTTTAGCCGGTCCTACGTCGTTAGGGTCGTGCCTACTGGACTTCTACTGTTTCTGACCAACTTTTAGCTGGACCTACGGTCCTAGGGTTGTCCTTATTGGACTTCTACTGCTTCTCACCAATTTTTAGCCGGTCCTACGTCGTTAGGGTCGTGCCTACTGGACTTCTACTGTTTCTGACCAACTTTTAGCTGGACCTACGATCCTAGGGTTCTTCTTATTGGACTTCTACTGTTTCTGATCAACTTTTAGCTGGACCTACGATCCTAGGGTTGTTCTTATTGGACTTCTACTGCTTCTGACCAACTTTTAGCTGGACCTACGGTCCTAGGGTTGTCCTTATTGGACTTCTACTGCTTCTCACCAATTTTTAGCCGGTCCTACGACGTTAGGGTCGTGCCTACTGGACTTCTACTGTTTCTGATCAACTTTTAGCTGGACCTACGATCCTAGGGTTGTCCTTATTGGACTTCTACTGCTTCTCACCAATTTTTAGCCGGTCCTACGTCGTTAGGGTCGTGCCTACTGGACTTCTACTGTTTCTGACCAACTTTTAGCTGGACCTACGATCCTAGGGTTGTCCTTATTGGACTTCTACTGCTTCTCACCAACTTTTAGCCGGTCCTACGTCGTTAGGGTCGTGCCTACTGGACTTCTACTGTTTCTGACCAACTTTTAGCTGAACCTACGATCCCAGGGATGTACCTACTGGACTTCTACTGTTTTTGACCAACTTTTAGCTGGACCTACGATCCTAGGGTTGTCCTTATTGGACTTCTACTGCTTCTCCCCAATTTTTAGCCGGTCCTACGATATTAGGGTCGTACCTACTGGCCTTCTACTATTCCTGACCAACTTTTGGCCGGACCTACGACTCTAGGGTCGTGCCTACTGGACTTCTACTGTTTCTGACCAACTTTTATCCGGACCTGCGGCTCTACGGTCGTGCCTATTAGACTTCTGCGGGTTCGGACCAACTTTTAGCTGGACCTACGATCCGAGGGTTCTCCTTATTGGACTTCTACTGTTTCAGACCAACTTTTAGCTGGACCTACGATCCTAGGGTTGTCCTTATTGGACTTCTACTGCTTCTCACCAATTTTTAGCCGGTCCTACGACGTTAGGGTCGTGCCTACTGGACTTCTACTGCTTCTGATCAACTTTTAGCTGGACCTACGATCCTAGGGTTGTTCTTATTGGACTTCTACTGCTTCTGACCAACTTTTAGCTGGACCTACGGTCCTAGGGTTGTCCTTATTGGACTTCTACTGCTTCTCACCAATTTTTAGCCGGTCCTACGTCGTTAGGGTCGTGCCTACTGGACTTCTACTGTTTCTGACCAACTTTTAGCTGGACCTACGATCCTAGGGTTGTTCTTATTGGACTTCTACTGCTTCTGACCAACTTTTAGCTGGACCTACGGTCCTAGGGTTGTCCTTATTGGACTTCTACTGCTTCTCACCAATTTTTAGCCGGTCCTACGTCGTTAGGGTCGTGCCTACTGGACTTCTACTGTTTCTGACCAACTTTTAGCTGGACCTACGATCCTAGGGTTCTTCTTATTGGACTTCTACTGTTTCTGATCAACTTTTAGCTGGACCTACGATCCTAGGGTTGTTCTTATTGGACTTCTACTGCTTCTGACCAACTTTTAGCTGGACCTACGGTCCTAGGGTTGTTCTTATTGGACTTCTACTGCTTCTGACCAACTTTTAGCTGGACCTACGATCCTAGGGTTGTTCTTATTGGACTTCTACTGCTTCTGACCAACTTTTAGCTGGACCTACGGTCCTAGGGTTGTCCTTATTGGACTTCTACTGCTTCTCACCAATTTTTAGCCGGTCCTACGTCGTTAGGGTCGTGCCTACTGGACTTCTACTGTTTCTGACCAACTTTTAGCTGGACCTACGATCCTAGGGTTGTTCTTATTGGACTTCTACTGCTTCTGACCAACTTTTAGCTGGACCTACGGTCCTAGGGTTGTCCTTATTGGACTTCTACTGCTTCTCACCAATTTTTAGCCGGTCCTACGACGTTAGGGTCGTGCCTACTGGACTTCTACTGCTTCTGATCAACTTTTAGCTGGACCTACGATCCGAGGGTTCTCCTTATTGGACTTCTACTGTTTCAGACCAACTTTTAGCTGGACCTACGATCCTAGGGTTGTCCTTATTGGACTTCTACTGCTTCTCACCAATTTTTAGCCGGTCCTACGTCGTTAGGGTCGTGCCTACTGGACTTCTACTGTTTCTGACCAACTTTTAGCTGGACCTACGATCCTAGGGTTGTTCTTATTGGACTTCTACTGCTTCTGACCAACTTTTAGCTGGACCTACGGTCCTAGGGTTGTCCTTATTGGACTTCTACTGCTTCTCACCAATTTTTAGCCGGTCCTACGACGTTAGGGTCGTGCCTACTGGACTTCTACTGTTTCTGATCAACTTTTAGCTGGACCTACGATCCTAGGGTTGTCCTTATTGGACTTCTACTGCTTCTCACCAATTTTTAGCCGGTCCTACGTCGTTAGGGTCGTGCCTACTGGACTTCTACTGTTTCTGACCAACTTTTAGCTGGACCTACGATCCTAGGGTTGTCCTTATTGGACTTCTACTGCTTCTCACCAACTTTTAGCCGGTCCTACGTCGTTAGGGTCGTGCTAGATCAAACTGAATGGCGGTATCAATTTCATTAAAAACTCCAAAATGAAGTAGTTACACTTCACTACAGTTGATTCTATTTTGCTTCGACAAAGAAGCGACAAACGATTATTCGGAAGCAAAATATCAAACTTCCACTATCACCATGCCGAGGTCCAACTACAGCCAAGAACATTTTTCGTGCAAGGATTTTTGTTTAAACATTTACGGATATCGCGAGTGAATTTCAATTTCTACAAATCAAGCTCGAAAATGATCTCTACTAAAGAAAGGGGAAAATACAGTTGCAACGATTAGGGCAAAATATTTAAGAGTTAAACTCCAATAATGAACAGTCCTAAGTTTTGTTTCTAATTGAAATCTACTATTTCGAGTTATAAACTTATCAAAGATACTACATATTATTTCTATTACTAATTTCTTTTTTTCTTTTATTGTTCTTTTATTTTTGCTCTATTCTTCCTCTTCGTTTTTCCTTCATTTTCTTTTTTTTAATTTCGTTCACACAGGAATTTACTATTATGTATGCAAATTTTTACCAGTATTTCCATCAACAGACATTCCAGGTAGTATAATTATTAAGACAAAAAAGTAATAAGAAACACAAATATAAAGGATTGGTCAGCCATGATCTTTGGCAGACGATGATGTGCCACCCTCCAGGATGGCTCCAGGATAGGAACTGGTATTCGCAACTCTAATTAAAAACGCGATCTTTAATCAACGCAACGCTAACTGGAACTCGCGATGCAATCATTTCGCAACACTATTTATTAAGGCTGATAGAAATTAAACAGTAAATTATCAGTATTTGTAATATCAAAAAGCAATGTAATTGAAGGTCCTCTGAAAAGTTAGCTGAAAGCTCAAATCGCGAAAATAACTTCCGTAGCACTAGAAACTTTCTCATATATAAAATATATTATAAAATGCTACAATTTAACTAACAATAAGAATAGAAAAATTGCAAGAACCATCGCGACATTATTGATCAATGACGATTTTCATTTGCTCGCGACTCTAATTAAAAACTGCGAAAAACACAGCAACTCTAAGAATACGCGGGACTCGTTTTCCTTTTCGCGACTGTACTTGAAAAACCGCGTGGCATTTAACGCAACTCTAACTCGACTCGTTCGCAAGATTTTCGCAACTCTAAAGCAACTCGATATTTTTGGGAGGGTTGTATCGTTGGGCCGGAAGGTGCGTCGCCCAAGTACAAACACAAATTCTACAAATAAAAATGCAAGCACAGTGACAAAGTAGTAACCAAGAATGATTCCCCATTCTTAAAAAGAATGGGGAGCCATTAGTAGTTGCCCTCTTGAGTGACAGTTTGTCGGGCCTCTTCGGCATATAGCCTCTTCTTTTCGTTGGACCCAAGGGTCAGCTGAAACTTAATCTAGGCTCGAGGCTCTAATCGAAAACCAAAGAAAAACTTATAAATGTGAAATAAAGAGTTTGAATCGCGGAGCTATATGGGACACACGCGGCCGAATCGCGATCCAATAAAATCGTAAAAATTGTGATTACGGAAAATAACAAAGATTACGATTAAAATTGTAATCGTTCTTCGCTCACGCGTGCAGCCTCGAGCATAATGTAACACGTTTCGTTTCGGAGCCTGAATCGCGACCACGACCGCGAAGGATTCGAAAAATCGATAGGCAAAGCCAGAGGCGAACGCATTTTCGTTCGCGCCACAGCTTCACCGTCGACTTTTCAAATCAGATTTCCTGAAACAGGTTGAACACGCGAGATATTGCCTACCCGATCAGAGACTGTGTCAACCTGCCCGGCCCTACCTACTTATGTCTATCAATCACACCAGAACGTAAGCTACCTATCCTACCTGGACCTATATTTAAAAAATGGCAAACAGGCACACCAACACACAACACTCCACGGTTCTCACTCAAACACTTGGGCGCAAAAGCCTACACTAGGGAGGCGTCCCGGGACACCCCCGACACCCAAGTGTCGTCGCACAACTTGCACACTCTAATGTACGTACCATTTTTCTGAAATCGACTGACAGTGGCTGGGATCTTTGCGTTTTGCGAGGAAAAAGACCACGCCGCGGTAGATATTTAATAGAATAATTAAATAGCACCGATACAAGAGGTACTTGATAGCAATTGAGAAGTATATTCGATTCTCTTTGGCATTTGGCCTCTGTCATCTCAAATGACAAAAACTTCATGCCTCAGTATATTAGGGCTTTTTAATGCAGTTAATAGTAAAAATGATGTTTCTGCTTTAATTTAATGGACATCTTATCTTGGTCATAATAGCTACATTTTAGTATGGAACGGCGCAAATCCACAACCTAACCACACACACAATGCGGATATTACGTCGTGCACGATACACCAAACGCACTGTCAGTCGCCAACAATAAATCATTTTATGGCTTATAAACTAAAAAATGTCATCGTGCTCTACCACCGTTTTCCCACCCAAGTAGCACCGGGGCACGTGAGTGGGATCCGGGCAGTGAACACGGAAAGGGTTAAACCTGGAAATCCTCGTCTAAAAAGAAGATAAAGACATACTGATTCTCTAACGGGCTAAATATATATACATATATATGGATATACACTAGATCAATATAAGAATTTATTTGATTCAAGAGAAAATTAAGTGACTCTACTTTATTAGAAAAATTGTGCAATGACTCTACTTTATTAGAAAAATTATTCAAAGACTCTACTTTAATAGAGAAATTATTCAATGACTCTACTTTAATATACTTTGAATTGAATTGAAACATCCTCGGGCGTTCCCGTTATCAAGGCATTGCTTCTAAAACGCAAGATTGCTTTAAGAGTTGATTGCCTTGATTTCGAAAACTACCCGTTCGCGTATTGTCTTCTTGTACATTCAGGTTTAATTAATGTCATATACGGAAACAGTGAAATTATCGATATCTTTAAAGGCTAGAGACTAATACGGACACCGAATAATAAAATTATTCGGTAGTTTCAACAAATTGATAAGGTAAGTATGTACCTTTACTTTATATATAATCAGGAACTACTATACTCTTACTAACAATTAATAATAACTGTGCAGTAATTGCAATTGAAAAGTAAACGAAGTCGAAGGGTACTCGACTTCTCCATTACGGACTAATGCACGTATAATACTGGACGTTACTTTATATTCATTTAATATTTAATAACTATTTAAATATTCGTTTCATAGATATTCAATTAAATCCTCTATTATAAAAAGATATATAGTGATATATTTTAGACTAAATATGATCTCTTTTAAAATTATCAAGCTATTTAAAAACGCGTTGTACAAGAAGACCTATCCTCATATAATATAAAACAGTAAAGAAGTTACTACTCATGAGTATATTTCCATATACCCATGGTCACAGTGCTTGCCAGAAAAATCTACGTAATTACAACCAGTCACTCGTGTCGGTTCGGACCTTTCGTCCTGCGACATGATTGAGTGACCAGAGGAACTTTAAAGCATGCGACTCACCAGTTGCAGACTCTCCAGGGGTGCGGTCAAGCTCGTCGCCATCGAAGTCATGGAAGCTGCTGAAACATTCAAAAAGCGCAACCAACATTAAAATCCACGTATTTTCAGTACATTTGGAATGGGTTAATTTTCAATGATTATTTCAATACAAGACTAAAGAAATAAGGAGATACTTACTCTTCAAGCTGATGGATGAAAGCCCGAACTCGCCGAACAGGACACCGACTCTAATGGAACAATTATGATTGGCAAACAAAGTGATTCTAATCTCGCGAGAGTATTATTTCGAAGCAAACACTGACTCTACCTTCGCGTATTTTTAATACTATTTATATTTAATTATAATTATTAAGAGCGGTTCCGCTCAAAAGATAATAAAAAGAACTTTAACGGAACAAGCACTGACTCTACGAACCGCATTGCGCGCGGTCATCAAAATTTGCTGAAAGAAACTCTGTACAGCTTAGTAAAGGAGGGGAGGAGGTAGAGATTAAAGCAATACACATCTGATTTTATTTGTCTCTTTCTTATTACTGTATGTCTGTTGAAGGAATTACTGCTTTTGTTTTTTAATAAAGTACTACCGTATTATTAACTGCCCATTCAAGATTATTATAGATTAATATAAATGATTTATCAAAAGCGTATTGTGACTGTTCTATGTCAGAGTTTTAAAAGTGATCATCATCCTAGTAAGTATACAATATCGCGCATTTATAAATTCTCGTAGCTGCTTGCAGAAATCAAGACTCGACATTGTTTATCATGCTTGAAGGGCATGGCAACGAGTGCGTAAGTATGCGGGCAATCCTGCATCGAAAATTCAATTTGACCGTACTTGTGCCAAGCCATAACAAGACAATGTCGCAAAAAGTGTCAACAAGAACACTAGCGAAGCTATACTATACAGCGAAACGGGAACGTATTTCAATTTTTCGTTTAGAATTAATGAAATTGACTGACTCTAGTTTCAATCGCGAATGATATATTGTAAGTTCTATTTGAATTGTTTTCTTTATTTAATGAACATGGATATACGAATAGGGAGAACTAAATATTCAAATCTATTTACAATAATGAAAGTGTTCAATAACTTTCGATCGAAATCCAACTGCCAGATACCAAGATATACATATATGTACATAAACCGTTAGGATAGTAAGTTAAATGTTACCAATCCTTCATCATAGGTCATCGGACTTCTTGTTATGCATCGCAGTAATTGTATCTCAATACTCCATTCCTGCAGCTTCCATATATTATTCTTTACTAACGAATCATCCATTGAACCTGCAACAAAAGGGAAAGCAACGCGATAAACTGATGCTACAATCAGAATCGAATGCAAAGTTGCGAAAGGACATATGTAACTGGGTATGTACGTGATATTGCAAAGAAAATAAACGCAACCTTAACACCGCATCGAATTCGAATAATCGTGTAATAAAATATAATAAAGATTCGATGAACCGTTTAAACTAATAAATTGATTAACCCGCTTTTTAATAAACGACTAGTTACCGCGTATCAAAAGTTCGATGGTACCGGACGACCGGTCAAGCGTCCAGCGAAAGAGACTCGAGAAAGAGTTTAATGCATATCCACGATAGTCAAACGATTGTTAAATAAACGCGTATTAATTAACAGAAAGTAATAGACAAGCGTATGCGGTGATAAAGTAAACCCCGAGATGCTATTGTATTATAAGGTGATGTATGTCGCTAACCTTCGACAGAATAGACAACCCGTACGGTACGACGCTTGAACTGATAGTGACACCGCGTACGCCGCGCACCGGCCTCCCCCCCATGGCGGGCCGACGCGTCGGTAGTGCTCGATCGCGCTCGGTGATACTCGCAATTTCCGAACTCTTCGAAGGTCTCCGACCGCGGTCGTGCGTACTACTGTACTAAGGTCATACGTACTGAACTTTTGCTGCTACTGACCAATTTTTAGCCGGACCTACGACTCTACGGTCGTGCCTACTGGACTTCTGCGGGTTCTGACTAAGTTTTAGCTGAACCTACGATCCCAGGGATGTACCTACTGGACTTCTACTGTTTCTGACCAACTTCTATCCAACCGACGACTCTAGGGTCGTGCCTATTGAACTTCCACTATTTCTGACCAACTTTTAGCCAGACCTACGACTGTAGGGTCATGCCTATTGGACTTCTGCGGGCTCTGGCTAAGTTTTAGCGGAATCTACGATCCCTGGGTTGTACCCACTGGACTTCTACTGTTCCTGACCAACTTTTAGCCGGACCTACGACTGTAGGGTCGTGCCTATTGGACTTCTGCGGGCTCTGGCTAAGTTTTAGCGGAACCTACGATCCGTGGGTTGCACCTACTGGACTTCTACTGTTTCTGACCAACTTTTAGCAGGACCTGCGACTCTAGGGTCGTGCCTACTGGACTTCTGCAGGTTCTGACTAAGTTTTAAATGAACCTACGAGCCTTGGGCCATACCTACTGAACTTCTACTGCTCCTGACCACCTTTTAGCTGAATCTACGACTCTAGGGTCGTGCCTATTGGACTTCTACTATTCCTGACCAACTTTTAGGCGAATTTACGACTCTAGGGTCGTGTCTATTGGACTTGTACTGTTTCTGATCAACTTTTAGCCGGATCTACGACTCTAGGGCCGTGCCTATTGGACTTCTACTATTCCTGACCAATATTTAGCCCGACTTACGACTCTGGAGTCGTACTGACTGGAGTTCTACTGTTTCTGATCAACTTTTAGCCGGACCTGCGACACTAGGGTCGTGCCTATTGGACTTCTACATTTCCTGATTCCTTATACATATTACTAAATATTTTGTGTTAATTATATGTATAGGTGTGTTAATGTTTAACGGGATATCTGAAACTTCTTATTTGAAATGTAGCATATTCGGGATGTTTGAAAGAATTGATTTATGGACTAAAAAGTAAATGATCATATACATATATTAAAAAAGTACGTTATACCCGACACACGCAATTCATCGCCCCGATGTGGATTCTACTCAACTCGAGCCGAACCGAAATGCATCGCGCGGCCAGGCACCGTAGCTCAATTTTTCTACCGAAACGTTGACCGAGAAATAGCTTTCCTGATCCCCCCCAAAAGCATTCACATATATTCACACATTCGCATGAATAATGACCCCAACACTACTTCAGTAAATAATAGTTCTTCAACTTATCACTGTTCATGAGCAGAGGGCGCTCAAATCAGCGTAGGATTTGTCCATAAGATGTCCAGTCTATTCATATATCTCGTCGGTGATTCAGTGATGGTATTGCGCCCTCTCCGATATAAATAAGCGATTGGAAAAATTATATGAAATTAAATATCACAATTATAATTGTTATTGCGGTCAACTGCGTACAGTTACAGAAACGAGGTATTTTGTATCGTGTAGCTCATTCGTTTCCCTTTCATTTGGCACCCCATTTATTAAAAAATAACCACCAGGAGCCGGATAGCAGTTTTATAAAATTTTATCGGTAAAAATATGTCGATAATCGGGCATGTGGCGCCACCTCGCGTTTGCGGCATTTTTCGCAGTTTTCCGGGTCCTGCTTTAATGTATGTCCCTTCATCATTCATGTACCTTACCTGCTAGTCGAAATAACCATTTGTCTACAATTTCTTTCAACGTTTCATTTAGAATTTGGAGTATAGTTTAAAACAATCGAATTAAACTTTAGAAAGATGTTTCTGTTTATTTCCGGAAGATGGGATTGTTTCAACCCTTGCCAATTCGCGACACATATTGGGAGTTTTTGGTACAATGATCTACATTGAATATTCTGTCGATATTCAAGTTACTAATCATCAGCATCAATGTGGCAAACGCATACAAAATAGTATAGCTTTTTCATTTCGGTGCATCAGATGTCTTTCTAACTACAGTAGCGTTCTGAAATATTTTCCAGACAGATTTTCGACAGCTGCATAACTTATACGGGTATGCCTGACCGCGTGTTCATGAGGGGTTGCTTTTGCAGGGGAGTGTGTCACGAGACGGCTTGACGTCAGCGTGGTGCGATCGACCAATCGGAGGTGGCGTTCTTTGCGACTAGTCAGTTTTCCGGCTGCTAGACTAAGCGCGACGCCATATTGTCCGTGGCCGAGTGGTGGCGGCTGTGTTTATATCCGTTTCGTTTTACCACGTTTCGACGGACCACCGGGAGGTCTCGCGAGTGACGTGCCGTGCCGTGTACAAGCCCGTCTTCGCCACCCGTAAAACAGGTCGTCGATTCGCGTGACAATAGTGAACCGTGCGCGATCATCGAGTGTCGAAGTGACACGCCGTGCATAGTACTACTCTCTTCGACCGTTTATTCGCCCTTACGCAAAACTAGTGTTGTTCACGTTTCTCCGTCGTTCAATCTATACCCGCAGCCTTGTGCTCTGACGTACGTGTACCAGGATTACTTGTCACCAAACAGGATGCCAGTTCGTAAGCAAGGTGGTAAGCTCTCTCATTCTACTGAACCAAAAACTACCCTCGTCGTGCTTGTCGATTCTGGAGTAAAATTCAGAATCGTCCAATGGGAGGGGCGATACGTACGGGTCACTCGGTCAGCTGTCATCTGGCTGTCAGTTGCATGCCCCTTTAATCGGTTTTCTCCTTCTATCCCTCTTCCATAGAAGTGGAACGTATTGAGCTTTTCCCATGCAATGATATTAAACGAATCGGGGCGGAACGCGTGATATATCCGTGAATATATTAATCGTTCGCATCGCGGCTACGTACAACTCGCCACCTGGTTGTTATTGTTGGGTTTTCTAGTCCGTGCTCGAGTTGCGCACAACGCTCGACCTTGAATTATATAGCTAATCGGGAAATGCAAGATTGCGTTCGACGTAATCGCGCGCGATTGTCAAAGGGATGGCAATGATCATGATACTTGTTGGAGTGTGGACCACGTGCAATGTAACTTGGTGTACACGTTATTTCTGTATCGTTTTCATTCGCGTTGCAGGGACGCGACACTGCTTTCGGAGCACATAGATCATTTATTAAAGTCGTTCGATTCCTCGCGTTCTCTGTATTTATTTTAAGGACTTCTGACTTTACTATCGGGGTTTATCCTATTAATTCACGGCGACGGGGTTTGTTTTGCTCGTAAAACCTAGATATTGTCAATGATGTCGGGATGATCAATAGTTCGGAGTATCGGGCGTGTGATCTTAGCCGTATAGATGTAGGCCAGTATAAGAACGTGTTGCAATAATCACACGGCTGTTAGTTGTCGGTGTTTGGACTGGGGCCAAGAAAACGCAATAATTTCAGCGCTGGCGGGGCTCTTTTGCCGCGGTTATGCGACGAGGCACTCATGGCCATAGGCATGGTCGTTCGTATGACGCTTCTGCTCTCGAAATTCCCTGTCTTCTTTATTTCCCTCTTCCTTTACGATTATTCGCAACGCGTCTTTCTACACCCTCCGAGAGAGTAATTTTAATTTCGCTAAAACGCCCAAGGTAACAGCTGATTCGAGGGACCTTCGAACTATAATAACTCTCTTGCAGTAAACATTTGGTCTATATAAGTAGATATCTTGCACGTGTAGTAGCTTCAATAGTCTCTATAAACAATGTGCATTGAACCTGTATCGATATGTTGCAACGAATCAGTACTAATCATTTGTACAAATGCCCGAGTTATTATTCCAATTGATTAGTGCATCGTTCTTACGGTAGCAACGAGACGTTCGCGTACAAGCAAACGCGTATCGCATCTGATATTTGGAACTATTTTCATAATGTAGAATGCTCTCGTTGCCTCGCACAGGAATACGTTCAAATGTTGCATTTGTTCTTTTGTGGCACGTGTCAGCAAACACGATATCCCCCTATGCACGCGCGCGGATCGATACAAGGAATCTCAGGAACGCATCGCGTGGTTCAAGCGAAACTTTTTCGCGCGAGCGGAACACTTGCGCGCAAAGTCTATGCCTCATTAATAATTGCCCAATACACATGTACGAAAAGTCCGCATTTCGACAGAAACTAGCTTGCTCGAGGAACGTTTGGCAAAGTACAGAAGCGCAGCACTATTCTCGGCGAACCATCGTTACGCGTCGACCATTTCCCAATCCATTGTATGCGATTTTTCGACCACCTGGCTCACATTTGAGTCATACTTTCGTCACTGACAATACGTTCTGACAGGGTGCCGAAACGGCGCCACGTTTCCTACGTAGTCTATCGCCGACGTCCCTCTGCCTGGACGTAATATTCAAAATTGAATACCGATGCGTTCAATCGGACCAAACTAGTTAACGTTCAAAGCACGAAATAACGCGAAAATGAAATATAAAAGTTGAATGGTACCTCCCACCCCCCATTCCTCTGCCCCCTGACGGTAGCGTGTAGGCTGGGAAGCAATCGATCGCACAAGATTTATTGCGTCACGGTTCCTCCCCAATTGCTGCTTTCAAAAGCCAGCACGTCGTAAATATCCTAGGAAATAAAGTCGTGCTCACGGCCGTCGGTGTTTCGTTCATTTTATCCCGACGCCGGTGTATCCGCGCACCTACGAATTGGTGCTACAATTAGTAACGTTTCCGTTCACCAAGGCGTAATCGCGCATAGCCGGCCCGGCCATTCAATAATTCCGCGCAGCAGAAATATTCGTATACCTTCCCATGACCCGGTTTGCCGACCCTTCATCTTTTTCCGCTGCAGGTGAAACGTCTTGCGCGCTTAATTACGGGGGCTGAATTATAAAACATTCCGGTTGGTGCACCATACTGAATGGCCCTAGCTAAATTTCTCCGTAGAGTTATCTTCATTTCGAGGTTATTTAGAAATTGCCGTGGTTAGTTAGCCGATTACTCGATGCACTTACGCGTATACGTGAAGTACCGAGCGGGGACGGTCTTTGAGCGTCTTCACGGGCATCAACAATTTTCTTTTGCGACACGTCCGCCATAGCGTGGTTCGCAAGACGATACGAGCTCGCGATACCGAGCCAACGATGCCGATAGTTTTCAATTTCTGCGGTGCAGGCACTTCGTAGGCAACGACGATGATAGAGAGTCGAGGATGGGTTTATGGGTCGCTGATTCGCTTACACCACACCAAGCGACGAAACTTTTATGTATGCCGATGTATGTACATTTTATATCCCCCGGCGCGTTTCTACGTGCGAGACCGGGCGTTTTCAACGGTACTACGGTTTGTCGGCGAACAAACCGGAGGACCTAGGAAAGGGTTGAATTTAATTAAATTCTGACTTGTCGCCGGGCTCACTTTCACCGGTGGTTGTTGGAAGCATGGTGAAAACGGTTCGGAAGAAGCACGCTTATTTTCTTTTTCCTTTATTTGATGGAACACGAGCGCGAAAGTAGTTTATTTTGAACGGGGCATAATGTTCGCTATTCCTTCGCCTGAACCGTTTGCTTAACGTTATTGTCTTCATTTCTGGGACCCTTAAAATTGCCCGCGAAGATTGTCTATAGCTTATGTTCCCCGCGATTAGTCGGAATAAATGTTTTATTCATCATTTCGTAGCATGTTTCTCCGATAGACTTTGACAACGTGAGACGGTGCTCGTCTCTTCTATTCGCCTAAGAGATTCCAAGTGCTTCTGGCATTGCTTACTGCTGTCGTATGAATTTTAACACGGTTAACCGCGCCCGATTCCGCGCCACACTGCATGCACTTTGCACCTGAGTGGCGTTCAACTTATTTAGATCAGTGCTAAATCGTACTTGAACGCGTACACCTGCATTGAATACATTTACGCATACCTGGAATATATAAATTGTATAACGCATAATATTATCATCTGCACATAAGCGACAATTTCAGATATGGCAGAGTTTCCCATAGAGGTTTAACCAATTCTCCTGTTAATTCTCACGCATCGATCGTGAACTTAGAATCTCATTTATCACCGCTTCTCCGTTTACCGATTTCGTGGATATTTTAAATTTATTGTCCGGTGGCTTTCCACGGCAGATTTTTTCCCATCTCCAACGCGTACGAGTTCGCGGCTCACTTGTAGTCGACATTTTGCATCCGGTCCGTAAATTTACGCCGAGGTTGTACGCGTGCACGTAGGTGTGATATATGCGAAATGGAGACGATATAGGACGAAAGCGGAGACAGCGTGGCTGATAATGAGAGCAATGAATGGGAAGTGGGCCGAGGGCTTATGTACTTAGTCCTCCCTCAGGGATGCGCCGGTCGTTTCACAGAAACCAGCCATTTACCTGGATCTCCTCTGCCTATAGTCCTCGTACTCGCTATTGCCGTCCTAAACGGTGTATCGCATATTTTGGTAGACCAGAGTCGGCCGAACGATTCCTCAACGCATTGACTCGAAGAATTTCGATGTCCACAAGGGAACAGATGAAGCATTGAAACGAGAGAGAGCTGTATGCGTTAGCTTGTACTTTCGTTTAACGAGCCAGAATCCGGCAATGAAAAATTCATCGCAGCTTTATCTTCCTTCTTTACTCTGCTTTAAGTTCTCTGAAACTTCTTATTAAGAAAGTGTGGCCAATCAGCCCCTTACATGATAGCAGCGCGTTAGACACCTCTGGCGATTTAAATATATGTATATTCGAAATGTACCTTTTATCTCATTATTATTACTCTTTCCATGATTTCGAAGATAGCCAAAAAATGGGATACTTTGCATCGATAGGAACAAGAAGATACCTGTATACAGTGACGTTAAAAAAACAAATGCAGAAGCACAGGTTTGGAATCAACGATAGGGGAATGTCGGGAAATTACTCTCAGACAGGGGGATCGTTGGCAATCCTCGATAATGAATCCGTCCCAGACACTGTAGACAATGCACAGGATTAAAATATACCGGAAGACGAAGCGTAGCGTTGGGCGACGTTAAATTGGATTCTGGCAGCTTTAGCAATACCTATTCGCAGCTGCATCTGTACGCCGTCTGGGGAAGTTCCGGCGAAACAATTCGCGGTGGCTTCCGGTTGGTGTAGAGTTCACAGATATTTCACGGTATTGGCTGCTGCCGTTAATGCAGCTAGCCTGGGGTTAACCGAGATCGTTAATGTTAGTTCGAGCAGGCTGCGCCTATAGTCCTCCGATTTTATAAATCTTCGCCTTCATGTTTCTACTCCTTGCCATGTTGAATTTTCACATTTTTGTCCACTTCATTTGCCTGTTTTCGTTCACGGGGTTTGTTGCAGGTCATTAGGTTGCGAATTATTATAAATTGGGGCAAACGACGTGCCAGCTTAAAGTTTGCAGCGCGTGGTGAAAAATTGTATGCTGATTTCGGATGTAAAAGTTATCTGGAGAGATAAATAGAGTAGGCGGTCTGCAGAACAACAGATATTTATATCACGACTACGTGACAATAACATTGAACCACATACGTGACACTGGCATGAATGGTTTCGGTGGCACCGTAGAATGAATTTCGCAGACGTCGTATTTTTTTCTCGAATTGTATTCGAATTGCAGCTTAATTAATTCAATATTACGAAATTCAGCGGCGAATCGCAACGACGCGCTTATTTATGTATAATTCGTCCCATCAATTTGTGTAATATTAAATAGAAGCTTGATCAAGCGCGATGAATTAATTCTCTCGAGTGGAATCTATAACATTACCACTGTCTGCTATGTCTATTTTTGCGCGAAGCATTCAATTCTACTTTTCGACGTGTTCACGCTCAGTTCATTTACGCGACTTCCAAGAATTCCGCGATGAGAAGCATTTCGTCGAGCAGAATGACTTATTTTGGTATTCGTTCGATAGCGCGGTTGACCGCAAGATCGTGGCCAAGTTTTGGAATTTAATTAAATGGCAATTTTCGCCCTCGTCGGATAGTTGGTCATGATACTCACGATGCAGTTAACTCCCTGGTCCCGTTGCCCTAATCTACAGTGATTTCATTTCACATCAAAGGGTGACGCTTAGTTTCAAAAAGACAGCTATCGCACATGTATCCGATTTGATCGTAGCACTGTCTGTTATCGTTTACTGTGCTCCTCCTATCTTCAGACCGACTTTACTAATTAACGTGGAAAGGAATAGGTGTAATACCAAAGTTGATATGTTAATATTGCCAAGCTGTACGTTGACACGCGTTTACCGCATTTAGATCTCTAATAATCCAAAAGCTATTACACTAAGGTAATGGTAATGGTCGTCGTGTTCACTGGACAGTAAGGTAAATCGTAATGATTATTGTTGATGGATTGATAGAATTATTCATGCTGTGAATATTACATGTACGTCGGTCTAGTCGTAGATCTAATTGGGTCCTGGAGAATGTGTTTGCTAATTTAATGCGTGCACGGCAGTGAATTTAAATAATTAATCAGACATAACGGCCAAGTTCGGTATTACATATACATATACAGTATTCCCTCGATAGTTGCACAAAAGAGGTACACGATAGTTGCACAGAGTTCATCCCCACTACTGGGGGGTATTCCCTTCGAGGGGTCCGAAGTTCGCTCGGCAATCGGTGTAACGTGATCCGGGGTCGGGTATATCGGTGAGCCAATACTAATTGAAGGATGCAACTTTGCTATTTCTCATCCTTTTTTTATGAAATTTTGACACAGCAGAGCTGACATTTTCCTGATTAAAATGACACCAAACATGATATAATTTGGACTATATTTACTGGCTTAATTAACGTTAATAAGTTTCGACCGCAGAAAAGGATAGGTAGTGAGAAAAAAAGAGAAGCTGCGATCGTGGCTGCTCGGCCGCTTATGTTTGCTTGCTGTCCTTTTCTACGTTCGACGCTGTCGGCAAATTTCAAACAACGTAGGAACAACACGATAGTTGCACACGTTCAGACCCGAGGCTTGTGCAACTATCGAGGGAATACTGTATACTGTCGGTGCGAATGAAATATGTTTTGTAAATTACATTTCGCAAATTACACGTCTCGAGACGAAATGAAGTACGAATTATTCTGATTTATTTTATGTATATATTAATTTTGTAAATTGGAGGGTAAAAGAAGGGTTAAAATAGCTAACGTGCCATTAGATTGTAACAACTGTCGACTTACATCGTTAGGTGATATATTTGGCGCTAATGAGGTATGATAGTAGCCAATTACTATCGATAGATCGAGTCTGGCGACCACCTCGTTGGGTGCTCGTGACGATGTGTGGTACTAATTCGCGTGTCGAAATCCCGTGTCTCTCTTTAGACTATGCCATCGACGCAAACATATACAAAAGTAGGAAGTAAATGAGGCTTGTAAATATTACAAATTATTTCCTATTATTATTTTGTAGGAAAAAAAGATAGCCTCTGTTTCTCCCTTTGCTGTATACATAAAACCCTAAATAATCGTGTCTTAATATTTGACCAATGTGCTTTTCGCAATTTTGACTCGTATTTTCGTGCTCTTCATATTTTGACTCACAATCAGCCTAACTTTGAAAGCGAACGAATATGTGGTTAATATTGAAGGATGCACGTGCATGATGTAATTGCATGCACGTTATTACGGAAGTTGCAAAGGGGAAAATATTAATCCATCTATGTATATTTATGTATTTGAGAATTTTCTGCTAGTTTTACGCCAAGCCACTCTGGAGTTAGAGATAATTGAAATTAAATTCCAGCTTCATTCGCCACCGCCACACAATGACCCGTTCCCTTTTCATTCGTAGACTTTTAGGAAAAGATACCAGTGGAAAAGACAATTACTCTCAATTCAAAGTCCTAATGGTAAAGCATTACTACGTCTGATTTTTGTTAAGCTCATTTTTACAAAAAATTATTGAACTTTAACTATTACTTTATTCGCCCCGAAGATTATGAAACGTATTATCCCGTTCCAAGATGCGGGCAGATAGTCTGATAAATATATATGCACTCAACGAACATGTTTGTCTATAAATGTCTACATGTGGGACACATGGAGGGCCGTACGCACAAGTATATATATTACACAGGCGACACACACTTAAACAAAATACTCACGCATAGAAAGTAACGCATATGTACACCTACACGAGCACACAGGAAGACGCACGTAGATACGATTCTTCTAATGTGGAGCGCAGCCGAGAATGCTAAATTTAGGGTAGGTTCGAGCAGTCGATTCTCGAATGGTGCCCACGCATGTCGCAGGTGCGTTCGTCGAACGTTCGATCCAGTTTTACGGGGAAAACAAAAATTCTGTGGAATCGTGCTTCCACACGGCGATATGGTATATCAGCAAGTGAACCGCAATTTTCGTAAAATAATCATCGACACGTTCAATTACATATCTACTGCAGGGTCGAAAATCGCAGACCTTTCATAAATAATTTTCTGTGTCACGTGTCATCGAACCGCCACCACGTGTAGGGGCGTGACAATACAAATAAATAGGAAGCGTGCTGGCCGAATGCCAACGCGTGCTATTGTCGACTCTGAAATTGGAAATATATTCTCCAATCAAGGATAATCGCGAAAATTATCGAATACCCATTCGCTGACATTATGCCACTTGTACCACGAATCAGTTACGTCTGATACATGTATATTAATTCTGCGAGGTATGAACAAAATAAAGAAGAAAATCAATATTTGTTCGAAATTATCGAATGGAATGATCGTTCGCAGCAAATAGTTTATCTTGGGAAAAGATTCTTCCTACAGACTGTCGAACGATTTTCAAATAAATTATCTGGATATTTTCTGCGAAGGAAAAGGATAGAAGGAAAACCCCGGAGATATAAATGACAGAATTTATGCAAATTAACTGAAGACTGTGTGGTAGTATCAGACCGATGTAGTAATCGTTTGGAGCTGCGTGTGACGACGCAACCTGAGCATGTTGGAAGTGTGACTACTGTGTATATGTATATCGTCTGCACGTATGACGATATTTGGGGTGTGTCGTGTCGAGATTTTTTCAGACGTGCCACGTTGTCTCCTCTTCATATCTACTATGGTCGATAATCTCTCCACTTCTATTCTCCCACATTTTCAACTGTTCTAACGAGCTTCGGCATCATTCGAGAATCCCACGCGTGCAAACTTTGAGAGGATTGTGCCGACGAACATTTTGCTGGAGTAATCATATTTTGGAAACTGTGATATTGTCATTTATTATGTGGGTGCCGGTAGTTTCGATCTTGTGGACCATTGTTAATTTGGTGCAGCATAAGTTAGCAATGAAAAGTGTGACCTACTCGACGCTAAATGGCACAGAAGGTAACGTAATCTTATTGAATGCAAGGAAATCTTTTACCACAAATTAATTACAGACAATCAGGGTATAACTTCACGGTAAGAAATTTCTGCTTCGAAAAGTAAGGATTAATATAAATTCCCTGCGGGAAGATATCGATCGAACGATCAAACGAATTTATGAGCGGTTTAGATGTATACGGTATTGCGTTTCATTGGACTCGCTATTACTGCGACTAGTTATGCGATTTCTATTGCCATTTCTGTGCACCGCAGTGATTTATAGGATTCAGGCTAACGTCGTAACAGAAGCTGCGGAATTCGTTACAGATTGGTGTTCCAATTCCAAATACCGTATCGGCTAATTAATGAGCAAATAACCGAATAGATGGGATGCTTTTCCTGGCCTATTATCGTTAGGTATATGCATTGATGACAATCACATTATACGTGAAGTATTTAAGACCTCAAAACTTGATTCTGCATTTATGTCGAATATTAAATTTTCGATTAGTAAGTTGCTTGATTAGTATCCTTATTAAAGTAGTTACTCAGGGGTCGTGGAACTCGACACGGATAATCTCGATATTGTGGAACGTTGAGGTGGTAAAACCCCGGTGTCAGTCTTCGACCGTACAACCACGCCCAGAGCTCCCTGGAAGCGTAGAAGCTTCTGTGCAACCCCGTGGTCGTAGAACTTTGGTCCAGGTCGCACTCGAGTCGCATGACCTCGCCTTGTACCACCCTTGAGGGCATACGACCTTGGCTGTGACCTACCTGGGGCGCCGAACCTTGAATACCACGACTACGTTTCCGAGGTTGTAGATTTCAGGTGCGTCAACCCCTGTGTAGTAGATCCTTAAGCGGGGTGGCCTCAGAGTTGTGCAACTCCGACCAGAACCATCTTGGGGTCATAGAACCCAACCGTGGCTCAAGATGGCACTCTTTGAGTGCATAGAACCCTGAACGATACGACCCCGATATTGTAGATATTGAAAAACGTCTTACACAGTTCTATATAGGTAACGGAAAATTCTATCCGATACGATTTACAATTAGCCGATAAAAATTGGCACGGCAAACTACTTGGGCACACCTGGCCGATTGATCACCGCGATCTTAAATTCCAGACACAATCCGACGCATAAATTGGCATGGTTAAAAGTTCGAGACAAGTCTGGCTCGTCGCATTAACATAGCTGAGAATCTTAGACAGTGTTTGAAGAATGAATTGGCGATAAGTGTCTGCCTATCGTCTTAAATTCTGCACGCTTCAGCTGCTCAACGCGAATTCTTGATGTTCTTTTTCGCAGCTGACGTCTTCGATTCGACTCATTCACATTTCATCGTTCTCCGTTCTCCTTCCGTCTTCTTCGTTGCTGGCCTACCTATGTATTATGTTCCTCTTGCCAGCCTGTTGGATCGTATTTGTTTCCTTTCGCTCTGTCTTCGTCGAGCAGAAGTCATCATCGTTGTCCCTCCTTTTCCCTGTCTCTGCTGCGTGTCTGCCTTCGAAATTCGCTCGGGGTTACCCAGACATGACGTACATAGAGGCCCACTATTCTGGCCATCGTGTGACGTCGCCGTCGGGGTGTTCAGAAATAAACTCGAGTAGCAAGGTGCTCCTCGTTGCGTGGCCTCTTTCTCTCGTCTACCTCTTTTAACCTCCATTTGTCACTGTCTTCCCTCTTGGCCCGTGGCGATTCGCGCCCAGTTTGACGATTATTGTGTCACGGACAAGCATCAAAGCTGAAAATTAGCGTGCCAATTTAAATTCACACGTCATTGTTCTTTGAACGTCGGATAAACGAACTTCGAGTTCCTTGCTCGCCCGGTCCAGTTTAGATTCACCCCTTCTGTCAGTAAGACGATTAATTAAGCGGATACATAGTTGGCAAGCGATGACGTAACCTTGCACTACATTTCTGAAAACCAAACGTTACCGTTGTACACCTTTGGGTGATTGTCTTCAAGGGTGGAATCAGAAATGCTTACGCCACTGTTCGATTATTTTAGCAATAATTTCCATTACAAATGTCGACCTTTAAGCGGAATATTTGCTATTCTTTGAACAACGTTTCTCAACACAAATTTATTTTTCGGAACCGCGATTCAATGTAAACTAGTGGTCTAAATTATATCTGCTGCATACTCTGTCAAGGTTCAAGAGCAAAGAGAAACTTCCGCTAGGTTTTGGCAGATCCGAGAGTGGGTGTCGTTTGTAACCCTATATTTTCTTAGGATTTACAGTTCGTCGTAGTAATACTGTGCGACTTTCTCCACTGTCTTGTATGTAACGAATACACACATGCATTAACAAGTAGAATTGATTCTCTAATGTTTCGACAAAATAATAAATATCTATATTATTGGAAAGACCCCTCGAAGACGTGCTCAACGGAATTCCACATCGAATATACACTTTACACAGTACAGAAATTTGTTTTATTAGATAACAGTTCGAAGTCCGGAATTTTCACCATAAATTTCGTTCATTTATCACCCACCCAACAAGTACGACGCCGGGTAATTAATCTAAAATCGCACACGTTTCCGCGTATTCTAAATCGATTCGCGTGATAGTCCGGAACAGTTCAATCTTACGTTTATTTATTCCCGTGTCTGGCGCCAGGAGTTCATCGACACGGTCGCTGGAAGGACGGAATTTAATATATCGCGCGATTTCATCGTTAGTTTCGTGAGGGAAATACGATGCCGGGTTTTAAAAATCGCCGAGTAGTCTTGATCGAATCCATTTCAGAGATCTTCCTTTTTCATTCTTCTTTAACTTCGTTTCACAGAGATACGCGAGACGTTGAATGAACGAAGCATCGGCAGCGTCGTGCATAGTCCCAGACCAATCCAAACAGTCGGATGTAACCCCTGTTTGTCGACGAGCTGGGTACGGTGTAAACGAGCAACTCGTGCCACTCGTTCGCTGGCAACAAAAATTTAATTAGAGAGATGCGATTCACTTTACAACAGTGGGCGGCCTTTCTTTCGTTGGATAATGAAGTAACGCCGGCAGCCAGGCACTTGTGGTCGCCGTCTAAGAACAGAAGCGGTTTAAAGGGTTGAAAAGGAGGGCAAAAGGTTCAGACTAGATACACCTAGCGACAGTTCTCCATGTTTTTCGATACTACTAAGCGAAGGATGGTAGCATTTTCGCGGGCCACTGCATCGATTTACCTTTCCACTCTTCCCTTCCACCGTTCATCCCTTAGCCTCTCATGTTTTAGTCCTTTGCTAACATGGCTCGTGTCCTCGCATCGATTTCCTTGACTCTGATCCCGGCATAAATATTATATTTCCGCCTGGTAAGCGCCACTTTCAAACTTCGCGACCCTCGTTCGACGAATTTCCAGGTGTCGGTCGCTCACGCCGGCATCGCTTGTCTTTGGTCGACTGCTTCTCAGTTTAAAATGCGTTGGGTGATGGTTTCCATAGATTGGTGTTCCATGGTATCGTTGCGGAGAAAAGAATTTATACAGTCTTGACAAATTTTGATGTTTATGTTTCACATGAAAAGCTGTGAAAAATGTTCACCCGTCATGGATTCGTTATAGAACCAGGCTGTGCACAAGTTTGCTGACAAATTTGTTCTGATTAAAAACTTTCGGTCCTCATAGCCGCGGGATATTCTCAACCAAGTAGATGTCTCTCGTACAAACATTTTTTCCACTATATTTTCTTCGCGTTATATTCCTTTTTCGAACATCGTTACATCATCTTCTATGATCAACCTTTATATTTTCCAAGCCATGCAACCCCTTTTATAATAGGTAGCGTCGATTAATTAAGTACGTACGTGGGCATCGAACGAGAGGATCATCATGGTCGACTATCTTCTTTGCCCCGGAGCAACATTTTCGAGCTGATTTTACCGGCGGTGAATGTTTCCCTCCTCTTTATTACAACGCTGAATTTTTGTCGTCAAAGCAGGCAAAGCTTTTCCCTTGTTCACGAGCATCCCTGTTTCGCGTCTTCGCATCGGCGGGTTTAATATTGCTCCAGGGTTAACGAGTTGGGTATGAAAATGTTTCTTTCCAAAGGCGCGGACGCGTTTGCAGAAACGTGCTTTTTGTGGCTTCGGTTTTGTTCCGTTCCTCGGATCGTGGATCGCAAACGTTTAATTGTTGGACTAGTCGAAATGCTACACACCATCCATACCAATTATTTTGTGCAAGAAAGAAGTATACATATTTCTGCCGAGGCAAATAGTTGCTTCGAGCTGTTTTAACTGCTACGATAAAAACGGTCGATATCTGATATTTCGATTCAGAGTAGGTACTATTTGCTCGGTACCTTTGGTATGAAGGAAAAAGGAAGACTGGTGTCGACGCGTAAAAAAGTACGTTTATTTAATATCCATTCATTTTACAGTGCGATGAAATTTAAAAGTTTTCGAGGTATCTTCCGATTTTTAGCGCAATAGGTCGTTGGCCCAGAGCAGTTCCTCGTTTCTTTTTGCACGTGATCTATGTGCAAATGCTGGGCTACAGTGGTTCAATAAACGGTGAAATAATATTCGAATTCGGAAAGAAAATCTCACGGAGGCTTCTTCCGTTCGGCGTTTATTCCGTCGACATACATCCGTCTTTTAGGTGAATTCTAAACGAGACGAGGGTACGGATTGTAACGGGAACAATGGCATTTTTAAAACATACTTAATGTATACAATCTTATTTTTTGAAATTTATGAAGGAATGAGCACTATTATTTTAATGGTACGGTAATAAAATTTTGTATTTGCGCAGAAGTTAAAGATATACCCATTGCTTGACGGTTTTTTTGTTATTTTCAATGTTAGAACAAGGGATGAACATGCAGAATATATCCATTGTACAATTTACATGCTGAACAAGTAGAGGCAGTACTTTTTACTGGTTTCTATGCGGTATTTCTCTGTCGATTCCCTCACGGTTTAGTTCTGCCTTCCATTTTCGAGGAAATGGTAAAGCCAGACCTAATTACTCTGTCCTCGCTCGTACAGGTAACATGGAAGATAGGTTTCTACTGTGTAGGTTCTTTCGAGTCCAATCTAGGTCAAGGATAAAACTCGATATCAAATGATATTTCGTTTTTTCTTCTATTAATTATGAAAATAATTATTACATTCCAAGACACTCTTTAATTTATGAAACCTCTTAAATTTGAGAAAATTAATCATGCTCTCAACAATTTATGATTATAGTTAGTCGAAAAAATGATAGTAGGATTCGAAATTGATTTTACATTTCCTCAGGGGGAAAAAAAGTAAATTGAATGGGATGAAAGATGGAACGGGGTGGTTGCTCATAATGGCTAGCTTCGTTTCTAATCGTCATTTCTCGAACAGTCGCGGGGAGAGATCTCATTACCTCTCGTGCGGATATAACGTCGTTCTCCTTTGACGCCATCGTTCGATGGGTTCACTTCGTGCCACCTCATAAACGATGAAAATAGGTCAGGGATAAAGTTATTCCACGCTTGTAAGAGGACCTTTGCTTCCTTTGTGTCGTCGATATTGCACTCTTAATAACTTATGTCACGAAACTCCAACTTAATTTCGTTCAATCGTCTATGCAAGTTCGTACCGTTCGGAACTTATCGGTGATTAAGAATTCTTGAGGCCGACCAGAGTTTATTTGGAATTTCTAAATATTTTTTTGTACGGTACATAAGAATTGGGAATATTCAATTGTTAATTAAAATTATAAAACTTTGCGCAGGGGAAAATTATCTATATGCAATGTTCAAGAGGTTTTCGATTCAGTATTTTTTGTTGGCATTTTGCTTTCAATAATCGAATTCCAATCCTTACATACTTAAGCTACATACCATACATACCATAATTGAAGCGTTTCAATTTTTTTTTAAAATATCCATTTTTGTCATTCGTATATCTGTGCTAGTTTCCGACTGGAACCTCGATTTGTACATCCAAATATGGGAAACTAAAATGTACTGCGCGCGGTTATATCACGTAGCCAGGTAACAAAAGCAGTAATTATACGAAGAGAAGTTTCGGGTCGCGTTATATCTGGTCACAGACTACTGAAACAGTTGCTGTGAAACAGTTGCTTGAAACGTAGCAACATATTTAATCGAGTATTGTCGATTGCACGTAGTTTCAGAGTTCGATGAATTAAGTTTTTGATTAGTATTTAGTTCACGTAATAATTAAACGAAACAATTATCTAATGATCCGTATTCCTCGTGTTACAGGTGAGTGCGACCAGTTTGTTGGATGTAACATCCATCAAATCATCACAGATTTCACGCCTCGTCCTACACGAAAACATGCAGGTAGGATAAATCGTACATATCAGGCGCCTATGCACAACACGCAGATACTCAGGAGATAACAAATCTGTCGCAGTGCAGGAACTTGTTGCAACAGTAGAGAAGCACACCCTTGGAATTATTATTACGTGAAAGTACACATTTCGAAATTATTTTTCGCGTTCTTGTACTTAAAAATCATGCAAACATTAACTCCAGAGACCAGATGAGTAAATTTCGGTAGGTTCGCGTCGTTTGCCCCTTGGCTGGGCTTTACTAGCCAAGAAAAGCACGCTGCTAATTTTGGGAACCGGTTAAGCCGCATTGTACTCTCCATTGCAGTAGACACACACACACACGTAACACAGATTTCTTTGCGAGTGTGCTGTGCAAGTTCGTGTTTCGATGAATATATGTGCCTACGCGGTGCAACGATTGGAGCGATAATGCTGTTTGAGAAATGGTGCTATTAAATTTAACTACGATCGGATCGTGCGGCTTTGCACTTGCTCCTGCAGCATACACAACAAATCAGAGATTCGTTCCATTTATGTACTTACCTTCCAGGCACTTGTGTCATTGTTTTGTGTCTTGTGCAATTTTTATTTCACAGTACTGTTTGATATAAACTTATAAATTGTATAGCATTTGGGATGGACAATTCCCTACTCGATATTTGATATGTTGATGTATGTTGCATTGAAACGTTTTGCAGCATATTCAACGCAAGATGAGAACGCAAGATCAAGGAAGTGGGTAGTTTACAGGGTGCTCGGATACAAATATACGTTATAACAGACAAAGGAATTAAGATGCAGAGCCTTGATTTCGACGAAACGATAATGCGTATCTTTGCTCTGATTAGGGATCGTAGAAAGGAAAGTAGAAAATGTTACCAGAAGCGATTCCAATTGATCTTTCGTTACACAGAATGTTTCGTTTAACTGGAAACGGTGTAATATCTCACGAAAAATGAAAATTATGAAATATTAAATATCACTCACTTACTATTGTAAGAACATTTTTCTGATAATTTTAATCTCTCGTGAGAAATTCCACCGTTTGCAGTTAAACGGAACACCTTGTATTTCCGTCTTCTGTAGTCACGATCACGATCGGTCGCAAGATTTCGTTTCGCAGTCTTCGTGGAACTGTATGTCACTGGAAGAATGATTATTTGTCGAGTCAGCAGATGTCTCCGCCTTTATTCGTCCAAAGAATCGACGAATTTGGACCGTATTTTCCCTTCTTCATATTTCCACGTTTCCTGCCTGCACCCTTTTCACCGTGCTCGTGTTTGATCATGATTTAAAAGGTTCTTGAATCAAAATCGTTCATAATCTTTAGCAATTTCGCTGGGTAAAAGTTTTCGCGTAATAGTTTATAGTACTGATTAGTACTAATTGTATATAATGACTAAGTTGCAATAGCCATTTACTTGGGAATTTCACTTAGTTCAAGGCTTTGACTCTTCGATTTGACGCAGTTAATTTGCAGGGCATGGAGTTAGAGATGCCGAAATTGCGGGGTGCACCGGCTCGTTAAGTTAAACACCCGCGCGTAGGCGTGCCGACGTGAAACGCTTGTAGTCAGCCGCAATTGGTATCCCTTGGTGCACGGGTCCCGTCTTCACGAATATTCATCATTTCCCTTCCTTATGAACGTCGCAAGGAACTCCACAGTTTCCTTCATTCGCGGCAAACTTTTGTATTTTCATGACTTTAACTTCGACGATAACCGGGAGGCATCTTTAATGTACATTTGGTGTATACGAATGTCCCACACAAGTAGCGCAATATACACGCTAATGCTATTTATAAGATTAACAAAAGGACTGTAGTATATAGAAGTTTTAAAAGTTTCGAATCGTGCCAACGACCACGATGAAATAGGTAATTTGGACGAACTCCAATAATTCTGCCAAAAATGGTTTCCTCTAACTTGGCCAATCTCCATCCTACAGATTTAAATCGACATTTCATTAGTTTCAATATTTTGTTTCTCGGTTTCTTTCGATATCTTTTATCCACCTTGGTGGCTGGCAAAAGAAAAGAAAGATCGGAAAGCGAATTCACTCGCTGATGAATTAGGAAGAGGAGTGGTTACCTCGTCTTCTCAAGTATACACCGACTAATGAGACAATTATTTAGTCGACTCAAGGGACTTGAGTGCTTTTACTGCCCGAGGTTGCAAGCTTAACCGGAAACAAACCAGCCAGAAGCAAAAAGCCGCTCTCGGGAAGAGGTACGGAATATGAAGTTCAAGGGGAATATAGCGTATAAAGCCTGTAGATCTTTGAATCGCACGGTTTCCTACATAGCTCAACGAAAAAGAAACTCAGTTTCTCGCGAGTGTAAATTTCGTAGCCTTAATAGATTACTAATTAAAAACAGAAATTTATTTCACGCTGTATTCCTAGAATTAAAAACAAGCACACCTTTCGAAGCAGTGCTATCTCTAACAGAATATTCAATTTTCTGCAGATTTTGAGGATGCCAATTTAGTGATACGCGTGCCTACATCTAAATATGTACACGAGAAAGGTGTAAAGTTGTATAAATAATCGTGAAAAATGGAAGGAAACGAGCGGTGGCAAGTCTTCCGGACAAAGAACTTCAATTTCTATACGTAGTCGCGGTGCACGGTGCATGAAGTAGATGTTCAGGCGCGAATAAGTTCGTAACTTTATTACAATACCAGTCCTAAACGATGCGGTTCTGTCGCCGTTAAATAACAAGCCCAGTCATTTTCATTTTAAGTTGATATTACGTATTAGATCCGCGTTAATTAAAAACGATTATCATTGATCTTATTGTTCCGTATTCCTCGGAAAAGTAGGGCACAGTTGAACGGCGCTTTGTAAACCGCTGAAAGAGTATATGCACATTCAGACTGAATCGTTACTTGTACGGACAATTCTCGCAATGAAACTCGAATGGAACGCGGAGTGATTTTACAGAGCGGTTAATTACGCGTGCACAGGATCGCCGAATTAATTTCAGATGTCTCTCACCTGTCATGTCACAGCGCCCCCGTAGGTGGTCCTTTTGCTTTGTACTAAAGCGTCTGATGACAATACATGTATACCCATTTAGTTGCTCGTCGTTCTGAGACTCTGTTGGCTCCTATTACGCTTAATCCAAAGGAGACGTTGCGATACCAACTGCGGTCTCACGGTTCGCTCGTGTGGAGATGCCTGGCCCCCCAGCTCACCATAATTCACGAGCATCGGTTGTGCAGCAATTATAGCTGCGTTAGTTTCATCTGCTGGTCGCTGCATAGTTGTTCCTCGGATCAGATTAATCGTTGACTGCAATACGGAAGATTTAATCGGACTTGTATCGGTTAATATATTTGTGAAAACTTTTTGCCGGATTTGTCCTCTTTGGGCATTCTTCTCAAAGTGTTGTCAATAATCTTCTATTCTAATATATAATACATGCATAGGAATTGTTAATAAAAACTGTGCTTCAAAAGGTATGTCATATTATTATTATTATCTAATGTTGGATAGAATGCTACCGACATTAATAATAATTTATCTATAGCAACGTGTTATACGTAGCGTTATTTTAATACGGTCAAGACATGATTACAAGTATCCCCCTAGACTAACACCGAGCCGTTTGTGATACATGCTTGATTTAATGTTTGAGCATGGTAAGGATCTCGCACCTGCACTACAACTCCACTGCTGTATCGCTGCTGCCTTCTGTACAAATTGCTCTCGGGGTGCATGTAAATGATAGCGACGTAACAGGGGTAAATCCTAAGTGTCGACACTGGGGATAATGACGGGTATCTTATTCATTTGCACTCAGGACTCGGCACAGTTGCACTCTGTATCCGTCAACAAGCGTACTAAATAAGATATGAAAAAACTGAGGCACGAAAAAAATTACAACTCGCCTACTTTTAGTTTCTGTTCCTACTATATTCTTCGTTTTTCACCACTTACGCGTTTAATGCTGGCTTATTTCATGCGCATCTAATTTCGCAGTACCGTAATTGCACGATAGGTGTATTTGCTCCAAGTAAAGTGGTTTTTTCATTTAACAAATAGGAATAAATAACCGCGCGGCTCCGTAACCATTCATTCGTTGCTTACGGCACTATAAAATACGCGATCTTAACGCGTTTACATTGCAGCGGTGGTCATCCGTTGCCAAACAAATTGTACAAGGGTTGAAGGGTGGCAGTAACGAAGGGGACTGGAGAATATCGTCCTAAAGTGCCGTGGATGCAATTTGCCAGCCACGAGGCTCCCGTGCGCTATTTACTTCGAAACAATTTAGGTTCTGGCCACTGTGGCGCAGTTCGTATACGTCACTGTCAGACCAGTGCCATACTGCACCCAGCTACCTATGGTCCTGAGAAATCTTTGCCCCAGCGCGTTCTTTTTCACGTCATATTCGTGACCTCTTTCTCCTAGGTGCACAGTTCCTTCCGTGGAACTTGCTTCTCAGGTTTAATGTATTTATAAGTTGAAGATATGTCTTCGTGAATTTTCCGCATTTTTCTGTGCATGGCTTGTAAACGTCATTTAAATGACTGTTAATTGATTTTACCGTCACCATATATTTCAAATAAATTTGAAACGCTGGAATTCGTAATATTTCTTGATACAGATTGTGATTGATAACGTTACGGGGTTGCCTTCACGGAACTACTCTATGCTTTACAACTTCGCCATTTTTATTTCTGACTTACGCCCGGGATGTAAGCTGACTCATTTATGAGGGAAAAGAGAACGTCTGGGCAAGATATCTGACTGGCCGCGCAACCAGCAACTGCCGGGAAATCGATTTTATCTTACGGGGCCTTTAAATATCGTTTCGCTTCTTCCGTTATTTCTGCGTGTCTTCAAGAGATTCTCGCCGTGTTAAAGATCTCTTGGTGAAAATAAGGTTGGTGAAGTGGAAGGAATAGCTTCTGGGTAGAAATTCAAGGTAGAAGACATTTAAAGCTCTTTTTAGAGATATCTATTAACGTATATTAATAGCGTGAGAATATTATGAGAGAATATTTCGAAGGTATTTATCTGGGAAATAGGAACGATGCAATTTTTACTCTTTATTGCCGTATTGAATTTTTGATTGGCACAATCAGCCTCCGTAGCTATTTATAATAACATGACAGCTTATTATTTCCAATTTCGATGGAAACGTATTCATTGGACTAATAGAATTCAAGTAAATAGTGAACTTCCAGCTCGATTTTATTTCGAAAAATATTGTGACAAATTTTTTGGTTGTTGGTATATCACGAAAGACGGATGGCGTCCAGGCAGGTGATCAAGTAGATAATTTTTCATGAATTGTTCTGGCCGTCGAATGTGAAAGGGTTGATCGTTATCCGGGCATATGCATCACGATGAAACCCAATGTATCGACGGAGCTTCCGACGTACATTCACGAACCACGTAAAGGGGAGAGAAAAAGCAACGATTCGTTCAATGTATTGATCAGAGTTCTGAAAATTATAAATCAAACACTGAAGCACCTGTTCGCGGGATGCCTGCCACTCAGTTAATAATTGTAACGTTTGATGAAATCTCCGTTTTATATTCGAAGAATAGTATGCAAAAAAACTTTGATGTCGCTCCAACTCGCGAATATAATATCAATTGTTTACAAATAAACTCCATTCTTATGGAAAAAATAAGAGGATATACAGTAAAAGCACGCATTTCGTTGTTTCAATTGCAGACGCAAAATGTAAATAAATATTTAACATTCATCCGCGATTACAATTTTGTTTGTACAACAAGCTCTATCACTAATCGACGACACGTTCATTCATCGCTTAATCAAACACACATGTATTTAGAAACAGATTTGCTGATATACCTACCTTTTCAATCGATTACAACTTCCCATTCGGTGACGCTTGAAATCTATGCTAATTCGTGGAGATAAATATTTGCTTTGGCGGCTACATATGCCGAGTCCACCTCGAAACTCGTGATCGTATAATAGAGTCGGCTGATTTATGTCGGATGCTTGATACATTAAGAACAAACCGTACGCCTGGAAATAGAGTAGATATTAGACTTTGTGGCTACACTTCATACAACTTACTAAACTGAATGAGAAATAAATAAAACTACCAGTGCATATTCTTTTTCGACAGATGTTCCATAATTTTTGAAAACTTATTTGACGAGAATAAAAATCAAGCCTGTAATTTTTTATTCCGCTCATTTAATTAATGTCAAATCGATACACAATTATTATACAGAATATTGATGCAATAAACATGTCTAGTAAGTAATAGACGAAATATTTTTCGTCACCGTCCAGAACGTTTATGGAGACCAGTTAGAAAAGACTTTGCAGGTTCTGCATTCGACTTCATCACATTCACTGGCTGGCTTGGGTCACCCTCCGACCTCTTCTCGTCTGCACAGCTAGCCGTATAGATCGCTGTATTCATTATTCCGGCGTTAAATCGTTTGTGAATAATGGCCATCATGAATCTTTTCTCGCCTGGCATAGTTGCACCCGGGAACACGTGTGGCACGTTAGTCGTAGAGCCTGCAGCATCATCGAGGATGCGTAAGGGGCTATTGTAGTGTCTGGGAGAATATCATAGCCAAAATAAAAATCTGTACGAACCAAAAACAACGGTATACTCTCCTCTTAAACTTGATATTAAAAATGAAACGCGACAAAATACCTACATTGTCAAAATAAGCAAAGCGACAATTTTATACTTAATATTTTTATACTACTTAACAAAAAACATAATTACTCGGTTGCTTTATTTTTTAATTGAACCACATCAATTCAAAGTATATTTTAAGACTACGCCGCAACTATATTTTTGTCGCGTTACTTTTAACGATGCCGTATGTAATACCTTGGGTCGTTTTTGGCATCGACGCGGGGAATCTAGAAATGTCATGCAACTGTTTTATCGCCAAGGGTGGAGCAGTGAATTGTGATACGGCGAAAGATATAATCGCGGATGTTCCGCAAAAGTCACGTGATTACATCCGCGAGGAATCGAAAGTTTTCTTCTTTGGAACGCCCGAGGCATGTGCGTGAAACTGACACGAATAGTCGGCCCCATTGTTATCCGAGTCCTTTGTAGTGGATACAAAAGGCAACCAGATAAAGTACTCGATATATTTGGCTCGTACAATCCAAATCAAGAGGGAAAAGTAAGGATTATCGCGAGCACCGATTCACGGTTGGATTAATTGTCTTCGTGCAGTTACCTTGCACGGTCCCACCGATTTAGAAAACGTTTGCGTCGGACAGTGTTAGTTATTTTCGATATAATCGTCACGATGTTGGAATAAGAGGAAGGAACGCAGTGGAAAGAAAAATATTCATGTCACGAAAATAATATTTTCGTTATGCTTGTGTTTCACCCAAAAATAAGGGCAAATTTTGTAAATGATTCTGGATGTTACAAAAGGCCGCGAACAGAAATGAAAATGTTCAAATAAATTGCAGACCTACAAAAGTCCTTTGGGAGATGAAAAAAATAAATGGAATACGAGGTACGGTAATTTAGACGCGTTCGAAGCTCTGACGTACTATTTCGCGTATCTATTTCTCGCCACATATAAAGATAAATGTTTATAAACAGTGCCAGGTTTTACTACAATGATGAGTAAACAGTGAATCACGATACAGGAACAAAAGCTAATAATCAATGATGTAAATAGTACACGTAAACTGAATCTAGTCGAACCTGAAACGATAATCAGACAGCATACCAGAAATTCTGACATAGCATCTAATATCTATGGGCTTTCCTATCTGGCAGATACTTCGGTCATAAATTCGACAGAATAGGGTGCTGCTATATCGCACAGATACGGCCTGGAAAGCCTTCAACCCAAGACTCCAGCTACTGATCTCATAAGCCCTTGAGGCTGCCACGTTCGCCAAGTTCTTCCCTAGATACGTTTCCGTCCGTTATATTCGTCGCTAATCCCCTTTAATTGTTGATCTGCGCAACAAAAAGATCTAAGCACAGAATCCTGCGTGCACCTAATCTATTACCGTTACCAATCGAAAGTTTGCCGACCTTTCTATGTTCTTTCGATTACAAAAACAAGTGAAAAGAAGAAAAAGCGTACCGCGTCCAATTTAACCTTTCGCGCGAGGTTCCTCCCTTTATTCCGGATATTTTCCACTTGCCAGAAGTTGGTCGCGGGCCAGAGAGATGGAAATTACGTACTTGCGACATCCGTCATACACTGCGATTGGCTGGGACAAAGAATGCGGCGACCTAGAGTCCTTTCATTCCAGCTTCCTTCTCGGCCGCTCTTCTTTTCCAGTTTTCTTGGTTTAATCTGTGACCGACACGACCCGCGCGCATGCCAGCAGAACCAAGGAAAGATGGCAATGCGGATGAACAGCTCGCTCTCATACGTCGAATCTGGCATCTTGCGGTTTACTTTTCTTCGGTGCGACGGCCAACACTTGGCACCGAATCTCCGTGTTTGCTACACGTAAATATTTTATACCTTCGAACAATTCCCGATTAACTCTATTGCGCGAGATTGCCGTTGCGTTGCCAAGCGTCAGAACTTAGACTCTCGTTTCTCGATTTAGGGAGGATCTGTACGAAGATCTTATGGAAACTGAATACTTGAGATATGATTCGGGAAATTTGCACTAATGTTTCTCTATCGGGGTGTAGGTTCGCTCACGCAAGGACATTGATTTGCTATACAATTAATTATCTATTCTAGTACGGTTAATCGCACGTCGCAATTATTTATATTTCTCATGTAGATAGAATTAATACCGTCTACGATTGAAAATAAGGATGATACAAGACGGGGGTATGCAGCCCCGTTTCCTATATTTAATTACGAATTCTTCGTATTACGAGAATATCTGTTTTCCTTATTGTTTGTATATTTCGCTGGACGACTAGCTCGGGGGCATTGTTTCCAAGATATTTCCTCGAAAATGTGCTTCGAAAAAAGAACGACGCACACCGCATTTTCCGCTCATCTTGCCTCATTTCTAACCGCTTTTTCGAGGCCCCAATCCCCCAGTCTCGTTCCCATTTTAGAGCATCTCGTTTCCCGTCATCCACCTTGCCTCAGTGTATTTCACCTCTTCCACGAACCTCTCGAGGTAGATACTTTTACCTAATCTGGAGTGTGGATCGATGAAGGGACGGAGCTTTACCGATGGGCCTCGAGTCCGACCATCAAGGATTTCATTCAAAGATTTCAACGACTTCAACCGCCGACCGAAATGTTACACGAAAGCTACCTGAAAATGGCGACAAGAGTGGAACGTCGAAAGGATTCGAAAGCGTCCCGCCGGATAAAGACACTGCTTCCTCGAGCTTTACCGGCGCAAAGAAAGATTTGTGGCGTGCACGGGGAAAAGGAGTAAGTCGACAGAACTCGAGTGGTAAGAGTAAGAGCGCGCTGGAAGAAAGAATTGGAGAAAGAGTGCGGCGAGAATAAGGGGAAAGAACTGCTAGAGATAATCAGCTGAAGGTGCGGCGCGGTTTATGAAAATTACGGGGCGAGTTGGAAATAAAGTTGGCGCTCTACTTTCGAATTTAACTTTCGGAAATATAATGTAAACCTTCTCGGGGATGTTGAAGCGATTCCATCTTTTGTACTTTTGAGCGGCGAGGAGTATCGAGAACGAGAAAACCGGAGAAACGACGAGGAACATCGAGTGAGGGGTTGAGGTAGATTGGTTCGTCGAGAAAACGGTATCGGTACTGGCGCAGGGCGATTCTGGTAGCGCTGAAAAATTCAGGGCCTCCGAGCAGAATCTGCACGGCTGGGTTATAAACGTGCGGCGAAAAAATATTGTTCTTCTTTTATGCGTCGAGCTCGGCCAATACGTGAAGAAATATAAAAATAAAATCTTGTTACAGGAGCGGCTAATAGACCACCGTTCGCGTTTTATTAGAAGCGTGTATTGTTTTCAAGGAAATAATTGACGAGAGGTATCCGGTTGAAAATTTATTCGACATACGTATTGCGTTGTATCGTTTTATCGGGATGTTGTGCCCTAAAATGAAACTTCATGGCAATCGATCGAGTTACGAAAGAAAAAGGGACTGGAAAAAGGGGATGGAAAAAATGGTATGGACGACGCAGGAAGGTATCGAAGAACAATTTATGGGACACGAATCGTTTAAAATCCTAAGGGTGCAGTCTCAGCACCTCTTGGAAACCGTTCCGACGTTATGGTATGTCCATATTTTATCACACGTCCTATTTGCTGAAAATAAAACCTTAGACTTATACCGGTTGAAAGCACACGTATGCATACAAACGCAGCCGGAAACATTTTCACGTGTACCTAAGTTATATCATGCAGAAACCACTGATTACTGTAAATGCTATTCACTTGCTTTCAAGCTATTTAACTCTGTTATTCAATTATTTTCTATGCAGACACGAGCTTTGATTCATTAAAGAAACGGTCGTGATTTTATTCTCGCGAATAACTTCATTCTTCTACATCGCTGACAAATATTCAAATTCAGCTTTCACACAGAAGCTGCTACTGTTTCGTGGTCCACGATTTTACTCAGAAATTCATTCATTACGCTTTTTTCCAACCAAGAGTAAATTATTGTAAATACATTAAATATCTTATTTATACAAAGAAGAATTCCATTGGAGCAGGTACTGAAAGTGTAATTGATCGTCAAGGGCAATCAGAGAAAAGTTAGGTGAATCTCGAAAACTTCGTCATTCTTTTGCGATTCAGGAGCGAGGAAATGTCTGCGGTAGCCACAAGTGTAACGAAACTTAAGGTACCACTTTGCTCGACGTTTCGCCACGATGTCAAGAGAATTTTCTCCGCGGCGAGTTACACGCCGAGCATACGAATTCCATGGTTTATAAAAAATTCATGCCGCCCTGTTTTAGAAGTTCGTGTCGAGAATAACGGAAAGTTTTTCGCGCTCGGTCGTACAAATGTGCGAAAAAATGTATTCGGCGCTGCTTTTATTTCGTCGCAGCGTCTCCTCTACTCTCGTTTTCACGGCAAGGTTTTTGAAAACTTTTCCGTGTAATTGACGTACTTCTTGGGCGAAACGAAGAATTCTTCGGCGGATTTCACACAATCACGTGTGTACTCGTGGAATCTTGGTGAGAATTTTAGGAGAACGAGATTAAACGCCACCACTATACCACGCCCGAGATTCACTCATTAATTGTCCAGACGCATTATCGATGATTCTTCAACCGAGTGTGGTCCGCGAAATTGTCCGCAAACCGATTTGCACATTAACGAGCTTCCCTGATAACTCGGAACACGTCACGATTCCACTCGATAAGCTTGTAATGATACCTTCATCCATTCCGCGTTATCTTTCATAATGGCTTCTATCTTCCACGCCATCGTCGATTTTTTTTTAATGCACACTAATGGGTTGGACTCCATTAAGGTAGATTAAATTTTTCAATGAAATCGGGAACTTCGAAAGTCATTCTATTGTCCTTTCATATTGTTCCAATTGTATTTCGACAGTGCATTCAGGAAATCGCTTCTAAGACGAGCGAAACGAAGGAAACATTTTAGACGGCGCCGTGTTTTGATCGTTGTCCCCTTTTCGACCGTGATTAAATGTAGCCTTCGCCGGCGATTAAGATACGAGAATCCTCGAAATTCAATGGAGCTTTTACCGCACATTTGATACACGTTTGAAAAGCGTGGAACGTTCCCCGTTCGAGTAGCAGCGATAAGAGTGTCGAACTGATTCGTTCCTTGTCTGACGTATCTTAAGGTAGGTCGGAAGGAATGTTCAATTAGAGTCTGTTCACGATTATGATTCTGTATAATTTGTCTGCGTTCACTGCCATTATTTCATTATTTTATACGTATACGTATGAAGTCACTATTTTACTGACCCGTCTGACTAATAACTGGTCTTTACTACTTCAGGATATATCTCGACAGTCTTATTTGTAATATAATGTAGTTTCCTGTGATGCATATCACTATTCATTTATTTTTCTACTCAAAGGGTTTACGCTGCATTGTTGAAATAGAGACACTTAGGTACTCGGGAAGAAGAATTTTCTCGCGCTGGAATAAAGTTGAACGATTTTATGGCAACCGTGTACACAAACAGGTCGCGAATTCGCTTTATCACACCTAGCTGAATTCTCTCTGGGGAAGATTCGGCTAGATTTCTACAGGGAGATAAATAAGTTCGCGAACCGAAACCCGGAGGGGAATGACGTTTTGTCGCTGGCGAATAAACCGAAGTAAACCAGTCACGTTTTTTTTTTTATTTTTATAGTATACCACCGCCACCTTTGACTTCTTACTGCCTTATTCATTATTCTTATCTCGTCCAGATACTGTCTGCTTTTCTATGATGGTCACTGCCTTTGTATCATTTATCTCCCGAATTGTTCCTTTTTGTGCCCTTTCTGATGATTCTCTGACGAAAGTGTTAAGGAAATTTATGTTTGCTCAGCTACTCGGAATTCCTTTCACGTATCTCTGTGTTTTCTTCTCTATTCTATTTCTCCGGCAGTGTTTTCACCTGTGCTCGAAATTTTTATCAATTTAATCCCCAAGGACTGTTGAGCTTTCAATACTAGTGATGTCGAGTTCTACGATCACAATGAATTATCGTAAGTTGTTAATAGTTTTGATAAGAGATGTGCATCCGCAAAAAGGCGAACGTCGCGAAACCGCGTCATGAGACGGCAGGGAATACCTCGTGTTATCGTATACGTTCTTTTTGAAATATGGACACGGAGTAGCCACGCTCGATGAATAGAGTGGAGTAGTCTCATGGCCCGAGGGCTTCGAGTGATTTCGTAGCCGTTGCAAAAGTTTAATGTATTTATGCGGTGTACAGAGCCCACCAGAAATGTGAACATCCGCCGTGCTATAGAAACAACTCGCTTGAAATGCATACTCTACTTATATAATTCGTAATCGCTCACGACCCAAAATTTATCTCCACATTTTTGAAGTTTCAAAAAAAAAGGGAATATTATTGAAGGGCAAGTGCCCTTAGCGTAATTGTACACAGGAGGAACGACAAACTCGTGGCATTATATTCTTCCCCCAAATCTTCTCACCTTTCAACATATTGTTTTCCCTCGCAGTAAACTAGCTATAGGTTGGCGAACAGGTATAAAGAACATTGTATTGCCGTAGAATTACCGTCTGTTAACCGAGCACTCGAGAGTTCCAGACACAAGCAAAGCTCTCGAGATGCAAGTGGCGAACCGTGGAGTCTCTTCAGACTCCATCCAGCAGAGATCCACGTTGCTTTCATCGGTTCAGAGCTCGTTAAAGTCGCCGAACCTTTCCGTCTCGCTGTCGTATCAGTCCGGTTAGGTTGTTTCCGCGAACGCTGTCATTTTTGAGAAACCTTACGACCGGCTGCCAAGCTATTTCCTAAGCGTACTCACGCCATTGGCAACGGTGCCTCTCTTCGCAATCCGGGGAAACTGGATTGCAAACAGAGGGAACGGAAATGAAATTTGTTGCCGCTGCGAATTGTCTCTGGCTCGAATACAGACACATGTCCGAATTTACCTGACGCGAAAACATCGTTTCGACAATTTTCGAATATTCTTCAAGCAGAAAAGGAGTATGCTGTCCCTTTACGTGACTCGAAGTTAGATTTTTTTCTGAATTTACATAAGCATTTTATTTCCTTCGCGGAAAAAGGAATTCTCCCAAACAATGGGTGTACGATGGGTTCATTCACGAAATGCATGGAAGGGAGATGCAATTATTCGTTTATCATTAATTGAACAGAGCGAGACAATACCGCGTATTTATCTATAGAATATAAGCCGACAAATCCCCCCCATCATTGTACTACCATCCTCTTCATGTTGCAATTGCTACAAACAGTTTGCTCGTCGAAACCGTATCACTGGCAAAGTTATTGTTGATTTAATGACCTCCTCAACTACCAGCGCCATTTGTTTGTCTTGATTTTCACGTGAAAATGTAACTGCACCGCATTTATTCCCGGTAAGCGTGGATTTGGAGAACGCGGGGCGGGTTACAGATTTACCTGCCACTTGTCGCGTTTTTCAAAGCTTTGCTACATCGATCGTGCGTAATTCCTGTCAAATGTGTTTCGGTTCATTCTATAGAATATCGTGTGCGATACTTGGGAAACTGAACGGAGCAAGAACTATTTGATGCGGGGCACCATTTACCTGAAACAATGGCTGGGAAATGTACGTGGGTGATAAGTAAAATAGTACGCGGTGAATGAGACGCATGCCCATGAACTGCAATTATAGCATTTAATGGATTAACGTTTAATTGGCATAGATCGGGAGCCTGTGTAATCGCCCTGGAATCGGAGTCTATTAATCTATTGATGATCGTTACGTTAATATTCCAGCGTACGATATTGTTAAGTATTGTCAGCGCAACTGTATTATAAAATCAGGCGTTTTACATTCAGTTACTTATAACACGGTATAAATCCGCTTGCCTCGCGTCTTGTTTACAAACGTAAAAGTACTCATCGCACTATACAAAAACAGTAGCGTGAAAATTGAAACCTACAAAAAGCGCAAAGCAGACGCTTTTTCTTCGCATCTCCATCGTCCTCGCGCTCGTGTAGTTTCTGCGAAAATTGCACCAGAATACCGATAACATCGAGCTCTCGGCACCGTTTTCTATGGAAATCCCAAAATCAGTCAACACTGTGAGAATGGAGGGTAAAAAAGCAACGCGGAAACTAGAATGAAATCAGACAATTGGGATCCTTTTAAAGCATACATATTTTCGTATAGACAATCCCATGCGCGTAATGTTTAAAAAAATTTAAGGGATCAAAGGATTTTCGTCATGGTGGAAATTTACCTTTCGAAGAATTTTCACAATCTTATAGAGGAAAGGATGCCCGCGATCGAATTCTGCGGAAAAATCTTCAGGGTATCAGGCGTATTTCATTTTTACATTCTACGGTATAGTCGGAGAAAGGTGCACGCGAGGAGAAAGTCCAAGGAGGCAAAATAAGAAGAAATGTTAGGATAGCTAAAGGAATATTCCCACAGGCACGGTAACGTGTTCTTCGACCGCTTTTCGCTAGGGTAATCATATATGTGCAGAGGGCACAGGATCGACGTGGCGCAGCTGAGTCGCTGGAGTTCAGTTGTTTAAAAACCTAATTTTGTTTTCCACACTTTCGAAGTTCTATAAAATTATTGCCACGTATTCAACAGCGACGAATAAAGAACTCGCCTCGCGTAACCATTTTTTTTAGCTTTTACGTAAAAGTATAAAAATTTTATTCCCTTATTATACTTCTTCTTGAATTCTGACTGGTAGTAATCTTAAGGAAGAATATCTTTAAACAATGAATAATTCATTATTTTTTTTCACGATTGTTAAAAGGTTTCATTAGAGATGAGGTGAAATATGGGTGAAGTAAAAAATATTCTTCTTCATTTAAACGAGTAACTTAGTTTGCGAAAACAACGAGAACTGGGTCAGTAGATGCGAAAGGAAATAAAGGCTGGAAATTGATGCCGGTGTACCTGAAGAAAGACATAGAGACGTAAGGGCGCTGTGGGACTGCCAAGCAATCCCTTGCGAGTCTTCGCTTCTACTTGCTCCCTGCAACTTCATTTCATTCGTATAAATATTCAAGCGAAGCGTACCACATGCACATCTGCGTTTCCCTTCATTTTTCCCATTCGTAAAAATAACGCAGTTACAAATATTAAATGTATTTATTTTAACGCGTTTTTCTCGAAAAGGGCCAAGCAGGCTTCTGTTGACAGAAATATATTTAAAACAAAGCAACAACAAACGAGCTAAAAATTAAGCCCCTTGGAACAAAGTGAATCATCGATTCGGTAGAATAAATCTCTTATTCTCAGATGCAAACGCCCCGATAGGATTGGCGGCATTTTTTGCTCGATGTCCTTTATCAGACGAAACAAAAGGTATCTGTACATTCCCCTGTGTTCTACGCGGAACGAGAAACTGATACCCCCGGTAACACGCTATGCATTTCGATTAATTCGTGGTTTTTATTAGACGTATGCTTCGACGATGGAACACAGGTTTTTGTAGGATTGTTTTTTGTTCCGATTGTGCCGCGTAAAGCGGTCGTGGAGAGACAGAATGCGTTTCCCCTATCGGAAACGTTCTATCGCAATGCAACACTGAGCACAGTTAACCACGAGTATCATTGATCCAAGGGAAGCAGTACAGGCTGTTTCAAAGGGGCCGTGGAAGTACAGCGTGCAGCGCGAGAATTTAGGTTACAGAGCTGGCGGTTCGTCCCCCTTCCTATATCCGGTTCCATTGACTATCCGCGACTTGGCGACCAACCAATTCCGGCGTTTTCGTGACATACTACTAGCCTACATTTTGTCCGGTCGATGGTACGGTGCATCGAACTTTTGTGCCGTAGGACGTCCCGATGGTCGAGCGAATCCTTTTGTTTAAATATTTCAATGAACTTTACCGTGGAACGTACGAAGGAACTCTTTGAAACTTCCCTCGGCGGTACCTTTTTCGCCCGATATCTTTCCATTTCCATCACGCTCGACGTGCTGACTGCTCGTAAAATTTTATTAGTCGACCTACGTTCGTTTTTTTTCCTCGACGGGTATCTCGGCGAAATAATGTTCGTCCTAGCGTCGAAAGAAGAACACGGTTCGACGGGACGATGGAACTCGGAGCTGCGGTGAAAAAATTACTTCCATTCGAAATTCGATTTCTCTCCAATGAACCGATGTTCCCAACTTTCCGTTCTCGTTTTTTCTTTCCTCTATACTCGCCTTTGGATTACATACGCCTGTGTAACGCGAGCATCATCTCGCATGGAAATGAGCAAACGTTAGCGTGCCAACGCAACGGATGGAACAGAAACGATTCTGTCGAGTGCCAGCGCGAGTGCTGTGCGCGCGATCTTCTGATTTTTACAGCCGATCAAACTCGTCGCTGTACAGAGCGGCTCGAGAAGGAAAACACGGGGGGATGGGGAATCTCTGTTTGTAAGTGGAAAGGCGATCCTCCTCGAGGTTCGTTGAATTTTAAGGGTCCACACCAGTTCGCGAACGAGGAAGAGGCAAGGCTTCAGGGAGAAACTTTGTCGATTGCCTCGGCGCGAAGGGTTATTGCATTGCAAAATTGTTTTCGGAACTTCTTTATTGACTGAAAGTTGGAGGCATTCCATTATTGCAGCTCGTATGCATAATTTTTCTTTGCACCTCGCACTCGCGTGTCTGGCGAGCTCCGCAGGATTGCGGTGCGTTCGTGAAACGAATCTGTGCACGAGTTTTTTGGGACAAATGTTTGTATACCTTTGTAGAATCAGGAAATTCAATTTTTGCGGGATAATGCGTGTCTCGTAATCATTCAGATGTTTTATCGCCAATTGCGTACCTACCCTGCTTTGCACGCGCTGCCCGATGTGCTATTAAAATTAAACGGCGTCGCTAAGTAAATCTATTTGCGTTCGACTGCAACGAAACGGCAATAATTATCTGTCGACGGCCTGTGCATGCTTTTCTGTTGTAGCTCGCACCAAGATCCACGTCGGGGTAAATTAAACCGCCGTGTCGGGTCTAGACGAGCGAAACGAATGGTTCTGCTGCTTCGCTTTTGGCACGACAATCGACATCACGCTTTTTCATCGATTCCGACCGGACGGTCGGTAATCGATGCGAACAATGCGTGAAAGTTCATTTACGAAATGACGGTCAACGATCGAGATACTGGCTGGGCGTATTGGTGAAGATTGTAATTAAACCGATAACAGTGTCTACGTACGATAAAGAGGTGGAAGAAAAATATTTAAACAATGATGTTCACCGAGGAGGCTTGAATTATTCATTAATATCGTAATGTTCAATGGACTGGAATTTGTAGACACGGGTAATTCGTTTCACGTCATCAAATATAGGAGTTATAACTATGTAGTATCTGTTAAGGGGATTCGGAACAAAGGGTTAATAGTGTAATAGATTATGTGCAGTTGTGCACAGCTTTAAAGCGATTAGGTGATCCGAAATGAACGTAGAGATAATCTGTGTATCGGATTGTTATTGAATTAATACATCAATTGCGCATACATATATAACTTTGTCTACAACTCAATGTTTATCGTTTATATGTTCGCGAAATAAAAATTCCAATTCCGTACGAACCAAATATTTGTATTAGCAGAAAAACAATTCGACGTTCGCTGACTGATCTGTTTATCGACTACGAATAATTGTTCTGCGAGTGTTTCTGGTGGCATCAGACATCTTCAGTTTACTATATTGTCGAGGCAAAAAACACAAACAAAAGAAAAAAACGAATTGCGTTCGAAAACGCAGTCGTTTCTATACTTTTGTGGCCCATTTTCCTTCACTCTAGATTTCGATTATTATACTCCAAGGGAGACATTAATTCTGTTCCTACATTCAAGCACGTTTACACAAAAGATATCCACTTTTGATTGGCCGATTGATTGAATATAATCCACAAAAGAAATGAATGCATTATTAAAGGTTGTCGAATAGACGCGCTGGCATCTTGTTCCCTGTCAAGCATGCCCAACTTCCACTCCCTTGAATATTCCGTCTCAGTCTCAAACGATAATCGCCCTTTTACGTCGTGTTTTTTCTATTACGTTCACTAACATGGGGAACAAGAGGAAAAAAAAATAGTCACAAAAGAAGTTCGCGCAAGGATAACGGGAAGGAAAAATTCATATGAATATTTCATGCAACGGGTAGACAGCGGCAAGGCCATTAAAAGCCCAATGCATCTTCTCGATCTCGAAATGGACATTACATTAATTGTAATAATTCCTACGATCCTTTATCCTGCAAGAAATTCACGCGGCAATCGGCTTATCGTAAATTTGAATCATGTTAGACACAATAACTTATCAACACGGGTCAGAGAGTAAAGTCTGTTCTGTGCTCATTATACAGCGGTAGTTGCAGGAGAGAGTTATTGGCTCGCTTTGCCCTCTGATCCCAGCACATGCAGTAATGAATTTAAAATGATAGCCTGGAGGAGATTTCCGACATGTTTGCGATAAGCGAAGAATTTATTAGGAAATGACGGTGGCGTTTCGGTAATCAATGCGCCTCGTTAATGTTCGGTTCATTCTCACGGCAATGTGACACTTCACAATGTTGTATAATATGTTTCAACTTGTGCCACTGTTATGCTATACAAAAAAATGATTTATTTTATAATAGCTACGTTACTCATATTTTCTTGCTTCTTACTGCAAGCAATTCATAATTTTGACTATTATAGTTTTCCGTTAAATGATTCACGATTGACTATGGATTCTTTTCAAACCTAATATCGGCAATATTTGTTGCCAAAATTTCACCGCGATATGTATACCAGTGAAATTTAGTAGAAAGGAGAAAAATACATCGTAAATTCTTTGCCGATGCTCCAACATTTATAAGGTCATCAACGGGAATCATCGTACAATGACCCGGACGAGATAAGGCGGTATCCAATTTTGAACAGTGCCATCATGGGACCGTGGCACCTTTAACGTTGTCGGCGTAGCCAGCGCGACTGAAATATCGTCTTGTAAAATATGAAACTGGCCGAGTTCCATCGTCGACTTTACGCCAGCATATGTCCGCCCCAAAGAGAAATAGCTACATAGTTCCTCGGTTAAGGGAAGAATAGGAGGCAAAAGAACAACAGGCATCGCGACCTTTTCTTCTACTATCCAGGCCTTCGTTCGTCGTTTCTGGATTTACTAGAAAATTCTTTCAGATGCGCTTTCATCGATAGCAATGGAATGCCTGCTGGATTGGAACGATATCTGTAGAAATGTTTTTGTGCAGAATACAACTATAAAATAATAGCTCGGCTTTATCGATATCAATATCACAGTCGACATTACATTTATTTAAAAAGCGAAATATTGCATATTAAATACAGCAGTTCGAAATAATGAGTATCACAAGTTGCATATATATATGTACAGTCTTAAAAAATAATTAATCAATTCGACAATTGACGATGAATTACGTCAAGGGATGACAAATGAATTTTGTTTACGATACTTTTGCACTTGATTTGCACACGCCAGCACCTTTTCACGCTTCTTATCTTTTCCTTCACTGTTCCCCATCAATTGTCCTTGAATTTCCTGCAACGACAGTCCTTTCGTCTCAGGAACAAAGAATATCGTAAACGGCACAGCCGTGGCTATTAACAATCCGTAAAACAGAAATAAGTATCGCTCAGACAGGGCTTCGAGCATTGGCAAATAAGTTGCAGTGGAGATAAAAGAGGCTGTGCCAGACATGCTGGTGGTGAAACACGCAGCGATGCATTTTAGATGCGGCGGGAATACCTCGCCCAATATTGCCGATGGAACAGGGAGGGCACCTATAAAGACTGTCATGTAGAAGCTACACATCCCGACGATTGACAACGCCTCCACCGTCTTCGGTTCGAAGCCGAAATACAGAAGATGAAACTCGGCTGTCACCAGAACCAAGGACAACGTAATCCCGGTGCAAGACGTTATCATCAGAACTTTTCTTCCAAATCTGTCCATCAGAAACATAGACAGCACCGAACCAACGATTCCAAACGCCATCACTACTATCACCACTTGCGCGGGGGGTATCACACTGATTCTGGCCATTGTTAAAATCGATTCCATGTAGAACACGATACTGTTGATTCCGCACAATTGGTTGTACGTAATAAGGATCACTATTATCGATAGCGTCTTTCGAAAGTGGGCAGTCTTCAACTCCTTCATGGTGTCCAATAACGATTGTTTACTAACACTCTCGATAAACTTCCTTAATGCCATGAATTCCGATTCCACGTCGGAATCTCGATGGTACCAATGAATCGACGCCTTTGCTTTCTCGTGTTGGTTCGTTTTTATCAAATGATGGGGTGATTCTGGTAACCACATGAAAATTATCATCAATGTCAAGCACGAAGCGAAGGCAATCGCAGCCGACATCCTCATAGACAAATACGCTCCCAGGATGCTCATGATGAAATTTCCAATGGGTATTCCACTTGTGCCCAATGCCACGAGCGCCCCTCGATTGCTAGAATCTGCTATCTCTCCTAGATACAGGGAATAACAGCCGTAGGTCATCCCGATGTGAAAACCACCGAGAAATCTTGCGACGTACAACCACTCGACGCTAGTTGCTAGGAGGATGAAGAGCCAGGATAACGCCACTGGCACACAGTTGATCAGAATTGCTGTTTTACTTCCGAAATAATTGATGCACATGGCACCCCCGATAGCACCCAACGGTCGACCGATGTTCAGTAACGACACCACCCACGATATTTCCGACATTGTAACCGGAAACAGAGATTCGGCGGAAGTTAAGTGAAGGATGTACGGCGAGGACCAGGCTCCCATAAAACCCAATTGAGCCACCAGCAATAAAACTGTGAACAAATGATTGGAAATCGTGAAATGAAATTTCGTACATTAATTTTTCGCGAATACTATTTGAAAGTTAAGAAATGGTCAAGGATTAAAGGGGAAGAGGAAAATTAATTTGGGTTAAGTTTGAATAAATCATTCGTTTACTTCCGAATCCTGCTATCCATTGTGGCCAGGTGACTTTCTTCAATGTTTTATTACTTTCTTCGGTCATGACGGACCCTCTCTATGTACCGCACGATAGTGAAGTGTTTTTCTTGGATCAAAATTGCCTGTAGAAATTATGAGACGCTATATGTACATATTTCGTTCGATGATGATAAGATAAATAATGTATGCGTTTCCGCGTGACGGGGTTAATCAATGAATGAGATCTGCACGAGAATGGTTCTAAGTCATTTTTATGTATCTTGGAAAAAGAAGTGAGAAAATCGCTGACGAGTGGCATCAGGTGCTTTTATATTTGATAGTTAGATCGATTGGAATGTTAATAATGATTACTTTCGCGAATTATACTATTCGACGTTTTTGGACGTATAATAGTTTAACGAACCTCATATTCGAATTGGTGATGCAGTTTCTGTTTCTTAAAGGTAAAAAACAATTGATTTTAAAATCCCACTGTTAGCTCGTACAACGTTTCCTTGTGGTTCCCAATGTGGCTGAGTTCACAAAATATTAGATATTCGCACTATTCGTATCGTGAACACTTGATATGAGAAAAATGAAAGTTTGTACGCTACTTTATATATTGCAAGGCATTTACGGAGTGGGGAAGGATACGCTATACTTTCTGTAGTGTGCAATAAACTCGTGGTACAACTGTCTTCTTATCAGTAATGACATCATATATTTGACGCACGTATAAGTCTACAGTAAATTAAACTAATGAGCCCCCTTGGCGTAAATTCTTATTGTTAGGCCAGTCGCATGTTTACGAAAATAATGTTTTTCGGCGATATCATAGAGAACCATATAATTGAATGAGTAGACTATTTCACACCCTAACGATTTGAAAAAATGTTATTAAAACGATTTCATAGAATTGTAGAAAGTAAGTTATTTATTTGAGTTGTTTAGCATGTTTTATGGTTCATTAACGTTTCATTACTTTGTCGTTTAACTCATAAAGTTTTCACAATGAATATAAAAGATAATTACTTGGAGATAATAAAATATTTACCACAATCAATCAATTGATTTCGACAGATAATTGGTTGCGTGTTAATTATTGTTATCCCTTTTTAATTATGAAAATTTTCACCCGGTAGTGCCAGCAAATTTAAATCCTCTGCTCTTTGTTGATAGTTACTGCTCTTTCCATGATTGCCTGTGATAAGATAAGAGGCACGCAATTTCGTATAAATTGCCCATAGTTATAACAAACCGTAGTCGTTTAATACTTATTATCTATTGCATTTCCGTTATGATATAGTACACGATAGTGCATACAAAATTATATTTCTATCATATTTAACTTGATATAGTACAAATATATTATAAATGTAATTAGCGCACTTACATATAAATACGATATCTAATTTTAACGCTTACAATAATCAAGATCGTGATCTTTCATTTTTTTTTCTACGCGCGAAATGGAATACACTATCGCTGCGTCCTTGCTACCTCCGTGGTCCTTTCTTCTCGTTGGCTGTGTTTAGCCAGCATCTCTTGTATTTCCTGCAGACGTCATATAATTTACAAAATAATATATTAGAAAAGAAGAAAACATGAAACGTGATTGAGCCTTTTGTTAGTTTTGCCAGACATATTCTGCTATTATCAGTATTTGTATATGAAACAGTTTACCATATTTCACTTGTCATTTTATACAAACAGTGGAATAGCAATTTACACGACAGTTTGTGCTATAGAACATCAACATTACCTGCAAGGTCTTTCCTTTCGTTTCTGGTAGAATTATACCCAAACATATCATAGCTCCCGTCATAATTATAGCGTACATCCAGAAAACGTACTCTTCGGACATTAGATCGACCAGCGGCTGATAGGTTCGGCTGGAAATGAACGAAAATAATGCGGACGTGACGCTGGCAGTGAATCCGACGATGCTTTTTAAATCGTCTGGGGAGAGCTCGCTGAGTAGCGTGCTTGGGACCGGTATTAAACCGATGGACATCAACATGAAAAGCATCATCGCGAGAATCGGCAGCCACTCGAGATTTTCGGGATTGAAATCATGGTTTAGCAGCATGAAGTGTAATCCCAGAAGCACCATCGCAATGATTACGCACAAACAGGACACCATCAAGAGAACCTTTCGACCGCATCGATCGATTAGATACACGCTGATCCAGCCGACTGCTATACCTAAAATGTGAACGGGGCATGCTGTATCCATTTTAAACAGTCGAAAGATTGGAAAAAAAATGATTCTGCCTCAGATCAAACTTTTTCCTTAATCTTCTGCTACTTACAAACGAAAGAATACTTCAAGTTTTAAAGATTGTTCGCAATTAAAAAATTTTCTCAGTCGAATAAATAAGAAATGTAGATTAAACATGAAGTTTTAATATTATTCGTTTCGAGATATTCGATTAGTAATATCTTACCAAACGAGTTGCTGATTATGACGACTGTTGATGGTTCCACTGACGTGACCTTCGCTTTTCTAACAATAATTTCCATGTAGAACGTAACAGTGTTTAGTCCACTGAGTTGCATAAAGATGAACATCAGTATGACTATTGTGAACATACGTCGATTCTTTCTCTCCAAGACCTGTGCGAGCTTTTCACTAAAAGTCTTACACGTAGAGGCCCGTACGAAATTTTCGATCATTTCTAGTTCTTCGTTTACATTCGCCCTCCTGTTGTACCACATTATCGTTCTTTTCGCTTCAATGGGATTATTGCAGCGAACGTGGTAATACGGCGAATGCGGCAGTAACGGAAAGATTGCCATGTAGCAGATGCTCAATGCTAAACTAATGAGTCCGAAATTCATCATCGACATCCGACTGCCAATTATATTGCCGATCAGTGTTCCGAATGGCATGCCATTTATTACTATGCTGACCAATGCACCACGAATATTGGGTGATGCTATTTCGCCGAAGTATATCGAGAAACAGCTGTAAAACATTCCAAAGGAAACACCTGCAAAAATTGACGAACCATATTTGAATGATTCAGCATGCAAGACACACGAATCGAGGTGATACGTCGAAGAAAATAAATATAAAAAGATTACAAGTCATTTACCTGAACAAATCCTAGATATATAAAGCCAAGTGGGGGAATTTGCAAATATTATGCACACCCAACCGATAATTACAGGTATTCCAGAAACCAATACAGATCGTTTGCTGCCATAGTACTCCATGGCGAGCGATCCAGCTATGGCGCCAAACAAACGTCCGAATGGTAACAAAGAAACCACCCATGATGCCTGATCTTCTGTTATCTGCACCGGCGCTTCTCCACTGGTCAACAGAGCAGTGTAAGGAGACGTCCAACCAATCACCAGTCCAAAACTGACAGATAATAGGGTCACTATGTAGAAATCCTCGATTGATGTCGTATGAAATTTTATACCGCGCGCGATTGCAACGATCGAAGGATATTTTTTTTCAATCTTTCTAAAACAACACCACGATCATGCAGTGTACGCCAGTTTAAAAAAGATAAAAATGTGCAACTAACCTGTCATGCAGGCAGCCCACTGCGGCCACATGCGAAGGCAAGTTTCGACTATCTTCAGTTTCATCGCTGCAACGAGCGAAATAAACAGTGTCGTTTCTGATGGTCCCACTCGTTTGTCACTGTAACGAAACTGTTCCCGTAACCGATTTATATTTTCGTGTTTCCTCAACACCTTTCCAGTCGTCTCTTCTCGTAAATAATCGGCGATCAGAATTTCAGCAGCGCGACATGATTCGTCGCCAAACCTTTGCTATCTGAGATAGGAGAACCGCATGCACTCTTGTGCCATATTTCAATCGAATATCTGGGCCGCCTTCAACATCGTATTCCGTATGCGCCGATTACACAGCCTTGTGTACCGTGTAGGTACGACCGAGGCGTTTCTCTATCGACCATAATCGGTCGATAAAGGTAATTGCAGTAAAACGACCCATCTATCGAGAAATGCACGGTATTAGATTTGTCTGGAACTGTCATTCGATTCTACTTTGAAGTTCGATTATTTTCTGCTGTACTTCAGCGGAATGAAGAATCGTCACAGAGAATCATATATGTAACGAACGGCTTAATTGCCAGATGATTGTGCTTCTATACGCGGCGTGGCGTTGCTTGTATAGGGTACGGTTTGAGAGAGTGGTTTTCGTATTGTTAATGGAAGTAGATATTGAAAATATGCTGGGTACGCTGGTTGGCAAGTAATTTGATTCCTCGGTTAATAGAGGTGGGTATAATCGAGATGTACATTGGAAGTTTTCGCTCAAATGGTGAACAAAATGAATGTTTTGAATTTATATCGAACGTGTTAATTTTTGTTTTGACGTTGAGCGTCAGGGTACGCGGGAAAAAAGGATTCCGCCAATGTTTGTTATTATGAATACCAGAATTATTTTTAGCAATTTTAAGACTTGTTGATTTTGGGCTGAATTTCGAAGTAAGTCCGTTTACTGCCGTTTTCTATTACACAATGTGACGCCTTTATCGGCTTACGTCGTTTTTGAAACGTCATGCGCGTGTAAGCTGGCGGCTGTCCAGTAATTTAGATAATCATGTTTTGAAGCAAGGCTCGATAAAATTGGTTTGCAGAGTACACCTGCACTGTTCAAATTAATGGTAATGATGTTTATTTTGCAATGAAAGGCGATAATGTTCTCGATTCTACGATTTATTTATGAACGGATCGGAAGGAGATAATTATGTTAAAACCGTTGACAAATTAATGTATTAATCGAAGAAAGTTCTTGTACATTTGTGCAAATAAGAATTGCAGATTTACGTGTCGCGAGATTGCCGTCGTCACGAATGTGGTTAAAATAGCATTACGTCTGGGAGCGTGAAATATTCGTGTATCATTAACAAAGTACATAGTAGAATGTGTACGATACGGCGGACATGTGTTATGACGAAGATCCGTACTTACACCGACGAAAAATGTTAATATACCGTTAATCGTAACTAAAAATATACGCGGAACATGAGTACACAGCTGCATCATTTCAGTTCAAACAGCGTAATTCATTGCTTTCTTCATTTATAAAAGGAAAGAACGAAAGAAATTTAGCCTTTGCTCAGTGACAAAAATGTATTGCCACTTCAGGTTAATTGCAGAATGTGTATCGCTCGAAATAAAGGGCAGTTATGATACATAGATAGTGGACAAGGGACAAAATCCATTTGGCGTTGCAAATATACATTCTGAAACTTCGTTCGAATGTTCTATGTTGTTTGAAACGGTGATCTGTAACGACTCTTATGCCTGTTCACGTGGATTAGGATTAACTGTAACCACAATTCGACAAGGCTTCTCGCGTTTTCAGGGACTGCCAGTTATTTGGCGTCCCTGAGGGTAGTCCGGCGCAATCTAGGAACTTCAATATTTGATACGTGTGGTCGGTTGTATGCTTGGCTCTTCGAACTAGTTTCGCCGCGTGACTTGATGACGTGCAAATTAGATTACTTGCCCTCGGGAATCGTATAATTGAATTTGACCAGGTGTGCTTATTATCGAGCATAACTGCGATCTTATCGAAGATGGCACATCTTTGAATTGGATAACGCTTAGAGCTTTGGGCCTAAAATTTTCAGACGGTAAGGATAATATTGGGCAGCGTCTTTTTTAATTTTCTTTTATACGGATTGTCACCGGTGGATTTTGTTCGATTGACAAATATTCTACTCTATCGAGAGATCGAAATTATTCTTACACGTGATTTTCGTTTTGATTACCCGATTAGTTTTAATAATCGTACAGATTTTAGAGTTACCTAGTACAATACAGGCGGCTACCTTCGCCTTTATTCCATGCAGATAGCTATTTCGTTGCCGCACGCGGATTACTACTCCCTGTATTCAGTTTACGCAGGGTAGTGTAATTTCGTCAGGTTATGCTTAGCAATGTCGTTCCATTCGCCTGTTCGAAGTACAGTTTTTAGCTTTTACGACATTCTCTGAACTTTCCTTAGAGCATCAAACAAACGTGCTACAGCATTATGTTTACGAAATATCTTTGCTCCAAATTGTTTAACCTAGGCATCACGCAACGATTTACGAGTTCAGGAATTAATATAATACATAATATGTTAGACATTCGATTTCTGTATCGCAAAATTATTTAACTCACACTTATGCTTTTGAATGAAAAATTCCATGCATTCTTACGAGCCTGGTACACATTTTTTTTTCGAGTATCGCGGTTCTGTCGATACAATTACAAATTTTTCGAATATTTCAAATATGAATGTTTCATGCAGCAGGTGCACCTGGTTCGAAAATCCCAAGCACGTACCTACTTATTTCTGTCAGAAAGGAAAGGTGATGTTACTTACGAGGGGCGTGAGTACCGCCGGCTGAATTACTGTTTACTTTTAAGGAGACGATGAAACACCCTAGGAAACGTGGACATAGATGTAAGAGAGTTAAGCCCCATAAACCCTCCGCATATACTTAATACGGCAACAAACGTCCTGCTCTCGTACTCCCCCTTTTTCTTACCTTCCCTGTCTTACTCGTTTCCCTTCTTACTCTTTTCTTTTATCCTTACATGTTGCCCTTTTCATCCTGGCCCTTCTGTTTATTCTCACCCTTGCTGTACCCTTTTTTGCCTCCTCTTTCTCATTTTCGTTCTGCTCTCTTTAGTTCGTTCTCCCTTCATCAGCCAAAGAAGACAAAGGTGAACTGACGTACCAGGGCAAGGCGTTCCTAGTGTATAATGCAACGTTTCGAAAGCTATCACTCTCCAAAGTAAAAGGAGGTGACCGAACTGTGGTTGAGAAGGGTTGATGGTAAAGCTTAACCATGGAATAGGTAATGGCAAGGGGGCTGACAAAAAGAAGATGTACTTGTAGCTTATGCTTTTCGCGTTACTTGTGGCTTCTGTGGCTTTATCGTTCATTCGTCTTCTCTACGAGTTTACTATTAGTTGCACATACAGTAATTTCTCGATGAGTGCCGCGCGAGTCCTACAGCGTTAGCGAGCGCGTTTCATCCCCACCACTGGGGGGAATCCCCCCGGGCCGGCCGACCGTCCCGGCGGTTAATGCTTGCGGTATTTCTCGAAAGATTAAATGCCTTCGTGTCTGTGAGAACACACTAATGCAATTGTGAATTTTTGTTATTGTTACGAATTGCGCTATGAAAATTATATTAAATAATTCGTGAAGCTGCTGTGATTAAAATGAGACTAAACACGATATAATTTGGATCATATTGACTTATATGTTTACATAATAAAACTCTTACCCATTGATTCACTATTAATTATACACTTAGAATTTTCACTATTAATTATGCACTTAGAATTTTCACTATTAATTAATAAATTTTTATGCTAATTACTATCTACAATTTATGCTAATGCTTGGGTAACAAGAACGAAAGCGTGTCTCGCCGACTCTGAGCGACCGAAAACCGTGTCTCGTCGACTCTGACTGCGCACAAAGCGTGTCTCGTCCACTCTAACTGCGCACAAAGCGTGTCTCGTCCACTCTAACTGCGCACAAAGCGTGTCTCCGCGTGACCCTGAGCGATCGCAACATGTTTCTCCTCGGCCGGGGGGATCGTACGGAAGCATTTCATGCTCGGCTCGGAGGGATCCGTTTTTGCAATTTATCAACGCAAATATGATCCAAATTATATCGTGTTTGGTGTTATTTTAATCACAACAGCCTCAGCTATATCTTCATAAAATTTGCAGAACGAAATAATTAACAATAAAGAAGTTTTATAGTTGCATTAGTGTTGTCTCACCGATGCGAAGGCATTTAAATCCTCTACAGACGCCCGACTTCTCTTTCCTCTCTTTCTTTCGCGCGCTGTCCTTTTTTGTGGCCGTCGATGTCGGCAGCTGCACAATATCTCGGCCGAAATTTCCAAGAACCCAAAGTTCACCTAAATTCGATTAGTGCGCGCAGCCGGTCCCGAGTAGCACGCGCTAACCGAAGAATTACTGTACTTGTCATTTACGTATGTGTTCCAAAAAGTCTGAGGCAGAAAAAGGTTGCTGAAGCTTATTCTCGTTTCATTGTCGGGATAGTGCGATTTACAGGAGACACTTTTTTACTTCGTATATTCTACATATAGGCAAATATTACGAATTAAATACAATTACAATGAAATTATCTTTTTATTCTATGTATAGATCGATACGATTTTTTCACTGGCGCATTTTTTAAATCGTATTAACAGAACAGTGTTCAACAAAAAATCCTTCATAAAAATTCCAGTCTTTAAAAATTGACGTCGTTTTATCCGAGTGTTTACATGCTCCATTCGATTCTTCTATTTATATCCTGTTTCCAGAGACATCCACTATGAATTCGCTAACGACGAGTACGTTATTACCACGCTAGGCGAACAAATCGACGAAGAAGATTTTAATTTTCTTACTCGCTGATGCAAAACGGGATAGGTTGATTTTCATTTGTGGCAACTCAGAATGTTAACAGTAATGGGAAGTCATATTAATTTTACTCTAAATTATCTCAATTCTGTTTTATTTATTTCCATAATTCCTTTATTCGTCTGTTGATTACGGAGACCACAAATAGAATTATTGTTCATCGTATTCTCAAGCTACGGGACTGCCTTGCAAACCAAGCGTAAAAGGGGCACTTGTGCTGAATGCTTAATTAATATCGCGCAGACGCGCAATTAAATCGCCTGCCCTTTCACCTGAACTATTTTAACTTGCTTCAGCACCTAATACGCATGACGAAGGCTCGGCAAATGAGATTGATTCTTCCTGTAAACTAAACCCGATGTATCACTGGAGCTGGGCTTAAAATTCGGGTAATTAGCGATCTTTGTAATTAAATTCGTTATTGAATTACACCACGCTCATCGCTGCAGGCAGAATCATAAGTCCATTCGCTTGAATTCGTGCAGCCAAGCCTGAGTTTCGATCCTGAATAATAGAATAATTCGAAAAGCCGCCTCTATCGTTTTCATGAAATTAACGCGTGGATTATTTTCATCGGGCTTAAGGGTGTAAGGATAAATTGCTTCACGTGCATTTAATTTATTATCCCAGATTTAAATTTGTGACATAGCTAAATGTGAATTTAATCGGTTTCGCATTATTATTCTATTTTTATTGAGCAGAAGCACTGCAAGCCCAAATATAGAAATAAAACTGCCGTAAGGCAAAAATATATTTATACGAATATATTAGGTAGTGCACAAAAAAAAATGAACGACGAAGCTTTTATTTTCTATACCATTATGAGTTTCTGCAAATATTTTTTTAAATGTCTAGTATAATGGATGAGAAATTTTTTTTCTCTTACCTTCTACTTCTCTGCTCCCAGTTCGTCCGTAAATGCTCTTCAATTTATGCTCAGTTAGAGATGCAACAGATCCGTTTTTCACGGACAGTTTGTTTTTTATACCTAGAATCCCAGCAAACATTCACGGACTCTGTTTTTATCCTCGTCGACGGCTGAAAGGAAAGCAGAGAAGACTTCATACCCCATTAGGAAGTCAGTATTTCGGCGAGACGCGCAATCGATTTAGCCCACTCGAGAATCGAGATTCGCGATCGTTTTAGCATTCGAATGATCCCTGAAATCGGTTCATTTTTTTCGTATCTGCATCTCTCTCTCTCTCTCGCGCTCTTTCTTCCTAGTTTTTCATTTTGTTCACAGGGAAGACCGCGTACCAATCGTTGCACGGAACTGGAACTCAACTATTTTCATTACCATGCATAAAAGTAATACAAATAAATGAATTGTATACATGTTAATTATGTACCATAATAGAGAATGCACATGAAATGTTAATCTTTGCGATGCACTCTTAAAACTGATTATATTCTGCTGAATGGTCTTTGACAACAATCAATATATACAGGGTGCTAAAGGAGGCCATCAAATTTTCTCCCGTCTTTCTTGTGACATGAAACATTTTCATTGCACAATCTGAATGGCTTCAAAGAAGGAATGGCCTACAAAACAAATTTTCGTTGTGGTCTAGCGTCCTGTGTTTTTTTAAAGATCTTTGGTATTTTATTTATCTGGGAAACGTGTCCCCAAAGAAAATTTGTGATGTAATCAAATCAGGTGATCGCTATCCATTGCCTCAGGAAATGCATTGCTTCAAAATTTGTCCATGCAAAAAAAAAGAAATACTTTGCAACGGTATGCTTGTTTAATAAGTTTTATTACGTTTACCAAAGTACGCACCGGTATGTGTACTAAGATTAGTAATATTTACGCTAGTAATGTCTACTACGTGTGGAATGTATTTTCAGGCAGTTGCTAACTGATTTTATCACAGTCGCAATTTGATCAGAAGCTGCTCACTATTAGCGCGGTGTACGCCCGAATTGTTCCCCGAATTCGGAGCATCAAATTAACAAAGGTCAAGAGATTTGGAAGGCTTACTCAGACTTAGGCAAATATCATTGTCCAGACATCTCGAATTGCGGACATTCAGTGATACGCTAATTAGGGAGAGAGATTTTCGTGTTTCTCGCGTTCAACTCAATATTCACTCCAACTTCGCCGATAAAAAACCATACAAAAACGTTAGACAATTTTTGCTGCTTCCACCTTTCCTCGCAAGCGGTCGCAAAAAAAAAATTAAACGCGCGCATAGACTTGTGCAGTATCGATTGCACCGTTGATAATCACGTGTCCTGATCGAGGAGGTACTTCTTTCTTACGTAGCGCCGATCACTTGCTTGCCAGCCGTAACGATGAGTAATAAAGCGTAAAAAGCTATTACGTCTCCCCAAAGATATTCTCCATCCAGTAGCCCTTTTTCTTCTTTACCACCGTTAAGAAGACTTTCGACGTGAAAGCAGGATTCTCTCGGGCCAGTCAACGAAAGACGTAAAGCGGAGACGAAGAGGAGTCTACGTCTCGCGGATGGCTTTCTTCCGTCGTCTTTTCGTTTCATGAGATTTTATCTCATTTTCTTCATCTCGTATTACTTGTTCGCAACGGCTCCTCAAAGCGCGATAGAGAGCGCTCGAGCAACACTCGCTTTCCTTTCTTTCTGGATGCTTGATCCTATCACCCACGATCAACGATCGTATCAAATCGGCAAGAACGAATTGGGCTATACGCTGGCCATCGCATGCAAAGCGTTTTTCGAATTTTAGTTTCATGGTGTTTCAGGATCGTAATCGACGTTCACCTCCAGCGATTGCTTTTCAGAATTACGTTCTCGTTAATTTTAGTTGCGATCATATTTACGAAAACTTTCAGTTTATTCTGCGGGGCAGAACTTCGAAACCGGCCCGTATAAATGCAAATTGTTACGCTGCGGATAATCAAAGTACCTGTCGGAATAAGAACCAACCAGTAAATATAAGATTCGAGTGTTTCAAGTCATTACATTCCCTCTAGGTTTCAACGTCTGGCCACGCGCCGCCTAACACTACTTACGCGAGATCTTAACTAGTTCCCGGTTCTTGCATAAAGCAAACGAAAGAATTTCTCCAATCTTTCCACATTCAACATTCATAATATATGCTAATATGTACCACAAATATATCGCCAATCACAATACTATAGCAATATAATAATAATAGTACAATATTCGCCTTAATACCGCAATAAAACGGCCTCAGAATTGTATAACTTAAATCTCCCTTATTTTTACTGCCTCTCATTTACGTTCCATCCCGCGTATCGCTTTGCAACACGAAATCCCCTAATTATTTCGAGCAGCATATTTAAAGCGTAGTCGTCAGATCGTAATTTCTTTCCCCGAGGAACGAGGCCTCGCGTTATTAATGGGAGAAATGAAAAGGTGCACGAATACCTTGCACGGTCGACGGGAGCGTGTACGTACGTACGTACGGACGGAGGAGGAAAGGATCTGGCGAAGGTATGGGCGAAGGTAGAGGTCGTAGATGAAGTTGGCGGGATGGCGGAGGCGGATAGGGGTGGTGGTAGCGAGGGGCCAGGAGCAGCGTGGGTTTCGGGGCGGTCCGGGACGAGTCAAGGGGTTGGAAAAGGGGCGACTCCGGCAGTCAGCGGGTTAAAGCCGCCCCGAGCGGGCGTTTCATGTGCGTTGCCTCTGTTTCTTTGATATTCTGGCACCGGAATATCGCGAAAGTATGCGCCCGTCGACGTTGCTGGGTCGCCGTATTAATTACGTCAAACAGTTTGTGTGATTACGTTCGGCGTTGCAAAGCACTACGAGTGATGGCTGTTCTCGAAGATCCTCGTAACGATGCTCTGGTGCTACACTCTCTGTCGCCGGTAGAAGAAACTGATCGACGAGTGTCGTTGTTGCCTCAGTGACACGTGTTAATTGACGAAAGTGTGGTGGTTCAAAGTGCATTACGTTGTTAGGTGAACGATGAATTAAAAAGGATCGGTCGATTGGATTTGTCGAAGATTGTTCGTGGAAATACGCATCAGTGAACGAGAAATGTTTCGTTCTCGTAGCCGACCATTATTATTTTAGGTCAACGAATTTTTTCTTTCATTTGGTACTTTAATGACGTTCGTTTCGTTGGAGATACATATTCCATTCTTTCCACAGTTTTATTTTGTCACAATTGACCCCGGCCTCTTTGATGCTATGGAAGGAACAAAAAGGCTTTTTTGATGGACATTTAAGACACATGGGAAAAGTTCGGGCATCTTTTTATTTGTGACGGGACCTGTTTCGATGGTGCCGTTTGTTACAGTAAATTTTACTTGGAACGACTTTCCCGATAGTCTGATGAAAAACTCGGAAAAAACAATGGTGTTACTGTTAGCTTGATATTTGAACTTTCGTGAATACGTCGCCACATGTGCCCACCGTAAATCGTCGTTCTCGCGACACCGTTAATGTGTTAATGTTTTCTTCCTCTCGCGCGCGGTTTGTCGGCGAATTTTCGTAAAAAATTGCGAGTTCTTACGAAGGTATATCGTAAATAACGCGAATGAGTTGCCGCATTGGTAGCTTCCGATAACGCGTACGTGTACCGCGACCAATTTGCTTATCAGTGCCAATGTTCCCCGGGAAAGTAAATTATTTGTAGGGTCGTTTATTGCATTCTTTCGTAATTTTGTCTGTAAAGCACAAACACTGCTAATTGAACGAAAATAATGAACTGAGTAATGAACTGCTTTCTATCTCAGTATTTCGTTCGTACTGCATCAAATCCTCTTCAGATTGTTGATGCGTATCCTTTTCTTTCACCAGAGGTAGAATTGGATTAATGCTACATATTTAATAAAGCATTAAATGAGTTCATTCGCGCGTCGAATGTTTTTTACATTTTTTTTAAATTAATTTTTCGGACACAACGTGCAACGCGATGGAATAGTTAAAATGATTCAGAAAGATGGAACAAGAATGCAAATTTTCGTGGCACGGTCGACCAAATTCTGTCGTTGTCGTGTATGATTAACGCCGTGAGTCGTAGTACAATGGTTAATTGCGGATTCGCGTATCGCGATGTCGCGTGATCCTTCATTCAATAGATCCGTCATTGTGTAAGCTAATATTTACCAAGTATAGGACAGCTTTGGGAAATTCGATGTATCGGTGCGACCAGAAGACAATTAAACTCGAAGAATCGATCGAAACTGCTCTTTCAAGTGCTCGCAATTAGCATCGCTTTATGCAACATGACGAAAAACTTTTTTAATTCCGCCCGCTTCGAGAGAACTTTTCACAATATGAACGATCGAATACAAATTACACGCTAATTAGCAACGCACAGAAATTCGCAGTGTCATGGTCTCAACATGGAAGAGGATCACAAAAAATATCTCTGTTACGCGTTTTTTAATGAATGATATTTAATAAATTAAGCGAAGCGTTTTCGTGTCGTACACAATCGATGGGCGTTGATTAATTACACATTTATAGATTTCCGTGAACTGTCAATTCGCTATATTCTATACGATCTTGATTAAATTCCGAAACCAGCATGTCGTGGAATTTTTGCAATTCATGTAGGTAATTCGTACGCTCTGGCATTATGGGTTGTACGCTTTGGTATTGTCGTGCGAACTAGCAGTGAATTGGAAAAATGAAATAAAAAAAACCAAATAGCTGTAAATAGAAAAAGCGTAATTGCTATAGACGGTGCAATTAACTTGTTGACAAGTGTTCACCCCGCAAATCAATCGTATGTCTGGTGCAGGCAGATCAGTCACGTGGCGTGTTTGGCATCATGAACGCACTTGGCTGCAACCATTTTCCGTGCAGTTGCATAACCAGTCTCTCGGGAAAATTGCATTAGCTGCAGCTTCAATCACGGCTTTAACTATATTTCCCATTTTCACACTCGTAAAGCCGTTAGCCTTTTCATGGGGAAAGTGTCTTTGTGGAGAAGTATTACGATCCGATATAAGTGCAATGATTAAAGGGTATATGGATTTTTGTTCATTTTTTCACGGACTTTAGGAAAATAAATATTGGTTCGTTATTCATTGCGAATTTTACACGTCAGACTATCATTTATCAATTTTATCGGCCAGTGACGTCATGCTCGATATAATGAAAGAGTTTCTCCTGTTGTTTTTGTAATTTGTTCACTGAATCGGAGTCAGATAATAATTCCAATCAAATTATCGATTCACCCGCCGAAGGGTGTGGTTAATATAATACGGCGCCGAATTACTGGCGTTTAAAAAATAAATGACCGTACCGACTGAAAAAGTCTATATTTCTTTATCCACGTTTTACTAAAATTTCAAATGACTGCTACTATTTGCATGGCTTGTCTCTCTGTACCAGTAATAAAAATTATAAAACATTCTATATTTCACCTCCTCAAAAAGAAGCAAACAAAAAAAAAAGCAAGAAAAGGGGAAATATAAAGGCGGCTATAAAATGAATAGATTGAATTCTGCAAACATATTGATTCTCCACTAGTATCCTCTTATTTCGTCCACAGAACAATTACAAATTTAATTCCACCCTAACGAATTTATCTTAACTATCATTGATACCCGTGGAGGGAAACTGGGAGCACTGCGAAAATCGCACGGACCGATACATTTTTCCTTCTCGAATTCTCGAATTCCCATTGGTGAACGTCAGTCGGCGATGTAAAAGTTCACGGCACGACGAGATCCAACCTCTCGAATCCGCAATTAAAATCGGTCGACGAAATTCCAGCTGTCGACAGACAGTCGGCCACGTACTTAACCGTGTTCCTCGCTGGTGATTGGAATAGAGACCAGGGAAGAATGGTGGGCACGAGGGTGGTCGAACGAATCGAAGTTCTCGCGGGGTCCAAGGAGTAAAGAGGAAGGGAGAGAGAGAGAGAGAAAAAAAGAAAACGTATTTTAACGAGGGGACTGAGACGGTGTGGCTCGAAGTGATCGATCCGCGTTATTTTCGCTGTGTAATAAAAACACCAGTGGGCCCAGAGCGCCAATTTGTCCCATTTCCGACGAAGAGGCCACCGATCGACGAGGATTTATCGATCCATCGATCCCACTGGCACGCGTATCCGGTCGCGGACACACGCTGCTCCGTCACCAACCATGTATCGGCGATCAACCGGATGCGGATGTTCCGGCACCAGTGAAGGATCGTCAAGTGGATCGCCGAATTGACAGAGGAGGCTTGCTCTGTTAAGCGTTGGAGCCACGGCAACACTCTCACGTACGCGTTACCGGCGGCGTTCGGGTGTTAATTAGCAGACATGTATGCCCACGTGCACGGCGATAACGGCATGTGCTGTTATCTGCCTACCGTGCTCTACCTCGAACGATATCGTAAGTTCTTTGTTGACAACATTGTTATTCAATAATCTTCTCCGTGTTAGACGTTTGTTAATTACTGACAACTGTTTTTTCGTTCAGTTTTATCTTTGCCCTGAACTTGGGATCGCGTTAAAGGGTTTAGTGCAGATGAAGTGAATGACATTTAATAGGTAAACAGCCAATGGAAGATTGGAATTATTATGGGATTATTTTTGTGCAAAATTTGGTAATTGTTACGTTTGTAATATTAGGATTTCGTTGTGTGTCAACTTGAACAGTTTTACATCAGCCTCGCGATTTAATTAGAAAGAATGATTGTTTGTTTGTTCTTTGACTAGCCAACGTTGCCTGTCGATTATATTAATTCTATTTAAGTTTGTATTTCGATGCTTGAGAAAATTTGTTACCCTATGTAATGTAACAAATCATGAATAACATCGAATGACTATCACCTGGCGTATTCGATTCGTTTATACAGGCTACGATTCCAAACTTTCAGATGACTGAGAACCAATAGACATTTGTCTTCTATTTACCTTTCCTATATCGTGTCTGAAGAACGTCCGTGGTAAACATTACGGTAAACATTACGATATTCGGACTGTTTCCATAGTTTATATAAAAAGGTGATTGCAGCGGCTCGAATCCATTTCGGTGAAATACCTTTTCGCAGTTGAACGTAAACGATCACAGGGCTGGCTAACGGAGTTTCCTTAAGCGGCAGAGTATGTATATTCCTGGGCGTATTAGTTTGGAGAACGGCGAGATTAGCGTTATTTTAAGGCTGCCTGCGCTAAACGAGCGACGAACTGGCGGAAGGGAGCGGACGTTAACACCGTGGCCAAACTTATTTAGCGTAAAGATAGCGAAAGGTTTTGCATAATGAAGCAGTTAAACTACGGGCTTCTTTAACGTGAAGACGTTAGCCAGCTAGCCGCGGATAAATTTTATGGCACGGTAATCGAATAAACGAGGGGCGAACCGAGCTTGTTTATGCGCTTCATGCAGATCCGTGGGAATTCATTTGCACGCTGCGTCCCTGTATCGATGGATCGTATGCAAAGTGATAAATAATTTACCCGGGACGCGCGACAACTCACTTTTCGCGGCGTTTATTCGATAAATTGTGGTGTATATAAAATGTAATTAATTGCCTATGCGATTGATTGGAGTAAATTTCTATTTCTAAATGAAGCCGGCACACTCATCGATTGGAAATAAATGCAATGTTTCAGTCCATTTTCGACAATTTTTCCCTTCTATAGACGGCATAGCTTTTTTTTTGCCATGCAACTGCTGCCTACTATTGCGTTTAATGGAAAATATTGCGAACAGCACTGGAATTTTGCTGACTTTCAGCAATTCTCCTGTTGACGCTCGATGATTTATTTGGAGATCGTGATCCGTAATATCGAAACTGCGAATATTAGCTTACGAAATCAGCTTACAATTAGAAGAGCAACGTGCATTTAATCGCCAAGAAGGGTGAGAGATGAACGGTAATTATACTCGCATTTAGCTTGTCTCCCACTGAAACGAATTTAATTTTACGTTAATGCCTTCCTAATTGACGAAGTTTAAATACACAAACTGCATTTTGAAGAAACGGGAAAAAATACGTCGGTTAAAAAAAAGCCTGACGTTTAAAAATGTTTATAAAAGAGCTGGTGGTTTAGAGTTTGTTTTTAACGGGGTTTTCAATGGTCGAAAAGTGGGGTTTGGGCAAATGGACATTGACATTATCGCGGGTTTCACGTTACGGTTGCTCCGAACGACGCTTTAGTAAGAAAGATTGTTTCAGCTGTCGCGCACAGAATGGACATTAAATTGGCACTGTTTGCACGATCGTTTCCGGAATCGACTTTTCATGATTCTTTATTATCATTCGCGTATATCAGAATAGACGTAGCACCCAGCGGAAATTAACTTGCAAAATTGTCGGAAATCATGAATTTTCGCTTCGGTTCCTCTTCCACCGAATAGAAGGGACCGTAATTTTTTCCCAGTTCAATTGCGATTTTAAGTAAGAAGCTTAAGGGAGGGATATTGAATCTTTTCCGATGACGGAAATAGAGGGGTTATCGATAACGTATATGATAATTAAGTGGTCCAAAAATATCGACGAGTACATTATTCATGACATAATGTCATATTTTGCGAGGAAATTTTTTTACCGAGGTGATGAATCTTATTGAAGTTTACCTTTTTAATCGGATCGGACGACGAGTCGATTTAAAGAACAAAGTGAAGCAAAGTGATCCGTCACTGTTTTTGACAGCGAGCCAACATTGAGATGTGCACTATGAATATTCTCTGCAGTGAACCGTTTACGATAATGTATATTTTCTTGTACATCATCCTAAATGCAAACAGCATTGTCTACAACAGATACCACACGAGATATTTCAATTTTGCATCGTGATTGGCGGCGAAACAATTTCAGTTCTTACATGGTATAAATATTAAGATGTATGTGTACAACAAGCAGTTGCAGTTTAATATCATATATTAGTTTTATTCGTCGCACTGCGCATGTACAATTTATGCTCAAACAATATGAAACTGTTAATATTAAATTATAAAAATATCACTCATGTATAATTGAACACGGATGAAGCCAGCAGATGCAAATGCATTTCCCGGAAGTACACCAATGTACAGGGACAAATGAGTTAGATAATAGCAGGAGAAAATAAAGGTCGAAGTCGAGAAAATTATGAGGAGTGTAAGAGGCGAGAGAGAAAGCCGGCTGGACGTCAGAAATTCATTTCCTCCCTTTGACAGCAATAATGTGCATGACTTTACAGGGAGGAACATAAAATTTGTTCCTTTCTGGGTGGGACATCGACATTCGTCTTTTTTATAATACGTCACGAATTTTAATTGGTTGAGATAAATGCAAAAGAGGATAGGAAGTATCTTTTACTCTTAATGTACAACAGTATCGTTTTACAGTTCCTTGTAAGTGAACAGTCGATTCACCGTTCTAGTCAGCATTTCCTTTATTGCCTTCCAAATATTTACGATTATGTGTTCTCATGCAGTTCCCATACTATACTTTCTACTGTATTGAAATTTCCGTTTCCTCCTAGCTAAGAATCGTGTTCATATACATAAAATAGCCAAAGGGTAGGGGAACAGAATAATTGTTTAATGAAATGTAGCAACGCAACACGAACTATGCAACTCAGAGGATTGTACAAGCTCGGTACAACAATTCAGAGCTCACGAGTTCACCGTAAATCGCAAGTACACAATTTTATTTCTGCTCCCTATTGTTTCTCATTAGCGTTGGTATTGTATTCATTGCCAGTTATTTGGATTCGAAATAACAACATGAATTTAATTTCACCAAACACTGTATGGGCCAGTCGATTGCTCAATCACGGAAAATCATACATTGGAATATTAAATTCTCGTTCTGTTTGTTCCCTCTCGCTAAAAAAAACGAACAGAAAATATGAATGTAATATTTTTGCTTAACCCACCGGAACCTTTTCCAGCAACGCACATACGCGTCGTATCTACATAATACAGTAAACAGATCCACCTTTCGAGAAAAATGAATTTTCCAGATCCCGATAGGTCTCCCAGTCACGTTCAGCTGCATCTGTCTCACGCCGGTTTGTTTTCGCGACACGGGAGGCTGCGGGATCCAATTATACGAAATTTCCATAATTCTCAAACTACGGGCCCTGTATTCCTGTCGCCCAGTAAATTTGGAAAATCTGTATTCCGCTGTTCCCTTGTTTATCTAACGCCCAAACGCTTGCAGTGGTAATATGATGGTGTGGATTAAACGTCGCCCGCAAATTCTCGTGAAACTTCGAATTGAAATCGCGACGAAATTATATTATCTAGTTGAAGCACGCAGCATCAAATATCTCCAAATCCTTTCCGATTATCCCGATCGAATAGTTGTCCTCCTCACGTTACACGCGGAACAATAATTCAAACAATAATTCATCGTGCGGCGAAGTGATAGGTGCGTCGTCTTCCACGTTTGCTTGTCAGCTACACGATGTATTTAGAGGGTGGAGTTTCTTTGATTCGTGCCCGGTATATCCGACAGGATATTATGGATCATCGGTCAGAGGGACATTTCGGCTACTATTTTTCACGGAGTACCGAAATGACAAGCGCCGTCCCATTTACCTTTTATACATGTTTTCATAAGGCATGACAAATGCGTTCCAGTTTGTGAACCTTCGTTCGCGTTCTGTTTGCATCAACTTAATCCGAAGAATGTTTTCTTTGTCGGAATTACGATGGATGCCTGCGGAGTATTTGTACAATATTCCTTCGCGATTTTGATGTTTCCTCCTTTCGACGAATGCGAAATATGAAAACCACGTGGAGAAATTGCGGCGTTTATTATTTAAATTTCTTACTTCTATTTTGCATGTATTGCCAGTAATCTGGTCTTTATTTTTGTATTTTTATAGAAGATTGTATGATGTTGCTCGAGTTTTGATTGTTTCGTTAATGGATATTCGACATTGACAGTAATTTCCGAGGTACTTCAATTAATTTATTCCTTCTTTTGCGAAACAAGAAGTAGGTGTAGATGAAAATTAGAGTTCACAGTGTTCTAAATGTTTCAGCATCACGGTGATTGTGGGAAGTGTCACTGAGACACGAGTGTCGTAATTCACTTCGATAATTAGCATGCTTTAATTAGACGCACGCCGGCGAAGGGGCGTCCTTTAATTATTGCGTGTGAACTGTGTCACCGGTGCACGTGCTAATGAACGACGAAAATAATAGAGTGGCCGCCCCGTCTTCGTTCGTCTGCTTCCGCCCTTATCGTCGCGTCTATCGCTTTAAACCAGATCCCAAATTAACGTCACGAGGAAGTCGAAATTAATTTCCGCGTTCCACCGTCCTATGGACTTTTTAAATTTCTGCACGACTTTAGCGATGGATACTTCTTTATTTTAACACGGCAACATGCAATATTGTTTACGAAGAAGAAAAACTCAACTATAATTAGTGCACGTTCAAATATAATATACCTGTTGAATTCTGTATTACTAAATATGAAACTTGTGTAATCAAATGTGTAAGAAGAAAATGAGAAAAAGGGGCGGAAACAAAGTGTTTCCTTAATTCAGTATTATTCTGGCGTAACTCTTATCCATTTTGAAGAATCCCTTTGCAGCTCCCTTGATTAAAAATCCGATAGCTGGTAGCTCATGTTGCCAGTTGTTTAGCTTCCTGAATCATGTCCTTTGAGTTTATTTTGCCTCTTGCAGAAAAGAAGTTTTTGAATTTCGTACCGTAAATAGAAGTGATAAATAACTAGTCAGACAACTTCTCGGCATGGAACGTTGAACGCTCCGTGGATCACGTTTACGTTCGAACCGACCGACATTGTGTTTCCAAAGGAATAAGAGAAATACATAGAAAAGGACTCGCTAATTAGAAGCGACCGAGTGCAAGGAAACGCCTTGTCGTAACTGTAAGAGAAACGTTTACGTGAATCATAAAGCTGAATTAAATACCTCTGCTTGGAATGGTTTTATTGCTGTTCACCAAGGTAAATGTCTTACCCATTACCCTCTTATTACCCCTTGAGAAATGTTCTTCTTATTGTTGAGTCAAATACACTGCGTTGCGTGAAACTATGCGCAACTCCACACAATGATGCTTCTCGCTCTTTATACGAGGTTGCAGATATTTTCGTTCTGTTTTGAAAGGATTTATTTAAATATTTCCATTCAAATAATGTGCAGCTTCTTTGTAGTGGGGATAAAGGGTGGGATGTCGTCCACCAAATGCACGACTATTTCCTTTAACCCAATTGGTTTAAAAGTTCTTTGTATACATATCGGGAACGTCATTTAAGTTTCATAGCATACCTAATAACTCAACACACGAATGCAGAATGAAACGTAAAGTGTGTCCATATCCGGCTACCTTTTTTTTGGTTTGCGCCGAAAGTGGTTCTCTAGTTTTACGGGGCGCCCCGGATGGCGTGAAAATGGAAAGCACGGAAAGGAACACTCGTTACGTGCACGAATGGCGAGCTTTTCAGAAATCAAAGTGCCACGTTGACTTTTACTGCGACATGTCGATGCAGATTGACGAGGTGTTTTAATTTCCAAAGTTTCGCTTGAACTTCGCAACTTTCATCGTTTCACAGGTCTATCATCTTTTTTTGACAAGCTGTTCTATACACGATGAGAAACTGTAACAGGTAAAATCGTTACTTTCCGAGCGCATCGACGTTGATCACAGCAGAAGAAACCTCTTGTGATTTTAAATAAGATCGAGTTAGCATTAGCAAAAGGATTTCACTGTATTCGACTTCCATGGACTTGCTAATTTCGATTGTTTCCCGCAAAGGAATGCCGGTGATTATCCTCGACGAGGCCAAAGGTTGCTTTTGAAATGGCGCATCGGCCTGTAATTGGCCTCTTAGCATACTTGTTCAACAGAACGGTTAATGATAATTAGCTCAGCCCGTTAGAAGTATCCGCCTGGCTATCTGGCAAATGGATTTCTCGTTAAAACTGTGCCATTCTTAGTTGTTTTCTGTTGCAAAGCGAGTTCGAAACATTATATGTATTTTAGTGCGAAGTATTTTGTCGTTCTTGTTACATCAACGCGCTGTACAGAATTATTGCCTTTTATTACACCATATCCTTGGCGGAAACCCTTAGTGCTTTCATTGGTAACTCGATAATCATGTCGCCAAGAACATCATTAACAAGACGCCTATTAATGTCGACTTCCAGTAATGGCGTGACTTTTGATCGACTTTTCGGCTGCGTTTGAACACCTCCTCTTGCAATTTTAATTGCAGTAGCTTGTGTCGCGTGTAATAGCCTAACCGATGATCATGAAACGTTTATTAACAAACTGTTTGCAATTATTAAAATCGCCCCAAAATCCAGTAGGACATAGTTAATCAACTCACACATTTTCTATCATTCCACGATTTAAAGACTCCCTATTCAATCTACATTTAACTCGTATCCAAACGAAGGGAACACTGTTGTTCGAGGAAATGTTTTGAAGTTAGAGAACATATAGGAGGAGACGGAACTCGTGAGGATGGTCGATGGGAAGGCGGACGATCCAGGAAGAGTCGTGAGAATTCGCATTACCATCGACCAAGACATTTATATCGTTGTTTGCGCCGAGCAGTATGATTTTATCCGCTGGAATATTGTACGACGAACAAAAGAGGGTAGTCAGTTCTCTAAAAAGGAACCGAAAGGGGAACGTACGAACGAGAGAGAGCTGATCGATCTTTCTGCAACTTCCGAAGTCGCTTAGGAAGTAGTACGAATCAACAAGTGCGCCAACCACTCATTCAAGATCGTTTAAACCATCCGGAAGGAAATCGTCGAGATGATCTGCAAATTTTCAACAAGGCTATTGTCAAATCTGTCCAACGATTACAATCAATGCCTGAAGATAGAGAAGATCGAAGTCGTAGATTTTCCATAGACACTGAACTACGAAACCGTGGGATAAAAGCCTCGAATGTGAATAATAATAAATTCATGCTGGTTTTGACAAAAGTCCATTATTGTGATATTTCCATTATTCTTTAAGAATCCTCGTTAAACGCATAAGGAATTTCAAAGTAGTTTCTCTGTTCTTATAGCAACAGACTCGTGCTTCCGTATGTTGGCAATAGATGTTTCTTACTGCAAGCTATGAGAGAGAAAATGACGAGCAAATAGGTCGTACATGTTCAACGTTTCATTTCTGTACTTTAACGATTTTTGTATTTTCTTTTCGTTAATAAAACCCATCTTTCCACTTTCGGCATACAAGATGGAAGGATGTAAAAGTAAATTCTCAGTGCGAGAGTTGCTCGCTGTTATCCATCTCTTGAATGCATATATTTTTTGTCCACGTGAAGGATTTCACGCACACGTGCGTCGTCCACGTTACCATTTTGTGCTAGAGATCAGATACACCTGTGCATCTACGTGTCTTTTATTTCTTGAAATTTTATGCATGTCCCCGTTACTCGTTTCTTTGTGCACGGAAATTTTGTCTTCTCGCGAAAACAAACGGACGTTTCACATTTTAATGGACGTTGCGTGGCGTTACGTTGCACAACAGATGACGGTGTTTATTTTCTTTCAGGGGATAAAATTATGTCATTCGGATTTTTTAGTTTTACGGACGGTTTAGTAGGATTAATTTACTCTCTTTCTAATGCATCTTACCTTATAGCGTGACATTAATTTACCGAATGTACTGTGCACGGATTGCGTTCCCAATTTGCATATTTTTCAAGATAATTTCTCCTACTCTGTTACCCCATTTCTATCTGGAAATAACCTTTCACTCCTTTCTTAATTTATGTATACCTGCATTCATACTTCGATGGTGTTTTTTCTAGCTTGTTAAATTGTGCAGGGAACAAGTTTTAATAACACGTTTCAGTGTCACACTTTTGTTTAAACGAGTACAATAATTTCATTAAATACATGTGCAACCGAAATATATTATTCACTTGTACTTTACATTTCGATCATATTTATCTTTCACGCGAAAAAAGAAAGTAATGGAAGGGAACTTCATTTCAAACTCTTCTTTTCCATTTTTTTTACAGAGGCTCACAGGGCTCTAGAGCTCCTCGAAGATTATCACGCGAAGCTGACAAGACCTCAGGATAAACAGCTACGATTGGCCATCGAGCGTGTCATTCGTATCTTCAAGAGCAGGCTGTTCCAGGCGTTATTAGGTAAGTGTTTTTCACGAAATCAAAAGTTCTTCAGTAACTACACTTTTCGACAGTTTCGTAAATTTTTTGCTTTGCGTTCACTCGGGGATTCGACATCCTCCAATTTCCAAAGGTCAGAAAAGGTTGGGGATCAAAAAAATTCCACCGAACTCTCGTCTCATTTTCTATGGTTTGGTTCAATCTCATCTTGTTTATCGGAATTGACACGTTGCCTCTCGAGCGCTTCTGGTACCATTGTTATTCGGGATAAAGCGCCATTACCGCGCGATTCATATCATTCGAGTCTCCCCGGATAATAGCCTGTCCGAAATTTTGAAGGAGCACTTGTAGAATCTACAGAGGAAATGTCAATAATTAGGTCTTGTTTCTGCTTGAGTTTGCAATTGGTCATAGAGACCCGTCTTGTAAATATTCGGCAATTCTCTGGGATCTATTTCAAGCACACAGTTCCTCTTCAAAATTTAGTATCTTTCGATGAATCACATTATTCTTATTTTTACAAGGACTTTACTACGAACAATGAACATCTCCAATTGTTTAAGGGATACAGGGTAGATGAAGTACTTAAAAAAATATCTGACATTGTCTTCTTTAAATCGACGTTAATAAACCTCATTTGCTTTATATTACTATATACGGTTGTTAATTCTAATTGAATATCGTTAATGGTAATTTACACACCAAATTCCATCTCGCGAATCATCCATCCAAAAGCAACATAAATTTCCAACCCAATCGATGAACTAATTCTTTTATCGACTTATTCAATCTCACTTGCCTATATCGCACTTCATTTAAACGAGCAGTGACGCCTACGTACTAATTTCAATATTTATACCCGTCTCGTTATTAAGTTATCGCTGGTGTTAATACAGAAATGAGCCACACCTGCACATCAAATATTGCCGAAATGCTTTTAAAACAGCGAGATGTTCGTGCTTTTTTAGCACGCGAAAACGAAAGCCGTGCTTTGATTACTTCGCCAACCAGATTGCCCTATTCCATATGCTTTGTATAATGCTTCAACATAGGGGAGATTAGTCCCTTGCATCTGCAACTGTGTCGGTTGCACCGATGTCGACATTCTGCACTTTGCCTGTTACTGCTGATAACCCTGAACACTCCTGCCCCGAGACTCCCATCGGTGACGTGGACAATGGCCGTAAGATTACACGTCATATCAGCTACGCTAAGTACTTAATGAGATTAGTATATTCCCTGGGCCGCTTGAAATTAGTGTCTTTCTGGTAAAGTGATTCGAAAACGACAGTGGTTACTCGGGGAATTAATGGATTTCTTGTTTGAATATTAGCTTGCTGGTATCACTTTGGTGTTCTACCAAAGGGCAAATGAACATCTATATTTTCAGGGAAATTCCTATTAGGTGTTATATGATTTGAAATTTATTCGAACGTCGAGTAACTTAAAGTTCAATGAAAATTTTCTGGAATTCATCCAATGATATTTTACACGTTCAGTATTAAAACTCTTATTAGGCAAATCTCGAGGACTTGGGACCTACAATAACGAATCCTCCTTGTTCTAACTGGAACAATGAAATTTCGTTTCTCGGTCAAAACATAATAATTTTCGTTTTAATTAATTAATAACACTGCCAAGGACACTTCATTGGCACATAGGGTTTCCCTGGCAACATCGTAATTTACGATTCAAAGGATATTGCTGCAGCGTATCGTTGTCCGCATACCATAGTTTCCTGGTCAATGCCCACAAGATTACGCGTCACGATGGTAACGCTAAGTACATAACAAGGTTACAATTTAGAACTAAACACGTAACCATGGTATACGCCGACGAAACTTACAATGAGCAAGTTCGCAGAAGTGTGCAGGACCAAATAATGACGCCGACTGCAATCGAGGCATTTGTTCAACGTTGTTTAGTGTTGATTAGGAACAATTGCATTCTGATTCGGCGTCGCATTGACTTCAAACTTTCTCTCTTGTACAGCTGTTATTAAATTTTCAAATGAACACGAGCTACTAACTACTTAGTATTCGAAAATTGTCAAGGGTCCAGTTAAATTAAGTTATACGATACCGATGTCGGGGGAAGAAAAAATTGTAATAAAAGGATTGCTATTGGTAAAAAACTGTAATTCATGGAACAGGAGAACTGTCTCGCACGACCGACAAGAAGAGTTAAAATTAATTTACTCGAATGTCAGGATAATCGTTGTACAATAGCGCAGCTATAATTGCAGCTGCAATTGAGTCGGCGAGGAACGCCGATGTTCGTGATTGAATTTTCTCCAGATGAACAACCGGATCTTAATTGCGTTTAACGCTTACCCGTGCCCAAAGGATCATTCGAATAGCTGGCGATACTTTGATAACTACCCAGCTGGTTCTAGGGGTTTTCATTAATTACCCTGAGAATAGAGTGTATAATACAGGGTGCCCCGGATCCCACGCAGTATTTTTAAAAAAAGGGTAGCTGAGGGATTCTGAACAACTTTTTCCTTGACCAAAATATTGTTTGAAGCTTCGTTTTTGAGTTATTAACGGAAAACACTGGCCAATAAGAGCGGCCGTAACAATAATGTGTAATTCTTCGTTATCCATCAATAATAATTTAATTAACAAGTCGTTCAATAACTGTTCCATACTTTTCTTCGTTTTCCAAAACGGATACGTTCACAAAATGAAATTATTTGCCCGAAGTGGGACCTTCAATTTCTGACGCATGGACGATTTAATAATTGAATCACGCCGAAGACAATGGCTGGCGCCCCTTTTGGCAGTGTCACTGACAAATTTCTCAAAGGCATGTGACACAAGTTCACGAGCTGCTTGCGGGTCGGCTTCCCTTTGGTCAGCAAACTCGAAGACAATTCGAGAGGTCGCACCGCCGTTTTGGATCAATTTAAATTCTCGAGTGGCCTTGAACGAGTGCTCTCAATTTATCGTTCTCTTGCAGCTTCGCTTGCTTTCCACCCTCTTCCGCTTGCTATCAGCCTTCTAGCGATCATCCAGATAGATTGAGAATTAGGGGGCGGAAAAACGATGGAAATTAAAAAGTGTTTCTGTTCCAAAAGTCGAGTGAAAGACGAAGTGGATCGATCTCTGCTGAGCAAACATTTGAAATGGTTATTTTTCTAGCCATTCGGAAAATCGTCTGATGACGTGAAAGTATTTCACTTTAAGTTTTCAATCTGTTAAAAGATGCGGTGGAAAAATGGTTTTAATGTTTGAGGGCATGACTTCAATATCCTTTATTTGATCAAATAAAATTCTGGTTCACATTCAGATCTATTGTGACGTTCAGTTCTTGCGAAGCTGAATGTCCGACGTTTCTAATCTCCTATCAGACTTATCAGGCTTTTTCTCGAATGGAAGATTTCGAAATCCAGGTTACAGACAAGTAGCTTTGCGTTTTTCTTGAGCTCGTGCTTACTGCTTGTTTCGTAAATCCTCTAGGATAGGTGGATTCTTGTTCCAATTGCATCGTTGGATCAAGACTACCTTACCAAGTACTCGATAGAGTGTACGTACCACTTCAAATAAGCAGCGAATACGTTGAATTGAGAAAAAGTAGATTTCAGAAAAGTTACCCTGAACATTTGTTAGGAAACTTATTTACATTAGCATCATGCAAATTTTAAATTAGAAATTTCCTATAAATAAGGACATTTTCTGTCTGCTCTTCTAACAATGTAAATAAAATTTATTGAACTAAAATAATAGTATAAGATGAACGCAAATAACACAAAATAGCGAAATAAAATTGGAACAGTGCATAATGTGTTGGTTGCACTATGTGTTATGTACAGGTACTTTACGAATCCGTATACACGATTCAGTGAGACCATGGATGCGAAACATAGACACTGCGCACTATTTTTTACCGTGGTTGCTGATGCTTCCGATGTAACGTTACAAAACATGACTACCCGACAGAACCCTTTCACCCTTACACTTGAGAACTGCTTTCTATCAGTTTTAAGTAACACGCTCATGGACAGCTTTTCACATTTGACATTTTCTCTATGGTACGCAGTATAACTTGACGTTTCCAAAGGCAACACTTGCTTCGTAAATGGCAGTACGATATAGATATATACAGCAGTAAATATAAAAGTAACATTCAAACACCGTACATTTTCTATAAAATAATGCATAGCTTTTTATTTAATCCCGCACTTATTATGCTATTAATCTCGTAATTTAAAAAATATGTATCCCATTTTATTTTTCAATTATTATTAAATAATGCAACGACAAAACACAAGCCAATTTCAAGCTTGTTTTATACCTCTCTATATTTCATCAGATTAACCGTATTAAGCGCAGACACATGAACGTAAATCGTGCAAGAGGGTCATTGATCATGATTACCGCCAGAGGAGATACTATTCTCGACCACTTAAAGAACCGATCAATCCCTTAATTGAAAAGCGTTAATGAATTGAGCAAACATCATTATCGCGTTCGGGACTTTTAATGCAATTGCCCCCGGGACGGTAAACGTATTTCTCTGCTCTGCTAAATCAGGCGGTGCTTGTTAGCGTCGAAGAAAACTAAGCTTGTTGTCGCGGAACTTGAAAATCAGCTCCTCTGGCCACTTTGAAATTCAGGTCGGTCATCGATCGACGGAGAACATTTTTCCAGAACGCCTTGGGAATGAAGAACTGTCGGCGGGAAGGGAAGTATCGTCTACTTTTTTCGTGTTGCCCTGGAACTACTGAAACTAGGGAGCGACGGTGTGGGGAAGCGTGAAAACCGGGAGAAAGGAAAAAGGAAAGTAACGAGGCTAGACCACCGGGAGAGGCGGGCGGGTCAATTTATAAATCAATGAAAAGCACGACGAAGCTATAATAAAAAGAAAGAGAGAAATACGGGTAAATAGAATCGGCATAGACGGGAAGCTGCGATTGCAACTTTAAGAAAGAAGATAAGAATGACGACGACGTTGATAAGTTTTTCAGTCGTCCCTTCTTTGAACTGAGCAGACAAAGGAAGAGATGTCACCGTCTCAAGCCGATGCAACGCACGGAGAAATTTTCTATCTCTCGTGGGCTTCAGGGACGATGAAACATTAGTTTTTCCTTTGAAATCCATGAATTCGTGCTTCATTATAATTTAAGGCTTTCCATTTTCTACGTATGTGTGCAGCACAATTAGCAGACTGGCCAGAAATTTCTGTTCCTTATATCAATCCACGTTCGGAGTTATTTACAGGGCTGTTAGTAGATTTTTCTGATATGATTGGTAGAGTCGTTAACCAAAGTCCGATTCTTATTAACGAGTCAGGCTGAGAAATTCCGTTGAACCGTTTGCTTTGATTACGATGAATTCTTCTTGCAACGTTGTCCGGCAACTGTTTTTTTCACGGACGCGTTTTGTTTTATTCTATTCAGTGTCGTGCCGCGCGGAAAATCCGATTTATTTCGGGCGTTAGACGCTGCACCGGTGCAGAAAATTGCAGCCTCATCTGGCCGAACGATCATTCGCGCTCGGCCGTTGCACTCACGGCCGACGACATTTTGGTGTACGCCGGAAGATGAAAGCGGAACCGAGAGCAGAGAAAATGAGTGTACAAAGGACGGAAAAAGAAATTGACACGCGCCGTCGACGTTCCGATGACGCGAAACGCGGCACCCCTTCACGTTTTCCCGGGTGTTCTTTTCACCCTATCTATCGCAACGTCGATCTCGCGATATTCTCGATATCGTTCTCGCACCGAGGTTGGTTCGATTTTGGTGGCGCAATAAATCACGGTCATATCTAAAGAAATGTATTGATTCTAATTACTGTTTCCTGATAAAACGATTCGATAAGACGAATGGAGAAATTGCGGAAACGTGAAATTTTCCCGCTCGATATTGCGAATAGCGAATCTTGACCAACATGTGTACATCTTACGCGAGCAGAAATGTCTTCAACATCATTCTCATGCCATATCACGATGTACGCGCAGTTCCTCAAGTAATTGTGATAGTTCTTGGTGATACAAGAGCCATTGTTTTTGACGTAACAATGCAAAAGCTCGCGCGATTCTTATCGAAATCGTGGTCGTGCATGTAATAATAGGGAAAAGGTCTATATGTATACACGATGTAACATGATGGTCGATACGTTGGTCAATGTACTGGAAATTGCATACAGATACGCGGGACAATTATTTGCGTCGCAAAATGATAAATTATAGACAATTAGCCCGTTCTATATTGGCACGAAGCTTATGGTATTACTTATCGTATCTATATCGTGCTCGTCGAAAGGATTGGAGTTACTGTAATTGGAGAGTACATGGTATTGCTCAGGAAATATTGCATTTTCAGGTACAGGCTTTTCATTATTGGACACGATAGTCGAGGATGCCGTCACCCGAATTTTCGAAATCGAAACGCGCGTGTAGCTGCATAGATCCACGTATATACATTCGGACCTTGATCCTTTCTTTTCTTTCATTTTCTGCGGCCAGAGATTGGAAATACCTGGGCTGCGATGATTTCGAATCGATCGATCTCCAGCGCGTTTTTGTATCTCCATATTGAATGTGCCCCTTTTTTCACCCATTTTCCTATACTAGAATGCGAATCTCATACGTGCTTCCGTTATTTGGCGCAAAATGTTCAACGAGTTTCGGGATTATACATTTTTTTTTATGCGTGCTCGGGCTGAAACTTCTTAAATGGCGCAAATAAGTTTTTGAGAAATACTTGTATTATATAAAATTGTAAGCGTCTAAGTATAAGGGTATCTGGGATTTCAAAATATCGTTTACCATATTTTAAATAAAAAATGTTGTTTTCCATTGCATAACAGAATGGGTAGAGTAGGGAAAACGTAAATGTAACAAAAACGAGCTTACGGCGACGCATATACTTTTCCTTCGCTCTTCCATTTCGCACCCATGTACACAAACAAAAGGGAGACAAATATGTGCAGCAGGATTTTCATTGTCGATCCTGAGGCCTAGTTTGTTACGTGGCCTGTTCACAATAGCCGGCAGATATCGTGGTACATGAAGGAGCGTATGCTACCATACATAATGTACTTTTGTTCCCAGGTCCAAAAATCCATTAATTATCATTGCGAAGTGGTCTTTATTGTCGTACTGGGAAGTTTTTGTTTACGCACGCGAAACGCAGTTGACGAATTAGCTACAGTTCCCAAAGCAACAGATTCGCTTCTGAATCTTACCTCGGTCTTGTTTTGGAAAAATACTTTGATTTCCTCGAAATTGTACAAAAGATACTCTAATTCTTGAGCCAAAAAGTTCACTTTGATGAAGATGCATTCAATGAAATGGAAAAAAAGATTCTCCCCCGTTATAAATATTCTACGCTGTAAATGGAATCTGATAATAAAAACCACGGTGAAAGGAATGATGGATCACTGCACTTTCTAGATTTTGACCTGTAAGCCGGACACGTTATACGTTTTTTCGTTTCGTTATTTTACCTTTAAGCAAAGACCAAGCTATTTGAAAATGGGTAATGTATTCTTATTGCTTGAGCATACTTTACAATATGCGGGGTCTGTATGTCGTTAAACTATATGTAGGTATATACCTATGTGCACAGAGGCTGCATGTGTACACGTTGCATACAGGTATATGTATCGTATTGACGTTGCAATACCTATGTACTGATGTGCATGTAGGTACGTTTCCAATAACTTTATTGATATTGCATATATTGCAATATCTGAATACTGTGGCCAAGTATAGGCTCTCTTTGCGAGAGCCGCCTATCTACATATACGAAGCACAATATACACGAACCTTTATGGTAATCATTTTTTAGCTACCTTCATTTGGAGCTACATCGATCTCAATTTTCAATTTTTCTTCATTTTTTAAACGGGGTTAATAGTAAAAGGACTCCTGTAACTCGCTTGTTACTCTCCCCTTAAAAACGTACTTTACTTTAGATTAATGTTAAATCATACAGTATTGGCAATAATAATTGTATAATCTACACAGCTGAATAGTATGCGTACTCTTGATAACAATATATTTCAATAAATAAATACTATCCATTTTATTTTAGTTAAGAAATACATGCACAGAATTTTTACCAAGAAATAATAGAATAATATTTTCCCTAGTAATAACGTTATGAAGACGACAATGTGTCAAATGCTCAAGCGCTATCGTAGATATTGTCAGTAATATAAATCGACTTTATTCCGTCTCAAAGACTAAATTTGTTGGCCGATATGGATGTTGGAAATCCAAACCGTTCGAGAGGAAAGTTTGTCGGTGCAGCAAGATCGTTAGTATCGGGATCGGCGGAATTGCCATGGGTTCCTCCTGATGCGATGCCACGCTGTTCTGGAAACGGCGGTGTGTGTCGACTGGCGGTACCATTTGAAATTCAAAGCACGAGCAGACAGTGTTGTAAGATCGTTAACCGAATACCACGATCGTTGCTGCGGGTGCAACCGCCGCAGTTGTTACGAGGGTGGTCAATTTCTCTCGTTTTCCCTTGGAATCGTTCCCATTCGTTGCCCCGTGTCGCACACGCGAATTCGCTTCATCGCCATAAACCCGGCTGTTAGTCGCATCGTCACGATTTTCCATCATTTTCTCGATGCCTGCCCATTTCTGCGTTTACCATAGCGCAGAAAAATCTGGGCATTACGCTTTATATAAATTCGTACAAATAATGGTCCCGGAGAATTCACGTCGTTATCCTGCATTTCCCCCAGAACTAATTTCCACGAATGTCTGCGGAGACTCATTGCAGTTCATGCCCCGTTGTTTCGCAGAGAAATAATAGCAAGGGAACCTGTTTTATAGAAAATACTTTTGTACATTTCCAAGCTTTTTATTTTCTTATATTTCTCAAGTATTTCAACGGGAAGCTAGTTACATAAATACCCCTCCTTTCATCAGTCTGTTATTCCCTTTAATTTTTAACGAATGTATGTGGAGAAATGAAGTTAATGTTGATAAAAAAGGAAACGAGTAAAAACTGTGTGGTGGTTACCACGGCACTGTGTAATTTGATCTACGTTTTGATTTAATTAGAAAGTACAGCTAGAGTTCTAGATTACTGCTAGATTTTCGCAAAACTTCCCTTCAGATTGTTCGTGGGGTTACGTAGCAATGCAGAGCGTAGGGAAAGGCGTAACTTTCGACCGAGAAAATACTGCTTCTTCCCAAATTAATTGGCCGTTATCTCTGAACGTTATGGAAACGTTTCGATTGCACCCTAAACAGATATTTCGATCTAGAAATCCTGGTCGTGCTTGCGCATCACCTTTAATGAAAAGTCTCTGTATAAGTCTTGCTTTTAATTGCGGGCTGCGAATTTTACAGCTGTCCCGTATTAATAACGCGACGTGCTCTTCTAGCACGCACAAGGATTATATTTTCGCATTCGCGAAACTTGAAAGTTTGACGATGACTGCTACTGCAGCGATGTAGTAATCATTTGCCGTGGCTTAGAAATAATTTGAATGATCACAAAGATCGCGTGTTTAAATTTATTTTCAGCTTAGCATTCACTAATAGTCAGCAAACTAACGTATTGTTATAATAATGAACACCAGAAATTTCGACTGATATTTTAATTCTTCCTATGAGCTAAGATTCAAAATGAGGTATATCCGTACTTTCACCGACAATAATTTTCTGTTCGCATATTTCATGTACAAGGGGAGGTTGCATTAATCGTGGTTAACTAGTTAATAATTTTGCAGTGTTATCAGGATTATTATAATAGTTTAAAGTTGGATGGAATTTACTAACGTTTGCGAATTGAACCGATACAGTTTGTAGATTGAGATGCTTACATAGTCCACGAGAGAATCATGTTTCAAACAGTTTCGAATATCGTGAAGAAGAAACGTTCGTTATTTTTTTAACTGTTAAAGATTTTAGTTTGTTTATTGGATATCGGCCGATACGCTATGAGGACGTTCTTTTTAATATAATTATTCATGCACAAGTGCACTGTGCCCGCGTGAAGTATTGCATGACACTGCACCCTTTTGTCATCGTGCACTCAACCCGATCCTTTTTTCAAACCGCAGAGAATATCGTATCTTTGTATCAAGCACGTTACAACCCCTAACCCCGGCTTCCCACTGCATTCCTTTTTATCTCCAACCTCCGGATGCTGACTGCATGTTATTATCCGTCATTATGTGAGTTCACAAACATGCATCCATCGTCAACAGCACGTGAAGTTTATCGAAAATTGGGTCACGATATATTTTCGAACGAGTGTCGCTAATTCATTTTTCGTTATGCGAGACACTCATTGAAAGTGGTACGATAAATTTCCAGCAAAAGTCTTACCTTACGAAACCTTTCTCATTTTTATCTTAATTTAATGATACTTAAAACAAAGGTGCGAATACACATGCTGTTTGTAATACCTTTTGTTTAATACTAAGTTAATATAATTTTATCAAGTTTTCCCTTTTCCTGAATATCGATGGATCTTAAAATTATGCAAAACCATCTCGAGCGCGTGAACGGTCACATTAAGTGATTCAACTGTTTAGTAATCTTCATTGAGCGCAGCAATTTACGCCTCATTTGCTTAATGCACGACGACTTTGTCCCCTGGTGTCGTGGCGGCCGACGAGAACCTCGATGAACCGCAGGCAACCATTAACAACTTCCTAGGAACTTGTTACGTTGGTTGAGCAATGACACGAACGCGGATGCTTTTCGTGAATACTAGTCCAGAAGTCAATCTTCCGAATATATAGGTTGAGTTCTACGGTCACCAGACTTTCCTCGTATTAATAATTAGTATTATTAAGTTCGAGTTTCGTTAGATTTTGGTGTCACATGCAATTGATGCTACGTTATTTTGAAGTACTTCAAGTTTGAACAACATTGTTGCGAGTGGCTTAACACATTCCTCTGTGTTCTAGAAGATTGTATAACCCTTCGGTTGTGTTGTAACAATGTTGTCAAACACTCTACAGTTCCTTGAGGTCGCTTAACAATGTTGAAAATCACTAAGAAGCAAATCTGAATATTCATAGAAGTTGTCCAAACAACCGCATGCACTGGATTAATCGAGCCCGCCCGAAATTTTATTGCAACTTACTTTCTGACATTGGAGTCGCGAAAAGCGTAGGAAAATCAAAGGCCAGGAATTTAGACAGTTAAAAAAGGAAATGGAAACGATGCAAAATCCATTTTATGGGCCAATAGTCAATCGCAAGATTATTCTGCCATTCATCTTAAAGTCTTTGATCCCGTTGCTTTAACATAAAACTGGCGCCTCTTTGCCGCTTAGAATCTTTATTTCCATCAGTCCTAAATTCGTATCCCTTTAACACGAATTTCGTCCCAGGCGAAACTGAGAAAATACACGGAAAAGGTAGCGGAAGAGAGTTTCTGTTTTGTTCCGCCTTGAACTACTTAAATAACGTGAGTTCTTTTCTAACTCTAAGTGAGTTGGCGGTCACGATCGCGAGTGCTTTCCAGCGTGGCAAATTTTCGACAATTGCGTTTTTTCTGCGCAATAAAAACAGTCTGTTCGTCGCTCTCCGGGAAAAACTGACGGAAGTTTCATGAACACCGAGTCATTCAACTTAACTAATTTTGCGCGACGGCAAACGGTTGTACTTTTTGCTCATATTTCTGTAGGACAATTTTGTTTCGCGGGCGAAAATAGAAACACATTTTCGTGCTATTCGATTCTGCATCGAAGTAGAATTCATGGCACTTTCTTCCAATGGAATACAGAACAACGCGATATTGTGTACCGGGTATGCTATTTGTATGCATCGTGTTTGCACAAAAACTTGGGGTCAGTGTCTGCTCACGATGCATGCGCAACGGATACTCCCTACCGTGGTAGTTACACAGTCTGCAACGCTGGCGTTCAGACAGCCTGCAGACACGCAAAGTATCAAGTTATGTGACATTCCACTCACTAGCTTGTTATAAACTCAATTACCGTGTTACTTATAACTTATGCCACATCGTGGCTGATCACGTAATGCCGTGTGCACCGTCTGACTACTTACTGGCAGTATCTACTAGTTGCCGCGTGTTCCGAAGTACAGTGTTACTGACCATTTTCAACGTTAATTCTATTATTATTGGAGGCACGTGTATTTTATATTATTTTGCACTATTTTCTTAATCATTTCATGTTTACTTCACTTTAATTATTGTATTGTTATTAATATACCTCGTATTCTGCGCATGGGTACGTTTAGTATCGATTAGTTTCATAGTAATACTTTGTGGAAATAATGCCCCTCTGTTCAACACAATATGTGTATCACTGTTTGAGAATCTTGAGAAGACAGATTCAAACAAAGCAACCAGACTTGGGTATTGTCATAATCACATTAATGTTACGGCGAATCCTAAAACAATGGCTCTTATGTATATCTTACTAAAATACTTCTGTGCTTAAATCTGCTTAGAATAATCTCTGGGATTCTATACGGCGAAATCCTCAAATGTAAATAGTTACAGCTGCTGCTATTTATTTAAAAAAATCCTCAATTACTTCCAACAGAAAGTAAAGCAGTATGTTGCACAACGTCGATTCGTAATATCACGACAAGAACATTTCCCCGTGTATGTACTCTGAAGCTACTTTATTTCCCCTTTGACTACCAGCCAATCCAATAACTTACAAGTTACTTTGACAATAATACATATGTCATAATAAGACAGGCATGCAAGGAATCATAGAAAGGGCTGAAGAAGCAGTTGACTATTCGCCGTCATCATAACGCGTTTGGATACTTCTCTCGGCCAGAATGGCAAAATGGACCCGAATCCATCGGACTTGTACGTCGAAGAGCAAAAGAGAGGCGATAGAACGGTTGAAGCCACTAGACGCCGTAGGATGGGCATTGAAATATTGCCTCCGGATTCTGCATCCACCGTCTCGTCTGCCTTCCACCCCTTGCCAGCCCCTTTTGAACACCTCCGACTCGCTGAAGATCCTCCCTTCGGGACGAGACCAGAAGTTAAACGTCGTCGCGTTTATTTCACGTTGACGTCACCACCCCTTATCCTCGAGTTTTCTTCCACTTTACTTTTCATACTCTCCTGCTCCCTTCCGCCAGCCTTTCACAACCCTCTTTCCGATACCGCTTCCACGATGTATCGGTGAGCGTGTTTCCCTGCCGCAGGACACTTTGACATTTTTATCCTGCGAACGCGAACCTTTGACTGTCGAGGTTCGGCGATTGTCTCGTGTTCAAGGGAGTCGCTAGGATGAAAGTACGTATTATCGTTTGTGCACTTTGTGTGCGTCGCTGAATTATTGGCCATTCTAGCTCGAGTGTATGTTCTAGCTGATGCTAAGATTTTGAAATTTACCGTAATGATATTCCATTTGGAATATAAATACCATCGTGTTATTTTTGCATATGGCTGAATTTGGTTAAGCAGCTAATTTATCTTTAACATCGGGGAATATTTTTCTCGCGTTAACGTGTTTCTGACTTGTAACGTTTAAAGATTGTACGTCGAGAAAATTTTCGAACACTGCCTATTTCCCGTCATTTAAATGGTCGTAGTTTAACGAATGCGAGGAAAACCAATTATTATACTAAGAAGAGTGTTATGCTGTTCATGTAAATTGTCAACCATTACCTTCTATTTGACGAGTGTTTTTTATTTAACTACTGGCATTCGCCAAAGTCTCTTCGGTAAATTAAAGGAGATTGAATAAAAACGACAAAGGAAGCTATCGACAGCGTTTGCCTGTCGAGAAGAGAGTTCGTTTGTCTTCAACTGATTATTCCTCTAATTTATTTCATGATTATATCTCAATCACGAACTTTCCTTTAACAACTTTTAACTAGAAGCTAGTAGAAGCCCATATTTCTTCACGTTCCTCTGGTAATTTCAATTTCACAGTTTTAATAAAAAGAAACTGAAGCTTCGCATTTCGGAAGCCACACAACTTAAAATTACTTTCGCTTAACTAGTACCGCAGGTTGGCTGCGAACTAACCAAAAGGCAGACGTCACGACTAGCAAACCGGAAGAAAGTACCGGCGGTCCCATAATTTTCTCCAAGTTACATCGTAGTTTACTGTCCTCCGTGTCGTTTTACTGTGCACCTTACTTGATCCCACGGAAAATACAGCAATCAAAAGTCACAGTACTATTACCGTGGCAGGTAACACGGGCGCACGTGAACACAAAATTGCTTGCAGATTTTTTCGTATTGAGCTACAAACTAATCAAACTTTCTCGATCTGTTTGCCAGCTTTCAACGATCTTGTTTTTTTTTCTCTTTTCCAACCAGTCTGTGATTATGACTGCGACCGTGCTTGAGCTTTTTAAAAAGTCGACTTTCCTTCCGATTCTTAATTACCTCGTATACCATTTTCTTCACAACCTCTTGGCCCGTCAGATGTGCCGCAGGCGAATATCTTTCACAGAAAAATTTCTTATTTATCCGTTTCCGGGATCGGGCGCACATTTTTCGGGTTGCAGAATTTTATTTGTCAAAAGTTCTGCAACAGTTCGAAGAAGATAAGGGGAAAAAATTAATTACTCGACGGAATGAATGATGATGGCTTCGTTCTGTTCTTTTTACACGACGATGAGAGATTTTTCACCATTCGTCTTCCTTGGAATCATGGAACTCGAGCATTTTGCACGAGTTTCTTGATACAATCGAGATTTAATACGTTTCTTTCGTCCCTCAATTGCGGCCGGAGTTTCTGCGCGACATCGATTGCCGTGATATTCGAAAGCAATTCATTTTTGTCGTCGCGTTTTGATATTGCTGATGCAGCGAGTAATCATGAACGTGAATAGGCGGCGATCGTTCCGCAAATAAAACACAATGCTACAGATACTTTGCATCATCAGTTTATAGGTCTCTGAAAGTAGGTTTCTGTGTTTGCGCAGAACGGGACGTAAGGAGCAAGGAACGCAATGCAGTACTCCAGTTAAAACTTTTCAAACAATATTTGTTCGGGTAGCTGTTAACGTTTTAGTAGTCCAGGTAATGCACCGTTGGTTGGAGGACAGTTTACTTCGGGATGAAAGACGGCCAATTAAAATGGTTGCGGATTAAAAAGTAACGGGCTTTCGAAGGGCGGAAATGGAACGAGCGGTGCATAAAACTGAAGACGTTAAAAGTGATATTGATGTTTAGTAACGGCCACGGGATTAGTCTTGCTTATGGTGGTGCTGTTTATAAACGACGATAAAGCCTTGCCACAGGCTACGTTACTGATTCTGTGTATCCGAGACGCCCAATAAAGAGGCAATTAAACAGTGTCATGTTGAATAATCTGTGCAATAAATTATTCGCTGTCCTTCGAAATTAACCCGTGTATCAATTTGTATGGCGTTATGGCCCAAGAATAATACACCGCAGGTTGTACGTTATTTAAATGAAGAGCTGTAGAATACAAATTAAAACGAACATATATCACAACGAGGTACCCTACGCTTCGTTTCGAAAGTGATTTATCGAATCGGAAAATCGATACTAAATTTTGCTTCCCCAAGCAGAATCAAATTGGATTGAAAATTTCATTTGAATGGGAGCCAATATTTGATATTACTGGATAGTTTTCTTACAAAAAAAAGAGGTTTACGGATATCGATTCGTACAGTCTGAAGTCGTGTAATATATTTTGGGTGTAGGTCGTTTTATTTTCGCAAATGTTGAACGCGCAGAGAAAGGGGCAAGCTGCATTGAATTTCGAGACTCACGAATGACTACTCGTCGTCCCTTCGCTCGACTTGATCGTGTAATATTTGGACGTACCTTAAAAAGGTAAGCAATTTACGGTTGGTATATGTATATATGAACGGCACATGTCTCTAACGTAAACGACTTTATGCGGTCCGTTCGTTGCGCGACAAATTTTCACACGCGACGATATTGAAATTTTGTTAGTCTCGGAGACACGCAGGTTCCATGAATTTTTCGAGCTTTCGGTGCGCGAATTATTCATCACACATCCCACCTGCAGCTTCTTCGAAAGAGAAACTATTTTTTCCCCCCTTTGCCAGTGAATAATGTATTTTTCATTCTTGGCATGCCCCTTATTTTGTTTTCGAGCGGGAAAACACAATATCTATTTTCATGGCCCTGGAAACTTTCTACGAACACACCAATAATCGTTTTGTGTACGGTACTTGCCTTAAATTATACACGTTCGTGCAAACATGGTTCTCATTGAAATGTAATGATACTCCAAGTAGTATATCCTGATACGGAGTGATATTTCGGGATGGACGAATGCGAAAATCCATATACCACGTAACGTACTCCAAGTTTTCTATTTCCCACAACTACCTTTCGTTTGATCATGCTAACGATTAATACATCCGTGCCGTTTCTTTGATATCGTGTTCATTGCTACCGCGGTTTCCCTTACTGCATCTACACCCAACCGCAGCTGTATTTACCTGTGCTGTTTAGCAAAGTACGATCGGCGTGTAGCTAGCTGGAAAGGCTGACGTAGGGTTGGTAAAACTGGATAAACGGGAATAAGTGGGTTTGACGTTTACGAGCGGACCAAATTTTCCGGGCTAGAGAGATATTAGACTCTAAATGACGGTATTAGAACTTGACTCGCTCCAGACTAATACGTTCTATTCTGAACATTCCACGAAGAAACTTCACCGATTTCCTCGCAGCACCGACAAAAATGCGGTTTGTTTAAAGGTACTTCAATGATTCGTAAATAGTTTATAGTCGTGTAGCAGCTTCCTTTATCTTCATTTTAAGCACTTGTTCATTATTCTAGCTCCTCCAGAAGTTGAGATAATTGAAACGACTCGATGTGCATTTTCGCCGAATTTTTAATTGTTTATAACTTTTAAACCACAGATGCCATATTGTTGAAACTATTGGAGCATACAGCTATGACCCGTAGCTTTAATTTAAGACAAGTCCGGTTAAAAACTACGCGCTAGAAGTCTAGAAAAACGCAATTGTTTTAATTAACGGTGTAATCCAGGAATTCGGTTTTGGCGGTGCGGAAAACTGCGAGAAATGCCGCAAACGCGAGATGGCGCCACATGTCCCTTTTTTGTAAATAAAATTAAAATAAATTAAAAAAATCATATCTTGGCTCCTGATGATTGGATTTTACTCCGCCTGGTCTTAAATGAAAGGGAAGAGAATAAACTATCCAGGAAAAAATATCTTGTTGCAGTAGGTATATCCAGTTGGCCGTAATAATAATTTTAATTGTTTAATTGTTTATAACAAATGAACCTCACATGGAATAATGCTCACACCTATTGGAGATAGTGGCTTATACTTCTAGCTTTATTTTATGTCCTCTGATCATTGACGCAGCCTCGCCGGCAAGTAATCGGAATTGTTTATAATTTCTTTAAACAAATTCAATTATGTCGCGTGCTACTCGGCCGATTTTAATCCAGGACGTCATAAATTGAAGCTCTGTGCCGGATCGTTTTAAGTAGACATTAAATAATTACACAACAGTTAATTATTAGAGGTTGTCATTTCCGTTGCGATCGAAACAGATGGATTAGGTATTTAAGGTGTGGAATTTCAACCAAAAACTTTGATGATATTTTACTTTAAATCCTTTTCAAAAGAGTACGTCTTGTAGTTGTTATTTATTTCTCACTGAACTCATTTTCATTTAACATAAAAGGGCATAGTCACTTTGCCTTACGAAGGAACTTGCTTATATCGGGTCTGTATTTTAGTTGAATTGATTTATGCTCACTGTTGTGACTACGTGTCACGTTTGTTAGTTTGCAACTACGTGTCACGGTTTGAGTTGCGACATTTTGGTGTCGAGTTCCAGACAAACAATTTGTCCAACGGGGGACCGTTGCAAAAGACGAAGGAATACTAACATTTGGGAACCATAGACAAAAATTCTGACATCTTTGACTTTTAGTGCGTTTACGATTTTAATTTCATTTGGCATTTTCATAATTGGAACAAACCTTCTGTGTCTTATTTCCTTCATCTTTGTCTGCGATTATAAGGATATTTTTTTTCTACCCTTTCCTGCTTCGTCATATTCACATTGTCAAATATTTATTATCAAAGACCCATCATTATTGCGTTTCCTTGATAGAGATGAGTTTCTAATATATATATTGATTGAAATCAAAACAAGAAATGAGAAACGATTAATTAGAATCGTTATTGGTTCCCATTTTTTAGCAACTACCAATATTTTCGTGCTTGATTCCGCGTGGATATCAACGAATCAGAGAGTATTCCAGATATCGTATCCCTTTTTTATTTAACAATGTTGAATTAAAAAGAAGTTATTGAACATTCAGTACAAAAACGAAATGTATAAAAGAATTCAAACCCCGTATCCACAGATTCTTAACTCAAAGAGATTCTGAACTCAAACAACCCGCGTAATATAAACATTCACAACTCTCCCGGTTATTTCTCCCTACCAAACAAATTATTTCTCACACACCCAAATATCCAATTATTTCCAAAATATCAAACTAGTTCGACGACTGGCGACAGCTTATTCTTCACAGCGTATTGATTCGCGTTCGTTCGATGGAACGGCTGAGGCGTTATTTTTAGCGGAAGTGTGTATTGAAAGTGGAGTTGAAAATTACCTGACCTTGCTCCTCGTTAATCAGGAGCGGCTTCGACGAAAGGTCGATCGATCGATCTTCGTGTGCGTGCCACTTCGAACAGGCGTCTTCTTTGCCGCTGCAATTACCCGAAACCGCGTGAATTTTCCACGAGAACAGAGTAATTCCTGCTTCTGTCCCAGAAATCGATTTGACGCTTGCAGTGGCTAATTTTCCATCAGCCCATTCGATTATGTCGCGACCATCGTGGTCGACAAAAGTTAAGGTACTTTTGGACAGCTCGCCACTAGTTTCCATCATTGATTGGTTCGTCTCGTCTATGTCTCGCTATTACGTGACGCGGCATGAACTTTGATAACACCATTATACTGTTACGGCGACGTAATCCACTGTCAGCTATTCTGTATTAAAATGACTTTCCATCATCGATCGTAACCTACCATTTATTCCACCTTGAAATCAGATTTTAAAACTACCGGCGCAAGAGCGTGTTTCGTTGTAATTTGCGACGAAGCACGGTGTAATCGGATGAAACGGCCGACAGCGAACGAAACGAATCGCGACGAGTCTCCGTCGGATTTTGTTTTAATAAAAACTTGGCTGACCGTTAATCATTCGCTGATATCTGAGCGGAAAATGAAATGAAACTCACGCAAACAACCGAATTAACATCGATTGGCGAATTCTGAAGCGTTCTACGCCTTACGAATCGAACGGGAGATTTCCAAAGTTTTGGAGTTTCCCTTTGAGCGAGATGTGCAAGAGTTTGATCCGTGAATATTGAAAAATAAATCGAGCATTCGATCAGAATCAATAAATGATGGTCTTGTTGTAATCAGACGGGCGACTGTTCCATTGGAATATTAGTTACCTATTTAATGGAACCAATTTTGTTGCACGATTTTTGCTTTTATTTTTAAATAAAGAATACTTTCGATGCGCTAGTTTAGGACAGAGGTATGTGTTATGAATATCCCGCACATAATTAACCAGTCTGGTTGAACTTATCGGATTCATTGCGCCGGCAATCACGTTTAACGCGTCGCAATTACGCTACTGCCGTCGTAAATTCTTGCTGGAATGTGAATTCGCCTTCCCGCCTGTATGCTATCAAGCCACTCAATAAATGCATGGGAATCATACAGTGCACATTATTAAAGGTTGACTGATCTAGCTCCCGCTTATGAACAATCTATTGCTTGTTAGGGCACGTTTCAATTCTCTTTGTTTATGCAATAGCTTGTTAAAATTTCTCATTTATAGTAAGCAAATTGTAATCGATTCATGTATAAAAACTGAATATTTCATGAGGGGAAGCTTTTAGTTCTTCACTGCATCATATTAATTGTTTAGAATTCCAAATTAATCATATGCGTCAGGTTAATAAAGGTGAGTTTCATTGTTTTCGTTTTCTGTTCTGAGCTGCGAGGCATTAAATTAACCCTCGCTTAACCAGGCAATTCTAACGTAACTTCTGTAGAAGTCACGTCTACAGTTGAACATTACTCAAATTTCCCAATACAACACTATGTCCTGATCACGATCGAGGGCCGAATTCCCATAACAGATGACCGCACTAGGGGCCATACCTATTAACCTCTTCGCTATCACCGCCGCAACGATGCTGGATCCTACGAAACCAGCACACGGGGATAACGAAACGGTCCATCGCGATGCATCTTTCGTTTAGAGTGAACTCGTAACTTCATTACGCAGCCAAGTTTCACGAAGTTTCCGCCGTTCGTTCGAAGTTTCGCCTGCCAGATAACCGGACCTAAGTGCGCCAGATGAATTATACAGTTTTGTATGCAGCACGCTCTTTGGTTTATGCACGTGACAAGGCGCACCTGATTCTCCTGCGCGACCGTCGCGTTCTACCTACCGATCTCTCCAGGAATGCAATTAAGTACAGGACTTTGTAGGTGGCGGTAAGTCGTCCGACGCGACGCGACGATCCGTCAGGTCTTTTGTCTCGCTTCCTACCTGGTTTCGATGTCTTAATCACGAGGTGTTCCCTCAGTTGCATGTGCTCCAGTTACCTCGATATTCGCCGGGGCCATCGTCAGATAATTAAACTGAAAGCAATTACGATATTTGTAGGGATTGTAAGAAGAAATGAAGCTTTTCATACTTTACAGGTAGATCGATATGATTCAAGCTCTTGAAAATTCTTGGCTAAACAATATTTGTGTCTCCCTTTCACTGTCAAGTTACGAGATTTTATTGCAGAAATAATACGATGAAAGATTTCAACTTCAGAGATTATTGCAGCCTCTACGTCTGCCCATTCGCTGTTCGTAAAGCCATTGCGAACTCACATTGGTAGCTGAAGTTCTTTTCACGGAAGAGGCAATCAGTTGGGCGAATTCTTATATACCTGAAACGTATATACATTTGTGTTCCGAGGATCGATTGAAAGCATCAAACTGCACGAGTTTACGGGACATTCGCCATTAGATTCATCAGATAATGGCACAGGGATGCAGCAACTGTTATGGCGTTGTTTGTTCTGCTTCTGTGTGCATGTGATCCTGCATTCTGTATTATCTATCGTTTAATGGACCCAGCCGCACACTTGGCCGTGCTCGTATCTGTGCTACGGTGTCTAGTCACGAACATCTATATAAGATTGAATGACAAGAATTACCATTCGTATCTTTGGCTCGCTTATGCAGCACGTATCGGCTTTCTATCGACTAAGTTTGCGAAAGTATGTACTTGCTCCGCTTGAAGTATCTGTTGACAGTGTTACAGGATTACTTCTGGAACTCCTTATAGAATACGTATGAAGAGTGCATCGTTTCCAACGTTGAATCGATATAGTCGACTGCAGTGTCTTGTTTTATCTTTGAAATGGTGGGAAAGGTTATTGTGTATTCTGTGGTGGTGATCATTTTCTTAATCAGCATCTTGCCTCCATTTATTCTCGGGCAACTAATGCGCCAATTATTGTAGCAGATTTGTAATCTCTTGTGTTCTGATACGACTTGATTTCTCAGAGGAATATCAGCTACATTTATGGGAATTGGTACAACTTCGCTCGGAAATGGATAACGAGCGTTGTTAGGAAAATAGGACAAATTCCTTTAACGCGTTGTTTAAACTCGCGAGCAATTTCTCTGTGTCAAACGAAGCAAATGATACGGAACGGAGGAATATAAAAATTGGTCGTAGACGAAACGGGGAAATCAAAGTGTCTCGAATGAGAATTTCCTCGTCGTCGAAACGAATCTTTAACATGCTGCTAATGTATTGATGTTTTAACTCGTGGATTGTCGCTGAAAAAGATCCGCCGCGAGATCGTGAAGGATTTCAACGCTGCACTCTGTTACTAATGCGCGGTGGTTATGGCTCTTAAACTGGCAAAGCCTACTTGTTGGTCTCTTTGAGAGCACGTGCTTCTATATTAACCTCTGCGCTAAAAGAGTTGCCCCGGAAGATGTGCAGTTGATACTCGGAAACTTTTGAGGAGCAATTTGTACCTTTACAAACGAAAATTTTAATACTCCAACCTGCAAAAAGTATGCACTCCAGAAAGTTACCTTTAATTGCCAATTAATAATATCTTTTCAGATTTGTGGAAAGTAATGAAATTAATAGAAAACTTGTATATCCCTGCCATCAATTGACTGGCGAGTTTTGCGATATTTAAAATGATGATATCACTTTCTACTTCGTTATATTTGCTCGATACGTAATTTTGTGCTTGCCATGAAGTATCAAAATTCGTAGAAGAGCCGAACGAATTGCGTAACGACTTGCAAATCGTATGAAGGGTAACATGCGGTCCATTCATTGCTGCCTCTTTAAGGAGCAGCTTCATCACGGAGAACCGTCTTCTCATTCCCGCAACCCTTTCTTTGGCCTCGTGAGCCCAAAAGGTCGGTCGGCCGTTACCGGCTGTCTGAATGCAAAGCACAGAAATATGCATGCGGACTGTAGGAGACCATCGTCGACTATTGTACTCTTTCTTTCTTTTTCCCACCAATTCCAAGTCACAGAGTACTGAATCTTTTCACGGGAAGAACTCTGCCACGTTCCGGATTGTTGTGCGCCTGCAATCTTCCTTTATGCCCACGATAAACTCAATTTCACACTCGGAATTATTCTATATTTATTTCGATTACGTTCTATTACCCGGGACAGAGATTACCGGATCCCCGCGACATAAGTGTTTTAATTTAGTAGATAATGGTTTACTCAATTAGTTCTAAATAACGATATAAAAGTAAGTTGGATGAAAACGCTGTGCGGATGAAGTTCTCCGTTACGTAATAATTTCGCGATCGAACATTCTGGCTGAGTCTGTCGCCTCAATTTTCGTGCACTTAAATCTCCCATAGAAGTTTCAGTGTTTCTCGCTTCGTTACTCCCGTGCCGAGGCAAAAAACAGATTTAAGTCTTTGTAGTTTCTGTGGTTTCTATTCCTGGAAACTTTTCAAGCCCCATCCCTTCTACTTTCATTCGCTTCTTGCTACCCTTTCAACGACCTGAATCGCCACCATTTCTTACGAACTGTTCGGCCAGTGGAAATTCAAAGAATAAGGCCTATTTACAATTCTTCGAGAGCGTCACACGGGAAAGTTTTAACTGTGAGGGACCTACCGTTTTATTCTTACGAGCAAACTCGTCTGCATTGATTATTGAGAAATTACGAAGCTTCCGTTTTTCGACGCGATTCGCGAAATGAATAGTGGCTCGTCATATAAAAAAATGTTGAACAGTAGCGTCTCCTATTCATCTAATAATATTAATATCCTTCGATTAACTAAACTTTCAACTACTAATACTTTTGTCACTAGTAATCTAATTCGTTCGTGTGTTACATCATTGTGGATATGTATGTACTTGATTTCTCGTCAAGCTCATCGTCCCATTCGCATTATCCAATATTTGTGTCCCATAGAATCAATATTAGCACTGTGCTTCACGCTTTAATGAAAGCGAAACAAGGCTTTGGGGTGTATACGTGCATATTTTCCCACGTTCCCTGCGGTATTCCTGTGAAAATTCCGACAACCCGCCAACTATTTGTTATCGATCGCGATACACATTGTCAACTTTACCATTTTGTCGACCTCTCTGCACGCGTGCATGCCATTGGGGTGTTTAAGTATCGCTGTTGTGTCACGTACATACTTCCTGATAGAATTTTAATTTCGAATTTCGCCCCTATAAACGCTGGGACTCTTCTATATTAATTGGAACTTTGTCGTACATTATTTTATTTTTAATACTAACAATTGTGTTTAACAAATATTCCGAAATATTTCGTTATCTAATGGAAAATATATTTTACACGAATAACCGTGATAAGGCACGTGGAAATTAAGAAAAGATGAGGTATCTTCCCGTCAATTATTCATAGACCGTAGATTCAGTACCAGCCAATGCAACTTAACTAATTTGTTCAATCGTCGAAATAATTTTATTCGAGGTTTATCTGCGCTGCCAGAAAGATATGTGCAATGTAAAAGGAAAAATAGTGTCATTTTATCATCAGCAGTTGGGTCGTTTCTTTAAACGCGTGATTTATCCTTCCCTGGCGAAGCGATGCATGCCCGTGCATCAAAAGTTGAGTGAAAGAAATGAATAACTAATTCGCCTGCCACGTTCCCGAAACGATATTTTCGCGGACCAGTGACCGGCATATCAGTTAAACGAATCGGAATACGATTAATCTCGCTATCGATTTTACGGCGTGGAACAGCGAACTTTGATTCGTTGGAGGCGCGATCAACATTTCACCAACCAAACTGTCAAACTTAGGCAATTAGCCGTACATTGTGAATGAAGTTTTTCTTACAGCGTAACGGAAATGTTGACAGAGTATCGAATGCAGTTACCAACGTGGATATTTGCTAAACGAATAATCCAGTTTGTGCCGAAGTTTGAACACACAGTCAATTCTGTTGGAATGACATCGCGAATTGAAATCGCAAATGCTTCAACAATTTATAAACAAACGAAATTCTGTTTCTTTCTTCTATTATTTAATTTTGTTAGTACTAAGATAATGAAAGAAACAAAACTGAAAACGAACTGTTCAGCGAGGAACTTTAGAATTTACGTGACACGTAGTCGTTATGCGTTTCATCCCCCTTTGGTTTTCTGCATGCAAAGCCATAAATACGCACATGGTCGCGTGCGTACCTGTCGAGGGTCATAATCCAATCATGTGTCTTCGTGAGCTTCTAACGGATTTCGTAAAGATAGAGTTCAAAGCTTATCAGACTATTATATTTATAGTATATTTGTTTGCAAAATAATTTCCGTTTTACGTATCAGTTAATGTACAGATTGGTATCATTTTTATTCACCGGTGTGCTGAAACCTCGGACTCTCGCTAATATAAAGATTAAATATTGCGTTTTTGCAATTGGAAAACATGATTCCAAGAAATTCTTTACAAATCTCAAAGCACTAAATGCCACTGTGTTTTAACCTTATGAGAAACCTTAGTGGGGCTTATCCAATATCGGCAAAAGCATGGTCGGTAACGGATTCCTTGATTTTGGGCCCGTGGTAAGCTTCATAGAGCTTGCAAGCTTTTTACCGACGTTATCGACTGCCAAAAAGACGTTCCTTGGAACAACGAGGGAGCTTGAAATTTCAACGCAAGCTCGGCGAGAATATTGATGCTGTCGTTGGTAAAGTAGAGGTTCCTACAATTTTCAACAGTTGTCAATGTTCTTTTCTATGTTATGGATTGTCTGAAACGCTTTGAAAATTACTTTTTATTGAATTTGTATTATTTAGTACACTGTTTATATTTATTACAGAATATTCAGCACTTCTTCTATTGTGTATAAAATTGAGTTCATTACTATATTAAATAACATAAATGATATGAATTTTCTAATAGGTAATGACAGTGTTGAGTGACAATATGACAAACGACATAATGTGTAATACAATCACGCGAATAATTATCCAGATACTGTTACTGAATAATAAACGAATCTGTTTCTGATCAAATTTTCTCCAACATTGACAACATGTTGCATATTATGATAGAAGTATTAATTAACAACTTGATACATAATGGCAAGAAAAATAAATACCCTCGCTCTCGCGCTGAATGGTATTGTGATTGCACTGTACTAAATCAATACAAACATTTGCGAAAAATAATATCACTTTTCACGCAAAGTAATGAAATCGAGTTGAAAATTTTATTTAATATTTACACTTCGCTATCGCAAGCAATGAACAAATTTCTAAATTGCAATTACCCGTCCGGTCAATGCTCAATAGTAGTGAACTACACATAATTAGGAACGTACAAATACTTGTTAATACAAAACACAAGCTTCTCGTCAATCTACTGAATCCATGAAATATTCCCATCAAGTATTAACAATTCGGACGTGTACATCCTATATTCACTGTATTCCCACACAATGCGTTCCCACTGCAAGAAGAAGATTTGCCCTTGATTTTGTTTCCACCCCTATCATAAGGGAAGATGGAAGGTATCGGGCGTGCTTAGTGATGCGTGTAATAGCAAAAACCGCTTCACGGAAATAGTTTTTGCCGGAGTCCCGTCGTCGTGCCAGCATCCGACGATCCGGCGATGTCGACGGAGGAAAAAAAAGGGGTGTGCACACCGCATCGCGACGGCGAAAGACGATTCGTCCGCGAAAAAATTCGATCAGACCGGTGATCTCCGGTCGCTTTCACGTGTCGTCCAGGTTTTTTCCTCCGCTGTTCCTGGGTGTCGACCGTTACGGAGGTCTATCAATTCCCTCAAACGCCGTTTATCGGATGCACGCAGGAGTTCGATACTAGGGATGGGTTAGGCTGGAGATTGGCCGGAACTTGGTACCGGGGATGGGGTTGAAGTGGAGGGTATTCGCCGCACGGGGATGGAGAGAACATCAGCGTGCAAAATGGACGGGGGTCTAAGTGTAGAAAGGGCGATGGTTAAAAGCTAGCCTTCGATTCCCATCGATCCTAAGTGGTGGAAAATTTTCGTGTTCGCCATCACACGATTTTCGGGCCAGTGAATATCGCGGTCAGAGTACAGCGATAAAGAAATCCGATGCTGCGACACGTACGTTCGTCGGCTGGCAGCTTGACCGGGTCGCTTCTGTAATCTTGCTGCGATTTATGCGTTCGCCGGATAATGCGACGCGCTGTGAAATCGCGGGGCGGGGAAAAATGGCGTCGCCTAACGTGTCGCGGGGGTGAGGCGGATGAATGGCGAAGGTTTGAAAATTAATAGGTGACGTGCTGGACCTTCTATGGCGGGGCAGGGTTCTATTTTCTTTTTCTTTAGTAGTTTCTGACATGTATATTAGTGATTCATGGATTAGGTAATCGGAGGATTTGGTATATTGTAATCAAGGAAGTTAGGAATTGGATAAAAACGTTTAGCAATAATGTGTATACAAATGTATCCCCATAATATAATAACTGAATGATTTACGTACAGCGAGAGGTGGAAGTTTTTTTCAAAGGGAAATGAGGAGTGAAATAGTTCGAGAGAATGGTATGAAACCGAATAAAGGCGTGTTCGCTGTTGATGGACTGTTTTATAGGGGAGCGGCTATGTGAAAAAACAATGGCTGTACACGTGCGCTATTAGTTTCATAAAAATTTTGCACATAGCTCAGTGAATATCAGGGACACTGCGCAATTATAATAAAATACCCGCAGTCGGCTGAAGGTGCGCGACAACGAGAGCACAATGCTTTTCATCCAAGGATTCATTGGACCCATTTTAAAAACCCGCCTTTTAAGCGTACTGAAAAAAGAAGGAAATAATCTGTCCGTTTTTAATGAAGTTAAAAAATTGCGGGTACAAACGTGGAAAAAATGGGAATATAATAAAACGTGCCTGAGACTTTCGTTTTGAGAGAAATATTCTTCTTTATTCAATTGCTGCGAATCATGGATCGAAAGTAAAATGTCTGCTGATGCATACTTTCTGCATGCAGGGAATCATCCGAAATGAAATATAGGCGAGGATATTTACGCGCTAATTGCTTACCTCTTTTGCAACAGGAAAGAGTCTTGTAGCCTCCGGAAGGAGCAATCTCCTTTCATCATTTCAATTATCCCAGCTCAAAATCTTCAAATCGTTCATCGTATGCGTTCATGTCAATCATATTTTCTGGTACACGCAATATTGATATAATTTTTATACAATTAAATACGATTTTATGAAAGAAAGCTAACGAAATTCGGCAGTGTGCAGCACGTCAGTATGTTAAAGGGTTGTTCCATTTTAACAGCAATTTGAAACTTGCGAATTCCTATTAAGAACGTAATTAGCCGAAATCCGGCGTGGCGACCAGGCGAGTACGAAAGTAATCGATAATTTCCTTCGTCGAACTTTTTCCATTTGTTTTCCTTAGCTTTCCATTGTTCGATAACTTCAATTATCCCTAATTTTCGTTTCACTCGAACGGACCCTTTTATTGCTTCCTTTCTTCATCCCCCTGCGTCTGCCCTCGCATAGTAATGTTGGAGAATTGAGACCCTTCTCATTTTTGTTAAACCCGGTGGACCAAAAGGGTGTACAGATATCCCGGTATTTCGAAGTCCGATAGGAAAAAATGTAAAACATTCGTATTTATTATGGCCTGCAATTATTTGGAAAAATATCCACCCCAGCAATTAGAAACGTCGACAGCCCACCTCTTCTTCAATCTTTATTCAAGCATAATAAAGCCTGTCTACCTATTTACTTGTCCGTTTATCTCTATTCCGATTATTTTCCCTTGTCCTCTTTGATTTACGATTCCGGGGGTTATATTGTGTTTCCGCCGGAACGTGGCTCTTCCCCATGCATAATGCAGTGCCGGATCAAAGAGCGTTTGGTAGAAGGCACCCACGTACGTGTCTACGCCCTTACACGTCCACCTGTGCCTATCTATAAATCTGTATCTATCCATCGAATGTATTGGAACAGAGCAGCATTGGCGGTATTTTGCACAATTGCTGTGATCAGCTGCAATTTTCTGAAATACTTCCCACGCCTGTTTTCAATCAGACGAGCGATCCTATCGATTATAGTAAAAATACCTGTTTCTTCACAGAAGCAAAAAAAAATCGTAGATTTCCTTTTTACTGTAAGGGAAAGTTTCTGGAGCAAGTTTCTTTTTCTTCTCGTACGCGGGTAAGAAACAGAAAAACGATACAGATAAATTCGGACGGTCAAACTCAGGTTACAGTCCGAAGTACACGTACAGATGGTCACACAAACGTATATGTCAGAAGCACTTACATACGCACGTACACCAACGTCGTTTGAACTATCACGTGTACCGTTATATTAAGCTCAGCGATGTCGACGTGGTTCGAAATTCTACGAGCATATACGTATGTACCTTAAGGGCCAATTCAAGTTATGGGCCTTTCAGAGCCACGACATGGTCCGTCCAACTTGCTACCGTACCAACGAGACGGTTTGATTCGTCTCTTCCTCTCTTTTTTTTCGTATGAAATTGACATGTTGAAAAGCGTATTTGCTCCATTCGCGATGCATGGATGAAATTATTTCTCGTCTAACATTGGCCGTTATCGGGCTATTTTGATTGCCCTGCCCCCAAACACACAGGAATAATGAATAATGAAACGCAATTCATGAATCATTCTTGTTCAACGATTTTACACATCGCATACGCAGGTAGAATTAATAGAACAACAATACAGTTCATATATTAAAAACGTTGGTGGCTCGTGGCAAATCCACGTCGTCGTCTCGTTCTGCTGCGTGTATTTTAGATGCACAGAATTTTTCACGAAGCTGCAACTACGAAACTTCCAAGCAAGTTTGACTTTTCCGGCGGTAGTTTCCTTACCTGCTCCTTCGTATTATATCGTGGCAGTCGATCTCTATCCACTATCATTTTCTTCCCCCTTTTCTCTCGACCGCGATGCTCGAACGAAATAAATTTACAAAAACGAGTGGTCAAAGTCGAGTAGACCAGCGCTCTTTGTACGACCAAACAACATTATTCCCGTCGTTCCGCTAATTTCAGCTAATCGACGCACGATTGAACAATTGGAAATTTCGCGCGAACGCACTGGCGTTACGAGAATGATTCCAGGCCACGAGTCCATAATCGACGCTGTTAAACCGAAAGCAAAGAAACCGTGATGTTTGGTTATCTGTTAAACTCGCAATAAATACGCTGGAACGCGTCGAACGTTTCAGTTGTCTGATTTTATGGTAAATAACGCAATATTTGCGTAATTTTAAACAAAACTATTAGTTCGGGTTAAGAGACGGTTAAATTATCAAAAATTCGTCAACGTTCGGTCATTTGATTCTTATTTTATCTGCAAATCCTCGTTCTCTCGTGTACTCTTTTAACGCGTTGCTATGTAATCGTTAATGCCACGAGATTGATGGTTCCTCGCCGCTTGATCGATGTAATTTGGCTCGACATGGTTGAAAAAAGTTTGGCGAGGCGGAATAATCCCTCTGAGAGAAATTAAAGAACTAATAATTGCGGCAAGGGTTTCGGAAAGGAGATTTTGTCTGAGAATTTTGAGAGCTAATCGTTCTATCCTTGTGGTCATTGATTTTTTTTAACGCTCTGACACTGATCTCTATTACTGTATTTTTATAATATTATACCCTTGTATTTCACCAGAACTATGTATTTTTAGTTCATGCAATTAGAATTTTTAGTAGCCCCAGAGTAGTGTCCCCAATTAATTTTTGACAAGTATTTGAACATTGTTATTATTATGATTGCATTATGCATGCGTTTGAAGTGTAGATACAAAGAACTTAATACTGATATTATCATGCTTGCATAAATTGTTTTGCTTTCCGTCTCATTGCGCCCTTCTCTGCAAAGTACACCAAGCTTTCACAGTAATGGACTCGCGTTTTAATACGCAGCTTCTATCTCGTAATTGTCTCGAACAACACGAACGTATTACATTGATATTTGTTTGCGTTACAACGACGTGATCTTCATTGCAACATTTTATCAGTGAGGGGAATGAAAAAAAATCCATAAAAGTCGTGGTAAGTAGAACCAGACATCGCCTGGTCAGACGGTGTTCATTCAGCGCCAGCGTAATACTATGAGCAATATTTTTATTTGTCACATGCTTCTAAAGGATTTTCGAAATGACAATATGTAAAGCCACTAAAAAAAGAAAAGTTTAAGTAGAAAATAGTGCCCATTCAAGGTACAATCATCATATAAATCCTCACTGAAGTCTGTGGAGAAGTAGATTATACCTAAGGTAGCAATAAGATTGAAGGAGATGTATGCGGACCTGTAAATCACGCGCGTACCCCATTCTTCTCGAAGAGTGGAAGAAAATTGACGTGGTCTGCCGTCAATTCGGCTCCGTCAGCAATAAAGTTTATTCGAATTTCAATATTAGGAGATCCGTCAGGCGGGCAGGGACGTGAATCGTTCGTCACGGAACACACGCCGACAGGGGCAATAAAATACACGCCGTTACCATCCGATTTTACGACCCTTCTGGTGTAACGAGCCCTTAATTTTCTGTAAATCCCGACTGAATTACGTCAACGGTGTCTGCACGCGCTCACTCGTGCCCTCGCGAACAGTTAACGCACGACATCTGAATTTCTACCGTGATATAATACAAGAGATATTTTGATTGCTAATTTTGCGTGTCGCGGAATTCTGTTGGTACCATGGGATATAGGTATACGCTCTCCGAACATTATATTTATTGGACCTTTATGCGAAATAAAACTATGCGACGAAGAAATTATTTAGTTTCGTTTCTTGAAGCGATATTTTCCCGGATATGTTGCGGAAAGTATCGCAGACATTTCGTATATTACAAAATGATACAATTATTGGACTGAATAATCTAACAACTGTTTCACTCGGCACCTGCTTCTGCCACAAAAGGGGCAGAATCAACCGTGCGATTATTGAAACAAAATGTCGAAACCATCTTTCCCATTGATCGATCTGTTTTCCTTTTAGTACAAATACTTTACTCGATCATCTCGGTCACCAATCATTCCGATATCTCTGTTTCGTGCGTTGGAAAGGATCGTTCGTGACATCGTTTTTCGACAGCGGTGCTTCACGTTCGATTCATGGTCCAACACTCGACGTGTACTCTCATGCAAAATCTGGATGAACGTACGAGAGTGGACTCTCAATAGAAAATCGTATATCATCGGTGTACGTATGTGGAGTAGCAATAAGTCGTTTCATTCTTTGTGGTTCATTCGACAGTAACGTCGAGCAGCCGAAACTTCAGGAGCCACTTTTGTCATGGTACCGCTTCTTCACAATACACCGTGCAAGTCGAATTGATCGTGGTGAATTCCTCCGTCTCGAAGCCGGAAGCTTGGCGAACTCTTCCACGACTTCGGGGATCGATCCTTTTTCCTCTTGTATCGAGTAGTTGTATTCTGAACTTTGTATGCTAGGCGGATGTTGTCCCGTTTATTTAATAATCACAATATTGAATTGCGATCGATCATTCTGGGGGCAAATATATTTTGAAAAGCATTATTTCATTCTTCGTTTGTTCAGCGAAACTCAGCGAACGAATCGATTAGCGGTTCTATTCGAGCTACGAGCTGGTCGGTACAAACAATACACACCTGCGTACTTCCGATTCTTGATCGACCTTGTTTCGTAGTCGTGACCCGTTCGCATGAAAATCGCTCGTTGATTCCACCAAACGTAGCGGCAATGGAATAATTGAATCAGTTGGTACCACGTAACCGGAATATTTTGGGTTTGTGTTCAACGTAATCGGCGACATGATTACAAGGCAAATGCCTCGTTAACTCGCCTATTAATTTCTTGACGCCTGACTTTCAATAACTACACGATCCGATTGAATTTGAAATGGACGAAGAGGAAAATTTCTCTTTTACCAAGTAGTGAAAAAATGCAATGCATTATTTCAAGGACGCTTATTCATTATACATATAACAGAGTCACTCTATAATTTTAGAACGTTTAATGAAACATCACTACGACCCTTAAACCCATTTTGTTAATTGAACCGGAGTCGGAGAGAATGATTAAGAAAAATAATTAAGAACTGGCGAGCCTGTAGTCTGTTCAAATAAGAGACAAATTATAAGAACTTATACACAGTGAAAGAGAATAATGGCGTAAGGCAGCGGGGTATTCAATTAAATTCAATCTGCGTTGAGCCTACTATTTCTAGTACAATTCCCTTCTCTACCTGTTCATCTCTAAGAGACAATGGCGTCAGGTCACTTTGCGCAAATCACCTCGCGTTTCATCGGGAGCAATCGAAAAATGACTATCTCGATGGAAAGATCGTTGTTCCACGGGGAGACGGAGAATGAACGTAGAATTATTCCAGCAGACAATTTCGCGGATTCAGTGTGCTCGTTTCCATTCGCCTGCGTGCAATATGCTCAGACATTTTTGCTTTCTCCATTCACGAGAATTTCTCCTCTTTCGTTGATGGAAAACAAGCGCGACCGGGAACGAATAAAACGACACGTCACGTAATGACGTTTCAATGCGAAAGCAACGGATTCTATCAATCCGCGGTGAAGTGGAGGTTGCCTTTGTATAGCTCGGATCGATGAGAATCTGTCGATGTAGCGATAGGACGATAGAACGAGGAATAATATCCTTTAAGTAGCCCTTAACGAATGAATATTGCTTGCGACGCAACGTTCCATCGCAACCTGGACTCCGAGTTAATATCGACGACATTCAAAGGGATATTTTTCAAATGTCGAGAGCGCCGAATGCAATTTCCTGATCCGCGATATCGAATAAGGTAGGGTAATCGGAACGAATTTGCACTCGCCGGCATGAAATTAATTCGGGAAAGCAATTTGCATCGCTGCCTGATGTTTCTGTTGCATCGGACTTGTTTTCGGGGGCGTAGATGAAATTTCAATTTCCGAATCGGGCGTGAAGTCGAAGAGTATTCTTTTGCTTGTTCGCGGCTCCACTTACTGACCTTGCATGATGCCTTGGACAAATTTAGCTTACGCAACTAATTTCCTGCCCCCATTGTGTTCCATTCACTTGGGTCATTCGGATACGTGTTCGATAATAGTGCGTTGTCGCGCAAACGATGTTATGTAGGGACCGAATAAGAAGGAAGGGCAGGCTTCGGGAACCGAACCCGAGAACTTCGTATTTCCAGGCACTGATCAGTCCATCTACGCCACGGCCCATTCCAGTTATTCGTTGTTCGTTTCTTCCTCTTACTTCGTTGATGGATCCCACAGTTATATATTAATAGCCATTACTTCCGTGCCTGGCAGCCAAAAGAATTTACAATTCGTTCGGAACATGGATACATTATGTGCGTGCAATCGAACTTAAAACGACAATAGAGTTTGTGACAACTTGTGCGACGAAGAGAAAAAGAGAGTATGAGACAGAATAGAATTTATATAATTACCTTCTGTGAGTTTTACGATGTTCTTTTCTTCACTCGACAATGCCCGAGAAACTATTTTTGGCCACAACGACGTCTGTCACATTCGAAAATCCTTTGGTTTCTCTCGTTCCGTGTCATCGCCGAGTTTCGAGTGGATGAGCCGTCTCGCGGAGCAGACTATCGTCAAATAGAGCCGACACGAGTGGCTTCTAACCAGCTTTCCAGCTTCGTTCCCGTGTCCTCCTCGGCGCCCCTTGACCCACGTGAACTCGAGTGACGCAGTATAAATTACAAAAGCTCGTCGACTTTATCGCCGCGCACGAAGTTTAAGGTACATAGCTTCACGAAAAGTTTCGAATGCCCGAAACCTTTGCCATTCTTCCATTACTGTCCTCTGCCGGAGCACGGTTCGCCAGAATAGCAATGATTGTGTACAGAATATGTGAAACAGTGTCGAGTACTTAATGAATCGTTTACGTGATCAAAAACACGTGTTCACTGCAAGATAAAAAGTGGGAGAGGCTAATAAATTGCGGTAAATTCTACTTATTCTCTCAACCATCTTGCAATTGATATTTTCGAATATGCAAGTGATCCTGGATATTATTTTTGAAATAAAACATTCTGTGGACTTGTATCGGAAAATGATTATTATTATTATTTAGTTTTGTATATTGAAATTGTTTAGCGTACTGTTGAAATTTAGAAATTTAGTTAAATTTAGTACCAAGGTGTATTGAAAATAAGAAGTTTCTGTCATAAGGTGACGGTCAATGCGACACGTTGTCAGGACGTTCGATAACCAGATAACGTTAGCGTTTGTAATGTATTGTGCGAATATCAGTGGCATGCACTGATAGGGCCGCAATGACGGATATTGCCAAATTCCTGTACCATGAATGGTATGGCCCTGTAAATCTGTCGAAAGGCTGGAGATTGTTTGCACCAATCAAAACGGCGCGATAATTCCTTACGATAATTGCATGCAAAGTGAAATATTGATTTCAATGAATAGTTCGTCACTTTTCGTTGAATAATATATATCATCATTTTCTTGAATTTTATCCCAATGCTACATTAAAATAAAGTTGACAATCTCTTTGAAACTCGAACGAGTCGGCAATATAAAAATCGTATTAACTCTTCACTCTCAGGGCAGAACTTTACAATTACGAGGTACGCATTCTCCGGGAAATTAAATAACACTCTTTACTTTCGTTCACACGAAACAGCGAAGCATCTAGATGTGCAGAGTGCTTTGAATCAGACCACCAAGTTTCTCTGTGATTGAATTAAAGAATCGTTGGTAGAACGGAAACAGTAGTGGTCGGTGCATGAAGCAACTGTACGCGATACGAACCAAGGTAGCAGATGAGCGAGCAGAATTAAGCGGCCGTTTCGATCCGGTATTTTTTTTTTTTTTTCGCATACTTCCAGGTCTTTCCGTCGCGGGTACGCACAAACTTGTAGGATATTAATAAAGTTCTAGACTCGTAAAGCTCGATGGTATCCTTTTTCGTCTCTAAACCGGAGACTCTTAAAACTTGCGCCCCAGGGAAATGAAATTTCCACGGATTCGAGCATCTAAGAGCGACTAAGCATCGGTAGCTAAGGAAACTCGTTAATGGCGTATCTAAAAAAGTTCCACGTCTTGGCGGGCATTGCTGAAAAGAAGCTCCTAACGAGCTAATGAAATATAAGCCAACAGATGTGCGTGCGTTCCTTCATACATCATAGATGAAAACATTTTAAATTAATTTTACTATGCAATCATTTTATCGTACGTGATGCTTCTCTTACGTTTAATAGTAGAAATATTCATCTAACCGTCTTTTTATGTAAAACGATATTTGCACAGTACAGCGTACGGGAATTTGTAAACTTTCGCTGCGCTCTTTAAATAATCCATGCAAATACCTTCTTGATTAACTCCGAGGTAAGGCTTTATCTACACAGTTTTTAATCCGCTCTCGCGGCAGCGTATCATACAGGAATTTCGATATTAAAATCTTTCTTCATTTTAAATTTTCCTTGGATCTTTGGCAGCTTAATTAACCATCAGAGAATCGTCCTTCCTTTCTGAATGTTCGCGTAATGTCTCGACGCATCCCGGATCGCGGATGAACGCGCAAACTTAACATGGTTTCTGTGAGCTACCTGCGAGACCACGCGCAACAGAAACAACAATCGGTTCACTCGTCACGGGAATGCAATACCGTAACTGATGTTTGTGGACGATAGTCTGCGGGCATCGTGGCAATTACTGATTATGCGGCCAATCTGACTACCAACTACCTGCAATGTGAATCCACAGCTTGAGACGAGAGAATGATCGTGCGTGGCTTGCAGTTGCCGCCCTGCGACCGACACACCGTTACACCTGCCGACCGTTGCATCTATCGCTGTGTCGCTGTACTCGAGCATTTTCGATGTTGATCCACCAATACCAATGAATGACCGGGTCGATGAGATTTTGATTGTGATCGATGACTGCCTGGACGTTCGCGATCGAATCGAATTATTACGTCGAATGGGAACATTTTTGTACGGCCAGGTGGTAATGGTTCCTTCGCGGTCGGAGTATTCGTGATTTCGTTAACGTTGTAACTTGGTAATTTTGTACAGCACAGGCACGTATTCAATGTTAGGCAAACTTAAGTCGTACTAGCATTGTGACATGTGACGTTTCGTATGCTCGTTGCAGGTCGATCGTGACGTTTCCGTGTGCAGGGTAAATATTCCAGAGTATTTGCACAATTAGAAGAGCGGGTGGAGCTCGCGCACGAAACTATTAGCATGATTATTATGTTTGGGCGTCGCGGCGAAGATCGAACGGTGTTCTGAGTGATCCTCCAATTCACTTCGCCTAGCTCAAACTGAATTGCCGTCATTGAAACTGTTGTCTCAAATTGTTTATATTTAATACTAATGTTTCACAACCGAAAACAAAATGGCCCGTTCTATTCCTGTCGTCACATACAATTTTGCATTACCAAATAATCATTTTCCTGTTTAAGCGAAACAGTTCCTAGTCGACACTATCGACACTATTTCCTAGTCGAATGTTCACGTCACAGAAAAACGTTGCGATTCAACGTATCGCCGAGGACGAAACTCCAGCGTTGTTTGGCCACAGGGATTATTAATATTTCAGAAGCTGAGGGTGGTTGTTGGGGGCGGAGACGTTTGGGGTAAATTCCAGGCGGTTGACCGCGGTTCACAGACGTCTGTAATGACTTTTCGCGGAGACCGATTACGTCGCGTCGTCGAGTGGATGGAAGAACTAGAGGGAAGAGCCAGCGGTGGCTAAAAGAGGCCACAGACCAAGGTACAGCGGGGTTGAGAAGGTAATTGAAAGTCCTGCCGACGCTTGGGAGAGGGCCACGGGAAAGAGGCGTCGATGCCGCCACTGTAATTGGTCCAGCTATTATTATCGTCGCGGTGTGCCACTTATTTTAATGGACTCCCGCTTGTAGGCAAGAGCCTCGCAAATCTGATCCTCTATCAACCCCTTCAGTTATCGCTCGAGTCACTCAATCAGGAGGATTCTGAGTCGATTGTCGCCACTATATGTTCATTTACGTAAGTGGCTTTTGCGTTCACGCGCATGTATTTGCTTGCGCGAAGCAATATTAGTATTAAATGGGGTAAAGAATTAGCGTTGGGAATTTCTAAGGAAACCGTATGAAATGAATCGTATAAAGGTGCATTTAAACGTCTTTAAAACTCGTGCATTTAGTTGATACGCAGAATCCTTCTTTTTACTCAAATATTATTCCATACTTTTTTCGAACACGCCAAATATTATCATCAGACATTTCTTTGCAACTGCCACGAAAATAATTTTAGAATTGCCTGTTCATTCATCAAAACAATGTTTCGCCGTCCAATATTTGCTTCAAGTACGTACTAACAATTACAATAAACCAGCTACATATATCTGTACCAGAGAGTTGTAGAACTGGCGAATGTTTGACGTGTTTAATCGTCAGTACATACCCATTCTCCTATTCATAAACCTTTCATCAGTTAATCCATTGATATATGATTCCCGATAATTCACAGGTCAGTCCGACAGAATCGTAATTTCGATCGGGCAAGTTTCGAGCATGGCAAATGTCGCGTTCGCAGCTGGGCGATCAAGGGAATCAGAAGTTTGCTCATTTCGAGAAGTAGCCCGGGCTCTAGGTCGTAGATGGTGTGGTCGAATACCGATATCCTTCGAACGATTCTGCGCTACCGCAAGCGATCTCGCTAGGTGTTCTCGGAATTTCATTCGGCGGTCGCATTCTGGACGTCCTGCGGGAAAGTCCTTGGCTGCTTCCTTCCACCTAAATCAATTAAATATCTCGTGGTATTGTTCACGCTTACTTCCAGACGTATGTCACGTAATGAACATTTCCTGTGCGATAAATTGAAATGGATGGCAAAGTCCGTGTTCCTCCCTCGCAATGCATTCTCAGTGATGAGAACAATATTCATTTCTTCTATTCATTCTATTCATTTAATCGTAGGATATCTTGCTCTCAATGCAGGATAATACGCACCGATTGACGCCACTAGTGTAATGGCATCGCATTTATCATTCATAATAGCAGGCGCAACAAACATCATCGAAAAATTCCGCGTAACGGAACCGTAAAGGTTGAGAATTTCATCATATCCGTGGGGTAAATATTTATAAACGTTCGCTGTTCAATCATTCGACAATCAATAATTACGAACCCCGTTTGACTTGCGTCGATAATTAATATTCATTTATGTTCATGAATGGAAAGATTCTGACGCCGCACGGCGAATCGTTCCGTGAAATTGCAATAAACGCGGCCGGCCGTTGTTCACGGCGAATTCTGTTAATCGATCCCGAAGTTTTTCATCGTTCCAACTAGCATGATTTATCGGTATCGACACTTATCTGCACGGGGGATCGATCACGAGCTCCGAACGATGCCTAGAAAAGCGTCGAATAACGTGAGGCGATTTCGAAACCGGGTCGCTTGGCTGCTTTGTTCGATACACCGTCGAAACGAACTCACATTGTTCCGTACACCACCGCTCGAGCGCTTTATTCGAAGCCACGCGACGGCGGAACCCGCTGCATTGTTATCGTTATCGTGTGTACGCACAAATGATACTGGGGTTACTTCGTTCAGAAAAAGGATTATTATCGTTATTGTCTTTCACCGATTCGTCGGCTTAAAAAATTACGAGCACGACGGAATCGCTGGAATGAAGTTCCTCGAGCGGCCACTCGATTCCTTTACCGGAATCACTTCCGATTTATCGACTTCTATTAAATGTATGTCCACCACGCACGGCACTCAACGGAAATGATCTACTATCTCCTTCGCGACATCCCATTATCGGTGGCTGTATAATATTCATGCGAGCTATTGCGAATTGTACGATGTAACTATTTCCCATCGAATCGAAACCAAGACTTTACTAATCTACATTTCACGTAGAGAAGACCCATTGTTATATTTGTAAATAATTTATGTAATGCTTAAAGCTTTCACCCTTACCTACTGCTCCATTTGCTTCGCCGTGCCCTTAATTGCATTTTTAACAATTTATAGAACCTCTCTAAACTCTCCAAACGAGTATTAATTAATTTTCCCCAGTATCCCGAGGAGGCAATTTATCCTCGATTGCACAATCAAGCTACCTACTGAATATGTAAAACTGTACTCCTAACTGGTTTCATCGGTGCCTTCACAAAAATATCAGGCGACTCTTGACCACGTTAAAAAGTCTGTCTCTCAACAGGATATATTACTACTGGTCGATGAAACGCCCAGCTTAGTGAACGCCCAAAGCCCAATAAGCCTGCGGTTTATTTATTGCATGGATACCATTGGATCCACAGCGACGAAGACAACCAGGTTGAAAATTCGGGAAAATTTCGTCTTCAATATGCTTACTAATTAAAGGGCAGTATCCCCGATGTACTTCGATCAAGTCGAAATTCTTAAGCATGCAACTTGTGTGCAGAAACGCGTGCGAATAGGACGGTGGCGTTCGATATCAGTCGACCAAGTGAACAGCTCATTTAATCGTCGAACGTTCGTCTAGGAGTCGTGAAACACCCCGTGGCATTGCTCATTAAAGGGGACGGTAGGACCGAGGCAGGACATCCAGTACGACACGGTCGACTCTCGCTAGACACACCTGTCAGACCAGAATGAAGTCGTTTGTTACGTTAATTGCTCTCTCGTGTCGCGGACGTTACCACGACTATCTTTCACAGTTTACACCCCGTTCTTCACTTCGCTGTCCCGTGGACTCGTAACCATCCCCCTCTCGCTAAATCCTTTGTTCACCAGCTGAATATTTTTAGAATAACACGTGACGATCGATCGATTGATAATTAATGTCGCGCAACGATCCCGTGTGTCTAGAATTTGTTAGGTGAAATCGTTGGTGGTTGTAATAATATCATAATACGAAGTAAACAAAACGAAAGTTTGAGGAAAATTAAAATTTACAAATTATTTTATAGTCATTTCTCAAACTCAGATCGGAAACTTTTTATTATGGTTGCCTTGCAAATGTTTCAAGCATAATCCGAGGTGTCTGTAATAGTTGAATGGTATAATAGGGATTGCCGTAAAATCGTAAGACCATAAAGGGCAACTCGTTAAAACAGAGTCCTCTGTTTTCTACGATTCTCGCCATAGACGGGAAGCTGTAAAGCATAAATTTATCTCAAACAATTGATCTTTGTGGAAGCAGTTAACGAGTGGCATTATAATTTATCTCTTCGTCCCCTTAACACGACTTCCGAAACGCTTACCAACTTCGAACGAATCCACTTGACTGACTGTCCAAGGGAACTTCTGAACGTTTCACTGACTTCTATTCAAGACCCTCCGATCTTTCAAATATCAATCCATGCTTATCCCGGTAATTGCACAATAATTTGATAAAATCTACATTTAACCACATTCTATTTCAATTTTTTCACTGCGTCTGGTTGTCTTCTAATTAATCTTCCTGCCATGAAAAAGAAATTTCTCCCCTGTGTACTATTCATTATATTTTTGTGCATGTTTGGTTGTCCAATAACTTCATTTTTGTTTTCCTTCCCAATAAATTGTTCCAATAGTTATCGTATATCAATAATATACAATTTCTTACATAAATAAACATCGTGCGCTGCATGTCCATTAAAAATAATACCTGGAAAAATTTAATTAACTGCTTGCCGGACTGAATATGCAATAGATCCGTAATTACAAAATACTTCTATGAAAAATAACCTTTCCGCATTAAAAAAAGAAACCAATCGAAATTTATTGGACAACGCAACGCGGGCCCGAGTTATCCAACATTTACTGGACGCAATCTTTCGTGTCCTTCAAGATTTTCTGCAAACCCTTGAGTGCTTCCGCTTTGGCGTCCATGTAGCACATCGTTGCCTCCTTCAGCTGTGCCATAACCGAGACCTCCGCAGTTTTCAAGGCTCCGTTTAAATCCTCTGCGATTTGCTTCCGTTGATTCACAGCAGTCTTTGTTCCCTCCGCGATACAGCTGAGAAATTCTTTCGTTTCCACGCAGTCCTTCAGGATGTTTTTCATATCGTTTACGAGTGTCTCTGCCGTCTTACTTTTTTGATCGTACTTTGCCTTCGCCGAACTGAAGGCGATCGAGGCCTTCTCGTCGCAGATTTTTATTCTCTTCGCGTACGCGTCTTTGACGTTTTTAAGATGTTCCATCTTCCCTGCGGCGCACACCTGTAACGATTTTATCTCGTTCGCTCGTCGCCCGTGTCATTTAGTCTGTCGCGGTTCAGCAACGTCCAAGAATTTCCCGTGTTATAAATTCCAAGTGGAATCCCAGGGAAATGTGGTTTAAATGCCCGCAACGGGTAAAAATCGGACCGCGAGCATGAAATACTCGTGAATTGTCGTCTCACGAAAAACGAATCGCACGATGGGCCATTGTATTGGTTATTTCTCCGACGGCAATTGTGTTAAATGGATAATATTTAAGATGCTTGTTAGACGAACCATACAGTACCTCGGATGTTTTTCGGACAGCTTCTTCTACCCGCTTCGCTTCCTCCATTATAAACTGCTCGTTTTTCTTCACCAATTCAGCCAGTTCTTTGCTAGTTTTCGCGAACATCTCGGCCAGTTCTTTTATCTTTTGATCGATGTCCATTTTCGTTCGATGGACGATGTAATCGAACGAATCCACGAAAGCTTTTCTTAGATCTATGGTGCCTTTGCCCCGTATGCAATTCAGGTTCACCTTCGATGAAAGAAATTAGAATTCTTCTTGTTCCTCGATTTTTCCACGATCTTGTTTCGTTGGCGGTGAATCGGTTATCGTAATCTCCGTTTGCTCTAGGGATCTCATTCTATATTCTGCAATTCATACTCACCGTTGCGATTTCCGCGATTCTTGAAGTGAGATTCGACCACGGCAGACGTTTAAACATTGCACGAATCGCATTTCCCTTTGCATTTGAAATTACGTTGGGAGTCTCCGGGCCGCCTTTCGATTTGCTCGTTTGTCGTTCTTCGCCGGATTCAATTACAACGAATGTGAGAAATTGTGACACGTTAAAATGTTTTGAATATTATTGCGCAGGGGATAAATTTCCTTATACCTTTCGTATGTTTTGTACGTCAGGCAAATTTCGCCGGCTTTCATATACTCGCTACGATTTTTCGAATAACGAAGTGAAACATTTAAATATTCCACTGGCAGAGCAGAAAGCTTCAATTACATGAAATCCATCGGAAACAAAACGATCCTCCGCTATCGATAGGAGGTTTAACTTCAAGCTATAGAATAATTCATGTCGACTACAGATGCGCGCGCTATTTACACAGCTTGACAGTTATCCGAAAAAAGAAGTAAGACACCTAGAGAATTATTTATTTTCTTCTGCATCGTCGTGCTGGTGCAAAGCTTGGAAGCGACAAGAGAAGCTTGACCCGGGCTCGCTGCTACGAACGGAGGTCTGTGGGCGATACAGCGTGTAAAGAACTGAGGAGACAATATATTAAATTGAACACGACTTGATCGTAACCAAGTCAGGGGGAATTTCGCGGAGGAGAATTATGCATCAGTGAGAAATTCTTCGCGGTTGGAAAGGTGTAAAGGAAGTTGCAGTACGAGCATAAAACGTGATGCATATCGCAGATGTTGATAACAACCACTTATCTTTATTATCGCAATAACTCGTAATACATACGTCATCTCCATAAAATAAAAAATTCTTCCACGTTCTACATCATAGTATTTTGATTGTTCCATCGCATTAAATACTTCGAGAACAATTAAAGGCGAATATTAGAATACTAATTTTAACGCAATACAACTTTCAATTCCGCACTATTTTCCGAAGGAAAGATCCACGAGACAAAAGTATCGAACTGTCTAGTTTCAGTTCTCGAGGAAGAAATTTTCTATTTAGTGACGTTCAATCTACATGCATACACCGTGTATCATTGATTACTTCGATCGAGAAGCGTGAATCCACCGGTTCGTACGAGAAGAATTCTCCAGCATGGGTATTTGTTTCGATAAAGATGCGAATATACCTTTTGCGATGGGCGAGCGATTGGACGCCACGCCTTTGAAAACGAGGGAAACGATTATAATCTTCGTAATTGGCGGACCAGGTGCCGGGAAGAGTACTTTGTGCAAAAAATTGGCTTCAAAGTACAAACTAACTCTAATATGGGTATCGAATTTGCTACGCCAAGAAGTCGAACGTGCTTCTGAAAAAGGAGAATACTACAAGGCGTTCATGATTAAAGGTGAAAATGTGCCATCTGTATTAATCGTTCAACTGGTCGTGGAACAGATGTTGGCCCACCGTGGCACGCTCGGTTACCTGGTCATTGGATTCCCTAGAGATAAGAAACAGGTGTGATCGTTAACGAATACATTACCACTGATTTTGCTGATTCTGTTAGGTATTAATGGACCTATGCTTACATTTATTATTTAATAGGCGATACAATTCAATACGGAAGTAAAGCCACCTACGTTGCTCCTAAATCTGTTCGCGAGAAGAGTAATACTCCAGGATAGACTGGCCAGACGTGTATCCGTCGAAGTAAGATTCGACGACACCACTGATGCAATTTGCAACCGTGTGATAAAATATTACACTAACGTAAAGGGTGCAATCAGGCCTAACAAAGAGGTGAGCAAGACGGTTGACGCAGAGGCAAATGTAGAGGATGTGTTCAAAGAGGCGTGTACGTTCATCGATGAGGCTCTAGCACAATTACGCTGCATACAAGGATGAAAATAATTAATACTTAATAATTAATAAATACCCTGCCCTATAATATGTACATAGATCCTGTAAATTTCTCATACAATAAAGATAGTTATTCGAGTTCTACAATCAACTAAACAATCCATTATACGAATGCGTAAACATGAAACAATGATGGCCCAAAAAAGGTTTCACCATGAACCATGAGATTCAAAGATTTCACGCGAATATGAATCCGTCAGCGATTGCAACCGCGCACGAGCGTGATATATTACAAACGGTGAAACGAAAAATGACGAAAGAAGTGAGCCGCGGTGCTCGGCGTATTACAAAGGTGTACGATCTGTTCGATTAAAAAGATTTTCAATTTTTCCGAAAGCGTGTGCAGAATAATCGACGTCCCGTCGTGTCCAGGTCTTCTTCCTTTTCGCGATCCGTATTTTCTGACTCCGCCACTGCATCACGATGGTTAACCGGAAATTATTGAAGGATTTCAAGCGTATTTTCTGCCACTTTTAATACGGTCACCCAGACTGTCCCACTGCACAATCTTCCTTTTTCTTTTTATCTTTTTTTTTGTACTCTCGTGTTCAACTTTCCAATAACTTTTATGCGTTGTGCTTTACCATTGCTCGAAGCGATGCCTCGTCCCAATGGAACGATGGAACAGCTGACACTTAAGGGATGAAGCCAATGAACAAACTTTCCTTTCATATTACCACAAACTTTTCGGTTGCCATCGGAAACTTCATATATTTCTCCACTGACCCTTTGCTCAGCCATTACTTTAATTTTTCTGGATACGTGAACAGAATGTCCACTATTCCCACGGAGAGTGTCCGCATTCTTGAATGTACCGTATCATAATTTTCACGCCTGTGTCATAGGCGATATTTCGAGGCAGAGCGTAAGGCTCTCCAAAATATTACATCAGCTGTTGAATTTTTTTCTTTGCTTCTCTTTTCGACGAAGGAAATATATGAAATTAAAAGTTGATTCTGTTTTAGGATGGAATTGTTCCCCTGCGTTGCCTATTGTTAAAATTAAATCAAGAGGCACGTGTTCTGCCGGAGTTTCAAGAGCGTTGAAATTCTCTCTCCTATTGAAAAAACGAAGCACGTAGAGTTTAGACGTTCAAAACAGAAAATTTACGCGGTTTGTCGAACACGCGGGTGTCCTTTGTTTGAAATAATTGAGAAACACGCTGGTGGCACGTTTCGACAGTCACGTATGTACGGAGACTTTAACATCCGGCGTTGCAGCCAACCGCCATTATGCACCTTCCACTATATTGGTGGGAACAGTAGAAATTTCATTTAAATCTTTCACAGTGACGCTCTAAAATAAACATTCGAATGCAATTTTAGATTAATCACGCGCACTCTTTGTAATATCCTCTCGCAGTATGTTTCTTATTTTCGCGTTCCGTTGTGCAGCTTTATAAAGAATAAAAATAAAAGCTGGAAAAAATGATTCGGATGTTGTTGGCAAATAAAAGTCCCACGTGGCCCAACAATTTGTACAAGAATCGCGGGAAAAACAATTAAAAATAAACGAAAATAAAGCACACGCTATTGGAACGTACGTCCACCGATCGCCGCTGGTACTATCACGAAAATTGTTCAATTTCGCCTGCCATTGAAATCTAGCGTGCTCAGTTCCATTCGAAATTGCGGATGAGGAAATGAAACGACACGTTCCATCGTAGTGTAGAAATGCAACTGTTTACCCTTCCTCTTTTCGCAGTTGCGCAAGAGTTTGGTCGTGAGTTAATACGGAAAAAAAAATTGGTTTCCCACAAATGCAACTGCCAACCGAGACAATAGGGACACTCGTAAAACAAGCTTTATCTGCTTATAATCAGTAAAATACATAGCGGCGAGAATATTCCTCGCAAAGCAAAACAGCATAAGCGAGGCGGCAAAAAGGCTACTGGACGAAGTAGCAAATGATCGCGACGAGAATCTCGATTCGTCCCATCCAGACTTGATGAAAAAGGAAAGAAAAGAAGAATAACTGTATTATCGGTCAACCGGAGACGAAACGAAATTTTCGTCTGTCAGCGAGCCAGCGACCAAATCGTTACCCGACCAAATTTTACCGGTACATACACTACATAACGATAACGCCATGACGCTACTCGCCTATCGATTTCCTGTCCCGACCGATCTCCTTTCTCTTTCTCGTTCGTCTTTCTTGCTTCGGCCCCCGGTGACGACGAACGGAAAGGGGACGCGAAGACCAAAAGGACCAGCACAGGTTTCTACTCCTGTCTGCTACCGCGGTATTGTGACTGTGCGATATCGGATGAACTTGTAAAACTTGCGCAATCAGCCGTGAGATTGCATGTGGCTCTCTCACCCTTTGTCCCACGTAGCAGCCCCGTTTCGTTCCCTGTTCGCGATTCCGCCCTTGCAGCTCGCTGTTTTCTCTGACCGCATCGTACGGCTGGTGAACCACAAACGGTACAACCTTCAACCGCCTCGTTCCTGAGACCCTGGCAGCAACTTACGTTATATTCGGACGATGGTAATCGTAATAGCAATTCTGACAGGGCCACGCCAATTTTGGAAAATTTCATCGACCCCCGCCCCATTGTGAATATCTCTTTATGCATTTTACCTGCTCCCCTTTATTACTGAAATTCGCAATTTCACACGGATTACTGCGCAATCATGCAGTGCACGGATAGAAAGTATTTATGGAGTAGAAGGGAGTGGCGCATGAATATTTAACATTCGCCGAAACTATTGGGCGATTCTTTTTATAATTCACGAATCCGTCAGAGCTGCAGCGCTTTCATTTGTTTTTCTTCTCTTCTTCAGCTCCATACTGCCAAGTTGTGCTATCGGATATTTATGTTTCCGTGTTTTTGTCGCGCTCTTATTTGCATCCGTCGCAACTATTTGTCGATGCGAAACCGCGGAAAAGCTAGCTGAAATCGAGAATATGGGAGAAGAAATAAAGGAAACAGGCATGGTGAAAGCGAATCTCGTTAAACAGGGACAGAGCTACGTTACCCGTTGGGTAACGTGAAATAACGGAAAACTTGGTTCCGTATGAGCACGAGCATAAAGACAATTTTCCCCTCTTCTACATAAATTCATGACGAAAAATATGGCCGACGCGACGCGTCGTGAGGATTATAGATTAAGCTGTGTTCTTGGAATTCCATTCCATCAATTGAAATATTATACTTCTTTCTACCATCTTCATCTGCTATTTGCTTTTCCCCTCTTTGCATCTGCGTTAACGATACAATTATTACAACCGTACTCTGTTTTAGTATTAATCTTGTGCAGAAACTCTTGGGACTTACATCCATGCACACCTGAAGCGCTAAAATTTCTTTAAATTATAAAATTATATCCTAGAACCGCCGCGCCCTCAAATGGCCCACGGCGTACCATTCTCGGGTCGTGGTACATACCTAGTACCACCTCGAGGTCGAGGGACCTACATGACACTAGCATAGGGTCGAGAAATCCGCCTCGAAGCATTCCAGAGCCAAAGGTCAGCCTCGGGCAAACCTCGAGGCGAGCGATCCGCTATGGACCAGTCTGTGTTCGTTAGATTTACTTCGAATCATACGCTGATCGCGAAACCTGCCTTAAGAATCAGCCATGGATCAGTCCGGGATCGAAGACCAACTTTGGACCAACGTTGGATCAAGAAACCTGCCATGAACCATCTCTGGATTAAAGGAACTAGAATGTTCCAGAATCCCAGGGGGTACATCAGATTAGATTTCACGACCTTCCAGGGTGATCCAAGTTCCACGAATCCATAGTAATCCGGGTTAATTTTCATAACTTCAGGATCATGCTGGCCTAGGTTCTATAATCCAGGAATGGTTCGCGAACTGAAGTTATGAAATTCGATGTCTTGCGAACTCGAAACAACTCCCCCGATGTCTGGCCGGTTTTATTTGGTCGAGGACTTGTTCCCAAGGTTCAATTGTAGGGAAAAGATAATTGTCATTCGTTCAAAGGGTGTACCTACTGTGCATACTGGTGTACGCAGTTTTCTCAATCTGCAATTACTCGGATGATCCGTGGAGTATATTATTATTTTCGGTATTTCCTTTGCGATTTTTCTTACCTATATTTCCAACCACCAGACGTTGAGTGCCCCATCGATTCAACCGGCATCGAAGTTTTCCTAATGTTTTTCAGCCCAAGAATCCTCATTCTTTTCCCTTCGCGACGTCAAGCTTGCTCGCGAATTCTCCCGGATGTCTAGCCTCGATCCGGTGTACCCTGCGCCATTTCTATCGCGTTTCTCGTGACGCAGTCGGCCATGGTTGTTGCCAAAGACGCATGCTCTGCATTGCAACGAGCAATATTTTATAGTTTGCCCCCCTCCCCAGTCTGATGTCTGCTCCCTATAAAGCACACTTTACGACTCGCAATTTCTAACTTTTACAAAACCGGCTCGATGGTCATCGTTCGGCTACCACGGACTTCCAGTTCGTTCATGCTCTTTTTACGACTGAACACCGATCGGTAAAGGGACGTAATACCTAGGGATGCTTTTATTACGCCAAGGAATTCCAGATGCGTGAACATCGTTAGTTTGTATAATGGTGGAAGATCGTTGAAGCTTTTTAACCGCTCGCTCAGTCATTTTTTTTCTTCTCCCATCCCTGCCAGCCAGGGTGGCCCGTAAACTGCCGTTTTATTATACGTGCTAGGCTAACTAGGCTATTCTGCCAATTTACCGAGATTTAAGAGCCACCGCCGTTGGGTCTCCCGTTTTTGTTGGCGATCCAACGGTGCCTTCGCTGTCTGATATTTCTATCCTCTCGTATTATTATATGCAATTCTGTTACATTTCTGTACAGTGTTTCGCAGATTTTATCTTCGTATTGATACCCGTGATACTTTCATTGATTGTTGCGGAACATTCTCCCAATTTTACTAGTATTTACGAACAAGCATTTCTCATTACGATGTAGGTACATGAATGTATATATCGAAATGGAACTTTTGAAAACTAGAGTAGAGGTGCCGAACGGGAATTATCGATCGTTGCAATAATCTGCTGATTTCCTGCAGTGCGAGCTTTCGGCTTTTTAGTCTTTATCGTGGAGGAATTCTGATAAAAGCCTGGTAAAGCGGAATTTGAATCTATTCGTTCCTGGGAATCGTGCCGGTATAGTTCGTAATATGATTGGCCCGTGTGAAGTTTCCATGGCATGTTTTATTAATCGCTAAACCGATGATGTAAACGTATTAACGGTGATTCTGTATTCGTAATCTCTGTTTATCGTATGTGGTTCCATATATTCACCATAGAAACTTAATCGTATTACAAAATTGAACCGTTTAATTGTCGCATCATTTTAAAGAGATATTAATTTTATTCAATTTAGATACATCACATTTTTATTATGTATTTAAATTTTTACGAATATCTTTAGCTCTACCAAATGTTCTGCTGACGGATGCATAGTACGTATAACCATGGATCAGCGTTTAATTCGTATTTATAAAGTGCTGTAACAGATTCCGCAATTCCAACAGCTTAATTCACCGACGGATTATTTCTCTGGCGAATAAATTCTCGTTGGTAATCTTGGCATTCACAAATTTCATCAGCAACGAATTCGTTTGACATCCCATTTTACTTTTATAGCGACAAAATAAGCGAATTCGTCGGCTGTTGTAGCCGATCGTTTACGAATATAATCACGACGTAGCAGCTTGTTTCGATTCGGGAGAAAAATTTCAAGTCTTCTGTGCAGAAAAATTTCAAGTCTTCCAAGTCTGAATTTAATCTGCAAAATATTGGTTGCGTTGGTCATAAAATCGATAGCTAGACAATAGGCTACGGGGCAAACTTTGACCTACAAAAGACTGGCCCCTGAAAGCTTTGCGTGCGTGTGCTGGAAAAAAAATCGTTGCATGGAAGCAAGAATAAAAATATTGGTTGGAAATCACGGGCTATTAAACTTTGAAATTTCCGAGTATCATTGGTTCGAGGTTTCGTACAAATTATGAGAAAAATAGAAGCAGACACGGTAGTGCCTGGTCTCTCTATATTCGTTTCATCGATTTCAAGTTATTGACATGCCCATTGAAACCCAAAAATCGTGGAACTAATACGCGTGTAGGAAGTCGCGACCTATGCCCGTGTGGTATCGCTTTTATTTAACCCCTGCTCGTGTAACATCGCCAGCGACGCCGTGAAATATTTCACGATCGCCCATGGAAACATTAATATACTCGTTTAATTATTCGCGCGTAGTGAACTCGATACAGTGGTGTATTCGACTGTAATTGAACATGTACTACCTTCCATCTTAAGCCACCCTGCACAAACTTCAAAGTGCAAAGAGATTCCCACCAAGTTTCCTTATTCTACGGTAAGTTTTATGCAACATTTATATTAATTAAGGAATCAACGCTCGTTTACCAGGGTTGTAAAATCGAGGCCAACAAAATTTGCAAGCTATTTCAACGCTACAAGATTCGTTGAATGGGGGTGGATCTTATTTCAGTCGCGATCTATTCGTGCAGCTTTCAAGCGTAAAGAAAGTTTACGTCAGTCAGCTGAAGCGCAAGGCCCATGAATCTATCAGCTTCCTTCTGGCAAAGGATAAATTCCGGAAGTCGATAACGCTTCTATTTTTCCTTCCGTTCGTTTGCCTGCCTTTCCATGCTTTCTTATCTACCTGTCAATCTCCTATTTCTCTCCCCTGTCTCTATTTTTTTTTGCTACTTGTCCGCGTTCTCTTTTTCCATTTTCCTCGGTCCAGTGTTACAGGTTTTTCAATCTACTATTCTTTCTATCATCGCACCCATTCGAACAATCCACTTGTTCGTGCACTACCCTTATTGTGAAAACGTGATTTATCGTCGGATCTGTGGTTGCTGCGAGCAACACCGGTTCGACGGTTAACTTTGTGTATGCAGGCTTCGTCGAGCTGCAAAGTAGGCCATCGAAATGCACCGGCACGAAATTGCTCTTGATCTTAATCTTTTCGTTGGTGCGCCGGCAATCGTTGGATATTCGGGGAAATCTATGCGCCACACCTGGAAAAAATTAACCATCCAGATGTTGCGGAAATTTTGGCCACCGCTTCTGGCAGCGGAACAGACCAACAAATTAAATTCTTGCGTGCCCTATGAATAAGTTCACGAATATTTCTTCCGTTCTGTTTCGTCATCAAGATTCGAACGTTCAAAGTGTTGGCTTTTCCACAGCAGATTTATCAATATTCAATTACGGTGTAAGAGCCCTTTAACCGAGCTACTAAATGAAATATATTCGCAGGGGCATTGATCGCCACGGTGTAATCTCTATCGTTGCACGACTAAACAACTCGAACATAACGCGCAGCAGTTAGGATAAAGAATGATAGGATGGTAAATCTCGAAGCTATCCAAGGCAGAAACCGCCGACCCAAGAAACGAGGTAGCAAGGAGATCTAAATCATTTCGCGGGGCCATCTTGCATCGTCGTATTTTCTTTCCATCCGAGTCCCCGTGAACATTTTCTTCTTCTGAATCGCGCCAGTGAATTGTCGAGGGGCACGTTCATATAGTCACACTATCGATAGCGTTCATCCTTTGGTGATCTTACATTAATAACCATAGTCGACTTGCGAAAATTCGAATTTACTTCTCGCCTCCATTTTATCACTCTCCATTTTCTCTGAACGTCGCGTTTGACGACAATAGTTGCGTGAGATCGATGATCATTTCCCCGCGTCACGTCGTCGATCTGTGTCTTTGCTCTTTCTGCTCTCTGCTAAGTTCATCGAGTTCAATAATGCCTATGATTGGTAATACGAGGCACCGACACGTGTTGATGCTTGGAGAATCTTTTCGTCGACCGAGGCAATTTAAGAGAAATTAATCGTAAGGAGATATACGGATGATCGGTATCGGAATCGTGATAGGATGTTTCTTAAGATCAATTTTTGCAGCAATTTTCTTTTGCATTCGTCGTTTAATAATAGAACACGATACGATATCCTTTGGCCGATGAAAAATTCACTTCTCCAGAGAAGAGAATCGTAAATTCGACCCTTTTACTGTTCCTTTGTAGACAGAATTATCGATAGGTACAGTGGATGCGCGCTTCTACCGTTTCCATTCTTGTTCCTTTTTCTACTTTATCTTTCAGTACTTTGCCCCGGTTCCTATATTCCCAAAAGTTTCCGAACACTTGAACGATATAACCGGGCACAGTGAAATCGGATAAGGTTGAAAATGATCGCGCGCAATTTTTTTATTTTCCGCTTGGTCTAACGTTAATTGACTCTCTTGTTCCGCCAATTTAAGGCGCTTCGATAATTCGCCGTCCGCAAAAAAAATTCGCTGCATAAATCTGCATCGTTCTGCTTATTCGTACGGAATACAAAATGCCTTCCAAGCGCTCCGACTCCCGAATGGAATCTATTAACTGGGAGAAATCGACTGAATTTTCGACGTTCGAACTAATTTGAGCTAACGATACGCATGTGCTGTTTTCCGTGAACATATATCGAGGTTTCTACAACGGCAAGACGTCTGGAGAAACGGGTAAAAATTCGACTCGCGGGTCAAGTGCGCTTGTGATTCGATGGCCATTAATACACTTAAAATATATGTATATATTACATGATAAGGATCAAACGATATTTTAAAACCTAAAACATAGTGTCTTAATCTAGCTCATTTGTAAGGACATTACTGTCCTTACAAATGTAGTCTATTTATATAATATAATGCCACTTAATACATAGTAAATTATTTTACACAAATTTCGACTAATTCAGACCCCGGGGTCACACCCCACTTGTTAAAAATAAACCTGCTTTGTATCCCCTGCGTTTCAATAACTACGTAACTTTCTCCCTTTCCCCTTCCTTTCTAAACCAACGTTTACGAAAGTTTTAAATGAGTCGTGGGCGGGATCGGCGCAATTGTTATTACCATAAAAGCGCAACCAGCTATATTTCATCGAGCCGACACGCGAAGCAGGAGTAATCGAGTTCTTTCGTTGAGTATGATGTCTCGTAACAATGCTGCGGGGTCTTTTACTACGTCGAGGTAATTCTGAGTCTTATCGCGAGCCACTTTTACCCCCTCCAAATAAAAAAGCAACCCTTTGTATCAGCGAGCAGCGAGAACTTTATGGTTCTTGAGCGATTGTGTTTCGTTTATATCCCGGCAACAAGCAGCCCGAATGTAGAACACTCACAATTGCGATAGGTTCTAAATACACATGTTTAAAATTGATAACGCAGGTGGTTAAGCAGTATTTGAACCAAAATCTGATTGAATTTGAGAAATCTGAGATTTCTGTAATTTCCATCTAAAACCGAGTCAAAAATTAGGAAAATGATAATATTTCGATTCAACGCTGATTTTCTAGGAATATTTCCCTACTCGCAAGCTTACCCTTCGCAGATAACAAAATTTGTACAAAATTCCTAACTATCTGATTAATTTCACGTATGAAATGCAGGACAGGTATGAACCGTGATCCTCGTTAATGAAGACGTATTGAACAACACAGTGAAGTAAGGGTGCGTTTCCCTTAACGGCGAACGTAGATACACTTTAGTTTGCTGTTTTACATTGTTCAGAAGGGAACCGTCGACGCAGGCAAGTATGTCAACCGACGTTTCATAGGAAGAACAATGGTCGCGGCAGGCGCAATGTAAAGTGACGATATAACAGCTCGCCGAGAACAAAAGCGATGCGGGCATACTTGTTTAAAACGCTTATATCGATGTCTCAATTGTACCGCTCTGCCACTCTCTCTCTTTCTCTCTGTTTTCTCCCCTCTCTCTTTCCCTCTTCCTCACCTTGGTCTATTGCATTTTCCTCTGGTCCGTTGCAAAATTGATATTTGCACTCTTCCAACGACTGCATCGCGATTACTCGTTTCTGTTCCAATTTCTAGCATCGCGTAAACTATTCGAACAGATAAACCGTACATCCCCGACCGTGTCACAGAAATGCCCGTTTAAGGGGCGTTTCATCTCAATCCGGATGCATTTTCATACGCGCACGTATTATTGCAAAAGTTTCCGCATTCCCGATGTTACCGTTACAAGTTCCCGAAGATAACGCGCTGCGATGATTTTTTTTGTTATTTATTTATTGAATGTGCCGACGAAAATGTGGCAGACGAAGTTTTAATGAAACCGGTGGAGATCATTCTACAAAATGTGAATAGCCCGATTTATTCCTACGGATATAAATTTGACAAGCAACGTTTGTTCTTTTCAAAATAGGATTACCTGTTACTTTTGGAGAAAGGATTCATACGGGATAACGAATAATTTTTTTTCCGCACGAGAACCGTGGAGAGATCGTGGCGATGACTACGAAACGAATATCGTTATATAATGGGCTTTCAAAGCGCACGCGAAACCAAAAATATGAGGAACTCGTTCGTTAAAACGGCTGAAAAAAAGTTTCTTTGTTCCGTAGTAGAGCCAGTGCGGTTATTGGTCGATTATTTTTTTTCATCGACGAATTTCACCGTACTTCTTTCATTTCTTTTTCAACCATCATATTTCGTGGAGAATTAAAATACCATAAATAGTCTTAGGTCTTCGAATTGAAACAAAAATTACAGACGGCCCGGCGCGCCGTTTGGTCGAGGGAAAATGGAAAAATCTTCCATGTAATTACGCGGACGGCATTTGAGCACCAAAATTAGTCAGCCTTGACAAAAATCCCACCGAAATTTCTTTCCCAGTACACTGCTCCGTTTCTCCCTCCTCGTCCCATTTCGTTGTATTCCCTAACGTTTTTTCGTATATAAAACAAATTATGTACTCCGGATTAATCCCAGAATATTTTGCCTTCCGTTCAAATGATACGACATTTCGACAAAATTAACTATTACGAACAATTCAATATTGAATACCAAGGGAACGATTTATTCTTAACAAAAGAGGTATGCAATTTGAAAACACATAACTCTGAAAACTCTGAACACTTGCTGCCTCTGATTTGCGTCGGAAATAATTTCGAGGATCGAACCGTGCCTCTGGCCGAGTGAGATATTTCTATTGTTACAATCTCATCGGAGACTTCGACTGCTCGACCCCGATTCAGCCGACGATTTTGAGTTCTCTGGATCTACGAGATAGAACAGAAAAAGCGATAGATAGAAACTGGTTCATTTTCGACATGACTTTTATCGTCTCGCTTCATCGAGGGCGCATATCGGCCATAGCTAGTTTTCGGTGAGAGGAACTGGAATCAGGATTCTTCGGGTCTAATGGCACGTAATGCGGCGAAAAAAGCGAAATGGGAGCTGACCAGAGACATTTACTATCTGGTAATTATCAATTGATTTAAGACGTTGATAACGATGCTCCTGGACTTAGGATGTTCGAGTATGAGAACGAATTTGGAGACATTTGTTCTTTCTTGTCCGAGATGGCTACCGTTTCTCAATATTAAGCTTCGACAGGAAAAATTGTTAGTAATCTAGGCGATTGTGTTAGTAGGAGTACCTTTTTGTAAATGGCAGATTAGAATTCTGGACAATAATACTAGAAAATAGTACAGTAGAAGACTTTTCGCTGCTTGTCTTTACTTTTCTCTACAACAAATGGAAGGAATCTTTCACGAAAAGAATGATTGGTGTTGACGAAAGGGAAGCTATTCCATGATTACATTTTACGTACGGCCTTAAATACATTTGACGTATGCAGCATACAAGTTTACGAGGTGCGGACGTCACGCGCGCACTTAACTTACTTAACTAGCCCGCAATCCCATAATCTCTGCTTGAAGTTAGCGTTCTCGCGGTGACGGGCAAATTGCTATTGAGAAGCAGGATGAAACTCTGGGCCCTATGTGCCCAAATTAGAATTCGGAGTTTTCCTGTCGACTAGATTAAGCAGTTGATGCTGCTCAATTTTGAAAAAGGATTACGGGAGTATAGTTTTAGTTTTATGTAATCATTCGGCAATGAACGAGTCGATCGAATGGAATCACTTTTTACGAAATTTATTTTAAAATTATGCTCACTTTCTGTGTAATTCTTTCGTTCAGGATTTCATTTACATTTTATTATGCAATTGAGGTGCATTTGTTTACAATAGGGGTACTTAAGGGATTTTAATAAACTTGAATATTCTTAGGAGCGTGAATCAGCTTGGATTTCCCCTTTGCCAGTCGTTTGAGCTGAACTTTTTTGGTAGCCCAAGATCTTTACCAACAATCTGGAAGGGATATTCGAATGCAATTAATTCGTAGAAAGCTGAAACTTTGAAACCTGTCGCAAATAACTTCGTCGATCGAAGTCTAATACAGTTCGGGGAATATTCTCAATTGTTATAATACCTAGAAAGTTTCGGAAATATCAGAGTCCCTTCTTGCGGGACAAATGAACGAAGAAGGAATGGATAATGTTATTTGACTGATGATTGTTTGAATAAAGCGTACAAACTTTTCCGAACTGTAATATAAATATAATTATATTTATGAAAATTGTATAATAATTTGTATAATATTTACAATGTCGATACTTTGGTTTGTTCCAGGTAAGTGCTTATTCCGACTTTCTCTTCACGGTGATTCGTTGAGGTAAATACGTAAGTTAAAATCCTATACGATATTTCCAACTCATAAAAATCGCAGCAGATTACCTGTGTATTCTATATGTTTCTTCCGTATTATAACATTATTGTTATTGATGTATTATAGTACTCATAATGGTCGGCTACAACTTCACATGCATAATCGATTGCGTACGACAAAAGTGAGACACACGATTTTACTTCATGCAGGCACGAAGGCTTTGTAATTGCATTTCATAACGTGCTTCCGAATATGGTAATCATCAGTTTCGTATACCATCTGAATATAGTATTCTATTACGATCTGCGACTGTGCATTTCTGTTTATGCTTTCGGTTGATACACACGTCGTTTGTTCATTTTCCTATGAATCAAACGTTAATCGAGTCAGCGTCTTCAAGATTAACTACATTGTCAAAACAATTACATATTATCGAATATAAATTATTTGTTCGCAAGTGAACTCCGCCCCTTCTAATTATGAGAACATTATATTTACTTATTTGTAGCAATTTTATAATATTTTAATTAAAATACCTATATAGATAATAACACACAACGTAGAAACAGTACTTCCAGCTGATTATAATTTTGGTGACTTAACTCAGCTCGTCTTCTGGACAGGTTTAACGTACCTCTTTTGATAAAAGTGATAAAACATCAAAAAGTTTATTAAGAAATTCGCTACCGACACGCTACCAGGTATTCGTGTAACTGGACAGGACGGTAGCAATGATTGACCATTGTGCATTGAGGCTATAAATGAAATGAGGCTATAAATGTGCACGAAAAAGGGGCACAGCCCGTGAAGCGTGCGCTCCTTCCGAACCCATTGGCCGTGCCCGCTCCTTTACACGCCCCTGACACGGCGAGCCTATTAACGAGCCTATTAACGAGCAGAATAGCTGCACTCCCTAAAATCGGACCACCGACTTGCGCCAATTAGCGCGCAAGGAGATCGACCGGTAGCCGAACTTCCCGAATATGGGAATCCACTTCCTTATTCTTCGCCAAACCGTCATTGCGACAACAAGTGAATCTTTACCGGCATTACGACCACGTTTCGCTTTCACTCGGCATTGTGACCAGTGATATTGTACTTTGTTCCTAACGCGGCATTGCGACCCGTTCAATCTTTGTTCAATTTGTATTGTGACGTTCCTGAAGTGTTGTAAAAGTATTCTGTGTTAATAAACTACGTGCGGCACGCGATAGTTGTGCTGCGCACTAACATTAAGTTTGTGTGCTATTGCGTTCATTTGGCGAACCCTTCTAGCCTTCAGACAAGGCTGTTCCAGCAGCCAATCGCAAACATGTATTATTAGAACAATAAATTGTACCTGTGAGGACTGTAAATGAAACTTGTGAATACATTCACTCTCGTGTAGTATATACCTACTAAAAATTCAATGCACTCACCATTTGCGTATGCGTGGTATAACCTTAATTCATTAGAACAATACGCGTATGATAAACCTTCCTCTCGACAGGTAATGACGTAATTTACTCCATTAAATCTGAGTGCTGTCACCGAAAGAAAACGGCCTTCCAATGCACAGCCAGTAGTTGAAGAGCAAGTTATGGACGAAAATATAATCCTGGAGTTACCGTCAGCTTCTAGCTCCCTGGAGAACATATTAAGTGTCGCCGATTGAGGTAGCTCAGTCCATGGAAGCTGTCAGGATGGACTCGATACCATTTCGAATATTCGGTTCTTCTCAATTCCGCGAGGAGCTTCGCTTAAAATCGAAGGACCCCTCGAACGATAATGAAAAAACTTAACCGCTCTCCGCCTGGGCTTCATTTTATCGACCACTAATGCAAATGAATATCGATACTTCTATTTCAAATTCCCGCCCCGAATAACCCCGCGATCTCAACTGGAATCATAAAAACGGAACTTTTTTTATCGAAAAAAAGAAAAGGAAATTTTTCATCGGAATTTTCCAACAATCGTTTCGCGTCGATAAAAGATTTTACAATTACTCCCACGCGCTCCTCCCTCGTTTTCAAAGCAGCAAGCTGCACGCGTAAACGGAAACACACACGAGCCTCCATTCGATCTGCCGAATAATCGGTGCTCAAGACGGCAAAGCTAATATCGAAGCTTGATCTCGACTTCGATGAGCTTCCAGGTCTATCCCTTTGATCTTCCTGACTTGAATTTTCCAATATTCCATCTCAGCATTGTCGCGTTAAAACGAGAAGCTCGTTGGTCGTGGGACCTTGCGTTCCAAGTTGTAAGACAGGCCGTGTCGAGGTGAAACTTAAAAAGAAGAAGGCCAGCCTATGAAGTAGTAATCGAGCAGGTAGGTTGGACCGGTGTTTAGAGCCCATGAAGCTGCCAGAGGGATGTATTAAGCATCGCTAATCGAGGTGGCTTAGTCGATAGGAGGCTTGAGGAGTAAAGTGGTAACTCGGTTGGCTGCGTGGCGGTGGGGTGTGGCAAGGGGTGGTGAACATTAACTGCCCCTAGTGCCTCTCGCTAAGTGCTGCAATTTATTTTATTACCCACCACGCGTCTACATTTGGAAGCCTTCGGTCGTCGGCGCTTCCATTCACGATGGAAACGCCGGCGTGTCGCGGAAACGTAATTTACACCGAGTTACGAAGGATGTAACGATAGAGTGGACGGGCGTAGAAAATGTATCGACGAGCGGGGACACCGGAACGTTTCGTTGCTTGTTGTTGACAGTTCGTTTCTGTCTCCGTTTCAGCTTCCCATTCCTTCCGGTCACTCAGGCGAAGTCTGATCGGATTTTGCTTCCGATTGTCTTTTGATTTACGGCACAGTGGCGCGAAGAATGTCGGATACGAAACGCGCTTGTCTGGGCGCACACGTACGTATGCGTACGCGAGGATGTGACAGGCATCAGGGAAAAATGAGAATGGAAATAGGGCAGATGCGAGCAGGGTGGCGCGACGCGGAACGTCATAATGGTGTCACCTGATGGATTCAGCAGGCGTGTTTCTGGATGATGATTATTGCCTTAGTTTAGTGAACCCGGTGTTCGCCGCGTTGTCTCTCTCCCTTTTTGTTTTTGGAACGAATTTCCCACCGTGCCTGACGGTCGAAATCATCGTCCGACCTGTGAAAACAGGGCACTCTGTATGGATCGTCAAGATCAAGAACGATACCTACTGCCTTTCGAACCGCGCAATTCGAGCTTCCGGTAAAAAATTCAAATTGTTCCCAATTAACGTCCCCATGCAACGGAGATTGGTGTAATTCAAAAATAAAAAGGAGAAAAGTGGTCTCACTTGTCCGTGGTATTTCGAACTCATTAAAGCAAGCGGATTTTTATTTTTCGCACTGAAAAATGTGCACGTATAGTCACATCAGAATTATAACGTTAACGGCATATATAACGTCGATTGCAGAACCGTATAAAAATGTTTTTAAAGCGATCTTTGGAGCTGCCCGTTTAAAAATTCCTCGAGTTACAACACTGTCGAGAAAATATACAGATTTTTCTTTTTATTCGTGCGATTACTTACAACGTCGCACGAGTACGAAAAAAAAAATTATGCCAAGGGGGGAAATAATCCACAAGCTGTACGTAGCACGAACGTACGTTTAATACGACACGAAGGTGAAATAGCGGAAAAGGGAGTTTGCGTGTGACAGAACAAGAGTACATATTCTAGGTCGAAGGAAAAGATGAAATTCCGTATTGCAATTGGGCTGAAATTCGTTGCAGGATTGCCCCATTGCCCGGGGACACATGAAATAATTTTCTACGGTTAATATGATATAAATCTAACATAGTAGGTCGGGTTTTCCGCCCGCGAGACCAGCTAAAACCCGTTTAAACTTGGTCGAAATGGCCCGTTTAAACGCGCCGTACATTGTTCGACAGCTAAATGCATTGGAAAGCTTTGGAGAATGATTCTGATCTGTGTATTTGTAGCCTACAATACGTGACAATTTTTTTATTTGCCACTTACGGTGAGCGATAGAAAAATATTCGTTTCTGCACGTATAATATTGTAGCTTAAAAGCTTTGAAAAATTGTGTAGCACAAATTTTACTTCGCGTGTCGAATTGTGTCGAAATGATTCTTATATACCGTCGTGGTAGTTAATTGAAAATGGCTATAGAACATCAATTCTGAAGTTCACTATTTTTTCTTTCGTTTAGCGACACGAAGTGATCGCAATTACTTCCGAAATTCTCCTGTGAAATGATTGCACGAGGCGATATTAGAGGCTGCTTTCCGTTGCCATTTAATATCAAACAGTACTGGATATAATGCAAAACGATTGTAAACAATTGTTGACCTGGAACACGATGTCGATTTAAATGTACTGCAGCACGGGAGTCAATAATGATAAACATCCTGGCCACAACCAGGGAAATAAAACTGTCGCGTCGCGTTATGTACATATGTGAAAGATTTTAAGGTTCGCGATTCGACGGTAAAGTTGCAATAAAAAGTTCGAATACTTGTATAAATAAGAATTACAAGAATCCGTAGTGCGCTATTTAAAAGGGTAAAAAACAAATCATTAAATTATCTTAAATAAAAAGAAATTGTTGTTTGCGCAGAAGCAAGAATTGGGGTTTCAATTTTGCAAACATAAGTTTCAGTAATTTTGTCTATATATGTACAATATAAATAATAATACGAATGTGAATCGCGGATGCGATCGAAATCGCGTGAAATCAACTAGCATCTAGTAAAAGGGACTAGCCGAGGCTCAGTTGCTTTCGAAAACGATTTTCCAAAACCGATTCGGCACGCTGTTAATCCCCGGGCTCTGGTTGTCGAAAGTAGCAAACAAAAGCTACGGCGTTAGAGGAATTCCACCAGGCGCCGCTATTTTTTAATTTACCACAATTTCGCACACGTTACTCCATTTTCTGCCTCATTTTTTGTTTTCGCGTCTCTTTCCCCGATCGACACGAAGTGTCTACAATTCAAAACTTAACGCTCGCTTTCTTAATTAAGTAATTGGAAACTAACGAAGCGTCGAACGAGCAAATTTATCAATCACATGCTCGAGTGGTCCGAGGGCTTTGTATCAGAACAATTCCAGTTCGGTTCCACTGTTCTAAATAGAAGGGGCGGGCAAATAACGGGGGCAGGCAAGGGGTGGAAAACAGAGGCGACGCGAGGCAGAGCGGCAATGAGAAAGAAACAGAAACGGAGCCGAATACTCAAAGGAGTATAGAATAGTTTAAACAAAGGACAGCGTTAAGAAAATGCAAATAAGCAATAGCTATAATAATTAAACTATAACAGTAATTGCTATGGATATTCCAGGAATACAAAGCCGAAGGAAACGTATTAATGATAATCATATATAACACTGCAAATATTCCAACCTCCGTGCAACCAACAGTGCCTATTTAATGGGGGAAGATAAAGCCAGAAATCCTCTGTCCCTACATCCCTTAAACGAAATAAAGAACGGTACGAAAACAAACATAGTAGTGCAAAATTTAGTGAACAGTTATGCAAAGGATGAAATAACACGGCGAATATTACGAGGGAACGAAGAAGCAGGGAAAGAATCGACGAAGATAAGAGAGGGACGCGAGAAACAAGAAGGGAAGACGATTGGTGCGTGAGAGGAGGACAGAGGAATGGGGATAGTCGTGGCGTTTGCGCCTGGGGCTGTCGAGGACAGCGCGAAGAGGGTGTGCAAGGGTGATCGGCGTAGGTGGTGGTGCACAGAGGGTGGGAGGACAGGGAAAGGCGTGGAATTGGTGGAGGCAGTCAGTGGCTCGCCGCGCGCCACAACGACCGTCGGATCTAGCCGTTGAGTTTTTGCACTTGTTACCGTGTCCTGCTCTCGTCTACACTATTCTCTTCTTCTCTGTCCTTCGTTTATTTCATTTTTTTTTCACCTTCATTCTTCCCGAGTCGTTGACGCATGGTCGGTCTTATCGTTGGAAGTTTGATCGAAGGTGGTTGCTGGATCACGAACCTGCGTCTCGTCGAACTGTCGTTCCCCAGAATTGTGATTTGTGTTCAAGTGCCTCCAGCTGTTGACCGATCCTTGATGTAGTGATCTGACCTATGAAGACGTTGGTGGCAATGGGAAACGTTAAACGTTATACGGAATGAATTCGAAGAAGGGTGAAGCTGTGAAGGCGGAAAGGATTCGTTGACGTTTCGAATGAAGAAAAGTGACACGCTTGTATATGTGTTTCCCATTGAAGATTTTGTTTACCTCGTCCCCGTTACAGTTGTGACGTCTTGATTTATATCGTTGTGATCTCTGTGCAATAGGCTGATGTAAATAGCTTTCGTACAGGAACGAGACTCGGGGGTATTTTGTTTTTCTTATTGAAGCTCCATGCAAATTTCTCTCGTCGCGTTGGATTTTTCGTTGCCGTCTGTATGCGTTTCACGTTTCTTCGACGAGGCCCGTAATAGCGTGGGCGTTTCGTGTGGCCGAAAGTGTGGCATGGCTTAATCCGAAAAATTGTAATTGCAAATTCGTGACCGCATACTTTCGCGCGGCTGTATTTTGAATACATTATACAAATTGAACGTTGCATAAGTCTTCCTGACTTTCGGGAAATTTCATAACCCCAACGTCGACTTCGACTCCTTCGGACTTTCCATTATTAAAGTGAGCCTATCTCTTTCACCATTTTGCCACCGACGATACGCCACGGTATTCCTAATCGCCGACCTTTCCTGCTCCCAGGAATTAGCAGAAAGACCGCCCAATTAGAAATCACCGACCTCACAGTTATTATTATTTATACAGCATTTCAAGATTTTGCGAAATTCTTTGATCCTCGCGATGTTGTACGTTCCATTCGTGTTAATTATTTCTCATTCACCGTAGCACTTTTAATCGTGCACCACGATCTCGTTCGTGCTGGAAGCAGTTTACATCTGGCGCCTTATAGCTGTTTACGTGATCAGTGAAACAGACCTGGGTTCTGGGAGAGCGTTCTTCCTCTGGTGATCGTAACAGTGAATTTTCAAAGGATGCTGCTTATTCCACGACGCTCCTGATGCAACACAGCACCACGAACTCTAATCTGGATTAGCCGTGTGCGATTATACGTTGTGCACTTCGCGACACGCGTGTGCCGCATTCTCATCGACATCCCCGTGTACTGGTTTCTCGCGCGAGGAAAATGCGCATTCATATGTGTACGATCAGCCAGAAATCGAGACCCGCCGATTCAACGCGCGGCTGAACGTAATCTGTTCGCCGAATTTATATACTTTTCTTTCATTTTTTTGCTTAAATATCTTATGGCCGTCTATCGGCGTAATCTTCAGTGGAAAGTGAACGACGCTCGACTCTGCTCTCGACCGTTCTCAATCTTGGGATAATAGTGTTCAGAGAGCGGCGGCCGATTCCTTTTTTTTCGTCGTGATGATTCGCCTGTTTCCTGCTTAATAAATCTCCACGGACTTCAAAGGAGGTAACGTAGCTCTACGCGAAAACACCGTCGGAGGAGGATCTTTCTTTTTCACCTTCGTCTTTCGCGTGAACACAAAGGAGTACCAGGTGTACGGTGTTGCTCCTGTCGATCTCCCCGAGTACTGAAATTGCTGGCACTCGTCGAAAACGAAAAATGGTTTTTCCGCGTCCACTACCGAACGAGAGTAAAACAAATGTGATTGCACAGTAGTGTAGCGTAAAAAAAAGAAGAAAATGAGAGACAGTGGAATGGATCCTTCCATTCTTTGTCCCGTTTTTACTCTCTGCTGGAGTTTCTGAGGCAGGTTAAACATGTGATTTCCTCCGATGAGGCATCGAGGCAAAATCATTCGTTAACGAACTGGATATATTTTTTGTCCGATTTTCTTCAGTCGCTCCCCCCTTTCAGCGAACAGTTCGTAACGAATAAACATCAAAGTCGACGAACAGTTGCGTAAGAACCGCGACAAAGCTTGCATAAAGTAGAAGCTCGTTAGGATTTCATGGGAATGCAAGGTAAAAGTTCCGTGATTACCGCCGGCGTTCGTTGTAATATCCGTGTTTAAATATTCTGCAGCAATGGCGTAGGATAAGCAAGAGCCTTAATTTCCGGGCAAGGAGTCGCGAGACGGTCGCAGTGTTAAGTAAATCTGTCGGAATGCAGAATAACAGGAAGCAAATAACGAAGTGCCCTTGCTTTTTTCTATTTTCTGTCGACGACGGTTTTATTGAGCCGTTTATGCCGTCATCCCCGAAACCCTCTCCCCGCTTCTCTATTTTCCGCGAAGCTTGTCGAAAGCGTGTGTCTGGAGAAAGCACGTAAAACAGGAGAAAACGGTCGATTGAATTTTCGAACCTGTACTTTACTCGCCCCGTGTCCCGTGATTTTCTTGGTTCGTGTTCGGCGCGTCATTTCCTTTCATCCAGCACGAATAATTCTCGGTCCGCCCTTTAACGTCGGCTGTGGTTACCTCTGCTTTTCACGCAGAGATCCGCGAAACGCGAGCTAAGCAACGGCTTTCATTTCCTGCCAGAAGAATCGCGACGACGCGTTGGGTAATGAAAATGTGGCTGCGGTTCGGCTACCTTAGCCGACGACAAACTGACTGAGTGACGCCTAACGTAACGAGGAACGAGCATGTGTCCTCCAAGAAAGCTAATCTTTTGTCGTTACACCTCCGTTTGATGCTTTCGAGCCATTATATCTGTCACTTGATAATCCGTGCACGAATAATTCGGGACTAAAATAATAGCTTACGTTGCGTTTCGAATAAATTTCGTCAGCGTTTTCTTACGATATTGTCGTTTTAGACAATCACTCGAAGTATGTGCTCTCCGTACTCTCTATATTCCCATTACAATGCGCTTGTCAAAACGAATTGGTTCTCGAACGTTCGTACACAGGGCAAACTATTTAAGCGAGACAATCGGCCGCGTTAAAGTGAAAGGCAGAGATTGAAGTGGTTTCGATAGTATTGTCGAATCGTAAAGTACGCGCAATTCAACAAAATCTGCGGCGGTGAAAACTCCTCTGAACAGCATTTTACCTGTTGAAAGTGTTGAATAGATCACATCCATATTCCGTGACGTGTTTCACTAAATTAGCGAAGTCGCACGGAATCGGTATTACGGGCAGAGTGATGCCGGTTGAAATATTTATGAAGTAGCTCGTCGTTACGTTCGGCGCGTAGTGTCCTCGTGTTTCCTGTTGCGTCTCGATCAAAAGCACCCTTTGATTCTCGTCACGATCTGTCGAACAGAGACGATTCAGCGAACGAGATTGCTCGTTACCAGACCCTTCGCGTCGAAATTCTTCGTGAAATGCCGATGGACCCCTTTTCGATTTGGAAGCCGATATCATCGAAAAGAAGGCTACCGAACGTGTCGCCACGCACGTCGAGTATATATATAAAATGAATAATAAAATAAACGAAATGAGCGTAGGCGAAGAGAAGAGGGACACTCGAATGCGACAATTTAACGATCCGCCCATAACAACTAGGTTCTCTCCGAAATGTTTAGGGGAGTAATTTTTCGAAAATATTTACGAAAGCTCTCTGGATCGATTGCAACGAGCAACTGATATTTCATATAATGTTTTTATAGGATTCCTTAACAATCGTTCGTTGCAGTCGCGTGCTAGTTCGAGGCGAAACGATTTTGCGGATCAGTTGTAACGACTTTTATATGTGACTCTCAGAAGAACCATCAACGAAATAAATTGCCTGTGTGTGCGGTAAAAAATCGAAGGAAGTCTGCCTCGACGAAGGACCGTGCATGTGAGGCCAGATATCGTACAGCACGCGTGAGTTTCGAAAAGTTTAAGGGAGATATTACGTGGCGGTGAAAAATGAGCGACGTGTAAAGAACAGTATGTTGTCCCCGTTATTTTCGTTTTATTACGCAGTCACGACGTGCGAAAGTACTTCATAGTCACACGCGTAAAAGTTGCAGCTATAATAAAACCTGCTCTTCTTCTTCTTCATAAACGTTCCTTCCCTTATCAGCGTTGCTCTCAGCGTCCATCGATTTCATAGCTAGAATTGAAAACAATTTCTCACAGAGTAACCGAAAATTTCGATTCCACGCTTAAATCAGATCGCGGTCCAAGTAAATCCCAATTTAGACCTGAAACGTTTAAGTAATGGCCGATCAGAGAAATTCGCTACGACACGGACAAAAAGCAGCTCGGCCAACTTTCCCGGTGGCAACAAGTGCCGTTATCGTGCGAACCCTTAACAAAAGGAAAATAACACGAGACAGCACTTGCAACTCCGAACGAGTTTAGGTGTTCGCGTAAAATTTTGTCGCAGCGAGCAAAAAGTTACTGTACCTAGGAAATGGAAACGTTTCAGTGTCTCCGATCGCGGGAGATTTTTTTCACCCCGGAGGTGAGTGAAATACTCTTCTAAAGTTCGCCGCCCTACTTTGCCATTCAACGGGTTCGTGCGTGCACACGCACACTTATGCGTTTCCATACGCGAGCCGGAAAAGCGAGAAGTTTGAACGCAAATGGAAAATGAAGACGGTCCTGTTGTCAAAAGAATTATTGAAGCACCGCGTCGAACGCGTATTCATTAATCATGCGTGCTCAGTCGCCGACACCTGCGTGCCATGTCTGATTAATCAATTATAATCTAGGACATTCGAATGCTCCTTGCACCGAATTCGTACTTTCATAATGCGTTCCGCGGCGTTGTTTGCTTGGCGAATCTCGCACGGCGACAATTATTTATCGCGACACGATAAGAGGACGGCCCAGTTTCGGCGAAAGTTTGAAACAGCTCGCCAACTTTCTGCACCGAATATCAAACACTTGTTTTTTTCTTATCTAGAACGAAGCACGCTGTTATTTACAAGGTTAACACTTATTTGTTCGAATATTCATTCCTTCGAACTTACGCCCGGTGATTATTTTCTGACGACCGAATGGAAAACGTAGACGTGTTGAAATTCGCACGGTATCGCGGGAAAATATAATGGAACGGAAAGAAAAATAAATGTGACGTCCGTTCGGTATTTCGAAACTAAAAACTTCAGTCGTTCCAGTTAAATTTCATTTCTATTATTCAATCGAATTATTTTACGAGGCACGTTGCCCCGATTTTTTTGTCCATTTCGCGGTGCTCTTGTAGTTTTCACAGTGACAAGCACGCGGTCTATTTGCATTTGCGGAAAATGTACGAGAGCGGGAACACAGCAAAAAAAAAGAACGTTTATAAATATTTAACTTTCTTGCAAGTGACAGTGATAGGGCGTGGATGGCACGTATCGCTCTCGTGAATTCATGGGGACGAGAGGTTACCGGTGATTTGCGCGCAGAGAGCGAACACGTAGGTCAACGGACTCGCGGGAAAATTCGTAGCTGAAAATCGTGGACTCGGATTGATTTTTCGGGCCGGCCATCCGACAGTCCGCGTTCTGATTAGTTATTTGTTGAATAAACATCGGCCAGCCGCGCCCTCGTTTGGATATCCCGTCGACCTGGTCGTCAAAGTAAAGACGGATCATACAGCTTTATTTTACAACCGGTTTGAATAAATCACAGCTTCCGCGGGGATCGTGTTTATCTGAATAAAAATCACGGCCGAGCCGAGGACGAGAGGGGAACAACTGAATTACGTTTTCATAGGGACAAATGTCCCACGCTGCACGCGAAATACACTGGAATGTTTGTTTCTCGACGCTGCGCGACGTGACGCGACGCGAATTAAATCGATAAGCTTTTCCTTTCACGTACAGACGTAGTACGCGATTAGAAGACACTGCCGCCCGAAACCGAACCAAATACCATGAAATCGATGTAACTGCTGATTACATATCCCCTGGTTGGCAATTAGCCTAACTTGACTAGCAAATTGCACGAATTTCAGCTGGAAATCAATTTCCAGATACACAACCGCACCCCCCCCCCCCCCCCTGGTAAAATCGAACAGATAATCTATCGTTATAACGAGAATCATAATAACGTAATAATTAAATCGCACGTTGATTATGTCGAGTCGATTACCAGTCACATCTGGATGAGGATCCTATTAAAACCCGGTTTCCGCCTGTTCGATTAGAAAGCAAAGCTGATTAAGCGATTCGCCGGACGGAAAGAAGGTTTTTCAAAGTTATGGGGCTGGCGTGTCCTGTATTTAAAGGCTATGTGCTACTCGAACGATTTGCATATCCGTGGAAATCGACTCAGCCGGCTCACGTGGATGCGCTTTTGCGGTGAACCGTCGAATTGAGTTAGAATGCAAGATTCGGGTGCCTGTGCGGATTCGCCCGTGCGTGTAACGCTCATACATGCATAGACTTATGCACTCTCGAATCGTATATTAGAGTGTCGTTGGTTGGAATTGAAATGCGAGTGACGAGGATCATCGCGTCGAATTGAATGGCGTTGTGCATCATCGTCCAGTTGGACGTTGCATGATCAATGTAATTTTGTTTCTGGTCGAAGATCAGTGCATCTCGAGGCCCGTGAGAGCTTCTCGTCCGGCGAGTTGGGGCGTTTGCATTGAATGTACGCTTGCTACAGTCTGCGTTTCGGCAATGCATGGACGTGATTGTAATATTACTTGGTGAACGGACAGAATGGCAGACAGATGGAACATCCAGTGATGTAGTATCGTCGGTTTCGTTGAAACAGAGAAGCCAGAGTTCTGGAGATTTATACAAAGATGCCTGGATGGGTACACGGTGAACTATGAAGACACGTGATGGCACTTGCGTGAAAGATATATGGAACGACGGTGTATTTTCATTATGGTGCGAAACCGCAATCAATAGCGACGCTTTTACCGACACATTGCACACCGTGCAGTAACCATCAATAATGGGTCGGGTCCGTGGCGCTTGTATTACCACCTGCCAGATGTTTCATTTTAATAACTGGGTCGCGGGAAACTAAGAAGAATGGAGGTAATTCTTGGAGAATGCTAAAGAAACTTTATTTATTCCGTGTCAATTAAAATGCGTGTAAATGCCCTTTTCAATAGTATGCACTACTTTCATATTCGTATTTCTAATGTCGAAGTAAACGTCCGATAGTTGGTTTAATTAGAAATTAAAACCATCTTTGACCAGATCACATACACGTACCTGCGTGTACTTGTTCAATATATGTTACCAGGTTATACTACTTGTTCGATTAGACACGAATGTTACGCTGCCAGTTCGAGTACAGGTGCATGGAACATCCAATGTATCCGACCACATGAGGCCGTAACCCACTGCCTGGGGTGTACGACCATATACTACTTGTTTGATGGCACACAGGCTTGTACCTCTTGTACACGCATTCATTCCTACAAATTGCATCTATTTATATCCAACGATTAACAGTCGCTTTATTTCCTCCAGTTTCATTCGAAATATTTCTCTATTCCAGATTCACACAGAATGAAACGGAAAGAACATTTATATGCCCCTCGCGATAATGACCGAAAGACAAGGAGAAATTGAGAATTTCAGTGGAGTATCTCTTGCTGGAGCTTGCTCCTCTTGGAAAGGATCGAGTTAACTAAGTCCGTACGTCGAGCCTATTGTAATCAGACGCGACATTCCAACAAGAATAATTACTCTCTCCAGAGTAGATAGAACTTGAGGGTTCGAATTTGCAAATCTCGGTACGCCTCTGTCGTTTCTCTCATTTTTGCTCGTCTACTCCTCCTGTTCCACGCTGTGGGCCTCTCGTTTTCCGCGAAATTTGTCGAATTAACTTTGCAAATTCGACCCTTTCGTTTGACGTACTGCGCCCCACAGGCCGTAGCTCCGAAATTAAACCGAACTTCAAAGCCGTCTCCGGAGATGGATACTGAATTTTTGGGTCCCCGAACAAATTCTCGTTTAAAGGCTTTGCCGTAAGTGAAACAAAGTGCGGCGAGCTTCCCAGCCTGTAAACGTGGGTCGTAAAAAAAGTTAGAGCCACTTTGAAGTGCGGAGGTGTTTTGATTGCGGTGCTTGCAAGATGATTTAGTCACGAGAAACCGGCAGTTTTTAAATTTCAGGGAACGTGCGGTATTTCTTAAAATTGTAACACAAATGCCATACGTTCCATTGGAGCATCTTTGCCAGATTATTATCAGAGCAATAATTTTATTATAATTTTTAAAGATATTTCTTTGCCTTTGTATTTGTCGCCCGCGATTGAAGGTACAAAAGTGTAACGCAAGTCTGGAACTATTACAACGCAGCGCGACAAAAGCTCCTTGCAGTTGCGCCGTGTAATTCGATTTTGTGTCCATTAGTTTATGCTAATTCTTCTTGGACGCGTTGCAGACAGTTAATTAACTCAACAGAATGCTCTGCATTATTTAATAGAGTGGCGATACCTGCTTCCTACGGCGAAAGCCTGTCGGATGCGGAAGGTTGTATTTTTCCTGCTGAACTCGATTAACGCGATTACCCCACGGCGGTGAAAATTTGATTGCGAGCCACGGAGATTAATTAATAATTAGCATTCCGCAAGCTTTATTTGGGTTAAATCGTTTTTACCAAGGCGCAAAAATAATATCGACGAAGTAGTAATACTTTTCAACTAATTTTGACCATGTACCGATATATTTTTAAAATTACAAAGTTCTTGGAACATTTACAAAACTGCTCCGAGGTAGATTAAAGAGAATTGCCTAACCGGAACAAGCAGAAAAATTCATGGACAACGAAAATTTGAAAGTAGCCCGGGGACTAGACGCAACTACTTAAGAAATCTCCATCTTCTGCTAACTTTGAAATGCGCCAGCAAGGAAAGTACGCAGAAAGTGTGGATAGACTGAAACCAGTAGTCCGCGTTGCGTCGGCCTCTAAACCGTATTGGAAGGTTCATTAAAGTGTGCCGGCGTATGAATACCTAGAATTGAAACGGTCCACGAACTTCTTCCCGTAAGTCCGCCGTTGTTCCGGACAAGCATGTTCCCCTTTTTTAAAGTTTCGCAACAACGATGCCTACGTACCATTGCAATCGTTTGATGTCAGATGCAGATACTTTCGAGAACACATAACACCTTTTCATATTAAATCTGTGTGTCCCGAACAAACATATTTCTCGTCAGTTCACTTACAATTTTAACTTTACGGTATCTGTAACAGCTTTAAAATATAAATTCGATAATCGATAGCAACCGTCATTTCGAAGACATGGTCGTAACGATTAACGCGTCACGTGCTTGTTGTATAGCTATTTGGTTTACGAGTTGAACGACGCGGGGCTTATATCCGAGCGGAAGTTCGACTCGGTAAGCCGGCAATTCCGAAGCAGTTCACACGGTGTATTTCGCAGAGCGTGCGATTCGGTGCAGTGTGCATTTTCAGGAATATCAGCGCACCATCCTAGGATTTTGAACGTTCCTTCAGGACGAGGCGAGATCGCATGAGCGAGTCGGCGGTGGTCCGGCTCTCTCAGACGGCACCTGACTCAGCCGACTGGAATAAACGCGAATGTTTATACCGGCTGAATCTGGCCGAAAATCCGGGGATAACGTGCTGTTCGGGCCAGGACACTTGTAATATTATGGAACCGATGGAAAACAACGGGGGGGAGCATCATAAACTACGAAATAGGTTGGAACAGTTCACTCGCAATGAATGTCGTAACGGCTATGTACACTCTCCGTTGGCGAAGTGCATTGATGAAATCGTTCGGTTGATTAATCATTGGCACAGATTTCAAGTGCTTTAATGGTTACGAAAGCGATGAAATGGTTTCAATGTTGTTGAACATCGCGTTTATTAAGTTTTCCGTTGAACGTCGTCGTTCCCGCCACGATCAGTTATTGAAATTCCCGCGAAATGAAACACCGAGGCGGAGAAAGTCTTCCATCCGTCGCATTGCAGGCGGCAATTTGCAGCAACTCGCAGAATTTCGAAGCCCGCCGCACCTCGGCATCGCCTCTCTCGACAACTCAAGGATGGGAAAAACATTCTTCGTCTTTCGTTGTCTCTGGAGTACACAGGACACTTCTTTTTTCTCCCCGGCCCCTTCCATCTCCATTCTACTTTTCGACGTTCCTTTATTCCCCTGACCCCGCATCCTCCATCTAAATTCAGCCTCGCCGTGTTTTTCTCAGATTTGTCTGCCCACGTCGGATACAGTACGCCAAACGCAGACGCTCTTCGCGTTATCGAGCCATGCTGAGGCGTTGTTATTAAGGTAGCGAGAAGATTGAACGGGCTTTATTCTACGTACGAATTCCTCGTGCCTCTGTAAACTTCGAACAAAAGGCGGGCGAAATCACGTTGACCATTTTATATTCCAGATTTGCGTTCTCACTGAAATTACAGCTCTGCCGTGAACTGTCGAAAAAGTGCCGGAAAGTTCATCGAATTATCGATCGGTCACTCGTCGAAAGCCGATTAAACCCGCAAGCCTTTTCTATCTTCTCTATTTTATTTCTTTTCCATTCAAAGAATCGCCAACTTTTCTATTCCCTTTCTTCTCGGATCCGCACCTACGATTATGCCACGTACGCATTAGCTGCTCGCTCGTGAACAATTCGATCGCGCTTCACCACGTAAGAATCTCTACCAGCCGATAGTTTCGGACGTGGTAAATGCGGCGTACGATATGCAAAGTTGAATCGTTCGATTCGATGCGGTCGGCCGTGTGTTGGCGTCTGTTTCCCTTGTTTTTGCGTCTCATGCCAGCGAATCGAACGCTTGGAACTCGGCGGCGGGGTCCAATGCCGCTCACTGCATCGTGTCGCGCCTCTTGAAACGCGTTCCGTGTTCGAAGCTCTTTTGGTTGGCCGCGACCATGGAGATCCATGTATCGATATCGACGGACATTAAACGACGCCCGACGGTCATACGAGTTGTCAATGGACGAAATAGTAGAGGCCAGGAGTGAGGCTAGGTTCAGGTATTCCGTGAGCAATACGAATCAGGTAGACACTTTGTGCCGATCGGAATGCACAGCGATGCTTGACAATGCGATAGGATCTGGCGCTCGAATTGATCTCATTCGTAATTGAAATGCGAGACCGACCGTGTTCCCTGTTCCGACGGGATTGAGATATCTTGCTGCCCTTCGAAATGTTCGCCGCTTGGAAACTAATGAATCTGATAACGCGATGAAAACAACGGGATTCGCCAGCTTTGCTGCCGTCCCTCGGATTTTCGAAAATGATCCGTGGACAGGGGACTGACGTTGACGAGGATTTCTATACTTTCCTGGTTGTCGTGAGATGAGACAGATTTTCCGTTTTATAAACGACAGTCCGGTTATACGTTTTAAATGATCTATTTATGTGGTAATTAAGAGTAGGTTGATATTTTAAGTAGGTTGCATTTTCAGAGAAACGCTCACCAACGTCCGCCTTACCGATTAAATATCCCAACTTCGGACGGAAAAGTTTTCACGTGAAAATTAATTCAACCTGTTTCGTTTCAGCAGCATTTTGTTTAAAAATTGCAATGCGCGAATTAAATATTGTTCTACCTGTACCTAAGCTTTTATGTCTCCGTTATTATCTACGTATGTATGCATCCATCTCAATGTATTTAAACGATTACGGTTCCATCGTACTATTCAACTGAGCAATTATATTTGCACTTCAATGTGTATAAAGCAATAACCAAACAGTAGTTCCACTAGTAGCAATTCTCCGATTTCAGCAGCATATTCGATGAAACTAAATTGCCACGCGATGTCTGGGGATAAATTACAGTCCAACAGCAACAATATATCCGACACTGGCCGTTCAAACCAGTCCACGATATTGAGTTCGCGCAGGAAACGGAAGGGGTAAAGCATATTTTTCAGGGTGAAACAGAGGTTTCCTAGATTTAATGACGAGATTTTAATGGTGCCACGGTGTTGTAGTTCTCGTTGTTGAATTTTTCGCGAAGTATTTCGTCCGCACATACTGTGAATTTCGAGCGACGAACTGGCGGGGCACAAAGGAGAGAGGAAACGCTAGGTGAGTGTTTTATAGAAAATGGAACGAAGAGGAGGATCGTCTTAATCCTCTGCTCCACCTCAGGGATTTCATTCTTTTAAGACACTCTCTACGGCGAATGGAATATGAAAATTCGTGCAATGAAGCGCCGTACACTGAATCGTGACCTTTAATTATTTTCCCCTTTTTTTCCAACTTTTCGTTTTTACTTCGGGACGTCGACATCGGTGAAACGACCAAAAAAAGAAGAAGAAAGGTATATCTTCTATAGCACGTAAGAGTTTTAATAAATGACTTTCGGTTCCGTTCGTTTATTAAGAGGATAGAGATGAAGGAGCACGGTCGATTGCAAAAATTCATGAATAAATCATCGACTCTCAGCATCGCGTTCAATCGACAATAAATGCGAAATATATCCGTGTCATATGACGAACATAATTGGATCAAACTACGGATTTAATGAACGATTTCAATGATGATTTTTATTTTAACATTGTCACGTTGTGTTAGTGTCTAACTTTTGGACGACGGGACGAAACATTTTTCCTCTCTGTTTCTATTGCGATAAAAACTTTTATTCCCTGGGGCGTAATAGAAGAAATAGAGTTTTTAATATATTCCATTTAAAAAGCATCCGTTTTAATATATTCCACGAGGTCGTGATGTATCCTCGAGGTTACACTGAGCTTTATTAAACTCTTACGATTTCTATTACTGTCGCCTTCAACACTTGGACTTTACAGTTTCGTACTTAACTTCGTTTAATTTACGTTAACCGCCCTAAGTACCAATAAAAAGTTAGGCCTCGACCTCACTGGCGTACATCCAACGTGCTTAAAAAAACACGTCTATAGTGAAAATAAAAATATTCGCTGTTGCTTATTATTAGCTTTATACATTACATTCGTGAAAGAGATTTAGGGTTTTTGATTACCCAAAAAGGTGATATATTTTAATGGTGTAGTGAAGTACCACGTGTATTCACTTTTTGGAGCTGAAACAGAAATACTGCGAGACAGCTTATGTTAAAATATCACACTCTAATAAGTTCTCATTACAACCGAAATTTTAATACGTAATTCGGTACTCAGTATTGTATGCCCCTCATATTGCTTCATATTGGTTCAATTTTAAAAAATTAATTAAAGGACAAAAGCTGTATTACGCAAGTAAGGGTATTCCTCGTATGCACAGTACCGTATTATTTTATTATACTTCCGACAATATAATTTAGTACATTCTTTAATGACTGACAAAACGACAAAGTAATGTCTGACTGACAGTCGCAGATCTTAAGCTCGAAAACTTTCATATCTATTGTACGGATAATGTCGTTTCTCACGAGAAAGCAGTAGAACAAAGTGGACGCAGAAGGGTACAATGTGATTTAGGTTTCCACTTCTCAACAGACCGGGACTAATGTCGAGTTCTCGAGGATATGGTGCGTGTGTCGCGCACTCGCGCCGGAGAGTTGTAGAAAATTGGCTGAGGAAAGATTGGACGATATTTCTTTGGTCTGAATGCCGAAATGGAAGCTATCCGAGTTTCCAAAGACGAGTCCGAGTTACCGCCCCCCATCGCCCTATACTTTTCTCCATCCAGCACATTTATATTTCCCTCACAAGTTAACTTTATCAATTTTCGAATAAGTTTTCCTCAACCCTCGATGCAAGCGTTCTGCTGAATTGTTTCGAGGGTATTGAGCTACGAAGCGAGTTTTCGAATCAAATCAGTTGATAATTAATCTATTTCTTTAACTGGAAAACATATATTTGTCCATTTCTTTAAACTGAGCACTTCAATGTAAATTTAAATATCTATCTGTAATATACTATCGACATAAATTTATAAAAATATAGTGTACATTTTTTAAACGGAGCAAAAGCAATATACTTTTGTACATCATCTCTGTATCCTACCCGCAGAGTTTTCATCGATAACCATAAATATTAAGGAATATCACAAATGTATTGCCAGCCGAAAGCAAGAGCGTCTCGCAAGAATACAAAAAAAAAAGAAAATAAATATATCGCCTCTGAAAGCCCGTCACGGAATCGCGACGCTGCATGTATGTATATACAATTTCATAGTGTGAACTGTCCTCTTGGTTGAGCCATTTCTTTCATCTCCGAAAGTGTTTCAATCCCAGAAGCATGATACTATTCGTATTTTCAGCCTGTTATTCAATATTGATCTCCCCAATGTCCTGACACGGTTGCGAGAGCCACAGACACTCACTTTGTAGACCGCAGAATGTCCAGTAACATGTCCCCGAACGATTTTCGGCCACTCCGTCGCGATATTCACCTGAGCAATTAACAGGGAAGGGACGAAGATACACGGTGGCAAAGACTTTCTAGGGCAAAGGGAATCGTCAATTCGTGATGTCGTCGTCTGCTCGTCAAACACTCTGACTAAGTGTTCACTGATTCAAAACCAACTCTGAATACCAATGAATTGGTTACATTACACCGGTTGGACTCGGAGAAATCTAATCGTATAAACAACCCCTGGATCGTGCCTTGAACTAGACCACTGGTTAATTGAAAATTCGTCCCCGTCTACAAATGGCATTAATTTCCTTAGACAAATTTTTAGCCAATTTCACGAGCCTTTATTCAAGGTACTTTAAAATTATCCGTCGGGAAGAAAGTGTCCATTCATCCGCGCCACGAATGGAAATAGAATTTCCAATGAAATTTTCCCGCAGGGATCACGACGATACTAATTAGAATTTTTAAAGAGTCTCAATTACGTTCCCGAATGAAATTCGATATCATTATATAAACGCCGTGAGACCCACCCTCTTCGTGTCCTTGTACGATGAATCAGGAGTCAATTGAGGTTCAGTGCCATAGACAACGTTGAAGAACCCTGTTCACTGGTCTAAGAGGGAATTAATTAACTACTGAGTGGCCGCTTGTATCTCCTTGATCCTGAGAGAGGTTACACGAGCCATTGTCATTTCGAATTGTTCCGGTTAGATCCTCTCAAATTAACTGTACTGGGGTGGACAACGGTTGATCCATTGGGCGAGAGAAAAACGGGAGAGAAAAGCAGCCGGATAGTCAAGAACTAACCTAGATAAAAAACGACTGCTGCCAAATCTTCGTCAGACTCCATTAATCTCAAAAAGGAGCAAGCAAGAAGTATAGAGGAGCAGAATTCCAAGAGCGTTTACGTATAATAATATCGACGACTGCTGTTTGGCAAGGATGCTTTGCTACTACAACGTAATTGCAGCGAAACTGGTTGTAACACACCTATCCTGGAATCGTCAGAGTGCAGCATTCCAATTAAACTGGAGTGTTCCTCTCGAAAGAACACTGTTTTCCGAAGCAACGTAGGAGGGGAAAGTTCAATTGACTTCTGAGCGATCGCCTACTCGAGTAAGATACTGGATTCACGTTCGAATTTTGTGAGCGTTTAGCTCGATCCAGCCCTCGGGTCGTGTCAATCAAGACGTAGCGCTGGAAGATAATAAGCTGGCGCTCCGGAGATGATTTCAGGGATTTATCTTTGCAATTAGGGAGCGTCAGGGCGCTCCACGATTGACGTCGATGGATGGAATTACCATCTGTGACGCCCTGCTTGTATTTGGTAACGATCAAGACGTATACGCCGAGATTCAGAACTGTTTGTACAAATCAGAGACCGGATATTCCATCGTACAATGTTGAAGGAGGGTACCTTTGAAGTATTTGCTTAATTATTATGGGTGGAAGGGACGTAAAATAATAGCGACAATAGTAGTAATAATAATAAAAGAAGTTCTAAATTCTAAAAAGTGTAATTAAAGACTGGGCATAATAATTTCTATTCTGGAAAAAATTATGGCTTTTTATAATTATATCCTATAAAACTAAAAAGGATTATTGAGGCGTGTTCTAGAACAGTGAAGTTCTTTCTCCATGCAGCATAACAGTTCTCCGTGTTCACGTTCCATTAACATTTTAATATTCAGCACGTACACTGTTCACTAAAAGTAAGAGTTTCCACAATTCTATGGAAACAAAGGCCACGAATTTATTGCAGCATTGTTTAACGTCGGTTTTCTGGACTCTAAGAATGTGCACGGGACAGAGGATGCGATGTATCACTTAAGCGGATGTCCTGCGTTCCTTTCGTATCCTTTTTCCTCTTTGTTACCCCTTTTTGCGGTGTACAAACGGAAGAAATTGTTGGATGGACACTATTCGACGACTTTCCCTGTCCCCTTTCCTTCGTCTTCTTCTTTTTCCAGACCCGTGCCACCGTCTCTGTTTCTGGCCACTTTTCTGTCCACTTCAACTACTGCTATCCTTTGCCAAAACTTACGGAAATAAAGCAAACTTTATGACACTGTGACGTATTTATGTTACCCCCTCGTGTTGCAACTTGCGTGCTACCGGTACGCGTAATTGTTCCGCAAACAAGAAGAAACGAGATACGGTCCACCGTTTCATTTATTTTTATGTGCTTATCGTGATAACGTTCCATTGTACCGTGTGGTAAAGTGCACCATTTAGTTTTATTTTACTTAACGAATGAACAGATAATAAAAGCACGAAGGCAGTTAATTTCTTTCGTTCCGGAAAATATTTTCACGCTGTTTAAAACATAAATGTTATTCATGAGAATCGTTTAAATGTAGAGTAAAGTGTATTGTCTGGTGGCGATTTGGCCTTAATTTCTTCTGTAGTCATATTTTACGCACATGCTGGAGTACAGAATCGTGTACGGTGGTTGATCGATCCTCCCTTGCGATATATAATAACACAATGGTCAAGTTTGCTTGCTCGAGCTGTTATTTGAAGGTTCTACGACAAACTTCGACTGTTTAGGAAGGATCGATGAATGTAAGCATTATCTTAGTACTATGGAACCGGCTTGTGTACACTCTCGACGAACCTTGCACGATACTTATCAAGAATTTACTAGTACGCTCGGAATACTTGCCCGGCTTCTGTCTTCCGTAAAACACCTTGGACTAATATTTCTCTGTATCTGTTGCGATATTTATAAAGAAAATAAGACAGAAGACGTAATAAATAACCCTGATATCCTGGCACAAATAAAAATGGTCAAAGAACGTAAAAAACGGGCAGGAGATTAAGCAGTCTGTGTAATGAATTGGCAACACGTCGAGCCCTGCTTCAGGATGATATAAGTGTTAATCCTGTGGAGTGCACTCGATATTCTGCCATCAGTTTGGCAGATTGCGTCGCTAGCTATCTCAGCCTCGTCAACGAGCTTCGATTCACGTAATAGAATGCTTCTCAGTTTGCACTTCAGCTAACTGGCCTTTCGAACCCTGCACACGCAGCGAAGAAAAAAATGAAACTGGAGGAATATTTACGCGCACGTAGCTTCTGTAACTTTATGTCAAACGCGAAATGCGACAGGAATAAGAAGCTTTTTACCAGGACGCAGAATTATATAATTTAACAATTACAGGACTCGATTATCATTATGTGGAATAAATTACGTGCAATATTTTAAAATTATTCCGTTGATGTTAATCTGCTTATAAAAAACAAAGGAGACTGATAAAAGCTTTTGAATATTGATCAATAATATCATAAAATATTGCATCCGTAGCGCCTGCAGCAGGTTATTATTATAATTATTATTGTAATTTCCAGTGGAAAATTATTTATTTTCGCGTTTAAGATTATTGCAGTAGGATTCATGTTGGCTTGCAAAATATATTCCCTTTATCTGTGTTCACTTAATCCATTCCTATTATTCGTTGGCTTTATTGCAGATGGTGCAATGCCCCTCGCCAAATACGAAATTGAAACAGAACGAATAAAGTGGTATCTACCTGTGTCTTATTTTAAACCAGGTATTAAGGTTGTGAAGTGTAGTTAAGAGGTAGCAAATTTCAAGAATTGGTGGCTTAAATGCGCCACAAGCCACGGCACACTCAAAAGGACTTAATTAAAGGTCTTGAAGATTTCAAACTTGCGTAGATTCTTCAAGATCTTAAGAAACCTGAAGGATTATCAAATTTCATTTAACTCGTCATGAAGATTCATCAAAAGCGCCAAAGAATATCTCCCTTAATTTTACGAACGCTAAAGTACTTACTTCTGAAATTACTTCAGATATGATAAACGATAGCCAAAGAGCGTTTTCTGCTAAACTTTAACCGCACTGCCAACTTAACCTTCCTAATCCTCCAAAGTATACGTTTGCGTCTATCATTAAAATTGTGAGGAGCGAAGGGCGAAGCAGCGTGCAATTTTAAACATTACTGAAACACGTCCACACGTCCACACGTCCGCACAACCAACTTCTGCAAATATCAACGTCACCGCGTATGCTTCACTAGCCAACCAACGTGGGGGATGTACAATTTCAGAGTCAGTAACGAACAAATGTCCCCGCCAAGAATGTGATAATAAAAAGTTGCAAGTAAACATTCCAAAAGCCAGCCACGCATCGACCAGAATATTTAGCCAGCTTAGCTCGCGGCAAATAATGCACAGCATTGTGTAAACAATGATTACGAGTGTGCACGCACGTTCACACCGCGATACCATTAATAAATGTAATGAATTTTCCCTGCCTCGTCAAGCACCCCGGTGACTTTATTGCCTTGGCGTCGCAGTCGTCAGAAGTGACGATAAATAATGTATCTCGGGAACGAAGCGGCACACCGATACATACGCGTAGCCTCTGCGAATCGAGAGAAGACACGCCGGATAATGGAGAAAAATGATTGCATTTTGCTTGAAGGAAAAAAAGTGCGATGGAAAGAGAACTGTCTTCACCTTGTTATCACCCCGATGCAATTTCTACTTGCACAAGACATGCCACTTCGCCTGCATGTTCCGACATGTATAACGAATCGTTTCTGCTTGTTGTTAGACTAACCGCGCTAGGTACATATAAAATACAATACCTTATAATTGCGATCTAATTTCTTGAGCGTCAACAGTATCGTGACCCGACAATATCAAAAATATCAAAACAACGGACGCACGCGGAAGCGACTCGAAACAACAATTTCTCTAACTCGGGGCACGATCGGCGAACTCGTGAAACGTAGACGCTCGCGACGAAAGCTTGATCGACCGGATAGATTCGCACGGTTGCAGGCGACGCGGAAAAGGAAGCTGGCGGCGTAAAAAAGGGGCGAAGAAAGGGGTTTGCTAGCGAACGACAACAGGAACATTGTAACCGTACAAATTTATCGTTGCGGCCAGGTTGGCCTCGCTCGAACGACGGCGCTCCTTTATCCGTAGGAATCTTGGCCGTGAATCAAATCCGCGATTTACGGCCGCTGTACGTGTATATCAATTCCACAACGAGCCGATTATCGGCCCGGCAGAAATGGTCGTGATTCTGGCCCCTCCTTCCCGTTGAATTTTTGCCAACGATATAGTGTTCGCGTTTAAAGGTGTACATCGCTGTGCCTTCGCCCTCTCGTCACCGGTTCTCGCATCCCCACGATTTCATCCCGTGGAGCCTTTCACGCTTTTTCCACGCATTTTCCACGCGGCTGATGCTTACACGGATCTGCAACTGATAGGATATGTCGCGCGGCAGACGAATATTGGCGTGTTTTGCTCCTCGATTTTCATACTTTTACTGTTGGAACAGTGGAGCATCGAAAATATGAATCTTCGAAAGAACTCTGCGTTTCGGTTCGAACGATTTAATTCAGGCCCATGTCGTTGATGCGTGGTAATTACACGAAATGATGATTACAGTCTATGTAAATTGAATGCATTACGTCTCTCATCGCGTCATGAATGAATTGCTTAACCAAGTCGAGTTCGAGCTTGTTTTATGAGTTATTTCTGGAGTACAGTAATGATAGCGAGAGAATTTACGTAACCACGAACCATTTCGATAATAAAGTGCAAAGCATTGGGCGAGTTCTACGGAAACATATCTGAAGTGCTATTCTAAGCAAACCAGGAGTCCAATGGAGTACCGTAACGAGAAAGTGCAAAGATAACACTATCTGATAGTTATAACTTGTGTTTCGTATTGCTAACCAAATCCAAAGGCTCAATCCAAACCGAATAATTGTATGTCGAGTCGAGCTCCAAATTGATCCAAATTATTCTAAAATGAAATGTTGCTGATTGATGAAGTAAAATTTATTAAATGACCGTATTTTATATTTCAACTATTATTTACAATACAGCGCACCTATATTACTGACTTTCTTAGAAGAACCGTGCATGTTTTGCATAATGAAGTATAAATAAAATAAATTCAATTTAATTACATGAAATGTTTACTATAAAGTCCTTGGCTCTGTCACGAAAATTAATTGCATACTTAATTATACTTGCGCTCGACTAAAGGATAATAGTTAGCAGCTTTAGAAATACGAGGATAGGAAAGGAGCTTCAGCGAGCTTTAAGAAGTACCGCGGATTCAAGGAGATAAGGTAACTATTCAGACAGGCGAAGCACTCGTAATTTACTGGCTCGATACGCCTTGCTTCAACATCGGAAAACCGGGCGTTTTAAAACATTCCAAAAGTGGCTCGCGAAAAATATTTCGGCGCCCTCATTGAGCTATGCAGTGAATATAATTAATTACGCGCTGACTTTATTAATGGCGCGCTGTGCGTAAACTTTCCCAATCGCAATATTTCCTTAATCGCCGAAACTCCCCTAACGATAAGCAGACGTCCATAAATTCTACCACGGGTACCGAAACCCAGCCATTTAATCGCCATCTGAGGTGATCAAAATTTTCATTAAACGAATGGTGTTCGCATAGTGTGGCTTACGAAAGTAAATTAATTTCCATCCCGTGATCCATTTCTTCCCGTATCAATAATTGTAGGTATATTTATGTTTCCTGATGAAACAAATCAGATGACGTGTCTGATAATTAATTTTATTGACTGGCGTAATCACGCGCAGATATCGTACTGTAATATATTTCATGTAGACTCTAGTGCGTAATTACGAAAATTGTGCGTTTAATTAATTATTAATTTCATGTTAAACTGCGCGTACAAATGATATAATGTATTCTATAATGCCTCGAGTAGAGTGTACAAGAGTGTTCAAAGGTAATATCGGAAATTTATTTTAATCAAATACTCGCATTACAGAATGATACCAATCAAAACGTATGCGCTTAACAAATTATCACATAAGTTACAATTCATACAGCACCTTGCAAATATTTTATCCCGTCGCAAATCAGCACACGATTCGACCAGGAATTGTTACAATTCCATTGTCAAATCGCTCATCGCAGGCATAATTCAGGCGTGGTATTAGATATTTTGGTCTGCTCGAAATTTCAGGTAACTCGTAATAGGATAACCGGTTATTCCCTGTAGGGCGGTGTTAGATAAGCAGGCTTCCAGCAATGCATTTGTGTCGCTGTACTGAAGCTAGGATATTATTCCATGTAATCCAGATTTTCGATTGGATTCGCGATTTGTCCTCCTGCAGCGTATCTTCTCTCGCGACACGTATTATCGCTCTATTGATCTCATTAAATTGCGTAATGAAATATACCTTCTCAAATTAGGTGAAACGCCGTTGCCTTTCAAACAGAATTCGATTTTATCATTGCACGTTAAGTTTCGCCCAACTTTACTTCCCCTTCGCCAATTCGGATTACGAAACCATTTGCACACCGCATGTACACCGTGACTAAATGTCCCCTTCGTGTCCAGAATCACGAGACAGTCCTTCCAAAACATCCTACCACCAAACAGAAAAAGAAGAAAACGAAACGAAAGGTCGAGACGCCAGCTGTTCAACGTTCAACGGGAGTAGCGGAAAACTTGCAACGATCGCGTCTTTTCGATTTCGCCAGCGGGCTAAAAAGCGACGACTAAGGAGTACGCGTCTGAAACAGCTCCGCCGTAGGAAAAGCAACGGGCGGACGAGGCAGCGCGATTAAAGAGCCCGGCTCGTTTGAAGGGGCGCAGTTTCAGTTGCTCGTTAACGTGGCCATCCGCGAGACACTTGTGCCACCGGGATTACGAACGGCTTGAAAGGCGAAGCGGGCGTAGAAAAAAAGAAAGGAAATGAAACGATGGTCGAATTGCTTTTCGTGTATTCTGCACGGAAATCGAGTCTGGGGCTAGGCTCGAAGACGAGGCGATAGAATGCGCGGACGGTGGGTCGAGTATGAAAGTGTGTAGGCGCGTCTTCGCGTGCGCAAATGCCTTCGGGAGCGTTATGAATGATTGAGCGCAGCCTGTTTCCGTTGGTAGCGTAAAAATAGCGGCGAGTGCAGTTCCGTTGAAGCCTCTGCCATTAGCTGAACGAGAGAGCTTATGGTCGTTTCATCCCGTTGCCGCGAGGAATGCGGTACCGATATTCAGGCATCTCAGAACGCGGGCGCACGAGTTACTTTAGTACTTCTGCGATCTTATGCCACGGGTGAAAATAACGTTGTGCCGTTATCAGTTTAACGTTGAAAATTACAAGTGCGCAGAAACATTCTAAGGGTGCGATAAATTCTGTGATCCCAGAATTTTCATCTCTTCGCATCGTTCAATTATTGCAGCACCGAACTTTAATGATATTAAGATAATACCCGTACGTCGGCCAGGTGAAGCGTCTTAATACGCGGAACAAGTGCACGGTTGTAATCTTGCAAACAAGGTAATAACCATGGAAGGATGCCATCAACTCAACGGGTTATTGAGCATAGAAGAACAGCAGGTTTACGGGCGACAATAAAACAAAGAAGGGGCTTAAGGAATGGGCAAAAAGGCAGGGATAAATTACAGTGGAGAATAAAGAAGGAGCAATTAAACGCCAAGCACGTTTAATTCATTTATAGAAAGCCGCGGGAGGATACGATGGTTGTCGCAATATGTTTAATTAAATGTAATGTCTTATACGGAACTGTATATTTCGCGTATGAACGCCTATGTATTTGCAGGCTGAAAGATTATGTACAATAATGTTTTCGTTTCTGATTATTTATTAAATTCATTAATACTTTGGTATGGCTTCAGAAAAACGATGATGCTCGCAATATACTAATGTACAGATTGATATTAAGGTTTTAGCTTGGTCAATTTATTTTTCGAATAAAGAACGGCAAACTGTCGAAACGCATACTTCCAAGTTAGATTTACTAGGATATTTAATTTCACGAGCACTTTTCGTAGAGAAAATTCCATGCTCCCTCGAGCATCGTCTTTCTGTATACGATCAAAAAGCTTCTTAAGCCAGCTCGTGAATTATTTACGGTCGAAGATAGCATGGCGCATTGGTCAAACATTCATAAAGCGGCGTGCACGTCTTTAACGCGTTTCTTTTCAAAGTTTATAAAGCACACTGAACTCACGGGACCTTTCCTCATCTTAACACCTGTCTTTTCATTAACGAACCAGCCCTTCACCACGCCACGGCAACTTTACATCGTCAGGCTCAATGAATCTTTCAACAATCGCCCAAGAAACGGGGCCAAAAATTTATAACGAAATGTCCAATAAAAACGAAAGGAAAGATCTGAGCATCAGGTGAAGTAGAAAATATAAGAAAACGAATAAAGCAAGAAATGTAACGCGGTCAATGGTGTGAAATCCAGGCGGAATCCGTTTGCTCCATTTTTCGCTGTTTTTTGTCAAAAAAAACTTGTGGCAAACGGCCAGCAGAGTAAACTGAAGCAGTTGAGTCGATACGGTTGGAATTTTTGGAACATTAATTATGATCCTGTTGAAATTTCTTGAAAGTCCGTGAACTGGAATTACGTAGAAACACATTTTTACGAGAAACGTGAAGTTTATATATAAATAGAAATATATATATTAAATTATTGTATTAAATTATTATCTACGATTGTGTTCCATTACTAGCGACAACTGTGAAGCGAAATCGTGAAATTCTGTAGAGCAGAACAGAATTATGAACAGCTGGCGTTCTTATAATATGTTCTCTCACAGTGATATCAAACTGAATATCAGGATTTATGTATACGGGACGAAGATTTGATGGAAGGAAGGATGCTCGTGTACAGGAAGAGCATGATCTGAGGAGAATAATGCTGGAAATAAAGCAGAAAAGTAAATAAATATTTCTGCGGAGTGGAGAGCAAATCCGTTACGCAAAACCCATCATCGAGAATTATTGGCATATAACATTTATAAACAGAGAAACAACTGTTCTTCTCTTTCATAAATTTGCTAAAGATAGAAATTCTCGACCGCGACTTTCCTATATATTCTCAGTGACTTCCCTGTATCGGTACAGCTATATGAAAGTGGATGCGCATATTTTTCTCGACGGTAGGGGTTAAAACGACGTAACAAAACGACGTGACAGACACAGAAATACGAGGCAAGACAGGTAGCGAAGGTAGAAGTGAGGCGGACTGCAGCGGAAGTTAGACGGGGAGCAATTACGTCCAGAAGGAAGGGAAAATGAAAAAAAACGATCGACCAGTAATCTTAATAATGCTTGCAGCCAATCCATTTCGCTATTACGTAACTCTCGACTCTTTTTCTCTTTCCCTCTTGCTCTGTGCATTCGATTCTACATATCTCTTATCCAGAATTATTTCTACCATCCAGTTCCGTTTATATTGGTGCATACATTTCAACTTCTATCAAATACAATTCTGCACAGAAATTCAAATAATAATGTACTCTGCTGGTACTCGTGGATAATAAATTACGAAAAAAAGCAAATTCCTCTATACGTTGTGAAATTTGTAGTCCGACCACACACGGGCCGTTCTACTTGCTCGGTTAAGCGCGAACTCATTCTGTCCGTCTGACCTGTGCGGTTCTATTCTACGTACCCGTTCTACTTATTGCCCTCCATTCTCCTTGTCTACTCGTGCACGGCCACGTTCACCAAAGTCTCTACACACGTAGCCAATTGTACCTTTCTGAACGCAAACAGGTCTCTTTTATTAGCGCGATTTACTATTCTTGTTGCTACGTATATAGAACTACTGTAAGCGGTCTCACATAAATTGTTCACTTTTACGCGTTCGTTACTCAAAGCAATCTACAACTTCTTCAATGTTTATTCTAGAATTTACTATTATCTAGATCACGCAGAAGTTATAACATGAACGTTTATCCTAGCACCATTCGTTTCATACCATAGATTTAAACGTAGAAATTCTACCCAAACGTGTGTGCTCATTTATGCAATTTAAATTTAAAACATTTCAATCATACATTTTTCCATATTTACCGTAATACAAAGACCCATCCCATTGTTTTACATTGGAAAATATTTCATTAAATACCGGTTGAGTTCCATATGGGTAAGCTGCGTATGATAGCGGGTCTTTATCGTTTAATTTCGTAAAATTATTGTACACTCTAACCGGTCGGCCGTTAATTAAAACTTCTGTCAAGTTAAATCTATCGTATCCGGTAAGTATCTGCTCGCATATGCGCGAGACGAGCCGGGGCAAAGAGTTGTGAATACCTATATGTGCGCCGGGACGTGCACCTTCTACAAGTACACCTGCGTACTTTTACAAATTGCGCCCATTTTATGTTAATCTTCGTTCCGTGTTCTTTGCGCGAGCACGCATGAATACGTCGGCACCGAAATATTATCCGGAATTTACCAAGTGGAGATGAAAAAGTGCACGCGGTATTTCACCTTTTCTGAAACGCAACCTCTCCCCCTCAATCCATATTTTTCCCGAGAATCGCATCGCGGCGTGGTGCAGTTCGGACTGGAATTTCAAACAAGTGCGAAACGAATTTAATAAACTATTCGAAATATGGAGTATATTAATGTTGTGTACTTCTAGTGTGTTTCATTTTTAACTTCAAAATTCGGATGTCCATATTTCATTTCCTACCGCTACTTTAATAATATGATCTTTAAATTGTACTAAAATATTTGTAGATATATATTTGGGCTGATAATTTTCTCGAAAGATGTAAATAGTTTAGTATTAGCTAGTTTATGCAGACTTGTGGTAAAAGTTTCAGACGAGAATTGGAAATGTCTTCGCCAGAATTAAGCCCCTAGATAGTAGAAGGAGGACCATAGACAGATTTAAAAGAGATTACCATTTCAAGCACCTCGGTAAACTGCAGTAATGGTTATCTAATCGGGTATCCATAAAGAAGGATCTTTCACGCCCACCACTAATTACCTTGTAATTAGAGGTTCTTTTGACGGCGGGCGATCGGCTGGAGAGTTTCCTTTAATAAGTTCTTTTTCGACTTACTTCAATTCATCTTTTTCGAGGTTCTTGCCGTGCCTTTTCAGCACTCATCCGTGGTGTTTCTTTGAACGAATTTGACTTGAACAAATTTTTATTGAACCGCACTAAATTTTATACGATATTCCTAAACGAAAATTCATACTCCCCTTTTCATCTCTCCTGAATAATTATAAAATTCATTACGTGTATGAAATGTAAATACATTCATGCATGCTACCGACGTTATACGTTATAGTGTGTCCGTAAAATGTTTAAAGAATATTTTATCCTTGCAGAGAGGCAGGATCATATCTGTGGTAATTAAAAGTCGCACGAATTTTCCAAAATATTTTCTATCAAACGTTACCTAAACAAAATCACTTTAAATAATTACCTACAGCGCGGCGTTGACAGTTAACTAATTCTCGTCGTGTATTCAAATCATTCAACTTTCGCGATTGGACAAGTAATAAAGTAACGACTTATCGATCTGCCACTTAGAACCCACTATGAATATGCAAAACCTTGGCAAGACTGGTGCAAAGCGAATAAAAAGACGAATTTCACGAAAGAAAATTAAAGAAAACGGAGCTTATCTTTCGCCACAATTTTTCGATCGACATGTAGGATATGTTCTAAGAATTTCCTCATTTATACACCCGTCCGTATGTTTGCTGGGTCATTCAGGCACGGGGAAAGGAAAATATCTCGTAAAAATTTTCAAAACTAAGTTCGCCGTAGAGCCGTGTAATACTCCCGGTCGGAAGAATTTCCTATCCCTATAAATTCTCTAATAAAATTTTTATTATCCAAAAGGAACGCTTACATTTCTCCACCACGCTTGACATAGAACTTCCAAATCGTGTTCGAGTTTGCTCCGTTGAGTTGTTTGACCTGAAAAAAATAAGGCCCTCAGCAGTGCGACGATTTTTCAAAACGTGACACCCCATTCCTTGGTATCGCGACTAGAGGCAAACCCTTTCGTTTCATGCAATAACCAAAGGAAAAAAGAAAATATCGTTACTATTTTCACAGTCACGTATTTTTGTCGCACACTCTAGAACGCGTCAGGACAAATATCGTACGCTATCGATTCCCTTTTTTTTATGTTCCCCTTTCATCTGGCACGGGAAATGCGCCGTGCATGCAAATGCCTGCAGCGCGGCCGCGAATATTTAACAATATGGATACCGGTTATATCCTCGTTATGCTCGGCATCCGTGCACGCATACATAGTGGCGTTCTCGCTTGGATAGAAACAATAAATTTACAAACTGTAATGAACAACAGTTAGCGAATAATCCTGTATTTTCGAACGGCGGTCTCAGAACCTGTCAACGCTGCTACACTGAAGTTTTTAACGCTAGAAATCATATCCACCATGCCGGAAAAGCGTGCACGGGCAAATAAAATTTGTTCGGCCGTGACAGCGTGATATTAATTCGTTTTGATTTTATTTGACGTCGTGTACGGAATGGTTGTTCTGCGCGTTTCATCAACCGCATGAGGCACAATCACGGATGTGTTATTAAACATTTTTTAAATAGTATGACACAGTAACTAAATAGAACTATGTTCTGACAGATCTCGTACGATGTAACTACGCGATTGCCATTTACAGTCACGGCCCATTACCTGCAAGTAATGGCAAGTAGTGTTAAACACCCGTTAATACGTGTCACCTACGTGTCACTTATGAAGTTAGCCTGCACTGCAATTGCGTGCACACGATTATTGGCGCGTGATGGTGCTCATAATGTAGCCGCAGTTATGATCAATACAGTACGATACGAAATGTTGCATTTTCATAATGCAACCGCACGTTACTTGGTCTTTGGCATGCTCCTGCAATATTTGCAATGGCTACAATGCGTGATAGCTCTTCCGAACCCTTTATTACTATACAATATGTAAGCTATTGAAAAATGCGATTAAATGACGTTTGAAATATGTCAACCTAAAGAGAAAATATTTTCAACGTCAATATTTCTGAAACAGTGGACGAAAATAGTTTAAATAATTACTATACAATAAATGCCAAACAACGTGGACTTGGTAAACGAAACAATTTATTGGACAGTATATTTGTACATTAAAGTATTTGCAAATGGAAGTTCGTAAACATAGTATCGATTAGTAATAGCAGTCGTTCCAGAGTAATAATTTTAACGGGTATTAATTTATTGACCGGTATGGATTCTGACAGTTGATCGAGATTGTTGGAGCTGCAATGTCCACGTTATCGAATGGCAGATGAACAGAGTATTGCTTTTTCGTTTTGGGAATTCCGGTTATGAGTACCGTGCTGCAATTTCGAGAGAATGTTGGAATTCTTGCAGAAGATTAAGCGAGTTTGAACGAGAGATTATTAAACATTTCGAATTTTTGATCGATACCTTGTCTGCGTTATTCCTACAATTTAATGGAGATGAGATTAGATTTTTTACGCATCATAACTGTGGCGGTTAAAGTTCCACAAGCAGAAAGTGTTAATGAACATTGTACGATCTTTTATTTTAATTTGAATCCGTGTCGTCGCAACGCAACGAAATATAATCGTTCCAATTAGACATGACACGGATTAATCAGAATAGCATGGAATTTGTTTCACTTTAGTTTAAAGAAAAAATATGCAAGTAAAATAAAAATAAAATCGTACCACGGATAGAATGAGGAATCACCAAGAACTATAAGAATAAAATACGTCCTATCGTGGAGTTTTCCATTTAAATTTATCGAATTCACGTTAAACAGATTTTCAATCGGCCCAGATCTCACCCGGGGAAAAAGTTGTCCTCTACCTTTCGCAATGAAACGCAAACTCGCTAGTCGCATTCAGGCCTCGTGGATGGACCACGCGAGAAAAGGAACAGGAGCGTCGCAGGCTTTTTACGAAGAACAGGATCGAAGGAACAAGGGAGGCTCAATTTAAAAAGAGAAGGAAAATCGAACCATTAATTTGCGAAGCTTTCGTTACTTCCTTCTCTAGAAAGGGACTTAAAAATAATTGTCCTCCCTTTCAACTTTCGAAAGTTTTATTTCAAGATCAATTTCTCTATCATACCATATTGATTTTAATAGCATCCTGAGTTATGTATTTTCAAATCTAAATAATCACTCCTCCAAGAATTCCGAACTCTCTTAAGAAAAAACCCGGGAAATAAACTCAAAGTATAAAAGTTGCCCAATGCCAAAAGGATTAAACATTCCTCTCAATGAGTCTCTTAATTTGGACACTGATGAATCATTAAAAGATACCAGGCTACGGTTACGGGATCTTCGTAACACGATTACTTTCCCTACGCGTCGTTTGCATACCATTTGTTCGGGGGTGGCGATGCATATGCATGCGGTGCATCCACGAGACCCTTGTCGCGACCGGGTTATTCAGCGGCGAAGAAAGTCGAACATCCGTGATAAGGGGAAGGAATACGGGGAATGGAGGACTGACGGAAGTTGGATAGAGATGGATGGCGGCGCGGATAGAGTGGTTAGAACGACGAGAGGCTGGTAATATGCCGTAATTAGCGGCGGTATGCATCGAGCTCGCCTCCGTTCTATTATATTTATATCGATTTTGTTCGCGCCGCGAATAATAATGCTTCACGGCTACGCGAATATCGCGGGAGCCTCGGTTACGCAGTGGTAAAAAATCGTGGAAACACGTAAAAAGGTCAAATTGTCAACGTTCAAAATGAAAGAGATTTGAGATCGTGTTCGGATCGTGGTTTCGCACGTACATAAATCACAATAGGGTAGCCGGTTTCGTGGATTTTAAATTATCAATAAATTAATGAATCGTGTAGTCGAAGCACACCGACGAAAATAATCGTTCTCCTTAAAAGAAAAAATAAATAAATTGTGTCTGTTCAACTGAACCCTCCGCATCGAATATCACGGGGGATAGGCAAATGCATTTTGTAATGTTACTTCCATATCTCGCTCGCGGTGTTACTTTCGCGTCTAGCGGTGGCGACCTTTGAAAGAACGTCTCCATCACAAAGGAGCGTTCCGTCACGAACGGAGATCACATCTCTCGGCGGACCAGCACAGTTTTCTCGCATAACCGTGGCGAAAGGGAAGATTTCTCTAGGGGATACTGCGTCTGAGAATGTACATTATTCATTGGATGGTGCAGGGAACAGGGACCCCATTAGGAGAAGTTTTTGACGCTTGGATCTATTGTTCGTAGAGAGAATGATTGATGTCTGGGATACGCAGTTATACAGGTCTTGAGTCAATGCTGATGAACAAATACTTCGATAGCGTAAAGAACCCGTGACTGTGTGCCAGTAATCAAGAAGGAAAATTTTTAATGATTGATCATTTCTTTATAATCGTACGTAACGCGTAATAACAATGATGATTTTGCACGCTTAGTGAAGAATACTTTTAGGAGTGGTTTCATAGTAATCGCTACTAAATATTCCATTGCATCTGCAGGGGATCGTTCGAGGCTTCAAAAAATATAATAAATTAAAAGGGACGAAAATTTGGATTCACCGATTTTAATCGACTCGACGCATTTCGCATCTCCGTTGATTATCTTCCACTAAAAAAAATCATACACTATTTTGTAAGTATATTCGCTTCGAGGGGAAATAGGAGAGCAATCAATTTCCATAAACCACCGAATTCAACGCCGGTTCCATCCATCTCCACGAAGCATCTTCTCTGTTTACGCGGCAAACACAATTCCCCAACCAAACGCAAGCAAATCGGCGTTCTTTTCGCCAAAGCACCCGCTTTCAAAAGCATCGTCGAAAGGTTCGACGCTATCCTATGCATGACTTCCACGCGTCGCGACGCGTCGCAGCGTTCGACAAATCAATAGAGCACATCGGTGAAACTGTACGAACTTGATTAAACTACTCGTCGGTTCCATGTAGTCGGATGGAGCGGGCCGTGATCGGCGACATTGCGTCCAGGGTACACGCGATGACAGATAGTTATCGAGGTAACGAAGCGTGCTTACCACCTTAAACCTTCCATCTTGCAGTCAGGGGCTGGCTGTTTCCACACGGCTCCAATATGCACGGAGGGATACGTGAGTTAAGCCTGAAATTGGAGCCGAGCTCGGTCGCACGGTATCGTTTCATCCTTTGATTAATGACGTTGATTCCCGTGTCTCCCTCTTGCTCTTTCCCGATGAACGATCGCCAGGGAACGTGATTCGATCCTGTACGCGGAGAAATTCGCCTCGCAAACGGCCGATGCTACAGAGCACGAATTCGCGCGTTCAATCGCGTAATCCGTTGGCGCATGGTAAATTGCGAATGAAGATTAAAATAGGGGCGATTAAAGCGCCCGCTTCAATTGCCGGCCGGCTTTCTCCTGGTTCAATTAAAGCCGGTTAATTGAAACAATTTTTTGACGGTATTCCGCTAAAGCGACCGGGGCGTCGCGGCGTAACATTAAATACGAAGACGGTGGAAAATCTGCTATTGTTACACGGCAGATCGATGTGGAGGCCACTGAATTTTTACCAAAGGATGAACAACTACGATTTGTTGTTTTCGTTCATTTTCTTTATAATTGGAGGCTAAATTTATTAAGTGTTATTTCTGCTTTCGTTATATCAATTTGCTAAAATGTGTCGGATGAAACGCGACAATTGAAAATAGCACTGTTTTTAAATTGAAGAATCGTGTCACAGGGTTCTCGAATATCGACCAGAGTTTCGTGTAGAAAATCACGATGTAATTTACTTGCGAACTGTAGTCGAGACTTGGGAACAAAGGAAAACGCGTGGCTAACTTTCCGTCTCGCCGTTTTGACTGAATTTCCTGCGCGTTCGTCCGGAGGGACAATGTTTGCAGTTCTTCCGACACCTGTTTGTTTGCTTCGTTTGCTTCCTCTTTCGCCCCTTTCGATATCAACTTTATTTGTACTTCTACTATGAAATCAGAGCAAGTTTTGTTCTATTCAGGTAAAAGGATGTAGTAGACCAACAAACAGGCAAAACAGTAAAAAGTTATAATTCCTCTTTAAATATGTCTTGAATAATTCGTATATACAATAAAATAATTATCACAGAAGAAAATAGGCACCGAAGAAAAATCTCGAATATTTTCTCGATCAATATGTTTCAACCATCGGCGATTCGTCAAAGGGTACAGCACACGGGAAAACAGGGAAAGGGCAACGCAGTAATTTTATCGTTTCCTTAAAAAAAAGAAAGAAAAAAACACCTCGCGGTACGAACACGCCGCTGAATTTCTAATTACACGAATTACTCGAAATTGCCCGACCCTTCAATTAATTTGCTCCACGGCGTAAAGTATCTTAGCGCAGCGTGGAGCCAGCTCTCTTCGAGATCTTGTTTGCCGGCATTAATTAACACGGATTCTGTTCCTTTCAAAACGGCCAGTGGCTGCGAGTGAGAAGTATGTTCGTCTGGGCATCAAGGAAAGAATTTACCTTTCAGTTTCCGACCGCCTTTTGTACCGCTTTTCAAACTCCAGGGAATCCCTTGCGAGTTCTCCCTCGTCCCTTTTCCTCCCTTTGCGCCAATGCCTTCTTCCTATCAATTTGATGGACTTCACAGTTATATCGCGGAGCCCTGTGACGTCAAAACGCCCGAAGAAGCCGGCAAACGTTGCGGCGTCGGTCTTGTAACACTGATTACCCAACATCGAGCGCCGGCTAGTCTCGATTCGCTATCTCTTATAGTAACGAATAATTTATGTTTCCCGGCGAATGATAGATTACCTCGATCCGTAAAATGCCGTGTCAGTTGTATGCTCTATAACGTGCAGTGCGCAGGTTACTCACATGAATTACTGCGGCCGGCTGCAGCAGGGTTGCCAGCTCGAAAAATTCACGCTGCTCGGAAAACGCGACGCGCTACCCCGGAAAGGAATTCGGGAGAAAGGAAAGGAACGTTCTGTAGCTGGGCGAGCTGCATTTTATCGTAGAAGCTTTGCGGATGTATCGTCTGCAGCAGATATGCAAATTACTCGCGCAAATTGGAGAGCCGAAGTCGTTTTCCTCCTTTTCGGATGCTGCGAAAAAGGAATCGAGGGGAACGAGGACTGTGCGCAGCCTTTTGCTTAAATAAACCCGCGATTTTCGATGTTACGAGTGAGTATCGAGAATATCGCTGATCGCGATTGTTATATTCCTGATGAAAGTCTTTTGTGTAGGTTGGAAAATTGGTGCTGCGAGTTCTTTCCATTTAAAAAGATTTTTATTGTCGTTGGAGTTACTTGTAAGATAGTACACCTTGCCAAATGAACCGTCACCGATAACGTTTTCAATGATTCTCGAAATAAAAGACTTACCGCGGCCAACCACGAATTACCGTAAATTACATCCCCTACTTTCTTGCCTTTCATTCAGAAAATTTTCATTCCTCGGCGCTCCGAGAGAAGCTTGAAACCTAAGGTGATGTATTTTGCTACGCTTTTATCAGCTTCCATTTTTTGTGATTTTTTCTCTCCGAGAAGCGATCGTTATATGTAATGCGTTGCTACTTCAGAGGTGCTCCCGTTTTTCCTCATTTTCTTTCGCAGAAAAATTTCTCCTCCTTATTCCTATCTTTTTCGCCCCGCCTCCTAAAAATCTTCATTTCTTCGTTCTAACGAGAGAAAGGGAAAATTTATAACAGCTAATTCCCGTTAGATTAAGTATCTCATAATATCCACGTGACTCTGTCTAATTTTTTTTAATCGCGCCCCTTCTAATACATTGCCTTCTCTGCGTTTTAATTAGCAATACATTATTTATCATCATCCTCGCCTACTTCGCAGGCAGCTCGTGACTCCAATTTCCACTATAATCGTACGTTTCTGGGGGGGGGGGGGGGGCATTTTTCCAATACTATTCTGATCAAGATAGCTTTCTTGTGGCTGTAGTTGAAATTACCGTGATCGCGTGAAACTAAACGAAGAGCAACGATAATGATCGCCTTTGAATATCGCATGATTATTCATAAATTTTGTTGTACTCTTATAACGACGAATAAATTAAAGAAGATGCCAGATTTTGTTTGGAGCAGAAAAAATGTCGAACTGTATTTTTAGCGAATTTAATAAGTTTTGAAGAACAATTACGAGGCTCGACGATAATTTTAATTAACGCGTGATGCGTGCAGATCGCGGATTCACTGTGCTTTTATGCCGGGAAAAAAATTCCATCGAACGGGCCTTACTTTTTCCCCGATTTCACAACAGCTTTTTCATTTATGATATACGCTTCGCGAGTGTACGCTAGTTTGCATACCCTCTGCAAACTGTCTGTTAGACACATTGCCAGACAGCAATCGCAATGTTACAAATTGGATAATAAAATGGGGGAAAAGGATTCTTCGCTGCGCTCATGTCTGACTTGCGTTTCTGCATACTGGATAAAAGGGTAATAGAATATCTACCATGTAATTTCCTTCAGTCTATAGGCATCAGCGCGGAGCAATCTTGTTTTTTAAAAAATTTATGCAAATTGATTATACGATCCGAGTAATGTTTGCTACTTTTCACGTAGATAGAGTAAATAGAACATGATTGTCATCGTTTAAACAAGCAAAAACAAATATTTATTTATTAATTATTCGAAATAAAATCGTACACGAATGCTGGACGTGCACGGTTCTTATTATCGTCGGCTGTCGCGTGCAGTATTAATAACGCCGTTGACTGCCAAGGGGAAAAAGAAACTCGACCGTCGAACAAAAATGAAGGAACGCGCAGAAAGTGTAATTCAATGGAAATTGTGACGGAAGCGTGCAGTGGTTGAGCGCGGGAAAACGGAAAAGCTTTTTCCAACCACGACGAGGCTCGCGACTCGTTTGAACGACATCAGTCCAGTTAATTTCCTGATCGCCTTTCATCGTGGCTGTCGACATAATCCACTCGAGAAGTCGACGATGTCAGGCGGCACCGGCGTGGACATTTTGAAAACGCGTCGCGTCACGCCAAACGCGAATGAAAGGTTGTCGACGTTACAGGAAAGCCCCATGTGTGCGTCAACCTGTCAGCTGCGATGAGTGCGAGGATTTCGGGGATCGTTTGCCAGTACAACCCTTGGTTCCGGTGTTCTAAATATCGTAGGAAAGTACATTGGCCGCGAAAATGGAACCCTCGCGTGTATCACTGAACGAAAGGGGAAGATTTTGGCGGAAGGCACTCTCGAAATAGTGCTGCTTGGAATATTTCTTTTATTTTCTAATAGTGAGAACTTTAGAAGGAAAAATCGCGTTTTACTTGCTATTGCCATTAATTTGAGACTACCTTCATTCGAAATATTAATCAGTAATAATAATCATTTGAAAGAATTGAGATTTGCAAGATAAAGGAAATGAGATCTAATAGCACAAACATTTATGTACGAGATCCTCCAACACCTTCAGGTTTAAATCCAAAAATAAATCATACATTTTCGATTGATTTAAACGTATGCATTCTCGAGGAACCCTCGAACTTGGCTCAGACGAAAACTGATTAACGTCAGAAATAATTTGGTTCGCGGCTCAAGTATGCTGGGCACGATTATGTCGGCACGTACGAGTACTACGGGAATTATCGCGGATCGCTTAATTATGACGGAATCAGTGTGCCCTGCATTAATTAACGGATCACGGAGCTCGCGGGTGAAACCCACGAAGACGATCTTTATTAACGAACGAGTTAGATCGTTTTATGACTATCGCATAGCTGGAAAGTCCGAGGTGCAGATGAACAGACGTGAACAGGAAGCTGATAAACGTTCGAAGCTGCGCGGAATTTAATTTCAAATAGAACGTGAGAAAAAATAAGAGCTGTGGGTGATACATCGATGCATGGATATGGCAGTACGCAAAATGATCAAAGAAATGAGAATACCTATTTAAACATGCTGCGGCGAATTAAAAGCGCAATGCTGACGTAATAGAAAATTGGTTCTCGTTGCAAGGAGAAAAGAGACAGGAGATGTTACACTTTGAAACGATCGGTTCCTCATCCTAACGACGTCGTTACGATAATTGGGCTCCCTTGTAACTTTCATTCGCTTTTCAAGCTCGATCCGTTGAAAATAGAACGAAATAACCCGACAAAGAAGCCCACTCGCCGATACGATTATACGATATTGTTTCTATTATCCTTCGTCTTCACACCCTTTCACCTTACTTCATCCTAGTTAGCATAATTATGCTGCAACTAAACCGTACAGTGACGGAAAGAGAGCGGATGGAATATCGGACGAAAAGGAAACATTTGCACTGATGGCAGTATCGATTCAACTTCGAACCTGAAGCAACACTCGCTCGCGATATTCTGCCACGCAAATATCGCGGCAAAAACACACCGCGAGCTAGTATTTAACGATACGCATTAACGTTGAAACTCGTTGAAACGTCATTGCGGTCCGCGATCGTTCGTTACGTTATTCCTTTTGCGATCTCCAACATTTCTACCCCACTTCGTTGATGCGGTGTCATGTATAATGAAACAGGTGGATCGCGAATGCCGCTGTTTCATAATTATCAACTGTACAACGTTTTTTTATTGAAGTTCGTTCAAAAGCCTTCAAATGAATTAAACAAAATTAAACAAAATTATCCGCGAAATTAAATTGACAGAAAATATCGTGGCAGTAGAAATTTCACGCACGTCGAATCGTAGATGAGTCCACGCTAACATTAGATTTAAACTCCGAAATTAATCGCTCGAACCTGCCACCGTTCAAACTCTCGACGTTGCCGACTCACGAGGTGGAAAAAAAAAGGAGCAAGTAGGTCTGTTAGAAAAATCTCTCGTACGACCCTCGAAGTCAAGAGGGTTTGACGATCTCTCTCAAAGGGATCGGACGTTCGAGTCAGACGGAATAAACGTGGCTCGCTCGAAAGTCGTCCTCGAGCGTCAACCCATCCCACCTGCATCGGTGTGTCCCTTCTTCGAGACCGATCCGCAAACGTTTCCACGGCAAAGAGAAATCGAGACGGTCGATCCTTCGCATCCCATGTGCCCCTTCCAGCTTCTGCTTGCCGTTCCCTGGGCGTGTAAGCCGACATTCGTGGCTTTGCCCGGCCGGCGTATGCTGAAAGCCTTTTATGTGGCTTTGAACCCACATCGGCGTGGATTCGTGTAGGCGCGAGCCAGAATTTCCCGTCTGCACTTGCGCATCGCCAGAAACAGGGGATCTGCGTGCTAACGCGCGAGAGAACCGTGTATTGGTAGCATCATTCTGCGGATTATCGAATTTCAAGCCGGGGATCTAGCAGCGGAATGTGTCCGGTTGAATATGGAGGAGCTAATAATTGGAACAGTTCGGATGGATTTGGTCGTATGAAATTATTGAAATTATTTCTGCGTTACTGGGATGATCAATCTTTTCCTGATCGATGCAAACTAATAACCAAGAGGTTTATTCTTTTCTTTTTTTTCTTTTTCGACAAGCTTATGAAATTTTAATCAATGATGTATCAATAATTTCTTTTATTATAAATAATTTTGTTTAATTATAAAGTATTAATAATGTCACAGATAATATTATTCAAATGCTGGTGTGCGATTTTCAGTAGGTATAATGATGATCCAGGAGTCTGGGCATTCAAATGGACTTTAGAAAATAAAGCTAGAGACCCAGAAATTCGTTGCTTCGATTGTCCGATTTAATTTGAACATACGTTCAACGTATGTTTCCCCAAAGCGAAATGGAGTGATACAGATGTGAATTGAACGGGTGAGTAGGTGAAAACGGATCTGCACGGACCACAGACGACGGTCAGAAACAGCAGAACACATTATCCATGGTTTCTAGAAAGACGTAACAGGGTTAGAGAAAACAGCAGGATTTCAGTCGTACATCACAGAGATAACGGTTCACCTTTTTTCCGCGTACCGCGGTATTGTGGGGAGCCGACAACGCGTGAAAGAAATGTTTCGCACCCTTCCGTGTCGTGCGGACAATTTTTCACCCTGTGTTTTTGTCCCATCTGCTAACGTGTCTTTACGTTACCCAACGAAAATCGTAGGGGCATTACGCTACCGTCGAGACATAGATATCGATGATTTCATACGAAGAACAAAAATATCATACGAAACATTTGTATCACTAAAGATTGCAGTAAATTACCGCATTAACGTTCGCCTTTATTCCAGCGGAATTTATTTCATCTCTATCCATCTTTCACTGATCCATTCGTGGAAAGGAGATTACGGCTATCTCACAGCCCGTATCTCGACCTCTTTATTTCCAGCTAAACGATGTCCGAGGCGTCCCTTCTATCGATCTATCCACGGTTTCTGTTGGATTAAGTTGCAAACTCTTCTTTTAATCTTCGATAAAGTGGTTAGCTTGTACTATAACGGGGCCAATGAAAGAAGCGCGTACTGAAACGAACGGTGCAGGCTTTCTGGGCGAGGTGATTTATTTCCGGTTGTCCCCTAGCTATCAGGAGAACACCTTCGGGTAAAGAGGATCACGGTTGTACGAGAACAAAAGCGATCGACGTATCGTCCCTTTTCGGTATTATCGTTTCCGTCCACATAGTCGACGAATTCTCGTTCTTGTTTTGGAAAAAAATGGAAACAGGGCTGCTGAGGGTTTATTAAAGTTGGTGAAATCGTAACTTCCGTTACGCGCGTGATGTTATTTGCTGGAGCATATTAAAACAACGAAAGCGTAATAACGCGTGACGTATGAAATGCTCGATACGCGTGCTAATGAAATAACTTTCCGCCCCGACTCGCACTTTCGATGGGATGCCTCGTAGGAATTTAATGCGTCGTGTTACTAGAGGAAAAGTAATTTTCGATGAAGAGTGGGATTTGAACGGTTCACGATGGAATGAAACATTCAAAAGAGATGAATCGAATTGAGGTATATTTTCTCTATTTTGTGGGCTGTCCACATTGAGATATTTGGCGCGGGATCATTAAGTACATACATATAATGCATTCGATGGGCGGGACAGATTCATTCCACTCTGGATTGACAGTAGACGCGAGATTTGGAAATGGAAACCCGTGAACGATAGAATATTGAAGAGCCGACACTGATCGATGCGATCGAATGGTGAGAATTTTTCATTTCGATGCTTGAAGGTCCTCTTAATAGATAAGTGTGGCAAAGTTATCAAAGGATAGTGTTGGAATGAACTTTACTTCGTGGTCTGTCAATAGTTTTATTGAAGGTTTCAAAACTCCCTGGAGAAATTCTAAATGATTAGTTTTATCGTCTTTAGAAATTGCACTACCGCGAGAAAATCCATCACCTTGTACAAAAGAAAAATGATTAAAAAAATAATAACTTGAGTTTCTATTCTATCACGTGCTCTTCTAAATTGCATTAGTAACGATGGAAGTTATATTGTTCAGTAAACATTAATGAATGTATCGAAAATGTATTATTTTCTTTGAATTCAAAGACGGACAGAACTTTCCGGTAGACCTATTTATATACCAAATTTTATTATACGAGGTTAATCAGTAGAAGGCGGACTTTCTCTTGCGATTCTGATTGTGATAATTTCATTCTTCTAACTAATCTACATACAGATAACTAATTTTATAATTTTATTTTAGAGTTATTAATTATTATTTTATCATCAATTTTAGAAGAAATACTACATAGTAGAACCATAGATTAAAATGTCGTAATATGAAATATCGGCATTCCTCGAACGTTGCATCCAATCTGCTTCCAATATCGCGACGTCTTGTATCATATTCATCCCCATAGAATAATCGATCTCAAAGCGAGACCTATCGTTCACGTCAGATCAAAACACACTCTGTGTCGATGCTATCGAATGACCGTGCGTGTCGTAAAGTTATACGTAACTAAATTGCGTAACCGAGAACTCCAAGTACACGGTGCTTGAGTGTAGGCGTGTATGCAAAGCTATGGTAGCAGATGCGAGCGCGTTTCTACGCACGCTGCATTAAAATCGCGAATTCGCTATTGCTGGCCGTTTTCGACGACCAAACGTACCGGGCGTCCGTATGCCTCAACGCACGCACGCTTGCGCCAGCTAGGAGTTATTTACGATCTGCGGCTTGTGGCATATCGATTCGTATTGCGCTAGGTGTTAACATCCGGTCTCTAAACGAATCGATGCAACACACACTTTTGGTGCAATCTGCGATTGTCGTTGGCCTGGAAATATCGAACGATCGATATCAATGTGCCGTCGAGCGCGGCGAATGATTCGTTCGCGTGAACTCGCTGGTTGATCGTGGGCCCAGCTTTCATTGTCCCGTGCATTCGCTTCCAACACAAACATTTGTTGAGAAAAATCGACGTTTTAATTAGCACTCGAGGAAGTTCGTGAATAGACTATTAATAAAAAAAACAAATTGAAATAAGAAATATTTCTCAATTTTGGGTCAAAGCTGGATAAACTATATTATTCTAGTTTCAAGAGGTGCAACCACTCTTTTTTGGGGGTATTTTCAATATCATCACATTTATCTGCGCAAATTATCCGTCATACCAAAGCAATATTCATCGTGTCGACTTCATGAATGACATCCCAAACGAGATATGTAAATTCAATTTGCGAATCGCGTGTGCACCGGCGAACAAAAGGTACGTCTCATGTCGTCGTGGGTATTTCAAACGCTGGGAAAAAAGGGACGAACGCGGGACAAAGGATCACGAACGATTCCCTGGACGACGACGAGGAAAAGGGGACGGTAATTATAGAAACTGCTGGGCCTGCCGGGAACGTCTTGCCATTCTGCCGGTAATTGCGTCGTATTGCTCGCGGAAAAACAGGGTGAACAACAAAAACAGAGACGAATAAAAAGAAATAGAAGCTGGGTAAAGACGGACTAGAAGAAAGGTAACCCACCGTTCCAGAAAACCGCTGTCCTGTCTTTCACCCTCCCTTTACCCCGCCTTCCTCAGCCCCAAGAACTTGACTGAACGAATTTGACCCCGTCTAGGCAATTCCAATGACGCGGCAATTATCGAACCCTGTATTTCATTTACTCTTTGATCGATCCATGTTGAGTATCGAAAATTGGGTATCACTAAAGTGCTACTGATTCATATCAACCCCCTGGTATCATAAAATCTTCGTTTCTGCTGTTTGTAAATTATAATAATCATACTAATTGTAATCCAGTGATTGGAGAATTTTTGGTTACCAACAATTAGGATAAAAATTGAATTTAAACGGGGCACATTGTTTTTAGTAAAACAAAGCATACGAAGGGAATCATTAGTGTCCCGAAAAGTTGAATTATTTGCGAATGGAGTTTGCGGATGAAGTTTCAACCAAAGAAACTTCGAACACGGCGCATCGAGGACGATGAAAGAATTCATAGAACGCCGTGCAATACCTTTTCTTCGCTCGTCCCATTCGTTATTCCTGAAGGGATGGAGAATGTTGGACGGGTAGCGTTGAAGGGAATCCGTCAGACAGCCGAGTTCAATTTTCACGAGTCGGAATTTCCTAAAACTCCACGGTATCAATTTAAAGCCGGTTCGTGCGACGGGGCAGGCAAGAGGGAGACGAAGGGATAAAGAAGAAAAAAACGTTCGCCTCCAGCAACAGCAGCGCCTGGAATATTGACTGTACTTAGGGGAATAAATCTGAGTTTCGGAATCCTACGTGTTGCGCTCCGTGAACGGCTCTCTGATCCCGGGGGATACCCATGCATTCAAATGAACTGGAAACAGGATATCGAAGGTATCGTGAAACAGTGCTGCTAAGGTGCGAAAAGGGGTCGAGAATAACTGATGAAGGGGGAATAGAAATGAAGGGAACCGGGTGCAACGATGACGTAACTTGGAGAATGACAGAAACGAAAGTGACAAGATAAGAAATGATGCCAGTGGAGAAAATGCGTTTGAAATACAGCAGCAGACTATATACAGTTTCGAATGGAATTTCTTGAAGAGGATAAATCCAATTGTTGTTAAAGTTGAAGCGAAAATTAAAAATATAGAACACAACGAAAGGTGTACAAAATAATTGAAATAAAGAGTGCAGTGTGCACAAAGCGAACGATAACAAATCCCATGAAGGGATGAGGTATCGTTCGTCTATAGAGCGAAGCCTGAAGAATAGAAGCAGATGGAAATCGAAGGAGAGGAAGGCGAATTCTGAATAGGCGCAGGAGGAAGTGGAAAGAAGATAAAGTTTCTCTGAATGAAAAGGAGATACAGGGGCATGGGGATAAACGAGGAATCGATGGGGCTCTAGGGTTCGACGAAGAAGCATCGGAGGGTTGGAACGGAACGAAAGAAATCGTGGAAGCGAATTTCGTTCGCGATATCCTCGTCGACATCTTGGAAGGATTCCGAGGCTGGCTGTCTATGAAACGAAGATTCCACTTTATCTCCCGATGAAAGATTTACAGGGCGAATCGTCAACTATGCTCGACGCCTGGCCGTACTGCGAACACAAACGTAGTTGCCTTTTGGAGTTTCGTGCCTGGAACTGTTTCGTAATTTAGTAGGGACATCTGGACACCGACTCGAACGTTCCACAGTTACCTTGCGTGCTGACTGGAATGCAGAATACTGAGGAACCCATTAAATACTGTTAAACTAAGTTAAATTGAATTCACAGCCCCTCCTAGCCCTTTTTCTCGAGTACATCGTCACTGGTATCTGTTAATACAATAGACAATTGTCTGAAACAGATACTGTTACAGAATTGAGAAAAAAAGTATTTTCCCTATTAATTTTTTTTGATCAGTATTTCACGACACAAAGTTTCCAATGCCATTAGACGCATGGAAATACAAATGATATCCTCAGCTGATAAATTCTATATGTACCTACATGTATATAAATTCACATTTACTGTCGCAGTAGTGAAGGACGATCATTTCTCAGCCACGCAGTAGTATTTATATCGATTCCATTTCTCGTCGACGAGGATCAGACAATATTCTATAGCTGTCCAGCGTATCAGTCGTAAATCTCCAAAGAATTTGTGCTTCATTAAGCCAACAAGTTAAGGTAAATTCATCCCGTCCGACATACTTCCGGCACGCGAACGTGACGTTCTCGTGTGGGCACGGGGTTGCACGTTCCCGTGAAACGCTATCACCAACGTGGAGCTGGCAGGGAATCTTATTTATGCGGCACCGAGTGATTTATCCCGGGCGAATCGTAACGGGGAAGGCGATTAAATTCTCACGTTTTCGACGGTACGTGTTTGCAAGAAAGGTCCGTGAAAGTTCGCCAACATTATCCGGTGGACGGATGCGCGAACAAAACACTCTCGCACACACAAGCCAGTATAAGTTTCGTTGTTGGAAGCGCGAAAAAGTATGGCCGCGACTCGAGCACGATTTCTTCTGTGGAAGGGCGCGAGTTACGTTGCTATTAAAGCGGCGTTAACGAACAGCGACCGAGGAGTCGCCGGTTTTCTTGCGTTTCGACCCAAGGAAGTACACGAAGTTGCATTTAAATGTCCTATTTTCTGTGCAATTTACGCGGCTCGTTCCCACGGCATTGTTGCGCTCTTTTCTGCCACAGGAAATGGAGTACCATTATCTCCTGTTCGATATTCCTTACGTTTTATCTTGGCGTCCTTCAGCCCCCTATTTTTGGTCTTTAATGGACGCCTAAATCTAGTTGAAGAATGTTCGTCGTTCGTTTGGTTCGCTTGGATATTTAATAAATTCGCCCCTTGTATTTAGTTCTTCGTGCAAAATTAATTTTCTACGATATTTGCGGAGACACGACTTGACGTGAAAGAAGTTTCGACGCTGCGTGACACGACGGGCACAATGAAGGGACCAATGAAAGAAAGATAAAGGGCGAATCACGCGTGGACTCCACCTTTGTCGCGTAACCGTACGATGTTTTTTAGTGCAACGTCTCCTAATTTAATTTCGCTTGCGAATCCCAAAGGTGCGCCTGGACGAGGAAGAATTAGATTAGCGCTGGCCGTGGCTGCTGTCTCGTGCAATTGTTTCGTTCTGTTTTCGGGAAAAAGATCGGTATGAACTTTTTCGTTTCTGTTTCAATCCCTCAGTGACGCCTGGCTGCCCACTTCAAAAGCCCATTAACTTTGTTTTAGCCCCGTTTATTACGTTCGTTTAGCCCAGAACGTAATGAGTGTTACTTTTTCTTCCTGGCTATTTTCCTGTTACAGCTGTTTCTCTGCTTTTATTTCGTGATAGCCCCATGAAGGGGCACGGTCTTTTTATTCCGTCCCAGTTGACTGTTCCAACGGGAGAAATCTTAAGGTGAACGTGCGGGGAGGTGTAAAGTTGATTGCTGGAAAGCAGAAACTGTGGGGATTAAAGGAGATAGTCGTTGCTGTCTCAAAAATTACAGCTTCTATCTTCTTGGTGCCCCAGTTCCTCTTTTACTGTCTTTTTTTATACCTCAGTCTGGTGTTATTGGTATAATGAAGTGTAAATCTTTGCATGCGATCTCGCCTTGTCGCTTTAAGCGCCACTTTAACGTGAAATTGCTGGAAAAAATACAATTAACAATACACTTTTGAAGCGAATATTATTGAAACATTAACTTTTCCCAATATTGCCAGATATTTCATGGCAATATTTATCTGCGATGGAACCAAATATATTTGCAAGTTAATTTTCTGCTTCGCTCTCCGCTATCGAAACAGCGAGTGTAAAGAGAACAGCAAGAGTACAGGAATGTACCTCGTACGTAGCGGAATTTCATATTGCAGAATGTAATTTCGATGGAGAAACAAAAATAAGCGATCACATCTTCGTATTGCGACAGGTCCCTCTTTTCCAAATATTCATGCAAATTTATTTTCTTTCCCAGCAATATTATTTCTACTACTAATACCGACGATCGGGATCAGTGAATTTTATCTTATTCCAGGTTTCTCAATTAAATTTATGCACTGCGTTCCAACGAAATACAAGTAATAACTCACGGTTAAAACATTTTACCACATACTCCTCTTCTCGTTCATTTAATAACGATTATATTTCTCTTGCCGGATAAATGACTGACCAATTCCACTGATTAACCTATTTCTTCTAATAGTCTTTTCCAATAGTATCACACCTTCCGCAATGAATTTAAGCAATCCAACTGTAAACGCTGTGTCCAATATATTAATTACAAATTCACTGACCGATTCCCGATCAACCTACAAACTTATCATTCACGAGCATTGCTCGACAATAATCGCTACGCGCAATTTCATAGATAAGACGAACACCCTTGCTTCTCCTAGATTAGCCAGGTCTTATTATTTAGCCGTTAGTGGCCAATTAACGACGTAGCAAGTCTAGAGATTATAAGTTCCCAGTTCCTTACGCGAGTTCGATTCACGGGACCCATTATAATTTCCTACCGCGATAGTGGCTACAAGGGATGGTAAGTCAAGATTACGGTTCACGCTCTGTCGTGCGCGAATTCCTGGAAACTGTAGCTAATTAATTACTCGCCTAAGCAACGGAACGCTTAAGCACGCGTTTCTTTGACTCGCTAGCGGTTCAACCAAATGGAAGAGCGGTTCTGAAATATCTTAATTGAGTATTATTAAACGTTGCCTAAGTAAGAGGAACGTACACTTATGTACTATTTATTTCCAACAAATCGCAACTGCAACGTCCGTTGTCTGGCTTTGCTACCGGGCGAGACGTTCCCTTTTAAAACGGGCGGACCATTTTCTACGAACGTTACACGGAGAACTGTCGAAGCTATGAAAGGAAACGGACGCAGTTCAAGAAGCACTTTCAAACCCGCAAGCTCGGTAGACGTTCGCAAAAATGGCCAAGTACAGCCGACTGGAGCGCCCAAGTTTCGGCGTTTCGTGCCGTAAATATAACCACAAACGCGCCGCGGCGTCAGGTAGAAACTGCGGATCACCATCACGGATAAATATCTTGCACGGTTGGAGAGCGAAGTTGCAACCATCGAGATACGCCCGGCACAGAACTTCTCGAGAATTTCTTTTCGGTCTCGCCGGCCGTTAGAAACGAATAATCTTCTTCGTTCTCCTCTCTTTGCGTGGCGATTCCACGGAAAGTCGGCGCACGGACAAATTCGAACGATGGTTTGAGGGAAACGATGGCCCACGAGTATTTTCTTCTTACGATTATGCTCCGCCGTTGGAGAAAAAATTCACTCACTCCGATTCTCGTTTAACCCTTCTTCAGCCTCGTCGAATTACCGTCCGTTACAGGTCCTGTGGTTGTTTCGATTTTCTTTCTTTAGCGAGATTCAAGCGCACGTTGCCGTGCGAGATATCCGATTCTCTCGTCTCTGGTATATAGATAATTAGGAATTAATGTTACCTGCTGCCGTTCTAATTGCACTTAAGCTATTAATTCCATTGTGGATTAGGGGACACACTGGGCGGGGATATTATTGAAACGCGAACTGTTCTCCGCGTAACATTTCATTCTGCCGCTTCTTTGTGTTGCAATGTCTCGTTAATGGAACAGCAGTAGTGGGTACTGATAATTCCAGAAAAAAAATAATATTGATTATAAAATTCGTACTTGTATAAATTGCAGTTTCGAAACGTCGTGGATATAAACGTGGCCGCGATAAAATTGTAATTAGCATATCACAGTCGTGTCGCAAGATTCATGAATTTCAGCCGTAAGTCACTGATCCATTTATTCCTCAGAGGTTTTAATTGTCGCAGATTTGCCTCGCGCCGACTAATCCGCCGCGCGGAACTAAGTCCTGGCAGCCAGAACGACGGTGTTATTAACATATATCAAAGGTGCACCAATTCAATTAGCTTAATTACCCTGTCTCGAAACGAGAGGAACTCGCTCAAGGCAGTACTTAGGATCACACGGACGCTCGTATACACTCACCCAATGGCATCGTGTAACACGAGCGCTTAAACTCCCCGAAGAGTGACGAGTTTCGCTCGTAAAGGTGTATCCAGCCCTGTGCGCTATAGAAGACTCTATTTGAGGATTTGATTTGTCGGATTCCCATGAAAAGGGAAGGCTAAACCGGTATACGCTTTAATCATTCTACGACCCGCGGGTCTCTCGATGTTCGTACAATATTGTATCCACGGTATCTAATTCCATCCGACCCGTCGTGTATCTTCTTGTTACCTGCGATACTACCAACGAACATGCACCAGCGCTGGACGTTTTCACGATTTTAATTGGAAGGGAAATTAGTATTTTTACGAGTTCAATTTTATAGTAATAGAAAATCAGTAGTAAAATCAATAGTAGTAAATCAGGATCGTCAAAAGAAAAGTATTAAAATGTTATAAAATTAAGAAGTGAAAAGAATTTTAATCGATCTCTGGCTGTTTCAAGAATTTTCACCGATTACCTACATTGTCGAGAACCCAAGGAAGCCACTCCCTATGTGAAGCTTTTACTTTTCGTTGACGCCGCGATCAATATATGGTGCCTCGTAACCGCTGTGATATCGCGAAGAAATATAAACCAAACTTCGCGCTATCGGATTTGAAAAGATAACGAGCGCAGCAGCGTTTAGCGCGTGCATAAAACGAGCGGTCCGTTTTTCCAGCCTATTCCGCGGCTCACTTTCCACCACGCCACGCTGTATTGAGCCTGAACAAGCAGGGAGAAGCGAAGGTGGAGGAGGCGGGGAAGAAAAAAAATATCCGTTGCCTCGCGAAGGCCTCGAATACATCCGCCGCGCCTCGCCGTGCGATTTTCTACCTCGTTATATGCGCAGAGATATCGACGGGATAGTTTACTGTCCCTCACCCTCCGTCCAACCTTTGCACCAGCTTTTTTCTCCGCCGTCCTCTATCTTTTCATCCCGCGGAGGCTGCGCCATTGGCCCCGCGAATGCAACGGGTAATTCCGACGCGATTCATCAAAGGTAAAAGCTCCGAGTGTGAATGGGATGGGTGTGAAAAAAAAAAAACTGTTGGGCGGCAGGATACGGGGTGCGAGGCTGGAAAAAGCAGAGAGATCGGGAGGGTGGACGGGGCGGATAGGAGTCAGAGAAGGGTTCGGACAACGAGTAAAATGAAAAACGGAACGTCGAAAATAAATGCGGTGCAAAAAAAAAGGAATGCCTACCGGAAACCACTCCCACGAGAATTGCGGTGGTCTTTGTGCTGTCGGCCACGTGAATACGATCCTCGTGGCTGCTCTTCATATTCCCCGAACCGGCAGAAAAATGGGCCGCATAAATGACCATTATCTTGTTGCGGTTGCCGGCAAATTGCACGGCACAAGCGGACAATGACCATTCCTTTTTTGTTTCTTTTTTTTTACACCTACTGCTGCTTGTTTCTACAGATCGCTGCTATATAATCGACGGATGGGGAGCGTCAATTCGTGAAGGTTTTTGCATGCAGTTCAATCCCCTCTGATTCATTGTGCTTCGCGATATTTACATTGCGCGCAAGGGTAGAAGATAGTGGTACCGCGAGGGGGTAACAGCAGCATTATGCAGGGAGTATGGAACCAGCGGTGCTTGTAGCCGCTTTTGTCTGCAGCCCACAAGGGCGAGTTAATTTTTCTGTCGGAATACAATCGGCGAAAGGATACGAGCGAACGTAGAAACTTGTGCTGCATAACGGAAGCGAAAATATGAATGCTCGGCTATTAAACCATGGAAATGCGGTCGCTGAGTTTCGTGGAAAATTGCCTTCCTTTTCGGCAGAGTTCCGGCCAATCAATATCATTGCGTACTGTTTAATGATGGATACATACGGCAATATGCGACTGGCAAATCGCGAACGATCAGTAGTGCGACTCGCCATTCAATTTCGACAATTATCATTATCGAACTGGATCGATGGAATCCAAAGTGGCCCACTGTGCCTTTGATTTCGTCGGAGTTGTGTCTTATCCCCTGTAATATCTGCTCATCGACTCAGTGTCCGGCCTACATAAGACGACGCAAAGCATTCCATAAAAATCTGTCTCGTCGCATATTCGGTGATTTCAATACTTCAATCTCTGTCTCATTTGCGGTAGAAATTCACACATTCAATCGTACACTCGCCCCTCGCATCGAAACAAGCGTCTTCTATACTTCGCTCGTGCTGCTCTGACGCGCGTAGGTTCTCGACTATTTTTTTTTACCACCTGGAGTGACAACGAGAAGAGCCTCTCTTCCCAGAAATTACTCCTCTTAGCGATGCTCTTTGAATTCGAACTACGTCGGTGTTGCTTTGCGTCACGGACAAGGCCCATGGAACACTGGCTAAATTGGCTACGTTCCCGCTTTTTGTTTTCCCCGCTCGAGCAGCAACGTCTCGTCGAGACCAACTTCCGAGTACAAGGTACTCGACCCCGCGACAACGAAGGGCGGGAATGAGAATCGAAGAGGAAAATATAGTTGATGTAAAGTTAGTCGTGTAAATGTCGAAAAAGCGCAAGCTTGTTTGTGCCGACCATTGTTCAGGAAAGAAAGTAATAAAGGAGAAAGCTGGCCAGGCGGATCGTACGTCCCCTTCCGGCGGCTGGCTGCATCCCCAAGTTACGCTCGCAGGGACTAGCTGACTCGGTTGCGGTGCGTTTAAATCTTGGCAATGGGCTTTGCCGGTTTCCATTATTTTCCTGGCCACTTTATTACCTGCAATACCGTGGAAGCTCGTTAGGAAAAGCTTCGGCGAGTCGCCGTCCAAACGATGATTCATCCTCGAATTACCTGACCAATCTGTCCTGGATGTCTCGGCTACCGTTGCCCAACTAATTGTAATCTCGTAATTATAATTGCCCGAAGTTACTGCTGCCTGTCTGACTGTGAGTTAACGAAGTCTGTCTACAGAGACTGCGGACACAATTTGCTGAAGATGGAATTGAGACGCGACCGTCAGAGGATTAGGTTAACTTCGATCGAGTACTCCCTCTTAAACGCTTGTGGCCCTTAACCCTTTATAACTGTATAATAAATGCAGATGTAAAGATTCCTGTTTTGTTTAGTATGTAAATTAATAATATTGTTTCCCTAGCTGTACGATTATTATTTCTGAGATGCTTATTATTTCGAAATTAACATTGGTAATTACTAAACACGTCCAGGCAAAGTCGGGTTTCTTGACAAACAATTAACTCACCTAGAGTGTGCGGTTTACCAAGCTGTCACCTGTTTCAGCTGGTGTACCTATACCTGTCATCGACCGTCTAGCTTCGCTTTAGTTATACACAGATATACGGTTGCCTATAAATACCATGAATAGGTAGCTATATATTCGCTAACGTAATTTCACGTGAAAGTTAATAACTGGAATGATCAATAGCAGGAATATGAAACTGAAATAATGACGTTGCAAACTTTTACATCACCCCGAAACTCCGTGGACATTTTAATTAATTTTCGTTGTCACTTCCTTTTCAGCTATAGCAATAAAAAGGACGACAAAAATATGTTGAAAATTCCAATAAAAATTTCGATAAGAACGAGCATTCGATGTGGTTCGAGATTTTAAAACGACGTTAATGTGTTTTAACGAGCACAAAAAGTCGAGCAAACATGAACGTTTCAACTTCGTACGACTGGTGTTCATTTTTGTTGACTGAATTTCATCAAGGATTCAGGTGATCCTTTGCTTTCCCCCGTGTCGAAACTTTACGAGCAGTCTTTGGTTTTACGACACGAGATATAATATCGTTTCTACCGGCGACGTACCTATAGATACGACTCGGCTCTAAAAGTTTGATCGTCGCTCGTTATTTCATTTTCCGATTTTCCGGCTCGACGAGCAGCCTTCTGATTATCGAACCGGAGACCGAATAACGTAACGAGGTCAAAGCGTTGTTCATCGTCGACATCGTGTTGCCACTTCCGACGATTTCCCTCTTTAATGAATTTTCATGATCTCCTTACGTTGACCGTCTCGGTCTCCTTCTCCCTGAAAACCATTCAAACTTTTTCAACTCGGGTGAACACCCCGTTACGTCCTTGTGAACCTTCGTTCAGCATTTGCATTTGGCATTGTGCTTGTCGAGCAAATGCAAAATTACATTCAAAATGGCCTGGCTATTTCCACAAATAAATAGAGGAAAATAGAGGAAAGTATGTTTTGTCGAAAAAGTAAAGTACTTCCTTTACATCGGCTTTGTCCTTTTTCTGATCTCTGAGTGGAGTTACGAAACAAGGGATTGCTTACAAAGAGAAGTCACGTATGTACATCTTTCATGGAGAACTATCCCTGGTAGTTCACATAGATCTAGAGACGAACATTCGATAGATCGTGGTCTACCATGGCTACAAAATGGTCGTCTGCGTTCCGCAATTTCAACTAAGCCACTTTGGCTGCTTGCCTTGGGCAGTCCTATTTCACTTGCCCAAACAGAATCCGAATCTTTCAGCTTGTTTTATCCGAATAATATTATTCTACGTGTTTGAGCAGCGCTGATTTCATCGCCTTTTCTCTGACGAGGAGATATTTCACTTTGTAATTTAATAAATTAAACGCGTTAATACATATGGAATGTAAAATGACAATTATTCCACAAATACATATATTACAAATATTCAGTTAGATGAACATTGACTCGAAATATTTGGTTATGTGATTTAATTTATACAATTTACTAACTGGCATTACTGACCTTTCTCATTATTATATACAGATATAGGTATATAGTGTTAATTTGAACGGATAGTTGATCGAGCCAGAATCGAATAAATTTGTATTCCACAGTTTCAAGTGATCATGATTTCTCAGCTTGAACGAAATCCAAGAATCGTGAAAGTATATCAGCTACTGCATAAGCCCAAGCCTTCTTCATCATGCAGCGTGGATATAAGGCTACGTGGGTCCTCACAGATTTTCTCCTCATGGAAAATCTTTACTGTCGTTCGACTGTGATCGCTTCCAAAGTAAAGATAGGAAAGTCGTGCGCGATAAAGTCGGTACGTTTCTCTTCCCCTGGCAACTTTAGTGCCAACCTTGGCGCGCGAATGCACCTCGAAATCGACATTCTAGAATAGAAGACCAACCTGGAAAATATACTGAAACGAAGCAGCTCTGTTCTCGATTAACCATGTTTCATACGTATTACGTGTCAATGAAAAATATCACGGTCCCAGATCCTCCATTAAAATTTCATTGCTTGGTAGAAAAATGTAAACGCCAGTCTGTAATAAAAATTTCAAAGCAATAGGTTCCTGCGGTCTCGTTCTCTGCAACTTTCGTCGGATCGTTCCCCTAAACGCTCACAGCAATTCAGCCTGTTTATCCCCGTCTTGGGAGAAAGCTTGGAACAGGAATGGCCTCTATTGCTGCCACTCGGTGACGTTATAAAGTTTTACATCTTCCATAAAATTTTAAAGGGTCCGCCGGATTTCCTGCGATTTTAATATCGGCTCTGCAATTCGAGGCTACTATACTACAGCCACTATTGTTGCACCCAGCCGTTCATTCATTATAAATTAAAGATGACGTGTTTCCAACTATGCCCTCGGCTTTTTGCAAATTGCCCAGGTACAACTACCGAGGGACACTCTGAAACAGTGCCTTTTCCTTAATTCGGTGGAAGTGTTTCACGAACGCGAAGACCTATTAATTCCTCGTGTCAGTAAATATTTACATTGCGATCTTACACGCAATGAGAGATAAATATTTCCTGTCGCTCCGTGACTAAACACGCGAAGGACTTAAACTGTAACAGGGATATATTCTTTTATACTCAACGCAACAAGGCACATCGAGGCAATATCGGTACGTGTCGCTTCGCGTTAACGGCCCAGGTATTATGAGAAGCTGTCTGGCGTAGAGCGGCAAGGGTTAAAGCCAGAGGGAGGCGTAAAATGAGGAACGACTGAAGGACAACAGGATCCACACCATTGAGCGTGGGGGGCATAGAAAAATGCAGCGATAGCGCAAGATTTATGCAGGCCCGTACCGACGAAAGAACTTTCGAATCCAATGGCACGGTTCTTCGTCTAAACTCGGCGGCGAACGAAATTACTCGGAACTGCTCTTTCGAATTGAATTTCACCTACCCCGTAGACGATCGATATTCTTCGCAGGTTTGCATTTTCGATCCTCCATGTGCCATTTTTTCATCGGGGTAGTAAAACGATATTGCGCGATCATTCCGATGGAAGGATCAATTGTAGAATAAAGAAAATAATAGGATCGTAATTTGGCCGTTCGATATTGCCTTTCACGAGGAACAGGAGTAGATTTAATGAAATATTAAATGACTTGGCAGTCTCTTCCTACGGGGGAAAAGTATCGTGGAATTATCTCTGCGACAAAACGCTGGTGGATGACCCTTGTATTTGTCTACTTCCTTAGCCGCTGGTTTTACCTCGTTTACGTAGCACTTTAGCTAGTGCCAGCGTAAATATATACCGAAATTCGGAGGGCACGTAAGCGCACGTGTCCACAGGTTCTCCCAGGGCACCTCCTAGGAACATGTTTGCCCCCGTAAATTGGGAATGGTGCAAATGCAGCGCGTCCTCATCTCACATAGAATCCCGCGAGTGACAATCTGCTGGCATACTTCGCAGCCAGATTTTTCCCAACCGAAAATTTCGTTGGGAAGGTCTCTGATAAATCCTATGAAATTCCCCGATATACCGTGCTGCCTGTGGTGTTATTATTGAGTATAAAATTTTTGCAAATTTTTGTCCACGTTATTACTTGTCTTACTCTTTTTTTATTCATTTAATAACACGACCCAGAAGTAATTATAAGCCGAATCCATTTTCGACGTTTCGATCACACCTGACTTAAAAAAAATGTATTATTTGGACAGTCGCATATCTTTACAGTCGCCAAAGATCCACGGGAAACTGTTCTCCAAGCACAAAAATTCCCTAGAAAATTCCACACCAGAATACATTGCGCGCGATGCAAAATGTGGCGACTACGCCACGCATTTGCGAACAAAGTTCGTGCTGTACTCTCGAAAAACCTTCGATGTGGAGGAGTTTTCGTTTGAATCAGCAAGGTACAAACGCAAAGATGTCTATATACAAGCATGGACGAGTGGACTTTGCACAAGCTAAACGCAGTTAAGCAATGAGGCCGAAAAGCATTATTGCAAATTCACTGAATGCCAGACTGGCTGGAAGAGGCCGCAAAACCGAGCCGTCTCCCTCGCAAATTGTAGAAACGATCCTGGGTCTGCTCGAATGTACTTGCAGGAGTACGTTGTCGGATTGTTTTGTATAATTATGCTGGTCAAAATGTTTGACTCCAAGATTGTAATCCCGTGCGGCGAACGTAGGACATTCGTGTTAAATACTCGAACGTTATAATAGTAATAATAATAATATTCTGAATAATGAATATTCTAAACGATTTGTACTCATTGATACAAGAAAGAAAAATAAAAAAGGCGATTCCTTTGACATAGCTTTTAATATCAAGTAAACATCCAATTAATTCTACACGCCACCTTTACCATTACCAAGATTGTCACACCCATGATATACTGTCACATTAATTTCCAATTTACTACGCTGCCTTAGTACGTACCATCCAGTGCAATTGCATAAAACAGAGACTTGACAAAAATATCTTGGACATCAAATTTGTCAATCACTTGCAACGTTCTTAACATCAAAGGGAATTGTCAGACAGCAGAATGTCGGATCGTGGATGTCGCGATACGATGTTCGACTCATCCGTTAGGGCGATTCCACGCGGATTGTTTTCGTCTGCCGTTTATTCCGGTCGCTTGTCACGAAATCCGCGAACCCTCGAACAAACCGAATCAGACGGTACGTGCAGTCAGCAGCAACGCCATCGAGAACGCCAAAAAAGATTTGAAAGCCACGCGGATTCACCTGCCTTTATAAGCTTCCCGCTGACGATGCGATATTCCGTACGCGAGAAGCGTCTGGCAAATTCACTGCCTCTTTTCCGCTTCCTACCTTACGCCACCCTGCTCTTCTCCCTTTATCTCGCCTTCTTTGCTCCTCGTCCTCAACGAAAGGATCCTTGCTTCTTTCTCGCGACCCTTCTCCCTTTCTGCAGCAGACCATCTACAACGGGGGTGGTAATTGACTGGGGCCTCGACGATCCACTTCCTCGAGAGCCACTTTGATGCACCGTTTTTCTTCGACTGTGGCTCGCCAGCCTGCGGGAAAATCAATTTTCTTTTATGTCTATATTGGCGTCAGACACGCTGTCAGCTCGTCCAGTCATAGCTTTGGAGCGTCTGAAAATGGCTTGAAATAATTGTTCCCTGCTTGTATGTGTTGGGACACATGAATTTCGTTTATATAGTTGCGTGATAATTATCAATTTCTTTATTGCAGTTAAATATATTCATATACATAAATTAATAAGTAAAATTAAGGGGGTATTTGTGTTTTTAACGTCATTCTTAGGCCACAATGGGTTTTTTTTAAATTTAGAACACTGCTTTATATTAGCCTTCTGCTCATGCGGTTACTAATATTTTTTAAAGGTCTCTTTATTTAAAAAAATGGCAACACTCTAAAGTTCAAATTGAGTTTTTAGCCTTTTTTTCATGGTTTCGAGAAGAAAAGCGTTAAAATTTCTGTGCCGTTTACATGAAACTTTATGTGTGGGATACATTTAACAAAACATAAATACTCCCCTACAAGTGAAAATAATGACAAACGGCCACAAAAATGGTGAAATTCTTCGAAAAGCTGAACGGCCGCGTTACTGTAATCGGGCCTTACTGTAATCGGGCCTGTAATAGGACCTGAAACGTCAATGGTGTTTTATCATGAAAAATTCATATATTTTGGAATGTACACAATATTTATTTTCCCACGTATCCAATGGAAATAAGTGGTACAGATAGAAAGAGTGTCATTTTCCGTGAAAATCAATAGCATTTTTTTTCCCCCGGGGAAAAACTGATAAAAGCATTCCTGAATAACGATTGAATGCAATTGGAAAGCTACTCGCGCATCACGTGTGTTTTTAATCATGCGATCCCTGAAGGAAAGAAAATTGATACCCCTTTGAGATATGAAGTCCACAGAGAAGCCGGTAGCATGCATGCCGTGACCCTTAAACATCGATGGATTAACCCTTTGCGCATCATATACGTCCTTCCAATTGACTTTCAAAGCTGCACCAACGAGCCTTGAAAACCTTTTCGTTTCGCTATTTTGATGATTAAACCGATGGTACTCCAGAGAGAATAGAACGAACGATCGGGACTCTGCGATGGTAGCTGTAGAACAATATTTGATTCCATAGTTTCATAATATTTTTCATCATATCGACAGAAATTCTGTCAATTGTATTATTCAATGCAAAGCGATTGCCAAATTTTGTATAATGATTTTTAGAATTCACGATATAAATTTCATTAGCGAAGAAATAATTTATAGCAGGATTTGACCAACAATTCCAGGCATAAGAACCATTTGGTGCAACGTTTTACCACAACACAAACAACTAAATTGAATGTAATCAGTCGTCAATCCTCCGAAAGCCTACGTTATCTGATTGCGTTCGATTATCTTTAGCCATTGCAGAACAGATTCGAAGAAGACATGTGTTTCACGAGGATGAATCAAGTAAGCACCGATTCAAAGGCTGCGGCTTGTTTACTCGATTGCATTAATTAATGCTCTCGCGAGTACAGCTATGGGGCAACCAAATGATTCACGGCACGCCTAGGCGAACAACGCTCAAATGATTTACGTGATTAATTGAATGCGAATGGAACGCTGCATGCTGCATCTAAATGGCTTTAAAACGTTTCGGTTACACCTCAAATATGTGTACATTGCGTCGCGTAAAAGCGAATTATTTTGTTATGTTTGGTCGCGCAATTGTAATTTAGGAATTTCTCAAACATTTAGTATGGACTTTATGTATTAATCCTTTGACTCTCGACAAATGGGATTTCGTATAGACAAGATCTTTTATTTTTATTGAAATCTCGAACACTGAACACCCTTTTCTTTCTACACCTGTGCGCCACATACTGCTTAATTCCGTTGCTGAGATTAATCGAAGATAAATTTTAGAATATATCAGGAAAACTTAAAACTTTACGGGGCGCATTATTTCTGCAGTGTTATTTTCTAATTGAAAGGAGGTATAAAAGAATTGGCAAAAATTAATTTAGTCCCGACATCGTACGTTGCAATTAGACGAAGAAGATGTTAATTAAATTTCACCCAGCTTCTAATTTCCGGCTGAAACGAAAAGAATAGATCAAGGGAAGCGTTTAAATTAATGCCAGCCTTCTCTTTACGTTATTTATACACTTTGATATCTCGAATCTTCCGGCTGGCAATAAACTTCGGAAAAGGGGAAATTAATTAAGCTGGGATGGAGCTATAAATTCTTTTGAGAAACGCGTTCACGGCGATAAAAGATATTGATATAAAAGCTTTAACTTAATACGAAATTATCGTTGCTGTTAAATCTAAATATGCAACCATTCCAACAAATGAAACCACGAGAATATAATTTAATCAGCGGAATCAATGTTTCAAAGTGGAATTTTCCAATAGAGTAGCTCAATTTAAGGATTCCAAGCTCGTTCTGGAATACGAGTTTCCATCGTAGCACTGGACTATCGTACAGAAATTTATCGCAGCGCGATTTATCGCATGGCTAGGCTGCTTTTAGAAACCATTATCTCCAACGGTATTATTGAAATATTTCAATTCGTGCCGATCTGCAGCTTCATTAAAAGTGTTTTACGCTGGCCGAAACAACTTTCGCGTGTCCCGGATATCTGTTTCCGAAAATTGGAAAGGAGATTTATAACATGACAATGGTGAGCCCAATTTCAATTCGTTCGAATTTCATGGCGAGCATATACAAAAAGAAAATCCAGATTCAGCGATAATTCAATTGGCAGAGCGAAGAGTTTCGCCATACGGAAAGTCTTTTATAAATATCCATGGAGGGAGAAAAAAAACTTCACGATTATACGGATTCCGCACGATGAAAAATCGTTTTCCATTCGCTTTCCATTGTGCCACTCTCTAATTTGCGGTAACGAGAAACAGATAATGGAAAAGGGACGAATGTACTTAACCGGTTGGAAAACCCTTTCCCTGGTTCGCCCGTTCAACATCGGCTCTAAGCGATGCTCCCGTTTCCCGAGATATAGAAAACTGCATTAAGATCCGATCATTATTGTTCCTCCTCCTTTGTTACTCGGCTTTACATTTCACTCTACCACTCTTTCAACCAAGGACAATTGTATAATACCACAATCATATACCATCTACCGCTGAAAATTTAATTAACGTTCTCAATTAATCACAATTGGAACAGCAGGATTTTCTCGACTCCTTCTTTGGTACTATAATATGTTTTTCATCGTTTCTCATATTAATGTCGAAAAAACTAATAATTCAAGAAGTTTGAAGTTTTACGTGAAGTTTACGCTCGGATGCTTTCAACTGGCTCACTATTTCTAGTCTCATTCTACTTTACGAACTAGCGGTAGTCTCGTGTTGCTGCTACTAGTCACTAGGTATTATTGGACCACGCGTGTCTGATCAGTGCCGGACGCATACTACTTGTCGCCCTACCTGGGTCGCCTTGCCGCGTTATTACACTTGCACGTTCCGTAACAACTGTACTCTGTACTCTCGTTTTGCAACTAAATACACACTCCTATATTATTCATCTGAAAACGTCCAAATGCTTTTATCTGGCGCGAGATTATCCTATGATGCATATATCGTAATAGAAAAATAATTACTTAATCATCTTGTCTGTATGCAAACTAGTTTTGTTTCCCCTTTACATAAAATTGTTATGCGAAATGTCACGTTATATCTTTCGTATTTAAATAACATACCTTTGTACACGCGCGCTCTCGACAATTGAGGAATAGCAATTATAAAGTTTCTCGAGAAAAAATTCTCGCAAAGGAACACTAGTTCCAACCCTAACAAATGGTACAATTGAACGGACGTTGTAAACGGTCTCTGTTACGTTGATAATAAATACGTCCAGCACATACCCGTGTAAATAGATGGCGAACGTGCGTCACAAATTTTCTGCGTCGGCGACGCACGCCGTTTGGAAAAGTATTGCTCGCGTGATATTTAATTCTGAAATAATGCGACAGAATTGGAGTATTAGCTATCATTTATTGGCCTGTAACGGCTAATGTTGATTAAAAATTATGGTGGTACTCATTGATCGTGCAAGTAACTTTCCTAAAGATTTTCGCAGCGAATCAGATTTTTCAGCGATATTTACCGTGAAAAAATGGTTATTCAACCATGAAACTGCGAGTGTAGCAACGGTCGAACGATATTTTAATGCGTCAAATTTATCGTCGAAATTGGGCAATCAGACGAACACAATGTTCCAGCAGACAATATCTGCAAATTGTTGTGCATTTAAACGCTTTCAGCTGTAAAATGTGGCCAGTTTTCAGGCTTGCCCATTTTCAATACTCGAACGCGTGGCTTTCCCATTTCTCCTTCACCTCGGACGACAATAAAGAAAATTGCATCGAGCGGAAAAAAAATTGACGTTCCATGGAGTGTCTGGAAAGTCCATCGCCGGTGCAATGTCGGGAAATAATTGTATCATCGCGAATATAAATACAACCCCACGGCTGTTCCATTATATTCCAAAGACAGGACAAAAAAGAAAGGAATAGAAAATAAAGTCTGACTCTCGTGAAATTATTCTCGCGAAAAGTGTATGCACACGAGGTAACGAGGGACCGTGTCACGGGTGGTTACAGAAAAGGGCGGTATTTCACCAGAAAATTCGCTGTCGGGTTTTACAGTCAAAGATAAAGAAGGTTGGAGTCCTTTCGCTGCTGAAACTTCTAGTCGTGTTTCTTCGTTTTTTCCTGTTTTTCTTGTTTCCTCTTCGCCCTGCCTATCTCAAGCCTTAACTCCTTCCTTCCTTCCTTCCTTCCTTCCTTCCTTCCTTCCTTCCTTCCTTCATTCCACCGAATTCCTTTCAAACAGCAGTTGAAGCAAAGGCTACGTCGTTTCTTGAACGTTACGAAATCGCAGGCCCCTAAAAGGATAATTAGAGCAATGTCTTTTTCCGTGGAAAATACCTGTCGTCGGGTTGAATTAACCGACCATGCTCATAGCGGCCACCGCGTTTACCAATAAATGAATGAGCTCCGAAATGAATGTATTTACTAGGATGGACTTCATTTGCATCGATGAATGCTGTGCTCGGTGTATTTACGATTCGCCCTGCTGGAGCCTTGAATACGTACTCCTTGTCTCTCTGTTCTTGGTTTTCTGCAAAGAAAACGCGAAACTGTTCGTTTCGTTCGTTGCGATTCGTTAACTGCCATCGAGGTCGCTGAGAAGCTTGTCCGAAAGTTCGCTGCAGAACATTTGAAATTAATTGCTTCGATGGGGCTTAGCTTTCTTCTTTCCTCGTGGAGACACTTAAACCTCTTCGGTTGATCTTAAGCATCTTAAATTGGCACTATTTTTCGCCTATTGAAACGTTGATTGACTTCTCGAGATCTTGGCAAGTCTACTTAACTGCAATGCAATGGGAACTTCACAATAAATCAACACACGTTGATACGCAGCAAGGAGGGTGTATAAAATTCTGTCGCAATGATTACGCAATGATGGACAAACATTTTTCCTCTGTTGTCGCACACCTGTTTCTGTACTTCATTCATGTCAATCCCGTAGGGATTTGCGCCTCACGGTACACAGCCTTAATGATTACCTTACGATTGTCACCGTAACGAGTATCGCGGGGAATCAGTTTACCAGAGCCAAGCCGACTTAGCGACTCAAAGTTTCCGCTTCCGCTATTACCAATGCTCACAATTAGTCGTGAACTCCGCGGCGTTTCGTTTGATGCTTTGATTAATAGGAACTCGCTGGGATCTTCTTGCATTTCCGTCGACAAGTTTACCGGAGGCAGTAAGACTGCAACGGAACTCGTGACAGTTGATTTTCAGGTAATTAGTCCCACCTGTTGGCTGAATCGTGATTTATACACTGGCTGACGTTCGATACAAGACTTGCCAGGCAAGTTTCCCGATCGCAAACGTGAAACTTCGTTTCGTATCTTCGTTTCTGTCTCTCCTTGCATATCACTCGGCCCTCGCTCACCAATTATTTCTACAGTCTGCTCAGATTGATTGTTGGCAGGCGTATATGTACACGTGCGTGTCGGCATACACGCAAGAATAACGAAACATAAATAGGGCATTATAGCACACCGAATTAGGAAGATCTTAGCGATTCGACGCAGTGTGTGCTCGAGTACGATATACGCGAATCGCGTATCTTATTTGGATTCCAAACACCGAATTTCCGGACTTCGAACCCGTAATCCGCGACGTTTGCTTGCTAGCCGTAGCGTAACGCAAATATTCGACGGATATCACTGCAGAAATATTAATACTCGCTGTTGGGTTCACTTTGATAAAGGCACGGAGATGATGAATGTTCTGCAGATGTCGAAAATATTTCTTAATCGCAATATTGCGTTTGTCCCTCTTTTAAGGGCAAAGAAAAGTTTAGAATATTAAGTGAATGCTGTATTAACGGTAAAGTTATATTAATACAATGAACGAAACATTTCGCATCCTTGTAGATATTAAAGGATATGCCAAACGAAAGTAGTTTACTCAGTTATCCTCGCAAATATGTTTCCACGATTTTCAATTAAAGAAACGCCGCAGGAAGTTAAAAGCATGAACCATTAGAGGTTTCTTGCAGGTGTCACATGTGAGATCGAAGCACTCAGGATGATTGGTAGGCGCGTGGCGCTATAAAATCGAATGGCTCGTAGTTATTGGCGATGTAACCGATTATTGAATTCCCCGAAATGAAACTCCGCTCGGGCGCCCAGTTGTTGCCCGTTTCTCGCGTTTATATGGGCCGCTCGATATATTGCGATTGCCTGTTCGGCGAACGGGATCGATTGTTCTGGGGTTTGACCGATCCGTGGTTTCGTTCCATCCATTGTAAAAACATTTTCGAAAATTCGCCCGTCGTTCACCGCCAATCCTTAATGCGGAATAAAAAGTTTAATTTTCGAAGTTTGACGTTCGATGGGAAAAATTCACCGCTGCAAAATTCTGATGTTCCTGTTAGTCATTTTCAATAGAATTAATAAAACGATCGTGAATTGAAGGTACGCAAGCCATATCCAAAATCTCGCGTAAATTCGCATCTCATACACACAATATTGAAAATAGAAATATTATTCCTATGAATTTTGTACGTAAATTCGAATAAACGAAATGGACACCATTCCGCCCCAATTTATTAACTATATTACTACGTTTCCCAACAGAAATATATCATTCATTTAATATTCGTAAAATAACCCGAACTCCTATCACACATATTCCCAGAAACTATTTCTCCCTAATACGTCAAACAATTCTTCCCTCTATACCAACACCGTTTCCCTCCACCTCTTAGTCGTTCAGTTAATTCCATCGGAGTACGGCTACACGCACGATAAAAAGTACCCAGCGTTTTCGAGCGCAAAACATTCTACGAATCGCGGTGCCGCGGCGCGACTCCGAGACGCGTTCATCGCTGACATAGCTTCGCAACTTTCCCGCTGTACCGAAGAAACAGGAAGCCGCGGACGCTCCAGGCCCTCCGTCAAAAGCGAATGCCGCGAATACTTGCGAAACAATCGCGAATTTGTGAATGGTTCGCGAACACGACCGCCGCCTGCCGACACCGCGGATCGATTCAAGAACGGCAGCTGTTCATTCGAAATTCCTGCGAAGCTATCACGACAAGCCAACCCCGACGGTAATTGAAAAAAGGAAAAAAGAATATCCCGGGGCGCTCGCAGCCGGGTGGCCCATTGTCGACGTCGAGTAGACCGTAAAATATCGAGGAAGTTTCGCGTCACGTGTGCTTCGTCGACGAACCAGTCGATAACAACGTCGTCCGTCTGTCGGCTACTGAACTTCTCGCCCAAACCAAACTTTCATCCTGTTGGAATTCCTTCTGATCCCACTGGCAGACTTCCTACGCTCCGCATCCTGGGTATATTCAAACATTGCCCGGAGATTCAGCGATGCGTTGGAAGATTACATTATCTTCCAAGCGTATATCTTCGTAGGTGATTATAAGTTGAGTGGGGGAATCAGCGGTGAAAATAATTATAAGAGATAAGGTAACGTGGTGCATGAAAATTCACTGGTATATTTCACACCGGAGTTCCGTTGATCATATTCAGCGACACAGAGAGCTTAAAAGAAGAGACGAGAGTGAACTTCATTTATACTGCTTGCCAATATGCAACATTGAGAAGTGCCTGAGTACAAAATTGCATATAAAAAGTTAGGTATCATAAAATGAAGAACGCACTTATATGTAGTTGCCAGCTTCTTACACATTCCTCTGACAGAAAGTGTTCACAGAATCTCGAATTTAGCAATAACAGGAAAACGCCTGTCGATATAAAACACAAACGTATTAATTCCTCTACCACGTCCCATGAAGTTCAGAGTTTCTTGTCCGCGATTGCTACCGGAACGTTCGAGCTCTCTTTTCTGGCAAATAAATTCCAACGATCGTCGGTCTAACGAGACGGAAGATTGCGGGCCGAGAATTTTTCGCGGCGGCGACTCGGGAAATTTCGCCGAGAGGAAAAAATGTAATGGTGCCGAAAATTCTGTGGTGGAAATTGGACATGGAACAAAATAGGAATTGCTTAACGAACTGTGCGGCCGGATGCCGAGAAGAAAAGGGAGTTCGAAGTCGAATGGCTAACGAGAGGAGGACATGTTTCAAAGAGGCCGGAAGTAGTTACCGGGCGGACTACGTGTTGACCCAGCCGGCATCGTTTCCTGCAGGCCCAACAAAGTCCTTTCTTCGAGAAATCGTGTCTATGAATATGTTTCTTGCCACGGTCGACCTCATTCTTCCTTCATTCGCAGCCCGTTGACGTATAGTCGAATGTGAAGAATACGATTTTTAAAAGAAATCGGATACGACGCGGAATACGCATTGTGTTTTAATTAATGAATGTGAGACTTTTTGAGAACACTCGTACAGTCCTTGACATTGTTCTATGAGAAGAAATTGAAAAATTGTTTTATGAGAAACAGATGCAGTTGAAATTGGATAAATCGTCAAACTCGTACGTGAGATATAAATTTTTTTTCCAAAATCGACTGTCCTTGACAATTTTTGTAACCGCGAGATTTGAGCCTCTATTTGATTGGATCTTTCCCCTAAAGCTGCTCTTCAAGTTATATCCATCTACATTTTCGACCTCTATAAGTTGCTACACGAATTTACGTTGAGCGAAACAGAGTGCAGTCGAGATTGGATAAAAATATTTGATGCGAACCTTCGTAGAATTGTAGAAACGAGCAGAAAGCCGAATATTTGGATTCTTTTTCTCCGATGGAGATAGCGCAGGGCCGGCCAGTGATTATCCCGATATAGAAGCAGTGTATGCAAATGAGAATAAATCGTGTATAGCAGCGGAAGCACGGTGCCTCGGTGGGAATCCGTTGGGGCAACGTTGTTTGCGCTAGAAAATGAGTTCCCAATGCCCTTTGGCCGCACAGAAATCCACAACGGTATATGCAACCTATATTCCAGTGAAACGAGCTTCTGCAGTCGTTCCATTTCGAGTCTCCCCCTTGTTCCTTCGTCCGACGCGTACTCATTACGCAACCGAATACATAGGAGGCAGGACAATTAGCAAACGAAAATGAAATCACGGAAGATTTTGCATCGCCACTTTCTGTGCCAAACATGAGTCTGCGCAAATGACAAACGCTTGAGATCTTGCTTCTTCCAAAAATACGTAATCAAGCGGAATGACAAATGTCTTTCAGTTGTAATTTCTTCACGGTGACCTGAGAGTAAAAATATTGTTACTACATTTCAGTAAGAGTAAAATCTCGTTCGCTTTTTTCAAAAAATCGAAAAGCTGACCGATTCCAGCCAAGACTACCTTTTGTAAAAATTGCATTATGAGGTAATAGGTATCCCGCCGGTCGCGTTTCATTCTAAAAGTTATCGAGGCGTGGAACGTAGTCCAGAGGACCGGAAGCAACGCGCCACTGCCGGCTTCAGGAATTTCTCCCTTTAAAATGTTTGTTCTGTGCGTCTTCGCCTCCATGTGGGCTGTCTGTCAAAACATTCGTGTGCAAGACTCTGGAAATACACGATAGAGGAAATAAAAAAAAAGGGGGGCGATAGAGAAGATCCAAAACGTCACATGAGACGATATCGAGAAAGTTTATAACGAGGTAAAGCTCGGTCAAGTAAGACTTTTTCCTGCTGGCAATCTGTGAAAGGAAACGGGGCGGGGTGTAGTTTAAGGAAGAAAAGCCCACCGGGAGCTCCATCGACGTCAATGAGACTGCCGACAACTTTCCTCGATGCTTCTGCTTCGACGTCGTCATACCTGCCGCTCTTGCTATCGTTGCCGTTGCTCAGGTGAAAAATATAATCAGGCTAAATGAAAACAACTTTGCTGGAAGTTGTTCGATTGTGGGAGCCGGTGAATCGAGCGGAATAAAGGAGTTTCTTTACTTGAAGGAAAGTCGACTATCAAACGAACTCGCGTATCGAGTGTAAGAAATATCCTGTTATTGATTGTATTTAAATAATGAATAGTTAGAAAAAGCAATTTAGGATTGATAATCTTACTTTATTTCCGTCTATGCAATGTGGATGCGAACATAAAAACACTGTGGTCTATAAAATCCTAGTACCGACATGCTGTGACATTCAGATGGTCGTAGAGAATAGACTTTATTACGTTAGCTCACAAATAGGACCCAAGAGTGGTTGCCCAAGTGCAAAGTTGTTTCCCTGTAGCGTACTCTTGAAAATCATGTAGCTTTAAGGAACTTTTAGTTCTTAGGTACCAGAGCGAGCATTTAGACTTCTGTCATACTTAAAAACACGTTGTGTTACCGTAATATGCTTTCGCAACGATCGTTTATATCCAAGTTGTCCTACCACGGTGAAACAAAAACAATTCCACATAAAAGTTTAATTAAAAAAATTATCTCATTGAAAACTTAATTGTCAAAGACTTTGAATTGTCAATTGGAATACAGGAGACAAAAGAACAAAGAAATCAACGATACCTTTACCTGATCGATTCACAAAACTAATCCGACGACAATCGGGGGTTAATCTCGCCTGGCTCGTACTTTTCCTATTCTCGCCGATTACAAGGAAGTTGCAGTCGAATATAATTTCCAGCAAGAGATGTGACCTAATTCAATGTGGAGGGGCTTGCTAGGAACAATGGACCCGATGTTATACGTACGAACGCGAGTTGCCTCGCACACTGATAGAAATTTGCGTGTATTGGGAACAGCAACGCAGCCAACGCTTCTACGAGGAGGAGTTTTGATGCGACTTCGACCTATGTTCAAGAAATCCCCCGTCTCGTTCGTAGCACACGAGAGTGCAGTAATTAACTCGAACACTGTTTGCCTGCTCAAGTCGGATGTTTTTGCTACGAGACGCAATATCGTTCGCGCGATGCTTAGCTCCGCATCCTCTCTGGTTCCCGTGGAAATATGTTCTGGCAGTTCCTCCGCGTCTGGTGGTTTTTCCGAACGTTTCTTCTTTGCACACCGTCGAGCTGATGCGATTTATTAAGTTTCGTGTAATAGCAATTGAGAGGAATTTAGTGCAACATGTGAGTGAGTTTTATTTTTCATTGACGGAGAAATAATTAGGAATCAAATATAAATGATCGTATGATGAAATGATTTAGTTTCTTACGAACAATTTTAACTTTAATTTAGGACAGTAGAGATTGGAATGGTCGAATTTTGTGATCAAATAAGGGACGTCCTGTTCACGTGATAGTAGCTAGAACTTTGGCTCGAGATGTTGAATTATAATGATAGTTGCACGGGTAACGAAGATAACGAACCTTCTAAATTTCGTTACGCCACTGTGTCTGCAAACAAACACGGAATTCCACGTGACTATAATTCCTTTCAGCCCTATACCGTGTCGCGGAGTTACTTCCCTCCTACAAATAATAAACTTTACTGGGCAAAGTACATTCTATTTATGGATGCCGAACTCCTAGCATTATACTGCGCAAATTTTAATGCATCAACCACACTGAGGACAAGTATCGCTGCTCTTGCGATAATGCGCTAATGCAATAATTATAAATGTATACGAGACAACGCTGCCGTAACATCAAAGTAACATGAAGTTACATAAATGAATCAGTACTGATACTAGAACCCTCAGTTCATTAACAATTTCCATATTACTATAACATTCTTCTCTGTTTGAAAATAATAGAAAATAATACCAAGAAGAACGAAACGAGCAAAATTAGATTCATTAAAAGAAGTTCCTTACTGTACGCTAGTTATAACATATCTCCACACGTTCACACCTTTCACGATGCTTTTCGACGAGCAACCCGTGGTGAAACACAACCCGGCCACGAGCAGAAGAAACAACGGACAAACACCTTCCGTCTGTGGATGCAATTTCACAATCGTCCACATTCTGGCTACTCCCACGAACATGTTCGGTACTTCCGTTTAACTTGAATCGTCCTACAAACCGCCGAAGTCCCCTGCAGCTCTTTAATTAAACGCCGACAGTCGTGAGTGAAGTGACAAACGACCATGTCCAAGTCCTGGACACCAGAATTTGTCTGAATCGATCGAAATCTTTCGTCAACCGAAGCCCGTGGCGCAGTTACTAATGGAGTCGCTACGTAATCGCGATGGCTGCACAGGGGATTTTAAAAAATTGAAACGTCGCGTTGGTTATGTGGAAGAGTGAGGCGAAACGACGAAAACCGCCCGGTATGGTTGGAAGAAACGGTCGTGGGGGTACGTTTACGCGAATTAAAACCGAAAGGAATTTCTTTTCACGATACAGCCGCAACCGGCAACGCCGCGACGAGTCGTACTTTTATTACGTTCCATCCGTGCACCAGCTATCAGCTAGAAAACGACTAAACGGCTCTGTGTGGCGAACCTCGGAAAGGCTTAAAAGTCGGCGTGCTCGTTGCATAGGTATCCGACTTTCCTCCTACCGGCGTGGAAGTTATAAAGGAAGAAAGAGGTACGGAAGACATTAAAACACGGAGGCGGCAGCGATCGCTCGGGTACTGACACTCGTGAATGACTGACCAACACCTCGAACCATTGATTAGCAAAATAATTGGGTCCCTCTTTATGCGTGTGTCTTTTGCACTTAGTAGGAAGGATTGGAGATAAAAGTTTCGGCATGTCAAAGGTTATCGTGGAAAGAATTCACGGGTCGTAAAACGGCGGATGAGATTGGCCGTGAATAGAGTGCTAATACTGGGTAGATGATTTTTGCGAGGAACGATCAAGTTTGACGTACTTCGACGAAGAATGGACGACGAGCATATCAGTTTTAATTCAGGAAATACTCTCAGGTGTCTGTGGTGAGAATTGGACGGACCCCGTGGGACTACGTTCAAGAATGTTCGAAATAATTAAATGAACTTGTCAGTGGGGGTTCCGGAAGATTGACAGAAATGGCGAATTCTGTCGATGTTCAAAAAATCGTTCTCATAAAAGTTTTATGAGCGTAGATCAGAACTTTTCATGGAATGAAATCGATTCAATTGAATCGTTGCAGGGGCTTGTAAAACGACACGGAAAACAGTGTTCGCTTTTTTTTGTGCGCAAACAGAAATAAATCGCAACAGAAACGCGGCTTACAGAAATGAATCGTGGAAATTCAACTGGATTATTCCCGTCTTTTCTTTTCGAAGTTCGATGTCGTTCGAAAGAGAAAAATCGGTTTACACGGCTTCCCGTCGTGGAGAAAGGCGTTAACTTTCGCGCGCCGGTTGGGAACCATTTTATATTTGCAGATTCATCCCCGTCACTACGGCCCAGAAACTTCGAGAAACTTTTTCAGCGCAAACTTTATCCTTCGCACTCTCAGACAGCGTTTCCAAGCATTAAAGCTTTATTTAAATAACTTGGTGCGTTCGAGTGAGCATCACAGTTTCTCAAACGAACCGTATTCTGTAGTTTCGAGTCTCACTTGGAAACCTACGTCCAGGATTGCTTTGCCTTTTTCAAAAATTGTATTTCTATAGAAAGAAAAAGTAAAGAAATGAAATTGTACATTGACGAATATCAGTTGTGTATAAAATATAAAATATAAAATATAAAATATAAAATATAAAATATAAAATATAAAATATAAAATATAAAATATAAAATATAAAATATAAAATATAAAATATAAAATATAAAATATAAAATATAAAATATAAAATATAAAATATAAAATATAAAATATAAAATATAAAATATAAAATATAAAATATAAAATATACAGTCGAAATTAGTATATTTTCAGAAACGCCAGTATGTAACAGTATAAAAACGCACCATCAAGTCGAGCAAGCAAAACGAACTATTCCTACCAGCGTTAGTTAGTATATTCCGTTAAACTGTTATAAACGGGTCAGTTCACGGCAAAGGAAATTGTTTCTCGTACGTTACCGCGATGTGCCTAATCGCGGCAGAATCTAGATGATACCGCCCGTATACGTTTGTACGAAACAGGCCGTCCGGCAACATTCGGGCTCAAAAGCTTCGCTCTCTGATCTACTTTGCATCAAGTTCACCCTGGGCTGACCGATGCCCCGCGAAATCTGCTTGCACACCACGGATCAACTTCCTCTCCTTTGTGACACGACTCAAAGAATGCGAGAACCTCAGGAAACTTCCGGCGACCCGATAATTTTCCAGAATGAAATAGCTCCAGCCAGTGAGACTTGACTTCGAAAAATTTCCCCTGGCAATCGCATTGCTTTCATCTTTTTAGTCGTCCCTTCATGATTTCTAAAAGATATTAAATCAAATTTAAAATTAGTTCTATCTATTAATTATTTAATTTGTCCCGTGATTGAGGTAGTGTAGAACAGATAGTGAATTATTTATTAAAATTTGCCAATTATTATATGTTAAACGATTAGTACTCAGCTGGTCAACACCAGTAACTAAATTCGCATAAAGCAATACAAAATATTTAAAAATGCACTCTCAACCACGGTTAATAGATTGGTATACCGATTACATTCAAATTAATACGACTTTACAACAAATCTCCCTCGAATGAAAGCGAAATCCTGGAGCATCCGTAGGATTACGGTAATAAGATGGAACTGCGATACTTTCCCCATTAACAGAATCAAGGAGCGTTACGTGAAAGTCTGGTAAACAAATCTATCGATATTCATTTGCGGTTATTCGACTATTCTAATTCCACCTGAATCGGATCAATTAATTCGACGACCGGTGATCGTACAGAAAACCAATTAAACCAATAGCGGCAGGTAACGACTGCTAATATTTGCATGGAAAATCGAAGTGGGGCGATTCCTGCCCTCTCGATCCTTCCTCTTTTTTCTCTCCATTTTATCGTTGAAATTCAATTAGGAGGAGCACCTTGTGTACCTGATATCACCCCTTCGTCGATGTCCTATTGTTTACATGATTTTCCTAACTGCAATGCCTGAGCGGTGATTTTCCATATAGAACAGTATAATAATCAAATACGAAGCATCGTGAAACCGTATTCAGAAGCTCTAAATGAGATTATATCAGTTGGTGATTGCTAACAGGTAGCCCATAGAAGGGTGGCAGATTGAAGAGAAACTTTTTCGATTAGTAACACTGTCCTCACACAATGGAATAGTTTATTGTTAAAGTTCTTAGGCCTCATAGGACACCTAACAGCGGTAATTCCGCGCAGGATGCATGCAAAAGCTTCTTTCTTCTATTTACGTTTCTTACACCCCTTTAAACCAAGTATAACCAGATGGGCAGTTTTCCTGCGACGCAATGAAAGAAACTTTCAACCCCGTGGACATCTGCTCCCGTGGCGACTGCAAGTTTTTAAATTATTGACAGATACGTGCACACGTCTCGACAGCGTCGACGTGCATCCGACAGAGTTGCTTAACTGTGTTTATTAAAACTTCTTCCTACTCGGGTCACGGGTGTCGGGGTATCGGTGACCAAGGTGTGTAATCCAGTTGGAAATTCACAGATGAATTTACAAATTTCCATTACGTCTAATAACTTTTCTTTTCCTTGAAAAAAATTCGTAGTATGTACCTACAAATTTTCACAGCTATCGATCGTTTCAACCCAGCCGAAAGAAAATAGACAAAAATGACGAGGCAGCGAAAAATGGATAAAAATCGGATATAGGGCTTCGCCATTAGTGGTTTTACGACCGGCGTCCAGCCTGGCCATTTTTTAACGGATACGACTCGTGTCGATTTCGCAGCGCGAAAATTCGACCATGTCAACGCAATGGAGTGCCGCGAAAAATTGTCGAGCTTGTAATATGTCTCGCTAGCCCGTGCTTATCCCTCAATATCGTCGATTTCGTTTAACACTTTCATTGCACGCTACAGGGCATATTTTTGATGCTCATAAATCCAAGCGTTATTTTGACGCTACATGAACAGCGTTTATTACGCTCTCGCAATAATGCTGTCACTTTTGTGGCAAATGATTTTCTGGAAATATGCGGGGCTTGTCGAGTACGTTGAATGGGAATCGTTAGTGAAAATAGCAGGTCTCGAATCGATATATCCCTCAAAATGAATGAGTTAAATTCTAGCATGCTAGAAAAATGTTGCTTGCCTCATAACGAGCATTACCTATTTCTCATATTTCGTTCTATTTCTACATGTCTGTTAATGTTGTTTTAAGTGCACTGTCGATATTCGAGAATTTCTGTAACCAGTTCCTTTGTAGAAAATATTTTGCATTCATTAAACACAGGCACCCCTAATGTTATCCTTTGCCTTAATTATTAAACATTAATCAATTATTCCCACCAATTTAACATAACTGAAATACGGGAACATAAGGTCCCTCGAATTCTTTGCTTATCGTATCCCTCATGCGAAACAAACTCGCAGGTTGCCCCCGTCAATTTCGTCAGCAGCACCGGCATCGACGTTTTTTTTTTCACGGCTATCGATGCACCACTGGTTTTCGTATTTCACCCCGGCCCGTTGTAACTTTTCCACCCGCCTTCTCCCAGCTGAATATACGATGACACGGCTCGCGTATCCGCGATAATATTTTAATATCGTTTGTTTTTATTCCTACAACCGACACATACGAGAACCATGACGTTCCGTGCCGCTGAGCCGAGTTTTTAAATAACGCGCGACGAATAAATTTGCCACGCGAATGACCCAACGACCGAACGAGAATGTCATAAATTTTCATGCATCGCGGACGGAGTCGCGGATACTTTGCGTCACGCGAATTCCAAATAAATTCCGCCTGTGTAGCCCTGTGCACGGGGGCGTACAATTGCACGAGACAAAACTCGCCTGCCGTGCGGACCTTGCGTCCCGTTTAATTGCGCTGAACGCAACGCGTTGGTTTCGTTACCGGCAGAATCCTGGCTTTCCCGCTAATTTCAACCCTGAATTTCTCGTCCGCCTCTACACGCAACTTCCACTCCATTCTACGCCGCGATACCCAAGGGAAACATGAACAGGCCTGCTGCTTTAAGGACTATTATAGCGTCTAATGCCATGCGTTCCCCGAGTATGTATACGTAAGTCGTATTCGTTGGTGGAAGTAATTCAGCCGTGCCAAAGTGTTAAACGGTTTAGCAGGCAATGATATGTGTACCTGCATAAACATTATACACGCTGATATATTTTTCACAATTTTCCCCCAGTCTTTCACCCGCCTGTGCGTTGGGGGAATTTATAATCTTGAAGCTGGATGTAGTGTTAGATAATTTATTCCGCTTTAATATAATGATGGAATGGAATTTAGTATAAATATATTAAACGCGTCTGGGCGTCTCTGCCCTTGGGAAATGGGGAAACTATAGTTAGGGACAATCTAATACATTTTTTTAATGAAATATATTGAAGCCCTTTTTCGGAAGATGAAGTTTTTGTGAAGATTATCGATCAGTGAACTAATTCGTAGGATCGTGAATCGTAGATCGTTTGAAACGAATGGTTTGTCGGATTGGTAGTTTATCGAATGCTCTTTCAGCCACCGACGATCCATTCATGGCAACGATGCATTATTTCACGCTCGCAATCGCTTTGATTTACCGTGGCAGCGTGACGCGTGCAGGCAGCTGCATTATTTCTGGCCCGTTATAATCGCATTCGTCTGCACTTTATTTATCTGGCGCGATGCGTTTGATGGCGGCTGCAATCGAACAAAGAGTTCGATCGTTGTTCAATTGGATGTTCGTAGAGGTTATGACTTCGTCAAGTATAAACTAGGTATATCGATACCCGTTTTCGGGTTTTTTTCCATCGCCGATTAATTGCTCTTTTCAGCGAACATACTATACGATTTTCATTCAATCTGTGATTAGATTTTGACTAGTTGATAATGGAAAAACGGTTGCGGGAGATAGCAGTATTTTTTATGTGGTGAATAGAGGTATTTTCAATGGTGCTCGTTTTTAAATGAAAAATTAATTCCAGTAATTTACTAAGCTCCTATGCAGAGCAAATAGTTTACAAGTAAATTAGGGTGGCACAGTTAAATGACTCGCCCTGTATAGTACTTTGCACAATCGATCGTGGGAGGAACCGCTAGTATATGTATGTGTGCATAGGATTCGTCGGATACCAGTAACCGGCTCGACTTGCAATTCGGAAACGGAGAATCGTCGTTAACAAGCAAACCACTTGAGCCGAAGATTCAAGTTTTAATTGTTACTTGCACGTGACAGATACGAGCATCTTGTTCGTCGTAGTGACAAGGAGTGCCAGCAGTCAGTACTCGAAGAACATACAAGTGTTTTTCACTACGCCCTTCGTCGGAGCCAGCCCCCTTCCCCGACACAATTTACAACCCTGCCTCTTCAGGGTTGCTCGACGCTCGAGTCGATCCGTGACATTCAGTTCCTGCTCCGTTTCACATTCCGTGTTCCTTATTCATTTACCTGCGAAACGCGTCAAGTAATTTACTCTTGGTCAAACTTTTGTCCTGCTTCCCGTGCAGAGAAGATTGAACGTCACCAAATGCTAATAATGGAATTCAATGGATTCCAAAGTAGAACGAAAGTCTTCTCTGTCTCGTACAGGAATGTTTAAAATCTCTCTGTTCCAGTTTAACTTCGTGGAAGTTAAATCGAGCAACGGAATTCAGACAAAAGCATGCGAAACAATTACCTGAATGTAAAGAAAATAGTTTCATTGTAGTTCATTATACCAAATGTCAATATTCACAGTGAAATTTTTTTTTAATACGAAACAGAGATATGGTATAATTTATCCTCCGCACGAAAGTACTCCCACCACCCAGAGATCGTTGTATCAGACGCATGATTATAAAATCGATTGTATCATCGACGAAACGAAAGATCCTCCTCGTCGAATTATCCAGTACTCCAAGAAAAAAGACACCGTCGACTCCATTCGAGCGTATTTCCTTTTTCCAGTCGAATCTCGGTCAGGCTCCGTGCCATCCGTAATTTTTACAGGCCAGCGCAAGGAAGAAGCGACCCGAAAGCCTCGTAAATAGAATTCATCGTAAGACATGAAAAAAATACGTGAGATACACGCGAGCTGGTTGTCCAGATAAAAGAAGCGGACACTTATCGAACGTTCCCGTCCAGTGGTTTCATAGAACCTTCTTCGGAACAGTTCGCAACGTTCAAGGAACCGCTGTATCGACGAAGATCAACGCTGGACCCGTCGCCAGTTTACTCATGCGTATCAAGTGAAACGAACACGCCGGCCAGAGTATAGCATCAATGGGAGTGGATCCCGGTTCCAAACGATTGCCATTGGAAAGACGTCAGACTCGCGCAGATCCATGGACCGCACAGAATCGCGAGAAAATAGACGCAAGAATTGGAAACGAGTGGCAGACGCGACTGTTGTTGGCCTCTAGGCCCAGTTGCAGCTTGATCTACAGTAGCAAGGTGCACGAAAAAGTTTGTGGAAGACGGAACGATACCGCTCTCTCGATTAATTCGCTGAACAGTTCCACAGAAGTGTTCCACAGTCCACCCTGAACGAATCTTTTCTACTTTTCTAAGTAAACGGAGACCAACTGGAACTGAACTGCGTTATCATCTGGCTGCATTACCTGTGAAGTCTCTACGACTACCATTGACGCTTCGTTGGATCTTGGTATCCTTTTGGCCGCCGCGGTCGAATTTGACTGGTTGAACGTTTTCACCTCTATCGCGTGAATGTTTCCAGCATATCGTGAACGTGAAATATTTCGACGTAATTACGAGCTCGAGAATCCGAAATTATAGAGACGTCGATGACTGTGTTCTCCAACAATCGTTCCCGACAATCGTGCCTTCGATTTTTGCAACACACTATATGGGATTTTCAACCTACTGCGGGGTGAGAGAATGGTGTGAAGATTTATGCGAATCCCCGTTTCATTTATCAACGTTCGACAGAGCCGGAACAGTGACGCGTTTTCCGGTCGTAGTAAGTATCGAACGGGGTACTTTGATCCTAATCGTGACGAATCTGGCGCGTCTACGTTCCCAGTGAAAAATGTGGAAAACAGACGGAGGAACCAACGCTCACGATTTCCAATCTGGACAAATTCGTGGAACGAGAGTGTTCGTTCTACTTGGCGTGAGCGGGTACGGGTCGAATCGATGGATGGTGGGTACGACTTCAACCGGTGCCCTGAAATGGTGGTGAAGTAGGATTACTTCGATACTTCGGGAATCCAAAGAAGAATGGGAGTAAGGCGACGAAGAATTTGCGGTAGATAGGATCCATTAGCGGCGAGGGGAATCTTGATGCAAGGACGGCCGTCACGAGCTGAAAATTGGATTCGCACTGCTCCTCCGGGCTGTTGTTTGTCTTGACGAGAGATTCCGTTGCTGAGGAAGAAACTAAGTGGGGCAACAACGTCGAATAAACGAGTTGGAGCGATGAATAGATGAGAATGCATTTGTTCTAAAAATTGCATTGAAAAAACGGAACCATGCAGAATCAAACGAAAATCTCGAATTCCTAGTAAAATGAAGAACAGAATTACAATAAAATATAAATAAATTTTCTAGGTATAACAATGGGAACAAAATAGCTAGAAAGTAAACAATACCTGCCTAGCTATCATCCGAAAGATATACCAAACCAAAAAGTTTCTACCGCTTAAGACTCAATTAAATAGAGGGGAAAAAAAATCCGAATTTACCTTAAACCAAATAAGAATTACAAAACAGGGTAAAACCACGATCGAGGTGTCGCCTACTTGCGGCGAAGAAAAAGCAAAATCAAAGGACAGGAAAAAAAGGAAGGACACAGCGTTCACAGAGATTTCAGTGCTATGCATCGCGTTGAGTCCTGGAGCCTCGATGACCTTGACTCAGCGAGCATGAAGCACCCATCGAGGTCACCGGGACTCGAGATTGCTATGGCACTGTTCGGCATGGTGTGGCTGCTGCGTGTCCGCTCGGAAATGCGTCGTTGCTCAAAATGCCGGCACGAGGAGATCCTCGCGACTCAGCAACAGCAACAGCAACAACAACAACAGCAGCTGCAGCAGCAACAGCAGCACCACCATCTCCATCATCATCCCCATCACCAGCAACGCTCGTTGTCGCAAACCACCAGTCTGTTGCAGACCTCCGACGATGCAGTCAGCTCATCGGCGAACACTCTGTTCACTTTGGACACGCCTGGTGCTGCCGGTTCCGCCGGAAGTTACTGCGAGGTGCACGGCTTCGTGCAGGCGAAAGAAGGTAGTATTCCGTTCGTCCTTCGATGTCTGCTTCGAATCGTATACTATATCCAGCTTCTCTTGATTTTCCCTTTTGTGCAGATATTGCTTCAAGTTTTTGCGACGTTTCGTTGTTTATTTTCTTTTTTTTCTTCTTCCTTTAGTTCTCGCGATTCGCCATGGAAACACTTGGAATTTTATGCATATTTTCTTACGTACGGGAGGACAGAAGTCGAATGAAACGAACGAGCTTTATTTCATTTCTGTCGGGCATAGCTTTCCAATTTTTACAAAATGTATACATGTATATATCTTTCGCGATAAAAGGCGACAGCTATAAAATACGTTCGTGTATGGGCTAAGAATTTTTCCTATTTCCGATTGCCATGGAACGTTTGCGTTACTTCTACGAATGTCGGTTTCCAAGATAATTTGCCGCAATTAGTCGCAGTGTAATAATTGGTACGGCGAACAGATCACTTACGTTACTTCTCGAAATACATACTTTGCCCTAATCTCGGCCCGTAGTTCGCTGGAACGATTATGATTTCCCGTGGAGCACTGTAAGAAGTTCTCCACTACTGCAGCAATATGCCAGGGTCATATTGTTAAAGAATCGAAGAATGTTAGTTAGCCGGATACTAGGAGGAACTTTTGAATTTACGGGTCGTAGCGCAGCTGGTCCTCTATGTGTGTGTGCGACGACTAACCAAAATCAAAGTAGGTCGTTTACATGGATGGCGCCCCGAACAAAGAAAGACAGAACTTTTATTTGCCTATAAAAAAGGTCGCTCGCAGGGTGGCGCGCTTGTACGGAAACGCGGCTACGCGACGGTTCAATTTCGTTGGAAATTGGAGTTCAAAACTCAATTATTAATAACGTTACGCAAAATTCTTTCCGGACTCTTTTCTACCCCTCTCTTCTTCCCTTTGCGTGCGCTTAAAATGTCACAGACTGCGTCATTAAAATACTAGAGTGGCGTAAAACAAATAATACATCAGTATTAATTCATACAATACGAACATTTATCTCAACAATAAGTTGGTGATATAGAAGAAACTTACAATTAGAGTGCAGTAATTAATTTAAGACATAATAGAGGTAAAAACGCACAATTTGAATGTTCTGTAATTAGTTTAGTTTAGTTGAAGATTTGTGAAAACGACAATGCTATAAAAATTCTACAAAAATCTAATTAATTTCTTGAGCACGTACATAATATCCAGTACATACTTCTTCCATGGTGATTTAATTTTTTCCATCAAACAAAGGGCCAAAGTGGCTGCTCGATAGTTACCACCATTAACAACTCATGCTGTTTCTAATATACATATAAAGACGCACGAATCACGCCGACTTTCAAGCATTGTTGATGCTCTATAAAAGCGCGACTCGACAAAGCGTTTCCCAATGAATCGTCCTTTATCGGCATTCCTCATCTGTTGGACACGGCGGAATCACAACGCCATGAGTTGTCGAGTTTGTTGTCGCCTTTGTTGAGTATCCCTATTGTTTCTGCGGCAACAGGAGAGCATCTGTACCATAGGTAACCATCCTCTTGCCTCCGTTTCCGGCGTCGACGTCTGAATAGAGCCCTGTCATCGACGCAAATTCGTGTAGAAGATCCACCGACTGAAGTTTGAGAACTGCGACTCACCCATTACGGAAAGATGCATAATTCACGGTAAACGCGCGACAAATATCATTTAGCAGAAGTTAATTTGCACTACATCTCGAAGTAATTAGCGCGCTACCTATACGATCATACATAACTGCGGGGATTATTTGGAACTAAATCTATTTCATGCGACGGCACTAATGAATGTCTAACAGTACGGCATACTTCCACCGGAACGTAAAACTCGACGATTTTTAATAAACTACCCACGAAAAATAAAAGCCTATTATCCATCCCTGAATATGTAATTTCATCCTCAATGGCGAGTAAAAGGAAGCAACGAGAAGCCGAGAAGCCGTTCTACACGAACCGCCTTTTTTTTTTCACGACGAACCCTTTTATCCGACATCCACCGTGTATCTATGTATGGTCCACCTACTTGCTCGACCTAGTTATGAAATAGTTTCCTCGCGGCGAGGCGAGTGGCGACTCGGCGGTATCGCGCTTTAAAGCTGAAAGCATGTTCGTGTCGTGCAGGAACGTTGCTAGTCGTATTGTCTCGAGTTTATTATCTGTCTGTGAGAGCCGACTTCTCTCGCGAGGCTGTGGGCAAGAGACGAATAAAACTGAGAGAAGGGAAGGAACTGGGGAAGTTCCGTGATTTAGGATATTTACGTTGCGCTTGGAAAACGAATTGTTTACTCGTGCTGGCTTGGTGTCCCCGAAGATGGAAGTGTCGTTAATTGCGGTTTGAATAGGAACACGTTGGAAGGGATTATGTAGGTTGACAGTGGTTTTCACTGTAGCGAAGGGAGGTTTCGTGTTTAACCGATATCTGGGTTAATATACGAGTTCTTTTCGGCAAAATGTTTTGCCTGCGAGCAAACCTATGCATCGACGGAGGGGGGCGGTGAAGCAGCTCGAAACTTTTGTCGCTGGCGTGAAACAACAAGCAAACAGACTGCCAGCCTTCGCTAATCTTGGAAAACGTCGATTCGAGTGTTCTGGTGAACGCGTGAATAGAAACTTTCGTCTGCACCTGGTTTCGTTCCACCTTTGAAACGCTATTATCGTGGAATACTGTTGAAAGGATTGACAAATTCAATTTCGATGTATCTTTATTTCAGACACGCGATGTTGTTAACTGATGAAACGCCTGGGGTTTCGATCCATTTTAATTAACGTGTTAAAATAAGCGCTAAAATAAAGCCTCCGCCACGTTTCCACCAGGGCGTTCGCGTAAAATTACATTACGAGCCGGTATATCCACCTGTATACGGTGTATTAACACGCGAAAATGATTAGATAACGAGTCCCTGATGAAAGCATGTGTAAATATTTGAAAAACAATTTTCCAGTTGCTAACAAATTCTATGTTACACATCAGTTTTTTTTTCTTTCTTGGAAAAGCGAGATATTTTGTACGATAACGAATGCAATAGTGACATATAGGTATGTTTCTTCTTTTTTTATTATTTACTATAATATGTCGTAAGATTCGGTAACGAGCTGGCATACAGTATTTAACGAATGAAAACGAGGCCCATAGGTGGAAATCTCGTTATCCTGATTCCCGCGCGAAAGGAAACGAAGAAAATAGAAAACGATGAGTAGCAGACGCCAAAAGCGGACCAGATGTTAATTTACACCGGCTACGAAAGAAACCACTTCGTTCGTTGGGGAGATGTAGGAAAAAAAGGAAGCAGTGGAAAAGAGGGGAAAAAAATGTTCCATCCGCGCATTAACGCGAATATCTCTCATCGTACCGCGTAAGATATATTTGCAACGATTTGAACCGACCCTCGTAAAGTGCATCTCTTTTTTAATCATCCTGTTACCATTATCAGAGTCAGAGCGTGCATTCGCCTCTCCGTTGATTTAGTGGATTTCTTTGAAAACACTGAAAGCATCGAGACGACTCGGTATCCAGTGTGTTGCGGCAGCTTGAATTCGCGTGACTCGTTGAAACAGAATCAAATTTCCAAAGATCATCACATCCGTGATTTCGTGAAACTTTCAACATTATTTCCATTGTTTCCAGGCACAAGCCAGAACTATAATTATTCAAGTTATTCATTGTCGAACCTTTATATCGATACCTATCGCACAGTAATCACCTGTCGAGAACACTTTAAACTTCTGACCAACCAACTATCGCTGAAGTAATACGATGGACTGTGATGGACACGTCTGTATGATAACTACAAGAAACAGAAGCAAGCCGTCACGAGCACAGAAGCTCTTCATCAGAAGTATTAAATTGCTTAAAGCTTAAATCGCAAACAGCAACTGGCGTCTCGGCCAAATAATGTTATCCTCCCACCTCATTAAACAAACTCCAAAGAGAGAACCCGTTACACGCGCCGAGAAATATTATTCCAAAAAAGCAACGCACTCGGTGTAAAGTCGCTTTATTACGAAATTTTCTATAGCATGCTTTAGCGTGCTTGCATTTATCCCTTCATGTCCCTCCCTTCATCTACCATTCGTCCCTCATGCTCGTCTTGCTTTATCGCCACGTATTCAGCGCGCATTTTTCTCGACGACCAGTATTTGGCGAGCAATATAAATTAAGCCAGAAACAGGGAGAAATTTAGCGGTTGAGAAACCCTCGGAGAGGGAAGGAGCAAAACACTACGTTAAAGTCCTACAACGCAACTCCACTAATTGCTGGTGCTTACACCGTTGGACTGGTATATCAAATTAATCACGTACCGCGCGAAAAAATATTGACTATTTCCAACGTTATTTCGTCCAACTCACTTTCGGCAACTCACGAGTAAGAGATTATTATTGACTACCGAGATGGAAATTGGTGAACATTCGTGAAACCAAATTTCGAGATTGAAGTTGCAAAAGCAAGAAACGTTGAGCAAAATCGAGTTGAACAAAAATAATAATAATGGTGGTCGTATTTCTGCTCGCCTGTATTCTCAGTGGTCGCAATTTTTAGAATCGATCCTTCAGGCTTTCCTCGTATGTTTTCCAAACATCATACAGCCGTACATAATCGCCCGGGTGTATTGTTCTTTGTTCACCGTCGAACGAGAGCTACCGAGGGAACGTCTTCAAGGATTACAGTGTCGTGCTGTAACACGGAGGCAACGAGCAGTTTATTTCCGTCGCTTTGTCATCCATTCGAAGGAACCTCCGCAGTTTCTTCCGCGAACCCCTTACCGCGTTTCTTATTTATTTTTGCCGTGAGAACGGTCTCGACGGTACAAGGAAGGGGCAGAAGGATTCAGCGGATCGTTTACAGTAGCAATTAAATTAAAAGATCTTATTACGTCGATCGTCGTACACAGAACAGTTATTCTCACAGTGTTTAAATACCCTTGTTTTTTTACTGCCAATCAACGATTCAAGGAAAACTCGATCACCACGGCACCGCTGAATAATGCATCCGGCGTACGAGATACGCGTTAAAGTTTCATAAGTCGCGTCTCGATTATTCATATTTTCATTCCAACGACGCATGCCTCGCCCCTCAGCCACCGTTGAAATCGTCCCCAGCAATGAGAGGGTAGCTTCGGGTTGGTAATGATCCACGGGCAGGAGATGTAAAATCTGTGGCAGTCAGGCGGGGAACAGAATCGTTAATTCATGTCCATTTCGACAGACTGCGTTCCCTTTCTTCGTTCGACAATGGTCGCATTATGAGAAATGCAAGGATCCCACCGTGTCGGCACGGTCAGGAAATGCATTATTGCGTTTAAGAGAATGCCAGAAACGCATCTGGCTTGTGGCCACCCGTAGATGCGATCCTAACAGGAACATTAGTGAGATTACTCGACTTCGTTTCTTCCCATTCTACACGAGCCAAAGCGCAGTTGCATTCGCGAATATCTCTCTCTTTCTCTCGATCACTCTATCCATACATCTCTGCCTGACTGCCTATCTATCTATCTCTTTCTATACCTTCTTGCCCCCTCCTTCCGACCATTTTGCTCTTTATCTGCCTCTACCGGTGCTGCTGATTGCGATTTGCAATGCAACGGGCGCGCCTCTCTCTCTTCTCATTCCGGTGCATCACTTCGCGATCGATCAGTTTCAGAGCTCGGCCTAATGCGGCTCGTTAGTGTCGCATAGAAACTGCAATTCCGACCGGCTACCGTCTGGTCCGTGTATCATAGCGACGGCTACAATGCGCGAATTGGATTTTGACAGTGACAGTTATAATTAATAGCCAGTTACAAGTGTAGCGTGCACGTAAACCACATTAACAAACATACGTACGCACTGATATCAAGACGCGTGATCGCCGCTACGGAAATTTAGCGTGCGATATCTTCCCGAGGAAACTGTCCGCTAATAGAACGAACAACGCGAACGATGGATACGAAAAATGAAATGAAACAAACGGTTCTATATTATATTGCAAATCGAAGATGTCATGCTTATTTTAAAGTGAGACCAGTGAAACTGCAACGTGCTTACATTCATTGGCACGAAAATATTATATATAAAGTCTTATGAATCAGTCGGGCAATTCGCAGGAAAAAGCTCCTTTTAACATTCATCACGCAACCCAATACATTGCACATTTGCAAAGGATCCACGGGTTCGACATACTTTAACACAGAACGACAAAACAATTTTGCCGTTTCTCCAATCAATCCTCTTTCATTTCAGTCGTCCCTAACTTTACGTGTCAATGCAGAATCACGAGGTTCCGCGATTGCATTCCCCCGAAACGAGATTTCCGCTTCAAAGGGGCTTGCCGATCGGAAGCAAGAGCCTCGAGTCGATAGAGGGGTGGCACAGGTAGTTTTATTTGCCGGTGTACTCCAGCCGGTGACACAATGCGCGCGGGCAATCGCGAGGCGCTAAGCGGAACGATCTTCTAGGAGGGGAAGGGTATCCAGCAGAATCGGGTTCCGTTTACAATGGTTTTCCACATGTCGCACGAACCGTGTGTACCTTGAAAAGTGGACAGGAGGCGACAATTGCATTGTCACCTTGGCTATCATCTACCTTGGTTATATTGCTACCACGTAGAGTAATGCATATTCACGATCGAACAGCCAATGCCCCCTGATATTTGGCTCCTTCCAACGAATTACGTTCTGGATGTCCTCCAAGTGCCAGTAACTTCGAGGAAGTATTGCTGACTATATACGTCCGCATACAGTCGCCTCAGAAAGTGAGTTACCGATTGGCATTTTTCTGCAGATGAAAACGATATAATGTACATTTTTCTAACTTATTGTTTGATGTACTTGCGCTGTAAAGTATGCATTGAAACATATAAAGATACATTACAATAATAATATATATAATAATTATTATTATACGTTGAAACTGGTGTTAAGAGCGTTAACTTACTTTCCCTGTCGACTGTACACGCGTTTTTTCCCGAAGGATGCTTGCCAGTTTGAATTCGTCATTTATAATATGCGTCTGACAATGAGCAACGGCGTGAATGGAAAATTGCGCGTTCCGGAACCTTTTCCTCGGGTAAAGATTAATTAAAATATCGTGCTTGTCGGAGAGTTCGGCTTGTCTGGGTTATGACTGTAATTCGAGCAGGTGAAAGGTACTCGGAGTTTCTCGCAAAATTAACTCTGATCGCTTTACAACGGGGCAAAAGGGCTGGCAAGTAGCTGGCGTATTTTTATTGACATCCCGTTGCGACGACATCAATTGTTCCACAATTTTTGGCGTATCACGATCCGAACTGCAATTATCCTGTTTTGTTTCCCGCGTTATCTATCGATGAAACGCAGCCGGGGATGTGAGATAATTGGGAAGCTTGAAGTTATCGCAAGTTGTAAGTAACTGACGGTGGATTAATCATTCGATGCACCTCATCGAAGTTAAGAAAACTTCCAAGGTTTATTAAAAACTAATTGAATCTATCCATCACCGAGCAAGGGAAGTTTTATTAAAAACTTCGAACCTGACGCGTTGCGTAGACTGTTTGGACTATGTAGTTTGTAACGAGTAATACGAAGTTACGCTTGGAATATTTGTTCTTGAACAGCGGAAGCGATTGTCACGATGTCAGTTCATACTCGTAGCGATTCTGAAAATAAGTATACGAAGAGTTTGATAAACGACCGTTCTAACGGGCTTCAGATATTATCTGAGCATTGCCATTCATCTTATCCAGCGAGGCTTATCAGTTACAGAATGTGATAACATTCGCAGGAGCATTGGAATCACGGACAGGGACGATGAGTTATACATATTTCCTTTGCAAATATTAGAAACAGAAAAGACTGCGATATTTGAAGTGAAAATTGTCTACAGATTCATTGTCGACGCAACTTTAAAACTAACGTATTATGACTGTTATTAACATTTGTATACAATTACGATTTAACAAAGTAACAAGAAATATTTCAACTTTCCCCGACGTTATTAGAAAAACAATCGGCCGATCCTTGCCCCGAGTTCATTTTCAATTAAAACGGGTTAAATAACTTTAATAATGAAAGATTATCTCGAAAAAGGAAGGCCGGACGCACAAACGGGGGCTCGCAGAAATGAGGAATGGCAGAAATGTGGCCGGTCTTTGTTCTTAACACTATGGCGGCGCGGAGTAAACGGGCCGCACAAAGCACCAGGGATTAAAAATGAATTAGTAACGTGTTATCGCTCTTCGTACAGCCGTGGAGGAATTGTATGCGCTCTTCACCCTCGCTGTCCCGTTTTCTCCCCCGAGAAAAATGTCAACGGGGCGACTGTAGTCCGCCTTCAGTCGGGGAGGTAGCGAAGCGGTGACAGACAAACATTAACGTCCACTAGCCAAGCGAAATTATTCCCGGGCTGAAGATTAAAGGTATCCCGTCGAAATCGCGCGCCCGTGGAAAACTTGATTAAACGCGAACACTTTATGCGAGTATCCCATTTTCCGCCGTGTCGTTGAAGACAATGAGTGATTTAGCACCTGAAATATTGCACTCTTTTCGTTTTACTTATTCGTTTGTACTTCTGACGCTGATAGTCCAGGAAAATAGTACCTATTAAACATTTGAATAACAATACAGTAGTACGTTCGATTGTCTGTCTATCGTCTTCGACTACACAGTAGAGGAAACAGAAAACCGTGGAGCTGTTTTCGAATTTAACGAAGTACACAGTTCCGCTTGCCAGTTATCTATTACTCTCCGGCGATTTCGTCGATATCCGAGTGAAACAACAGTAGAATCACCCCAGTCGAGAATTAGAAACGGCGATATCGCATGTCGCGGATGTAAACTGCTCTCCGATCGTCGGCCTTACCATTATTATAATATAACCTTACCGCGATATTGATCCACAAATCGGTAACCACTCATCCCCGCTTTGTGACTCGTCGATGCACAAAATGGAATGGGGAAACTCGGTTTCACTGTGAATCGTTCATCGGAATAAGCAGAGAGATCAACGGTGCAGACAGCGCGGAAGTATTCCGGGATAACTTTGGAGATTAAACTGACGCGTCGGATGCGGGGATATGTAACAACATTATTAACAGAGACGCATAAATTTACGGCTATTATATTCGCTGGTTGTGAGACAATTTCTGTGAAACTGTTAATGGAATAGCAATAAACGGCGCCGCCTTTACTGCAGATTTTTACGCGTCCAGAGAGAGCGAGAGAGAGGGGGAGTTGCCACGTTAACGAAACGTTCGAGTTCCGGTAATTAAATAACCGGACTTGTAAAACGTGTTCGCAGAATCGGCAGAGTGAATTCTAGTACAATGTGTGTTGCTGCTTTTCCGTGCTGTCGTCCATCCAGACCGCATAATCCGATAAACGTGAGCGGAATCGACGTTACGGCAATCGCAGCTTGCCTAGCCGCTTGACAAACACGCTTTGTCGCGAGTTTTACGACCATTTTTGACAGCGTTACCGGGATTAATCGACTAATAGCTGTACTTGAACATCGCTTAGTGTATGAGCGACGGTATGCGTGAAAATGGATCTCATAAATAGTTAAATGGAACATTAAAAATTGATCGACGCCTCGAATTTCGGAACAAGTGACAATTCGTAACAATTTCGTAACTATTTATTTTCAAACAGAGAGACGATTACTTGCCGAATTATTGGAAACAATTGCTATCAACGAATAGGGTTTTAAATATTGCTCAATAGTTAATAATTAGTATTTCTGTTATTTTTCGTTTTCTATGTAGATATTTATAGGGCATTATATTTTCGGTTCTCGAGAATCCAGCGAATGCGATCGAACGAAAAATCAAATTGCGCTGTGAGATACATGGCTGAATTTTTTATTTGGTTTTACGGGCAAAATGTCTATCACGAGCAGCGAAGGATCGAGTCATTGAACGCTTTCCAGTTTATCTTCTTTTCTCTGCCACGGAAAGAAGAACAAATTCGATCACCTCCGTTCAATTCTGTTATTTACCCGCTCGGTGAACGTCGTTTTCGATCAGTTTCACTCCGCTTGCCAGGAAATTAGCTACGTTTCTCTTCGGTACACCAACACCGAAGGGAATCCCATTGTCGACGCTTCTGGCGCTACGATGCTTGCTTATCCGAAGCATCGAATTTAATGCGGAAATTTAGGGGAACTCGAAACGATCGCGCGCGGACCGTCACGAATCAATTATCCTTCGACTCGCGGATAAACACCGTCCATCCACGACGATTTACCGGCAACGGGGAAATAGTAAATGTAATTTTCAGGTACACTTATTTGCCAGGATCGAATTTATTCACACATTCTTCACTTTGATTTGAAACATCATTAATTTAACTTAATTCATCTGACTCGAAATCCGTTTACATTCGAACATCAATGTATCTCGCTATATTTTATAAATTTTGAAACATATTAAACCATTTGGAACAAGCTATACTTAGTTAGCTTAAAAATATAATTTCCACGACAGTCATTTATGTGATTGTCGTCCAGAAATGCTATAGATCATACAAAAAACTGTAGTCCCTCTTACAATAATTTATATAATGAATTATCTAATTATAGTAAAGTATAATCCTGAGGTACTTATAGTATAAAGTACTTCTGCTACTGTTTACGGTCCTCGAATATTGCGGACGAATGTCATACTTCACGATACACCTACATACATAACTAGAATATCACGGTTCTTGCAAATCAATAGTCTTATCAGTTTACCACACCACGCGCCACACAACTATTACCCTCGTATACTATGATTCGGATTAGCATCGATTCGGTGATGGTTTGTCGTGCACGCACAAACGTTTGTACAACTTGTTTCCAGGAGCGTCCTTTGCACGGTGGAAGCTTATCTCCGCGCCAATTCAGCGTATTATCCTCAGCTCTTTGGTATCTGTGTCTATCCCAGGCTCTGTCGTGTTTGTTTCCGTTCCCACAGCACGGGAATACGCTCGATTTCTCGGCTTCCTTCAGTTTCACGCCATGCGCGACGAATAGACAGCTTACAACTAATTACAAATCTAATCAACGATCTAGCTTGTGACTGTGCACGACAAGGAATTCGGATAAGATAATTACGCGCAATGCTGTGTGTGCGTTTGTGTGTGCAAAGGAGCAAGCTGTCACCTACCCCGTTCGAAAACGTTATTACAAAATCACTCTGAAGACAGTTGGCAACAGCAGCCGGCCCTTTATATTTTAATGAACGGGACGTTTCAAAAGTAATGGGGGTAATATTTAAATGTCTGAATATTTTATTAGTGAAACTATGATTTAAAGTTAGATAAATGCTTGTTCGCCTTGCTAATTCCTCGGATTAAATTTAACATCCAAGAAATAATGTTAAATATCGTTACTCGTGTATCGCGATAAAGTAATGGTTTGACTATTCATCGACCTAGACTACTGTGTATTTTTTTACACCGCTTGGAATAATGGGAATTGTGTAATTTCACCGTAGCTGCAACGACACTTTAAGTGCGGCAGGAATATAGGTGACACAATTCCCTGGTAGGTATTCGGAATTAATAGTGTCACATATTCGAGATACAATCGATTTAGGGCGAATGTTTCTGCACCAGCTGTAATTACTCACGGGTACAGGCGAATTAAACTCTCCATGGGATCTAAAGTGGTTCTCGTCATGGTTCTAAAGTTCTTTCGGTTGATAATTGCAAACCGTTTGAAGCTACGGGGAAAATTCTAAGGGAACGCGAACGAGCATTACTGTATCTCTCTCTATCTCTCTCTGTTCTCTGTCTTCTAGCGTTTCCTTCTTGTTCTGCGAAATTCGTCGCGGTTTTGGACTGCTGGAAGCTCTCGCTCGCGTATCGAAAGTTTCTCTAACTTCTACACGTGTCGTGTCTCTCCACCCTCTCTATCGTAATTAGTATGGAATTTGTTCAGGAATCTATAATTTTGCTTCTAGAAATTACGGCGGGTTGGTGAATATCTGCTGCCACAAGCGAGCATTTCTATTGTTCCGTAATGATTCTGTATTTAATCCCTTCGCGAAGATATTCCATTACATGAAACAGGAAGGATAATACAAAGTTTGCATGAATCGTGAAAAGTTTGCTAAGATAAAAGAAGAAGAGCAAGAATAATACAGATTGATAATAAACAGACAAGTGTGAAGCAGCAACAACTACAATCACTTTGACAAACAGAAGCAACCAACTCGAACTAGTACACTGTTTGTTATATCAACTAAATCACTCATTTAATTCTAACACGGCGTACATAACCAAGGAACCAAGGTAACTACGGTAACTCCCAGTACTCGTCTGACTGAGCTCAATTATTAAAGTTTGCCTTATTATTCTTAAGAATTTCATACGTTTTCGTTACGTGTACGTCATCTGTCGGTATACGTGAACGCTTTTGTACCAGCGCTCCTCGTCAGATAGAAGTTCCTGCCAGGGAGTGTAATTTTCACGCAACTCTCAGTGAGTTCGGAATTCGCGGACCTGTGCAAGCTGAGAAACTTACGACGAACTTCGCCTCAAGAATGAGACGCCCGTTCGTTATGGAAACTGAAATCCTCCCCTGGCCCCGGGGGTTGAACGATAATTATGTGACTGGAGTAACGTGGCGAGTGTTACGTGACGATGGTTAACGAACGGCGTACTCTATTACAATTCGATAGGAATCGAGGGTCGATCGAATCAAAGAGTCTTCGAACGACGACACGTAATTCTCACGTGGTCCAAGTAGTCGACGGACGTGGTTCTTGGAACTTGCGAAGAACTCCGTTGCGTCGACTGCTTCGAAAGTTAATTTAAAGAAATAAATATACCCGAAGTTTGCTCGAGGATTAATAAGTTTCTTCGCTGTGAATCGGTACAGCAAACGTCCGAAGCGAATTGATCGCGTTTATATCGACGAACTTGTTAAAACATTTAATTCCGTACCAACGACACGATTTATTCATCGTCTAGAGAAATAATAAGACACTTTTGAAGTTAAAAGAAATACGCGCTACATAATTTTCTATCTAAAAGAAACCGTATCGCCCCCTGAACCAATTAATACGCCTATTTCAAAATCTTAACCAAAGGGCAGACGGAAGCAAGGCGACGCTTATTAAAGACACTAAGCGTTACGATCTGTACAATATTCGCAGTGGATGGTCTCGAACTTATGGTCAGGGGCGTATACGTCGTGATCCAAGATACAAGGGACAATTTACGTTTATTGCCCGATTCGGTGTCCCCGGTGTGGTTTGTAATCGGCGCGTTAGGCGCTTCGGATACCGACGTACCGTAGAACTTTAAACGACGTCGCGTAATTTTCACAGCGAGGCGCAAGCTTGGCGGTGTGCGTGCCGTGAAGACGCCAACGACGTCGACGACGATAAACTGGAGCTCGTTAACACCAGCCGTCGGGCTGTTCATAGCAGATAGGCTGCGTCTGTGTGCGGATGTACATAAGTCGCGGCTCACCCCTTTGCTTTGTCCACGTGGTGGCGGGCATAAAACGAAGGCGTTTAAAAATGCTGGAAGGAAATCAAGATAACGTTAGACGACACTGCTGGGGCGGTAGCTGCAGCCTTTTCACGCCGGATCTCTATACTTTGGGGCAAATTGAAAATTATTTGGATGTGTAAACACTTGAACGGTATCTATTGGTCCAGTACGTACGGAGACGGGGCAACTCCTTCCGCTCTTTGTTGCTCTTTCACTCAGCTCAGTTGGGAATTGTAGGGCGTACATACATAGAAAGGGGAAACAATGGACAAAGGGGTCCAACGAGTGTAGAATACGGTTACAATAGTGCTCCATTTTTCTTTTACGCCGGTTGAGTGGTACCGTTGAGAAGGAGAAGCAGAGTGGTTGCCCTGTTCCGGTTGAACCCGCGAGAGAAATTCTGTTTAGATATGGAGAACGTTTGAGTATGGTGGCTGCATGCGTGCGATTGTTTGTCGCGTAGAACTGTAACGGGCCCAGTCGAAAGTCTGGTGAACCGGTGCTTCGGTCAGAGGAAAGTTTCGCGTTAAATGAACGGGAGAACGCTTGAACAGTGGCAGGTCAATTTTCGGACTGGAAATGAAATTGAATTTATCGGGTCGCCATTATTTCACTAATTACCATTGGTTTAAATTTAATTGGATATTGCGTCACACTAAACCAACGAACGAAATATACTTCGAAACCATACGACCCTTTCTGAAATGAATTTCCGCATGATGTTCATTTTGGTGCATAAGGTCGGGCGTTAAGGGAAAGTGGGAAGCAAAATAGCGGAAGAAATAAAGCCCCGCGGAGTACAGAGAAATTGTGGAAAATTAGCAGAAACCCTCGAACAACGATATTTTCGTTCGCGTGTGTAAGCTGCAAACTACAACTGCAACTTTTTTCATCGTATGTACTTTGCGGTTAACAACTGCTGTTGGGGAAAAGGGAGGATGCGTGTGGAATAAATCGTCAGGGAAAAAATGCGCCGCGAAAAGCCTGCTCCTGCTGAGAAAATTGCCGAAAAATTCAGCATCTCGTTTTACGTTTTCCTCTTTTCGTTTTTGCTCTCGGTCTACTTTTTCACCTTTACGTTATGCTCGCGTGCCGCCATTGTACATATCCGATTTTTCGTTTTTCTTCCGCCCTCGCAGGTAGTTCAGCAATTTTTTCGCGCGATAGAGATATCGATACAGTGCGAAAGTTGGATCGAGTTGTTTTTAAACAAAAGGGGAGGAAGAATGAAGGAAAATGAGAATAATTTCGCATGGAACGATTTATTGATAGCTCGTGCCGAAATACAAATTTAATAGCCACTAGTCGATGGATTTGGTAAACGAGTTGTCGGAAATTCACGAAAGGACCCATTGGCAAGAAAATATCAATATTACGTTCCTGGACACGTGTACATGCAGTGGACACATGCATGTCGGACACGTTTCCATCAACTGGCCCGTTGAATATTCAATATTAACTGCATGCGTTCGGTACGATTATGTAGCTCGGTGCTGTTGAAACACTTAATTATGTGAGTGCAAATATTTAAATACCTGACGTACCGGCTACTCGCTTACACAGTAAATTCTGCGTATTGCCTTTCATTGCCCGCGTCATCCGTGCCCATACTAGAAATGGCATACGCTGGTAGAATGCGAAATCATTTGAAAACACGAGGAAAAGAATTGCACAATAATTTTGTATGTATGTATATCGAATATATTTCATAACTTCCGCGTTGCTCAATAATCACTCTCTAAATTAATGTGTTGCAATGTTTGCTACCATGCGCGCTAGGTGATTCGTATCAAAAGCATCAAACTTTTGTTGCAAGTACTTCTTTCGATCAATTGTGAATACCCTCAATTTCTTTTTAATATTTCTTCCCGCAAAATTCTATTGAGAGGACACGGTGGAGTCGCGTATGCGGCTTGGCACGGAGGCTGTGCCAATGTGCCGTACTGGCATGGAAAAGAATTCTGCGCGCGTTTTACATACCGCCCTCAATACCTGGCGGCGGGACCCGTTTGAAAGGAGAAAACGGGCACGGGGGATTGAAATAAGTTTTCGATATTTCTTGCATTCCACGTGAAAAATGTCCCGGTAATACTTAGACGCTCCTGGCCGGTATTCGAAGTTAAATGGAAAAAACGACACGGCCAGATCGGATTGATGTATGTTTGTATGCTGACGGAATCCGGAAGCTATTCGAAGAATATATAACGCAATAACGCTAACGCACTCGACGTGAAATGAAAATGTGGGTTACGTCGGTCTTTGAGGAATCGATCGAACCGCACACATACACATACGCACAGCAGAACGAGAAATAAAACATTTTACGCCACGCGTACGACGTACTCTTTCGTTTGCCGGATGAATGAGTTGAATAGCAAAAAGTCTCCGGTATAAAGCCTGCATGTTCTGTTAAATAATTTATAAGAAACTCATTTCATGGTCCGTTCTATGTATGTAATTCATACCGGTTCCAACAGTGACACGCAAGCAAATCAATGAAGCCTCATTATTTTCTGCGACAGGAGTTCGTGATTCCAGTGAGATACGTGCTCGTTCCATAGAGAAATCTTTCAGTTTTGAACGATAAAGATTTCCTCGAGGATCTAAAGGAAATACGAGTAACGTGAATGGAAGAACGAAATACATACTATTCACACGAGATCACGTACAATGGCATCTTACGCTTACCCCTGTTGAAAAACAAAAAGAAACAACCCTCGAGGACTACTTCGAAGCATGGTTTTTACAGTTATACTCTGTAGCCAGTTGAGAAGAGTATTCTCGAGAGGGCGAGAAGGAAGATTTCTGTTGGTTTCATAAATACTGCCCGCGACGTACTTCCACGAACGGGGATTGAAGAGCGCGGGGACGATGCCATTAAATGTGAATTAAAAGGAAAAATTAGAGGACTGGCAGCGGCTGGTGTGCGCGCCGACAAAAAGTTAGAACGTTAATTAAAGTCGTAGAATTTTTCGCGACGGATAACAAGCGGTTCCTTTGACGTTTAACACGCGGCAACGTGTGGCCGCCGAGTTTAGTCAGAATTTTTTCGCCCGTTAAGGAAATCTTGGCAAACTGCCTTCTTCCAACTACATCGTATTATATTTTTCAGAAATTATTCCCGGAAATTTTCCTTTGACGTTTCAAGTAATATCCCGGCTGTCCCGCGTTAATTACACGGGCACGCAATAACGATCAACGTTATTTCAGGGAAGTGTCCCGAACATTTCGTTTTCATTAAATTCCGAAGCACGTGCGTAAGGGTGAAATATACAGATGCTAATATTATTCAAGATCTTTCCCGTGGAACCGAAGCATGCTCAAAGGATTAATAAATCGGCACTAGGCAAGTACTTTGAAGTATCGCCCTCAGGAGTGTCGCTTATTAGTTGGCCTCTCGTGAGTAATTTCCAGCGTTAATTCCGGAGTTATGTCATTACGTTATGTACCAATATTACCGCATATAATACCGAACTAACCGTAATTAAGTTTAACCACTAACGGCGCACGGTTAATACGACCTAAACAAACAGACCATCTGTGGAATGATTTTAATCTAACGATAGGGTTAATGAAACTAAAGTGCAGTTTCCTATTTGTCCCGTGTTACCATCGAGATGCACAAACTTTACCGTCGTTTACAATGTGCGACATCAATAACGATACTCAAGTACATTTCCTTGAAAATTAGTAAAATTATTGTACACTGTACTTTTCTGTTTTCCCTTGCACATTTCTTGCACATATTTCTATAAACATATATATTCGCTGCAGTATATTCGCTTTGACAAATTAACGTACTAAATTAAATGGTCAGTTGGTCCGTATCCTGTGTATCTACACCACACCCCAGAGCCTGCAGTGGTTAAATGTTATACTAAGGAAATACGATCGTGCATCCACTAACCACAAAGGACCCGCATCAGACTCGTTGACATCAGTATTATATTCTCAGTGTCGTACTTCGACGACGTGCAACCCCTACCAAGATTCACCGTGGGCATAGAGAAAAGCTCTGGGTACAATGCTGAAAATTATACGACCCCGTTATGACGCGGCCATCGCGTTATATTCCACTCACATATAAATTCACTGTGGACTACAGAAGAATAATGTAGCAAAGTTTGAGCCTTTGAAATTTAACGCTGCACCGCGGCTGCTTAAATGACTCGATAAATTTTGTTACATATCGTGGCCGTATTTGAATATACTTCCATGCAATAAATTGAAAGCAGTCGGAAAATGATCGACAAGTGGCTTTATTTGAAACTCTACGTTGACTTGATTAACTTCCAAATGAATAATAATTTTTACTTATACTCATGGCCTCAGCACCACATCGAGTATTATTGTTCGATAATAAAAATGTATATCGTACAACCAAACGCCATTTTTGGTCGGAAGAACCGTTGCCATCGCGGCTACAGTATACGACAGCGTTGCAGTAAACGTCGATGGGAATCGTTCAGGGGGCGTATTAATTTGACTTGCCGTTTTCCGGACTGTTGCAGATATCCAGGAGTTTTACGAGCTGACGTTGCTCGACGAGTCGAAATCGGTGCAGCAGAAAACGGTGGAGACGATCCGCATCGCCGACAAATGGGAAGCCAGCGACGGGCCAATTACGCCGACCTTCGCTCAAAACGACGTGAGTTCAGTTACGAAATATATTTTCGCGTCCCAATATTTCATGGCGGTGGGAGCTTTGTCATTTTCCCGTGGAATATTGGCTTCGCGTCGAAACAGAACGGGCGTAACGGCGCGGCGCGTTTATTCGTGCACGCGTTCGTATCCGCGGCAGACATTCAACCGTTCCTTGGAATCTCGTTTCGGTGTTAACTATCGTGGTGGAATCTTTATTAGAATTCCATAAAGCCTGGGCTCTTTTCATTTGCCGAACAGCCATGCGACCCGCGGACCGAGATACATCTTCTAGCTGGGCCGAGAATCCGATTCGCTCTCGTTCGTTGCTGGCATCGAGTATCTTGGTTTCGAGCGCTGACCTTAAACAAATTAAGGAAACCACTTTCGTCGAATCGTTCAATTAAAGCACATCGGATATTTACAATTCTTGCGCAGTCGCGGGCGTTCGATAAGAGTTTCGCGTGTCATTAGCGAGATGTTGTTCGATAACGTTTATCATACCATCCTATACCATTTTCTCTCGTCCTGCTCTACACGTACGGTGGCCTTATAGTTCCATCGAAGTCGGATAGGTCAATTAATTAGTGAATAGTGGAACGAAAATGCCGGCGCAGGAAATGAAATTCTCGGGACATTTTAACACCGCCCTGCCGTGTGCTAATCACGTGGCTGTCTGTAGATAGAAGAGGAGAGGAAAGCACGAACGGGGGCAGGTGCGGTGCAATTAGCGCCCGTAATTATAATCCAAGAGTCGATTGGCTAGTGGGACAGGCTGGTATCATGCTAGACCGATCAATCGCTGAGCTCCCGATTTTAATTGCTAATTGCTCTCATCCCACGGTCCCCCGTCGTGCGGCGTGTCGTCGTGGCCGATCGACGACGTGACGCGGATCGACGCTGCGATGCACATCGCAACGATTGCAAATCGCGTGGCTCACGCGTGTTCCCCGTATGCAGTTACAATGCCAACCACGTATCCCTCGTCCCAGTCATTTCTGGATCCACTCGACGTCGGACGACTTCCTGGGGTTTATGGGTCATTAACGTTCAAGGGGGTATTTGTGTTTTGAACTGTGAATAAATTTTTTCCATTTTCTCCGAGTACATATTCGAAAATATCTGTGTCAAAGGTACTCGTAAAAATAACGGAGTTACTGATATTAAATGTATCACATGCATAAAGTTTTATGTAAACGACAGAGATACTTTAACGTGTTTTTCTCGAAACCATGTTTTCATGGCTGGCATGATGTCTGAAAATTTAGTTGCCCGACTGACTTGAGATTGTTCGGCAGATCTGGCGGTATGGCAGGCACTAAAATCTTTATGCAATCTTAATTTTATCAAATTTTATATCGTGCCGGATGTAAACAAAATGCCTAAAGAATCAACTTGAACTTTAAAGTATCGCGACTTTTTTAAACAATGATTTTATTATAGTTAAAATATTAGTAACCATTAGTGCAAATGACTGATACAAATTAGTGCTGTGATTAACAAAAACAATTTCCAAAGAAGGTCTAAAAAATGATCTCAAAAAACAAGTATGCCCCCTTAATTAGACGGAATATGTAAATTAACCTTTAGGTTCACAGCGTTTCCATAACTAAGCTGGTGGATCTATTGCTTTCCTTGCTTTCTAATATTAACTTGATTTCGAGCGAGACCGAAAATTTATTCAACGCTATTTATTTCACGGGACGGGGGTCTCATTTTATGAATACGAGTGCCGCCGTTACTGAAATTCTTGCCCCAAACAGACTCGTACATAAGCGTGGAACAAACCAGCGAACGGGTCGTGATGGCTCTCACCTGTGCGTACAAGGGACGTTAAGCGTTCTCCGGAGAACAGAATGGTTTTCACCGCTTGCCCACAGCATCTATTATGAAGAATTTCTGTCTGTGGGCGTATATATCTCGTACACGTGCAATTCGTGCGCCGTCTCCCCGGATGACAGGTACGGTTATTCCACGCATTTGTGCTTGATTATGCTACCCGTGTAGTAGCGATCTGGACACGCCGTTATGCGCAGCATGGTGTGAATTTTAATATATCACGATATATTATATGAGGGGCTAAAAGACTGAACCAGTGGAGTGGTAAACAAATTTTATGGAGAGCGAAAGTAACTTTGTATGCAAATATATTATATGTACAGATACATACATAAGGATTAAAGAGGAACCTTCTATATTTTAATGAGCAAAGTTGGATAGCAATAATAAAAAAAAGGGATGAAAACAAATAGTAAAAAGCAGAAACGTTGAAACTTCGTTGGGATACAATTAGGAAAGTATTTCTTCGTTTCTTACTTTAATGAACTTTTCATTATTAATGAGCGAATGTCAATAATGTAAAAATTCAGAATACACTGAAAAAAGTCCGGTTCATTCAAATCTTTTATTCTACAAGAAATATTTGTGGCGTCGTTGGCTATTCTGTCGTAAATGTTGAAGTGTGTTGTATACATGCTTGTTGGATACTACAGGTAGTAGGTTGAAGTGGATATTGTCATGTCATACAAGGTTTGATTGAACTGGCCGTAGTTCCAACGCATTCTACGTGCTCCAGGTTGAAGGGGGTTTCGACCAGACATCGGTCTCTTTGACGTCGTACTCGAAATGGGAACCCCCGAGTATTCATAAGTAATTTGCTACCAAGTGTATGTACATATGCACATTGCCGAGTTTCTCATTTAAAATTCCTGATCTAGATTCCTGAAACAAAACGAAAAAATGAATGAACAGATCGATGTATGTTAAGTACCAGGGAATAGAATTCTTGTCACTTCTTTTTCCCAAACGGTAAAATATAAACAATATTGATGACACGATTTCAAAAAATCCTCCCTTCAAAGAAACAAAATGTTCTTTAGGTAAAAATCACGATTACGGCAGACTCTTTATGTAATACATTCTAATTGATAATTTATCAGGTGGGAATAAAATTCAGCTGAAAATTGTCCACACGTAACTGCAAATAAATATATCATTACAAAACACCTTTCGTATAATTACAGTCTCGTGAGTAAATCACTCCGGTGATCCGGCAGCAGTCAGGTACATAAAAAAGGCGCTACATAATATTAGCACCATCTTTCTGTATTCCACTAAAGGTTAATTAAGAGATATAAGGGTTAATTAATTGGCGATTAAACGTTTGATCGTCCTGACGGCGTTGTAAAGTGAGCCACGAGCGAACGCTTCCTTATATTATCGCTTTATAAATGTCCAATGAAAAAATAACGGGCGCTGGAAGCATGTTAAACTCCAACAAGTTGTTTTAACGATAAAATCGCGTATTTACAGTCGGACCCGGCGTTCTCAAACAATAGATACGCGATACCAGTTGACAAGTTTCGATGGCACATGAAACGATTGCTCGTTCTGCTTCGCAACGGCGATTGTTTCCGCCAAAGATCACGATCTCTGGCACTATCGAAATTTCTGAACACATTCCAGACCGTGTACGTTCAGGTGAGAGTACTCTGCGTGTTTTACGAGCGGGAATTCCGCTCAAAGAGTGCCAACCGCCATAACCATCGTCCGTACAGCAGTATCTACTTCACACGAGTAATATTCGATTGATTGTTGCCGCGAATGGTATTGCTTTCTGTATTTCCTCCAAAAACTTGATGGCGTCTACACGGGCGTGCAATAAAGGACTGTTTTATTTTCCGTATTTATACGGAGCGAGTTATATATTTTACCACAATTAACGTCACAGTTTAAACTTGGCTGGGGCACATCTATAAGCAAGTGCTTCAATTAATTGATTGCGTGCACCGGCTACCTATGCGGTTTCGTAATTGACGAACGACATCATTGTCTGTCATTATCAACGCCACGCGCGTGCTTTTGCTTTCTGTTAATGGAACGAACTCTATAATTAGTACGTTTTAGAAACGTTAGAAAATTAGCACCCCAAACCGCGAGTCGTTAATGAAAGCACGTCTGAGGCATCGCAGCAGCTATCATTCGTTCACGTTTACACCTGGCCAACGTCGATCTGACTCAATTAAAAGAAGGGGAAATCGATAATAAAATGTAGCTATCTGCCAAGAACGATGCGTTCGAGTAGGAGTGACTGCTCACCCTCCAGCGGTTCGATTGTCGAAATTTACGATATTGCGGGAGGATTCGCGTAAAACCAACTTTGAACCATTCTGTCACGACGCAGAGAAAGAAGGGCAGGGGAGCAGAGAAAAATATTGTGTTGTCCCAAAAGTTTCTTTCGCTGTTTGACTGCTCGGTTTTATTGGGCAACGTTTAGTCAAACACACTGACTGACCCGTTTTTCGTTGATGTTGGGGCACCCAGTTGTTTTCTAACTTTCCTATAATGTGCAATTAAAACTATCGTCTCAAAGCCGTTCTGCGCGTATCGAAAGATGGAAAAGCAGGGAAAGCATTTGGATCTGATTTGGATTATTCTAGCCCTACCCTTGCTCTTTGAATCTTGCCTTTCTGATCATTACTTATTTACTTCTTTAAAAAGTTCTACTCGTTATAAAAAACTCAACTCTTCAAATGAGATAAAAATCCTGTTGATCAATATTTTGCAACAAAATAAAACAAATATTAAAACATGATATCACGATGATTCCAGAGGGATTAAGGAGAACGGTGAAAAATGTGTAGTAAGAAGACGAAAGAAACATTTGGGACAACCTAATACATATATGTACACAGTATAGAAACAGAGAAAGAGCAAACGAAAGAGGCAGCCCACTGTGCAGTCAGTAGAAACAGCGTCGGGAAATTACGGCCAAGCTGTATACGCGCGATATTTCCCTTGTTTGTTTTCCATTACTTCGCGAGAGGTGGCTTATCCACTACAACCGTGGAATATGCGCGTCAATGATAAGGTTGCCGCCGCCCCATCCTCCCCCGCAGATAATCGAAAATTTCGTGTTCGAGCCGGCAAACTCTTTGGCGCACACCGTGGTCAAACTCATACGGCGCACATCGGCCGTACCAGTAACTCGAACCCCAGCCGATTTCCCGTGGGACCGTGTGGGATCGATAAAGGTTCCTTTATTTCTACTTAACTCGCCTCGCCACGCGTCGAAAGAATCGGGTGCCCGCCGAGTGGCCGATGAGCACTCGGATGGGATGAGATTAAAACGACGTCGTTTCTCCGGAGGACCAACCGGTTGATGATCGAAAGTGTTCAGCGTGAACAAACAGAACCGCGACGAGTGGAATTTATTCGACGGTTTTGTCATTGTTCCGTCGGTCGATCGATCTCACCTCCTCTCCAGAACAAATTGGGATTCCGGCCGATTGAAATGCAGGCTACGGAATCGCGATATGTGCGTTCACAGAAGAACGAATGGATCGCGGTTGATGTTTGTTTGGAAGGAATTTATTCAAAGGGCTTCGGGAAGCGTGCGTCTTGAGCCGAGTTAGAAATTAAATTGCTTTTCGACGGAGGTATAATAGAGATCCGGTTGAATGTTTGAAACGTGCTGAATCGAGAAATTGAAGTTCCGTAGCGATTTCTGGCGAATATGTCATCGTCGTTTTTATAACGACAGTTCGATAGAGGAATTGTTTGCCTTTGTAGCTGTTTACCACGGTTCTATGGTTTCCGTGTCGAAAGAATAGGAGGCCAAAAATTCCTGTCCACGGAGTATTATAAAACCGAGGAATTATACTCACGAATTCGCGGCGGTGCACTTAAAGAGGTGTAAATCACAAGAATGACCTTTCCGATCTGTAAAATATCACATCCCTGCCGTCTTGCAGACGACGCCATGGGTGGGCACGTAGCGGAAAATTTATGTCCTGTTTTCAATTCCCGCCTAACACCACCCCTGTACAGCTACTTTTGGTCACCGTTACTCATTTTTTCATAAATTCTTGGAACTTAACGCCGTTGGGAGAATACGGTAGAATTTTTTCCCTCTCTGTCTAGTAATCGCCTTAGCATCGTAGATCACACGTGTCATCGGCAGAATGCGTTTTTATTCATCAAACTTTTGTGAGATATGAAAAGCAACAAAAAACGATTCATAGCTCAGAAGATAACTTAGCCCGTTACTCTGTCCTCAACAATTAATTATTATTTTAAGCAAGTATTTCGCAGAAAAATGTTGTATTTCATTTTCCGTATACGTAACAAAATATTGCGATTAAATTGATTTATTTGAAAAGAAAACAACATTGGACAATATTCGGTGACGAAAACCGATATGTCGATATGCATTTATTATTACGACAAATTTGATGCTCTGGCCTCTTGCACCAATTCAAATAGAATATTTTAAGGAGGGTAAGTCAAACCCGTGTAACGATCCTTGAATAATTGCCCGGCACTTTCCGGGCCAAAAGTTACGCGATATTCTTGCATGGATTTAAAGCTTTTGCATAATCGCATATGGTTAACCAGACGTGGAGTTGCCGTAAGCCGGCACCGAAGCTGCAATATATTGCCGTTTTCACCGGGACAAATGGAATTTATAGTAGTACTCGGCTAAAACCCATTTCACTTGGATACCGCGTTCGTTTCCGATAAAAGGAGGAAACTCCAAACGAGAGCAGTTTCCCCTCTCCAACCCCCAACCCCTTACAACGCATTCGTTGCGGTTAGGACTTAATGCATCGTATGCAGTTGATGGATTCATTTACGAATTTCACGGAGGGACCTTTTTCCACGAAAAGACCTGTTTTTTCGCTCGAAGAGGGAAAAGAAGGGATCCCGTGTATTTTTCTACCGCGAAAAAGGGTTACACGCTTCACTCAGTTCGATAGGATTACTTATTTCTCCTAATCGTAAGTGAGATTCGTGGTCTCCTATTTAATTGTGTAATGGCAAATGTTAGTTTTAGTGCTTCCTCATTTTTTCCCCGGTATAATTGTGCAGTTGCTGCCCCTTCATTTATCGATGAATAAATTTAATCCCCGACGGATATTTCGGAAAAAAATAGAAATTTGACAGCTGCTGTTTTGCCAGATCGTCGAGAAACAGTAAATTATTTTGGCGACGATGAAACCCGCCAGCCGTTAATTACTTCTTATTGCCAACGTTTCGCGACTGCAAGGGCGACCGGTATACAAGTTGAAGAAACTTTTCCCATTAGTTTACTGCTCGAGGAATCACACTTTGGTGCACTTCTACTGAAGGGGAGCTACATTAATCTTCGACTTATTATAAGCACAGACAAACGACCGTACGCACGCGTGACGATTCACAATTCGACCCACCGCGCCGCGGATATCACGAACAATTGGAAACGATGCAACAGGTAGGGTCAATATCGACCGAATTCACAACATTGGAAAGTTCCACCTTTGTTGGAGACCTGATTCTTTGGCGTCCGTGACACGGTAATTCGCCCTAGACAATCGATTGCATCGAGCCGCGGCAATTTTGGTTTCGAATAGATCGCTTGGGAAAAACAGTGAGTCGTGCTCGATCAATGTGTACCCGGTGTTAGTTTCGAACTGTTGGAAATAAACTGTACATTCTCACACTGTAGGAACTATCGGCGAGCAGGCGATACTGTCGTCTGCTGCGCACACTTCTTTTGTTCGTTGCGTGCGCTTCGCTTTCCGATCTGTTAGTCGAGCATAGCCTGTCAATGCTGAATGTATAATTGTTCTTCAATAAAACTATTGTGTTCTTTACTAGGTTTAACCATTTTCCTTAACACGAACTGTGATTGAAAAGCTCCAATTTCCAGAGAGAACTCCGAAGTGTCGACAGGTCAAAATAAATTACTAATATTTTTCTCATTAACACTGGTACCCTTTGACTTGTTCCAAAGGCTCCTTTAACTCTCGCATACAAGTGCATATATAAACATTGCGTCATAACACGCACGGGCAACACGCCAAAATTCTTGTTTACCAACGTCGCTTCGCCTGAAAGCGAGTATGTCAATCGGCCGCTAATATCGGCTATAGCATGTACAGGTGTACTTACATGGCCGTACTTGATCTCGAGTAAATGCTCTATCCTGTCACTTATGCTGTCAAATTGGATCGCGCGACATCGTAAGCCCTTGTACTACCTAGATAAACCTGAATACCTCTCACCCTACCTCTTAGCCATGATAAAGTGCGATCCATTTGACTTGGAGCTTATCAGACGTCCCCGTCCTAACTTCACTGTATTCTTCCCCCTTTTTCATCCAGAAAACTTTGCCGGCAGGTGGATCGTTTGAGTAATTTCACGCGAGAACACGTGGACGTTAGCCAGGAAATGTTCCGCCTCTTTGTAGCGATACTGTCGACACTCTGGAAGAAGCGATTCTACGACCATTCGATTTTTCAACGGACGTTAACGTCCCTTTATATTCATCAAGGGATAAACGTGCCACGATATTTCCTCGACCAAAGCTTGCTGTGTAATATTCATTCCGGAAGAAAAAGATGATACGCACTATCAATATTTGTGACCACCCCACAAAATGTTACGTATCCCCAAAGGTACGCTATACGAGATCGTTCCACTGAAATAATGTGAGACCTTTTCTACTTATCGCAGCCTAGGATATCCAACCGAAATTCCCCCGATCATAAGCTCTTGTAAAACATTTTATTGCTTGGGGCGATATCCCGTTTATTCGTGGACATAACAAAACCTTGACATTTTTATTTGAGCAGGATTTTACATCGGATAGGACGGTTCGTTATACAAGTAAATGTATGAAATTGTTCGGCTTAATGAAGGGATGCATGTCATGGACAGTATACAAGGAATTCTTTTCACTTTACCCGCACAGAAATAACCCTTGAAGTATTTTTCACTGTCCGTTCTAAGAACCTCACAGTGTACGCTTTATTTTCTCGGATTGTGCTTGCAAATGGAACCGAACGTCAAGAATAAACGTGATAACTCGGTGGTCGTAAATTAGGGGAATTTCTCCGCATTAAAACTTCCCGTGGCACTGGTTGGTCATATTATTTTTTCTTTCTTTCCATCTTGCTTGATGTTGCTTCCTAGAGGACGTTCGTGGCACCGTTGCCTCTTTCTCGAGAAGGCTAATCGCGCGTAACATTGCTTCTGTATATCACCATCCCCCATCCCCGATACCTTTTCTACACCCATTCTTTTTCCGGTTCCTTTCTTCTTTGCGTAGCGCATTACGTCGACGAACAATGCTACATTGATTTTCTCATTTTTTTCCTTTCGTTTCTCTCCATTACACCTTCTGCTAACCCCCCCCCCCCCCCCCCTTAATGATACGGCTCACCTGTTAATATCGCACGAATGGTTTCTCCTGTATCCTCGTCTCTGCTAATACGTATCTCCTGGATTTATATTATTTCAATTCGATCGCCTTGATTTTGTACATAGCTTCGTATTAGGAGTGCAAGAATTCTACAGCGTAGTAGGAAGAACGGTAAAGTATCGCATGGCTGTAACGTCGTGGCGTATCCATTTTATAAGACGCCGTTTTTTTGAGATGCTGTTTCGTTGGAGCTCTCTTTGATCCACGTTGCAATTTCCACCGAGTTAGTGTAGTTTTATTTTGCACGCGTATATTTTTCTCAGCCGCCCAATGGAAACCGACGCATTCGTTTAACCTTCACCCTTAAATTTTCCACTCCCCACAATAGTGTCTGAAGTTTGTGGAGGCGAAACGAGTTAGGACAGCTCGTTACACCCCACCGAAAATATATATACGACACTCGAAACGCCTTCCGGCGTAACTTCGGAGCCATTCTCTGCGTAAGATCGCCATTTCGCGTCAGCTAGCATACCCTCTTTGGCTTAACTCGGCCGTATCGTTCGCGTAACAAACGATACAAAATTGCATCGATCATATTGAACAGAACCTTTTAAATATTATAAAAATCCCATCGTGCAGCGCAGACCTACCTTCCGATAAATCGGATTAAGCTGAGCTTCGTTCGTAATATCATTATCATCCCCAACGAATCGAGCCGTTAATAACGTCAACAAGGAGATCTAATCTCGACGCTTCTTAATCCGCTGTTTCCACAGCTTCGTCTTTTCTCGCCACTCTGCTTCTTTTCACGGTAATCTCTTTTCATGGTTTTCATATTGTGTCCCTGCTGATGGAATTACGAAGCTTGCTACGTTAAACTTCTTTCAGAAGAATTTCCTGAAGAATTAATCGTCCTTTGTAGCAATGCACAATGCTGTTTCCTCTTTCTCGCGAACAAAATATCAACATTAACAATAATTTGTCTGTCTTTTTCCCCTTCGATTTTTGCCCACATAATTTCCCCAATTTCGTATCCTTCTCCCCGTGGTCACCTCTCGTCGCTAACATTCCGCAACGTTCTTCTACGTAGTCAACTCCCCGGGAAATCCTTCTTGAGCTGATCCAGACAAGATACCGCACGGAGCACGGCCAACAAGAACCAGACACGCCCCATAGTCCCAGACTTCCGGCGTTACAAGCAAAGTGTCGGGGTTCGGCAATTTGTCTGGGGGTGATTAATTAGTGCTCGTATTTGCTCGGTATTTCAAGGGTCGGCGGGGCAGGCCGGTCGCGGCTGAAATTTACGCGAGGAGAAACGAATGAATACTTTAGAGCCGCGTTAATATTGCAACACCTCGTGTACCTTAATTTTCCTATGCGGGTAATTTGCATATCAATCGATGCTCTACCTGTTGTCTGCATACTCAAATATATTCAACGTTTTGGCCTCAGTGTTACTGATTAAACGTCTGGGTTGCATCGCGCAACATTATTGATTTAACATGGACAAATTTCTTCACCCCTGATTTAAAGAATTTCGCTCTTGCGAGTACATCTTTCTATCCTTCACGATTACAAATATTTTTACCAGACCTGCGCAACGAAACGCTCCTTGAAATTCTGTCTACGCGTTCCGTAACGAGCAAAGGGGCGGGAGTATACTATTAACTCGCGGAAACAAGCTGCTGCGAGAAGTTCCGCAGACCAGCATTGTAAAGTGAGATTTGTCGAGCCATTTTAGAAACCGACACGCCGCATAAAGTTCTTTTTCAGCGCGCAAAACATTCTTCTTTTAACGCGTCGTTATCTCCTTTCATCAAGTGAATATTCGAAGTAAAATATCGAGGAAGCAGGGGACGAATATTAAACGTGGCATGAATCTGCCGGCTGCCTAGAGAGTTCAATTCGATGGGATATTCGTGTGACCAACGAAAGACCCGACTTCAATTTGAAACCTAGCAATGCGATCGACCTTCGATGGCTATAAGAAATCGAGAGGGTCGGGTTGCAACGGGAAGGAATGGGAATAAGGGATGCACGTCTCGACCGGGACATACAATTGGGCTAGCCAGTAAAGCTATCAGGATCTTCAACTCGGACGTAGGAACGTTCATTCTAAGGTCGACGGATTTGCATCTTAGTGCCACGAGAACCTAGGAAAATCCTATGGAAATGAAAATGATCAAGAAAGGATATATCTATATGATATACATATGTATATTATAGGATTTAGGGCGAACATAAAACTGATGGTTCTCAGATTTATCACTATTTCACCTTTGTTATAATGCAGCACGTTACAGTGCAGCACAGAGAATTTACAGAAAGATTATGCAAAAGTGGCCACATTACTTTTATTTGACAAGCAAAATTTCACGTCTCAATCACATTCTAATATGTAATTGCTCCTGATCACCCTGCCTTTAGCAACCACTGCAACCAGAGCCAATAAAATCTAAATAAGCGTCCCGTTCGAAATAAATATAAATAAATATGGGTATGCTTAAAATCGGTTCCCTGGTAGCGATAGTTGAATACGAAGATTACGAAGGCATCGAGAAGTTTCATTACACGGTGACAGGCAGCGTGCAATTTGTTCGTTGCCGCGAACGAGGATGCATTTGGACGGTATCCATGTGTACACAGTTTCCCGTGGCTTGCGTAATTCCCAAGCAAGGCGTTCCGTCTTACACACCGGTTCGAGGTAGTCCTGCTTCAGACGGAACTTACGTCACCTATACGTGAGAGGACGGCGGTTTCATCCGACTTGATGGATGTGGCGTGCATCGTGAGGTCGCGGCTGGTTCCTACCTAGAGGCAGCCGCCTCGTGGCTGACAGAGAATGGAAACGCCTGAGGAATCGGCCAACTGAAAATTCACGGAGCGGATTCCGAACCTGGCACTACGTCGAATCGTGTCGATATTAAACCTTCCTATTTGACTAACGTCACGCCCAATCCGATTAATCCTGCCAGCTTCGTTGAAAAGTTGGCAGAACCTTGCTTAGATATTGCTCGTGTTGAGGTGATACGGTAATCTCTTGATGGAATCTCTCAGACATGTAGTTTCCTTATGGTGCCAGTAAAGATGCTTGCATTCCCCCTTAATTTGTTTGTGAGCTCGATGGGAATTACAAATGGGAAAAGGCTACTGTCAAGTCTGTTGTTAATTTTACATTGTGCATATTTTAGAACATTTTACGTTTCAAGGAATTTTGTAATACAAATACTGGGGTTCGAAGCGTTCTTTGTATAACCATATGTCTATAAATACAAAAGAAGGGAGGCTTTGTGCTGAAATGTAGCATTGGAATCTTTTATTTCGCGATAGACAGTGCATTGCGAAATACCACATTCTAAATCTATTTGTTCGAGGAGGGCATGCTAGCCGTATAAAAACCAGCTACGTAATTCTATTATCGCCCAATTAATTTGGAACTGGAGAAAATCGAAGATCAACATTATTGCTGAATTGTAGGGCTGACAATAATTCGTGTTCTCTTATCGGCAGCAATGACGATCAGCCAATCAAAATTAAACGACGAATTGGTAGGAGGGCAAGAGGAGTACAGCGGTGAGACCGTAATTATTATTATACGGTTCTCTCGGCTATGTTATCACCATACGATCGCCTATGTACTCAACGTCGATGAATAGGCGGATAGAATTTTGGAGTTTGGCCATTGCTTCCATTCCGCTTGTGTGCCAATATTGACGGGGCAGGCAATGTGATTGCATCGGGCCTACTGCTTCGTTCACGAGACTCTATTTTCAGGGAGCATTCACTCCTAGAACGTATAATTGCAAAGCGTATAACAATTTGCGTTTAATTGCTAGCCATTAATTATTTACTAGCTATTTATTGCACAATATTTGCCAGCTATTAATTGTTACACAATATTCTTGCACCCAGTATGCATATCAATTTTGTAGAAATGTCCGTTCTATTTTTGTGTTACGTATAAGTAATTGATATTCGGTTGCCTCGGAAACGTTCGAATGAAGGTTTTCAGCCTTTATTGAGTTCAGTAATGAAATTGCTGAGCAAAGTCGGTTCCTGCGAGTTCGTTAAATTTTTGCTAGGTTGCAAGCTATTGTCGTTAAATTCTCCGATCCTTTCGGTAAATAGAATTCGGAAATTCAATGGTTAGCTCGATTGCGTTTCTGTGTCAATATTGACGCTAAGGGCGATGTGATTGCATTCATCTTGCGGGAATGCTGAGCCATCGGACGAATCTAAATTTCGTGGCGCGGAATATAGAGTGCGTAATTAGCATACATAATACAGCCATTACGATATGTTCTTTCTAAAAAGAAGAATATAATACACAGATATTTAATATCATAAATGATAACGTAACCCATCCGAAAAACCAAGTATTTGTTGCCAAGTATTTCCAAATATTTGATCGTTAACTGCATTCGATCGTGGCGACAAATTCCATTTCGCAATTACACCACGAATAATTGAATGCAATTACGAAGTTGAAAGATACATGTGCAGAATAAAGAGTCCGACGTACGAAACGCATACATAGGAGGATGAGAGATCCAGCAAATTCAAACCACGATTCCATTTCACTTATACGCCCATATTGACACGATTCCATTTACCTTACAACGATCTGGTATCCGTCCCTTTGTTACCGAAACGTCAAACTCTCGAAATAGATTTTCAGTTCACTTAATTTCCGAATTGGAACCGACGCCAGCAACTTTAATATAATTCCTGCGTCGAGATATCTGAAATTCCTCGTTAAAAGTTATCAGTAAAAAAATCCACCATTCTCAATCCAATGCAATCATATCCCAAGTTCATACACCTTTATTCTCCACGATCACGCCCAAACAATCCAACAGTGGCGTCCAGCAATTCCCACAAATAACCCACCGGATCGACTTTCACCCCTCGGCAATTCTGACGAATGCTTCTCAACAGCTTCCTCCGGTAGAACGCCAATAAAACGAGCGAACGAAAGCCGGGCGTGTATCGAGAAGGGTGTAAATTTCAAACACGTTTGTCACCAGGACAGCCTAGACGAAGCGACGTACGACATTGAACATGAGAAACGTCGCAGCTTGAGAAAGAGGCACCGCTCTCTTTATGTCGACTGCAGCTTCTCGCAGGGCAACGACGTAAGGGTCGTAACTTTCTTCGTTGTTCGTTCGTGATACTCCTCGAGGAAACTGAAGCGGACTTGAGCCAGGCTTCGTGCAAAAGAGGACAAAGCGAAGGGCGATGTATAAGCAATAGTCGTCTCATTTCCGGTCGTGTCGTTTGCCAGACTATCATCGCCCTTTAAAGGGTTGTCTTTGGTGTAAACACTTATAGAAGTGTAAACGGAGGGAGGAAAGAAGAGGGATGGAGAACGTTGTCGCATTGCGTACTGTGCACCAGCAACATAGGCAGGGAGGTTTTAGTCGAAGCGATTCAATTACCTTATTCGTCGACCGTTTATAACGTCATCCATAATATTTGCCAGAGTATTTGTAACGTTTCGAGTTGACTAAGCAATAAATGACTTTGCAACGGGGGTGCGAGGGAGAGAAAACGAAGAGTGTACATTTTATGTTATTCAGAGTAGTTTGCTGAGGCCTTCGATTAGTTGTTATTACGATGAGTTCAATCCTTTTATATTTTTAACCCTTATATATTTTATGATACAATTAATATTTTAAGTTTCAAAGCTAGGTCTGTATAACATTTTGACTAAATTATTTTTTACTTTGTGTCGCTTTAGACAAACGTTAATTAACTCGTTGAATTATTCGACCAATGCAAGGACTTAGAATCTTGCCTCAGTGTTACCTCTCAGGTTACCAACTCAATTTCTAAATAATATAAACCGTATCGCGCTAAGTACACACAATCTCGACTCCGGACTTTCCTCATCGAAAGAGAATGCGAGGAAGGAAGTAACATTTATCAGTCGAGCTTGCGCCCCAGCGAAGGCATGTAAAACGGAATAATAAACGTTGTTTTATCGCCGCCGGTTAAACAAAGGTGTTCCGTTTTAATTACTGGAATTAACGTCCCTTCATTTCCATATCGATTCGCGTCTTAAACGAACCGAGACATCGTGCCGTCCAACGGTGAATCCCTATCCCTGGGACGTTTTAATTCGCGTTTAATGTATTCCCTGTCAGACGAGTGTCCGACGAAAATTTTTCCCTCGTCGAGTTCCCGGCAATGCAAATCCCTCGCGAAAACTGTAAATTACAAATTAGAGATCGTCTGATTCTCCATGGAGCAGGTTATCAACACGACGAAAACACAGAAAGATGTAGACTAATCACGCAGAATAAAAGTTTCAACGGGAATCGTTCGTTTTCTACAGATACTACGCACGACAAAGTGTCGAAGAAATTATTTTTACCACTTGGTTGATCCTTTTGCTTTTTCTTGCTTCTTCGATCTTTCATTCCTTCCTGACACACGTGCATCGCAAGCAAGATTCATTAGAATCAGAGAACTCCATTCGTCCCTTGAATGCCTTTGTCCGTTATTTTTCGAGGTCCCTTTTCACGCTGGTTACTTAACTCGTTTTGATCGTCTGCCGTTAGTCGTTGAAAAGGGCAACGTAAACCGATATCCAGGCACCTGCTCGGAAACGGAACGGAGACCATTTTATTTTTCGTTCATCGCACACTGCTGACTACAGTTGAAAAGAGATAGCGGCCGGCTAGCAATTAAAAAACAGCGAAACAAAGTCTGGGAATAACAATTATTTCTTTCGGAGGGTAAGTTCGGCGCCCAACGCCCACAGATTCTATTGTTATCGGACGATTGTTCTCTCGATAATGCAGCCGCCGTGATAATTTACGTAGAACGGCTATTGAAACAATAATTTCGTTTCTTATCGAACGCTAACGAATCATACAAATATAGCGCGATTCCTTCGTCCCGGAAGTACTCAAATTTTCATTTTCCACTCCGTAATACAAATTTTGAATTGTGCCGATAAATATAGGGCCACGTAAAAAGGGTTGCAAAGGGAGTACATATGCCCGTCATTCGTCACGCTGATCACTTTGCCTCCGTCAGAATTTAATGTCCCGCTTTAATCTCCCCTCTTTTGTATGCCATTGAATCGGTGAACTTTCATTTTATAACAATAGCCCGACGTCTGGTTTGAGACAGTCCAGCCAGCGGGCTGCTATTGCTATTGATGTACGACCAGTTATGACCCGACGAGAATTGCATTATTTAACGTTGCGACGCTGCACCCTCCTGCATAAATATGCATCAATTGTCCGCCCGGATGTGCTTGAAAATGGTCAATAAAAAACGATTTATTCCTCGTGGAATCTGTCGTTTCGCCATTGAACCGCCCAATATTATTGAAGTTCGTCGTTTCGAAACGCGAGTGTGTTACACTTATTTTCCCCGGCATCACCCTATCCCAATTATTTACTTTATTAAATCTCTATTATACACTCGGGAAAATTATCGTTTTAACTACCCCCGCTGAAAATACTCGCCCGGAAGTTTAAACAAGACAATGTATAGTAGTATTAGTTACACGACCCTACCCATGTTACACAATGAAACTTCGCCCGAATGTAAACACGCATCTCGATCAAAGTCCATGCACGGGTATTCCACTTCTTGTACGTATTTCGAGCCGCTCCTCTTCGACACGCTATCGTGGATACATCGCTTGTAATTATGAAGGGGATAACGGTTAGTCAGGATAATCGCGACTCCTTTAAAACGTTTCGCTGAACAGTTGCGCGTTTTTCTATCGGTGAACTTTCAATAGGGATCACGGGTCAGCGACGATGGATTCTGAATTTACCCGGTACATTTAAATTTCCCCCGATTCTTCGGCGCCTTTGCTCCACCCGCCCCGCGCCCACCCTCTTGCCACTTCCCCGGATCATCCAACCCCTTCACGGTACGAGAAAAGAAGTGCTGATATCGCAAAGCTGAAACGTAATTTCGTCGTGAGGCAGCGTGACGGAAGTTCCGGTCCCTCGGAGAGGCTTGAATCGGGTCAAAAGTTTTTTCGCATTCAGTGGCGTGAAACGCGGTCTTCGACTTCTGTTCGCCGGGTCGGGCACGGCCGATTATTACCGAGTTGAAGATTCTCCGTTAATTGTTCGCAATTTCGAAGTCCTCGAGCGATGTGCAGCGAAACGTCGCTGTTTGATTCACCTCTCGATGCAGCCGATTTTAAATTTAGACCACGATCCCGCGGCTCAAAAGTTCGCCCGATAGCGGTAGAGCAGAATAGCTCGTGAGAATTTTCAAGTTCTACATCGTTTCGCCGTTATCGTGCTTCGCGAATAAATTAAGAAGTTCGCCCTCATTAACTCGTCTACTCGAGAATTGAATCATGATTCGAAATTTCAATACGAATATCTTGGGACGAGGGGATGCGCCCAGTGACGAGGCACAATTAATTCAGATAACCGGATCGAGGTTGAACGGACGAAATTGTAGGCGGCGATTAATTTTTATTGAATCGGCGATACATTAATTGGGGCTGGTCTGAGCTCCGTGAATTAACTTGAAAACGAAATGGCGCTGTTTCGACTATCGTTATTTTCTGTTCATGATGCATTAACGTGGACGACGTAAACCCCTAGAATTCGATAATTGATCGTTTAACGGCGATAATCTGGCGACTGCGATGTTTCCGCTGGAGCGTTAAAAAATGTGTGCGATTATTCGAGGATTATAGCCCACTATAAATCTAGCATTTATCAAATGAATATGCGAATTTTCCAAATCTCCGGGCTATTGATTTTATCATCGATGCGTTAAGGGAAATATCGAATTGATACGCGAAAATTAATGCAAGTGCTCGCGAGGTATACTTGCTTCTGTTACCTTAATTGGCACTGGCCCGCTTCGAATTGTTTTCAGTTTTTAATGTTCGTTACGGCGCTTTCAATTGCATCCTGGTTTCTGTTCCACGCGCTACCTAGCAGCAGAAAAAAAACTATTGAGCAAGAAACACTGGAACGCTTGCAGATTATTAAACGCATAGCAGCCAAAATTGTTGCAGGTCGAAACAGCAGTAAAGGGACGAGAAATGCATTACTTCCGGTGGTTAAGTGAAATTTTACTCTCCATGTTGAAAATAAATTGACGTATTTACGTTCGCATCGCATACATTAAAACGTAACATAGAATGGGAAACATTCAAATACAACTGCGACATGTCCACGTTTTAACAATCGTTCACGTAATATTTAACAAAATTCACAGATTTATTTCCATTTTTCATGCGAATTATGACGAATATTACATTGACGAAGAGTTTTTATAAAACTGAAAAATATTGCGACTCATTCTTCTTCGCGACTTTTTATTACATTGCGTTAGACAATGGCAGAGTGATTATACTTTTCCTCGAAATTTGCACAAATTCCAACCATCTGAAGCAATCAGGGAAGAATAACATTTTTATATGTAGGTACTGAGCATCTACGATTAACAAAGGCACCTTTTCAATTTTCCGCTTTGAATCGTTCCTTTTCTTAGTAGTATGGATGTCACCGTCTCACACAGATATTTTTTTTTCTTTTAGAATTATCCCTTGCACGAAGCGAATTCAATACGTTGGCTGGTTTTTACAATAGATACAAATGTTTCACAGAACGATGTCCATTTTCTGGTACAAATTGGGCAAATAGAAAAATAGAAATTTTCCCTCGATTTTTCATATTGCCGGAAGTAGAGCTAGTTCTTTGATGCACCGTGAATTTCTATCTCGGCCTTATCAACGCATTCTTGTCCGTCTTTCCATTCATTTCTATAGCACGACATGCTTGAGCACGTAGACCAGAAAAGGGGCAGAAAATCGAGGATCGGGTTGAATACTTTCATAAACTCGGCGTTATAACACATTGTCAGCGTTTTATAAAGTGAATGACGATCTTTCATATTTCATAAAATGTACTCGTTAATAGTTCAAGCATAAACAGCAATCTTTAAAACTATTTTTCGCAAACTTATTCTTAAAGGAACATTAAAAATTGTACAAAAATGTACTAACGCACCATTGAACGTAAATATGCTTATTAAAATTTATGACTGTAATTAATTTTCTACTTTATTACACTTCTATAATCATTTACCTATACATCCTTTGTAAATTATAAATTCGACACACACTTTAAAATATAAAATGCTACAACTCTTTATTTAAATGAGCTTGACAGTATTCATACATTTACCGATCAAATGTTTTGTTCAATATATCCTTCCGCGCTGTTAATACTAAGCTATGAAATATTTCTCGATAATTTACACGCTGCTTAAGTCGTAAATCTGTAGGACCAGAAGGCAGTTATTGATCCATGAATGCCGACTAGATTTAGGTGTACCATAGTGGTAATTAGTTCAGCCGAGCTGTCATTCTGGTGATTTCAGAGGGGCCTACACTCTCAACAGGCTGCTTAAATCTTGCACAATATTCGCTGCGTAGCCGAGTAATTCGTGGGATAACTAAACCTAAGCTGTGTCGGTGCGAAATGTTTACATATCTTCACGCTGAACATCCTTTCGAGTGATCGACACGAACGAACTCGGGTTCTCGAGAGTTTTGCCCGTACTCTGCGGATACTTGGAAGAGATTTGATTAGTTTTAAACTCACGCCCATCCGCCTGTGTCTCATACCTTATCGTCCCATCGAACTGGCACGTCTCACCCACCCTTAGATCGTATAGCCCGAAAAAAACCCCCGCAAAAATCGCGTCGTGTTTTTCAAATTCCTCGCTTCTTTCGATTCGCTAACTCATTGAAACTGCTGAACGACCGAGTTTCGAGAACCTCGTAATCCTCTAAACGAAACACGAAAACATGTTTCCAAGTAACTTCCGCCAGCTCGTAAACTCGCGAGCAATTTGATTCGTAGCGCCACGCCGAATTATCGTGCGTTGCTCGCAGGACAACTTAATAAAAAAATCGATCTCATCGTCAAAAAAGCCATCCCCACATCTCTACATCGAGGCGACCCTGAGCGTTTAATTACGACTTTTCCTATTGAGCTTTTATTTCCATTAACAGAAGAAGTTCATTCATTGCCCTATCGATTGAGCGACGAAAATTTGTTTTAAATAAACTATCCTAACTCCAGCTACCTGCATATAGATGCATACTAATACATATCGTGACAAGCACCAGACGTTTTCAAGAATATACTTCATCCGATTATTGTCTGAGCCTACTCGATCCGATCTATCTCCTCATCTTTTTTCCCCCGTTTTCCTATTTTCTTTTTACCATAAAACATATCTGAAATACCTGTGGCTGAGCCATTTATTCCTGCATGATATATCGAGATTTTACAATCGAGTAGCGCGGCCACACCGGTCATATTTCAGTGTCTTCCCGTACCCGTTGCCGACAGAAATATTTGGGCAGCGCAGCTACCTGCAATGGATGCCAGATATGCGTGGTTTAATCCAACCCGGAGTCGTTTCGATGCTCGTTCATCGATTTCGTTTCTGTGTACGTAGTGCGCGTTGCGTTCCATCAACAACTGCGGCCAGCCGCCGTTGCATCGCTTCCATCATCGCGAAAGTGCCCCGGTCCATCTGCGAATTCAACGGAACTCGAATCAGCATATACGAATATACGACGCGTGTAGCGGGCAGAAGGTGGAATTCCTAACCACGATATCTTCGGTTGAAACGCAGAGAAAGAAAAATTAGAATGAACATATACAAACATTTCATGGAATGAAAAAATTAATGAATAAATAGAGTAATGTGACAGTGTTCTGTAGCAAGTTCCCCTTCGTTCGTTATTCGCAGAATTATGAGGCACTCGGCTTCTATCAGAAACTCGTGGTTTCCAAATTTACACGTTACTTCGGTCTCGACGGCGCAGCATTTCCACGCTCGAGCTTTCATTTAATTTCTGAAAAAGCGCGGCGTATTAATTGCACCGTCATACAATATTCTGGATGCACGTTCTGCAAACACCCGTCTGAAATAGTAGATTACGCGCAATTGGTTGATGAAATGCCCGAGAATACCTTTTCCCAGCTATTAGCAATCGATACGACGAGTAACGAATATGTAATTGAAAATTGTATTGTATAACATACGGATATGCGGTTTCTTTTAATCGATACTACGAAATACCATCCGGCATATATTGTATATATATCTGGCAATCGTGCAATCACTTTCCAAATTAAGATAAACAATAATTGGCACTCATTCAAAACTACTTGTATTGCAAGCTGCATCCGAAGCACTGCTCTAACGAGGCTGGCCCTACCCCTCCATTTTCAATGCTGGTCCAGCTACCGAATTGCTTCTACAAAGTTCTGTAACGTTTATTGCCATCGACAGTGGCTTTTCCGTCGCTGTATAACACTGGCGTTCTGTACATAGTGTGCCACAAGTGCATGCAGACGTGGATCGGCTTATAGCGAGGATAGAATGTTGAACGTCGGGCTTTGAGATCGAACACCGTGTTAGATCAAGGGGATTCGAAGCAGGGTCAGGTCGACTGCGGGGACGAGGTCGAAAGGGAACCTCCGCTAGATGGAAAATGGTTGACCGACATAGATAAAGGGAAAGGAAGATATAGAATGGCGCTCGGAGCCGGACAATGAAAAGTAGTTAAATAGAGAAAACGAAGAGGAAGGAATTCAGAAGGAAGCGGCGCAGCCCGACGGGAGGTGCGGAAAGATGGCAGCAAAACAACGGGAAGAAAGGAACCATTAGAGGGGTAAACAAAAAAAGAGAAACCGGGGGGCAAAGAAATAAATACCAAAGGCGTCTTTAAGCTGCAATGGGGGTTAAATTATGCGAACGCCCATGACTTATATTTCGAGCCAAGAAATCGTAATAATGCTTGCAATATAAGACGGTAATACTTGTATACAGTAATAGAAATTGGAAGTACATTATCATCCCTAAGTGTTTGCGCCCACCCCTAAAATCGGACTAAATCCGTCATCAAGGTGGCGACTTGATGCTCTACCGGGGGACCAGATATATTGCACATGGGGGAATGCTAATAGAAACTGGAGGGCAGCTTCCATTAAGGACCATTTCCCTAAGGACTACCTTTAATTAACTGCGTGTCTATCCCGAACACAACCGCCGTGAATCGTAACAAATTGAGAAACCAAAATATTCTATCCCAAACAATTACACGAAGCACGCACCCAAATATTTATTGTTCTACTTGTAAACATCCCCACACAACCGATGCCAGAAGAAATCTTTAAAAAACAGATATAAAAGTCAGAGACAAAGAAACTAAGGAGTGGCAAGGGTTAATGGTGACAGAGAAAGGTGTGTTCACAATGCACTCTCCGTGACCTGTTCGCTATATCCGGTCACGTGCCGGTGCGTGACTTCCTTTCATCGGCTTACAAAGGAGCGAGTATTGGCCAAGACTACCAGCCGCGCCTGTTCACGCTCGTGAACGTGTTCACCCCCGACGTTATATTGCGCCCGTGGCTCTGGGGGTTGCTGGCCTCAATCTCGAGCCTATATCACTGGCACGGCGTCAACGGCAATCGATGAACCCATAAACCTGTCCCGTTTCGCTGCCACTTCGGAAGAATATATATTGTGATCATTACTCCGGTTATTCGCGTGTCCCCTCGAAACGTGGGAGGCCGTGATACTCGGAATTTGAAATTCGAGCGTTCAGAATCGTTCGTGGAACCGCAGACCGGGTCTTCGTTGCTTCGGACGTAGAGCTGTAGAGGTTTAATGGCTTCCAGTGATTCGATTCGAGATGGATCGTTGAAATGTTTAAGGCGACCGTAGTGGTTGGTGGTTAGGTACAGCCAAACTGTTGAAGATCCTATCGTCTTTTAGTTTCACCAAGAGTCTCGACAGGTATTCGTGGCGATCGAATCGCCGGTACGAAATATGTCTCGCGGGTTTTGACAGAAGAAATTATCAATTTATTCCCTGCTATATATTATAGGGACTTTAACCTTTCTATTGTGAAGAATATTGATGTTGCGGCTCGAGCTTGATTAAAACTTCTTGAAGATTCCTGTAATCCATTGCATAGGGAGAGGATCAATGTCGATTGTAAATCGTAGTTCCGACTCGCGTCGGCAATCAGTGGAGAGATTACGTCGACTCGTAATTTCGCGGAATTGCGGAGGAAGCTTACAATTAGTTGACCGACAATCGTAATTTAGATCGATGCTTCGGCTATTATGGAAATCGACGTTCAGGAAATTCATTACAGTCCCCGTCGAGGATTGTTATCCGGTCCTAATTAACTTTTCCCTCGGATGTCCTATCGACGCGCCCTTCGATTCACGTCAAACGTTGGGCGTCTCGCGAAGATAGCCGCTTGTCCTGCTTTCTATGCTACCGCGATAACAGTGCTCGCCAATCAACGATAATTCCGAACTTATTTAATGATAGTGCACCATCGCGACAGATGTGGGCAGGGGCCATCGGAAATTTGCGACAAGCGAACAAAGTTGTGCTGAGTGAGCGCGGGGCTTAATAAAAGCGTGCATAAATATCCAAAGGCTAATAGCAGCGTAGAACAGCCAGCTGGTGGTTGATAATGAGGTCGTTAGTTTGCGATACAAACTAGAATTATGCGCATCCGTGTGCGTGCGCCTGTACGCGTTGCCATGCCGGGGCAACGTTTCGACGGGACCATACTTTTATGCGCTACTCGGTTTTCTCCCTTAAGTTCTTCGGGTAATAATTTACGGAGGCGATGGAGTGCGTCTCGCTCCACGTTCGCCGCTTGGTCTTATTTTCCATCCTCTTATAGTGTAATTACCGCGGCCACGTTCGTTCGAACAAAAAGCGGATCGAATCGCGGTAATTGCAGCGTCCTCGCAGCGACACGCTGAAAACGCCGTGCTGTACACGTTCGAAGGAAAAAGCCGACACCGCGACGGTCTAACCAAAAGGGAAAAGCCACCCCAATGGAAGAGACGGGAAAAGTTACCGCCGTTTGACCAACGGTGAACGAACTGAAATTGAAAACATTCGGCGGACCCGATGCCACGAATTCTTGCGCGAATAGGACACCCTTTTAGAAGAACGTTTAGAAGAACGTCGAGAGGTCAGTGGACGTGCAGGAGGCGACGTCGATGCTGGAGACCCTTGACCTGTGAAACCTTGTTCCCGTGGGGCTGTATTTCGTTTCATCGAGTTCATGGTAGCGACACGCTCTTTCATCTCGCGATAAAAGTGTTATGTTCTTGGTGGCGTCGAATGACGCCTGAAGCTGTACGGAGAAATTAGTTTCGGGCATGGTGTCCGTGCGGCGTTATAAAGCCGTGCCCATCGGTGCCAGGATTATCGACGTGTCACGGTGCGAAGAGTGCTCCCGTTCGATACGCAACTTGCGCTTTGGAACATGGGTGAGCAGGATGTCTATTAACATTAAAGCCTCGCACGATGACCTATTGGTAGCGAGGCCTCTTTCGCTGGAAATAAAAGGCATTCGGGATTTTCCATTTTAATTATCGAGCGTAGCTTAGTTTCCGGGTAATACGTTTTTTCAGCTTGACACAAATGCAGTGAAATAATCGATGCGCACGAGAGCAACTGTTGGCGTAAACTGTTCTTGACTGACGGCACTAGTGATGAGTTATTTGGGAAGTAATTAATAATGGACACGCTATATGCGGGATGAAAATGTTTCCAAATTTTCTCATCTGCCTTGCGAGTTTCGTGCCCCCTTCCTACGAGCAGAGTTGCTTCCATTTTCAAATTAAACGCCGCTTTAAATATTTTTATAGTGTCGTTTAATTTGTGCTTGGAGAATTGTAAACAGCTTGGGATTCAGTGAGTCGTAAAAAATAGAGAGGCAGCTAAAACAATTAATTAAATATAGTCACAGGATAATCTGTTTTTAAATATACAATAAAAATTTGCTATATTACAAGAATATATCTCTTAAAAGACGTAGTCCTCCTATTGCGCTCGTATCGATAGAGCAACTAGATCTGGGTATTCTCAAGGTAACACAGGAAACGGATATGCGATTTGAGCGATAACGAAACGCCATAGGAGTTCTGAATGCCGACCGTGCGGCGGACAATTCGAGAGTCGGAAAATTATCGGCACAAAGGGTCGATACAATGGAATCTCATTTTCGGACGGCTGAATGCCGCCAGGAAAAATGGAGTATTAGAGATACGTATGGTCTTTTGCAACGCATAAAGGCGCATGAAGGTAGTGGTGGTCGTAAAAGAACTGTATCCAACCTCGAAACCTTTCCAATTCGGTCCCGTCGCTTTGGATCGAAGAATACTGGAGAACCATACCTCCTTATTTTATTCTTACAGTAACGATGGGCCTTCCACAGTGGATTACTCGAAAGTCTCGATGAAAGCAAAATGTCCTAGAAATCCGGTAAGGTGGAACGTGGAATTTATCTCAATCCGAGTATTTTGAAATTTTAGAGTTCGGTAATTGGAAACTATTTGGCAAAATTAAGAAATACTTTAAAAAATGTGAGACTATCTATGGCATATGAAAATTGTTTTTCATACAACAGGAAAAATATTCCACCGGTTTGGTGCTCAGAGAATTGAATTTAATTCCAAATAAGTAATCTAAAATATTTGATAAATGGTATTATATGTATATTAAAGACTTTCCAGTAGTTTAGAAGTATGTAAATGCTTTTGCTATGTCATATATCAAGAGTTTGGTCGGAAACATCATAATTTTCATTACTGAAATTACTATCTATCGATGAATATTATCGGACGCTCTACCGAGGCTTTAGTTATGCATCGGTAGAATAGATCTAGTGTAATTAATTGGTCTCTGGCCGAGCGGCAGTTGCAGAATCAGCAAACTCAATTTGCCAATAGTTGGCCACTCTTTATAATCTCCTTCAAATTTGCAATGATCGTTTCAACAAGCAAACACAATAATACAAAAGGATGCAATACCAACAAAACACATCTACTCATATTTACAAAACACTTTAGAAAAATTCTGAAACATTCCTAGGCACCATTTAAACATTTGTCACATACACATTAGCCCTGTTCTAATAATTTAAGTTATAATTTGATAAAAAAATGCAAAGAGCTATGTTCTGATTCTCTTAATTTTTTCCAACGCCCAAATCGAAGACATTCTTATTCATTTCTTCAAGGAGATACCCGTGATACTTCGTGGCTCCCAGAATCGCACGTGCCGGAACAAGGAATGGAGAAAGGATAGGGAAAGAAGGAATAACCGAAAGGGGGCACAAGGACTGCTATCGGAAAGCGAAATTGCTCCGTGCCACCGCAAATCCACGTATTCGATCATCGTCCTAGAATCGACGAAACGCCTTTTCACGAGCTGCCGTGTTCACGTAGGTGGAGATTTTATTACGGGTCGATCTTCGTTGCGCCGGGAAACGAGTTTCGATAACGATAGGCTTTCGACTGATTGTTATCGAGTGACTTCTTTGAACTGCGTTTACAAAGGTTTGAAAATCGAAAGATGAAAATTATCTGCACATTACACTTGTAATGTGTTAATGCATTCAATAATATATTACTTAATTGTTACTAGTTACTTGTATATCAATCGCACAGTATTCACATTTATAATTTGTATACTTTATTTGCCGATTCTATGTACCTGGAGCGTTTCATTCAAGTTGAGCATGGTATCTGAACCGCCCAAGTCTTGTTTCTAAAATTCCATTTCCACCGGTCAAATATTTCGATATCAAATCAGCAACGTACCTTCCCTCCTTTCGTCCATCCATGTTCGCCATTTACCCTTCACTTCTCCCTTCGAAAGGAGCCACTGCGAGTTACCTGAGTCGATGGAAAATGTAACGGCACATGAGGCCGAACTATCAAGTAATTGGAAGTTCGGTAGTTCATTTATTTCGTCGATATCTCTTAACTATTCAAACGCGTCGATAAAACGCCACTCCCAGGAAATTGCGTTTCGAATTCCCCAACGTAACACTGAACGATCCCTTGGAAGATATCGATAAATAGACCTGTTAATACGTAATCAGGCGTAAGGATAAAAATTACCAAGTTTCGCAGACTTAGAGACGTTCGACGTTGTCGTTTCAGATATTGCCGTTAAAATACGCGATCCTTCCATGTTCCGTTGGATTTCTCTCGAAGAGCAAACATACGAGGGATCGAATGAAGAACCGGGGATTATTGAGAACGCACAACTGCTACGGAACCGTGTAGCTTTGTACCGACGCTTTGTGGTCGCGCCGAACCGACTAGGTGGACGTCAGCTGGCAGTAGTTACGGTCAAACTGTCATCAAACATGGGCAATGCACCAACGGGCATGCATCAGTCGAAAGTTCTAACGCTATCGATATTCGTCCATAAATATGCATGGAATAGATGCAAAAGTAAATTCTCCATACGCCGTTACTATTCGAGATACGGAATAGAATATTCTATGAAATACAATTTCTCAGTCACGGGATATACCTTTTATCTTCGCGAACGGAAATTAAACGATTCTTATTGATTAATCGAGATCTCCTTGATGATTACAAGACAAAGATCCGGAGAACGGTATTGTGCCGCTCGGAAAGAAGGGCACGTGTGATTAAGCAGCCTTACATACGCAAGTAGTCAGAAGAAGACCGATTGCAAAGGTACTTGCACGTCGAGTTCGTTTATTCGAAGATGAGACCGAGTCTCGAGTCTTCGGCAAACGTTCCGCGGTACGCGCGCGCCTCTGTTTGAAATCTCGAGATCGAGGAACTCCGCGAATGCATCGAAATGAAGGCACCGCGGCCGAACAGGAAACTTTTGCAAAGATAAATTTAGAGACGAACTCGCGCTGAAAACAATACGCCACTCTGGTCCGAAACTTCCATCGAGATCCAGATGGTTCTCGAACGGGTTTTCCAGCTTTCACTCGCGGGATAAATTAATCGAAGACTTTACACCTGCTCGGTTAATTGTATCATCGTAGAGAGAGAGTATCATTTTACTGATCGTTAATAATTGGAACATATAAGAACGATTTAAACTTCGGATAAAATATAGAAACAATATTTAACAAAAATAGGGCACGACCTATCGTTTGAAATAATGGACCACCGTGGCGATGGATGCATGGTAAATTAAAACACGTTTCAAATGACCGTTTATTTCCACCAACTTGATATCAAAACTATCGACTATTTTTGCGGCTGAGTTTTTGAAATACAAATTAACGGAATATCAGTACCTCCGTATTTTAATTATCGCAGGAATGAAAACGATATCAAACGACCGCAAAACGAGAAACAACGACCACCATTGTGGAATAAATTGTTCATCCGTAACTTTGATTCGAATTTCTCTTAGCCGCGGGGTACTGAACTGATATTGTAGAAAACAAGGGAAGAGGAATATCAGAATTGATGATTTGTACCTGCTATTTTTTTGTCTTATTTGCAAGTACTGACTGGCAACATTTATTTAACAATAAGATATCTTCCTAATTTCGTCGTTAGAATAGTTGTGTTTATTATTAGTTACTAGTATAGAAATAATCATGACCTCGCAGTATGATATTTCATAAACGTGAAAAATACGTGAAATAGGAGTTCCATCATATTTTCTTTCCGTTTACGCACGTGGATAACTATAATTCGGGGTCGCCTCTCCATGACGAAGCGCGTGCGTCTGGAAAATCAAAATGTGTCAACCACCGGAATCGTGACATCGTTTTTCCCACACGGCGACGACGACGTTGTCGTTGCCGCCGTTCTCTAAACCCAGACAACAGCTTGTCAAACACGTACCCGTGTACTCTTGCCCCAAGGTTTGCCGTTTTTCTCGGTCGCTAGACAGAGTGGAAAGTGGTCGCTCGTTTACATACATGTCTACGATGGATGGGTCGAAGCTCCCTTTATCTCCTTGACAATCCCTTCTTATTGGTTACTGCAACGATACAAAAATCTCATTTTACAATACTTGTTTAAAATAGGGCAGCTAAATATGATCTATTGTAAGAAAAGTGCACAAAATTGTATATCGAGAAAATTATTGTCACTTTTGAAAATATGTCCTTTTAAAAGAGAAATCGGAAGGACACTGATACCATTAGAAACAGAGAAAGCTATTTCTGATCCGTTTGTTCGTAATGCGGGGGCAATGAGATGACGAGGTAGGCATTTCCCTGCACATGCAGTAACAAACGACAGTGGACGATGGCGATAGCGGTAATAGTGCATATTTAATAAAGAGTACAGCGTACCAGTATAAGCCAAATCGAGGAAAAGTGGCGTGGGATGTTAAACACACCTGCGCATCGAAAGTTCGTCATGAATAATTCCGTTTGGCTCGTTTAACGTGGTCGTGGTACGCGCACCGACGGAACTTTCATCAGTTCTCGCTGAACGATAATTGACTTTGCGTTGCACCGGCTCTATTTATTTGCGCGCTTTCCACCCTGTACACTTACTGGCCGAATGATCGAACAAGCGTTAAACGACGGGGCGACGGTGCAACTCGACAGGGACTGGGGAAACAAGAAGCGAAGGCTAGAAGTTTAAATTGCGATCAGGGATCGAGTTAAGTCTTAATAGCTAATCGATCCAGAAATTTAATCTTAGTCTCGTTTGCCCGCTTAGCGATTCCTTGGTGAATCCGCGGCGTGTATCGTTATTGGTTATCGTGAATTCTTCAGTGGAGTGTTATGAACGGAGATGAGGGAAATTTGGAATTCTGTATTGGGAACGAAGGGGTTAATTCGGGAAATCGAGGGGTATTAAATTTGATGACCTTTCAAAGCTGTAATTGATTTAATTTTGTCATCGACGAGTAAGTGGCGGGCACTAGACAAGGGTCGTATATAGTCAGACGACAATGGAAACAGAAGTATAATGAAGCTCTTGGAAATAAATCTGTTTATTCATGCACGATTAATTTAGAACTGGAGGAGCAGCATTGATTATGTTAATTGATACTTGGAACGTATTAAATAGTGCAATTTAAAGATTCATCTGGTATAACTATTAACAACAATGTTTTCATGGGAAAGACAGTATTTGCTGGGAGTACGTATCGTTTTCTTGTCGACAGGACATGTAGAGATATTTTTAGTTCGTATGGTTATTGCAGGGTGGCCCAGACTTCCCGGTGAACCAGACTCTATCGAACATTTATGGCCGCAAATCGGCCAGTCCAGAGGCTCCAGACCACGTAGACGAAACTCAGGTTCGTAGATCAGTAAATAATGGCGTGTGGAAATTAACACCATTTCCTTTCGCCCATAACAATTCTGTAATAAATTGTACCATAACAAGGGTACTGACAGTAATAACTATCGATCGTGTTCTTAATCAATTTTATCATTAAAAATATTTCGTGCAAAGAATTATGGATCAATTATTTTTCCATTCATTAAATCCATAATTAGATCAGTTGAATTGATCCACCAGTTACAACACTTAGGTGGTAACAGAGAAACCTGTCAGATTCCTACAGAGCTTCGCGATAAATGTCCAGAATCCTATTTTACCGGCGTGTCCCTCCTTTATAACATCCCTGCAGTCTAAGCTTTCCATCCTCGTCGGTAATTTAGCAGCGGTTAACATTTTTTATTGACCCTTTGTTGGACCCTTCGCGTTAGTAAAACAATGTTAACAAAAGGGACATTAACGAAGGGGCGCCTCTTAAGTTAAACGGATCCTTTCAGTCACGTTATTGCGCGTTTCCTCCGGCGATGCTCGCAAAGGAGGATCCCTCGAGACATGACAAGAACAGAAATTAATCTGTTGTGCATGAAGACCATAATTTTCCAGGGACTGGCGTTCCATCCGTCCGTTTTCGTTTCTTCATTTCCGTGGCCATCAGAGCAGAAAAAAAGGAGGGGTGCATTACCCTTTCCCGAGATAGAATTCACGATATCCGTTATCTTTCTGCTTATTTCTCCGCGGGAACTGCCCTGTCCTCACTCAGGCATGGAATGGAATTCAATGTACAACTTATTCGCAGCCGTCACGTTGATTCTGAGAGGCAAATGTCCAAAGAGGAAATTTTTCTTCATGAAACTATGGTAAACGCAAGTAGAATAAAAATCGCGGAAACTAGATTTATTTTTACTACGAACGATTCGCGATGGAAAGTTTCTTCAATTCTGCGCATCATTTCGTCGATTAATGAAGACACGAAGAAAAGTATTGACAATTGTACTTGTAACCGCGAGAAGCTAGCCTACTGCGAGGGGATTTGTACAACAATACTAGAGTTCAACGCGACTGTATTACTAATGCCGTTTCGCGGAATTTCGTGTTTACACATAAAGTGTCGAAACTGCGGCCTCGACGCGTGTAATGCATTTCGTTTGACTTCATCGGCCTGATTAGCTTGATAAAATGTAATTGTGCAGTCGTTGCTTATTTAATGCGTGCCTGGAGTACGAATCTCATCAACATTCATTCCGACCATAGCTTTCAACACATATGCACAGAGATACATGTTTAGTCGCACATGGAAAACAATATAATAATAATAATATCCCAATTGAATATTATTTGTATTATCTTCGTTGATCCATCATCGAAAAGAATCCTGATACATATTCGACGCACCTATCCATAACATACTGAACTCGAATTCTACAATTTAATCGGGAAATGTTGCAATTGCGTGAACGATAGATAATAATTGCACGAATTTCCCAGGGAAAGCCAGTAAAGCGGGGCCGCTCGCGATAATGGCACTTTTCGCCCAGAACGTTCGTCTCGAAATTACATTTGAGCAAGGCCGTTAACGAAATAATAGCGACATTTCAGGAACGTAGATTATAAATAACGGTCGATGTAACTTCGCACGCTTCTATGCCATTCGGCCCATACCGTGCTCTGCGCGAAACTTTAATTAATCGGCTGCTTAATCAGACCGGCACGTAAATTTCCCGAGAAATTTCCACGCGAAGACAATCTCGTCGAGCATCGATCTCCGGCAACCCGCATGACGTCTCTATTGTCCAGGAATATTTTACAACAACGCGGTTTGCAACGAGCGTTCCCCGCGATCAATTCGTGAAACCATATCGAACGTGCCGCGTCGAGGGCGAAATACGGAAATCGAGACGGGTGTTTGCCTGGACGAGGGCGTCCGCACGGAAAACGGGATTAATCCTCGCCTTTATCATGCTCGCAAGCACGGAACGCGCGTAAGCTCGCTGGTTGAACGCGAGTTGAACAGTGGGGCAGAATCGTGCGGACGGGGTGCGCGAACACGGAACATTCGACGAAAAGAAGCGTGTCGGAATTAGACCACGACGTCTTGGTAGGAGTACCGGAACGTAGCGACCACCAACGTCGTGAAATTCCAACGCCAGTACAGACGCCGACGTCCATCCCTTCGACGTTCATACGCGGTGTTGCTTCGTCGTGAGTTTAAGAACGTGCGAGAGTGTGAGCCTAGTAGCCGTTGGAAGTTGATTCGACGGCTCTGATTTTTGTTGGAAATATTCCTCTGTTGTGCTTGCAGACGTTGGTCCGTGTGAAACAATGGTTTTGTCGCTGATAAATTGTGGAATGATCGAGGATATGTTATATTGATGTATTTGCTGGGACAGAAATTACGCCTTTTCTTGAAGCATTTTGAGCGGAAGAAAATAGGGGACGCGTAAATTTTGATATCAGAGAGGAAACGGGGGATACTTCATTTGACACGTATAGTCATCCTCACCAGACCGTTCTGTTTTTCTTGGAAGACTGGCGTCAGAATGGTTGTTAGAGGAATCTGAGGGAAAACGGACGATGTAGCCTCCTAAAACTGCCGGCTAAGGAAAATAAGCTGACAAACGGAGCGCACTGGTTCCGTGGTAGTCGTACCTCTTCATGGAAATGTTATTCTAGCCGGTACACATTCTGACGAAACCGCAAGGGAAGCAACCATCAATTTTTCCAAACACCATCAATTTCGTTGTCCTCTCAGTTTAGTGGTGACACGAGCACACGCGGCATCTTTACTCTCGAAATACGTATATATACAAGAGATCCGTGTAATTGCGTCAGAGCACGGATGACGTGTTAACAGCCCGCGTGATTTTACACTGTGATTCGTGATTCTCCTGTAAACAATTTAACACCGTCGTTTGATATTCTTGGAAATGCCATAAACGCTTTAGCCGCTTCTCAGTTCTCCTTCTACCTAGACAGTGGCACGTGTACAAGGCTCTTCCCCATTAAACAGGAGAACGTGTCAGAACCAAACATTGTCTTCGTCCGAGGGACACTAAAAATAATTTTTAACGAACGGCAAGCATCTGATTTTTGTCTCGAACCAGTAGAATGCCGTGTGGTACTGTTCATCAACGAAATACCGATTACTTTTTGTCAGAGTAACTTCAAGCTCACAGGCAGCATCGACTGAGCTTCGCCGCCGTTAGGATTCATTTTTCACTTGCCACACTTTCTTTATCCAGTGCCGAATCATTCGGAAAATCGTTAAATGAATGGCAACCACTATTCATCCTTCGTCAGGAGTCTCAGTGCGAAAGCGTCATCGCTATTTATCTATCGACGATTCCTTGAAGCTCTCTTCAATGTCTATCGGTTTCCCTTCGATTCTCAATTGACCTCTTTCCATTGTCTTCGAATGGCTGTTCTTGCGATCTCTCACGTTCTTGCAGATAAGTGTTTCAGAGCGATAGTTGAACGCAGCAATTTATCCCAGAGATATATTGAACGGGAAGGCGGATTTCTTTATATAATCTTTTATACGCATATTAGACAGAACTCTGTCGAGGTAGGAGAATACGATAGTTTTAAAGAAGCGACATATGGTTTTATGGAGACTTGAAATGGCCCGGTGCACGAGTGAAATCCAAATGTTCCTCGAAGGGAAACAGTGACAGGACGAAATTGGACATTCACCACAGCTGAAGGGCCCATGATTTGTTTCATATCGGAGAAATGGTTAGGTAAAACTCAAGAGTCACCCCCCTAGATATAGATCGTGCTTGACTGAGTGAGTGAGACACGTCAAAAATCGAATTGAAAGTGCGAAATAATTTACACGGTAACGAATTTCATATTTTAATAATAATTGCCACAGAACTTTACCACGATTCATTATGAATCGCAACGTACTTTGTCAGAATAATTGTTCAACCTGGATATGATTAAAAATGATGGAATTTTGAAAAAAAATATAACATCCCCGCGAGAATTGAAAGTGCTGGTGTAAACGGAACGCAAATAAACTCTGAACGAGATCAAACGGCGCGACACAATGATCGACTGGGTGTCTATCGTGCGTCATTCGCGGCGTCGTTTCAGCGACTACATGTACAGTGTGCCCATCAAGGTGCGCAAACGAAGAACAAAAAGAACCTGTCAGTCCACGGAAAATATTGATCGAAATATTGTTACACGCGGCTCGATGCGTGCTCGTGATATTTGTGGATGTTGTTGGAATCACGTAAGTTCTACGATCAATGTAAAATTTATCATAAATGTATGGTTCGTAGAAATTAACCGTGGACGATGCATAAGAAAAAAAATGTGGTATTAAAATTAAGTAAAATTGTGGTCACAATGCGCCAGAAAAAATAACGTTGATTCGGTACCCTCGTGTTTGAAATTTTAAATGTTGATATGGCTGATAGTATCACTCGATCGACTCGATGTACAATAGTTTAAGGTCCTTCGAAATTCTTTGTATAGGCTTTAGTTGAACTCGAACGTAAAGCCAGAAGCCTCTGCTTATTTGCATTACTACCCTCGCCCCTGTTCTCATTCGTAGATCCACGCGAAGTTCATTTATCATCGCTATTGCGTTAAAACGTTGAAGTATTGGTCGAAACATTGGTTGAAAAATTAAACCGAAATTGCCGAGGAATTATAGCAGCCCATAAAACGGAAACTCAGAAAGCTGAGCAATATTTAAAAATGCATCTATTTATTATTTACCCGATCAATATAAAAATCTTGTCTTTCTCGAGTTTAACTTCATGCGTATACGATAGTCACCCTCTGCGACACAATCCGTGATTAAACGCGGATAAGATTAGTGAAAAGAGGAAGGAAAACCGAAAGCCCCAGCATCAGTAAAATCAACCCCCGCAGACTACGGTCGTCTCGCAATTTATTCACACGAACGCGACAGCCGGCGCCGTTTCAACCGGGAAGGTTTCAATAAACGTTCGATCATTGATACCACCAGGATTGGCCACTCGACAGGCCATCGCATCCAGAAGCCCCGCTCGTTCGCGATAATGAAACGAAATCCGGGATTCCAAGAGATTAGCTGGTAGAGGCGTCATCGATATCGAAACCCGACACAAGCGAGCACGTCAGTCGAAACTGTGCTCGACATCGATACGCAGCCCGTTCTTTTCTTTCTCTGCCTCCCCTAGATTCGTTCCGCCTCTCCGCGTTCAGCATGATATTTTTCAACCTGCCCAAAGTCAGGCCCAGCGACATGTGCGCCGCGAAAGTCCAGCAACAGCAGCAAACAGATACAGTAACGGGAATCACGAAATCATATGTTGAACGTAAATCGACGGTGGCCAGGCTGCGACAGTGTAAATTTGTTCGAACGATTCTCGATAGTCTGCACGTCAGTATTTAGAAATGGCTAACGCAGGAAACGATGGTGTTTGTTTTTCAAAATGTTACGACGTGCGACGATACAGCCACGAATGTAAACAGTCGATAAACGAGGATATTTTTTGGGGGTTGCAGAAGACCCGTTACACTGGCGGAGGTGTGGACGAACAGCTGCCTCCACCGCCGTCGCCGCCCCAGCTGAAGGAGGCCGGACACTTGGATGGAGTTCCTAGACCGAATTCAGTCGATCGTATCCTTCATCCGGATGGTAGCCAGCATATTCTGACCAGCCACGAGGCTTTGAACAAGGTAAGGCTTTGAATGACAATGTACAAACCTTCATGAAATCGAACTTGCCCGCGTGAACGTGTCGACGCATGCTCAGGCAGTCTCTGAACGGTCGCCATCTGTTCAATACTGCGGTAAACGAGAGTAAAATCGATGCATAATGCCGGCAAGAGGATGCTCTGTCCTATCCTTACCGACCGTATAAAATCGATTAAATTCGCAAAATTATATTTCCAATATCAGAAGCCTTACTCGGTGTCCCTGTATTTCATTCACAACGATTAAACGAAATATCGTTTATATTTACCGAAACCTTCCATTGAAGAGGAATCGGATTATTCCCACCCCCAAATCAATTGCACTACCCCTAGTGAGATGGCGCACAGAGGCGGATTAGGTTCCACGGGTATTCGTTCGATGGTGCCGTTGTCGCCGCTACGATAACAGAGCATTCTGTGTTATCGCGCGAAATTTTCCGAGAAACACGTGGACGACGCAGTCCGGCTGCGGCTTCGTGGCTCGTCGGCACCGGGCCCCGGATGCAGTCGTTTTCGCCGGAAGTTCGACCGAGTGCAGCCGTGTGTCGCGAGTGCGTCCCCGCTGTTGTGCTAAACGGCGACGACCCAGAATGGAAGGAGAACATCTCTGGCGTTAATGAGACTCGAGAGACATCCTTAGACCGGCGTGACAAATTGAAACACGTTATTGATTTTCTCCTCCGACACGACCGACTTGCCACGAATAGTGCGGACGTAATGGTTTTTTTGTCACGTGTGATCGATGACGGAACGAGTGCCTCCTCGTGGATAAGGGCCTTTGATTTATCACCGGTTGACATGAATCGCATTTATCCAATCCGTTCGATCGCGTTTCGGGCTGCCTTTTACTTATCTTTCCCGTGAGTAGAAATCCTTTTTAAATGGTCAGTCCGGAGGGCGGGATTGAGTGTTTGGGAATATTAACATTACTTTGGACTTGCGATTGCAAACGAAAGGGTGATTCATCGCGTTAAAATGAGTCACTTTGGTTCTCGAAATGAATCACGATATATTTCCGAACTTGTACCATAGGCATTGAGAGACCTCGCGTGGTTTGTTTTGATAATAGCAGGCAATCGATTGCGATTAAGCAAATGCGAAAGCTCCCTGGCAGACGTCATTTCTAATCCAGCATTGCATATGAATTTGTAACTGTTTGAATGGTCCGGTTTCTACATTATGCAACAAATAATTTATATTCGAAAAATGTAATTCGCACAACAGCGTCACATATGTGCAAAGGATATGTCATTCCACTGAATGGCATTCGTCAAATATCGCATCAATTATAATTCCTAAAACATTACCACCATTCGACGCACATTCTTTCTCCCCGGCGTTCTTGTTCCATGGACTAAATGAAATACCTGCAACGATACGTTTCCAACAATAGTACAATCATTTTCCTTGTCGTGACACGAACATATTTTCCCTCTGGCCGGTTTCACCTTTTCTTTCCCTACTTTCCTCGCTGATTTATCGCGACGTTTTTGCCTTCCCGCGTCGCATCAGCTTTCAACTGTTCAAAACGACATCAGCCACAGGAAAGAAATATTATGGTTGGTCTGGGACCATCGTTCTATTTTCTTACCCTTTCGTCGAATGGAACAAGCATGATCTTCTACGCTTGTCTATTCAATTCCCCGGCCACGTCCAACAATGGTTCAAGGAAAATAATTGAATCTGGCTGGATTTCACTGTTAATTCAACGAAGTGCATCCCGATTCAAGCAACTCGGCCGGCTTCCAAAACCAGCCTCTCGTATCATGCCTGATGGAATTGGACTTGGAAAGATTCAGGTAGAAAGGGTTGTTCGGTCCAATCGAACAGACTCAAGGCGTGCTCTCCAATTCCTCGGCGCGGATTCGGCTAGGCGTGTGCCCTTTAAGGTGACCCAGATAGCGTCTAGTACTATTTTATTTCCCACAGTATCTCGTTCTACGCGATTCTTTTGTGAGCGCGCGAGAACGCTCTGAAGGGCATTATTTTCGCCAACGAGTACTCCACCGCTGAATCTCTGCCACGTTGCTTCACTTTGTTCGATATTTTGTCTTTCTTTTTTGTTTTATCTCATCGTCGTCCCGTTTCCTTCGTTATCGAACGTCTGCCGTGGGACCGACTTTTCGACTACAAATAATTTTCCCGCTGGTAGATCGAGTAATACACAAGGCCAATGAATTAACCGCGCAGGAAACGTCCAATCAACGATAAACCTTCTTCGTTATCGACGTGCAATTAGCTGAATTACACACGAGCACACGCGGTCGCGTAGCCTGGTTCCGTTTATAAAATATTATAATCGAGTCGGTCGATTTCAGACACGCAAGACCACGCCACGCGCGGTTCTAGTCGAATCGTTTAATCGTCTATTGATAAATCGTGTCGCCTGTTTCATGACGATTCAGCGTTTATTGCATTCTATCCCTGACTGAACCGCCCACGCACTCGAATTTGTTGTAGCGCACCGTGGAATATAAGATACGTATACAGACATTTACATAAAATTATGGTTTCTCTTGAAACCATTTGTTGTTACATGAAAACTTTGTATAAACAGATCCCTGTGTTAAATAAAATTTCAAAAGAGCTGAATTATTAATTCAACGAATCAGTTAGAATTTAAGCCCCTTTGAGTTGCGCACTATTTGCAAAGGAAGGGAAATAAGGCTGTGAAAAGGCACGGTTCGAAAATACATTGACTCGTACTACTTGACCCTCTCAGGAACGTACTTCCCTCAACTTTCCATTACGCCGACTTTTAAAATACGAAAACACCGAAGCTCGTAAAATTTCTCATTAACGAGTTGGGAAAACGTGAACCCCTTTGAAGCCCGTTGAGATTCAAGAGACAAAACGAAACTTTTCTCCAACCGCGACAATTTCATGAGACCGTGTTCCAACGCTTTACACGGCCAGTCGTGTATCCATAGTTTCTAAAAACCGTTGCACTCGACCACGAAATCCAGCAACAACTTCAAAGCGTCCGCTGCTCTTCTAACCCGTGGACGGTGTACACGGAAACGTCGCATTCCAACCGGTATTATACGCTTCCTACAGGTTCGAATTCTCCCTTACTTTGCTTATTACGCTCGCCAGGTACACGCACCGTGTTCAGTCCCCGTCATTGACGTTGAATAACGTACACACAGTCCTGTCCCGTGCATAAATTATACGTGTGCACACGTAATCGTGGCTTGATCGGGTTTAATACGCGCCAGAGGATGATGCACGTAGACAAGAGATGTGATCGCGTAAACGTGGCACTCTGATTAATACACGCGATGCATATCGGGACTAACGGAGTCTGGATGAATTGGTGTTTGGGCGAACAACGCGCGAACCAACGGGAGCTCGAAATCATTTTCTTGTGATAATTAATCAGTAGCCAGGTTTGAAGGTATTCGGTGATACAATCGTAGAAACACTTAGAACGTGACATTTAGTTTCATTCAATTTGGATGTGGAAATAGTATTGTTATTTTGTCGTCGTTCTGGGTACGGTTATTTATTATTACGAGCAATTTCTGAACAAGAATGCCTTTTAAAAATTCGATATCTAACCGTTCGCTGCAGGTGTACCTATTTTTGTACCGTGTACTGTGCACCGTATTATTTTTGTAATACGTACCGTACACTGTATACAAGGAACGATTATTGCATAGATTATATGATATTCAGTTAATGAAATCGGTGTCTCGATTCGATCGCATGATACGCTGGTATATTCCGTTTTATCGGGCAACTCTGCTACCACGTCGGGTTTTAATTGGCAAGCGTGCCTCGCAGCGTTTCATTCCATAATCTAATCACGATTTGCCCGGTTCACGAATCACCCACGGCATGTACCTACCGCGAGTTGGCTTCGTGGATAAAGTCTGCGACGCATACACAACTGTGAACAAGCTGTGAGTGCCTTTTAAAGCTTCGCATTCGCCTATACACACCGTAGATCAACTGGGATTCTATGGGACTTCGAAATCGTGCTTTATCCGTTAACATGAACGACCGGTTGACATCTCTATTCGCGTAGAAACGCCCGAGCATGGACGTGACTGTAAATTCTCGGTTTACCCGTGTAGCATTTACTTCGAGTATTCTGAACAGTTTACAGGGAAAAGCCTCCAGTACGAGTTCCAACCGTTTGGAACATCACTGATAAAATCGTATCTATATTGAAACCCTTATATCAATACACACTTACAAGAGTTAGTAGTAGAGCAAATAGTTTGTAGAAAAATATACATATACAAAATAATATTAGAAACGATAACGTCAAATATTTAACGATAGAACCAATTGCTGCGTGCCACTTTGCAGATAAAACAATGTCAATTTGAAAACCAATTCTCGGTGGCGTGAGCATACGCCGAAACATTTTTATTATTTTCCTTGATAGAGTTAGTAGCCAGCATTGCCAATAACAATTGGGATCAACGATATACAGATATATGAGCGCTATCGAAAATCGCTTCGTCCACTTTATTTTGCCCACTGCGCCAAAGGTCGACATTTTTTCACGTCTTCGTGATGCGGAAGAATCAGTCGAGACTTTGCGAGCGTCTTCGTGTACCAGTTCGATATCGTGATACAAATGCGTCTGGAGCGACGTTCCTCGTAGAATTTTATGCCATTCGAGAGACTTTCTAACGTGACTGGTAAGGACTTATCGTGCACCCTTGTTGCCGCCCCCCTTCTGGTAACAATGTTGGTCGTACTATCGGAGCACCACGCGAAAAACTTTCATATCGCAGCGAAGTTCGACTTCCATGTCGACTTCTATAATTTTAAGACCGTTTTACTTCGCCTGATAAATATTCACGAAACCTTTGCTTCCTACAACGTTCCATTATTTTGATTGATGCCCACGTAAAGGAGTCTTATGGGGATTATTTTGCATCGTTCCCTTAGGTACTCGATCTTTATTTTTCCATTTTTCATTTGTAAATATAGTTACCAAAGTTTGTGTCGGCAGACGTTTATCAAGATCGCGTAACAATCCTGAGTGACATGCAAATTAATTCGGTTACTAATGTGATCTTCTAAATATGTATATGACTCACTTCTTAAGGGTATCGTTATGGAGGGCCCCGATCCATATTTTTGAGATCTGCGATAAATATAATATCAAAACGTTAATTGCACAAACGATTAAAACCCCCACTGCAACTATCTCGGAGAACATCATAATTTCACAGAACGTAATAGCGCCGTCACCATTAAGGCGCTATTCAAGTAAGATAACGTCGACGTGCAAAGAAACGAATGAGCATGCATTGCACGGTGTTCGTTTCTCGCCTGTCTGGCACTATTCGACCGCAACTACTGCGCGACAAACAGCGGAACCACTGTTCTCCTTTTAAAGACGCCAAACTCCTTCGTGTCTAGTTTGTCTCTCGTACATATTAGGTAACCAAGAAAGTTCTGGCGTCTTTCTGTGAATACAAAGAATATTACGTATAATGTGGAACGTCAGCTGGAATCATTCATTATAAAGTACTGGATAATTACTGCAGATATCGTATTACGTGTACATTCCTTTCACATTCCTTTTTGCACATTGAAAAACGCCAGAACTTTCTCGGCTGCCTAATATTTATAACCAGAGTTGAAGTCCCCTTTCAGAATATTTTTCGCCCGTTATTCTTCGACGACGAACCTTCGACGCAACTCACGGGGAAAACGAAAAGACTTCAAGGGGGCGAGCAACGGCCGTAAACTTTTATCGCGCTCTTATTGTACGAATATCTTTGAAACGGACGGTCGTCTGGCGTGCACTTCTTCCGTTCATTTCCGTGAAAGATCCACACGAAGTCGGCAGTCGTCTGTTGTACACGAACTTTTCCCTTTCATTCATCGGGATAGGCTTCTTACCGCGAGCGAGGAATTTTTCGCTTGTTACACTCGACGTCCCTGGTGCATTACCATAATGCACACCGGGCGGAACCGTTAAAACGACGCTGTCGCCGTTCGTTTGATTCCTTTTATCCAACCGGGGACACTGTTACCAAGCGCGAAACGTTTTCGCGTCTGGTGTTGTCATATTTATGTTCCCGGTGAATCGAAAACAGATCGTGTAGAGATATAAAGGAGCAGTTGGAGAGGGGCAGATGACTCAGAAATTGATATTCACTATCGTCTGTGGCTTAGATATTCCAATGTATGTACTATTCGTCTGTCGATTTTTCACTTCCTCGGTCGCTTGATGGCAGGATAAAACGGTTCGACAGTGGGTAATCGATGGAGGGGGGTCTAAGGGAGTCTAAGGGCTCCTTTACCAAAGAGCGGGCATGATCGAATAGCAAGCGGCGTGAAAGCCACGAAATAACAGTCGAGAGTGGAAGCTAGCGTAGCGCTGATAACGCGTGGTAGCTATTTTATTCAAGCAGGATTTTGTTTCCGCGCGAAGAAATATCAAATGGGAGCGACTCGTTCTGACTGGAAGCTGTTAAATACCGCGCGATACAATGGTCGCATTGTTCGTGACCCGTCACTGCAGAGATGCTTTTAATTAAAGTTCCCACGTCTCTCTTTTTTTCCCCCTTTTTTTTATTTATTTATTAACAGCTTTCGAAAGTGCTGCAGACGCTGCATGTAGCGCACCGTGTCTGGGTTAACGATTTTTCCACGCTACACGGAAACGAGCGTCGATATCGAGCGTTCTGAATTGGAAACGATGCAGCATTGTTTCGTATTATCGAGCAGACGTATTCACCTGGCCGAGGCAAGACTTTTCGACGATTGTTTATTCCATTGTTCACCGAACGTCCGGGGCTATTATCGGATAGACAATGAGCCACGGGTTTCCTCGATGGCCATTTAATTCCATCCAATGCTAATCCACTGGGCAGAACAATTTTCAGGGCTTCGTATTCTTCGAGTAGCCGATCCTCAGAGGTATAATAAGCGTTATTGAATAAGTCTGGGAAATTGAACTGCACGAAGCGAATCCTTTGAATATCGCAAGCTGTTAACTCAATGGACGTATAATTTTCTTCATTTAAAACGTATTAAACCGACTGCGGGAGGAAATCATTTCCGGCTTCGTTAAGAATCAAACAAAGGACGGTGAGCGTAGAAATCCGACACAGTTTGCTTCGCGCGTAAAACAGGATAACTGAGTGGTCGGAGGCTTACAAAATCCTTGACCTTAATGCAATTAACCACAAAGACGTTGCTCTATAAACGAATTTATTCGACACAGAAGCACTGACCTTGCTGACAGATCTCTGCCGTATCAACTGCGAGGCGTCCGAGCTGAATTCCGTATTCCATGATCCGAAAGCAACGAAACGACCGCCAAAAATTCCCAGCAGCCCCTGTCGTTTTCCACGGCCCGCCGTTCCACCCCATCGATATTGCCGCGCGTCTCGGCACGTCCGAAAGGAAGGAGGCAGCAACGCTTGGAACCCGGGGCGGCATCAACGAGAGAGGGTGGCCGCCGCGTCGGATCGTGCGGCGGCAGGGTGAATGCAATTTTCACGAGGTGGCGGTGCAGTTCACCCCGCTGCCGTGTGACCGGCTACACGGACGCAGGCGAGCGCAGATCGAGAGGGGTGGAAAGAGCACGCGGAGAGACAGCGGGAAAGGTGGGCGAGGGGGCGGGAAGGGGACGGTGCGCGTACACGGAAACACACGTACGTACACGAGGAGGAAGCCGCTCAGTAGTGTACCAAGTGCGCCCAGTGACGTAGGTCAGTGCTCGCGTCTACGCCGCTCCTGCGGGCTGCTGATTGCAGGCTCGCGTTTCCGTCTCCTCTCTCGGCTCGCGTCGCGATGATTCTCATTCATTGTTCGCATGCTGCGTACCGTGCGTCCTCGTTGCTCTGTGCCTTAACCCGGTCGTGCCGGTCACCTTGACACGCGCGGACAACGCTCGCGAAGGTTAGGTGGTCGGGTTGCACCTGCAATCTGTTCCTCGGGCACGCATTCGTCGTTGGAGAACGTATCGTCGGAATTGGTAACGGAGTTTTGTGCTTGGTGTTGAATTTTCTTTTTTCAAGGGGGGTGCGGGGTGTAGTTACGATTGCATGGTCGTATTAATTTCTTCGCGGGGGAAGAAAGGAGGAGTCGCTGAAAGCAGTTGAGTTTGGGCTTCGCGGTGTTCCGATTTCTTTAAGGGTATTTTGCTTTGGTGCAACCTTGTCGCAGTATGCGAGCGCATTGGGAATCGGAGTAATCGAATGCAACAGTCGATACGTACGGATCCGGTGATCGAAAGCGGGCTGAAACGGCGCCAAGTATATGCAGTGACGAGGGTCGTTGCTCGTGGAAGGGTTGTCGGGGTAGTTTCTCGACATTTACACCGCCTGCTGGAAATATAATTGTGTTTCGTTTTGCGTGACGCGTGTACTTCAATCTCGTTTGTCGAAGGGTTGGAAAAGTTAACATCGGAGGGCTGTTGAAATACTATGGGAACGGGGGACTTGCGGTCGTATTGCGTCGCAGTGTGCACAACAGTAGCTGTACAAACAGGGGAATGCAATTTATCCGCTTTGAAAAATATGTTACGGTCGGAAGTACAGTTGAAGTGGCGCACCGAAATGAATCGAGCGCAGCCAGTGGCATAGGTCAGTGTTCGCGGCGACCGTACGTCACGACTGTTTTTCATTTTCGCATATTTGGCACACTTTTGAAAGAGGTATTCGATACTTTGTTTTACGAAAAATATGGGATAATGTAAACCTGATCGTAAGTACTGTTCAATCGCGCAATGTATCGTGACCAAATTCTTCTGCTATCTATCGAAGAGGAAGATGAAATGAATATTTTGAAGTATGAATGACAAGTGATTCAAATAAAACTCCGCGTCCTAGTCATCGTGTTTTGGTAACAATACGATCCAATCGATGTTCATCGCTGTTCCTCTTAATCGTACAACGTGTTGTCATTCTCGGATTTATTACTCATACGGTGTCCTTGAAGTTTTAATCGCATGCAAAGCTCCCGAAGGGTTTATCGGCGTGTCAATCCCACGTCAGCATGGAACTTTTCGTGGTCGCAGCTGTTGAACGGAAGTTTAAACGCAACGTGACGGTGTTTCAACAATGCCACTTGGTACACGCGGTGTGGTTTATTCGTCGCGCATCGAAACTGCTGCCACGTTTACGTTTCGGGACGTTGTTTATTAAATCCAGTCGAAACGACTTCATGTATGAAATTAAAAACAAAAACTCCTGTGATAAAGTGTTTGCAAGCATTATCGTGATAAAGTTTTATCGAACGCGCCCGCCGTTCGTTGTCCAATACCTGGTGTTAACTCCGACATAATGTCACTCGTAAATTAATCACGATCAGAATGATAAATTTTATTACTTAACTATATTGCAGTACTTTCTAGTCAAGTCTCGTTAGCTTCGTTAGGTTTTCTTTGGCACGTTAATCGCTCTTATATTCAAACATAACTCCCTACGTTTCCCGCGACCAACACGCTGCCTATTACGTGCATCGCGTGGTCTGTAATTTTTGCATCCGCTTCGAAAGCGGTTATTTCGTCCCGATTAATCAAGACTTTCGATCATACATAATAAATCATAGGTTCTATCGATTTCCTGTGAGATACGAACGAAAATGGTTGCTCTCCTAACAATACCACTTAATACGGAAAGCGATCTTGATTGATCTGAAATCCATCGAACTTACACCAGTATATTTCGGAGTATCAATCACTGCGCACGATTTATTCCAAATTCTGAATAAATTTCGCGGCCCGCTTATTTTTTCCAAATAAAATTGAAGGAACCCAGTACTCTCATCTACAGTGTCCTCCGCGGGGCAGGGTTTCTATACAAAAGAATTCGCAACGAAAATTATGTCGATCGCGGCCGAACATTACGATGACAGCTTCAAATTCGGCCGGGCCGGAGAAGCTTGTCGTTCCTGCAGATATCGATCGCGTTCCGCGGCTTGTACAGGCTAAGCTGCGAGTCTCAGATTTCTAGGTGGATGTGCGGATTTATCGGCTACCCGGAATATACGCCAGCCTGACATTTATCTCGCCGGGTGATGATCGTGGCCGCAGTCGTCACGTACGAATAGTCGTAAATCTATATCCATTCGCATCCAACTGGGCTACGGGTTTAAATAATAGAGAATCGAACGATGGAACATGTCGTCGAAACGGGAGAAAGGTTAACCGCGATCGTGCTTATCCTTTATTCCTCTCGACCAGGAATTTCGAACGGCGGATTTTTGCCTTGAATGTTCGCCGTATATTTGATCTACTATTCAAGACTCTGCATCGGAATTGCGTTTATCCTCGGTCGAAGCTCAAGTCGCAGCCAGTTCTGAAAAAGCGCTAATCTCGTTAACGCCTCTTGACTCGTAAACGAGTTCACCCGTTCGAACGAGCACCGTTCGTTCGGCGGAATTCGCTTTCCGCTGCGGATCTAGAAGCGCAATGTGATTTAGGTGAAGGTGTTGGGGAGTTTCAGAAGATCGCGTATGTGTCTCGTGTGGATCGTGATGAAGTGATTGAAATGGTATCGCGGGTCGAATATAAGTGATGTGAATTTTAGCAGCAATGTAGCATCGAACCGGTACAGTGCAGGGGTAGTGTGAGTGTCTATAAGAAGTATAGGTCACAGCTGGCGGGGAAATTGTCGCTGTAATTTCGCTGAAGCTGATACGAAAAGTACCTACTGCATATACTGGAAATGGAGAGAAATAAAATGGGAGAAGAATGGCCGCGGTAACAAAGATTACTGGGCAAGCCAGGGGAGAGAATGAAACGAGAAATGAGATGATAAAAATTCTCGATATATTTGATCCGAAGTAGACGAGGAATATAAACTGTCGTACGTTCTATTCGAAATGCTTTAACAATCCAATATTTCATCAATTTCTCGTTCGATTCTACAAGAACAATTAATCGAATTCCATCAGCTCGCCGGCAGCTATTGTTCCGCTTGTTAATTGATAACGTTGGCCAATTCACACGTCGTCGATTCCTTGAAACACGCACGCTTGCATGAGCAGGAGAGCACCGATTGGCGCATGATTTACAATGAGCCAGATTCGACCGGCAATGCAGACGTAGCCTGCGAGAGTCACGATAATGAATGATAACAGGTTCGAATCAAGTCTTCCATGTTTATTAGGCCCGATCTCTACCGTTCAGCCATTCGATCTCGGTATTCTCGGCTGGGGTCCGCAGTAACGAATATGAGGCATTAATGAGAGATAGTAATTAACGTAGCTGCACGAAATGACAGGATGCACGCACTTCCTCTTCCTGTTGAACGCTGCTGGATGTTTTGCTCGGTTCATTCTCTCGTCCAACCGTTCGATGTTATTGAATGATATTAGGAAATTCATCATGGTTTATTGAAATTGTTTCTTCGATATATTTCTAACTTCGGTAAATTTTAATAATTAAAGCGTTTCAAAAATTCTTTTATCACTGTTTATTACTTAATTCTTTCGGTGATATATTTTCCATCTTCACGGATCTCCGGTCTCCAGAAATAAAATTTCCGAATATCATAGACGAGCATTAAATAACAAATTTTCTGGACGGCGATTGCAAATTAATCTGCGGTTTAATAAGCGTGCTTCGCCACATGAATCCCCCCAGCTGTTTCGTAACTACACGTCGAGCACGAGCACTAACGAAATCGTCAGCTGGATCGCCAGAATTGCTTCCAAGGAAGAATCCAGGAGTTCTTGCAGAACTTTGGAAGCTGCTTCTGGCAGAAGGTTCCCACTTCTTCGACATGAACACCGATGCTAGACTCGTTCCAACTTTTTTTTTCTACCGGGTAACCTCGAACTTTGAACACTGCGGGCAATAATAGCGTCGAAATCGAAGCTGTTCCTTTACCCCCAAGGACTTCTGCTTTTTACGACCACTACAGGAGCGCACAGATGTTGTACATACATCTAAGGTCGCTCGCTTAATTAAAATTCTTCGCGATTATGGACTCGCCAGGGCGACAAAAATTTCGGAATCTCTACCCGCGTCTCACCTGATCTGCATGCATTTGCAACTCGCAACGCTCCGGTTGAACTTGACGTGTGCTTTAGCATAATTGTGTCACAAAATGGATCTCCACGTCTTCGACTGAAATATGTAATCAATCTATGTACACGTGCATCGCCACTCGAGTATTCAAAATGGAAAATATATGAACATTTTCTCAGAACATCTGCGGCTAAACGTTAATTCACTTGGCATACACTAGAGACGTTTTGTTAACGAATTGAGTTCGCAGAGTCAAGTATTTGATATCAAATAATTGTATTCCCTGCTCGAATAAACTTCTCTTGCTCCTCTGTACGTTTGTCACTTGACAAATTTTCACGTTTAACCAACTCGCAATGGTATTTCAGCTGAAAACGTTAATGGTTAGATGCATTAATTGTTCACGTAACTTATATTATTCCCAACGCGTTCGTTCCTAAAAGCAATTCTGCAATCGCGATTGTTTTGAAATTCCCGGTATCCATTGCGAGCTGAATATATCTTAGTTTACTCGTCACGCACGATTTTGCCCACTTTAACGCTCTATTTTCCCGGAAGAACAACAGAACTGGAATCGTGACAGGAAGCGAATGGAACCATTTGCTTTTCACTTAGCTGCGGAAACCGGCCCAATTTCCGCGCCTCGTGGAAAACGACCGCGTTATGGCTGTTCTTTACCCCAGCCAAGCTATTAAAACAACTAAATCGATTGGTTCGCTTCGAGCTCTGCTCTTTGGCGTCGCATTTGCCGAAACGTGTGACGATTATTTTCCGCTCCGCGGACTGTAAACAGAAACGAGCAGCTATCCGCGTATAGTCAGTATTTCGTCGACGACCAATTCGTATCCTTCGCGGCACAGACGGACACATTTTTCTGCCGGGCCTGTGGGCCAAGATTGAAACCACCTTTCGAATCCTTTGATCTTTCAATCTCCTTGGTCGCCGCGACGCGCACGTTTGATCTAAGAATTTGCAGTTGTCGTTCCACGTTCGTTTCCATTCGAGATTAATTGGAAACGGGACGAGGTCTGTCTGGAGAGTGTCGCTCTTTGCTGAATGTCTATTTCCATGCTAAGCTATTCAATTTTTAACAGCGTCGCTGCAACACAGAACTTGCACCAATCCTCTCCATCGCAGTTCACAATAAAAATATCCAATCAATCCAATTAAACCTGTTGATCGTTCAACCGATCGTTTCGACACAAAAGGATTCACTTCGGACAAAAAGGACGGGCCATCGATCGAACGTCGACAATGGAAGAGAACGACGTGCTGCTGATAGATCGACCGTAATTCTCAACTGTACCCCCATGAACGAACCAATTGACCCCCTTGTCCACAAGTTAGCGCCGTTTATGCCCTCGCCGCTAATTAAGGACGGCACGTTGACTAACGGGCGTTCGCCGGTGCAGCTTAATGGAAATTAGTCCTGGCTCGCGATTTCCAGCGTCGTGCATCGGTCCTAGTAGTCTCATTAGTTCGCTCGAGTGTGCCACGAGTCCCGATCGTTGCTCTCGCAGTCGCGAATAATTCGATTGCACCCCGTGCACGTCGGCTTGAACGCCTTCTGAAGTGTGTTCTCACGGCACGGCCTTATTGTATCCGTGAGCCGGCTGATTACATCGACGTACGAAGCGCCCACTTCCTTCCGTACTATCGAGACTGATGGAAATTGATAAGAGGCAACGATCGATAGAAACACGTAGGTAGATTATGGGGATTTAGGAGGCGATTAAGCTATCACAGTGTTTTATTGCTCGATTATTTTCGTGAATACTGCTCGAGTGCTTTTTGTAACATAAATAAGAGTACGGGGAGCATGGAAATAGTTATTTCGTTTTGATTAATTTCCTATGCTCCGAGGCCTTTATTCGAAACGAAAATTGTAAATGATGTTATCAGACTTTCATGGTAGCTTGATTTGCAAATCGATTACGATTGAATCGCAGTGATATTCTCGTCGCCTGATAGCCATTTATTTATACGCACGATTTTGCAGAATTCTTCCACGCAAAAGGGACACGTATCACAATGAACAGTCTTCAGGCAATTATCGGAAACAACGCGATAATGAACCGCGTTAATACTGCTGTCATAAATTGAGCAGCATAATTGCTGCTCGGTTGAGGACAAATTTGCAGTTCCATCTGAGATGAACAGGCAGCCTCTTGTTTCGACAAATACGAAGTCGCCTCGGTACGATGCTCGTTAGGGAGTATTGATTCGAAGCAAGTTCCGGCGATAAGCGAGGGAGAGCTCTGCTTCCGGGGGATGTGCACCCTCTCTGCACATGGTAACTGCAGTTCCGCGGGTGCGAAAACGTCTCGCGGAGTGGCGAAATTCTGTGTTACCGACTTGTGCAGTCGGTGCATTTACGATCGAAGAGATGTCGTCCGCTTTCTCGTTTCCTCACCTGAAATTTCTTCCGAGCGTGGTTCACCCGCGAATCCTTTGAGATTTAAATTCCTGCCGCTTGCAGGTGCCCAATCGTACCGTGTCACGGTATACATAACATTAATTAAACGGCAAGATCGTTTAAACGTGTCCCTTTCAAAGTGAACGTTGTTTCAGCTACAAGCCAAGCTTCCATGCCATTTTAATAGCAGCTATCGCGATAATCAAGTGCGGCAGTTTAATTTATTAGCTGTACAAAAGTAGATCGCGAAAAGGGGTCGCATCAAGCTAATTAACTTACGCACCACCGTCGCAAACGAATTGCCAATGAACGGCCTAGTAGAAACGGCTCGTTTATCCGAACGGTCCATAAAATATCGCAACAGCGACATCAGACAATAAAAGGTATGCACCGCTCGCGAATTCGTATTTATGCATCGTATCGCGCGATAAGAAATTTATTATCGACCCTCCCCGCTCTTTTAGTAGCGACAAAGATTGTCCGCGATCGATCGAAAAGTGTATAGGCACGCTTGTGTCCCGTCGCAACGTTACATTCGCATTTTAAACGATCGTGCAAAGAACGCAGTTCGAGCAATCAAGACCGCGGTGGTGAATAAATTTTTCCGTGCGAAGGAAAAGCGTGAACAGGTGATAGATCGTAAAGAACCGTGAAGAATCGTGAATATTTGTCGAATATGCCCCCGACGACACCGACGGACTCAGCCATGTGCTCGCTCTGTCCACGTTCGAAGAAAGCTCATCACCCGAAGAAGCTTGTACGATTCGACTCCATCGTCGACACGTTCTCCATCTCCGACTCGAATGTTATCACCAATCAGAGGGTAAGGAAATTAATTTCCCGCACACCTTATATCATTACTGTTCCGAAAAGTAGTATGTACTTAGTTTGGTATATTTGAAAATGGCCATTGCGATTGTTTATTATAATCGTTGATGTCTACGAAGCTAGATCGAGCGTGCGGTTCAAAAGAAACATGTGTACGCGCATTTAGCTAATCGAGGTCGCGATAAGCGCAGCTAATTTACCGCAGATTCACACGTCATTACCTGTTAACGCCGGAGCCACGGCAAGCGATCAGCTTTCAACCACTAAAGTCTCCGTAAGCGCAGAATACTTGCTCGACTCTTTCATAGAAGAAACCATTCAAGTATTAAAATATTGCAGTATATAAATAAACGAAATTGCAAGAGAAAATCATTGAATAAATCCCATGAGAATCCGGAATAAAAGAAAATATTTCTTTAACCCCTGTGTGGACAACTAAAATGGTCATCAAGGCTGAAACTTAGTTGCTTAAAATATTGTACATCAATTAATTATTAAAGGAAACGGAAACGAAAATAATCAAAGGAAATATAGAAATGGGTACCTACACAAGGGTTAATCGGGTAAACACACGACGCAAGTAAAACAATGTAGAAATCTGGCCTTCGGAGAAATAGTCGAAAACAAAACAATCTGGCCTTCGCAGAAATAGTCGAAAACAAACGCAATGTGTGCAACCAGTATTCCCCAATCTCCGGGTTCGAAGTTGCCCTTAAATGATTCAATCCTTGGCCCAATTTTCTTCGCGGAAATTTAAAGAAAACCGCCGTGCGGTTCAGCTAGCTCGAACCTTCACTCCCCCGTCTCGGCTCGATTGAAATTCGTGTTTCGCCGGTCGCCGCTAAATCATCACAGCCGCGTGAAAAATTCAACATTGCTGCGGGCAACGTTCACCGTGCATAAAGTTTCATGAAACCTTCCAAAGAGCAGGCCAAGTCTTATCGCAATGCCTTCGGGGTTGGCGGCGAGCATTGAAAAAAGGGTTCGCGGCCGCAGTAGTCGCTATCTTTACGGCTTTTCGATCGACGGTGGCGCGAATGCCGGGCACGTTATACATGCCAGGAAAATAAATGGCGGCCGAGGTGCTAGGTATTCGGCCGGTAGTTGCGAGGAAATGCCTTCCGTTTTCTCGAACGGTCACGAGCGAGTGGAAATGTTTCCCCGAGTATTGGATACGTTCAGCGAAATCTATTAGGTCTGATTCGTTATTTGGATCGAAGGTGTAGGAGGTTTTAAATGTTAAAGAAGGTCTGCAGTTTTGAACGTGTCAAGTATTACCATATTTGAATACATGAAATGAATTCTTCTTTTTTGATTTCTTTGAAATGTAGTGTTATCTTGGCTGGGTAACAAGATAGGGAAAATGAAAGCTCGCGTTCTATTTATTCCAATTTTGAAGACAGAATTCGATGTAGCCAACCGTGCATATGTTAAGTTAATGAGCTGCGGTTGCGCCCCTTTCATTAGAAACTCAACATACAACATACAAGAGGTACGCCGCCATCGTAGGTATTTCAGGTCGTACTGGAGCTGGGATGCTTTTGGATAACGATGAAAAAAGATTGATAGAAAAACATTGAATATGTATTTATGTATGTATATCTAATGAAACACTTATACTTTAAAATTATTGCATATAGGTTTGAACAATATACATTCAAATATTAATCAATTAGACAAACTGCATGTTTCTTTTATCTTCATTTTCCTTGAGATATGACTGCAACAAAGATACTTATTATTGGAACTATAATCGTCAAATGTAAGAGTTCAATTAAGCAGGAGAATTTTCTTGACAGAAGTAAAAAAATCACTGAGCCGTTCGACAATACATGCCAGCCTGTTCATCTGAATCGGATAAAAGGTAGGCGTGGTTCCAGATCTGGTCGTCGTCAGAGAAACAGCAGGTGGCCGATAATGTCCTCCGGGAAAGCTAAACCAACCGCCATTCTTTTATGATAATACGCCCGTGCCCTGTCTGATGTCCCGAAATGTAAATCAGTCGACTTTCCGGTTTCGAACATGTCGATATTCCGTCGCCTCTATATTTCCCTCCGTCTGCTTTTCGCCGTTCCCTCGCGTTTATTAAAAGTTATCAGGCGATCCGTTTCGTTCCATACTTTGAAACAAATCCCAGCATCCAGACGACACTGGAGTCGTTCGTGCCGTTGCACCACGAAGACCACCATTGTGTTCCGAATTTCTTAGTGCCAGCAGTATTTGCTTAAATAACTCGAAAGATCTCGAAGCTCGATGCGTCTCGCGTTTCCACTGTTCCCGTGGCTCGAAGCTGCTTACGTTGGCGCCAGTAATCTGCGTGATACGAACACAGCAGAATATTCTGCGAAGATGGAACACGGTGAAACAGAAAATGGAACGCCCCGCCGTTGCGTTTATTCCAAGGATGGTGGAGTTCGAAAGAACAAATGAAAGTCGCGGATAGTGGGGGAAATTTGGTTAAAGCTATATCTGAGCTGTGGTTGTACTTCTTTGAGAATAATTTGTTTAATATTCTCGATATGGTGCATGTCGTTGAAATAGGAAGGAAAGTGTGATCCATTCTGCTGTTACTACACGTTACATTCTAAGCCCAGCTACTAAACACATATGTATGCAGATAAAGAGCAGCAACAGTGATAAACCGACGATCGATCGTCCCCGATCAATCCTCCTAAGATTGAAGCTTAGCTGGTGTCAATTCCAGCTGACTGATGACGATTCCCTGGATAGGTTTCTGCTTCCCTCAAGAGTTGGTGCTTCTTGGGAAGCCGCTTACGTGGCCACTGTGCGATACACGAACAGTTGTACAACTTCGTATAAAACCACTTACAAAACCAAGGATTAGGATTTACTTCTCAAACTCTTCTTTACTGTAGCAATCATTACGTTGTACTATTTTCGATAATAAAGTCTGAATTGACTGGAGACGAAATCAATTAAGCAACAACGACGAAAAAACCAATGCAACAGAAAACAAAATGAACGAGCCCTGCCTTAAATTCGTCGATATGTCGCGACTACTTGCCTCTTCTTCTGAGGAAGTGGCGGTCTCCAGGGGTGAAAGATCCACCGGGGTTGGGATCAGGTGTAATCCTCTTGACGCGGGATCCGCTGGCGTGTCAAGTGGTTCGAGGAACTCTCGCATAACAAAGAATCTCTTGGATGGAAGGGACTCTCCCCGTTCGATCTCGGAACTCGTCGATGACACCTTTCGTTCTTACAAAGCTCCACGATTTACTCGTACGTTGACCCTACCTTTCGTCGAATTCGCGATCGATCCACGAGTCGGTGGATCTGTAAAACTGTACGCTTCCTTACGTTATTGGGATAAAGATTTCGTCCGACTGAATAGATTAAACTGCAATTAATGATCCGCTGGGATAATCATCGCTGGTCAGCCAATGGCGTTCGAAGCTAAATTATTTCTAACACTATGATTTTCCAACGTGCAATTACTGGTCGTAGCAGCAATTCCATTCTATATAATAACGAGACACGATGAAATGCCGCGACGCGAAATAAATTCAGATTCCGCGTGTATTTATAACCAGTCTCCGCCTATTTAGGTTAATGTAACAGCTTGTGTAATATACCGTCGATTAATTCTGGAACACTGGAACCGTGATGTTAGCATTATCGTGACGCATTGTAAATACTAGCAAAAAGTAATACAAATTGATGGGTCTTCGATCAGAGTGGAACAGATTGAAATATTTCGACCAAGGGATTTTAAAATGAGGAACGGGCCTTTCAGTGATTTCTGGTTTGCCCGATTGTCTGAAAACTGTGAGATATTAACAGACTGGGCGATTAAAAACGTAATGAAAAATTGGGAAATACTTTAACCTTTTATTTTTTGCACCCTTGCTACTAACGTCGGCTGGAGGGATAAATGACACTCTTGACAGAACGGTTCTCGTACGTTCTAAATTACTTTCTCCATTGCTTTTCTTTTAACCAGGGGAAGCATTAATCCGCGACATTTTTGCGGAGCCTGTCAATCTTATAAAGTGCCTAATTAAATTTCGTACAACATTGTAAGAATTAATGCACTAGCAATACCTTATTTTTTTTTGCTTTTTCTGTTACAGGTAAGCTTCTATCGTGATTCCAGCCACGATATTATCCTCGTAAGTAGCACCTCGAGTATCACAGTTTTTCTTCTGCAAATGAATTATCCATCCACATTTCTATATTGCGTACAACTTTTCCAACGAATAGCCAAAGCGCCTAATGCCTCTGTGTCGTGATTCCTCGACCTTTCCACGGGAAGGAAAAAGAAACATGACTGCAGATGAAAGAGACAACAAAGCACAAAGGGCTCATTGGCATTAGTTGAAAAAGACGCTCACCGTGTTCTACGAAGGGGAAATTAGTTCCCTTGTGCAAAGGGGGCTATGAGAAGAATAACGCAGAGGTCCACTTCAAAGGCAGTACAACACTGCCCGTTTTTAAACAAAAAAATCTTAATACCACAGCATGCAAGTGTCGTTGAACACATTCTAAAGTGCCTTTTTGCCTTTTTTCCGTGCAAAATTATGTAAATCTGATTGCACTTCAAAGCAGAGTATACTAGCTATTTTACGTATATTCTTTTGTAAATAATAATTTTCAAAATGACAATAAGTACGCGGATAAAAAGTTATACTTTCTTATTCGCAGTAATTGGCTCGGTACAATTCATCATCTATATACTATATATGTATATTTGTAAAATAGTTGCAGGATATATCACCACTTCTTAACTTTCTTAAATCAACAGAAAAATACATATGAACGTCAGTGAAAACCTTGAGAAGTTTTCCAAACATCAATTACTATCGACACTGAGGCGGTTTATGGGTGTCCTTACGTATTGTTTACGATTCTATCGTGGCCATCATTCGGTGAACGGTGTTTAATCTGTCCAACTCGTTCCGAGGGATAAATGAAAAGGCCAGAGAAAAACCGAAAACACCCCTCACGTTTCTTATCTCCGTCCTAAATAACGACATCTGTTTCTCTGCCGGTTCTCTTGCCTGCCACCGCCTTTCGCCTTATCCCTCTCGTTCATTTTGCAATCGTTCTGACGCATCGAGAATTTTAAATCTGCCCGTATCGCACGCGAATTGGAACGTGCCAGTCTCGAACCGTGCCAGCTTATCTCGAAACACGCGCTTACTCTCTCTCTGTAAATGTCATTAACTACCTGGTTCTTTCCAATCCGCTTGTATCGATACCAGCCAGTCACGATATGGATTCGGTTTTACTGAACCAACCCCCATGTTTGCTACAATCGGGCAAAACAACTATGCGCGTGTTTTATTATGCCGATAAATTATATTATTACACTCTGTAATGGGGAAACTTATTTGTTACGTCTGTCAAGGTAAAGCATCATTACTGTTTCTTTGTGACAGATATCTGTATACGTGTGTCAGTCGCGTAATTTCATTCTCGGGTAGACATTAATCATTTATATCAAGAAAATGCTACGTTCACGATATATATACATAGATCCTTTTGCATCTGGCCGAATGGAAATATCAAGTGTCTAAAATAATTTCACGTGGAGCCCGGAGAAAGTCGTTTTTCATGTCGCGTCCCAAAATTCCTAGTCGTCGCGGTCGTTTCCGTGGATTAACGAACGTGAAACGTAATTGGCAGTTGCGTGCAGATTCAATTAGCGTATCACATACGGCACTCTGTGCCGCGTTTCGTGAATTTCGTTCCGAATTCTTGCTGTCTGACGACACGCTCCGAAGTTCTCATACCGCGCACCCTCTGACACTGTTCGTTGTGTGTTGGTACTCGCATTATGGATATATTGACACGGTCGTTCGTACGTGTGTCACCAATATTTGCCAGTATCTGTGCGGATGAAAGTTTACAGGGGGTCTGGAGAATCGCTTCCAAAACCTTGATCTAAATTAGTCGATCGGCTGGCAAGTGTCCATTTCTTGAACAAAAATACGTATAAATCTTCGCCCGCATCCTCGTTTCTATATTAAATCTTATAGTCGATCTCGTAACTGGTTGTTTGGACTCTATTGTTCCTAGTTTTTTGTATAGACTATGCGAAATAAAATTCAATGTATAGAAAGTTAAAAGTTGTACGATAAAAGAGGATTGAAAACTATTTATTTGCGACAGGACGAGTAACAAACTGTGCAACTGTAATTCATGCCTACCTCTAAGCAACTCTGCAGCATACAAAGGGGATGGATAACTCGTAAATCGTGTTAAATTCATATACCCCTCCACCGGGGTTCTGGGTATGCGTTTAAATAGATTATTATGTTTATTCCATGAGCCTGCATGGAAAATGAGGAAAAATCGTGAATCATTCAACCCGTTCATCAACTGTCCTTCGGTAGTTGTTGTGGTTCTATCTTATTATTAACGAGCGTTTAATTTACGATAAGATCGGTCAGACCTATGGGAATCGCATTGCTAATGCAATCGAGCAGATTGTTGAATATCGCGGGTTTATTCAAGACTAGTGGTGTTTCCATTTGCGGAACTGGGACAGATTATTTAATTCGATTGCGCGGTAAAGTAGCGGAATATCCGTTGGTGAAAACGTTTAGTCGTCGCTCGATATCTATGAACCATTGAATTAATAACCGATTACTAGATAAACCGGGCGCATTACTTACGCTGGCTCGACCCCGCACCTGTACTCTCCGCTCTGGCGGATTTTTACTCATTAATCGGCTCGACGGGATTAAGTAAACTACGCACGTCGGTGGGCATTATAATCCCGTTCGGTGTTGCACGCACAGAATCCCGTGTTTTGTAAAACAGAACGCACGGTATATGCTAATCGATTTCGAAAAGATAAATACATTGCTTGTCAGCGGCGGCATTTGAAAATATTGATTTATTTGCGTGCGCGTAGTTAATGAACACTAATCAGTTTAACTCGACCGATTCTGCACTTCAAACTGAAATTCTATTATCCTAACGCGACCGCACAGAAATTCCCTCTCGATCGCTGAAACGCTTCCAGGATGGAATCTGAATGGATACATTTTTTCTCACCTATGCTTTAACGAAATCCCGGTCCGCCGTATTTAAATTTAAACCTTTGAGTCGAATATTTCACGATGGGAAATTTAGAACGCACGTTATATTTGCGTGAAATCTACCCATCCGATTTTGTTGGGCGTCAATCGACGATCTTTTCATCAATCGACACGAAGTTTCTGCGACTTCCATCTGTCGATTGTACGCCGAGCTTTTTACTTCTGTCTGCACGATAGTTGCAGCGAAAGCTTTGATCTTTCCGAAGTGCACCCGAATCGTTCGCCAGGGCCTTAGCTGTCCCTCGTTTCTCGACTGCCCCATTGGCGTTCTGTATCACGTGAGGTGAAGTCAAGTCACCGAGTAATGCACAATGTATTTTCCAGGTGGTAAAGGCTCGTGTTCCTACGTGCAGTCATCAAAGCCGACTAAAGATTTTCACGCCATCCTCAGACCTAACAGCTTCTGTCTCGTGAGAAACGGCAGTCGAAGAAAGGGTTTCGATGTCAACGCTTTCATGGATACGAACAGCAGAAAATAATAAAATTTTCAATCGTCTTCGTAACGTATATATGTGTATAGGATACATATCAAGAGTTTCAAAGCAGTAGGAATATTCAGATTGGTTTGGGTAAAATTCTATCTGTATATTTTCATCGTAAACCGAAAAAGATAGATTGAAATTTTAAGCGTTATATTTTATCTGATTCCACTTATCTATTTTAAAATCATCAAGATAGATAATGAACATTTCATTGCGACCTTCCCACGTGTCCCAATAAACTCCAAGACAATAGTGATTGGAAGAAGTTGGAACCAGCTTTTCACGCACTACTTCACTACTAATGCTAAGTGGAGAGTAACGAAGAATCCTTAAGGGAGTGAATGTAGGGGTACAGAGGTGGAGCAATCTGAGAGTTTCTGATGGAAGGCAATCTGAGTTACTTCATGGTAGGCAGTTCCTTGAAATGGCACCAGCTGTTACTCTTATAGTTGCACTCTACTATTCCCATTGAAAATTCCAATTCATCATAACCAAATTATTTGCCTCTGATTATCTTAAGATAGAAGTCATCAATTTCTCAGTTCTTCGCAATTCTTCTCAATTGTACTACTATCAATGCCCTCAGGCATATCACTTTTAAATCTACCTCGAATAGAAGGATCAAGGTTAGTTTTTCCTCTCTGTTTCCCGAATAATCCGCCCATGTTTTCCCTCCCGCCGCGTCAAAAGGATTCTCATGGCAGGACGGGCAAAGCGGGGTTCACCCCAGCTGCCTTTTTGTTCAAGCATGGCACACAAGCAAGCAACGGAGCATCAGAAGGGGTTAAAAGCGTGTACAAATTGAAGATTTGTTTGCTAAATAACGTTGCTTCCTTATTTTCCTAAGCAATCATCTCCCCCGTCGAATTTTCTCCAACTTTCTGCAGATGTTGCCCGGGTTTAACCATGACAAAAGAATCATCATTTTCGAACGATTCGCAATATCGCACGAGAGCAATTTCCATGATACCCTGATCAACGGCGTTCAATGTCGTTGCGAAATTCTTGAAACATTCGAGCATCAACGGCAAAAGAGGAAAATATGAGAGCCAGAAGTCTGGTTCCCGTCGCGGCATCATCCCCATAATGTACCGAAGCTCCTTCTGCTTTGACGTCTTCAGCAGTCCGTTTTTCACGCTCTACCAGGCAAAGCCACCGGATTATTTTTTCGTTTTCCTCGTACTTGCCAGAAATAGGAAGATGAGCTGAGAAGTTGTTTGGACGCGCGATCTCCACCTTTTTTTCCACTTCGTCCTCTTTCCTTTTTTCTTCTTCTTCCAAGGAGATTACTTCGACTAAGCTGGGCGATGGTTGCAGCCACTGACCCACCCTCTCCCCTTTAGTACATGAACGTCTCTTTGAGGATAAACGCGCGAGAAGGAATTAGATATTAGTCTGTGTGCATTCGCGCGCCGAGATCACACGATTTTTAGATACGCTGCGTTGCGTTTCGTTAAATTACATATGCATATTTGTAGTGGAGACTTTGAATTTTCGCTGGGCAATGCTAGTGATGTACCAACCGTGAAACGTTTACATTGATGAACCTGTTATTCCGAATACGTGGTAAAAAAAAAACAAAGGAAAAACAACGCACACTCGATGGAAGCACCGCGACGTATTTGATATTTAAGCTTTATTAGCGTGAAAATTAAAAACGCGCGATGGTGGCAATTTCATTGAAACGATAACGAGGTGGTTGCAAAATACTGCAGCCCTCGCTTCAATTTAGTTACCTCGTAACGTACGCGAGATCGGTTAACAATGGCCGTGCTCCACAATTCGCACAAGCGTATCGATATATCGTGTCAATATCGATACCATCAAATTGGCCCCCCTGCAATACAACTTCCTTACTCCAAAAACAGAAAAAAAAGAAAATACCACTCCGTCGAAAACAAACGCCAAGCACGTCTCTTCAGAATTCAGCACCACGCACAAAAGTCATCGTCCAGCAATAAGTAACCCCACCAAAAAATCGGCCGAAAGTTAATATCGTGCGTTAACACCTAGGAAACAAGGCCTGCTCAGGTATTCATTGGCGTGGTAATATTCCGCTCTCTTGACAGAGGCCTCCTCTCGTCGCGTTATCGCCGTCACGGGAAGTCAACGGGGGTGGTGGTATGATTTTTTCCCCTATAGTGAGCATCATTGTTTGGAAGCGAGGAGGTAAAGAAGGATAAAGGAGAGGGTCGAGCTGCGCCGGAGATATGTCTGGCTGGCGGTGGTGAACAGGCTTGGGGGATGTGGGTGGCCGTGGATCGCGTGTGGGGGTAGATCTTGCGCCGTCCAACCCAGCTGGCAGCATCCCTCGGCACCCCATGGCCCGACGAGCGAAAGCACTGGCAGTCATTCGCGCGGATCCAGACACGCGGGTTCTGTTCCCGTCTTCCGGGAACGTTCGACCGCATCCCTGTGGTCCCGCGAACGTTACAACTTCTTCAGATCTTCGCCGTGACGAACCGGAATTTCGGGTCTGGTGCAGTTTCTATTTGATTAAGTAACCGTTCTAATTGGAGCTGCATTCGGCAATTAATCTCCTTTGGTGGAACGTTTCGTTGCATTTTAGATAAATTGAGAAAGTTCGGCTAAAGATTATTGGAAATTTTGAGACGGGGATGTTTCAATTATGGATGCTTTTGAATGGGCTTGAGATAGTGCACAGTATGCGCGAGTTTCCGCTTTCGAGATTCCGGGTTTATATAGTTGCCGCGGGAAACTATTTGCAACTGGTACATTGAGTGTTTAGAAACGTTCAGTGTCGTTTTTGGTGTACTATTTCGTGGATGGTTGGACGATCATTTTTATTAATTTGGGAAATAATGGATGGGAGAAATTGAGAATGTTCGTGGGGCTATGTCATCACGATTGTGCTGAGTCTCGCTGCACCATGCTCGTTGCACATGGAATCGCGAGTTCCAAGGTCACAAATCTCGTCTAACGAAAACCTTTCACGAAGCCATGCGACATCGTCGCCACCTGCTCGATTCCCAGTATCGTTCTCTATCAGAAATTCAACTTCACGATCGGCTTGGTCCTTTTCGAACTGGCAACCTGGTGAACCGAGAAATCCGTTGCGGAAGCTTGACGTTGATACGACGGTTGTTGAAAACGCATACTTAAAACTATCGAACCGTCCCCGGAAAAAATTTCAATCTTCCATACGGATGTTAAAACTCTTGATTATTCACAGTAATTTTAACAATTTATAGTATCCGTGAGAAGAGTGCAACGAAACGTTCTTCCTTGAGGGGTAAAATGGCAGCGACCTCGAAAAAGTGAAAAGCTAACATTGAAAGTTAAAGGGAGGAAAAGTGCAGCCGGGTCGTCGTGGGTACTTTGTTGTATGAGCTGGTGTGTTATCGTGGTGAAAAATAATCGGTTAGCAACCTGGAGTGCCAATGCGGATCACGTGTGCCGCCCGTCTTCATGGGGATGGGCTTTAACGATAAGAAGCTGAGGAGATTACGAAGATTGCGGCTCTTTGGCCGCGCCAAAGTTTACCTCACGGTCCGCTGGCCACAGCTGGTGGGTGCTTAGAGCAATCGCATGTACATTTTCCTCGCTGTGTCATTTTCCGATAATTGAAACGCGCAGGGAACGCGGTGGATCATTTTCTCGCTTTTCAGTGAGCTAGTCTAGGGTTATTAAAATGAGCGTATTTTAAAACCGTCATTTTTATAGAAATTAAATCTTTTACTAGCCATCGACTGCTGTGCATATTGGACCTGGTGTTCAACGGGAAATCAATATTATTTCTTCAATTATGATGCCCGCTAACTACGAGGAGAATTTTTTTTATAGCCACGACTTTTTTTATAGCCATGGCTGCCATTAGGAACAGACTCCAGGAAAGGACTGTAATTATGCTTGATGATTATTGGGCAATGAAACTGTACGTTCAGGTGCGCGACCGCGACATTCAAAACGCGAATCACGTAGAATGCGTACATTCTCTGGCCGGACTAGGTATCGAGAATAACAGCCTGTGAAAACCAAGGCAATGGTAACGAGTCAGCCTTAGGAAAGCTTATTTTGGCCTCACGTTCTTTGTTAATGACAACTTCGGTATCAGGCAAAATTGCCCCCGCTTTTCTTTTGTTAACGCTGCAGCGTTACGTGGGCATTTATTGTTAAAAAAAAATTGTGACGCAGCCACGATTATTTTTATCGAGGAACGTTTCAGTGGATTATGAAAGGATCCAGGTACTTGTGATTCGTGTATTTTTATTAAGACTTTCCTCTCGCTAACGATCGCAATTAGAATTTTATCTGCCCGGTAATTGCATTCACGTCTCAATTAATTCTTCACTTTTTGCATCGGATTCGTAACGAGGGTAAATTGTATTTATGCTGCGAAATTAAACGAAGATCGCAGAATCCTACCAGCCGGCGCAGCGGCCTCTACTTCGATAAAGAATTTACTTTTACTTCGTTTGCGCCGGGGCCATTTTCATGTTGCATTTTCTCCAGCATATTTACTTGTAGAAAGGACATCGATATCGCTTGTAATAATGTTTGGCATCGGTTCGTTTATTTTTACTCCGGCGTCTCCATTAATAGACGCAATTAAAGCTCCCCCTCGCACACAGACAATTTTCCAGCCGTGGAAATTTTCAACCCCCATTACTGCTTACTCTTATCACACCCGGCTGCACAATAAATATGCACAGAGTTCCTCTTTTCTTTTGGCCATCTTCCATCCTGGATATCCTTGCCCCTACACAAAGTCTCGTCGGTGAGACCTCAAGTACTCTCTAAGCGATAAATCGGAATATACGAGAAAACTGCGAAGAATAAAAATAATTAAAATTCTATTTTTTCGCCGATAGTTCCGAAACCAAACATTTTCAACCGTGCTTCACTGTTCGGACCACATTTTCGTTTTAACTTGAGTCGGCTCTGTTCGAAACGAAACGGCCAAACGTTTATAGAAACTTTAGTTGCCCTTCAATAACGCCAACACGAACCGCCCAGACGCTCGGCTTTCATACGCTTTTTCAAGGAGGTAACGAGCAACCTTGACGGTATCTCGAATTTATTTTCCTTCCCGACACGGCAGCCGGATATAATGCAGAGTACATTTCAAGTGGCAGCAATGCCGGCACCCGTCCACTCGCGACTTCTTAAACCAATTTAAACGTTGCCGGGGCCGAATTTAGTCCCGACTTCGCGCTTGTAATTTCCACTCCACCCGAGCGCAGCTTACTTGTGGAAAATCTGTCCAACGCTGAGAATGCTGTGTGTTTGCGTCATGTGGCCACTTGGTCATGTCTCGCCGAATATACTAAACGGACCGGATGTTCAGGATGCATAGAGTTCTTGCACGATGGTTCACCATCTATGAATATCTTATGGATGGTGTTCAGGTTGCTCAAACGCGCAGCTATCGCGTTGATACGTTCTGTCGCAGATGTGGAATAAATTGTGAATGTGCTGGAAATTGTAGTGTTTTCAAAATTGTTACTAAGATTGGAATTATAATTAAATTAAATTAAATTATAATTATAATAAGGACTGATTAAGTTTTACAACTCGTTGTATAATATTGTATTGTACATGTTTTTGTTTAATCCTGATTGAATAATATTTCTGCCTCTAATCTTCAATTTCCAGTTCAATTATTTACATCCACGTGATTTCTATCTAATACCCATATCGCGGGTTAATTGCTTAATTAAAAATAGATAAGAAATGAACGAATTATCGACGTCCGTTGGGGCAGAACAGTAACCTGAATTTACAGGCAATAAAGCTTCGAGAATGGCGTAGGAGTTGAGAGAAGCTCGAAACAACTAATCCGGTAGCATGTGGCTCGTCTCAATCAATTCCTTGATGGGGACCAGAATGAAAAATTCATTATTTCATTTCGTGAAACACCACGGATCCGTCGTAACAATCGCCCCCAGTATCGGATCGATTTAGCATCGGGATATGCGAAGGATACCAGCCGTTCTTCGAATTTATTCAACGCAACGATATTGTAACGACTGCACGTACACGCTACAAATTCCGAAGGGGAAACGTTTTTACTCTTTTGCGCGTGTGGCTCGTCGTGGCAGCGGTTGTCATTTTCTGACCTCCGCCACCGAAATTGAATTTCTCGTACGCGTGTTAAAATCGTGCGCCCGTGCCCCCGTCCGAAAACTCTTATTGGCAATCCCTTGGGACGCTTCGCATAAAGCAGAGTTCCCTCGATCTAATTAAGTTGCCTGTGTAATTTATGAACACCGCTGTAACGCGGGGAATTTCATGAAACCGAGGTGCGATAAAATTCGATTTTACGATCAGAACGGAGGGACAAGTAGTTGACGACATTTGGATAGAAAGGAAAATGAATCGATAGTCGAATAATCTGAAATGAAAATTGTAGCGCAACGTTTCTGCTTTTCGTGCATTCCGGGTTTAAATGGAGAAGCGCCTTCGTATTTCGCGGAGCTGTTCAAATATTTCTTGATGCACTTCCGGCTGGATACACCACAATCAGGCAGAGATTCCGTTCCCTTCTCCCACGGGAATATGAAATGCTTTCCCCGCCAACTTGTCAGTTCGGATCGTAAAAATTTCCACGCGGAACTTACTCTTTTTTTTTGTCTTTTTATTAAGAAGAAAGGGTAGAAATTTTCAGCCACCGGGGATGCGACGGAAAATTTTCAGCTTTATTGCGCGACTTTCCGCGATCAACTTCCTGCTACGCCGCGGTTTAAAAGCGTAAAAAAAAAGATAATGCCTGCCACAGCGTCCAACTGGGGAATGATTCTTCTTAGTTTAATTGGAACCATCATTCCGTTGCTCTATAACTGTGTAACTTGTTTCCCACCGGAATTTCACCCGAGATATCGCGTCTCGAATGAAATTCATATCGTCTCCTATAATTCTTACAATTAAGGTTGCCTCGCAGAATCGTTCGACAAATTCCAAATATCGATCATCCGTCTGTGCCGCGCGCGCAATTTCTTCGAGTTTGCGGGAGACACATTTCAGAACATTTCTGTGAATTTCAATTCTACATTGCGGTGGCGAGTGGTCGGGAGAATTACGAATAAGCGAATGGAACCGATGCTATTGTTTCCCGACCATTGCGTTTCTTACTGCAATCGTCTCGAAAAGTATGGAAATGCAAAATACGTGTAAAGCTAGAGGCTCCTTAGCAGCGAAAGGAGATTATACTATCTGTCGACCATTCCGGGCATTATTTTTAATGAAAAATATTTCCGAAAATTATGCGAACACATTCATGAGACGCAACGTGCCGGTTCAAAGAAATTGCGAATAAAAAAACATTACTCGCAAAACAGCTTGACCAGTCTGATATAATTTCAAAGCTAAGTTCGCCAGTTTCAAAAATGTTCCGTATCATTTCACTCGATTCAACCTCGTGTCTGTTTCGTGCTGCACGAACAAACTTCGAAAGTACGTGGTTAGCAACCTGTGTTGTAACCACAATAGAAAAGTTGCAGAAGTCGCGGCACTGTTGGTGAATAATTTTACGGATTAGGCATAACAGTTTTATCTAGACCAATAAATGTGTCGGTTTAAAATGAATTCATTGCTAACCGTGCAGTTACAGTAATAAAATATTCACGATAAGTCGCGTTTGACGAGGAAGTTGCAAGGTGCCGAAGGGCAAGGAAGACGAAAATTAGTAGACACTAGAATAGATACTTACCTTACGAGAAACAGCTTACCTCGTTATAATGGATCTCATTACTTTTATCGCCGGGACATATATCTGGCCGAACTTGAAATTGCCTGCCGCTTCTTTCGCTACTTCTTCTTCGTGTTCTTGCGGGCCCTAGTTCCCTAGCAATCTACATGCAAAAATTCTGGCTAACACTGTGCCACCCCCCATCCTGTGACACCATATGGGTAACACTAATTTTCCCCCAAAATTACCAAACCTGATGGATTTGTCGGAAGAAATAGTACTTGCTGTTGGGTGATCATGTTCATTCGTTCTTCGAACATTTATTTTCCCATGCTGATAATTTGTTTAACAAATAAGTATAATAAATTGAAATTGAATAATATGTAATATTAAATACTGACAACGAATTTCCCTTTGCACATCAGTTTTATCCTCCTGTGCCATTTTGATTTCATTTGAGATTATATTACATGCCAAGTATTAATCGAGTTATTATTATTATCTTTCACATTATGCAACTGCATTCTGTCGTGAAACGAACGATTATCGATAGGCGCTAATAGAATGCTGAAATTTTTACGCGTCGCCAAGTACGCTTTCCGCGGAAACAACGGATGTGTATACACCTGAAATATTCAGTGACCTGTATAATGGCTCGATTGCGGAATACTAAAATTATATTTGTACGGTTGACTCGATATTCATTCCGGGCACAATTGTGAAATAACATATTTACGTACGGTTCTCTTGGAAAATCGTATGCACGCGAACGCGCCTGTTTGCGTGCTACCGCGTGCATTCAGTCGTGTGTTTGCCTCCTCGTCGCATTGGTAATTTGTGGTTCACTCTAGTTGTCCAAGAATTTCACAAATATATAATCGTAATTGTCGAATACAACGAGAAAATAATTTATTACATAATAAGAAACTAATATGTGAATAATATTCACGAATAATTCTTATACACATTAAACACGATACCGTAATAATGTAAAAAAAATACATTACAACAAAATCACGGGTTAAACTGTGTTATTGATTATTATTTACATCTCTTATATCCTGCGTTCATTATTTGAAAAAGGGATTGAAGTTACAATTTCAGAATCACGATAGCGACGTTGAAAAATGAGACATGATAAAATACCACGCATCGGTGTAGCATAGAATATCGTGCAATTAGTTTCGTCAGTCGAGGGGGCAGCAAGCAGCTACAACAAGTCTTGATTAAAGCATTTAGCATAACAATGCTATTGGTTGCAGCCTGCGAACCACCAGCGTGCACCGTAAATATGAATGTTTTTAATAAACGCGGCTAATTTAACGCACACGCCATCCCTGTAAAAGGGCCGCTGCAACTGTTATGGTCGACGAACTGGCTTGTATGCCAATCTATTACGCATTACGCGGCGTCTAATGTTGATGTAAAGTCAACTAAATTGCAGGAATTAGGGGGGATATATATAAATTCGAATGCAAAATTCGTAGAATTCTTACTTACAATCCTGAATTATTCGTAAAAAAGAACGTAAAATTAATAAAATATCCATGATTTGATAATTCTTCAACGGATGATCATTGGAAAGTTCACAAAAAATAATTCAATCCAGACAGAGACAAGAAGTTAACACGCTCAAGTAGTACAAATCACTAACCGATCGGACGCATCTTGATTTCAAGTAGTACGTATCGATACACGCCGATAAATGAAATGCCTAATATTCCTGCCCCTCCCTTATATCCAGATTATACAATCCTAAATAAGAAAAACTTTGGTTATTCGTACAGGGGATAAATGCGTGTAGACTTTCAATATCTCCAAGCACAGAAAATTAATAAAATTGTACCACAACCGATGCAGCAATAACGGGAAGCACATAAACCGATGGAACTTTAAAAACAGCCCGTCCACGAGATTCCCCAAGAAGGAAGTTCCATGCTCGCCGTGCATGAACGACGTTCAGGGCTATTTCTGAGCCTCGTTACAGGTGCTTTAACCTACAGGCCCTGGCCGATATACTATGCTTACATATCCGTGCACGAAACGGGGAGGTTCCCCGGAAACAGCGTTTAGCCAAGAGAGATACGATCGAAGTTCAGTCAGGTCGGTACCAGACGGTTCGACGTGGTACCATTCTGGTGCAACGGAGTGGCCTTGGTGTCGTTCCGATGGCCGATATTATTATTTTCCGATATCGAGTCAGAAGCATCAGTCGGTCGACGCGATCGTACCGTTGCGTCAGAATGGCAACGTGATCTCGTGAGAATGAACCCTACGAGATCGGGGGAGCATAAAGAAAAGGAATCCAATTGTCAGAATGAGAAGAATCATTGAATAGTGGTTCTTTATGGTTTGGAATCGTTTAACGAGATTGAACAATGCGTCGAACGATAGACAGCCGGTGTTATTGTTGCTCGCAAACGCAACGCGACGTAACAAGTTAATACTCCAATGCGCAACACGCGTTCGTGAATACATGTTCATCCGTGGGACAACAATAGAGACGTAACGCACCCACCAATCGATTTGGCAATGAGCCTCGTAGTTTCGCGGGGCTTCGCTTTTACGAGCGATACGCGACCATCGCATTGTTTTGTAATACGTGCAGATATCCGTACAGCAAAGTAACGGCGTTGGTCATTGCAAAGGGATGTTCATCATACTCGAATGCTATCCCACTAGGGTCTCATTAACATTGCGAAAAAGAAGAAGAGGATTAGTTTGAATTGTATGGACCGCGAGTGTAATTACATTTCATGGTTGCGCTGATGTTTCGTGGAGTTTGAAGTGTTATTGATATTTGATATATCTAATATTCCTGTTACTATTCCTTTCTGTGCATTATAGGAAATTATACGAACTGAATTTTATTAGAAGTTATTATGTCAAATATTTATGTAGTCTAATTGATATGATCAAGAAATTATTATATAAAAGATAACAAACATTAGGTCAAACCATTCCTCCTTTAATCTGTAAAACCAAATTCGTTCTCCTCGATTCCAGGGTAAAAGACGATAAACATAATTTGACAAAAATACGGATTGCCTTGTGTACCATTCAGGTCATTTACTCGAACCTCGTATTAGAGAAATAAATGAATGACAATATTTCTTTACCGAGCGATACGAGTTGACGTTTCCCTGAAACGGACACCTCATCCGATATTGATTAATCGCGAATCCATATTCTGCGAGGTGGATTATCGCACTTGCCCTCTGTTGACGGCAGTTTATCTTCGACGCCTTCGTCGAGCCGCTCTGAATAATTTATCGGGAATGGATATTCACTAGTTCGCGGATCATTTTTCACATTGAAACCGGGGGGAGAGCGTATCAAGGACAAGGCAAAGCTTCTTGTAAAATGGCGTAATTAACGCGCGAGTGAATTACCCCGTGCATGAACATTTTATCCGCGATATAATGGAACGTTAATTTAGAAATGAACGAATTAACGCACTGATAACGGACTGCGTGGCAATCTTTTAACAACAGTAATGCACACTCAAGTATCCATTTCATCGTACACTGGGCACTTTAATAGAAAATTGAATCGCTCGTGCAGACATTATTGCAACGTTTATTCGCGTTTTAAATCTCGTGTACAATTATTGGAATCATTTCAAATCGTCGGACGAAAGCTGACCGAAATTTCCAGCGCGAAATTACATTACTCCTTAATACTTAATAATTGCACACTTTGGTAATCAACATTTCTGCGATATTTGATTATATCAAGCGTAGTAGGTTCGATTTATCTGACGCGCCAATTTTGATGGACGAAAGGGCGAACTTGTGAAAAGCTCAAGAGCGACCAGCAGGTTTGTCGATACAAGATATCACGCAATATTTAGCGTCAACCCCAACGGCATCACGAAAGAATAGCGTGCCCGGCATGGTAGACACGGATAACCTCGGTCGATTAATTCCAGTAATGAAAATTTTAGTGCGCCAGTCGATAGCGACCGAGCTTCATAATTTATACGCTACGTCACGCGCCGAGACGCAGACGAAATTCATCGAATGATTAAGCACGATGACGTTTCGACTGGAATGAATTTCAGGCAGGGCCACGCGAACGCAAACGCGTTCCCCTAATTGAAAATCCATACGAACGTTGCCCGTTAGTTAATATTTGAACATCGTTCTGAGCTTAGAATTCCGGGTATCCTCAGATTCAATTCTGAACATTTCATTAATGGTGCCTTTGATATTCTTTGGGAAACGGCAATTGGGAAAAGAATGCCGAAACGAGGAAAATGCGTCCGATTGCATAATCCTCTGTTCGCATTCCCGCTTGCATTGCACCATGAGCATACTCAACTAAACATTCCTTGCATAACTGCAGTGTCGCGTGGTCATCGAAAACGTGTATGGATTCACGGTTTTATAGCATCACATATTCTAGACCTGGCTGAATATTGATACGAGTTGTTACAAGTTTTAAGGGTTACTAATTCTGCCATTTTGGTTCTTGATTTAGAGGTGTCTGTAAGATTCAAGAATCTTTCAATTTATCCCTATTCTTCAGTCCTCTCAGGCCCTTAATATTTTTCTAACCCTTCGAACTCTTCAAAATATGATTCCTACAATTCCTAAAAAAAATCTGAAATCTTCAGGCATCTTCCATTACATTCCTAAACGAATGGTCCATTCCCACAGTATCTCGAGACACGGATATTGCAAACAATATACACAAAACAGATCGAATAATTTATCTCTGCAACCAAATCTCCGAAAATACAATCGTTCAAGCATCTTCCTCTGCCTTTCGCATTTAACGCTGTTCACTGCATTGTCCCCGATTGCACTTCACGGGCAATTTACGCAAGTATTCAAGCTCGAGGACGAGTCGTAGTTTCGTTTAATCGGCCACCGGTCGGTCCACGTTCACAAAGCTCCGGAACTAATTAAATAGACCGCGGATCGGTCGTATAACGCGTAGCGAGTTCTGCGGCGTCGAGGACGTCGAATCGCAATGATGTTAGCGACGCAACGCGACGTCAGCCATCGTTCTTCGTGGTATGCGTGAACAATGGAATGGCCACTCGAACGGCCCTGTATATTTGCACGTCGAGCACCGACGGCGAGTCAAACGGCGAATCGCCGCGTCGACGATTGAATTACGTTAACCGTGACAGCGAAATATCCTCGATTCGAGGAGTTTCTGCAGCGAACCGGCACGACGATCGCGTTGTTTGACAACGAGGAGGCTTGACACAGTGGAACAATCGTTTCGGCAAACGATATAAAGCTGATTTCCATAACGGCCCAGCGAGCGTGATTTTTATTCAGACGTTTGACGGATATGTATCGGGGATTATGATACGGTTTCGGGAGCACGACTGTTCAATAGGGGAAAAAATAGGGGTGAATAGAAAAATGAAATTTCACCTTCATATCCTTTTGGGTATTTCGTTCATTCTGAAGGATTTTCGTAGCTTTATTTTCTTGGTAGGGATGAATTAAATGGTATGCAGAATTAAATGTTTGTTTTCCTTTTCTTTTTTAATAGAGTTAAGATGATTTAAATGGTGTTATCGTTATCATGCAGCCCTGCCTTTTGCAGCAATTATAAAAGTGCACTGTAGAGCGACGAACTCCTTTAATTAACGAAGCCAGGGAGCTCTTTATTTCCATCTTACATCGAAACTTCACGTAACTTGGCGTTATTTGATCATTTATACAATATTTTTTAAATCAACGCTTCAGACCTCGCCAGGAATTTTCGTTCTGAAACTTCCTCGCCTTTGAGAAGAAGTTACTCCGTGGCCAAGTATACACAGTTCCTCATTATTATCTGCGTAAAAATTTGTTGGTATAAATTTGCGAGCAACTAAATTTTGGGAATTCGAAGTTGGATGATAATAGAGCAAATCCTTCCGCGAACATCTAAATATTAATACAAATTTCACAATATTAGCAATATTAAAATTTCCATAATAATTATTTTAATAAATACATGCAAAGCAACCTATTATTTGTTCCAAATTTAAAAACCAAAGTCTTAAGCAATCCTGTAGCCACGTCTTGCAATGAATTCTCCTGAAGAATCAGAATCGGAGTAGCTGACGCTGCCCCCGATAAGCCCGCGGGTCGAAGATCAAAGATAATCAAGAACTATGACGCTCTCGAAAATCGTCCTTGCCGCGACAGCAGAGGGGTCTATTTGCCTTTCGTCTCGCGCCGTCTCTGACACAAGAGGCCAAAAAAGGTGAACCAATTGGAACGAAGGAAAAAGATTGAAGAACGAGAGGCAGGCCGGATTGCCAAGTTTCCGAGTGTACCACTCGTGTCGACCTCGCTTCAATCGCAGATTTATCGTTTCCCAACCGTTGAAGATGTCTACGCACTGCAGATTCTTATTCAATTGCGAATGCCTGCGATTCATGGCAGCTTGATCTTGAATAGGATGAGAAATAAGGTGGAGATCCCTTCCAAGGTGGTCGGGAATAAAATTTCCTATGCGGCGGTAGTAATGGAGGACTCGAGACGGGTAGTAACAGTTGTAAATTGATCCCAAGACGCAAATCCTAGAATGTAAACAATACATACAGTTTCAAGCTTTTCTTCCTGGGGGGGGGGGGGGGGGTATTTTTCGATAGTGGATGTGCGATGATGTGGAAGGCTCTTTTCGAGCGAAAATGACAATTATTGTAACACATTAATACCTCGGAGACCGTGATGGTAGGTATTTAGGTTTGCTGTCTTGCAAACTCCCATGTTTGCCCACGGTGCTTATAAAAAAATGTAACAACCTTTGAAATATTTACTGTTTTACAGCAACCAGATAAATCTCTAGATTCGCCTCTTTCAACTGATTTGAAAAAAAGAACGAAGGTCACCGATTCCATATTTCATACCGACGTCATTTTCACTTCAGCTCGCCCGTTTTCGTCGCGTAATTACACTAATCCGATCTCGGAGCCGTTTCACCCAGCATCGAGTCGTTCTTGACCCAATTGGACGATCGTGGAACGAAATTCAAGGCTACGATCAAGCACGCCCCACGCACTCGTCATCCCCTCGAATATTTTCCGCTCAAAGTTTCTCTTTGTTTCCATCTTTTTTTCCTTCTTTTTCCTCTTACCCCCGCCAGCCACGAACTCTCGATGGAGCGCAATCGAAATTCACGATTTGGCCAGAAAGTACCGCAATGCGTCCGGAACAACGAGGATCTGAACGTCGCGTCGTCGTCCCGAGAGTTTTCCCTGCGTTCTCGGATCCGTGAAACGATCGCTTGATCGATGGCGGTCGCGTCACAGCCGACACTCTGGTCCTACCCTGTCGTTCGTTTGCTCACGCCACCGAATCGTTTTCAAGGGTGGGTTCCCGCATGAACACGTTCCCGATTTAAACGGTGCACCCGTAACCCGTCCACAGACGTAGCCGTAACCCGTCGTGACAGACGAAGCTTTTCCTGCGTGGCTTCCTTGTTTGAGGCAGAAATTCAACTTGTTTCTTTATCTGCGAGGGAACCGACATTTGCAGGTTTATGTGTTTCTTAGAGCGGTTGGATACAGAACGTTGAAGTTGGATGTTCAAACTTAATCATAAGGAAACTTGATCAAATCAAGATCATTAAAGTTTTCTTGTATATATTTTTATAATTGCAATCGTAAAGTAAGAATGATGTAATTATTATTATTATTGCTAAATGCTCAGTGCTGCGATATCTCAATTCATACTCGTTTTATTCCTTCTCAGCCTGTGTTTAAAAATCTACGTATTTTCAATATTTTAGAAATAAAAGAAAAGTAAGTTCCATCTACGTACAGTTCCATAACTTCTACAAAAAGTGTACTTATAGACAGATAAATATAACATACATAAATATGTATGTATGTAACTCATGATACATCCTCCCATCGGCTGTCTGGCTTCATTCATTTCTACCTGTCTTTCGAACGAGCATCTACTTTTGTACGCCACGTTCCGACCTCTCCCGTAAATGTACCCGCTCTCGACCACCCAGCCAGAAACGAATCGAATGAATTTTCTGTGAAAACAGGCCGTTAATTTAACGAACCGTCTCTCTCTCTCTCTTTCACTCTCTGATCGTCCTCAAGCCTGCTTTTATCGTTTCAATGGCTGACCGAGCAGAGAAAGAGTGTCTCCTCGGGCAGTGAGACTAAACTCAGCTTTTGTCGATGTCCTTCTAATCTCGCTATATTGCGTTCAGCCTGGCATTTCATTGCAAGGAAAGTTTCCACGTAGACTGGTTCGCACGTTGTGTGATCGAATCGATTTCTACACGCTTCGGGAACTTTCCACTCGGTACGATTTGTTTTGCAAGGCACTTACGTTTTTCATTAACTCTGTACTTTACAACGAATAGCCAGTAACAGCTTAAATAGAATGCATTGTAGAAATTTGTAAAACAGATCTAATTGACAATTGAACGTTATCTAATTGAATCACTACAACAGTAATTGAAAAATGAATGCGTGTCAGTGGCTATTTTATCGTAACTTAATGTTAAACTGCACAAATCTAAGGTAAATGATATTATAACCAGAAGCTACACAAGTTTCCTCTTTAACAATTAGATTAAATTGATAATAATATATAATATAATAATTTCGACGAAGATCGTTCGTTCGTCGCGTCATAAATTCTGTTTTCAAATGCCATAAAACTCTCTTCAAATGTCCTACACTATGAATTTCTGGTCGATGAACGATTATTACAATCATGCAACTGTATAGAGTAACGGAGGGGGAATAGCCAACAAACGAAGCACAGTTCTCACAGATATGAATAAAAAATCACCTGCAATCAAAGCTTAGGAAGGTTTAAACAAAGCTTACTCGATCGAAGTTCCCAAGAGTTCCTGTTGCAAATTATTCGAAACGTTCCCGGCATGCCTATGCTCGCGATAAATGATTCAGAAGCGTTAAAGCGAACGGGAAACATGGGGCAAGCAATACGAAACCAGGTAGAGTTGCACAGAAATAAAATACCAACAAGTTAGAGTGTCATCCGCAGACCTGTATACGAACAAATGATAAAAAGGTTCCAGTTCCTTTCTGACAAATATATTCATTCCTTTGCAATGTTTAAATAAATAGAAACAATGTTCTACCAGAATAACATCATTCTTTAACGAACTTTTAACACACCGTGCGAGCAAGTGCGCATTATTACCTATCATTTTTAAGACTATAACTGTGATCGATTTTAACATACGCCAACGACTTGATGAACGAGCAAGACCAAGGCTCGCCCTTGCATATGCAGATACATGTATCTCACTGAACATGACAGAGGCAGCGTTGCACGATCTAAATTATCCGGAAATGCATCGTGCAGAGGAGAGGAAGCCCTTTAACCGGACGTCTCAAAGCAAGAACCCTCTGGTGCAGCTACTAATCTGCACGTCATCTGCATCAGAGGCCACGGTACGTCCTATACGTGTACACCGGTGTATATTCATGTGTTCGTCTTTGAGACGAGGCTCCTTTTCTCTCGTCACGATCATCTATCGAATCGGATGATACTCAAAAATGGTAACTGCCTCTCGGTTAGGAACTCTGGTTAGTGGGCAATTATAGGACCGTACTGGAATTTTATAACGGAACAGCTTACAGCGGTGGAATGTTTAACGAAGTGGCATTTGAATGCCTGTGACAGGAATGGCGAACTAATTGTAAGAAAGTGTATCGGTCATAGATTTACATGAATTGAATGATTTCAAAGGAAATACAAGTGCCTCGTTGGTATAGGTTTAACAGTCATACGTGGTTCTGTTCTGCGAATATTGCTTTATATATTTCCTATTTATTATGCCAGTAAAACCAAATGAACTGACCACCATCACTTGCTCTAATCTGAAAGGAAGGACAGTCCCCGAATTTCATATTTCATTTCACGAAAAGTGCTGACAATTTTCGCACGGTGGCCACCCTAATTGAAATTCAAAGGAGGGTGTCGCGTTTTTAGCAACGGTTTAAGAGACAAGCTGTCCCGCGTGTGAGGCACCCCTGCGCGAATGAGAATTAATGGGATTCTGTGCTCGTATTTCGCGGACGTACGTGCTCCTAATGCTCTGTAACGTTAGGAAAAGTTGTTAGCTTTGAGCCCCGTAAATAAGACGTAGCGGGTGGAGCGGATGTGAGCGAATTCATGGCGCTTTACGAGCAAATGGACTGTGACCCGAGAAGCATATGGTACTATGCGAAACTGTGGAATGCGTTTCTTGATGTCGCGAGCAATTTGTCTTAAAAATGGTGCAGGAATACACGGGCAGCTTTACTATTAGTACGTCAGGCATCAACGAATAGTAATTCTGTTCAACGTGCAAAATTTGGTCGTCGGAAAATCACCATCGACGATATTTTCAGTGAAATCGAATTCTGATACGTGAAACATATATTTTACGAGCATACTTTATTATTGAAAATCCACGAAAAATTTGTTGCTGTATTCAGAAAAAATAATCTATTCATCTCTTATAACGCTTTATGCATTTTAATATTTAAATACAGTTGTTCACCCTTTCCCTCCAAGTTTCCCCATAAAGTGCATTGATTCGATCTGGCTGTTCCATCGAACTAGATTACATTGTTCCTCAAAACAGCTCTGTAAAAATACCTGTAATCGATACCATGTATCTACGAAATAACACGCTGCTCCCTGACAGTCTTGAAAAAAGTTTAAAACGGAAACGTGCAGGACGGTTCTTTGTAAGAAGTACGATTCCGTTGCGTATTGCGTTCGCGAAGCACGTTCCAGCTGCATCAAAGTTCCTCAGCTCGCTTTGTAATCAAAGTCGTGCGCCAGTTAGGAATCCTATCCACGAGTGGAAGCTGAAATCCTAACGGCTGGATAGGAGTGTCTCGTGCAACGATTCTGAATCTATTTTGCATTGCGATAACGTCATTAATCTGGCTCGTGGATAGTTGCGTATGTGATCCTGCGACTGGAAATCGACGAATATTAGACCTTTCCTATCGAATTCGGTTACATATTGCTGTAACACGTTACCACGATCTGAATAATATCTGAACCTGAACGCGACACCATTTTCGTACCGATTGAAGGGTTCAATTTTATCAGCGCTTCGTTTCAAATATAATCATGCTAGAACGAAACTGAAATATGCACGCTTCCACTTAACCGTTTTCATTCTCCGTCCCTCCAGGCCTCCTTCACTTCTCAAAAGGGACTGTATAAAATACTTTTACTCGCAGGCTATTAGCGTTTCGCGAAGAGCTTCGCGATACACAGCGACGGCAAGACGCTCGGGTTCCCGAAGACAGAAACGTGAGGGGCAAAAAGAAGTCTCGCGACTGTTAGTGGGCTTTTTATCCACGACGCGATAAACTTAGCCGGAATTAAAGTAAAATACGAAATATCGCAGAAGACCCGAGCGTAGCGTCTAGGGGATGCGAGCAATGCGCCGCGGATGTATCCATTACCGTGGAGCCATGCGTTTTCTTGAGGAAATTCGTTTCTCCGTTTTCCACCTGCAAACCGGGATACATGGCCGTGCAACCGCGGACAAGACGAGCGGAGTGGGAAGAAAAACGCGAAGAAACGCAGGGCAACTATAAGCAGAGGGGGTGGATAGAGGATGGAAACGACTCACGCAGAGCCTCTTTAGTGGCTCGTAATTCAACGAGAGCTTTTCTCGAATTCCTGGAAACCTCGGTTTCGCCCGAGATACAAATTTTCCACGCACATTTCCATGGAGACGGCTATTATGGCTCTAGTCGTCGTCGAAACGGGAATGGAGACGACGACTGCGCGATTGGTTAATACGTCAAAAGGCGAATATGTACTTTGTAAATTTAATTTAAAAAGAAGCTGCACACTAGGGAATATAGCTTCTTGGTTCTCTCGGCTCGTTTGCTAGCTTTATATATAGAAATTCTAATCTACATCCGCGAGTAGGAATATACAATATCTGGGACAGTGCGTTGAATCAGTGGGGAATGTTGGAATGGGAATGACGATGGAAATTTCGGTTGGAGGATTATGGATGCTGTGGACTTTTCTGCGAAACGTTTTTTTTAAAACGTGTTCAACTATACAATATCGGAACGGCTCGTACGCTCGAATTCAACACGGATAATTAAAATATTCTTCGGTGCTAGTATTTTATTTTCGCTTTGCCAGCTCCACAGCTCTTCAGCCAGATTGTTTGCTTGTGAAAGGAAAATATTGCTACTCTCGTCCGTATTCGGATGAAATTAATCGTAGCGGAAATATTGTTCCGCTGCTAACGAAGTTATGAAAGCCACGATCGCATGATCCTAGGTATACGCCGTTTCGTAGACGAATTTCGTGTCTACTGCAAGTTTGTGTTAAGCTGCAAGCAACGACAAAGCAACATGCTACAAGTTTCGAAGTTTCCATTCGAACAAGTCCTGGCATCCTTGGAGAATTTACGTCCTTCGAGCATTCCTAACAATGTCTGACCGACTATCAGTGTCCACCCTGTCGGCAATGAACACCCTTCATCGGCGACGTTCCATCTACGCTTGAAATACGTGGTCCAATTCGAAATTAGGTTGATAGCGGACTAGTCAAGTCGGCTATTATTCGAAATTCGTCACGATATTTAGAAATGAATATCTAATAATTAACGAATAAGAAGGCAAATAAAGAATAATTAAATTCGTATTTAATATAGTACACGCAGAAGTACAAGTTTATTCTGCGTTAGGAAAACTGAGGACAGTGAATCCGATACATTTTTACGAGAATAGTAGGAGTGGAAGATAGAAATGCAAATTGAAGTCGCGAAGAATTTTGAACGCGCGCTCTGGATACGGTGTGTATCTTCCCGGTGCAGTCCTCCTTATTTAAACTCCAAAACTTCTACGACAATTACCTGGGGCTTAACTTTGAACATCAATTGAAGTTCCCTGCTTATTTTCTCGATAATCGTTCGGGCATAACTAACGTCGAGTATGGATAGAGGAGTTGATTGGCGACGCGTGAAACGTTGCTTTCATGTCTCAACGGAGATCTCACGAATTCGACGCCGATACACGGAATCAGTTATTCTTGTTAATACCGTAAATGCGAGGAAAAGTATATAACGAGAGACGGCACGGCGTCGACCGGGAGAAAAAAACAGGGGAAGGAAAACTTGTTTGACTGGTCTTGCATCCTGGAAAACTTCTCCGACGCGGACGTATTTATGAAAACTGTTTTCAAAGGGAAAGGAGTCCCGGACACTCGATATTAACGCAGACTTTTTGCGTCAACATTGTACAAGAAACTTGTACAGTCCGTAATTCCCCGCTGCAGAGAATTTTAACGCGTCGCCGACTGGAATAACATCTCTTTCATTAAATAGAAAAATCACGTCCGCGCGATAATTGTATTTTCGTCGGGTTAAATAAACAACCAGACATTCGTCGCGAGACTCGCGTCAGAAATAAGGCAGACTTTCTTACTTCTCGCGTTCGAAATAAACTAAACTCAACTGAGGTCTATTCACTGTTTCAACAGCGTGGCGCTTAATTATTAATTGTGCACGACTCGATTCGTCTCGGTCGGAGCCGAGGCTGCCGAATTATACAAACGTTTAACAAACGAGGGAACGTTTCGAGTGCAAACAGAAACTGCGGCGCGGCGTATCAAAACTTCCATATTTTGACAGGGAAACGTTTCAAAGCGAGACGAATCCACTGATGGGCGTATGACGAGAGAAAGAGCGTCGAGGTAGACGAGATGGTGGCCATTGAACATTGGAAACGCCGTGGAACGTGATGAATGAGAAAAGAACGTGAGCAACTTCCTCTTGCCGCGCCATCCCCTGACACTTGGAGTTGCCATCGAGGCGCATTTATTCACGAGCTCTTGCTCAATTCAAACCATGCACATGGCTAGTGAAATTGTCGAAAATTTGACCGAAAAGCAGGTATAGCGTGAGCCGTGAAAACTAAGATAAAACGTAATTGTAGAAATTCCACCTTTTCCTATTCGAGTAGTCTGTACGAAACTTTAGAGCATAAAAAGGCATGCAACTAGACAAGTGTTCTTTTTGAGCTTGCACGGTGTACAAAGAGAAGCAAAAGTTAACTCGACGAGTGTACGTAAGGTGACTTCAAACGATCCAAGGTCGCTGTAGAACAAAAGCTATTTGCCCACACAAGAAGTGCACTCTTCAAACACTATGTGCACTCTTCGTCGTTGTCTGCTTAAATAACATCCGCCGTTCCGCGACCTTGCATCGCTGAAAGTTACCGTGTTACGACCACGTGCAATTGCAAGAAACGGTGGTGCAACTTGAACCTAATTTCTTCTATTGAGTAACTACGCGCGAAGTGTCAAGGCGTAATAACGAAGGAAAGTTTTTCGGTTGATTTGAGGTATCACGTTCGTTTGACAGGTGAAAGAAAGGATACCACCGACGCTTGAATAATTCATCGTACGAAGCGCCCCGACCGGATTACATTTAAATAATTAAAATGCAAGGTCTTGGCCGAGCAGGAATTTCACACGATCGAACTGCAATAAGATCGTATAAAACGTTTCCAATGCAATAGATATTTCTCGTTCGCCCGGATAAGATTCGACAATTTCGAAACACGAAGGTGACGAAATTGGAAAATTCCACAACAATATCAACAACTAACGCTAGCACCAAATACCCCCTCCCGATATCGTTCTAGCGGTAACAATTCAACCTTGTTAGATTGTAATCTCCTGTGCACAACGTGTCACACGATTGACAGACGTCGACGCGACACTGACTACCCTCTGCCGTGCTTCTGTCCTCGGGGATACCAGCACGGAACAATCTCGCCCTCGCAGGTAATACTCCGTCATAACAAACCTTTGTACCCCGCGTTACATATGTACGTAGTTTTCAGCATTCAGCGTGGAAATTCGATCGAGGACCGGTGACCCCTTCGCTTTCGTCCCTTTGGGTCTGCCCTTTTGCGTTACAAACTCGATTTACATCGAAGGCCCGCCGTTGTTACACGCGGGCTCAACTCGTGCTGCCATGAGATTGTTACAAACTGCATGCATCATAAATACGTATATCCCGATTGTGCGCAATCATGATGTTCATCGTGTGTTCGGAGTCCCTTTGTCGGCCGGTCGTTTGATTGGACGCCGAGATTGAACTCGCATCGGGTTCCGTATTTAGCGAAAAGACAATTATTGCGCGCGCGTCTGTGCACTTTGGAGGATTAAAGGGCGCGGGACGATTTACGCAGATTGATTAGAAACGCCTGTACCATGAGGCGATACGCGCTACAAAGGAAATAATTTGCTTAATCTATTGGAATTGTGCGAAGCTGTGTACAGATTGGATGTACTTCGACGGTGAAAGCGATTGTACTTGGTAATAAGTGGTGGTTTCTTGAAATAGTTATCGGTATTATCGAGTGAAAGAAATATTTATCGACGAGGAACAATCGACTAGAATCTTGTCTACGTTTCACAATTAAGTATTGACAATCATATAGCAGGTTTCCGAAGGAAAGAGCGGCGTCAATTTTTTTCACTGAACAGAGTCGCGTACTCGTGAAACGTTGCCAACGAATTCAGGTTGGGACCAGCGTGCTCGTTACCACGCTCCGACGAGCGTCGCTAATCGAAGACAAATCGATTTGGTTTATTAATTTTCCTCCCCCGCCGAAATCAATTCGAATTCAATTTCGCTCCTCGGGCTGGTTAACGACTTGCCACGCCATCACCGTGTTCGTTCGTTGTTTTTACCGATAATTGTAACGAACGTATGTCTCGTCAGCGAGCACGCCTATCGCCACTGCACGACCCGACAATTTTTCCATTATTTCCGCCGTATAAATGTAGCAAGATTTTCCGCGCGTTACCGATAATCAGTTATTACACGATCCTTCGATTCTTTCCTCGTTTTTTAAGCGAATACCCTTTGCACATAATAAGACTTATCCACACAAATTCAGTTTTCAATTCGTCCAATAGAAACTTCCTTACGATTCGCGAAGCATCACTCAATTTAGAAACTCGACAAATTCGCATACACTTCTGTGCGATTGCTCTTGGAAACGTTCCGATACATAAAAGCGAAACGACTGAATCTTTAGAGCCGCGTAAAATGATTTCGCGATATCCTCGTTGCCGTTCGAATGTTGTTAAGATATACTTCCAATTTTTAAACCAATTTTTAAACCACCATACAGATTACTTTCACCCCGTGCAAACCATAGGGGTTAGTTTCAGTGCGTAACATCGTTGGCTAGGATTTCTTTGGGGAAATTTAATTAAAACGCGTCGCGTTGCGGGCGGAGAAAGGGAGAAAGAAGGGGTGGAAAAAATAGAGGGGTCAAGCGTGTACGGTGTTTCGAGGGAATTAAACGCTATCGTTTCCCGATTTGCGATGCACCGGCGTCCACGGTGCATACATTTCGACGAAGCGATAGCGGCGGAGATCTTTATTGCGTTTCGAAGTACCGGGCCGGGCAAACAAAGCGGTAATCTGTCGTGCAGGTTGTTCCGGTGACGCGGCACGAAATTGCATTCCATAGTAAACGGGGCGAAAATGGTGTAGGTTGTGTATCGGCCGTCTGCCGACATGCTTAGTGCTCGCAGCGCACACTGTAAACATTCTGTGTCCAGTTAATCGAGCAACGGGAAAAGGGAAAGTGGCAAAGGGTTGAATATTTTTGACATCCTCGACGGAGAATGGAATCTTCGGATTGAATGAGACAATATTCACAGCGAGGAAAAAACTTCGTTTGATTCTATTCCCCTCTGGATAATAATATTTTCGCGTAGAATATTTGATGATGTTCGTAATTATATTTTTCCTGACTTTCATAAGGTTAACCATCGGAAAAATTAACCCTTTCAGGGAATAGCTCACGAGAAAATTGTTGTCCCTAATGGGGCTTTAATCTCCGGGGTGATCCAGCTAGAATAATTTAGAGCGGAAAATTAAAGATAAACATTCTCAAGGAATTTTTCCGCCACGTTTTTGGTAGCCAACACGGGGAAGTTAGTTGCTCGTTAAATTTGCTTCCATGAATTTTTGTTGACCCGAGTTTCGTGCCCGGCTGACGAGGTCCTCGTAAATCTAAACAGTGCCACGGAAATTCCCGGCCACTTTGAATTTATTCAGTATAAGTTCAATTGCACGAAATCCACGCTGATAATTAGTCTTGCTCGCCAACAGCTTATTCAATTTATTATCGCGACACATTAACGAGCGCAACGAAAGTCTGGCCAGGTGGATTAAGGGTACGAAGATCGGTGTGTAGTTCTGCATTTTACTTCGCCATTAACGATATAAGAAAGCCTTTTACTGTTCACCGAGCTTGGGACATTCTTCTCGAAGGGCAATTAAGATAGAATCTTCCATGGGACGATCGGCGGATTTTTCGTATAATCGACGGAGCTACACCTGCCCTAAGCCTCGGCATTAAGATTCATCCTGTCGAGTGTACCCCGGGTCTTCTGCGACCGGTTAGAACGTAGCAAGATTTAAATTGGAATTATTTAAATTGTGGTCGTGAAGCAATGCAGATAAACGGGACGAACGATACACGTCTGATGTCGTCTATTTGATAAAGATATAGTATCCCACATTTAAACATAAATAATTTATACGCTGCTTCTTGTACTCGTACCTTGATGATGCGTTCAGTGAAGGTTTATTAATACAAAAGCTCCGAAAGAAGGTGTGTATCTGTCGAACAATAAAGCGAATAAAAGAAACAAAAGACATTCGAGGAATGGATCGAAATATCGAACTGTGCGTTTCCTGTTCGCTCTCATTGTTCCCGAAGCTCCTCCCTTGTCTTTTTCGTTCTGCTATTTTTTTCTGTTTTTGTCATTTTTTTTGTTGTTCGTCGATACCGTGAACGGCTATAGATTTTCCAGTGTCATTTAGAAAACGGTCTGGCATATCCCTAGAATCGCTTCATTGCATCGGGAAAACAATACCGTGTACCCGAGTATTTATTTCTTTTTTCGGTTGCATTGTCAGTGGTATTCAATGTAGCCTGCAATAAATTGCGGTCTCTAAGGAACGAAAACGTGCGAGCGATAGGTTGAGAGGTTGAAAGGGCAGTCTGCTTTTTCCACCCAGTCTTCGATTTTCTTTGTCGCTGCCCCTGACGATGATAAATTTACAGGTGTTACGCTAGAATCGATGACCCATCTAAAGTCTGAAAGGAACCACACACATCAAGGGGTTTGTAACAGAAATCTTGATCGCCCAATATTATTTATCTGGTATACAAACTATTATACAATTGTAACAATTGTGGCACAGTTTCGAAACGAAATAATATCACTTTATGGGAGCGGATAGAAATATATGAAAAAGGGAAAGAAATAATTGTGTCGTAAACAATAAAGTAGCAAAGACATCTTTTTGTCTTCCCTGGTACACGCGAAAGGAATTAACGAGCGTGGCGAAACTTGCACGACTTCTCCGTACCACCTGAAACGTTCTTGCTGGACGTTCTTGTAACGTGAGTTTTAGATTCCATTTCATAACCGCGGTTCACCATAATCGTAAAGAATGTCGACATCGCGCCGGCTGGAGCCTCGCTGCGTCAATACCAAGTGACGAGGTAACGGTGACACTGGCCGCGGGTTTTATTGTTCCTGGAACTAACTTTTTCCTGCTATCCTGAGTATCCTTTGCTTTCTATGGATTCACATTCTTCCCGGAGAAATCCGGATTTTTTTATATAGACATCTAGTCCTTCACGAATTAATCGAAGGATTCACGTTGACAGATTTCCGATTTACTGTATTAAAATCCGAAAGAATGTTGCCAGGAATTGCAGTATAATACAGTATAATAGTAGATACTAAACTAAGTTTCGAATGCAACCACAAAAATGTTAAAACACAGTTTTCCAATTTACTCGCCCGCGACGGATTTCACCTGATCATTTAAGGGCGTACGTGAACGCACTTGCAGGTCTGAATCGTACAAAATCGGGGATAATTACGAGAGATTCGCTAACGAACAATGAACAGGATGATGGCCGCGCGGTTGACCAGGAAAGTAGGATTATCTAGGCACCGTCGAATACGCGAACTGTACTTTCGGTTTACCAAGCGCGACGAGTGCATCCAAACAATGCCCGTCGTTAGCTGTTTCCCTTTAACCGAAAAGCCCTCGAGAAAGTCACTCGTCGGTCACTTCAATCGAAATCATTCCCAGTGTTTTGTATTTCTATTTCGATGAGTGGATTTGATACCGTCTCTCCAATTTTCTTTTTTTTTAATTTTCTCCCTTTCCGGGCAGAACCGCTTTTTTTCCTGTTTGCTCTGTCTGAAAGGGTGCAACGCGTGGCCACTGCTCGCGGAATACGTCGTAAAACTCCATACACCGGGACTTTCGTGCACGTTGCTGTGCCGGGCTTTGAAATCGAAAATGAAAAAAAATTGGTGGCAGATGCTGGGGGCGGGAGAGGGAAGAAGAATAAAACCGCACGCGTTCCGTAGCGAACGTAAAAACGGAAGGAATAAAATGGAAAAGCGTATGGTGGTAAAATTGTATAGATACCGAGGTAACGAAGTGAAAGAAATATGTTGCTTTGTTTACGGTGAAGTTGCTCGGCCATTTCTTCCTCCTTCTTCTCTAAAACCGAGGGAATCGGGCATTTAAATTTGTATTTCTTTACCGCGTTTCATCGAAGCACCTATATGTATGCAGGCAAGGAGAGGCATGCGAAAGGTGTTCAACAGTAACCGTGGAAAATTAATTCACCAGAGATGAGCATCTCGTAAAACGGACTAACGAAGCTGAATTTGCCGCTGTATTTGCACAATCCGTTTTTCCTCCGTTTTTTTTATTAAGTGCCATATATAATATCTGGACACGTTCCCGTCCAGCTTGTAAAACGACGATGGTCCATTTTCGTCGAGTCAGCAATGGATTATTTCTGCCGTCCGATCGGAAATGGCCACATAATTCATTGGCTCGGGCATAATTCTGACCTGACGCTTGGCTATTCAGCGGATGACGTTTTTATCGAAACGAATCGCGAACCCGGAAGGCCACAGTACGCGCGAAAAGATTCTTCCAATTGTTTTCGATTTAACCTTTCATCGAAGAACTATTGAACGAGAATGCTTTTTCCCCGGTGTCTTTGTTCGAAAGCCAAACATACCAGCCGGGCAAATATAAATAAAAAAGCGAAAATGTTTTACGGCAGATCAGCCAGGATTTCAATAATACTTTTTCGATTCCTCGAGGCTAAAAATTTTACAAGACCGTCACATGTTACTGAATTGATTTCCATATCTCAGAGACGTTTCCTTCTCGTTCAATCGGCGCACAGCATCACAGGGACTATACCCTTGATAAAAGCAACGTTCGACACAATTATCGGGCAAACTTGAAGTAGAGCTCGTTACATAATAGATCGATAACGTCGATCACACTCACGCGTTCCAATTACAACGTCAAGGTAGGTCCAAGTCGTGGAAGGGCAGAACTTCCGAGCGACGACTTATATAATTAAGAAGATAGAAGGGCGCTAGAAGCGGTCGAAACGAGATAAGACCGTTAATAATTTAGTAGAGCAGCTCAGAGGTTGAGAGCAGTGGTATTGCCATCTCGACCAACAATCCTGAGCGCAATGCGAGGCGTGGATTGCCACCTCAATTAATTATTGCCGTGTGTTCATAATTAAGCGGTCGTATCGTTGGCCGTTCTGGATACGTCGAGGATCACACAAGATCGTCTACCGCACGGGAACCTCCTGCAAGACCTTGTAAAACTGAATTTACGAGGGTTTACGAATTTCTGATTCCCCCGGGACGCTTAAACTCTGGTTTCTTGCGAACCTCTCGTCCCCGCCGTAATCCCAGTCTTGCGTCGTAACTAATGTTCCTGATTTCTCGATATTTTTCGTTTCTCGGGAAATGAGAAATCATATTCTATTCCACCAGAATTCTTGAGAATTGAACCCGAATAAAGGTTGGTCAGCACTCATAGAACTCCAGTAGTCACGATTTTGACAAGACAAGAATGGTATCGATGTTGCGCAACTATTGGGAAATGAGCTTACAGCATGAAAGCTTGCTTTCATGAAAGCCCGTCGATTCCTTTTAATTGCTTCACGACTTAAGCGTAGTGGAATTTGTGTAAGTCTCTTGAATAGTTAGTTTTATGAATGAATAAAATGAACACGTCTTGAATCTGAACTTCAATAACACCGAATGATAACATTTTCCTTTCTTCTTTAATAATATACAATCTTCTTCCGTTTTGCTTCTTTTTCTTTGCTTTATCATCGAACTACACGGATTAAGTATTATAGATTGTCGCTAATGACCCTGCTGTCGATGCGACGTTAAACCGAAATGAAAAAAAGAGAATTATAGAAAACTGTATTGGCAGAAAATATTCCTGAGCAATTTATTGCATTATTTTTGTTTCTTCTTTGCTTTAGAATTTTTTTCAAGTTATGGAAAGACGAACTCGTTGAAAGGTTCGTAACAGAGTCGTGAAAAATTGAGGAGACCATTTCTTTTAATATGACGAGAGCCGTAAGGCGTTCAGAAATATTTGACTCGCCGTGGTATTCTGTATAAGACTGGCTTTACGAGATAAGGTCGAATTTCAGGATGCTAAGAGACACTGCGACACGGACTCCTTACATGTTACTTCTAGTATAGGACACATCCAACGCGTTGCACCGGTTGAAACGGGCTAGGATTAACGCGGCAACTTCGTTCCCGAGATTCAAGGGTTATATAGTATTTAATGCCTCGTCGAAATTTGTCCTAGTATAAGCACGATGTACTGCGAAGATTAAGATGTTTCCCAAATTATTAATATGTTATATGTCGCCACTTCATCTTGGTACTTGATGATAAATATTGAAAATATTGTTAGAAATTTCACCAGTAATATGTTAGAACGATATACACTTTTGTATAAGAAATTGAATTTAATTGTTGGTAAATGATATTTAAACAAATAGATAGCAGTTATCTGCGACACTTTTTAAGAAACGAAAATTATTTCAAGTCTAAATGAACTTGCAATAAAAAATACATTATATTATAGAAAGGAGCCAGGAAATATTTCTTGACGATTGAAAATATTATTTTTATGGGGTTTCGCATTTGTAACAGTCAATTGTGGTTACCAGGTATCCTAATTCAGATCGCTGATAACTTCGTCTCGTGAATAGTAATAGAAACAAGACTCTATCGGTCGATTTAATGCTCCATCCTTTGGTGGCTCGTACGTCGTCGATCTAATTCCCTTAGCCGTTAAATTGTGGTCTTAGAACTTAGCGGAGTGCCTCGTAAGTTTAGCTCTCCTGGGAAAACGCATATCCGCTCTCATCCCTTAGTGAATTTCATCCCTTTCCTACTGTGAAAGGGCGCACCGTGTTCTGTCCTTCGGGCATAGTCATCGTTGATTTTATTACCAATAAATCTCGACAATTTTTCGCCGAGGGAAACGATTTTTTACGTGCTGTAATTTCTACAGGACGCGACGTTTGCATTTGAAGTCATCTGGATAAGAATTATTCTCTACCTCTACGACCTGTTCCATAATATACAAAAATCGATCAGGAGATTAGGTTCGTTTGTTCTCTCGGGCACGGAAGTTCAAAAGTAGAAGGTTTAAAAATCGAACGACGTAAGGGTAGAAAGGTGTCGATAAAATGTAGAAAGGGTAGTCGTTAAAAGGAAAGTGCCGTTTTTATATCTTTCAGCAATGACTCTGCGTAGTATATGTATACTGTCACCACTCGAAAGCATTATATGTTCCATAAAGAAAGAGGCGAGGTCGTTTTTTCGACGATGAAAAATGAAATCCGTACGCGTTCCCTTTCCGGCTTCTATTGCTGGACTAAAGTCTCCGGAATTTCTCGTAATTTTATCCACCACCTTAGAGAATTCGCAATCCCAACGAAGATCCGGATATCGATGAGAACGATCGAATCGAAGCAATTTAATTGGAATAAATTTAGCGGAAGGCGATGAAATTAGGCGCGTTCGAGGCTCGAGCCGCGGACAAAGATAAAGCGCAATGTAAATAAGATCTCTGCAATTAAAGTAAGGCACTCAGTGGATAAAGTTGATCGCAAACGAGAAAAGTTCGGGGCGCTGTTAGTTTAGGGATCATCCCCGTGGTTGTCGAAAGTTACGAATGTACCAATTTGCCCAGCTAGAAACTTTGCAATTAAGTTTGTCCGGAAAGGATTGCCTTTGTAAACCCAGCTGCCGAATGTATTATACAATGATTAAAAAACATATCTGACGAAACCTAATTAATACCCCCGGTTACTTCTGGTTTGTTTACCATCAGGTATTGTTAATTGAACCCGTAGGATTTACTCGATAAACAAGAGCAGGACGTAATACCATTTTTTTTTAAATATTATACTAGTTATTATAAAATAATATGTACGAGGAATTTAGTATCATGTTGGCTATACAATTCTATTGCTTTTGCAAAACCTAATATTATGGGCGAATTATGGAAATATTGCTTTTACCAAATTGGCAATAAAAGATCGAGAAAACACAGGCATGTGATAATAGTATCCCTTCCCCAGTGAACTCTGTATATGCATAAGTTATACTCTACGTTTATCTTTAAATAAATGATAAATTTTGTATCGACTCTTGTCCCAAATATTTGCAAAACAATTTTGATCAACAATTTAAAGGGAAGAAGAAAGTAACATAGTATGAAAGGTACGTCGTGAAGTTAAAATCAAATATACATATACATATAGATTATATCAGAAGGGATAGAAGCAGCTCGGTTAATAATGATCATGTGTACATTTATCCATGAAATTTATTTTCGATTTCTTCCAATCCGATAGATATTCCGCGCAGATATGAACTAGTTTAGACGATTTCTGTTTTCTTCAGCGATGTGAAATTGATATCAGTATTACTCAACTGAGGCATCGAATTCGCTTGAAGTACGGCTTCCGTCTTGTAATGGGATTTTGATACTAACTCCTCGAGAGGTATTAACCCTCATCACGGGAATAATTTCCTCGTCGTATCTGTATCATGCTTATTACACCCTGCACGTTAGGATACGATACGTTATCGTCAGCCTACACTCTCTACCAAGTCTCTGTTCTTCAGCCTTAATGCTGAAATTAATAGAATACGAAAGGGAAATTTGTGTCAGGTACACGACATTCAAGGTAACCACGTTTAATTTGCTTGATGACCGTAAAACATACTTGTGCAAGAATGCCTTCGTGCTCGATGTCAGAAACTGCAGTCCTATTATTTTCGTCGCGACTTTAAATCTGGTCAAATGAAATTCGTGCAATGGAACGCAGTGTAATAGTGAAACCTCTGAAAGTTCCCAACACACATCGAATTTGTGTGTTCGTAACGAATGCTACGTTGGATCAGTTTGTAGCACACGGGCCCACCGTACAACGTGCTCCATGACGCCTATATTGCCTCCATAAATCTAACAAGGCGGTTGAACATTAACCCAGCGACCGCCGCCTATACTTCCGACATTGGTCGACCTCCATGTCCGATAAAATAGCAATCTGTACAGTCCGTGATATTATTTATACCGATTGAATGAACCGTAACAAAGTTACGAGCTTCCGGATGATATCACATGTTTTTATGGAAAAAAAAGGATTACTCATTTTATTGTCGTGCATAATTCAGATAAAACTAGCTACAGATAAACACTGATTTCTGTAACGCGATGAATTCTCTTTTAACGCAATTTTTATTATCAACATTTTTTAAACAATTTGTAGCTATTTCTTTGCTACCTACTATTTTCATACTGATGAACGTATATTTGGCAAATTGTAGAAATAAATTGAATTTTTACGTGAATTACCTACAAATGTTATCATAGACGTAATCACATACACCAAATTGTGACGTATAAATCTCGACGGTGTAGACACAGCATAGTAAAGTGGAAAATTGGATGACGATGTGGTCGGTTCACAGGTGGATTGTGCGCCAGCTCTTTGTTCTGTCGCGAATAAAGTACGTTTCAGAACATTTGGCATGAATACACCACGAGATTTTGGCAGAGAGCACAGGATATGCGTGGTCGCCAGTGAAGTATTGTATTAACCGATACTGCAATCGCCGAAATCCTTTCCTTCTCTTTCAAATGGAATGGGATGCTATTAAAAAGGGTTACACGACTGCAGTTTTCAATCTTCTTTGTATTATGCCTTCCTGTAATATACATGTGCAATTCACACTTGTGTTGTCCTTTCTGTTGCAGACTCACGACAGCTGGCAAGGACACGACGGGGACCAGGTGAGAATCAATATCTACCTACTACCGACACTGCTTCGCTTTTGCCCTCTGCATGCTGTTTTGTTCCTTCACATTTTTCTGGTATCGCGCGCTTCAACTATACGACTACATCAACGTGAATTCAATTTTTTGCATTCATTGTATTTCAATAATTTCTTCAGCAATCTGACTATAGTTTAACTTATCATTGGACGTCCCAACGTAATCTGTAGTGATCGTTTGTTGAATGTTGTACATTATTTAACAAGACTAACACGTAAAACTAACATGTTTGACCGAGAATAACACCATAGATATTTCACCCTAAAAGCTACTCACAAACATTTTGCGAAACAATAAAGGAACGTAAACGATTTTCACTGTCGAAGAGTATTTTCCGCCAAGGAAATCAAAACGATCAGAGAAATCACATACGCATGTACGTCGACGTTCCCAGCAGTACTGGCAAGAGTTAGACAGAAACGATCAAACAGCGGGAACTTGATAATGGTGAAAGAGAATATGCGGGGGAGCGAGAGCTATTTGCATGACAGAGGTGCATGCGATACGAGTTCTTGCCATCTGGTTACGCGGCTACAACCTGCGCTGTATCTCTTAGTTATTAAGGGCGTTGCGGTTTAATGACGCGACGGTTACAACGCCCATAGGGCGAGCATCATAGTTTGCAAAGTTCTCCGTTAAGTACTAGTGATTAGTCGGCACTACGCTGGAGCCTGTGAAAATATTTACCAGTTCGCGGAATCTCTCGTGTAATGCCTCTCGGGCATTAATCGATGCATTCTTGTGTCTTTGGAATTCGCGGTACTTACATCTACGTTTCTCGTGTATAGCACGCCGACAGCTTGGAAGTCTGCTGTATTCATCGTCAAGTTCAATAACGCGATGCAACATTTATATTTTGAACGAAGACATTTAAACGCAAATTTTATTTTAATATTCCGTGGTTCATCAATTTTGCGGATTGGGTTCCGAATAATTTGGGATTTCTAATTGTTCATCAGTATCGACCATCCCCGGACGAGGGGCACACAAGCTATAAAAGTTTCCCCGATAGCTGAAAATGAAGAAAATTTCCGCGAGATAGAGGGTCGCGTGGCAATTCAGCGCAGCCATGGAACGGTTTTTACGAGGAACGAAAGACGGTAGAAGCACTTAGCAATGAAGGCTGGTTGAATGAGATTTAGTGTACCGTCTAATCGGGTTTACTCTCGCCTTAGGGATATGCCCCTCGTTGGTACACCGATACAGGCATGAACTACAGGTGTAGGGGAGCTTTGATAGTATGGGTGCAGAGTGAGAGGAAGGAAACTGAAGAAAACTGCGAGACCAAGTGGTTAGGGGACTCGCGCAGTGAATTTAAAAAGATTCGTTAAACCTTGATACCGCTATAGACTCCGTGCCCCATGGAGAAACCCTTTGTTAAACAGTTCGACTACTCGCCCATTTTCGTAATGCTTCTCCGAGATTTATCTCGCTAAGAAGATTTGCCAAGCGTGTCGGAACATGGGTGAGAACAAGTGCGAATCGATGTTGCTGTTCGCTCAATCTCATTTGTAGCGGCTGAACTATTAATTCTTACTTTACATTAAGTGTGCATTTTTGTCTTTGTTTTATGAAATGGAATTTCGTGCAAAGAATGAAGATTCCAATACCGACTTGTATTTGAGACAATGGCGCCCTCCGAATTTCAATATTCGAGGGCTTCAGTATTGTTCGAGAGTATCTTGAAGAATCGACGTCCCGTCGATGGTTCTTGTCGTAAGTACTCGAACGCACTACAGTGTTCCTCGACAGTATCCTCCAAAGAGAGGATCTGTTTCATCTTCCATCTTCTTGTTTCGAATATCCACAATACGTCACCCTCTGCGCCTCTACGCCATCCCCGTGGTGGCTTTATTCTCTTTGTAACGATACAAAGCGGATCGCCCTGTCTTGTCCTCTGTTCACGACAAACAATTTTCTCTCAAGACTCCTTTTTCACTTTGCGAAAATTCTGTTAAAACAATTCCTTCAGATGTGATTTTGTACGTCAATGGATTGAAACCGGTGAAACATTTTATGGTATTCCGCTTGCATACGATTTCCTTACGCACTCGTTCGTTTTTACATACTGCTACATATATTTAACTATTTTTATCAATAATCACGCCAAATACAAATATTTCTATTTTGTTGGACCGAAAAATATTAAACATTTGCTTAATAGTGAATACCACGGTTTGGTCCAAGATCACCTAATCATTCATTCACTGGTGTTATAAATTTGCGGCCTGTCAGGCGTTAAAGGAACCATTTTTCCAAGGCACTTCGTGTTTCAATATTTGAACTCACTTAACGTTAATCTTCTAATAATTTTCGCTTAACAAGGGAAGCGTTACTTCCTGGGGAACATTACACGCTCATCGAATTGTAAATATTCAACGATAAAATCAGGGAAACCTGGGCTTCGCTGCTTCAACTTTCGGAGCGGTAGCTTCGTATGTAAATACACTATGAATTTATTATTCCAATAGAGGCGCCTCATTCATTTTCAGGGTATTAGAGGGCTTCAAAATCCTCTTTCGCGTACAGTGTATCGCGGTGACTAACACGGCAAACAGGGCTTGGCGCCAATTACCCTAACTCACCCCCTATCCAGCTTTGTCTCCGCCTTCTCTCTTCCTTATTTTCTGTCTGTCATCGTCTCGTACACGCATTGCTCTCCACTTATCCGTTCTTATTTCTTCAGCCTCTTTTTATTCCTCGATGCACATTCGCGACTCTTGCCGCAAATGAGCGGCTCCAGCTATGAGAAATTAGCCTAGGGTGACTTCCTGTCCTCTGTGTGTTTTTTTTTTGTTCTCTCATTACTAGGACCGCACGGAGGCTGCTGAGATTCAACCGCGGGCAAACGAATTCTGAAATGGAACAGCACATGATGTTTGGTCCCCGGCACGCACTAATTACGCTCCAGCATGCATTTCGGCATTTTTCTCGGATTCCGTCGTGTTTAATTCAATAAACCACCGAACCAATTGTTTGACCAATTATTGGTATTATTGGTATTGTTTTCTCCCCATTCCTTCTTTCCCTATAAACGATGATTGACAGAGAAAGCAATAATGCTGATTAAACTATATTATTTGTTATTAATGTTTGTGTGTTTGAATATGGAAATGCACCTCGTTATTATCATAATTTATAAAACATAAATATTATGATTCACGGTACAATTTGTACATAGTTGTTTCTGTCCTTATATCCTCGATTTCCTTCCCGTCAGCGGCATTGTATAGCCCAGATTGTGATAGCCAGGTAGCTTATCGACGGAGTTTATCGTACACCTGCCGCAATACATAGGTGTCACTTGTAGCTCCAATTGCTTTACCCTAATCCGGTTGAATTAATTATGCTCCGATTTAACCAGCCATTAACGTCGCGTTAATTATTACTTCAATGGGGCTCAATACGGTACGCAACCAAGTTACAACACTTACATTCAGGCATCAGATTTATGGCCGATTTCTTTTAAGTCACTGGCAAGCGGATCGAGCTACGACTATTTAACCCGATTGCTCCATTTTCCAAATTAAATTTTTGTCCATTACGTTTACCAAATTTATTTGGCGATTCCATAGAAAGACAGTCAAAATCTCCTCCATTATGCATACACCAATTTTTATTCGGAGTTTAAAATACAAGTTTCAACCACCCCTACGCAATATCCAGTGGGGAACGAAGAGTTGGAAATTAGTTCAAAGCAGCGCACGAGGGAACTTTGCAAAAACATTAAACCAGCATCAATGCATCGAAGCGATTTCGGCCGGGCCCATTCGCTAAGGAAGAGAGGAGCCCGCTGGAGAAATGCAAATTGCAGACAGTCAGACAGCATTAAGCGTTGCTATTGTTCCGCGACGTATATACTTCGCGTGTCGGTGGCACGGTTGCATACGGTAGTACGCCAGGTACACCGCGAGCGAAATTGCCTCCCCGGAAATTCTAAAGGTTTCGTTAAAGTTTCCAGGTCATATGGCTCGAAGCGTTTGAGGGAAAGGTATGGTTGGGCATGAATGCGCTGACCGCTTTCGGCCTCTAAGCGTATTTATTTTTCGAGCGCAATCAGAAAGAGTTCGAGAGGCTTGAAAAAAAATGAAAACAAAACCGAAAGCTGGTGTTCCTTTTCGCGACCATTCAGACGAACGAAAACTGGAAGGAATGAAACGAAATCGAGATCCATCTGAACGTATACACATACATACATAGTCTTCTTATCCAAGCTCGTTGGATTTGGTAGTGGCGATTCATGGGAGGATCCTCGTTTCTCCTATATCTCGAATACGGTCTTCGGGCGTTCAAATCAGACAGGTATTTAGTTCTTCGGTGTTTTTTTGTGCAAAGTTCATGAAAAGGAGTTGGGAGGAACTGAGGGGATTCCATTATACGTGAGGTTTTTTTGTCGTCCAAGGAATTCGTCTAACTTGGAACGTGTCTGCAGTCTCAAACAAGAAGCACGTTTTTTTTCTCGAGAGATTAGATTGAAACAAGTTTCCCGATTTGCAGACGGTGTCGCGTGTCTTTCAGAGGCGACTTCGAACTTCTACGTTCCTGGAGTCGAAATGTTGCATTTCAATTCCAACAAACGTAACGCAACTGGGATAATAGAATTTTCGCCAATTATGGAACTGCTTGGAAGGGAACGGGAAATTTCTACGAATGTATACATAGTTACATTCTTGCTTCGCGAAACGAGGCCATAGTTTTTCTGTCGCTTTGCGAAACCACTGTATCTTAGAATAGCTTAAAGTGTTTACCATTGCACGAAAAATTTATTCTATTATTAGTAACACAGTAGTATCGCTGGAATAATTGATTTATGTAATTCAACATGTTTACTCCATTTTATACATGTACATATGTAGTGACCGCGACATAAGATCGTATCCAAACAAAGTAATGTACAGGTAGCCCCCCGAAATTCGTATAATCTGTCATTACGAATGTGCCCGGAGCGATATCTCCGTATCTACCTTAACTTCCCCCAACCTCGAAGCAACCGCGCGACCTCGTGCGATCGGCCTGGCACGAAACGGCGCGCCGTCGTCGAAGGAACGAACGTCTTCTGTATGGTTAGTATATTTCTGGCGAGAGGAAACGAAATATGTATACGAGGAAACGGGATGGAGAACAAGAGGCAAGCGGTAGAGAATGCGAGTACTTTCGTGTAGAGTTGGCCACTTTTTGTTCGAAACAACGAATCGAAAAATTAGGAGGTCACAAACACGGACGGGAGTAACAATCTGCAGAGTGCTACCGATATAAAAAATTACTAGTATTAATTATTATTTGTTGGCACATATATTGTAAAGAAAGGAGATCTGGTATTTATCCTAAATTTTGGTTAAATTGAAATGTCAGAAATATTTTTAATTACATGTATGTATATGTAAGTACTTTCTTTAAAATGAAGCTATCCACTTGCTTGGAACTTCTGTAAAAAGGTAATGGTGGAGACCATTTGTAATTGAATTTGTACTATTGCACTTTGCGAGTCTACTTCAGTACTTTTTAAATAGAAATATATATAACGAAACCAATGTCCATTGCAAAAACAAAATTTTCATTTGCCATAGCTAAACAATAAGCAGAATAAAAGTTTCTTTGGATAACGCCCAGTACAGTCCTCGCGAGGACGATCGTACAGGTTCGTGCAGATCCGGTGAGGTTCGGTTCGGCACTCTCCGTACGTGCAGCGAAGTTCATGCCGGCGGCCGAGCGATGACGTCAGCAAGCAAAGAGGCCTGTCCACGGTTAGCACGGTAAAGCGTACGAGAGCTCTTGACGTTTCACCTCTTTGCGTACACACTCGTAGTATTTTCGGCCGGGTGTTCGATTCCAAGCTGGTTGTGTACGATCGGTATCGCGGGAATAGAGTGCGTATCACGTGGCGGGTAAATCAGTTCTGTTGTTCTGACCCCGCGCGTTCTTTCCGTGAGTGCAATCGCGATCGAGGTGCGAGAGAGAAAAAGCGGTCGAGAAGCGGAGGAGGAGGCGTCCGTGGCGACCTAACCTCCCAACCCGGTGCGTCGGTAATTTCAATTGGCGCTATAGCGGGGCCGTGTAACCGTGTCACGCGGAACTTGTACGGACTGTCGCGGAAATTGATTCGGTCGAGAAACTCCAAACGGTATTTGGCGTTCTCCGTTTGACAGCGTCTCCGTAGAACTTCCCCTCGAGTGTGGTTTCTAACCTCTGTTGTGCCACCGGTGCTCCATTCGGGCACACGAACACAAGCGGAACGGAATGATGCTACGGTGAACAAGTGGGGAGACGCGGACAAGAAAGCAGTCGTTACGTACGACGAGTGCAATCTGTTTATGTATCCGAGAAACAGCCGTACACATATTGACATTTGCGTTCGGGCACATCCTTTTGTTTCCTTTCGTTGCACGCGTGACTGGAGAAAATATCGTGGCTCGATTAGCGGTAGAAATTCGTTCTGGAGTGAGACGGACGAGCGAGGAGCAACCTGTTTCATGACTGTGTGAGTGTGTCCGTGTTTCTCATGGAATGCGAGAATCGTGCGTGCAGGGGCGTCCTGGTACACGGTGATTTTCAGCTAACGTCGGATAACAGTGAAGTGTTGGTGTAGATAAATGCGTCCACTCGTTATCGCCTAGATGTGCGTCGTGTATAATCAGTGATCTTCCTTCAAAGGTAAAGTGACGTTTTCGCGCCAAAACGGGATGACCAGCGTTCTATGTATTTTCTTGTTTCTTGCGAGCTCTATGGAAGGGATACGTGGCAATCGTAGCACTACGATTTTCGTTATATTCAATGGGCATTGCTCCTTTTTTGTGACACAACACTACTGGAGAACTCTACTTTAATTCTCAGAAATCCAGCTAAGTTGAAAATCTACGTTACGTTTCGTTTCGTTCGTGGTCGAACAAGCGATACGTATGAAGGACGCGAGATATAACAGTACATTTCGTTCCTCCGGAATATACATGACGTTTCTCTATTGTTTCGCCGTCACGAATGAATTGTTCTCGGTAAGAAATTCCATCTTTTTTCATTCTCGTAAAGACGGACGGGCCATTAACGATCGTAGTATGCGAGGGAAGCGTATGTCCACGTGGAAATCGAAGGCCCGTAATCGTGAATTTCCTTATCCGCGTCGTCATTCGTCACGCTACGCTGCACAGGAGTACGCTTCGCGTGCACTAGAGTGAGACGAACGGACAACCTGTTTGCGATATAAGCGTACTCGTGTGTACGCACACGGTCGTCTACTGTGTGCACAGGTATGCGCGTAAGAAGGGAATCTTATACATACACGGTTTTCGTGGGAGCGTAGAATCGGGTTTTGCCTGGTGTTTGGAAAAAATACGCGCGCGTGTATCGACAGATATCATGTTGGACGTGGCCCGTGTGCCACTTTTGTACTTCGTACTTTCACTGATCGATCGCCCAGGGCGGGCAGTTCACCGGTCGAATCGGCGAGTGCATTCTCTTCGCGGGGCATCTAGTGAACTCTGCTCGTAATTGGTTTTTTTCGTGGTACGTAGTATCGTGACTACTTGTAACTTCCCGAACATCAAGTGCAATCGTAACTTTTTTCCCCGGTTTCATTTTTAGAGATCGAACAGTTGATTTCGCGCGATTTTTGAGTACACGGCACGAGATTCAATTAACCGGTTCTCCAGTGAATTCTTTAATCGATAACTTCAGTACCCTTCGAATAATTGGACGTTCGATGAATGTTTCAGTTTAATCCCGTTTTCGAACGCGTACACATGTTTGTATATCATTCAGATTAAGCACACGTGTTACGTTGCCGAACATTTTCGTATTAATTTATTCGTACGAAAGGATTCGTAAGTTTGCACATCCCGTGTGTTTGTACATATGGCTGCGCTGATTATGTACTACATAACGTTACAGCAAAGAGAAACAATTTCCCGCGTTATTTGCCAAGCGATTCGGGTTAACCGACCAAAGTAGGACGGGCCGTCGTCCCTGGCTTTTATCAATTGGGTTGCACTTGCGTGAGATATAAATGCGGCACGGGCCCGCAGGAAATAGGGCGCCGGGGGAGTATAATACGACTCCGTGTCACCGTAATCGCGACTCAGAATCTACCATGTATTTGACGCATATAAAATTACCGACCTATGCAACGAGGCTCGTGTTTCCTCGTTAGATTGAGTTTTCAAGCGGTCTGGGGACTTTCACGTTGCTACAGTACGTTAAACTCCGGCCCAGTCCTTTTTGCAAGGAAAGGATACAATATTGCCGACAGCTAATTATTTCCAATCGCACGCCACATTTTATCTTCACGTCTGTATCAATATACTTTAAAGACACATGTGTACATACTCCTTTTAGGAGCAATGCTCATTGGGAAATTGAAAATCGAACGCAAAATATGAACTTGAAGTTTAGCAGATGAACATCGTTCCATTTGTTCTGATTGTTAACACATTGTAGGAGTTGAATTGAAAATCTTTTGTCACGATACCTTCCTTACGAACTCGAAGTTGATTATAACGTGAAGGTATATTACATATCTTTGCCTCCTGTTTCGTTTTGAAGTGCGGTTTGCGAGTTCCGTGAGAAAAGTATGTGGCGCTGCGCTGTCTGAAGCGTTCGGATTAATTGGATTAATTTGCATCGAGCGGCGATCGATTAGAGAAGAGGAGAATGACCACCAGGAGAAAGAAGAAGTCACAGGACGGGTTCCTGAAGAAGGTCTCGAGCCTGTTCAACCTAGACACGGTGAGTCAATAGCGAAGCACTGTGTCACGAATCTCGTGTCACTTCTCGGCGATTATTCTATTTTACACAGTTTTCTGAGCGTCATCGGTGGTTTTCTGGTCATCGCCGACGATCGTCCCGTGTCTCGTTAAAAAACATTTTAGCGTAGGAGGTCGAGGAAGTACAGAAACACCAATGACTCCCTTTCTTTCGTGGGCTTTAATTGTGGGCGCTTGTATGCAACATAGGACAAATTCTACATCACTTTCGAAAGTGAAAGTAATTACGTGCGATGATTTACAATAAGGGCAAAACCAAAACAACGCGATTTCTCTGTGCGCGTAAATTTTAATTCGGGCGTTGATATTGAAACTCTATCTGGTTGAAGTAACAGGCTCACCAGTTACGTATTCAGGGATATCACGTGTTACCGTAATATCGCGGGAGCAAGCTACAGCGGATAAAATTATACGCGTTGCGAGCGTAACAAATACGAAATTAGTCCTGAATAAGAAGTGCTTTGCTGCATAACATGCTGGACAAAAACGGACGCGGTGCTCCATTAACCACGAGTAAACAGCAAAACCATAACATTAAACTGTACATTTCTTTCAAGGGCGCGCATACGTTTATTCAAATGCGTATATCTTTTCGCTGTACGCGTCGCGTAAGAACTTATTAAACGATGTACGCATACCTTTGGACGATTGCCATCTTAATTCGCATGATAGTATTTTCTTCGTTTTTATACACGAACTCCAGTCATCAACTTTGTTTTACTTCTATCGACGCGTTGTAGTCGATTTGAAAAGTACCTAACTTATAAGGTGTTATTTATCACACGTTGATATTTTGCCCTTTACTCTGTGATTAATGTTCAGAGGATAAAAGAGAAAAACAGACGAGAAAGTAGAGGGTAAGATGAAACGGAATAGAAGGTAGGAGGGAAATGGCTCGAAGTTACAGAAGTGCGAAGGAGTTGCCATTGAAAATCTTTGGGGCCATTTTTCTCCTTGATTTCTCGAACATTTCATACGATAAGGGAGCGTGGAATAACTTCAAGTGGTCCTCAGAGTATTTGATAAAGAATAGAGAAACGAGGAACCGAAGGAGAAATCGTGAACCGTAAACAACTTGGTTGAAGCCGCCTCGGTGGCTCTCGATGACTTGTGCGGATAAAGCGAAGCATACTTGGGATGCTCTTCTGTATTGGAAAATTCTTAGGAAACCTATAACTCTTATTGAACCGATACTTTACTCCAAAACGTACAAAATATCGCAGTATTATTTTGTATATTTTCATTTGATTCTTCCGTTCCTTTTCCATCGTTCATTTTCTAATCAAGGCTCGCGATAGCTGTTAGACACAGTTCAGGATTCCTTTGGTTTCCCCAAGGCTGGGGAAATCCGATTAAAATTCGGCACGGTCGAATTTGTTTTCCCTCGCGAAATCAGCGACGTGTTAGTACATACATAGTTAGTAAGCTTTATCGAACGCCGTTAGCGTGTAGTTTACATTGGCAGCCGATTTCGACACGTCCAGGCAGCTTCCTCGGTCCTAAGTCAACCTGGACATTGTGGTTCAACGTATATAAGCTTTTCCACGGTACACAGTTTGCCAACGCCAAAACAATTTAGCAGCAGAATCATCGGCGAGGAAGAAAACGATGTCTTGGATAATATTTAGATCTCTGCGTTCGTGAAACAATGAGCAACTGTTTCACGCGGTACCGAGCTTAATTTTGCCCGCCGTTCGACTTTTTACACGAAACATACCGATGCTTTAAATGGATCACAAGGTACCTACGTGTGAATCGAAACAGAATCGTAAAGATCGTCCAAAATTGTATCAACAAGTTTCTTCGATACGCCTCATATATTCCACGCGATCGAGAATATCTTCTTCACCTAGTTCCAGGTAATCCCACAGAATTATCCCTCGCAATCTTCCAGAATCGTTTCGAACGATGTACTCGCGCGTCGATAAAGTATACATACTCGCAGGGCATTTAATTCAGTTACGTGCTACTCCGATAATGTTCCCAAGGTTAGTCCGACCCAGTTGACACGTTCCCGCGCACATGGCTGTGATATTGCGAAATCACGATAAACAGGTCGGCGATAATTGACATGGATTAACAGCCAATTGAGAATCAAAGTGTCTCCCGTCGCGTCCCGGAATGCATGTATGCGTTTCCTCTTCTCGGCGTCCTGCTGAAACGTGTTCCACGAGCAATGCATGGGAGCACCTTGGTCTTATGTAAGATCATCCTTGTGCATATGTACGTGCAAGTCGTTCGTGCATATCGTGTGTGCATAACGCGCACACTCGTAATAGGATACCGGTACGAACTTCGTGGAAAATATGTATGTACATGGTAACCCTAGGATCGTCGACGCGACATCCTCGAAACAACCTTGCGATACTTTGGCAACGTGCCGCACAGATTTCTATGGCGCATCCGGATTTACAACTCATCCGCGTTGACCGATCCAGACAGAAATTCCTTCTTCGAACAGCTGGCTTTTCGTGACAGAGCGTACGACGTTGCGATAAAGCCGATGTCATCGTGGGCAGATCGAAGGCGAAAGATAATCGTTCATGAGTCGTGTCTACTTAGCTTTCCCTTGCGATTCGAGAAAAGAAGATTCCCTAGATTTCTGTACACTTTGCGGGCTCGATTTTAATATACGACAAAAGGAACGATCCTGTTTTCCATTATGTAGTTGGAAATACTTATAGAGCAGACAGAATTCCAATAAAGATATATGAACCTGCTCGGCTGAGAACCGCTGACGTTGACGCCTCTCTTATTCCCGTCAGATGCAGACCTCCCTCCGTCGACCTTCCGGAGGTGGTTGGAAGTGGAGGTTGGCCCACGAACCTCCGCTCGAGTTCTGCGCACCGAATGTTGAATCATATAACTTGCACACGTTGCTCCCATGCTTGAAGAACCTTCCACCCACCCCCAGCTGAGGGCCAAACGCCGTTGAATGGAGTGTTTCACGGCGGGCTGCCGGCACCATACGTTCCTTGCCAGACGCGACGATCTTTCTCTTACTTCCTTTCCCGTCTTCGTCCACCTATCGTCGTTCCTGCTTTGTCCTTATGCACCCTATACCTACGCTCGTGCTTTCCACGACAGACCTCTCATGTAGTTATGGAGCACCTTCATTTGCCATGCTTCAAATTCTTTCTCAGACCGTGTCTATACATATGTATGTTATATGTATACCGACCGATGTTATTGGATTTTGAATTTACTATGAGTACAGGATCATCGTGTTAGCAACTTTTGCGTCTGTACGATTCGTAGATAATGAACACGGTTACGACACGATTATTTTAACTTCTCATGAGATTCAGTAATGTAAAGAGCATATCGCTAATTGTTTTATCCGCTGGTCGTATACAAAGTCGACAAAGTTCGATGTGTCTCTCTTTTGATACTGATAAATGTTATTTTTTTATTATCTCTCGTTGGACGAGTTACTGTTCCAATGGAAGAAGTAGTAAGCCCCTGGAGTAATGACTGGGATGAAGGGAACAGCCGCTAAGCCACCACGCTTATTCGTTCGGCATCGAGAGCTTCTCTCTCTATGGTACTCGCGGACCGTCCATTTCCGGTTTGGGAGTTCTATCGTTAACATATCACCAACCATGGTTCACGTGAACCGTTCCCCCTAGCAGAACGAAACTATATTTCTCATTCGCTAAAAGATAGAAAATCAACGAAAGAATAATTCCCTCGCTAAAGTTAGGAAGATTTAATAGATTCGTGTATAGAGGCCAATAATATTTTGTGCGAAAAAATAAACAAGAAGACGTCGAAAGGAGTCAGGATATGTAGATTCATATACCAGAAAAACCACACGAGTCGACTAATCCCCACGTAATCCTGTTAAGTGACTCCAACTTCGTTGTACACATCATAGCGCCCATTTACACTCTTAACGACCTACCCTTTGCACCCTTACGCAAGAATCAGATTTTCCGAGTCAACGGCTCCGAGAATCCCCGGGCAAAGTTTCCACGGAACGGCCTGTGCCGACAAGTTTTGCCAAAAGCTTGCAGATCAGCGGCCCCCCCGGTCAATCGCTTCGTAGCGACCGGAAGTTGCGAGCAGTAGGTAGCCTATCGACAACAAGTAAATCCGTACAAATGGTTTCGTAGGTGTGCATGGCAGGCATTCTCGTTAAATTGGACCGGCTGAGAAATGGAGAGCAGCCAGTTCTGGTAGGGGTAGTAGCTGGAGGTCGAGAGAAGGCGCTTGTGCCTCGATGGCCAGAGTCGAGGGTGGAACAGGGAGACACGGACAGTCGACAAATGGACGGCCGTTCGTATTCGTGGACGTATTTCACCGGACGAACACTGACCAGGCTGCTACCTCGAAAGCCAATACCAGCCAGGCTTTGACCTTTCCCGACCATCCTTCCGCATTCATTGTTCTGTAGCCGTCCACTTGTAACCGGCGACTTATCTCTCGCAGGCCCGCTTGTCGGATCGTGAGCCGTTTTCACCGGCTGTACTAGGATATTTGTCAGTGTTCGTCGTGACGATCCGCAGGAATTCGTGCAATGGTATTGCTTGGACATTCCCCATTGTCACGATATCATCGTGGATTAGCAAACCTGATTACGGTGGGGGGGGGGGGGGGGGCTTGGAATTATTCGAGAATTAAAGTTGTACCGCGCTGTGCGTGTGTTTCGTATGTCTATATACATACAATACACGTGTGTCGAACTGTTCGGTTGATTGTTGCAATTGCTGTGCACACTGCTGCTCGTTACAATGGAACGGAAAAGTGATCGATTAAACGACGCTCATAGTACATTAACTTGATTAAACTATTGGTCGGTTTGTCGCGACGGTGTTTAAATATTTTATTTCGTTTTCGCGCTCGGAGAATGTATGTTCCTTGAATGAAAGCAAACATTGGTTGTTTGCGTACAGACAGCTGTTTCCCGGGTTTTATTCGACGGGGAATTTACTACTGTCGGTGATATTAATTAATTAACCGTCGATCGTCCGCGTACGCTCTGTTATTATCGATCAAACTTTAGCCAAACGGATCACTTTGCCACCGACGCTTTCGACGAGGGCACGCTGTTATTTAAAGAACACTTACGAAGTGTACGACTCGCAATTACCTCATAAATGCATTTTATACCGTCTGCTTTATTTCCCTTCGGTTCTACGTTTTTCCATTCCTGTCTGTGCCTCTGGATTGTAAACGAGTCAACGAGCCGGTAGACAGACAAACCGAATGCTCGTAGCGGAGTGAAACAAGAATTATCGTCGATCCAACTCGTTCAACTGTGTGTCTGACAGCACCACTGTTTCTTTTGTACCAGTCCACCATTATTTACGGCAAAAGTACCATTGTTTCTCTCGCATTGATTGGCCGTTGCAGATGATGACCAATATCGAATTTCTATTCAACTAAAGTTCTATTAAATGAAAGTTACGAAATTCAACTAAAATATCGAAATTATCAATGAATTACCTCGCCCACATAAATTAAACGCAGATCGTCTGGCAGTGATCGTGGACAGGAAAACAAACCCGACGAAATAATTTCTTTATCGATGTTCCCCGATATTGCTGATTGAAGGCAACTTTCAATTACGACGAGCAGGTCGTCCGGATGGCTAGATTCTAATCGATTTAACTCATCTCCCGTTCTCGGAAGGCGGGCTACGTACACCCCGTAATTGACAATGATCGCGGTTGTTCTTGAACTCGCACAGTTTCCCAATAGATTCTGTCGGTTTGTTGCGGAAAGAAGACCACCGTCGTGATGAGAACGAATCGACGGAACACTTTATCTTCGAACTTGGTCGCGCGATTGCAACGCATTCCGTTTACAGCCGAAGATATGCGATAATGAAATTCCGCTTGCTCGATATCTGCAACGATTATCATCCATTCTGCCACGATCGATTGCATGTTGTTTCGGAGCATCGTTCCCCGTTACACGAAGGCTTTCCTCAATCCGTATTGTGTTAACGAATGCAGTATCGATCTGTTTATCGGAGCAATAGACGAACACTTATCTTGCTCTTCATTCGTTCGTTTTCGTAACGTCGATTAGAAAGTTTCAGGCTTAAGTAGTACGTCACGGGAACGGTGGACATAAATTCATAGATTCCTTAAACGACTTTGTAAAACAACTTTACGAATATTCCTGTAAGGCACCATCTGTGCCGAGATCCGCAAAGCTTTTGATCGGATTTCAAAGTTGAAACTCTTTCCAGAGCTGGGCGACGAAAAAGCCAAAAAAAATTATCAAATACGAATCGGAGGCGAGGCTTTTGTGTTGGCGTGCGAGACGCGTCTCGTAGATGAGTAATAAGTAATTAAATTTCCCTGCTGAATTTCTCTTACAACAGGGAACCCTTCAACGAACGATCTCCCCTTGACTAACCTATTAGCATTGTGGTGTAACTTCTTGTGATTTTTACGAAACTGCCTGGAAATTCGTCAAACATAATTTTTGCACGTTTAAGTGTAATATCTTAATTATCTTAGTTGAACCGAATAACTTTACATAGTAGGGTAGGGAAGAAAGTAATATCTCGATCGATGATGTAGGTACACGTTTTATACAAAAAGTTTCCATGCTCGGCATTTTCATGTCCGCGAAACATGTGTCGGTTTCCGGGATTAGAAGGGGTGTGAGTCACGGGAGAATTATGTGCGGACATTTTTCAAATCTACAGCAAGGATTTAAGCGTGTGGATTTAAGGATTTCTTACTACCAGGGATGAATCATATTTTATTCCAGTCCTACCCAAAGTTGTAGCTGAGTTTCAAGTTGCCTCAAACACGTGCGGACGCCGAGGAGTAGAGATTCCGCAAAACCTCCGGCAATTTTACTTACATATCTCTTAGAACGTGTACGTATGTATATAAAGATGAGGGCATCAGCTTGCATTCTCGGCGAGATTTTCGGAGCTTAGACGGGCGAGCGTCTTTCGAAGCTATCGAAAACGATATCCTTGGAAATTCGAATCTGCCAGCTATCGAGGGACGGGAAAAAAATTTCCTGAAAATAGCTTCCACCATTATGCCGGCTATGACATTCGAAGGAAATCTTCTGGATACTTGGTACTGAAATTTTCGGGAATTTTACGATGATCCATTTTGTTCGTTGTAGAAGATTGGTTTTTTTTTTTAAACTTCTCCGCTTGTCATTGACGATGTCATGCAGCTTTCGACGAATCTAGACAAAAGATATAAGAAAGCTCACAGACAGTGGGCACCCTTAGAGCGGGGCTGGAAATCGATATTCCATAAATGTGTAAATGTAGCCGGATCCGAATCATTCGGTTTTCTACGAAAACGACAGTCCCAGTCGTCATGCGCGCCCTTCGAACTGCATTAGCGACGAAATGGTTGCAGTTTTCCACCTTTGTTCACACCTGAAGTCAGTCCGTCGAGAAAACTCGAAGAAACGGTAGAAAATTCCATTTCCAGAAAATTGTATGGGGTAACAATTGGAGTACGTATAAGTAGGAAAAGTAGGAAAAAGGTGCCTCTGTAAATTGAAATATAAAAATTAATGTGGCCTGTCACAATCGACGTGCTAATAAAACCGAGGTCGCGAAGGATTATATCTGCGGTTGTTAAATCGTTCCTGCTATTAACCGTGTAATTTTTATTTTCTCGGTATGTCTCTAATCTTCTCTCGAACCGGTTTTCCACGGGAGGATAAAAACCGTACGGAAGTCAGGGTATCTTTAACTGTATTTATCTTATAAATATTCAATAAGCGGAATACTAGATAAGGCTTATCTAACGCACGTTAAAAGGAGCATAAGATAATTTCCCCCTTGAACGAATTCATAAGCCTGAAAGATTTCACAGGTTGAACTGGAGCTCAGCCCAACGAACTGCTTCAAGATTGAACGACTTGAAACGGCCTGGCAAATATTATTAAACGAACTTGCATAATAAGCACACCCCGATAAGAATATAGAGCGCCTTCGGGTTTACGATTATTTTCACCGCGAATTCTATTGCGTTCGGGTCGAAACGAAACGAGGTACGCACTCGACGCAGTAAAAACGCCGTAGCTCTAAAGGAATACCAAATGAAGGGTGCTATTCCCTCGAACGAAAACTTTTCTGAGCCCTCTTCCTGGATCGGTACCAAGCTAATTTTCTGTTAGTGTACTCGACTAGCGGAAGATAACCGGAGCGTAATTCGCGAGGATACTCGGGATAAACAATTGGAGTTAAGGAATGAAAATAAAAAGAATAAATGTGTCCTTACCGCGAAATGCTACTACCTGCTACTGGATACGTATTACATGAAGTGTAATTTAAGCTTACCATTTAAATTCATCATTTGAAGAAGTCGATCGATAAACTGGAGTAATTGCACAGAGAGGAACTTTGCCGAAGCTGGGTTAATTCTCCGCCGGGAGCCTCGGGGCGGGAAAGCAAAAAGTTTTCGAAAAATCGTGGACGAAGCTTGCCTGTGAAGCTTCTAATTCCGTGGACGGACGACCCGGAAGTGGGCTCACGTAGTAGCTAATTGAATTTCATATTCCACCGCGCATCGCGAATCGAGAGTTTCCGGAGACGCCGAGCGTTCCCTGGTAATTAATTACAATTCAAGCCTGCACCTCCTTGTCAACCCTCACCCCACTATTTCACCCCTCCTTTGTCACATTTTTCTTGTCCCTCCTTTCTTTCTTCGTCGGCCGGAAGAAAAACACGACCCCCTCTCGAATGAGTTTTCAGGGAGGATCTCTTTTCTTGGTCGTTCGCGATCTTCTCCCGCTCTCTCTCCTCCAAACGGCGATGACGTTGCAGCATTCTCTTCGCCTGGCTTGAATTCTAACGAAAAGCACGTTAATGGAGACAAATCGAAGACCGGTCTGCTCGGTTACGAGTCTAATTTCTTCTTCGCGAGGAGGGAAGATTGCCCTGACCTTTTCTGATTAAACGGGATTAATTTGGTCCCATAAATGACTTCATTTGTTTTCAAAGAAAATTCTATTCATCTTCGGAATACATATTGTGTACATTTTACACAGAATGCGATGAACAGTTTAATATAGGATATATTAGAAAAAGAATAATGTATTACTTGCTGCTTGCTATAATGTTGAGATACATACACATCTTATAATTACATTTACGCAGCATGTATGTATTCGTTTCGCCGGGACTCTCTTTTATTTTGCTACTCGTACGAGCTATGTGTTGCATTGCATTCCGGGGTTGGTATATATGTACATACATACGTCCCGCTTCTCCCGCGGGACAATCTGAAAATTGAATTTCACTGGATAGATACGAGAAATTCCCTGCAGAGTTATTCGAACAATCAATAGAATCATCGCCCAAATCGTTCGAGGCGTCATTATATCGCGCCAAGTGACAAAGAATTGAATTGTTTGCAAGATACGTTTACGAAATGCTGGCGTGTCATTTCCTATTCGCTTTCGCACTTTACTATGACAACGTTACAGCCAGTCGCAGAAAATAGAGATTGAACTGCGATGCTTTTCTCATCGAAGGAGTCTCTTTGCCAGAGAGAAATGTCGATACGGTTGGGGAGTATTTTGTGAAGAATGTTTCATGAGATTACTTTTACAAAATTCGTAGAGGTACAGATACGAGAATTTTGAGATTGCTATTCGTAGGGTAACTTCGATGCTGAAATATGTCCGACATCAAAAACGAATCTAAAGATATTGTCTAGTTTTGATTTCAGTGGAATTGTTGCATCTCGAAATACGATATGCGGTCTGGTAGCTTCTGACCGAAATTCATATTTCTAGGGACTCTGCGAGATTGGTGAACTTCGGCTATCAAGCACTAATTGAAATTCAAAGTTTCTTTACCGTGGTACTTAATTAAACAAGCAATCAGAGCACAACATATTCGTAGCTTTGAAACTTTAAAGCTAGAAACTGGCGGACAATTTTGTAAATCATTCGTTAACGAGGCGATAAAAAAAAACTCCATCGTAATGAAACGTCATTGCACGGTTTAATTTGTTGCTTCTTCCAAACAAGTATGTAATGACTTTGGTCTAACCGTGAATATTTGTGATCGAATATGGGGAAGATAACGCGCACGGGTCTTCCATATTCAGATCTATAAATGGGTTTGCATATTTCTTTGCGTTAAAGTACGTCAATTCATATTTCACGTGGCAGCCCTACGAATATGAAGAACAATGGGTTTTCGTTGCAAAATACCTGGTGTTATCGACATTTTGTTTATCGAACGATATATCTGTCCAACATTACTCATCCCCTTCAGTACGTTTCCTTCGACAATTTCTGTCAAAAACGTACGTGGAAGTAGTTCTGTCTTCTTTAACGAATTTCTTCTTCTCCCCCTTAAAAAAAACAACCAAAATCAATTTCTTACCCGCGGCATCCTATCGATTCTCTCAGACTTGACGTCTGCACGATTAAATTCTTGCCCCCCGTACGCGACGAAAAGTTTGCTGCTGGCGCAGTTTCTGCTATCGTCCGATGCTCTATGAATAACAAAAACGTCGGAATTCCAGCGTAAAGCAACCGCATTATCGTGATTCCTCGTCCTTCGGGGCGTACTTGTTGAATGGATCCCCTGCCCTCCCGCCTTTACGATTCTTTTCATGATCAACCACTTCGTCTCGCCGAAGATCGACTCGTTTTATTTTCAAAAATTATTCCCCCGACAGGAGTCGAAGGAGCGTTCTTGGCTTCTCATCGTCTTCGCTTGAAAGGGGTTGAGGAATGGACGGGGGAATGAAACGATACGCCACCTTTCTCCCGTCACGTTGCACCCGCCGCAAGACGTATTTCATTGTTCTCTCGCCGGCACGAGGCAAGAAATACGGAGGAAATTACCTGTCTGCTATCTTCGGTCTATTGTTATTTCGCGGCGATCTTATTTTATCGTTATGATCGAGTTCCGGGATGTAGCGGCTGGCAACTGCGAAAGATTCTGCAGACAGTGGCGGAATCGAACGTAACGATTCGTAGATAGCTGGCCGATTGTTTTCGTGGAACTTCCTGGGTACCGTGGTTAATGAAGTTCTTGGTTCGCGAACGTACTACAATATTGCGGTGGTCGAAATCTATCGGAGCATAGTCCATTTCACGGCGTTGTGTTCCACATAAATGTCGAATCGTTGGACGCAAAACAGTTACATAAATGTTTTAATAATAGACGGCTGAAATACAATGTCTGGAATACAGACACGGGCATAATACATTTCCCACTCAGCTGATAGCACCCAGAGGGCTCGTAGACGATCACATTCATGTACAGAGGCTGGAAATCGATTGAAGTTTCAATAAATTTCGATTAGAGTCTGCCCGGCGCAGCGAGACCCGGAGCAAATGACTATAGATGAGAACAGGGATAGGAAAGCAATGGAAATGAGAAGAACCGGCGATTCATCTCGATCGTCTTGTCGAGTAAGTGCAACTGTGGCTTCCCTTCTCCTGCCAGTGTGGTGATAACAAGCACCGTAACCTCGTTTTATCTTTCGCCGTTCAAATGGCAGAAATCTACCCTCATTCGACGAACGCTTGTACCTCCAACTAGAGTATTATATGTTGGCGATGGGCTCATCAATCAGGAAAAGTGCTTTCTAATGGACACACTATTGCTTGGGAAAAGTATTTAGGTTGAAGTGAGTAATTTTCGAGGTACGAATAAATGTTTTTGCCGAATTGCTCTACTGAATAAACAGTGTGCCCGAGTGAAACGATAGGTCGATTGCGAGATACAACTAATATAAAATCGCTGCACACGTAGGAGATACCGTGTGCAGAAATGAATGGATAACTGGAGTAAAGTGCGAGCGCAGCATTCTGTTGTAACGGCGTTTCACCGAACTGAATGAGCCGAAGCTGAAAGTGCGAATAATTCCAGATGAAAGTGTAACGAGTCGAATTACACGGTGTTAAAACCGAAGTTGACCCGTCGTCGGTTCGCTGAACCGTTTTTTAAGAGTAGGGGAAACGTATTTTACACTTCACCTAGAAAACTGTGAACGCACTATGCGGCTTTCGCTCCAGCCTAAACTTTTCCAGTTAACATGGTAAATTTCCTCCAGGAATTGTACGCCGTGTATACGCAAACGCCAGCCGCGCAAGTTTACGATGGGGAAATAATTTCGAGTGAAAATCGATTGGTATTCTGCGCCAAACTATACGGTTTAATCATTTTTTCCACGCTCTTGAACCCCATAGAGGCCATAAACGCATCTCTGTCTTGGAAAACTTGCCACGATCGAAAATTGTTTCGCGATCATTGGATTCTCAAGAGAATACGAAACGCTTCCATCGCTCCCCCGCCTCTTTTCAAACTGTGTATCAGGATTTCCTTTGTTTCATCGTCGCAGCGGGGAAATTTATTTGCTACTTTCCTGCCTTGGTTTTCCCACGTGGCGAATGTCATTCATTTAAGAATCGAATTATTTGATTGACACAAGGGATGGGGCAAGCCAAGGAAGCGCCTGGGCGTATATTTTATAAATTAGAATTGATCAGACTCGCTTTGAACGTCGTGAAATTGAAAACAAGATTGCATACATGCTGCTCTATGCAGCAAACTCTTCAGTATTTGGCAGCGAACGCAAGCTCGAGAAAAGATATCCTTCTTTCATGCAGCTTTACGAAAGCCTGTGGTAGATTTGAGTACTGATCCCTCAGTAGTTTTACGTTAACTCCCTTGCATGACCCTTTCCAGCGCGTATTATCGCATGATACCGTGCTTCTTTCCCGAGGAACTCGTGTCCTCGAATGAGTGAAGTCTTTGCTGAGGCATGAAGCTTCGTAGAAAGCAAACAAGAATTTCGCTGGGGTATCACAGTCTAATTTTCTGGGCACTCATTGTTGCAGGCACACACGCCCCTTCTTGCGGCTGACACGAGACATGTAAGTAGACGAAACAGAGTAGACAAACCGTGAGAGAACGTGTGCAGCTTCACACAAATCGCTTTTTATTAACATTTGTAAATTAATGTTTATTTCATTTCTACCATTTGTTTCGTTTGTATACCGTTGCGCATGGTTCTACATGCTTCGAAAGCTTCGAAAAATAATTCGCTCGAGCAGATATCGTTTACCCCATTCCAGTTGCTCGAACGAATCAAACAAATTTACGATTAAATATCCCACGGGAGACCCAGGTATTCGTGCCATTAATTTCACAATTAGCCATGGCCGATGTTACGCGCGCAGTGCCCGATTCCTACTAATTACCCTCCACTTTAAAGCGATTCCGAACAGAAGTTTACATTTTAATCGCGCGCCAATTTTCATTCGCGATACGATACGTGCGCGCTAGTGTTATTGAATTTGCTCTTCGTCGCAACGAATCCAAGTTTAAATCCAACAAGTCCGATAACACCATTTGTGCGCAACTATTTTCCCGTCACTTTCCCGCTATTTATCATCGTTCGTTGCCGTCAATTGTCTGTCACTCGCGTGCCATTCAAACGTCGAGGGTAACGCGGCCTTTTCCACCCTCTTCTCGACGCCAATCCCTCTGTCAGTGTTGCCAGCGCCACGCGATTCGAGTGAAGAGATTCATGGCGGGCTTCATTCGATTTGCCGGATCCTTTGAAATTCAACGAAGGCGGCACACACTTTACCCCCCCAGATTGTAGAGTGGAAAATAAGAGGGTTGAAGGAAGAAGAGACTGGGGTTAAAGGGGTTCGAGCAGGGCGACTGAATATCGAACTTGCCAAATCGAGTATACCACGGTCCCCCCGGTTCTTGTAACTTTCTGGGTTGACGTCGACCGTCGCGATTATCTTCCTCGTTTCTGCTGCTTGCTTCCTATCTCGGGACCGTACCCATCGTTCCCCCTTTTTCGACCCATTTGGCCTGCTTTGAATTCCAGGAAATTGGATCAATTTCGCGCTAAGAGGAGATCTCTATTCAAGTCGTTCGTTCTCTGTAATTAGCTGTTAGATTTATTTTGCAGCGGAAGGTCGGGCTGGACTAGCATCCAAACATATTTCAGAAACTTTCGCTCGAGTAATAAACTAGTCTTATCGGCGGGAGTTTATCTGGGAATGATTTTCCGTGGCGCTATTTTCGTCCCGGTTACGGGATTCGAAATCCGAAATTCAGTGTTACAACGTGGCTCTCCTTAGGGACAACGCGTTCCTGTTTCACATTCCTCTGCATCATCGAAATTCCAATTCCATTGGGTCTTCGTCTAGCTTTTTGATATTTTTATCATTATTATTATTACTATATTTTTACATAATTAGCGGTTCATTCCCGCTGTTGCCAAAGAGGATTATACATTGCTAATTAATCCCAGGGTAATTTCGTGTCTCTAACTTTTTGTGCAACCGCTGTAGAAAAGAACAAAAGAGTTCACGCACAGACAATGGATTCATTTTTTTCTTTTTATTGCTATATTTTAATCCGACATGCAGCACTTTTTGTAAATCAAAGTTTGAACATACTCCGGTTGTCGGGAGGTCATCGGTGAACCACGCACAGTGGTTACCTATATGGTGTTGCTCTTCATGTCACATCCTGTGCCTCCGGACCCTACAATTGCATTATGGTAGAGCGACATTATAACGGGTCGCGTCATATAAATCACACGGAATGACGGGGCTCGTCGGTGTCCGTGCTCGTCCCTCGGCGTTCACGCAAATTGGCGCGATTATTTGTTGGCGACGGATCAGAAATCGGCCTTCCGGTACTCGAAGGGCGACGCAGGGGCCCTTTTTGATCCGGCTAAATTAAAGGAAACGAATGTCACTTTACATTTCGCCCCGCACTTTGATGTGAAACGCATAATGCCTGAGTCGCGCCACCCTTTAAACCGACAGGGTATCGTAAGGTTTCTCTAAACATCTTTTCGCACCGTTCATCGCAACGAAATATTGCGAATTGTTTGATATGCAATTGGGGATTCGTGCAGCGTTGCTTAAGTAATTAATGTTATTCTTGTTTCAACTTGCTTCGCGCATGAAATTGCGCTGTTATGGTTACATGAATCATGGAATGAATATTAATAGTCATCGAAGTAGGCATTACGAATAATTACGTTTTTCCGTTCATTGGAATGTTGTTCGCCACACGCAACATCCTCAATTAAAAGATATTACCGTAACAATGGATATATTATAGAATGTATTTCTTCTACCGTTAAACCGTCAGCTGTATACAGCGTACAATTATCCTAATATTGTTGGCTATAACTCTATTTATTTAACATAATATGCATTTCCCACGAAAGTATATTTACCAAACATATCATCGTACGCTGATCCGATTATTTGCAAACAATTTACAATATTAATATACCGTTTCGATATTTCTGCTCGAAGGAATTTATCTCGGACGATATTAAATATTCTATGCTGATTGAAACATTCTTGAATCAGCCCAGCCGCGGATCAATCCAATAATAAAATCGTTGATTAATTGAAGACGCCGATCGACCGGAAACGTTTGCATTAGCATTCGATTGCCCGCACCTCGTACATCATGTGTGCATGCAAATACGTACATTCCCGCAGGTGCATCAACTTTGACTAGCAAATAATGCTGCACACGGGTAGGTTGTAAGTTCGCCCGAAAGGTTGTGTTTTTGCGTTTTACTTCGATTCGCAGCTTTAGAATCAAGTCCATTGCGATGGAAATGTTAAATTTACTCTCGGCCATTATACCAATAGATTGAACTCCATGGCCCCCCTTTGAAGGCCTCCTTTTTTGAAAGGAAAATGGCCTCCTTTCGTGTCTTGAATTTTACAAAAGTAAAAAGTAGAAAGAGTTGTCGCGGTTTACTATTTATTATTGTCGCGTGCAGATTAGACTGACGCAGTTTAGCGCGTCCTTGTTGTTACCGTGCCGTTCAGATTTTTAAAAAGCGTGTAACAATTCCAGCCAATTTATCTCGGCAAGCTCGAGCACAAGAAAAGCACGAAGCCGGGTCGCACACCGGTCTTTTGAGGGCAAGATAAACTTTGAAAGGACTTTGTTCCACGACAACCCTGCTTTCGACTGACGCGGCAATTTTTTCTTTCGTGAAAAATCGCTCGATTCGAATTTAATTTAATTTAATTCGTAACAGGTTTATAATAAATTTACTGTCTTTGATTTACGATAGATGTCGTTCTCGCTTGTCAATTTTTAACCATGTTAACTTTTAATTTCCCGTGAATACTGTGCGGGCTTGTTTGATATGGGTCGCATAGAAGGGAGCTCTGATTTCCTTTATATTTATACTTCAGATCAAACGTTTTCGTTTGCCCTGTCTGTGTTCTGTCTCTGTACGCCGCGATTCTTTTTATATGTATGTATACATGCTCGTCTATCAATTTGCGCACTACGACCCATAGAAGGAACTTCTAGTCGAAAAGCTTTAAAAATCGTACACGGAAATTGGGGTAGTTACGAGAGAAGGAAATAACGAAGGCTTCCCTTTGCTGTCGCTGCGTCGTAGTGTTACGTTCTACCATTAACGTTATTTTAAACACGAACTCGTGTAGGCGCTTTGCTGTCGTCCTTTATGGAGTTCCATAGAGTTCCATGAGGATATGATGTAACAAACGGGGCTGAAAATTGTACTCCTGTATTTCGAGATGGTTTATCGTTAAAGGTGTTGCAAATTGCACGGAAGCTAAGGAAAAATGATTTATATAACTCGCTGGTGAATCTTTCTTTTCGATGATTTCATAAATAAATTTGAACGTAAAACAGATATCGCGTTTGAAAGTATTTCGAGGAGGTATATACATCGTTTCACGTTTATCTATGGCTGAAGCGCTTCGGGTATTAAAAATAGTACCCGAATATACTAGAGTACTAGAGGCATTCGTCGACGTGTGTTCGGCTCGCTAAATTATTCCATAGCCCGTAAGAGAACCTAGTGGAAGGATTAATCCGCGAAAGTTTCTGTATTCCGGATTATGGGGATGTAAAATCAGTGACGAGGCCATTAAACGGATCCGTCTTGCACGAACTGCGCCAGAGTTGCAGCGGATTGAGAAACTTTTATGTTACCATTCGATCGGAGGGTGGTGAAAAGTATTTTCAGCTGTAAAAGTTTCAAATGTCGAAATCATTTAGTCTCTGATTAAGCAACATTTATGGATAGGTACATGATATAAACGAAGCTTGGCTGAAATTGGTTCCACGGTGTTTTATGACCCGACGGATTTTAACGAATTAAATTTACTCTGGGAAAGTTCCCCGAAACGCCACGGGGCTGTACATTAATCGGAATGACAAACGGTTATCGCCACGTTCGGTTGCAAAAGCAACGAAATTGCCGGCGAGATAAGACAAGCACGGTATTAACCGTATACGAGGAACTGCAAATTTATTCCGTAGTTGTAGTCCACGTCAGCGTTGCATTGCTAAAGATTCACCGGTCTAGAAGAATTCCAGTCTGCATTATGCCGGTCACGTGCGGTTGGTTTTCTTTCGGATTTCTTCCTTCCAATCGCCACCTAAACCCACGTTTCACACCACCGCCGTAGTTGGGGGTTGTCAAAAGCTGCTTGCATCTTCTTTTCACACGTAGATTCTTCGCCGCTGCTGGTTTTTCGGCTTACAGGAGAAACGTATCTTGTTCAGGGGTTTACAATGTTTGATATAATTCGACGGACAAATTGTGTAACATTGTCTTGGGGATTTGTTGCTGCTCGATTCACATGGGAACGTTACGGATTCTCTTTGAAATTTTAATTTGAACTCACCTTCGGCGGTGCACGATACAAGTGTAACGTTTCGTGAATTATATACCCCCTCACGAATGTGCTGCCCAAGAAATTCTCTGCCCTTTTAAAGGCCTTTGATTAGTGACTTCGCGATTACGTTCAAGTTCGTTAACTGTTTGCTTGCAAGACTGGAAATAACTAGCCGAGTGTCTGATGGTTACGTAGTGGAGGTAATTACTTGGGCTTTTCAAGAAACGATTGATGTAAGGAGTTTAACAATATTTCTGTTGCCTGTTTTTTTTTATTATACGTCGTTGAACGAGTGGTTTAGTAATATATTATAATGATTAAACGACAGTGGAACTTTTTCGATTGAGACAAGGGTGAGATATAATTGTTGGGCATATTCTTCTCTTGATGAATGAAGGAGCATTGAATTTTTATGGAACACGTCTTAGTACCGTACTATAATATTAAAGGAGTTTCGTGACGGTTCTCTTCCTTGTGGAATTTAATACAGACATTAAGATATTTAGGATGGTTGTATATATACACCGTAAGAATTTCATATGAAGCTCGTATAGTGTGCAACATGTAATTAATTTAACCCCTCATATTTCTTACACCTTGCAGTGCAATTTCGTTTCCAACGGTTTCATTATTACTTGATCAAGCAGACACTTGCTAGCATCATGACGTCCCTTCAGTTTTCCGATAAATAATTAACGTTAATTGAATTCTTAATCGAATAAGTAAATAAATAAGTAGAAAAAGGCTAAATTCTTTTTGACAGTAATAAAGATTACGAGGGTTTTCAAATGAACTAATTCTTACTCAGAGTATGTACATACATATTGCAGAATATATTGCTCCCCTTTTTTTGTCATCGCTGCACGACGTTCATAATAGAGATAATGCAATATTCATACTGAATGTAGCACTTTGTAAGCACTTTGTAAGAACGGTTGCATTAAAGTTACCTTAATAATTCTGAAACTAGCTGATGGATTTCATACAAAACTTACAACACCATCTCGTTGCTAACAAAATTCATTTCAACGCAAACGCATAAACAGTACTCCACTAAATATTTCCATGTATAATTCGAGGCCAGCTGGGGAAAAAAGAATGGAAAATATATACATATATTCGCGTAACTACGCTTTCAGTTACATGGACATCAAATAATAATTTTTATCTTCCATTCTTTAACGTATGTACGACGCCGTATTAATCGAACTTCTTTTCGTCCCTTCCTAGCGAATTATCAGCACGCTACCCCTTCCAGCGTTTCGCGCTTCTTAATTGATCTACGGATTAATTAGCCGTTGCTCCTCTGGACCCAGATAATAGCAGGCGCCGTAGCGTCCTCAACAGCTTAATCCTTATTTATGCGGCAAGCAATGGAAATTCGCTTAATTCAAATTAATTAGAGCCAGGACTTCAAACAATCCCGCCTTGCCTGCCTACTTCTATTTTTTTCCTGGTCCAAAAATCCCCTTATTTTTGTCCATCTGTTATTGAACCCGTTTCTCCATTCGCGCACGAGGAAACGAATAGAAATTTCTGTTCCATCCGTGACGAATGGACAATCAACGAATTTCCTCGTTCAGAACCACGATCTTTGAAGAGGCCGGAGCAAATTTCAAGGAAGTTCGATGCTGCTGTACTTTATTTAAAATTTGCACGGGGCAATGATTTACGGCGAGTTAATTCCGTTGGTATTAAGCGAGCTCCATCCGTTCTGGTCGCTTTGTACAGACGAACAGTTTATTATAACGCCAGATTTGTTGCTTCGACCGATTATATACGAGGCACGATGCTTTCGGGTCTACAGGTGCGTTTAATTTGCGAAGCTTTCCGCCCGCGAGCGGATTTACCATTCTGTAGCTGTGTTCTATGGATCCGACGTAACGTAGCTCGTAAATTTCAATGATAGTCGAAGCATGCGTGAAGCTGCGAAACCCCGTGATCCGACAGCCGGAGGTTCATAAATAACGCGACTTCGTTGCGGCCTGGTAGATCTGGAATTTCTACAGAAAAACTAGAACTCGCTCGAGTTCGACAAATTTTGAACCGCGATACGTGAATTCGAGTTATTTGGGGCCTGGGGTTTATTGCATTCCGATATGTACACACATAAACACATACCTGATCATGCACAGGACTTTTTTTCGATAAATCCTTGCGTTGCTATTTTTACTCCCCTTTCATTTCTATACAGTGTATTTCTTCTTTTTTTGTTTACATATTTTTTTCTATAATTAATTGTGAAGGAATAACGATCGCATGATTTGTTTAATAATTTTCTGCAACGTACCGAGGACATGGATCTTCAAAGAATTTCGAATACGTGGACATAGTAACGTGGAATATCCATTGATAACTATGTATATGCATTCGGTGACAGGCTTATGTCAACGATCCAATTTTTTTAATCGACTTCTGTCCAAGGTGGCTGCGGTTTTCCACGCGGCGGCGGAAAATTGGATCGCACGATGGCTAACACGATTAAGAATTAATTGATCGTTAAAACCCATCGGCTGCTGGGACCTGTGTTACATGTAATAACGACCGGTTGATGAACACAGGCGCTGGCAAATCGCCAGGTCGCAGCGCGAGTTCGATTCGGATTTATTATTCAGTTTCGCCTATCCCGCGCCCCTGTGATGGAAATGTCTCGCAACATCAGAATTATAAATGCAACCGTTCGTGTAATTGCATTTTCCGGTTTCACCTATAAAACGTCGAATTTTCGCGCAACGTATGCACCTGCCCCCGAAACTTTTGTTCTAAACCATGGAATATTTTTGTCGAGTTTTCGTGTTAATTGTGATTTCATGTAAACAGTGTATCGATACAATGGTCAAGGCAATATTTCTTACTTGTTTCACGTGAAAAAAGAAAAATCCCAAAAGAGTGCAGTGTTTCTAAAGAATCTTCATGCAGATGCGCCTTATTAACCACGAAATTGAACCCGTGTTCTACTATGAACAAAATAAACGTAGCTATACGTAGCCTTTATTGGCAAACTGCACGGGAAATATTTAATTCTCTTCGGCTCGTTTAGCGTGTACCACGGAGCCATACAGCATAAGCAAACGTTGATTACTTTAATCCACAATATACATGATCTGCCACTGTCCCATTTTATTCCGTCGCATTTAACGTATGTTTCATGCCCACGTAATATAAAAATACCACCGATTTTCCACCGTCTGGCCGGAATTTTTTAATTACTCTACACCCGAGTGCAAAATGTGCGTCGTCATATGGGCATTTATTAAAACATTTACGCAACGTTACGCCGCTAGAATAATTACTCTCGTTGCTGTTGGCCAAAAAATTTCGACAATCTTCTCCATGCTCCTAAATGCTTCTCGCGCGAGCTCGCACAAAAACCGCGCCGCAATCGCGCGTGTTCTCGCATCCATCCCGCGTGTACCTTAAATTTCGCCTGGGAAACTGGGCCGGGGGAGAAAAAAATCTCCCTTGATTATGCCAACGATCTGGCGGAATAGCCATTAGGATATTAGTGCGGCTTTGCCAGTCCATCGTTTCGTCCCGACATACAGGCAGACGAACGAACGCTCGCCGTTTGCCAAGCCGCGTGTAAAGTTTTTGCAAGTTCCCCCTCGGTGTCCGAGACGCATCAGACTGATTGCGACGTGGCGTGCCAAGTCGCCAATAACGTTGCGACTTGATATCCACTAAAATACCGCAATTCTAATTTTAATTATCTCGATAACCGCGGTGGCGCCGCGACGAACGAAACGGCAGACGCCCGATCGCCTTCTCGTTTATAATCACGCGGACGCGAAACAATCGGCTTCTAAATTCCGCGGGAACTCGGTGTCCGGCAGCGGAGTTTCGTTAACAACCGCGGCGATCTTTTATTCCGCCGCGACTTCTCGACGAAACTTCCAAGCAGCGCCGTTTAAGTGGCTTCGATGGTTCCATTAAAAGGAAAAGCGGAAAAGGGCCGGTGCCCCGTGGACTTTTTGAGTGCGCCGGGCAACGTTTTTCCTCGGGATAAAGGTGCAATTAGTCCGCGTCCCTGGCGGCAGCCAAGCGGGCAGAGAGCTTTTCGGATGGCCGAGTTGGGAAAGGCGAGGAACAGAAGAGAAACAACGAGAGCACAAGCAAGCACAGCAAGGCATAAAGTCCAGCACCGATCCGACGCCTCGTAGTTGGAGGTACTCCAATTTTGCTAATGCGCTCGTGCCCCGACGAGCAGCCACCGTCAGGCTGGCCGTACTTTCGTGCTTCTAGAACTGCACTTGGACCTCGTTTGCCTCGCCTCTCACCTTGGGGTGTCGCGATCCGCGGGCGAAGCTCGACAACTTTTCGACTCCTCGTCGCGAGAGGGATCGTCGTTCGGCCAATACTCTCGTACTTTCGAGTAGGGTCTGGCACGCTGCCGGACGATCGTGAGCATTTTCGTGCTCGACCTTTCGCCGGGCCGCGCTATTAATGGACCGAAATCGCTCTACCGAAATGGGAAAATGTTGAAAGTTTTTCGCTCGCGCCGATTTCGAAACGACGGCCGCGGTACATGTGCCGGCGCGAGCGGCGCGTCGCGGCGCTAATTTCGGTGCAGCCGCGAGCGTCGCGACGAACGGCGACCTTGAATTTGTGCGATATGTAGAGCTCCGCGAAATCGTGGATAACTTTTTGAACGGGGTATCGGGCATTTTTTTGAGTGATCTGATCAAATATTTTCGAAGACGTGTACCTACTTCAAGAAGATGCAAAAGAAAATCGATTTCGGTAAACTTCGTAACAGAATGGTACTATCTGGCTTAGATCATGATTTATTTTATCGATGATAATTGTCTATAGGATCTTGTATGTTGAATATATGTCAGGTTTTGTGTGCTGTTCACTATATGCGCGTAACAATTTGTCACTGCGATAAAAAACTTGTTCGCAAAACTTAGGACTTGAATAACGTGTCTTTGTTCTTTCACTTAGCTATAATTTCTGCTTTTTTGCTGCATATATCATATCTATGTATGTGTACCCGAAGGATACACCGTAGCGACACGCTCTGCATATCGTTTCCGGCAGGTCAACGCGACAACTGCAACGGGACACCGAACAGCACAGCGTGAATTTTCTTATCCGATGACGATCACCAAGATACGCACCCCTTTTTTGCAATACCGAATGAAATGCATAATTCGCAACTGTATACAATTTTTAAAATAACCAGACCATTCTGTAGAAACAATCTCTGATGTCAGTATGTTAGTTACTTGGCCGCAAGGCAACGTGCACTTTCGTGCAATATTAAATATTCAAATACTTTTATTGCTACTGCAGTGCACAGAGTTTTATACGTGTATAATATTCGTACACTGCCGTAGGCGATTCGAGGCGCGCAATATCGAAGACGATTATTCGAGAAGCGCGATTCATAGGGTGAAACCACTTGAACCACTTGATCTGAAATCTCGCGCTGGGTGTCAAGTGCAGGGGCGATACTCCATTAATTCATGGAGATGCGTGCCGCAAATCTACGCGTCGCAGATGCTCGATATTGATGCAAGCAACTTTGTGCCACCCTACGCGTGATCGCATCCATGCACGTTCAATTAAACAGTATCGGCTTCACCGTGTTTGAAACAAATTGGCAGTTTCGGACAATTTTTTCTATAAATCGCATCAAGGGTGAGGTTTCTTTTCATCCGATCGTAACGTACGATTCACGGGTACCAATTCATTAAGTCATTTTTACCACTTAACAATCGTTATTAATTTATCGCGAGACCAGTCCTAGCAATCAATCGATCTTACTTATTAAATATATCTAATTATCGCGTTTAATAGGAACACGCACGTATACCGATCCTCGTACCAACTCGAGTATCGTGGCTCTCGCTACGCTGGAAATGAGAATGTGTTGCATTTGCGACGCGATGCGCCCGGGATGCACAAATGCGTATCGCGAATCGCGGAGAAATCTGCAAGACGGGAATGCTGATTCAATGAGATACTATACGCCCGCCTCAATATCGCGTTTCCACCGCTTCCAGTGGAGATTGCGGCTGTGACGGTTCGTTTCGATTACTCGCGGCAGCGGTACACGCCGAACTCGGAAACATTGGGGTGCATGCGACATTATTGCGGGACACTAACGCTAGGAAATCAAGTTAACTTGGTTTTTATGGATACACGATATACTGCTCGAAACAATTATTTTGGATTGTTTTTGGCGACAGAGGATGGCGTGATATGCACATGTTTTTATAATCGTAATTCAGAAACTTGTGCGTCCCATTGTCGGAGACAACGGTTGCAATATGTGATCCTCTAATTGTTTTGAGCAGCATAGAACACGTATTTTGAATATATTTCTTGTTGTCTCGTTCAGCGTTACTCAATTTCAATCAGAATTTCATTTATCTCCTGTAGTATCGATTTTTCATGTTCGTCGCGTGAATAAATAATCATAATAGTATTATACTGGTGAAGATATACGAGATATGCAAGACGGGTTAACAAAGCCGACGCGTGAAAATGGAAAAAATGTTTCACGGAAAGGGAAGCACCATGGCGCGCGTGAATTATCCGGAGAATCGCAGGGTTTCGTCGATGAGCATTTTAATTAAAGAATCTGGAGTCGCGGTAGACATTTCAGCGACGAAAGGGGCGAAGGTATGTACATGGCTTGCTACATTTTACTGTCGCCCCCGGCGAGAATATGAAATATTTCTGGCCCTTTGACGCGTGCAGGCGAGAAGGGTTGCGCAGTTTCGCCGGGAATACGAGGAAACGAGACTTTTCGTTTTAATATCGCGAGACAAAAGGCGGCTGCGTGTTCCGCGTGCGGCTCGAGTTTCCTTACGCGTTAATTCCGCTTAACACTGCTCGGTTTCTCGCCTTTTGCACGCACTTTACGCGCGCGCTTGCGTTACTTGCGTTACTTTAGGATGTAACATATATGCTCACCTTGGCAGGGCCGGCGGGGAAGAAGTATTAAGTTTAAAAGCAAATTTCTCGTCCCCTGAATTTATTCTGTCACGTGAAATTAATATTCCGCCTGGTATTAGGAAGTTCTGCGTTCCTTGTAATATAATAACGGTGGAACTTCGTTATATTAGTTGAAAATTAACTTGGGAAAATTAACTTAACAAAAAAAGAAAGAGCTGCAAGCGATACAGAATGCCTTCTATACGGCGACAATTTTATTGTCAGCTATGTATAAATTCCATTTTTAATTAATCAAATGGAGAAACGAAATATTTAATATTATACATATATGTATGTACGTAACATTGAACGCTAAGAATGCCCTGAGGAAATGATACATTATCATGTATCTTTCATGAAATCTTATTACATATTTACGAAGACCTATCACATACTAGCTCTTGATTATTCTAACGATTATAATCTCGGACCATATGAAACGGATTGTATTATTAGGATATTAAAACATTCCTACGCGTCTTGACACTTAAACAGCCCGATGCTCTTTACCGCTTCATCTCGCCCTTAATAACGCGCCTGTCTGCGTGCAACCCCTTTTTAGCAGAACCTGCTATTTATGGCGCGGATGGCGAATACCAGAGGTATTCACGTTGCGATACACCCGGTAATTTCATTCGTCGTTAAACTCCGTCGGTTGTGTCGAATAACTCCCGTAGAATTCACTGCGTATAGCTGTCTATAAAGTTTTGGGGGATCGCGGATGGCACGATCTCTGACGAGGATCCAGCGGGCTTCCGGGAAAATTTTATTGTTCACAAAGACGGCTGCCACATTGCTGGGAGCCTCTTGCAGGTTAATTAAATTTTCGGCCTCCAAGTGTAACAAGTCGAAATTTATGAACGACGCGACGCTGGAATTACAAAGAATTCGCCGATCGCGTTCAACGATACGTACGACGGGAATAATTAAATCTACATAGAAATTACATCGCCGTCAGTCGCGTCGACGTGGAACATTTTCCAGGGATTTTTAGGGCTCGCATAAATTCCCTACACGCTACGTTTCGTATTACGGGGCATTATTACAGGAGGTTCGAAGCGTGCACCGTGCATACCTTGAACTCTCTTCAGCCTTCATAAAGTCTGAAGCTCGGCTCAGCCGTATTTAAGTTCGTTCGATTTTTCAATACCGAAAAGGGGTGGAAAAGTCTATATCGAGAAATAGATTTACTCAGTGTCGCAATAAAATTCGAAATACACTTTAGATCGGTTTGAACAGCGAAAGTCTTCTTGCAGCGATTCGCGTAATAAGTCGGTAATTATTTTCAAGGTCGGTGTGGCCTGAAACCACGGATATTTGCCACGAAACGTGGCTATCTTTACCCTATTCCACTGTGAGCCACGCGTTCCAACAAAGGCCAACGGATATAGCCATCGCATCGGTTCGGAGTCGCGAGGGTAATTCGAAACACGAACGGCACGGACCTGGCCCGTTGGAGTTTCCCGGGCCAAGATTCCGGGACCACCGTGTCGGCATTTAACGCCGCATCCACGTGACGCACGTGGAAACCCACCCAGCCGAACTTCCGCGAATTCTGTTAACAGAATTATCGGGAACCGCAACCTGCCTAAGTTAATTCGTTACTTACCCGAGTATTCGATAATCGATCCATCTGTGAACGTAAAATATGACCGATCGGTTCTCCATTTAATTCCATTTAATCGAAATATCTAGCACGTATTTTATTATTTATATTTCAATTGCTATTTAATTATTACCCGATAACCATTCAATTATCACTGGACGCCGGGATATCGTCGAAATTATTCCCCAAACGAGATTCTTCTTCCCCGTTCTTCGAACCAACAACTCCGCGAGCACCTAATTCTCCATAACCGAGATAAACCGTAGAACAATTACACCGCCTACGAATACTGCTTCCCCGCTAAATTTCCCACCTCTATTTTCACGTCCGGTCGGCGTCTTAAAATACTCCATACGTTCTGCTCTGGAAAAAACCGGAACCCCAAGACCAGTCGTGTAACGAGAGTGTACACCATACGTTATTAACGTGCACAACGGACGCAAATGCTAGAACGTCTGGAAACACGCGATGCCTCATCGAGAACCCGGCCGATTGTCCACGCTCCTACCACGGAACCATAAATCTCTAGGTACCCGCACGGGCACCGTGTGACTGACCACGAACCGCTTATTTTAGCGGCGTTGTGTCTTCTTCGTGCAGCACGCGTGCCGTTGGTATATTTTCACAGTCGGTTGGAAATAGCCGGCCACTGGTCTAATATTATAATAGCGATGACTGGCGCGGCGCGAACGCGCGAGCCCTCGCGAGCGAGCGAGCGAGTACAGTCGAGTCGCGGGCGAGACGGCCGCCAGTTTCGCGCTTGTGACGCTCCGCGGAAACGAGAACGCGACCGTGTAACGTTACTTCTTGCTCGTTTGTGACAGGGATCGCCGCAGTTTCACGTTTTCTTGCCATCGAGGAAGGCTGCCCCTTCCGCGTTTCGAACGACGCCGCTCGAACATTTATGAACGGTACAGTCTTTCGAGAGCTCCGATTCAAGAAACGCGGGTGATAATCGTTGCGGTTTTAAATTCGTAACGCCGTACGTCTGGTCGTGATGATTTTGTAAAAGCGTTGCATCCTGGTGTTTAAACGGGGCACAGTGGTATTCGTGCGGGAGTTTTTCCATTCGACGATGCTGACGTAGCTTGATATTTTTTTCGCGCTTAAATTAAACCGCGCGAATTTTGTGCGAACGTCGGCGTGCCATCATTCCACGCCGCCGACGTGAATTTTCCGCGGCGTTACGCAACGCCCAGATACTGATTATCTCTGGATAGTACGTTGCCGCGTCGTTAATAATACGTGTGATTTGTGCATTATTTTTGCTCGCGGCGAAAAGAGCCACGCGTTTGCGGGTTTCCTGCGGACGAAGCGGGACGAAATGCACGAGGGTGTCGGGCGGTGAATGAAACTCCACCCGAAACGTTTCTGCGGCCGTTGCGAACGAATAATTCGCGCGATTCAGTATGCCGGCAGTAGGTTAAAAGTTGTGATACACGAAGATCGATATCCGGTGCACGTTGTTCAAGTGGACTCGGTGATTGTGAACGAAAAGTATGAGTCGTATTTCGCCTGGGTCGCTATTAATGCTGTTATCGGTTTTTTAAAATGTTGTTAACGACGTTGGATCAGCGCGAACGATGACAGCCATTATGTCAAACGGACTGCATAAAATGGTAAATCGATATTCCGTATAGCGCAATTTCAGCGCGATAGTAGCGGAACCTTGGCGGGCGCAGTTGTAAATGAAAATGAAAATATATCGGCGTCGAAAGTGATCGGTCGTTCCGATCGAGCGAAATTAATCGATGCTGTTTCCAGCGTTCGCATAAATAATGTGCGCGCATCGTGGAAGTAAGCTAATAGAAATGAAGTTGACATTAATCGCGCAGGTTTTCGCCCCGTCATCAATAATTCTGCCCCACTTGCTCGCTTGAGTAACCGATTTGAAATTAACCACGAACGTACTACTATTCCACTACCAAGTGTATGTATTTCATAATTACCCACACGGTATTCTGAACACTTGAGATAATTACGCGGCACAGTTTCTTCCTTCGTTGGCGTAGGAATTCCATTTCGATTAGCCAAACGCGTTCTATAGGGCGTGCATCCATTGTCGCGATTCCCATCCTTCCAATGTCATCGTCGAAAAATTCGATAACGCCGCGGTCGTGCGTCACTTTTCGCCGCCTATTCGTCGTTTCGTACGCGAGCCACGGTATTTCACGCCGTTATCAGTGGACACGCACGCCGAGGAGTGCATACTACATACGTAGGCCTATATAGCCGCTGCGCTGGCAGCTTACCGATCTTCTTCTACCGCGTGCGGCAGTCGAATTAATTATGGATGCCATTCACCGAGGCGTAGTTGCTAATCGTCGATTAACCGAGCGTCAGACCGCTACCATAATTTCAACGTAACGTCAACGTAACGCCTGGATCGCGGTCTGTTACCGGGAGTAACAGGGACTTCCGGTAACGACCCTTACGGCGTTCCATCTGTCCCGACCAGCTCCATAGAATGGTAATTCGGGGACGATTAATTCACGATCCCGCAGGCAATATGTGCTGATGCAGCCGCCTGCATCAAATCTGTCGTAGAGTTCCTGATTGCACGCGGGTCAACGCGATACCAGCTGGCACGCGGAATGCATTTTGGAATGCGTGTCAAGCTTGCAGCTCGGATCTCCTTTGTCGATGCGGTTCCGTTGCGAATAGAGAATCCGGTATATCGACTGGGGACTATTGGTTTGCCTCTGATTTGCCTCGAGACTGATTTATCGATAGGTGTTCTTACAGCGAAATACTTAAACGGGGCAGTACGGCTTTTGCTGGGAAATTGTTGAATATTTCATCGGAACGCATGCTATTCGAATTTCCCGAAATTGTCGAATTTTTTTCTCTCGAGTCTAGAGATAATTTGGTATTATATGTATACCACGGGGAATTGGAGAGGGCATTGTCTTCGTTTCGTGAAAAAATTGCCGCGTCCTTTACCTCCGACTGGCGGCACGAGAAATCAGATTTAATCGGTCCATTGCGAACAGCGAGCGCCGGCTTACGGAAATCTCTTTTAAAAATCCTGTTGAAAGAAATGGAGAACGAACACCGGTCACTGCTCCATTGTTGGAAATTTTCAACCGTCTCGTTCCCGTGAATCACTGTACTCGCGAGCAGGTGCAGGGGATTATAACATTATTAAATTATACCAGGATTCCTATGATAACTGATATAAGCCACCACCATCGATCCGGCCACACGACCTAATCTACTCCTCTGCGGGTCTCAAAATCAATTAACCAGTTAACTCCTTCGCTCTGCGGGACGGCCAGTCCCACGTGTAATTAGGAACTGACCCGTGCTGGATGACCGATGTGATCATTGCTTTCTCTTTGTACCACGTTGCGTTCTTAATCTCGGTTACCCTTTATATTTCCATGCGGTCCAATTGAGACCGCGTTTTTTTAATATCGCATTTTGTATTAATTATTGCGGGACTCCCTTTTTTTACTAGTTTACTAGTGCTTCGGATTTTGCTTCGAATTTTATTAATTACGAAAATGATATATGTTAACAGGTGAACGGTGACGATGATTGGGAGTACGAGGAAATCGTGCTCGAAAGGGGTGGCGCTGGGCTTGGCTTCAGCATCGCCGGGGGCACGGACAATCCACATTTCGGCAACGACACTGCCATTTACATCACGAAACTTATACCGGGTGGTGCCGCTTCCGCGGACGGTCGTCTTCGCGTCAACGACACGATACTGCAGGTGAACGACGTGTCCGTTGTCGACGTACCGCATGCAGCGGCCGTCGACGCGCTCAAACGAGCAGGGAACACCGTTAAATTAGTAAGTTGTTTTTTTTATCTTTTCCTCTGCCTTTTTCTATTCACGTGTAGATTAATTCGATGGCGATTATAGAATTTTGGAGGATATATTTGACTTGCAAGATAATGAAGTTGGTTTTAATAATAGAAAGGAATAACCCGTTGAGCCAACGAAGTCAGTTTAGCAGTTCAATTGGCATTGCAAATATCTGGTCTGGATACATGTATTTGTCTGAACCGCTTTGCGGTATGATAAAATTGAGCATGTTTCTCCGGGGAAAATGGAGTAACCTACAATTCCGGAAACGTGTAACGAACTGCAGTAAAACTTTGACGACGACGTTTGATTGATCGTCTCTGTGGGACTTTTCCGTGGAGGACGTCTTGTACTTCGCGGTGAATGTTCGTGAAGATCTGTAATCGCCCATCAGTGATTTAACTTGTTTGCAAGATGTTCGAGTTTCCTATTTACGGTCCAAACTACTAATTGGCAAAACTGGTTATTCAAACTCTGTACACGCACTCATCGTCCTGCCGCATAAATCCTGACGGATTTAATACAGCGAAGTTTATTTACGAGTTTCATTAAAATCAGAGAGTATAAAATCGCTGTTAAATACTGGGAGAGTTGACAAAAAAATCCGAAACAATGGAACCGCGCCTGCTGGGAAGAATTCGTTTTAGACGTCCAATTATTATCTGGTAGCTCGGCGCGAGATAATCGCGGCTGACGACAATGCTGGCTGCATATCTTGCGGAAAACCGAGATCCTCTTTTCCTCGACCGCGAAATAATGCTTTTCATTCGCGCTTCTCTAGCTCGCGCTATAACTCTCTTCTAAAACCTGGGCAAAACAAAAAAGGAAAAAAAAATCTTTCGGTCCTAGCAACGAAACCGCCGCCGAAGAAATCCTCTCCAAAATGAAACAAAATAATCGCCAACCATTTTGTTGCACGGGGAAATAATAAATTAATTTCGTAACGCATCGTAAGCTTCACTCGCGAACCACGGTACCGGAACATTTGAAAAAACTCGTCGACCGAATGAGCGCGTTAACATTTGAATGGACGAGTGGAGCGCGCGAAATGCAGACCGAATAAATTTCCTCGCGGCGCAATGGGCCCAGTAATTCAGCCTGCAGCCCTTGGTCAGCCTGGAAAATATTGTTTTCCAGAGATAAAATTAATTTTGTTTTCCCAGCGCGTTTGTACGGATGCTCGTGCTCTCGATCTCTTCCCATCCTCGTCCGTTTGATCTTTTCCCCGTTGCCTGGTTCATATGCGCACCTGCGTTATTAACCCTCTTTCGAGTGTCTAGAAATTACCGGAACGGCGCAGGCATAAAAGCGTTCACGGGCTGGATATTATTATTTCGCCCCGTCATATTATCCTCGAGGTGTAGCCCCTTGAAAGGAGACTTAACGTTAGCGAAACTCCAACGGCGTTTTCTGACGGGCCGATTTGATTAAAATGTCGTGTAACGTTTCGGTACACTGACTGGTAAGCAAAGCGTCGTGAAAGTGCGATATCAATTATCCTAGACGTTACTACGCGTTGGAATTAATTTCTGGAAATCTTTGGACGGTGCTAAAATCTTGATGCTAAACCGAAGGAATGTCCGCAAAATTTGTTAAGGTTTCTTGCGTGTATGATTAATCTTAGATGCAACAGGAATATCGATAACATTATTAGTTGCGAGTGGAATTTATTAGGAATTTGTTTGCTTATCAAAACCATATAGATTTCTCGTTGCTTACACAATCTAAGGGAGACATTCTTTTATTTTTCAGTACGTACGCCGACGAAGACACACGCAGCTGATTGAAATCGAGTTAATCAAGGGAAACAAGGGCCTCGGCTTCAGTATCGCCGGCGGTATTGGCAATCAGCATATACCCGGTGACAATGGAATCTACGTAACGAAAATTATGGAGGGCGGTGCCGCCCAAGTGGACGGTCGTCTTGTCGTTGGAGACAAATTGGTAGCCGTCAGGAATGCTCTGGTGAGTTCAGTTCAAATCACGTGCCTTTCGCCCAAAAATTATTTTCTTTAACGATAAAATTAGCATCAACTCCCCGACTCTTTGCGTTCCAAGGTTTAACAATGAACTATTCATAAATCGTTCGTACTCAGTTCTTCAATACATCTTTTTCTCCCATAGTGACACACTTCAGATTTCTATTCAAGTTTAAGAATCAGGTTAATTCTCTATATCATTCTAATCTGATTGATTGCCCCCGATTTCTTTCGATCTAACCGTTCTACGAAATAAGTCCACGCTTGATTGGACTATTTCTCACACAAAATACGCTCGCTCTGAACAAAGGAGAAACACAATTTTTCACCCAAGAAAGGAAGTGTAATCGCGTAATTTCTCGCAACAGGAATCCAATTTACTCTCACTCAACTTTCTCAATCTTCGCTAACAAAAGAACGAAATCCTCGCTTCGAGGAAATCTGTTAAGCACGAAAATAAAGAACCTTCAAAAATGCAAGATTTCTCGAAATACGTAAATTCAAGACGCAAGAGACTTCGCTGCGAAAAAGAGAACAATCGCCTCCCCTTTATTTTACACGTCGTAGTGGAACGTTTGAGAGGCCGAGGTAGGATTTCGAAAAATCCGTGATGCACAAACGAGAAGGCGAACGAGGGCAGCGCGAAAAATAGATCAGAGTGGTTTTTGATGGCGACGAGTAATTGATAGCTCTTCCGTCACCGGTGTACGGCTCGTTGTCACAGTTGCAGGTACGGTGGTTGGTCGTTTTGCAGCTTCCCCTGCGATTTTTCACATCGACGAGCTCCCTTTTCTTCAGTCTGCCATCTCACTGGAGACCCGCAATCGAAAAAGCTGCGATTAAAATGCGCCATCGACCCCGTTGATTTATAATCGCGGCCGGTGCAATTTGAACCGTGGCGAAATCGCAAACTGAAATCTCAAAGTGTCTGCGACAGAGCAATGTTTCAAACGCTACTACTTTAACAATATTTTTCTCCCGCGGCAGTCCCTTCGATATTCATTCCAATTGTTCGATACCAAATCGAAGATACATTATATGTTGCCATGCGACACTTTACCACGCAGTAGGAAGTACAAACGTTCATGGACAGTCTATCGTATTGAATTTTTCATTTAATTGTCAGTCGCTTAATTCTAAAGTAAGAAAGATTTTTAATATTGGTAAACCGCAAATGGATTCGTACATATTCAGTAGCATCGCCAATGAATTTTTAACACCTTTGCGTAATGATACATGTTTCGAATTCATCGTTGTGGATTTCCGTCAGCCGCAGAAGTTACGGTAAATTCATATAAAAAAGAGAGATAAGATTTATTGTAAATAGATTGAGCTTCCTTCGACCGGTTTCGTGGAACCATTTATTCCAAAGTTTTTCGGAGGCTGCTAGACAGGATGTATCGAGAGTCGATTTAACTTTGCGCGTGATTGCGTGTCGGTGTACCGTACGTACATACTTGAGAACAACGAACGTTGCAGAAAGTTCCCATGTGCTTTATAACATAGTCGTGGAAACTTCGACGATATCGCTTTTTTTTCTACGTGTTAGCCATCGTTGTATAATTACCGGTCCTGACGTTTCCCTTTTTTTTATATTTTGTTTTTCACACACCTCTACGATATATCGTCGAACGAGTATAGCTACGAAATGAAAAATTTAAAAAACAAAAAATGTAACAAGAGAAGGAATGAAATACTGAAATATGACTGGGGGCAATATGTGTTCGCGTTGTTTGTTAAGCTACACAGATATTTGTTCCCTCCCACCCCCTTGAAAAAAATCTGCTGTCAGTTAAATCGTTGGTGTACCTCTCTGTTGCACTCCCTATTTTTTCGAGCGTTAATGAAATATTTTATTAATGAACAAACGCGGGATTGTATTTTTTCAAATATACCTCGCAACCTCTTTCTTGCGTAATTTTATATGAAATGAAAGATGATATCTTTAAAGTGTCGACGTTTTTGACGCTTCGCCGTAGTTGCTCGCGTTAATAACGTCGACGAACAAGACGGAAACGCATAACTCTCGCAATATTTGTTCGGTAATCCATCTGAAAGTGCCCCGTAAGAGGTAAAACGAACGATGATTGACAGGGGAAATTGAACGCGAGAAATCAATTACCGTGGCTTGCGAAATCTTGATCGATACGCTCGTACCACGGGAGACCGGTTTTTTCGCATTTTCCTATCTGACGCAGTTCTTATCCCTTCTCGCGCATCGCTTGGTCGCAGAAAATTAACAGAGCCGATGAAACCGCGAAAGGGAATGAAATAGGGAATTAAGATGAATAGACGGAGTTGATAAACGAGCAAGACTATTATATATTTAACGCGAAAGGCGTATACATTCCTGAAATGCACAGCTGTTAATAAAAGAAAGAAAAATATGAAACATTTATTACCACATTAACCGAGGGGCAACTTTATCGTTAATTTCAAAGAAGGAATAAAACCCCCAGGAAGATCCTCATTGAAACCAAACAATTAAACTCACCCCCTTGCGACACACATACATTTACAATTCAGTTCCTAATATTAATTTTTATTACATATATTTTATACATTATACAATCTCATTTTATAATAAAAGAATTGTAGGCGAAGGGCTCCTACGTTCTAACAATGTCCAGTCAAGTTCGTTTACAGCTCAGCACCACGCCGTCGTGGCCAGTTGGTGTATCAACGAACGCCAGTGTAAAGTCAAGATAAAAACAGGATTTCTTTGATTCCAGCAGGGCGACAAGAACCTCGAAAATGTGACGCACGAGGAAGCAGTAGCGACACTGAAGGCGACCCAGGACCGCGTGGTTCTTCTAGTGGCGAAACCGGAAACCGGAATCGTGCCCCCGCCACCACCCCCGATGGCCTCGGACAATTCACTCTCCCCGCAGCCACGTAAGTCGGCCTCGTATTCTATTCACCATATATATTATTCGCCGCCGTGTAGATTCGTGTCTGCTTCCCGGTTGGCGCGTTCCGCGGGACATTTTCACGATCTTTTCTTCTCGAATTTTCATGACGCCGCCTTCCGGAACGATAAATATTTCACGCACCGCAGAAAAAGTGTCGGCGTTACTTTTGTTCGTGCCCACCGGACGCGGTTCTGTCGCGAAGGAAATTCTTTCTCCGGCGCTTTGGAAAATGGGAACGTTAACGCTGTCTGGCGCGCGTTTTATACTCGTAGTTGCGTCCCGTTGTTTAACGCCACCTGGTTGGCGCGGGGAAAATTTAGACGGAGGGAAATGTTCGGGAGGGGTCGAACGTTAACGGGAGTGTCTCGAGCAATTTTTCACCGCGAAGACGTGAAAATGGGCCCAACGCCGCGTTTTATTTAACGGTGGATAATTGGAGACTGTAGAATATTGAAAATATTACGCATGCTTTCAAAAAAATTTTTGAGTGTTTCGAGTATCTGAAGAAACAGATAATAATTAGTGATTGATAGGATTGAAATGAATTAACGAAGATAACTTGTAATGGTGATTAGAAGCGTACACGTTTGCAAAGATATTTAAAATCCTGAGGACGTGAACATTGTACGTACGATATGTATACATATAAGGTCGAGCACACCTTGATCGAGAGCCAGTTTCTACCTGTCTGTCATACGTATCGTACGGCCACGTATACCGAAGGAAAGTTACATATTCTCTTCCCAAGTACGAATTACTTTTTTGCGCAAGTACATGCTATCTCGGTGCAAGAATATCGTTTCACGTTACTGATACAACAATTTTTCCGCGAAGTAAAACGAATTTAACATTTTAAAATAAATACTTTCCTGATTCACGGGAAAGTTACAACATTTGATCAATTTATTTGCGATTATTTAACACATTCATTGCTGCCTAAACTGCGATCAATTGTTCACACGACTGCGTTCTCCGCATAATTCCTCGAATTCCAGAAAACCCGCAGCAAACGATAAACACGGGATTCCCTCATTTTTCTCCTACGGCCGCGTTGAAATGAATATTTGATCCCGGGACTTCACCAGGAATTCCGTGCTTCTCCGTTCGCGTCAACGATCGCGCAACTTATTCATTCGTTCTCATAAAGTCGGGATCGTAAACTTTTCACCGTATCCCAAAGCAGCATAAAGACGTTTATAAACCATAAAAGTGGGGCACCTTTTTTGCATTGGAATTACGTTTCAATTAAGAAATAACTATTCATCATTCCCACCGAGAAGTTGTATTTTAATTATTCAACGCGTCCCTCGGGTTTATCGTTTGCAAAGGAAAAAGGAAGAATTAGATTACATATTCAGAAATACACATATTTGTTCCGATTAAAATATTCGACACTTTGCGGAGGACCAACTAACTCGCCCGTCGAAAAGTCAACGCTCGTCTAATGCCATGTGGCAAACTTCTAAATTAACTGCTCCCCCTTTTCACTCGCAAACAGGAAAGCAAAATGGTTCTGTGTCGGCGTTGGAGAACAACTCGACGCTGCCGTATTCGCAAGAATCACGTCACGCGTCTTCTCTCGCTCTCCACGGCGCGGCCACGCCACGAGCTGTTTCTCAGGAGGACGTATCACGGTGAGTTGTTTCAAAGTATGCCTTCTTTTCTTTACGGCGAAAGTACCAAGTGGCTGTACCCTCTCGTGCCCTCGTTTGATATCGCCCTTCTCTTTCCACCTGTTATTTTGTAAGCGTTCCCCTTCCGCCGTGCATTTTGTATCTATTTCGCCGCGGTGTAAGCTCTTTCGTTCGCTTAGAAAAATAAGAAGCCAGAACGTCACGTACGCCGCTTTTTAAAAGGGATTACCTGAACGTCCCGCGATGTTCTCCTTTTTCTTTGTGGACCTTTTTATTCGCCGTGTTTGTCGGTTTCTTGATTGCTGTTTTTACAGAGCACACGGTATACATATATGTATTCTGTGAGAAACTGTAACGTCCGACTTTCTTTTTCTTTCCGTATAAAATCGGCCCGTTTTGTAGCTCACGATAGTAATAGACAAACTTATTAAATAAGTCTTAATTGCTAATATTCTGCGGACACATTTCTTCACGATTTATATATTCGTCGAAAGAGTGGTAATAATTAACCAGAACAACGGAGGACAAACCGGTTCAGGAAATCTTTCGTTATTGTTCGAATCACTGGTTCGCGAATACCTCGTGCGAGTAACAGTCGCATTCCGTGCATAAACACACGGGGCAGCGGTTAATTATACAGTCAAAGAGACTGTTGAATTAGCCAGCGACAAAGAGAAAGACACGAGAGGCCGTGCGTCTATGGGAGAGATAGAGATAACGATCGTTTACGACGAGAGGACGCCGCTTTAGGGGTTGAAGGGGTTGCATACTGTGCAGACTAATTGCCGATGGATTAAGGGCTTATCGAATTGGTCCGGCTGCCAGAGACAGGATTGGTTTGGACACATTATGTACCCTGAGGAACCTCTGGCACACCGATCCACTTGCTCCCCATTCACCCACTATTTCCGTATACAACGTTGCACTTTGCACGGGTTAAGGTCAGCAATGCATTGGACGAATTCGAGGTTCATTAAATGTTTACAATTTGAGCTCGGTGAATGGAGAATCTATCAGTAAAAATTGGGACTAAAATTCTCTGAAGAATTTAAGATGACATAGCTTGATGAGAATTTATTTTACAGCAAACGGGAAAGAAATTTTTTCAATCTTGATCAACCTTTTTCTTTTAATTCTTTCAGTATGGGCGTTGTATTAACATTTTATTAGAATGTTCGATTGTAATTTTGGAAAGAATCTTGATAGAGAATCTTGTTTTAAATGGTTTCCATGGATGAAAATTTATTTCTCCCCAGTGGTTCATAGACTCCCCTATTTTTTAGTACAATTATTAAATTACAAAACTAAAGTTGTAAAGAATCGTCTATCTGGAATATTTAATAATTGTTCCCACGGACGTCATGAATAAAATCAATCTTCATCTCAGCACACTGTCAGTCCCGATAGAGCTAGAGCATTTTGCAACATCGATTTACCCACCAACTTCATTTCCCCGAGAATCCATACGATTGAAAACCTCAATGCACACAGCAGCAAGATACGAAATTCGAATTCCCTCCCTATTCCCTTCCGACTTGTTCATGATCGGCGAATATCAATGGAAATGGCCCGAATATTAAGAGCTCCTCGCGAAGGACCCCTCCATTCACTTGAAACTGCTCAAGAAACTTTCACGTAGCCAAACTTAATGAAATATTCCATCGGTTGCAATATTTAACGGCACAGTTTCCCGGAGCAGGCAAAAGTGCAATTAGTTTTTCCTTCGCTCCACTCTTTCCCCGGTCAGGGGAATCCATTCTCTTCCCGCTTCCAGTTAAAGTTTCTTCGAGCCTCTTCCAGACGTCATGTGCGGCCGAAGAATCGGTTTTCGCCCACGGCGATTTCGTGTGTCCCAGCTCTTGCACGAAAAATAGCCTTGCGAGCAAGGGCAAGAAGAAGAAAATGAGAGGAGTATTAATATGGAATAGGGCGGACGAGTTATTACGGGCATTGGCGGAGATCTGCGTGAAAAAAAATCTTTAATTTCTGCCCCCGTAAATTAGCAGAAACCATTATGCCACCGCAGTGATTTAACTCTGTCGCGAACTGAAACTTGCGTTTGCCGGAATGTGCGCCCCGCGAACCTTTAAAGGAATTAGGATAATTATTTAGTACTCGACTGTGTGCACTCGGTGCCGTTCGTCCTTCCTTTGAAATCGCGACGAAGACGTTTTACGAAATTGCAGAGAAGTGATTATTCTCGCTTTGTCACTTTGTCTGATCGTGCTGGAAGGTTGGACGCTATAGCGCAAAGGGAATGATTATTTTTTTTTGGAATGCAATGAAGAAGCATTTTAGGAATTCACCAAGATTTACCAGACCATTTCGCAGCGTTTGCTTGGACATATTTGTTGAGGAAAATACTCTTTGAATTGTCTACATCATCCTAATGTCTTGGACGCAACTGGGTCGCCTTTCTGAAACTGTTTCATTGTTGAAGTTGATTGATTTTTAAGCGACACAAGAATCGTTGCCTCGGATTCGAGTAAATATCAATCTAACGTTCCGCTTTCTCTCTTTTCTTCCGTTCAATCGATTCCCCGTGGTCCCGCTTGTTTTCCGCCCCGGAACGGCCGGTATTTTCCGCCTTACCTCGAATTACCAAAAAAACAATTCGGGAACGTCGATTGAGGAGAGTGAAATACAGCTATAGGAAGACGAGCGTATCTTTCAACACGTTGGCTGTAATTTTCACCTCGTTCTACTTTTCCGTCGTCAATCGGTAGCTCGTTCTCCTGTTACGAAATATTAGTTAAACGACATCAATAAGGGATCATCTTCAATCTCGCATCCTTTTTTATTATTTAAAACGGACAGAAATAATCGAAAATGGTCAATGATTAATACACGAAATAACGTTTTTAGCTTACCTTATCTTCGCGTCGTTCTTTTTAGTATATTTTCTATCATACACTGTCCTCTTCGTTACACTAATACCCCGCCCAATGGTATCAGCATAACAAAAGGCAAAGTTCGTCGAGCACGGTTATAAAGTAAACTTTTCACGCAATTTCTGCCAAGCATTCAGCTCGCTGGGAACAGTCTCGACGCGGTGCACACGAGTTTTGTCAAATTTAAAGGGTAATAATTGCCCCGCGGTATCGCCGCTTTTCTGAACGCTTAGGGGAAGCTCCGCGGCGTTCATACGACTCTCATTAGTCCGAACGCCCGGGGGGCATGTTGGTGTTAAGATTTGAAAACTGTCGAGCAAATGTTTTTGCTACGCAAAGGGATGCCGCTGCCAGCGGTCATAATTCTACCCTGTGGGAGTCAATTACTCTTGGCAATCGGAAACGCGGGCCCGTTATTAAGCTTACACGCGATTCGGCTCCCTTTTGCAAATAGCTCGCGTGTTTAATCATCGAGAATTATGGTTTTCTAATCCTCTGCAATATCTGCGGAGGATCCGACGCAGTCTCGCTCGTTAAGCGTGTTCATAAATCCCGGATACACCTGAGCTCTCTGTGCCCGCGTTACGACCAATCACCATTTCCATATGCTGTTTGACGCTAATGCTCGTGTATAAATACTTCCAGTCGTACTGCCTGCAAAGGTTTCCCTGGATAATTTAAACTTCGCCGGACGATTCGATAGGCAACAGATTATAAATCAAGCGAAATCATACTTAATTACTCGTGGATGGATTTTTTCGAGAGGCTTTTTAGTTTTAATCGAGATTTATAATCGGATACTGATACGATCACGAGATTAGAAAGTATAATTTATCATTGTTAACGAATTGGTTAATGGAGGCAGGTAATGAGTTAGAAAATGATTTCAATCGTTGAACGGCTTGCGTATTTACGGCAGAGTTTATAAGTACCACGGTAAGCGTGCAGCTTCGTGGTTTAATTTATGTCTATTATAAAAATTTACTGTCACTTTGGCGTTTTGTTTTTTTTATGGAAAGTGTTTGAAAGGTGGAGAATTACCTGGTTTACGACCCTCTTAGAAAATAAATTGCTTCATCTGTGGAACGGTAGGTTCGCGCATTCATCACTTTGAAACATTCATTGGGGATTACCCATTGAAGGTAATTGAATAAACCTGTTCTAACTTTGCAAAACTTCTTTCGCACTGTGAAATTTAGAGTTGCGGAGGATTTCGTGTATTTGTTTCAGCAAAAGGTTCGAAAGGCTCCTATCGCGTGTCAGTGGTTAAGACTGTACCCTCAGCTCTGCATGTTAGTTGAGAAAGAATTGGCGTTCCGGCTGGAGAAGGCTAGGGGATGAACGAAAAGCGAATTCTTGGCACGGTTGTGCTCGTTTAACCACGAACATTGTGGCTCGCGCGTGTGCTCCCAAACGATCCTACACAGCTCGACGCTCACACACATAAGCTTTGCGAAACTTTCCAAAGGTGGTTCGCTATGTACGATTATGGAAAAAGGATGCACAGCGCTAAAAGTGAGATGCAAAAAATAAATTGCAAACGTTCCCATATTATTGCCCATTCGATTAATTCTAATCGAAATTACGCATAGAAAAATGGATGAAACTTAAAATTAAATTGTTCAAAGCTTTTACCCCATTCTTTTATTTTACTCGAAATATAAAACGTATGTATACTAGCTTTCCCTTTTTTGGCGAACAACGCGCACGCTTAGAAACTTCACAAGGTGCGCGCAGCAGCCAACTTGCCTCCGATGCACTTGTGTTGATGCATCTGCAACTGCAGTGTTGAATGCAGGCCAAGGCCAAAGCTTGCCTGGGTCACGAGGAAGCTCGCTGGCTTTCGACAATCGTGCTTACGTAATACTCGATATCGTTGCTATCGATCTGGTACATCTGCGAATATATTTAGCCACATTTGCTTCCATCCTCGAGTAAGATAATTACCCTATCCTGATAAAAGTCTCTTCCGTGTTAGCAACGTCATCCATGAATCGATTTTTCGTCCTACGCGAAACGACGAAACCAAGTTCATCCTTCGGAACTATCGTATTCATAATTGTTCAATTGTTCGCGAGTCCCATTGGCGTAAAAAAAAAAATTAAATACATCAGTCTACCCTTCAACGATGAATAAAAGCGGTGTACTTTAGGTGGTGTACGATTGTCCTTGTCCGAATAAAGATCCTTCCTGGATCGCAAAATGGGCCGGCCTTTCTGTTTGTCGTTGAATCGTCGCCGATGGACCACGACGTCGTCGACAAACGGGCTGGTCGGCCAGACCGCGGAGAAACGACGTCTGAGACCTAGTAGAAAACTAAGATGGATAGGGAACAATGGTACCATCTCGGGTGTCGCGTTTGAAAAGAAGAAACCTCCGATGACCGGCGGAGAACAATTCGCGGAGCTTTTCTCTGGAAGGAGCCCGCGGAAAATCCCGACCCGTTCAACTCGTTCGAATAATGTGGTATCATCTGGTGCTGAGAAATCCATTATTCCTCCATGCAAAGTATCCTATCCGCCGTGGAAATCCGTCGGCGCGAAACTCTTTTTATGGTTAGCCAAGATTTTAATGAACAATTTCTCGTGTAGCTGTCCATGTGCGTATTATCAACATGAATCACTGCTGTGTCGTTTTAAATGAATTTTAGAAAATTCGTGAATCGCGAAAGCCAGGGGATTTTAAACAAGCCGTATTGACATCTTCCGATTCTGCCAATAGATTGGGGATAGTTGAATGCGTAGAACAATTTTCTATTTCCTTTAATAGTAAATGTTGCCCGTTATCGCATACCATGCACGCGTTGTCGCAGAGACAATAGAGAGACAATACGCGGTATTGGTATTTTCAAAAGAGCCCGATAGTCTGAAGGTCGGGATTGATTGCGGCGAATCTGCATAGTTTGTTGATGAAACGAGGCTAGACGTGTCTGCGCGCTGATTCTGCTCGGTTCGCATTCACGAAAATGCTGTTGGTGCTTAAAATCTGTCGCTGGCAATACGACGGTAAGCAACGCTCCACAATCTCGATTCCCGATCGGCTCCAGGGGATTCTCTTTCAATGAGTGAACGTCGCGGGGCGCGTCGCGACGGCATCGACGATGAAACTGCTGAGCCAGTCATAATTTTCCAGACAACGTTTCGTCGTGATCGCCGAGTTATTGGCCGATATAAAACTCTCAGAATAAAAATTACATTTGTATATCGAATATTGTGAAGGAAATAGGAACGTCCACTTTGTATGCACAAATATTTAAAGAGAGCTGTGACGTAGGCGAGGTTTCCTATCGATTGAATTATAAAAAGAATAATTGGAAAGGTCAAGCCTTATCCCCCTGCGAAATTACGAAATGACGGAATACGAATGATTTGACGCGTTAATCTGGATCTTCCCTGTCTATCGAAGGACAATCTGATCTATATATTCACGCCAAGCGACCATGGATATTATAGTTTCCACGGAACGATTTCCTAAGAACATTCAGGAATAAACCAACGTCTTCATAAACTCACCCTTTAATAAATAGTATAATGTAAATATCTCCCACCATCGTGGCAAACAGCGTTTCACCTTGAAACGAAAGCACAGCAACCCCCACACAAATCCCCTAGAACATTCTACGTATCTTCCATATGGCATCCAATATCCACCCCTGGCAAAAGTGCATCACCCATCGCGTGCACTCAAAGCGATAATACCGGCGCATCATTTCCAGCAGTCAATAACCGAGAACGGAGACGCCGTGGTTCGCAAAATAAATCCGCACACGGAAGGGCAGCATAGCCCGTACCTCCGAGGGTGAGATTGTATCGCGTCGATCGAAATTATCCCCGTGAAGTCATCCATCCATCGATCTCAGTCGCGCTTAAACACGACCAGGGACATTTGCCTGAGCCGGGTATCGGGCCGAGCATATCAATGCCTTGAAATCAAGATTTATCGTCGACCTCCCGGAAGACGCGACGAGTTTTCCAGCACGTTTCACCGGTGCCACGATAGGAACATATTGATCCTGAACGGGTGACGAAGGGTTCAGGGGAATGGCATTGCACGACATGTATCGGTCGTTCGGGCTCAAACCCCTCGTAAACAAGTTCGTTGTACCCGCTCGAGGATTTTCACGGTCTGTGTCGTGTCGTATAAATAATCCTGGGACCGTGTAAGGAGCGGGCTGTAGGTGGCGGTATCGTGCGTGGTTTTCCTTTAGGCGAGCCGGTGGACTTTGTGAAAAATTGTGGCGGACGTGAACGGTGAATAGGGATTGAATTCTTAACCCTGACAATATGGCGGGCTTCGTATTGGAAATGGCCTAGCTGATTTTGGCACGCACAGATTTCAACGGGATGGAAAATATAAGCAGGCGAGATCTTCGATGTCTTATTTAATCAATTTTGAGATACAGTTGGTGTACAATTATTTTTGAATTAATTATTCAACGCGAAATGATTGATCTTTGTTACTATTTGAAAAGTAGATACAGGAGCCAACGGTTTGTAGATGTCGTGAATGGGAAGGGATCAAAATTTTCCAATATAAAATGTCGTCTATGATGTAATGAATTATCGTACGTGATTCTATTGCAAAGTTCTCCCTCGAAAACCCTGAAAGATTTATCCTGGCCGATCCTCGGCGCATAATTGCGTGTAACGCGCCATGCTAGTAAGATGTAAGGTAGTGCCGAGCAACAGGGTGAAAGTTCGTGGTTATCGCTGCGGTAAGTGCTCGGGGTACTTCATTAACCGGCCAGAAGTTATGCGAAGATCGTGGCACAAAGGGCGTGGCGTGGTTGGAGGGTTTCTTGTCAGGCTGCGGCTGTTTGTGAAGCTTGCGGCCAGCCGTTTATCAGAAAATCCTCTGCGGTTATGGTACCAAGTGCCCTGCGGGATGAAACATCGCTGATACTGATAATCTTCAAACATGCAACGCCCTCGACAGTCAAACTGCACGTCGAAAAGATTCAGGCATGCATTCGGCCGATTTAAATACCTAAATCCCATTGTCGAAATTCGTGGAAGTCCAGCAGGTATTACTGTAGGGTCGTAGGTTCAGATAAAAGTTTGCCGGAATAGCTGCATTATTAAAGGTTGCAAAATATGAAAGTCGCGGTTAATTGTTCCAACTTGTTTAAAGCTTCAGCTGTTTTAACTGCTGTTTTAGATTTAAAGTCACAGGATTTTCTGTCACTTCTGGCAGAATTAAATGTTGAACTTCAGCTGGTTCTAGTCGTGTTCGTTGATTCTTGACTATTTATTTTCTCTTTCATTTCGCCCGACACAAAATGGTGCCCAGAATTTCTCCCTCGGCGCTTGCAGCGGCGTGACAATAGACTTGCAATTAAATTGTCAGCCGAACAGTGCGCTAAACCCTGTGATTTTTCGCTCTGACGTACATATCTACGCTCTGCTGCTGGACGAAGAACGCGGTGGGAAAAAAGGCGTACTATTTCAAAGGAAGAGCGGACGGGACAGGGCTTAGAGATTATTTTCGTGGAGAAAACATTCCCAGAAGGCTCAACGTTATAAATGGCGTTTCTTTCGCTACGGATCCTGGACATATATACGTAGGTAGGTTGAGAATTACTCAGAAGCTAGGTACTCTTGGGCGATAGTGTGCACGTGAACGGAAAATACCAAGGACGAGCCTTTGAATTGACAAATCGATTCAGCAAAGGCGTGATCGATTCTTCATTCCATTAGTAATCGTCAATTTATTCATTTCTATGGCATTTCCAAAGTCTCTGTCCCGAAGCAAAAATTAGTCCCATTGGTTCTGGGCGAATGACGAAAGTGAAAATGCGAAACACAGCCCGGCAATTTTCCCTTTACGCCCGCTTTCTAAATAGATCAACGTTCTGGATTTAATCCGTATCGCAACGAGAAGATGTCGCGACAGCAGCAATCTGCAGATATCGATTTATAGCGGGAAACAAAAGGATCTAAGCTGTCAATGGCGGAGAAAGCGAGCGCAGACACCACCTGCGGCCCTTTTGATACCCGCGAAATGAGAACTTTGCCACGGACAGGTCTCATTCTCCCGTCAGTCGTTTCGCCATTCCACAACCCCGCACCCAACATCCTGCTCTTTTTATTTTTGCATCTCTATAAACACGCCTGTTAAACATTGTTCTGCTTTTGTCACGCGTAAGAAGAGTGGCCGGTTCCCTCGCTTTGGTATAATTTGAAGAACAGCCGGTAGCAACATCAAAGGATACCGCTGGTCATTTTCATCTTTTTCCACCCCCTCGTTGCCCGCGTACAAGCCGCGCGTAATAAGCTATGAAAATTTTGCGTCTAACGCTACGCTTTCACTCCCTTCCTCGGTCTTTCACCATGTTCTACCCTCTTGCTCTCGTTGTTTATCCGTTTAAATAAGTTTGCGCGGTTAACCATGAATTTTCACCCAAGCTTTCCCTGTGATTTTCGTCAGGTATAGAGAGGCTCTGAGAGCGGCGTTTGTTTTGCATACTTGCTCTCTCTTATACCGTGTTTGTCTTTGTTAAATTGAATTTTTCGTCAAAGCCGTCGTTAAATAAGACTGTGCCAATTTCAGTAGAGATCCGCGAGCTAATGTATACATATATGTACTTATATTCCACGTTGCTTCGTCTATGGTAATTTTAATGTGTTTTTTCCCACCATCACGACTGTTGTCAGCGAGTCGTGAAACAGTGGAGAATTGTCAGTAGTAAAGAATATGTACTCACGTAGCCGATACCTCGAGCCAAGTGATTTTATAGGTTCACGGTTACGTGCGAAACTGGCGGAACTGTCCCTTATAAACAAGTGAACCCTTGCCGTTTCAATTTTTACTGTATCACTCGATTTTTAGCACGCGTTACGACGACTTAGATGGGAATTATTCTCGCTCTGGATCTTGGAAAACACGCGCGGTATCGAAGTCCATTTTATTGGTTTGACGTTACGTGCGAAGTGTATGGCGTTCGTAGATTGGGAACGTTTCGGTATTTTACGACGATTTTGATCCCGAGGAATCTATAATACCACGATTCCAATTCGACATTACTTTTAGTACTCTTAAAACTTCGGCCTTCCTGTGCACTATGCTCTTTACGCAGCAATACTCTGAACCTTAATCCTAACGTTTCAAAATAATTGCAAATGAAATTTTTCTCATTTCGAGTATATGAAATAGAAAAGATAAATAAAGAGCGGTCCACTTATTTTTGCACATCATTTTTCTTTGGAATATACGTACTTTATTATACAGAGTTCAATATTTTATTAATGATACATATAATTATTTGTACAAAAACCATCTACCCCTGTATTACCTCAGTAACTGTGCATTTACCAATCTTTACCCCCGAAACTATTCTTTCTGTCCACTCAGTAAGTGAATACAATTTATCTGCGTATCACTAGGTTATCAGCATCCTCCTTATATGCGCCCAGCAACCCGAAAACAGCGAGATAACCGTTTCCCCTTTCGTGCAACCTGCAACCCCAATCTCAGTCTCGGCGAATCTGAAATTACATTAGATAAGTTTCTTGCAGTTTCTAGGGACACTCCGTGATGAAGCATCGTGGCCCTCTGTCAGGTTTCGAGACACTGAAGCCAGGAAACCGAACGGGTGGTGAAAAGATCAATTTGGCGACTATGAGTCGCGGGAAGTTAGGAAAATCTCGTTCCTAGCAATTCTAACTGGAGACCGACTTGCGGGACTGTCCCGTGATTTAGACAGAAGGCGCCCCCTTGTTCGTTCGTTAAACAAGTTTACTCTCAGTGAAGTTCGTTTGTCCCTCTTTAGAGAAACCGAAACTGGCGAACGCGTTGAACAATTCGACGTATAACTATGAACTTATAGGATCGATGAAGTTGATAAACTCGCGACGGGATCGATCATAAATGCTGACAATCGAAGAAACGTTACGTGATTTCGAACTGGAAAGAATTCTCTACGAAAGTTCTGGTTAGCTTTCGTGACGAACACGCTGCGATATAACGATCACCTTTGATATGTTATCGTATCCATCGGGGATGATGGATCGCGATCCGATCCAAATGACTGGATCTTAATTTTTGACCCTCGTTCGTTGATTTCCGTGCTGCACGAGTCAGCAACCTTGGTCTTATCGTGTCGGGATTTTCCATTCGGTGGTCAAGAATTTTTTTTAGCAAATATTGAAACGTATTGTGGAAACATAAATCCGTGTACGCGATGGTTACTGGCAAAGGGATGATCATATTCGTTGAACATCGTCGACGTTGTCTAGTCGCACCTCGACGGTCGTTCATCCCCGTGACAACGACCCCAGTGGACAAACACTTGACGGATAACGAAATTAACCCTCGTCGAGGGGAAGAAGATCCTGATTTGGCTGGAGCATGACCGTGCTCCGACAGCTGGTTCAGCGAACTGGAAGGTGCTGTTGGGAGAGGAAATAACCACTTCCTTTATTCGTTGGAACTTTGTTACGACGCAAGAACATTCGAGGTGTAACTTTTGCCATCCTCAGACATGCTCTTTGCGTAAACTGCATATTCACGCGGTGACAATCAGATCGATAAAAGAATTCGGTGCGTTACTCTATCGCATCTCGTCGATCTTATATAACAGAACTTTGTGTACGATCATTGATTCTTCATGATCACTAATTCATTAATTCCTCATCGGCAATCAACCAGAATCTCTTCGAGAACTGTTTCTGTCGTTTATAAAATTCGTTGTTTACGTCACCATAGAGCCGGGTGAAGGCTACCTGGTATATTTTCTTAGTGACACGGTGGTATCCAAATTGCATATCGTTGACACTTTCATGGCGGGGGGCTAAAGAAAGACAAAAGAACATTATTATCGTCGATCGTGTCGGGAACGATGGCAGACGTTCGCGTATAAGTCGCGGACACAATGGGAAGCATGGTTGCGCAACGAACTGTTATACGATTAATGTGCACCATTGTGACGAACTGTGTCACGAAATGCGTACGAGAGACGATGTCGTTTCTGGCGTGCAGATGATTCCATCGAATATACCCCCCTGCTTAACCCTGGTACGTTCCTCATAAATAGTCGCACAGAAAATCCTTGGGTGATACTTCGCCTATTTTTGTTCCACAGTTTAATTAATGATATTTGTTCCAATTTCTATCTGCTTGATTGTTTTATTGTAATATAATCGATCATTCTTAACGAACAGTTCATTGCCTGCATTCCTTATTATCAATAGCTGGGTACAATGTGAATGATAGAAGTATCGAAGTTGTACATTGCTTTATCTTCTTCATTTATGATAAACAATGGGCAACAAATCGGTGATTAAAAAAAAGGGTGTCTAGGCGGTTCACACGTTGCAATAGTGAATCATACTTATGTCATTACGTGAATCATATATCTATCCTCTGTACTGGCAATAAGATAATCTAAATCGTGAGAAAAATGAGTAATAGAAATTAATAGCTTACTATATGTAATTATGCATATTGCCTTTTCTCTTCTTCATAAACACGATTTTTCCTTAATAGTAATCTCATAATATCAAGCTTTCAGGCGTGCAAAAAATAATGAATTAAAAAGCATTCGACAAAGGATAATAATGGATTCATTTCCCTAAATAATTAACCTACTGATATAAACAATTCCTGCTTCTTATCTATGAATGAAATCGTCCTTCATAGCTCTCTCCCTTCCACTTTACGTCTCGTAATTATTCGCACAAAGTATCCGCGCATTTTATGAAGAAGCCGTAAGTGTGCCGGGACTAGCAAGAAAATCCAGGCGGTCGCCTCCGAATGAATCATACAATATGCACGTTCGTACATTCATGCGTTCACAAATAAAAAGGAAAGGAGTAACGATGTGACGGAAAAAGGTAGACGCGCAATGACGATAGAAGGGAAACGGCGTGGTTCGCTACGTGTCTTCGTTACGTGATTTAAAAGGACGCGTTGGAATGCTTATCATATGGCGTACACTCGATCAAGCCACATGTACATATTTCGTATTAGACCGCGGTTCTCGGCTTCCTGCCATTCTTCCAGGATCGATATACGTACACAGAAACTATGTACAGCACACCGCCGGCGTAGTTGTTATACCGTTATTATAACGGAGAGACAGTAGAAAGTTTACGATCCTATCTCAGCGAAGACTGCCTTCCGATCGTTGCGAGCTTCCACGTCTATTGTTGACTCCGGTCATTCATTCATGAATCATCGCCACATTTTTGGAACGTTACTATATAAGTATGCACGCAAATACGTCGAATACAGGGGGCCAATTGTACGAATTTTGACTGACAAATTTAATAATTATAAAAATAATATACGAGTGTCGTTTTCGTGGACATCGATCGAATAATCGATGGACTTTACGGAAAAAGATTTGTTGAAAGAAAATAAGAACCTTCTGTTGCGTATTAATATTTAGAATCTGGAATATCGATGGAACTTCTTGATAAAAAATTGTAGACATCATTTGGCGAGGAAGAAGAATTTTATGAATTGCAAGACCACGCGTATGAATTGAGTGCATGCATAATTTCTCTTTCACTTCTCTATACGTTCGATGTGTTTGCAATAAGATATTACATTTTCCACTGACCGCGAATACGAAGAAATTTCCCTATTCCCCATTCAAACGTCCTCGCACATAGAAACGAATAATTCAAACTAGAATCTTCACGCGGTCTCCGCAAAGTTTAATGAAACCCTTTCCCTGGGACCACGGCGTAACGATATTAGCCTAGATCGCGTGACGAGAAGCTGGACCTCGATTGAATTTCCAAGCAAAATGACAAACGGGGTCTATAGAAAAGATGGAAGAAAACGTCGATCGAAGGGAAGAGAGGATTATCACCGCGGTGGTGCGCGGCACGCGAATTGCATTCGTAATCGCCGCGAGCCTCTTCTCCCTCTCCGCCTATGGATTTCTGTCCTCGGTTAAGAGCCGCGTTCGGCTTGTGTGTGAGTCAGAAAACGACGAAGACGAGGTGCAAAAGAGGAACGTCACTCCTCGTTCGTTTGAAATACACGCGACACGATACACTTCGCGATTCGTTTTCGCGTTAAGCGTCGTCGACTCCGCTGCCTACGATTTCTAAACTCCTCCGTCGTTGGTTCTCATCTTTTACCCATTTCTTTCGTCGTTCGTGTGCCATTTCTGGGCGACTGGAGCTCGATAGCCGCGCCTTCTTCCAACTGGACTGTGCTCGTTCGTGCGGGGAACGCGAATCGTGATCGTGCACGAGTGCATTCGTCGATAAGGACCACGAGGGATACGGTGCGCCCATGATAAGGGAAATATCATCAGGATTAACACGTGCCGTGAGAAACGCGTTACTCAAAATATATTTCCCACATTGATTGATTTAACGAGTGGCTCGGCTCATTCGAAATAACTTATCAGAATATTTGTAGCACTGAAATTTCAAGTTTCCATCGCGAATATGTATCAATACATGCTGCTCACGCTTGCAAATATTCTCGCCGAGGCATTCGATCTTGATGCACGACGAGAGTTCGAAACAGAAACGACGCTGACTTGCGCAGCGCGTACCCGCATTCAGGATTGAAAATCGTGTTTGGCCCCATTAAAATACATCAGAACGATCAAATCTATCGACGGCGAGGTTGTGTGTTTCGAGAGGAACGCGCGCGGAATTGTGGCCAGGAGGAACGCACGTGTATACGTATACACCTGCATCTGCGGTGTCAATATTTGCGGAGGCCGAGCGGAAGTTGCCGGCGCATCTCGCATTCGTTGCACGCGAGATGCACTCTCGAAGAGGCTACGAGACATCGTGTGTGCCGATCGCTCAACGAAGGCAACGTTCCCTCGATATCGAGAGGGAAATCGCGTTTTCCAACGACGAAGTGCGCGTGCGCCCGGCGAATAGCGCAAATTGTCACAACGTTGCAAGTCGGGGAACATACAGTGAATAACTATAAAGAAAGTATTGCGGATATTATTTTGTCAGCTTTTAATTCGCTCTAGATTTCCTTATTTACCTTTCCCTTTTCCGCTGCTGGAAAATTGGAAAACGTTTGATCAGGCCGCACTGACACTTCCCGAATATATTGCACAGCGAGCAATGGAACGCGTGGTGGAAAGTGGCAATTTGAAATTTGCGCAAGCTCTGACAGCTGCGTCATTGAAGTGGCTGTCGATACGGGGACTTGGAATTTAACGCGAATTAAACTTGCGGCACGGCCAACGCGTGCATTCGAGTGCGTGGTATCGTGCGGCGATGTGATTTTCGTTTCGCGAAGTTGCCCGTAAAGCTAGTCACCAGGATAACGTGTACCGCCATTCATATTATGGACGGATCAGTCTGTCGTTGAACTTCGAGGAATTGGATTTACCACGAAATCGGTAAAGACTTACACAGTACTCACAGTACATACAGTAATTCTTCTCTTGGCACTCGCTGCTCGGGACCGGCCGCGAGCGCCGAGCGTACATAGGTGAACTTTGGGTTCTTAGAAATTTCGGCCGTATCTTAAGAGCACGGCTACTATGTAAGCACCGGCTTCGGCAGCCGCACCGAGCGTAAAAGATTAAATGCCTCCGTATCGGTGAGACCACACTAATGCAACGGCGAAACTTTTTTATTGTTACATATATCGCAATAATTTTTTTTTTGAAATGTTGCTGAGATTATGGTGATTAAAATAAGACCAAACAAGATAGAATTTGGATTATATTTACTTAATTACAATTGAATATAATAACGAAATGAGTGGTACGGTAGAAGCGCCGAAGACACAGCCGTCGGCACGTGCCCGCGCTCGATAATCAAGAGTATCAAATTCGTCGCGGATGCCCTCCCGACGCTCGTCGACATTCGTTTCTGTGTTCCTCAAGGAACGTCGACAAGCTCTTGAGTCGAGCGCCGGGAGGGCATCCGCGACGAATTTGATACTCTTGATTATCGAGCGCGGGCACGTGCCGACGGCTGTGTCTTCGGCGCTTCTACCGTACCACTCATTTCGTTATTATATTCAATTGTAATTAAGTAAATATAATCCAAATTCTATCTTGTTTGGTCTTATTTTAATCCCCATAATCTCAGCAACATTTCAAAAAAAAAATTATTGCGATATATGTAACAATAAAAAAGTTTCGCCGTTGCATTAGTGTGGTCTCACAGATACGAAGCATTTAATCTTTCAATGGTTACCCCAAGTATCAACAGCCGGGACGTGTCGGCTAGAACCCGGGGGGATTCCCCCCAGTGGTGGGGATGAATCGCGAGCGCCGTCGGGAGAGATCGTAGCGAGCGCCAAGAGAAGAATTACTGTACTTGCACAGTATTGCACGAAATATGTAAATTTGATATTTCCGTTAATCGTACCATATTCGAATGTACATAATTGTAACTTATCGTAGGAGGCAGGCGAGGAATATCCTTATCTTTTTATTAACATTTCATATAAACTTCTGTGCTGTTACTTTTGCCCAGCGTCGTATAACTGATCCGTGTTTACGAGCGCGCTCCTTCGCGTTCCTGAAAAGAAAAATGAGCGCAATTAGCGTCGGAGTCAAGAGTCAATTAGAGGGGCTCGAGAGATAGCCTTGTGAAGTATACACGCCGTCTATGTTACGTCACGGTTTTTATATCGCGTTTGTAAAATCACTTCATTGCCTCCCACGATTCTTTGTGTACGTTTCGAGTAACAAGCGGAAAGTGCATCGCCCGAGTGCGATTGATAACATACCATTGCGTAGCACGACGAGGTACGCCTTTTCTCAAAGCAACGCCGACGGAACATAATTTCGACGCTGCTCGAGTTCCATTTCGACCTCTCGGGAAACGCGATTTCCATATTTCCCTATTTGCCAAATACTTGCAATTATTATGCCAAACGTCGCGAATCACGTTCGTTGTCCTTTACGAGTTATTCAACGTTGATATCAACCACTCATCGAATTGCAACGCGAGCCGTGGCAAGTATCTGCAATAAATAAAAAGTGGTCGAGGACCATCGTTTTTTGTTAGTCACCCTGATCGCGCGGTATTTTGTAACAATACAGCCATGTTTATACAGCCACGCGATTTTCATTCCACGATTTTCATTCGAAAATTTGTTCGCGTCACGGGGCAAGATAAATAACTGACCACGATGACGAATTAGAAGCGTGTTTAATTCGCCGCGAAAGTTCGTCAGGCAGGGCGATCCATAGGGGGGAAAAAAACCCCTGGACAGTTAGGAAAAATACGCGGTTTTCGCTTTGACGACGCAACTCGTTCGCGTGTATCGAGTGGCTGCGTGCGACACGCACGTTCGACATCGTGATTTACATTATTGGCCACCAGCCAACATTGTCCAGCTCTGTACACTACGTTCACGGTACCCCAACGTCTGTACTTCCAGACCTGGTGTACGTATATACGTAACATAGCGTGCAACGTTTCCCATTCTTGGTAAAAACAACGATTTCCCGTCGGATTTGTAATACGTGGGGTGGTGAGGGTGCCCTTTCCGAGGGAATTTTTCTTAGACCTTTTAAAGGAAACTACGATACAAGAAAATCGTGATTATATTTATTAACATTGTATACGTGTATTAACTTAATTGTGTGGCCAAAAGTGTCGTCAATAATCACAGCAGTGGAAGCGTATATTTTGAATTGTTTCTTTAAAATAAAATATCTCGTCGAGGACCATAAAAGTGCAGCAATAAGAACAATAATTAGCACTTATACTTATACGCAATTCATCACGAAAGGACGTAACGTAGGATACGCGATACATCGTGTCAGACAGCAAGTTTTGGAAAGCTAAAATTCGTTTCGTCCAGACACGATCGCAAATTAATTGCTGTCGATGAAGCTCCAGGGGTGCCGATATGTCGTTGGCGGATGCAGGCGTCACGGTTAGACAGGGACCGATAAGAAAGTTCCATGTCTTTGATGCGAGAAAAGTTGCCCCGTCGCGCGAGAATCCGAAGACCATCAACCACGGTTCCCTCGTGCCTGAACGTTTCTCACTATCGCGGTTTCTTATATCCTCCCTTTATACGACCGTCAATGGCGCACGATGATGAGAAATATTGAAAAGTAACGGCCATTTCACGGTGAAACTTCCTGGGAACATTTTTCTCGATTCGCCGCGGAGGAAAATCTCGCTACCCCCTTCAGCCTCTCGAAATTCAAACGAATTCATCTATGCCGAAACTTAGACCCCGCGGATTCGCTCGATATAGACTTTCGATAGCTTATCACGAAGACAGGCGAAGCATCGGCTATTGAAAATTCATTAGGTTTCAGTGCATCTTGTAAATCCCTAATTTATATGTATATTCATTTTTTTCAGGGACAATAACATTCTCTAATTTCGTGAAAAATGGCCATCGCCTTCTGTTTCAACAAATTTTGAAACATTTGATCTACCAGTGATCATGATCAGTGGTGTAATCCAAAAATTTAAAAATATATTCCCATCAAATTGCATTGCAGTTAAATAGAATTCGATTCGTGATTATTATTAGAACACGAAATATCTCGAAACGAAAAATATAGAACTTAGACCGCTTACATAATAGCCTGTAACATATTCAAAGCAGAGGAACATCGATATTCTCCGTTGTCATTCGTGAATGAAATATTTGCCAAAGGAATTCGAGCCAGTCGCGCGTTTCTAAAGAACACAACGAACGAAATCTCCCAGTACCAATGCCATTTCACGGTGCAAAATATCTGCCAGAAAAAAGTAAGGGAAGATCGAGAGCAAACGGGAATATTGTCGAGCAGCATGTACAGAGAACGGTCAGGTCTCGGCGTGGTTGCAGTCGAAAGGGTGACTCATGGGGATTGAATCGCAGGGCTGATGCTCGACCCGTTACTGTGAATTTTCGCTTTTGTATCCGCGAAACTGGCCCGCAATCTCTGTGGGCACAGCTGCCCCCAGGCCTCCGAAATATCACGATATTTCGCTCGATAATAGTGGACCGCAGATTTGAAGAGCACTATTACCAAGGCCGAGGACGTGGCTGTGAAAAACGTTTGACACTGAAATCGCGACGAGAGGAGATCGTTCTGTCTCCAGTAATGCCTGTTAACGCCAGTTATCAGGATTGCAATGCGACTACGGCCAGTCGAGACAGTTCGAATGGTTTGGATTTAATCATTTAACAATTTAATAAATTAATTGTTACACGGCACAGTCTCGCTTACACAATTAATTGGCAAATAAATATTAACTCGCGAGTGATTGCAAATATATCGAATGCATTTTCTGTTTTAATTAATGCATCGGAGTTTTTATGATTCAATTATATTCCCGTGCAGTATACGTTTAAACATTCATTCGAACAGAATTAATTTTCCGGATTTATTCACTTTCAACTCTGCGTCGAAACGAAGTACATACCGATTCAGCTGACAGGCTCGGGGGACGGATTTAAGAACCGTTTAAAAAAGATCTGAAGTTATTCCCTCGACGCGCTACTACCGATATCGATGCACTTTCTTGCGATACGTTCACATAGAGTGCGTACTCGAGCGTAAGAACGTCTGGCAGCACGAACCAAGGGTAAACACTCTCCGCGGCGGACACCGTGCAAATTTACATAAGTCGGTTGCATTTTCCCGACGATTGAAATTTCTGGATGCAGCGTTTACCTTTTGGAGTGAAGATCGCAAGGAGGTTCTTAAACTTCACTTTGGATTCCTTGCTTAACTTGAAGAGTGCTCGCCGCGAGAAAAGGGGGGAAAGTTCTTTCTGGGGATCGAAGTTGGGGATTGTTTAATCGAGGAATAAAAAGGATTGACCGACCGAAAATCGACGGTGCTCCTTCGAATTCATTACTTTTCAATTGCACCACTTCTCTGGCGGAACAAATAGTCCGGGAAAAACAGTCCCCCCTGATATGGACCGCCGTTTCCTTCGAAACTAATAACTTCGCCGCACTCTCGACAGCCTCGCCCTTTTTACCGCCTGCAGCGACCGCGAAGCCCGAGATTTATTTCCTATTTTTCGACCCTGACCTTCGTCCAAAGTCGTAAATCGACGGATCTTTCTCGCGACCCGTTCGAAACTTTCGCAAAAAGTTTGCAACTCTTGGCTATGACGATGCAACGAGCAGGATGCTGCAACGCTGAACTGGGTCATAGAAACCTTTTTATCCCGGGCACAGGACGCCGAATGTTCCCCCGCTGTGCTCGGGTTGTTTCGAAAATAACAGCATAACTCGACGGGGAAATTTTTGCTCCCCGGTAACCGCTCGATTCCGCCTTTGTTTTATTAAAGCGAGACTGCGTTGCGGTTGTAATGTATACTTACAGTGTTTTATGGAGTGGTCGAATTTCAGAGGAGGTGTAGAAGGTAACGAGGAAAAATTGTTTCCCTGTTCTGTTGGAGCGTCCACGTTATGAAATATTTATGAGAGTTTGTCTGGCTGTACGAAACTTGGGGAATATTGAAAGTTGGGTAATTAACTTTCGGAGGACATTGAAATGCAGTGGGTAACAGTTGAATCGATATTCATTCTGTGACTCATAGTTGCGTGTAAAAAAAGGTAGTTGTTTTTTTTCTCTAAATTATTATTACTCGGTCAGGCAAGAGAATACTTTGCCCTGGTATTTTTTAATCAAAAAGATTTCGCCAATATAGTTGCGTGGTAAACAAATGAATTTAGCATCTCGTTGTTGGCATCGATATAAATAGCATGGTAGCCATAAGTAACATTAGCAAATATTTCGATGGATATTTGCATCGTTCATTGTGATACAATTTCCGCGTTGAAATTAGATGTACATATGAAATGTAAGCGTAAATATCGGATGTTCAAGATTAAAAAATAATCGGAAATAATGGTAGCAGTAATGAATTTCATATCTCATATCTCGCCACGTATTCACCTGTGCAATGCATACATTCCAATATTTTAAATTACACGCTAAACGTTCTTTATTAGAGCCTATCGCACCTGGCCCCTTAATAACCCCAAAGTGTTTCGCCTTAAATCTCGACGAACAGGATTACCGTAATGACAGTTCACTAAGCCCCAGAAAGCCTGCGCCTTCGATCAAGCTAAACTTATCTCGTTAAATTAGGAAACGCGATACACGCTCGAAAACTTCTCGCAATACACCAACCGAACCAAACCAAATCTTATCACATTCCACATCCACGACAATTCAAAGCGATCATTCCACCTTTCATCTATTATCACAAATACCCTCGAGTCCATCCAGCAGAAGCGACGAAAGCTCGCGTGCCAATAATCGAGTCAACCTCGACCCAATGCAATCCTTGTCGTTTCTCACAAAAATCCCGAACGAAAGCTCAACAAGTGCCTCCCCGTTCCACGGGTTCCCCCGCGATAAATGTTCTCGTTAAAACCAGGAATAATCCCGAATGGAATAAAAATCCCTGTCGCGTAACGTCCGCTTTCCTCGGCACGATAGCTCCAACGTCGGGCATCTAACTCGAGGAAAAACCGAGTCGAGCAGCATCAGGTTCGCTCGTGTCTTCTTAAACGTCGCAGCGCGAATGCAGCAGCACCAGGAGCAGCAGCAGCAGCAGCAGCATGCCACTATTGAAACTAACAGCCGGAGGTATTCGACATTAACGAGGACTCACGAGACCCGTTTTATGAAGCGTGGCTAACGACACGGCGTATACGTGCTCGTTCACGAGGTCCGTTGTTTTCGCGGCGTCGTTACCGGTAATAACACGGCCATGGGACGTGTAGCCAGCTTGATCCGCGTGTGCTCGCTCGTATGCGGCTCCGTGAACCGGCGAGAATGCGACGTCGAAGGATGCATCGTTGAAGATCGGCATTCCGGCGGGATAGAGGGGCGAGGGATAGGTTCAGTCAAAATTCCTGGGTCGTTACGAGGTCGTTCCGAAACCGTCGCGTCGTCGTTCCTATCGGCGGAATTTTCGAACGCAGGGAACCGTCGTGGACGGCTAACGATGATCGAGAAATAATTCTCGGCTCGGTCGGTTTCTCATGTCGACGATCTCCCCCGGTTTTGCACTTATGGGACGATGTGTGTGTATGAGTAACGAATGATGGTGAACGAAGGGTTAGAACGGTTTCAACGGCGATTGAACGCTGGGGAAACGTGGACGATCGTTTTTCGATAAATCAGTGGGGAAACGTTCGTGGACGTTCGTCAGACAACCGTCGATTATACCTGGTTGAACTCTTTCTGCCAATGTTAGTTCCGTCATTATTTAAGCAAGTGAAAATATTCGTTTCTTCATACTTTAATAAGAAGCTGTTGGAAAAGACCTGATCCTAAATCTGAACGGTATGCATGGATGAAGAATCATACAATTATAGCCTTTCAATAAACCTGACAAAGATATAAATGTCATATTCATTCAACCTCGTTCAAGTTCGCAGGACTATTCGTATTTAAACTATCACCCCTTCTTCTACTCGCTGCTACTTTCACTATGAGATTCGTAGGTTGCTGCGTAACGAGAGGAACGTCCTCAAGAAGTGTCAGACGTTACGCTGCGACGTGATTCATTTGCGGATGAATCGCGAACGACACCAGTGTCGATAATAAAAGAGAGCAAGGCCAGGTCGTCCAGTATCGCGGAACAAACTGAAAGATTCATGTGGCAAACAAGGACACGCTCCTTAGATATTCCATTACGGCGGTAATGTCTATATCCTGAATAATGCCGCTGGCAATCTCGTCTGGTAATGAACCGGAAGCTGCAAAACCGTAGTGACCATCGCGATTCTGCCAGCGGAGTATCCTCCATTCTTCGGGAAATGGCAACTGTTCTGTGAATGATTGTTCGATAGATATCCTGATTGTTCCAGAGCTGAGCGTAGAATCGTGACAGAATTGTTCCAAGGTAATTAGCGGTTGATTGATTTCGTCATTCATTGACATTTAACTTGTATGTTTAAACTTTAACATAAATCGTCTGTGTTCGGGAAGAATTTGTAAGAAACAATACCCGCAATGATAGTAATAATGATAATAATAAAAAAACTTAGCTCGCTACACAATTCGAATCGGCTTTATAACATCGAATACCATGGACTTAAAATTCCTTCCATTCAAACCTTCACCGTTAACCACGCCAATGGCCGAACAAAAATGTGAACGCGAACGATACAAGTAAAATAATAAGACCCTCGTGTAAAGAATAAAGCATAGGTGCCTTTCACTCAACTGCTTCGGATCAGAGGCAGATTTAATTAGCGTGCGTTTGACACGTTGCCTGTGGCTACGAACCGAAAATATCCAAGCTTTTTATTTGCCTGTCGACTACCTTTGGATTATTTCATTAACTACGTCCGCGTCCGTGCTTCGTTTTAATTAAATTATTAGTGGAATTGTTGCGAAGCCGCTGCATGGAGGAAATCATCGATTTTCGTCGAACCATGTAAATTATGCAACATTGACTTCAACGAAACTCGCCGTGACTCTTTGTTCCGTTTTTCAATGATCTACGACGACCGATATATTGTTCAGATTTTCTGAAAACCGACCGTCGCAACAAACAAAGCGCCGGCAAAATTGAGCGTCAAAACTGCATTGGCTTTATTTAGCGCCAGCGGGCGCCGGCAATCATCGCCAACGTAATTAAAAATCGCGAACCGAACAATCGCCGCTAGAACGAGTTTGGTCGTCGCCTGAGCACACGCACGTCCAAGCGTTGAATTGGTTGATTAGAAAGAAATTAATTGGTTCTGCGAATGACGGATGCTGGTCTGCCCGAAAAAAGATCGTGCGTGAGTTTGTACGTAGCGTCGGGCATGTACTATTACTGTACCATTATTAAATGCTGCCTTCTGTTCATATCCAATTAAGCTATGCGTCGGTCACTATTAGTCTCGAATAATAATTGAACAATTTTACACTGCGATAATTAAAATGCTTGTGAAAAACGACCTAGAAACACCATGTTCTGTTGAACGTGAAACGTTGCCACTTCATTCCATCTGCATCTTCACTCTCGACGCCAGTGCTGATGTTTGCAATATGTTAATAAAAAATAAAAGCAAAATATAAGGGACAAAACAAAGAATGGTCGCAAAGGGAGAGCGTCATTTCGACGACGACGTCGCACAATTTCGCTGCCAGTCCGTTGCGGAGATTTCTCTCGCAGCTATATTACGGACGTTCCGCGCACGTTCATCCCGAAAGAAGGGTGTCGCCTTATGAGGCTGCGACTTTTGACATTGCTTTCATCGGCTTTTCTATTCCGTGCTCGAATATTTGCACGAGGGCGACGAAAACAGGTCGCATCGTTGGGAGATTTCTATTCGCGCCCGGTCGTGTCTGTTTACCTTGCTCGGCGACTTTTCCTCCCTTCCCGTGGTTTAGCCAGGACCGATGCCCACCCCGTCCCTGGAGCTGTCTCTGGCTCTTATGAAAATAAACCGGGATTCTTCCGAGCCACGTGTTTTTCTTCTGCCTAGAAGCTGAAATCGCTGGCTCCTGTGTACAACTATGTACTTGCGCGGTTATACATGTGCGTTTACGACGGCTGGCGAAACTTTTCATGGATACTTCGACACGTGTCAGAGTTTCGAATTTTTCTAAATAAGGTAGGCACGATTTGAAGTGCAGAGCTGGAAAGGTAACGGGTTCAACTGCTTAGTGGTCCATAAGAGACTCAATAGCTGGTTCGTTTATTTATTTTTTTTTCCTTCGTTCTTGTTCTTTGTAAGAATTAAAACTTCCAGGACCTAGAAAATAATATGTAAAATACTGAATTAAATTTCATTGACAATAACGTCGGCCCTAATAAATATCTGACTGTATACGTATTCAATTTACATTTAAATTACATTTAAATGCGGACAGTATCGCTTACTATGTACATTATAGTACTAATTGCAAGCAGGCGAAAAGAAACCTGCCACTCTTCACTCATCGAGGATTACGGAATGGAAGAAGCAAATTGTCTCGTTGCTAGTCCATTCCTTTGAGATTCAATCGATGCAATATCCCGCTTGCATTTGATTCGGTGTCGCGGCTTGCTGTTCGCAGGCAATTATAATTAAATTTCTGCCGTTTGGGACCAATTATCTTTCCTTTCTGTTTCCTCTGTCGTATGCCCGCGGCCGAGGCAGCCTTGACAGCCCAACAAACGGACTTTCATAATTGTTTTAATTAGAGCCACGATTTCAACTCCTAATAACGGTCTCCATATCGCTCTCTCGCGAGGTCGAAAGGTGAGAATGCGCGAGACTCTCTAGTTATGTACGTCTTTTAAATGTTGAAACTTACGAACAGTTTGTGGACTAGAGCTCCCTAGTCTATTCTTCTGTAAAGTTTTGTAATCTCTCTCCTGTTTACTCGCGTGGACTTCGATTCCCGTGTTTCTGAACTTTTACAGACAATATATCATTAATTACAATTGTTTCGATTATAAATAGAATACATAGTTTGTTGGGATAGTTTTTCTTCTTCCTTCCTTTTCGTTCATTTGCAATTATCGTGATCGGTGTTCAATTAGTTTCTTGAGTGGTAGCTCGATGTCGGACGTTATTGGACCATTAATTGTGCAACGAACTTCGATTGCTGTCTGTTCGTATTGAACTCGAATTAATCGAACATGTCGATCGCTTTTTAAGTAGAAGCGTTAAGTAGGAGTGTTTGGTTTTTGAAGTGCGAATAATTTGCTATCGACCAGCTTCTGGTTTGAAATTACGATGTCCATTGCGCAATGGATACGACGAGGAAATTTACATAAGTGTGCAATAAAATGGTCGAACAGACGGACAGCTTGATGGCATATTCATTCACAATTGCATTTCAAATCCTTACAGAATATTGAAGAATGTTGTGGAAAGATCTTTAGAACTTTCAATTGTCATTGTAATATTGTGCACTGATTTTTTTAAACTCCATGAAGAGTATTCCCGCTCGGCGTCGTTGGGATGCAAATTTTTGCAAACTTCTCGCAACCACTTTCCATTCGGCGAAATTCATTCAAAAGTGTCCCGAACGAACAGAAAAGTAAATCAAGTTTCTAGCCCGACTTGTATCGTAAATTAGGCTCAAGATTAAATGAAGTTGGAAACAGATTTACTTACGAACAATGAAGATAAAAGAACTTCTATTCCGCCGATAAATTTTTGCAATAATTATCTCTGCTTAATTATTCTGTCATTTCGATTCGACGTGCCATTATTTTCCAGTGCGCACTTATCTACTGTTCGAAAAGCTGCACCTCATTCGCTTGCGGAATTATTTACCAGGCGGCGAATAAATTCGCATCAAGTGCTCCATTCATTTAACACTCGAGCCATAAATAAATAAGACGGACAGGGATGCGAGAGGGAAAAACGGAGACGATAAATAAAAGAAGGGGAACCGAGAAAAAAGGCTCGTCGTCATAGGCAATTGCAACGAAATGTCGTGACACGAATGTTACACAGTATTTGCACGGTTGCCGAGTCAGGAATGAACTGAATAAAATTAACATTAATTCGCACGCGGCACTGATTTAACTCGTCCCGATATTAATTGTACGTCGTTCTCGAATCGAAATTACACGTGCTTCGACGGCGCATCCCCGTCCTCGTCCTCCAATTTAATAAACGGTAAGGCGGCTCGAAAAGTTCATTGCCGATCGTTTGTAATATTCTTTTTCCGCGAATTATTTTAATTCTGCAAAATTCTTTATCCGACAAACAGTGACGTTAAATTTTCCTATTTGCCTTTCTATGCTTTTTCCAGTGTACAAAGTAAAGTACGTTTCGTATAAAGAAAGAGTGAAACAAAAAATAAAGAAGAATAAAATATTGGATTTTTCGACAACATCAATTACCGTCCTCGAATATCGAGGAGGTATATTTGAAATCGAGCAACACCTGCACTGTGTTGCGATATTTTTTTTAGACCGAATGCCCATTTATCGAAATTAATACACGGACCAGAGAACCCAGTTCGTTTAACGAGACAGACGCAAATGTCCGCTACACCTTGGATGATTTCACCATCGACGTTCACCTGGAATAACGATACGATACCTTATTTGAACGCGTCGTTGTCAAAGAGAACGAATTTAATAGCCATGGTATTCTAAAAAAATAAAATTCGTTTGCATGGAAGATCGCGTTAATTCGTCAGAATAATATATCCTTTGGAACGATTTATTCTGGAACCAAATACAAATAATACACCCCACGAATTTTCACTTGCAACCATTATTTTGATTTATCTAATTATTCTATTTTGTTTTGTATGTTATAGGTAAGTGCAGGCAAGCTTCATTTTCTTTGATTTTACACAATATATTGGTCCTACCGAAATAAGTAAGTCTCATATATTTCTATTTATATATTGTGTACATAATTGTAACTGCACAGAACTTGAATTCGAAATCCCGTGAAATTCAACACCACAAGAGTGCAACACGAACGTTTGCACATTTAAAATTTACGATTTATCGTTCCAATAATCAAGTTGGAAACAATTGTTCGCAATTCCATAAGCCGAACGATCGAAGAATTCGCATCTTCCTATTCTCCCTCGGGCGAGAATTTATTCACGAGGGGCTTGGAAAATGGCGGAAGTTGGACGATTTTCCGGGTCTGTGGAGGCACGCGCGCATTCCGTAACCGGTGTCTTCGAAACCCTCGAGAATATTCGGAAGGGATTTGTGGCCAGACGGAAACGGTCACTTCTCAGGGGGTGCTCGCTTGGCAAGACTTTTAGAAAGCTGGAAAACAAGCAATATTCTTTCCGCGGACCATTTCACCCCGAATCTTCTGTCGGCTCTTCCGCCGACCCTCTTCTCCCTTTTAGACATTTCTTCGCCTACCACCCTTCTACCGAATCTGTCTTGGAAGTTTTTCAATAACCACAGGGGTTCCAGTTTTTGCCGTGCGAGAATTTTCGTCATTCAAGCAATTTTCGGTTTCGCCAAGGCAGTCCTTTCTTATCGTTCACAAGTGAGGTGAGATGTAGTTCTGCTTTTCTTTCAGGTCGCCTTGGTATTCATTTTATTCCCTTTCAATGGTTCCTCCCCTTTATTAGTACTTTTGTAATTATACTAAATAAGACAGAGACAATTTTCAATCGATTCTTCGGAAAACCTTCAGCAGTATTTAATTGAATACAGATTTGATTTAACAACCGCGCTAGAATTAGGAAGAGATTTTTAAACACGAAGATCTGGTATCTCGGCTGGAAGTGATCCTGATAATCGGATAAGTTACGGCTAGCAAATGACATCTTGGTGGTTATCCGGGAGCGTTCCGAACGACACTTGGCTTCCTTCTTGTAATTAGACGACTTGGCCATTACTGGAAGATCTAGTTTAATTGCTTACGCGTTTCCTGCGGCCACATCGCAAACATGCATGCTGCCAAGTATCGAAATTCTGCTAATCATAGTTCAATTTGCTTTCCGGATTGCTACCGCGAGCTTTCAAACGATTAATCACGCTCAATTAAGTTAATTGCCCGTATTAAATAATTAATTGACTCGGCGACATTACAGGAATGGTTAAAACGTTGAACGGTACATTACACTAAATATCAATTGATTAATGTCGTTTGTATAAATTTTCATTAAATTCCCTTATCTGTATTCCACGTTACATTTTACTATATTAATATCAACGTGATATCGTACGTCTGTAAAACCAAGGAATTATTCAGAGAACAATAATTGGCGGAATTATTGCCGGGCAATCGAACATTTCAAGCCCATCGCGTCCAGCTGAAGGCCACGTTTCGAACCCCCGTTTTTTCGAACGGAGTGCTCGATCAAAAGTGTCAGGGGAAATAAATGTCAGCTTTTAATATAATTTTCTGTCACGCGAAACGGCAGTGGAGGGGTGGTCAAATCACCGGACGTTGAATCTGCACGGGACTTTATTAATTGACAGGGAACAGGCACGGCATAAATTCGTCGGTTCTTCATTGAGGGGACACTGTGCCGGTCTCTCGTGCCAGATTGATACACAAAGAAATGCGATGTCCGTGATGGAAGCGATTTTAAAAGCTCCGCCGGTCGCTCCGGGACCGTGAGAAACAGTCATCAAATCTGATCGAAGCTATTATTTCAAAAGGGGTGCGAAAATCAGGGTAAATTATCACGTTCCTCTATGCAAAATAATAATAAATATCGAAGAGCCGATTTTATTAATCGGATACATTAAATTCCCGAGCAATGGAGTGAAAAAATAAAAATCGGACACTGACTGTAATCCAACCCTTTCAGCGCCAAAATTTCACTCAAGAGTCAACTGCATACTTGAGGCCGTTGAGTAGCTTCCTCGATGCCTATCTGGGTAATACACAAAAATTCTCTACGAAATCGCCTAAAGCTGCAAGCAATTAGGAATATCAACCACCGTTAATCGGGAATATGAACGATCGCCATAAACGACGGCACGCAGCGGGCATGCATCATGTTAATGAACAACGCCAATTAGTTAATGTCATTTCCGCCAACGTTGCCTACGAACGGATAGCCGCGTGTTTTAAGCGTTACCGAATAATTGCAGCCAGCCATAATGACTGGACAGTTGCCGAGTGTTTTTATTATCAGCGACATCGAAAACGGCTGGCAAGTGCATAATTAGAACGCCACGCTGCGAAATTACCAATTAATTTGCGAGCGTCGTTTGACCGTTCGCGAGGAAGCAAGTGGATCACTGAGTTGCTCGTCGGGTCGTGTAACGAATCAGAAATAAAGGCGGCCGTTGTTAAGGGGTGAAACTGCCCCTGGGCGAATTAAACGGCTGTCCGTAGCTACATTGCACGGGGTTCTTCGGGAATGCTCAATGATCGTTGCGTTATTGCTTGCTGATTGCGTAACCAACGATCGCAGGGAATACCAGGTGTTCGGAACGTTGCAATTTGAGGGGACTTCCCTTTGGAAGCCTGCCTCCGTTTGCCGTGCGTTGTTCGTGGCTGCTGCCTTTATACAGAATTCCGACAGTACGATAAATATTATTGCTGCTTTAATTCGCTCAGACACGCGGCAAGCGATTCCTGATCCAGCGAGTGCAAAATATCCTCGGGCTGATGCCGCGGTTCGAGATTGTTAGTCTCGAAATAGGCTTTCGTGTATACATATAGGATAGCTAGAAGCTTTCGAGAGCTATTGTACCGTGATTCTGGCATTCTGATTTTCAAGATCCCTTACAATCGGCGGTTTAATATGCGACTGTTACTTCAAACAGTTGTCACGTTTTTAACGTCAATTCGAAAGTCGGAAGTACGCGGCATGAAACGTGGTTCGACAAGATCATGGTAATGCATTGGAATAGTAGTTGCGTTTCGAGGGATACGCGACGAAAATCGCATTAGACATGCATACATAAACATGAATCTGGGAGGGTGGCAAGGGGGAACGACGGAACTAAGCTGCGAAACTAATAATTAAATTGGTCTGGCCCGGTGGACGGAGCGGGTTCATGCGAGCAGACGAATTTTCGCGGCAGCGGAACTTCATGACTTCCCAACGAGAGAATGCCTTCAATCCTCTCTCTCTCCTCCGCAATATCCTTGCCTACGGATTGAAATTTATGCACGACAGCGGGAAGAAGGATTAACTCGACTGCCGTGAGCGGCTATTTCTACTTTTTTCGTTCGTGGAACGCCAGCGTACTCGCTGGAAGATCCACAATTTCTATCACTTCAAATGGACTTCGTATTAAGAGACAAATGCGAAATCTGACCGAGAGCAGAGGTTACTTTTTCCCGAATTTTCCTCTCTTTTAAATCGAACGCATTCATTGAGATGTTAATAATAAATGTTTACCCCGTGCGTCGCGTCGTTACTGTTTTCTCTGCGAATTTAAGTGTCGCCTAAATACGATAAATATTAAGTGGCGTGCAAACACCTACAGCAATTACAGTTGCGGTGCACAGAGTTACATGTTTCGCGCGAGACACGAATTTTAACAAGTTTATCTCGATGGAACCAGGCGTCAAAAGTTATCTCAATAACTTCGCAGACTCTCGTTCCTTTCCTGTTATTTCAGTTAAACGTAGAGCGTATCGCGCGCTCATTTAAATGAGGCCCCGGCACATACCAACGCCTATCGACGTACCAAGGAAATCTGAACAGGTGATCGCAATTATTTTATCGCGTCGCATGACATTCCCCCGTAGTTGCCGGCGATAACAGTCGAATCGTTTCACTACACGCCGTTCACGAGTACTCGAGTGGTTCCGCGGCAATATGTGCGCGTGGTTAATTGTGCTCTTGCACATACAAAGTCCCACGAAAGGGGGTGGAAACGAGAACGAAGACGCGGAAGGAGCTCGAAAACGACCGTCGAGATAGGCTCGACACGCGAGCTCGCTTGATCGCTTTTCACACACGCGAGTCAACTCGACGTCAATTCTACGCGATTGCTTGTTCGAGTAAATTGAGAACTTCGTGTGTCATCATTGCCACAAGTCTGGCTTGCAAATAAATTAAAATGAAATTCCACACTCAAAATTGTTTGACATAATTTCGTGGCTAAAAAGAAAAAAAGTTCACGAATAAAAATAATGCACAAATAATTGCTCCATTCGATAAGTTATATTTAACAGCAATACTCGTGCATTACATTGTACACCGTAAATTCATTCATATAATAAGAACGATATATCTTACCGGCTTTACTATTTCCACGATACATAAACGAAATTCGATACCCAGTATTTTCCGCTATGCACGAGATTAGAATTTACGAGTTCGCGATGGACGTTGTAGCAGCTCGAAAGTTCAACAGCGTCAAGTTAAACCATTTTCTGCCTCTCCATTTTAAATCATCCGGGGCAAAACTGTATGCTCTCTGCCGCCGGAACGAAAATGCAGGCGTCGGTCGGAATTGGGCGAGGAAATAATAGAGCCACGAACATTGTAACGCGTCCATCTCTTCCGGGAGGCCGGCGTTTCCGTTCAACGTTAATTACCGGCCAAAACCGGCGGCAAAAATAACAGCGAAACGCCGATGGACTACGCCCGCCACCGGGCAGAGTTTGTTACGAGCGGATCGCTCACGGCGATACACGCAGAAGTTCGTCCAACTAGATTCCAAAATTTCAATATATCGGCAATTTGAATTGTAAATGCAACGGGCGCCGCGCTCGGGGCTCCGGCGCCGCATTTAAAAGCGTTTAAGGAAGTTTCGTGGTTGGAAAATTCACGGCGACCGGAACGGGCTTCGCGACGGCATGCGACAATGGCGACGAGGACGCGTCGCGACGGTGACAAAGGCAACGTGGCGGGCATCGAGCGACGTGAACAATTTTTAAATCTCCGGCATCAAGTTTTGATGAATATTAGCGGATGGAAGTTTGAAGGAACACGTTCTGCTTTTTTTCCCTTTCTTTTTGTTAGGTGTTTTTATATAGATGGGAACACGCCTGAAAAGTGTGCACGACATTCTAAAAGCCTGGCAAATATGCAAAACGGAATATATTTTATAAGATTTCACTTGGCACAGAATATTGGCATCATTATTTAATAAAGTTGCAAAGCGAGAAATGGTCGATGTCTACGGCGGTTGGATCCAGTAACTTGTGCAACATTTCCCAGCAAAACTCTGCTTTGGATATTTGATATTATCGGACACTACCATAAAGCCTTCCATCAATCCCTTCTCCCGTAAGGTCCAGTTCAGCAACCGATCCCTTTACACGGATCCTTTGACCTGTTATCGAATGTCAAAGGACGTGATCCCAAGAGCTTGCTTTGACCATTATCGAGTATCAAGGTACGCGAAGTGCGCCAGGACCCTCGCCCTTATATTAAAATACTAACAATCTTTCCCTCCAAACGAGCTACCACCTACACACCTTTTCCCCTCGCCCCGCAAACTTACCCTTCTATCGAATTCATGAAAACGCTCACCGTAAAATAACAAGCAATCAAAATCACTATCCGCTGGCACCAGCGATTGTGGAAAAAATTTCATCACAAAAACTATGGAAACACTCGAAACTACGAAGCTCAAAAGACCGGTCGCAGGCGAAATCCGATATTCGTCGGGAGCGCATAACAGAGACACAGGACAGGGACCAGGTCGGGGGGAAAAAAGAGGACTCGAATTCCTGTCCAATTAAGCGGGCAGAAAATTACGTGGCGGAGGTCGCGGTTTGGGCCTTGGGCGGTCGTCTCGATCGTTTTTCGCCGCCGCCATGGCGCTATGGGGCTACGCGTTGCTCGAACGCTGTATGAAACGCGCCCTCTCCGCTGGTATTCCATGGAACCAGTTGTACGGGTTTGTCCGCGGCTAACAATGTCTGGCATGCCACGGGAGCGCAACGTGGCCCGCGTAAGAGCGTATGCAAGACTTACGCTTCGATTACACCGGTGCCCACCTCGATAGCAAATGTTTGAACGTGGGAAACTGATGAATCGGGATGAATAGAGTTCTCGGCAGTTAACGTCTCCTTCGCTGTTTGCCACGGAAACGTATTCATTTGTTCATTTGACGATCGGGAATTTTCAGTCGGACATTCGAAATGCTTGGCGAAAAGTTTCGACATGCTAGCGTCCGAAGCTTAAGCTGGCCGTGGTCGTGGAATTCGATGATTTGTGTTCGAAACGCGGGCGTAACACTGTCAATCGTATATTAGCGCTAACGAAACACGGCGCGTAGCCCGCCGCGTAATTATAATTTGCAGCGTGGCTGAAATTCGGCCGAGATGGGGGATCGATTTTTAATTATAGATCGATATCCGCGTCGATATTTCACGAACGCGCAAAGGGGCCAGAATCCGACAATACGATCCCAATGGCAAACAGGAAACGTTAACGACGTGACGCTAATTATTTCCATCGTCGATTTACACGCTGTCCGGTACAGGCGATTCCAATAAAATTTCCAAACGGGACAACGAGATACATTGTCAACATTGACGAGCAGATTTTTCTACTTTTCCACGCGGGATTATTAGCACAGCTGTCACTCGAAACGCGGGCAGATCGTATCGCGTCGGATTTATGTATACAAGTAGGTACACGTACTTGTTAAAAAATGTTAGCTGTCCGCGCCGTCGGATCGATTTTCCGAACCAGTGACGAGGGCGACTGCGAGAACAAGATAGGCGGTTCCTGCCTTCTCGAGATAAAAAAGGGTGGCCGCGGTGAAAACCCTTGGTGGCTCTTCGAAGCGGAATTCATTCCACTTGTACATACAAGGTGGAAAAGGTCCCCGCAACCGTTATGACTTCGTGCCGTTTTATACGTGACGCCGAGTTTAACGGCACACTGTTGCTCTGCCTATATATTTTGCATTTCAATGGTGAACCGTATCACGACCGCCTTCCTATGGTTACGATTCCAACGATCGATGCCACCGTTCCGGTTCTGTCTACTCCGAAAACTCCACCTTTCTCGCCCCTCTTAAAAAAAGAACCCGAGAGGAGAAACAGCGTGCCCAGTAGACAATTACTAAACATCAGCCGCCATACAATATTTCCATCAAACACAGAAACACAACGCACTCAATCTTCGGCTAATTACCGGTGACACCATTATCGCAAACAATTCCATTCGCTCCTTGCGATGTACAATATCCGCGAAACAAAAGCCGCGTCCGATATTCATTGCTCTCAACGAACAACGTGTACAGTGGCATACGAAGTGAAGATTTATGCAAAGCCATAAATCATTCCAATGGAATTCTTGCGCAAGTCCTGCAGCACAGCATCCTCGTCGCGTGTCGAGCATGTGCACGATCCTCGACCGACGGCGGTGCATTAAAACGAAACGAAGCCCGCGCGGAACAGCAGGTTTTTACCGCCGAACAACGGATAGTGAAGGAAGGTCGGCTCTGTCATAGGGCTGCCGGTACCGAGGGTGGAGCGAGTCAGGAGGGTTCACAATGCCGAAACGAATATTCTCCCCCCTCGACTTCGCATGAGGGGTGAAATATCGTGCGAACCCCTCGGCGATGCGTGCATCTTGCCAACGTACGCGTATGTTAGTGCCGGCTGGCTCGTCGTTGAACAATCGTTGAAAACTTTGTAACGTGTAGCTCGTGAAGCGCGCAGAAGAATCGTGTACGCGCGAGGAAAGAGAGTGCTCGATCGTAAGTACGTCGTAAGATGAAAACGGTGTGCTGTGATCTGTGTTGCGCCTCGAAGAATCGATCGGCGAAACGCTTTAGCAAAGGTAGAATCGTCGTTCGAATGGCTGAGTGTGAGATGTTTGTTAAGGGTTTGACAGTTTTCTTCTTGGTGCTGGGGCTTCTGGCTGGATTCTTTTCGTGTGAAATTCTTTCTGATAGTTTTTGCAGCCTTCTTTGTTTTTAGCGAAGGTGCCCATTATTTGTAGGAAGTTATTTGTATAATCCTCGTTTATTTCGGAAGTGGCAGTGATCATAGTTTTTAATCAAACGTACGCCACACCTTTTTCGACTATGGAGAATTCATTCGTAGGTAGTCTGTACTGCCTCAATATCACCACTGAAGATCGCCAAATATCCTTTATCTTTCTAAACATCTCACTAAACACTTCATCTAAACGCGACACCTTAATCTATCTGTAGAATCGTTTGCCAATCGAATCATCGATAGAGATACTGAACCGTGTACTGTACTAAAGGTGCACAGTTTTTCCCAACGAAATCACCGTTTTACGATTGGCAGGTCGTAATCGGTCGCAGAAATCGCGTGGCCCGAGAAGAAAACGATTTTAAAACGCGAAGTCACCATGGATAGGCGTATGTACTCCTTCGGTTTATTACGAGGCGCGACTGCGGGATGTTTTACTTTTAATAGCGGCCCCGTTTAAATAATAACTCACCTCTGATTACGCCTGTGCTGGGGATAAGGTATAAATCTACGGTCTCGTTGCCCGCGCCGCGGTTTATTTAAGACGCTTTTTGCGGTTCGAGATTACCTCCCGACACAGAGCACTCCTCTTCGCTCTATTTTTTCCTCTCTTTCCTTGTTTTTTCTTTGTTTCTCTCGGTACTATTTCCGGTGAAAGTGTAGTGCAAGGGAAAGGGTAGAAAAAGATAGAAACGAGCCGCCCGTTAGTCACTTTTGCACAGCGTGCCACCTTCTAGTTTAACCGAGGCACTACTTCCACGTGCATTGCCCGATCGCAATTTGCTTGGCATGAGATTAACTTTTTTTGCGGCGGGGATACGTATCGAAACGAGGAGAACGAGTGAGACAGAGAGAGAGAGAGAGTAATAGAGACTCGGGAAAGGGCAGAGAGACCGTGTATATAAAATTGTTACCGTTCGCTGCCCGATTTAGCCGGCCGTGTTTTCCCCCGGCGCTAATTAACTTATTCTCAGCCATTCGAAAACACGAACGAACGAGTGGTTTTTTTGGACGAGTGGCAAATGAATATAGAAAGCATTGTTTTCGTTTTGAGCGATTTTTGTTTTACCCGTTGTTTTTTTTTTCTTTATTCGTTTGCTTTTTTTGGCTAACGATGACTAGCTTCCGTGTGAGTTTCACGTGGACATGCTCGATTTTTATTTACTTTTTTTTTTCGTGGCAGTGAAAACAGTGGCTGGGTAGGATGCTAACGACGATTATTAATGCCCGTTTGTTCAGCAAACAAACGTGGCAATCTGCATTCATGGGCCACACGTTTGCTTTTTTTTTTATTCTCGTCAAGCGTTGAAAATTATTGGAAACCACCAAAGAAAGTTTCAATAAGCGAAACGGACAAATAGTTTCACTATTTTTTATCTCTGTGGCGTTAATTTTTGTATCCATCTTTATCCCTCGGTATTTCTATCTTCCATGTGTAATTTCGTTTCGCGTAAAAAAATATTTCAGACCTGCCGGCAGGTAGATTTGTCAAAAATACATAATGTGATGCTTTGTAACGAAGCAGGCCCTAGAACAGCGGGAATTGCTCGGTGCAAGCGTCAGCTGCAGTTACAACTGCACTTTCTCGTCATACGTACGCATATGGTATTCCTCGTCATACCCGTTACGTTCCGTTCGAATGTCATTGCGCGACGCTACGCTGGTTACTATAGCCTCCGTTGTCTCGATTTGCTTTGTCGAATACCCAGGAATTAATTCAAATCTGATCTATCTCTGCGATGGTATCTAACATCGTCGTGGCCTGTACCGATCATGAATCTGCGAATGTATCGACTTGATTTTACCTTCAACGAGTACACATTGCTCCTGGCTGTAAGGGTTTGAAAATTAATTCAAGAATATTAAAGAATTTATTGAATGGTTTTAAAAAGCATTTTATTTTTATTTTAAAAAGCATTTTGTTTACTAAATCTTCCGCTTGAGAAAAGATTGCAATTTACTACGTAGTTCTTGTAAGCGAGATATTCAATTAATTTAAATCTTATCTTGGAGTAACAATTTCCCATCGGAATGATTATGAACTGTTAATTCTTAATTTCAGGTGAATAAGATATATCGATGTGATAATTATTGCTGACATTAAACAGAAATTAGTTGGGCCGATAATTACACAGAAATAATCCTCTACGAAGGCTGTCCATACATACAGTACTTGAACTTATATTATACCCGCTGTGAGAAAGTAATAAACAACCCCCACACTTTTCACTCAACCCAACTTCCTTTCAAATGAATAATATACATTGTTCAACCGGCACCTCTACGATGCACTTTCACACCACGGTTCTGATGGTTCGGAATCCATCTATAGGTGTAGGTCCAAAAACTAAATACAGTTTCAATCATGTTCCCGCCAATGATCCTGGAAGTCGGACGCCACTCCAAACTCGCAACCAAAATAAACTAAAATTCTCTTGCCGGTCGATGTCGTGGCTTTCTCGAAACAGTACGCTCACCTTGCAATGCCGGTCGATATTTCCCATTCGACTTTGCTCGTATGCACAGACGCTACATCAGCGTCGCCGGTAAGGCTTCCTTAGCCGACGCTCAACACGTTACCTTGTCCGATGACGAGGTAAGAGCCCCGGCGCTGTGTCGCGTCGTGAACCTTCGATCGCCTCGAAGGTAGAAAGTACGATGGAACAAGACGAAGGCTGTTTGTCGGCTGCTTGCACACGCAGTCTCGTCGCGGTAACAGCATAGACCGGTGTTACGATCGGGCTCTAGTGCCTTCGTTTTTCTTTCACCGGTGAGCTAGCCGAAAATACACACCGGCACTAACGCCAATCGAGGTGGTTCACGGTGTCGCGTGGTTTCAAGTGGCTTTCACGCACTTAGGCGTGATTAGGACTAGGCTCGTTTTTTACGGCAGCAACGGTGTCCACAGGATTCGATTAATCTAGGGCGAGGGCAATTCGATGGGAACGATTGTAACCATAGGTGTAAAACTTCGACGTGTTTCGTTTGTCTACGTGAACGGTGGTGCTCAATGATGCTTTCACAAATTTTCTTAAGCTTGGCAGTTGCGTGGGAAATGGACCTTTAAACCATCGACCCGGAAGTGTTTCGGACAGTAACAGTGTCGATGGTACTCCGTTTACGGTGCTTTAAAAAGTGCTACGAGTTTGTTTACGTCTGTTGGATGGCAGGGGGAAAATTATTAACAAGCCGGAGAACGGTTCTCCAGAGACAGTGAAATAATTGTAACCTGGTTCGGTTTCAATTCGATTCATCTGTCGTCGTCGTGTTTCCTCTTTTTACAGGACGCGAACAATGGTAATGGAAAAACGTGGAGAGCCGTAGCATCTTCTAAACGCGCATTTATTATTACCTGAGCGATATGCGTGTAACCCAATTACTGCGTTGCACAATTATCATCGTACTTTCTAAATTCGAAGAAGCTTTTACATTCGTCCAACGGGATATTCGAGCCTAATTCCGCACCAATCATTTACCCCTAAACCGCGACGGTCCTACGGCCATCGTACAACAGATACGTGTCGTTCGAGAAACGATCGATGGCGCAATCGTAGATAGGCGAATTTTCCAGCTCGTTAGAGCGCGGTTCGTGTTTCCCGGCTGTCGTAAAAATTCCAGAGGAGAAAAAAGAATGCGCCCGGGCATTCCATCGTACGGTCGCAACAAAGCTCGTTACGATTCCCGGTTCCTGTTTTCCTAGCCTTCGGCGTGTCTGCGTTTCTCGCGCTCGCGACGAGCTCGAAACGAGATCACCGAGGAAGATTACGCGTTACGTACGAGTGGAATCAGCATTCAAGCGGCGCGAAAGATTTCCAGCCTGCCGCGATCGTCGTGCAAACTCGTGGCAGCCGCCTTTCTCATTTATTTTCGTTCCGCTCCCGTGAGAATTCCCTTTTGGCCGGGGATACAGTCCCGCGGCTGTGTATCGCTTTTAATCCGCCATTTCGCTGGAATTGTCTTGGCCATTATTTAATCCTGTACCACGTGGCTCGCTCGTGCCCTGGCGCGACGATAATTTTCCAGCCCTTTTTTCTGCCCCCTTGCCCGCGCTTTTTAATGGGCTGTCTGGCTTTTCTTCGGCGCCAGTCGCGAAACGTTGCACAAAGTGTTATTATTGGTCTCTCGAAACAGCTCGAAGGATGATCAGGGGCGATATATCGTACGAGTAATTTTCGCGGGCGATTGATCTTTGCAACCGCGCCTGTCGCGTGTCGATTAATCTTGCGTTAATAATTAAGCAAAAAATTGATCGATGTATACCTGCAATTTTATCCACCGCCAACCGATAATCGCGGAGCGTTCTCCGCGAATCTGTCGCAACGCGAACTAGATCATGATTGATCCTCTGGTATTTCCAGTTCTCTCTTTCAATTTATGCCCGTTCAATCTTTCTCGATTCCGCCTCGTCTAATGGTCTCGTTAATCCACGATTCGCGACGCACAGTCACGGGACCAGGCCGCTTCTTCCTCCTAGTACCGTCATTATACGCTCCGTGTAATTCGAAATGACGCGCTATTTAGCCTAGAATTTCCTCCCATTCGTTCATCTTCGCGTGGACCGTGAAAACTGTTCGCTGAGTTATCATTTATTGCCACACGGGTAGGCCGGAGCCAGGTATGAATTATTGCCGGGGTCTGGACCGTGGCAGAGCTTCTTCCTTTCCTTCGACAATGTTTCTGTTCGCACAGAGACTTTCGCTATCATTGGCAGCTAACAAATTTACATCGCGCGGAAACTTTCGCGTTTTATCGTTCCGCGGGCAGCTACGGTTCGCGGATGAACCGCAACGTGAATCTGGCTCGAACGAGGTGAATTAATTCGAATTCGATTCCGAAAATGTTTCGTGCATCAATTGGGGATTTATAATAGATTGCATTTTATTCGCGACTATTTTTGTGGGCTTCAAAATTTAGGAGCTCTGTACTCTCAGATAGTTCAGGTTGCCTAGAATTGTCTGAAATAAACTGCAATTCTAATGCACCGAAGAAATGTGCAATCTCGAAGAGGCCAACCTATCGTTCACCAGGTGCCTCGAATTAATTAAGTTCAATTTGCCCGTTATAATTCCACGTGTCCACCAACATACCCCGCGCAATTAACATCATTTAACGCCGGGATGTAGGAGCGGATTTGTCGTTCAATAATCTCGCGTCGAAGTTTCATCAATGACCATCGCGACACGAAATTAGAGCTTCCCGCCGCCGCGTTAGCCATATCGTCACGAGAACACCATCGTCGATTTGCTTGATAACGCGGACAAGAGCTGCGTAATCAACGGGAAACTAATTCCATAAATTTGTAAGCAGGTTGCCGCGCGTTGCGTTGATCTCTGCCTACCTTAACCAGTTGGGCGTACGCCCCGTGGATAACCTTCGTCGCGGTCGTTAATACGAGGATATTACAAGGGGAGCCAAGACTTTGCACCATGCTCCCTCTACCTGTCTTTCTTTTTCTTTTCTATTTCTGACCCGCGAATCACAAGCAAATAATCGCTTCTTAAACGCTTTCCAGCTTGATTCGAAAGTGAAGCGCTCTCTCGGTTGTCTTCGCCGTTTTACACGGCCATTTAAATATTAATCACGTTGCGCGGCGCGGTAACTCCTCGTACTCTGCACGCGGCTCCTCCGTGTTCACTGGACCCACAATGTCCGAGGATACCCGCGGTGAAAATGTACGAGAGTTATTCAACATGTCCGAACGGGAGTCACTTACTGACACTTTCTACTCGCGGCTAGAAAATCCTCGGCCGATGTTATTAACAGAGCGGGGAGAGAACAAAAAAGGAAAGAAAGAAAACGAATCTTCGTTACACGCTCATCTTAGCTCGACCTCGAGGTGTCGAATGGTGCTGTTGGATTAATGGATGTTACCGATATCGATAGCCCTGAATGTTCGAGGCCACTTCCTTGGTAGCAAGTCGAACTCCAATATTCAGTAGCACTTTCGCACTACATATTTTACTCTTTGCAATTTCGTCGCAATCCATATCGAATACCATTTTCTCGTTAATCCGACCGATCAAAAAATATGGAATTATTTATATCTCTGTTTATTTCACAACTCGGTACGATTACCGCCAGCCTAACTGTAATCAAATCAAATACAGTAAAAATCATCGAACACCAGAATGCAGCAGACGACAATGGGCACAAAGGGCAAGCAAAGAGACAAAGAGCCGCCGTCAAAGAGGTCGGAGCTCTAGGCGTTTCCTGAACCGGTTAACGTGGGTGGAGATCGGTCGTTGTGACGCATAGAACAGTCGTTCGAGCAGAAGAAACGAGGGCCACGTAAGACGCGCTCGTCTCTCGGCCGCGTGGCCCTCTCGCGACCAAAGGGAAGGGAGAAAGAGCAGAAAGCCAAGCAATATCTGTCATTCGACGAACGACCGACGTGCCGCGAGGGTCCTTGAACGATTGCCCGGCTCCGTCGAACTCGTCGCGTATCTCCTTGACCGAGTGGCGAACGATTCGCGAAAAATGAAACGCAAGCCCGCGTCGCGAAACGCCAGGATAGCGGCCGCGTGATAATTCGTGAAAGCGATCTCGAGACGGCTCCATTTCTTATCCTCTGGCAGGCAGCAAATAGTCGACGGTACTGACGGACCTGTTTGCAATTACTTGTGGATGTTTATGGGTGGGTGTTTTCGTTTCGCGTTGAATACGGTGAGAGTATGCAATTGGTGAACGTTTCGTGGTGATCGTGTCGAAGGCGAGATTATTGGAGGATTATAAAGTTAATCGATTGCCTGTTGAGTTTAATTTGTACACTCTGGGAGGATGCGAAGCTGATTTATATAGGTAATATTGTGTCGTCGTGCCTGTGGCTGATTGCCTCGGCCTAGGAAACGTGCACGGGGCTGTCTTAAGTATAGAATTTCTACTTTGATTCGAAGGCAGAAACTTATTAACCTCGTCCATTGTCGCTTGAAGTTTGGCAATCAATCGGGCCTCGAAGCCTTGGGAGACTTTAAACGGAATGAACGGGGAGTTCATTATTTAGTATTCTGTAGTTCTATCAGCGCACTCGATTGGTTAACCGAAATGTCGCAACTATTCGTGACGCGATAATAATCGAAAGATCTTCTATTTTGTCTCATAAAAGTGGATATATGCAGGGAGTTAAAAATTTGGTTAAACTTGAAACGAAAAAAAAAACAGCAGGAGCTATTAGTTAATTATACTCGGTCGGCTTCATTAGTTATTCACGTTTAGAATACCTCGTCCAATTACCGAACAGGTAGCTGAATCACGCGAATGACGGGAAAACATCGGTGCGAAATTCCAACGGTTCTACTACGGGATTCTAGCATTTGCTTTTTCCATTTATTCAACGAGCACGTTGCCCGTTTCTCGCTTCGACGCCAAAAGTATCGTCTTTCGTCGTTTTGCTATTCGGACTTTCCCGTTTTTGCATTTGCCCCGCGCGATTCCTGTGGCACGGTGAAAAACGTTTTCCTTTTTCACCCGCCTTGCCTCCGCGAGGAAACGTCCGCGATTCGCGGAAGGACTGCGCAAAAATTTCCAATTAATCAAACGTACACCGATCGATCGTTATTTGTTTGAACGTCGGGTTGTCCAGTTTGCAGCCGCGATAAAACGCAAACAGCGTTTCTGCCGTATATTCTCGTTTGAAATTTTTTCCAATTTCTCAGTACAGAAAAGCAACCTGCGAAACGCGCAAATACGACCACTTCAACGTCTCGTATTCGATGGGAATATTTGCTCGAAAAGGTTTTCAACTGGTTGAAAAATGAACCAGGTGGGAGAAACAATTCTTGCAACGAAATCGACATTCAAACACGAATCGAAGCTGTCGGAACGCGTCCGCGAGAGGCCGGCAAAGAGGCATTCAATATCGTTCATGGAGTATCAATCTTGCACCTATGCAACGTGCAATTTACCTGCTGGCAACGGCCACTTGAGATTCCATTCGCGCTGTCAATTAATCGTCGTAACGGATCTCGCAACGAAAACCGCCATCGGCGTGGCGACCGGCGACAACGACATCCGCGTGAACAAACATTTTAATCTCCGCCCGCAAAATTGCGTCCCTCTGACGCGTTTCTGCTGGCACAAAGGAGTCACGAATAATTCCGATTTTCAGCCAGCCGCACTTTTGTCGTCTAACCGCCATTACCTTGCGACGAGGACAGACCAGTAAAGAAAAGTTTGTCGCGTGAAATTGTTTACTACCCACCGTGGATGTATAATCACGGTACGTGTCCGGTGAGTGAAAATTTGTACAACGTTCCACGGGGTGGTTTCATTGCAATAGAAGCGCCCACCAATACAGATTGATGGAACTGTTGAAAAGGGATGGCTTAGAAATAGAAGAGTCTTCTATTCGCCGAATATTTAGTAAGTCACAGCTCCGCGAATGGCCACACGGTGTTCCACGTGGTGTTGACCCCATAAACAGGCACGGTGTGGTTGCTAACTAAAAATACCCATTCCGGACGAACCAGTTCGCTGGAGGAAAAGAACATTGGAAGCGTCACTGAGAGGGCGAAGCCGTAGTCGCTCGAGCCGCGGAGACAGAAATAAGAAGTGGAGGAAAAGAGATGGAGCCCGTTTGCTGGGATATCTGTGAAGTGGTGGTCGCGATAGCAAATAGGAAAACTGCGTAGCGAAGGACGCTTAAGGAGGATTTAATGAAACGGTATAAATCGATCAATTAGAGAGGGCTACGCGCATCCGTATGCGATTAGTCGTGTCGGGGACTGCCAGGTAATCGTGTGCGAGATTTACGACCGACCAAGTCGAACGGACGACCGTCGAAAAGTTTCTGGCTGATTGTGAGATTGCTTCCTTCTCGTGTCGACTGTACTCCGTCGAGCGTGTCCCGGTGACAAAGTTTCGTGAATTATAGACAATGGATGATGGTTACGAATGTGTGCTGTGATTGGTGATCGAGGAATCCTTGGAGACCGATAATATGACAAGGAACAGGCAACAGATCTTCCCTCTGCGTCCCTTTGCTACCCTGGGACGCAGAATACTCAGGGATAAGCTGTACAGAAGGTACGTTCGGTCCGCAAATGCTATATAAATACTGTTTTTCTTTCGATGGAATTAGAATGAAACTATTACCTCGATGTAACTCGCGGATAGTACATACGACCGGCATTTCTGTGGCCGTGTAATTGCCCGCGATGCGACGTTTTCTTGTTAGCCAGCGAGAGGTCGTTAAGCTATCCTACACGTGTCACGTGTTTTTGCCGGACTGATCGACGGTCGTGGAAAGCTGCGGCAGCTTGAGAAATTATGCGACTTTCAGGGTGAATTCTGGGTCGGTTACCATCTATACCGAACCGTCGATGTTTTGCTTCTTTTAACCGGAAGCATCACTTTTTCTCGAAGAGTCAGAAACGATCGTCACAATTTCACGATAACTGTTTCTTATGATTTCACGTATTGCAAATAACATCCTGTTTAATTTTAATCCGCGTCTGCGTTTAAGTTGAACCCTCGAATCGCGCTTCAATCTTATTGAACAGAAATATTAATCGTATAGACATTAATAAATACTTTTTGCGGTTGAATATTTGGAGCGGCACAGTTTCACAAGATCAGCCGCGATTCTCGAACACGTATACAGTAATGACGCGCTTTCAAGATTCCTTGTCCAAAGGAGAAACAGGAGAAATGGTGAAATTGTCCTTGCCGTCGCGATATAATTGCAGAAGATTCGAGCTACACGCTCGAGGATCGGTAATGATCTTCGATCGGTGTACTCTTGAGAAAATTCACCGCTAATAATCCTTCTCCTTTCACGGGCAACCGTTTAACCTAGATAGCCGGGGAAATGGCACTCCGCGAACAACGTGAGCGACGCACGCGTGTCCTGAAATTCTCATGGCTTATAGAATCGAGATATGTGATAAAAACTGGATGAAAACTGGATCAGTTTAATAGCTGGATTCACTTGGAAGCATTCGTCTCTCGGGCAGCTCGTTAATGCCGCGCTCGAAACGGTTCATTGACGGTCGCTTAATATTTATTGTTTCGTTGGGACCCTTTGGGTTATCCGATTAACGTGCATTACGTTTTATTGGCCCAATTGAATCAGACAGATTCGACTTTATTCTTCGTGGGATACGCCACTTATGATACGCAGAAGGGGATATCAAATTTCGAGACTCTTGTTGCACGGTTGTTCTAATTTTCAAAGAATTCTCGCACACTTCAGAGCGTGAGATACCTGTGGCTAAATAATCGAGTTTGCCCAATCTTTTCCGCGTTTCGCCGAATGCATGGTGTCATATGGGAATCCTTTTTTTCTTCGTGACGAATCGAGAAATTCCTGACCCACTTTTCCTACCGTCTTGTACGACATACTAAACGCTGAGTAAATATTCCGTTAATCGTATGTACGTCACTTCGACGCTTTCGTAAAACCCAAATTACGTAAGCGAGAGGGGAGGTCTCTTAATCGATACCTGGCGGTCACGGAACTGCGTTTCAATTCTGGTCGATGATTAAGCAGATTTAAGAAAGCAATCGAAACGAACGGAAAGTAGCAAGTTGAATTAAAATAGTAACAATAACCTTTTCAAAAAATATTTGGTAGTAGTTCGGTTCGACCGTTCGACCGGTTCCTTTCGATACAAGAATTAGTTGGCCTAGGTCAGAATCGGGGAATTCCCCTTGGATCACGAAAAGAAAGGAGGATGTGAGAACTCGGCCCTCTCTAATAGCTCGTTGATGTCACGGATTTTATCCCTCCGAATCGACCAACCGAGTACGTACGTACTTACGACATCGGTGACCATGAAAAGAAGTCGTTCATTCCGCAATCCTTCGACTGGAAAATGCCTGCATTCATGGGGGCTCGTGCTCGTAAAACATTCTGTTTCGGAGCAGGATTATGTTCTCCCAACCATAGTAGAGACCATAACCTTTGCTGCAGTAAATGAAACCGTCGAGCATTCGTCAAGCATTGAAACAAACATACAATGCAAAGTAGATGAATACAGCACCTTATTCTATAGTATCTCATGATTTTCTCAGAGCATACACATTATTGTTACACTCATGTTTTGATTTGTTTTATTCGCTTGTGAACGAAAGTTTTGAAATATACAAATAGTAGATAATGGGGTTAATTTTTTGTAAAAATTAGAACGTAATACAACTTGACAAGACAGAATTGTCTGATATAATCACACAGATTAGGAACGCGAAGGAAAACTTGATTCATCTTAATCGAGGAAACCGTTCGAATGTTGTGCAAAGCTTCGGATGAGAGTAGACTGAAAAAAGAGGTTTCAGGTTGGATTTTCGGGACGCTACTTCCATCGGGGATCCAACACGGATAAAACAGCTCAATTGATGTTATTCCCCTCTGCTTTTCCCATCTGATTCGCCTCTGTTAAATCCATTCTATTTTGTATGTCTTTCGTAGAAAAAATCGTTGTATCCTTCCTACTAAAATTTTCTCGATTAAAGGAAATAATATTCATGTCTTTATTTCACACTTCAGTACCTGAAATTTAATTTCCCTCTGTTTTTTCAATTTGCGACTCGAATAATTGCCACCTGTTAGTCATAACCGTTATTTCGCAACGAATATCCAGATATCTTTGGTCGTTCTGTTCTGCCCCCAGTTTTATGTCTTTCCGATCGAAAACCCGTGGGAAACGAGACCCGAAATCGCAGCTGTATTTTAATTCACTTACGTCTGTTGTCTGTTGCGATCGATTCAGTCGCTGTTCGAGTTTGTTAGAGGGCTTTCAGCCCGCCACAGAAAGATATCCTCGTTTTGTAGCCACGTTTTAGTAAAATATTGATACACGATCGATCCTTTTGCCCTTTGCTGTGACTTTTTTGTCACTCCTTTTACGTGTAGATTTGTAATCTTTCCTTTCTCTCTTGCCGAGGATTTTGATTAAAACTGGCATCAATCTTTGATAAATATTTCCTCGTCCAATCCATAGCATATAATATTTTCCCTCCTTCCTATGAGAAAATATTTTAAAATTCCTTGAAGACACTGCTCATAAATGAATTCATCCTATTTCTAATAATATAGTCGTTGTCTATGAAATACAAATTGGTGATGTCTTTTTTTGTTTAAAATTTTCATCGAGATGGATTTAAATACGAAAAGGCCTGCGTGGATGGTTGAAATAACTTGTACGCGACTATTACAATACCTGCAGACATGCTCGCGGATTGCAATCGCTAAAGTACATATTTCGGTATCGAACTTCAGGATGCGCCGCCCGTAATCCTATTAAAGTTTTGAAACTGGCACCGGACTCGAATTTTCGGGTCTATTTCCATCTTCTGGTTGGCAGGTATCTTCCGCAGCTTGTCGCGCAAAACGTGATCAAATTATTTCCGCGGTTCACCAGCGATAAATAAAGTAAACCATAGTTATTTGTCTACGTAAAATATACGACCGTCCCCTCGATCCCTTGCCAATCTAAATCCGAAAAACAAGTGCTACGAAATGTCGAATGTGAAACAAAATAAAATAAAATACATACAACGACTTTCCTCGCAAGCACGTGTTGCGAGGTGAATAAAATCGATACCAGGGGTCAACCGAGAGTCACGGGTGTTCACTTTACTTCACTTCCGCAGTGAACCATTGTGCATAACGAGCCGACGAAAATAAATCACCGCGACAAGAAAGACGTAGCTACGACCCTTGGAATATCGCGTTCAAAAAGAAAAAGAGGAAAGATTAACAATTCTAGCTTACTAATTGCCTGCACTTTCTCATTGACGTTTATACCGGAGGTCACTTGTTTCCGCGTAACTCGTTCCACGTGCTCCGTCAAGGGAACAAGGTCAAGTGTTTTCCGCAATTAACGAAGGATCAAGCACCGGAAGTGGCGTACCTCGCGTGCCTCCCTGTTTATTTCGCCTCTATCCACATGCTATCATCGTGCACGTTAATTTGATACGTGTCGCTAAGTGAGTTTCGTTGTCCAACAAACGGACGGGAAAGGGGTAAGAGAGAGGGTGGGTGGTGTTTCCGGAAGAAAGGATTGTTTGACGAAGGCGGGGTCTCAAGGACACGACGATGGACTGCCAGGAGTGTCGTGTGAACGAAAGAGCACGAGAGCGACACGGCACTCCTTGTTCTTCGCGGCCGTGACTCTAGTCATTTCAGAGCTTTTGGGTCAAGTCCAGCTTGATTAAAGTTTGTCATCTAGCGTCGACTCACCTGGTCGGCGCTTTTAATTAAACGAATACACAAACGACCGGCCGACGGAAATCGAGCGGGACGGTGTTTGTAAAATGGCCTGTTTCATTTGCTTAATGAAATAACAAATGCGTTTAATCAGCAACTCTCCTCTAGTCCCCGTGCCTGAACGTTCGCTGGCTCTCGTTCTACGATACCTTTATTTCCGATGAAAGCACTGTAGACCAGTCTTAGCCAGCTCCGATTTTGTCGTACTTCCTGGATGAATTAGAGGATCGGGGACAAATTTGAAAATGGATTTGAAGATGGATACCCGTATTCGTGCATGTAGAAAATTTTTGGTTGAATATCTACTCTATTAACATTTCTACAGCCTTGTTAAAGTTTATTCATACTTTATCGTTGTTCGTTACACGTTGTATATAGAAATGCTTCATAGCTGTATCCGTGGAACGTTGCACATTCTAGACGCTCGAATTTACGTTTCCACGCAGCAGAAACATTCTTCGTTTATCAGCGTACTCGTGAGGGTTCGATTCGCGATTCCCCGACGAGATTCAAGATAGACCAGGAACGTGATCACGTGGAACGTCTCCTGACCTTTCATCCCCGGGAACGTTCTAGTCTTTGCCTGATAATACATGCTTTCCCGGCTGACATTTTGATCCCGATATTAAACGTAGATCGCACGTTCCGCTTCGTTAACGTGATTCAAAAATAAATCGGTAAAATTTAAATATAATAAAGACGTAGGTGACGAAGAATGAAACAAACTGTGGCGAGAAACGCTGCTTAAAGCAAACAGATGCTTCCTTATGATTTGTCGGCTATTGAAATCATAATGGGTCTGATTTCGATTGGGTGCACAACCTCCTGCCAAAACGTTTCACAAGCTCCGTATCGGAGGAAGGTTTTTTGGTTACCAAAATTTATGTAGGTGCACAGGTGCACCCCGCACGGTACATTGTATAAGTAGGTCAATCGAAGAAGCGATACGTTCGAGTGAAATTTCCATCCTCGCAAGGCTGGCTTCGATTACGCCGGCCACCGGCAATCAGTTGCGATCCACGCTTGTACAAATCCGATACAACGCTCATTCCGGAGTTCGCCATTGAAGCGGAAGGTCGGAAGCGCATATGCGCTTGTCCCGCCGAAATGTCGGTCAAGAGTATGCCCACCTGGTGGCGGGAACCTCGAATTGTGACGCTTTTTGCAAAGAGACTTCTTATTTTAATTCATCCGGAGGAGGCAGGGCGGAATACATTACCGCGACTAATTTTAACGTTTCCCTCTTCGATGCGGATGAAGCGGTATTTTTTTAAATAAATTTGAGAGAACCGATACATTTCTGTGATTGCAAATATCGTTCGAATTCACGAGGGACTCCTATATCGAACAATGCTTGCCGAAGTAAAGCAACTCGGAAACATCTACAAACAGTAGACCGTACAAAACGCTTCTCATGATTGCGACAACCACCCTCGTGAACTCTAAAAATCCATGCTGTATCCGTCATCAATTTCCTCTCTTGTCAGCCCCAAGCGCCCAGTCATTTCGAGAAGTGGAAAGTGAACGATCGTTGGCAGCCCTTCCGCGAAAGGTTCCTTCGGTTTGGCCCCGTTTTCATGGTAAAGGGTGGTCGAAGAAGGAAACGAGGGGTAGGAGAAACGAGGGTGGTGGAAGCGCGCGAGAGTCAGCTTATTTCTATCGATCTGATGATAGCCCGTGGTGGTCGGATGGGCGGCGCGGCGCATGGCGACGCGGCGCCCACCTATGCGGCCTTTAATCCGTCGCGACGACCCGACGTCGGGACGTGTTCGAGACGTGTTTCGTGTCGCAGAACCCTCCTGTCGGTTCCCCTACGTTGAACTTTTATTCCCGTGGTCGCTTGGTTCTCGTCCCTCTACGCTTCGCTCGGGTTCGCCCGGTTCGAACAACCGGATCAGAATCACCCCTGGACCACAGTGTTACGTCACTGACAAGGAACAGGTGCGTCACGCTCGCGAGAACGCTCAGCGCGGCGCGGTGCGCGCAGCTTTTTGAACAGTGTGCGTTCTTCCGATGAAGTGTCGCCGATTGGCCAGCTGCTGACGGATCAGTGACCAGTGCTTGTTTGCAAAAGTGATCGAGGTGAGCAGCTGATGACAGCAAGGTGTAACCGTTACAGTGACGTCTTCATATTTCGCCGCTGACCCGGTTCGTTTCATTCGTTTCGTTTTTGTGAACCTTGGGGAAAATGAAAATGCGTGCAGTTTTATGAAAGGGCTCCTGTGATGGTGCACGATTTTCTTTGTTAATGCTACTCGTTGCATGTCCTATTCGTTGTACATTCTTTGCTGAATATACTACATTTCACATCGTTTTACGGATCATCGATACCACTTCCAATAAATCTGTTGTCTATCGAACGACGTACGTGGAATTGTCGTTCCACTAGGGACAACTGTTTCAAATATCATTAGAAGTTGTGCGACACCCTTGGTACCCAAAGGTGTCCAGTGGCTGAGTTGTACTTGCCGTGGTACATGCCACGATGATCGACAGGGTTCTTAAAAAACGAATTATCGAAGGAACCGTTCAAAATGGCGCGCTTTACACCTTGCTGGTTTAACCGATGCAGTAAAGTGTTCCAGATCAATGTGCTTAGCGGCGAATAAAATTAAATTGTTTCACAATTAGAACGAAGTCCTCCTGACCCAGTGACATTTCCATTCGCGTATCAAATTGCGTCACTGCGGAACAACGGCGAACAGGTGCGTGTGAAACGGAGTTTTCAGGCGCAGTGCGCAGGCAAGCTTGGATCAGCTGAAACTCGCGTGCGCCAGTAACGTCTCAATCCGTGAATCAAACGTGCGTACGTCACGGTCGATGTTGCATGCGACGATTATTCGCTATGCTAAAAGGTTGGATTTTGTAATCTAGGATCGATGAATCGATCGTATTTTCTTAATAGTATCGAAGATTTCAAGATCCAGGTGGTGCGCCAAGGATGGCCGAATTGAAAGAACGCGAAGGCAGGATAGTTTTGTTATACTCGCGATAATAGACGTTTCAGAATAACCTATTCAGTACAAAGTTCGAATTCAATGACTTTGCTGTTCGCCTATTCTTAACAGTTGCACTTCAGAAGGAGAAACATTTGTATTCCCGGATGAACTTCTGCAACGCAGAAGTAGCTGCAGTCTCTTGTGCGCTTTGTATTTTTCAGGCTGACCCATCGTTTTATTCAGAGTGATTCATAAAAGTAGAAGCGTAATACGTCAACGTTATCTTTAGCTTGGAATTTCTAAGGAAAACATTTCTATATTCTTCGCCTTAATTCATAGGTAACAGAGCAAGGAGCTATTTCTATAAAGAGTATGTATACATGTATACGTCTGACGTCCAACGAAAATCAATTTCGACGGAAACAAGGTCGCTCGTTTTGCATGTCTGTCGAGGTTCCAGTTCGCTAGACTCTCGTCGAGCGGCATTCCACGGGGACCACGAAGATGCGGTCATGTTGCCTCGATGGGCACAAGCTTTTGGAACGACGCGTTCGTCGTTTAAGTGGACGTTCCTCGTGGTTGTCCGCGTGACGAGCTAACGAAATGAAGTCATTCATGAGTTTGCCGAGCACGAGGCTCGACGTTCTCGTGGACGGTCAATTAACCATGAAATCGTGCCCCCTGTTAGCGTCGCTATAAATATTTCATGATCCGGATCGGTCGGGTCCTCGACCGTGACTGTAATCGTCGGATCAACGAGAACTTCCGACGAAACGTTGTCCAAAGGTTTCACATTAATTGGCTTCCCGAAATGTTATTTATAGAACACACCTGTGGACGATTCAGAGGAATTAATAATTATTGATTAGGAATGAATCATTGCCTCGTATTTAATTTAACAAGAAATTAAATTAAATACACGAGGCGTTCAATTGGATGCTGCCCCGGTTGTTTTATCGCTATCAAACTCGCGTAACTACAATATTCTATGGCGTACCACGCGAAGTATTGACATTTCGTGCTTCGCCGTGGTACTAGCTAAATATAGCTTGTTCTATGGAATAATCGTTAACGAGTTGCACTGCTGCTTCACCAGTCCTTTTTTTCTTTTTCCTCTTCTTAACTGACCACTGCCCCTATAATGCCTGTCAGCTCCTCGCGATAGAGAAAATATGTCGCGACTTCAGCAATGCTGCCACTTAATTCACCAAAGCCCACGTTAACGACGTGACACTTGCGACAAGATGTTGCAAAATTAAATGAACTTATACCAAGAGAACAGAGGGTAACGTAGACGAAGGACCATGATGGACCAAACAATTTTATATTCTCAATTGATTCGCCCCTGCGAGGAACAGGCGACATCCGTCCTCGGTTTATCCAGGGTATGCATTACGATGTAACCTTAATGGAGCCCTAGAAACGCAGCTGCATCGGCCAACCACTAATTTGAGGTCTTTGTTAACGCAACGGGGCGGCTGTGCGTTGAGTGGTTGCCCTGGAACGGAATGAAAATCGCCCTTTCAGGGATGAAATCCTACGTCAGGTGAACAGGGAGAAAATAGTTCTAGCTGGTTCTAATGCCGAGTTCACTCAGCCTTGGTCGAGAAAACCCTCGTGAGCGATGAATCGTTCTGAATAGGCTCGAAATTTTTTATCTTTTCTTTTTTTTCGGCAATTCTTAATTAGAACACCAGGTACCCTTTTTGCCCCAACCGGTGCGTAGAACTCGCTTCGAGCTTCGCGAAAATTCGTGGTTCGTTGAGATCTCTGCGGCGTGGCTTAATTAAGGCAATCCGGTTGGCAGCGTGTGATTCCAGGTTTCGCGAACCGCGCGCTGATTATGTTGCATACGTCCAACGTTTTTAGTTCTATGACATTTAACGGTGAAATGCTTACAAAGTGTTCGTTGTCGACGAGCTTTGCACCCGGAAACGTCGAGCAGCTGCGGCAGCCCTAGTCATGAGAGCTTCGTACTTCATGGTTTGTTGGCATCGCTGCGATGTAATTGCGTTCACGTGGTACGTACGTGGAATTACCATTCTTGAGGTTTTCCTTTTATTATTAGAAGGGAGGCAAGGTTTAATGAGAACTGACGGCGGGGTATATTGCCGGATACGTTGGAAGGCTTGATAGCTGTATTTAGACGCTGTTTGTAACTGCAAATTTCATTATGCGGGAGTATACAGCGACGTGAGACACTGTCAACGGTCTCGAAACCACGTGACAGTGGATTGTCCGAAACATCCGACCCAATTTCGACAATACTATCCAGTCGTAGATTCGATTACCGACAACTCTCGGGTCAGGCGAACCAATACTCCGAATTCTCCAATCGTGACACTGTAATTTCCACGACCGCCTTTTCGCGGCACTCAATTTCACCAATATTCCACGGGCAAGTTTTAATAATGATTAAAAAAAACAATTATTCGAAGAGATTATTAGTATTCAATATAAATTGCCAAATTATGCAGATCCCTCTGTGACAACAATTTTTTGCCACTGTCGTATTCGTAATTTGTCAGTCGCGACGTAACAAACATCGTGCAATTATGTAATCTCCTTGGATTATGCGAGTCGCCTAAGCGACAGACGCTCGAATTATCGCCAAGGCAAACCAACACGGTTGAATTTCAATGGGAACCTTAATTAACCTGGCAATTTCACGCAGGCCAACGTCTATCGACTCTGTCACGTATATACGAGACGGCATGTTCGAGGAATATTTCTGGAAATATGTCACCCTCGCTGTCTGCGGCAATCCAAGACACCAAGCAACATATACATGTACATACGTCTGCACGTTCCTCCGTTCTTAAATGGACGCGCCTGGAAACGTTTTGACGAAATGCTTAAACGCGATAATCGTTACGCGTAATGACCTGTCTAATTGACCGGCGATGCGTCAGTGAAAATATTTCGAGGTTTCCTAACGAAAGTCCACAATGCATGGAACTTGTGTACAAAGTGATTAACCCTTGTACCGCGTTTGTAAATGCACCACGGAAAAGGCATTTGAAGTAAAACGACACTCGTATATCTGTGGAAAAACGAATAAAAACTAAAAAATATATATCCCCCGTGTTGATCGTCTATCGATCCATTCCTCTCGTTTCGCCTATTATTCAATTGAAATGCTCTATCGAGACAATTGTCCCCGCCTCGAACAGCAATATGTATTGACAGACGCGACTCTGTACGTGTCGCAGCCCTCGAGCACGCTTGCCAATGCGTACAATGCGTTTGGCCAGGTAGTGAAACGGGGTCGCGTGCACAAATTGTTTCGTATTCTCTCTTCGCCACGAGAATTGTGTATCCGGCGACAGAGCGGTGCCCGCGGGAACTCGATTCCGTTGGCTCGTGACTAATTACCCGGCCATCTAAAGCTCCTCGCGGGCAAGGAATTTCGTGTTTCGGTCTGTCCTCGTATATCGATCATGCCGGTAACAAGTACGGTTTGTCAAGCAAACGATCGCAGTATAGATTTCCACGAAACACCATTATTTCGCTCGCAGCGATTTCTCCTGGTGTCATTGCAAAATATCTATTCACGTACCTACTTGCAGAAAGGGTTTTTTTTATAATTTACATAAATGGGGAAGGGAATGAGTTCTTGTTAAAGGCACGTTCGTTAATCGTAAACATTCAGAATCGAATATTAATTAGCCTGGTTTTGATTAATCCGCGCGACGGGTACACTAGAGTCATGTTGACTAGAAGTACCTATTTCATTTGGCCTCATATTCGCGAAGCATCGTCGCGATCGTGCCGTTTGAAGAGTTACTTTAACGCTCACGGCTTATCCTTCCGACACGGTGACTTTAATTAAACCGGCATGAGGCGCGGTGCGATTAATGACTGACGGCATAGTTTAAGAACTCGAGCCCGCGTAATCGAAAAACTTTAACCCCTTCGCACGATGAAAGGAACGACCGGTGTCGGGACGTCTACGGCGAGAAACATATTTTTAATAGAGACAGAAAGGAAACGTGTTCATCTTACGAAGCAAAAAGCGAACAATTATAATAAAGCCGGCATAAACTGTAAATCAGACTACGCAAACTGAGATGTAATCCCGGTTCATTTAGCATTACGACAAATGGAATTAGGGGAGAATAATTAGGAAAGAACTGGGGTCATTACGGGGACATGGTAATTAAGCAGCATTCTCTGTCACTGTTCCAGGGAGGTACGTACAGTCGTGCTCAACAAAGGCTCCTCCGGTCTGGGTTTCAATATCGTCGGCGGCGAAGATGGCGAGGGGATCTTCATTTCCTTCATCCTAGCCGGAGGCCCGGCAGATCTCAGCGGTGAGCTTCGCCGTGGCGACCAGATACTCAGCGTCAATGGCATTAATCTTCGAACAGCCACCCATGAAGAGGCCGCCGCGGCCCTTAAGGTACCTTCAAACGACCTTTTCGACCCTCGAAATCTGGAGTACTTCCTGAATTACTTACAAATCGAGATATGTACATGTGCTCATGCTCATTCTCGACATACGTGCCTTAAAAATCTATTAAAATAAGTACCTAATGGATTATCGATTAAAATTCTTTCGCTCGGTGATGCTTAATAGCTAAACGTCTAATTGCTTGTGCGCAGGGCACCGGGCAGACAGTGACGATCGTGGTACAGTACAAGCCCGAAGACTACAACAGATTCGAGGCTAAGATCCATGATCTTAAACAACAAATCTCCCAACAGAATATGATGACAGGCACCCTCATGAGGACCTCACAGAAGAAATCACTTTACGTTAGGTAAGACGAACATTATATATGTACAAAGATCTATGATACATCTTCCCTTCCAAAAATTTCCCTCGATTCATTCTATTTAGAAATTCGCATCACTTGGCCATTGAAGGGCAGAATCATATATCTCTTGTACCATTATTATTTGCGGTGGCATCATTGCACATCCTAACGTGAATCATTAGAGGGACCTGTACCTATACGTTCTATAAATGAATTAAAGTAGGAGTTGCCATCTAAAAATTATTCCCGTCTGTATTCATAGAGCGTTGTTCGACTACGATCCCAACAAGGACGACGGTCTGCCAAGCCGCGGTTTGGCATTCCGTTACGGTGAAATCCTACACGTGACAAATGCCAGCGACGATGAATGGTGGCAGGCCAGAAGAGTGACTCCTCAGGGTGACGAGGAGGGTCTCGGTATAATACCGTCCCGTAGACGATGGGAACGGAAGCAGCGCGCCAGGGATCGTTCCGTTAAGTTCCAAGGCCATATGCCTGTTATCCTCGATAAGGTAATTTCAGTGCATCAATTGCATACGATATCATGAAGAATAGTAATGTTACATGTATTAATATAAACTGTGCTAAAATGGAATTTCGGCGGACAATGGTTTAATTATTAATTACAAGTCTGGGGGGGTTATTTGTTTTTTAACGTCATTTTTTAAGTCTGTTTTTTTTAATCAGGGCATTATTCTGCATTTTTAACTGCATTATATATTTTTTTCAAGGCAAAATACATAAAATTCATTAAAGAAGGTAATCTTAAATTTGTAGTGGACCCAAATAAAAAATGATGTGTTACTTTCTTTAGAATGAAAGTGGTTATAGCCCCCTACTGAAAGGGATATACGATCTCATCGTTTAAAAAAACGACGGTACTTCAGAGTTCTAGTTGATTTTTTAGATTCTTTTAGCTTTTACCTTAATAAAAAATATGAAGAAAATTACTCAAAGATTTCAAGTTAATCAGACAACTAGACCTTGAGATATCATGTCAGCCATGTCAGGAAACATGGTTTCGAGAAAAGCGCGTTAAAGTTACTGGGGAATGCATTTAATATCTCTAACTCCATTATTTTTACGAATTCCGGCGTATCCCATTATTCATTTCATTAAATTATTGTAGTACCGGGATTTTTAATCAGGGAGCACCATTCTTTATTCACAGCAATCGACCCTCGATAGGAAAAAGAAGAACTTCTCGTTCAGCAGAAAGTTCCCATTCATGAAGAGCAAGGACGACAAATCTGAAGATGGTTCGGACCAGGAACGTGAGTGTCTTGAAATATTGCCAATTTGTATCGTGCACGTTCTGTGCATGTTCAGACCCGTATATTATCTATTGTGAATTTTTACGTGACTATTTTTTGATTCTCGCCGTATTTCTCAGTCACTATATATATATTTACGTATTGTCTAGACCGTGTGTTTGAACTTACAGTTTAGTACTTGCCACGTGTGTCTTTTTATCAAACTGATTATTTTGCAACTGAAACCCATAGAATTGTTGAACCCGACAGAAATTCCGTTTCTCAATGACCCGATGTACACTGATATTTCGTAACCCTTCCGTAAAAACAGTGGATCGATTTTTTTTTTAATTTCATGGCCCTGTTTGTACATTCAGTTCTTTCGATCAATCGATCGACGTCCTAACGTAGATACTATTATGCAAAATTATTTATGCAAAAAAAAGCGGCAAAAGTCGAGCCGATGGTTTAAGCTAATGGTCACGAATAACGTATATACGTGTCGATAAACGAAACGGATCAAAACGAACCGAAAGAGTAAAAACGCCATAAGTACGCCATAAAGAGTAAGAAAGTAATATACCTGTCTAATCTCTATTTCGTTCGGCGGTGTGTCGGCGGAGTTAATTGCCGCTTCGTAATTCGCGACAGGCACGACGAATACGCCCAACTTCCGATTGAGCTTTTGTGTTTTTACCATGTGAAAACGTGACATGTTATTTTGTTTTTGCCTGCTTGTGTAGGGTCGCCCACGACACCTGAGAACGAAAACGATCCTACACGTAAGTATTTCAAGTTAGTCAACGAGAAGAAACGAGATACATTCACACGATACCACACGCGTACACACAATTACATCATACACGACATACATGCCAGCGTGCACTTATTACTTATATTTCTATTTCATTAAATAATAAGAACAATAACAACAATAATAATGGTTATAATAATAATATAACGAGAGGATGAACTGAAATCGTAATAGCGACCATAAATAAACTAATTACATTTCTCGGGAGGTCTATTCTTTCGTACATTTCTCTTCTCTGCTTGCGCCTTACACGCTGCAATCTCACCCTTGCACCAAATAATAGATACTATATATTCGCATCATCCGACTGCCTGCGTTTTACCACTACCACCGCGATCGAGGAAGTTCCGACATTTCACTCGACCCGTCTTTTTTATCTAGCGAACCATTCAGTAGATCGTCTTAAAAGTAGTGCTTCCCTCGAATGCTTGTAAAAATCTCCCGCACGTGTAATGAAATGGTGAACGGAAGTGTCGATATTGCTCGCCCGTTATTGTGGTCTTCACGAGGACATAAAGGAATTGTTTTCCAATTTTCGTTCCTTTTTACGTGCGAGAAAGAATTGACATGCTCGTAAAACTCGTAACGTTTGATTATCATAATTTGTACTCGCAAGACCGTTTATGAATCGTCATTTTGCTTAAGTGCTCCATTAAACGCTCTTAAATAAATCTCCTCTGAAGAAAGTCGTTCTAAGGTTCTAACAATAAAAGCAGGATCGTTTGGGGAGGAGAAGTGGCAAAGTTGCCCTTAGAATTCTAATTGCACTCAAAATTCTCAGTGAAAGCACTAACTGCCCTGCAATTTTCCTTGTCGCGAACCAAGAGACTTTCGAATGATTGGCAAAACGTTTCGACCATTCGCCATTGCAACGATCATCGTGAAATTATTGCCTCGATAAAACGAAATATTGTGCGATCGTAACGCCGTGAAATTGCGAGCGATCGTGCCAATTATCACGACGGATCGATCAAGACTGTACGAAAGCCCAAACTACCCCGGACGGTAGGGGAATATGATTGTTCGTGCTTAAAGCTTAATTAATCCTAGCAATCGTTAACGGCTGCTTATTAGTATGCAACGTATACTGAAATATTGAACTTGTTATGTTTTAGCATTCATGCTGTGCTACACCCAGGACGACACTAACACCGAAGGTAATCACGTCACTCTCTCTCTCCTCTCTTTCTTTATCTCTGTCTGTCTCTTTCTCTTCACTGTGTCTCACCTGTACCTTCATATATTTGTATCTTCTTTCGTTCCCTTTCTCTCTGCCTGCCTTTCATTTCAGTCCCATTATGCATTCCTACCCTCGACGCACCCGTCCGTTGTTCTCCCCGTTTCATCTCGGTCGCATCAATTAACAAAGCACACGTTCATTACTGCGATATAACGATCCGACCACGAACGAATTCATTGTTCGACAACGTCCTTTTGTCATGGCGTGTTGTCACTTTTGAATGGCGCGCTACCCGTCGACGTGTTCTCGATTAACGAGCCTAGAAACTTCGAAGAGGAACACTGGGGGCAGGAAAATCAAAACGATTCATCTAATAGTGCGGTAGAAAATTCTTTTATTTTGTCCTTCATAGTTTTCGGGGGTGGTATTATGTTTCGTATTAACGGGGTGGTGAAGTGACACGGCGATAAGGACAAATACTTTGCGTACAAGTTCCAATTTTTGTTGTTCTCCGTTCTATTTTGCAGGTTTCAATTTATTTCGAAATTCCGTGTTTCATTTGACGCGTCAAACTGTCGCGTAAACTGTCTGCATTTTAGCTGGCTTTGTAAAAAGGGGGAAACTTGCGTTCAGTTCATCAGGCGTGTAACAGTGGAACGTATATGTATAACCGTGCACAACAGAATGAAACGTTCTCCAACTTTGATTTGAAACTCCACTCAGGCGGCCCGCGAAACTAATATCCGTTATCATGTAACGATTTCACGTGGCCTCGACCGCGGCATCATTCTCGATACCCCCTTCATTTCATCGCGCGCTTCTTTCATCTGTTTCATTCACCAAGAGATCTATCTTACGTCGCAGGGAGTAAAGAAATTTTATATCGCGTCGAACTGCCTTATATGGAGGAACTGACGTTAGTTTATCTGGAAAAGGAGGCCGATGACAATAAAGACGAGATTAGTAAGTGATGCATATACACGAGAAACAGAGTCAAAGTGTGTGGAAAAAAAAACAGGAGTGAACAGCAAACAGCAATCTAGGCTCTTGACTAACTAAAACGTGGTTTCGATACCACCACCCCCTTTTTAATCGCATTTTTGTTTTATATTACTTCCTTTTCCCTGTTTAATTTTTCTTGCTGTCTTAACTTCTCCCGATTCCCTCCCACCCTTAATATCTGCGAGCACTGACAAAACGCCGAATTACGCATCGCGCATTTGAGACAACAGCGACGTGCCTTATCTGTCTGTGTTTTTTTCTTTTTCTGTTGGTTTCTGTGGAATACTAATCACCCCCGCGTAGATTTCTAAGAAAGATCGCAGACACACTACGTGAATCACGGAAACTTGCGTCGTTTCTTATAATTAAAAACGTGTAATTTCACGTTTCTAGCGCATACCTGGAATTTTAGAGAATTTCGAAATGAGGGGAAATGAGGGGAAATTAAGAATAATAAATGATGACAGTAAGAGACGGCGCATTTTGGTGATTATATTAAAACAATTACTACTATCATCGAGACGATTATTAGCATAGTCGCCATAAAAATAATGGCACATCGTACTTGATACACTTCGATCGCCTAAATTGACTGAACACTATAAAGTTTACAACCCTTTTTACTTTCCTTTCCCTGCTTGAATCTCCTAGAGTCTAGGACCTAGACGATAGAGCATGAATCATTTCTCGTTCGAGGTGAAAAGATTTAATAATATCAGGTCGCGTTTCTGTCCAATTTTCAATCAAAACATACAGACCATTGTATATCGAGTGAAATCAATTTTTTATATGATAAAAAATATTTTCACGATATGTATATGATCATCATCGTTCCAGTTTTCCATTTGAAATGATAAACACGAATGATATAGAATAGAGCCTGCCTCTCGGTGTATCGTCGAGAGAGAAACGTTTCTTTACCCCAGTTGTTTGGAAGTGTGCAAACATTCTAACCGTGGATAACAAAAGCTTTCTACCACAAGCCGTGCCGTCACGGAAACACGAGTGTACTTATACTGAAAATTTCAGGCAGCGAAGAAAACGTGCTGTCGTACGAGGCAGTCCAGCAGCTCACCATACAGTACACCCGACCTGTCATTATTCTCGGCCCTCTCAAGGATCGCATCAACGACGACCTCATCTCGGAGTTTCCCGACAAATTCGGCAGCTGTGTGCCACGTGAGTTCATGCAGACCTTAATCTGACACGCTCGCGATTTGGGTCACCCGTTCGTACAAACGGATTGCAAGATTTCCCGGGATTCCGCGAACCTTGCAAACACCGTGCCAGCTTATTTTCTCGTTACGACTGGCGCGGTCGGTTTTCGAATTAAAACGGGGCTCTGGGTATCTTCTTTCGAAACGAATGATAATAAATAATAACAGAACAGAGTAGGAGCAACGGTAGCGATACTTATATAAATAATTCGGTCTTTATTAAATGACAATCGCCATAATGAAAAAGAAATCGAATGGAGAGGATAAAACTAAGGTCATTTTTATTTCGAAAGTATTATAACTCCGTGGTGACAGTTCAGAAATAAATTACGTGAAAAAGTGTTCGACGAAGTGTGTTAATTTTGCATCAGGGTATAATAATATTGTTGCAATAAAAATACGAGTTGTAAAGTATTTCAATATATTTCCGCAGATACGACAAGGAGTAGAAGGGAGTACGAGGTCGACGGACGTGATTATCACTTCGTGGCGTCCAGGGAACAGATGGAAAGGGACATTCAGAATCACTTGTTCATTGAAGCCGGACAATACAATGACAACCTTTACGGAACATCCGTGGCGTCCGTGCGAGAAGTCGCTGAAAAGGTAAAAAAAGGCGGCGATCCACTCCGAACCCCATTAAACATGAAAGCGATATCCAATATTGGAAATAGTGACTAACGAATTCGATCTTGTAATTCCAGGGAAAGCACTGTATTCTCGACGTGAGCGGAAATGCCATCAAGAGGTTACAAGTAGCGCAGCTATATCCTATCGCCATTTTCATTAAACCGAAGTCTGTGGAGTCGGTTATGTAAGTACCAATGCTTTCAGCGAACCTCGTTCTATAACAGTCAGATGTGCACCTATTGTTAACGTTATACTATTCGCGTTTACAGGGAAATGAACAAGAGGATGACCGAGGAACAAGCGAAAAAGACGTACGAACGAGCGCTGAAAATGGAACAGGAATTCGGGGAATACTTTACTGGTGAGAATTGATCCTCGATAAAGTACCTCGAGGAAAAGAAAGTTTTTCGCTTTTAATTTATTCAATTGGCAATCCGTTTATTTAATTACCAAAATTCGCTTTCCTCTTCGTTGCAGCCGTAGTGCAAGGCGACACGCCAGAAGAGATCTACGTGAAGGTGAAGGAGGTGATCGCCGAGCAATCAGGCCCGAATATTTGGGTACCATGCAGGGACCAGCAACTGTGACGTCCTGCCCCCCACGCTCAGCCCGGTCCGAATGCTTGGACTCTACCTCCGAGGCGTCAAGCTTAATTACTCTTAATAAAATAATCGAGTAACACCCTAATGCCTTTCCCGTTACCGTTCCTCGCCCGTCCCAACCCTCCAACACAAACACACCCTTCCCAATCGAGTAGCACAATGTCCCAATTGAGGCGTTTAGCCCGCGCGCCGAGCTCGTCGAGAAATAAAAAAAGGAAGAAAAGACTCTAGCGTCGAACAGAACTAACGCAGACAACCTGCCGAGGATTGCCAGAGCAGGAAAATTAGGTTAACGAAAGGAATAGGGAATCGAGTATGTAAACGTGTTCCCGGAGTGCTTCGTCGCGGGAACACGTACCTTCGCGTACGTTCACGCTGTAAGAATGGTTTTATTGTTGTACATGTAAGGATAAGAAGGCGGTCGATGGCGTGTTTTCACTGTAGTACATTAATCGTTAGGCGACAGATCTGACACGCAGAATATTTAAGGCGTCTTAAAGATCCCCGCCTTCAGCGAGGTATCGTAGAGAGGGATACGCGTTATAGTGTTAATACCAGAAGTGTTTCGTTGTACCACGATATTTCTTCTTTTTTTTTCATGGTTTTGCACATGACGAGCGAATTCTTTGAGCGAGACCACGGATAGCCATTGTCGCGGATGTGTTTCGTCGCCGTGTTAATTTTACTACAATGTTTAGAACGTCGGGCACGAATACACAGTGCGTAGAAAGGCGGAATTGTTGTTCCAGTTTCGCGAGAACGAAGAAGAGATATGACTGCTACGATATTTGTAACGATTAATGTTTAGAACTTTTGTTTATTTTATTGCACCGATCGTGAACGAAGATCGAGAAAAGTCGAACGCGTTGAACGACGTCGTGCATTCTGATCGGAATTTGATTTTAACTCGTATATACGACGACTCGATCTGCCGAACGAAGCCGGATCATCGAGAAGCCGTGTGTTTTAAGAGGAGACTCGCGTCGCGGTTCTTCACTCGACCGATCGAACCGCGACGCGTTACCCATGTGTTATGTTGTATGTGTACAGTTCATGCGATCGCTTGGAAACGCGCGACCGACTAGGCGAATAATTGAATTGAATAACTGAAAGTCGGCTAAAGGTCGAAGAAGAATATGAGGAAGGAGTATGAGCGACTAAACAAACAAACAAACAAAAAAAATAGATGTTTAAGATAGATTCTCGTCGCGATCGTTCGTAAGACGCGCACAGCACGTTAGACGCTTAAAAATAAAGAGAATTTTTCCACGCGCTAATCGCGACGACGAGACAGTGAAATATGCGAGACACTCTGAAAACTAAAGTAAACGATTTAAACAAAAAAAATAATTAATAAATAAACGAATCAATAAAGATAATACTTGGCTTCACCGAACACAGTATATATATGTATAGCTTGGTCCGGTTAATTCTGAGCGAAGTAGCGCGGTATTTTTTAATGTACTTAATCGCAATAAAAAAAAAAGGCGAACAAGAGACAGAGAGGGAATCGAGAAGATTCGTTGCCTGGTTTAGAATGAAACTCGCACGTAATCGAATGCACCTGCACGGATAACGAATGCAAATATAAATGGAAACTAGAAAAGTGAGAAAAGGGATATACTCTACATTGAGAAAGTGTCTGTTCCGTATGATGTAAACCGTGTATACAGATGTTTTTTTTTGCAGGAAAGGAACAAAGAAAGGGTGAATAGAATCGAGAGAATGTACAAGAAACGAAAAAGACCCGGTCGCATGATGTTACGAACCTCACGATTCATCAAACCTCACAGGACAAATCTCTAGATGCTAGAATAGCGATATATAATGTTTTGTACAGCTAGATTACTAAGCCAGTACTGGGTTATGTGCAACATTATATACATATATAAATATATATAAATAGAGAGAAAGAGCGGGAGAGAGAGATCGAGCGAAAAGACGACGAGCGGCTAGAGGAGAAAGGATGAACGCTATTGTAATTTATATACCACTACTAAATTATTATTACGATAGTATATATACATACATACACATATATATATATTATTGTAAATACCTGTTCCCGGGTAATCGAGATGGTATATGGTGTTAGCGTGGATTCGATGTAGCGGGTCATAGAAAATGTTTCTTAAGCGTGTCGAGATTGAGATATGTATATCTGGACGATTTATATTTTCGTGTTTCGTTTTCCACGACTGGTCCAATGCCAATCCATAGAAACCTGGATGCATTGGGATGAAACGGAGGAAGTATTTACAAAGACGCGTACTATCGTGGCAATGAATGGAAGAAATCTTCGTTTGATTCGTACGAACGAAACGCTCTTCACTCAGTCATTTATGTATGAACGCAGGGGGAAAAAATGTTTTCTTTTTTGATAATATCCTTTCGAGCACGTCACGCGTCGCGTTCCTACAATGTAAAAAACACCCAGTAAATCTCGACGAAAAAATGCATAAAGTATTCGAAAGATTGCCAATCAATCACGCACTATTTACGATTTGTATCGAAGAAAGAGAAAAGCGAGAGCATTTCGCGAAATTCTGAATGTATTGATAAGATATCGTGTCAAGGATTAACGAAACAGGGAAAAAGAGTTTGAGAAACGCAAAGTGCGTCGTTTAATCGGCGAATTGTACGTATGTAGCTAAAACTGTATATCGTCGCAATGGCCACTACGCCTACACACCATTCATTTCGCAATCGTCGATCGTACAGCGATATCGCGGTTCGTTTCGCCATCGCCGATTGCCTCTCCTTCGGTTGGACGAGTGGGGCAACCGTTTTTTTGCGTTCTTTTTTTCTTTTGTCCTCCGTTTATGCGTAGGATGTGTCGCGCGATCGAACGACACTGATTGATCGGGTGTAATAATCAGCATGGGTATGCTTTCTACGAGCTATTTTTCCTACGACAGATCCTGTGTTTAAAGTCGTTAGCGCAACAGCCGTCGCACGTATTTACAAGAAAATGGATAAGAAAGGAAGAAAGAAAGAAAGAAAGGAACAGCAAAAGAAGCCGTATTATAGATTGTTGGAGAATGAATCGAATGGCTAAAGAAACGTTGCCGTATTAATATTATCGCACTGGTTGTGCCTGAAGACAGAGCAAGAGAAATGATGAGACGGCTTAGGCTTCGTCAAATATTAATGAAAAATCTTGATAGAAAAAAAAAGAGCAAAAAAGTGACGAAAAAATGATGAAGAAAAAAGACGTCTGTCTCGATGTAAAGGAACGTATAAAGAGAATAATTACTACAGACACTTATTATACACCTCTATAGTCTATTTAATAATATTACTTATTGAATTGTCAATCTCATGTTCACCTTGTTTCATCGTTTTTAAATAGTTAATAAACGTTTTACCAATTTTAATCAGCTTGTCTTCTGTGATATATTTACGTACCACTTCCCCTTGATAGTGATTTCTTTCAAAATCGAATTCACCTTTTAGGTAAACGGAGGATAGGGTGTGAACAAAATTAGAGAGGCGCAGAGATCGGTAAAAATACTTGTTTTTATTACATCGATAGGATAACTCGTTACTGTTATTAGCGAAAAGAAAATCACGAGTCGAGTTTATTGCGAAAGAATCGAGTTCGTCGGTCCGTTGTGACTTGTTCGATAAATCTGACGGTACAGAGCAATGATAAATGACGATGACAATAATAATACTAATTAATTAATATAATCATAACTCTTTCATTTCTTTTTCTCATCTTTTTTTTTACTTCCCTAGTTCCATTCTTTAGACGAATCACAGAGAGAATTTAATTTGTATTTTTCCTCGCGCTTTAACATTATATATTCATTAAACTAAACTTCTGAAATAAAATATATATATATGTACGTGTATATACATATATATCAATATATTTATATATTTATATATGTATATAATATATTTGTTCTTTCTCACATAGAATTCCTTCATCTTGTAAAGCAGCAGCGGTTTTGTTTTTCGTTTTTCTTTCTTTAACACATTTAGAAGGTCCTCGGATATAATATTATAAATTACAGTGGGGGTAGGAGGAAACGTTACAGCTAAGAAAATGTACATTCACAGTTCGCTATTATGTATATATCGTACAATAAAAAAAGCGGATAGTCATGACAGTAGTTGTAATAGTTGTAGTAGTGTGGTATTAATAGTAGTGGTAGTGGCAAATAGTAATAGTAACAGCGGTAATCGTAGTAGTCGTCGGTGACCGGTAGTAGTAGTAGCAGTAATAATAGTAATGGTAGTATAGTATTAATAATAATAATAATAATAATAATAATAATAATATAATAATAATAATAATAATTAGTAGCAGTAGCAACTGCTATAGCCCCTATTATATTGCGAGAAAGTATGTATATACATACGCGCGTAACAGCGTATTAATTAGTTCGGTTTTTCGCTGAAATTACAACGATCTTGAGTTACTCTAAAACGCTGCACTTTTATGCCTTATAGAATTACACGTGCGTTAATGTGTGTACGCATCTATGATAATTATAATATGAACAAGTTGTCGTGTTCTTTCTGGCTACTTACAACTATTACTCGATATCTACTTTACATTTAAAAGGTACATTATTACACGCACAGTACGTACAGTTATTTCCTCCTTTTTTTTTTCGTTTCGATCAAAACCACCCCTTATATCTGCCGCTTCATCCAACATTTCTCCCATTATTTTTATATGTTTCTTCCTTTTCTTCGGCTAAAACACATCGTGCTCCCGTCTAGATAGGTCTCGTTTGCCGTTCACGAGAATCGTACACGATACCGCGAACATCGTCGCAAAGAGACCACCAGAATCCCTTGACGTGCATACACGTTTGAAATGTGGCGCTTGGTTTTACTCGAAAATAGGTATGTACACGTGTAACTGCACCCGATCCACGTTAATATTCGTTTAGAAATCGTCAGCTAAATAAAATTAAAACGATCGGCAACCGGCCAGTCATCGATCGGTCGCTCTAACTAAGTCATATCGTACATCGTCGGGAAATTCGAATCGATACAACATCCACGCGAACGTTTTAATCTCCGTTTGACCGACCATAATCGTAATGGATGCGGAACGATGGCTGGCCGCGTCGCTATTCGAACTGATTAAACGCATAGGATATCGAGAATACGCGTACGAATATTTCCCTGAGACTGATCAAGAACGATTGATAATCCTGTGTTATACGAAGTCAAATGAAACTCACGCTGCGAGCGTGACCTTTGCTAAATCAACTCGTACAAAGTTTTATGATACGTAAGACTATATTTCTATACCTTTTCATTTTCGGCCTGTTACGTGTACGAAGGTATAAGTACGTGGCACCACGTACAAATATATGGTACCAGCGGCGCATACGGAAAAAAATAAAATAAAAGGAATATCGACGTTGAACCTCGAACAGGTTCGCTGTCGATGAAACTCGTCTTTTAACACGTTGACCGTTCGTCGCTTTATTCGTAATTAAATCCAAAGCACAACGTGAGAATCAATCGTTTCTGTTAATTGTTGAACTCGATAACGGAAAAACTGGTTCACCGATTCGATAAATCAAACTCCAAGCGAAAAGAACTTTAAAAACGTCGTTATCAATATGCAAGACAACGATGATAAAACTGATAACGCTGAAAACAAGTAGAACTAGACAACAGTGAACGCGTCAATCACTTTCCCGTTTCCAACCGGCGAACGATTGAACGCAATCGGCGAGCAGAAATCGTAACAACCGACGCCGGTTAGTCGAGAATTATTGCACACTGTATATTACACGATCGATTCCTCTTTTCTTTTTTTCTTCTTTTTGATATTTCTCTCGAAGTTTAAACCATTAATCGATCGTGCTCACGGGTCGGTAATCGCTTAGCGAGAAGCAGACTCTCGAAATTGCACATCCCAAAAGAAAGAAGAAAATAGGGAAAGGAAAAAAACAACGGAAAACATAAATGCTCCGGTCTTCGACTAATCAACGCTCGATTAAACCTAAAACAATAGACACCTAATTGACCGAATTTGTAACTTTAATTAATCTATCAGCCCTAGTAGAAAGGGAACGACAGGAACGAAACGAATTTAACAACATGGTAACGCGAATAAGCCAATGATATTCCGATGATACCATTCGTTCCAACGCTCGTTCTCTGCTCGTTTAACAAAATAATCACAATCGATAAATAGAAATCGTGAAACATATGCAAAGTTTCAAGCTTTCGTCAACCATCGATACATTCAACAAAGAATTAATCGAGTATTCGAGAAAAGAAGCGCGTGGACGCCCAACAGATTCCACAGTTCCGATTAAAAAGTATCATTCAACTAGAGCTCAAACGTTGTCGCCCCCCATCCCCCCAAACACATGTTCGACTCTTTCTGCTTTTATCAATTCGAGTGGAACATTTAAATAGAAGTATCATACAAGGGTTCACGGGCGACAACTTTCACCTAGAAGCGTTTGAAAAAGTCCCAAATTCTTTATCCGATTCACAAGGGACATATTGATAAAATATCACTGTGTTCCGTGCGGAACGTCCGCCAATAAATACTGCTAATAGAACGCGTCAGAATTCATTGTTACTAAACGAACTCTCTCTTATCCATGTTACTTACAATCATAGTTCACCGTAGTTTTCCCGCCTACTAGTTTGTCCATACCTCTCTCCAGAATCTAATTCAACATTTTCGATCGAACAATGAAGATCGATCCTCACCTAAGGTTAATCACGCGATACACAATAATATCGTGGTGTAGGTTCAATCCGTGGCAGCTGTCTTATTTCCTTGTCGCGTTCTGGCCTGTCTCTCGTGCTTGGAGGAAACGTTCGAATTCCTCTTCGTAGTTTCCTTCAACGCGGAAGTCGACGGTTTCACCTGGGACGAGTGTCCCAGTGACTCCTCTTGTCACCTGAGACTGATCACCACCTTCTCCACGTTCAGCAGGGACCTCACTTTATCGTTGTACTTAATCAGAGTCACCTTAGACCCCCGCACGTTGATTCGTTCGCCGCCACTGAGCACGTGGCAGCAACGAGACTGGTCTAGGAAATCTTGGAGCTTGAATTCTTTCATCACGTCGCGATGAGCAATGGCTGGAGGGCCAGTGGGTGCCTTAGGATTCACCTGACGAAGTAGCGCGTCCCTGCTCTTTATTCGAAGGGAGGCCATCAGATCTTGAAGGAGCACCCATTTGTCGGGATCGTTTGTGAGAGAGTACAGAACTGGCAGGTTCACGTCGCTCACTTCTATCTCGATCTCGTCTAGCTCGGGCTCGGGACTGTCCATCGGTGGATAATCTAGAGGATTGTAACCGGTCTCCTCTGAGTCTGCAATGAAAGTAATGAATAATGTTAATTTGAATTATTAATATTATTAATATTTCAACACCATAAGCAATTAAATTTATTCTATTAGAACGTAGCCTGGGGAAATCGCTATTACAAAAAAAATGTGGATATAATAGATGGATCCAAAATTAGAGAAACTTACCGAAAATAGAAGACGGACCACCAAAAGACCACGGCGTGCTCGCACAACCCTGAATATCGTCCAGGTGTTGTTCCAGGATGGGGTAGGCGTCGGTATCTGCGGCCAGCATTAACGGAGTTTGTCCAGAATAGGTAGCCAACAGAGGATCGGCACCATAAGAAAGAAGCAGCCGTACAAGTTCGGTAGCACCATTTTCTGCCGCCTCATGGAGTGGCCTGCATCAAAGTAACGCGTTACATGTTAATCATTTTTAACAAAAAAATTGTAATTCCCGAACACGATCAGAATAAATGGATTTGGTATTAAAAGTCACCTTATTCCACCGTTGGCACTTTCATTTGCGTTTGCTCCGTAAGCAAGCAATAATTTCGCTATTTCGAGATGCCCCTTGGAGCAGGCTTCGTGGAGAGGCGTGTAACCCGCATTGTCTTTTGGACTAGGTGCATTGTTCAATTTTTCCAAACAGTATGCCGTGACATCCTGCCAATGAAACACAAAAATGCGATTTAAATTTCGTAAACCAATAGCACAGAGTTCGCGGAGCAATTAATTAAATTAATTTTCAGCCGCTATTCGAATATATATATATATATATATATATATATCTTGTTATTCATTTTGCTGATTGTTTGTAAATGTTTTTAACGAAAAGAATATTTACCGTGTATCCAAGCCTGGCGGCACGATGCAGCATCGTTTCCCCGACACCTTTCTTGATCACCCAAGTTCTGATTTCCGACTGAATATCAGCGACGCACTCTGGACTAGGTCTTGTCAGTATTTGCTGTAAGAATAAACATATTTTATAAATGACCATCGTGGAAATTCAACGTCCACGTTCAATTTATAAACACAAGTAAAGGAAACATACTCTCTTCCTTTCTTTGGGTAACGATTCGTCCTTCTTCAAAGGTTTCTTCTTCTTGCGAATATAATCAAAACCAGACCGGAACTTCCGCCTGCTTGTCCGCAGCTTCAGCTTCTTTTTATTAGGAACTTCTGACTCGTTCGTCTCATCATCCAGTTCATTGTTTTCTGCCTCTTGAGGATCATTCGTTTCCTCCTGCGTCGCCTCCTCTTCCACTTCGATCTTCGGATTTTGTAATTTCTTTTGAACCAGAGGCTTCAAGAAGTTCTTCTGAGTCTTAGCTATCAGCAAACGTTTCGAGTTCATGATCGCTTTATGACTCCTCAGGATTCCAGCATTCTTCAACCTCGACACCACCTTTTGCTTCAACGCTCTCCCCTTGCTCAACGCATTCTCCGGTATTTCTGTCTGCGAATCATCATCCTGGAACGTGTCATCGTGATTCTGCATAGGAGGTGCTGAAGCCGGCCGGTCTTCTCCGAAAACTTCCCTAATAGTCGCTTGCTTTTTCAAAACTCGCGTCTCCGTTCTCGTCCTACTCTTCAACACCAGCGTGGAAAACTCGTTTGGCAGAGCATGATTGTTCTTAAATGTATCCCGAAAGTTATTGACCGTCTCTTTGCGGAAATAACCAAGCAGAGACGAATCAGTTACGTTAATAAGTTTCAACGACCTTTCTTTCAACGGGGACTTGCCCTTCGGTAATTTTGTACTCTCCAGCAGGGGTGTTAAACTGGGAGTGGGAAGTAACTCTGGCTCGTTATTCCCTTTGTGCAATGTCTTACTCCCACCTTTGTCCGCCTTCTCCCGTTGTTTTCTTCTCTGTTCCTTTTTACTAGTCCCCACCTTCTGCGCTAACACATCAACGATAGAATTGCTTTCCAATTTCGAAAGTTTCTCAGCTATCGGTGGACACGAGAACGTCGTTGACGATGTGGCCTCTTCGTCGTCGATCTTGCTCCCAATCCCAATTCCAGTGGTAGTGAAACTGTAATTAGACTCCATGTCGCTGTCCACTATTTTTTTCCTACTCAGGCACACATCCGAGCTGTCCATGGACACAGACAGAGCTGGAGATCCTGGGTCCAAGTCCGGCAACGAGGTGGAGAGCCTGTGAAACCTAGATGGTTTCGATACCGTGATCAACCTAGGTGGCATTCTTAAAGACTTCTTGTAGACGTACACTTCCTCTTCCCATCCCGGCCTGAAATCACTACCATCGCCAAACAGAGGTTTCGGTTTGCTCTTCTGAGAGGTGCCGAATGTCTTCGAAGTAGAGCTCTTCGACTCCTTCTCGACTTTAATTTTCTGGGGCGACGAGTACCAGGATCTGAGCTTCATCCCTTCAGGTTCGGTGGTGCTATTGGTGCAACGTTTCCTCGTTCGTAGCCTGTCAGCTACGGTTGAACCCTGGCCAAGCTCTCCGCTGAGATCACTTTCTTCACTGGAGGACTCACTGCCACTGGACGATTGCAATTTAATTCTACTCCCTCGTCGAACTCGCCTTTTCCTACATATTATCTCGTCTTCGCAATCGCTGTCGTCTTTCCTCTCTTTCCTTTTCGCGCGTCGAATTAACGGCATCTCTTCGGAATCATCGCCAGAATTCTTCTCTCCCTCCTTGCTGGCGTCTGGCTCGACTTTAACCTCGACCTTGATATCTTTCATTATAGAAGCTTCGTCGTCCTTGCTGGTTTCCGGCGACTCGTCTTTGCTATCTAGGGGCGAGCCAACGTCCTGAAACTCCTTCTTGATGTCCTCCGGTTTGATCTGCGACGTATTCGGGTCGGACTCTTTGCTGCTGTCGTTACCAGTATCGTCTAGATTCGATGTTATAGTACAGCTGATCTTCTTCTTGCGACCGCGTTTCTTGATGCCGTCACCTGTTCGGAGCTGTTCCATAAACTTGTCACATGTGGTGGACCAGAAAGCGTCTACCTCGTTGATCTTATCGTTCTCCTAGAGATAGCAGAAGTAAAGGAACATCAAATTTTCTGAAATTGATACTCTAGAACTTCTACTCTTATCGTTATTATTCAATCAAATAAATAAGGATCACAGTCTGAATTGAAATATTCAATGCAGTTCACTCAGAATATAAATGAATCACGCGAAGAAGCAACTTCACGCAAGTAGCATTACCTTCAGTTCTATTTTCACGAGGTCCGACGATGAGGTCATGCCCATGCACATGGCGTCGTTCAATGGGACCGGTGGTTGCACTTTTGACAATTGTTTCCGGTCCCTCCTCATCTCTTCTAGCGTCTGTCGTTCAAGGACAGGCATTTCACCTTCGGAGTCGCTCTCTCTGAAGTCGAACACCGATGTTTCAGAAGAACTCCTGAATCCACTGGCGCGGGCAGGGACGCTCGAAACGATCGTTGGCACGGGGGCCGGAACCGGAACTGTCGCAGCCACCGGCATGTTCTCTTCTTCCGTTCTAGAGAACAAACGTCTTCGAGGAGGTAGACATGCCACTTTCTCGCGGGTCAACTTCGGTGGACTGCCCGCCGAAGAGCCTGACTGCGGTGTCGACGTCGAAGCAGCGCTATCTAGTTCTGCGAAAATAAAATTCAGACTAATGTTAATAGAAGAGGGGGCGGTCCTTACTATTTTGCTTTCTCGTGGTTTTCAATTGTGTACCCCCCATTCCTACGACGGTATTTCCACCTCATTAGGCTCATCCTTTTATTTCCTTGCACCAAGTATGTAACGCGTTCCCTTTTCCTGCCAATTATCCATTTCGAACAAACGGAATATTATGCCGATTCAATGACCGGAACAGTAAAGTAATTAATGAAAGGTACCGTTTTGCGGTAACACACATTGAAATCACTGTCACAGAGTTTGCCGGCAATAAACGGGCAGTCGCGCACCACTGTAATTCGGAGCTCCGTCTAGGCTTAGACCGCGTACCTTTTTTTTTTTACCTGCGGTCCGCTACTGTACCCTTCGCAACCCTGCATCTGCGAGGGGTTGGGTTACGTTTAAGCCAACTAATAAAATGTACCCATTACTCCTGCTTCAAATGGGGCAATTATCAATAGCCTTTTCAATTCGAGCTTTAATATCTTGGACCATACCGAGGAAAGGGCATTATACAATTAGACAGACGTTACATTGTGCATTACATTAGCATTATTACTCTGCTTAACTGTACTATGATTCAAACAAATTCCAAAAACTCCTTAAACTACCGGACAGGCAACGAAATAGCTGCTCACAGTCGATAGCCAAAATTTTCTCCGCCATAAACTATGAAAAAAAAAATTCGACTATCCCATATACCTGCAGTATGAAACCTACCTTTTGGAGTCGACGAGGAATCTTGAGAAGGTACGGTCGTCGGTTTGGACACGAATTGCCCAGTTCCCACCTAACGAAACAAACACGATAACCACACGATACATTAATAAACCACTCGGTATATACCATGGCATAAAACGGAAGGATGAAATCAACTTTTTAGTTTACCTGCTTAAGCTCCGCCTTGGTCCTGATTTTCGCTGCTAATATAGCGGCGAGGCCGTCGTCTTTGTCACGGTGAATTTGATTCTCGCCACCTCTGGGTCCCAGAAGTGCCTCCTTGCCAGGAAGCGTGGCGGATGAATTTACTCTTGAGCCATACAAGCTACGGGGGGCCTCCTGAGTGATCGAGTCTACCGCTCTCGGCACATGGAACTTGTAATGGGGCGGTGTGTTGCTGTTTCGTTCCAGCAAGCTCGCCGCTGTGAATGGTGACAGGTTGTGTCTTCCGATGTTCGTTTTGGGCTCGACTGGTGCAACAACCTTCGGGAATAGAGAACGCCGATGTTAGTTTGATAACCGACAGGTCTAGCTGTTTCTGAGACCTTCTGAGCAATGGTTGCCGGTGACGTTCATGAACTCTCAATAAACGTGCAAGTCGAATAACTTTAATAGTATCTCTTGTAATAAGACAAGGTAACGTAAACGTTGCCCTCGCTTGTAACTAGTATAATAAATAATTGAGGGGTCGCGAGTGAAATTGATTTTTATATTCCAGGGTAATTTTTATAATTATTGCAATCGAAATAATTGGGAGAAATGGATATGTTATGATATATAGGGTATCAGAGAAGTATCTAGGGTATCAGAGAAAGAAGAGTATAGGGTATCAATAGAATCAATTTTTTTCTTTTGAGACTTCGTTTTCGAAAAAGTCGACTTTAAAATCTACTCGGTACACGTACACTCGACCAAGTCTCAACTCAGTGGATCTCACTGTGAACCGTCCTTGTTCATTTTAATCAACGTTCTTAATATTTTTATACTATTTTAGATAAACCGAATAATGAGAGCAAACATTTTTTTCTATATTTTAGACTTATTTTTTGACGTAGAATCATGCTCTATCTGGTTGTACCATCAGTTACATGACACCCTGTGTATTAGTATATTGTTTTGCTTTATATGTAATGGTTATAATTAATTGTAACATTGAAGTTATCCACTCATAAGTCTACATTTATTTAGGATCATTGCAATTTATCAGTGCATTGTAACAAATGCTAATTTTAATTTGCATTCAAACAAACCAATTTAACCCTACCTTATTCTGAAAACTCTGTTGACTATGGTTCGCCAAGATCGGCTGTTGACTATTCATCTGCTCCTCTCTTTGCTGTTTGTTCTCCAAACTATTCCTCAACAAACTCAGCACCCGTTTGTCAGCACCGGTGTTGCTCGGTGGTTCCGTTGTCTGCCCACTGGAAGTGGATCCCGTGGTCGACCCGAAACTCTTCTGCCTGTCCCGATAACCAGGATACGCCGACTGTTGTCCAGCAGTCGGTGCTTGCGGCAGAGAGTGTACGTTCACTGGCCTCGTCATCGCAGGATGGGTGTACGACGACGAACTATGACCTATCTTAGGCTCCGCGTAGCTCCTTTTATCACAGTACGCTTGCTGATACCTGGACGACTCCGACGACGAGTACCCGCTGTCCGACCTCTGCTCGTAGGTATTAGGCGCGACCAGAGTACCATTTGGCAAAGGGACAGGAAGATTCATCTCCTGCCTCTTTTGTTGCTCGTACACCGCCTTCGCCGTTGACAATCTCTGTTGGATCCACGTGTCGAGTCTAGGTTGCTTGTTCGACCCACCAGCACCGTAAATCGGTTCTCCCGGCCTTTTAGTCGGGGTCCGATCTCTCTGAGGTGGCGGAGGTTGGCTAAATTTATTCCTGCTGTCCAGATAATATTTCGACGGGTCGGACGGGTAATCTTGAAGGGGTAACGCCGCTGGACCTATTCTACCAGTGTCCATCATTGGATACCTGGACGCTCTGGAGGCGGCCGTATCGTTGGCCGTGAAGTAAGGCGACGGTGGAGCCGGTGGAGGCGGCGCTGGCACGGTCGCCGAGTCGTACACCTGCGTCGTAGGCAGTGAAGTCTTTTTAAACGTGGACATGTGGGGCAGTGGAGCGGTATTATTAGGATGCTGAGTGGAGAGCGTCTGCGGAGGCGGAGCGTACAGCTGCTGTCCCGAACTTCGACGCTGAAGAGTATTCTCGTGCGGTTGGCTGTGATGGTGACGCAGTGGCGTGGAATTGAAGTCTGGCAGGAAGTCGACCTTGGGCGCACACACCGTTTGCGGCGTGGACACACGGACCCCGGTTAGCGGTGGCAAGTGTCTGTTGCTATTGGTGGGCAATCGGTTGTCGTACGCGGGGTAGAGCGCCGGTTGCGGAGGGGGTTGCACCGATGGCGGTAGCATGGTGGTTCTGGAGGAGCTGTTGCTTCTGGAGGAGATCACTGTGGAACTGCTGACGTGTTTCTCTGTCGAGAGCATCTCTACATCGTCCTGAGCCGTCGAATCCGCTGATGTCTTCACCGTCTTCACCGACAGGTCCAGCGGGGATTCTCTTTTTCGAACGCCATTCGTCTGCGGCGGAGGGTTTACTATGGGTGGAGGGACGGTAGGCTGAACTGTGGACGTTGTGGAATTTTGATAGGGGGAATAGTCTTTGTATCCGTACTCTTCGGTAGCTCTTATGGGTTGAGGATGATAAGAAGATCCCATACGATTGGATTCGGATGTCTGATAGCTGTGCATCGTTGTCGCAGTCGGAGCCGAAGATCGAGCAGTGGTTACACCGATGGAGGTGACGGTGGTGCTGCTGGAAGTGTTGCTTCCTTGATGGCTGGGCGCCATGGTGGTTGCATAGGTCGGATAACTGGGTTGGGCGGTGTATCTGCTGTAAGAGGAATTCGCCACCGTGGTTGTCCTTCCATTCACCGGCATAACGTGATTCATGGTGGGCAAAGTTGCCGGATACTCAGGAACCCTTTGGGGCGCGGCCATGGAGGAAGTGGGCGGCGTTGCTAGCGAAACTTTGTTCGTTGTGCTGGCCAAGTAGCCGCGTTGTCGTTGCAACGATTGCGCTCTGCTCGCGGATTCCCGCCTGTTGGAATGATAGGACGAGAGAGCCGCGATAGGTGGAAGGTTGTGCGTGTTGGCAGGTCTCTGAACAGACGTTGGCGGCGGTCGATAGGCGCCATACGGGACCTCCATTGAGTTTCTCTTGCAATCGGCGCCGTTGTACGTCACGGGTTTGCTCTGCAGATAACCGCCGGTGCCGTTAGTGTTTCCGCTTCCGGAGCAGATCGATTGAGTCGGAGCTGGCATCGGTAGTTGCTGGACGTACGATTGGCTCTGAGATCGACTGGACTGCTGATAGTAGTTTGCTTGCGTGTGCACCGGGGGCTGGGAGTTCTTTTGGAAGGAATGATACGAAGACTGTGGCGGCAATCCGTATGGATTTGCAGTGTAACCACCGGCGCTGGACTGGTGGTAATGCTGCGACGTAATGGGAAGGCTGTACGAGTGAGGAGTGGAGGTGGCTGGGGGTGGCGGCGGATAAGTCGGCGAACGGGGCTGAAAGCTGTTGTGCGGAGAGGGTGTGTGATGGGGAGAGGCGTGAGGATTGTGCAGGGTGGACACGTGAGGGGATTGTCTGTGCGATGACGGGGTGGCATGATGAGGTACGTCATGGGGAGAGGCGATGGGATGATATCCGCCAAGCGCTGGCGGGGGTGGCATCTGATTCGGGTTGGAGGACGAGGACGCGGTGGGTGCTGCATGACCGATCATTCGACCGGTGTACGAATTCGGGCCGATCGGATGCGGGGAGGCATTAATTCGACTAGAAAGCTGTTGCTGATGCTGTAACTGCGGCTGCTGTTGACTGTGATGCGGAGGGATCATGGCTCCGGCGGATGGCAGGTGCGACGAGGGAATGTGCGATGGAAGATTCTGGTAGGACGACGACGATGGCGAGGGCAGCGACGACGACGAGGTCGACGAAGGAATGTGAGTCAAGCTACCGGTGTGACGTGGGCTGCAGGGGTTCACCGACGAACAGGACGGAGACGAAGAGACGCGCGAAGAATGTGTTCTTTCTGAATGCGTCGGCCTGTCCGGCGCTGGATTGCTCGACGAGCTTAATCGATTCTGCGGTGGATGTTGCGGCGCACGGTAGCTTTGCGACGACGACGAACCGTAGATCGACGATGTGCTCGTTGGCGGGGCCGCATTGCTGCTGTAGGAACTCGGCGGCACTCTTTGTTCCTGAGCGTGTCCTGGACCGGAAACGGTACTAGGATTGTTCTGTTCAACCGACGTCGGCCTCGTCGGTGGCTGCACATTTCCAGAGGACGTCGCCGTTGCTGCACTGGACGATTGGTAGATCGAATTCTGGCTAAACGGAGCTGGGGCGCTCTTGGTAATGTCCGGATGGTGATATCGGGGGTAATATTGGGTCCTCTGCGCTGCGACCGGGGCGTTCGATTGCGATTGTCGGTCGTTGGTTGTCTGATAGGTCGGCTGGTGCGACGAGGCGAGTATTTCCGCGCTGGAGAACGTTGTCCTGGAGACTGGGTTCAACTGTTGGTACACTGGGCCGGGAGAGTGTGGCTGCTGAGGTGGTTGCATTTGATGCAAGTGCGGCGAGCTTGACGCACTTGCGGTCGTCGATTGCGAGTGGCGATGCGGATCGTTGGGCGATGACGAGGTGGTCGACTGTTTTTGAGAAAAGTTCGACATCGACGAGGATCGATTACTCGACGGTTGCATCTCCGTTAGAGTGATGATACTCGAGGACGACGAGCTTGCTTCCATAGACGAGCCTTCATCGCCTGGCCTTGTATCTGGGACTTCAACCCTGGTTGGCTGAGGGGGGTAAGGTTCCACGGATGGGCTCCAGAAATTGCTGGAGGTGGTCGCCGTGTTGTCCACTGACGATGGTCTGGCGTCGTTGAGATATCGATTCGTTTCCTGGTCGTTGTTAGAACCACTACTGCTGGTGGTGGTGTTGGCGGTGGTGGTGGTTTTGTTGTTGCTGCTGCTGCTATTGTTACTCGAAGTCGATTGCGACGGTAACGATAATGGCGATGGTCCTGGCGGTGCGGGTGGTGCCGGTGTCGGAGAAGCCACGGACGAGACGGTGCCATGGTCGTGCGACGAGGAAGTGGACGAGGCGGAACTCGTTGATGTAGCGAGATTGTGATCCGCTGACACGGTCGCACCACCTGTACTCGGTACGGGCAATCCCTGGAAGTACTGGCGAGCCCCCTCTAATACGTTCGTGAAGCTCACATCCATGTCACGCCGACTGCTGGTCTGGAATTGAAAGAAAATCGTTTGTTAATTAATCTGTTACGTGTTGACTGTATGTACAACGGTGAGTTGATAATTTGGCCGAATTTATGTGCCTTTTCATTTTATTTGCTATGTTATTTTATGCCATTTTACTCCATTAACGTATGAATATATTTTTCTTTAATATTATCCTCTCCACCTTTCGCGTTTCCTTATTTTCCTCGAATAAAACATTTTTGTTAGACAGGTAAGACCAAGAAAACCCTGCTTACTTCAAGAGTTACGTTTCCTGACATTGGAGTGTCCCTATGTAGACTGAGCTCTGTACCTTTGGATCGCAAATATATACGATCCGCTCATGACTTGACTGTGACACTTACAAACCGAGAAATGAGGTGTATAGTCAGTCAGCCAAGAATCTTTTATTCGAAGAATATTATAAAATCTCGTGCAATCGACTATTTTGAAAGGCAAAAGTATTTGACAATAACGAGATACAATTTCTCCAGGCGTCTTTCACCAAGAAAAGCATTTGAATTTAAGAACCATCGCACGAACCACAGAGAGAAGAAGAGCGCCTCCATAGATTACCGAAAATTCGGTTCTCACGGTGCCGTTGGCTACCAGGACAAGCAGAGAAGCAGGCAGAAACATTAATCTTCATTGTCTTGTATTTGTCTGTTACGAGCCAGCATCGCCTCTCTTCTTCTCCCTTTTACTACGTAGCCCCCCAACGGTCCCTATTTCCTCCAACAAGCAATTCGAACTGCGAGGTAGTCCAACCTCGCGTTATTAATCTCGTTGGGCCGCGTTGCTCCATGAACGATAAGATCATCGCGGGGAACTGCACCGAGTGCCCTCAGAGAGACCGATGACGTCGAGTTACGATCCTAAACGTCCGGCATTGATAGAGAAACGCCCCGACGTGGCTCAATTAACCCTTTAACGCGCAAGGCTGCGTGCACACAGGCATACCAACAATCCGAAATGCCTACACCGGTAAAATCCCCCTTTTCGTTATCACGAAGAAAACGCCCAGGACTTATTCAATCGTCTGTAAAAGCATTACAAAAATTAACGAGAAGAAAAAAAAATACTCCACTCATCGATAGCTACGCAATGATTCTTTTATCCAGAAAAATATCCCCCGAACTCGTCGCTGCGGATGAATCCTATCGCGCATTACACGGCAAATCGATGACTGGCAATCAAAGGGCGGCAGAGATCTTATCCCTGCGGAGCAGCCGCTCGAGTGGCGATCGTTATCGATTATCAGATGGAGTGAGGTACGGAAAGTACAGCCACGGAGGCTCAATCGCGTCGTGGCTCATTGAGACGTGCAACGAGCTGCCGTCTGCGTGAACGGGAGGGAAGCGACACGGGAGACAACCACCACTACCATAACGATCGCGTGTACTCGCGAGTACAGGTAGTACAACGTTGGTGGAAGTGGCAGGCGAGAATCAATATCGCGCACCCTTGCAGACCGAGCAACCTGAGGGGTTAGTTTGGCCCCCCTCTTGCGCTGCCAGTCAGAGGCCCTTCTCGAACTACCCCCTCGACTTTGTCTCCCTTCCCGCGACTTCCTTTCCCTATCTTCGTTCCATTTCGTTCATTCTGCTCCGTTTCGTTCCGTGTCACCACGACTTCTGTTCACGTACACGCGAGCGTGGAAGCGTGGAGGTAATGACATACACCGCGATAGGGAACTTATATGCAATCATGGTGTCATAGAGGACACGGGGAACGATTCAGTTGAATTCTCGCGATTTCGGCCACGCGAGGCCACTCGATAACGCCAACTGCTCGGCTAATAAATATGCCTGGCAATGGCCAATCTGTTTCGCAGCGTAGGGTAACGTGAAAAGGGATCGAGGGGTTGGAATCACAAGGGTGGATGGTTTACTGCTGGATTAAACTGAAACGCGAAGAGCTAACGCGATAACGTGTACGATAAACAGTGGCGTTACTTTAGGCCCGGTTAGTATGCATTGTTTGATTTATTCATTCGAGCCTGTCGCCAGTTTCGTGCTGGAAGGATTCTTATCGCGGCGATTAAGAGCTTTAAACGCTTTCAACTGCGTCGGAGGAGTCACTTGTACTTGGAGGAAAGTTGTTCAATGTTCCGCGCGGATTTCTGTCTCAACCATCTTCTCCGGCGTTCGCTTCTTCCGAGTGTGACGTTTGAAAAGGGTCACTCGAGTTTCACGGATTGCTTACAACAATAGAAACGTCGCCCTTCTCGTTCTTCTTCATAAAGGATCCACTCGCCGAAGAATTAATTTCAATTGCCCCGAAAATCTGACGCGTTAACGCGATAATCTTACGTACGACAGTGAACGGGAATGGGTATTCGAAAGTAAGAGGAAGTATCAAAGCATCGTCGATCCTTGGACGTGCCTTGGTCAATCTGATTCCTCCCCCTTTACCTGGCTCGTCTCTGGAGAAATCAGAGCTTCCAACGGGGTCGACTTAGGGAATTCTAGCTTGTTCAATTCGATAAAGGACCTGCGGAAATCTATCAGGCCTGCGATATATCCATTCATTCACAGTTGGTATCTAGTTTCGGTAACGCGGCTCTTGGATTCGACAAAGCAGCATTACAAAATCATTAGATCAGATATTTGGCGAAAAACAATTGCATCCGATACGCGACACAGAATTAAATTCCTGTTCCTTTTGTTCTGAACGCCTCGGAGTTACAGTAACCGGAAAACTTTCAAGGTCCTTCCAGGAGCCGGGAATTTCAAGAATATCAAGATTTCAGAAACTTCGCAGGGTAGTTCGAAATGCTCGAAACTCGTGGATCCAAACTGGAAACCAAACATTAAGACGTTGCTGGGTTTACGATGACGAGAAGTTAAACAGGAAGTTTTCGTAGTCACGAACCCTGCGAAAACATCAAGTTCCACGGGACGCTCGAGGGCCTCGAAATTTCTAAAGTCGCGCATAGATGCCGGGAAATTTTCAGAATTATGGAAACGGCAGCTTCGACGTCGGGTCTTTCGCTGTATCGTCGCGGTTCATGGCCCCAGTTCGAAGCCGGTAGACAAACAAGAAAGCTCGATACTTCTACCACTGACAAGCTACAACAGTTTCCAGTTCCATCCGGTCCCAGGAACGCCATCAAGCATTTCATATAACGTCGAGTCTAATTTCGTATACATCAAGCGCTGACGTCGCAAACTTTCGAAATAAGAAATTGTGAGAAACATTTTTAACCACGATGTTTCCATCGCGCTTTACGATTCAAATGCGAATGACGAGCAGGATTCGAGGGCCGTGCGGGGATTGCGAGTCGCGATAATCCGGTGGCGCTCGATTAAAAGCCACGACGCGACGCGGAAGCACGAGAGAGGTAGTCGGGTAACGCTTTTAAGCCGGATTAAGCCGGGGCTTAAATGCTCGCCACGCGGCGAGAACTGGTTCGTCTGGAGCTGGTGAACGCGCAACCATCGCGACCCGCGCGATGAACGTCTTCGGAGCAACTTTTTGCCGCAGCCACACCGATGGACAGGCAAGTCGAACCGAAACGCTTTCACCTCCACGGCGCCGTGATTCCCGTTTTGGGTGAAATTTTGCGAGCTTCCCGCGAAAAGCGCTTGAACAAAATAACGAGGCGACCGTGAGAAATACATTTACTACTGAACCTGTTACCAAACTTTCGAACTCTACCGTGTCCGCTTTTTTTTTAAATCAATGCGTAGGATGAATTTAGTAACACAGACGGGAACTTCGGTACAAAGATCGAACCGATCGAGCTCGTTCGGCAGACGAGCAATCAAAGCGCTGCAGCGGCCAAACTCGTTCACAATGGCGTCAAAGGGGCGAAGAGTCGTGGCTGGTTGTCCAAAGAAGCTTCGTATCTTTGATCATGCTAGCAACGCTTTTTCAGGCTACATATTTGCAGTTTAAACGCCCGCTCCGTCACGAGCAATAAAACTAATGCGGGTGCGGACTCGTGTGTACAGTATCGGGCGCCACGTGTGCGTCAGGGTACGGTGTGTGGTGTAGGGTGGAAGGTTTGAAACAGAACGGCAAAAGGGGCAGAGGGACAGAGACGGGAATAGGATAGACAAGCTAAACTCACTCACTCCACCTTGCCGTGGTACCACCCTCTCCTCTCGCCCGCTCTCGCAACAAACGCACCGGTACCTCAAACAAGCCCCTACCACAAGGCCAACACCCTCTGCCACTTCACGGTCGTTCGCACAGTACCGTCTACTTGGACCTTCCATCGACTATCAACCCTCTCTTCGTTCTGGGTCCCGTTCGATCCTATACTCGCTCACAGAACCGTTAACAATCCCATCTTCGATTCGGGTCCAGTCGAAGAGAACATGTAAATGGTTCCATGGTAGGTCATAGGTATTTTAAAGATACAATTGAACGGACGAGCAACGATGATGCACATTATTCTAGTTTAATCGGAATGGAAATTTGAAGGTGAACATGGAACAGGGTGAAGGGAAATTTAATTTGACAAAGATAAGTTTGTTTGCATTGAAGATGAATATGCCAATACTTTTCTCTAGCTGTTTATAAATTAAGGTAATAAAGGCGATGCAAGGTGTATCGAATATACTGCTTTACCTGCGTTTAAATACCACGCACTGTGACTGCACGTTCGCTTAATTTTATCCACAACTATAGCCTCGAAGGACGGGCTACGTGATGACACTTGAGGGATAGATATTTGCGTCAATCGTGTATGACTATTGCATGGAATACATCGAACTAGCGGTTTGTAGAGCTCTAGACTAGATCCACAGCTGCTCTGTATAACTTCCACTTCGCTACCTTTTCGTCGGTATCTTTTCAGCTCGCGTACAATAAATTTGAAGAATAACAGTCAATGAATAATCAGGGTTGGATACAGGGATAACCATGATCGAAGATGTTATCTGCAAGAAATATAATCTCGTACATACTGCGGGCGACACGATCCCGCAGGATCGATGAGTATAAATCCTCCCCAGTCTCGTATATTGGAAAGTCTCAATAGAGATTTTATTTGCCGTTACCGCGATCTGTTTTTCTTCCGGGCTACTTTAACTTGTCTCAGATCGAGAGATTATCGAAAACAAGTCGCGTCATTTGGGTCCACCCTTTCTCTCCTTCGCGTCGCGTCTTCTCGCTTGCCTCGAGCTTCCTTGCGCGTTGTATTATATAGCTGCGCGGGCCTTTCAATCGATTCTTACCCTCTCGTGCTTTGTTACCGCCACGTGTACCTTGCAAGGCAACCTATTATTAACTTATTACTCTCAAACTTCCACGCCGATACTAAGCGTGCAGGAAAATTGCAGCTCGCTTCCCGTTTTAATTTTAATCTCCCTGCGACGGCCCTGCAGCGAGAACGGTGAATATGTTAACCTCGTGATCATCGACGAATCGTTCTTGGCGCGATTAAGCTTTTAACATAAAGTTAAACGACACGTTCCTCGATATAAAATTAGATCACGCGGATAGAAGTGCCCCTTTTCTTCTCTCGGACGACGAAATTATCTTACAATTAGATAACATTTATTGACTCGAGCAAATGGATCGATCGAAGTATCCATGGGACTGCATATACGCTATACGTAACCACTCTATTATCAGGCATGTAAAGCAGATCGTGTCTTGATCGATAGTCGCCCGGCACGGAACGGAATTCGAAAATGAGTAATGGCGAGCACGCTTGCCTCGCAGAGAGCTGAAACAAACGAGGTCCCAAGTGCAATTATTCAACTTTGACAACGAGTTGACTGCACATGTCTGTTGCGGAGGTGTTTTCAAGAAACGAGAGCGGGAAAATGGTGGATTGATCGATTGGCTTGTATCACCCAGCATTCAGACCTGAATCTTTTGATCGTTAAAATATCGATCATAATACTATGTATATTCCATACACCCGTGACTTCTTACTTATTTTTTAAACCTTGTCATTATCTAAAATAATCCTCAATAATTCCTCGATTTTATAAATTCACATATATTAATTTAATTTCTGATCCTACAAATTCTCTCTTCCTTGCATTTAAAAATAATCGGTAATGTTAAAAGAAAAAACCTGCCCTATCTAATATAGAGCTGCACAGTTCCCAATAATTCCTCGAATTTCTAAACTCCGATTCAATCTCCATGTAAAAAAAAAAACTATCAACCCTATCGAAAAGATTGCAATTTTCGTACTTTCCATTTTGAATGGTACAACGATGCCCATAATAGTATCTCGTAAAATTTCCCCGTTACCAATCGATTTCTATCTCGTTCCTCGCATTAAAAAATCGTCGTCTATGTGTTACGATCTATTTTGCTCGCTCCAAGGATCAATGTTAAATCGTTCCGCGGACCGTTCACCGAGCGGAGAGCTCGCAATCATTATTCAAGATCACTCAGCGTGGTCCATTAACCCGACCAGCTACGTTTCGTAACGCGTACTTTCGCAGCGACTTTCGTAGATACGACAACGGCAATATTTCATAATATGGCCAGTTGTAAACAATTTCCCCGGGGGGCACTAAAAATAAGGTGCAAGGGAGCAGATAGATATCGTGCGACCGTTCGAGCGGCAATCTGGAATAAGGTCAGGGAAGCCAAACGGGAGAAAAAGCCGATGATCAAAGCCGGAGAGGTAAACTCGGAGAATTTCATATTCTTGAGAAGAAATCGACATAAATTAACAGGCTGAAAGTCTGAAAATAATTGATGTAATAATTCAAATCAAGTGTAATCAAGTGTTACCGATTTCTCGATATTTCTCCTTTCTCGGGAAATGAGAAATCAGATTGTACTTCTCAAGAATTCTCGAGAATTCTCAAGAAATTGAAACAAATACTGCAGCATTTATATTTTTGGAGTAACATAGGTTCATCCTAAAAGTTGATCAGGACCCGTAAAAGAGGCGATCTTCTTTTTCTCCATCGTTTTATGGAAGATTTATTTGAACGGAGAACCAAGCTTCATCAGTTCAGATATATTATTCTACGAATGCATAGAATTTCTCTGACGAAATGCAAATATTGAAAGGGAAAGTTGAAATAACGTGGAGCATCGTGTTACTTTCAAGCAGTTCGATAGCAACGCCAGTCAAGCTGAAAAGGTTAATTTACGCGTAGGAAGCTCTATCAGTGGTCAGTATCATGGGAATCGAGGCGTAGGCAGCAGGCTGGAAATGAAAATCGCTTAAACGGATTACTTTATCAAAGTTGAAACTGTATCATAGTTGGCGAGTATCGCGCAACAGAGGTAAACAATGCATTCCACGGGACAGGCATTTGAGAAGGTAAACAGACGACGACGGAAAATTCAGCTTTCCACGGCAGCTTGCGAAGGACATCTTTGTAATGGAAATATCGTCACTGATAAATATATAGTACATAGGTAAAGAGATTGGATGAAATAAATAATACTTGTCGAACTGGAATAGAAGACCAACGCAAATTTTAATAATTAATCATTTTGAATTTCTCGCATATTCTATGAGGTATCAAGAAGATTCTTAATTCTGGAGAAGTTAATTAAGTTGGAGTGTAATCATTGTGAATGAACCTTGCCTGCATTGTACGCGAACCACAATTGTTTTGGATAATGGGGAAGAATTTAAACACCCGTTCCGAATATAAAGTTCGGTTTCTAGCGAGGAGTTGATGAGCTTAAGTGGATCCTGAGAGTACGTATAAAGTTTGGAAATTTATGTGATCATTTTAAGAGCGCACTGCTGGTGGCAAGGTACGAGCAAGTTTAGCTGTTAAATGAATTTCCGTTATTCACCACTGCTATTACAAAATTGAAATGCACCCCATTTCATCAAACCTAATTTAACAAATTTCATTCACTCATAGTTCAACGCCATTGGGTCAACGTAGACGTTGTAGAATATCTGTAAACGTTAAAACAGTCCACTGCTGCTACAATTTCGAAGATCATATTCAAGCAAAGAACAAACAGGTAAGTTTCCCTGACGGAATAGCGTAACGTCTAACATATAAATCAATTAGGATCATTCCTGTGAAGCATAATTTTATCGTCGTATAAATGAAGGGGATTGTAATAATTTTTGAACTGTACGTTCAAGGTATACAAAATCCAATCACAGTACAAGAAAAGCTTATCCAATTATTGTGCAGTCGCTTCGCAAAGTAGAACAATAGTACAGGTAACAAAAAAAGTATACTTTTCGATCGACTTGACACATTTTAGGGGAAAAAAGGTAGAGAGACCGCAACGTCGAAATGACATTATGTAAATCTACCTTCTAGAGCAAACAGTTTCTGATGATAAAAAATATGGAGCACCGTACGCAAGGTATTAACATATTCATTCGACTCGAAGTCACGTTTCCCCCGAGCAATCGAGTTACTCGGCCCCTCGGTCAATAGATTTGTTCTGAACAGGCCTAAAGTTTTGTAAGCCTGCCACCTCCAGTATCGCGACGATAATGCCGCGATAATAAACGGGGCAGGTTGCATAACCACTCCGGTATTTCGAATCGTTTCGAGTGCAACAATCGCATTCGAAAACTGTCCCTTGTTCATCGTATCTTCCTGGCGTTTCTCGGGACGCTTTCACGCTTGAAACCGTCCAGACTATTTTAGTTTCGCTTTCAAAATTACAAGACGGAACGTTCTGAGACAAGACTGTGAAACGGGCATCCATTTCACCGGGGTAGGTATGGAAGTTACAACGAGCTTGAAGACCTCGTTCCTTTGCCTGCTTCAAAGAACAAAGACACGTGTACGCGCCTGTATCGAGTAAAGTTCAAGTATTAACAAGGTGACCCGTTCGAGGAAAGGGAAAAACTCGACGTTTCAGTATCTCCAATTTATTCCATAAAACATGCAGCCCGACTCTTTTGTTCCGTTCTGGGGGAACTTAATTCTAGTGCGACGGAGGAAATGAAAAGGGAAAAAGGACAGAAGCTATACGAGCGATGAAACGGAGGGAAACAAAAAAGTGAAAAAGGGGCAAAAAGGAAGAACCGCGAACGAATACTCTGCCGTGGTTTCTACGTAATTAAAATTCTCCCGCGGAAGCATCAAAAAAGCGCCAAGCCGTGTTGCCGTTTGATTCTGAGGCTCGTAAAGCCCACGAAAAAGCTCCTTATACGGCTGTACATGCGTGTACACGAGCGGAGCGTGACCTCCATAAAAGGGAGTTTTACGCGAACTGCTCTGCCGCCGTTTGTTCGCAGTTTAAAGCCGTTTCTGCAGGTGCTTCCATGCCGGTAAATTGCACGTAAACCATTTCCAACCCAATTGCTCGCGACAACGCGAATGAGAATTTCGACGTAGCCGCGACGCTTCATCTGTCGATAGATCGATTACGTTGCGATTCGTGGCACATCGGTTTTTGCTGTTGCTTGCAATTAACACCCGGTTATCCCTGTCCTTCTGTTATCTAACATATTCACAATTTTCCGTTTTTCTTTATATTCCATTCAATTCGGTCTATTATCCTAATTATTCCCGAGGCGTTACATTTTCTGAACGCGAACTTCTGTCGCCGCCTCTTGCAGCTTAAGCGTTTCAGCATCGTTTAAAGTAAAGAGGATTCGTGGTTTCCACGAGTCACGTAAAATTCCTTAGCCTTGACCCGCTTCGAGGCTTGACAATTTTCCAGTTCCGAGACAACAGAAAGAAGCCACGGGCGAGAGGGAGGGGGGGCGCTCTTTATCTGTAAAATCTGCAATCGGCTTAGATGTTTTCCCGTGGTTTTATGTCCCCGTGATTGCAAAGATCGCGGGGAGAAGTAGGCCAACCGGCGAGCTGCGCATTTGCGCGAGCGAATTCCGCGAGGCGAGTCATCGCCTACGCGCTGTTATTCGTATCACGGTGAAAGCAACACGGCCAATGTTATTTTTGTTTCGATGAGAATCGCCCGTACGATGCCTCGTCGGGATGTAACTCAAACGTCTGTTTGCTGTTGAACGGGAAGAACCGGGGGAGAAGTTCTTTCTTGTTTACCGAGTCTCTTAGATTCGGCACAGATAAATCACCGTCCTTTAAGCGTAACGCGGAGGAACGATTGATTGGAGTAAAAAATTGCAATGCTCAGAGTGGTACACTTAAAACGTGCTCTTTGTATGCCTCCTAAAGATAGAGCTAAGACACACGCGAAGACATACTATTATTATCGTTAGTGTTAATATTCAATAGAGCTAGACTAGCAACAACCAATCGTCTCCGTAAATCCAAGCCTGAATAAGATCAATTAATCAGAGGAGCTTTCCAGCAATTAATAACGCCATTATTGTAATAGGTTTATGGCGGAAGGATTTTCAATTCACTCGATCTCTCTCGTCAATAAGGGTGCACGGTGTCGAACGGCTGATCCAAGTAGCACAACAGTTTGCGCATCTTCTTCCCGTTTCCCGTTCCTCCTGCAGGACACGATTGCTTCCCGAGAAACTGCTCGATGGAAAGCTTTCGAAAGCGAGCGGGTACGGGGACAGATTTAATTATTCATCCGCGTCGTTCTCGTTGCTTACAAGCATTCACCGCTCTTACTGGGCAAGATTAATTGGCTCGTTCCGCGTTGCTCGAGGCGGAGATTAACGACGCTGGTAACGAGAGCCATGGGATTATTTCGGAGCGGTGGCCGCGTTGCTGACCTTTGTCGATTCATTCTGTCGCGAATTTTCCATTCAGCAACCCCGACGATTCGTGTTAAGGAACAACTTTTGGCGGAATAAAGAATCATTTTCTAGAGCAGTATTTATATTGGAAATTGAACTAGGTAGATTGGTAAAATTCGGTACAGTAGACGAATAATCTTCCAGCAGGTGTCACAGTGATTCTCGCGACGGTAATTACCGCTGCGAAGAAATTCGAGAACTGTGTATCAAGTATAAAGGAGGGACACAAATAGTAATTACAGTTGCAAGTATTCAAACGGTTTTGAAGAAGCTCGTTAAACAATCAAGCCGACTAGGATTATGAACGCAAGCTTGCGGCCGTGGAATGTGGCAGACTGGACGGAACGGGCTTTAATCATTTTTAATTTAATTTGTAGCGTAACAGGTTCAACGGAGATTATCTTGAGCTTGTCGACGTGATAAATTGTCACAGCCGCGAGTTTATCGTAAATCGTCTCACTTTATCCGTCGCTTTTTACACGTGACTCGTTGCTCCTGCTTTTCTCGTCAATTTCTGACATTTTTGTCCCCATAATGCCAACAGGAGAAGCACGCAGCTCGAATACTCGCGGATTCCCCGTTGAAATATTGCATCGACTTCGTTGACACAGCTGTATTCGTTTCGGGCAAAACAATAATTATAAATCACGTTGTCCCATACGTTGCCACGAATTCTTTTTCCTCCGTCCACCAACGCCTTCGCAATAGCAATGCAGTTGAACCAGCGAAGTGAAGAACTCTCCTACGCTAAAAAGTTCAACGTGAAAGACGATTAACAAATACGGGGAGGTCGACGTAACCGAAGGACCACGGCAACAAAAGCGAAACGGAACCGAAAGTGGAACGTCGTTGCCTCGAGCGACATCGACGGCGCCCCTTTTCGCGTTTTAATTAACGCGAAAACGTATGAAAGGGGGACCAAACGTCTGCGTTTGAAGGTGCAGCCCTTTCTTTCGGTGTTGTCGTCGCGAGGAGCTTGATAAAATTCCAGAAGCAACGAAATCTCCGCCGACTGGAGACACGAAGTCGCGAACCTCTGCGGGGAACGAGAAAAACGTTCGCGAAGGATTATGAACGTCGACAGAGGTTAAGAGAGAAAGCTCGACCCTTATTCCCTCGGTTACCACTTTTTCCTTTGTTTCTTTCCCTCTTCACCCTCTTTCGGTCTTTTCCATTTTTTGCTGCTTTCATATACATACGCGCGAGTGGATCTTACGCGCATGTACGCGCTCATACGCTCGCAGGAGTAAAAACGTGCTGGAAATATCGAGAAGTCCAAACGGCGGGGACAAACTAATCGCTGACTTCGTGGAATCGGAACGAATTTATATATTCGACGATGAATGCGAGTCCGGCGTGGCGTGTGCGCGGCGAATCACAACGAATCAATTATATTATAAGGGATCGGGTGCCGTTTCGTTATCCACCCTCTCTCGGCCAAGTATCCTGTTCGGGGATGGCCTCCGGGAGATTCGAATTGCGATTCAAATCACTTGCTGCCGCTGCTGCTGCAAGCTGCGCTACGGAGTAGATCGAGCCAGGAGAAGATGGGATTGGCCTTTCACGAAGGGAAACAATCGCACGATCTTTTGCGAGAGGAGTGGATTTTAGTTCAAAGAGAATGGAGTAGAATAAGCTTAGTAATATAATAATAATACGCCTTCGAAACGGCACGGTTATAGAAACAGAGTAGGGAAACGTGTAAAGAAAGGGGGGAAGGAGTTCGTAATTTGTTGTGTCCTGCCAATGATCTCGGTCGTCTGAGTAACAATAAAATAGTTACCCTTTCGGCTTTGATGTGTTCAATGGTGTCGGGCGACATAAATTTTCGAGAATTTTTAATCACACAAATGCTCCGCCGCTCTCTCCCTATTTCACTGCTGGAGTAAAAAAAACTATGCGCTCGAAAAGAGGCGTACCTGTAAGCAGAGAAGGATAGGTATGGAGGGAGAACGTGAGCTCGTCAATGTTCCTTCAACTTCTTTTCTTTCTGTTTATTCTCTGCTCGTTTTCGAGGATATCTCTCGCGTGGGTCACGGCGTTTAAAACGACGTCGAATTAATTTTGCTGGCCAGAACGGGAAACAGCGCAAAGGAAGCTTTCGCGGTCTCGGTAAACGAATGTCTCGCCATATCTCCTCCCGTTTTACGGAAGCATCCTACGGGAAGAACTGAAGGAACGTAAAATAATACGATGCTTGCAGTGTATCGTAACCATAAAAGGCAACCAGGAAATTCGTAATTTTCCACCGTTTCAAGTTCGATGCATTTCGAAAAGCTCCGTTTACGAACATAAAAATATTCCACGGAAAAACTACACTAAGCAGCCGTGATGAAAAGTTACTTACAACAGCTGAGCCAGAGAAGCGAGCCGCGATGAAAATTATAAATGCGCGAATCGCATAAGCCAAAGAAGAAAGTTGGAACGCACTGGTGTTCACACCGTACGGGTTCATCAAACCCGCGTAATCTTCTTCGACTTCGTGGAACAAAGACGAGGGCAACAGGGGATAGAAAGATAAAATGAGAAAGAAAGTGCTGAGCAAAGTCCACCTAAATAGAATTAAAGCGAAATGGAGGAACACTGCAATGTTCATAACTTGGACAGGCTGCTGGTGGATAGGAATGTCAGCGGAAGAGCGCGAAGCCAAAATTACGCGGCGCTTCCGGTCGCGCGAGCACGGATGATATCGTAATGAAAACTCCTAACTACGCTAACTTCTCGGTTTTAAAGTTGCTCGCTACGCCGGCGAGTAAATCTTTCCCAGGGGTTGCTTAATACGACGCGACAACACGGAACGAAGAAGCAAGGTCTGTTCGTGCTGGCGAAGGATTTTCATGCTCAAATGCTCCTTCATTTTCGAATATGTTTTAAGACGGGGGCATCTCGGCGAACCTCGTTTCCTCGAAGGATTTATCCGTTATAGAAAAATATTTGGTCGATGGTATCGTTGCCTATAAAAGAATGTGAAATATATGAAGTGATACTTTTATAAGAGCTTCTGTTTTCTATACTCTATATGTGACCGCGTTAAAAAATGTTCGCGAGAATTATCGCATGTTATGGGTAAGGTGAAAGAATAAAATTACATACAAGTACATGCGAAGTGATATGAATTTCTGTTTTACGTTAACGTATATATAACTTACGTAGCAGGATAATGAGAAGCTCCAGAGGGGTCAAAAAGAGGGGGGTCGGAGTCAGAGCATAAAAAGGGTGGAACAAAAGAGCAAGAATGAAAAGCTAGTGTAAAGGGCGAGGAGTTAGAATCACGGCTTCGAATTAAATACTACAGTAATACCAGCTTAAGTTACTTTTGTCGAGTTTCCATATAACATTTAATGGAACTATATCACCTGAACTTTTCCTGTTTTAAACGACATGGTAATTATTGGTTAATTATTCGCGTTCTCTCGATCAAGCAGTTACTGAAAAAAAATATTCCAACGTGTATTCCTTTTTATCGAAACCCTCAATCCCAATAATTATCAATAATTATTCGTCACGAAGAATTTATCTACATCTTGCACATCAATTTGTCCCATCCACTGTTACAATTTAATTTCCTTTATACCTAACATTCTTGAAATATTCGGTACTTATTCCATGTAGTAACGCCGAACTCTCGAAACTATAATATTAAAACGTTCTATCAAGCCACCCGAAATAAACCGTTTCGACATCCCCGCGCAAGAAAGTAACCGTACAAGTACTCAACGTAGAAAGTATTGCCGTCCCCCGGCAGCGCAGATAACTCGATAATAAATTCCAAACGGACGTACTATTACTTAAGAGCTTGCAATTTCGCATGCTCTGTTCGCGGGTGCCCAGTTCGTTCGTTGCTGACTATGCAAAGCTAGCACAGACGATCGCCGTTATGGAGATCCGACTCTCTCTCTCTTATCTCTCCCTCTCTCTCTGTCTCTCTCTTCTAAGAATAAAGGAAAATTTACGGTTATTACGAGCGGACAAATAAACGCAATCGTGCGAAGAATTATGGGCTGGCGAGAATTTTGCAAAGGTTCGAATCGACGTTTCGTATCCGAGACGATTCGTCTTGGTGAAACGTCGCCGTCGCGTTCGCAAAGATTTTTCACTCATTGTCGTTTCGCGTCGCAAACGACAGCCTCATGAATTCTTCATGAATCCGGCGGATTCACTTATTAAATGTAACACCGGCGTTCCAGCTTCGTCGTGATTTACCAGAGATTTCGAGAGATCCTGTTTGCGTCGCGACGGAATCGTTGACGGTCAACAATGTGGCGGATTCGAATTCTCGTTTGGAATATTTCGTATTCATAAGTTTAACTGGGATTCTCTTCTGCAGGGGATTTTTGCTTGGCGAATTTACGAGGATGGTATACAGTCCTGTTTGAGCAGGCACGAAGCACGCCGTAGATTTATACTGCACGTATAAAACGGAGAGTGTATAAAGCGTGTATAGTATCTAACAGAATAATAAAATTGACACAGAGCGCATCTATGAACATACGTAATGTTTGAACGCGTTACGCTATATAGAACGATATTCTATATAAAGAATCCAACCGTCAGAATCGTTCTTCTTTTCTTTTCTGTGATTAGAGATTTAAGACACCTGACTTTAACACACTTAAGGAACAATGGAAATATCATCTATGTTAACCCCAGCCGGCGTTAGAACCGTCTCTGCGAAGAACAGGCTGGGTTGAAAATGTTGCGCTCGTTGGCGGGAAAGATAATCAGGAAAAATAACGAGCTCCCGGGTCCGTACGGCGGAGAACGATTCTCGAAGAACGCTTGATAAATGTACCGCTGGTGGAAAGGTGGACGTTCATTGTAGCGGTGAGGTTGAGGCTCGTTTGAAACGGCGTGGCTGACCGAGCGTCGTAAAATGTGGACCGTGGAACCGCGCGTAAATTGTACGCGAAACGACGCCTGTCAGCAACGTCCAACCCTGTTTCTTATCAATGAATTTTAAGGGGCTGTGCATCGAAAACTGGGGCAGGGGTAAAATTCGAGATATTGCATTAATTACAGCGCCGCGGGGGGGCAGGGTATCTATAAGGAAAGGGCGATAAAGCGAGATGGAATAAATGTTAAAACATTTGCAGAGCTGTTGAAACGTTGGGAAAGTCTCGGCGAACTTGGCAGGCAATTTCAGAGAATTTTCGTAGACGTTGGATACTTTCGCGAAGTAGGCAGTTTTCGAGAACTTTTGTGAAAAAGGTCTCGGAGAATCGGCGAATTCTGAATAGGCAAACTCTGAACTATATACATATGTACGTACGGTTTTATTTCAATTTTGGAAAATTTTCTTGCAACTTCGTTCGACCAACAAAATTTGCCAAAGAGGCGTCCGACAATTCTGAACAACTCTAATAATCTTGCTACCCTAAAAATCTATTTTCCTGTGTCCACAAAAGTTCTCCAATTTTCGCATTCTCCCAGGATACCTTTTGGTCCCTTGCGCCGTCGTATCCATGAATTTTGTCGTTCATTTTCTCCAGGCGCCACAAGCAAGAGGCGTCTTCTCGAGTACGTAGAAACGACGTACACGAAACACCACGGATCCCGCGACTCTGTGCAAAAGCTCTTTCCGCTGGAATAATTAGATTCAAGGCCGAGCGGAACAATGCCTCGCCCACTTAGCAGAGTCGCGCGTCTTGCCCTGTTGCGCGCTACGTTACTTTATGCATCACCGGCCCGCGCACCCAGATGCTCTCTCGTTTCCTTCCGTTTCATGAATCTCACGGTGAAACATTGATTTAACCGGCACTGATGTCGTGTTTTCAATTTTGTCACAAACCGATAGGACTCAGCTCCCCGTTGATGACTTTAAGGGAAACAACTTGCGTAGATTGCGATTCGAAGGATGGAGTGGTAAGTGAGGATCTGGGAGAAATGCCAGTAGTTTAATTCAGAAGCGGTGGAAAAGTTGTTGCAAGAATGTGGTTAAATGCATGAATATGGGAATAATATTCGAGTAAGGTAGATTATTTAATAAAAACAATGAATGACCAAAAATATAATTAGTAATATAACGTTTGTCCACTAATTTCGTTAACCGAACAGATTAATGAAGATTCTGTACGTATGCCTGCTTTGTATTAAGAAATATTGCGCTGATTCGCGCCCCAGGAGATGTTTATCAATTTAAAGGTGCCGCTGTGAAAGGCTTACTATCATATATTATCATGGTCTTTAATATTTCAACGCGAAGAATGCAGTGGAACATGTTTGCATTCTATAAGAGGGCAATTTTTTCACCACCTTGGAAAATTCGTTTCCCGTCCCAGAATCTCAAATAAACCTACTTATTCGAAGACTTCCCAGTCCCTCGTCGCGCGAAACAATTTCATCTTCTCCTTTCTCGAATCTGTTCCCCCGATTTTCATTCGTCCTCTTCACGAAGATGCTCAGTACGCGAAATTCCGAATGGCGGGCGAATAGAATCACGGCAAACAGCTTGAAACAGGGAGGACAAAGGTAGGAAGTGGGGTAGAGAGACAGAGCAGAATCCGATCGCCCGAATCACCGACAAATATGAGTGCCTCGAGCGTCCCGGTGGGAGTCATCGACCGCCTAGGATTTCTCGACTTTCGTCTCCTGCCTGGATTCAGCTACGTAATGTCTCCCAGGACAAGTTTCCGGAGAATAATAGAAAACGCCCGGACACGCTAGAACATCCAACTTCGTTCGTGTGACAATTTATCGCCGCGGCTGCCTTTGAACAGAACTTATGCGAGACTGTTTCATTTACTTTGCAAAATTGAATTCTCTATTATATTAATGCTCGGTCAGCTGTGTAAATCTATCAATCTCTCGATGTTTATTCCCTTACGAATAAGAAATCCTCGTGAACAGCCTTTAAGTGCTCGAAGAGATTATTAATAATGCCTATACATCTGTCGATAGACGTAGATCCGAGCAGTCACGGTCGCAATTTCTATTCACCGCCGATGACTATCTACTCCATTCCAATAACAAACGTCCGTCATTTCTCAATGTCCTAGCACCTCGCTGTTTCGATTCAATGTCTTCCTCGATGCAATAGGAAAATTACATTTCAATTATCGACACTTTTATAGCCGTCGTACATTCCAACAATGGCAATTAATGCAAATCGTTTTAGAATTAAAGCTTGCCCATCGCAATCGCCTGCGATCTAAAAACCAGTGGCATATAATTCGAGGCAGCGGGATACAATGAGCAAGCTCGTGTCACTGCTTCCCCGTACACGCTTTTCAAAGGGTAATTTGCGCCAGTTATTGATGACATCTACACCGCCTCGAAGCGTTAGAATGTCCAGGCAACACGGTCATGATATACGATGAGCTGCAAGTTTTATCGCAGGTTAGACAAACGAGTCATGCCCGCGGAAGAAAACCAGGAAGCTATGCAAATCGAGAAAACGTCCGTGCGATGGATTAACTGGACGTCAAGGTGGGCTAATGGATATTAGAATCCCGTCGAGGATTACAGAGAAACGTTCTCAACCCCCGTGGTAATTCCTGTCAGTTTATCGACGGACGAACTTTCTACTGACAACGTTTCGAGTCGACCCCTTTCAAGTAATTGAAAACTCGCTTTTTTTTCAACAATACGATGCTCTACCTCGTCCAGCTTTAGGTGCCGTTCAATGGAACGGTACACAAAGTGAGCGATTGACCGACAAAAGCAAATTTGCCCTGATTAAGTTTCAATGGTGCACGACGGGAAAGCCGGCCAGTTATTTCGACGAGCGTCAAACGCTGCTTTAAGCAATCTAACTTTCAAATTGCGTGACCCGTTAGAGGTCCACGCGGCATAGAGATTTAAACGCGACGATTTCTTCCCGGTGCCACGGGAACTTCGCGACGACTGAAGTTCCAAGCGGCACGACTCCCCTCGAAAAGTTTAACGCCACTTCTGGCTATTGTCTGCTAGACTGTCGCGAGAGCTTCGTGGAGATTCTCGCGAGTTCTACTCGAATCAAGCAGCCCCCGCTCAAATCTCTCGCAGAATCGTCAATCTTCGAGCGTCAGTCCATTGCCGGACATTTCCATACGTTCAGAATATTCTCAGGCTCAATATTATTATTATTATCATATAATAAACGACTCCGAAAATCTGAAATTTATTTCATGTACAATCAGTTAATTAAAACAGCCGGCAATCGACGACGCGTCAAATCGCGATCCATACGAGTTGAACAAAATCTTTTTTTTAAACAAGAAGTTCCAAAAAGCAGAGCCAGCTTACAATTAGAACTGATATCGTATCTGGCCTGGATTAGCATGCACAACTGAATCTAATAAAATTCCGATGTATATTTTTCGCACCCGACACGGATGAGAGCGACGATCGCTGCGGGCTCGTACTTTCTTACACACTCTCGATTAATTCGAAAGCAGGCCGACACGCGGCCGCGGCCGCACCGAGGCGCATCCACTTTCACTGCGAGCACCGAGAGAAGAAATTACGACCATGGCAGTGAACTGCTGCCGCGGGGCATGCGCGCTCGCCGTGTTTAATTAAATATTTGCACTCGGTTTAATCTTGTCTTGGCCGTACCTTCCTCGCCGGCCTCTTCACAATTTTCTGCCTTCTTCTACCCTCTTCCGGGCCGCGCACAGGCACTCTTTCACGTGCACGGATAAATCGCTTCTGACGATTTGCATCGGACTAATCAACCTTGTTATTCTTTTTAATCAGTCGCCGTATCGGAACGATAACGCAACAGGGAGGGGGGACGCTTTGATTAATACGATTCGCGCGATTCATACGAATCCTATTGCTTGCGAGTAGACAGATAGAAAAGCGTATTTTAAGTTCAAGGATACGCGTTGTCTAATCGCGATAGATTACGGTGATTCCGAGTCAATTTAGCCCGCTGGTTCTGTTTCGCATTTAACACCTTCTGGTGGAAGACACGCCTGTTTCATTTAGTTACGATGCACTGAAGTAATTGGAGAGCAAATCGATTGTGCCGTTGTATTATCGGCATCGGCAAGCCGTACCGCATAATGTGAAACGGTAATAACGGCAGGTTCTCCAATTATTTCGAGCTGCATCAAATCATTAATAACTCAACCATTAATCGCAACGTTACCCGACCTGACGCTGGACCCATTCATAGAAAACCTTTCGTAAGCCTCGGCGAATTTACCTGGAACATAAAGAGAAAGCGGTCTGTTAAAAACAATTCTCTCGCGAACACTCGTGGGAACATTAGTATCCAACGCGTAATCGTTACTAGAGCTTATATTTGTAAATCGCATCTGTAAAATTGTGATTATCGATCGACCGCGTGGTTTCCTTTTTGATTAAATATTTTTCCGAAGTTTTCCTTCTGATATGATACCTTTCCAGCTAGTCAACGACTGCTGCAAAAGAAAAGAAAACAAACAAACGATGGCAACGAATTTTTATTCCTCGGGAGTTCCCCTTGAAACAAATTCTCTCGCAATACGATTCCGCCGTGGTAAGATTTAAGCTCATCCAGGCGCCTGCAAACTCCGGCTGTACAACTTTCCCCAGCTTAACTCGGATAACGTAATCTATTATCACGAAGGAAACACGAATGTGAATTTTACCAGAGCGTACAATTACGTTGATTCCCGGTGTTATTCAGCGACAGATTGAACCGCAGGGGAAAAAGAACACGTTCACGGCAATTACAGACGATTCGATTTTTGATAACGTAGCGGGAAATCGCGGTGAAACGCCGTATCGAATTTTTAATCAATCCACTGGATGCACGGCTCGTTAAAATGTTCAACGCGCTATATCGAATGTAATGGAACGTCGCTGCTTAATTAACGAGCGTATCGGTTTGATAATTACACGACATCCATATTCGAGGACGTCTTGCTATCTTTTTTCGGTGGACGATGCTTGCGGAAAGGAGTGAATTCAATTGATATATGGCGATGATTAAGGAAAATTGGGTATTTCATGTTCTGCTTGCTTCGATCAAAGGGTAATGAATAATGCATGCGGATAACTTAGCCGTCGACCGTGAAAGGTTAACGCATTGCGCATGGTCTACACACTATGTATGCAGTTGTGCAAGAATTGCACCATGCATGTATTCTTTTTTTTCCATATTTGCTGGATAGCTATCAACGAGCCCTTGATTATTGATTTGATTTTTCCCAAGCTTGTCTGCCAATACAGATAGTTCTCTGCTAAAAGTTATATGCAATATAACTTTTGGTCGCACGAATTGCTCGGTGTTTGCGTGCAAGACGAATTGACTATTGTTCAACGAAGGACATTCGTATGGCATTATCTGCACAGATAAATTATATGACAAAAGCGATAAGGTGTAAAAGAAAAATACGTGTGTATTACGTAACAGGCTACCTGCCGATGAGAAACGTATTACTATGCCGAAGACGCGCAATTTCACGTCCAAGCCTTTCTTCCAAAAAAATTCCAAACGAAATTCCAAACCGTGTGTCGCCGTTACCCTTCAAATTCTAATCGCGAAAAATTTCCGTCGTGTCGCGCGACGTTCTTCATTTTCGACGACTAATCGCCGCGTTTCCAAAAACCACGAGACGCGGCAAGTTTATCGTGGATTGTTGACAACGTTAATACAACGACGACGTTAATATGTTTACTCTCATCGAGATGCAAAGATGAAACGCGTTGCGCGAAAATAAAAGATCGCTGCTTCGCCAAGCAAATGAGTGTTTGCCCATTACCGTCGTTTCGTCGTTTCGTCGTTACATCTCCTCGACTATTTGAAAAGCGGCGTGGCTTAAAATAGAGCCGACGACAGTGACGGACAAGGGAAAGAGTTGAAACAAAGCCGTGGCAAGTAACGTGGAATACGGTCGGATTATTGGCTTTGTTAGCTTCTGGAAAAGTTGATTTCCGTACGCGGCCATTAAAGCGATAATAGACGGCAATTAGGCGCACTGAATTCACCGGCGAGTGCCACAATTAACGAGCAAGATGAAAGGCCGCCCTGCTCGCGGTTGAATTCGCGAACGAAAGCGGCATGAGGCGTAATTTGGCACGAGGAAAGCTGTCTCGCGAGCGGGCACGCGTCGTTGGAAATCCGGCTAAGCAAAGACGTGTATGTGACAATGGTCTAGGGTTAAAATCGGGAAAGAACTATCGTCGAGCGACGGTGTTTTTGCTGGCCACTAATAAACATTCGATTCGATCAAACATCTAAACAGTGTTCGTAAAAACGATCCGAAGAAACAGTTGCTACGAAAGCAGGATATCTTCAATGCACAGAGAAAGACAGAGATTCGGGTTCAATATTTGGAGGCACACCCTATGTTACAACGTACAGCTATAATCATCCCTACACTGAAGCGTACACAAACCGTTCCATTCACCCGCGTTGAGGATAAACAATCCATGCACGCCAGCAAGCGCAGCATAAAACTCTCAGGACCGTTCTAACAAAAATCTTCAATCTCGGGTGTAATTGCCGATCACCAGAATTAGAAAGTGTTGTTCACGTAACACAGCGTAAAGAGTGACGAAGGAAATCTTCTGTGGTCGCGACGCGTCGGCTTTAGAAGCCGCTTCGCGTGTAAGAAATAAGGAACGATATACGCCTGCTCCTGGCTGACGTCTAAGATAAACTTTGCATAGCAATTTAGTTCGCGTTGATGTTTGGTATTCCGTCGGCTGCAAGAATACGCAGCCACGGGCAGCGGGCGACTGCTCAACACCGGGCATACGTTTCACGAGTGCCGGGTACCTGATTTTACACGGACAGTTTCAGATAAGAAAGCCTGGGAGCGTGTAACGAGCTTACGGGCCATCTCATAGCCATCTCGAGAATAACCGCGTTTCGCGATTCTTACGTGCCTCGGTGGCCCGTCGACTCGTGTTCCTCGCGAGTGATTAGTTGGACGGCGATTGGGATTGGTTCCATGATGCTGTTTTTAGTCGCGGACGGGCTGAGGTTTTGTTATTTTCTTTTCTTTTCTGCGAAACGAGGTACAGCTTGGATAATTTGTTTCTTATAAATAGTATTGCGAACGGGATGCAAGCCATTTGACTGCCATGAAATATCTATGAAAAGAAAGAAATGTGTATTTGCTATGCTGATAAATTCTATTCTAGGAGGTAATAGGTAATTTCAACTCCCTTTACTTTCCACATTTTAACTGTAAAAACGCTTTCTTCTATCACTGTCCAAGCCCAATGAAACATTCGGAATGGACGACGAAATGAAACAGATTTATTCTACGTTGGAATCGTATATCAACATCTTCGTATAAAAGCTTGCTTCGAAGATGTCTGCGATATTTCTCCAACCTGCTGTCTCATATCCTCCACCCTCTTCAACCACTTTCATAAACCCATTGCTCTGATCTCCCTTACCAAGCACTATACATCACCAAAACCTTCGACCCCTGTAACGGATCGAAGAAGCTTTGAATTATCTGTCCCTGCTTAGGACAGACGTTTCATTTGTTCAACATCTCCTCTTGGACACGCGATTTCGAACTTCAGAAGAGCGCGGCCAAGACAGATACTCGGGGGTAGTTTTCCCGTAGCCGGTAATCGACAGATCATACAATGAAATTCAAAAGGGCGCGGAGGGAAAGGAGTGTAAGCACCTTCGAAAGGATAGAAGAAACAGTTGCAGACGGATCATAAAGGCGGATGGAAAACTAGGCGTCGCGAAGAAATCGTGGATGGAACGGGACAGACAGAGGCGCCTGAAAATTTTCTCAACCGTCTTGCAGAATTCGTTGCCCGACTGCCTCTTTCCCCGTTTCGTGTCTCGGGAATCGTCGTAAAAGCGGGTTACTCGTTTCGGGAAGAGAAACGGCCGGAAGACGAGGCTGCACCGGCTCCTTTTCTCCCTCTTTTACGCGGTAACACAGGGTTTACACCCCTCTGGGCAAGACGATCCTATCCAGCGATATTCTACGAGAAAATCTTCGTCCAGGGAACAGGAGTGTCCTGTTGACAGAGCTTTGGTCGATGTTCGGTTGAACCGTTTCGTTGAATCCTCAGGGTCATCGTGAAACCAGCGAGCTTTAATTACTTCTTAAGGGAACGTCGATGCGTAAGTATTTTGTTGAGTGCCGGAAGATGAGGAGGGCCAGGTAGGAAAGATTTTTTTAATCTGGAGAAACGTGGATCGTGGACAGCCTTTCTCTTTGACGAATTTAACATTGGAAATGGAAGTTGATTACGATAGTGATCTGTAAAAATAGACGATTTTTACTTACTCGCCATTGGCACCAAGTGTTTAAATTTGTTCGGGTGAAAATCTGGCCGACAATTTCTACGCGACACTCGGTGTTTTAAAACGCAGAGAAGCGTAGAAAAACGTAGACGAACATTATTAACGAACGATGAAGACTAGAAAGCGACCGAGTTGCGAGGGAAAAAAAGATTCTACAACGCCGGAATGGAGGTCGTGAAAATGGTGAACGTCACGGATGCCCGTCCAACTAGATTCGAGCCAACGATCGGTCGGATCGCATGTACGCGACTCGAGTGCACTGACCGACCTTGCGATTTTCAGCCCACCTTTCCTACTTGGCGGCATGCTGCCCAGAATATTCATCGGCCCCGTCAAGTTCCTGTCTCGCGAGTTCTCACGAAAAACAACAGACATCGCTTCCCAGCAAGATCGAAGCAGAACTAACGGAATTTTAGTCAGAACCCGTAGAAGTCCAGAAGGTTCAACCCTGAAGTCGTAGGTTCAGCTAAAAGTTGATTAGAAAAAGTAGAAGGGTCATGCCTGCTGGACATCTGCGGATTCTGACTAAGTTTTAGCTGATCCAACGATCCCTGGGTCAGACCTATTGGAATTCTCGCGATGGAGCATCACACATACGTGATCAAACAGAAAATACTTTATCATAATTATTCGATTACCCTTTAGCTACAAAATGCAATACATTTATTTAAGTCTCACGACAAGATACTCGATCGATATTACCTTGAATTTAATTTTATAAGCGTCACCATTAAAAAAAAAATATAATACTTAAATTAACACCTGTTATCATTCTTTAATTTTATTTGGATATTTATCCTGTCCAAATACCTAATCCTCGCTCAAATAATGGCACAATCACGAATGATCCCGTGGCTCAAGAAACTAATGCAAATTCATACACACAAGTACCATCAGTTGGAACTGTCGATAAAATCCAGAGGCTCGACCGCGTTCTCATGCGCGAAAGGGAGACGACAAATGTTCCGGGGGTGCAGTTTAATCCCTGCATCCTCTGACTGCCGGTCTACGAGCGAAACCGTCTCACAAAAGGCGTCGTTAGTAACTTTCATCCCCCCAGCCAACCCCTGAAACTCTTCTCCAGTGGTGTTCGGTTTTTAACTTGGAAAAGAGGGCGCGAGAGGCCGGTCCAACGACAGAAGTAACGTATCGTTCCAATTAATTGTGCGACGGGCCTGCATTATCGAGTTAGAAATTTACGACATTAAAATTCATAAGCTCCGACGGCGGGTAATTAGCCGCTCGTCCCTCGCCAAGATTTACTCGGCTCTGCTGTGTTCGCGACCCACTCTTTGACTCTTCAGGTCCTTCTCAAGAAGTTCGAGAAGACACGAGTCGGAAATTTTAGGGAATCACTTAGCAGTCGCCTGAGCAGTTTACCATTGAAGTTCCCTTTCATATTTTATAGCTACAATCTATTTCTACTGATAGAGATTCACCGTTCACGGGGCACTGATATCTGCAATATTTTTTAGCGAGAAATTCACTCGCGATTACAGATTTACTATTACTTACTTTCTTTGCAGACTTTACGGTGAAATTGATTTTATTATTTCTATCTTACCCTTCGATTCCAAATATTTAATATAAAGTTATTTAATATAAACGAACATTCGCATGCATGTATAATATTAACTGATAAATGTAGAACCAAAAATTCGCATCTCCCGCGCAATAGCCGCAAGAGTAAGTAGTACTAAATCTTTAAAAAGAACAAACATCACAATCACCGTTAATGCTTCCACCGTCAGCTCGTCGGAATTGCGTGAAAGCCCTCCACTTTGAATCCCGATGTGGCGAAAGCTCCAGCCAGCCCAGAATCGATCTCTGAACGGATGCGGTCTCGATATCGAATCGGAAGCGTGTATTCGTCTCCGTCGGACCAGAGACCGGCAATTCTCGGGGCGCATCCTTCGAGAGCGAATCGATCGGAATTCCTGAATGGGCTTTTACGAGCGAACGAACGACTGTTCTGTTCGTTCGACCCGACTGGCGTGAACAGCTCGTCACGGGCGGACCGGCTGTTACACCGTAAAGAAGAACATCGCGAACGGAGGAAGAACGAGGGAGCGATTAGTCGGAATCCGATTAAACGAGCAGCCACCATTGGAAAATAATTAAGCGCGATAGGGTTCTTCGAGTTCAGGTTTCTTCCTCGCAGCACAGCTCCCCGCGATTTTGCGCGACCGCCACGTGCTCAGCGAGCATTGAGGCGCACCTGAATTAAAGGCAATCTGTAGGCGAAGTATCAACCAGCCACCCCGTTCTATCCTACCCCTTCGTTAATCGGGGAGATCATTACCAACGGATCCGCTGACAACGATGAATTCTCGTTGCTCCCCCTCCGTTCCTAATTCAATCGATCGCTTCGCGATCGTCCGCGTGCATTTTCTTAACGAATGAACTAAGGATGATCCTTTCAACGATATAGCTTCCCCGTTTCGAGAATCGGAGTTTTATCGAAACGAATGAAACTAAAGTTAACACATCGAGGACGGCACTCTGGTCGCTCAGCGCGCTTCCAGGGCACGCACATTTTTGGGCGCTCCAGAAAGTGTTTCCTTATCAATTAAAACGCGAACTTTGAAATAACAAACTGTTGTATACCGATAAAATACTTTATAAGGTACGATACAAGATCTGCCGATGTAATAGCAATACTGATCGACTGCTTTTTACGCTCTCGGAATATTGACATTTATTTATTCCGCTAACCATTTGTCACGAGGATACGCAGGGCTTCGTTACCCCGGTAACGCAGCAAGAAAATCTATTTTGAACTCCGTAAGTCATCGATTGAGTCGAAAAAACATGAAAACGAGATATCTCGTCTCCCGTCCTCAATGTGTAAGCATTAATTAGAGACCATTGAGCATGAATTAAAAATAGATCAACAGCGATGCATTGTACATTGTACCACTATATCATTGTACCAAACAAGAATAACAATATCCCTATCGAACTGCACTCCACACCTGTCGGATCCCGCGAAATCGATCCCAAATCCCCGCAACGTCTACACCCTCGTCATCCGTCTCTATACGGTACAAACATCCCCGACCACCCCTATCGCGATATTGAATCCCGAGCCGGGAAGAACTGGAAGTCGGCCAATACCGTAAACTATGCGGACAGATCCGCGGGGGAGAATCTCCAGTTAGTTTTAACTATCTGCGAACTGCATTGTAGTCGTCGGTTCAAGTGCTTCCAACCGACCGCCTAGCCTCCCGGGCGAATCCGCGGCCCCGACGGTGTACGATGCAGAAAGGCGGAGAGGGCTGCTGTGCACGGTATATCCGTCGCGATCCCTTAATCGCCGACGGCCACAAATCCGCCGATTATTCCGACCTTTCGTACGCCGACCGGTTATTTGCGCTCGTAAAGTATCGAACGGTATCGGGATCGGTCGGGGCCCGGGTAATATCGCGCCGGTAATAAAAACCGCGGGCCGCGCGGGTGAAAGTGAGCGCTTCCAAGGCTGGCCTCCCGAATCGAAAAATGGCCGGGTGCTCTCGATATAAACGCGTGCACGCGGATCGTTAGGTCCACCAGCGAACGATAATGTAGGATAACGGGTGTGGCGGATAATGCTGGAGCGTATCGCGAGGCTTATTTGCCACGCTGCGCTGTGGCCCCGTCGTTGTACGCGGCGCACGCAAACACTTTACGCCCCCGATGTTCGGACCCTGCGAACGCAGCCTTCGCCACCAGGCACAATGGAACGAGGCCGATAAACAGACCGGTCGAGATTTATCGTTCCCGGTCCCGCGCCAGGAAACCGTCGCCCCATGGAAACACGCTTGCGGCTGCACGCGCTACTTCGGCTATTTCTTCTTTTGGCATCGCGAGGATTTTTTCTTTTCTTTTATTTGTTGTTTTTTGTTTTAAGGGGTGGAAGGTATGAAGCTTGAGTGGACACCGAGGATGCGTGGAATTTTTTCTCGTGGTGGAATGTTACGGTTTTGCGTCGCTTGATAAGTTGTATCGAGAGATAAGCCTTTTTTTGGCGAATTCATTGATTAGGTTGTATCGTGTAATTTGTTTGGAGGCTTGAATGTATTTGCTTGTCATAAACTACTTCAGAATGTCACGATGCGAGGAATATTGTTTTGCAACATTGTTCCATATCATTGAACGCTTTCATTAGGCTTTCATGCAAGTACGACTTCTGTCCAAACGGATAAGCCTGCAATAAGAGGGTCGGAAAGATTTCTGCGTTAATTCTGTATTGCCCCTAAGTTATTATTAACGCACGCGCGTTATTTACCACATTTTAAAACGAGATACAGCATTTTTCACGCCAGGATAGAACAATAAATTCTAAATCGAAACAGGCTGTCCCGTATTGTTATTATTAATTACAAGACTTATCATTTATCGAAACATTGCCACGAGATACCGATTCAAATCCCCCTAACTTCATTTCCCAACTCAAACGTATCGTCAGCGGAACAGCGTTGATCTAATCGAAAGTTATTCTCCCCAGAGTAGGAATAAACTCCGGCTCTATTTCGGTCCGTATCCTATAATAGATAATAGGGACGCGAATCGGCTTATTTACCACGCAGCGTATCGACGCTCGCAGTGTTCACAGGCCGGCGCGAGGGGGGTGGCCGTAGTCGGGGGTTGAAGGTTCAACCGTGGGTTTCGCGTCCGAGAGGCCGCGAGACACAATGCCCCGAGACCCGATAAACCGGCCGCAGGATTTATCGGCGGCATATTTAGCCAGGAAATCGTATCACCGTGAAAATATACGAAATCGCGTCTGCTGAACGATTCACGCGTGTGTACACGCGTCACCGAGCAACTCCATGATTCCTCCGCATTGAACGTGCCCGGCACGCCTCTTTGATTCATCAGCATCATTCTGTTCGATCGGGGGCAACAATACATATGCATTAATTTTTGTACGCTTCGTTTATTGTAACAGGAATGAAACACGTTGGAAATTTCTTTGTCCGATATTCAATGTTCAGTGTTAAATTTCGCTTGTCGGGTTGCTGTGTTAAACTTTGTCACAGACGAAGATGAACGAGACTTATTTCCACAAACACTAATTACTTTATTATGAATGGTATTTGCAATGCTCTAGATGTTGACTTAATAATGCTATTAGTGGTTCGGACTCTGAATCTTGATTGATTGATTTTACGCGTCGTCCATGGGACTTATATAGCATCTCCTCCACCACGTCCAGGTAAATGCGAACCAGCGCCATGGACCTCGAAATTCGCATGCAACTCTTTCTCTTCTTCGAAAAGTGATTAGTCGCCAACGGTAACGAGCAGAGAGACACGCATTCAAGTTACTTTAAAGACGCGCACTCTGCCCCTCGGGCCAGCGGTGAACCGAATGAATGGCCGCCATGAATCTCGGGTTTTATTCAAATTCCACACGGTCGTGAAGGATTTATCGCACCGCTTGCTAATCATCCTTTCATTGCACCCCGATATTCCGATTTTTCCGCGTCCCCGTCGTTCCGCTCGATGCTCACGCCTTGTATCCCCGTCGACTCCATCGGAATCGATTAATTCCGACTCGCGAGGCTATCGTTCCTTGCTGTGGCGGAATTTTCTTCACCAAGGACGGGCGTCCCGCTCGCCTCTCGTGGAAATACCATTTTTCTCTTAGCAAAGAGGAGCGAAACTTGTCCCTTCTACCGTCGCGGGCCAGTTTCGTCCCGTTACCCGTGGCAGTCACTCTGAAATAACTTGCCTCGACTGCCTCGGCATCGATCGGAGCTTAATAATAGCCGCGGCATCGTTCCCGACGACTATTTTTAGCGTCACCCAGTCATCGCGACCTACAGCAGCCGTCGAGCGACCAGCGATTTTCAATGGCAATCGTTTAACGTCGAGACCGCGCGCGACCGCGTCAAGTACAATACGTCTTCATTGGCAGCCCCCTTTTCCTTCGATGGAACATCCGAAAGTGGCGAGTGGATTGTAAGTGGAGAGTATATTAATTGAGAGTAAGAAACATTTCTTAGGGCAGTTGTACTATACATATAGTAATTATACTACTACTAATAATAATAATAATAGTCGTAATATCTCGACTCTTATTTTATTAATTTGAAAAGCGCCTTGCCAAACGTATCGATAAAATTTCTTTTGTGGACAAATCGAGCAAATCGTCGAGCACAAATTACAGCCGTCTTTTCGAACGATAATTATCCCCGTGCAGAAAATCGCAAGGTGGTGCCGGCAACCATCGATAAATAATATGGGCCAATGAATTATTTTTATATCGGAATCCCGTGGCCACGAATTCTCGCCACGTCGAAACATCGAAACGACCAAAACGAGCCATCCAGTGGGTAACGCTGCGGGGGATCCAGTGCCGACGGAAAAACGTGTAAAAAAGAAATGCACGACCCCGTGGCGAGTTCCACCGGGGATAGGATAGGCGGGAAGAAAAAATCGACGATGATAAAATTAAATAAAAATTAAAGGTTTCAGATTGCGATCCTCAAACACTTTCGAAAGGCGCCGTGATTATATGGAGATTAATATAATTATTTCGGGGAACGCTTGACAGTGAGGCAATATTCCAGAATAAATCTGAACGCTGATACAGAAAATCGAAATAGATTCGTGCCTCCGACATAATGCATTCGTTATTCAAATCGTATTTACATTATTATTCCTTTACGGGGCGCGGTAAAAGAGAAGTAGACAAACTATTCCAGAAGTAAATAAAATTGTACAAAACGTTGGATTTCCATCCAAACATCTTTCCAACCGGAAACACCTCCGAAGCTGTCGACGTCAGTGGTGCCACAACAAAATCCATCGGCGCAAAGTAATTTCGCCGCTTGCCAGTAATCAATGCTTTGCTGGCGCGTCCACGTGTGTTTCTCGACCAGAAAAAAAACGCTAGGATCGTGAACCTTCTTCTCCACGGACCTGCAAATCTCGCTCACCTTGTATGCCGCACTGGCACATACTTTGCCGTTCTATTAAAAAAGCCCTGATCGAGCTTCAACATTCAACCGAAGCCAGGTAATCAAGATAACGAAAGTGTTAGACACCCTGTCTACGAAGCTGAGGATTTTTATCAGCAAAGATTCTCGATAAGCCTGCAATTCGAAAAATTGAAATCTCAGTATCAAGCCTAGATAACACAGTCGCTTTGCGAAATGACTCAAAGGTCCCCTAAATGAATCATTGAATTGCTCGGTATTCTAAGAAAATTCCTGCAAATCTTTCAACGAACACCATCAATACAATCTCCGTACCTGCGAGAACAAACACGCGAGAAACCGAGCCTGGGAAATAGCGATGCTATGACGCTCCGGAAGGAATCACCGACGGACCGACGTGCATCTCACAACGAAACGGGGCAACCTGTGCACGTACGTGTGCGTCTACACGTGCGTACGCCCGAAGAAACGATAGCATAGGCCAAAGGGGTTGGCGGCGGCTCGCGTGGAACTGTATAATTAGATTAGGTACAAGTCGCATTAGCATGTCATGCATATTCTATGAGGCGCGGACTCGGCGTCGAGGTGGGAATCATATTGCATTCGGTAGTCCCGATGCAGTTCCCTAGCTATCTCTCGCCTCTCCTCTCTGCCTCTGGAGCGCGTTTTACCTTCGTGCCCGAGCTACGCCCGTTCCACCTCTTCCTCTTTTGTTTTCGCGCGTTTCGTATCGCCCGCCGTTATCCGTTCGTTCGCCCGGAGCCGGGGTCGAGAACACCAGTCGTCACTCGCTGGAAGAGATGATTCTGCACTTCGGGGACTCATTTCCGTGTTGATTGAAACGTTCCAGTTCGGTATGGCCGAGGTAAGCCCTGCGGCTCGGGGGAGTATCTTTCTGTTGTTAATTGTGGGATAAGAACGTCGAACGGTGATACGAACTTTGCTGGAATCTCGTAAGTTTATTTTTCGAGCATTTTCTGTTCGGGTACGAATGAATTGGAAACGACGCGGCACTAATATCTTATGCACAAGGCGACAAAGTAGAGGATTAGCAAATAATTCCAATATATGTGTACGTAGTTTCGAATAGCGTCCATTGCACAATGTTTAGCCCACATTTGGAAACGCGTGTAACGATACATGTAGGATTACCCTTGAGCAATCGAACAGGTGACACTGCGGCGTTTATTGTACCGTCCTCCAGTCGAATAACTTCGCGAACAACGAGCCAACAACGGTCGACGAGCGAATTGTCGTAGGAAGCCGCGACAACGCGCCGCATTTTCGCTCGATTGGCCTATCGCGTGGAAAAATTCAGCCGAAAGGGCGATCGGAATTCGAAAGAATGGAAAAGCTGTACGGAGCGGAATCGGCACGGCGACCCGGTGAAGCGTGAAATGAGAACGTGCTGGAGTGTCTGTGAAGGAGCCAGAAAGAGAGAGAGCTTTGAAAGCCCGAGCAGTTGCAATCAGGGCAAGGTCGTACCTGGCGTGTCGAAGGCGCGCCTCCTCGTTCCGCGAATCATTCCGTCGCGAGAGATCGTCGACACGTAAACGGAATTTCGAATCGACTTGACTCTTTCCCGTCTGGCAAACGGAAATTATATTCGACGCCTCCTGACTGACTAGAAAAAAAGAACTAACGAAACGAATATTTTTCCTCGCACTTGAACTTGAAAGCCCTCCCTCATTTTAAATAGGCACGCGTTTGACAAACGTTCAGAAGTTTCTTTCGCGTACCCCCGAGAGAAACATACACCCCGATGCACGTTCGAGTAATACATACATAGATGCAATAAAAATGGCTGAGAGGGCGTCGCATTACGGTAGTTACTCGGATAACGCGTCGGTCTAGGAATATCAATGAAAGTGAGCATGTAGGCGCAATATTTTACAATTAAATCGGACAACCACGATCCGACGGACACGCTCGTCTATGCAATATTCATAGGGCGGTCGCGTCCGTCGACGCGTTATGCAACTGATTGCGTTCTTCCCCGGAGGTCCGCCTCGCCGTCTGACCTCTCGTTCGTGGAAAGGCGATTTGCACCGGCGAACATCCATCTGGAGCCCCGCGATGCGCGAACGATGTTTATTAATATTTATTAATGCGAAGAAAGAAGGGGCGGGGAATAAAATCGACGGCAAATAATACCTACACGATCCGTGCTTGGACACCTGTACGGTACCTTGTGTTTGGATTAACGCGAAACTTCTCCATTTTCCGCCGTTTTTTTCATCTTCTTCTTTTTCATCTTGTTTTTTCAACAAGAATCAAATGCGTGACGAATATTAAAAATGGAACGGAAGGTTATTGTACGAAATGAAAACAATATAAAGCGATCTGGCCGGCATTTTTAATTTTGTACAAAGTGACTTTGTTCAAAAATGTTAAACAAACCCTTTTAACCATTCGATAGACGGTCGATTGGTACGAGCAACAATCCCCCGTCGTATTTCCCAAGTAGAAGAAGATCAAGCTTTTCAATCTCGGAATATTCGTAAACGGGGCGCGAGAAAGTTTTCAAGTTGCCGACAGAGCCGGCGGAATGAAAGGCGAGCACGAGGATGAGAAAAGGCAACGAATCTCCGGCGTTGGTCGCGTAGACGAGGAGGGAGCTCGTTCTAACGTGTGACAAGACTGTCGTGGAACACGGGAAAAATCCCTCGACAAAATTGCCGGCTCCCTTTCACGCTGACAGCCAATGAGACCGCCTTTCATTCGACAAAAGAAACTCCGAGACGGTTCCTCGACGCTCGCGACCGTCGACGTTCGAGATAATAAAGCAACTTTTTTTTCGACCATCGAGTCGAGCGTCGAAGATTGAAGACAACTGAACCAGAACGAAATCCCCGTCGACGATGTAAAAAATCTGGTGCTTAGGAAGTAACAATTATATGGTCAAATGGATTGCGTTCTTCTATAGGTAAGCGAAGGGTGAGTATTCTTAAAAGGGTAGTAGTTTCATAATAGCCTCCCTTCCCTTACTATATCCGAGCACTCAATTAAAAGGATGAAATTCAATTGATCGTTAAATTCGCAGTATTACCATTGGAATAACGTAAAATGCAATTCCCATCGCCTACCAGTTTCTTAGAAAACCCTTGCAACCCACCATACTAAATAAACAAATATAAGCAATAGTTTCACTCACACACAAAATGGCGTTTCTCAAACACTTTATTACGTCGAAAATTCCCGTCAATTTTTAACGCGATCACTTTACTCAAACAGCCTCGCGTATTCCAATCGTGCCGTATATAACAAAGTCGGAACGTTCAAATATTTTATATACCAGCGATTCCTGCAGGGCGGTGGCGCTCAAAGCATCGAAAGTAAACGCTCGCTGGTAGGCGGGGGTGGAAATATCCATAGTTTCGTTGCCGGGCCACGATATCGTTACGGGGCGAAAGAGGGATGAAATAAAGTCGTACACCGTCATCGCAGTATTTTTCTCCAGTGGTTCGCGAGCTTACACATCCGGCGCCTTGCCACCGGCAATATCTTGTCCAACCCCGTATAGCGTAACCCATCCCCCGATTTCACCTCCACCTCCTTCGTCCCTCTCCCTTTCCAAGCGGATCCCGGGGCAGCGTCGAGATGCGACTCGTGCAATACGACGTTTCGAAAAACAAGAAAGGAAGAAAGAAAGAATGAAGGGAGGAAGAAAAAGAACGTATTACAGGCTTATCCCTCCGTTCTGCTTGTCGAAGAAGAAAACAACGCTTTTCTTGCGACAGAATGAGAGTGTTCGCTCGTTCGTTCACTGACTGCTGGATTACCGCTGCTTTTCAATTAACCCGACACTTTACGATTTCGTTGCGTTTACGGATCGAATTCTCGCTGAATAACGGTGTGCACCCGTCATTCGTTTCAAAGCTAGCGGCTACATTTATTAATAATCTCTTTAACTGTTAATAATTTAGTGCGCGTGCCATTGGTACATAGAATATTACTCTTCAGCTGTTCACTTATGGGAATACGTACGTGGTATACATGATTTGCCCCGAGACGATAGTTTCGTACTGTTGAACGAAGCATTGTTTCGAATCGGCAACACGATGAACGTGGCAACTTTCCTTTCACGATTACACGAGAGGTTTCGCAGCAGGTAACAGGTGGTCCGAAAGTATCGTAAATAGGGCTTCCACTAACGACGGTTTCCGGCTAGTATCGAGCAATTAAACTATCCGACTGGATCTAATTAAGAACGGCAGGCAGATCCGGATTGAAATTACTCAGGGTGCCCCTAAATTTCAGCCGGATTCGATCCGGATCCGTCGTCGCTGCCGGACGAAACTTAATCGGTAAAATCAATTAAAATAGGACAGACTAAAAAGAAATTACTCGTCGTTGGAAAAACTTGGTTGGAAATGTGTTCGATCTAATCGATATCTCTTCGTTCAATCGACAAATGCTTTTCTCTTCTTTCGTTTTTCTTGGTACTTCAAAGGAACACGATGATATCGCAAGGATCATAAATCTTATAAATCTCGGAACTTGTTCAAGTTCATGATACAAAAGGCAGAATGCCTGTACGAGATTTTAATTGGAAACTTGTCAGCGGCAGAATGAAATCCGTTCGGCCCGTTGGACCACTTTTGTTTCGAAAAGCAATGGCTAGACACGTTGTAAATTCTGCGCCGTTGAAACCAGTCACAATCAGTCAAGCATTCTGTACGATCTTGTACTATAAGGACAGCCAGCTAGCTAGAAGTCGGTCATGGTTGCAGCTAGATATTCTGTTACGGACTGTCAGATTGTATCGGGCCGACAATAGCGTATAAAATCGATCAAACGGAATAGCATTTTCAATCGTGTTTGTCTCGACGGGAAGCGCCTTTCAAAGAGATTCCAATAATCGATGAACTTGCTGCGGGCGGGTTTCGAAGACGAATAATTGAGTTCTCCTGCAGACACTAACAGCTACGTAAAAAACTCTACCATTTTTGCTGCACTGTCAACATTCTTGATATATCACGTGGGGAAAATTTATAAAGTTTTAAGATTTTCCGAGAAAATACAGACAGATCTGTCAAGGTACAACTGACACTTGTTACGAACGCAAAATATATTTTATGGACGCCATTCGTCGGTCTAGGATAAAAAGATAGGAAATAAAATCTATTTAGAGTCTGAGAATATTACCTTGTATTAAAGGGACGTCCTTTTATTGCAGCTTGAAAATATCGACCTTCCTCCGAAAATATGTATGCATATTCGAGACTGCACAGTCAAATTTTGTAAAGGAAATTTCATGTATTATGGCTTGCACAGCCCCTTTTTGTACACTCCTCACGATGAGTGCTCCGAGTCCCTGACCGTACCGAGCTTGTCGTCTGTCCCTATACCTGCTTCTATTGTTCGTACTATCCCGAAAGACTAGAATTAGGTGATAAATATGAGGAAGCCAATGATATATGGTATGCAGCTGGGATCCACGATTAGCACTGTAAGCAATGTTTTCAGAAATTTGGTACTTTTCCGTAATGAAACTTCGAACGCGATTCTCTCTAAAAAAAAACCCGAACTGATTTCAACTCCTGCAGTAACAAAACTAACCCAGAATTCGAATAAAATTCTCCTCCGAAAATCTAGCGGGAATAATCGGGCAAGACAGTACGATCTACCGTAGTAAACCGTGATTAAGTTTCCAGCCAGCGTTCTCAATATTTCACAAGAAGATGAACTTTCCGACTGATACCGGGGGGAGGAGGTAGCGATCGTAAATGCAAGAAGTAATACGCCCGCGCGAATGCAATTCTTGCGGAAGACGGTGGAAGATGGTCTTATCTCTAAAACGAGGATGGCAAGGATCGATGCTCCGGGTTCCTATCCAACCTCCGCAGCGACGGACCATCCTTATTTACTTGCCTCGAGGAAACAGTGAGGACCTTTTGCTTTCAAGTCGTATGCAGCCTTCACGGTTCAGCCCGGGGAATCTTCGTCTTTCAGATCTGAGATAGGGGTTCGCGCCACTTGCAGCAGTAGATAGATCACGAAACCTCACCTGAACCGCTTCTTCGAATTTCATTTCGACGTTCGGCAACCGGTTACCCCGATCGTAATCCGTGAAAACGTCGACAATGGTTCGGCGGTACAGGCAGATCGAAATGATAGCCGAAACGATCTTGCTACTGTTGCTGCTTGGACAAATGCTAGTTATCGTTGAACAGGCATTAGAATGCGTTTTGCTCGCCGCGCGATTCAGGTTGCACCGTGCTCGGCCGACTGGGCTTGACGTAGATACGGGGGAACGAAATGGGTCGATATTTGAACGCAATTGCCAACAGGAAACGGATGATTTTACTCCCATTATTGATCTATGTATACAGCTTTCCCTTTCCATTGCATCACGAGGAATTATCTTTCACGCCATGCCTCGCTGGGAAGTGCTGGGTCTCGAGCACAATTAGCTTTCAGATAACTAGGCTAGTACTCTTAACGATCCGCCCATCATAGGGCTATCGCTGTAATTGCAGTGAAAGCAACGGCAGATTACTCGAAATTCCTCGTGTACGCAATCGCGATCGATCCGTTCACACTCTGCCCGCATCTATCAACGGCAATACATTAATATTAACGCGGCTGATATTCGTCGGCCGACCAAAAGTCGTCGATCATCCGAGGCTATAATTATCATCGATAATTAGACAGATGGCAAAGGGCGGGCACGCGATATATGACAACGAACAATCGCGGATCGATGATCCTTCGGCTTTATCGAAGTTGCTTCCGGCGTGTCCTTGTCTCGATTCGATGGATCGATAGTAACCCCAGGCTGTTCAGTGCCTTCGAGCGGGCATCGATAACCGTCGCCTGCCGGTTAATTAATTCGCCGGCTAACGTAATTACTTAGAGCTTCCAGAGCGTATACGGGCGCCACATACGAACGGGGTGGATACACGCACGCGTGTAAGTGCAACGGCACACAAGTGCGATCGGTCTCACTGCTTTGCAACGACCGTTCACGGATTTATGGCCGAACGAGGATGATCTTGTTAATTTGGCCGCGGCCGCCACGTCACGGCCTATGTATTAGTTCTTGAAAAGGATTATTAGTAACGCGATCCACGTGAACGGGCTAAACGCCTGATGAATAGACGGGATTATCGATTCCTCCCCGGAATTGACCGACCTATCTCTGTTGTGCACTTTGCGATAAAAAAAAAAACGAGATAATGCATTCGAGCAAGAATTCAAATACTTGATTGAATACTCCAGGCAAAGAGGCAGGGAAATGTTGACGATGCAAGGGGCAGAGGCTTAACATTAGGATGACGAATTATCTAAATTGCACTGTATGTACAATGGTTGGGGTTGTTTCTTGGCGGCCCCGAACTATCGGTAAAAATTATGTAATAGGTATTAATTCTCTTTTTCTACTCTTTCCCTTCGCAACATGAGCGTGAAAGTGGTATATTAGTTTACGATTAAGTAAACGATTGAGCAAAATGAAAAGTTAACAAACACAATAGACGCTCGGCGCAGAGTTAATGAAATTTTAATGCCCGATGCAGAATCAATTTAATAGCACCAGTTTCGTACAAGGTTATTCAGTAGCCGCTTTATCGGTGTATATGTAGAGACGGTGTGCATTTGCATTAAACGTTCGAAATATGATTAAAGGGCGGAATTACTTTTGTGCGCGCGACACATTCCATGCAATGTGAAATTGTGCTCGATATAACATTCTCGACTTTACGTCGCGTCGACGAAGGTCAGATGACGCTCGGGAGACGAAAATAAAGTAAAAAGTGAAAAACAAAAGGATTTTAAACGGTGCCGTGGGCTTCTGTCAGTAACAAGCAACCGGAATTAAAAATATCCGTTTTAATTAACAGCGGCGCGGAATTTGAACGACGTTAAAGCAGGTATCCGTGAAAATTAACTTCCGCGCCATTGAATGCAATTCCGACACAATTTGTGTTAAAACTCGAGCAAGCCTGGCTTTTCAATTCGGTTCTATCTATTGCCACGTGGAAAAATATTTCCTCGTCACGTTCGCCGCCGTAAAAAAACGACAACGAATCCGTTTAATTTGTTCGTAGTACGTATTTGCAACGTTTGAACACAATTCAAGAATTAAATTCGACTAATTGAATTAACTGAAACAATCTCGATAATGTTTCACAGTTTTCTGGGAACTCACCATAGTGTAGTTAAATCCAACGCATGCTTTGATCGGGACACTCTTTAACATCGCTGATTACGTGCACAGATCACAGAAAACTTCCACAGAACACATTTAGAATAACAATAACAAGTTGTGAGGTAACTTTTTGCACCGACATTTAACATGATGTATGAACTGACGAGAACTGACGGAAGGCGATCGATTCTTACGGCTAGCAGAAGTAAATCTGAGCGGTAGTTCTGTTATTTCTGCAGTGGAAAACAGAAAATGACTCACAGAGAAAAGTGCAGGTAAGAAGACTAAGGGTCCGGCCAATCAGAGGGCTTGAAAATTTCAGGAAATGAAACTACCGAAAATGGTGTTAGGAGAATTTTTTAACCTAAGTTTGTGGGCAAAGAATGCGGGTCATTTATCGACAGCGACAGTTAATTTTACGTCCGCACTATTATTAGCCAAACTTATTAATTAAATCTTTTGATTTTTTTAAATATACAAAAATTAAAATGCAACATATTTTGCAACCATTTCTTAATATCGTTCGTAACGTATCAAGAGCCGGAATTCCAAAATTGATAATTAATTTTTATCAATAATTACTAATTAATTCATATTAATCACTCACACTCAGCGATAGGGTATCGTTAATACTCCTTTGGCGATGCAATTAGCTTTACAATACCAAATTCATCAAAACAAGAGTTCCCATATTACTGCATAATAATACATGCAGAATACGGAATTAAACTGGAACGCAAGAGAATTCCGAACATAGCACACTAAACTCTCAGCAAATTCATAATAGACGCCGACTCCTTTTCCATAAAGCCCCTTTAGTAAAACAACATAACTGAATTCGACTTTAATTCCACCACAGTATTAAACGATGCAAATGATACCTTTACCCTGATTCCATGAGAGGAAGAAAGGAAGAAACGCAAACTCCCTTTGTGTTAATAAAGAACAAATGATCAAACTGCAATGCTGCTATATTTATAAAATGTATACTGCATAGGTATAAAATAAGAAATCCAGGTTACAAGAACAACCATCTTATTTTCCAGAAACCAGAATGAAGTAGTAATAAAATACTTTATTCGAAGTGCGCTCACACGTGACTCGTATCGTTTGCACAACTCAGCCTGAAAGAGAAATTCACTTAAGCTTTTTTCCGATTTCATCGACTCAACGTGTGTATTAAAAAAAAAAAAGGAAAGGAAAAAAGAACTCAGTCAGCATTAACAGTAACGGATTCGCGTGGCTCGAAGCGAATCCGAACAGATCACGGAATTACAGCTAACCAGCCTCGATCCTTCTCCGCGGTAATGCGATCGATATTCACCGACGACGAGACACGTCGACCGCGAATAACGAGTTTATCGGCCGGAGACCCAGATTCCTGGTAAACCTGTCCGTGGGAAAATCCAGGTCGACCGAGAAAGCGAATTCCGAATGCGAGACGCAGAATTCGCTCGCCGGTCGTCGCGAAACGTGCCGTCGATAAAATTATTATCATCCTCCACGAGCTAGACCTTTGACGGAAGTCGAAAGCGGGCAAACGAGTCGTACGTTTCCACATCAAACGTGACTCACGTCCGGCCGGAACGTTTACGATCGATCGATGTATGTATGTACTCCGGTCGTGCACTGTCACATGTTTTTCGTCGATTGTACGCGACTTAATTACCGTTTATCGAGGTGTGATCCTTTTAATCGTCGAGCATCCAGGGAAAAGTTACAGACATTAATTGTATCCCACGCATAAAGTTTCACGCAAACGACCGGTCGACGTTGTATCCGAAGATGTAGGGTATGATAAAGTTGACCGCTTGGGAATCTCGTCGCCCGAATTCGGAGATATTTGGCTAATTATGTCAAAACTAATCCAGAGCTCGAGGACAATTTGTGGAACGATCGGCTTACAACAAACAGCCACTACAAACAAGCTACGGACGCGGACGGAATTGGTTTCTGATTAATGGATTCCTATCGGGCACTGCGCTGCGGATAAATTTGGTAATCGTCGCTGAAACGTTCGTTAAACGTTCGCTACATTATGCATGTGCTAGCAGAAATAATTGTTATACAAACAGGGTAGCTGAATTTTAGCCGAGAATTTTCTTCGTACGCTTTCTACGTGAAAACGTGTCTGTACGTGTAACATGGTTAAAAGAAATTCGTGCGCGATAAATCACTTTCGCTGAATGCGCCTGCAACGAGGGAGGACAGGTTTCGATTTGGAATTCGCGAACTGATTTTGCAGCACCGCGTCGGGGGACGAAAGGAATCCGCAATGGAATGCTGATAAAAATTCGACGTATAGTCGTGGAACGGCGTAATCGTCTCTAATCAACGTGCGCATCACGCTGTACGTCCGTCGAATAGAATACGAGATCATCCGAGAGATCCCTCCTATCCGATTGATTCATAATTGGCTGCTAAATATTAAATAGCGCTTCGAACTCAACTGCGCCAGCCCCGGTATCGTGTGTATGTGTGTAAAACGTTGAACAAACGTTCCTGTAACCTTCCGTGCTGCATTCATCGAGACACGGCGCAACGGATCGTACAATTTACATGTTTCAGAATCGGCTTGTAATTATGTAAAACGGGCGCAGCGTTACAATATTGGTGAGCCTGCGGTTTCCAGATCGTTTTTTTGTTTTATTTTTCAACTGGTCTGTAAAATATAGAAATCATTTCGCAAAATTCAGCCACATTTACATTCGATTCGCGGAAATATGAAGATCAAAGGACGTTGATTCGCGAATGCAATCTGACGAAGCTTTATGGTATTCGTGAATGAGGTAACGCTGAATTCCTTTGTCGTAAAACTGCTGAATATTGTTGACGCAATTTTCACGGGTTGTTTATTACGCTTTTGCGTAATATCGTGTGTATCGTTATATAAAATTTATTTCGTTGATTTGCCACGGTATTTTCTTGCAAACTTACCATCGAAAGAGGTGCAACGTGAATATTCTCAGTATTCTAACACAATTACGTACCAGACACCTCTAATGAATTATTTCGTCACGTTGCACGCGTAAACTTTTGCGAAATGCCAGGCATATTCATGGGTTAGATCCTCTCTGCGAATGGAATTCCCTTAGGGAACGATACGGTGAACCATGTCGCCCAACCGCTGTTTCCGAACAATGTAATCATCCCTAATTTATGGACGATAATCTGGGCAGAATATACAAACTTCACAATTGCCGTACCTTCTTTCCTTACGCGACCACTCGCAACCCAACCCACCGTTTCTCGAATTTAAAATACCTTTTCATTCATGGTATCGGGCTCGAATGCCCCTTTGAATCGAACATAAGGTACCGACTCACTCGATGACTAAATATTTACAATGACGATGGAGCGAAGCTATTTTCCGGATTCAAGGGGTAGCAGGTCGTTCAAAACAACAATATCACGTTTGTGTCGTTTACCGTGTCCACGGATATTTTCAAGACCGCAGTTTGACGAGAGGGTGAACGCGGAGCTAGCGACATCACAGCAATGCAAATTAGAGGAACCGCGTTACCGTTAAAAACACGGTTTTTATGAAAGGATATTACGTGGGTAGCACTACTTCCGTTGAATCCTAAAAGGACAAAAGAGAGAACAGCATTAAGGGCGGTCCTCCGCTGCGACTATGGCGTAAAAATAAACAGACCTGACAGCCTAGACAGGGAGTGAGCGAAGGGGTGAAGGAGAAGGTCGACGAATAAAAACGGAGAAGGGAGAACGCTCTGCCTGGCAATTTCATTACAAACCACAAACAGTACAGCGTGAGACGGAGAAACACAGAGGTAGCGCGAAGAAAGGGAAACGGCTTTAAAGGTAAAATGCCAAACTCGTCGGTCAAAGGGGGCTGCCGGAAATCGAAATGTTCAGGTCGCCTGGCCGGGACGTTTACATATTAAATATCGAGCGTCCTCGTGAACGCCAGATTTGCCACTGCATATTAACAACCGAACACAGAACGGATTCTTTTCAACGGAACACGTAAAATAAAGGAGTTGAATCAAGTGCAGAGTGTTTGTTTCTGCAGCCCGCAGAAACAAACCTTTTACCATCTTTAAACGAAAGAAAGAAAAGGCTTGAAACAGCGACATCTGCGTCCTGTGACGTACAAGAGGTTCACAACGATTTAAACCACCCGGTTTTCATAACCGCAATGCACGACGGAAGTGGAAGATTCACGGTGAGAAAGAGAAATATGAAAAGAGGGTGGAAACGAACGGAACGGCGAGGTGAAGAAGGATGAATGCGACAAGATAGGGGATGAAAATCGAGCGCTAAGAATCGGAATTGTAACTCGTTGAAGAGCATTTCCGCGATGCTGCGCGAACGTACGCGATCCACGGCTTCCGGTTGCCTCGTGTTTGTGGTATCGAAGTTCGTTGAAAGCCAGCAAATATCGATGGCCAGCGATCGGTTTACCGATATGTAATTAAGCCCGTTGAAACTGAATAATCGCCTCGATGGAAAGTATCGGTGAGAGGAATGGCGAGAATCGCGGATTATGTACATACTTCCGGTCCCTTAGAATAATTTCCAAACTGCTGATACTCGATCGTTTCGCGAGGACATAAAACCAACGGCTCTGGTTTCGATTTAATTTTTAATAATAACTGCTAATCGGTTGTGCGACTGATTTTATTCCCAACTGTATCTGATCGAGCTATCGAATGGAACATTTCATATATTTAATTAAAATTTGAAGGTAGCTATTCCATTTACAATGAGACTAAATAAATCTCATATTTAGTAGCATAAATACAATACGATTCCTGGCAACAATTTTTACAAGCAATGCCAGAATATGAAAATGAGCAAGAAACAAATATGTTTTGTATAAAGATGTTTTTACAGGGACGAAATCAGAGTAAGGTGAAGTTTACATCATTGTTCTCATAACTTCTATTTTTATCTGTCCCAAAAACTTCTTTCTGCCTGAACGACCGAATAATTATTAAAACGATTTTGTCCTTAATATTCAATGACTGTCGACAAAAAAGGGGATAGAAATGAATAACGAAAGCTCGTTTAAGGTTGGAAAAGTTGAATCGAACCGGGCCTCTTAAACGCGCGGACGAAGTTGGGCATTCTCTTGCTCGATTACAGCTTAACCAGAAATAGAATCATAAAGATCCCGGGAATGGAAAAGTGGACGGGACAAAGGGGGATGGGAGTAAGGGGGACAAAAGGGAAGAAAGGCAGAGAGGAAACCATGGAAATTCGTTATCCAGAATGACCCCGCTTATAAAGTTCGCCGAGAAGTTCGTGTCGTTCGATAACAGACCAGACGGAAGGTCGACAACGATGACGGGATTTGGAGATGGGGCAAAAGTTTGCTCAAGATCGCGCATAAGAGCCATGGAACGGAAGGAAAGAGCTAGAAATGCGAAAAAATCGACGAGAAAGGAGAAACTCGTGTATTCGAGTAGCACAATCGAAGCGAGAAATACTTCGTCCCTATTTCACAGCATACATATGTATTTCCGTATTCGAATAAATATAAAGCGCTAACAAAAATCCCGTGAATACTGTTTTAAATATTTTTAAACTACAAAAGAAACAGAAATTGACAGAAGGAATGTGATTCTGCGATTTTGTAATTTTGTGCAAGTATGGGTAGAAGTTTTAAATCTAAATGTCCGTTTGGTAACAATCAAAGGGAGAACAATTATATTCCAAGTATTTTCTTACTTTGATCGTCGGAAGTAAAATCAAACGCTTTACGATCAGCTGTATAAAGCAGTATGTACTCCGTTTGAGAAACGAGGAGGACTGGGAGCAGCGTAGCTACCCTCGCGCGGGAAGATATACAAGCACGAGGGTTGCAAAGAATTCTGCTAACAATCACGTCGTAGAAGGAAAATTGAGGGCCGTAGAGTTGCTTCAAAGGAACAGGGGTTCCTTCTCACAGTCGTGCGAGAGTGGAACGTATCGAGCGTGTACTATACTGTCGCGATTTTTTCTCGTCGAAAAAGGGCGCGACAGCAACTGACTACAAATCAACACTGTAAATCAGTAAATCGTGATACGTGAAATGAAATTACAGGCAGCTGAAAAATTTCCAAAGGGAAACAGAATTATCTAAAATGTGGTTTCATTACGAAGCATGGAATTTTTTAATTAAAATATAATATATAACGTAGTAATTTGTTCTGCACAATATAGCAAGGTTTTGAAACTCTTGCAATAGAGAGGATTTTGCTAAACAATTCATGGAAGAAACGAAAGCGGTACAAATTGTAAGAGCCGATCATTGTGTCCGCCAACAGCTACAGTTAATTATTCTCCCAAAGATAAATTCCCATTCAGCTAACCAAACGTTGCACCATAACCGGCTACAGGCCAGAACAATGGACGGGGCTGTGCGGCACAAAAGAGAACTTATCGAGGATGAAATCCGGCCGTCGCTCGAAAATTCCGCCGAATTTCCTTGCGCTTCTCCATTCCAATTCTTCTCGACTGCGCGGCCGTGTTATACGTGTTTCAAAAGCGCACCAACGCTGCAGTCGATTTAATAATTCGCAAGTCAAAGAAAATGCGGACTTGGTGAACCTTTCGCGGACGCGATCCAGAAGTGCGATTGGAATAGTCGAAATTAAGTTGACGCGAAAAACCTTTTGGCTGGTATCAAATTTTTCCGTAGACAAGCACTCGATCGATAGACAGTAATTTTTTGTAATAATAACCTGATTTGCAATTCCAAAGTGCCAAAGAAAAACAGTTATTGCTGCGATTTGAGGGTGCAATTTTACCCCTCTTCTGGCTCAAAATTCCACGAGAATCGACGACTATAAAAAGCCTCGGAGATGGTGCATTTTGAAAATGAGGCAAATGTTTGCACGACAAATCACAGAACGAGCCTTAAATCTATATGAATAGAAGTTCAAGAGATCCAACTGTTGGGAAGAAATCTTTAATGAAGTTCGTATTAGGGATCGCTCGAGAAACTGGGTAAGCTACCCCTTTGCAGCGCGGCGAGCTCGCCGTCTCATTTTCACCAAGGAAAGAGGAAAACGGAGAAAGAGGAAAGGGATGGGACCAGCAGCGGCATTTCCAAACTTTGCTATTCGACGTGGACCGCTCCCGTCGACTAAACTTGCGGAAACTTTCACGCTTTCTCGTCGTGCTCTCGGTTTTTTAATGAATCGTCTCGCTGAAGAATATTCGGCTGGTTTGTTTCAAAGTCTACGCCCCTCTTGCGACAACAGCCTCCACTAATTGCATCGACTTTCCAGAGGCGTTTCGACGGGAATTCGCTGCAAAGCTGTCAATCTAAATGTAAACGCATCGAATAGCAACGATGATAGAAACATTCCACTCTACAATTTCATATTTATACAAATGACACGAATTGCAGTATTTTACTCGATACACTCTGACGTGAAAGGACTAACAAGTAACTTCTTATTTCCCTCCAAATTTTGTTCACGCCAATTTCGCACAGTGTATGCTGCGATTTCACTGTTTCGTCGTTTCCAAGACGGGTTTCGTGCGCACGCGTCGCACGAAACCAGACTTCAGCAAAGGAATAATCCATGGTCGAAGCATATAAATTCAAATGACTCGCTTGCACCGCAAAAGCGGGCCGTGAATATTCATCGGCCTTGGTCTGGTATACCCGCAGCTCCATGGACACTTGTCGCCCATAGAGGCGACATGTGGGCAACGGGGGGAACGAGCCAGCTACGACTACTTTGTTGCTTGTTAGATAGCAGATCCGTAATCTCGTGCCACGCAGCGACGTACGAACGCTTTCGCAAAACGTCGTTTAATTGGTAGAAATTAGCCGACTCGGGTAAAACAATAAATAATTATGAGCAGCAACGAGATCCCCTTAATTGGAACTTAATGTCCCGCGGAATTAGTCAAGGGAAATATTTACCGCTGGAATTCGCGGAGCACCTCGTGCTGTGCTGCGGTTAATTGCTTCGGCGGTTCGCGTTTTCGAGTGGCGTGTTCGATTTTAGTTCGAACCGTGCTCGTTCGACCGCACGGCCAAAGTGTTTACGTAAAAAATGGAGCAGCACAGGCGGGCCCATTCTGGAAAAATGATACGAGAACGTGAGGAGCATTTCGTATGAATTAATAATGAAATATCGTAGCCGATTAGGGACGAGCTGGTACATAAGCAGGACGATTGCCATTAACGACGTGAATGATTGCTCGAAATGTCGCGGCCAGCCAATCGAAACAAATGGATTTTAATCCGGCATCGCACTAGCGCATTGTATTTAGTAGCGCGAAAAGTTCCCACGAAATGACTTCGTCTATAATTATCCTGCTCCTTTGTCAACAAACTGTCGTTCAAATAACATGAAAGTAACGTCGGCAAGAGTAACGAAAGTTAGAAATAAACGATAAATTGGTCAAGACAGCCAGCAGTATTCGTCGGCGCTCGTAATTGGAATCCGTTTGAAACGGATGGATAATTGATTGTAATACAATGCCAGACAGATAGATGAAAGCCGGAGCATCAGTGTTACGGGCGAAGTGAAATTAACGTTCACCGGTTTGACGCTGTCTTGGAAAGTATCCACGGCCGAATCGGGATCGATAATTAATTAATTCTGCCGTGGCGAGTTCGTGAACGCTACGATCCGGGCGCAGGAATATTATTTCCATTATACGTTTCTTATTTGCTAGGACGAGAAACGCGTGCGGACAAAAAAAGGAGTTCGCAGTGAAGTAGATCTGTAAAGTTACAATTTCATTGTTTCCACCACGATCAAGCTCCCGGCTTTGTCTAGACACGTATTAAATATCCTTCCATTTCGCCATGCTGGTCGAGACATGCACACGCGCTTGCAGAAACTGGAAAATATTTCGCGACAACGAATATTTGTAGAAGCATGACTGACGTATAATAATAAAATCAAGTACAAAACTCGTGATTCCAAATTCGCAATATTCCGAAGTTTTATACATCAATGTAAATCCACTTTAGGAACGCTTTCTAAATCCGTGCAATCTGTCCACCGAGCTTAATTTGCCCCCACGTATAAACCCAAGCAAGGCTGATTTAAGAAATCGCGCCCATCGTAACGCTCCGTAATCGCGCGCAAAATAACACAACGAGAAGATAATAGATAACAGTCGTCGCATTTGCGCCGTGAGTCACGCGTTTGCGTGAGTTGCGTGGCGGATAGATTCGTACGAGAGAAACAGCGTATTAGCTGGTTTCAGAGTAAACCGGTTTTCCCGCCACAGAACCGATCTCTGTTCTCCTCGCACACGCTCGCGCGTTCCATGGGCACGGTTGAATTCCGTCGAGGATAGAGAAGGGTAGAAGGATCGCGATTTATAGCAGAGGAAATCAGACGGAGGGGCAGCAAAAGAGAGGAGCGATGCCTACTTCGGAATTGGCGCGAGACTGGCGCAAACACGTGCGTCCCATTTACCGGGATTCTACGCTCGTGCGTGTGCGCAACGAGCGTGTGCGCATTTACGCGGTCGCCGATGCTGCTCGTTCGTTAATACCCTCGATTAACTTCTCGTTGCTAACGATCTACCAGCAACGTTTAATTCGATCATCGGTTTTGCGCGGGTAAATTCATTACACGGCACGGTTCACCGTTGCGACTCGCGCCGTGGCTTCTCGTCGATGCAAACGTCAGGTGATTGCCCCCGTCTTTCGATGGAGGACTAATGAGTTCTATTGGAAAGGCCCATCGGGGGAGAACCGGGTGTTCGCAAGCTTGAAAAATGATCAGGCCAGCTGTTCGAAAGCGAAGGAACGGATGACGTCGATTGTTCGGCGTGCGTGCGTTTGAAAATTGAAATTTGTTATTCGTCGGGAGCAGTGGGCGATGTAATTATTATCGCGTAAGGTAAGTCTGATTCTCGATGTCAACTTTTTGAGAATTATTTGCGAAATTTCTTCTGTTTCATTTCTTTCGTTCAAGCATTCAATTTGTTTTATTAGAAGACATCCATACGTCGCCGCGATTTAACCCCGATTTTTGCCACAGTTTATCCTTCCACCTAGCAATTCCCGAGTGGCGCTTAATTTGCGGAAAGGGGGCGTTATCGTTAGGATCGACGAGGACTCCTGACGGCTCCCGCCCCTCCATTATAGGGTTAACCGTAATGGATGTTCAGGATATACCGCTGCTATTCGCATTTCGGGGCCACATAGTTCAAAATTAGCAGGGACTCGTATCTCTCGTTTATCAGTAGCTCAGAAATGTCATTTGTACCGATGAAATGCACCTAGCAATACCAAACACGCGTTCAATATCCCGACCAAGTTTGCAATTCGATCCACAACACTTTTCCTTCTCCTTATTATTCCTAATCAGTAAACACGCAACCGATACGCTTATTTCTCAATCTGGCCGCCTCAAGATTCCAACGAAACCAATTCAATAGTAGCGCATAGTCCCGTTCTAAGTAAATTCGCAGGATGGAAAGGTGTCATAAAAAACACCGCGTACAGCTGTCAGCTGCGTCGAATTCCCCAATTATTTCTCCACCTATCCTGCGGTGCGTCGTACCAATATCGAAAGACCAATCAAGCATAATCCACGATGACATCGCTGCCATAAAAAACCGCGTAACTAGCGCTGCCCGATACCCCGTCGAATCAAAGCCTCTCTCAGAAACCAGCAGCGCGGGCACGCGCGGCAAAAAGCTGCGTCGAACGGTTGCCGAAAAAAGAAAAACCCCTGCCAAGAGAAAACGATTCGACTGCTTTATCGAGCCATTTCATGACCGAACAGCGGCGAAAGGGTTCGTTGGGGTGTACGTTCGTCGGATCGAGATGGTCCGGTGGAAAAAGCTCGCAGTCAATTACGCGCCGCGAGCCCAACAGATGCGAACCTACAGCTTCGACTCTCGCGTTATTACTTGCTCGATATATTTACGAGCTATCGGGCCGTCTCGTCAAGAGGGAACGGCGTAAATACGTTTCCAGCCGTGCTTCAAAACGCGATAAATTATTTCACGCGGAGGCAGGATTTTATCCGCGGGGCGTATCCTGGCCCCGATTCCCTTAGACAGATCGCTCGCCGATGTGAAAATGAAACGGTACAGAGATCGGGGTTGAGAATGGACGGGCGGAGAGGGACAGAGTGGGGAGGGGCGAAAAGGGAAAGGGTGAAGCCGGTGCAACCCTTGGTAATTGATCGCGTTCTGTTTCGTTGGCTGTGCGCCGCGTGCGTGCGTGCAACGCTCGTGAATTCGTCGCGGACGCGATTCTATTTGCGTGCACCGTCACAGGTCCTCGGCGCCCACTAAATTCGCGGTTAATTATAGGTACGGGCGGCGCTAAAAATTCGATACGCACGCGACCGCGACGAATAATTCGATCGAGAAGCGGTATGTGTATCTTTATGGGACAGGCAGGAACACCGGAGTAGAAATTTTCGCGATGTTCACGTTGGTGTATTATTGGTTTCGCTGGCGATTCGGTAAATGATATGCTGGAATTTCGAAACGTTCTCAACGAGGACTGAATCTTTGACATCTTTTAGATGCGTATAGTACCGAAATGTACTCTGCATGTTTCTCATAACTTGCAATAATAAATGAAAAATAAGATAGCGAGTGTTTCGCATTCTAATAAACCCCTCGTTAAGTTCAAATGTCGCGCCACAATTATTTTCATTCGTATGCTCTCTATTTTCGCACAATCTTTCTGTTTGCATCACGTTTTCCTAATCCGCGCTGAATAAAAATCTGGACACTAGTTAAATCGCTGCAGGAGACATTTGCCAGCCGAGTCTGGCTCGCGTTGCAATAGAACAAATTACGAAACAGCGTGTCAATATTACCATATATAAAAACGCAATGTTCAAAATAAATACGAGCACAGATCGACCGTATTTTGAAAAATTGCTGAATCGTTTCGTTTGAAAGTTTTATCTCGCGCGAAACCCTGACACTGGTCGCCTGCAATTACGACGGCGACGAAATCGCGTTTTGATGAAGTACAAATGTCGCAACGGTCCAAAGTCCTCTTGCGAGTTTTCACGCGGGCCAGTTCCGAAAGGGATTACTGCGGGAGACACGATATTTGTCATTAATTCCTGCATGTGACGTAAAACGAATTAATTCTCGCCGGCGCGGAGGCGTCTACTCTCGCGCACGTTCGAACACAAAAGCACGGATACGCGCGTGTTCGAGTTATCGAATCGATATTCACGCGGCTCGCGGAGCTACTTCGACAGTTTGTACTCTATATCTGACGTTCTGTTTGCCGGTGAAATACCTTGCCCGGCAACCTTCGAAATCGACGATTGCTTGCCTTAAAGATTTATCAGGGATAGTTTCCCTTTATTAATCGTCTTCGAATAAGGAAACTTTGTTTGTTTACGGTTAGTTTGCTCCATTGAGATTGAAAACCGCTAAAGCGTCTCTGTGACAAAGTCGACGGGAAAGTAAAAGAAGCTGGGTCTCATTAAAACAAAAATTCATTAAAACTTTGATTCTACCGGGAGATCGAACGCTTAAGATACTTGGAGTAATCGGAGTAAAAGTTTACAAAGTACTGTGCTCGAACCATCCGCTGCAATGCGGCAGTCGTTTCTGACCGACTGGAAGTGCTTTCCGTACTGAAGTTAGGGCGGAGTTGATGACTCAAGTCCAAGGGTAGACAAGTTTCGTAACCGTAGAACGATTCGGAAGGGATGGGCTGCCGACCCTTCGAACGCTCTATACGATCCGCCGAAAATCGCCCACTTTTACTTTACACTTTTATTTCACTAAATATTTCACTGGATAAACTTTATCTAATAATATCTCATTAAGTCGCTGAGAAATTAAGATCCCTCGTTCTATTAGCTTCCTCGGAGATATAACACGGCCACGGTATTAATTCACAATGATTCCCGAAACATCTGCTCGCTGTTAAATATTTATGAACCAAGATAGCTGATCCGTTAGCATTCGCTCCAAAGGACGGAACATAAAATCCATAAATTGAAACGCGTAAAGGAATCAATTAACACGATACAATCTACGTTGACAAAGTGCAACAAACGAACATATTGAAACTTCGATCGGGCCGCCTTCGTTTACGATGAAAACCGATCAGAGAAATTATGAAGTCGGGGGAAACCATTTACGGATTCGACGGCGTAAATAATTACCGCGTGTCAACGACACGTAGCCGTATTTACCGTGGTAAATGCATCATCGATAACCGTGACAGGGCCACTTCTAACCGCGGCAGGCCAGCTGCGCCTCGCGTTCGAGTTATCGTTCGTTCATCGATTCGTCGCTGGATTAGCAGCCAATGTCCATTATACGTTCGCGTGCGCGCGGTCTGCTCGTTAGCGGGCCACGGCGACCTACAAAATTTATTATCCCGCGCCACTGCGAGAACAATATTCCCGGGGGACGCGAATTTGTAATCGGAATTTCGTGGAGCGCGAAAATTACGACGGTGTTGTTTAAAGGGATCCACTACTGAACAGACGTGACAAACGTGCTCCAGTCTCGCCTCGATTTGTATACCTTTGTATCACCTGGTTCACGATCAATCGAACATTCGCGCGAAAAACTTACGGGCTCAGTTTTGTGGAACTGAAGACGACTGAACGAAGACAGGGAACTCGAGCAGAGGATGAGTTAACTTCGTGAGCCCCACAGATGAAATATTTTTATTAAAATGTTATGTACGCTTTTATAGTAACATATCGTTCTGTTTAGCGTTTAATATATGTAGTAATTATTACGCACCGAATAACTGGGCGGATCTCTAGAATATTCCGGGACACATGATTTTTTTTCTCTCTTTTTTAGTAAAATGTTGCACAGAGTAAAATATTCAATGGTGCGCGTTAATTAACCGAAGTAAACACGCGAAACGTTCAAAGCCAACGTATCAAAGTACTAGATCAATAAATATACACGTGCGCACATGCGCGTCAAGGATTAAGATCAAAGCGTAAAATCGAACATATATTTGCGGGACAGCCATCTGGCCCGCAAGAGAAACTATACCCATAGAACGACAGCTGACGCTGCAGCGGGAAAAATGCAGTACACGGAACGACATTCGATCGAACGTCCCGTGATCGACGTTCCTCCGCGTAATACGAATAATTAATCATAAGCTGCACACGCGCGGAAATAATAATGTAAATGTGGCACACGCGGCAGCAAGAGCAATTTAAATCGCGCGCGGGCCAGCAACCGTTTGCATTATTCCATTACTTCGTCGAAATCGTTTCATTAAAAGCGTGTTGTCCCGTTTCGACGACCGTTCATCGCCACCATTATCGCGTACTATCATCGCTAATATGGCGACCGGTTCGTCTATAAATATTGAGAATAGTTTTCTACGGAATGTTCAATGAAATGTTACTTCGCAAACAACGTTCGAGCGAAACTACTGTGCACGTTGGTACTATGTACATCGTAGAGTTTACATGTGAGTTTACGTTTACGACTGAATTGACTCTATCAACAAATCACTTGCAACCGGTATTCAAAGGGAAATGTTTATCGTGTCAAGATAAGACACTTTTTAACGCAGATGCTTATGATAAATGGACGCTCTATTACAGGAAGGCGTCCCTAGCTTAAACACTGCTACCAGAACGCTCTGAAAGCCACCCAGAATTTCCAAGAGGTATCCATACCTTTATGAATGGATAAGCGAACTGTCGGCGTTGAATCTTACATGGTACATCTCGATGAAGCTATCTCCGACGAGCCAAGTCAAATAGAAAGTACTCCTCGAAATAGAATACCTGTGCCCGTCCTGCGGAAGCCTGCAGATTCGTCTACTTGCAACAACTTTCTCTGGAACACGTCCCGTTGCGCGGAGCGACGAGTCAGATATCCATCTTCGTCGAAGATTTGAAAGAAATGGCAAGAAGTTCGAATCAAGCTGTAAGGCGATTGAATATTCATGCAGAGAGGAGTCCCGCACTCTCCCTCTCGTTCTTCCGCCCCTTCGTGGACGTCGTCTGCTTTCCAGACACGACACAGAGCTCGTTCGAATCCTGACATTGGGTCTGATACGACCTATGCTCGCGTGAATCGCTGAAATGTGTTCTCGAGCGTCTCCCTTGCAACGGGACGGCCCCGACGTTGGAGAGTGCCGATTATCTGCATTGTGTGCTTCAAGCTCCCGAACACTTTGCGCACAATGCACATGGAAACCTGGCGGATTCGATTCTACTCAGAATACGGAACTGAGTTCTTGATGACAAGTTTAAGTTACTCCAGGGGGATATTCGTCGTGAATGGAAGGCGTGTCTGGTTACGTGGAGATCAATGGATACTTCGACTAACAAAAGCTCGTTGAGACGTATGTACATAGTTGCAGAAAATAGCGTAGCAACATTTACGACTCATCTGCCGAAGGTCTGAATGAAAAGAAGTCGGACATTAATTTAGTCAGACCTGTTGCAAGTGTTCTAGTTCCCCGTAATTCAAGTCCCATTGTCGTCGTCCCCTGAATTCATAGAAATTGTTCGACAACAGATTAACATTGTACACGTGAGCGCGGAACTTTTTCCTGGATCGAAACACCGTGCCCGCGTTTACTTTGGAAACGCTGGGTGAATCTTCCGGGAATCGTCGACTTATTGCCAGAGTTTCCGAGCAATTTCGCACACGCCACGTACATACGTGGGGCGGAGGGCGCGGGAAGAAAGAGCGTTGTTCCTCGGACGAGGCGAAAAGTGGCGAGAAGGAGAACGCGAGGCCGTGCAACGAAACTTGGCGACCTTTCAAGCAGGAATTCCGGGTCTTCGTCGGCAGCCAGCTTAAACGATGAAACGAGTCTCTCTTTCTCTCTCGACCACTATCTTTTCGCTCCTATCGAGAAAGACGACGAATCCCCGGGGGTGGCAACCGGCTTCCGAATTCGTGACACGACAACGCCACGGACCACCCCTTTCACAGTGCTTGAAATTCTCGCACCAAGCGCGAAAATACGAGCGCGAACACGCGTTTAACAGCCGGGTTTATAAAGCCGGGGAATCGGAAAATACCTTAATGGGACTCCTACCGAATTTCGCTGCCGATCTTTCTCGGCGAAAGAACGAGCGGAAAAAGTCGAATGGATAGATATAAAAAATAATTGCGATCTTATTGAACAATGTGATACACAATATTCGGTTGCCTCGTTTTTGTAAATTTATTAATTATTGTTACTGTTAATTCAATTCAAGACATTTACCCGCGATTGAAGCGTAAGTGCAATTATCGAACAATTAACGGACTCGACAAAATTCGATGTTTCCGTGCACATTTTTTTCCACGCGAACAAGGAAGCCGCAATAATTAAGCTGCGCGTTGTGCGCTTGCACCGCTTGCTGGTTTTCATTAAGCTCGAGTGTGTGGCGTAATTGCTTTAGCGTTCGGCGTGTCTAGTTCCCCCGACACACCGTTGATACCCGCGTTGTCGCTGAGCCAACACACATAGTGTGTGCTATGGTGGAAACTTCCAGGGGAAAGAAGTTGGTGGTTTCAACCTCGAAAAGAGTATCACGCGTGCAACGAGTTGTCGCTCCACAACTCGAAGGAAAAGCAGGGCACAGGGTTGAAAGGGCACGGGTGCTCGTTCTATGATAACAAGAAGATTTCGTGGCGGGCCGAAGTTTAGAGTCATCTATCAAACGACAACATCGGTCTTGTACGAGTTAAATGCCCTCTTCGATGGGGAAAAAAAGATGCGAAATAGAGGAGAGAGTCAAAGGCCAGATCCTGATTATTCGAGCGTCTTTTTTACGAGCCCTTTTCGCTCAATTCCCGAGACCATAGCGGAGACCTAAGTATCGTTGACCCGTGGACGAGGGAAGGGTGCAAATAAATTCAGGGGTGGCAGGACGTAAAGTTTTATACACAAGCCCTCGGAAATGTTTGGTCACGCTTTCGGGGCTGCAATGTCGGTAAACCGTAAGGAGGTGAATGCCCTATAAATATGACGGTCCACTTTGGTCCAGTTTCTTCGCATAAAATGGATACTTTATGGAATGATAAACGCGTTCCTTCTCGATCGTAATACGAAATATGTATCCCCCTGAAACTTTACGCCCTTTCGAAACTTCCCAGTGATCACCCGAATCTGCTATCCTCCCCGTTTATTTGTCGCTCGTAAACAAATACCTTGACTTGCCCGGAGAAATCTGTATCGCGCGAACGAAACAAAGTATGACGTCGAAAGAGAAATCCTATTATCTCTTCCGCAGGAATCGCAGATGTTTAACGGCGTCGTGAAGCGTCGTGCCGTTTAACTTCCAACATTCGGTACAATGCACTTTTCTCAACGTACTTTTCGCTGCTGCCTTTTCTCCGCCGTTCCAGCCGTTGCCTTATAAACGAGGCATTCCCGTAATCCCGGTCTTTCTGTATTATTTAAGTTTTTCCCCCCGCCCCGCCTCTTCCGCTTGCTTCCGGCTCACATTTTCCCCCTTCACGCGGTTACCGCGTATTTACGTTTCAAATCATTCTTTATGCGCTTACATTCCTCGACTCCCCGCCCAGATGGGAATAAAGACCTCATTCTATTCCGGCTCATTTTACGCCACTTATTTCTTATCGTGCGCGCTGCCCAGTGCACGGACGCGCGGCCAGGTAGATCCAGGTAGATTATCGGCCAAGCGAACCGGTTACAAAAGGCGTGCACATCGAACCGAGGGACGGCACGATCGGAATTGCTAATTAGGCGCGTGTAAAATCACTGTAAATCGACGAACCGCCTATTACTGTAACCAGCGTCTCCTGCTATGGGGATATTTCACCGCGAGAGGGACCGAACTCTTTCTGCTTCGTCGTCCTGCGCGGGATTTTAAACGTGACATCGGAAACGATTTTCCACTTCGCTGGCGAATGCGTGTTTGGTCGCCGGGACAACGCTGTTTCGAACCTTTCGCGGGGAAGATCGGGCGAGCTGAACGAGAAGCGTTGCTCGTGGATACGGTACACCAGGAGACACTGGCGAGTCTCGGACTGGGGAAGAAAGTTCCGTGTTCTGGAAAGAGATTAACTTCTCGCTGCGTGGGGTCTGTGTACGTGTAAGCGGGCATGCTGGATATTCATCTTTTTGTCTCAAAGACTCCCGCTGAACAATAACTCTCGTGGCTTGAGAAATGAATTCCGAAATGTCGTCGAAGGGTATTGCGAATTTTTTAAGAAACATTGAAGGTCTCGATACCAACGATCCTTTCAAATATGTATCGCCGTGTGAAACGCGATGGGCAAATTTCTGATACACTGAATCGTTGTAGAAAAGAAATCCTAGTGCATCAATGACGCGGAAAGAAAGTTCCCGAACGCTGTCTAAGGGCGTCGCGACTCTAGAAAGCTGATGGAAAAAGCTGCTCATCCGTTCGTATAATAATACGAAAAATATTTCACATTTCGATTAATTGTCAAAGATTCGGCAACTCGTATACGACGAAACGCCACGGGGAACGGTGCTTACTAAATATTCGAAATGGTCGGAATCTCGCGTTCATGAATATCGCAGACGGTGTATGAATTAGTTGCAAGGCAGAGAAGGTGGTGTAAGTTTAATCGGGACGTGCGTCCTTGGTATCGGCCGCAGGGAAACGCAGGCGCAACGCTCCACGTGCCCCCTCTCGAAATTACACCGTGACTCGTTCCGTTCCTCCAGGGGCTACAAATCGTTCGAGAGGATCTAGATATTGCCCAGACCTTGTCCCACTTCACCCGTACCTGCACCCACCCCCGCCAAAGCCTTTCAATTGCCGCAATTTTCATTACGAATTTGTCTCGTAAAAACCGTTCCATTATACAATTCGAACGATTCGGCGGAAGGCAACGATTTTGTATGTTTCGGCTGGTTCGTAAATCCCGCCCGGTGGTTTGCGGTGAAACCGGGAAGGATATATCGAGGTGAAGTCGATGGTAATCCTGTTTATCGCGTCTGAGGGTTTTATACCGTGATTTCTGTCACGTACACGGTTTCATGCGATTTTGAAGATCGTAAAGTTTTTGTAGCTTTTCTTATTGACTTTAAAAGCCCTCGAGTTGTCGATCTTCGCATGAATGAAAGTCGAAGATGTAAAGCGGATATTACTTTAGATTATCCAGGACGATTCTACGGTTTATGCGCTATTCGATTTTAGTGCCACATAGTTGCTGTGTTATGCAGATTCGACGCATATGGACTTGGACTTCTTTAAAAAAAAAATAGTCGACGCTTTAAATGTATTAGTTCGGAATTTGTGGATATGTCAATCGTGATTTCTGAAATTGGATTAGTAAAATAATTTTTATGGGACCAGAAGAGACGCGAGGTTGCATACATCGGAATGGCTTTCGAATAATATTCGTATCGCTTTCGACAAACCGCAAATTCCATCCTCTATTTTGTCAAAGAATATACAATTTTAGCAGAATTATGCTCCGGCAAAGGGACTGCGTCAAAGCCACGGGAAATTATAGAACGATTCCATAAATCTGCGAGCGAGTTGTACATCTGCGATTAACATACTCTACTTTCCAACCGCGCTGTCGTTAAATACAACACTCACATCTGACGACAGGACTATTAATATCAACCCAGTCATCCGTGTTATTAATATCTTTATCCCCACTCGGACCTGAAGCCTCATGACGGACAACTTCGCCGTCATTATTCACTACATTGGAGACCATCAACATTGACCGTGCAATACCCAGATCCCCGAAACATCCTCTCAGCAACGTTCCACGAAAATCGACAAAAACCTTGATTTTTCCCATGCACATAACCGTTCAATTATTAACTCCATTCTAATGTTCTTAAGTTGATTCTCGTATTCTTCCTCTATTAACTAAATATGCAGTTTGTCAGCGCGTAGAGGGTAATGGGAACTAAAACGCACTCGTCCTTCGACTGCGAAGCAGAATGTCGTCGGTAGCGACTCGATTTCGGCTTTGTCCGGCGTCAAAGGCGAAAGGAGAGGATATTTGCTGTAAAGCCCGGTGCATAAAATGACACATGGAACGGCCGATGCATAAAAGACAAACATAAAGGCCGGGCGAAAGAGGATCCTACCTGGTGTGGCTGCAGGGTGTCAGGGATGAGCCGTGGTGCTATTAGCCAGCCGTGCTTACGGGGCGCATAAGCGCAACCTCCACCTCCGAGCTACTCCGGCTTTGTCTCTGCATCCTGAAAAAGCGAGAAATAAGCGAAATGAGTTTTATGCCATGAAACGTCGCACACCCGAAAAGTGCGCGTCGACGGGACGAGCGACTGGGGCTCGTTCCGGCGTGGATATTGCGAAATTTATATCGACTGTATATTGCACGAAATAACGCTTGATTAACGCGCCCGTAAAATGTAAGGGCGCATTATTTATTAAAAATCTAAATTCGCGTCGCTGCACTGTAGCTGCGATAAATTGCCGTGGAAAAGAATGGAGTAGAGTATTTCAGAATTGTGGGACAATTGAGCTCCTCTAACGCTGGGAATATTTTTATAAATCGAGGGTTTTTTTAACAAACATGACGTCTGTAATGTGTGCATCGATCATTCGATCTGCCTTCAAACTTTACGACCAAAGCAGCTGGCATGGTGCACGGATTCTGAGTGCCAATAAACCCTTTATGGAATCAGAATAACGACACGTATTCTAAACACAGTGCGGCTGGTGTTGTCTATCCGAACGGAGAGTGAATTGTAAAATCGAGGCCGTTTGTCAAATTCGAAAATCGACGCCAGATCCGGAACACGCATGCGATTTATTAATATTCTGGGTCGCTTCGACGATTCCCTATCGCGCGTAGATACTCGAGGCCCCCGCTTTGAAATTCAGATGGTCGACCGAACCTTTGTGCCACGATGTCGCTTTTAGATACACGCTGGAAGTTTGATATTGAAAAAATGAACGTGGTTCGCCGAGGATTGATGGACGAGAGTTGCACCCGTGGGGCACGGGGGCCACATCGGTATTCGAGGAGCGTGTACGATTGAACGTCGATATGCGCTTTAGTCTCGTCCGGCCTTGGTACACGTGGAGGAAGTACGATCAGCGCCGAAAAACGATCACCAATACGTGGCCACTGCCGTTAGACCCGGGGACCGTTGCAGCATGGTCGCTATAAAAGTTGAATCGAATTTTCGTAAAATAATCAACCAGAATCGTCTGCCTGGACAGGACAGTCTTGGATTAAATTGAAAATTCTAAAGCTTCGTTTCAATTTTTGAACCCCCTCGCAGACGAACGTCGACGAGTTTGCCTGGTCCGAGGCACTCGGTAAGAATAATTTCGTTATCTTTATATAGTTCTCATTTCTTCATTTATGCTGCAGTGCTGTAAATTTGATACCTTGGATTCGTATGCAAATACGGTTAAATATATTCTCGCCCGCAAAGAATAAATATTTGAGCCGCGGTCCGTCAAAAAATATGTTCGCGGTTTGCATACATACATATTTCTGACGTAAAGAATGCAATAAACATACATCTTATCGATGGTAAAAAAAAAGTAATCAAACTATTGGGCATATCCAATTTTTCGTTTCGTATTTTTATTACCCGTTCAATTTTAACAATCAATCGAAACAATATTTCTCTTCCCTCAATGAAAGCGGTCTCCACGATTAATTCCACAAATTAAACGTGCACCGGTGCACTTGTTCTTTTCGTCCATGTTTAATCACAGCGACGCGACGCATAGCCCGCGACTTCATAAAATAATTCATCGGCGAAAACGGCTCGCTCCCATTCGTCACACCGTTAACGTGTTCCCGTGTCCCCCGTTAATTGTTTTCCAAATTAATTCATATTCCCGGAAGCGCGGCGTATCAAAGTGCGGCGTACACTGGAATCGGTTAATAATGTACAAATTAGCCGGACGGTTGAATATTTTCATTAGCTGCACGGTGTCGTTGCTTTTTACATGTGCGGGATCAACGGGCACGATTAATTACCTATGACAATTAATGCTTCTGCCAAATACGGCAATTGTTATGAGATTTCAAGTTTGCTCGGGAACACACCCGTGTGCATAGCGATTCGGGGTTGGCGGAGAAAGACATGGTTGTCTGTGGTCTCAGGAAAAGTTTATATTGGATTTCATATTTAATGCAACGCACATCGTTGCCACGAACGAACTTGCTTCCCGGATAAATTATTTATGCCGGAGCGCTTTGTCTCTGTCTGGGCGGAGGAGGGTTAGAGTCCTCGTGGACGAGATTCTGGTAAAGAGAAAAGGGCAGAGAGAATAGGGGATGATCGTTGAAAGGCTACGATAAGCCAAGAGCTGAACGAAAACCGTCAATCCCTGTGAGACAGCTACGATGAAATCTTGCTGACTTGATAGGTCATCAGCATCTAGAAGTGATGTTAAATTGGAAGGAGCATGGATTTTTTTCTGTATCGATGCTGTGATATTACGACACCGTGACCCTTTTATCGATCAGCAGCTTTTTATATTCTAGGCCCCGATTTAAGTACCTAATATGTATTTAATTTTATTTTAATATTATTGGAATTGGATACTGGAAATTATCTTGCAGCTCATTCGTAAATGAGTCAATAAGTGTGACCCTTGGTATAACAGCCGATTTGAAAACCGAGTTTCCCATACTCTGCATTCCACGTGTCTCGTGTCACGAATACCGTACTTATCGTCGTGTTTTAAACGCAAGCTTAGGCAGTCACTATCCATTAGGTATGCTAATATCTCCGAGCGTTCGTGAAACCTTTGATTCGAATGGTGTAATTTTGTGATCTCGTGACGAGACCTCGATCGTCTCCTAATACTCTTGGCACGCTACGAACTTATATCACGTGTTCTTTTTCGTAGACTGATTTGCACAAACGTGAGAATGGAATACCGGTCATTAGTTATTCCCTGTTGAATTGAACCGGCGTGGCTCGTGATCTCCCTTCCTTTCGGAAAGTAGCAGACAACGAGAACGATACTTACGAGCACCCTAAATGAATATTACCTTCTTAACGGCGCAACACGGTGTCGTATTAAAAAAATTGCATTGTTCTTCCCGCTTGAGAGATAAAAGTCAAATTCCTAAAATACTACTTTGCCTCAAAAAATAGCTCGAAATATTTCTACGAAATTCCCGCAAGTCTACTATCTATAATTGTACATCACCTCCTCTGCACATCCATGCCCTGTTCGTTCCACCCACCCCATAGATACGTAAAGAAAAAAGAAGAATCGACAGGTGAATACAATTTTCAATGCGTACACGAATCCAACAATATATGTACACCTGTTTAAGAAGTTCACGATGAAGAAGCTCGTTGAACGTTGCTTCTCCGGTAACTGTTAGCCGAGGTCGATTATTAAGTAGCAGTCCCGGACATTCCAAGCAGCCCGAGGCTGGACAATAAACGGCCCCAACAACTTTCTCCCCGTGTCTGACCTGGTCGCCGCTGATTACCGTCGTGCAACGAGCAACCGGGGATTATTACGACACCGTAATCTTCATTGTCTTTACGCGGGGAATTATACGAGCAACCTGCGCGGCCGCAAACATGCAGGTGAAGTGCAGCTTCGCGGTCAGCGAAAGGAGAAAAAAAAATGGAAGTTTCTATGGTCGCTCCGTCGAGCAACGCTTTACCAGCGCGAATAAACTCCGGGCAGATGTGTAATAATAACGGTATCGTTGGACTAGAGTATAATTAGCCTGGCGTTATGTATAGCCCGAGGCTTGGAAAACTTTATCGCGATATAACTGCAAATACTTTAGCGCTACAAATATTCTGTTTATTCTTATAAATAGAATTTGAGGCTCGCGGGTTGTTGTGCCCCTTTGTTTCAGTTGCATTATGCATCGTGACGTTTGAGGTAACAGTGTAGAAATTTGTCTTTTTATTTTTGTTTTTAATACAATTGTGATTAGTGCTCCTTTGGGAGATTTCCTTCTCGAGAAATTGTATAATTGCTTGTTCGCTCATTTCATCATACGATAGAGATCATATTGGATTGAAGAATCAGATTTCAGAAAGAATCAGCGATCACTTCATCATCTTTGCGAGCCACGGCAACAATCGTAAAGGCGTCAACGTTATTCCAAAAATATAAATGTTGAGAATCCTCGGGAATTCTGATTCCTCGTTTCTCGGGAAACGAAAAATATCGAGAAATCAGGAACACTAATTCTGATATCGCGGCAAGATTGATACGTAATTCCTTGGGCCACTTGGCGAGAATGTTGCATGAGGAAACTTGTCTGCAAGAATTCGGTACATCGATTCAATAATTTAACCTTCATGGTTTCATCATTTTCACTTGCAGTTGAAACTCAAATATGTACTCCGTACTATCTGCAGAAACAAATTATTGTGCGTGACGAGACACCCTGAAGCAAAGGTAAGTTCCTGCACAGCTTGAAATGACTTGATCGAGACCCACGACTAACTAGACTGTACTGATTGAATCAGGAAAGTCATGCCCGCACCGCTAAACCTTCCATCATCGGAATCGCGTTTTCCAGTTTGCGGTTGCGGTCAAACGGGAATCTACCGCGAACAAAAGAACAAAGAAATCTACGGGAGAGAAAAAAAAAGAACAACGAACAATACGACCGGTGCGCTGGGCATCCGATCGAATACGATTTAGTCAAACTTTTAATCCGCCAAAGATACAAAAGCAATTCTTCGGGGCCGATGAAACGAATAAACGAAATATAGAAAATCGACAGCCGCGTTTGTACGCGCGACTTCTATTGGATTACAGGAAAGCTCTTACCAGTGGCAGACAGAATTCTTGATATTAAAGATTCGCCACGGTCCGATACTGAAGGGAAGTCGGTAGGAGAATGCACGGCAGAAAGGGAGGATCGTGATGGTATATACGAAAGAACGGGGAAATAGGTCAGGGGGCAGAGGTCAGGCGCAGAAAAGAAAACGGTCATGGCTGCCTTCAGCACTCCTTTTCCCTGCTCGACGTTCCTCCTTTCGCATACGATCGATCACCAGCCCCCTAAGTTCTCCCTTTCGTCTTTCCTTTCGCGCACGATTTATCATTCGGGACTCCTACAGCATCGGGAGTACCGCCCGCCGAAAATCGTTATCTTCGATCAAAAAACGTATTACGATTCCGGCTAATCGGTGCCCTGAATCAGCGGGACACGAAGGGAATTTTCTCAAGCATGGAACGACAAACACGAGCACGAACAACGCGTATGTTAAGCTTCGATCTATATTCCAGGATTGTGAGGAACATTTTTTAAAAGATACCCCTCATTTGTTGGGTAAAATCAGTTTTATACACCTATGGTCAACCTGCCCTATAAAAATAATCTCCTGCCGAGAAAACCAGTCGCATTTTCCGTCTTGGATTTTCTACCTGAACCGATACGCGTTCACTTTCGATAAACGCCGGCAAGGCAAAGCAAATTCTCGTTTCCAGCCGGCCACCTGCTGTTCGTCTCACCTTTAAACTCCACGGAAAGGAGGAATTTGCTCTTGGTCTTAACTCGACGATAACAAGCCGCGGTCGAGTTAAGTTCGACGATGGCGCAACGTTAATTGGTCGAACCTCCAGGCAGCTGAGGCCTCGTCTCGACGTCACCTTGCAATTTACATTTATTTCGTCGCTTCGCGGGCAAGCCGAAGGGTTACGGTGCAACATCCGCCGGCGTCGCCCGTGAAATTGTAAGTGTAATTCCGCATTCAGGATTCCACGTCCTACCTCGGTGGAAAATTCGATTGGCGAACTTCACCGGGGACGTTTAACGAAACACGCCAGAGGTGCTTGCTAATGGACCGCCCAGGATCTTCGTTTCTTGCCTCGTTACCGACGTAGCCCAACGTTTCTTCGCACTGTCCCGACGACTTTTCAACATACACACCATTACTTTTTCTGTTGTTTTTAGTGTCTCCGCTTCGTTGCGTCGATAATAGTTAAATGCTATTAGCCCGGTGTAAACAAGAATGAATTGCGAATACAAAACGCTCACTTCGAACACTTGGGTGATTTATCTGTCGCTTGTAGGAAAAATGAACGACGTTTCTGGCGTTGCGTGAGGTCTTAAGGTGTGCTCCGCGATACCACGCGCAACAAGGTGTCTGTCGATCGAGACACCCGATAAATTTTCACGCCAACCTTGGAAACTCCTCCGCTTCCTACGGCGAGCAAACGAAGAGGAGGCGTTTCTTCCCTTGATTTGCATAGCCGTTTACTCCGTTGTATAATAACATTCGTGCTCCGCTGCTATAATTCTCCGGTTTCGAAATCGACGATATAAAGAGCACGATCCTTGCACACCTTCGTTCACGGTTACAATTGGACTTTGTTCCTCTGTTTCGTCTCGAATATTCGAGCTTTCGGGGGCGGTTTTATTTCACGCGAAGCATTCGTGTAATAAAAACGTACGAGGGAATGAGAAACTCGTTTCACATAGAAAATATGGATTCAGCATTGAATAACGACTCTGCAAATAATATAAATTGTCCCTGTAAGTTCGAAATAAATTCGATCTATCGGATTTAACAGTAATAATAAAAATAACACCGAGTAATAAATAGATCCCCCGACCCATTAAAACTCTCCCCATAAAAACTGCGCCCAGGAATGCCGGTGAACGAATTAAAAATTACGCCTGCCTGCGTATGAAACAAACGAAACGGCGAATACACAATATCGAATCGTGCCGCGTACATCGTGAACGTTAATGTCACGTTAATCACGCGTAATGCGAAATTAACGGGAGGTTCGCGCGTGCTCGTCCACGAGGCCCACGGTGCAGAGGCGCTGCTCGTCGGGCTGCGATTTGCACGCGTTCCGCGGTCAAACGGCGTTCGACGTTAATGTTGAATACGATTTGGCCCGGCCATATATCAAAATGCTCGTCGATGCGACCACGCCATAGCCAATCCATGCCAGAAACCACCGCGCACGCGATCGACGCTCAACGATGCTCCAAAATTATACTGGAAATTATCATCCCGACCCGGCCACGTAGAATGCCTCGGTAAATCCCGCTTGTCCGCTGACCGTGCGCCCGGCTAAAAATCATTTTATTAATGGTATGTTAAGCGTTATTTATCGGGCCCGCTCAATCTGCCTCGTTGATCCTTCCCCGTGCACAATTGCAGGGAAAATGTAGCGCGATGGGCGGTATCGGGGCACAGTTTGACGTGTGTCGTGTTTAATCGGTTTTCAGAGACGCAGAGGTCTTTGGAGTAGCGAGTTTTTTGGATGATTGCTTTTTAAATTGGCCACCGTGGTACTACGTGCGCAGGGCTGTTAACTTCCGGCGGTGAATGATAGGAATATTCGGAGACTTAAAAAAGTGTATTCGTTATTTAACCTGATATTTGTGTGCAATAATATGTGTGGTTTCACTTGTCGTATGTTACACAAACACTGGAATTAATTTGGCAGATTTTCCATATTTTGCGTCTATCGTTCCGGATACAAGTGGAGTTACATTTAATTTCGCATTATTAATATAAGCCACTCATTGGCCGAATCGGTTAACTCCACGAAACAAAAATATGGGAATTTATTTTACATATAGAAAGTTAAGAGTCAATCAACTTTCGCAATAAAATTGAAAAAGCTTCGAAATGTGGAATCAACCGATTTGGCTAACGAGTGGCTCGTACATATGAATACCTTTCTTCTCATAAATACTGATATCTTCCTGTTACGAAAAAAACAAGCACAGTGCACAAACGGACGAGGCAGCTTTGTTCTCCACAAAGGACAAGCCCAGGTAATAACGATAATTGACAGAAGCAATATATTTTGTTCCTCAATTCGGCCTGATACATGAAGCCGCTGCCCCGCTCGGATCAATTCATTTCGGTATTTAATTCGCGCAGTCAAACTAATTACCCGCTGCCTCCGAGGAGAGTCGACATTACACACAGTGGTGTGTTTCAAAAGCCACGATTTCCACGATGCGGCGCAGCGAGCGTTCGAAGCCGCGGAATTGAATTACAATGGTTAAAAGCAATTTCACAAAGGCGGGCGAGCGTTTTTCCCCCGGCGGGAAACAGAGCCGCGTTTCAAAGCGGTCACGCGCGTGCCGGCCATCGGTCTTTAATCAGTAATTTCCAACGCTTAATTAGCGTTCGATGTATAACGTCTGGACTTTGTCAATAAATAAAGCCAGACAGACGGCGGCGGCGGCGCGAGCGCAGAACCGGGATCGAGGTCGGCCCGTATCAGCGAATTTAAATACGTCTCGTCGGATCGACTGTTTCGCGATAATGTAACATTATTGCGCTGCTCCGTACAAAAATCTGGCGTGCGTTGCGAAACGTGTCCCGTCCATGGTAGGATAAGAAAAATAGACGACACGGAAGACGTGGTTGGAATGGATTAGACGGCAACAGGGAAACGAAAGCAATGTGCTAAATAATAGCAGACCCCGTTATCTTCTATTCCTGTTTATTTTGTTCTGCAAAAATTGTTCGTATAATCTTCATGATTATTCCGCACCATAAAATAATAAAATACGTAGTAAAATGAAGCAGAATGATAATTGTGAATCTGCAAACAAATCACCAACAATAAACCGACCTAACAACCATTCTGTACGGCAAGAAAAATATTCGTCTCGACGCATCTGTACGAAATTCCCACGGCACTCGAAACATCAATGACACTGTTAGTGCACCAACCGTGATCGGGGCAAGTACTTCGGTAGCCATTAATCGGCGTGCAGATAGGAACGCTCGAATCCCGTGAATCGTTCTCATCACCCTCGCCGTTCAATTGCATGCCAACGTGTAAGCTATTACATATTACCTAACCACGTGGGTGTGCATGCGTGTACGAGCGTATTCGCGAGCTCGTGTGCGAACAAGTCGAGAATAGAGCGGTGGGTGCGAGGCCGAATGACGTCACGTGTTCGATGTTCCATCAAGTTCGTGGGCACGCGGCTCTATTCTTTCCTCGATGCTTGTGCAACGACGAGGCGGCGAAACGAACGTGCAGCTTGGTAAATACGGTGCTGACGGTGCACGTTCTTGCTCTCTCCGGTGGCGGTGAATGAATTTATTCGCGAAACATTCCACGGGAAACGCCGTGTGTCCGGTCGGGCTCCGCGAGTTGGCGTTTCCAACTTGGGAAACGTTTTCAACGCGGCAATCGCGCCGATGATATTCGCATCGTTGAAATTCGTTGAAATTAGTCGCCCGGCGCTTCTCGTAACATTTTGTGGACAGGTGTTATTTAAAACGGTGTATCCTTCGTTTGATCGATTGGCGTTCCATTAAGTGGCGAATACGCGGTTCACGTTTCCACCTTCTGACTCGCTGGTTTGAAAAATGTTTCCCGATATTTTGACCGGAATGCCGGCGCCTGTGCACGTCGCGACGTATGCGAACATGACAGACACGCGTTGCCAGATCCATCAAGCAAGGGATCCTCTGTCAAACGCTATGTGCATGGCTCGCCTATTTTTTTTTAAATCGATTCTTTTTTAAACGACAGCTCTGAAATATCGCGCGAATCATTTGTCCTGCAGCGACTTAAAACACGCGGTTCTGCACCGACGTGTAAGAGCAACGCGAAAATAACACGATTCAATCCTTTCTAGGTATAAATTCCGAGTACTATTTTCCGAATATTGTCCTACAAATTCCTTGCGAAACACATTTACTCTCGGTGCTCTCGATTACCATCAATTATCCACCTGTGAATCCTTAATACAGATGCTCCGTGAAAGTAAGGGGAGGATCGACGTAAGAACGGGAGGAAGAGCGAAGCGAAAAAGTTTCCCGTCTAGTGTGCGCCAGGCACAGGATAATCCACGACTGAATCCACGAGTAAACGGCCCCTTGTATAAAGACCCGGTCCGTGCCACCCACGTTGACTCGTTGACTCTTGTTCCGCGCGGATTATGGTTTTTACCTTCGATCCCACGGACGACAATGCGTTTCTCGGTGAACGGTGTTACTGGCTTGAATACTCGCCGGCGCCGTTCTTGTATTGTCGGACGTGACGGAGGACGGATTGCAATCAGTGTGCGAGAAGAAACAGTAGAATGTGAGGCACGGGTTCTCGTATAAACACCTTGCGGATCGCGGCGACTTTTTTGCTCGCACCGCTGTATCGGGAATTGCGTTCCATTGCGTTCAATTGCGTTTCCTGCGTTCAACGATTAAATGAACGCAGTGTTACATTGCTTCCATTATATACGCATTCATTGTACTTATAAGTATATTTCCATTCGTCCCAAAGAAAGAAGCGTTGAATCAAGCATGTGCGCGACTAACTTCCAACCCCGATTGTTCGACAGAATCGTCCGGCGTCCAGAAAGAAATCTCCTACGGCGGAGAAACATCAAATGCGCTTCAACGCGTACGTAGACGTAACGACAGAAATAATTTTCCAAGCTGCCGCTCGTTCGGAACCTTCGTCCGACGACGAGGATATAAATATTCCACGTCTGCAGGGAAAAACGATCGAACGAGGACAGAAATTGCGCAGAGGCCACTGAAACAACAATCTACACACCGTTTCTTCGACCCTGTCGATGCATCGCGTTGTTGTTCGCGTTAAGTGCTTAATAACTGACAGATCGATCGCCTGCCCCCTTCTCGACCGGGCAAGGGAACATAATTAACGATCGACAGATAACGTTTCGAGCCGGTGGATTAAGGGTTAAAGGGGCCGTGAATCGACCGAGAGCGATCGCGCTGGAACATATCGGACATGCTGCAACGATCGCTGAAAAATCGAGGTCGTGACGAACCATCAGAACGATCCACGATCTTCGATAAAACTGGATCTTCGATGAAACTAGACCGTTTAACGCGACCATCGGTTACGGGGCACGGGCACTGAAAGGAAGCTGGGGAACACAAAATGTCTCCATGCGGCAATCTGTTACTTCCGACGAGAATGGAAACAGTACGCGGAAACGTGATTAATGCAGGGGTTTTTCGTTCGCTCGGCGGTCGGCTAGTGATTATCCTTGACTAATGCTAGGGGTATTAAGAGTCCATAAAAGGAAAACCATCGTTGAACGAGGCTTTAGTTTACGCGAACCGTACTATCCGGCGTTTCTTTGCCAGTTATTTTATTGCTATTGAGAAAAACGGACGTCGAAGCTGGCAATTCCTTTGGGTCCCGAATTTTTATATTCTCCACTGTAACGGGAGTTTATTATTGGAGTCAACTAATTGCTTGCGGACGGGAAAACGCCACAATTATAATTGCCTTAAATTTTTCACGTGACAAGCAAGAACAAATAAAACCACCGCCACAGTACATCCCAAGACAATCCGCGCCTTAAAACGAGGTGAGAAATAGCGCTTCTAAATTCTGCCCCTAAGTGAGCGATAACTTACCGCAAAAGAAGAAGACGGGAACAAGCCTGCGTCGCAACTGACTACTCACCGCCAGCGATTCAACGATCGTCAAATCCACTCGCGTTGAATAGAACCGGGTGATTCATTACGCGGGCGTCCGCCGAGAGGAAAGTTTAATTCCTCGAATGGCGGACGGTGCGAGGGCGGTGGAACGAGACCTGGTAATTGCACGCGAACGTAACCCCGTGGAAAAGCGGGAAAACGACGAGAAAGAGCGACTCGGGGAGCGGCGTCAATGTGAAATGTTTGCAATCGATGACAGACCGGCGGAAAAGTTCGCAAGGGAGAGAACGCACGAAAACGTTTCGTGGCTCTCTTGGTAATAATAGACCTGGCCTCTCACTTTGCCGCTTTTTTTTCGCCACTTTCCGCTTGCCTGCGCGTCTCCTCGACGTTCGCGTTGCATTTTTTGTTCTCCTTTCCTTCGCTCGGCGATTCTATCAAACCTGTCCCCCCGCGGAGAAACGACGTTCGCCCATTTTAGTAATTGCGTTCGGCCGTGAGAGAACCGCGAGTGAAAACGAAACGGCGAAACAAATCGCGTGACGCTACGTTTATTCGCTGGAGGGATGGGGTTGTATTTATGTTGGACTCTGCAGGTGCTTGGCGAATCGCGAGTAAATTCTCTACATATAGTGCAATAGACGTGACGCGAGGTGTGAGCAGATTGTTCATAAATTGGACGAAGTACGAGATATAACGGATTAGACGGGATTCAATGTTGCAAACGAAAAGGAAGGAACGAAATATGATTTATAGTTGCAGAATGATTTGGAAAATTGTCGGAAAATCAAGCTTTGATAAATTTTGTGCGTGTCCGAGAATTTGGTGTTCGATTTACTTGTCCGACATGGACAGTCTTGTTCTACCTGGGAGTATAATACGCGTCACCGGGGGAATCTCAGACTTCTTGTACATATCTGGTTTTAATATATTTCCAGCTTTGCGCGTAGTTTTAAGCTACGTTTCGCTGTGCAACAGTACGGCAAGGAACTTATTTCCATCGCGGGTAAGGAAAACGTTTTGCGAGCTTGCCAAGAACATTCGATTATTGCCGTCTTATTCATTTCAATGCTGAAATTTCAGTGCATTAATAAAACCTAAGAAATCATAACCGTAAATATCAAGAAGATACCATCTGCACGACGAAGGGAATTTGAAAATCCTACGATATAATTAATCTTCCGCGACCTGTAACCGAAGGAAAGCAAGGGGCATCGAGTCGTTCAGATAACTGACAACCCAGTTGACTATGATATCGGAATGGTTGTTGCATCCAATTTGGACGCTGCAGGCGTTCACGCTCCACCAAGGAACGGAATATCGAATTTCGGTTAAGGAATCGAGTTGTTCGATTTGGTAAATAAAGCCTGGTAGACATTGGGGGACGGTGGTTTGTTCGCGCGATTCAAAGCAATTCCGACGATCCAACAGGAACGATCTATCTGCTGCGAGACGATCGTCCAAACATCATTAACGAGCTTGCAAATCTTCGCCGTTTAGTTTGACGAAGTTCCGTGTAAGAAAGTTGGTAAACGCTGGCAGGGTGGCAAGTTTAATACCGCTATAAACGTATTATCGTTCCGTCGTTCATGCGCCGCGCAGCTATTGCGGTAATAAAGGCAACTTGTTCCCAGATAAATCGCAGACCTGCATCTTGCGAGAACGAAACTTGCACGGATACCAGTTAAACTACTTTGATTCTCCCCCTAAACCCAGACTGTTTCCTTTCCTTGTTAACCGCCTTTTACTACGCTGGTTCATTGGCGTTTCGAGGAAACAGCTCGCCGTAGCATCAGTGTCTTCTCAATTGGAAAATGTACGAATGGAAAATGTTGGAAATGTGCGTGGCACTTTGACGCGATTTCAAAAATGTAAAAATGCGTCTGCAAACATCTTTGAATGTATTGCACATTGAAAATAAAATCTAATATATATTAGAGTGTGTAAAAAAAATGGAGCTTTGGGAAAAAGGTGTGCATGCATGATATTGTGAAAAATTCTGTGAACGTTTTTGACAAACGAATAAGTGGCGACAAACTGAATGGACGATCATTAATGATTCTACGCGATTTCAACATAATCTAGAATGCTTTATGCTTGTCGGATTCTCATTAAGGGTGCAACTCTTGGCGAGAAACTGCGGTGTGCTTGCTAATAATCGGTACATCGGAATAAACGGATGGATGCACGATGGAGCGACGCAGAAGACGATTGGATTGGTCGATCCTGGTACAACGAAAGCCGAGATCCGGACCCGCGATACATCGTAAGGAACGAGGGGAAGGTCTAGAAATTTCAGAGACTCGAATATTCCTTCCCCTCTTGAAAATCGAGAAATGCGCAGTCGGAGCTCGTTAATTTTCATCCCTTGTGGAACTCTAGCCTTTCCTTTTCTTGTATCTTGAATAACGTTTCTGACTCGGTAGCTGGAACCCTCGGAAACTACACCGTGGGAAATTGGTTTTTATTACGATTCGCTATCTCTCCCGTGCTGTCTGTAATTATTCCTTCAACTGTATTGTCCTTTTTTAAAATTAATGCGCCCTTAAATGACTATCCAATGAAGAAACTGAATTAAGGTGTGGTTGACAAATTTCATTTCGATTGTCCTCTCTATTTTATTTTGCGACGATGCTTTCATAACGATAAATCAACTTCAACATGTATAACGCAAAGTGTAATATATAATTTCTTCTATCCCCTCACACATTTCCTACGCATCGGACTCTGATCTCGTGCCCACCAGCAATTGCGAAATCGAATTAAAAAGAAAAAGAAAGCCGACCACTCGTTAAGAGACTCGAAGCAGAAGCACCCGCAGAGAAGTTCAATTTTCGAGGCCAAGAAACTTTCTGTTTCCAGTGTCCCTAGCCTGGCCAGATTGCCTCACAAAACCGGCAAGGCGAATCGCCGATCGAGCAACGTTGCAACGGATACCGAGCGCATCGGTGTTTCGTCTGATAATTCAAAGCCAAGCTACTGTATATACCCACGGAACCTTTATCGATTCGATCGTGTACGTGCTCGCGGCTGCTGCAGCGCGGATTTCGCCTGCAACTATCGTGCATAAATCTTTTCCTTCGAAATGGAAGAAATACAGAGCGACGAGATTCACGTGTTTCAGAAATACGGAGATTATTATGAGACATACTTTCGTGTCTGGATTTCTTAACAATATTTACAGCAAGCACGTGCGTCACAGGCATGTGTTCACAGAGAAAAGACGTACCAGACTTTAAATAAAATTTCTTCTGCGTTGTCGTTGAAAGTTTTTGTTTGCCTTTTTGTATCCGTGCGCCGATAATGATTAATTTTATGTATCAGACGTATATTAACGTTACGATTGTGTAAAATAATATCGGCTCGAGTTTGGCAACGAGCTGTGTCGACTTAATGAAACATTGAAAAATTTCCGCGAATTTTCAGCGACTTCACGAAGCTGAAGATGACAGTAGTCATTGTTGATTCGGTGCCTGACATCGCCAGTCATTTAAACCGCGGAAAACTGGGCACCTTCGCTGACTCTATTCTAGTCGACTAAAAATATTCCGACGGGTCCTTCGCCTTTTTAACTCCAGGATTCTGACCTCAGCGTGCGCATATGCGAGGAGGAAAAAAGTTTCGGATATTTAAGCCCGCGTGAACTTTAAAACGCCAACCCCGCAACAGTCCGCGAAACTTTCAACCCGCCTTTTTATCGCGCCGTCGCATTTGTTTCGCTGGCGAAAAACATTCCGACGTGCCTCGTTGTTTCGTCGACAGAACGAATGAAACCCGGTTCCCGCGAGTCGTGCATTACTTTTTAGCAACTCCGGTGAATGTTTTCACCAAAGTATTTGCGCCTGTCAATGGAATTTATATTAAGAGTAGAGGAACTGTGCTGATGTTAATGAACAAAACGGCGTGAATAAATTATGCGCAAGTATATTCGCGAGAAAAAAGAGGAATCCGCGCATCGGATCTTTCTCAACGACAGATAACAAAAGAAGATTATGATTAATGCAAGCAGCAATTATTATCCAAATGATTAACAGATTTGCCAGTCGTCCAATAGAAAATTTCGTACGTAAAATTAGGGAACTTTACAGAACTCCAATGAGTACTTTTTCTGCAAACCGTTTACGCATTCGTCACAAAAGTGTCGCGAAATATCACGCCCTGATATTCGCTAGGTATCAATCACAAAGAACCAATAAGTCGCACGATTTACGACTGATCCAGCTACCGCTGGTTAGTTTCCAATGCAAAAGCAAAATGATCTCCCACCCGCGCGACGTCGGATTAATTTAGCACGCTGGTCAGAGCCATTTATCTTCGCGGGAACCGGCTGCATCGACGCAAAACTCCTAGATGCAATTTTATTCGAGAAAGATTCGAGCAGAAAGTTTCTAGACTTGGCGCGAACTCGCCAAGTTGCAGAACTAACCAAGTTCCACTCTCGAGCGCCCTTCTTCCTGCTCGGGACGAGCCAGCGAAGTCGGCTATCGTGCCACGGGGCAATTTTCAATCGGGCCAAAACAACGACCGCCACTATTACCAGTTATTGACAGGGAACTTTTGGAGTAGGCCCTAGAGAAACTCTGGTCAACTTATTCTCTTCCTGTTATTATCCTCCGTTTTCCATCAATTTGTCTCAACTCGCTTCTCTGCCCATTAATTCCCTTCTTGTAGGTACTTCACAGGTAGGTACACATATATTGCCATTGTATACATTAAGAAGTGTAGGAACCGCAGAAAAATTAAGGGACGGGTATCGAGCCCGAGAGCTTCTGGTGGTAGGCACTGATCAGTGCTACTACCCCCCGGTCCCTTCCCTGTCTTCTATGATGTTATGTTCCTCTTAGTTCTTTGGTGAAGGCGCCCGACCCCATAGAAGGTAAACTGCACGATTTCCAGAAATGTCCAACGCAAGAATTGTCGCGCAAAACATAAACAACATATATAAATACGTTCTTCTTCGCGAACGTTCCTCTGTTCTAAAAGCTGCGTAGCAATAATAGCCTCTGCGACAATGGTGTCTAATTGCACGCGATTTCATAGCCAGCCAAAGAGCCCCCCGAGTGACAAGCAATCCACGGCGAACCAGCCGAGCCGCAACTTCGTCGATCTTTCATTTACCATCGAACCATTAAAACCAGCAAGAAATATCCGTCGTCAGCGGTCAAGTAATAAGCGAAACCGACTGTCGCCCACGCAACGAATTCCACGCGAACAGACCAGCGATCGCTGCGTTGCTTACGTGACGCGTTGCGTCGCGTCGCGCCGCGTCGTTAGGCGTGTTTATCGAGGCGGAAAACGCGTCGATCAAACGCGTATACACCCGCGTGTACACCTCCGCCCGCTTGTTTTTGCCCCGTGGCGGGCGTGTGCGATGCCGATACACCGTCGGTACACGGTGTATATACGTTTTACGTGTACCCGCGGTCGCCGGAATCTGTTCACGGGGCGGTGAAAACATTGGCACACGGGTTCAAACTGCGACGCGTCACGCGGCGGATAGGAATAGGAAATGTTTGGCCGCGGATCTGCAGATTGCATGAGTTTATTGCGTAGCGTTGCCGGTACCACGGCGAAGCACGCAATCGATATCGTGTCCGACCGCGTCCTCTCATTCCCCCCTGTCGAGGTCGAGCAAGGAGAGCGTGTCGAGCGGCCGTGTGACGCGAACGGCCACGATAAACGCAGCCTTCGAGTCGCGCCGTCCCGAGAGATCGATACTCGCGATGCCGCGAGATACACCGCGAGACGATGGACCGTGAATGAACCGATGACGGTGCCGTTTTCAGTCGAGGATATTATTATTATTATCATTGTTATTATATTACTGTTCTGTTTCTTATGATTGTTGTCAATAGTTTTTCCGAGCAGTGAAGCGCTCCGGTTAGCGCTTGAAATAAGAGTAGATCAGCAACCGCGAATAATCGGTGTGATGTACTGAAATTATTTTATTCCTTTGGAATCTCGCCTCTAAGGAAGCTTCTTGATTAGTTACCATTACAGACATCCCCGATGAGCATATTGAATGTGCACCATTTGTACGATTTACCGGCGTATCAGTTTAACCAGGCACTGGTAATTTGAATTAAAATGGAATTGCGTCTTCCAGGAGGACATACCTGCACGCCAGAACGAGTTTCCAATACGGAACTATATGCACTCGTTAATATCTCTTTCGCCGAGCGTACGCCCGCCTCGGGACCATATTTAACTTCGTTAAACTCGCTGAGTTACCCCCGAGATTTATTCGACGTCGCTAAGTTACCGGAACTGTTCTGCCCATTAAATCTCCGAGGCTAGGATCCTACCGACGATCGTTGCATAAATAGCATCGATACGCCTTCGAGCATTATTGCGTATACGCGAACACGTGTGCGGGTACATTCGTTACATCTTCGCATTATCGCGTCCTTGTCCCCCGTGGCTGCCTCGTTTCCTGAGAATGATTCGCCACGCCGATTACCCGTGTCGAACAAATTGAAATCGCCGGGTGGAAAGCTCGACCGGGTTCGCAATTAACGCGGTTAACGGACGGGACCGCGAATTCCACGCTTAATCGTCGATCGTAAGATCGTCGAACCAAGGACGATTGAGGCAGCTCCCAACGATCGACAGGTACCAAACCCCTTTCTTCCGTGCCGCCGTCTTTTAATCGCGACGAGCGTTCTTCGCCTCAAGGACGATTGTTCCTGACGGCTTTGTGCGACTTACCAGAAACCGGAACGGCCATCGAACGCGACTTTCGAAAGTCGAGACTTCTTCACTCTCGTAGCACGCGACGTCCAACTTCGTAAAGGGTTGCAATTTAACACCGGGAGGGCCACTGGGAGCTTTTCGCAATGGATTAACTTCGGCGGTCCAAGAAAAAAAAGGGGATAATGTAAATATGGATTTATCGGATCGACGAGTGGAGTGGAAGAAGTATAAAGGTAGTTTGTGAACGACTTCTGCTGTAGTATAGATTATAGATCGTTCGTCGATCGTTTTACAAAGGATAACCCAGTGACCCACAGTTCTGTTTTATGGAGCAGACAACATTACCGTGGGTGTTCTAGTTTCGAATCACCTGAACGATTCATTGTCGATGCGTTTCAACTTTCCATTAACGTAATTAACGCAATCATTGGTAATTGCACGGTAAAATGATCCAGCTTCGCTGCTCCCGCGATAGTTCGCGCACAAAATTATGCAATCCAACGCTCTACCCGGTGAAGGAAATTTCGCCAGAGCCAAAGATTGACGCGTACCAATTGCAGGATTTAGAAGAAATACAGATCTCCCCTGGAGCATTACGTCCAAGTGTCTGTTATCTACGATGAAGAACGAGCATCTTCAAAATTATCTCCGGATAATTATAAGGATGACTTGGAGGTTCGATCGACGGAACGAGGAGACTGCGATGTTTTATTCAGCACGCGGAAGGAAAGCCGCGGCGTAATTGCAGCGAACACAGTGGAAACGGGAAGCAGAATAACACGCCACGGTTTCCCATGTGTTTCACAGGTGGAAGCGTCGCAGCTGACACGCGATGTGTCAATAACGAGAGTCATTAACGCTCGCGCGTGACACTGTGCACGATCCGTAGAAATCGGTGCAGCGAATGGTTAACGGTAACGCGAATCGATCCGATCCACGCTCGTCCACGAGTAAAACGTAAAAGTGTCCCTTCTGCTCGTCTGTGCGCGCAAACGAGCTCGATCTGTATGCGACATCCGCGTGAAAATTTTATTTTCTCCCTCTTTCTCCAGGCCGCTCTATTTTTATATTTCTCTGCCGCGGGGTTCGAGTTGGCGGGAGCAAAGGGGAAATTTAACTGGGCCATTGATTGTGGGCATTAATTTATTACCGCGATGATTAACGACAATAGAGTGCGCAACTGTAAGCGATTGTGCTTAGCGGATTACCGATGCACGATGTATAACTTCAAGCAAACACTATACTTGTGGAATAGAAAATGTTTGCGAACCATGCATTCTTAATCTAAAGAGTAAGCAAGACAATTTGATGAATGGTGAGCGTGTCAATGATATCTCTGACCTCGTTCTCACCCAGAGCCAGATAATTCTACAAATTTGAAGAGCTTCGGCCGAATGTAATACCGGGGATGCCAGACAATTTAAATGGTCGCTTAAAATCGAAACGTTTCTGAAGTTTACCGCACAATTCGCCGAACATAATGTCACAACCTCTCCACCTCTATAAAACGAGCTGACCGCGATGAAATTCATTAGTATCGCTGGAAAGCAATTATCGAACGTAACCACTCCATTGTTCACCATAAATCGAGCCGTGAAATCGGGCGTTAACGACGGAACGACGACGCAGCCCAGCTGTAATTGTTGCATGGTAAACACTCGCATCATCCGACATGGCAGCCGAACCAACCTATGCACACTTATGTATATCGGAGAGCTCAACGATTTTCAAGGGGAAAAGTTCTAGTGCCCGTTAAATTGTGGAATTCAATGAAACGCCGAAATTCTCAATGCGCAATAATTATTTCCCTCTCGAGACAAGCGAAAATAGGCGAGGTTTTATAAATTCCATCGTTGTTCCCACGCTATCCCATCGTTATTCCAACGTTATTCCAACGACAATTTCTTTCGATCGATTGACATCAAATGTATTCACGTTTCTGTCTTTCCTCCTCCGTCGGGAGGGAATCTGAAATTTCCACAATGTATACGCTCCAATCGACCATATTTCCCTCATTCTCCCCTTTTTTCCTTTCTCCCTTGCCTTCGTCTTCGTCACCCCTTCCACTTTACCGCTTTTCCGCTTTTCCCGTGGTCCCGGCCGCTTGCAGCGCAACGACGACACTATCTCGTTCTAGGTAAAAGCACGACCAACCCTCATACTGCTTTCAGCAGTTTACGAGAAACCAACTGCGACTTACGTGTTTCCACGTTCCACGAAGCACCATTCCACCATTGGATACAAATATTTTTACCACCAATAGAGAATCCTCGCGGCGTTCGCGACGACAATGTTCGATCGATCGGCAAATGGAGTGGCTTTCTGTTTCGCCGCTAATCTTCGTGGGAAATGAACGACGTCGAAGCGAAGAAATGTAATAAATGCTCTTGGAAAAAAGTTTGCAAAATAGTTCCAACGTACAACGGATTGCGAATTCTAAGGCATTTCGAGATCGAAATTTATAAACCAAACACACCGACCACGCTAATAATAAATGGCTCGACCAAACAATTTTTTTTACAAATCAATCCAAAGTGCAGAGAACCAACCGTTGCACTGAACTCGTATCGTTGCCCACGACGAATGATAATTCATTCAAACCAGTTTCGCCGGCACCACGCGTTTCGTACTAAAGGAATCTCCGCTATTAATATTATTACTGAAACATTAAATTCGCAACCTTGTCCAGCGCCAAGCATCTTCCTTCTAAACCGTTTATAACCCGTGTACGTACAGGTACCTCGGTACATCGAGGGATCGACGAGTGCCCAAACAACATGTGCGCAGAGCACGGCGATGCTGGCTGCTGGTCGCGCCTTTATCGTATCCGGTCACGAGCACGCGTAACAGCGAACTTAACCTTGTAATCTCGTGGAGCACACGACATCCAATCAAATCACGAGCGAGACTCTCATTCCGCGGCGGTCGTTTTGCGGTGAACGTCGCTGGTAACCGAGGAAACCGAACAACGCGGCCCACCGGCTCTGGTTTCTCGCATTCCGCCTTCGTATTTTGCAACCGCCCGAGCATCACCTCCAGACGGTCACGTTTCATGCTTTAATTAGGATACAGGTACACCGCGGCCAACGGATGATCGGTCTGCACGGTTATCGAGCCGAACCAATTTTCGTGCAATCGGAGGCGCGCCAGAATAGAGGGAGCGGTGAAAAATGGAGGAAACATTGCTAGCTTTTTACTTCGTTTCTAGCTCGCCTTCGAAGCTAAAACTAGTTTTGTTGATTGATTAATTAATTATATTAGTAATTTAGTCATTCAGAGGGCACGATCGGTCGCGACCACGCTCCTTTCCTTTGCGTTCCATTTCACGAAATCGATTATACATATGTACTTCTTTCGGGTTTACGCGATACGAGTGATACGAAGAAATGATAACGCCGCTGGCGAAGATGCTCGCATATTCTATCGGTGAAACATTGTTCGCCCGTGCCCCGACGTCACGATAATCGTCGAACAAATATGTGACGATTTAATCGGGGAAGAATATACCTCACTGCAAACCCCAAGGCCGCATAAATCGAGAACCGAGATACGTAACACTCCAAACGCCACTAAATTCAATCTTTTTGGCCTGTCAGTCCTCTACGACAACGAGGCCGCCAGCGGTACACCACGACGCGTTCACGTCACAGCGAATAACAAGGTAGCTCGATTTCCTGCTGGCTGGAACGCAGTTAATATCGTTGGTAGCCATTAGAAGGAACGCCGTAGTAGCACGCTGCTGCTACAAATCGACATTATTTCGAGGATTGGCCGGTGGCCAGCCACGTTTCCACGGATCGGTATTTTAATAAGCCAGTCGGCTTCGTTTCTTTGTTCTTTTTCCCCCGCCGTCTCTCTCCTGCCTTTTGCTATCATCCTCGTTTCCACGGGTATCGTTCCTAATAATAACGCAGGGAGGTAGAGAAGGATAATTTCGACCTCCATAGTCGAAGGGATGCAGGGAGCGGCATTTTTATTAAACGGCGTAAATCACTCCTCGAATTAAGTCGCGAAGAAGAGCTCCTCGTCAATAAGCTTCGATTGTAACTCGCCAAACGAACGCGGAACGGTTACGGCGATTATCGGCGAACGATTTACGATTGAGCGAGGATCATTCGACGCGGACGATCGAGGAAACTCGAATCGAAGCCACGGGTAAGCGTATTACGAAAGTTTAAACGCATCGATCGAGCGCCCCGAGAACGTGAGTAATGATGCTACGGACGTTTATAAATTGTTCGGTAAATGACGACGCGCGGCTGGTGAGGCGGGTAGATATTGGTCGGGGAATAAATAAGCGATACAGGGCGGTAGGAAACCTTATGGTCTGCGGGACCAACGTCTTCCTCGGCGGAAATTTCGAATGGTGGAATTCACGAATCGACGAGCCACGGAACGGGCTGATTCAGTGAGCTATCGCAATCGAGACTTATTTTACGCGTCGCAGGTTAAAGGATGAAGTGGTTTCCACCCCTGTGCATGAAAGTTACGAGACATCGAGGCTCGCTTATCCTCGGCGAAGCAGAACACGTATCCGCGAGTACAAAGTTTCCCCCTCGATGCGCTCTTCTTCCGGGGAGGCGCGTAAAATCAACTGCGCATTTCCGTTGGGTCTTCCCGGTCCCTTTGGCCCTCGGTGAAACTAGGCAGGAGCCTCGAGGATCGCGGAAAAATTGTCCAACAGCCATCATACGCCCCCAAGCAAGGGGAGAACAAGAAACGAAATCTTCTAGAAAGCACGGGTAATATTAAAAACGTTTCAAAAGTATGTCATATTAATTTCAAATGCGAAAGAAACTAAAAGTTAATCATTTCAACCCTTGCACAAAGCACTACAAATTTTCCAACCGAACAATGTAACCGTGTCAATTGCCTCGAAAAGACCAGGTTTCCTTGTTCAAGGAAACCTGTGCCGAATTGTTGCGCCTCGGTATTTATCGTAATTATTGTACCATCCATAGATAGACACGTTTGTTTCCAATGATATCATGCTACGTTTTCGTCAAAAATGGCAATGGCTTCCTTAGGATCCCATGAATTCGGTGGCCAAAGGAAAACGTTTTGCACGGTTAGTCTGGGTACATAAATGTGATTTGTCCAAGGAAACCAGCCGAAATTCGCGTTAAAGGGAACCCGGCCTGAACTTATCGAAGCATGTTGAAAATTATCGCAGGACGCGTGCACAAAAGCAAAGCCCAGAAGCTTCTCATTCTCGATAGCTTGGTATCTGCGCCATGCACGCATGTGCGCACACGCCTATCGACACACTGAAACACGGGACGCGTACACGTGACTAATAATGCAGAGAATAAGCGGTATATTACGTCGAGCACTTCGCCGACGAGCGTTTATTAATATTGGAAAATATCCATCTCGACGATCGTGACGATCGAGGTTGCCCATAAATTCCAACCACCGGGCGAAACAGCCTCGCGCAAAAGCTCCAGCTTCCTACGACCGCCCCTCTGCCGCCGTTCACCATATACATAAACCGGAATGTAACGACGCTCGATGTCGAAATATCGGATTTTCGCGGCGCTTTTCGCCCGATAGCCTGAATAAAATTAACTACGGACTTATCCGGGGAAGTTCCGACTAATTTAACGGCGAGCAACTCGGGACGGGCTTTCCAAGCTAGCCAAGGGATTCGGATTACCCGGGGGTAATTTATAATTTCGATCGACCTGGAATCGCTCTCGTTTGCGATCTAAATATCTTCGAATGGAGAGGATTGTATCTGATTCATTGGCGCCCGAATATCGCGGATGTTCTATTAAATAGCTACGCTGGATCGTGTACAAATCATTCATTTAACTTCTCTCTTTGTGGGACCTTTATTTATTATATTTGCTACGCTCTGTAATTATTGTCAGACTGGACTAAAGCTTCCGACTGTTTACTACCTATCGTTTCCGCAGATAGAGAAGAGGGCTCGTATTCGAGGTAATTTGTCGAATCAACGGTGGATTGAACGGTATCTTCCGTGAAAACATTGTTCTATTCTGATATTACAGGATATTTCCACTTCGTTCTTGTCCAATGCAATATCGTCCGACGAAAATATTCCAATTCGTCGTCTGCTGCCGCTATTGCCCGTCCTTGTTCCACGACCCATCTAATCATATTTGAATAGACGACGAATCCTGCGCCGTGTCGTTTTTCGAATAATTCACCAGCGAGAGGCTATATTTACTTTGTTAACCGGTTTAAACGAAAGTCAATCGAGGAATGAATATTATCAATCACTTCGGCAAAGGTATTCGCGCCACGATCCTGAAAACGATTACGTTCAATCGCTTCCAGCCATGGTGCAACGAATTCCCCGCTCGTGCACGCCGGATCCTTTCAGAGACGATTCGTTTTCAACGAGCCAGCCGGATAACACCGATAGAATAATTCGGTCAATTTGCCGTGGCGCGGCGAAAGACAAGCCAAGCCGGCCAGAGGGCAAAGACCGAACCTGAGGGGGTTGTGAAACGTGAAAAATCGCCGCCGTTCACGTTCGTTCATTACGTCTCGATTAGCGGCTTCGTTTATTGGCTATTCATAAAATTCACGAGTACACGCGCGCATCACGTACGCAGGAACGCCGGGGACCGGAAGCGGAGGGATGGAAAGGGACGAGCCGCGTCGAATTGACGTGCCAACGGTAATGGAATTGCTCTGGCAATGTCAGGCAACGATTTTCCACGTGATTCCACTTCTCTGGGATTCGCATTCTCGTTCCATAATACCGTTCACCTGCTCGCAACTGGCTTCGAGGTGAACAAAAAAAGAAAATAATGAAACTGCGTTGGATGTTGATCAGTTCTTTTTTACAATTCCTTTCCGCATGGGACCTCGTGATAACTTCGTGATAAATTCGGGCGCTGGTTTGTCAGTCGGTAATAAATATATACATATCAAGATGAAAGCGCAGTACAAGGGGGACGAAGTACTGGTTAAATGATGTTTAATAGAGAGAAAGGGGGATAAAGAGAGAGGGAGAGTGAATGGAAGAGGGAGGATTGACATTTGGCAATACCTGGCACCCAAATCAACGACGAATTTAATTCACCGTCGTTTCATGCCGCTCGCGCGGAACATTCTGTTAACCGTGTTTAATGAACGCCACGAGACGAACGTTGACGGCTTATTACGGCGGCACAGTGGGACAGCTCGAATTTAACGCGGCCGCGCGACACTATCGACACGCTGTTGCAAAATTGTTTCCGCAATGCGAGCTACAATTTGCGATACGTTGCGCGGATATTGCGTCCGCGGTAATAGCAACGTAATTAAAAAAAAATCCGAAACAAAGACATAACAATGCGAGATTCGTGGCTAACCGTAATCACCGAAAGAAAGCATCGGGGAACCTCGCCCAAAACCTGACCCGGCGGGTATAATAATATTGATGAAACATTTCCAACAGGAGAGGGAAAAAATGTACACGAAATTCCTCGAGGGTTAATCGGTACCTGGGAGGGAGCGGAGGAAGAAGTGGCCCGTCCGGTTTGACGGAGGAGATTAGCCGATCAATCGCTGACTCGGCTCGGCAAATAAGAGCACGGGACCGGCCAAGGGATGGAGGTGGAGGAAGAGAGACGACGAGCTTTTATAAGCAGTTCGAGACAGACTACGACGCAGAGCGCGCGACTCGTTCAACCTTCGAGGAGGTGGTAAGAGGTTGTGTAAGATCGATGAAGCCACTTTGACGCCAACACGAATGGCACTTCCTACACGGGATACTGCAAATACCCGCGCGCAGTCTCTGCCGTTGACAAAGTTTTACGAGCATCCCCTGACGGGCGCCTCGTGTATCGGCTTAATCGGCTACGTCTCTCGTATCCAAGCGTGTAAAATAAAGATCACGGATTGTCTATCCGATTGCGTCCCGTGGAACATACTACGAGGCAACGGACGATCGTAGCTTGACGGAACGGTTCCGGAATTCTGACGCAATCTAATATCCTGCGTTATTTTGGGGTTTATATATTTTTTAGAAGGATCGATAGTCTTCGCACGGGGAATTTCGAATATTTGCTTAATACGGGTAATCGGGTTTGGAAGCTTGGAGATACAATTCACTGAGTTACGAATAATTTCATAGAATTATAGAAAGTGGAAAGTACAGTGCTAAGTAAAATGAATTCATATGCAACAACTGCTATCGCAAATTAAGACTTTCCCTTTTCAACATTTGCAATTAGTTGAGTTTGTTTCATTCCGTAATACAAGTCAGTGTGCAGAGGACTGGGGAAATATTTCCCGGTTCTTACAAAAATCTTACAAATCTTGTGAAATCCAGGCAATTTTTCCAATTTTTCTATATATTTATTTGTGTTCATTCAAGTATTAAAGCGAACTTTAACTTCTGATTCCTCGATGCTACCAATGGAAAGCCACGCGGAGGGTATTAATTACCCGCGAGCACTTAACGATCTTCGTAGCACGTAGACGATTCCATACGTTTTCGAAGGTAACGGGGTGAACGGGAGGTCGACGTCTGCCACGATCTCAATTTCGGGAAATTTCCGTCGAGGCAAACAGGAAGCGCGTTTGCAAACCACGCTGCCGGGTTTCATTTTGAGACGCTGCGAAGGTCGAAGCTAATTAGTCCGCCAAACTTGCCGTGTTTGCAGTTTGCTTGATTCTGAGACACCCTCCACGATGGAAAACCGTAACAGATCGAATTAAGCCCGAAATCGCATTTAAGTACTCACGACCGGCTGTGTCGCCGATACTCTAGTCTAGTCAATTTAACTGATTAATGGTCGCGTCGCGTGAAGTATTCATTTTTAAACAAATTCACTACCGTCGCGAATTTGAACACGAATCGAAGGCGAAACGGCGAAAATGCATTCGAAGTTCAATTGCAACAATAAATGATACAAAAGCACCTTTAACGCCGATCGCAAATATTACAGAATGTTCGTATTTCACTTTCAATAAAGATTCCCGATATCAAATTCGGGAAACGTAACAAAGAGAATTCATTTCCAATTCGAAAAGGCGGAATCTGTCGTTCGTCCTTGCGGATCAATTTCACGAGACAGAAATCTAGACCGTACGAATTTATACTTGCCGCGAGTTTCCGTGGCAAGGCAAGCAGCCCATAAATTCGGCAGGCAATAAAAGTTGTACGTGAATCTGTCGACGAACAGCTACAAACGGGATCCCCTGTCAGCTTTCGCGTGGCTGAAAAGGATGAACCGTTGCTCGCTGTTGCTGGAAAAGGGACGCTGCGCTCCACGACGAAAAGTCGATTCGCCGTTTTCGAAATTCAACGGGAAGGGGATGAAGTTCGCGTTGCAAAAATCAACGCGCAAACTTTCTGCCCGAATTTCGCAGTATTTCTCAATGCTGAAGAAAATATGACTCCGCCAATTACACGAATCCTCCTTGAGCATCCTACTTCTCTGCCCCTCGCCATCTTTCTCCCCTTTTCCCTACGTTCTGGCCGGTGCTTTATCGATTAGTCGTAAAATTCCACGTAAAGGCAGTTCAACGAAGTCGCCTGGAAATACGATTCCACGAAGCCAGACAGCAACGTTGCTTTGCGAAAAACAACGGATTCGCGGAGGAGGGAAGAAAATGGTGTGGTTAATTATTTTGACCGTGGGCGGTCGAGAGAATAAATACGTTTCGAGGAGGGTTTGAAGCGTTCCACAGGTGGCGATACGCGTGCGATCGTAAATTCGGCAAAATAAAAAATTGAACGCGGTGCCGGTGAAAATTCTTGCCTTCGACCGTTCCCTGTCGGCGAGCGCAGCAGGTGATCGATCTATAAAACACTATTTTCACTGATTTCAAAGAGTAAAGCGAACAAATATTCCGATTTCTATAAATTGACTCTCCCATGGTATCTACATTTTGAAAACCTAATAGGGCGAAGCTCGGTGATAATGTTCAGTCTCCATTAAAAATTAACTAAGAAATTAAAGATAAATAATAATTTCTAGTGTATAATAATTCTAGTATCGAACTCGTACTATTTCGGAGCAGGGCTCCAACAAACGCCGATCATTTCCACAAGAAAAAAGAATTGAAATTCGTATCTGCAACGGGTTGACAGTACTTTGTAAGAATGGAAAGAAAGGGAAAGGGGAAAAGCGGGGTCACGGTCGTAAATATCTCTCGCGTAAATATTAATGAGCAAGGGGGCCGAAATCGAGCATCGATAATCTCAGCTGACATTGAAATAAATGGGACGGGCCAGGCACGAAGCGTCAGCTTTTCAAAGTTTGCGGCTGGAATTGGCCGTAGCCACGAGAGAGAGAGAGAGAGAGAGAGAGAGAAAGAGAGAGAGAAAACGAGAGTAGCGGCTTAATGGAGCGCGCGATGAATATGGAATTCCCGATGAATTGGCTCGTCTCCAGAAGGCATTTTCGATCCTTCCGATCGTCCTGCTCGTTGTTAATTAAACCGCTTTTAATTATCCGCCACGCGGGGTCGCTCGGATACTCGAACGATATCTCACGAAAGTTGTCCCGCGAACATGCCCGAACCAAATGCCGGAACGCACTTACCAATGTTATCGAATTTATCATCCGCCTTCTCCCACCTTTCGTTTAATCTATCGTGCTCGATAACACGCGCCACGGAAAGAACAATTTGTCGAACAATAGCCGGAGGAGCGTTTACGAGAAAAATAGAATTAAAAGCGTGACGATCAATTAAGCAATCCGATATCGTAACGAGACTTCACCTTTCGCTGTACACACAGCTCCGACCGGAGTTTCATATACATTTTATCACATATTGTACATTTTTTCACGAACAGCTGTTGACTTGAACGAACGAACGATTTAAACACGGATTCGACGAAACAAATTTTTCGCGGCCAGAAGGAAAAGTCGTGAAACGGTAAGCAACGTGGATTTAATAAATCCCGTGAGCCAGTCTATTTTCGTGAACGCTGAATTATCCCATAACGATGTACCCCAACGCGAGTGACTCGATTCAGCTGGAAAATGCTCGGTTTCTTTCTCTGCCGAACGCATCGGAGCGGTGTGGCGTGGCTCGATCGATCCAGCGTGGCGCATCGATATCACGGTCGTGCGAGGCCCAGTGAAATTTTCCAGGTCGATCGGCCGTGGTCGCGAGTGGCCAGTTTCTTAATTGACTTTTGTTCGAAACCGAATTGCGGTCCTCCGGCCGATGGCGCACCCTTAAACGATAAATTAATAAACAGGAACAGTTTTCACGGCATCCAAGTCATCTGCTCATCGCGTTTCGCATTCGGGGGTCGAAAGCACTCTCGAATTTCTGTACCCTTTTACACGTGTCCTTGTTCGATGAAAGTATATGGTACAATTGTAAAACGAAGAGCAGTGTCGAGTAAAATATATTAATTCTGTTCCAGTGTTAACAAAAGGAAGCGAAAGGAAGATAAGTTCCAAGGTCGACTGACGTGAAATTTAATTGCGTTCAATAACGCTTTACGTCATCCGTGTACCAGGGGCTGCAATCAATTAAAAATTTTCACGGAGATCCAGTTTTGTTGCAATCCGATTAAATAGCCGAGGATAAACGATTATGGAAAATGACTGGTTAAATCTAATAGCGGTCGTAAAAATTTTAAACGATCCGGGAAGGAGCCATAAACGAAACCATAAGGAGCGTGTGTCACAACGACCGTGATCGAATAATCGGTTTGAAATACGATTTCCTTTGATACAATGTTTGAAGTGGGTCGCCCGAAGGGATTCGATGGAAACGGCAATCTCTTTAAATCCCTCATTTCGTCCGTACGTTCACGGATCCCTATAATTTCGCTCTACTCGCCTCCCTATAATTGCGGGAGCAAAGGAGGTACGAGCTCGCGCTCGCGCCGTCCTATAAAACTAAACAGACGTGATTCGACTGGATTACATGTAAATCACTGGTATGAACATTGCGACCGTTCTATCGGTAGTAATTGAAAGTCAAGTATCGAGTACGTCTAATATAATTACTCGACCATTCAACATCGATTAACATCTTTTGTCTTTTTCTGTTCGCATATCAGAATTAACGACAGCAACGTTAATTTCCTATCTTAAACGCTCGTCTGAAGCCATGTAAAACTTTTCTAGGTCGTTGCAAACAGGGTGGTAAAAATCTTGCAATCATTTACGACGTAAGGTTACGCAAGAAATCAAACACCTGTCCCGCTATCATCCTAGCAAGGGGACCACGATTGTCTCGAAAAGATTTCGAAGCAAAGCGACTAGCGTCCTAGCATAATTTCGAAAATAGCGATAGCCAGCGCTTGATTATTCACGCGTAATCTGGCCAGGCACAAATTATCCCTGGATAACCATGGTAAGGAGTATTCAATAATGCAGGTGAACCGGCAGAACTTCTCCACGGTATTCCCTCCGTTTATAACGCGCTCCAGAATATTAAGACACCGAGAACAAGGGGAACCGGAACGAACGAGGCAAACCCCGCGATCGATGTCGCGTTAACTCTCGCCGCTACTCCTAATCAAACTTTGCCTCCGTTGTCTGAACGTTTCGCAACAACATGCTCTTGCACAACCATAACACGACGCGTCGTATTTTCATTTCTTTTGTTCCTCCCATTTCTTCCAGCAAGTTAACAATGGTCGGGGAACAAATATTTGTATGTGCGTTGATTCGTGAACGGTATTTCTATAATTGGAACAGCGCAGGCAAACATGATTGTAGTAGTTTTTTTTTATTTCACTTCATGCTCGCTCGTCCGTAAAATTGAAGGATCGATGGTTGTTAAATTTTTAACCTAGAGTTTAAATTGCTTCGATGCAGGGTTGTTGGTTACGTGTGCCATAAATTTTTCCAGAAAAAAAAGCGAAGCACGAACTCTGTGAAACGTTGGAAGAAAATGTTATCGAGAAATCTACTGAATATATTATCCTGGACAGTGATGCACGACTCGCTAAGTGGAAAAATAAAGTTTCGTGGATGTCATCGATTCCACGTTAACGGGCCCGAGTTTCCGATACATTTTTTCCTTTTTGAAAAATGAATCGCTTCCTCCTCCATCGGCGCCTCGCAGTTTGTCACGTTGGATCAAGTGAAATTTTCGAAAATACAGAGTGCTTATTTCGCCCCGGTTTTTCATCCCAGTGAAATCTGGGATCGATGAGCTGCACAGTCGAGCAACTGCCAAGCGGCTGAAACAATATTTCACTCCTCGTCTAAACTTTATTTCCCTTGAAAAGAAGCGAAGAAATACCAGAATATATTTCGTACGTTCGTTTGATATCTTCCAATAAGGTAACAATCTTTCAGCACATTGCATACGTGTGCTAATACACAAGGACCTCGGAAACTGAAGTAGAAACAAAAACAGTAACTACGTTCCTGTCAAAATCGAATATCTTAACCATTCAGGACCCGAATTATATTACAAACATTGAACCACGAATGATATATCAGAAGACTTCAAAGATGTAACACGCGTGTGCAACTTTAATCCAGAAATAAAGCACCATCGCGCGCTAAAGAGTTAAAGAAGACACGGCAACGCGATAGATCACGCATACCGATTTCCACACCACGATACAAACGAATCAATAAAATTCCACCTGCGATCCGGACGTTCACTCGGCAACATCAACGTCCACCTCAACGAACCGTCCCTCCTCTATGTACACACGTACAGACACCTTTTTTCCACCGTCATATCCTATCAATTTCCAAGCAACCGAGCAAACCGCACAACTTCTCCAGAATTCTCACCAAGCTTCCGCAATGCGGAAACGAACGACGTTCTATCATCGAGAGCGATCTTCCTCCCCGTGCGAGCGTATCATCCTTAACCGCAGGCATCGGCCGCGTTGTCAAAGCGGTTAACGAGCTGTCCGTTGGAATCATCGTCGCGATCGAGCAGCATCGTCATCGAGAATCTGTTCAGATTGGAGCACGAGGCCAAGACACGATTCACGTCCGAAGACAACAGTTCCGCGTGCGAGCCCGTCCCGCTTCCTAGTCGCTTCGGAAACTATGATAGCTGCGGTTCACCGCGAGACACCGCGCCTCGTCCAGTTACATTCTAATTTGGTACAGGTTTACGGATCGATCACCGATGAGGGACAACGCGTCCATCGTACTTCTCGTTAGGGGAAACGAGCGAATTGGTCGGTCGGACGAGTAGGCCATTAAACGGACAGGGTTCTCTGACCGATTCGACTCTCCGCTTATGGATAATAAGGGGACGGCTGATCGTTTTCAATAGATTCAATAGATTCAGCATAATTGTCAAGTTCTCGTAGAACACTATAATAATTACAAGAGCTAAGATGCTTAACCCTTACTTAGACAGCCTTGCATGTTTTTTAATAATTTTGTTTGGGATCTCGGTTCTTTAGACACTATTGACAATTAAATAATTGATCGCAGACCCCAAATATATCGAATATTTTTTGAACGGTGAATAGATCTCTGGATTGGGTGATTCTGAATGCCTCGCCGTAGGAAAAAGTGATTAAGATGTTGTAAACAATCGGGATGGGTGTTAATTACTATTCAATGGGTCGATGTAAGGCGTTGATTAGCAGGAATTGAGAAACGGCGCACACGGTTTCCAGAGCAAGTGCATCCTCCTACTTGGCAAGCGACGCTGGGTCACTGGGTCGAATCGAGCGTCTGAACAAGGTGAACATATCGATCGTAGAACGGCGACCCACTAAAGAGGCACGTTGTTCTAGTGCAGCACGCAGGTGCGACGCACGAAAGCTGATGCATCGACGATTACGGTGTTGCAGCTGCACCGAGCGGATCATTGTTCGTCGTAATTGCGTCGGCGGAACCTTTGGCTTTTTGTGCCCGGTCTTTGAGTGTGCATTACGAACATCGTGTATCTATTATCGTCTAAAATGACCGACGAGTGTTTCAGTAAACCTTACGGTCGTTCACTGCTCGGATTACGTTTACATTAAAAGATCATCGTTATTTTACGGTCGTAATGCAATCGCATGCGAGAAGAACGCTTCGAAAAACGAGTTTTTCTTCAACGGTAACTGCAACTTTCTCTACCTTTTCTTCGTTCGATCGAGACTTTCACGGAATAAGCGTTGCTCGTCATCCTGATTGTCGTGCCGGTTAAACGGCCCCTTCATGTCATTCCTTTATGTTCCGTTTCTCACCGAGAAACAGCACTCACGGCCTTCGAAATTTCTACGGCGTCGAATCACTGACGCAGAAAAGAAAGTGCGGCCTTCTGAAAACAAGTAAGCCCATAAGTACGGGCGCCGTTGGAGAACACACCGAGGTACAAAGGTCACGTGGCGAAGATCGCTAACTGAAAAGCTTTCGTGTGCCGCGCCCAATGAGATTCCTATCGGTGTGTTTCTGGTAGGAAGCGTATTCGACTAGCGGAGTCTCGAGAGTTGAAACCAATTAAGCGCCACTGCGTTTCCCGGAAAGCGAGGAGCCAGAGTTCCTGGTTATCCTCCAGTTCCCACAGTTCCTCTCTCTCTCTCTCTCTCTCTCTCTCTCTCTCTCTCTCTCTCTCTCTCTCCCTATACCAACACACGTGTGCAAGTTTTAAGCACGCGTTTATATTATACACTTATTTTATATCTATCTCCTCCGTTTCGTTCCTCCAACATCTCCTCAAGACCACCCTCGTCTCTCTTAACTACTCTCTTTGCTTCCACCTTCGTTCCATTCCGCTTCAACCACTCCGTTCGTCCCTTTTGCCAGCGAATCACTGGCCGTCGACGAGTTAACCAACGGGTGGAGCTCGTTTGAATATAATGGTCGTCGTTAGCCCCGCGTTCCTTCGATCCCTTCTTCCACAGTTCCGCAACAGTTTGCCACTTGCGACACATTGCTCCGTTCGAACTATCCTCGTTAACGGCCGCCGTTTCGCACGCGATTCCGACGATTCGATTCCGACAACAGGCTGGCTTTCATCGTTCTTTCGTTCGCGGTTGTAACGCTGCAACCTGTTCGATCGGGATGACGAAAGTCAATTCGAAAGCAGGTGGCAAATGGCGAACGGCGATTCTTGTTCAGCTCGGCGGTGATTTATGCGACGGGTTTCCAGACGCTGTTGAACGGTATTTAATTTAGAAATAATTAACGAGGACGCCTTTGAACGGGGTCGCATATGCATTACCGAGGACAATATTCAATTTCTGCGGAATTTTGCATATTTCTAGAACGATATTATCACCCTTCTGAAACACACGCGGCGTTCGTGATGAAAAGGTTGCTCGCTCGAACTGTTTTTCACATCAAATTTTCCTAAACAGCATCGATCGATCGACGAATTAAACAGCTTTACTTAGTCTCCGTTTAGTGAACTGTTAACAAATCGAATTTGCTCGGGCTTTCGCAATCTGCGACTCATTTGGCAAACAAATTAAATCTCCCGGCGTATGTAGATCTATTGAGCGTGCCCGAGTTGCGTGGCGTGCATAGGAAAAATCGCCGAGCAGATTCGCGAAGGATTTGCGTTTACGAGTAGCGTTCCCATTTCCGTGGCCACGGATACACACGGAACGCACGCGGCAGAGAAGCTTTCGGCTGTACCGTTCAATTTCCGCACGACGTTTCAATTTCTGCCGCCTACGCCATCGCCCGATTCCCTCCACGTCCCGTGGTCCATTCAATCCACGATTTCGTTTTCCGATTCCGCCGTATGGAATCGCCCTCTGCGCCGCAAATCAGCCATTTTCAGGATGGGAGAACGCTTTCGATATGGTCTCCCGTCAAACATCGTTACCGAGCGTCTCTTTCGAGAGCAATACGATCACGGTATCGTTAAGAAACGAAGGTGGGGGAATATCTTGCAGGGATGTGTAAATTTACATGGATGGTTTTCTTCATTTTTTGTATGGGGTGAAATTTGGCGCGTTGATCAGATTTATTTAAGGGACTTAGTCGTATGGGAGAATTTCGGATAAACGAAGAAGAAGATAGTATAGAAAGCGACGATTTTACGATCTTCAGTGAAACACGTGAGAGCTATTATATCTAATTCGTTTATGCATCCCTTATATTACAGTTCACTTGATGAACGAAAAAATAGATTTGATCGTCTAATGGAAAATACGCATTCGATCAACCTCACGAATTTTGGATCCCCCTAAATTAGTATCGTTCCGTTCATTTCAACTGCGATCGAGAGAGATTGAAAGCAATCGAAGCAGAAACTGTACAGAAGCCAGCAACATGAATTACATCTGAACGAGCCTGGCAACTTCCAGTTGAATCTCGTTGCAGCAAAGCGAATAAAAAGAAAAATGTCGCTACGAAGCGGTCGATTCGGCGCGAAAAAGTCTTCGAGGGAAAGAGACACGAAGTACATAACTGCTTGAACAATGTGCCGGTGAACTGTTGGATGCGAAGCGGAACGCGTGCACGTGGCGAGGGAGGCAAGGCGGAAGGGAAAAAAGAAATGAAGGTGGAGGAGAAAAAGCGTGGCTACGTCATAATTGGTCGCAACTACGACAACCTGGAAGATAAGGCGCCGCTAGAGTTAACAAAGGCTTCCGTTGTTACGATCTCGTGCAGTTTCCGCCGCCATTGTGCGTGTTGCAATTGCATCCTGAGAGTTTAAGCCGACTCGTGAAACGGCATTCACGATTTTACGACGAGGTCTGGCACTGCTGATTAAAGTTACTCGAATATGGTGTAAGTGATCAAAGTTGCGAATCCTTGCTTCTCCATATCGAACAACGTTGCAGAGAACGTTACAGCAGATGGAAATCGATTTTTCTCGGTACAGATATGTGCGTGCGTGTAACTGAATTGTGACTACACCTGCTGTGGTGCACTGTGATCACAAATATCATTAAAAGGTTCTCGGGAAGAAAAGGTGCAGCTAGAGAATCGTAACAACAATGCGAGCTCGAGACGATACGAGGCCGCAACAAAGGAGAATTCCATTTCCCGATATAACGAACTCGTAAGAGTTTCTTGGATTTCTTCAGACACGCAATCTTGACTGAAAAGAGAATTCCTCCTTTTTCCTCGTCCGATGTGCGATTACAGATAACGACGATAAGCATAGCGCTCGTCAAAGTAAAGCACGATTGCTAGATCATTTTTCTTGCGAGCCAATTTACCTGCGAATATGTCAATGAATAATTAATTATGCATACATACATATTATTATGTCACACAAAACACGCGGATCTCGCACATTAATTAATTACGTTCGAACTTCAAACCAGCAACCAGTTTATCCCACACAGCTTCGAATCCAATACAGACGTCCGCTAGATACATTCCAATCACTGGCACGAATAATTAGCATTAGCAAAGGACTTAAACTCCATTTATCTTTTCCTATCACAGTTTCAATTCCCAAGTGTCCGCCGTCTAAAATACTTCCTCGACTAACCTATTTGCGCCAACCTGTTCCGTTCGAGCTGTCAGCAGCTCATCCTTCGATCTAGGTCTAAATGCTCCAAATAGCTAGGACGTTCGTAAAACGAGGCTTAGAAGCTCGATCCAAGTTGGACGGCCGTTAAGGTTCTCCTAACTGAGGACAGAAACGTTCCAAGTGCACGAATCGAGCGATCGCCACGACAATGGAAGCAGAAGTGAGCGTTCAGTGGCGGGTTTCCCTTGGTGCTTCGTTAGCATAGATGAGCACATAAATAGAAACAACGCAGAGGTCGAGTGACGCGTGCATGCCGCTTCGAGATGCACGCGTCAAGTGCAATGCATACGAACGAATTTCTGAGGGAACTTGCATTTGCAGGTTGCTCCGCGTCACAGGTTAATGTCAAAGGTAACTGTACCGTGATACACGAACGCTTGCGTAGGAAGAGGGTAGAAGCGTGCGGGGGCTGTTTCGAGAAAAACCAAGAGCAACTGACGCGAGGGGCAATTTTACGGGAACTTGATTAATATCACCTGACATTTCTAGAAGCGTCTAGTTTACGACGGTACAGAGATTTGGCGTGAATTTAATGGAAAATTGTTATTAATATTTTGCTAGATATCGGGGAGATTTTATACGGTTAGAGTATATTCCCGCAGAAAATGAAAGTCGATATTTGTCCCGCTGTAACTTCGTGGAAAGAAATCGCTCGGTTTGGACGTTTGAAGGAACTCGAGATTTATTATAAAGTTATTGGGCGATCGCGTTGGACAACCATTTTTCGATCCAAACTGTTCACCTCCCTTTATCCTCGGCCTACTTATTTCCACCTAACCACTCCATTCCAATTCGATTCATTGAACTCATTGTATTGAACTCGGTGTTACTACGTGGAACGGCCTGTATGAAGCGATTCGCTCGTGCGAAATGCAAAGGCGATGGTGCATGTATTTAAATAGAATTATCAAATTGTACCTTTGCTGCTCTGTGATCGAGTTACAGCCAGTAAAAAATCACACTCCAAAATTGGATCTAGGACATGGCGGTCGTAACGATAACAATTGGTCAAGGAGCAACCTTCGGGATAAGCAAATAAATGATCAAATTAAACCGACTAACTGAACGGTGAGTGAAACTGTCCGTTAATTCAAGGTAGCTATTCGCAATTTTGAACCGCGGACTTCGTGGAAATATGAAATAATATCTATAAAAATCTACTTAAGCTAAACTGATCTAAGATGGAGGAGAATAAAATCATCGAAGATTCCAATGTGAATTGCCCGCTTATTCTATACATCAAATTATCTAGATCTTCAACAGGTTTCTGATCGTCGAATATAGGCAATATTCGAAATTGCTTGTCGCCTATATGTATTAGGAATTAGTCGTTCGCGGAATAGAATTTCACGGCAAGATGGAACTGCAACATTTGATATTCCCTCGATAATTCTTCCAGTACCGTACTGAAATTGCAAACGATGTGAAATGCATTCAAACTACCATACGTTACAAATTCAATGAAAAATTCATACATTTCGCGCACCTTTTTTTTCCACAGCAGTCGCTGAAATATCCTATATTTTTAAATTTTTAAGTTCCCCGCGCGAGCATCGTTCAACCGAGTGTTCCATGCTCCGAACCAACAGGTCGATTAATCTCCGGGCGCTCACGTTCGATAACAGCACGCCAAGGCTTTTCGAGTGCTTGGAAATATCATCGTTTCCGTGTGGCTTTCGTTAGCACGGAGATAATGAGTGTGGGACTGCTTTTCGACGAAAGAGAGTGGAAACGCGAATTAAACGTCCGCGGTTTCAGCGTGTACACACGAAGCGGGAATGGATTCACATAAGTTTGCATACGAATTAGCTGGATATTCAGTGGAATCAACGGGCACAGCTTTTTCCGGGCTCCGAAAACCCGTCGAGAACGCTGTACAGGCACAGAAGCAGAATTACTTCTGCGTTAAACCTGAAACGAAATTCGCAGGGAAACACCGCCGTTCCAATTGTTATCCTTTTTCGATTTCCCGTTTGCGCGTTACTATTCATTCGACGTTGGCGAAAAATATGGTGTCGGATTCGCGCATCTCTGATTTTATTTAAAATAACTTGCGCTTACCACGGTTCGCCTTGGCCGTCAACGATAGCGACATTCCTACGAGGAAATCGAATCCAGCCAAGAAACGAAGCTGGGGGATGAAGAATGCGCGACGTCGCTTCGACAATTTATATCGACGACGAGTTCCAAGGCGCAAGTAAAATATGCATCGAGGCCAGTGACGGAAATTTATCCGCGGATGAGAGAAATCGAGCTGGCTCTCGATGAACGAGTAACCAGAGACGAGCTTCTCGAATTGTGCCAACGATTATCGCCGTAACGTTCGAGTCCAAACGAACATCGTAACCGGAGAGTCGATGGAATGAACGTTCGCCAGATTAATATTGCAGATCGGGACGGGATATACAAAATTTCATGATTTCCTTGATATTAATTCTGTAGGTCTGTAAGTAGTATGCATACCTACCAGAATGTGATAGTATGTAAATAGCTAAAATTTCTATTCGTGCCTTGACACATTTCTCTACATAATTAAAAAACAGCTGGTCAAAAATTATCGGGGTGTCACAAAGTCGGAGAAACCTGCGCGGAAATTTCAGGAAAATTGGAAAATTGTAAACCACATAGAAATATGTATATACTCTTAATCTGAATGTTACTAATCACTACATCTGTGTAATAAATACGTAAAAACACGGCGAAAAAAATGCCGCGATCAATTGCACAAAAGTATTCCCCTCGTCGATTCAGTATGCCCTTTTCGACAATCGAATGGACAGATACGAATCGGTCTCAGAAAAATTCACAGTAACGCGAGCCGCGGGAGATCGTTACCGTGCACCCTTGCAGCCGCCTAAGTAACGACGTCGTATCCTCGACGTAGGTGTGCTCGCGTACCTACGTAAGTACCTACGTGCTGTGTACACGGCCGATTGCGCATGAAATCATTCACGTGAGGGAAGCAATCCGCTCTTGCGGCAACGTTAAATTGTACAGGCGCAGACGGTGTCACGGATAACGGGGTAACAATAATTTCTGTCAAGAGCGTTGGAATCCGGCCGAGAAACTCGAGGATAAATATAGCTGAGCGACAGTTTTCTTTGAGACGGATGACGTATGGTGAAATTGAAAGCTAGAGATGTGGACATTCTGCCATTGGAGGAGTATGTATTTTGTCTGACAATAGAGGATAATGCCGATCAGGTGTTCGAAAGGTATTATTATTTAATCATTTACATAGACGCCACTGAATGAAATTGGTGATGTCGTTCGATATAAATGGTGCGATATCGAGCGATAAATTTCTCACAAAATGCACTGAAAACTATGAATTCGAGAGTATATTAATACTGGATAAACGGAAGCAGAAGAAAGTGTATTCTCGGTTCTGTACTACAACGAGTTTCATGGAAAAAGAGAAAGGTGCTTCGTACCGTTTTCTGGAATTACTGCACTGCTTGTTCCACTTAAATCGAGCACCTTGTACGTTTCTACGGCACTTCCGATAGAACACGGGAGAAGAAAATCTCAGAGAATAAAAACGAGGGTCGAGGCAAATTGGTATTGGTGTAACAAGCGTGAGGTACATATTTCGATTCAATCATTTCTGTTTCCTTCGATTAGACTGTGTACGTTCGCGAACTTCTGAATGATAAACAGCGATAACCCTTTCAACTCCGATTTGGTATGGCCAATTCCATTTAATAAATAATACATTCGCCAACGTTGACGTTTACAATTAATCTGTCAATTTTAGTTCCATACACTTTTTCTTGCTCAAGGTCGTTGGAAGGTCACCGTGAAAGATATTACCGACATCCCTGGTGACCCCGATCCCGTGTGTATTTAAAAAAGATGACAGCGAAGTTGCGTAGAAAGATATCACGTTCGTGTTTCTAAAAATAGCTCGTGCTTTTTGTAGAAGATCCTCTGACAGATAAGAATGGCAACCGAAATGTTTGGAGATTAAACAGCTGATTCTCTTTATCGGGAGTATGCCTGAACTTAATCCCTACATTCTTCCCTCGGGCGTGACGCTCGATTCAACTCCACGCATGTCAAGCAAGCACAATAAATCGAGTAAATGTACTTCAACTCCGCTGTACAGAAGCTAATAGAAATAAATTCTAGGAAACAATCTTGAAAAATAATCCACGATTCTCTGCCGCATTCGTAATATAGATATGTATATGTGTATTTTCTACCGACTTTCGAGCAAAGGAACATCGTTGCATACTGAAATCATGTTCCACATTGATAGCTCTCGTCCCCAAGTTTTTTCAGATTCCTTATCGCGAAACTTCATAAAGCGTAAATCGAATTCCTGTAGACAGAGAATTGAAGGCAATTCACGACACAAAAGAGCTCCCATATGGTACTGGCTATAAAGTTTCCTTGACCTGTGCAACGATGTAAATGTAACAGTAATATTGATAACGTAACAGTACCACATTGATAACAACGATGACACTAATAACACTAATAAATTTCTTCGTCGAGCACAACGACCCAACGGAACCGTATCTTTGACAACGAGTATACGACGTGCACTCGCAACTTCCATAAGGATGAATTGATGTAATACAGAGTGCGCGTGCACGTAGATGCGTAACGTGGTGGTGCGTGCAACCGTACACGGCTGAGAAGCAATTACGTGCAACGGCAATGATAATCCCCGGTTGTAACTACGTGGGTAACTATATCGCGCTGCAGTGCACGTATACTGCGACATCTATACCGCGTAGAGTCTATGGGTGCAGTTTATATGGGAGTCGGTCGTATAACGTTTACGTCATACAAAGCGGCCCGCTGCTCCTCCTAGTCCTACGGAAATGCACTCGTAACACCCTGTCGGACCGGAAATCGTGCTAATTGGTTGCAGGTTGCCAGGATTCGATAGCGATCAAAATGTTTTCTACGCGGTGCAACTTCGATTTCATTCGTACGTTATAGTAATTTCTTTCTACGATTTCTCGCGGGGATATTGAATATTTACGGTGATTATAATGCGAGGTGAAATTTTTTTGGGAATATTCAAATGAGTTTTAGCTGCGATTACGGTGGTCTTGAATATTTATGGAAACGTAGAAATTTCTCGATTTCGTAAAAAAAATTGCAAATGCGGAATTCGTGATTGCTACTGCACCTTGCGATTTGAATTTTCGAAATTCGCTTGATTCCTTAATCAAGTATGTACAAGTTCGGAATACTGTATCAACGATCGTATGTATAGATCATCGTTTCAAAATCGAATGAGAATTTCAATTTTTTAAATAAAAAAATCTATCTTATCGGATTGCAGCGAATATTTCGATTATAGAAGCTCGACACGCAATCCACTCGATGAAACCAAGCCCGTGTAGATTGAATATTATCAGTCCGCAGAAACTTACGCGATAAGCTGACTCGAGATACATACATGGCGTACATGGCGCGTGTTTTATCGTTCAGCAAAAAAGTCTCCCGTGAAATAAACTCCTTTTACCGTCCGGCCCCATGAGACGCTCCGTTCCGCTGTAAAACGGTTACTATTTCGGCTGAAATCGAAGGGGGCCGTTTAAATAAAACACTTCCGAATTAATCAGACTCCAACCGAAGTCTAATTGGAACAATGGAATTAAGCAGGGTTACGCTAAACCAAATTGGCCAAATCATGTACAGTGGGGTCCAACTGAAACGAATCGCAACGAATTATGCCGCATAGAGGGGGTGGCAAATTGAATGAAATGAAATCGAACCGAGGCAACGGCAGTACGTATACGCAAACCGTATCAAATGGAACGAAACCTGAGCATATTAAACGAAGCTAACTAAATAAATAAAATTCCAGTTAAATGGAGATACAGTTGAAACAATTTCCAATGAAATCGAGGCAAAACGCGGCCTGTTCGACAGTCCCAAATTAAAGTCAATCAAATCCAACCGTTCCGAACCGAGGAAATCCCAAACCGGAGTGAAATGAAAATGGATAAAACGTTCGATACTCGAATTTCTCTCGAAGCGAGCCAAATCGAACCCAAGTCGAATGGCCCTGTAAACTCGTTCCGGACACGTTTCGAGACACTTCGTCCCGTTTCTCCGGGGTTTTCATTAGCCCCGTGTTTCGACGCGGGATAATCTTGTTCCTCTCATCGGACAACGAGTCACGTTTTACATTTCCTCGCGAAGGCTTTTGAGGGCCGAGCACACCGGGCACGACACACAGGGAAACGACTGGGACGCGAATGATGCAACGCTACACTCCGGTAAACGATAGAGAGCCGCGACGTTCCACCGCGGTAATCGTCGTTAGAATATTCATGAATAGCGACAGAACCACAGAGACGGTGAAAAAGAGACACGGTTAAAGGGGAAGGGGAGACGATATCGCTGAAGGAAATCCAATAAAACGTATCAAACGGTTTCATCGTTTATGCACGCGCGACTGCAGTTCAAGAAAACGGGTACACCGGTGGAAAAAGTCGCTTTGACCGCAGATGAAATGCAGCCGCGTTAATATTCACGAACATGAGAATGTACGTCAGACATTTTCGTGCACGCTGCGAACTTCGAAATGAGATGCATTCGTATCCTTTTCTCTATGTTTTTTGTTGTTGTTTCAATTTATCTGAGAATTCGTGCGTTTGAAAATTGGTGCAAGCACCTGTACTGGCGGAGAAGGTATTTTTAATGCGACGATTAATAATGTTTCAACGGATGAGAACGTCAGATGCGCCTCTCGTGTATTTACTCCAAGAGGAGCGTATAAATGTTTCGTCCAAGTAACGTGGAAATGTGTAAACGCGGAAAAAATTGCCGAGATCGAGGTTCTCGATGAAAAAAGGATTAGAAAAGTGCAGGTCGGAGGCAGTCTTACTGCCAAGCGGAGTCTCTCACGGAAATATAACGGTAGACTATGGCAGCCGGTGCTCGTTCCACGCATACCACAGTCAACAGTCGGCTTCTTCTGCTTCTTATTCCTGAATTCCGCTCGAGCCTGCACGGCGACGATGCTTGCTGCATCAGCAAAACAACTTTCGCGTCGCTATTAAATTAATATAGACTCGTCCCTAATTAGGCCAACCAATTAGCGAATTACAATTTTCTCCTACCTGTACGCCCAGCGACTCGCTTCTTCGCAAATTGTTTTCAATCTGCTAAATACTTATATCTCTTCCCCAATTAGAGCATTAAATTGCACTTGAAATATGTAGATATTATATTTTTATTTCGGAAAAATAATGCGAGCAGCGTCACAGCGGCCAGGAGCCATCGAGCAAACATCTTCGAACGCGAGGGCATGAATCCAATTACAGTAGACTTTTATTTAGAAGGCGAGATACACAATCAACAGTCACCCTCCCGTGGTTCATCCTACCCTTCGATTGCTTCCTGTACTGCTCCACCCCTAAGATATCTCAGCAGGATTCTCTTATATACATAATGGAACTTTCCAAGCTGCCTTATCGTATATTAGTTACACTGTCAGTTACAGAAATGTTGGTAAAATTTGTCTGCCATTAATACAAACCAGGTTAATGTACGAAATTAATGTACCGTTCCAGTTTTGAAACACTTTTCTGTTTCCTTGTTAGTTCCTACGATGTTTGTACCGTCTATGAAATGAACAGCTATAACTGTTAGAAAATTGTCGAAAATTAGACGCCCCTGCAGGTTTCGAAACAACGCTCGCCAACAACTGTCGACGGCTCACGTAAGAGGACACAGGGGTTTTACTATCTCCAATAAAAAAAATTCCACGCTGAGAATACGGACAATCGAAAGAGCGAGTCGTCCGAACTAAACGTCCAGCTACTTCCGAGCTCAATTTCAGTCGAATTACCGTAACCAGTCTCTTTATTATTTCCACCAGCTGTTCTGCTCAGCTCACCCTAACAATTTTTCTGTCCCCCGCGAACGCTTACACCGTTACACCGTCCGTGAAATTTCCTCTTTTCAACCTAACGTTGCACGCACGGTATTGCACAAATTTTTCGACAAAAGTTCGACAATCAACGAATTTATTCTTTCGACGAGAACGAGCACGATTGCCCGAACGAGAGGAATATAGAGGAATATCAGGATTCGTGCAATTTTAACCAAGCTTCTTTTCTCGAGGAACACTCGAGCGAAACGGTCGAGTAACGCTCAGTAGAAAGTCCGTGAGCTCGAGGAATAGACAAGAGGAGAACGAAGCGCACGATTTCACGCACGTACACGCGCGCACGTCGACCTCATTCCATCGAGATACCTCGAGGTCCGGCACGGACCTTCTGTCAAGCCTTTCCAAGGTTGCTGCATTCGATTAGGCGCTTATAATGCCGATAGAATCAAGGCACAATGGCTGCCCCGTAATAGTTAGCAACGGGAACCTGCCGGGCTTTGATATTGCTCCGATGTTCGGTCATCTTGACTATATTCGCGCGAGAAGCGTCCTCTTTTTTATCATTATCATTCGTTGTTCGACACGGCTCTCTACGGAGAAAGCGAAACGGGAGATATTTTTAAAAAGTTGTCCGGCACCTTCGAGAATTTCGAAAACCGGTAGCCAATGTAATCTCCTCTCTTTTTATTGTAATCGTAAATTTCTCAATCATTACTGTAATACGTGCCAGTCACAGTTTCTCAACTCTAGTTCTACAAATATTCATAGTAGGTACGCCATTCGGTGAAGAAATCGTGTAAACATGAAGATTCAGAGGACGTAAAAGCTATCTTCGCTTCATGTTTTATTCATTCAGCCCGTTTAAATGATGGCCGGCCACATTTCGATTTATTCGTACGGGACATGTTTCCTCGGAACACGGTTTATTACCGATATATCGAGTCAGAAGTTACTCGATCCGAGTGTGCTCGAGATGGATGACGAACATCACGCATACCCGACTGACGCACCATCTAATTCGCGACCTGAACTGCAAACCGGCAATCATCTGTGAAGATTCACGTGGGAGCACGGTGTGTCTAGCGAGAGTCTTCGGCGGAAACCGGTTTCTTCTGCCTTCAGACCGAGTAATTTCGTTAGTTCACCAGACGTCATCTTCTTCTCTTACCCATGGCCGACGAGGAAAGCTAAATAGACGCTCCACTGGCCCAGCATTTCGAAATGTCTTACCTGCACAGAATTTCTGGACTATCCGTCAGCGATGTTATTAATTAACGATCTTCGCGATCTTTCTTAGGTATTGTTCACGGTAGATTAAGGGAGGTTCTCTTTCACTGCGATCTCCGATATCAATTAACCGCTCTAAACTAAGCTGTGGACAGGTTTCGTGAATGGAGTCAGCTACGAGGAAACTTGATATTAGGGAAGAACGATCTATTTGAACGGATCGATGGTCGAGTATGAAAGTTGCACGGTGGTCAGCCGCCTGCAAGGAAGCTCCCTTCACGACGAAGGAACTGGTGTTCCCATGCGTCCGCGTGAACTAACGATTATAAAATGCGAACGTCATCAAATGAAACAGTAAATTCGATTCGCGAAACTGTAAATGCTGAGTAACACGGAACAAAATAAAATGCAATCTTAGGTTAAAATATAACCTAACCTAGCCTAGTATCGCCGGCTAATCTCAGAGTAGCCTGAATCGATGAACGAAATTTTGCTACTTTATTAACATTGTTCTGTTCTCCACAAGCTCCAATAATAATTCAAGCAAAATGAAAGTGCACAACGACGAAATCTCTACCGAAGAGGAAACCCTCGAAGAGTTGCGCGGTTGCTAGCCCGGTCGACGACGCCGTCGTCGTCGCGAGCATTATGGGACGTCTTCAAGTAGTTTACAAGCAGCTTGAAACTCGGCGTCGAACGGAACGAAAGGCTAAACCCGCGAGGCGTCTCCGAACCGAGTGAAGCAAGATTAATTAGACGCCGATGACAAAGCGGGGCCGTGTCTTCGCTCACCGTTCAGCTTGACGCTCATAGCCCGATAAACATTGAGAAATTTTGACGACGCTCCACCATTCGGCACCAGGGATCCTTCTTCCCGCTGACAATGCCGCGCGATAAGGCATCGATTCGGTTCCCGCACGACGTGGAAAATTGAACGCTCTATTAAATCTCCCTCGCGTTAGCGTTTCCGAAATTCACGGGCGAACCGTAGCTGAATCAGGACTTTTTGCCCTTTCAAGTTTTTATACAATCGTTTCTTGCGAGTTCTATTCCTTTAATTCGATGGAAAACAGATACTTGTACGTTACAGGTGTTTAACCGGAGATTCAACTTCAACAGGTTCAGTTAATAATTAATCTATTTTTAATGGAATTGTATTTTGAATATATTAGGTATTATTAATATGGTGGAAGATGAAAAAAGACTGCAAAAATTAATGCCATATAAATTTATGGTTCTATTTGAGGAGCTGTGCCACTGCTTCTCTCTTTGCATCGATTCATTGAAATACAAGGAACCAATTATTCAGCCCTCCATACTCCAATTTTCATGACTAATAATTTAAGTAAACCGTTCGAAGATACAGGTAAATTCATGTTGCACACAGAATCAGACATAAATATTCAGCGCCTTGGAACTATGTACACTTCTATCGATCTCAGGCAATCGACCGCCAAACCTCGCAAATCGAAAAGTGCTACCTCGAAATCGTTTCGTCGATCGGCTCCGGGACGCGGGATACCTTCGAGCAACGGGCAGGTGTAAAGGCTAACGGCTTACGCCGTAAATCCGTACGTCGACGAGAAGGGCATTAATGTTCGAGCACGTGACGGAAACCTATCGGGCATCGATCGACGGGACAAGGCTGTGAAACGTTGGGAAGAAGACGAAGAAATGACCCTTGACGCGAAAGCGGGATACACGAGCGTCGAATGGTTCATGGGGCGCCTGAAACCCCATTAGACTATGGTCGCCGGGGGTTCGTGCGACACAATAACGAGAGACACGGACGTGAATGCTTGGGACGCGTGTGTTTAAACACGATACGTGTCTCGAGGGCAGAGTTTCTCCCCTCGTTCACACCCTTCTTCGACTTAAAGTTTCCTCCCCCTTTCTGGCCCTCCTTCTTGACGACGTAATTTGCATTATGAACAAGGGGAAGACGGTTGAAAAGTGGGAGGAAGTATGGTGCGGTTAAAATAGGTGCGGACTTGCAGACTGGTTAAGTTGTTATGCTGTGAACATGTATTGCAAGCATACACGTCGTTTCTCCATTCAGAAACCTGTTACGATTCTTTTAGGGTATTTCATGACAAATCGTAAATGAATAATCAATAATACCGATGTCTATCTTCATGATTTTATAAATAATATACAACCCTGTCTATGTACTCCAGGTACTATAATTGTTTTAAGATATACTCAGCAACGATATCCAAAAGAAAAGAAGTTATTTGTATAACAATTTTTGTCGATTAAAATTAAATGCCCGAGCACTCCAATTCGAGCTTCTTAATTTAGAAAGCATCTTTAACTGGGCCATCAGAGAAATGAGCTCCCTGAAAATTCGATCTCGACGTGTCTGGGAAACGTTTCGACACGAGCATCGGATAATCGAGTGGGCAGAAAGAGAATGAAAAGAATGAGAACCGCGGCTGGCACGAAAGGGGGAGCACCGTACGCCACGAGGTTCAATGTCCCCGTCCTTAACGGTCGTCATCCTGGCAATCCTGGTGGTGGTTCTCGTGCATCCGCGGTCGAGACCTCGTGCGCGCGTGCACGATCCTTATCGTTCACGAAGGACGATCGTGGAACCGAGAGACGGCCAGTGAATGAGAATGCACAAGTTCGTCGACGAATCGTGTCCACAACGTGATTTCCATCGCTCGAATCAATTGGCAATCGATCAATCGTTGGCAGAAAAGAATAATTAAAAAGCAAAATCTATTGCTGAAGTGCAGCCAGTGCACATGGTCTAATGGTTATCCGAAATCGAAGGTTACCCTCGATATTCTTCGCGCTGTTCCATTGCAACAAAATCGATTTTACGTCGGAGCCGAGACAAGTCATCTTGACTCGGACTAAAACTTTCTTAAAAAATATTTGAACCAACGATTACAACCAGTCCCCGATTTCATTTTCGTTTTTGGCGTACTAAGATAAAAGTTCTCGCGAAGTATCAACGTAAAATCTCGTTCGGTAATTTCTTTGAGCGCAGTGGCAATAGTCTAGGATTTCCCAATAAAATGCGAGGTTCAAACCGAATGTTTGACGAACGAAAAATCATTGCAAAATGGGCAGGAATAAATAAATTGCAGTTTCAACACCAATCGAAGAGAGCTGATTTGTGGGCCGCTCTATTGAACCATCGTTCCGTGCAGCTTTTAAAAAAAAAACCCCAGTGGATGTTGCAATTAAAGAGAGTCGCAACAAAAGCGACGAGAGCATGGCTGGAAGTGTGCAGCGGCGTTTGTTGTTACACCGTGCTCACGGCATTCGCAAGTTAAGCACGCGAGAGTCGTAATGCCGTTTCATGGTGTATATTATTATTTCGCACGCACGTGGTACGCACGCCCCCGTCTCGGAAGATTAACGGAGTCTTGCACGGCCTCCCGTAACGTTTACGCCCTTCGCTCGCTTTCGCTTGACTTTCTCCACGCTGTTCATCCCCACCTGATTCTCGCGATCCCGTCGCGCTGTCAATGAAATCTTGCGTCCCTATTTCACTTCCGCGTTCTCGACGTCGCGGGAAAATCGGCGGTTTGATTCCCGCGGCTAATTACCAGTAATTCCCCTTCAATTATCCTACCGATTTCTATGGGAATTCGAGGTGCAAATTGTTCTTATAAGTAACTTTCAAGCAATTAAAAGATTTATCCGGCCCGTGCAATACTGTATACCTTCGTCACTTTTCTTTCTATACATAATCCGTTCGGGAAATGGAATCGAAATTCCTGGTAGATCTAAAAGAATAATAATGAAAGAAAGCTGTCAACGCCTGCCACTTACGGACACCTTGCCCCTTGGCGGCTCAATTGTCACACGTAGACGCGTCAATGTTCCTTGATGAAACACTTACCTGTAACAAACAAGAGGGAAATATTGTGTTAGTAAATCAGTTTGCAATTGTAGGTTTGTTAAAGTTATTTCAATGAATCCCGCCAATTATACACAATCGTCGCAGTCCGTTCGACACCTGCGACGGAAATGCAAAAAAAATAACGCCACCGTCGAATCGCAAGCAGACGGTGTACACTACGGAAAGGGAGGTGAAAGGAATCTCTCGCTCGGGGACACGGCGAAACGGAGACACGCGAAGACAAAAGGAGGGTGCTTCCTTCCCCCGGTGTTTCCGTGACCGCAATAATCCGACAGACTCGAACAAAATGGTCGGAGGGACGAGAAGAGAGCCACGGGGGGAAGAGAACTGTCTGGTGACGACGATGAGAGAAGTTTCGACGGGTGGAGAGGCAACACGGCGAAGAGGGTTGAAAGGGATGCAGGGAGGATCGAAGGCCGGAAAGAGGAAGAAAGTGACGCAGGAGGCTACAATATCGGGGGGGATTTCAGAGTGGAACCGAGAACACCGGCGGTATGGGGTTGGCTCGAGTCCTTCGAGCTACGAAACGCTGCACACCACCATCACAGGCATAGCCAGCAACCACCGGCAACATTGAGGACCTTACTCGTCACCACAATGCCGTGGCGAAACTGCTGCCACCGACGCTGGCGTTATTACCTTACGTGCCTGCATGCCGGTCGAAGTAACTTCGAATCCTCCACCCCTCTGCCGAGCCCTCCTCGCAGAACTCTCAACCCCCTTCGATTCAATGGACACGAATGCCGCGACGGAATTCTTGATAAGTCGAGCGGACGCGAAGAAGTCGATCGACTTTCGGCTGCGGAAGCTCGCGAGTAAAAAGTTTCGCTCGCCGGGTCAACTGTTTCAACAGATTATCTGGATCTTCTGGAATCTCGGCTTATTATACGGACAGGCTACGATTTGCAAGTGGTGATCGATTTTGCTTGGCTGGGTAATGAATTTGGATATTCGTCGGGTGTCGTTCAGTTAATGGAATTGTTGAAATCATACGTGCCGATCGTATATCCTTTGGTGCGAGATATTTAACGCTTTGCATTTACATGTGTAACAAAATATTTTGTCAATATAATAACTGAATATTTAATCGAATATTTGCTCTTGTGATGTAAACATTTTCATCGATTGTAAAATTTTATTTGTATCCTATAAATAATTAATGCCTTTTCGAACGTCAAATGACCTTGGCCGCTTTCAAAATTAATTGAATGACTAAAAAATGATTTGTATCAATGAAAAATAATGGACGTCGTTAGAAAAATGTTGAAAACAAACATAATCATTTACACTTTATAATTATCACTTGGCTTAATGCAATTGTTATCTTCTTAAGTGGAATTTCCAAGGCTGAGTAGTTTAAAATATTGCTGATAAATAGGTGGAATCTAAGGCAATATATCCATCATATCATTACAATTTTCCTCTCCAACTGGCTTGACGTTAGCATAAAGTGGAAACGAATGAATATTTGGAATATTTCTATTTTCGACCACGTTTGACAGTTGAATTTTCTGTGATTTTCTTAAGCTAACTGCATAATATTTTAATTTAAATACATACAACACAAAATATGGAACGAACCCATTTTTTCACATTTTTGACTTACAATTAGTCCACTTTCATAATTACCGGCGCATATAAAGTATTGCGCTGAAAATTCATAGTTAATTGCCCTAATAGATGCAATTACTATAAGCTTGCTTTATTGAATTCCAATTTAACGGAGTGTACGCGTACAACTATCCGCAAGATTTATTACCCCTCGGTACGAACAAAAGGAACACAGAAATGCAATACAATCACATCGCCCGGTTCTATTCGTGTCTGCCCGGTTCATGAAAATACTGAAATAGTTGGTGTTTCTACGAGACAGGGCATTCTTTCTCGCCCGTTTGCAATTTCCGTCCCGCCGTGACCCATTTCCCTGCTCTCAGTAGTCGCGGTTTGTTCGATCATTTTCTAAATAACCCGCGCAGCCTTCTGCGAAAATTCCATTTGTCGCGGACCGTTTTCGAAATCTTGTTCACCTTAATTCCTAAATCGAACTCCGCGTTTCCCGATCGTTTTTATTATTCTCCTGGATCATCCACTTCCTCGATTCGGCTGGCTGTTTAGCGGAACAGTTCGAAGTGACGCTCGAAAAGGAAATACATATCGCGAGTCCCATCGTAGCAGGCTTGTCCCCGATTCTACCAGAAATTGTGACGTTACGCCGTGCAGCGGAACAATCTTGTTCGTTTCGCTCTTGTGGTAATCCGTATACCCTCTGGCCTGCTCGTTCGTCAGAGTTTATCATGCCAGAGAATCGGCCCTGACCTCAGCAGGCGCGACAAGTTTCCTGCGCGATCAACATACATATACACTTCGCAACTACAATTTGAAAGCAAACTCGATTTCCTTGGCATGCATGTTTCATCGAACCGGCGATAAAGCGGCCTGATTAATCGGAGCATTACAACGGAGCAACCGAAATAAAAAAAGATACCAACATCGCGGCGGAACGGGAAAAATGATTTGGAACAGTAATATGTCACGCACATGCAACTCGGGACCATTGAACTCGATACAGGTGACCTCGGGTACATTGGACTCGACACGGACGATATCGGGCACCGATACGAACGACCACGTGGCTGTCAAGGTAACCAAGGTCCGCGAAAATAAAGGTACCTGGCAGGGTTCGGAGATGGGAAGTCAGATGACTATGGATTTCTACGGGTCCTCGAGTTAACTCGGATATAGCCCCACGGGCTCAGAATAATTTGCCTTGCATCCCATAAACGCGTAACAGATTGTTCGAAATCCTGCAATCAAAACTTCGCCCGCACTGATATTTAAACACATCAAATATTCAGCGGTCCGAAACGATCCCCGAATCAAGCCCGAATCAGGATTGATAATTGTTCCAAGAAGGTTTTCGCGCTCGATATAATTCCATCTACCATGTAGCACCTGCATACGTATGTATAATATATGTTCGCCACCGGTCGATCCGCCCGGGCGAAAAGTTTGACGGGCAGCGTTTCAAACTTTCCAGGCACACCCCTAGATCATTTATCTAAATTAAAAGTCTGCTTACACCGGCTCGCGTAGCTCCCCCCCATGATCCGTAAAATAACCGTTTCGCCAACAACCGTCGACGACCACGTTTTTATTTATCAGCGAGCACGCGACACAAAAGTTCTGCCTGGCTTGGAAATATGTACGTACATATCGTGATCCACGTATCAGCATGCTGAAACGCTTTTCGCCCCCCTGCGTGCCTTTTTCTCCGCGCACCTTCTCGGAAATACATCTAATCCTCTTCTTCTCCATCAACGTTCAGTCTATTCCCCGGCGGTGCCCGCGAGATTTCGACTTTGACATCGCTTAAAGCCAGATCCCTTTCTACCTCGCAAAAAACAGCTTTTCAACGACCACGTAACGAAGACGGTCGAAACTAAGCCATCCAGTACTCTCGGCGCACAGTGAACGTCCATCAGCCGGCCGGCTCTAGCGGCTTTTCTTGCCAGCGAATAGTTCCAACAAAAAGCAACTGCCAACTTGAATTCATTCTCTCGACCGCAATCCCTGCGCACAACGAGCGTGCAAACGAAAGATTAAGCGAGCAAGTAAGCAAGCAAGTAAGCAAGCAAGTTGAACGCGGTGACGACGCCAGGTTTCCTAGCGCGCGCTTAACCAAAGAGTCACGGGCGGGAAGGCCTTGACCTTGACCTAATTGAACTCTCTAGAGATTTCAAGCTAGACGAAAGATCTGGCTTCGTAGAAACCGTGCGCTTAAATGGGTGGTTCGACGTATGGCTCGGTCATTAAGCAGGTCACGCGACGACACTGAGCGTGGATTTAATACCGTTAACCCTATCGCAAGATCCGCTTCCGGCGACTTCCTCTGCCCTCTCTAACTCCACCCACGCTATACAGCTTTCTCCATTGCCCCACCGCTATCACCACCCTCTCTTCATTCCACATTGAACCTCTCTGTCTGTATCCTCTTCCCCTCCCCCTCCGCCGATCCTTCCACTTCTTTTCGTCTTTACTTTTTCCCTCCTCTTTGTCTTATACCCTTTCCCATGCGCCGTCTGGCCAACGCAACGGAGTTCATTACCCACGGACTGGGATGAACGGGCCTGCCTTTAAATCTACAGTTAGGTACCTGCCTGTCGGGAACGCTAATTATGGCCACGTAGCCAAACCACTCTTTAACGTGTGCACGCTGCCACGGGACACCGGCTCTCCCCGTGATATTCCGGCACCGTAACGCAACCGGAAACGAGCCGATGAATCGACTGGCATTATCGATACCGCGGCCCCTGGGCTCTATGGTGGATGAAAGGAGAGAAATTTTTGCGCCGGCTGCTTCCGGGGATAGGACACGCTTCGAGGAGCAACGAAAATTGCGAATCGATCTATTCTCTTGGAAGCGATCTTTTCCCCCGCGATATTTTTTGCGCAAGGTAACGCGGTATTGTTTGGGTCGGTAGGTTCAATCGATTGTTCAACGACGACACGATTTTCGGGGCAGAAAACATAATTTCTCGTCTATTTTATTTCTTATCTATTTTTCTTTTATAATATATTCGTGCTCTGAAACGGGACAGGTCAATTACATATTTATGTAACCTTAATAACCAGCTATCCACCAGCAGTTCGAACTTTTACAATTCTTTCAATCCGTAGAAAAGTTAGGATAGTTTAACTGCCCCGTCGTAAAAGAAAAAGTTCGCAGCTCGGCGCGATACGCTGCTGTGAAAAAAAAGACAAACGAAAGGAAGTTTATGAGACGGGAGACGAAGCAGTACGTGTTACTGTAGCGTTAATTGTTCGAGGCATCGCAGCGGTGCAGCGGAAGAACGGGCGCGAAAAGAAAGGGATTCGTAAAACCGACGCGTTCCCCGCCCGTAATTGCGCAATTATTTACGCGGTCCGGTCGGCGTAACTGGCCGTAATTACGGCAACACAATAACCGGAATGGAGTTGTATGATAATGAGGAAAACGAGTGTCTTACGGTAGGTGGTATCCGCGTACGCTTGCGGTCGCGATTCTCCAATGCATAACTCGTTTCTAAACGGGACGCTCGAGGTCTCCCCAGGTGGCATCACGCGTGGCCGTTTCTCTCCGAAATAGACGCTCGTCGCCTTGATACACACACGGTATATGCACTAGTGGACGATAACCAAAGCACGTTTTACTCCATAAATGCAAATCGAAACGAAATTTCCATTTATCCGTTCGATCTGGCCGAACTTTCACCGAACGACGACCGGCCAGCATCGATCGAAACGTTCAAAAGGTATCTTCCAGCTCGTTCCCGGTCATTCGAGACACGATCCCCAGCAGCGTCGTAATACGAATCGTTTAACATAGCAGATAAGCGCGAGGGAGAACCGGTTCGACGGTGAATAGAGGTGAATTTCCCGCGGAACGAACACCGAGGGTCGAGCTAACGATGTGCTTCGCGGCGAGCCAAGCGAGAAGGAAACGGCCGACGGTCGGTCGACAACACACCACAGAGAACCGCAGAGCATCGGAGACGAGAAACTAGAGCAAACTCGTCCGAGGGAGACCTCCGGGAAGAAGAGTCTTGCTCGACAAAAACAACTTCTCGTCGACACAGTGATTTCTACGGCTGCCGCGGAGAAAACTTTCCTAGTTGGACTGGTGTGGCTCCGAGATACGATTTTAGTTATTACACGATAACAGTCGAAGTATAAACGGTCGAGGAAATTAGGGAAACATTTTTGCCGGGACGTCCGCGCCGGCTGAACTTTAAATGAATTTAAGGGAAGCGATAGCGTGACTCGGACAGGATTGAATAGGGACGGGAGATTAAACAGTGAACGACTCGAGTCTTGTAGAAGAATGGTTGTTATCGCGCGCTAAAGTCTTTCTTCCAACGGCAGAAGAATCGATGAGATACAAATCGCCACGGAGGTGAAATCGAACCCCGTTCGTTTCCCCCCGTGGATCCTCCGGAATCTTGCGCCGAGGATCGAGCAATGGAAGTTACGACCCTTGCTCGGAAGTTGTTTTCCAAATTCTATTCTTGGCAATTGTTTGCGAATGGTAGCAAGCTTTTCTCGCGCTTCCAGAGATTCGATTCGTTGCTTTCCTTTGTACGACACCGTACTCGGCTACGCGTGTACGTCGAGTTAGCACCGTGGTCTGTACACTTGCAATCGGATCAAGGAAAATTGCGCAGAAGTTTAAGCAGGATGCTCGCCGTCGTGGAGTCATTAACGACGGGACTCGAGGGAAAAAAGGATCCTTGTCGCTACTGATTTGACAAATTGCTAGCTTCTAATTACATCGGGGTTACGTACAATCGCTGTATCGCATATATCAGACATTTATCTAACAACCTGCTCGCTGAGAGAAAAAAACCCGAGACAAAAGACGCGCAGCAACTTTTTCCCTTTCACCAGACAATAGGAGATGCCTCCACGGCTTATCCTAACCTTTCGAGTTTAATCGTCGAATCGATACAAAGCGCCGTGCTGCACGCTGGAGAATCAATTAACTCGAACATGAAATTCTTCGCCATGGGCGCGTGGGGACGCCACGAATAAATACGTCATTTGCAATTATCGGCAACGCAAGCGCAAGCACGACGGCGAAAACGATAGCAACGTAGACAACGACAGCGACGTCGACGAGGCGGAGAACGTGCGCGAGAAGAATGATAGCGTCGTGCAATAAAGCCCGGGTCGCGCAAAAGGACAAAGTTCGATTTCAAACGCTCCCCTTTGCTCTGCCCGACGTCGCTTCCTATTTCGCAAATAGGGGTTGAATGCTGCGACGTCGAGAGGCTGCAGTTAACCTCTCCAATTTAAACGCGGAACCTCATCGATTCTTAATGGCCGATAAATCGGTTCCTCGTGCTCTCGCAATCTGGCCGCGTCCTGTGGGGAACGAAATAGAAAGAGACGAACGGGCACGAACAGAAGGGGAGGAAGGAGATTTTCGTATAACGCATTCGAAGTGCATCGCCAGTCGAGCAGATAGGAAAACGACACAGGGGATGGTGGTGAAATGAAGAGAAACTACTGATGGATAGAGGAGGAGGGAATGATAGAAAGGAGAAGCGGGAAGACAGCGAATTAATCTCCCTATTAGCGATCGCCAGTCTCAATTGCCTTCGTCCTCCTGCTTCTCCCTTTCGACCTCGTTCTCTGCCTATCGACTCCCTTCTTCTCGGCCGCGTCGAACCGGAAGCCGAGCAATTTATCGCGGCCCGCTCCTTCTTTTAATCGGTTCCCGCGAATCTGTGTTCAAAAACGTGTTAATTGGACGTCTACCTTCGGTTGCCGTAATTATAAATCACGTTCTGCTGGGCATCCTTACACTTTTCACGTATCTTACGTACGAATGGGCTAGAAGCAATTTGTTTCTTTGAGTATTCGCCGGATAAAATTTGTATAAATCGAAATATAATAATAATTCATTGCATAACTCATTATCTATACTTGTGCGGGCAATATTTCTTAACAGCAGTAATAAAAATAATACACAAGTTTACAGGATATTTCATATTTCTTCATGCTCCTTGAACCCAGTTCGTTTAGCATCATTTCTATTTGGCCGACCACGACACGGTCGGCAGAAAACCGTTGGCTCTCGCGATTCTCGCTACCGAACCGAGAAATTCATGGCTGTCGGCGGAAACCGGCTACAGTGATATCTTTTTAGAGAATCCTGCGGTTTAATGCCGTGAAATTATATAAGACCAGTATACTGTTAACTCGCCTGACGAGCTTTTCCGCGCGGCTGTCCGAGAAAATAGACGTGGCGGGCGGTAGACATGTTTCGCGATCGCGAAACTTTATTAAATATCGATCGATATTAACTGACGAAATGGTTCTGCATCGAGCATTTTCAGCAAGACAATAGTAACGTGATAATAATACAGACGCTTTCAAACTTATTACCAAATTATCGATTGTACCCGACGAACTATACGATCCGTTATTTAAATAATTGAAACGCAATGTTCCGCAAAATATTTAACGCAATGTTCCGCGAAATATTTAACGCAACTCGGATAGAAGGCAAACCTCGACGAGCCTCGAGGGGCGACCAATGATTTTAAATTGGAAATATTAAATCACCGATAAATGTACACGAGCCGCGAGAGGGTCCGATTTGTTGTTGCACAACCAGATTCGAAAACCACGGGATCAAACCGGAAACTTTAATCGATGACGATCCACGGAAAAAGCCCGTTTTGCAAGCGAATTTTCGCTTCCTCTCTCTCTCCCTCTGTCTCCTTCTCGTTCATTCGCCCGATGCGCCGTGAAAAAGGAAAGGAAAAAACGAGCGGAAAAAGGGGTGTTCGTTATTCAACGTTTTCCAGTCATTGCGACTCTCGATAAATAAAACAAAGAGCGCGGTGGCGCGCAGGCAGTACACACGCGAATTTCGCGTGCATTAAAAATCCGTCACGATCCAATAAATAATTCGCGTGTCGGCCACACATTGTTATCGATATGCGCCACGCGTTTCGAACCATTATCGATCCTGAATGTACCTCGTTAACGATGCACCCGTGTGCGTGTACCTGTATGCCTTCTATAGAAAACGATCTGACCTACTGCTGTATGAATTCGACACTGCCGTGCTGATCGACACTCTTCTGCCGAACGACTGCTCTCCGCGAAACGAATCGCTTTTGCCGTCGGCCGACGCGATGGGTGGAGTAATTTACGCAAAGTGCAAATCTTTTCTTCGGCGATTAAACAATTAGAGGCTTGATCAAAATGCTTTATCGTTTTTCTACTTCTAGGAAGCAGAAATATAATCTTCCGTTGCACGCGGAGTGGTATAGAATTCAAGAGTAGCAACACTGTTCTCCCGCGTGTTTCCGATATTCTATTTTTATCCGAAACGTTCGTCGCTCCGGAGAAAGAGCCTACTGTTCTTCTAATTGCAAACAAAAATCTAGGCATCAGTTAATAATAACGAGCGAAGGTATCTCGGAGATAATCCGCCGCCTGTTACGCACAACATCGTCCAGAAATAGAGCTGATTAAAGTCGAAAGCGAGGAACGCGTCTAATCGCCGACGGAATTCACATAGATGTCCTGCCAACCGTGCGCCTTGTTCTCCATTGATTTTTCATTAATTTCGCTTAAGAGTCTCGGAACGATTCCGCTCGAAAACACGCGGCGCGGCGCCTGTTCGAGGCCGTCCCGCTCTCCTTCGATCGTTAATTAACTTTTGCACGTTCCTTGCAGCACTACCGTTCTTTCAAGCCCAACAAGAATCGTCGTTCTCGAAAATATTGAAACGAGAAGGGATTAAACATTTGGAGGGGAGGCGGATGGGCCCGAAGTTGCAAAGGTAGAGCGTCCGCAAAAATGAAAAGACGAAAAGGGAAAGAGAGCAAGTGGAATGGAAAGAAGTAAGTAATCGAGACGCGTCCGTTTAGCATAATGAACGCCTAGGCGATACGTGAACACGACGCCTACTCGTTCCTCGTCGCTGACAGGACCGATTTCCACATGGTCATCCATAATAATTAGTGGCAACGAAGCTGGCGTACGTCAACGATAATTAACTGGGAAAAAGGGTATCGGGCAATGGCGATGGACAGACGGTGCCGTTGATTTGCTGCTCCGTCTTGCGCGTGCATTTGCTAAAGCGAAGTCGTTGCGACATTAAAGTACACGCGACGAATCGTCACGGGGAACGAAGATAAGCTGAAGCTCAGATACAAGTGGGTATGCAAATAGTCGTCCGTGCCTTTAGCGTGATACATATTATTCATGACGATTCGTCGATACGAACGTGATTCAAAGACTGTAGGCTTCTTCAGTCGGTTTGAGGTGTGTTCGATTGCGATAGAACGGCGTTAATCGAAGCAGCGTGTAACTGGTTGGTTGATTGGTGAATTTATTATCCGATCTGTCGGTCAGCTGATATATTCCGCTCCGATATAGAACTGCACCGTGGCAAACATTTATTATTGCGCGGCGCCGTAGTACATTTCCAGGAGCTCGATGTTTTTTTTTCTCTTTTTTTGACACACCTTTGTAAGAATACTACAATAGAGTTTCGATCGTGCCTGTCGTGCCCGTCGTGCCCCCAGACATTGACCCAGTAAAACCTTACGTAAAGTGGTCCCGAGGGAATCGTTTCCGTTAAGTGTCACCAGCAAAACGGAACGATTTCGTTGGAAATTCGTTACATAATACAGATTACGTGGCTGGAATGTTCGCAGACCAGTGTTAAGCCGTGGTACACGCGTCGCACTGAATTTTATAAGAAACACACAAAGCGTATTAATTCACCGGTCGACAAGTTTCCAACAATTTGCACGGCAACTTCGCCAGTGGCTGGCCGTTTCCATTAACCACTGCACAATTTCCATTTTCCAGCAGTACATAATTTACGTGGATCGTGGTGGAGAGAGGAGGGAGGAAAAAAGAGGATGTTGTACAATGTGCAGAATGGATGTTGGTTTGTGCAAGTCCAACAACTCGATACCCTTAAATATTCCAGCTATGTGGCGCTCGACTTTGTTTACGACGATTTTCTTTGCCACCGCGACGTCTTATCGTAGTCGTGGCCACAGTTGTCGTAGTCGGCCACGCCGACGTACAGTAAGTAAGTTTCTGACGGAAAATCGATGCGTAAGCGCCATCGTGGCCGCCGGCTGCGACGATAGATTGTATAAGTCGGTTACAACGCGGCGCACGTTATAACGTCGCTCGAACCGCATTTCTCTTCGGTACGTATCTTGAAGAATTGCCCGGCCATCCCCACCAGCTCCTACCACCGAGAAATTTTTCGAAAGGCACTCGAATATTCGCGAACGAAGGCATGAATACAAATACTTCAGTGGTCACGGCGAATTTTCCACCGGAATCGCTTGATCCACTCTCTTGGTCGAATATGTGGGTGCACTGGCTGTTAAATCTGCATCCTGTATTTATATTATGGTATGACAGTTTATTTATATATTTTGTTGCTCGCATTTTTTTTATTTTTTATTTAGAGACTGTGTTATAAATGTAATATACTTTGTGGTAGCGAAATTATAGTAATATCGCCGAGATAAGAGTGGAATGTATATTTCATTTTCGCGAATGCTTCGTCGGGTCCGTTTATTAAAAGTATCGACCTTGCAGCTGTGGACAAATGTGTCCGCGAATACTTTATGGAAAGCTGGTTATCTATAGGTCAAAAGTTTTCCATTGATCCATCCGCCTATACAATGCCTCATCGAAATAAATATGTAACATTTCGTATGGGTCACTTGCTTATCGTAGGCGGCGAATACGACGCCGCGGCGGGGTAACTAAAAGTCACGACGGCATCGGAAAGGGCAGTAAAAGTCAAACAGTCCAGAATTAAAAAAGTTCGCAGCGTCTAAAGAGCATGCCAGATTCGACGACAAGAGCTTTAAATTAAATCCGCTGTACCGTGCATCTTTTTTCCCAGAACAAACGCACTTTCCACAGAATATTCTGAATTTTTGACCCTAAATTATCCCTGACCCTCCGTCCCTGGAACAAACAACCGCAACCCGGAGGGTCCGCCAAGCCACGCGTTCGAAGGGATAAAACAACAGATTACTCCAACTCGAGGAAGAAGCTTCGACGATACTCTTATTGCGTTAAAAAGTTGTAGAAAGCGATCCGCCCCGGGGTTCCAGCAGCAGGCTGGAGCCCATTTTCCACGGAAGGATGTAAAGAGTGAAGTAGATCCGGCGTCTTAATCCGCGAAACTTCCTGGAAGATTAAACCCTATTCCAAGGGGAGCTGCAAACTTGTCGTCTTTTTAAATCGCTTTCAACCCGGGGAATTTTACGTTGTCGAAGTAGCGCGGGAAAAGCGACCCCGATGGGAACGTTAATAATTTGTCGGTGAGTTTCAGCAGGTACGCCGCGGCGCACCGTGGCGGAGCGGAGGTACGAAAGGGAGGAAGTGGCGTCGCATTTCCGACGAAAAATATGGCCTGGCCGAGTGGATCTTACGGTCCGCTCGGCTGCACACCGTATACCATACACGTTACACACTGACACCCAGTTAAACTACGTCCGACTCTGTATAAACGTACGCTTTGCACGCGAATGGGGAAACGAGAGGTTCAGAGGAGTTATAGGAACAACGGACAGGAAAGGGTGAAACAAGAACGATACGCGTATGCACGGTGAAATGAAAACGAAAGAAGGAAACGGCTTGGATGGAGAAAAACAGGAATCGCGAGTGATATATCAGCGCGGAACAAGATGCAGAGGAAGGCGGGAAAAAAGGGAAAGCAGACGAATGAATCGTGGATGCAACGAGAAAAATGTTTGCATCGATGCACCAGGTTACACCGATAAAATTTAATGCGATACAAATTAATTGGATACTTTACATGAAAGCGATTCCGACTTTGTGCATACATATCGAGCAGCGGTTAACAGAATGTAATACCCTCGCTCGAAACGCACGTTGGATCGCGCAGACCGCAGATCCATGATCTTCCATGTTGTACAAATTGGATAACTACTGCTTTATAGAGACCCGATTCGTAGCATGGCAACATGGTTCGTCCGCCCGTCCCTTCGCAGCTCCATCGATTATGAATATTCAACTGAGTTATTATTTCGGCAGCGAGTATCAATCGCGTCGAATATCCGTTTAACGCCGTGTAGAATGGATGAGAACGATTTATACACAGTATTATCCTATGGTGTTCTGTGAAAACATCTCTTCGATGTGACTGAATCAAATTTACAATTAGATACGTCGAATACAGAAATGAGAGTCGATGAAAATTGCATAGAAATCATCTATCCAATTGTTGCTGCATCGACAATGGCCAGTGATATTCAACAACAGGTATCAATAGTAATACTTCGATACAAATATATTTACAGAGATATTCTCTGATAAATCCTTTCTATTTAAATGCTTGGATTAAAGCATCCGAAAATATAATGATTCCCCGATAACATTTTCATATCCACGAGTTATATCATTTTTCTCTGTTGTTTGATATTATAGGGATGGTATCGTCATCATCCTAACAGTAATAACAATGAGATACTATCACCGCTTGTACATACTATCTACCATTCCTAATTAACAATACAGAACAGCTTCCAATTAAACTGGTGTCGCGACATTCACCTTAAGCTTTTCGGTAACACAATTTCGCGTTCCTCGTGATCCAGCCAGAACGATAAGTTCATCCCGGTTATGTTTTCGGGCGAATAGAAGGCGCATCCTCGAGGTCAACTTTATAGCGGCACAACGAAAAAGAAAAGAAGGTGGAACGCCACTGAGTTCTGACACACTTTATTGCTACGCCTCCGCCGCCACGTTCTCTTCCTTCCTCTTCATCCTTGCACCGTTTTCCTGGCAGCGACCTCGAGCCCCTTGTACCGTCTCTTTATGCAACCGGCAACTTCCTCTATCGCGGAAATGCTTCTTTTTCGTACAGAACCACTCCACGTTCCTCTGTGCTTTCGATGCACATACGTTCGAGAACCTATACAGCCGTTCGCCGTGGTATTCCAATCAATTTTCCGAGCACTACCGGTCGATATGCTGCGCGATTTGCCCCGATCGCCAGTTAGTGGAGCTCCCCTCTTTGATCGAGAGTGCAGAATGAAATAAGATTCAGAGGGGCAAACAGTTGGGGGGGTAGAATCAAATATTGATGTCGTTGAAAACCAGTTCATGGTGGAATAAAAAGGTTGGTAGAATTGAGTATTATTATTGGAGTATTCTTTTTAAAATTTAACGCGCGACTTGGCACAATGGTCAGTACGATTTTTATAAATGTAGCAGAGGTGTGATGTATCACTTAATTGGCTAAGATATAAATCCTATAAATTATGGAGGACATAATTTTGTATTGGACAGAACGTTTGAATGATACTCCAAAAATCTGATGGAGTAATTCAATACAATCCTTCGTGTGTATTATTGCTTGAAGAATGTGCTATACATTGGCGCTGCATTTTCACTTTCGAGGTTCCTAATAAAATTACTCGTCGACCGGAAACTTTGAGTAGGGTCAGCTGTACATATTCTGCTTCTAGAGAAAGGGTTCGGCTAATATCCGCGCAGACCCCATAGCAAAGATTTGTAGGACGAAGCGAACTTTAATGGACCAATCTCTTGCACTGCTTAAGCGTTCAGGTATTCAATGTTCAGACGGTCTACAAGCCGCAGGAAGTACATTTCTGTTCCAAACTGTGCCCGAGCCTCGTAATTTACAAGCAAACCGCTCCCTTGTAAACTGTTCGGCGGGCTTAAACTTTTGCGAAACGCTCTCCCGTGGCAAAACTCGTTCGACCTGACCCGATCGCTTCGTTTCGCCGTTACGAATATACGATCGAACGAAGTCGTGTAGAATCGCGTAACCGTGGATCAGAGAAGTTGCTGGATACGCCGTAATCGCATGTCATTTATGTACAAACGATTTAGAGCATCGTTCGAATAGCAACGTATAAGCGCGGGGCAAACTTTCACCCGAGGCCGTAAATTAATTCAAACGAATATTCCACGCTACTGGCTACTCGAATACGGGCTTAGCGTTGTCTCGGTTAATTTGACCAGACCGATACGGTATTAACTTGTCAAATACCTTGACGGATCAACCGGCCGGCCTGTGAAGCTGAGGTTCCCACGAGCTGCGCCAGTCTACGCGATAATAAAAATCGGTAACAAATCGATTGATACGACGATGAAACTTAGCTGGGGCAAAGTAAAAGGGACGGAAGTCAGCGCGGTTGTTCTAACGGGACGATCATGTGATTCAATCGATCGTATCGATCGCAAGTATACTGTACAGGTAGGTACACGTAGTCCACAGTGAACGCAGAGTCCCGCTGCGAAGAGAAACTCTACGAGTTTCTCGACCAGCATCGATTTCAACAGTTGCCTACAGTCCTAGTATACATTACCAATAGAAATCATCGGGCCACCGTTTCTTTTTCCTGTTCGCTTCCGCGGCATAAAGAATTTCTTTCGATTTACGTTCCTCACTTGTAACTAAATACGTAGATAAAGCGGTTAACCGGGGCACGTGACTTAAATTCTCTAAACTGTTAGAAGAACAGCCAAGCACTGTTAAATTAACACGTTTGCAGTCTAAAGATGCGTACGGGCAACCACTCGACGTATTCTGGAAATGCTCACGCTTCAAACGCTCCATTCATACAGAGTCTAACGAAAGCTCTTATTTTTATACCATTTATAATTCCATATAAAAAGACAGACGAGAAGAAGCAACATCTTAATCCTGTTCTACTAAAAAGAGCCAAATTACACCACAGAATTATTCACCGATCTCCTTGAAACAGCATCCAAGTAATCGCACAAAGAAACTCGGAAACGAGCGTCGACTAAATCCAATTATCATTACAAAGTATACAACCCGACTTCGAAAATTGTACGAGATCAAGTTAAACGACCAAGTGACCGACCAAGTAACCGAGCAGCACCAGTTAAAGACATCGAAACGAGCAAACCAGATCCTAGCATCGCCGCTAACTAACGATACAATCTCCCTCCAGGCAAAGCTTCATACCCGATCGCCATTCAACACACCCGTATCGCCACACGTCTCGTTCACCAGCTGAAACGAACCTTCGATCCAGCACGCGACCCTTGGATCAAGGTCGTCCAACGTAGCAAGGTTACGATTCACGGCTCCCCTTTTTCCAGCCACGCTTTTCCCAGCCAGTAGACGTTCTAGGTAGCTGTACGCGAGCTTGCCGGCAACGCTAACGGGGCTTAGTGAACTCCAAAGCTCGAGAGGTCGAATGGCTAATTAGTTACGGTAATTGGTTCGCGTTCGATAGTTCGCGGACTTTGCTAGCTCAAAGCTCAGAGAGTTCTCTCTGCGCGGCGAGCTCCATCATTGGAGCCCCGGATTTAATTACCAGCAGGAACTCGAGCACCGGGAATCAAAAGAGTTAGCGTGCCGAGAGTGGGTGGATGTGGTTGAGGCGAACGGCTTTCGAACACGGAACTTACACGGGGGCCGTTTCTCGATGCCATTCCCTTTAATCACCCTCCACGGTCCGAGCAAACAGCCGTTTACGTTTCGAGAGTGGACCCGGCTCGGCTCGGCTCGCCGATCGGACCAGTGCGTCCCTTTGTCCCGTCCACTGCGCTGGACCGTTTGTACCGGGCAAACGCGAAAAAGGCTTTTTATACTGCCGCCAACTACGTCAATCCTCCACGAGATTTATCGCCCGCGAGATACCGCCAGAATATTAACGAACCCTCCCGCCGTCCGCCGACGTTCAACGTCAGCTGTTGCGTTTATTGCATCAACGCAGCACCGTGTCTCGTCTTCGCTCGGAACTTGTGTGCGTTTCGTTGTACTCACTGCGCTCACAGTTTATCGTTTAAATTTAGTATCTTGTAATTAAAGTACGCTTGTTTTTATTTATTATCAGCCTCATTTTGTATAGCGTTCGTGACTTTTCCTTAGCGCCGCGTTAGATGAGGGTTTGATGAAAGTTTATCTGTTATAAAATTTTTCCGCAATTCGCGAATGACACGAAGCGTGGGCGTTTGTAACGCGGACAGAGGGATTAGATCCTCTGTACTTTATCGCTGGTAATCGGACAAACCCTTCAATTAGCGTGATTGCATAAACCGTTTGCACAGTCGCTATACAGTAAAGTTTCTATATGTATGTATATGCAGTTACGTTCGTGTTACTCTAGCGTGCAATTCCATTACGAGTTATACGAGACAAACAGTTTATCTAGTCTCAAAGTTCACTGCAGACTTTCACGTTTTCCTCCTTATTTCAATAAGTCTTCTTGCAATATAAAATGTCATTTCAATAATACGGATGGACAAAAATCTACTGACAGTATATATCATTGTACCTATTCGATTCGACGAGTTATTAAACGGAACAAATGGGAGACTAAGAATCAATGCAATCAGCGATGAACCGCGCGCGAGCCTGTGAAATTTATATCACACGGATCCCAAGCTTGTCGCGTAATTAACGAAACGTTTCACCGCGAACAATGTGGATTAACGAAAACGAGAATTGCCTTCGAAATTTCGTTCAGGCGGCGCTAACGGTAATCACGGTTATCGAACATTTTAAGTCCTCCACGCTTTGTTCGATAACACATCGGACTGTATCGCGGGGGATCAGAAATGTTGCAAAGCATTGACCCTTCAACTGAGTGTGACGCGTTAATTAGAGCTTTGCAGTAAGTAATCGCGAATAGAAGTGCCGATTATTGTCGTGGAAACGTGATTTGCGTGTAATTGCAATATTTGATGAAATAAATTACTGAAACCGAACGACGAATATTTCCCAGAATTCATTTAAAAGAATAAAACCTCAGCGCTGCAGTGCATTTAGGATCGATTTCTGATCGAGTTATACGAGGAGCAATAACGTCTAAGCGCGCGCGCACACTCGAGTCGAAAGTAAATATTTCACTTTATTCATACCATCTATTCTAACCGTAGAGCGAAGCTTCACGATAACTGCCACTTCATCGAGCAAATATTTACTGTGGAAAATGCATACCTTGAGCTTTGCCTTCGGATGCTGTGCCATTTAAACGTAATAACGGTGCAATAATAACCAGCGGATAAATTATTGGGGGTCAGAATATCGATGTACAACGGCTTGTCGTTAATTTATCCTTTCACGAGGGGACAAAGATGAACCAGATTTTTTGTATCAGTGTTCTTCGGGGAACATTGTAGATCAAAGTTCCTGCTCGCACAAAGTGTTCCGCGAGAACGAACCTTGTTTATCGTCGTACCAACGAAACTGCCGGTATCCTTATAAACGTGCAACAGCGAGCAACTAATTGCAACGAAATCGATTTAATCGCGCCGCATTCGCGTGGCAGAACTTTTGTCCAACGGCTTGATTTACTTAAACCGAGCCGCCGAGCGCTTATTAAGCGAAACCGCGTTTCAGTTACGCGAACGCGTATCACCACACGCATTTATATCAAATTAGGCTTTCGCGTAATGAAATTATAAGTGTCGCGACCGACGTAAGTGACACCTGTCGCGAGTTTAACGCCCGCCAAGTCGAGATGCGCCAGGCGATAAGCGACAGTTTGCAACCAATTACACGTTCCACTTCAAAGCTTGGAATGTTCGATCGCGATAATAATTTTGTTCGACAGAAAATAGGCGACACAAACAGGCAGAAAATTGCAGTGAAATTACCTTAAAATTGTCAGAATACTCGAAGTACGCGAACGGCTGGGACAGGCCATGTGCCTATCGTCGATGCACACTATCTGTCTCTAGCATAGCTTTCGCTCAGGGCGAAGCCTAGAATGGTTAAAAAGGGCCACGGTGACGTAGGCGTCCCCACGAACGACGCGTTTGCCAAAGAAATGCATTCTTGCATAGACTACGGTCGCGAGACCACGGTTTAATAAACGTTTAATAAACTTTTTAACACGTACACGCCCACGCAATCATTCGAATACCTAATCGAGTCTCCCTCGATTACCTAACAAAACTCTGCGCAACAAGGAAAATCTATAATTCATCATACCAAATCGCTAACCCCGAACATATTCTGCTAACCAACTGAACAGAGAACGATCTCGTAGAAACCACTCTTACCCATCGACGCTGCACAATTTGAACCCCGTTCGGTGCCTCTCGCGCGCGCCAAACAGCAAAAGGGTTGAAAATGAAAAGCTCGGCAAACCGGTCGGAAACGAAGCGGCGCTTAATCCAGTCAGCCGACGGCGACGCGTCAACGTTTCCATCGACCGCGGGACGAAGTTTCCGCGGAGAGCTGCGGAACGCGGGAGGATCGAGAAGTCGAAAGCCCAAAAGCGGAGGGTGGAGTGTAGTTGCCGAACGGCCATTTACCGTTTCGGCGCACGAGCGCAGTCGGATCGATGGCTGCGCCTCACTTTCACGATCACCGGCTCTCGTGTTCTCCCCCCTCGTTCCGTCTCGTTCTCTTCCATAGCTCCTTCCCCCGTTCCTCCACGGACATCGCGTTGCCGGCTTCTCCCTCCTCGACGCGAGCGGTGCATCGAGTGCGTTCACCCTTTCGTTCGTCCCCTTCCAACCTGTGCTTCACGCACACGCACGTGCGCCACGCCACGCCGCAAGCGTTCCCTCTTTCTTTCTCCAACGCCACTGTGCACTCGTGTTACACGCACACTTGCACGCCAGCAAGCCGTGTTCCGTCGACCCTCGTTGCAATCCTTTTCCACGGGGCTTGCGGGGGTGCGAACGGTGTAACGGGCGGAGGGTGAACGGACGAAATCGCGTTTCGACGGGTCCCGGCTGCGAAGCAACTGGCGAGGGGATTTTCAGAAAGCTTCTGGAGAATGTGGGTTCCCGAGGTCTCTCGTGGTGGATGGCTTTCTGCGTTTTGTGCATTGCTTCGCGGTGATTTTCGTGCGGCGTTTTTCTGCGGAGACGGCGAACGGTGCGGCGTTGTGCCGCTTGTGAACGGATATAGGGGTAACTGGAACGGGTCTGTATGCGATTGTGGAGGTTTTATTGGGAACGGAGCGGAGTAGGGTAAGGGGTTCAAATAAATTGGTGGTAAAGGACATTTGGCTGCTGAAAATTGTTAAGGCCAAAGGGCTTGGTCTATTTTCGGTTTAATGAGAGATGTGGTACTTTTGTTGCAGTGGATTAATAACGCAGCTTTCAAGGTCCGCGTAATCTCGCTTTTTGTAAAAGTACGCGTTCTGTATTTAAGGGGATCGTTTTAGCGATGCAATTTCCGCGGTCGAAAACAAAGCGCAAACAATTTTTCTGAATCCGAATCACGCGCCCACCAGGTGGATCGCATTGTATACGGGGAACACGTTCCACTCGCTCCTCCCGTTTCATCAGCTAGAAAGAAGCTCGTCCCTGTTTCGCTTTGTAGGCGAGCAAAAAAACGCGGCCTGCACTCGATCGTTCCTTTATGTCTCGTAAATTGCGTAGCAGCATCTGATCCGGATATCCTCTGGCAGATTTCACGAGGCGCTCGCTCGAAAAAAAGAGAAAAAAAAAGAGAGACCAGCACGCTCTCTACTTATCAAACTTTTACATAAGCCGTAAAACTGCTAGCATCCGATCTAGCTACGCTTTATCACGGATTTCTTTCGAGTAGACGCGTCATCTAAATCCTTTCGCGGAGCCAAAAAACACCTACGAAAAATGACGTACAATCTTCGCCATAAAAAAGCAAACAAACGGATAGAGCTGAATAATCACCGAATCCGATCCAGCCAGACAAAACGGCAGGCCGAACACCGAAATATAAAGTCCCCCCGAAGTTCAGGTGACCGATCGTAACCGAAACGAACCGCGCCGACCAGGTGCTCCGATTCAAAGACCGAGCCACTGAAATTTTCAAGGCCTCAGCTGTGACCGTGCAACCATCCAAAGCGGCACGAATTCCAATGAAATCAGCGTCCTTGGGCACGTGTACCGCATCATCGCCGGCGCTGCTGAACCGCACGAGCATTGTCGTGACCCGAGCTCTAATGTCGTCGATCCCGCTGGGATTTCGCGACGGGCTGGCTCGCAGCAGTGTCCCGCCCGATACGTCCAGACTGCATGTGCACCGACACGTAATATACCACGCGATACACCTTGCACACCGTCAGCCGAAGCGAATACGTAAGCAGCGGGGATGTAAAGTAGCAGAGACGGAGGCGCGCGTGCAAGCGAAACGAGATCGTACAGAATGAAACTCCGCCACGAGATTTACGCGCGTGGAACGACTTCCAGGTTTTGCTTCGACCCTGCGTTTCAGCCTGCATCTATACATAAGTCGCCTCGACAATCGCTGTCGCGAGACCTGTCCCGTTCTTTCGTTAGAACCGCGAGAAGCCGAGGTCCGCGAGATGGAACGAGGGCTGTTCAACGACGACAAAAGAGCGAAAGGGATTCACCGGTCGGCCGGGACGTTTCGCGCGATTTATCTCTCGCGATTAATTCGACCTACCCTCGACGGGCGTCGCTCGTAATTGGATTATCGCGTCGAGGAGACGGGGACGTCTGCTGTATTGTTTCGGGCGCGATCGACGGGGTCGGGAAGTGGGATGGGATTCGGAGGTGTGGGAACTTGTACGAGCAAGGTGTAAAGAGAGGAAGTCCAACCCTTCCCCAAGTTGTAGTGGTTAAATAGAATGTTTATGCATTGTTACGTCAGGCGCGCTTTGTTCCGGATTTCCTTACGGATTTATCGATAGAGCTGCGCTAGGCGATCACACTTTACACACGCGTCATGCGCTATTAAAGTAAGTGACGCGAAAGTGGGTTAGTCATCGCGTACTTTGAAGAACCGTTCCAGCGCTGCAGCCGGGCAAGAATTTCATCCGCGGAGGAGTACGTATGTATGTCGTACCAGACCACGTTATCCAAACTAAGCTCTGCGGCCTCCGAAGCATCCTCTGTCTTCATTAGCATAGTACAAGTATACCGACTAGACCGTACAATAGTTTCGTGCGACAGGCAAACGAGTGTTAATTAAATTAAAGGTCCCCCGATAGTTGGATCAGACAAATGCAAAAAATGTCCACTTTGTAAAATCGCAATTCTCGTGTCGCAATTCATCACCTTCCATTCCGACGTCAATCTCGCCGGATACGAACTCTATTACAAGTGAAAGGGAAAGTCGAGCGGGTCAATAGGAATCGGATTGCAGGACGGATGCAGGAAGACTAGACCGACGCGAGTCTCTTCTGCGCCAGCAGATATCATTAGGCGAACGGATACGAGCGAATTATGGAGCACGGCTCGTTTACATACCAGTTGGCTGAAGGAACGGGCGCATAACTCGTCTCGCACAAGCTACGTGATCGCGCACCCGTTCCGCTCCTCTCCCCATGGCCGTCACTGCCGCGGCCTCGCCTTTAAAATGGAACGATTGGAATCTCGTGGTCCACGTTCATCTAATGGGTCCCGCCGTGCACACATCGCGGGCTTTACGTGTCGGCCGGAAATTATGGGAAATTACAAAGTCAATGCGCATTGATCGCTGCGACAGAATTCAAATGGGGTCTTATTCCGGCGCGGATGGCGTCTCGACCGATTGAACTTTGCCTCCATTTTCGGAGCTCGATTTTTCCACCCGTGGATTTCTGTTACCATTCAAGACCACTGCTGCGCAAAATCATTATTAATTGTATCAATAGTATTTGCCTATCGGACGCTACCACAGATCAACGCTTGTAATTTAACCCGAACAATCTCGTCCGACGTTCTCTCTTACATGTCCTGCATCGCGATAAGAGCCACGCGGACGAGCCAGTCAACCTCGTCATCCCGTCAACCTCGAGAAACCCCGAAGCCGTCCGAAACAACCGAACAAACCGCTCGCTCCCCGCGTGCCGTGTTAACGCGCCGATAAATTAATTTTAACGAACCCGCTCAACGTTACTTAACGCCCGATCCCGTGCAACCGGCGCAGGTATTCGAAAAGCGACGCTGGAAAGTAACTCTCGAGGAGAAACTGCTACGGCAGATAAGGACTTGTTGCGTCCGACGCGAAAACGACGCGGAACACGTCGTCAACCGTGGTTACGCGCCTCTGAACCAACCGCGGGGTGACACCGCGTATGCACGCGTAATATATCCCGCGCCTTTTTGTCGCTCAGCCCTTTAAACGATACGTGTAAATTCGTAGTTGCGCCGTCGTATTTCGCGTCGAGCAACGACGAACACCGCTCTGCCCCGTCTCTTTCTAGCATTCTTCTGCCACCGACGAGTGGTTTCATCCACCCCGACCGGTCGCTAAATAACGCCGCTCCCCGGTCATATAGAATTTCCTCGAATAAGCGGTCGCGCTCAGAATAGCGATGCTCGCGCGAAATGAAGAGTGTGGAAGCGGGAACGGAGCGAGTACGCATACCGCGGTGGCCGTTCCCTCGAGAAAATTACAAGACTGCCCGGTGACAACTGCCTCGTTTTCGTTTCCACGAACGTGATTTCACATGGACGCCGCGCCGTTGGCTCGTGCGTGCCATGTGATTTTATCTGCGCCGCCGCATCTCCGACGGCTTCTTCCCCCGGTTCTTTTTCGTCCGGTAGAACCGTCGCCCCCCTCTCGTTTATCGCCGGCACGAATCTTCGTGTCCGAGGGGAAAAATTGCCGGGGAGGCGACCACGATGCAGTCCAACAGAAACGGGATCCAACAACTGGCTACGAAGCTGGTAAACACAGGTTCGGGTGCTCGGCTGTGACGAGGAACATGCGTCGGGCAAGAGCGTCAAACGTGTCGCTACGTGTCTTCATTCAGGTGGGCTTGATTTCCGGGGGAGTGGCCGTCGCGTGGTGGAATCGGGGCTGCTTGAGAATTTGCTCTCCCTTCGGGCTCATCGCTGCCACGCTGTTTCATCATTGACCTCCGTGGCGTCTGTCTTTTGCACTTCTTCATTACATTTTGTAAACTGTTTTCGGATGTCCTGATTTGAAACTCGGAACATCGTATGCAGATACCGTTGCAGGAATTTCTGACGACCTTTAATAGCAACGGAATAGCGGTTTGATATCCCTGTTTAATTTCCACTCAAACCCTTTCATTTTCAAAACGAATTCATTTTCCATGCTTATCCGCAAGCAGCTCGCGGATAAGCAAGATAAACGCAAAGGGACGAGGACGACGGCGCGACGGTAAGGAACCTCAAGCGATTTACGAGGGGCGTAGAGAGATCTGCGGATGGCACGAATCAACAGTTTATTCGGCGCTCCATGACGTTCTCGCCACGTTTGATCGTATTCCGAAAGTTGCCGAAAGTTCAGCAGCCGCCCGAGGCTTGTTAGAGAATCGTGTCAACCAAGTTTCGCGGTCGGATGCAGCAGAGAAAATGAGCGACGAGGGTTCCAACAACAAACTCTGCCGCGTATTGGCGGATAAACCAGTCTGTTGGTCGCGCAAAAATTCCCGTTTACTTCTTCTGGTACTTTGTCGCAAAAAAAACTTCGCCACGATATCATTAAAAAATCGACGGTTCCTTTGATATCACGGCGTGGAGAATAGAATGTTTACTTCATTCCGACGATTTTTATTCGCCCATCCTTTATGTATTTCGGCTTCGTCGTTCGTTATGCTCCCTTTATCGAATGAAAGGTGCCGTGGTTTAATTTGTAGCATGCGCTAATCGAAGATATGGAAACGTATAAACCATAATAGAGTTGTTCGGGACTCAAGGGGGATATTTAGATTTAATTGGCCGCTACTTAGGCGCACTGTTCCGAAATGGATTTAATCAAGTTTTGAATGAGTACTCGTTACTGTTCTAAATCGGGTTTCGCGGAGTTTCGAACTCTATCTCTATCTCTGCCCGATCGGAGCGACGACTCGGCCGGACTTTGCGGTTGCGTGATGAAAGCTGATTACGCTGACGAATGAACACCGTTTCGAGCGCACTTTTGACCCGGAAAACTACGAAATCCGACAAATGCACAATATTTCCCGGCAACGCGAGACACGAGCACGCGAACGGCTGAAATAATCGTCCACTGTACATATTCTAAATTGCTCGATCACTCATTTATTTCCACTTGAAAATAAACAAGGAAATATTGGAAACGTTTCGATGGTTCAACGTACATCCAATGTAAGAAACTTAAATATTGAAATAACGGAAAGTGGAGTGTTCGTATGAATGTGTTTGATATATATTTAAAAGCCCAATCCACAGGGCAAATATTTTTCATTTAAACTTGACATTAGTCAGACTTGGTAAACCTTGCTTAACCACTCTCTAAATTTCTGTGCACATAACTATCGCTCGTCACATCCTAAGACAACAGCGAAGTAGGTGAAAAAGCAAGCGTCTAGCGGGTCTCGTGGCTCGAGCAAGCGACTTGTAACCGCGTCTCTCGTCGACACGATTCCCCTGCTGGTCGATCGAAACACCTAAGCTCGACCTTACCTGGTGCACAATGCGCGTGGCTCGTTAAAGAGCTCACGAGTTTGCATTCTCGCGACGCATGGTCACGAGCGCTCGATTCCCGTTCACCTTGCGCTTTATTGTTCAATAATTACTCCTGCCTGCTGGCGCACGTGTCGAGTTACATACGTAGCCGAGGCAGTCGGTCAGACTCGAGCGATTCCTGATAACGCCAAGCGACAGATGAACCGTGCCCGATTCTTTGACTCCGACCGACGGATCCCGTGTCCCTGCATCAATTTACTCGATGAGGCAAATCATAAAAAGGCTCGAAAACAACAACAAGAAAAAACCAGAGCACCTTGAACGAAAACGGAGGAAAAAGTAAACGCGGCGCAGCGACGTTTGGAAAGAAACGACCAATTAGAGCAGTCAGAGGCGGGCATTATTCGTGTCATTCACCGACTTACCTGCATCCTCGTTAAAGCTAGACGGGCTAACGATTCAACAGGTGTTGCACAACGGATCGTGCGAGCGGAGAGCGAGAGGAGTTAGCGCGCGGAGGAGGGGAAGCAGGAGAGTTCGTTTAAAGCCCTATCCTCGATACGAAAGAATGTCTAACTCGTTCGGCTCGCCGGGCGTCGGACAGTCCGGTGACTAAAAGGTTCGAATCGTTTTAAGATTATCCTGAATCGACGCGAATAAGCCAACGCTGATTAAGTTTTGCACGCCACGCTCACTTTATGCCGCACTCGTTCCAGTTTTGTTAATGAGCACCGAGCTCGGTGAGCTCGCCACGCCGGGAGACCAATTTACGCCCACGATTTCGTCTTGCAAAACGACGCGCCGCGCCGTTTCCATGGAGCAGAATGTTGCGCGTTTCTTTCGTCAGAAATCACAGGCACGCTAGCTGCGTAATCCATTGCTTCTAAAATTTGTCCATCGCGATGGCTCTACAGTGAAACAACGGCGACTTCGCAAAAGCTAGCGAACCAGCCATCGCATCGGTCGTTTCAATCGTCACTCGTTAACGCAACGGGGAATAATCCTTTCGTCGCCGTGTCGCGTGGCAAAACTACGTTCGATCCGGAGGCAAATTGGACCAACTCGATCGGCGTTATGAAACGCGTTGCGATGTTGAAAAAAAAGGGGAACGGGAATTGGGAAGATAACGATCGAAAACGAGGCATCGCTTGAAATCGCTTCGAGTTCTGGCGAAACTTTTAATTGGAGCATAAGCCGACTTCCTGCGCGCCTGGGCGCCGGCCAACTGGGGAAATCGATGTGAAACACGGAAGAAAAGCGAACAGTGACGGCAGCTCGTCCTTCACTCGCGAAATTAATAACCGCTTCCAACGATGTCGAGCGACAAGCACACCGAGGGAAAAGCGTGCCACCGCGCTTTATTCGTTTCGTCTCTGCCGCTTAATGCCGAGTTGCTGGAAGTGGTTTAAACTCGAACGGACAAGTGCCGGGATGTGAATCGTGATTATGAGAAAAGGTTGGCCGAAAGAATGAAGATAGGGTGATTATAGTTGAGTCCCTATGTATCGATTAAAAAGATGTTTCCGAATTTTCGTAAGCTCGCAGAGAAGAATGGAGGAAGGTGTTTGGTGTTTGAACCACGAGTACCTTTCAAGAGCAGGTAATTAGTTTAGTGGCAATGAGATATATTTATTTTTTAATAAACTAATCGTGAATGATATTGTCGAAAGGTGAAGCTAAATTATAATTATATCTACTATTGCTATTTACTTTCTGCCTTATTATTCCTGTTACATGCGAAGGATAAACGAATACAAATGCATAACGTAAACGGCGACCATTATCAATGACGTATTGACAATTAGAACAGATAATTGCAGCGACCCCGATCGTACGGCTGCAAAATAAGACCAAGAGTACAGACGAGTAAGCCTTTCAAATCAGACTTACTCGCATTGTTGCTGAAATATCAAATACTGATTGTGTCTAATTAATCTTTCCATTTTCAACGCTCGCGCCGAGTAGAATCACGAACAATCATTCCTGTAGACGGATACTCAAGACGAATACAGGTTTTCTGATAACCTTATTAGCATACGAGCAACGACGGAATTGCCGGAAGTAAGGGAGAACATACGTAACGTCCATTAATATCCCTCCTCCCCACGAATACTGTCCCCTGGATCGTATAACGTGGTGCTCCATCGTACTCAACGATTCCATTCACGCGCGTGTGTTTCACCTATACTAATCGATCAGTCGCGTCGTGTCGGGTAATTGAAATCTCTCGTCCGGGTAAAAATGTCTTCCAACTACCTGTCCAACCTGTTATAATACCCGCATAGTACTTGTTGCAATTAAACATCCCGTTAACGGCAGGTAAAAATTACCAACTATGAAATTTAATGGTTCGAAAGTTTAGAATGCTTCAAGCAGAATTAATGGACATTAAAGTGTTCAGCGCTAATGTAAAGTATCGCTGAAAAGATTCTTCGAATTCGATACAATATTTCCGTCTACTGCAGAAACTACGTGATCAAAGTAATTGCCAATACGTATGTACATTCTAACATCTTGTATCTATTCTATATTAGACGGATTTTCGGAGCACCATTATTTCCTGCGCTCCGTACATCCTAAATTCTTATCACACATTTCTTATAGGTATTCGACGCTTCGGAAATTGCCAATGTTATACCACTTAAACGCTAGGCATTAGTAACCAACACGCCAATGACACCAAACAATTCGAGAAGTAAATAAACAACCCTTAATTAATCGTAACCCCGCAAACGTCTATCGCTCCTTTGAGAAAACCTAGACTATACAATACACCCAGACTCGCACACAAATAATCCTATCAACAGAAGTCTGCCAAGCACCGAACTAAAAAAACCTTTCAATAATAAACAATCTCCCCGGCGTGCACGCGGGGGTGTAGCCTCTCGTATCCTTCGCCGAGCATCGTCAACGCGAGCTCACGGCCGCGTCGACTACTCAACGGGACGAGTGGAATACCGAATGAGATTATTTTCGTGTTCCCGTTGGCGGTGGTGTGATAATGGGGTAGAAAAGAGCGTTAAGTCCGCGCTTTTCGTCGGACATCCAGCATCGCCGCCGGCGTACTCCACGCTCGGCCTCTTGCCGTGCGAGATTGAAACGTCGAGCAAACTCTTACTTATCGTGCCCGTCCGTATTAATTTTGCCGGCGCTGGTTTCCATTAGGTGTTCGTTACGGTGAACAACGTCGACGTTACGACACCCAGCCGACTATTTTTACTCCGTCTTACACTGATACGCGGTTCTACAAGGGCCTTCGTAAAGGGCCCCTGATTCAAGGTTTAAGGAGAGCGTGGGAAAATGTTGACATACCAGATTTAGAGATTCATGGGTAGGTATATCATAATTAAGGTCTACGATGAATCGATAAACTCGAAGTCGGACGATGTCGTGACTCCTTGTCGACAACGTGGAAGCAGATTATATCCACCGTCTTGCTTGCCAATCGATAATTCCCAACGATATATGTTACGGGACGAGGAAACCGGGTTCTTCGCAATGTTAGCGATCGTTGTTGTATCTGCAATCCAATTTATGGTAACGCGTTTCGAGGGCGACTGGCGTGAGCGTTGGAAAAATTTGATTAAATCCCCCGATTTTCGCTCGAGATAGAAGGGGTAGTTTCGCTGTCGTGAAGCCGAGAACACGTTCAAGTTCAATCGCGTCAATAAAACCGACGACCCAGATCTAAGTTTAGACGGTGGTTCTGTACCTACGGCTTCTCATTAAGCGTCGATCAAAGCAACAATACCGTCGCATAAATTACACGGTTTAATTGTGCTCTCTACCCCTTGTCTCGCTCGAAAGAACAGGGGAGGCCACGACCAAGATTGCATCGAGCGCCCCATCGATTCGAATGGAACCCTTAAAAATCTCCGGTATTATAGCTGCAAAGAGGACTCAATGAAACTGCGCTCTCAGCGAAAAATTAATTACCAGTAAATTCCTGCTGAATCGCATACTTAGGTGATATTAAAATTTCTCAACCTCAGATATTCTTCGTGTGGACAATCTAACTCCCATATGCTTTAGAAGGAACATCTTTTATAACAGACCAACTTTACATGTTTAATAACGATATTTATCAGAGCATGAAATGAAACTATCAAAAATTATAAACTTCCCGCCTCCCAAAGGGAATGAGGAATTAAATTTTTATTTAAAGCAGTCCTATCGCACCGGTTCTCCGTTTCAGTATTTCTATATCCTCCATGAAACAGTGAAACGAATAAAACAAAAATATCTGCGGACTACGCAGATAATACCAGGCGCCCAGCGCGAAGCGATAAAAGTTTCTAGCCTGGTGTTCGTCATTTCACAAATTTATGGATTTGCGCACACCGGCGGCCACCAGGGTAACGCGACTCGACGAATTCCCGAGACAAAAAGCTATCGATCCGACCAGATGAGAGGAAACTCGCCGGTAATTGGTCGTCTCCCGGACAACAATCCATCGAGACGGGCTCGTGCACGGGGAAGCGAAGTTCTGAATCGTCGACACTCGTTATGCAACTGCGATCGAATAGAAACCGCCGTTTCGCAGGAAACAATGGCCCCGCACAATGGCGAAAACGACCGCGTTATTAAAGCACTGGGTAATAAGGTGAACGCGCCTCGTCGTCGCCGGATCCCCGTGGATGATGGACTTCGACGATCGAGAGCTCGTTTCGGAGTATCGACGATGCGAGAAATAGTGACGAGATGACATGTACGTCATTTGAGCGTGGAACTTGGAAATTTGTTATTCCATCAATGCCCTGCTGTGTTTTTACCTGCCGTGGCGTTGAAGAGAGGATCTTTGAATATTGCTAACATTTTTTGTTGTTGCTGTAGCTTGAAGAATACGACATTTTGTATCGTGTATCGTGAAACACCGACGGTGAATATTTTTTAGCTTTGCGAGTGTTGCAATGATTGTTGCACCGATCAATATTTGAGGGAGAGTCATTGTACGCTGATAACGAATATAAAGGACGAGACAACGATTCCTTGTTAGGTAAAACATAGGAGAAACACCTCGTTCATTGATTTCTTCGGCGAAAGTTCGAGTGAATGGAAGGTTAAGCTGTTCGAAACTGTGTAACGAGCTCCGGCCAGGCTACTTAAACGAGAAGTACTCTGCGTTTCACTCGCCTCGGTATCGGTAAAAAGACTCGAGTTTCAACTTCTCAGACATGCCAGATCGAGCAGCCTTTCGGGAAACATCCGGGGCGCTGCTTAGCGAGAAACGTTGCAAGTTTTCGCGACTCATTTGCAACGAAAACTTCCAGTATCCTACTTTGAAGTTAGATAACACTCGAAAAACTCGAGTCGCCGTTTTACGTAATCTCGCAGGCTAATTCAATTTCGTAACAGGCAATTGTACAAAAATCACAGCCGCCCGTTCGATTGTTTCTCGAACCGTTTCGTTCCCAATCGGAGTCAACAAGTTCAACGCCACCGTCCCACCTCTGATTCATAGTACAAAAGAGAAACCATCGGTACTCGGTACAGCTTCTCGAATAAAGGATAGAATGTATCCAAGCGTTCCATTTCCTGTCGCGTTTTTACCCAACGAATCGACAACCGAATCGACCATTCCCATGATCGATTTACATCCCGGACTCGGTCTGAGCGGGGAAGAGAAAGACACGAAGAAAGGGGCACGAGAGAAGAATCGTCGTTACACACCAGAACCCTGGGCAAATTTATTCTAGCTTACGCTACGCCCACCGCCTGGGCTCGCTCGTTTCTGCGTACTCGCCTATTTGTTTCGTGCGAACGTCTCGAGATTCCTCACCTCGACTGATCGAGCACGCGCGGACTCGCGAGCGGACAAAGGCGCCGACTGCAGGAACAAAGGAGGGAAGAGAGAGCCAGCAGACGAAACTTTCATTACTCGCAGACGAGGGATCCGCTTCCGTTCTTTTTCCCGTTGCTGTGTTATTAATCGAAGCAACGCGGGGCGGAGGAGAAAATAAAGGGCGGGAGGAAATACGGGAAAGGGGAGAAGGTAAAACAGGAGGTTTTTCACGGACTGGATCGATCGAACCGAACAAAAGGACAGCGAACGAGTAGACGCGAAATTACGACGTTGAATGCGACATGAAATTTTGCGCAGCCAGCGCAAATTCAATTCGTCGCCATGCTATTACGCGTTCATCGAGCCTTGCAGCTATTTTTACGAAAGCACGCGAAAAGCTCCCCGTTCGATAGGGGCGAAGCCACGGCTGTAATGAAAATTTGCCCGCGCACAAAAGGATGCGAACGATTTTTCTGCCTGAATTACACAATTGGTCCGATTATACTGATACTTAGCTATATGTAATTGTTTTCTGTTTACCTATCGCAGGTTTAAATAGCTTATTTTATACATTCTCCACACAAATGTAAAATACAAAATACGAGATAAAGGTAACCCAGGTATTGCCCTGCGCCTCGTAAACAATCATTTCTATTGTTTAACCATATAGAATAAAAAAAGGAAAAAAAAATAGCGTATACATGTATTGAAAAGTAGTACGTATCAATTGTATTTCCTGTACGCCAAACATTTCCGAATCGACAATGAATCAGCCAGGCATTGACGACCGGGCGATCAAATCCAATCGATCAAACGATGAAAAACGATGCACATGGCCAGACTATAGAGCCACCGTCTACCAGCAAAATCGACCAGCTTCTATCCAACGGTTAGTGGCCCGAAAATCCAGCGCGTGACTGAACTGTTTGCGAACGCGCCCGATTCAACGCCGTTTTTCCCCGAGGTCGGCTGCAGATACCGGTCGGGTCGAATTATGGCACGGTGTACGAGCAATTAATCGTTGGATTTTCAACTGGCGACACGCAACGCGTACGTGAGTCCGCATGCAAAATCGATATTCTGGCTGTCGACTAAACGTTCCTATCCGTCCTTCGCACGAGCCACCCTTTCCCTCTATCGTCCCCCTCCCACGTATTTCTCTATTGTTAACCGCGACGTCGACCGGGGACGTTGGACGTCTTGGCCGTATCGATACCAAACCACCGTCATCGGTGTTCCGGTATCTCCGTTCTCTATCTGCTTCTAGAGAGCTCTCTAGAGCGCGAGGGAAAACATTGAAGAGACGGGGTCTCGACGCGATATCTAGCCGCGTCTGTGCCGGTACATTCTCCGTCTATTCCTTGCCCCGTTCTTCTCCTCTGCCGCATCGAATGTATCCTTGTCTCCAGCTTTTCAGACCGCTCTTGTCCTTTTTCGCTCGTCGATCCCGTTCCCCCCGTACTCAGTCCCACCGGGACGCAGACTTGCCGAGAGGGAAGAGCAAAGACACGGGTCGGAGCAACGAAAGATTACGACGGTAAACGGTGCACGGTGCAACGGAATGCACCGGCAAACGCAACGATATATCGCACTGGCTGCCGTGCTGTTGCCGCTATGGAGCTCCGGCAAATATTTACAGTTATGATAATCGTTACGCCACCGCAGGTTACCTTAATGGCAACTGCCGTCGGGTTTTGGAGTTTCGCGCCAACGCTTGCTGGCGATCTTTGTTTTACGGCTCTGGCCCGGCCCGACCTTTTCTAGTGGTCGCAGTTTATCGAGCGATAAAGAAGAGACTTCTTTTTCTCTTTGATTTTCGAGTCGGATAGTGGTGATGTTGATACGGCGAATAAAATCGTTATTATATTTATGAATAATCTACCCTCCGAACCTTTTGTTCGCCGGACCAATTTCAGCCGAACTCGACGTTGAAAAATGATTGCACCAATGGACCCCCTCGACTCAATTGTCCCGAAAACTGCAGCACAATGACTGCTCGGTTTTCTAGTTGGGAAATCCAAGAATCGGGAACAGCGATCGCAACTGGGGAGGACCGACGAATCGTCGATGTCAGAAGAAGAACGTACGCAATCAGCCAGGCCGAAATTTCCAGGCTGAAATGGCCGTGTTTCCACGGCGACGAGATAGTCCGCAGCTGGGACAAGAATCTCCGTCGCTGACGGCAACTCTGCTCGGTTGCATAATGCATCGAGCCATGCACTCGACTTCGCTCGAACGCGACGGCTCGTTCGACAACGGTCTAAGGACCTCTTACCCAGACGATGCCGTGCATCGCGATTTCAAGGAACATGTAACGCGGCCGTTCTCAAATATTCACGAGCCACCGTGTATAGCTGCGGAATCTATGAATTTCATTGGCCGGCCGTTGTTTTCAACGGAACGAAAGTATGGGTGTACACTTAGCGATCTCGAATCGGATGGATTGAAGGATTGTTCGTAATAGGTATATCGAGGGGATATCGCATGATTGACTTTGAACGAGGAATTACGGGGCAACGATAAGTACTGTGTAATACAGGGACGAAGATTATTTAGCGAGCAGTAGCTTAACAGGTGTTCGATGGATTGGAAATGCAGCACAGATATGTTGGTTTCTTTGAATCTCATTCTTTGGCTCGCTTTCCACGTCGTAATATCAAGTACCTGTATATTGCCCGAATCGACTATGTACATCCAACAGCCCGATCTCCCGGACAGAATCAGTCAAGACACTTACCTGAAACAGAAAAAGAAATTCCAATTAAATCACCGCGATACAGTGTACCACTTATACTCGTAACGCTTATTATACCCGTACTTTGTTATCCGAGAGAGGATGTAACGCCTTAGCGGTATCTAATCGATACGTATCGACAGTCACGTGAGTTCCAACTCAGACCGTCACGTTGTCGCGTCGGAATGAAATTAACGAGTGAACGTGGATCGCGTTATACGTGAAACCGCGCAACATTCATTTGTACAAAATAAACGTGTGCAACGATGGAAGCAGGTAGAAGGGGTAGCGGATCGCCACGGTACGAAACGTCATCGTTTAAACTTCCAGCGTTTATTCGACCACGAATATTCGCGAAATTCGTCCGGATTGGAGACACGCTCTCGGGTCGACAAATATTTTTCCAACGGAACTGTCGCGGAAAGCGACAACCAGAGGGACGGGACACGGTGGGAGAGGGTTAGAGAGAGGGAGAGAGGGATGAAAACGCGGCGTGCGCCCCTGAAATTCGTGCCTGCGCCAAATTGTCCCTCGCAAACCTTTATTTGCACGCGCATTTTAGGAAACGTTGTTTCGCTCGGCCCCTCGCGATATTCTGGTTCCAACCGTGAATTACCATATCGCTTTCTCGCGACTCGTTTACACGGGGATTTTTGTGACCGATGGTCTGAATAACTTTCCGAGAATGGCGATTTATGGGATCGATGGTGGCGGGCGGGTGGATGAATGAATTCGCGAATTGTGCACACTATAGGAAATATTTATTGGAACGGCGAAAATGTTTAATACGTTATTATTTATATCTCGGTTCGTTTATGCCGTCGGGAAAGTATTACCGCGCGTTTTCAATAAATTCGTTTCGCTTAAAAAATATTGCAAATCGCGATAACGATTATTTCGCGCATCGTGCTGTTGACGAAATTGTGCACGATAAATCGTGGTGGATTCGCAGCTGATATAAGGGTGCAATAAATATTCCCGGTGGTGTACTCCACTTCGCCTGCCTCGATGCAGTGGAGTGGAATAATAATATAGTTTAAGCGGCGTGTATTATTTAACGTGTCGGGGAATTCGCTACCACGAGTGAAATTCTGTTGAGTATAATGCATATACGCGGGTATATCGCAGGGAATATGCTAAGCTTAAAGAAACTGTTTTTAGTAAAAGCAGTGTGGCGCTTTGGTAATGAGTTACTGAATCGTTCTAACACGGTCAAAGGAACAAGCTTCGTCAAACAATTCGGAGTACATATCCATAAGTGGAATTGGTGCTTCTTATTTATCTGAATACTAGTACGAACATATTGCTAAAAACGTAAAGAAAATAAAAGAACAATACTGAGCAACATGACCGGAATACAAAACGCAACATTTAACCTGATCGCTGTGATCAAAGTTGTAGGGCTGAATAATTTCACCCTGTCACAACGTCCAGCGTAAAATCCGTCGGTCGATTTCTTTGTGGAGACATTTCCCGCTCTGTCAAACGACCGACACAAATATTTCCCCCCGGTAACGCGAAACATTTTCGCGCCCAAAAACTGGGCCAACAAGATTCCCACGGAAAGCTCTCTGGTGATACAAACCGCACGAAAGCAGCCGTCGAAATGGAATTTTCATTTCAAAGCGTTACCAACCACCCACGAGGCTACCCGGTACACGCACTCACTCTCTTCGTTTCCCTCGCCATTTGTTTCGTTGCCTTTTGATTCGCTTTTCAATTTTTATCGGCCGTTCTCTTTTCGAAAAGGGAGAAAACAGAGGAAACAGTGGTGTATCTACGTGTATACAGAACACACTCTATTTCTCCCTCTTCCTCTCTCTCGCTCTTTTCCGAGCCTGCAGCGCACGTGGAACCATCCAGCGCTCAAAAGGTCACGCACAAAGCGATGCGACAAGCTGAAATGTCAGCAGACAACGCGACGAGCTGGCAATTGCATATGTACTCGGTGCATCGGTGTTTCGGGGATCGAACGACCGACATTCCACGGAAGCTGCTTCCATTAACTAAAAAAAATCGTTCCGGTAATTGTCGAAGTGGAAGGACAACTTTCCACCCCCTTTGCCACTATCCTTCTCTCGTGGCCCACATCCTTCGACTATATTTTCGCGCTTCTCTCTCGCGCCCTCCGCCTGTCGGATTTTATCTTGAGCCACCTCCGGCAACTCAGACGAAGGAAAGTTCGGGGAAACACCGACAACAAGTTGTGAAAAGAACACCCCGCGCTTGCAGCCAGACAATCCCCGGCGTTCGAGGAATCGTATAATTCTCGTTGCTGGCTCGGAGGATTGCAATTAACGCGACGGGATTCCAAAACGGCCAACTTCTTTCCTCTGTCGTGGTATCGCGATGCTAGGAGAAAAAAAACCTAATTACGGAACGAAATCCTTCTCTATCGCCGGCAAACAAACGGGCATTTCTTTGAATTAAGCTCTCGATGCTCTTGTTCCCGTTCTTGTTCCGGTTTTCACGGGTTTAATAATTGTCTGGCTTTCTCAATGGACGTCCGAACCGAACAATAGAGTGCTCGATATTTTTGAAAATCGTTGAAAGTGAATTGATAAACCTCGCTCGTCTCAATTGCAAATCGAATTCAATATCGAGAACCATTGCGAAGTTGCGACGAGACGTAACAGCCGGCCAGCAAAGTTTAATCATCCGTGCCCCACGTTTTTCGTTCCGTTCGCCTTTTTCTTTCCCTTTTGCCTGACCTTCGCTCCACGCTCGCCAGGCCCTCGGTTACTACGCGGTCAACCGCTGGCATGATAAATGTTGGCCGCTTGGAACAGCTGATAATTATCATAGACAAATTATCCTTCAGAATTCCGCGAACCTTAATCTACGGGTCTTTAACATCAAGGCGTCTAAAAGTCTCGATAGTTCGTCGAGGCGAAACTACCCCGGTGCTTCGAGTTCAATTGCCGTCCGCCACTGTGCAGCCCCCTAAACGAATGATCAACTATCAATTCTCTTAATAGATACATTCACCCCCCGTTTCTATTAACAACAGCAGCGGTACCGCTCGACAGTTTCATCAATATGTATTCGTCTACTCTACTTCAAACAATAAAATCCGTTTCCAAGCTGCTTCTGCTCTAAGCATCGTTAAAACCAACGATTCGAACCCTCGTCACGAGCCCTAATAATCCACGGTTCGACGAGTCCTCCGAAATCCTATATCCATGGATCCTCGGGACAATGCCGTCGAACGATGAAATAAACCATAAAGGGCGAAAGCGGGAAAGAAAAATAATACGAAACGGCGAGACAGGGGGAGGGGAAGACACGAACTCCTCCAACAGGTAACATCATTAATAATCCTTTATTCGAGGACCCGAACGACTCCGGAATTCGCGTCTCTCTCGACCAGCCTCTCGGGGGCGTAATCTTCGTTCGAAAGTTGCTCGCAGTTTCCGGTGAGAGTTGCCGCTTGCTCCGGGACCGAGGGATGGTGGAAAGGTTTATATGACGAAGGACGATATTCCACGGGGGCTAGGAATACCAGTGGGTGGGCGACAGCCTCGAAATTTCCTTGCAAGACCGTGCTACGCCCGGCTGAACCTGATTTACTCGGGCCGACTTTCTTAAAGCGGATGGAACGGTTAGGTCCACGTCTTTGCGTGCCGGCCTAGTGCAGGGCACGATCGTTTTGTGGGTCACCACCGTCGGTGCGGCGTCGCGAACAATTTGCATGAGAGTCCGTGTGCTCCAGCTTTTCAACCATCGGATCCGTGCGGCTTCGTTTTCCCTCGCGACACACGCCACACGTCTTGCAAACGTTCTCCGCGTGTCGTCGTCGTTGACGGCTGCACAATGGCACGCACTGACATCGACGTGCTATTTTCCAGGCGTGCGGATTGCGAATGATTGCGGGCGACGTCCTTTTTCGTTCCGGTATCGTCGGTCGGAAATGCCTGACGTCAATGATCAAGATCGTTGAAAAATATGCTGCGGCTCGTCGACAGATTTGTCGAGCCTCGCGAAATATTCGGGAGGTTGATCTGCTGAATTGGCGCAAATTTGCGAGTACAATTTCAGACCTGGTATTATGTTGCGGCGAAAGGCTGACTTGACATACAATTCTACACACGTGTAGAAAGTTGTGGCTGTCCAATGGTTATATTATCTTAATGTTTCCCCTCCTACTATTTTCATTGAATAGTAAGAAAGATTGCTAAGCTGGCTGGTGTTTTATAATTGAAGCAGTCAGCCACTCAGCGTAATAAGTAATTACGCAATCGTGTAATCTGCTCGAAAACTCCGGCCGTTCGTCTTCCATTTTCGTCGAATTTCCATCCGGACAGGCGGGTTCCTCTTTCCCCCGTTCTTTCGTTAGTTTGTCCGTTTCCTCGCCGTCTGCCTCCAGAGATCTAGAAAAACTTCCAATTCTTCGGCTCCCACGAAGTTTGCGTCGCTTCCATTTTCATGAAATTCTCCTTCCGACGCGAGGAGAAAGCAGTCGTATCCTACGGCCCCGGAGCCCGGAACATTTTTCCCCCTTGAAATTTCTCGGGTGCTCTTTTACGACCAACGATTCTGTCGTCGACAATCGGGGCAATGATTAATTTCGGCCCGATCCACGTAATCAACACGAGCGAACAGATCAATGAATCGTGAAACGAATTAGATATCGGAGATAAAACGGAGAAACGATAAGCTACGTATTTTCTAGTACAGTGATTTCAAGCAGGTCGGCGATCCGTTTGATGGGCGCTGATAATATTGTTAACTCGCGTTGGAGACGTTTCGTAAATTGTATTTACCGTTCGAACATTCCGCGTTCGGCTATTCCTGAAACATTGGGATTGTAGTGGAAATCGCCTGTTGCATGATTGCGGACGAAAATACAGGGCAACGTAAGAAGTTGAGCAGAGGTCAAACGAGTGCAAGCCGGAATTACAGAGTAGTAGAACGCGGTAGGAGAAAGTTAAAAGCTGAAGAGACGCGAAGAATGCAAGCTAAAGTGCGCTGCTTTTCTTATGCAGAAATATACGCACGCTACATCAGAGGTAAGTAGTACACAAAAGAATTTCGGATCTCAAACTGTGCAGTACGTCCTTTAAAACACCGTGGCTATTCTGAAGCAGGTTCAACGACCTGTTATACCACGATTCGTCGCATGGACGACCTCGATAGTGCGCATAAGAAAGTCGAGAAATTTTGTTAAATTGCCACGAGTGTCTTAGTCAGAGCAAATAGAGAGTAAAACTCATTCTTCAATTTTTTTTCCCCCGAGGGATTTTCATAACGCACACTTTCGTACGGCACGATCACGGTAATAGTAGCACATACGTGTCCCCGCAATGAAAGTGCAGCAAAAATTGCCAAGTCCTAGCGACGTTTTCATCGAACGACCTATCCACGAGTCCAGCACCTTAAACCTTGACATTTCACGATTGCTCGCGGTGCTTTTTCCAATTTTCTCGGCATATTCGCTCCCACGTCCAGCCGGCGTCCTCCCACACTTGCCGCTGCAACGGGCACACCGATCGGGTCTCTCATTCGATTACGTTGGGAGCGACGTGAAATATAACGCATCTGCATAACTCCATCGAAACCGACGAAACTTTCAAAATTGAGTAACAGCTAATTACGATCTTTCGAGCCAATTAAACGTGCAACGTAAACGAGGCGTCCGATTTGTCCATTAATCGATCGTTCAGTCATCGATCAATATTATTTCATTAAGCTCGAACTTCGTGGTCGAACCCGCTCGAACCCGCGTGGTCTGGAAAATGGTACCGATAAAAATCCCTGCGCGAAAAAGGAAATCCAATGAATTCGGGCGCGATAAGCCTATAAAATTTCCAATAACAAGCAGGGATGCATATAAATAGAACACGTGTCTCTGGAAATGAAGGCGGCAGTGTTCGTACCTCATGAAAAATCGTGGCGACGATAATCCAAAAGATTTACACGGTGCAGAGGGAACACGCGACGGCAAAACGAGCGTGTTACGCGAAAGCTGCCGGTAATTCTGCTCGGGAACGGGGCAGCGACAGACGAGCAGAGAGCAAGGGGGACAGAGAGAACAGCACTGGGTGCACTAGTCCCATGGAGACGGAGACCATGGAAACTAGGGAGCTTACGATCGATATAGCCACACCGTAGCCTACTGTCCTGGACCTGCTCAACATTCCGCGACTTGAGTTTCGCGTCTTTCGGGTTGACATTAAAAATTTCAATGGCCACGCTGGTATTTGAACACGCGCCGCGGTTGCCACGCTTTGTTATCAGTCGGCCGAGGTTGCCATAAAGTCGTTACAGCGATATCGGTGGGAACGACGCTGGCTGTTTTCTGTTTGCGCAGTAATCGAAGCGATGAACGAGGAACCGATGTATATAGATAGGCATTTAGACCGCGGCGATTTAATTTGCTTGCAGAGGGCCGGACAAACTGATTTATACCGCGCTTCTTTTAATACTATGTGTTTCAGTTTTTATTTGAGCATACTTCGCGATTGGATTATTTCGAAGCCTGTTATTCGATTAGATACGTATATGTATACGTACATACATCTCGTGTGCCCACTACTAATTCAGCTAACATTAGGTAGAGAATCGAAAGTACTGAAACGAGGGGAGACAGACGCATCGGAAGCCAGAAAGTTCTACGCATGTAAAATACATAAATACTATATAGGGTAGAAATCATGGAAATGCAATTGTGTATCCAACGTCGATAAACGATCCGAGATAAACCAGTACATTTCCTCGCCACGTTTCAATTAATCGAATTTCAAGCATTCCTGAAACGGGTCGAAAGATGAAGGTTGGAAGCATGGGCTAGTGTGTGGAATATATATTGTAATGTACAATCCTTGACACCAGTTGGTTCTCCATCGCGCGTCGAATGTTCCAATTCGCCAGGGCCGATATCGTATTGCGTAAACCGAGCTTAAAGGTGACGCGTGTGTCTGCGGGATACCTAACCACCCCCGTGCACCGCCGCCGCCATCCACGCGAAGCACGATTCGAGTGGGGGTGGCACAAGGGGGTGGATGAACCCTCCCGATCAATGCAGCAGCCCTGACGCTCGACGATCCCGACGGGTCTGGTATCCGACCACCGTGCCACAGTGCGACGAAGAAAGAGTCACGGTGAATAGAATGGAATGGAATAGAATGGAATAGAATAGAATCGAATAGAAAGGGTGAATATAGCAGGGAGAGGAAAACACAGAGGGAAAACGTTCGCGTTAACACGTGCATGCATATGCGTTTACGAGGTGATGCGTGCGTAAAATCGTCTGTACATTGTTCAACCTCGACCTTTGTGAACTGCTGAACAATTCGTGTTGTCGCGTGGGTAGTGTGTATACCTTCTCCTTGGGGGTGGTTTGGCGCGGAGGAAGCCACATGCAACACGTTCGCTCGATTTCGGGGCCCACGTACACAGTGGTTGAAAGGTTTATGCGGATACCGTGTTACTTCTTGTATCATCGATTTGGTAATAGCACCTTTCGGGTGGAAGGGAAGATTTGGAGGGTGGTTCAGGGTACTCGAGAAAATGGTCCACGTGTAGCAATAAGAATGTCGACTAAATAATGTATTCACTAAAGTAAGAAAAGAAAGACATCGTTGCAATGGCCAGATCAAGAACCAGCCGTGTTAACAGTAAGAAGTCTCTTCTATCTGTCCTCGAAGGATTATCCCTCGGCTTCTTACACGATCACACGACGTGCGATCCACGTTCGACACCGCGGACGAAATTCACCATCCATCATTTGAAACGTTTAAAATACGCTCCTACCCCTGGGGCAGAACGGGCCCGCCGTTAATCCTGTTGCTTTCCCCGCAAGGGTAGTCGTGACGTAATTTACACCGGCGTGCGTGCACGTTCGAATATAAATTACCGCTCGTGTAGCTGCTCGTTAACGTTAGGTACACGGGTTAAGAGCTTGCGTAAGCTTAGATGCATTAAAGTACGAATGAACGCGGCCCGTGGCAGCGGCGGCAGCCACTTCCGGTTCCCCTTCACGCCGACGACTGTGCTCCGGGTCAGGAATACGTCCGAGCGTCGACCTTTGCACGGTTTAACAACCGTGGAAGGATGCATCGGTGAATCCGTGTTGATATTTCATAGCAGGCGTGCTCGGTTTTATAGTCGGTTAACTTTTAATTCCAATTTCGAACCGTGCTAGGACTACGTTTATGGCCGACGATGGCACGATGGAACTGGTTCAATGGATTTGTCGGCTGGTTGTACCCTTTTGTCAGCGTGATACGTCGATGAAGCCCGGGCAATTAATTCCTACAGTCTGGATATCGTTTTATAGATCACGGAGCGAACTGCCGTGAAAATCCGTGGGTTTATAGTCTCGGGTGTTATACGTTTGGAGTATTTAATTTGTTGGCTAATAGCGAAGGAAACGCGAGACCGCGGAATTAAATATAAAATTGAGGGTTAACTGAATTAAGTTAGCATTCTGGCCTAACCAGAGAGCGATAAATCCGTTAGTTTATTGCCAGTCACGAACAGACGTAGAGAGCCGTAGTCCGCGAAGTCGTTCACGAAGTCGATGAAAAATTCATCTCCCATGCAACTCCCAGGATTCGTATAATGTCCGTCCATTTATAATCCGCAAGCGATTCCGATACATACGTTTGCGAACAGCGGACAAATCACCGTGTCGCCCGTACCGAAATTAAACAATATCTCGCCGTCTGATCCGCGCCACTCGATAAATCAATCGCAGACAGCAAAATCGTGTCGTTCACGGATCGTTGGTCAAACGCCGGGGAAAATGAAAGTGGGCACAAAGGCGGAATAGGAATCAATGACGGCGGGATTAAAAATTAAACCCAAGATTAAACCGGATGACGCCGAGCAAACGATGCGACGAGCCTTCCTTGCGCCGCGGCGCGACGCCGCGACGCCGCTGCCCGCCTCAACGACTCGTTTACTCGATTCAAGGCTTATAATTACTCCGGCCCGCGAAGTAGGTCGCTTTCTCCTCGCCACGTTGCGCCGCACTGATCGTTCCTACTCGTAACCCGTTCTACTGGCCCGCGATTCAACCAGAACGGTTCCCGAAGAAACAGATTCTTGTAGGCAGCATCGATCAGTGGCTGACAGATGAGGCAATTGGATCACTATCGGCGATTATCTACCTTATTCTTGTTCGAAGCGTTCCATTAATAGTAGTGTATATATCAAATATTTTCTTTGCAATTATATGGATATTATTATTATCATGATTACTACGATTTTCTTTGCAATTATATGGATATTATTATTATCATGATTATTACGATTTTTTTTGCAATTATATGGATATTATTATTATCATGATGATTATATAGAGTGTTCATGAAATAAAAGGCCGTTAAGTGATAGCGTAGAATTATCCCTGATTAATTTTAACGAAACGGTCGAAACTCGAATGGAACCTGACTCGTGAAGGAAAAAAAGGCGTACAAGAAAAGTGGCCCAGATGGAGTGTCCGGGTCGGGAATTCTTTTTTCTCCTAGTCGCATACGGAACAGCCGCGTAGACAACGCCGTGGATACTTTAGCACGCAATTCGAGGCGAAATGAAGAGCCCCCCTCCCAAAAAAAAAACACGAAGGAGGAGAAAAGAAAGAAAAGGAAGAGAAGCCAGCCGCTAATTGGCCAGTAATTTTTGCTAACCGCGATTCCCTGGCTCGGCGAGTCTGTGGCTCGACGAGGATCCGGTAACGGTAGCGAACGGGTAATTACCTCGCTGGTAATGTTAACCCGCAGGAAAATTGCCCACCGGAAGATCCCAGTGTGCGCAGCTTTTCCCGCCCGTCGCATCGTGAACCTACGACTCGTTCCAGATCTATCGTACAACCCAGAAGAATTTTCGGTTTCTCAAGATAATAAAGCAGTTCCATGTGTAAATGGTTCTCAGTTCTCGCTTCTTTGGCAAGTACATACATCGCAGCGAGATTAATTGCAGCTCGAGAATACGTTTAATATACGCTATCCAGAACGTTAAATTTATCGCGCGAAAAAATTCGAGGTAAATACAATGGTTATGTGTGCGAAAGGAAACGAGAGAAGCAGCTTTACTGGAACACCGGCGTCCTTGTCCTATATTCAAGAAGTCGTCCTAAAGTGTCTCTCTGTTGCCCCCGAACGTCCCGTTTTCCAATTACCACTGAGCACGTCGTTGGATTTCAAGGTGGAACAGAGGCGAGTTTGAGAAACTGAAACGGAAAGGTTTATCTTACACGGGGACCTTTCCAACACCTCGGCGAATAACACGTCCACACGTACGATCCACAGATTAGTCACCCTATTTGTCAAGACGGAGAGACAGACAATTCTCTACTGGCTACCACTATCACAGAGAAAATCGTGCCCCGGCTATCTGTGTTGACATCAAAGCGAAGGATCTCAAGCGGACGCAATAACCAATGAATCACCGGGGCCGAGGAATTCGGAACGAACCTGGCCGAAAGCGACGAAGCGCGCGTTATTCGCATTCCAGCCAGATAACGATCTAATCTATCAGGGTTCCTCCGGCGAAGAAGCAGACTGTGGAAACGTTGACGGATTCCAGCATATGGAGATTCCCACTGGTCACCGGATAGACCTGTGCTCAGGTGTGCACGCACACCGGCGCTGGACACGCGTGTACACGTGGTCGCACAGCTCGACGGGAGGACTCACCGGTTTGCGTTCACCGCACACCTCGGCTAACCCGTGTGCCAATACGACCGCACTCCGCCACTGTAATTACACGCCTGCTGCTAACAGGTATTTCGCCCGGTGGTATTTATGCAAACTAAATCATTCGTGATCGAGAGGTCTTCTCCTATCAGGAGTAACGAAAATAAGAGTCAGCCCTTTGATCCCGTGATAACTTTGATGTCACGTTCGATACCCTGTTTGATGTCCTGCCGTGGCGTGGCGGACAGCCACGCGCCGACCACGTTCACCAGAAACAGCGCGGGGTTTTAATTAATCGAAACGTTCAGTGGAGAAGCTGCGCGGCCGGTGGCATCGATTGGAATGTATAGAACCTGCGATGATTTTTATCAGGTTCCTGATTTCATTATTATTCTCCGAAGACGGGGACGAGTGGGTTTTAATCGATTGGGCGTGTATCAGCTGGAAGGGAGGATAACAATGCCATTGACGAGTGGGCAAAGTTGCATAGTTCACGGAGTAACAGCCAGTGATCAATCGCGTGGGCTGGTTAGACGACGAATAGCTTGCTTGGACAAGGGTAAAAGTATCTGGATATTACTTGACAATCTTGTCCAAGACTTTCTTCGATCTGTCGTCAAAAAGGAAAAGACGTTCTGAAATTGCAAACAATTTGTTTGTTCTTGATTTCGTACGACACTAAGAAGGTTCCAATAAATAGGGCAGGCCGTTGAAAATGGAATCGCTGAATTAATTTACACGAGAGTTACTTTATTGCAATTAGATAGTTCGCCAGCTTTTTATCGTCACATTATTCCATTGTTAAGCCGTCTCAACTTCGTCCCCAATTGCTGCTAATGATGCACAGCTGGGAAGCGTTATTCTAAGTTTCCCGATAGAAACGAGGTTGGAGAACTGAAGCGTAGGACGCGGATCCCAATGGGCGAAAGCGTGCTGCTACACCGAAGCACAACGAATTACAGTGTGCAAACAAACGTTGCGGACTGTTGAGGATAGTTGAGTTCCGACAATTAAAGCCGAGAACTACAAACAGAGAATACAGCCTGCGCGCGTTTCGCTATCGAGCTTCGTCAAAAGTAAACGCCGCTGTACTTTGGATCAGTATTTCAAGAGTCTAATTAAACATCGTTTGCAACCGTGGCCGGCGTATCGTGATATTAATTTTACCTAATTACACGTTCAAACTTTCGCTGCCGTTAAATAACTATTCGCGGGAAACAAAAGTACCGTGCGATATCGTTCTCAGTGTCATTCATATGAATTACATTCTTCATCAAATTCATTGTCGACTGACAAAAATCGTACCAATCGATTGTACTATTTTAAAGTTCACATTCACGAGATGGTCATCAAATTATAATATATTTTGTATTTCATTGAAAGCGTAACGCGAAATGTCCAAAGTTTGAAAAAAAAAATTATGCACGCGAAGATACGCTTCACAGCTATTCGAGAGAAAAATAGAATCGATAAACAGACTATAGGAGAAACTTTTTAAAGCAGGCAACAAATTTGTGCCGCCGAGGCGACCGGAGAATAACACGCTGGCGGGTATCGAAATCCAATATAGAGGGCCGCAGAGCAGCTCCATCCCCGGGTGCTGGCGCGGCGCATATATCTAAGAAAGAACATTAATACTTCATCCACCGTGTCGCCGGTCGATTTGCGTTGCGGAACTCGACGAACTGATTTAAGTTTCAGCATCGATTATATCCAGTAGCAGATGTGGCCATCTTATAAAAACTCACTACGCGAGCCATAATCCAGAGCCTCGTACATAGTGGCAACTATTAATCAGACGTAGGTCACCGTGCGAATGCCGACAATATCGCGAGAACTCCTGGGCTCTGATAAACACGGAGAAATATTACACGCATTGGATGGTAAATTTATTCGTTCAGATTCTCAAGCTCTTGGATGAATTTCGTTGTCCTCGCGCTCCAGTGGATAGACGAGTGGTAAAGGAGACGAGGCCAGCGGTGGAAGCGGGAGATCGCGAGACTACGCCCTACGGGGCTAATTTGCCGCAGAAAATTACCCACGGGAAACGGTGAGTAAGAGCTTTTTTTCTGGAGGCGCGCACCATGCACGTCGGGCGAAAGAAACGTTAAAGCTTCGAGGCGGCAAAAGAGACTCTGGAGAGCGCGATTCGTCTTCGTCGTTCAATTAAAGATACTCCAAGTGAGTTCGATGCCTAGCCAGGCCGGCGTTCCCTCCATCCATTCCTTTCTACCTCGCTGTCTATCGCCTTAAGTAACCCTGTCCTTGATCTTGCGACGGGAAATATGTATTGCGGCAAGCATTCGGCGTGGTTTAAAAAAAAATTCAAGTTTAGAACCGTACCGAAGGTTAACCGTGGATCGTTAAGTTCAGCTCTCCGCCGATGTATGCTTGCTTTAAGGCGTAACGACGTTCTGCTTGAAAGGCTAAGGTGAGCTTAAAGAAACTGCGAGAATTTATAACGCATCAGTGTCAAGCATTGGATATGCACCATTGAGTGAAACGAGCCGCTTCTTGATGAGATTTTTCGTTACGCTAAAAACAAGGAAGTTAGGCTAGACTAGCAACTATGTTTATACTTCTTTGCGAAACGCACTTTTTATTGTCCACGTGAGATCCTTTTCTGTGAACACTTGAAGCATTCCAGACAACAATAACAATGAACATTTGTAATATCTGTTCGCCCAGGGGACAAAGTTTGTTAACAAAAATATGACAGAATTCTCCGGGCGATCGATTTCACAATTTTCATTCGCCAAATCCATATAAACCTCTGCACCGTTCAACTAGAATTGGAAACAGTATCCTTTGCCCGGGCAAAGAACCACGCGTCGAAAAGCTCGCGACAAATTCTGCTCCGTCGCGATCCAGCTCGAGTATCGCCCAGCCCGCAGCTTGCTTTGTTCCGCGGATGATAATCGAACAGAAAAGAGTCATTAACTTCCCGCAGAATCGTAAATTCACCGATACGTCGCGTTGTCGGCAATTTAATTAACGAATGGCCGATCATGGTCGATTTAATTGGACGGATCGCGCGCCTCGAAATTCCGTTTCGCAGCGGCGAATTATTGGACCACTACCATCGGAGTTAACAATCCAACAGCCGATTCGTTTTCCGCAGCGAACTTCTGGGAATCGTATCGAGCAGCTAGAGCACGGGGAACCCGGAGCAGAATGAATTTTCGACGAGGTTTCGCGCGTTTCCCAGCCCCATAACCGAGACACCGGATAGTGACTTAAATCCAGCAGATTGGTTTCACTCGCCTCGTCGAGTCTGGCAAGGTTCCAGCGGCCAGGGTAGTCCTGCTCGTATGCATACCGCCACAAGGTACCATCGTGACCGAGTTTTACCCATACACGCTGCGGTATCGCGACCGTAACGGGCCACTGGCTTCTAAACAATCACTTCAACTCGTTGAAGGAACATAGGTTTTGAGACGCGATCAGAAATGTTCCGATAAAGCCTCTAACGCAACGAGAGTCTGTGCTCTATATGTATATGATAATTGAGTAGGAGTTGATTTATTGAGGAAAGGGGCCCGGGGGCGAGCTGAATAATTTCGACGGGCTGCGTGATCGATAATTCTTCGTGGTCCATTCGCCTGTTCGAGATATTCGAAATTGTGGGCATTCGTGGGTATTCTGACATGCATATGCATAATGTAATAAATGTAGATGCATGAATTATCGAAGATTATTAATGGAACTTTCACGTTGGATGTAATAATTGGAATTATCCACATGGTTAAAGGAACCGGGATAAATATAGTGATTATCCGCTGCATTAGCGACTGTTATTGTTATTAATAAACTATGAATTTGATGAATGAATTAAAAGCAGAAAGCGCTCGACACATTTCTCTTTCGAGCTGGAGCAATTAGTACCGCGATTCAACGACCCTATAAAATATCGCGTGAAAACCCGCCCTTCCCAGTGGCTCGTTCAACATTCTCGTGCGAATAACTTCATAACAGCGTCGTACTGATGCGATTCAAATATCTCCCGGAACATGGCGGTGGACAGGCCGTGTATGGCTGCTACGTAACTACGTAGTCGAATAATAAATGCGACCGGACAACTATGGCATTTTATGGCGCCTCCTGTTTAATGTCGTTAATGAACTCCATTTCAGCGACCCTGGATACCAATTCCCGACCTTCCACGTCTGCTTACCAAAAGCCAGCATTGCGCACAGCCTCCTAATCCTGCATAAATGCGACCTCGACAAAACGATCGCGCCTATCGTTGCTCAATTTTAGCACCGTCTGTTCCGGCGATGGAAAAAACGTAGCGGATGTTGAAACATTCATGGTACGATCGGTAGGAATCGCTTCCGCCACGATCGTCCAATCGCAGCAACGAATATATGTAAAACTTGAACGTCGTATATCAGATTCGCAGGAGAGCCGAAGCGTCTTCCTGTTTTTATCGAGCTTCGTTCCTGGATTTCCTATCGATTTCGCCAGACGTCTTTACATGTATAAACATTTATGCCAAACTATATAGCCGCCCAAGCCTTCTTCTCGTGGCGCGAGGAAACGAACGCTTCTCGACGTGCGAAACGTACATTTTTGTTCCACGTTCTGGCTTCCTCGCCCCGCAACTCCCGTGAACGAAAAAGCTTCTGGGGGTGTAGTGTTTCTTGGCGAACCGTAATGTAATTAGATTGCTACCGAATGCAAACCACGGTGTGAGATAGTGGTGCGCGGAGTTTCGCGAAGGCTCATAATCCAATGGAACCGCGAGCATCCAAACAGTGCAAGTTTTACGAGGAACACACGAATTCAGTACGAATTCACGGGGGAGCCGCGAAAGCGTTACGATGTAATTCCGCATGGAAGAACGGTCTCAGGAAAATCTCGAACACGAAGCCCTTCGAGGGAATCACGAATTTGCATTACGTCCGAGCATCTCGGTTGCTTGTTACGGTTCTGACATATGCGCACACTTTGTAGAAGAGAATTGCACGGAGCGTCTGGTGTCTTCAAACGGGAAACAGGCAAATATTTATTTCAAATAAATATCATCGCTGCTGGGACTTCTCCTTTCCCGATCTACTGCGATTATTCATACATATAACTTCGATGTTATAAAAATCGAATTGACGATTTTCGAGATTCTTTCGCGTTCGAATCGCGTGGGCTCCCTAAGAAAGTGTACATATTATTTTTTGACGCAACCGGTGAACTTTTTCCGACTACATATCGATCCAGCTCGCGTTCCTATCTTCGACGAGAAGGTCAGAGGTATTTGGTCCCCAAGACCAAATCTGACGCGAGTATTTGTAAAAACAAGAAGAGAAAAGGCGGAAAAGAACGGTGCGCTCCGTCGCAGGTGATAAAACGTCGCCGTCTCACCTTCACCGTAGAACAGCGGTGCCGCGAACGTGTGCATCCCGATGCGATCTCGTGCATCCTTCGCGAGCTGGAGAGACCTTGACACACTGACGGGAAACAGCGACTGAGAACGAGATGGATTCGGGTCGACAACGTGCGCACGTCGACAATGATCCTCGTTAAAAGAGAGAAACGCGATTGCTCGCGATTGTCGTTACGTTCGGACCAATTATTCCAAAAGCTACTCACTCGTCCAATCGCGCATGAATTCCCTGTGTCACGGTCGAATATTTAACCTCAGGCGTGATTAACAGAATCCCTGGGAAAGCTTTGTCGCTCTTGTATTCACGATTTTGCAACGCAACAATGCGGTTTCAATGCACATCGATAGATCGCCGCGATAAAAAAGGATGAGAACGAAGAGAGAATCTTCAACGAAAGAACGGTTCGGGTTATCAAAATGAGCATGTAACCCTTTGGGCATGACTGAATCGGAGTAGTAACGCGATGCGACATGGTTCTGCCATGAGGCAATCGCTATTAATAATGCGAGGGCGATCGGTTACACGCAATTTGATAACGAGTACAAGAAGAATACTTCAGCTTGGCGCATTGACGAAAAACTATCCGGCAGCTCTTGCAATTTATAAAAATGAATCCGACAGAACTTAATCTTGAAACCGTTTCACCGAATTCAATGATAATACAATATACAATACAATATGTACAACACAAAAACATTTTTCCTTCTAAAAAAATTATCAGCTTAATACCCCCCAGCCAACGGATGGTCTATCAAGCCCAACTCAATATAAATTGCGAGCGAAATTCGTAGCAACAAGCCGGGCAGATCATTTTTATCGAAGCCTTGGCCGGTGAAAGACCGTGCAAATTGTCGCGAGGAACGTGGCACGCTTAAAATAACGGCAATGAAGCCGACGCGACGCGCGGAAGCCTGACCACGTTCCAGAAGCGGATCGCCGCTCTATCAGCTGCACGTACGACCACGTACACACTATACAACGTCTCCACGAGCTCCTTTTATCGTTCTCCAAGAACGATCGTCTAGGGCTTACAAGCGTGCCGCTCGCTCGAATACATTGCCTACAGCTTGCCACGAAATTCCGCCGACTGCTGCTCGTAAATGCGAAAAACCACTGCAATGTGTCAACGCGTCAGCGCGAAGCGTGCAAGCGGGTATCGGGTATTCTAGAATTATTTTCGATGAGACGCGTAAAGACTTTTGCCGGTGATCCGCGTCAGTATCGCGGAATTACGTTGGAACTGGTTTATCGGATATTTTTATTCGACGGTTACGTCGGAAGGTGGACGGATTGTACGTAACGGTTGAATATTTCAGATTGAAATACGTCTGGTTAATATTTATTCGTGTGCTTTGAAGTTCCAAGGTAACAGGTGGAATACTTTTATAGTTTCCAGCGGTTTATCGGAATTGTTGGGCAACGTTGCTGCTCCGAGTGTATGGTATGCAGGATAACGTAATCGAATTAAGTTCTCACTGACGCTAACCTTTCACGAGCTAGCTGTGTCCCTCGGTACTGCGCAATGCCACGGACATTAAACCCAACAGTTGCATCCTGTGCCTGAATGCGAACGCGACGCTCAGAAACGCGGGGATAAAAGTTTGATTGTCTACTAAAGGCTACTGCCGTCAACCTCGTTCCTTTTTATGCAACCTTGGAATCACTTTACGGTACAATCATTTGTATCTCTTTGGCATACGCTTCTCGCAAACTAAATGTAACTCATTCTATGAATAAAAAGCTATATAAACTGACAAAGTTTAATGGTTCAATGTGCCATCAACTATTCAGGTTGTCGACGACAATATACTTGTTTCGTAGTACGATCATTCTGTGCTGCATACTAATTTGATTATCTCCTCTGGTTTCTTCCGTCAGTGTTCCAATAAGTTCTTCATCGTCGAGTTATAACTCAAAAGTTCGCATCGAGATATAATTTTAACGGACACGGAATAATACAAACCACGTATCTAAAATTTCGTAATACTGACATTGTAAACGATTTGGCATTGCATGGTACACCATAAATTCAGACTTGCACTCGCAGCAAGTGGAGACAAAATTTCTAAATTCCAAGCACGTAACTTTCTATTCGAACGAAAATTACAATTCATCAAAGTTCTCGAGATTTAGGAATTCTAAAAGAGTCCGCTCGTCTATCCAAAACACCTTTAACCGCTTCCCTTTCGTTTCGCACATTTCCTAGAATTTATATCGATAGCTTGGCAAGCGATAAGCCGCACGACTGGTGCATGGGCTCCCTCGTTACTTCTCGAAAAATCTATATAGCACGTCGCTATCGTTCATGTGCACCATCATCGGTACGGAAACGTGTTTTCGTTGAACAGGGTCGGCCCGTGTCCACTCGGCAAGGTGGTCGAATGGAGCAAAGTCGCGCGTTCGCCTCAAACGTGGCGTATTTCCATGTAAATGTATGCGGCCTTGACATCGCGGCTAGCAGCCCAGCCAGCCAACCGACCGGTATATCATATGCTGACATGCCAGCCGTTTCATCGTTGCAATCGCGGCCGTTTCGCAACCGACACTTTGTCGTTTCTCCGACCAACGTAACCCAGCTGCTTCCGATCGGCCGCAACCACGGAGAGGAAAAGCGTCTCAATCTCGATCGCTTAATAGGGCTCCTCTCTAACCCCTGTAATCGTTGCGCCGATTATTTACAGCGCCGCCTCGATAATTGCTCCTCAGGCTCATACCACGAACGTCATCGGAACCTCTGATAGGCTTCCGACGCCTCGATCGCAAGAGACGCATAGATTTATATTATGGAGCAGAAATGACTGGCTCGAATTGTATTCGGGGTCAGCGAAAACAATTTTCGAACACCGGTGCAGGGAGTGGAATAATATTTGCAGTGTGTAGGCATCGTGATCGATTTTTGTTGCTGCATAACTTCGTAGAGTAAACAGATAAAATTTGTTTCCCTTTGGGATTCTTCGGCTGTTATGAATATCAGCGTTGTTACGGCACACTTGAAACTTACGTAAATCCCTTATCTTTCATTCACACACACGCGAATCTAAGAATATAGTGTACGCCTCGACGAATCATATATTGTTCCCGAAAGTGTACACCGTGCCCATTACTCCGATCGCAAACGTGCGCACACATCCGTTCGTATTAACCCAGTGAAAAAGGTCGAACAATAACCCGTTAAATAGCATGAAATACAGCCTGCAATAATCGCAATGATTTACTGTGAGAACAGGCACAACCGCCTCGTTTTATTTCGACGCACGCAGGCAGCAAGGATTGCGTACACTTACGCCTCTCTCGATCCGCTAACTGCCCGTACCTAATACATACTCCCTGGCCGAGCAATTCATCTAAAAGGACTAACCGAGACCGCGATAGCGAATCGAAAGGGGTGACGTAATTCTGTCCAGGGACCGCGTGGAGTTTCGCAAGCATCCCAGCAGCGTCCAGATATCGTCCCGCAAGAAAGACAGGACGACTAGAACGACGCCAGCGTTTCCGAGCATGGATTTATGTCCCATCCGGAGGATTCTAATCTGATCTTTTTTCCTTGGTGCCGCTCTATATCGAGCGGTCGTAGTCCGCGTGCTGTGGCAACACCAACCGTGCTGCCCCGTCAGCCGACCTAGCCCAGGCCAAGAAGAGAGAACGAGACAGGATGACTAACTCGACGAGACCAAAGTAGAAAAGTACGGGAGGAAGGGAGATTCGAGCGAGATAGCGGGCTACGATGGAAAGAGTAGAACGCGCGAGAGAATGGAGCGGAGACGAGGATGGAGCCAGAGACCGTCTTCTCTCGCGCCGGGATATACCTGCAGATTATGGCCGACTGTACTCATGGTCAACCAGAAACGCAGCGTTCTCCACTGCTGCTCTCGGCGTCGTCCCCGTCGTCGTCGTCTCGCTTCGATTCTCGTTCTCCTTCCTCGGCGTCTGTTCGGGGGAAAAAAGAGAGGACCGACGAAACTGGGAACGAGCAAACGCCGAGGTGCAACCGAGGGACAGAGAAGGAGCACAGACGGTGGTGAAATACCAATGACCGCGAAACAAGCGTCGACTCGTCGACCTCGCTCTCCACGACGTCCCCTTACGAACGTGGACGAAACGGAATGGAGAACGACGACGTCGACGACGACAACGACCGTATTCCCCTTGCGATGTATGCTTCTCAATTGCGAAACACGGTTTTCAGGAGATTCTAGGAGTTTTCTAAACGCATACGCGGAAGGGACGAGGGCACCGAATTGAGCAGGGATCGAGTTCGGAGTTTAAAGGGCGGTTCCTTTAAAGCTTCGAACAGAGACAAGGTGGTCATTCGGTCGTTGCAATGTACCGATGGAGATGTCAGACAGATAAGACTGTGGCGGATGTAGATAAAATATACCAGTCGAACAGCCTCTGGGCTACGGGCAAGTTTTAATAAAACTGTACGCTTTAATGGGACCAGTCGTGTTCCTGAATTCACGACTTAATGTCCCCCTTTACTTGGACCGTGCAAGTAGATTCGATCGTAAAATTATTTTATCGCCGTTACCACAAATTCTTTGTAGTCCGACATTCGGTGAACACCCGGAACGATTGAATCGAATTGGCTGACTTTGATCTTTACCCTTTGATATCGCCAAACCGAAGATTCCTACCTTCTGTAAGAAACAGCTGTAAACGGAGTAAACGGAGGTATCGTTTGTGCAACCCTGGTTTCCAAACATATCTAGATCGTCGCGATCGATGTCATCGAAGGACGATTTTTCTAATCAGCTTTCTGTCGCATCGATTGTCTTCGATCGATCTCGATTCACGCATCGGAATTCTCGCAGTGGCGGGAACCGTTTCCACATCGAAATATCGGCTTCGCTTATCCGACTGTTCTATGCAAAATCAATAGCCTGCTCCGCTCAACGCTGTTCTATCAATCCTGTGGATTGTATGCAGGTAAAGTGTGTATCTAAACGCATGCAAACCACTACAGTGGTACTTATAATAGATAGAGTGCTCGAAAATAATCGAAGAAACTCGTACAAACCCGTATACTATTCGCCACTATTTGCGAGTTATTATTACATAGTTCAGCACTCCAACAATGGCATTATATAATATTTTTTGCATAAGATTTTCATGAATTTACAAAACTGATAGCATAAAGAAATTCGACTGAAAAAAGTTGCATATTTCCGACACTTAAACAAAGCGTACATATCAGCGAGTTCGAGTACTATCTTGACTTCCTGAATGAATAATAACACCACTGACAAGACATCTGTAGCAGCGCGTTAATACCCCACGTCGTTATTTCGAGTATACCCAGCGAATATAGTAAAATACCAGCTGATAGACTTCAACAGTCACTTCGTCTCCCACGGGAGCTCGTATACTCACGCACGATTATGAGCACTCTTTTTTATTATATTCGCTTGGTTAGCGTGTCCTTTTATTGAGCCATATTATGGAACACCCTGCACACTCTTTGCCATACAAACGCGCGTGGTCTCGTGGCGATGCACAGCGTCGTCGACTGGAGTTATCAGCCAACGATATTAAAGCAGCATTATCTGTTGTTCCTTTACCACACTGGTTATATTTGCCCCCGTGTATGTGGGTCACTCATTGTTCCAGACCTCGCGTTTCCATCTTGTCATTCCGTCTATCCTGCAACTCTCCCTCCCTTCTCGGCCCTCCACCCTCCAGTCCTTACATTCCACCCTCCTCCCCCTTCGCTGCCACTCTCTTTCCATCATCAAGAAGAAGATCGTGCTATCACGCTATCGGCCAAGTTTCGTGGCCCGTTTAGAAACGGTTAGCTTAGGTATATATTTAGCAACATTTGTGGAACGGATGCTGGCGTTGGCCCGAGTCCAGCATTAGTTCTCGTGGATCGCGCGCAATACCTCGTATCCACCTTTCTTCGTCCCGCCATTCCGTTTCCCTTTGTCCGGGCGGGCTTTTCTCCTCCTCCAGCTATCGTTCGTTCGTTCTTTTCTGCACGCGTTCCGCGTCCATTGTCCCCCCCATCTATACCCACTTACCGGACGAAACTTAAGTGGTTACGGTCGGAGATAATGCTTTTATCCGTTGCACGTGTTCACCGTGTCTCTGACTTGTCTCTGACTTGTCTCAGACCGACATCCAATCAACAGAGCGCGAGGAATTCTCTCATTCACCGGGGCTCCGACGACCGAAGATGATTTTTATTGAAACTGTACCCCGATTCGTATCTACGGTATATTACACGCTCTTTGTACTTCGTCACGATATTTCTCCTTGGACTGATACGTATTTCTTGGAAATAAAATTATCGGCGGCGTGGAATGGACGCTCTTTGGAATTTTTACAGCGATGTCAATTAATCTGGAACAGGTAACTTCGGTGCCAATGGCACACGAAAGTCCGGGCCAGGTCGTTTCGTGAAAAATGTTCTAATACGTTTATCGTTTATTATCGTCGGCGTAAAGCGTACACGATGAAAACAATATCAATTTATGAAGGTTCGCGTGTGGTCGTTCGTCGACGGATCGGACGATCGTGTCAATTCAGCTCCGTCAGCACGACGATCGATTTCCAATGTCGACCCTCGCCTTAACGTCGTTTCCGCCGGAAGCTACGATCCTGGCGTCGGGAAGTATGTAGGTAGTACGTACGACCACTTGGCAATCCTCTCGCAAGACCTTGAACTCCTCGGCTCGACGATTACGGAGTCGTCGAGCCGATAAGAGAGTTACCGACTACATTTCTACGCGGATATCGCCCGTTCCAATTTCTACGAACGTTTCGTGCATGCCTTCCGAGAAGATTCCAATGGGAATCAATTGCAACCGAAAGAATCCTTTAGTCCGCGCGAACGATCATCGATTTCGGAGAAAGAACGCCGGGGTGTACATTAATTTAGACACCATTTGTACGCGATATTGCGAAACGTTACACTGTCGCCGCGGCGAAGGAACACTTGGAAAGATCGTTCGATTTCACTCAAATGAGAAGTGCCGTAATTCAGTGGGGCTGTAGCTGCAACATTTCATTGCACGAATGATCCACGGGCAATTCCATAAAACCGCAAAGGCAGTTCGCCGCATCTGCGTGGCCTGCCGTGGCAATTTCGCCATTTGCCTCGCGTGGAAACCATCGTTGCTCCTCGACAGAGCAGCGGTATTGCGGATATTATACCGAATCAGCTCGCGTTAACACAGAGTTTCGTGTATTCGTTTTCCAAGAAGCCTTTGGGGCACTCTATGTTCGCTGTACCCGGTCGGATACGTATAAATTCTTGATTTTAGTCTACGTACATATATGTATGTACAGATTTCTATCTAAAGTTCCTGTCATCGCAGAACTAGCTATGGATTGTAACTGAAAACATGCATTTAACTGGAAACTGTGGAATATTTCACGAGAGATTAATTAAAGTTATCAACAAAATGTTCTAACAATAGTTGTTTGGTATGAGTTGGTCTAATTGTAAGTCATATTTCGACAGGTGCAGTGGCGAGAGAATATCAAAGCCGGGTTAATTTATCGAAGCGAGGCTGTTCCTTTTGCATCCATATTATTTTAGCGTCTGCTGAGACGAATTGCACGACCGGCAGCGATAGTGTAATAATAATAATAATCCCGGAAGAATACACCGATTCTGCCAGGCGGTATGTAACATTAGCGGCCGTCCTACGGCGTAATTACAAGTATCCATAACCACCCCGTAACGTCATAGTCACCGGCGACTCCCTCAGGTGCACCTAACTACGTCGCATCGACTCGTTTATACGCCGCACACAGCTACTTCAGCGGTGTCCTTCATTGCACTACCCAAGCAGTGTGTCGCGTTGCACTTCATTGCACTGCAACGGACGTTGTTAGCCCGCACGCTTGCACTTGCTCGTGCATTACCGCCCTCATCTGTTTCCACTAACGACCACTGCCCTTCAAAGGGTCGGCCGTGTCTTTCACCCTTCGAAATTGGACGCTGTCTTGTGCCGCGAATGCGCTTTCGTCCATTCGTCGAGCTCCAAACGTTCCTTTCCCGTGTCGTTCAGAAGCAACCAGATTGCAAAGGCAATACAAACCGAAACCACGAACGCACTTTTTTCAGGAAAGAAATTCACATTATTTCCATCACAGGGGTACGAAAATCTGGAATAGCCACGCAGCAGTACAGCACGATAGTATTCTGGCGGCCAACAAACTCGATCGAACAGCCGAACCAGGATTCAGACTGGCCGTGGCAAACTGAACTATGCAGGTCGGTCATCGATAGATTCCTCGTTCCTAATCTTGGAATACAATTGCGATTCACCATTCTATAATTAACTGCTGCCGTTTCGCAGTTATTTGAACGCAAACGTATTCGAAACGGCGCGGCAACCACGGTAGCGAATGTTCGGAACTGTTTAAAATACAGGTGAATCTGTCGATTAGCGGGTAGCGGCGCGAAAACAATGAACACCAGCGTGGGGTGAACGCGGAAGAGGGAGACGTAAACAAGTAAAGGATGACGCACAAGCTGGCGGGGAACAAACGAACCAACGGGGTGAATTACGAGCCAGAACACAGGGCCAAGCGCGATGCAAGCGGAGGCTAGCGATACTCGCTCCAATTCCCGCCTCGAATAAGCTATTAATATCGTGGTCCCGTCGCAAATCAAGCCGGACGTAAAGTATGCCTGGAATGGTTGGCTGATTCTCTCCGCCTTCTCTTCCTCTCTATCCTGTGGGCGAACGCTCGCACACTGTAACGAGCCAGCCCAGCCATAGGTATTCGATTCCTCGGGAATTTAAAAACGATAGAATCGAGTGTGAAACGACGCAACACAATCGCGCGATAAATAGCGAAGCGACACGAAAATTGTTCCGCGGTATTGTAATTGCTCGGGCGATTTCAGCAGAATGTCGAACATGCGATGAATTAATCCTTGGTGTATGCACGGTCAATGGACACCGACAAGTTCGCTCGCGATTGACAGGGACAGCACTAACCAGCTTATTAACAACGGGCAACTAATAACCCTTGCAGCATAGAATATTGGCCAAGTCACGTGCTCAGTCTTCTACGATGATGCCGGTTAACGATCAGCTTAACACGGCGTTGGCATCTAAATTGGAATCCATCGCATTAGCACGATCGATATCCAACAGAAGCCTGTATCTCCACCCTAAACTTAATAGAACGACCCCTATAGCACACTAAACACCTACATGTACCACACAAATCAATCGAGCCAACATTTCTTTAACGTTCGGCTACCTTTCAAGAATTTCGACGCAAAGTAGCCGCGGAGCTTTTCAATTTACCAAAACGATTTCACAGTGTTCTCGTGCATAGTTCAATCATATCACGTGTCACGCGCAATGTCCCTGCTGACGTGCGCTTTCTTGCTGCCACCAGCGGACAAGAGGAATCATATTTATGCCAACGACCCTGTGCCACAGACCCGCTGGCTGACCAGTCCGACGATAAGCACCGGCTTCGACTCTACGATTTGTCGTTACGACCGACTTCTGCCGAGTTCCGTTTCTCCTTCCACGAACCAGAGTTCTGCCGCGAGTGGTCGAGCCTCCTCGCCGTTTTACCGCCACGGCTATCTGCCCCGCGATTTTTCACCGTGAAATTACGCTCACCTCGAGCCCACGATGGAATCCCGTCGTAACAGTACTGGAGCCTTTCTTCGACGAACAGTAGCTTCTTTCGAGCAAGGAGAGACCGGCCGAGAGATCGTACTCGAATTGAGTACTTACATGGAAGACAGATATACACGTGGTTCGCCGATTCCGGAAAACTTTGCCGTGAACGATTACTCTTTAAGAAAATAATCGTTATTATTACTCCGATTTTACAGAGAAATACCACGATGGAGTAATCTTTTTCGTAACGCGTATGGCGTATGGGGTTAAGAATCAGCACTATTTTCTTCTGGAGCCTCGATCAAATTTTCGCTAAACGAGATCGTGGGTAATGGGAGAGAGTCGCGGCTCCCATTGACGCATTTAGTAGGGACCGAACCAAATTATAGGACGAGGCGAAATCAATGTTTGGCCCGCAAGAACCGACGGGGCTCTATCTCTATCGATTTCCGTAACACGCGACGGATTCGCTTCTAAAAGAGCCGACGCGAATTGGCCGCGTTCCAACGATTTCTCGGCACGATTCGTACGGTGATTCGTCGGCCGTGATACACAGAATGCTTTTGATACGTGTCTCGGCTAATGTTAGCATTACTTGGAACACGGGGATCGCGAAAATAACGGGCCAGGATGCTCGATTCTTCGCACGCGTACCAAGCGAATGTCACACGAGACCGACGGGGAATCTTCGGAGAGATTACGGAAATTTTATGCGGCCAATTTGGCACGGACGCGGTTCACATTTGCTCGAGAGTCTCGAGGAGCTTTATGAAATTTTTGCGTCCACGGCACGACAGGCGTATCACGGTTCCCGCTTTCCAATCCGGTATTGGCCAGCGTTTGCGATCGATCCCCGATAAAATTGCAGCCGAAGACGCGATTAGTACCGCGTGCGTTCAATGTTTGTTTGCCGATGCAGCGATGCGAACGATGAACACACGAGGACAACTTATTCGATCATATCTGCTGCTCTATGTAACACGTGCTTCGTGCAACGTGGAAAAGAACTTAGCATCGAGTTCGAGTTGACTGTAACCATTGCGGCACCGAATAACTCGTACGAAAGGTACAAATAAATAACTAAACCCGGGTCAACCGGTGCATAAAAATCATCCACTACCCCATTACCGAATCACGGTCCTCCCGCAGAAAAGCAGAGCCAAAAAAAAGAATCGATCAGCCACCAGTCGAGAGATTCAAAGTACCACCGAGACGGCAATATTGAAACACCGCAGCCGATTATAGAACGGTAAACGATCGGATCCGCTCGCGTCGAGCGAATCGTCGACAATCCGCAATACGATAAAAGCTCGAACGCTCGAACAACCACTCCTCTCCCATCCCGTTTTCCGATAGGCAGCACACATGTTCGCGCGCACTCATACACGCAAACACACACCGGACACGATTTATCAGCGACGAGAACGAATCGAAAGTTTTATCATTCGTCGAGGCTCGAGCGCGATGACGCCGCGCTAAGAATAAATCCCGCGCGGTCTAATGACCCTGATCGAAGCGGGCGGCGCTCGAGAGCTCGCGAAATCGAGCGCATCGGTTAATTGCCGCGTAATCGCCGCCAAGAACAGCCCAATGAAAACCTTCGGTGCCCCCTCGCCGGTGGAACCTTTTCAGCCGCGCTCGTCGCGGCAATATTTGCATCCGGTAATTGGAAGGATACAGCTCCGCCGGTACGACCAACGGGCCTACACAACGGGAGGAGAAAGGCCACGAAGGTGGAGGGTTGGTAGAGGAGGCGGCGAAACGGAGGTTCGCTCGAGCGGAGAGCACGACCACGCCGAAACACATGTACGAGATTCAACCTTTCCGAGAAGGCTGTCTCACAGCCTCCGGAGGAAGAAGAAGGGAGAGAAAGATGGGGCGAGAGAGAGAGCCCTTTCCGGTGTAAACGCTGTGATAAAAGATCCTGAGAAATTCCGCGGCAGCACGTTGAACAGGTCGAATTCGAGAGAACAGGACGGAAATTAAGCCAGTCGATAAAAGTGGCGCTGCAGGCGACCGTGGTAAAATATTTGATCGGAGTTACAGGTTTCGGCAAAGTGCTCCCAAATGGGAAAATAATCGTGCCGCAAATTCCGCTAGGTAAGATTTCTCATTTGCCTGGTTTCGGTTGAAGGTAAAGGGAAAAGGGATTTGGCGGGTCCTATCTTGGGGAAATATTTAGTCTACCAAGTTGAGGCTCTCTTGGTGAAGGGTGTTTGAGGAGAAACTGACCTGAGAAGTTTCCGAGAACTAGGGGTGGCTTTGAAGGGCGATATTTTTTCCCTAGTGTAGAACGTAGACAGAGCTTCTAAAATGCCGAAGTATTTTTGCAAGAATCGCCAAATTGGCGATCTATTAATCAAATGCGAAATGTTGGGTTTGGTCACGAATGGAAAATATACAAAAACAACGCTTATCGATCGGTAAAATTGGCGCCCTCGATACCTGACCAAGCCGTAATTTACGGTCGCTTATGCGAGGCTGAAATTAATTACCAGTCCCCACCCTCCGGCGAACTTACCAATTCATTTCGTGTGCGCACGCGTAACTAATTTAAGCCGCGATTATTAATGGTCCATCGAAAACACAATGTAATATTATTAACATTTATTCGACCGGCACAGAACTACCCGCGGTTATTCGCGACAATTGGAATTGAAGGTAAATGAATATTCGATTGCCACGAACAGGGACAGACGGACTTGCGCAAAGATTATTAACAATTCAAGGCAGTAGGAACGAAAGTTTCCGTGGCACGTTACAGTTATCGTGCATTCAGGATTACCCGAATAATTTCAATTTCTAAGCGAGTACGTCAAAGTCGGGCAAATTTTTAATCAGAAAATGTACAAAAGTTATCCGCGCTCCACAGATTGAAAAGAAAGAACACAATAGGCTTCGAGCTACGAACCATTCCACGTCGAATCGGCCAACAACGGACGCGTCATAATCGCGAACATTTTGAAACTCGAATATTGTACCTTTTTCGCCAGGTAGGCGTGGGTTCGCTTTTCGACACTTCTCATAATCAACATCGCCTTTCCTGACCGACGATCGCCCAGAATCTTATAGAACTGCAGAACAACAAAAGATCATAATCCGGCGAAAAGAATATCGCGTTCAGAATGGAGGGTCCCGAGCGTTTCGATCCTTGTGCTGCTCGCCCGCTGCTAGAATTCCGAGCCAGGGGCAACCTTGGAAACTTTCGTGATTAATGTTCGGTAGCGAGATCGCAACGAGTCGCAGAGAAAAAGGAACGGGGCGAACGCGGATCCTCGAAATGTATCCGTTCGCAGGGTGATCGAGAAGAGAACATCCTGTAACTCTGTCGAGGACTCGCCCAGACCGTGTATCAATAATGAAAAATTGCCGGCCGCTTCGAGGACGCAATAAATCACCAGCAACCGCTAACAAAATCGCTGCGGCGCACGAATTCGGGTTAATTGATTCGTCAATTGGTTGCGAACACCAGGGCGACCGTTCGCGATGATAATGTAAATGAGGGTGGAGCATGGACGTGATCTCCGATGAAGATTGTTAACCGGTATCAAATGTAGGCGCGCGGGATATTAATTTTCCGTCGAAAGTGATTAAAAATTACGGTGTAACGTTTAATCGGAGCGAAGTACACAATCAGAAATATGTACGTATTTACTATGTTATCGGTCGAATGTTTAACGCGCTATTTTTACTCAATTTAATACACTGTTCCGACAGGATTATGATTCCAACTGATTGCAGGCATTATTTGTTGCTGTATTCCTTTACAGAATTGGATAAATTTACGTACGTGTAGTATAATGCGTTGTATGCATTATTGTCACGGTAAATATAATAAATTTGAATGGCTATTTCAAATGATACCGGGCGTGCGAATTCGAAGGCTAAAAGAAAATTATATACACGTGGAAATTAATCACGATATTGATTCATAACATATTTCACGATTCGAAATAAACCCAGTGTCATTGTTACCATTGAATAACGTTTCGAAATACACAGTGGGATAAATTTCGATCGGCTAAAATGTATATTCTACTTGTTTCTCTGGAAACTACATCGAGACACATTATTGCCCGCAACTTTTTCTACCCGCGCGTGGGAGTTTCAATTTTGCCGGGTGTTCGTTAGAAGGCAATTTCGTGCCCGTGGAGCGACACGTGTGCGACAATAACTCGCGAGTCACCATTCGTTGCTCCGAAAACCAATGACCCGAGAGCCTTTACCCCTCGTTTTCATCCCCATTTTCTTCTTTCTGTTATTGGCTTTGCCATCGACTGGCAGAAACGAGCGTGGACGGATTACCAACCGGAGTCATCCATTATTCTGACGTGCAGTGCTACTCCTCTGTGTCCAAAATCCTCCGGCGCCGAACAAAGCAACTCGTCTCCCTCGAAGAGACCCTATCGTGTCGTTAATGAATCCCAAGAATGTTTCAGCGTTCGGTATCTCACGTGAAAAGCACGATCGATGTTCTGCTACCTCTGTTGCATTATAAGTACGTACATGCAATCCTTGTCGACCAGTGAAATACAATTGAAATTTTTTCAACGAAACATCGACGATTCGATTCGACTCGAAGCTTCGGGAATCACGCGCTGGATATCTGTTTCCCGAGAAAAATGTTCCAAGACGATTTTCCCAGGGTCCAATAAAACCCCGTAGCCAGCAAGTTTTCCAAGCATTCTTCGGAGCAGAAAGGAATCGTAAAATCGGCGAATAGAGAGGAGACCGATCACCAGGCAACGTCGTACCAGCTCGGCTGTTTCTCCCTGCTTAGCCTTTCCCTCCCTTTCCTCTACCTTGATTTTTTTACGCAGCTTTCTAGCGATTCAAATCCAATCGGAGCCGTGGCAAGGAGCCGTGGAGAAACGCGTTCGTGGAAGAAGAAGCGGCCGTCGAGTATCCGGAGAAGGGAATCCTGCATGAATAATTGATTTCCGGGCCGTGAATGAAAGCGAGGCGAGTCGTGTTTGCGCCGGTTATATAGCCGATCACGGGAAGCTCGACAGAATAAAGCTCGTAATAAATGCGAATGCCTCGGAGGGGCGAGGTGCTTCCAGTTGAAATACTACGCCAACATCTATTCCAACTGATTTCTACTTGCTGAACGATTAATACATTATCCTTACTTCGCCGCGAGTTCCCTACGAGCAAATGATTAACGAGATTGTGGAGTAGCTGTGTTTGACATGCTGAACGGTTGCGATAAGATAACGGGTATACGTACTAATGAGTAACTACTGTGTTTTAGATCTAGCGAAACGAGTACACCAAATACAAGATACCCGAAGGATTCGTCGATATCTCGTTCTAATTGATTCCCATTCAACAAAGCAGAAACGTTTTCGCCTCCACTCGGAGGAACTTCAATAGACTTTAACTGACTTCGACGGACTTTCCATGGACTTCAACGGGATCCCTAACGAACTATAACTCATTCGCCAACAGATTCCCCGATGAAGAGACCAACTTGCTCCTTTAACCTGTCACACGTAAATTACACACTGACACCACACGCGGAGCTCCTAAGACCCTGCGATTCGACCTGTAGGTACTTTCCCTCCGTGGAAATGTTACACGTTTACTTGTGCCGTTAAGCGACCCATGATTTCGATCCTCTCGTACGATATATGCACCTTCGAGGGAGTATTTGTGTTTTGAACTTTGACAAAATCAATTTTTTCTTTTGCATTTTCTGGAAAGAAATATATAGTGCAGTTAAAATATCGGTAACCGTATTGTGCGAAAGGTTAAAACAAGAAGGGACTTAAAAAATACCCCCTTAAATTGATTCGAGACGCGGTTGTTTAAACGCTCATTAAAAAACGATTCCTCACTTAGCCTCTCGTTATTCGCGTGATCGCGATATCATCCCTGGCGAAGACGTGTCGCATAAATCAGGTCGCGAGCCTAATTTCTCCCGGAAGGAACTATCAACGGGGCAGCGTGTTGTCGGTTAAAAAATGGCTCGCATTCCGGGGGATCCTTTGCGAGGGAAGACCGGAGGCACAAGTAAAAGCGACGCATATAAATGCAAGTAACGAAGGGACGCACGAGGGGAGGACCCTTAAAGGACCTAAGATTCCCCTCTCGGCATTCCAAATGAAATATCGTGCCACGCAGACCCGAACTGTTGATGGTGGAAGGGGTTTGGACAGAGATATAGCGTACAGGCCGGCTTATCGCGGCGAGCAAACCAGCAGAACGGAGAGAGAAGACGTATGGGGAGGCGAAGTGGAAGGCGAGGGCGGCAGAGATCGAGAAAGGTTAATAGGAATTCCAAGCATAGTGACGGGATAGTTTCAATCGGACCAATTGACGCAATACATTTCCCGCCAATGTAGATAGCGCCGCGAAAGTGCTGGGACGACGATTTCGGATCACCGACCGCTAATTACGATTCCATTTCCCCGATTATGAACGACGTCGACCGCCGATCGGTGATCGAGCCTCTTTACAAATTGCGTGGGATGTTACTTTACACATGCGATAGATATCATTGTCGTTCCATCGGTCGATTAATCGCGATACTTCGCAAGGGGCGATATGGAAGGGAAAAACGCGAATGTTTGCATCGAAAGAACGATTCATTGGCATCTGAAACGTTTCCGAGTGAAAAATTTAATTCGCCCATCTCCGATCGATTCGATTTGCCCTCGATTTACCGAATTCGAGCACGGTGTCTGATATTCAAATTAATATCTTCGTGGGCAAATCGCACTGAAGATTCATCCCGGCTCCTCGACGGTTCCGACTCGCTCGTGCTGCACGTTATCCGAGCTTATCTTTCGGGGATACGAACCCGCTTCGAAGCTGATAAGAATCAGTTCGTTTCGAGACTACGCCAAGTTTCGGCGATTAGAAACGCGAACGTATCGCAACTTTTTCTTGCACGCAAGCACGCTGTAATACAGAAAACGGGGAGAAATGAGGTGTTAATATTTGTGGCACGAGACACCCTTTGCATATCGATTTAGGGTGAAAATATTGAGTAACGATGATCGGAGCAGCTGGTGGTCGGTAAGATTCCTAAACGGATTCGCAGGAACTTCCGATCGTTTAATCGCCCGCTACTGGGAAACGCTTGTTACGTAAATCGCTTGGTGGAGTTGGTTCGAAACCATCCGAACGTAACGACGCCGGGTTTACCGGTGAAACTGCGAGGCACGAGCAGCGATAATTCCTATCGATTGTTTACTAGCCCAAAATTGGATAATAAGTGCTCGTTTCGAGATACATAGAGAACTGTGGCAAGTCAGATATAATGGCACGAACATTATCTTAGGGAGTACGTGCAGGAGTGCTTGCAGCATAAACAGATTTATCTGGGAAATACATACTAAAGTCGGCGAGAGAGAGTGTGAATTGGCGCAGAGGTAAACAATATTTTAATCAATCGTCAACTAAATAGTTGTAGCCTGGTGTGTATACATTAACTTAGAAAATATAATTGATTAAATACTGATAATCGAAACTAATAAAACTCATCCCGAAATTATATAAAATAGTATCCAACACTCACTGGCTATGTAACAGTATTGCCCAATAATACGATTGAAAGGGCTTTACTAAAATTCCCCAAAATGAAACAGCCCTCCGTGACGAAAAAAACAGTCGATCGATGGAAACAGGAAGCTACCAACTCTCCATCGCAAACCTTCCATTCCCACCAGTGTGTCGTGTCGATCGACATCCCGAATAGATCACCCAACCAAATACGTGTCGATTGGCGCGCTTATCTCGGACGCGTGCAAAAAAACTGACCGAACCACGTTGTCGGCGACTCGTCACCGCGACGTAACGCGTCGCTTATCTAGGAAAGCCACGAAACGACCGGACCGGACGCAGACCGCCCACGGACCATCCTAGATGAACCTGTTGCTCTTGGCAATTAACAACGGAACGTGAAAAAGAAAAAAGGGTGGATCGTTGGAAATAATAAAAGCGGGTCAGCGAGCGCGTTCGTTGCACCGGAGCTTTTATGAAATCTCCACCTCCGCGGGCCGGCATAATAATCGAGATGAATAGAGAGCACGAGTACGCGAAAGACTCGGCGACAAGCGGGCGAGAATGACGAGCACGGAGACAGACAGGTAGACGGGTGCGGAGAAGGGTGCGCGGTGAAACGTTACGGGAAGGTGGATCGGGAGGTGAGAGAGAAGGAGAGAGCGAAATGTATATGCTGCCTCCCAGGGTGGAATTGCAGCACATTGGCCGGCGCGTACCTGAAATTACAGATCGTTACTCCGGGTTTATGGCGAAAATTAACATCCATTTTCGGTAAACTGAACGGAAAAGCCTGGCGCAGCACCGCTGGCTAATGCGAAACTGTCTGAGCTGGCAAATTTAAATATGCGATTATATGCCGCGGCCGAAAATTATGTTATTTCGGCCGCTAACGGAAGTTGCGGAGAATATAATGCAGGGGAAGAACTTTTATCCGATCTGGAACTGCCACGAATTTTGTCTTTATCTTTTGTACCTCTCTATGTACTTGTTAAAAGGAAAGAACGGAGTGAAAAATAGAAAAAGATACCTCAACCCTCGTATTATGTTCAAGTTTGTACGATCCGATTCTGATTTTACATTAGTTTAATTTTTTTTATGTAAAACTAAAATGTCTATTTTTTTAATTCGACAAAATTTATCGGGAATGTTGCTTTGTCACTTAAGTGTGGAACATTTAATTTAAAAAATTATATTAATCTATGAGGGATCAATGTAGTCATTTATCCTTGGACTTTCAATAAAATTAACAATATTTACAACAATATGCATTACCATTTGGAGAACGAATTGTTTCAAAGTTTAAAGCTTTGTCCATTTGTTGCACGATGATGTAACAAAAAACGCACGCCGATTTTCTCGCAGAGAACAGCGATTTCTTCTAAAGAAGATCGATCTTTGTTTCGCTGAAATTCTTTTCGATCGACTGCTAGCCAACAAAGCAGGCTGAATCGTGTCACCATTGTCGAGCTTGAGCGGCCGAGTCTCCGGTGGGGACACAATAAATCCAAAGTAACGTCCTGGCAGCTAAACTGCGTCGTCATTCTCCGGACGGTCATGAACGTGACTAACAACTTCCTCCCTCGCAATTCGTGGGCTCGACACCTAATCCCCGCACTTTCGACTACGCATGAAATCCAATTTTAGGTGCCGAACCATTCGTTCTGCCATGAATTTTACTGCCGTTCTTCGCGGCGAGTTGTCATATCTTTGTGGATAATACGGGAGCACGAGAGAAATTCAGAACGCGGTTAATTCGGCCCCTTGCTTCCGTGTTCCTACATTGCACAACCAATTAGCTCGGCGATAAAAGACGCGTTTGCAGGCGTGTTATATGCGTGTCGCCTTGTCGCTACGTCTGATTCGCCATGAAGATGATTAGTACGTACGCCGAAATGCGAATAGCACACAGAGTTGAATCTCGCGTACATTATGTATGTATTATTACTTTTGGGCCGTTTGTATTTTCGTTCGGCTTCATGAATGCAATTTCCATCGGTGCAACCAGAATGTGCGATCGCTGTTTCTTTATTTGAAATATTATCGACATTTTCTTGCCCATTATGAATAAAATGAACAAATTGACTAAAATCAAAATTGTGCAATATTTCTACATCACTATTAAGCAGAAAAGATGTAGCTGGCGAAAAAAAACAAATTAAATACAATTAACCACTTTCGTCAAATCTGCATTCGATGCATTCGATGCATTCGCTGGCCTCCGCGAGCTGCCCGATTATCTCGTATCTCTTTAATAACTCGTCGCGTCACGCCGCCGATCAACGTTTAACGAGGCAGGCCGTGGCCCGTGACACGCGTGTCGTCGATAACTCGCGGCGAAAAGAAGGGAACGGAATCGCGTGAACGAAAACGACCAAGAGGAACGAAGAGGACGCGTGCAAAACCGATGAAACCAGCCTCGTACACTTTGTTTTAACACTCTCGACGCCGATGTCCACCTACGTAGCGGCACGTCCGTACGTTCCTCTTCTACACAGCTTCAAGCGTGCACACACGCACACGTAAGCGCACCGTGTGGCCCTTCAACGGTGGTGCATCTGTGCGTGTATGCGTGTGCACCACGTCGACCGACACGTTGCTGGGTATTATCGATCCTTGGTATCACGGACATTCCTTGCTATCGCGCATATTCGTGCCTGTACGCGTGTCTCTCATCGTTATTCATGCGACTCTGTTTTCCTGTAAACAATTTTCGGTAAGCGTATCTGGCAATTTTATTAATCACTCCCGGTGAATGCAGATACGAGAATAATTGGATATCAAATATTTGCGCCAAACAGCCGTGCGGAAAATGAAAATCAATCGAAGAAGGCCAACAAAACATTCCTGGTCCTCAACAGGAGCTGATAAAATAAAATAGAAAGGTATTGCTAGGTAACCGTTGATAAAATGGGAACTTCGCAAATTCGATATACATATTATACATTCTTACATATATTTGTATTATTAATATGCGTATGTGATTGATATTCGAAGGAGTAGATATAACGTTATATGTATATTCGTTAAACTCCCGCCTCAGAACGTGTACGAAGATTGTTCGTTTCTAAGAGAAACGTGCGCACACCTTCGCAGATCTGCGTCATTTCAATGACGTCATTACCGAATCATGTACCTATATTCCAAACGTAAACATCGACCTAAAGTCTACACCTGCTCCACGGCGCAGCTCCGTTGAAGCCATTATTAAAAAATGCATCTTTCATTTCGCACTCTACGTATCAGCGAAAATTGCTTCAAGGAAAGCCAGCTTTCTAACCCCGCACGTTACGTAGCGAGTGCATAGTTGATTGCCCGTGTGTACACATATTTAACGAGACAGTCCACGTGTTACACGTAGTAGCTTCCTTTGGACGTTAGCTATTCCCGCAGCTGACACCGCCAGACAAGAGAGAAGTTCCGACGTGCGAAGGATAAACGCAACAGAAGTGTATGGTTTCGCAAGCGTATCTTCGTCGATCCATCGAAACCAACAGTCACGAAAATAAAGCAATGAACGGCGTTTAATCGCGAGTAAGCGACTGAAATATTTCAGCCTCGGGGCGGACTAAGCATTGACGAACGGTGCGAAAAAGGAGACGATCCCCAGCTGAAAGCTGAAGACCGAAGACGGGGAAGGTTGAAGCCAGCCGTGGCGAGGGAGACGTTTACGGCCGTTTCTTTTCCGCCCACGAGAGAACGCCTTTACGGAGTAGAAGCTGTAAAACGCGAGCAGAGAAACGATATCGTCGCGAATTTCCCTCAGCCGCGTCGCGTCGTCTCCGTCGTCTTTGACGACTGAGAGCCCAGCGTGTGTATACGTACGACGGTGACGTTGGCTAGGAGAAAAAGACCCTTTAATGGCACTCACGATCCTCGACGTCTTTCGGTCTACGAGCTCGAAAATTTTCAGGGAAATAGGTCACGACTGGCGCAGATCCATCCCGTACGACCGTGCGTGCGGCTGTGGACGCGACTGAAATTTAACTTTCATGCGGTGCGGCTGTTTCGCGTGGTGAACCGTATCGATGGGAACGTCACTGCCGGCAGGCTGCAAGTAGAATGGATCCTTTGTAGGCGCAGAATCGCTTGAGTCATTGGTAAGAGGACGAAACTCGCATTGGATGTTGCTGGAACATTAAACGGCGAACTGGGAACGATCGTTTCGTCATTTAATGCAACGCTTTATCGGAACGCTTGTAAACACTGCGACAGATAAACCAACCGGTGCACGTAAAACGAGTGGGTCTAGCAGGTATGTACATATATACATAACTACATGTATATATGTATACGTTCGTAGTCATTTTATTTGCAGCCTTTACGCGTGTCCGTCGATGCATCGTTACCCTTGAAACCGCGCTCACGGCATTTACGTAAGAGAACGTAAACGTATCGGCGCGGCGAGTCGAATCGTAAAATGGTAAATAACGCGTGGACGTGTGACGCGATTACGCGTTTCCATAAACCGCGAGCAGTTACGCGGGTGATTAAGCGACTCGGGGCAGAATTAATCTTGAACGGGCGACGAGGAAACAGAGGAAAACGTTTTCCTCGCGAAGATGATATTGTAGAAGCTGGATGGGCTTCAAAGTTCATCGATAAGAACGCCGGAGACAGTATCGAGAGGGGATAGAGAGCATCGAAGCTGATGGCACGGTAAAATAAAAAAAGAGAAGAGGGAGACAAAGGGGTGTCGTAAAAAGGAGGATCGAACGAAAAGCAATTCGTGAAGAAGAGCAGAGGTTTTCAGGCGGCGAAAATAAACGACAAAGTGGCAGGACACCGGGAGCGTAAACGTTCGGCATGCGGGATCACGATGCCGTTGGTTTATTGATTCATCACGTCCGACCGACGATGTCGATTTATCCCATCGTCGACGTATTTGCCACCCCGGAATCTCGTGATTCGAGTTTTACGGATTAATCGGCATGCGAACAGAGATCTGAGCGAAATCGTGTTCGAAACGTTTAGGCTTGGACAGCTGTGGCTAATTTCATACGTTTCTCGCGTGTTTTTCGTTGCTTCCTCGCGAGATTCTGGAGAGCAGTATGAGGAAAGAATAATACGTCAGCGAGATGGAATAAGATTTTGCCATTAAATCGTTAATCGTACTGTTAAGTTTTTCGTCTCAATTAAAATGCTTTAACTATACTATTATCCGTATTAGAAGAAAGTATATTTAACACGAAGAATTGATTCGCGTTTATCAGTTCTTATTCTCTTACCTAAAAGGAGGGTTTAATCGATTGATACGACCCAGTTAGCTTTCCTTGCTTCGCGCATGGAAGAACTTGCAGGAATGCTAATAAACAATTTCTGGGAAAACGTGAGAGAAAACGAAGCATTCGTTTCACCATCGTTGTTCCCGGAAAAATGGCACAGTGTATCTTCATTTCGCTGAGATCCACGCTATCGAGGAAATCGACGAGCAGAAGGGTGACGGTGGGGCGAGGGCGATCGATACGCCCGTGGAACATAATTCGAACAGCCAGCACAACATCCCCCAGAAACTGGCCAGAACTCGAGCGGCCCGGAGTGGAGACAAAACGACAAAATGAATTTAGACGAGCCACCAACGACGCCATTATTCTCCGAGTAGCGTAAACGACATGATTTTCGTCGCGTCACGGAAAGATTTCAGGAAGTTATTGTAGAAAGCGTGGTAAAATCGCGGCGGTCTCTCCGTTCGTGGTGGACAGGAACGAGGATTCGCAAGAAGTTGGTTTTTACCGGACGTTCGAACGAAGACTGGCAAGTGTCCAGAGATCCTTCGAACGAGAAAGCACTTTAATTTGTTAATGTACGTCTTCATTGGGTATTTCCTGCTTCGGTTATTTCGTGATTCAATTTAATTAGGGTGCCGCGGAAGGATCGCTATCTCGACGCGAAGAGGGAAAGGGAAGAGAGCTGCTCCGCCAGTACCGAGATTCTGTCGCTGCTTTTAGCAACTTCCGCGAGAGTTTCCACTGAACCGATTATTTCACTCCGCCGCTGGCTGACCCGAAACATCTGTGAAAACTAGCTTTCCGTAACCTCGTCACGCGTTAAACACCCCTTTGTTGCCACGGTGTACACCCCGAGATCTTTAATCGTTTCCCGTGAAAATATCGCGCGACGTAGGGAATGGGTGTGGGACGAGATATCGGTAAATATTTGAGGGCGATCCGATGAGATACAAGGGCTGCTGAAACTTGCCGAATGATCGATAGGATTATATCGTACACTCGGGACACCTTCCGCTGCCTCTTTGCATCGAACGATTTTTATATCGGGACGAAATATCTGGGTAACGTCGTTGAACGGATTAATCGTTCCATTGATGAAAAATTCAATCCGAACGGATACGCGACGATAATCAGTCACAGTTCGCGTAATTCCACGGTATGGAGCTTTAATTTCTGCCCGAGATTTACGTTTCATCATCCCAGAAATCGTGCTCGACGACATCGAATAATTAATGCGGCGGCCGGGCCGTCGTGAAAACTACTTTCCTTTCCCGGCGTCGCATTAAAATTTCAGCGAATCGATTTTTAGCGGTAAATTAGCCACGAACGTGCGAAATCTGCTGTCCCGTACAGCAATTCCGTTTTCGGTAATCACCCGGGCATCCATATTATACGACACCGATACAAACACAATTAAACTGCGCTGGAGCGGCACGGCACGACGCGACACGACTCGCCGGGCATATTCAATTCGCCAGATATTTATTTCGCAAATAAACGATCACGGGTACACGGATCTCGATTGACCATAATTTTATCGCGCTTAGCGTCCATTGAAACGAACGTTTCATTAAAATCTGGTTGATCACGCTCGGGCTCGCTTTTACTCGTGCAACAAATTCATTGGTGCAACGACGGACCGAATAAATCATCGTGAATACATGATCGTAAATATATCGTACAATGTGCTACGATGAGCGTAAAAATAAACGTGAGCAGGGTGGATCTAATAAATCCAAATACATACATACATTGCTGCAAAGAAGACGAACGATGGGATATTCGGTTCGCGTTGTTACTTACTCCCAGCTATTTCGCGCGCTCCTACGGGACCAGTCAACCCAATTATACCGAAAACCTGTTCCAAACTTCCACGATACCGCTTCATCGGCCGCTATTCGTTGCGACAGACGATAAATTTCGAGGAGAAAGTCTTCTGCGCGACGACGAATACGACCACTCCGTCGCCGGAACGAATTTTGTAACTGTGCTCTCTGTTTCGGAATCGTTCATGAAACTTACACCTTCCCGAAGGCTGAAAAAATTGTACTGTTTCACGTTGATTTTGGAATAATTCCCGTCTCCTCGCAATGGAGTGAAAAAAAACCTGTCGGAACGTGTACTCGCATAAGTTTCGCTTTCAGACTAAGGAAGAGAGAAAAAAACTGACACGAAGCTGAGCACGAGACGATCAATTTCCAAACGGACGTTCAACATTTCTCCTTCGATCGTTCCAATTCGTTTCGCGTACACCGTGGTTAATAAATTCGTCGTCCAACGGAACACGTTAACGCATTAACGAAACTATCATCGAAGGTACAACTCCGGACCATTTACCGGTCCGCTACACGTCACTACTCCGCTCCACTTTTGATAGCATTAGCGCGACTGTTTACCGGTAAATGGTTTCCCCTGAATTCCGTGAAACTTCGTTAAACAGACGAACGCAACGGGGAAACGAGGGTAAGGCGCGGAGTGACGGGGAAAATGAAACGGTAAAAGAGAAACAGAGAGTACACGACGTTAACGCATCTCTGGTTCTTCGAACATCATCGTCGTCGTCGACGTCGACGTTCGCGTTGTTGGCGACGTCGTGTGAAGCGTGTCCTTGCTTTCTAATTGTCGTATAATTACGGTATGCGCGCAGCCGGGGAGCCTGTTCATCGTCGTCCATGAGGTACACCGCGGTCGGTCTATATTTATCCTCTGTTTGAACGTAGCCAGCCGTTCTTGCTCGCTAGAACGAACCTGTCTCTCTCAATCGACACGAAGAGCAACCGACACGCGGAAAAACGGGCAGGAGGGAAAAACGAGAAAGAGTAGAATTGCATAAGAGTGAATTACAGTCACGACGACTTACGTACCGTACACAGCCACGTTCTTCGTCATTATTTCAAAGACGGTTACTGCAAGGACGTTTCCCTTTATTCAGCGACTCTCGAACCTAGGAGAACGAACGCGACGCGACGATGTAGTGGTTTCCCGAGGAATTTTTCTGCGGGTCTCGAGTACGTTTTATCGGGCACGATGCATTGGAATTCCGTCACGTCCCTGTTACCACGACGGCAGTCGGAATCGCGTTCGAAAGGAATACAGCGTGAAAATTTCACCGCTGAAAGAGCCGCTGTAACAAGCGGATATGTACTGGAACTTGAAGAAACTGTGCATCGTTCACCGCATTTCGCTTGGCTGGTTGCATGTATGCGCGTGTGTATGAATATATATATATGTACGCATTCGAATATGAGTGAAATTTTCGAAGAGGCATAGGCTAAGATAAACAATCGGACGATAAATTTGGGTGCTATTGCGGATGCTGTGGGGTAATACGATTTACACGTAGGCGACAGCGGTACATACGTTTTAGACTTAACACTTTGTTACTAATCACTACCGATTATAACGTTTACGGACTATTATGGTCGCTCAGTCGTGAATCTATAGCGGTAGATAGGCTTCAAATTACTCGCACCAATACTGCAGCGAGTTCCTAGATGGTACCTATGTAAACACTTTAATGCCTCCACTGTATGGAAGTGCTAATTGTTACCTACCGAAATACCAAACATTCAGCCCGTTCCGGTTACCAAACACGATGCTAGCTCGATATAAAGTGCATAGAATGCAGTCGATCATGGTCGACGTTTCGATTCAATTGGCATGCGTGTAAACGATAGGAAAGAGTTAAAAGTGATTTCTTATATCAAATCCAATGGTGAATCGGGGAAATGTCAAAGGCGAAACAATCTCTCGCAAGATGTTCAAATAAGAAATAGAAAAGGGAAGACCGGTTTCCAGCGGTCGAGGAAGAAGAAAGAAGCTGAAAAAGTACTGCTGCGTCCTGATTTTATTGAACCGTACGCCTCAGTTAATACCCTTTCACCCTTAACATTACTGGCTCAAACGGAATTCGATATTCCCTACGCGCGTCGGAAACTGTCTAAGAATATCGGTAATGAAAGATATTTAATCAAGCTGCAGAGGACGTTGGTCGAATAGAATTAACGAAGAGATCATTCCAACGTTGATAAACCATCGTTTGATAACCTCGCCTGACTCAATTTAATTACCTAACAACGGGATTGTTCAATCGATGCTTTATAAATACACGACGATAAATTTAACTTCGTTAGATGATTAGCTTGAAATAATAATTACTTCCTGTTGAGAATAAGAACAAGAATACATGAACGCAGGGAGGCAGAAGGAAAATCAATGCCGTCTGCTTGAATTTGTATCGATCAACATCTGAAAGCGGACCGTTTATAATCCGCTTATTATTAAACGAGGAACAGCCATTGCAGTGGAGAAATCTGTATCCTGTGACGGTTCGAAATTGTCGCAAATACTAGCAAATTCGTTTTAAAACGAGCATAGCTATTCGTGGGACAACTCGCAAAGAAATCCGTCGCTATTTTTAAAACGATGTTGCCCCTCATCCGACCCGCGTGAATATTAGATAAAACGAAGTGAAACAGTGATGGGATATTTTAAGAAATGAAACTTTGCATCAATGAAAAATGTCTTCGTATTAAAAGATTATCCGAGCGCAAATTTATTTATTGCGTCGTTATGTGCAAGAACGAATTTAACAAAGTGTAACCGTAGGAGTTCGCCGAGATATAGAAAGGGGAAAAAAGGGACGCTCTACGCGCCAAACTTTCTAGCCGAGCGTCAAGACGAACGAGGATAAGCAGCGAGAGACGATAGTGAAGAATCGCGGCGCGGGGTTGCCGGTTAATTAAATGGAACTTCCGCGCCAGAAGCTAAGGCTAAGGAGCTAACATCCAGTTAGTCGAGTCCTTGCTGCTCGGGAGAAAACTTCGAGGGATGAGGGAGTAAGGGAAGAAGCAGACGATGAGGGAACGATACGATCGAAGGGAGGCTGCACGAGAGAGGGTTGCAAAAAGCGACGCGTTAGAACGAGAAAAAGGAACGACGCGCGCCGTAGAAAGGGCCGGGAGTGAAATCACTGAGTGCGAGAGATGATTAAACGACGATGTATCGCGTTCCACTTCGGTAAATCCCTGATTGGAAACGCGAAAATGGAGGCGAGAGACAACAAGCTGGGCGAACATTCGGAGGGACGGGGAACGACACGGGTAAAGAAAACCAGAGGTATCGAAGGAAACATATGAGAAAGCCTTTGCTACGGTAGGAAAGTGTAGAATTGGAACAGCGTCCATTAAAAGGTGTTGCGATGCGATTGACCGATGATAGTGACAATATATCGTAATAATGATGCGCTGTGCCGGATGCAATTGTGACAATTTAACGAATTACTATTTATATGGAGGTCGTTGACGAATTGTGCATAAGCGTTTATATTGTTCAATTATTCAATCCTCTTTTATACCCAAATAGAACACACCTAATAGGTTACAATCGTGCGATTAAAGTGCGTCCCCGATTGCTTAAAACCGTGCAGCGGTGCGTATTTTTAGCTGACGAATATGCACTTACGAATGCCACGTTTATGGGCACGTCGAAAAAGCGGGACAATCTCGAGCTATACGCTCCCGATTCGAACAAAGGCCCCTAAAATGGAGATCCGTTGTGTGAGGTTGCGATCCCCGGATAAACTAAATGACCACTTTAAATCGGTCACCTTTGTACACGCGGGACAAACGTCTGAAACACGTGTATCGTGGGTACTCTATTACGACAGGAGGTACGAGCTGGAGATAACAATTCGACTCGTGGTGGCCGCTTTCGCACGGTCCTATTGTCGAAGCAATCCCACGTAACGGTACGCAAATCCGGATGTATAACGCTACGATTCTTTTAAGTGAGACCATGTGTGCATGATACGCCCGCTCCTATTCGTTTCAGTCAGATAGTTTCGCTGCTAGAACCGTTTCCTTCGAATCGCAGCTGATATAGTTTAAGGAGGCTCAGGTGAATTATTATGTTGTGGGAAATAAACGGGATACATTTGCGAACGTATGCAGGTTCGGGGTAAAGTACAATCTGTACGCTGAAAATAATTAAGCCGTGTGCATATTGGATTGTCTGTATCAAATTCAGTAGTCCTGAAATTATATGTACTTGCCGTCTACCGACACAGTTACGAAATCGTACGCTCCGAGTCCAAACACTGGCAACGTCTTGGTCAACAATTCGAAAGTCTTCACTACGGCGTTCTGTGCAGCAGGTACATAGTTTGCACCCGTGTTTCTGTATGTACATAGTTTATTAAACGAAAATTCAGACATCGATGAAAATAATGGTTTTACTAATTGGTCCTCTTTTCCTCGTTGTTGAAGCCGTCAATTTAAATTACAAAGTGCTAAAAATACCTCGGCCCGTTGACGTCAATGGACGCTCGAGTACTTCAGTTAATTAATACGCCGTGAAAAAGATTTAATTCAACCGGTGAACCCCCCTCGCCCTCCCGTTTATATCAAATGAGATTTTTCGTTTCGCGCAACGAATAGGCAGCTCTCCTGTTGATATTTATCGCGGCACGTGCAATTAAACAAACAAAATAAATGAAACGAAGAGACATAATCTCCCCAACGGCGATTCGCTGTATAACGCATTCAATTTGATCTTTTCACGAGGTGTTGCCTCGTAAAGTGGGCCAACAATAGCCGCGCTTGCTTTCTATGGGCGATTTTTCTCCGCGTCCCACGCGATTTGCGGACACATAATTCGATAAAACTGGCTGCAAAAGTGATCAGAATTGTGAACCGCGAATTTTCGCGTATCGCGCGCGGCCGTGCAGTTGGCCAAACGTGAACATTCAAATGCGACAGCGTTTCTCGGTCGGCCACGCTCGCTTAACCACCGTCAATAAATCAGCACGGTGACCCACAGTTTGAAAACTCTTCCATACGTTCCTCCAGAATGTGTGCATTTAAAAATCCTGCCCAGAGTAAATCGACTCGTCGTTCTCTCCACTTTCCTTCTCGGTGACTTAGGTAACAGCGCCCGTACGAACGGCCGTGCCCAATGCCCGATTCGGCATGCACATTTATCCCTTAACGATTTTAGAAAGTTATGTTGACGACCACCACGTGCACCACCGACTCAAGTAAAATATAGACGAGTGGTAGTTATGCATACACGCGTACGGCCTCTTATAATCGCGTTTCAAACGTATGTGGGTTAAGTGTCACGGAAGTTAACAGCGCATCAAGATTACGAAGATTCCGTTTTTCAAGCCGATAAAGTAACAGTGTGTGCATATACTCGCGAAAGAGGCTGCGCCGTCGATAAATCGATTGGATCGAGAACGGCTGAAAGCTTGTGTCCAATTAATCAATTTACGGGGCAACCTTTGCGCAGCTTGTACTTTACGATCGATATAAAACGGCTATCGATCGGTTTAATGCTATGGGATCAGTGTGTTACATTTACGATGCGATTTCGTGCGATTAGGGGATGCGTTACGGACGCGTTATCCGTGTACACGCGAATTACTTGGAAATGCTTGCACGCGACAAGAACAAGGTTGTAATGAAGATGTTTGAGATTGGTGACGACACCGGTGTCTGCATTACGTCGCATCGCACGCTTTCATGCGCTACTTGTGTCGTGGCCCCGATGCTCTTAATCCTTTTGCTGGCCAAATTCTGCCCGACTCCTGCCCCGCTCTTGCGTCAGTTTCTTTCGTGGACGAGAGAAATACTTTTAAGCGGCTGCTATGTATTGATTTTGACGCGGCGCTAAATATTGAAACGCGAATTTGGATTGCGTAATTCTATTTTTCAAAGGGTTCCATCGATAATAATATAATATATTCGAGTAATCTTATATCTTCCCTTCCCTCGGCGAGAAAAAAATGTCAAACGAACTGTATCGATAGTTACCAGAGCGAACTGTCGAGAAAAAAGAACTTTCAACCAAGTAACCCAAAAATACTCGAAAATCCCCGTAACTCCTACACGCTTGTGCGCGCGCAAAAAAGGTGCAAGGCAACAGGTTAAACAAACTAGCACCAATGCCAAACGTAAATCTGTGAAAAGGGAGCAGCTCAACAAATCAACCGCTCTCTTTGAAAACAAACTGGTACACTTCCAAGCGATCCGTGTATCCTGTTTCGAGCCGCTGAATCCCCGAACAAAAGCGCCAGCAAAAAGTGAAATTAAAAAGACAATAAAAAGAAGAAAAGGGAAAAGGGGCACGCAGAAGAAAGAGATAAAACAATGCTGCCAGCGTTCGTCGATTTTCGGATAGCCCCTTAAAGGGATTAATAATAGCGGTGAGTGCAGAACTAGTAGCAGCACGCTGGTGCAATTGTATGTATGCACGTAGTAGCGGCCAATCAAGGATAAGCCGGGTCGAGTGTGCACGCAAGCGCTTTGCCATGCGCCAGAACGTGCCACATGGCCGCCACCTTGGCAATGCGTTGACCCTAAAGTAGCACGTTACACCACACCGCCACGCTGTGTCTAGGGCTGCTGTTTCGCGAGAACGAATGTACATAGGCCGGTGGGCAAAACGCGCGCGCGTGCAGGTTGCATGCTCCGATACGTGCACCCGTGCGAGGCGACGTCGACGACGAGAACGTCGACGGCGGTGGCGGGGTACGGACAACGATGCAGAGTTTCACGCGCCTCGAGATCGTCGCCAATTCGAATGTTGCTCTTTTTGAAATGCCACCACCGCCGCGGCGAGCACGGCCTCGGTTCTACTGCACGGTATTCTAAGATTAGGCTACCGGTGCGTTGCGTTTATACGTTGCGTTTATACCGACGAAAATACCCGTGTTTTCCACGTGCGACCGTTCGTCGGGTGTAAATTCTCGGGCAAAGGCAACGATGATTGGTACCGGTAGTACAATAAGACGGGATGAGAAAGATTGTTGCTCGGTTGACCGCAGGATGAAATCTGTAATAGACTTCTCTGGGACGGAGATACTTTTTATTATCGCTGCGAGTATTATTGTTGCTGTTACTGCGATTTAATCGCGCGTGTTATTAGCAATGGGTGGGTATATAATGTGGAAGCGAGGGACTGGTTCGCGGTTGCCTTACGAGGTCTCTTTTATATCGCGAGATTGGTATCTCCTGGCAAAACCCGTTCTCCGCTGATACTCTATTTCTATTCCTACGCGAATTTCACTTAGGTTCAACCTGTTACTTAACCTGTTACCCGGCTCCCCTGGGTATTAGAAATTTGATAAAGATAAGTTAATTTGCATACGTTGGTATGCAGTTGATTTTACTCCGAAAACTTGCGAATCTCGGGGTAACTCAATTAAACATGCAGAGTTAAAAAGGAAGCAACACCGCGTCTAGCTCGCGCTAGCTAACGTACAGGTTGCCTGTTATCCAAACTCAATCGGAGTACTCGGGCAAATGACTGCCATTCGCATAGTTGAAATCGAATAGAGCAGCGTCGGGACGACGTCGAATGAAAACGGTGAGAGGCGCGCGAGAAAAATGTGCGAGAAGAAGCCAGCATGAACGAAGAGACTGAGAAACGTAGGGTGAGAGGAATAGCCATGGAGAAAGAGGAGAAGAGAAAACGAGGGGAACCACCTGTAACCGCTTATCCACCCGTACTTATCTCTCGGTGTTTACAGATCACGGATAAGATTACATGTTCGAGATAACGCGACGGGAACGAACGCATTACCAAAGTATCGCCGCTCGTTTCCGACCGCACGCAGATTCGCTCCACGACCGATCTTCCATGTGCTAAATCTCAACGCGGAGTGAAATTGGTTGAAATTAGCCGAGTGTGGATACCCATCAAGGAAATTGCGTCGAAGGCTACCGTCTGTGAATAATTGTGGGAAAGAATGCAATAAGCCGATTGCGATCGTTTGAACGAACGTAATTGGAGGCGGAAAATTTCGCCCGGGATTCAAGAATTCCAGTTTACCAGCGCGTATTGGCGTTCAAAATTTGTTTCGAGCTATCGAATAATTTTTCACGGTGCTTCAACGCTCTCGCCTTGATACCCGTGCTTTTTTTCATCCTGCGAAAAATAACGAAGCTATTTCGAGGTTGTGTTATTAAATGAATCGTGTTGTATAACCCACGAGGGGAATACGGTGTATCGGAAAACGTCGATACTCCCGTTTGCTTTGGCGCCGCACGAAAATAGCCGAAACAGCGCGACTCAATAGAGTTACAATCCACGAGGAAATTAAAATTCATTTACATCGCCCACCGTTGGTTCACACAAGGAAAACCAAAAAAAAAAAATGGGCAAAATGAAATTCACTGCACAGTCTGCATCAAACAGCAAATTTGCAAAGCTTGGCAAAGCTTGCAAACGAAAATTTCCCCGAACCCGCCACGAGCAATAACGTACGCGCGTACATATTACCCCCTCGCAGAATCTCACGATACTTTTCTATCGGTGAATTACCATGGAAACAAAAATGCACCACCGCGTTCCTGCCGTTGGAAACCAGTTTCCCTTGAAATATTAGAGTGTGCCGTGCAGTACCAAAAAAGGACACGGTACTTTTACGCGGGCCAAGCATGAAACGACTAGTCGCGGACCCTTCTATGAGGTCGATAACAAATGAAGTCGTAGCTCTGTCTGTGTCCTTCGCGGCCCACGCGTATTCGCGAAGCAGCGTGAAGTAACTTTACTACACACTGGTGTTCAACGACTAGCGGCGTGAATGAGCGTGTACAGGCTGACAATGAATGCAGGTGGGTGGCACGGTCCCTCGCGTAATTATGCGCGCGATAAAACTCGACAAAACGGGTCTTTATTCAACGCGTGCGTCAAAGTGTCACGTTAATTTCTCGTGGAAACGGGAATCCGGCGATGGTGGTTCCACGTTGATGGGTGTCGCGAGGATAAGAGCGTGGACTGGTATCGATTTAACATCGCGCACGAAGCTGTTCGTATCTTTATCCTTCGATTTAACGATTTTACGCGACTGCGAGCAAAGTGCACGATGAAAATCGCGAATATAATGCGAGAAAAGAGTTCGTGAATGTTTGTTACAGCGTGCAGACGATAAGAATTAGCAGTCTCGTCTTGCTGTGCTCGTTGAAAGTATCATCTACATTGACGGTGACAAATGATTGTTTAATGAATATCGCAACCTGTTATTCAGCCATTTACTGGAGTACATTATGGCGATAGAAATATTCAATAAAAAACAACGTCACTGACGCACGCCGAGTCGCTCGTTATCCGAGTTGCTCGATGTATATAGAGCACTCAGCTGATTTCAGTGCCTCGCGATAAGTCACCGTGATCCCGATCGAGCTTCTGTATGTATGACTAGCGTAACCTTGATACTAATTACCCACCGGCTTGTAAATAGCGAAACACCCGCGACGGTGATCGTGCAGGTTGGCATTCATCGACGCGTGCACAACAAACGTGAATGCTTGCGGCACGAGCAGAATCGCGACGGATCGATGCTCGCTTCGAGAACGAGCGAGAGGTCACGATTCCTGAATAATTACAATTAAGAACTAACTCATGATAATATGACGTTGATTTCCCGAGCGTTAATCGCTTAATAGAATCGAAATCGTAGAATACGAAAATAGACGGTCCGTTCCAGCTGTTTCGCAGAGAGCATGTTAAGGGGACGGAGTTAAAGAGCGATCAATGTCGCTGTAGAATCAGGCAAATAAGAGGAACAGCCAGGTAGCGATAATAGAACGATCGGTTACCGATTCTAAAATAGGCAAACCAATTTCAAGGCATAGTATAATTATCATGGTATCGCGTTCCCGACGAATTCAACCCCATTTCAATTTATGTACAGCTGTTCTCCAATTTTTTTTGGCAAGACTACTCCAAGCGTTCGAAACTACGCGTGTGCTCGAAATCTTTTCTTCTCGCCCGTCTCTTTAAAACACGTCGTCGACAATTAATTTGCAAAAGAAAAACGACCGACGTTCGTTTCGCAACGGGACGAAATTAGAACCAACGCGCGCCGCAAACGAAACGATCAATACCTCACTTACAAACGAGCAAATGTAGTTTAAATCGACGTGAACGCAAACGAGACGTTTTACATTCACGTTAAAAGCGTACAGGCCAGCAGAACCAGAATAGCGCGAAACGAGAGACGCGAGCGCGTGAGATTCCACGCTTTTCGCCCGCGAGAATGTTGACCCGTGTAGAGAGTCGCAGCCAACCAATCGCCTCGAGGAGGATAATCAGAGAACGAGCAGAATTCCAGTGGGTATATATGGGCGAAATCGCGCGAATTGATTTGCGTAACACCGATTCCTTGTGTCGCGAACGCTTGCTCCCGAGGTTCGCCCCTTTTGTTTACGGTGTTAAACGAGCCGCGATATTTCTGTACCGAGACAACCGAGAACGTTTTTGCGCCAACTACATACATGCGTGCATTATCATGCCAGAATTCGGCGGGCCAAAGCCGCTATTAGTAGTATTTTGTGCGACAACGAGTGGGCATTTTACTTTCCGCGGCGGAATTGGTGCGATTTGTTCGATACAGATGCGAAACGATTGCCCTCGAAAGCTGATTGCCTGTTCGCAATATGCTGGTCGTCGCAAATCACGCAAGATCACGAATATCGATACACAGATTCGATGTTTTTGTTTTATGACGATAAGGCATTCTTAACATGCCAATTATTTTTCACGATTATTGTTATTATTGCTAGTATGCACTTTTATATACATATATACAGTTCGTTCAGAAAAAAGTAGCAAAGCCTATTCTCGTGATGTAGACAAATGAATTTCTGATAGAAAATGTGACTCCGAAATATATGAGCAAAGTTACATTTACGAAAATACCCTTTTTTCATGAAAAATATAATAAACTGTACTCGATTATCGTGCAAAATGTAAAACGCAATAACGACGCGATTCCCAACGTTTATAGCTATCGCGGCAATAAAATTGTTCTATTTCAACTCGTCGAGCATTCGGGAACAATAATCGATATATTCGCCGTATTTTTTGTTAATTAAAAGTACAGAGATTAATACGATCGCTTCTGTAGCCAGCAACAGATTCCATTACCACGGGGAAAGTATTTTTATTATTTCGCCGTTGCCAAATAATCCAGCACGCTCGTTCTCTGCGATCAAGCTCGTATATACCAAACCGACTCTTCACATCCAATCGGGTCCCATGTGCAATCGACCGTACGTTATCGGCGAATTATCACATTTCATGCTGTAGTGTCGTGATATCTAAGGAGTTAATACACTCGTCGACATCGTGCAACATACCGACGACTTCTTTACGTGTTTCTTTGTGTTCTTTCTCTCTCTCTCACACTCTGTCTCTTAACCAGATTACAGCTTGCATAAAACGACGATGACGCCAGAGATCGCGATCTGGCAAAAATAATAGACGAACGCTCAAAGAATCACAGCCACTTTATTAACATACCACTGGTACATATTGAACGAAATAAATTCTTCGAACGAAGAGACTGTGCTGAACTTTTCAATAATCGACATTCGAGGAAAAGTAACGGCCATGATGAAATAGAATATCCGCTTAATGGAAGAAAGACTTGAATAAACAGGAGAAGAACTCTTACGGCAGCGGATAACGAGGTGGGAATAATGACGGATCGATCTATATCGGTCCACCGATTAGCGTTAATGTGGACAGTTTTTTAAACGGAAGGTCTATCGAAAAACGATAGTTAGAGTTATCGACTGTAGAGGCAATCGACGAAGGACGCCGAGGGAATTACGAACGGAGATCCCGGGCTTAAAGGCTGCGTTTAAACGATGGAAATATTGGTCAAGCGATGAAAGTGTAATTTCTTCGCCGATTCGTACTTTTCATCGCATATCGAACGATTGTTCTGTCGCTTCAAGCTGTAGTCCCCGTCGCCGAGTCTTCTCATTTTCTCGCGCAACCGTGAGACTGTGAAATGTCCACGGAGGCAGGAGGGAAAATGTTGCCGCGGTAAAATACACCGGCCACAGATAGCATCGTTAAAAAGCGTCGTAACGTTACTCGCGTCGCTGCGCCCGCACAGATACACACGATTCAAAGGTCTAAGGTCGAAACGCGCGACAATCAGCGAATCAGTAAATGAAAACCCGAAGCCGGCGAGGAAGAATCGTCGGGAATCGCGCATTCACGCCATTTAATCCACTTCAATTCCACGGATCGGTATACATACATATCTCGATCGGTGCACCATCCGTTTCGCAGCTCGTCTCCTCTATTATCATATTTACGTGCAGCGTTAAGAGAGCCGCTATTTTTAGTTCCGGTAACTCGCTATTTTTAGTGCTTTGGGATCGCCCCGATCTCGAGCGAGGAAGCCGGCGGAATATGCCGGCTCGCCTTCTTACGAACTTGCAAATCGCGAGATCAATATAAAAGGTGGTCGATAAAAGGTGAATTCAACTTGGAATTTCGATGCACGGCTTCCTACACCTTCAGGTTTCACGCATCCGAAAGCGGCAAACGGGAAAGAACGCAAATTGTTGCGTGCACGACCACTGGGGATACGTAATACAGAATAGACGCGGGCAGAGGGATTAGCGTGACGAGTTTTTTGTCCCGCAATTAAACGCATCTCGTCAAATTCGACAGTGGAAAAACGAAGGCTGTTCAACGGCAGGAGTGGTTCGCGGTTAAAAGCGTAAAGAGCAGGAGAAACGGGTTTACGTAACGAGATAAAGCGGGACGGAAAAGAAAACGTGGGACGTTAGAACCGACGAAAATATCACGTAGAAGCAACGCAATTTCAAATTCGTCGAAACATTATCGCCCGTTCGGGGCTAAGAGCGAAAGCAGAAAGGAATGAGAGACAGAGGGACGGTTCTAACTCCCGGGACGAGAACTTGCTTCCTCATTACTAGTGCGATTTCGCCAAACAGCGACTCGCGAAGAAGACGATAACTGGAGAACGGGAAGAAAGACGCCGTTCCCAACGACTCTCTCCCTCTCTCTTTCTCTCTGTTTGCTCCTCGCCAGAGTTGCCTGCTACCAGACGTGATTTTCTCTTTCCCATTTACTCCTACCTCTCCCGCGGGCTCTCATCCCTGTCTCTATTCCTGTCGCTATCCTAAGCAAATTGTTGTACGACTCGCTGCGTTCCGAGGTTGTACTGTCGGGGCAAGTACATACGTATATGTATACATGTACGTATATCGTTTACTCTTGATATGCATTTCACGCGCCCTTATAGATTTTCGCACGTACCGACTCGTATCTTCTTGCTCCTGAATTTATTACTATATATGCATATTTGCTGGGGGTATTACGGCAATAAAATTCGCGAGAGTTTACCTATCCCCGTATAAAAGGAAAAATTGAGGAGCTTCGAGCGTCTGCAAAATCGAACTTCTCTATTCTCAGCTGGTTCACAAAAATGCATTGCCTTCGGCATGAAGTAGCGCTCGACGAATCACTCGTCCGACTACGCGAAAAAATAAATCCATTATGCATGCGGCGAAACGGCACACGATATGGAACAGCGTGCCACGAAGAAACGCGGCTATTTTTACCAAAATTACCAACGTTCGATCGAGAACGCCAGCGCGGACGGCTGAGAGGCACGCTTAAATTATGAACCATAACGACGCATCGAAACAACGCTGATACATATTTCGAGGCGTCGCGACGCTGCGCTAGTTCCACGGATTTACCAGACCTCGCCGATAAAACGGATAAAACGACGCCAAAAACGGACCGGGCTTTATTTCCACGCGGCATCGATACGATAACTTCTCGTTACTCCTGGTTCGTGCTTCGTGGCAGCGCAGAGCTTAACGAAAATCGATCGAGCAACCGGAGCCGCTTCCTAGAGCGCGAGGAATTCACCTAAGATCGATCGATTCCTTTTCGGAGGGCCGGTCGAAACGTCGGGCTAATGAAATTAAAGAGAAATTCAAGATCGAGGGCCATTACCTCTCCCAGGTATTGGCATTCCGAATGCTTTCGTCGAGTATTTTACGCTCGAAGAATCGGAGCATTCAAAAATATTCTATCTTCGTGATTTATATTTTTAGGCGTCGGGAGGGTAAAATTGTCGCCGGTTAATTTTGTTCCTTTTTTTTATTGAACAATCACAGTGAGACCCAAAGTGGCGCACGGATGGAAAGGAACAGAGGTCTCGTTAAATAATTCATTAAGGTACAAAAAGGCTGGCGAGACTGCGGAGGACACGGTGTTTGCGGGACGTCCGATACGCGTGCACCGTGAGACAGGGTAAATGTTAGCACGAATTCGATCAACAATCGAGCAACACGTTGCACGCGACTCTGACCTGCATCCAACACGATAAACCGAGGATACACGCTCCGACCGAGCCGTGTTGCGTCTCTAAATGTTTCACATAAAATCTTGCAACGTCTCTCCACTTAACGAACACTATGAGAACACTCGAACCTATATTACAAATTCTTCTTTATTTTTTCAACGAACGAAAAAACACAGCCGACGGCCTGCAATTCTGGTTCCACGATAGCGACTTTGTGCACTCCCAGTGCGACGCGACGGTGTGCATTAAACGAGAAACGAAGAGATCCGTGGCCGCAAATGAAGCTGGAAACGCGTAACGGGTAAAGAGTGCCAGCAACGGGAAATAAATAAGCAGATAAAACGAGGTTCGGTGTGCACGAGGCGAGGTGGGGCAAAAATGAGTAGGAGGAGGAATACGGTGGGAGTTTATCTCGGTTACGGAGCACGTAGCATGTATATACAAAAGGTAAGGAGGCAGAGGAGGCGGAGAAGAACCTTTGCTAAATCGATATTACTATCGCCATCGCCAGCGGCACGAACGTCGTAGTCTCTTTCAGAAGATCAGCCCTGAACCAGACCTTCGAAGGATACTGAATTGCCCTCTGTCGATTATCACTAAATTTTCTCTCTTTCTTTTTAACTACTCTTTGACCGATGAAATTTCACTCATCGTAGTGTTAATCGCGGACAAACGATCTTGCATCGTCTGCTATTACTTTATCGCTTTATCGTTAACTTTGGTTTCAATTTCGACTTTCTCCGGTAATCAAATTCTAGCAACCAAATAATTTCATTATTCCATCGTCACAATTTTTCAGGAATAAAACATAGAGTGTACTATAATTCTTCTAAAAGCGTCGTCAAAATTTTCGAGTTCGGCATTCACTTTAAAAGGACCTATGCATATACATACATAGAAATATTGCCACCCCGGTCTCTCCCAATTCTATCGAGAACATATTTTTGCCGGACCTTCGAAATCCCCAGGCAATTCTCTGGCGGTTCGCGAACATTTATGCAGCCGACAGTTCCTGACACGTACCAATAGCCCCGCCGAGGTAGAGGAATCAAATTAGAAAAATTGTGATCAGGATGATTTACGAGTCGCGGACGAACGGTCGCGCCGACCGAGGGGAAACGTAGCAAGAGGGAACGAAAGGTGGGACTCCGTGAACGGGGGTGGAAATTTATGACCCCGCAACAGATGCGTCCCCAAAGGACAATATATTCCTTTCCCTAAGAATATAATACGGAAAACTGCTGGATATACAACTGGCAAAACGTGAGAAACACATTAACCACCCGCATTTCTAATCCATCCACGATCGACTAACCCTGCTTCAAACGTTAAATACAAGACATGCGAGTACTATATCGATCAATTGAGCCGCACAGTGGCTAAATCGGTCGGCTCCAGAAAACAAAAATAGACAAATGTATTTTAAATGTAAGAAGTTCAGAGACAATCGAGGGCTTTGACGATAAAATTTTAAGAAAATCCAAATGATGAGTTTAATAGATTTGAAATAAAAAATATCGAAAACAAATATTACATTTATCATAACGTGTCCCGACGACGCTGGCAATAGATAATTATGAATCGGTTATATTATAATCTTTTCAAGAATGATGTACGAACGCAGAAACGTTCGTGAAATCGTGGTAAGATTTTTCGACTTTAAATCGAAGCGAATGAAACTGGTCCACGGCAAGTTGCACATATACATATGCGTACGCGTGATGTATACTGTCTTTTCGAACTCGTAAGGAAGCTTCAATGGAGCAAACCACGTTCCCGACGCAAAAGAAGAAGCAGGCTACTTGGAGAACAATTTTACTTTCGAATCTCGTTACGGCCCCCCGAGCGTACCACACCGAAGGGAAACTCGAAAACCAAACTTTTGCTTCCGCACGGTCGTCGCTTAAAGGTTACGCTTTGCTATAAAAGAGAACAAAGCAATGGGTCTTGTAACGCAAGCAAGCACGATCGATACGATACGCCACCGCGATTATTATCCTCCGAAAGTCAAATTTATAAAATCCCTGTTGCTCACGGTCCAACGATCAATTTAAGCCCAAGAAAGTTCACCGTGAAAAGTTCCTTTCAAACCAGAGAATTCGACTCCTATTTCTCCACTAAAAAAAAAAAGAAAGAAAAAGAAAAGAAGGGGAGAAGGAACGGGAAGAAACAAGAACGAGAGAAGCAACCACTAAGTCAACTGTATACTCCAAAGGCAATTAAGTTCAAGAATTTTTCGAATATCGGTCCAAGGGCTCACGAACACGAAATTTCCAAGATAGCTTCCTCCCTTTTTGTACCATTCGTTTGCCGGTCCATCCATCCATCCATTCTCGTCCCACTGGGTCTACGGCCCAGCCTGAAGTCGTAAACCTACCACCCCGGGGTCCCTCTCATAAACGAGACGCATTGTGCTCGACCTAAGTTCTACGAACGACACACGCGTGCATCGGCCACGAGACGAGAGAGCGAGACAAGAGATTCGAAGGGAAAAGGAAGAAGAGGAAAACCTCCAGAAAGGTCGAGGAGAAAACCCTTGGCCCTGTCTTTCATCTCTCGCCATGGCTCTTGGTTCTCTTCGCACCCTCATCTCTGGTCTGATCGGTTCAGCCAGGTCCCCGACGCATTCTTCGGTCAACGCTATCTGAACTCTACCAACGACGTGTCAATGGAAATTCGAAACATAGTCGGGTCAACTTAAAAAAATAACAAGCCCTGATTTAAAAAGTAACATACATGTATGTATTAACCGTTCGCTTGCTTCGGAACACAGTGTAATCTCTAACGTCCTTAAAACCTTGCCGACTTTCCTATAAAAAATAGTTCAACAATCTGATTAAAACGCATATTATACATATATACGTCGCTATAACGCTGCGTGGGCAAATGGAGTTGACAATATAATAATAGACCTTCAGGTGCAAAGAGGTCTCTCAAAATTCCAAATCTCCTTCAACGGTTCTATCGTTGCACGATCCTCTATTGGATGTCCAGGACCAGCCATCGCGGCAGTCGACGGGGTAGAACGTATACAGGAAAGTAAAATAAAATCGACGAGGGACCAACAAAAGTAACAACAACAGCAGGTTGCGGGTATGTACATTGTTTGGCCGAAGCCGAAGAGAAAGTCGATGGTCGTGCAGGCTCGCCACGACCAGACGTCCACGGATATAAACGCATTTATAATTGTATGCGGCGCACCACGACTGTATGCATTAGCGCATGCCAACTAAACTCGAACTAACTCGAGCCTCGGTGACAAGTGCCCTCGTGGACCGTGCAACTGCAACGCGGGGGACCAGTTATTACTGTCACAGACACGCGCGCCCCGCCCTTCATGCTCCATCTACCCCGTTTTCAGCCGTTCCGTCTCTCCCATTCCGTTTAAGGTCCCCGCCAGAATACAGAATCCGCGGGACACTCCGAATCAACATATTATTCGAATAATCGTTTCCGTCTTCAACCCTGGAAATCGTCGAGCCAGATGCGAGGCGGTTTGTTTTTTTATCGCGGAGTTTCTAAGTTTTAGGGGTCAACTAGGGACTAAATATATGGCGGCGAATGGGAATTTGAATAATGAGGGGTGGGGAACAGCGACGCGTTAATCGCTGCCCCTGTCTTTTCTAATTTGAGCGGTGGAATAATTTTGAATTAGGTTTCGCGGTGGAAAATGCATATGTATTCGGTATCTTTATGAACGTCGAAACGGGTATTGTAGGTGATTTACTCCATTTCGGAGCAGCGTCCTTGAAAGCGGGGCAACGTGAAAGGAACGGGTTGAAATACACCATGCGCTAACGGTGAAATTACGATCCTCCGTGAGACACGACGGGAACAATCGAAAATTACCGCGCGCTATAGATCGTCCCATCCGACAGAAGCTTTGCATGAGAAAAACATGGAAGACAACAATGAGACAACGTGCGCGACAACGCCTGGCTCATATTATTCACCTGGAGCACACGTATACATACGTTCCACGGGCGAGGGAGACACCCAACAGTCTGTACACGGTATAATGGAAAGACTGCCAGAACACGAGAAAGTCAGATTGAAAATCGAATAAAACATTCTTCCCCCACGCAATCTCGTGGAACGTTAGAAATTCGAACGCTACGAGATTCTTCGATCAAAGTAGCCTCGCGATGGCTGTAAAAATAATTGGACTGCGATTAATAGGCGAATAAATTAAACACGATTGTTCGTTTCACGAAAAAGCAATTGCACTGACATTTCCACGTTCGTATCGACGCCGATTGAAATAGCGTGCGAGAGTTGGGAGCGCATTAATCAACGAGCCTCGTGTCCAAAGCCGGTTGGAATCTCCGTTCGCGTTAATTACACGAAGAATGAATCGACGAGCAGTAACTACCGTACACGGTCGGCCGCGATAGAATCGTATGTAAATAGAGCGGAAACGTTCTCTCTTTCGAGGCAGCGGGAGCGCGCTAACTCGCACGTGCAGACACGCGTCGATCACCGTTTTGCGTTTTTCTAATTAAGGCAATTTTCGCAATCGTCACGAGCCACGAGAACGACGACGACGACGACGACGACGACTGCAATGCATGCGATGGCCTCGAACGACACTATTTTCGCGACGATTTATGACCAGAGAAAAGTCGAGGAGGAAAAGAGAAAAAAATAGAAAAAAATACGATGTAATTCAACGCTTTCGCGAGGCGTGCTGCGGCAGCGACGAAAAAACGCGTTACGGGCATAATTGTGAAACGAACGTACAGCATTTCCTTCTACTCCCCTTTCCCCGCCTTTTCACGTGAAACTGTTACGAATGCAACGTTCGTTGCAAAAGTCTAGTGTTTAGAACTACACGATGTTCGTTCATTTGCAGTATGAATTCGCGCCAGGCAAAATACCCAAACGACCCTCAATTAAAGTTTCAGTCTCCGGTGTGGAGATGGGGAAAAAAGAGAGAGAGAGAGGGAGAGGAAAAACGGGAAACGGCGCCGGAGCAAAAACGGGGGACACATACCAAACAGTGGAACAGCTCTGTATTTTACGCACGAGGATACGCGAGTGCGGTACATGTACGTATATATGTACATGGATTTGTGCGTATGTATTTTACGGCGCACAGTAAGGTGTGCAAACTAGCTTCCAGTGACCGCTTATCGATTACGCGATACTTCGCCAGAGACATCGTCGAACCTTTTATCGAAAATTCCAAACGACCTTTCGCGTAAACTTTTCCTCGCTGTCAGGCAAACTTTACTCGCGAATTCTCCGTACAACGTTTCCCCGTATGCAAATTTCACGGGAGTTTATGATCCGCCGGCCGCGTTCTCTATATCCGCCGGCACATTATCGTCGCTTTAATTATTACGTTAGCTACTCTTATCGGCCACACCGCTGAAACTCGTTCCAGTATGTCAACGTGGCTTTAGCGCGCCTTTAACACGATTTTAATTCCACGGGTATATCTTCGGAATCTCGCAGTTGCAAGAACGGCAAAAGGAATGCAACGAATCGCTGGAATCGCAGGAAAACAACGATGGAACGCGCCGTGTCGTTCGCAAACACGATTACGCCGAGCCGTTAGTCGTCCCGTTTACAGTCAGAACTCGATTCGTTGCTCGTCAACGAAATCAAGCCACCGGTAAATCTCATTATCTCGAAACCGCGAGCATCGAAACGACTTTCTTCCGACCGTTCGCTGCTCGTATCTCTTGCTCCTCTTCGAGCGTTCGCGAGTTCAGCAAAACCGAGAAACAGATTCTATTTTTCAGAGAAGCCTGTCGCGATACTAAGGATCGATCGAACTTTCGGTTGATTTTTGCAACGTTTTTTCGCGGAACTCAGGTGTATATGTATGTATATATGTATCTATATACGTATACGCGGGTTTACAGAAAACTTCGAGGAAGATGACGCACTGTATCTCTTGACTTTCGAAACGATGAGCACACAGCTCGATACGCTGGAATTCGTGGAGGCACGTAGGATACACCGCTGGGACAAACTGGCCCACCCATCGCGATCGAAATATCCTTTCCCTCTAGATATATGACGTTTACATCGTCACTCTTGGCACGCGGTTTCCTCCCCCTCCGCCGGCCCTGTTTCTCTTTCTAAGATTCTCTTTGGCATCCGATGAAACGGGTTTCGCTCCCGTACAAGTTCCACCTTAGCCTGGTACCGTACCCACGTTCTCCTCGTTGCGTTCTTTTTCCCCCGCTTCTTCTCTGCCGCGTCCCTCGGACAAGAATTTTCAATGCCACCGCGCGGGGAAAAGGATAATTGAATGATACGGGAACCTCGGCCAAGGAGCTTCCGGGAAAAATCGGCGGAACCGGTGTGCAAGTTGTGCTCCACGATGTACAACATTCCTCGCATTTCCATGAACGAAGATCGTTCATAAATCAGTGGACTGGTTCCACTTTCTATGTAACGACGGGAAGCTTTCGATAGTCAGGATTTGAAACGAAATTTTAAAGAATAATTTAATCATCCGCGTCTCTGCGCCAGCGACACCGGAATAATTAAATCGCGCAGGGATCCCGGGCCGAAAGGGCACTCCAGTGAAATTCAATCGGATTCCAGAGGGCAAACATTGCTTTGCGTTCTTCTGCCCCGTTTCGCCGTTCCGATAATCATGGATTCTTTCGTAGCGAACGGGAAATTGAACGTTATACGTCAAGAATGAAGTGAACAGTCATACGCTACGAACGCACGCGACGAGAATACTCGTGTTTCTCCTTGAAACCGCCGACTTACGTGACGGCCTGCGAGCGTTGTTCTTGAAAGTTACGCGAAAGCCGGTTCGAGCGAAATTACTCCAATTTCAGGCAAACGTCTCGTTTCACGCAAATGTATACGTCGACGAAGGGACGAATGTTTAACAGGATTTTGATATTAGACCATTACGGAGATTGGAAAACTATGTACATACGTACAAAGGCTGCAGGAAGGACAACATAGAATCGCGACGGAGTTGCATGGAAGAAATAGCTCGACCAGCTCGGCCTCGAGTTTTCCTTTGAAGCAGTTGACTTCCTAAGCGAACGTTAAAGGAACACGTTCCCTATTCGTGAACAGTTTGCAGATACTTGGTAAACTTCGATGGATACGGACGAGGGTTTTAGAGAAACGCGAGAACTTCGTCTACGCTAACGGACGGCCGAGGCGACCCTGCTGTTACGCTAATCGCTGCGATACCTTCTCACCCGTGTAATTAATAACAATTGATATTCTTAGTCCGAGGGTTTTCATGGGGCAGGTAGGTGTTCGTGGAATCGGGACAAAAACTATGCGCATACATCCACCGTCCGGAGTAATTAAATTATCGTCCACCGATAACTAGAACAAAGTATGTAACATCAATCGTGGGAGAAATGTGGACTACATTATTTGCGGAAAAACAGTATCCCTAACATTAGCAGAAAGGTGAAGGGTGTTTCGGCGGGTATTGTTAATTATACGAACAGTACGTCGAATTATCTTAATAATAGATTCCGATGATACACAGAACTACGCGCGTTGTTTCGCTAATAACAGAGTATCATCGGGCGAATAAAAAAAAACGGGGGACAAGGTAGAACGTGCGTAACACGTTTTAATAAGAGCTTCCGTAAATTCGATGTACGTGCTTCAAATTTTACCCCTTCATAGGTTCCGCTTCGCCGCCGCGCATCGTCGATTCCCCATGCGCTTTTCGTTTTGTTCGATCGTTTCCACCCTCCCGCGCGATATTTATTTATTTCTTTTTCAAGCGATTCCCATGTTTCGGATTACCTTTTACAGGGAACATTTATTTATTAAAGCGATACGTCGCGACACGTCGGCTGGAAAATATCGATCGATCGAACCGGCAGAGTACACGCGTGTACTACCATGGAGAACGGCACGATGTGGAGGACAAAGAGGCGCGGCGAAGCACGAGTAGAATAGATGCAAGAGCAAAGAACAGAGAAGTAACGAGAGAGGAAGAAAACATTGAAACGTATGAAGTCATTGGCGCGATGAAAGCATTAGCTTCGTCCCAGTCAGCGACGTGTCAGCCTTGATAATAATTCCCAAAGGGAGGCACAAGGCTGGAAGAAAAGGCAGACGGTCCTTCAGCACGGAGGAATTTAAAGAGGACCAACGGAGACGGCGCGACGGGACGACGGCGACGGAGCCAGGGCGAAGCCGTATTTGCATTTACATTGGCACGCTCAAATCGTCAGAAAGGGGAGGGTGGAATAAAGGAAGTAACCAGGTACAGGGAAAGAGAACTTTATCACACCGTGAAATCGATTTTTCCCCCGCGTTCTACTCCCATGCCAATTTAAACTACGATACAAACATGATCACCGGACAACGGAACAAGAAACCTTTCCAACTATTAAATACATAAAAGGGGAATCCATATTCTCGAAGTTTCTTCACAAACGTGGTTACTTACTCGCGCATTACGACAAAAAGGTCTGAAATGCTTTCACCTGTTTCGACACCTCCGAGAGAAACCATACGCGGGCGTGCACGCACAGTTGTACATATAGATCATTGAAACGGAAGCAAGAGACACTTGCTGTGAGAAGGTGAGGCAAGAATAGAAAAAACGACAGAAAAACACGTATGTACGTACGACAAAGAAGACAATGAATGTTCTACTAGACGAGAAACGGGCGCGTTTAGAAACCAACAAAACGGGGAAGCCCCTGTCACGGCAACTCCTACCATTATTGCGAGGAGTTGTCGCTCGAACGAAGACGAAATACGAGAGAAACACGAGGAAAAGAACGGGAGAGCGGTTACAGATCCCTCGAAACACGGGCAAAGAGTGATCCAAGCAAGTTACGAGGGTGGAAGCAGCCAAGGAGAGGCCGGGACTAGACTTCAGGGTTAGGGGGGCTGCAGAGCTAGCATTGTCTGTCGTCGGAAGGAGAGGCGAGCGCAGGAAAGCGACTAGTGAAATGAAAAACGAAAGGGAAAATTCAAACGCATCCTCACCCCTTTCTTTCCATCTATACTTTGTCTCCCCTTTCTTTGCTCCACGTTCACTTTTCGCATAGCTCCGCAATCGTTCGTTAACCGTTAAACGTTTATCTTCTGTCGGACAGCAACACGGCCGAGCGGTTAATCGAGTAAATCGTTTAATTGGTTGTGCATGGCTGGTTCAGCGACTGCCGCGTACACGATGGGAAAATCGAATTGGCCCAGAGACTTTTTAGAGGAGGATTTACTTTTTCGCGGTCACGGTGGTTGCTTGCTTGTGCAACATTCCGTTGGTCGGAATAAGTAGGTAAAACGAAATCAGACGTCGAACGTGCCCGTGAAATCTACGATTGATTCCAGCCAGAAAAAGCATGTTCCTATCTGACGAATCGTTCTCGCCCGTTCCTTTATATTCCGTGCAACTTTGTGTACGAATTATATAATCAGAGGCAATCCTCGCGACGATTACCTCTTTTAAGGAGCGTATCGAGCTAGCGTGCGCGTATCTGGCGCGATCGGTCGACGTCGGTTGATCCCATTATCACGGGACAATGCGACTTCGCGCGCGAGCCTGTATCTCATTAACCGAGAAGTAACGATAAAATTAGATAACGTTTAGCCAACGGTCAGCGAAACGTTTAAGTAACCGACTTAACAGACTCTCTCCACACGCGGCGAGATTAGCTCCGGTCGCTTCGCTTCAACTTCCCACTGAATCGAGACGAATACAATGGCCGATACGATTATCTTCGCCTGTCACGCGCTACGAATCCCTGATAGCTCTGTTATCAGGTCGTCCTCGCTTAATGGCTATCGCCTTTCTGTTCTACCTGACTCCTGCGAAACGTTCATCAGCGTATTCACGCTCGATTAATACACTTCGTTTCCGGGACGCTTCGCCAGGATAAACAGCTAAGCTCGGCGGGAAGCTCGTCAAGACTAATTATGTAATGCTGGCAAGTCGGGGCGAGAATATTTAGAAGACACTCGGAGGGCACGAATTGCGGGCGAACTAGCCGAATTAAATATAAGTATGTGCTGGGCGCTCGAGAAGTTTCACGCTGTTGCATCCGCGAATTTGTAATCGATCTATGTTTGTAGTGTGTAATTAAATCGGTATATATTAAACGTTGAGTTACGCTGAATCTTGGAAATCGATTTCTATTGAATGAAACAAATGATTGATTCGAATAAATTCGAAAATCTAGGCTCGAAAATATTTTAATGACAACATATTTCCAATTTATATAAAGTATTAAGTCAGCTGTACAGATGATTCTCCAAGCTATTTTGAGTAACATTCCGTAACAGAGGACGTATTGTATATACATATGTACCCACATTCTACAGAGGGTGTTCGCGTGTAATCTCTGAGGACCGAGTTCCCTCAGCCGGTGAACAATTCGCTAATTTCCGTGAGAACTGTCCGTGATTCATCGGGATTGCGAGCAAGTTAAACGAAATAATAGAAAACATTCTAATAGAGCGATAACAGTTCGTTAAGTCAATTGCAAGCGAATAGAAAAGAACGGGTCGATGAAGGGACGGGTCGAGCCGAGAATAAAAAGAATAGTGGGAGGAGAGACGGTGCAAAGCAGACGAAAAAAAAGAACTGGCTCAAAGGACTCGATCGTGTGGCAAGGAGTGCTCGTTAAACTGAAAAACGAACTACATACATACATACAGTGGACCAGCCAGGACCAAGCTGGAGCAGACAGAAAAACCGAAACGATACCTGGCCCGCGTGCTTTTATTTTGTCCTCTATGCGCTTTGGTTGGCTAACTCGATATCGACTCATTACACTTTGCATTACCCTGCGCAAAATGTTTTCAAATGAAAAAGGCCAATGAATTTCCACATAACAGAACGCACTAGATGGAGTATTTACGTTTTGAAATTTTTTTTTGTCTTTGCATTTTCTTCAAGCACATATCTTCGAAAATATCTGAGTCAAAGGATACGACGGAATTCGTAAAAATAACGGAGTTACAGATAAAGTGTCGTCAATTTTGTAAACAATGAGATCTGATTTCCCTTTTGGTAGGGACTGTAATCACTTTTATACCGATGAAAATGATAGCTCAACTCTTTGTTTAGATTCACTACAAAGGCCTAAAAAATGACGTTAAAAACACAAACATGTACATACCACCTTAAATTTGATATTTCCGATCGATCATCGGAACTAACGGTTCTGTATTCGTTTAATCGACACGACTGTAACTATTCCACTGTCGCCGATGCGATTATTAGAATTTGAAAAAGATTTCACGCCACGAAGTCGCGGCCAGGTTCGCTGAAGCACCGCTTAATTCCAACAAATCCTTCCTGCACGGAGGCGAGTGTGAACATGGACGAAGAAACGGAAAGGGAGAGCACGAAACCGGTAAGATGAACTGAGATAGCGTGGAACAGAATGGAATGGGTGCCGACTCGACAGAGGAATAACCTTATTTACCGAAGGACCCACGATTATCCACCCCAACCCCTTCTTTCTCCCTGTCTGCGTTCTCCTCTTTTCCCCTTAAGCGTGGTAATAAATTGCGGTAGTATCGCAGACGGATAAACAAATCTCGGTGATTTCTCTATCTTCGCGACGGCCACCTTTATCTCTCTCAGCTCCCTTTCTATGCTTTTCTTCTCCAAAATTCTTGACCTGCAGTCCAAATGGCTCCGAATCGGACCAATCAATCTTCCCGATCTTATGGTTGTATGTACATTGTTCGATTTCCACCTGACAAGCGAAACGGGAGAGTTTCGGTACGAAATCCATCGACCAATAGAGTTTCACTTCCCCGCACCTAACCACGGAATTACAGACAGATTTGGGTTGGTACAGTGAAAGCAACGTGGGATATTTTAAGTGGAGAATATACAAAGTTCCAAATAGAATTAAAAAAATAACATGTCTATGGAGTACTATGGAGTACTCGCGAATGAAGGAAGTATGTACATGCGCATAAAATATAACTCGTAAAATAAAAATTATATTTCCACCAGGAGCAGCGGTGAATAATATATTAAGTACCAAGGGCCAAAACGAAGAATGCCACTTGCTAATTTATGCGAATACCTTTGTACCGCGAAGCGACACGATAAACGTATTTTCTAATTACGTAAAACGGAGTAAAAACGCAGGATCAACACGTAGTATATACATTCACGCTTGCCGGACCGACGAAACGAAATCATAAATTGAAATTAATTTCCTCGAATATAATTTTCCGTGAACCGAGTGGCCGAGAGAAGCTCGACAGTTTTTCCAGAGCTCGGCTCGCTCCTTTGGGATGGTTTGCCACGGTCGACGAATCCTTTATTGCGATGGTTTGTCCTGCCGCCTTCTACCCAAACCGTCGACCCTTCTCTCTACCACCCTCGAAATCGTCCGACAAGCAGGATTATACCGCCGGAAATATCAATGGTCTCTCCTTTATCCTTTGCCGAAGTACCTGTATTATTCTTTTTTTTTTGCAAAGACCATGACCAGGGGAATAGTACTCGCTGCGAGATTGGCGGATCGCGTCCTTTAATATTACAAAATGATTAATTGCAAATTATTTCTGCCATGCGAAACATTTATCGAAATTTTCTACCATCATGTTAGTTAAACAACTTCTTTTATTACAATTAAAAATCACAATTTTTTTATTAAAAACTTGTATCAAAGAAAGAACAGATTTGCTCGGCAATGTCTGCCAGATGAACCTCCAACAAAGCAGGCAATTAGAGCAACCATTTTCGAGACGCCATTCGTGATACACAGTTAAAGGCCAAACGAAGAATTACAGAAGCGACAAAAGCCCTGGACCTTTCCACCCGCATCGTCGATACCTCGAACCTCACTATCTACTTCGAGCCACTATCTAATCGTCCGATCCGGCGATCCTTTACGCAAACGCTTCTCAGTTCGGTCGATAAACGCTGACGATTTACGGCAAATATGTATGTATATTCGACAAGAGAAGCAGCGCCTCCGCCTCGGCAAGACCTCGTTTTCCCTTCGTTCCCGTCCCGCCACGTCACGGTTGCGCGTCGCGTGAGGCGAAACGCTCACGAAACGATTTTTCATGGACATTCTCCGTCGATAGACTGAATATATCACGCCGTCGATAGCGACTATGCAAGCATTGTTCAACGTCAAGCATCTTGAGACTCCGCATCCACTCGCTACCGAGTGAATTCGTACGATACACAAGGTGAACTATGTATTTCACTATGATCAGCCAGTCAGCATTAGGCAACCGGTATCCACGGCTGTATGTTTGTAAAATATTAATAAGGAACGCAAGTCAGTGAAAATACGTCAACGGTGCGTTCGGTAAGATTGACTGAGCGTATTCTGAATCATCAGTATCCCACACTATCCGATATGCATATTTAGATAAAGATACCGAATCTCTCGTCACTTGAAATTATATACCACGCGTTTACCCAATTCTATAAATAACAGCGTTTTTCAATCCGAAATTAAGCAACAATACCACACGAATGACTCGCAATATTGAAGAACCACCAATGACCTCCAGAAACGTCTCTCGTACAATCTTCGTTCTTTGTTAAGGGGAACAGCTCCCCTTTCGATATTTCTTTCTTCACAAATAATGACACAGATACACCAAAGGTTCGTGTAAAAGGGGGGACACCGTGTACAATCCACGACACGTATCTGTGCAACACGTTACGTGCACACGAATACAAGGAGAAATACCATGCGCATGCAGTCCCATCGCCGGACGATAAATCTGGTAGTTCGATGTCTCCATTTCTGTGGCGTTCTATTCCTTCGTGCTCATTTTATTTCACCATTATGCTCTATCCTTCGAAACTGATAGCGAGACGCGGGCTTATATTCCCCGCTGCGTGAAATGAGAGAGACGATTCACCGGGAGGGAACGTCTGTTACGGTGTTCGAGCAAATTTACATGGATAGCGTTCACGCAAAGTGTAGGATAGAGGGAAACATGGGGGGAGAGAAAGGTGGTACGGCACGGAGAAACGGTTAATGGATAGACACGTCGGACTGCAATTAAGTTAACGGTTGAACGCAATCCCTGAATCATTTCTATCGGCTCGAATGGATAACAAATATCGGTGGACGAAGTCTCTGTTAATGCGTGCCGATGGAGAGAGTGATGCACTCGCACGAAACTCAAGCAAAGATTAAGCTACACGAATACGTTATCCAGAATAAGCTACGCGTTAACAATTCATTTCTATAGGTCACAGAGGCTTCGCGCGTAGAATTCTAATGGAAAAGGAAACGCGGGCGTTATACGAATAGCAAAGTGTGCTGTATTTAATTGATCTATAATTTATTGGCGCAGCGTATCAATGAATCGTAATGTTCGAAAGTATTTAGAGTAGTTCACGCGACTCTACAAGCACGAGCAGATAAAACAGTACGTTGTCAAGCGGAAAACAGAGTACGTATATCCCAGAGTAGAATAAATTCACCGTTTCTTTTTTTTTTCTCCGATCGTTAGAGGCACACCATGAAAAACACGAAACGAATCTTGCCAGATTGAATCCGTTCAACTCCGGAGTTCCTTTCGTTTTAAGAAACTCGCCCCTCCTGCAGATCGACCGTCGAGCCGCTCGCATCCTAGTTCGGCTTTTCTTGCCCGACTTTCGCGTAATAACCGGAAGCGAGAAGCGAGGGGCAAAGTGGATCGCATCATAAATCTGCTCTACGCCCAACAATGGAGAGCCTTCGTCTCTTGTGAGTACGATCGAAAGAAGTTTCGCGGAACTAGCTACCATTATGATAATCCGTCTACTATCCCATAAAGATTAAAAAAAAACAAGAATTCGTTGACTGTATTCCAACCCCGAGACTTCTCTCCGGAGTTTTTATTCTCGATGCGTTCCACTACGTCGAAATATTCGTAACATTATTGTTCGGTATCTATTTTAATGATTCGTTGAATAACTTTGCCCGCGATTTCGCACCCTTTCGTTAGCAGTGGACAGTGCATAAGCCACGGCGAAGCTATTCGAAATGGTCGACGAGTTGAAATCAAACATTGTTCCTCGCCTCGCTTCGAGACAGAAAAGTCACTCCTTTTAATATCTACAGTTACGTTCACGAAAATCTCTTGCAAATGTTTCGAACCATCGCGTCATATTTGCACGAGCTGTACGTACGTAAACTCGCGCCGTGAATCACCCGAAAAGTCTTGACTATTCTTCAAAGCGAACGCATGCGAGACACGGCTATCTCGAAAAACTTGTCCCCGGAATGCTTGCGTTCTCGAAAGAATCCCGAATGAACGGCAACGAAGAACGTGCGACGCAACGATTTTTTACCGCCAGAAAGAAATTTTAACGTCACGCGTTATACGTATACACGTTGAAAGTACAATTTCACACGAGATACGCCTGACACCCGTATTCCGTTAGCAAGAATGCTAATCCTTTGCGATCGAATAGTGGTATCGTTGCGCCTGAACAGTATATTAATCTCGTGTCTCGACGTTTTTCGTTACCTGGACCGGAGAGAATATCTGCGGTTGAAACAGTCTACATTGGCTCCGGGCGGATTAGCTGGATTCATTTACGGCGAACCGATCAGGTAACCTTCGAGAGCCCGACAGCTACTCAAGGTTAGTGGATACGAGAAAGAAGAGCCGCTTCAACAATCTTCTCCGAGCGCTTCGACACACGACTATAACACGTATTATCCAATATATCTTCTACCGTCGACTGCTCCTTCGATTGAACTTTTGATACGAGCAAGGACATCCGAACGCTCGTTTCTTTCCAAGTTCCCCGCGTGAATCATGGTCGTTTTTCTTCGGCTTCGACGTATAGGAGTACAGACGGAGAAATTTGTTTCTTGCAGACGTACTTCGAAACGAGTTTAAAAATGATGTTCAAAAAGGATACTTAAAAGTGACTACAATAAAGGAAAAGTATCTGTTTTCCCATGAAACAAATGCGTTTTTCTCATTCAAAGACGGATTTATTAGGCGTTGCTAATTCGGGCGCACGTCTTATGGAAAAACAAGTGGAAGAATGGAGATACACGCGCGGCTGCAGTGTTCTATACAGTCGAAGAAAGATCCATGATCGCGTGTTCAGCATTTACTTCGACTAAGCCGAAGAGATTTATACCCTAAGCTGCAAGATGACTTCGTCATAGAAGCGCTCGTTCTTATACAGCTCCGAATCGATATAACGTTTGCTATGCTGTACGAATTCGCACACCTGTTTTTCTTTCTCCTTCGTCATACGTTGCATTGGAAAGTGTGAAGCAATTTTGCCAGTCGCCTACATTGTTACTGTTTAAACTATGCACTCTACATATCTCTACCACTCCCATTTATCATGTATATACACTTGGCGAGATTAGTAGCTTTAATCGCAATGGATAAAAGTTCTAAAGACCTGATACGATACAAAGGATGAACCAAATTGCCTATCGGGTTCAACTTGAATCGAAAGTATCCTGAAAAGCCGGAGGTACGCTTTCGGAGTAAAAATTCAACATCGAAAGAGAAGGCCATTAACGTTTGCCATCTCCGTCACGATTTTTTTCTTTGTAGAACTTTACGAGGACACTACGTCGAGCAAGGAACCGTTCCATTGTGCGAACGTGTATGTATAGCAAAAGATTACAAAGATCAGCGAACATTCGAGAAACCCGGTTCCCTTTGTGAATGAAAAAGCCGAGGGGCAGAGAGGTAGGAAGCAGGTAAATTTTCCAGACACCAGAAAAATGTCCTCACAATCTGTGAGCAGGTGTTGAGAATGGGACCTGCGCTCGCCTTTTCAAACACATCTTTGACACAGCGTTATATACATACATACATCTGTGTATACGAGTGTGCATTCGTATCCACGATGGAATCGTTCCCTATCTACCGGAAGAGGGTTAATATGCTAGTATTTCTGTCGAACGTTTTTCAGTCTATAGCCGCCTTCCTTTAAACGGCAAAGAAATTTGGAGCAAAGTAATTTCGAAAGAGAGGGTCCAATTATTTCCAGCGTGACGTGCGTAGTAACCGACATAGTCGTTCCTTCATTTCTTTCCCATTGAAGAATTAATCACGGGCTACTCCGATAAAAATGCAAGGTTAACGTCATTCGTGTGTAAGATAGATAAGAAACGCGTGGCTGTCGTTTCAATCACTTACACATAGAAACGATGACGCTGCGAGTAGAAACTATCTTTAATTACGCCTCTTATTCCGTTTAACGCCGATTTATCTAAGGAGCTCCTAAATTGATAATCTGGTCCGATGATAATTAAAAACCTATCGTAAAGTGTAAATAACAAAAGACCATCTCACTTGAATTTTGTACACGAAACACGTCTTCGTAGAATATCAAAGAACGACGCGGGCGATTAATATTCGATTTGTGTGCATAATGTGATAAATACTGAGAGCACGTTCTCCGAATGGAGAAATGATACGTTTAATAGTTCGATAATTTCGCAGCCTCTGTTGGTAGAGTTTTATAACTCGAGTCTCGCTCGACCTACACATGGTGATCCTTGGAGAGCGAGAGAGGAAGAAGGCCAAACGCGAGGAACAAGTATATAACGAGGTTACCGGGACGCTCCACAATTAATTTGCTTGCAAACGGTTACGCTGTACGAATAATTATTCAAAGTCCCAGCTTCTGCCTATGCAAAGTGCAGCCATTTAGAGAGGGTTGAACGCATCCGCTTGATAGAAAAGAAACTCTAAATCGTATATGTGTAGTGTTATCGAATCCATCCCATTGACAAAATTTAGCATTACACGATATAGACAAGTAATTGAGAATATGTAACGAAACTATTTAACGTTAGAGCTGCTACATTTTACATTCTATTTTAATCTTTTAACTGGGTATGACGATTTACCTTGCGCCAGTGAAATAATTAAATATGTACTCTTGAGAGTTTTGCGACAAGTTAACTTGTCTTACGCATTGATGAAACATTTTCCAATGACGAGTTCACTCGTCATACCCCCTTTAAAAGGTTGTTACGTTCCATTACCTTATTTTATCCACGTGCATCTACATATAAGTACAGATTAGTTATACCCGACATAAATGATCAACGAAGCAACACTTTTTCTTTGAACGGAACACGAATAACAATGGTCTGCGACGCTTTGCATTCGGCAGGCTCGAAAGTCAATCGAAGTCGATTAAAGAGCACGCGGGCTTCATTAAAAAACAATAATAAAAAAGAGGTCCCAGCCATTGTATCAGCAGTTTAACTGCGTCCAACGTGCGCATTTCGCGCGCTGTTAAAACTTGCTCGATCGTAAGAAACGCCAACGAAAAAAGAAAAAGCAGAGAATACCACTGCGACGTCGTTCAATGCAATTCACCGTACATACACCGTATACGTAAAGTGCATACACTGTATACGTAAAGTACATAGTTATGTATTAAAAGTTCCTTTCGTATTTAATTACACATTCTGGAATCCCGACCCTTCAATTTTCATCCCATTTCTATGTATGCTTTTCAAACGTCCACACAAGCACGATCCCTTTCGTTGGTGTATTTTCCTTATCTTTTGCACGTTCTACACCTTAATGAATATTCCCAGCTAACGTGAATTTTACAAGACAATTTAATATTCGTTCTGCGGATGCATTCCAATGACTGCTTCATCGAGCATAACAGTGCACGATCTTGCAAAGGAATACAGAAAATAAACATTACCCTACCCAAATATTTACGCTCGAGCTAAACTATTTAAGAAATAAAACGAATGCCTCATGGAATTGTTCAACTATCGCATAATAACTCCGAAAGGTCAATTTGAGTAGCGAGCCGCAATTCCGCCACATCGACGACACTGCACTTGCCCGTAATAATTCTTTGATAAAACTCCGATATAGAACGTAAACAACGCGGTCGAGGTAAAGGGGTCTGCGACGGTCGACGTCGACTTTTCAAAGTTTAGCTCTCCCAGCGAAACATTCTTTCCTCTGTAAGATAACATTTCCGCGCGAAGAATCTTAAATAGATCGTCGAACGGGCATCGACGTTTCCTTCGTCCCGTTGTGCTTTCTATCGCGCAACGAGACCTTAACGTCCCGTTAAATGTCAAGCACAGAGCAATTGTGGAGCGCGTAAGGGCACCGTCCATTAACGAATTAGCTTCTCGATGGATGTCTGCAAATCGTGTTGCCTCTTATTTATCTACGTGTTTGTACGATAAACGGTATGATAATGACGCACTCGTATTGTCATAAGAACTCTTATCCTCGATATTTATCGCCTGTAATACGCATTTCAATTTTTCGTCGGTTTCGCACTCTGTTTTGGATGGCGCAGTAGCCAGAACAATGGCAGAGGCAGTAATTGGGTATAGTTGAGAAAAGGGGAAACAAGATCAATGTTTTTCGAGAGGTCGATTTGCCGAAAGCTCGAGGAAAATCTGTTTGCAAACACCCGTTGGTCGGGCCCGCGAGAGAAAAGTCATCGGACTAGAATTCATAGCAGTCGCCAAATATACGGAGCCGTGATAGCTGCCAAAAGCCGTGTCGAAGCCGATTCAATTTACCTACACCTCGAAACTGGCCCTCGATTTGATAATCGTCATCCGAGATAACGATTATACCCCGGCACGCAATTGAAAGCAATTTTGCGCTACCAGCATCGATTAAGAATCCATCAAAATCTATGCAACAATCGCTGTGAGAAAAGTTTGTCGATCCTAATTTCAAATACGACGATGTTTTTTTAACTGTTCGTATAGAATCTCGCTTGCGAATTATGAACGCATTCTGTGACGCATAATTTCGTCGATGGCGGAATAACTCGAAGGTTTTCTTTCAACTTGCGCTTACGGTCGGTCAGTCCCGTCGGTCATCATCGTCGCATTTTCGAAACTGCGTTACAACGATTGGAAGACATTAGAACAAAGAGTTTGTAGAATCGTACGCAGCGAAAAGTGAAACTATCGTACAAGGTTTGCTCGTGGAAGATTACCACTCGTGACACTGACAGACCGGGACTTGTATCGATCGTAATCGCGAAAGTAACGTTTAAGATAGTATTTCAGTACTTACATAAATTGTGAGCAGCGATGTTGCGCTCCGTCGGCAGGTCGCAGAGAAGTGTATAGTATATCCAATAATCCACAGAGAATAGCGTAGTACTACACTGATAAAACTTTCACTTTTTTCCTTTCTCTATTTTTCTTTTTTTACTGGCCAAATAATCAGCCTTTCATTCAAATCACTGATTCAAATCACACTTGAAACAGTCGCACCACTAGGAGGTTTTGGCGAAACACACCTTGCTCACGAAACACCACAAAACATCACGAAATTGAATCAATGAAAAGTACTCAATGCAGAAGACGTTGGTTGAATAGCTCCCGCTTTCCAATGTCTATTCGTACGTATGTATGTTGCCGGCTAGGTAACGTATCCAGAGGAAGAAAACTCCTAACTGTAAAAACACGGGCGTTACTTTCGATCGCACTGGTAAAATACTTAAACGAAAACTGGAGTATTCGCGGAATAGGCGCGCGCTTCACACCGTGAACTTGGCCGTATCGAAAGAAACTGAACCGTGCATCGAATCGAACGGATATCGAGATATTTGACGGGATCGAAAACTAGTTACAACGAGAGCGCGAAATTCGAACGACAATATACATATCGAGATCGGCAAAGATCGCGGTCGAAAGAGACGATAAAGCAATGCGTCGCGAAATTCACATAAAGATCACTGCTGATGAAACGAAAATGACCGATCGGTCGTTCCGATGGAACACGAGCACGCACGAGAACGCGACGTACTACCGATGATCGAAGATTCTCGCTTGCAACCGAGAACCGAGACGGATTACATATAAAGCGCACGCGCGCGTCTAACGCGCTTTCGTTACGTAAAAGAAGTGCGCGTTGGTTGAACGTCACCACGTCAGGATGGTACACACTCCGTGGCTCCGGGTAAAAGGTGTAGGAGAAGTAGCCAGAGTGCCGGCTATGTTTTACAGCGGTCGCGAAAGGCACCGTGTGCTAACCTACTTCTCCTTCCGTTGACTGAAACTCTTCGCACCAACGATGACGACGACGGCGAGACGGGACCCACACGAGCGGCACGGTACACGCGGCTCGTTGTCTCTTCTCCTTTGCTCGCGCTCGCGGTCCCTTGCTCCGACTTCGCTGTTTGTGTCACCGCGACACCGCGAAACCAGAAAACAAACAACTGCCGTCGAGGACGCGTCTTGTTTGCAGGAAAGCACGACTCTTTTTCACTCGGAGGAACTCGTTGTCGTTGCGGGGGAAAAGGGGGACACAGAGGGAGAACGAGAGACACACATACACACACTGGCGCGCGCGCGCGTGCCCACGGGAGGGAATGAGAGAAAAAGAGAAGGAGAAAAGAGAAAGAGAGAGAGACAGCGCGGCAGAACGACACAATCCAACCACGACGGAGGTCCGACTCGAACTGAGCACCGAGCGGCTGATCGAGGCCGAGTCGGCCGACTCGGCCGAACCGAGGCGCTCGCCGATAGCGCGCTCCTTCCCTCCCGCCCTCCACTCGAACCCCTTCCACTCTCCCTCCCTCCCCCCCAACTTCCGCGCCATTCCTTCACAGCCGCCACCCTCTTGCCTCTTGCTCTTCCCACTACGAAACTCACGACCCATCTTCCACGCCGCACCTCACCTCTGTAGTCCACGCGTTTGGTCTCGCGTTCCCGCTCTTTCCCCCCTCAAACAAGCTTGCCGTCGTGCCTTACCGCCCCCACCCCGCGGCGCGTCCCGCCAAAGTTTCCGACACACCGGGAATTTACTCGTTACTCCGAATTCGTGAACCACACCGCGTACACCACGTTCATGCCGTGCACAAAAGTACCGATAGACGTGAACGGTTACGGAAGAGTGGATATAATCACCCAAAGTCATTGATCTTGCGATGACGCTGGATAATGGATAATCGAGCGCCACTTTCGATTCCCCTAGACATTGCTGATTGTGCGATGCTGTGCGATTAATTGCTGAGTAAAGGGTGTCTTGGTGGATGTTCGTTATTCGATCGTTGGAAACGGATGATCGATTCGATACGGATCGTTGTGAAATCGACTGCGCGTCGTTCAACGGTGAAATACTATCGCGGACAGTTCTGTGAAAAATTATCTCGCACTGTTTAATCCTTACCTAATTAATTGCTCTCGGAGAATCGGTAAAGCATTTTGGTGAAAATGAATGGTGCGCCGGTTATATGCTTGCGTCTCTCGTCGCCCACGGTACGATACGATAAACGATACAAGGCGGAGATAGGTTATTACACGGGTTTATTACGAGATACAGTGTGCAACAACGAAGGGAAGGAGAAAAGTGACTAACGGAGCCGACAAAAGGTACGCGGGCGTTTGCATTATTGTGGTATGAATATGTATCGTACATACGTAAGTGATTATAAATGTATCATAGCCTTCCGTGAAGCAACATAATTGTATAAAGATACATGTTTCCATGTAGCTAAGATCACGCTGACATATACGCTACGATGTTCCAAATTAATTAAGTTAATTAAGGTTTATCTAGATTCAAATGGAGATGGTAGATAACAGGTAGAAGGTAGAGGGTATACAAGACTTTCTGATATTTAGTGTCCCTGTTTCTAACAACTCCTACTAGCTGAAGAACAAATTTTTAATTCGAGTATACCTGGTCCAATTGAATTGAATAGTACATGCGTGTTCACGCGTAGAGCATCGCATATGAAATATAAATGCCCTGAAATATAAAAACTATCGACTCGAGAAACATTGGAAAGTTTCCAAAAAAAGGGATCATTACTTTGCCGCGGCCTCTGCTTGCCTCTGGAAACTATCCAGAAGATGTATAGCATTACCTACTCGTGTAATATCGTCAAAAGTCGCCTTCCTAAAAGTCGAAAATAAAATTAGTAACATTCATCCAATTTCTGTACGCAATAACCTGCTATCATCTTCCATCGTCATAAAATCTTTGCTCTATGCTACGACACTGAATAAACGACACGAGAATCCTCGAATTACGTCGAACTAACGTCTCCTCGTGTCTCGCTAGTGCTTGCGTGAAAATCGTGTCGAGATCGGCAAATTGCAGGTGTAACGTGTAACTTTGCGTGCAACTTTTCCTGCTAGCTTGAATGTCCAACGCATGACGATATATACCTACGCGAAATCTCGTCGACTTAACAGATATATCGCTACGTCGACACCTTTATATATGTACGTACGTATATACGTCATTTACGTGAATGTCCAACAAGTAGTCGACATCGCACTGGTAAACAGAGAAACCGATAGGCACCGTAAAGCATTAATCACTAGTATCGCAAAGCGTTGGTCACGTCGTCTTCTATAGCATAGGAAGACGTTGGCGTCGATTTTGAGAAACGCCTGTCCAGAGACGCACAAATGAACTGGCAGTTCTCCAAAACGCAAATCTCGTGCGATGATTACCAGCAGAGATACGGCCGGACCGGTGCACAGTGTTTCGATTAAGGTTAATTAGCTGGACAAAACTCCTAATATTTAAAAAACAGAACATAATGTTTATATTTCTGAAAAAAATTCAGGCAACAAAATTTTGATTATAGAAATTATGCAGTCTTAAATGCAGTTTAACTTTTATATAACACAATTTTTTGTAAAATTTTAAAAAATCCCGGAAATTTAATTTCACCCTGCTAAAATTTGCAATCGAAACACTGTGCGCTGGTATCCCCCGTGGCGATTCTTAAAGATGACTCATTTGATTCAAGCGAAACACTGATGAATGTGTCCTGGTTCGACGAGCAACCAAACTTTCCGAGTAAAACGGAAAGAGACGATAAGCTTTACGATAATTAGGTTTGGTTAAAAGAGGGAAATGAAGAAATTGTACAATTCATCTGCGCAAATGTTACGTCCACAGTTTTAACCTGCTTCTCTATCGTATTACAATTAACTAGTTGATACAGACTTGTTCCAATTTCATATACGATCTAGCCGAGCGGATCGTCGTACTCAACATCAGCGATCAACCGGAGCCAATTACGGTGTTCGCCGATGTAGCAACACGAGTAAGAGGTGTACGTCGAAGAAGGTGCAAAAACGAACGAAAAGACGGAGAAAAAGCGAACAGAACGGCAAATCTGGGTCACGACCCAAATCATTCTCCTCCGACCTCCGTTTGAATCTTTCGTAATGCATGAAAGTGCCCAAAGCGTTTCGAAAGCCCCCCGCTCCGGCGAACACGCTGTTTCGCCGTAAGCTTTCCTCGTTTCCTCCAATTGAATCTCGAATCGGGTCCCAAATAAAACCACCGCATATACTACACATGCATTAGGTATATTCCTTGTCGGAGCTTAAACGCATAGATATTTCGCGTATCGAACGAGACGTTCCTCGTATCCTAGCAATAATATCTTATCCGCTCCTGCTATTTCATTCCATCCGACCAAATCCTACAATAGCCTCCCAGTACCTATTCGAATATAATATAAACGCAAGAATTTCATTGCTAGTTAAAGCGTACTGCGTGGACAGAATGATTCCCAACGAGTATACTCGTTTCGCTAAACTACCGATCAGGGATATCCCAGAACGGGACTGATCAGAGAGGAAACACGTGTCTCCGGGTGTTTTTCTAACGAGGTCGGAGGAAATTTCTGTCGACAGACCTTGGAAGTGCACTTGATTCGCGAGCGCGTGCCTCATAAACGCGAGGCAACACGCAGAGAAAGCTCGTGGTGCTCGCTCACAGGGACGTCCCATCGGACGTTCGGCCAGGTTGCTCGCTCTTTCGATCTTTGGTCGTCAGCCACGTTCACGCACAGGTATACATGCACATGGCCAACAACGATCCACGTGTGCACGCTATCCCGGTGCATCGGCTTGCAACGTTGCATCCCGTGTACATAGTGGGTGCACAGACGTATACCGTACGCGTTGTTGCCAACCATCAGACCGACCCAGCATTCTCATAGAACCTCGCGAGTGCATATGCATACATACGGTCCTCTCTGCCTTCGAACTTCGAACGCCGGACCGCGTAGTGTTCTGGACGGAATCGTGTTTCGAATTTCCTTGCACTCTCAACGCGTCGTTCGGTGCCTCTCTTCGCTCGTCATACGCCAACAGTTTGACCAGATTACATTCCGTTCGATTTGATCCGGATAGGTTCTCGGATGCGACGCGTCGTGGAAATAGCATTCTGGCTAGTCGAAGGCAAATCGAGCGTGATACGATGATATATTAGCAGGTTCCCTGCCATACTCAGTTTTCGCGCAGTGTTACGCCAGTGCAATTGTGATTTATTGTTAGTGACGTGGTAATTGCCATGGGGACGTGCGGTTCAAATTCGTTGCATGTCAGGCAGATAAAATGTGTCATGTATAATAATACGATTAGTAGCCTAAAGGACATAGGCGTTCGTTTAAATGTATCAAATCAGAAGCGCGTGAATGGGAAGACATCGTTGAAACGTACACGCGACACGTGAAGGAATATGTGCATGGGATAATACAGATTCGCGTAATGACGATGCGTGGGATTAGTGGCTGAATGCCAGTTCGAATCCCATCGTCGAGGGCCACGGTTGCGGCAGTCGAGGGTGCTAAATATACGTGTAACTATAATAACTTTCGTAATGGTGTATACATACTCTGATTTGTTTCTTTCACTCGCCTATTCATGCTAGAACTATATGGACACATAAGTAGTTCCAGTTACTATAATCGTCTCATAAAAGTCGTCGACTTAATCGGCCGTCGATTACGTTTCGAAGTCCAGTTTCATCGATCCGTGATAGAACGATCGTGCGATATGCGGTAAATTTAGCAAAAATTGTTTCGCGACTTGACAGGCCGGTAGATTGTAAGCAGGGATACCGATCGTAAATATAAGTTGAAATTTTTGGAACACCTTATCGCGGAGCCTCTTAAAAGGCTGTTTTATGGCTAATGAAATGTCGTCATGGGCCTTGAAACCACTCCAAGGACTAAAAAAGGGTAGGTCAGTGCGTCGGACACGAGGAAACGCGCACACTCACCTGTCTTTCGGTACACGTCACGACGATCTTAATTATATTCGCCAAGCCTGCGAATAACACACGTGAACGCTTATTACATTCAGGCGTATTCAGTCGTATTCGTAGCAGACATGTACAAATATTTCAACGACAGGTTCGTGTATGATATAGAATTATTTTATTCCTCGACGCGATAAATGTCACGCGATGGGATTTCTATTGAAAAATTTAAAAACAATTCACACGTTACACTTCTCGAGTTGATGACCAGATACCAGAATATCCATACGCACTTGTACTGATAACGTATCGCGACTTAGGTACATGCTAGTATTTGTTTACTTTTCGAACGATTGGTACGGCATTGAAGAAGTTATCACCAGTTATTTCGAGTCACGTTAACCTTTAGATGACCTTAATTTACGCGTCGACGAGTGGTCAAAGTGGTTGAAGCATTCTCGATTCTGAAAAAATATCCGCGCGCGGATGGTGAATCTCGAAAATAGTAAATTAAATGTTTGAGTAAAGGTTTAGCAGGCCTTACCATGCAAAGCTTGCATAGACAAATAGATGAAACGTATTAAAATTCGAGATAAAATCTGCGCTAATGCATGTCAACGCGAGAATTCTAAGTCCCTACACCTGTCTCCAGTCCTTTGCACTCCGAATTCGCGGAACGTTATACCACGAAGTCTTTAGGCAAATTAGAACTTATCACAGTCGATTCTGAGTCCTTGTCGTTTTGTGGGACTCTGTACAGCGGGCTCTGAAGCGGAATGTGAGATCCACATCCCCCAATTCCTGGCATTCTAGGATACCCGAGATCTTGGTTCCCCGTATTCGTGGGATCTTCAAGGCTCTAAAAGCCCCTATCATATTTGTCGTTGCCTGTATCGATCGTACATACGTCTGGAATTTGATAGAAATACATAGAATGGAAATTTGACAAATGCAAATCATGTGGCTCAGAATATTTTAGCCTATCTTTGGTAGATTACCTTTAAATCTCGATATGTCAATTTTATCTGGTATGAACCAAAGTTTGCCAATTCTGAGCCATAAATGGCAAATCGCCTGCGATTTCAAGCGGAAGGTGTTGCACCGTAAGAACACGAAAACTGAGAATAAAGAGGGGGAAAAGGAGATTGTAGCACGACGTCAACTGCGAGTCGAGCGAGTCTTGGTCAAGGCAGGTCAAGTCACGTCTAAACCTGACACTCTGATCGCGACTGCAATTCTGAGAGGAGGTCAGATTGAGTCGTGAAGGCCGCGCATACGGCCTTGAACTAGATGCACGACCGTGACTTTATTGAAATAGCAAATATGAATTGCGCCTGTATGCACTTCCGACTGGTTTCTGGCACAGTCGCGTTGTCACGCTTCGCATCTCCATTTTCCACGAGCTCTTCTTTCCATGATTTTGTTTTTCGACGGACAAAAACGAAAAATAATACGGCCACGTCGTCTGTCGAACACGATACTCAAAATATCTACATAGATACGTAACTAAAAAACATTTCAGCGTGAATAAAGGCAGCCGGGTGAGGAACAAAATTGGATCCGGAAGTAATTTTAATTCCATGCTTTATGCGGCGCCTATGGAAATAAGAATGCAAATATGTTTCTCCTCGCGTTACCACTCTGAATGAAAAATGGTCAAGGGCTAGACGTACAATCGCGTCTGAATATCGAAAGCTGAAAGAAGTCAATATGTATCTCGAAACGTTTTCTTCGGTCGTTATTTTTTTGTGCGCACAAAAGAAGATGTTTCTTGCAGGAGTCGATTCTCTGCCATTCTTCAATAGCTTATTACGCGCAGGTACATGCAAAATAGCATTGTACGTTTCTCCCGCAGTCGGGGCAGAAAGATGAAAGAGTTCAGTGACATGCAAGTTTACTATTAGTCGTAGTACTATTCGCAGTACTATAAAGCAAGAACAAAGGGATTTAACAACTAGCTTTCTACTTAAGATACTTAAACCACTGATTCTGGTTAACATTTCGCGCGACACTTAAACGAATAGCATTGCACCTGCAAAGTGCTTAGAACACGCTCGTCTATACAAGGTACTAAAAGCTGGGGGGGAAAGGGCGATGACAAGAAAAGCAAAAAACCAGCCGGAAAGAGGAGCCGTGCCAGGGGACAGGGCGCAGAAACGGGTTATAGATATCCAGGTCGGCCGGCAAAGCGGCCAAGTGTATTTCTCTCATATTTATTTATCAATCCCCGGATAGTCCATACGCTATGAATGTAATTCCACGGAAAGCAATACGTTCCTCGAATGACGATCTTCAAATGTTTCAAACAGCGCAGCATAAAAAGAGGATTATGATCGGCCGAATGCAAGAAAGTACCTGCGAGCCAAAAGCGTAAAGATAGTTTATCTGCCGTTCTGCTGGTGGTGTGGACGTGTATATACGTCGAGTAACGATGCCGACGAGCAACGAACGATCCCGTAAACTTGATAGGAAACAAATAAATTGCTCGACTGCCTTGTGGATTTTCACGGCACCGATGCGACAATCGGTGTTCATTATTTGCCCTCGCGATTTTACGACCGTTTCCTTCGTTCCCGTGCCGCTACAACACTCTAGTTTATCGTAATCATTTCACCCGTTCATAACGGGCATATTTATGCTGCAATTAACTCTCGTTAACGGAAGACCCATCAAGTACATGACTACGCCAGTATATCAGCCACACTACACCGTGGGGCTGATTTCGTTATGTCGCTGCAACGTGCTGCCGCAATCCTCTGCGTGGAATTAACAATACGACCCTTACCCGGGAACCACCACAATGACCTACACTTAAGCGCCTTATTATTATTACTGGAGAGTGATTATCCAATAAAGCATACGGATAAACTTTTATAAATTTGTGTCGCGTGGCAGCCTTGAAGCTTTCACCGAGTAACGAGCCTATACGCGTTGAAAAAAGAAACTTGACGACTTTCCAGTCGCTACGATCACCAACGAATTCTTCGTAGAACGTAGTACATAATTGCAAGGAATTTCTCGTTGCTACTAGTCATATTCGTCTGCAACACGAGCCACTGGTCAAGCGATTACGGGAAGCTGTATGTGTTTCTTTTAGGTCGTAAGAAGCTTAACAGAAACGACAGGACGCAAACAACGATCATCACTTTAAAAGGATTGAAACTCGGAAAAATAAACAGACCGTTATATTTTTACGTTCGCGTCCCTTTACAGCTTTTCTACGCTTAGTAAAGTATATACGTATACATATGTATGTATACACAGCTAGCCGAAACTAGCACGGAACCTACTTTTGTCGCGACCGAATCGAATGACCCTTTATCGGATACCGGTGAGCATTAATCTACGACGTAACCTTGACCTTATCGAGAATAAATCTCGTTAAATATTCCCTGTACAATCTGAAGTACGAACTTTCATGGCTAATGAGCGTTTCGGTAAATAATACAACTGTTTAGGGCAAACACGTGATCCTTTTTCCGCGTCGTTAATGAATGCAATTTTTTGCCCAACATAATAGCGCAGCAGACCCGGTCCGATCACCCTACGTTCTGCAGCGGTGTTTAATTAATTACAAGGATATTTGGCGCGAAATTATACGAAGCTAAATAAAAGGGACTGCACCAGAGAAAGTAAACTAGAGAGGGAGACAGAGGCAAGGAAAAGAAAGAACAAGCGTGTGCTTAGCACTGACTAACCCCATTTGGTAGCGAAGCGAGAGAAATCCATTGCAAGGCGCGGAACATTACCCAAACCATCGGCCGGGGCCCTGAAACCCAGCCATGGTTGCCATGGTGACCGCGTCCATTCCCCTCTACGTACTTGCCTCGTACAACCCTCCGTAGCCCATTTTCCACCCCTTGCCCTGCCGACGCTCACACCACCGCCATCAGCACCGCCACCACCACCACTATCATCCACCACCGATGTCCATCCCCTGCCGTCGTGTTTGCCACCCCGTTCCTCTTCGACAAATTCTTTCCTCATTTTTGTTGCACCCTTCCACGTCCTTACGATACAACCGTTCGACGATGCTCGTCTTATGTCAATTTACGATATCGATCACCTTGCGATCGACGATTCGTTCCGACCTTGTGCTACAAGTTTTCTATCATTCCCCGTTGTTGTTCCTCCGTATTAATCGGTGTATGCGGGGAGTTATTCCGGAATTGGGGCAAGTTTTCCCGCCAATTCCTGACACAGTTTGTCCGTCACATCTTCGGCTGGCCGAGGCGCCTATACTAATTTCCGTCTCGCGGTTATTTTCATTGAGCGTTTACTAGAAGTCGTATATCGCAAACAGAGCGCGGATTCACGTGCTCGCGAGCCCGAAGTATACACACGTGCCTATACTCTGGCATTTCGTTATTTAGAAACGCGAAACGTCCCAGCGCTGCGCCCCGCAATTTTCTCGAGATTAGAATTTTCAAGAGATTTCCTCGTTAGACTCCGCGAACTTTGTATCCGCCGCGAGTAAGGCCGAACTAACTAGGCCAGTTGAAAAGAAGTTGACTAGCGGAAACAAAAAGTGTGAGAAACAGAAGGGCGGGAAGGGAGATAGGGATGTGGGGGAAGTTTACACGGAAGTTTCGACGCATAATTACGAACGCAACGGGCACGGATGAAATTTAATTCCAGAATCGGGAAGCGAATTTGTAATCGAGGGCCTGATTACCGTGGCGTTGCCTTTTTTACTATCTGTATGTACAGGTGGACCCTTTTTGTATTGACGGTTCCTGTCCTCAACCATGGCTGGACATTTAAAATCCACGTCGTTTCTCTAATTGAATATTAATATTTCAAAATCACCCTCGATCCCCATCTTACAGATATTTTCACGTATCTCGTCTGTTTTCCAGATAAACAGTTTCCCGCAAAATATCAACTTCGAAGCGTAAGAAAATCGCGACACTGACCCCACGCATGCCGGCCGTAAGGGTTGAATTCAGTGTCGACCCGAAAGAAAGAAACCACCGTCCCAGTATCAACGCGATTCGACAGAGCCAGACGTGCCTCTTCGTTACGAGTTGAACGCGAAACGTGGACCATCTTGCCAAGTTACTTTCCACGCTGCATTTTCAAGGCTGTCTGCCGCGCGATAGCATAGATGGATCACATAGATTCCTTTGTACGACACGGCGTGTCGTAATTCGCGGGCGTGAAGAACGTGCATGCCCGTTTAGCCGGGGTCGTCGAATTAGTTTTCAGGTAGACTGGGACAAGATTGTAACGGTACCAGCTCGATCGCGAGGCAGGATGCGACGGAATGGCATGGAGTTACAAGGCGGCGCGGGCGGTTCAGTGACCGACCGACCGACCGATCGACTGCGTTGAGAGAAAGAGCAAGGCGATAGAGCAGAGGAACGAGAGACACAGAGAAGGCTATCCCCGGGTACGTACTTCGTTTCAGAAGTGGTACTCGTTCTCGCTACTTGCGGTCTCGTAACTCGATTCTTAACCGGATATCGTTTGCACCGAGACGATGCGTCGATGGCAAAAAAGGTGGAATGATATCTACGACTGTCGTAGATTAACTGCGGGGTATCCCCCGCATCTTTTGTCAAGCCAAAGACGAAAATGCGACCCCTTGGGCGATTCTTTTTAGGAAAAGATCGCGTTTCCGTCTGTGCCGGCAAATCGTGGAGATTGGCTGGTTTCAATCGGCACGGTCGTTCTACCTGCTGCGATTCTGCATATTCCACGATGCACGACGACTTATGTACCAGTGGGCCAACAAGGTGTTAATGCGGTGCATCAGTTTCGCTTGCAACTTCAATATTTTGGTGTCACCGAGATGTTCGTGTTAAGACGGTTACTCCCAAAAGCAATATGCATTATTTTAAAGAATGATAGATGTGTATTGTTTTAGGAACAATTGTCTTAATACCAACATTTTGGCGACACCGAAATAATGAAGTTGCAAGTGACACTAATTGTACTGTGGGATCTTCCGCCACTTTATTTTTGTCAATGGTATCTTGCATCGATTAGTTACTGAAACCCTCGACGAACTATTCTTGCAAGATTAATTTCTTCGAGTACAGATCCCACCGTTGATGTAGAATAAATTTGTTGTAAAAATGCAGCAGTGTTCGATAAACGATTCAATTTATAAATAAGTATATATCGCAAATACTCATTTCATTTCTACTATTAACAGGATATAGTATACGTTCTGGACTGGAAAGTTACTGGAATAAATTCATTTGCGAAAATCAAACATAACTCTGACTATACGTATTAAAGCAACGACCCTGTACCCTATACATACACATACGTAGACTCGCCTCGGAAAGTAAGTTACCGCCCCGACCAACAGTATAAATGCATAATAATAATTATAATGTATGTGTGTATTATTATAACGCATGTTTATATGTTTTAACATATGGACCGTTCATTTTGAAAGTGGTGTAAGTCCATTTTCGTCTAAAATGAGATATCACATAATTTGTGATTAATTTAGTGTAAACTTTTTGTTTATAACTAGTAATAAAAACAAAATAAATGGACTTGCTCCAATTTCAAAATAAGCGGACCACATATCGTTGTAATTTTCACAAAAATGCCAATCGTTGACTTGCGTTCCGAAGTAAAATGACCAAGACCCTGTTGTATCGCTCTCTTAAAAAAGGGATCTCTCGTGCCACGGCGAACTATCGAAACGGCGAAAAACGATGGCATTCGGCGGCGTTGTTTCGTCGCAGCTGTTGATGCAACTCTGGAAAACACGCAGAAGTTTCCCCCGCGATATAAACGTCGGCGCCATCCCTCTCTTACATCGGCCGATTCACCTACGCGTGCACGCCGAACTACCGCTGCCCGGGCCCCTTGCTCAGCTGAATAAATTACACAATTTCCCGTCTTCTTCCCGCTCCGCCATTCGTGCTCATTTCCCCTTCTCCAGTCCTTCCACTGTTTCCTCTTTCTCGTGTATGAGTGTATTGTGCGCCGCTCCCGAGGGGATCCAAGAAGCAAATGGAAACGACAGACACGCTTAGTTTGTTCGCGCGACCATCGAAATGAACTTTCTTCGCTTTCGCCTCGAACATGCGTAACAGCGAGCATGCAATCACGATCGGGGTGCATAGTATATTCATACACGGAAGGTGGCTCTGAGATATAAATGTAAGAACGATCTAAATGGCGCGAACGTTATGGAATAGAGGACGGAACGTATTCGTAAACTTGGATATTTATTGGATAGTTTTCTTTTATCTAGCCGCTGGTAAAACGTTGGGAAAAAAGAATAGGTAATCGATAGCCTTACCGGCGACTTGGCGAGTCTAACCACGAATGGCTTCATTTTATCTTTCGACTTCTTACGTTTCAGTGAAACTGGCGACGATAAAGTTCCCTGCCGAGGGATATATTTTTTAATTAATCGACTCCGTTACAGCGAAGATTGATTATCGTTTCTTTTTACGCTGACGGACAAAGAGTTGCCATATAGTTGTGCATACCTCGTTACTCAACCATTTCCTCTTTGAAAAGGAAACGTGTCTCATCGCGGACGCAGCACACGCTATCTTATTAACGCACCTACTTAGAGAGCGCAGGGAAGGTCAAACTATTAATAGAGCAACCTGGGATCATCGGGCTCTCGACCACGGAGAGTTCTATCGTTGGCTTATATAATAAAGTATGTATTGTAGCGGCCGGTTTAGCCCTTGCATAATTTGTGTCCGTACTATCCGGCGTGTAAAGCAATTTTGGACTAAAAGGGCACAAAAAATATCGGATATATGTATAAATAAACGCGTGTGTAATAGTTATACAGTCAGAAAATGCGACGCATTAAGGATATCTCGGTACTTGATTAAGTTGCTTGAAATGGAGTGCAATATTCGGACACTCGACTTTACCCCGAAATTGACCCAGTTTTTTCGCCAAAATTAAAACTCTATGGTCCAATGCCAACCGATAATAATTGTCGAGTAAGAGATCTGTTATTAGCAAATCGATTACACATTTTCAATACGAACGAACCAGTGAAGATTTGCCAAGATAAGAATTGTAAGAAATTAAAAATCCATGGTCGGCTGTGACAACGTCGTTTTTGAATTGACCGCGAAATCAAAAACGGTACAACAGCAGTACGACAATTTGACGAGAATGAAATTTCGAACCGGCGACTAAGAGTAAAGTTATCGTTATCACTTGCATTGCACTTGCAACTTTATCGCTAATGCAACGCAACGGGGAATTGTCATTGAAGCAAACGAGAGGCCAGTGGATAGAGTGAGTATCGAAGAAGGAAGGAGTAACGAGAATGCTACAAACACGCTGGTAACTTCGGTCGGTCGTGAAAGTGCCGTAAGTCACGTTTTAACGAGCGCCCGATTTATACCGTCGGCGTTCCACTGACCTCGCAACGACGACATACCTCGTGCACCGGCGTCAAAGATGTTCGTACAGTAAGCTGCGAATTCGATGCGAGCGGCATGCAAAGGCAAATTCCGTCGATCATTTCCAATCGATATCGCAAGGTGCTATACGGCATCGCAGACAACGCGCGAATATCGTATTTGCCCCAAAAGCTATTCGATTTAAATGATTTTGTTTGCTGCCTGAATGCATTTGAACTCGATACAACGTATCTAGTGTAGCGTAGTATTGAAATAAGTCTTTGTTAAATTGTATATACATATATGCTTATTAATTTCTGCTTTGAAATGAAATCGTTCTATTTAAATTCTCTTACTTGCATAGAAATATATGAGAGTAGACTGAAAGCTGTGTGCATGTAAATGTTCCAAGCGCGACCGTGCAAAACGTTGGCATTGTCACAGAAACTTACAATTAGAGAAACCTTAGCCTTAGAGATCAACATAGTTACGGAAGTTAGAATAATTGTTTCATACTACAGTAGTATTTTCATGTGTACATATAGATATTTTCTGTAGGAGCTTATTTATATTCCATATTTTACTCTCAAAAGATCGTTGCCTTCCTTCCTTCCTTCAACTTCCTTATCAGCTGATCCGCTAGGCGGTTCGTCATTTTTCTCGCAGTTCTGCTTCATCCGTATTCCACATTGGTAAACGCATGTGCTGGAGTAGATAGGCAAATCAATATTGCCCGTGTCGTTATGTAGCATCTAATTTGTACCTTTGAATAATGATAGGAATTTCTGAAGCGACGAGCAGCGACTTCTGCGGCGATTAGTAGTATATGACCTGCTCTATGAAAAGTTGGTTTTAATAGATCAAAGTATCGACTTTAAGGTTTTGCGTGATCCTTGTAGAAAAAATGTAGACTCTTTACAATTAGACAGATAATCAGATAGTACCACGACAATATAACATTTACAAATGTTCCATGCGCTGTTTATTTTTTATAAAGATTTTAATCATTCGTTTGAGAATTCTTCCGTACCTATACATGATGGTCGCTCTAACAGAAGACCAGATTATTCCTTGAACCGGGAGCTTCAATTTGAGAGGTCGTTGAATCAAATCGGCCCAGCAGAGGCTAAGATAATTGAATTTGTTTAAAGAAATTATAAATAAATGCGATTACTGCCACTTCCCGGCGAGCTACATTAGTGACCAGAGGACATAACTTATAGCTAGAAGTATAGGCTAGCATCTCCAATAGGCGTAAATATCATTCCGTGTGAAGTTCATTTGTTATAAACAATTAAACAATTAAAATTGTTATTACGGTGAACTGGGTATAGTTACAGCAACAGGGTATTTTTCATCGTGTAGCTTATTCCTTTCCCTTTCATTTGACATACATTTATTAAAAAACAACCACCGGGAGCCGCGATAATAATTTTTATAAATTTTGTCGGTAACAATATGTCCCTATCCGGACATGTGGCGCCATCTCGCGTTTGCGGCATTTTTCGCACTTTTCCGCACCGCCGAAACCGAATTCCTGGATTACATCGTTAATTTAAACAATTGCGTTTTTCTCGGCTTCCAGTGGATATTTTTTAACCGGGTTGGTCTTAAACTAAAGATACGGACAACAGCTATCTCCTCCGACAGTTATAAATAATTAAACAATTATAATTGCTATTACGGCCAACTGCTTATAGGTACAGCAACGGGGTATTCTTTATCGCGTCGCTTATTCCTTTCCCTTTCATTTGACACCCGATTTATTAAAAAACAACCACCAAGAGTTAAGATAATTGCAGTGACCCGGAGTGCATTTTTGCTGATTTTTACATTGTTAATAACTTTTAAACCACAAAAGCAATATTATTGCAACTGTTAGAGCTGATAGATATGGCCCATAGCTTTCATTTAAGACAGGCCCGGTTAAAAAATACCCACTACAAGCCAAGAAAAACACAATTGTTTAAATTAACGATGTAATCCAGGAATTCGGTTTTGGCAGTGCGGAAAACGGCGAAAAATGCCGCAAACGCGAGATGACGCCACATGTCCGGTTATCGACATATCGTTACCGATAAAAAAATTTAAAATTGTTATCTCGGCTCTTGGTGGTTGTTTTTTAATAACTCGGATGTCACATAAAAGGAAAACGAATAAGCAACCTAGAATAAAATATCCCGCTGCTGTAACTATATACAGTTGACCGTTATAACAATTAGCGCGACCATTATGTATAAAAGCAAAATTTAAAGGCGTCCGATATGTATTTAAATAGGTGATAATTTTGTATTTTACCAATTTATTAAATGTTAGTGATACTATAATTTGAAACAAACAATTTAAAGTATTTCTAAATGGAATCGCAACACGTAACATGGGCTACGTATCTCGAAAACTATCGTTACAATGTAGTGTCTAATTTCAGCAACTTCAGACCAAATAAATGTTCCTATACATTTAATGGTATAACGAAAACAGTTGTGCTTCGTTCAAATTTCAAACAAACATGTGTAAACATTAATGTCATCCGGATGGGCTTCTTTTACTTTTATTAGATAAGGTAAAAAGAAGAGAAAAAGGAAACAAGGAGTGACATTTTTAGAGTGATGGAAAAACGTAGTGAGCACGTCGACAGTGTTGCTATGTTTATTAATTAGAACTATTCATATCTATACAGCAGTATTAGAACTGGGCTACCAAAAACAGACGGAAGATAATACAATCAGCGTTGAAGTATTATAAATGGCCCTATTATTCACAAGCATGTGGGACTGTACAATGTTTTGGAGCACCTTAACCCCAAAATTTTATGTCGCCCTTACGGGAACGTCATCTTTGATTTCTGGATTAATTCTTATATTTGAATGGTGGTACTTCAGAAAATATGGTACATCCTTTATTGAGCAAGTATCTTTGAATCATATTTCACCATGGATTGGTGGAGGAGACAGTGGTTCAGATGGAAACAACTCAAATTTGAACGGTTCAAGTTCAAATCAACAAAACGTTCCGGAATGTAAAGTTTGGCGTAATCCAATAAACTTATTTAGAGGGGCAGAATACCAGAGGTTTTATTGGGCTACAAACAAAGAACCATTAACGTATTACGATATGAATTTATCTGCGCAAGATCATCAAACATTTTTTACCTGTGAAGGCGATACAGGTAAATATAAATCAAACGCCAATATTTGCATGCATTAAGGACTCAGGATATTAATTATTTTATTGTACTAGGCAAGGCTGAATACGAGATAATGCAAACAGCTTGGAGAGAACGTAATCCAGTAGTACGAATAAAAGCTGCACATAGCGCACTTGAACGTAATCCGGATTGTGCTCCTGCATACATTTTACTTGCCGAAGAGGAAGCTACTACTATTGTAGAAGCAGAAAAAATTTTGAAGCAGGCTTTAAAAGTAGCAGAAAACAATTACAGAAAGTCTCAAAGTACACAACATCAAGGAGGAATTGTAGAAGCCATATATAAAAGAGATACAAACGTATTAATTTATGTTAAACGAAGATTGGCTATGTGTGCAAGAAAATTAGGGAAATTGAAGGAAGCGGTAAAAATGTTTAGAGATTTAACAAAAGAAGTCCCACCTATTATGAATGTACTAAACATTCATGAAAATTTAATTGAAGCTTTATTGGAAATGCAAGCGTACGCAGATGTTCAAACAGTATTAGCAAAATATGATGATATAAATTTGCCAAAATCAGCGACTATCTGTTATACAGCTGCGCTGTTAAAAGCACGGGTAGTTGCTGATAAATTTTCCACAGATATTGCTAGCAAAAGAGGCTTAACTGCTCCAGAAATGATAGCAGTTGAAGCTATTCACAGAGCTGTGGAATTTAATCCGCATGTACCTAAGTATCTGTTGGAAATGAAACCTCTAATTTTACCTCCAGAACATGTATTAAAAAGAGGAGATTCAGAAGCAATAGCATATGCATTCTTCCATCTAGCTCATTGGAAACAAATGGAGGGTGCTCTTAATTTATTACACTGTACATGGGAGGGTACATTTAGAATGTTACCCTATCCTTTAGAAAGAGGACACTTATTTTATCCTTATCCAACCTGTACAGAATGTGCAGATCGCGAATTGTTACCTTCGTTTCATGATGTAAGCGTTTACCCTAAAAAAGAGTTGCCGTTTTTTATTTTATTTACTGCAGGTCTATGCTCCTTTACAGCACTCTTAGCGCTTTTAACGCATCAATATCCTGATACTATGGGCGTAGTTGCGCGATCAATGCTTGCCTGGTTTTCTCATCCTTTTTGTTATATTTTAGACAAATTAGAAGCAATATTACCTTCTAATTTACTACAACAGCTCTCTAGAATATAAGACCGTTTATATGATCTCTGTAATCATGACTTATTGTGATATTTATAATACTTATGCTTTCATGTCGTATACATCAATTATACATGTACATCCGTACTTCCCGAATTTCTTATGACTGACGACACCCTAATATGTATGTATTTATAGAATTAATTATTTACTTAAAGTTGTTAGTTGAAAATGTCGTGTAGCGATGAATGTACAATTAATAAAAATTTGAATATCTTTGAATCATTTTCTATTTCTCCTTTCATACTTTCATATTTGTAGTACTTATCTTATCGGGGATAATTGGGTATATTAATCAACCATACGTTTGATTCGATTTTATATTTATTTAATAATTGATATTATCAATAGCTCATAATCCATGGCGAAAGAGCAAGGCAAATCAGAGATATTAATATTTCAAGTTGTGTAGATGTGAAATTTATTGTATGGAATCAATAAAAAAAATCCTAAGAACATTTACAATTACTTATAATAAACAGCAGAACTGCACCGATTATCAACAAAAAGTTATTGTAACAATATTACGCAAACATGTAATATTAAAATGCAAAGTGTATTGAGCATTATGCAATATCAATTATTCTTAATCTCTGATCCGCCTTCCTATCATGAGACGGTTACGACAGAACAAAGAGACTTAAGACACTTGGAAGTCGGATGGCCCAGGTTCCACAAATGGCCTGACTCGCTATGACTTTGATTTTGCTTCAAACATTCATTCTCAATTAATCTTAACCGATGAGTGATAAAATTTGTCACTTTATATACAATACCTCTTTACTTTATAATTTACTTACTTAAACGAACATATGTAACGCAGAAATACTATTAAATAACTATCTTCACACAACTAAGATATTTCGCATTATGACTATTAATGTATGTGTGTAATAAGAACATGTAAAAACTTTCAAATGTGATCCTTAAATTTTACTATATAGTTATTCTTAGAGTATCATTACAATTAAATGTATTTATAGTAGAAGTAATCTATAAAGTAGGAAATATTTTGAGTATTCGTCTCCTGCTAATATCTGAGCTTGTGTACATACACGCTTCTTTCACTCGAAGATTCAATTGCGAATCTTAAACACCGCATAATTCTTCTATACCATCGTGGTGGGATTATTTATTGCCGAAAATTAACTACGAAAGGAATTCGACAAAAGTTCACGCAATATATTTATGTACAAACTATAGATTGTCCTTTTTGTTATAAACCAGATTTTCTCAGTAGATCAACGCACGTAGTCACTTCACTGTGTTCAGATTTGATCGTTCCGCCATTTTCTACAAATAAGGCACCTTTAACAAATTACGCTGTTATAGGCTATAACGATCTAGCAGTCCAACATTTAGTCAATGTCACAAAGTCTGCACCGACGATAGTTAACTTGCAGTTGCCAATAAGGCATACATAGTCATTTTAACGTATACAACAAAACCAATTATACATATTTAATATTACTTAACATAGCAATAAAAATTTCATAAATTATTCCCTGTTTCGTTTACCATTTTTTTTTTCTTCACAGGCATACAATTCTTTTAAACAGTATTCTTTACAAATCATTTGTATTAATTCATAAACGTGGCATTTGTACAAGCTCCATCAAAGATTATTATAGCATTTGAGAAACTAAGGAATAATTCAGAAGCAAGTAAAATTAATCTACAGAAATCAGCTTATTCTATTTGGAATAAATCTATTTTTGGGTAGCATTTCCTATGTTCGATCATATTTCTATGTGACCGAATAATTAGCTTCAAAGATAATTTGTGCATACGGAATGCTATAATGTTTAAACGTTTCTGGAAGAAGTACCATATTATCAATTGAAGTTCCTTTCTCTTCGCTCTCCTTATAAAAATCATTATCCCTGCCGTATGGATAAAGGTTGATGTCATTATTAAAGGGTGCCATTTGCGAAATATTGATACCGATCGTATAATTTAGTAGACCACGAATGTATACTGCCTTCGACTAAGTCCTCCACATGCCGTCGTAATTGATCCTCAGTTAATGTAAGATGGAATCTATTTTTCAATCCTTGTACTGTTGCTGCACCGCCGCTCCGGAAACATGGAAGCTGCGATCCTATAATAATAAATATTAATATGTAATCAGTTTAATAAGAATTGCACATTTTTTAATACCTGAACGGTGAATTTCATTTAAAGAAGTTTTACCTGATAGCATGATCTCCACAAGATTAACAATTTTTTCCATATGTTTCCTTGCTGCAATCAATCCTTGGAGAATTAAAGATTTGAATTCTTGGAACTGCGGAGATTGACTTCCACCCATGACTTCCACAAATTCAGGAGTTAATTTAAACGGACTCGTCTCAAATCCCAAGTTTCGGGGTGACGTCGATAGAATAAACCCGAAGTCTATATGTATTAAGTGACCGTCACTGTGAAGCAAGATATTTCCATTGTGACGATCTTTAACTTGAATGAGATAACAGACAAGGCAATATGCTGCGCAACTTTGAATGAAATTTCTTTGCGCAATAGTAAATGCATCTGACGTAGATGGGCCAAATTCCCTTTCAAAATATTGACAAAGCGTTAATTGGCAATGTTTCTTCACTTGGTGGAACGATACGGTATTTAAAATTGGCTCGATTAACCCACTATCATTTGAGAGGCACAAAATTCTGTAAAAGGAAGTATCGCATTTAGTAAATCGTTTTGCAATTAAATTTCCACATATATATGGACAATGAAGTATTTCTTACTTGTATGGCCGAACCCAAAGGGGTACTTGTTCGTCTTGCCAGATTTTTTGCAACATCGAAAGCAATTGCGAAGCAAGAAGTTCTTGTCGAAGATCATCGCCACATTTTACAATAACTGCAAGCAGTTTCCAAGACGCCAAATGGCCGTATGGGCTGGAAGACCTTATACGACGTTGCTTTAGTTCCCATGGTTCTTTTAGAACAGCAGCCGATGGATCTTCGGGATCGTGATTAAATGTTGCACTGGGCGCAGCAGCCATTTCACTTAATCGCCTCTTTATATCTCCAGGTACAAACATTGGTTCTTTACTATCCGATGACTCTTGACTTAATTGAGATATCGTATCTCTATCTTTTGCCTTACGAAGTTGTAAATACTGTATAGAAACGGGACGGTATTAAAACTCTATCTCTCTTTTAAATTCACAAACAAATATAAATACAAATCGGAGTAGGGATGATTAAATAAGCACCTGTTGTGTTATTTCATCGTCCTCTTGACTCCAACAATCATTAGGATCATCATCGGGAAAATTAAATGCAACCTCTGTACTTCTGACCGAATATGGGGAAATATTTTTAACCGGAGTTTGTCTAATCGGTGGTATATTCTGTGGTGTTTCTGAAGTGGATATGTCTGACGAAACCATTACATTAGACTGTTCACCTCCAGTTAAATTTTCCTCAGATTTAGTATGCCTCAGTAAGCATCCCACTATTTTCGTCGGTACAGGCGACGTATAAATATCTTCTACTTCTAACACTTCAACATAAATTATGTATGGTGCCTACATGTTTTAAAATACATTAATACACATTCATAAAAGAAGATTAGAGTAATTGTCGTAAAATTCTTCAAACAATATTACCTTATCCTTGCTATTAAGGACAGCCGCGTATTGCGGTGGCACTCGTACGATATGATGTGGTATTGAACTGTGCAAAGGAAGCCACACCCTCGCAGGGAGATTCAAATTGAGTGTATTAAGCTCGGCTATTAATTGAACAGTTTTACTTTCCTTTGTTGGAATAGTTCCAAGTAATTTACCAATTGATATTAATGCTTGTATAAATTCGAGTTCTGGTGCAAGACGTGGCGCCTACAAATACAAACGTTAATGATTTAATGAAATTCCGCGCATGTGCATCGGTAATGAGATAAATAAAGACTATATCGTTTTAATAAAAAAAATCATCAATTTACATTGCAAACGCAGTCGGTTTTTTGTCCTCGTAAATCATTTACCACACCTTGGCAGGAATAAAAACAGGTACAGCCATTGTCAAATGCTCGACCAGAGCTCAGGTCCCCAAGACTTACTTTATTTATTGTACCTTGAATTATATCGCAAGCATATGGTGAAATATATCTTTACATAATATGTGTTACTTTTACTTTTACTATTTCATAATAAGGTCGCATAGTAATTAGCGTAATTCTACTACCGGAATGGCTACGACGTAGAGTTTGAAATAAACCAGTGGCATCAGATTGAGATCTTTGGTGTGTCTTTTTGTTAGGTGATGTAACACTCTGCATCGCAATTAACGGCGGAGGTGCAGGTGCTTGTAACCCAGCTACACGTCTTTTATTCTCATTTCCTTTTGGCCTAATATTTCGTAAACGAAAACAAAAAGCGAAGGTCAAATAAAATTTTACATTTTTGCATCGTTCTCGCAATGCTTCTGCAATTTCGCACTCCAGTCTCTTTCCTACCTAAGTTCATCCGAGAGAATAAGATTTTTTAGTTTGGTCCCATGAGACTTCTTTTTGGATGGCAAATGAGCGTCGGAACTATACGCGTCTAATAGCCAGGCACATTTTAACGAAAAATCAGCTGACTGTCTACACCTAAGTAAATAAGGAAATTACGATATCTTGAGCATTAGTTGTATAAACCTTTAATTCAAACGTTTACCTCTCTGCTTCGAATAAATACTTACCTATGGACAAGATATGGATAAAGGACTTCTGTAACGTCATGAAGTTGTATATACATTACAACCAGCTGTGGCAAATAGAAGTCCACCTCATTGTCTGGGAAACTAAACATCTTGTTCCCTAAAAAATGTTACCTTTCATATTTGCAAAATCAACACACTTGTTGTTACTACTGTAAACAAAAGATTTTCAAGCTTTTCAAGCACTGTGGTCTAGACAATCTATCCACATTAATGGACATGCATAAAATAATCTTGGCATAACGGGTTGCTGAGTTCCACGCGAAAATGTAATTCATCAATTTTTCCGAAACGAAGAGGGGTGACTACCATGTTCTCCCATATAACAAAAACTTATACCTTCCTAAATTAGGGGCTTCGATAAGTACCTCAGAATATTTTCGAACTTCGTTGAAGCCCAGAACAATAGAAAATCAGGTACGGGAATAAAAGACCCGTTATTCTGTCCGCGTTAGTGAAAACCCATATTGCCCGCGGATGACTAATTACTCCGAACGAACAAGTACGTACAACGCCAATAGAAATGCTTACCTAGATAGCTCTGAACTCCAGGCTCCTTAGAATTAAAAAGATAAGAGATCGCCATGGACATATCGAAAATCTGACTCTCGAACAATCTGAGCAAACATCCTTCGGATGGCTTCGGTTGGACCGTCTCTTGTCTTCGACAAACGACACCAGTCTGCTTTTTCTCCGCTGCCTCGTTAGTCTCGGATTGCACCGCGGTCCCGCAACACAATGTCATAGCCGCCCCTGCCAGTTCACTCTGTTTATCAATCACCGTTGAGACTTCCATAGAATTTTGGAAGTCTCGCGCGTCGATCGTCACACCTATATCGGTGCATCGTTGTTCGTCGTTCGTGTACTCGTTACTTTCGAGTTCTTTTACCACGTATACGTTGTTATTGGACCGCAATTCCTGCGTACCAATATCACCACTGGTCGCATTCTCGTGTTTATACGGCTCACTACAATCACCACCCGTCGTCAACGAAGGTTCACTCAGGTGCACCAGTTCCACAGGTGACACTGGCACAGACACCGACACTGAGACCGGACCACTACTCTCCTCTCCGTCCACCGTGTCCACGCTATCCATGTCACCTGGCTGGGATAACGAAGAGTCGAGACTCTCACGGCTGTGCAGGTGGTCCACGCTCGATTCTCTTGTTGCGGCGTTCGTCGCGTCGCTGGAACCGCTATCGGAACCACAAAGTATACCCGAGTCGTCAGATCCCAAACTGGCAAGATCTTCGCGCTCCCGGCTACGCGTTTTGCAAGCGGGTACCGCTACCACCTTGGCTACCGGGGCTGGTATCGTCTCGCATTCTGGACTCGGTGTCACGTCCACTTCCGGGATTCGTTGTAACGCTGAATCGAGACTTCGATTTCTGTGATGATGCGTCAGCGTCGTTGCGCTCGCTTGTGGTACCGGCGGCAATAGAATACCCATTGACCTGCAAAACAGCCGATGCAGTTGAATGAATTTGGAACGTGGAACGCTCGGTTTAATCTTGAATCGTTGCAGCAGATTTGCTTTATATATATTTATTTCTCGCTGCGTGTTCAAGATGAAGAGGGGTGGGAACCTTCGTGAAGTCATAGTACAGTGAGTGTCTTATAAATATTATTATTCGTACCTTGTAAGTATATATGTACATACAGGCCACGGGATTTTAATGAAAATTTATGCGAACTTAGCGTCTTCTACACGCGTGACATGTTCATAATTAAGAAAATAAATATTGCAGTGAAAATATTGATTTTGGAATTCTCTCGATGAGTACTATAACTCCACAATGTTTCAAACCCTTTCTTTTACCATCCCCTTTATGTAGAATAGATTGTACATTAGTATATAACAGTAAGAGACTCGCTCACGTACTCGTTCTACGTAGTGATAGATAATACGATCTTAGTGTGCGTGTACATACACGGAGACCAAAAAATGATGCTATCAGTATTTATAAATATCATCCGGAAGCCAGTAACGTTCAAGATACAGCTTCGTTTACGTACCTAAAGTCCAGACTGTGATTTCGTTGATGCGTAGTCAGTCTACTACGGGTGTTGATCGCTGGATTTGACCGCCCATGCACAAGAGGAACATTACAGTTGGCTAATTTATGCCTTTTGATGTGTGCCACGCTTTCCTGGCGTGTCGATCCACCACTAGGTGTTACAGCCACTACTTCACTCATATTAAAGTTGAACGAGCATCAGCTCGGCTAACAGTCATCTGCTGTTCATGTTGATCGTCCACCTACGAACCGTACAATCGAATCGTTTAACTGATCTATCGAGAAGAAAGCATACATACATACTATATGTGCATATGTTCGAGACGAGGGAATTATCGAAAGAAATTACGTCGCAGCCAAATGCTCGCTGCCAATGCAGATAACGGTCAGATAGAATTTTGACAAAGTACAAAAATCGACAAATTATCGCCCCTCTTTTTGTACATTATATTCACCGATACTAAATGAAAATAATCGCGGGGGAACGTTTTTAACGTGCCCAATCTAAAGCCAAGTTTATACGGGTTTAGTTATCAGTATCGTCCGAAATACGATAAAGAAATTCGTATCTCAGATAGGGTTTATAACACTCTTTTAACGGACCAGTCAATGAATTGAGCATCGTCAAAAATATGTGTGGTAGAAAAGTTCATTCCGTATCAAATGATATAGGGAGGAAATAAAGCAATGTAAACAAACAAGAAAACATTTAAACATTTGTGGAACAAAATATCAATCGTGCTACGTATTAATCGTTTTACGATTGCATTTTTGTATTATTTATCTAATCGGTCCTCAGATATTCATTCCTGTTATACATTATACGTGCAACCATTTAAAAACTACGACCACATGAAAACAATACAAATCGCATTACACTCGCATGTATACCTTGCTATCTAAGATTCCACAACCTATTATCTCAGCTATAAAGACCATTACGTCGGAATGCAAACGCTCGTAATCTCCCTTATAAATTAATAACAGTATCGATTCTGTCTTAAAAAGGTATTCGAACAATAAACATATGTTCACGCTGATCTCATAGTAAATACGAGGAATTTGTAATTTCACGAAAAAAAGTCATCTTTTAGAAATGTACAACGATGACCAACCACGCAAGGCGGCACCGTGACAGGAGCGTGAAACTCGTGCTAGGTACGAGAAAGTCGAATGCCAGTCCGAACAAAGCGTACGTCAGAATTTTGCTCCCTACTCCACGGACGCACGGTTCTTACGTACTCCCGATATATTCATTTGATTCTTCTTCGTTTTCCCTTCTTTTTTTCGTTTCTCGTCCCAATGAAAACTATTTAGCACTTAGAATATTGAAGCTCGCTTTCAACTCGAGGAACAGTCTCTCACCTTATCGTGACTGAAATCAAACGAAACCGTATTCCTTTCCCGCGATATTAATCGGTGAAGAGACCGGCCCGAGTGAAATCCCTGGGAGAGGAATAATTCAATAAGAAGGAAAATGGAACGAAGAGACTATAAGTTGCGGTATGCCGGCTTGTTACTCTCCCTCTTTTACTCAGGGACTCGTCCTTCCGTTCGGTTAATGTTCACACGCTGGGCAGCGGTCGCGCAGCAATGGGTGTGCCAGAAGCATAGAAACCAAGCACTGCCTCTATACTTGACAACCTATGAAATCCACACCCCCATAGATATTATACTTCTCTCTTATTCGTATTCCAATACAATCCAATCAATCGAACGTGGTAAACCCCTGTTACGCTCATCGTACACGAGGCTAGCAAAAGTAGTGAATAGGAACAAAATATCAATAGAACTTACCTCGTACTTGAATGCAGAGGTTTGTTGCGATTGAGGCTGCACCATGCGTAAACGGCTGCAATTTTCTCCGTACAGCGTGTATAGTATAGTACGATAAATAGTATGTATACGGAACAAGGAGTTAGAGAAAGAGGTAGGAGAAAGGGAGAGAAAAGATGACGATGATGCAGCGAACCCGCGGGTACGCAAAATGCCACTAGGCGCGATAAAGACAACAATATATCCTTTCCAATGGCAGACTCAGACTGTCACGCACCGCTTTGTCGTCACTCGTTTTCAGGCGATTTTGCAAAATCCCTGGCTACGCCCAATAAGTCCGCGCACAGAATCACACTTCATCACTTTCGTTTTCACCTAGTGACTTGCAACGGACACAGAAATGAAAATGCACGCGAGTTTTTCGTCTCGGGATTTCAATGAAAAACACGCACAAACGAATATCCGTCCCGATGCAAAAGGCGACCTCGCCAAGCTCGACTGCCTTTCGCACGACGCACTGAGCCCACTCTGCGCACTGCTGCCAACGAAAGGGACGCGAAGTCCACGCCGCCATTAAACAGTAACGTATTCCGACGCGAGGGGGCCAGTGTTTGATTCAATTCGGATAATCTTTCATTTTTGTTTTGTTAATTCTAATATCTTCTTATAAAACGATTTAAAAAGCGTTCAACGATTTTATAGTACGTAATATTGTTTTTTAATGTTATCAAATTAATTGAATGTTGATTTCTAACAAATGAAAAGTAACATCGTGCAAAATGGTACCTATTAAATAGTGCATATTAAATGTTAAATTTTCACCCATATTTTAATTAAATGTTTCAAATGGAAAAAAGGGCAGTTCTGCGGTATTTATGTAATATCAAGTTGCAATCCAATACATAGAGATGTATTAAGAAAAGTGCTTCAGGGGCTTGAAAGTGTGTAATAGTGTTTTTGAAAGTTTCGCCCCTGAACGCACATGTGCCTTCACGTATGCACGTACACACTTGCAAGAACCAGGTACGTGTATTTTCATACGGTCGCCAGAATGACAGTATCACTGTGTTCCTATTTACGTCAACGCACTTGTAGCTATGATAATACCGTGATGTGAGCTGTCAGTAACAAGAAAGCCAGGCTGAAATAATGAACAAGCGCAACTCGGCACGTTCATTAAATGTGTTATAAACGATTTCGCTGTAATATTTGTCATGAAAAACTGCATATGCAGCTAAATTCTTGCTGTGACATGTAGCAAGGATTTATTAATACGCGAATGATGTACGATAAGCAATCACATTCGTTGCATTGCACGTGGGGTTTAGCGGAAGACTAGGTTTAAGTTGGCAGTGGCCGCTTGAGTGCTCGACTAGGAAAGGTCGTACATCCGTAAGTGCAGCTGCACTATGCGCATCATATTGGAGACCGGCATTAGAACCATTAGGAATTCGCGCTCCAAATGTATCTGCATACCACCGTGCATAAACTCATAAACATTACATCTGTTGTTTGAATTCTTTATGAAATACAGGCTGTTCCTTTTTTTCTTTTGCACGTGCAACGATAAAGCCGCGTAATCTTTATCCATATCACCTACATTGAGTCACAGGAGTCTTCATCCCCTCTAAAATTATTTGAAATCGAATGATTAATACATATTGTTCAATAATACATATTCTGTAATCTTGACTAATAATGTAATAATTAAGCTTTCGTATGATATATCGTTTATTGAAAAATAATAATCGTATACGAGTCGATATTGGAATGGGTATTCACAGATTACAATGTTACAAAAATATTCGTACTCGTGCAAATTATGAACACGTAAAATCGAAATATTAAACAGTGTCATGTGTTCAAATATGTACATATTACTTTTTTCGCAATGATTAGTCAAACAATTTGGCACCGTTACTATTCTTTATTCGAGCAGAAGACTAAACGTGCCTTATCTCGAACATGCTTACATACAATCAGAAAATTACAACGCCACACTAGCGAAATGAATATTCTATAATGTAGTTGTACCTTTGAATACAGTAATTACACCTTTACAACAGACGAACATGCAGCAGACTTTGTACTTTAGAATATTATAAACTTTATGTGCATGATCGTAAACCTTTTAAAGCGTATGCATAAATCTCCTGTTATAGGCAATGTATTTACTTTTGGGTGAAATTATTCTCGCAACAGACCAAATATCTGTGAATCTTTCGGGTAAAAGCGAACAGTCGATGCTTCCTGTAATTTTACACGCTTTCTAACCGTGCATAAAAGCGAAAAGCGTACGTACATCTATCATTGATTGCTTGACAATCATCAGCCGTGTTACCATCTCGATGCAAGATGATTTCACTTTTTACCAACTATCGCTGAGCAAGTTCTTTACAGTAAAATATTGCTATTCGCGGTTAAACAGTAAGAGGTTCTTGTTGGTAGTTTCATTACATGTTACGAAACACTCACATACCGAGGAATTGCGGCAGGCACTTTTCCATCTATGTACTTCAAACGTTTGAAAGAATGAAGCATTACACATGTTCCTCTTATAACGTTGAACTCTGCAGATGTTATATATGCGATACTTAAACTTTCAGACGTAAAAATAACACAAATTAATAACAAGGAAAAGACGGCGGAAAATATTTATGGGACCCGTAACTTATTCGTGAAGTGAGAGGAAGTATGTATATGTTTGTTTCGAGGAAAAACGAAAATTGTTCGTTTATTGTTAGCGCTGACAGCAGCCCTATCTTAAACCCTGGCGCCGAGCCCGTAAACACTGTAAGATAATTCTATCACTATGGTTTATCTTGTAACCAACAACCATGCATATGTATGTATAGGCACCCCTTTAATTTAGCTGCATTACCAGTCATCGTCTGCAATTCTAATTTTAATTTTCCTAATGCAGAATGTGCAAATTCTAAGTGATTGCAACGATGACGAGGGACCACAGAAATATCAATCAACTGATATAGACAGAAAAATAGTGAAGGGTACGATCGAAGCTCCATCCCTTTGCACGAGAGGGTCTTCCTCGAAGAATTAGTCACTGGAAACGGTGTACATTAATCGGCAGCACGAAAGGGCGCTTTGTGCGATCTGCTAATGTAAACAGAACCACCACGTTGGGCACGCTGTACTTTGCATCTCGCCATGCTTTTCATGTTCGCCATGTCAATAATCCTTGACCTATTCAATATGTATAGCAACGAACGATGGAGAAACGTGGAAAAGTGGCATGGCGGAACAATCTATGCCCTTGTGATTAAGATTTCAAATGGTCTAGCTATAATCATTTAGACCTTCTTTACACGGCTTGTTCAATCACGATGGATAAAAAAAGAGTTTCTGGTTAAGCACCACTGGTTGCATGCTGGAAACTGTTGGGAACGGGATATTTAAACGGCAACTCTGCTATCTATGCTGCAGGGTAGAGACCATCACGGACTTTCCTTACCCCTCATCTAACATCTCACGATGTCGTACGTCGCGACGTACGGTACGACATACGTCCTGCACGTATACATAGGCACATAGAGTATAGTGACCATACGGCATACGGTATATACCCACACCCTAATGATGATACGTACATAGTCACCTTAGCAGCGGTGCTCATAATCACTGGCTCGCGTGCTATCGTTGCATTTGTCGATACGATGCAACGCTGCATAGGCTTTTTTTAAACACGGAAGATTTTTTACAAACATGTGTATCGTTTAAGAGACGAACACGCGTGTGTGTTGGAAAAGTCTTGCAAAATAGTCATTGAATTGCTTGCGTAAGGTGTTTTCTAGGATTCCGTAGAATCCTACAACAACCGTTAATTAATATTTTGTATATTCTTTACATTGGTTTAATATTTAAAATTGTGATTTCCATTAATTACTACCAAATAAAATATTGGATTCGATATAGTACTAATACCGTGGGTGATTGGCCTTTAACTTCAAAGCTTAAAGCTACAAATCTTCGACCAATGAAACCATGTTTCTATCTGTGCATATGTCGATATTTTCAACAAATGGCTATCTGAAGAAGCTGGGTTTCAAGTATGTACATAGATATAACGCAAGAAATAAAAAGATAGCCGCCGTGGCCATCTCGGTGAACCTTGCGTGTGTGTCGTGTCACCGCAACCTTGACCTTCAGCTGTAACACCAATTAGATTTAGAGCTTTCTTATACCAGAGTGTTCTTTCGAACTGATTCAATTCTAATAACATGAGGTTTCGCATGAGCTTCGAAACATTATCAACCCTCTACCTTGCCAATTTTGGTTGCTTACATGTTTATAGAGTTGCATAATGCATCGCGACTTGCATATCTGTTCTTTTTAATTTGTTCATAACCCATTAATCACCGTGGTTAACAGGAAAAGGAATAATTCCTTTACGATTATTTTTTACGTAAGCAGGAATGATCAGTGTTTCGTAATTCCTGTAGTTCGTCTTAGCGCCTCTTATGTGCTGATTATGCTAGTGTTCCGTGCAAACGTACAATTCCCGGCGACCATTTTCGTCTCGCGCTCTTATCGTAAGCATTCTTCCGTATGTTATAGTTAACCTTACTGATAAATTCTGTACGTGAATGACTTGCAAATGTGTTACTGGTTCGTCCGTCCTGCATGAAGATATATCATTGACACGATTCGAGGCGCTCCATCAACAGTTGCAAGTGCACTTAATATACGTACAACCCGTTTCCTTCTTTCAACAACTCTCTACAACTTTCGCAAATTCTAGAAAGATTAACCTTATGTTTGTACATATGCGTATACAAGCTTGTCGTAGACGATTTGTATCTGCTGTTCAGCAATTTGTTCAAGTTCCCTCGATGTTGGCAAGCGACATATATACACGCATGATTCCCATATTTCGCTAAGATTTCTCCTCGTCGTTCTACTTACACTGCAGATGCTCCATCATAATAGTTTCTATTTTCGGTCGGAGGGCTGGCTACACGTTGTAGGTGCAGATGTTCACTGCCGAGCTAAAAACGTTTGGGGGAGAAGGTCGGGCTTGGCGCTATGCACTTTCAAGATGCTAATAGACAAATAAAGGAAACAGCCCCGTTCACTGAGGAAACACGCGCGATGATCGTGCACCCGGATGTCAGACGTACGAAGAAAGAGCTATCTAAGTGCCAAGAACGAATTGGATTGAGAAGAAAGAAGAAAGACATCCTGCTTCCATACTGAAGCGAAATCTCACTCCGAAATAATGCTAAGTGCTATTAACTGTGTACAGTACCTCCATCGTAAAAAGAAAACACAATTGTAGTCGTGATGATAATACAGAGGATGTTGTAAAGGCATTGACTAAAAGGGAGTATAAACGATGTACGTAGTAAGCGTGGAAAAAAAAGGGTGAATGAAATGTAGCGGCGACTGGTAAGGCCTTCAAAATACACTCAAATATGTAGTTTGTTAGTGTCGTGCCCAGAAGTTCAACCATAGGATATAATTCATATTTACACATGATAAGATTAAAGAATATTATGATACTTCAGCCAACTAGAATTACAAAAACAATACATCCGTTTTTACATTTCTGTTACGATACAATTGGTGTTACGTAATGATTATCGATCGTTGAGAGCTCCATTAAAAAACTGACTCCATATAACTTTTAATGGGTATAATTTTAAAGATAAAGAAAACTTCGTTTGGTATAAACATTTTCGGAACAGAAAGAAGGAGAGGAACGTAACACTGTGCGCAGCGATGAATTTACTTAATAGAAAGTGTCCTAGAAAAGGCTTTATCATTTAACTTCAATTCCCGCGAATTCCAGGTCGTTCGTACTCCCAGACAATCACGCGAAGAACGTGGAGTATGTATCTAGAGGCATCTGCCTTCGGGTTTATTCAACTAATTGCCCAGCATATGATACTCCGTAATGCTAGACAGCATTTGTGAATACATATTCTAAAGATTAAAATATTTTTATTACAAGGGTGTTATTGCATGCACGTTTTATGAGTAGTTATATTCCCTATTAACCGTATCGTTTATCACTTTCGACAACCACAACAAGATTTACTAAATTTCTCATCAACAAATGGAATGTTGGTGTATTTCGTGTACAATATTTGTACTACATCTTGGTTTATATATTGCATGCAATCTGTGCCATACACAGAATAACCAGTGTAATGTTACAGGACCATATACATACATATCGAATTTCCAGTCTGTTCCCACAGACGTCGTTTCTTATGAAATTAGGTACCGAGCTGGTGCTCCAAGTGTTTTTACATCTAACAAGCCGATCTTGCAAATGTGCGTACAATGGGAAACAATTATGTACTAATGAAAGCTTCACGAGCAGTTTGCAAAATTTGATCCAGGCTTTGAACGATCACTTTCATGTTCGACGAATCACTGTTCCATGTACTGACGATTCTTGCTACGTTACTGATTGTGGGATAGATCAAATTGTTGACTAAGCATATAAATTAATTCAGCGAAGGCTCTAATAAATCTTACATGCCGAAAGAGAATTATTCTTCATAATATAAATTGTTCTCAAGCCTCTCATACTCATCATTATTAACCATTTTACGTATGTGTGCAATTACTATTGTCACGAAGAATGTTTGATCGTTATCTAAAGCCAAGAAAAAATGCGCAATTTATTTGCGAACCGCCATTTTGTCTTAATTATCTGCTACGCTATTAAAGGCATACAATCAAAACGTCCACTCCTGTAGGTATTATTATACGATCCTCACGTACAATCTCTGATATCGTCTATTTGAAAATGCCTGAAATTATCTATCCGCGCAATATGCCTTTAGAAACTTCGCACAATCAAACCACGCTCGTATCTTCGGCCATTTTGCACTTCATTTTATTACTCTTTGATGACTCTTAACTGTGGAATACTTCACGACTACATATTCGTTTAGCAAATTAAGGAAGTACTTGAAGAATACTGCACGGTATAATATTCTTCTGCGCTTTAAAAGCTTATAGCAAGGAGAAAATCCGGAAGCAGTGCACAGGGTGCAGCTGAAAATACATATGCATTAATAACTATATCAATTTGTATGACCAAGGTGTAACCGGCAGTACACTTTTCCATCTGTCTACTTCCTTCGTTTGTCCCTTCCATCCTTTCGCTATCTCCTTTTGGGTTTTAACGTGCGTGCTTCGAACAATAATACGATGCACGTGCGTTCATTCATAGAACGCTAACGTAATTTCAGAGTACCGTGTACGGTTTACCCGTAATCAAGTAAGATGCCAACACCATGAGTGGCAACCTTGCAGGCAAGATGACACGTATGCAAAGTCGGATGTGCATAGCATACGGTTGCATTGTCGGTCGGCTGTTGAGAGACATCCCATTCATTCTCGAGAGCAACAGTGGAGGCCGATGACTGTGGTACGATCGATTCTACTCGACGTTAGAAATTTTGTTAAATATTACCATGTACGGACTTTCCTGCTTTTTAAAATACACTTACATATATACAAACGAAGCCAGAGAAAAATTACATGGAAAAAATGGGGACAATACTTAGCGAAATATCTGTAGGTACTTAACACGCTACCAAAATGGCTTTAACCTGAGTTCAATGACAATCACTATTAAAACAATTATGGCTGGCGATACATAGTCTATACATATATCCCAAGGCTATCTACATACACGCTACGAATGGATTTGAAGCTTATGCATTGAACGTGTAGACCGGAATGTAAATATAAGGAAAGCAGTGAAATATGACAATGACAGATATGGCCCGTAGAGATATTGTTAACGTCGTTCGATGTTGATACTTTCCGTATTCCGTAAATTTCACCGTTTGCGTTGCAATTGAATCAAGTATCGGAGTCGAAGTTACTTCTAGTCAAAGCGACTACTCTCAGTTCTCAGGCATGGTACTTGGAACGCATTTCATTACACGAAGTGCAGCGGTAATTTCCTACGATGTCGTTGAGCTTGTTTTCACCCATATTGTGATAAAAATAGTTGGTCAATTTTGCGTTAATTTTCCGGTATTACAAATAACCGGAACGCGCGATGGAAAAAGGTGCACATGGCCGTAAGTACTTGGAGGAAATTGTGCAAATATGCGGAATGTTGTCTGAGAAAAATAGAAATATGTATAGGGTGACGGTGTTGGATCGTTCACCGTTACAGATTGTTCGAAAGTTGTTCAGCATCGTGTTGTTATTTATAACAAATTTATTTGAAACTGGCAAAGTTAGATGTATTACGCAATGAGCGCATCATGGTATTCCAAGCGAGAGCTACTTTCAGGTAATAACGCAACTACATATACATGGTATCGAAGCGTTACAATTTTACATCAGCAAGCTGTCCTTTGAACATGCACACCTACGTACCTACTTATGCACATCGGACGGTAAAAGGAACACATACTATTCCACCTCAAAATGTTCGTACCTTAATTATCCACTGCATATGCTCACCACTTATATCAATGTTCAGATGATCCGTGGCGATTGAAACGCTTCGCTGACAATGAACTGTCATCCAAACGATTTACCATTAAGTACAAATTAGAAGCTGAGGTAATATAGCTATTATGTAGCTACTTCTGACTAACAGACCTTCGTACATATTCGTCATTCAATGACGAGTAAGCGAACCATTTTTTTGTAACATGTATAACGTCAGACGTGACACCACTTTCACAAAAAGGCTGGCATTGTCACTTTGCGCACGAGTATCCGGGTTGGTTGCGAGTAGTAGCTAATATTTTTAACCATATGACGTAGGGGAGAGGTCGTGTGTAACGGAGTGGATGGTGAACTGTAGATCGTAGACGTGACCGTCTGGTTACGAATATAGACTTATTTCTATGATCGGTGTAATTTCGAGATGGTGACCGATCTGCGGCTACAGTCACCTTGACACGAATATCCGATTGACGGGCGTTTAAGAAAATTCATCGTCCTTGCAGATATCCGTTGTTTTCAAACAAGAATTCTTGACTAGCCCACATATACTAGCCCAATGTATACATCTCTTAAATCGAAGGTAGAAGATGTGTTTCTATCCTTGACCTCGGCCTTGACCTCGATCCCGGCCAAAGACTAAACTATCCAAACGATTGGATTTCCAAAGAATGCCGAACGGTCATTAGAATAGCAATGACTAAGAAGGAGATAAAACATTATACATTGCGATTTTTATCGAGGATCTACCACAAAAATACATTAAATCGTTAAATAAGTGTGTCTCACGTTTTGGGTCATTGGGTTTGAATACATTTGAGAAAGATCAAAGTATGCATTAATAATTTCAATGGAATGTATGTATATAGGTACATGTGTAAACTGTTAAAGTGAGCGTGCTAATGATTCCCGCGACCTTGCCCCAGGTTTTCAACACCTGAACCATCTGCATAATTTGCGTCGATCAATATTGCAGTGAACAATTGTCAGAATATTCTGATTTTTGTTTTCATATACGCTTTGCGCTAAGAACTTGCGATTTTGAAAGTCTTACCAATAATTAAACAAGTATACTTGGCGAAGAAATACTGTAACGATAAACGACAAGACATTTGTTCCATTATCGATTGATTTCGTGGAACGAGCCTAAATAGAGGGACCGTTTATTTTGAAAGTGGTGCAAGTCCATTTTTTTATGGTTTTTTTACTAGCTATAAATATAAAGTTTACACTAAGTGAATCACAAATTTTGTGAAATTTAATTTTTTAAAAAAATGGACTGACTAATGGGTTCACATTAATTCGGCCACGTATGATAATCATTTTATTTTCATTTAAACCGTAAACATGTAACTCGTAAAATTAGTATAGATGATGATACGTCCATATAAATAAATGATGATCAATGCTAACATATGATTCATAATGTTTCGCTATCAGTATTTTATATAGGCACCAAAATTTACTGTAAACCAGTTGTCATATGTGACTCACGGACGGACACATGGTGTTTCCTTTCTCTCCTTTTACTTCACCATCTAAAATTGTGTTACTTGATACCAACTTATCGCGACATAAACCCGAACCAAGCAATGAGTTGACGTTTTTACTTGAAAACATGAAACACTTTTGTCATACAAACAATAAGAAATGTATCTTTTGTTCGTTTGTAAAATTGTCTATCTCATAATCTAATACATACATGTATGTAGTGAGCTGTTCGTAACGTAACGCTAAATGTTACATGTTCTTATAATAATGCGTTACTTGTTGCATATACAGCTACCTAAAAGAAGTTTTGTAAGCTACTTGAAGTCACGTGCAAAAGTATACAGTATTAACGTTTTAAGTTTTATTCTATTGTTTTCTCCGAACAGATATCGTACGACACCGAGTTCCCTCCTCGGGTCGTATCATTTTCTGAGGCTTCCATCATTTAACAGAAAACCATCTACCAACTCTACGTAACAAGCTTCTGACGTAGAACCCAACAATTACGCAAGGAAATTGTACTGATGCAATGGAAATCTTCATCAATTGCATAACAATGCATAATCGTTCGGCGACAAAGGTTCATCGCGATATGATCTTGAATTTAGCCCAGTTTTGTTTCCTCTGATCATTGAAAAACTCGAAAAACCATTGTTTAATAAGTATTAATACAATTTGCGCATACATTCAAATATACAGGGTGAAGATTAGAGATATACACAAGAAAAATGTTATTTATTTTATAAAATATATTCAATATATACGAGCTGTACATAAATACAAAGTAATCATATTCTAATGTTTCTTCCTACTGTTCTTCTGGCCTTTCCGATTTTTTCTGCCGTTCCTCTTTTGTCTTTGTTCAAGCATTTTACGCGCCTTTAGGATGTTCTCTGGACGTTTCAGTTCCTTATTTCCTTTAATCTGGTTTTTTATCTTTTGATTGTGCCGTGCCCAATGTGTATTGGCCGTTGTTAATACTAAAATGTACAAAAAATATATACGTATAGTATTCGAATGCTTAATTAAGAGACACTAGAGACAAGGGAAGGGGTAAATATTATCTTCACATACATTTCGGCATTGGTGCAGACTCTTCTTCACTATCATCATTTGCAGCATCGATTTTGCTTTTTTCTTTCCATTCCGAATAACGATTTGATTTATAACTAGCAGGTATCCAAGCCCCTGATTCTGTTCTGATTTTCTTAGTCTTTCGGTCCTTTAAAGAAAATATTTATTTTAGATAATTAACAATGCAAATTCATTATTGATCATTATTCATATGCACATAAATATATATATGTACGTACATTATTAACGGTGACCATCTTTTTCTTTTTGCGATCCCATTTTTTTATTTGCGCTTGAAAACGCAATGAGTCTTCATTATCAGCAGTTAAATCCATTTGCACTTTTTCTGCTTCTGTATTGAAAGAGTTCACCGCTAATCTGTAAGAATTCAGATAAATGCAATTAATTATACCATCAAATACTTTTGATTAAAAACGTACCCTTCCTCTGTATGTTTATCTGGAGCCGCATATGGAATGAAAAATTCTTCATCTTTGGTTACTGATCGCTTTTTCTTCTTGGAGGGTTTGTATAAATCATCAAGATTCCTTTTCTTAGGAAGCACAACCGTATTAAATGTTGCATTGATCTCATCATTTGTACTAGATGAAAGAGTAACTTTTTTCGATAATTCTAAAACATATTGTCAATTTAGTAATAGATACTGATAATTTATTAATATCTCGTGTAAAAAATTAGTTTATAGTTACCCTCCGAGTTTCTTTTAGCTTGTAATTCCTCCGTTTTCCTGTGAAAATTGACGATACTTTCTTTATGCATTGTACGTTTCTTCTTCATAACCTGGTAATCAGTAGATGATGACTTCGCTCCGATTTCAAATACTGTCTACAGTATAAATAATTTACATTTTATAACAGTGTGATCTGCATACATTACAAATAATCAATATAAATTAACAAATTGCACATACTCCTTGTGGTCTATAATTTAATATTTTTGATAATAAATTGTTGGTATTAGAAGAGACATCCGAATATTCTGGTATAACACCCGCTTCGCTAATGTGCAACTCCTTTACTCTCTTAATACTATCTGACGAAGGCGCAGGCCGCGATCGTAGATATTGTTTATATGCGTTATCACAAACCTTTTCCATGTTTTTCTGTAGATAAATAACGAAAAAAATGTAAATTCAAAGTAGGTATTATTTTTTTATAATAGCCATGATAAAAAAACATACGAGATCCGTGGAACAATTATGCCAATTTATTAATTCTGCAAGTTCTTCTTCTATCATTCCTTGCGGCATTTTACCAATAGCACCATCTCCACTTTGTACAGATTCGCAAGGTGATATAATAGACAAGGAACGTCCAAGAAATAGATGTAAATCTAGCAAATAAGCGTATTCATCCGAGCTTATGATGTTATACGCAATTCCAGTTCGACCAGCACGTGCGCAACGACCTGTTACGATTATTATTATTATTATTATTATTATTATAAAAATTTTGATACAATTTCAAGCTTAACCTTGGTGCTTACCTACTCTGTGTACAAAGAGCTTAGATTTTGCAGGGAAATTAAAATTTATTACATTATCCAAATGCGGAATATCTAAGCCTCGAGCAGCAACATCCGTTACTATAAGAACTTTCGTTTTATTATTTTCAAACTTGGCTGCATTAATTTTTCGAGCTGATGGATCCAAATTAGAATAAATGAAGGTGTTAGAAATTCCTGCTTTATCTAGTACCTATTAACAAGATATAGCTGATATGAATATCACCACAGTGTATGCTATTCTATATCATTTATTTTCATACCTGATGGATATATTCCACATGGTGCATTGTTGCTGCAAATACTACTGTTTGTGATTCACTTTTAATAACATTTTTCAATAAACACAACAGTACTGCCAGTTTTTCTTCTGTTCTACATACTATAAATGAGAGACTCAACTGTTCCGGTATTTTACTGTCTACATCTAAACGTACCAACACTGGATCTGTTAATCCAGCTTTTGCAAAATCAACTAAAACCTTAGGTAATGTTGCAGAAAAAAGTAATGTTTGACCTGATTCAGGTAGTCTGTTCGTAATTTCATTAATTTGTTCACCAAACCCCATTTCAAATAACCTGGAATAAAATTTATATATTATATTTGATGAAATTTACATTATCAAATATTTGTAACATAAGTAATAAACGTTTTTACCTATCAGCTTCATCAAAGACAACATATTCAATATTATTTAACTGCAAATCCATCTCAACACATATATGTAAAAATCTCCCTGGTGTTGCTACTAATATGTCAGGATTTCCATGAATCGCGTTAAATTGATTTTCCATACTGTCACCTCCCAAAATGACAGCTGCTTTTAGGCCTGTAAATCTGCCTATGTCTTTTATGAATTTCAATGTTTGTAATGCAAGTTCGCGTGTAGGCGATAAAACTAAGGCTCTTGCACCAGTTTTAGCTTGTCTTACTTTAAGTTTCTCAAATAATGGAATCAAAAAACAAGCTGTCTTCCCGCTGCCAGTTCTAGCCATTGCCACTATATCACGACCTTCCAATGCCAAAGGAATGGTCTAAAGACACACATAATACATGTTAACCGAGAGTAATACTTGAATATATTATTAATTAAATTATGAAAATTACTTATAAATTTTAGTATATTGCTGCATCACTTACTTTTCTTTGTATCGGTGTAGGTATTTTGTATCCCCGTTTTAATATTCCCTTCAACACAGGGAAACTCAGAGCCATGGATTGAAATCCACCCGATTTTTTGGATACTTTCTTTTTAATGTTAGCAATTTCCTTTTCTTCGTCATTATCGCTAATTTCCTTCGGGTTAGCGAAACCCACAATATTTGTATCTTTCATTTTGAGAATTTTTAATTTGTGTTGATATCACAAATGCAGTAATTAACCTTAAAAATACACCACTTAACACGTGGCTTTATTTTGCGATTCTGACAACCACAGATGAATGTTATGTTTGATTTAAATTCTGAACATCGTCAGAAGTTATGCCATAGAATATTATTTACAAGTTGCTTCGTGCAATATTTATCGAAGAAATATTTTTCCTTCTATCACCCACTTTAAATTGGCAGTCAGTGCGTTCAACATTGCAAAGGTATTCAGACATTGCATACCAAATTTTCGAAAGTTAAAATTCCTTTTGGTATTTAATACATAATATATTCATTGACACATTTTTATCAATATATTGATGTCCTTTATTATTTTCAATTGTTCATATATTGTTAATTGATTCTTTGAGATTCGTACAAAATTTTGATTTAGAATGTTGGTACCATTTAATACACACTTAACATACTGTACGAATGCGCTCTAAGTCGGCCATTTTTGTCGAATCCGTCTTTTCTTGATAATTCAACATGAAGTAAGTGAAAATTCTAATCCAATACATATCCGCTAAGTTAAATGCAATCGGTTAAAACTTGTTACATAGACTCGAAAAATGTTGCTACTAGAATATTTTTAATCAGTATAATGTCAATCTTTTCAGGATCGGTCTTTGTGCGTATAGTGGATATAAAATATATCCGGGCCATGGCAAAACCATGGTTAAAGTGGATGGAAAGGTATGTGCAATGAAAATTTATGGAATATTGTTGTTGTAACATAAAAAGTTATTGATCTCAGTTCCTCTATACTTAGTACTGCACATTTTTTTATTTTGCTTATATTTATTTGTCAACTATAACCTCAATGTTTTTTTTAGACATTCACTTTCTTAAACTCAAAATGTGAATCTGCTCATTTAATGAGACGTAATCCAAGGAAAGTCACATGGACTGTACTATACAGGTATTTATTTCTCTTTCTACGATTTCTTTTCGTTGTTAAAATGAAAAAACAACTGGATGAAACGTATTAAAATATTATAGACGGAAGCATAAAAAGGGTCAAGAAGAAGAGCAAGCAAAGAAGAGGACAAGGCGTACTCAAAAGTTCCAACGTGCTATTGTGGGTGCATCCCTTACCGATATTTTAGCTAAACGTAATATGAAACCAGAAATTCGTTTGGCGCAGAGAGAACAAGCAATTAAGTAAGTAAAATTTAAACATAATAAATCGTTAGTTTCAATTATTCCTACCTTATTTATAAACAAAAGTTATATTATAGACATCTGTTCCTCTGGCATGATATGAAACATCGTGTTCGATTTCAGAATGTCTTAGAATAAATGAATTGCTTCACCCAGAATTTGTATTATATTAATTACACTGTCTGGCTTTTGCGGGTTCATACAAATATATAATAGTACTTTATAATTTGTATTACTTTATTAGAATACTTAATAACTCATACATACATTTCATTTCAGGGCTGCAAAAGAACAGAAAAGGGCTGCAAAGGCAACCAAGAAAGCCGTTGCACCTGCTAAAGCAAAGACTGCACCAAAACACAAAGCAGCAAAAATAACGCAAAAGGCAGCCCCGCGTGTTGGAGGAAAACGTTAAAATTCCAATACCATATAAATAAAAAAATACTTTATAATTAAGTGATAGACTTTTTATTTTTGTCCAAAAAAATTTGTAGATATTATAATCAACTTGCATTAACTATATGTTAATGCATATGCCTAGTGACACAGTCATATGCCTAGTGGTCTTGTAGTGTGCAATTAAATACTAGGGCACCGAATTTTTATTTTAATTACATATATTCTTGTTTAGGGTTAGTTTCAAACATATAGCAACTTGTTTTACGAATATATATTTTATTGTAATTAATTGCCAAACAATTTCAAGCGTATTACATTAACAATTATTTTAATTTTCGTTGCCCAATTCCTTTTTCAACAACGACAACTTAGTTAAAGCTTCATCTCTCCACGCGCGTCTTTCTTGAAGTTTATCCAAAGGACACATCTCGTTCAATTCATTGCTGATTTTTTCTGCCATTTCGCCTTCGAATTTAGGGACTGGTCCAAACGTCATACTCACGTCATAAATTGAATTCTTGTACGTTTCACAGTACTTTTTCATTCCTAAAAGAAATACAATTATATTATGAAATCATTTAGTTGATTATTGTATACAAGAAATAAGTGATTGTACCTTCGGAATTTAAGTGTGCCGCTTCGAAAGCACCGAGGAATGCGTATCGCATTCCGAGACCTTCACTCATAACAGCGTCTACGTCTTTTGCACTCAATACTCCATCGGCTACTAATCTCCATGCTTCATTCAAAATTGCATACCTAGATATCAATTATTTTTTTAATGACATAGAACATTTATAATTCGGAATTAAAAATAGAAGTTACATACTGTATTCGATTAAGCGCAAAACCATCAATTTCCCGTGCAAATAGAACAGGTCTTTGACCTATTTCAGTCATAATTGCTTTTGTTTGCAATTTTATCTCATCTCGCGTCCATGGAGCAGGCACAACTTCTACAAGTGGTACATAGTATGGGGGATTTACCTACATTTAGAATAATAACAAATTTCAATTTTGCCTATGATATTTTTAAATTTATAATAGTATTATTTCGTAATGCAATTAAAACATGTACGTACCGGATGTGATACAATAACTTGTTCTCGATGTTTCAATTTTTCGCTAAATAAGGATGGACGAAAAGTAGATGTGGAAGAAGATAAGATTACTTTATTATCAACTACGTTATCAAGTTCGTTATACATCTTAAGTTTCAATGGTAAATTTTCGGGAATGCATTCCTGTATGAGTTTAGCACCATTTACAGTTTCGGCCAAATTAGAAGATCCTGTTAACAACCGAGTTGATCAATGATAAGTCGATAAAAGCTATTCGATATCAATGTTATAAGTGTTTTATCGCGAGCAGATATATATTATTCACATATACAAATGCAAACCTTTAATTAGTTTAAATTGTTGATCCGCGGTGAGTGTACCTCTCAAAAGGCCGCTACTTTCAAGGCGCTTTAATTGCTGATGAATATCTTCGAGTGCATTTGCGATTTGCTCTTTTACGATATCATAAATTATTACTTCGTATCCTACACCAGCAAAAAGCATAGCCCAACTGCGACCAATTAAGCCGCTAAAACAATTATTACAATATAATTTAAATTAATGTCTTCGGTATTAATCAATGGGAATATTTTCTGATATTAACTTCGTGCTGTGGAGTATTTTGCGTACAAGTTACATTATGCATTAATTTTGTTATTTTCCGCTGGTTATCGTTTCATTTTTCCACCGCTATCTTATCAATACAAAAAGAATTTAGGATATCGGTAGTTTACGTGAACTATCAGATGAAAGTATTCTACTGATAAACGTTATTTTTGAAGTGCGTTTTAACAATACGTAATAAAAGTGTTCATATAATTATCCTCTATATTATTATTTAACACTTTATGAAGACACCAGATAACAAATTTAATAATAAAAAAAATGTCTGATAAATTTGTATACTAAATCGAACAAATTTTCCCTGTTAAATTTTTATTTCGAAGATATTGGGTATTGTTTCGGGAGCACCAGGTGCCCATCGATATTTGGTGTGGGGATGGAGCCCAAATATAAAATTATGATTTTAACTGAAACCTACTGCGTCACCCTATACATACATATTGAAGCCGAAATCGGTTTTTATTATACAAACATGAAATTCCATTAAACAGAATTGTACATGAATTTTTATATTCATTGTATGACATCGACAGAAAATGATTAATTAATAGTTTCAATTACCTGCCAATTATACCAACTTTTTCGTTTTTAAACGACATCATTAACGGTCTGAATCACTTTATAGTCTATATAAATTTCTCGCAGAACATGCGAAGCAAGTGTAACTCGATGTTTGACAGCGTGTAACTCGCCTCTTTAATGCTTATATATATAATCACAAAGTACCCCCACTACTAAATTAATATTTTATCAAACATGATGTCCATTATGTTCGATTACTATATCACATTAGTGTCAACTGAACATTGTATTTATATATGCAGACAAGATTGAGTGAAACGAAAATCTACACTTATTTCCATTTATTTGTAACAATTAATGCATGTCAAAACCCTTTATATTATTACTGATAAAACTCGTCCAGAATTAATTAAATTTTGCGTAGGGTCTATGAACAACTTATTACATTCCTGTTCTCATGGAAAACCTAAGGCATGATTGGTTAAATGTTAGTACGTTTGCTCGGGGAAAAACCAACATAGTGGCCTCGAGGTTACATTCTGACGCGCTACTAAAGATACGTAATATCAGCGAAACCATAAGTGTTTTGAAAGCTGCACTGACTGTCAAACCTTGTTTAGTATTTTATATAGTTATTTAGTATTCGTAATTTACGAAATTCATCACGATTAAATACTAAGCATTGATAGAATTGTGCGATAGTCTTTTAAAATCGGAAAATGCCTGAAGTTTACGAAAATTATACTATTCTAGACAACATCTCGGAAAACCATGAGCTGTTTCCTTATGAATGTGGTAAATATTATTTAATTTTCATATATTGTCATTTAGACAAATTTGTGTTTTATTCATTAAAATGTTTAGATAGTTACTAATATTTAAGAAGTGTTGAAAATAAATTTATATGTATTTTGGGAAAAATATATACACTTACACATGTTTTGTCTTTTTAAGATTTACAGACAATGAACAATCAAAATATGTATAGTCCACTCAGCGGATCTCAAGGAACAGCAAGCGTTGATTCACCTTTATCTACTGCATTGTCACCATTACAAGGAAATGAATTTATAACATTAAATAATGCAACAAGTACGATATTTTTTCTTTTGCCGGAATATATTTATTTTTCCTAATATCGCAGCTTATTAGAACATTTAATTCATTATTTCCAGTCATTGGAGAACCACATTTAACAATATTGGAACAACCAATGGAGAAATTTAGATTTCGGTATAAATCAGAAATGGTGGGAACACATGGAAGTTTAGCTGGATCAAATAGCAACAGCAATCGCAACAAAAATGCACCATCTGTACAAGTATGTGTATTTATGTATGTGGACATATTATATATAATTCTATTTTTACAATATTTTTGTTATGTACTAGTAATATAGTAAAATACTACAGCATTAATGTTTTTTTTAAATTATTTCAATAATAATATTTAATATGCTACTTAGTTACACAATTTTCTGGAGAATGCAATAATACGATGTACCTTGGTTACATCTGATGAAGGTCAAAGGATTCCTCATGCTCATAGATTAGTACATAGAGATGGTGGTATTGATTATGATGATCCACATCATGTTAAGGTATCTCTCGAAACAGGGTATACAGCAACGTACGTTATATTTTATTCTATAATATTTCCCGATTTATTGTGATTTTTTTTGTACTACTTTTCATTAATATTACACTGTGATATCTAGATTCCATGGAATGGCAATTATACACACAGCCAGAAAGAATGTCAGAGATGAACTTATTAAAAAAATGAGAAGGGAAGCTATAGAAAAAAAGCAAAGAACTAATGCAAAAGGAACTCTTAGTACTAGAGAAGAAGCACAAGTATGTGATTTGACCATTTATGTTAATTACTATACTATATTTCATATAAAAAACTTGTTAAGTGTAATATGAATTAAATATATGCATTTATTTAAGTAAATATTTGTTTTAAAGATCAAAGCTGATGCTGAATCATGCCAAAAATGTGTGAATTTAAATAGCGTTGCATTATGCTTTCAAGCATTTATTTCGGATGAACATAATATTATGAGACCTATAACAGAACCTATTTATTCGCATACCATCAATAATCTCAGTAAGTAAAATTTCAAATATGCCCATCAAAATATTTCGTATAGTGAAAGCATTTGATATAACGTATGCAATTTAACAGAAAGTGCATTAACTGGAGAACTTAAAATATGCAGAATTGATAAGCATACTAGCAGTGTTGAGGGAAGAGAAGAGGTATTTATACTTGTGGAGAAAGTCGGAAAAAGTAATTACTATTTATTTTTTTAAATAAGTTCAGTAAAGGATTACTTATTACTTCTTATTGACGTCAGTTAGCCCTAACGAGTTACTTATTACTTCCTTTGCCGCAGAAAATATAAAAATAAAATTTTTTGAATTAAACGATGATGGATGCGAAATCTGGAGTGCATACGGACGTTTTTCGGAATTGGATGTGCACCATCAATACGCTATTGTATTTCGGTATACTAACATTGAATGCAATCTATTTTTAACTAAAATTGATGCATAATACTTTTTTTTTATTTTATTCTTCTACAGTACCCCTCCATATAGAGATTTAAATATCACTTCACCAAGAGAAGTTTTTATACAACTAGAACGTCCGTCTGACGCAGACTGTTCTGAACCATTAACATTTACATACAAACCAAGTGACAAAATTATGGGTAAGTTATAGATAACATTATTTACCTAAAAGAGAGCTAAAACGGACTTAAAATATTTATAGGAAGAAAAAGACAACGAATATCATATTCTGGCAGTACAGAATTGTCACATATAATACCACCCTCTAATTGTATTAGTGCGGAGAATATATTAGACATTTTTAGTGACAGCCGCGAAGTTTCAAAGGAATTAAAGAAGATGTTATCCGAAGGTGTTAATTCACCCATGTGTAATGATTTTCTTGCGAATGTAGAAATTGATAGTAGGTATAAAAAACACGGATTTAAAAAATTTTAAATTCTTCGATATATTGGCATTTTCTTATTTCTATAGAATATTTAAAATACTTTGACAATACCGAAGAGAGTATGCTAACTTCTGATGGCCCATCAACTGCGGAAGTTTGTATTTTCTTATTGATTTATAATATACATTTAACACGTTTGAACAATTGATTGCTGTACTTTCTTCTTTATTAGGATCAAGATGATGCAATGTTTGCTAAAAACATACTTATTGAAGTTATGAAATGCATGAAAATGGATTTAAAAGATATGAAAGGGCATGCACAGAAATTACTTAAAGAGCGGTCAACCTATGGGGATTCTCCGTTGCACGCAGCACTTCGATATGGTCAACGCGATGTTATTAAATGTCTTTTAATATTAATAAGTATTAATAAGGATAGTAAAACGCTCGTAAATGGGCAAAATAGTTCTGGAAAGGTACATGCGTTTTTAAATATTCTTACATTTCTTTTGAATTCTAAATTGTCTTGTAAATTAAAAGTTACCGGTTACCGATACATAATAACGTATAAAATATTTTATTTAGACGCCACTGCATTATGCTGTTTTACAAAATCAGCCGGAGGTTACGAAAACGTTACTTATGCTTGGAGCTGATCCAAATCGAATAGATGAGCATGGATTTTCCCCATTACATGGTGCAGTAAGAAGTAAGTTAAATAATTGAAGAAAATAAAAATTAAATACAATTAACAATGGATAAGTATGCGTATATTGTAGTTCCTGAGGCTGGAGCTTGCGTTGATGCGTTACTGTCAGAAAAAGGCATTGATATTGAAGCACACAATGATGCTGGGTGGGCAGCATTACATCTAGCAGCAGAAGCAGGATCATACAATGCTGTATGTTCCCTTGTTCGCGCAGGAGCAAACGTAAATAACACTGACATGTCTTATGGACGAACAGCATTACATATAGCTGTTGAGGGTGGACATAAAAATATTGTGGAATATTTACTTAAAAAGGCATGTTATTAATTAGTTTAATACATTTCTAGTCCATATCTATAGGCACGATTCTAATCTAAATATTTTGTATTATTGCAGACAAATATATCTGTAAATAAAAGAAATTTCAGTGGAAACACAGCTTTACATACTGCAGTTGTACATTCTGGAGTAAGAGCGAAAGAACTGTGTGCGCTGCTAATAAAACACGGTGCTGATCCGCACATTCAAAACCATAATCGAGAATCAGATAATGTACATTTTACCTTTTCTTATAAAAACATTTTGGTACCTCTATTTGTACGTTTCAAATGTTTCACACGTCTTTTGTCATTTATACAATAGGTGAATAAAAGAAAAGACTCACATGCTAATGTAAAAATGGAAATGGATTCAGAAGACGAAAACACGGAAGATCCTACTGGACAGTCTTCATTTGATTTAGCCATAAGCAGACCAGATGTAATTATTATATTGAACTTTTTTTAGAAAATATGAATTATGTTGCACACAATAATTAGATATTCTCTAATGTCAAAAATATTATTCTTTTTGTAAAGATATTACAGCTCTTGCAATGCCAGGCTGAAACAACTACAAGTGAGGCAAGTGTAGTTAGTACCAAAGTGGAACTAAAGGATGAGGATTCACAAGCAAATTGGTTAAGCAACGAACACAAAGAAAAATTAGCTGCTCTTTTAGACAAAACGCAGGGATGGAAAACATTTGCGGAACATTCAAATCTTGATTATTTATTAAAAATACTTCAACACAGCTCAACAAGCCCATCTTTGCTTCTTTTAAATTACCTCGATGTAAGTTTTATACTTGGTTATTACAATACTATTGAAGTTTTATATAATAAGGAACATATTAAAAAATATTTTAGGTACATGGATCTTTATCTGTTACGGATATGCAAGCTGCATTGATAGAAATTGGAGAAGAAGCAGCAGCAGAGTATGTTGGCGAAATTTTATCTACTCGTTCATGAATAACAACTGTTTATTTAAATAAAAATTGTTATATTATACATGTAATATACTTTAACTGTATGTAAAATATATACAAAATATTTAAATAATGATTTTATTAATTGTTTAAAAAAAAATTAATTAATGAATTGTTTAAATGTATGCAAATGTAAATGACATTTAGAGCTTTCATAATTCTAATTTTATTTTTCATGAAATATGAACCAAGACAGTTTCTGTACTCTAACTTTAATTAGAACAAAGCTTATAATTTTCCATATGGTTGCAACATAATCTAGGTGACATTCATAACCAAACGTCTGTGTCTTTCATATCATAGAAATTTATCAAGTAATTGATTGTGTTTGTAGTCTAAAAGTTTCAAATACCTGTAACATTTGACAAAATTTATGTTGCATCACTGAGTAATTTTTTCGAGCACCCTGTATATATTATCTTCACAGCATAAAAAGTTTTTTACTCTTTTGTTTGCTTTCATTATTCGAATAATACAAACATAGCTCCTTCGTATGGCATACAACAGTGGTGGTTTCGCACCAAATTCTTTTGACGTTTTATTGGTTATATTTTGTGCTTGTCCTTTTTCGATTTTAAGTATCAATACAATTGATAGATTAGTTATTAAACGAGAGGATTTAAATGAGTCATACGTTTATGGGAGGCGGATTGTTCCTAATTTTGTAAAAACATATTGTGTTGATTTACGGTAGTATTACGGATAAAAGTATTATTCGCAGAAAATAATAATTAATTAGAAACAGAAAATGGATAAGTTAAGAAGAGCATTAAGCGGTAATGATCAATGCGATGAAGAAAGTGGTATTATTACTCAGGTAAATAATATCTGTTAAAATTGAATAATTTTTAATAATAATAGTTGAACGGCATATATAACTTTATTTTTATGGAATGATTATTTTTAATGCATACAATTTATAATGAAAGGCTGAAGTGGATTTTTTGGTAAGCTTGCAAACTTAAAATGGTACTCAATTTACACATAATATATATATATATACGCACATTTGTATACATTTAGAGTAAAAATATTCGTGCACTTATTTTAAATAAATTATATGAGATTCTGTTTTTAGGTTATGGACCAAAGTACGTTAAGTTGGTCTACTCGAATAAAAGGTTTTGCTATTTGTTTTATTGTTGGCATTCTCTGCTCCTTCCTTGGATCTTTCGCCTTATTTTTACATAAAGGACTTACAGTATTTGCTGTATTCTATACAATAGGAAATCTTGTCTCATTAGCAAGGTAATATTATATATATGTAAACTAAATAACTTTACAGTTTTATGGAATTATGCTTAACATCCTCATTATAAATTTCTTTTTCACACAAATTAAATTACAAATAATTGCAACAGCATATATCATAGCATATATCTATATGCAATGATGTGTACAATTCTTGATAATGCTTCCAGTATTATTGTAATTTTTATTTTGTGTAGTCCTGCTGCATTTTACCTTACTCTCTGTTAAGAGTAATGTTTTAATTTTTTGTGTAGTACATGCTTTTTAATGGGTCCAATCAAACAGTTTAAGAAGATGTTTGCAGCAACTAGAATAATTGCAACTGTCTTAGTATTTCTTGCAATTGCAATGACACTGTTTTCAGCATTGCATGTGAGTATAATGGAAGAAAGTCATACTGTACAATTGAGGCAGGGGCTTTAATATTGTTTAATTAATATGATTATTTTTAGCTGAAGAATCCTGGATTGGCTCTTTTGTTTATTATTATCCAGTCAATGGCAATGACTTGGTATTCTTTATCTTATATACCCTATGCACGTGATGCAGTTAAGAAAACTGTGGAATCTTGTATTACATGAAAAAGTCTGCCATGCATACGTTAAAACGTCTCACTTAATTAATTTATCTGAGATTTCTATATTGTTATTCCATGTTGCGCAAATTATGAACTAATGATTATGAAATTGAACTAAAGCACAACTAAAATGAAATAAGAATTGTAAAATATATCTATACATCATTGACAATATGATAAAAATGTTTTTGAGTGCATATATACATACATACATATATATACATATACACACACATGTATTTATATATATATGTAATATTTTATAATATTGTATTAAATATTATATATAATATTATTACAATTGAATGAATTTACTTAGTTTACGTATAGATATACGATTTTCTTATAATCATGCTTTTTTGTAATGTTTCTTATGTAATATTTGTACAGTTCCAATCATTTTGTACATTAAATAGGTATTAAATTATTTATTATTTGTGATATAAATTTCCGTCATCAACCTAATTTCATTGTCCATACACCACTAACCTATAAAACAAACAGTAATAAAATTATACTGCATTATATATTAATTTTTTTAATGCAGGCTTTGTTATGAATATAAAAATTATTTATAAATTATATACGTGAAACAAATTTAATCGGAATCCGTGCTAAAATTCAAAAGATCTTTTATGACTGTACTAATTTTTTGGACACCGAGATCTTTATTTCAATTTGAAAAAATATAAATTATTATTAATGTTACTACTTTATATCAATTTATATTTTATATTGCAGAACTATAAAACTTTTAAAAATATATATTATTGCTATTACTCCATTTTAATTTAAAAATTGAACGTTGAACGTCGGGCAACCAATCATGTACCGTCACTATTCCAACTACCAATCATAATGTGATGCTTCATGTCGTCATACAAACCTGGAAGTTCTAATTGGATGAAGATAAACAATAATTTCTTTTTCGTCCTCCGATCAACAGCAACAGGTTCTAAGTAAGTACAAAGAAACTTCTGCACTAGCCATTATACATTTGACGCGCGGGTCGCGACCAGTTCATGTAGTGTTCAATACTTCATCATTTGTTCTGCGTACTCCAATATTTATTGACACATTTATAGTAAGTGACATATTCTTAAGCTTAACATATACCCTAAATTGTATTGTAGACCATTTTGCATCACGCAAAAAGGGCTTTTGAAAAATTGGTAAATAACCGTTAGGAAGTATAGATTTGAAATAGCGTATTACTTAAATGTGATTCGTAATATAATATTATGTTCGTTTAAGTAGTCTTACGCCCAATTAATCTATTTTGTATTGTTGTTATATTTTTCCCAACACTTTCGTAGTACAGCCGTACCTCCCGTATCCGAACCCCCATTATCCGTATACCTTAATATTCGAACGTTTATTTTCCGAACAGCGTTTCGTAGTGAATTTGGCATACAATGTATGTATAGTTTCCAATAATCGGTCGATCGAATTTCCAAAGTCTCTTAATTTTTATTTAAATAAATGAAATTTAATATCAGGAAAGTGATCTGTTATCCCAATACCTTGGTCCCCCCCTCAGTTCGGATATGGGAGATTGTACTGTATATAATACTCATTACATTCGATTGCTTTGGAATTTCGATCTTTTGGTATACGTAACATAAAAAGTGAAATTTTGATCCACAATTCAATTTGTTTCCAGAATATTGTGTAACTTTATGCGAAATTATCATAAATTATTAACTTATATTTGTAATTCATATCAGTTGTATCTTTACAGGAAAATATCTCATAACCGGTTCACATAAGCTGCAAAGATGCCTGCTCCAGAAACGGATCGTATGGCTAACTTCAAGTTTAACTCCAAACATGAGGTAAATTACCCGCATCATATTACCATATTTATGCAGTCAAGAATATATACTATTATGCAACAGTATGAATTTGTACTTTGTTCTTCATGTCCTATTATTGGATTATATTTGCAATTATAGGAGGCACGTAGACGAAGAAGCGAAATGTCAGTGGAATTGCGTAAAGCTAGAAAGGATGAACAACTATTAAAGAGGCGCAATTTGAATATAATCAAAGAACCGCAGAGTCCTACCGATGAAAATGTTATTTCACCAATTTCTGCAACCATAGAAGAAATTGTTAATGGCATGCACTCTTCAGATGAAATAATTCAACTTCAAGCAACGCAAGCATGCAGGAAAATGCTCAGTAGGGAAAAGAACCCACCCATAGATGATATGATAAAACATGGGATTGTTCCAAGATGTGTTGAATTTCTGGATTGCCATCACAAGTATACATACATAATATTATCTTTGCTGTTATCTAGTTTATGAATTACTTATTAATTAATAACAATTTTTCTAGTGCCGCACTGCAATTTGAAGCAGCTTGGGCTTTGACCAATGTAGCATCTGGTACTTCAGAACAAACGCAAGTCGTTATTAAAAATAATGCGATACCGAAACTGGTTGCATTGCTTAAATCTGAATCGCTTAATGTTGCTGAGCAAGCAGTATGGGCACTTGGAAACATTGCTGGAGATGGACCAGTGGCTCGTGATCTTGTTCTTACCCACGATGCTATGCCACTTTTGCTAGAATTGATTAAACCTGATACTTCTGTACGTACTCATCTACTTATTTCAGTTTAGGTACAAAATTATTATGTAATCTTATTACTGTTTGTTATAGGTAACATTTACCCGGAACATTGTATGGACACTATCAAATTTGTGCCGTAATAAAAATCCTCCTCCATCGTTTGAAGTAGTACGAACTGCGCTTCCCGTGCTAAACCGTTTGCTGAGTTACCGTGATAAAGATATACTTGGTTAATTGATAAAGCTTATTTAAAGAACATAGTCTTGTCGATTATCGTATTAATTTTATGACTATTACTTATTATTTCTATTTTAGCTGATGCTTGCTGGGCACTTTCATATCTTACTGATGGTTCTAATGATAAAATACAGGCGGTTGTTGATTGCGGTGTGATTCCGAAACTTGTGGAATTACTTGCTTCAACCGAGGTAACAGTACTAACACCAGCACTTCGTGCAGTCGGAAATATAGTTACAGGCAATGACGTGCAGACAGACGCAATAATATCAGCAGGTGGTTTACAACATTTGGGATTGTTATTACAACATCATCGTACTAATATTATTAAAGAGGCAGCATGGACTCTCAGCAATATTACTGCTGGGAACATGGAACAAATTCAACATGTTATAAATGCTGGCTTATTGCCACCTTTGATACATGTACTACAGTCTGTACGTAAACGATGCCTTTCATAAAATATTAAATTATCATAACAATATCTTTATTTAATTATAAATAATTACAAATTTTGTCTTGTAGGGAGATTTTAAATCCCAAAAAGAAGCAGCATGGGCAGTTACAAACTTGACTTCAGGTGGATCAGTACAACAGTTGGCTCAGCTGGTGCAACTGGGAGTACTTGCACCATTTTGTAGTCTGCTAGAAGCCATGGATTGGAAAACAGTGGGTGTTGTGCTGGACGGTTTAACTAATATTTTGAATGCAGCAGAAAAGATGGGAGAAGTTGAACGAGTTGCTATTATGATAGAAGAAGTCGGAGGCTTGGACAAATTGGAAGCTCTGCAGCATCATGATACAGAACAAGTGTATCAAAAGGCTATCGCAATGATCGATACATTCTTCTCAGATGCGGTGAGAACCAATTTATGGCCATTCGAAGCTTAACAATAGTAGTAATATTTAACAATTATATGTGTAAAACAAATTAATTTACAGGATGTTGAGGAATCAACATTGACACCTACACCTGGTGATGCTCACTTGGAATTCAAGCCAGCTGAAACAGCACAAAAGGGTTTCAACTTTTAAGCTTCGTTAGTCAGTCTTCTGTCATCTAATATACTGGTGTGTGCTTCAGTTCATTTTGTAAATAGACTTGCACTTTTTCGTCATTGCAAATATTAAAACAATTTTTCTGTCTTTTGATACTTTATTGATATTTTGTGTGCTTCACAACAATTTCCATTTATATTAGACAAATTATGTTCCCCTTTTTATAAATAACTTTAAAATTGCCTTTGTTTAGAATTCATGTCTATGTTCCTAATATATTAGTTGAGGAACATTTTTCTGTACGAATTATGTATCTTGTGATTTTCTAACAATATTTTAAAATTATTTTAATGTTCTGCATTTCTTTAAGATATAACGTTTACCGAAACAAATTTATTTCCAGATTTCGATCACCGTTCAGATTTTTATTTACCACTTTCTTTTTATTATACAAATAACTGTCATAATTTGTTAAATCGTGTGGCTAAAAATAAAATGTATACGCTGCTTTACTTATCTCATTTTGTATGTATTTTTTAATAAAATTTTGATACAAAAGGTAACATGCGTTGATAGTAGTAGCTTTCAGTAATTTTACATATAATATTAGGTTGCCCAATGAGTTCGTGCCCCGGTTCTTATAGCCAGGTCATATGTGGCACAACCGAGTAAAAAGAAATTACGTGATAACATTTTCCGACATTGCTCCAATAAATTATTGGAGAGTTTTCACGAATTTATTGAGCGACCTAACACACTACGGTGTTGAACCACAATGGAATTCCAAACTGTTATTTATACACTTAGGATCTTATAAATCTGATCATTTAATAATAATTACAAGTTAATATAAAATTATCTTAAAGTATGTCAAATAATGTCATCCCTTATTACAATTCAATTTACATAATACATATTTAGCCGTTTTAGGCAACAAGGACTAGATAAAATTGTAACTTGGATTTCTTACTTACTATCTAAATTCGAGTATTTTATAATAGCAGATAATACGTTTACTAAAAAAATTGTTTCAATGGCAAGTTTTCACGTGCGCTATTTAAATGTAAAAAGTTTATTCGCACAAATGTTAAGTACCATTATAGAAATAGTCATGTTGCAAAATATTTATTTCATATGCGGCAAATTAAATTATTATTTTATCTAATCGAAACAATCGAAAAGTTCTACTTATTTCCACATATGCTTTAGCTGAATTATATTTAATAAATTGTTTCGCATAATTTCATAAATTACTATCGACCAAGAATAAAGTCGCTTTGATCATTCACTAAAAAATGACAAACAAATTCGGTTTTTTTTCGGTCAATATTCGCCCGAACGATTTGTGTTCGACACTGACTTCTATCGCCTCTAGTTCTTGGCGGATCTCTTAAAAAAATGGACCCAAACAATGTTGCTATAAAAATCAAAGAACAATACATAAGTTTATTAGTTATGATATTGCATGACTCAACTAAATATCCTTACCCAGAGTTTTGACGTTCAATTTATTGTCTTGAGTGTGATTTAATAGCTCCTTTAAAAAATAACATATATAAATGAAAACTGTTCTTCTTATTTCTGGAAGTTGCATTACAATCTACAAAAGATAAAAACAGAATAAAAAAATGTACATGTAATCTTTTTGTACCATAAAAAGGTAAATCTTTACATACTTCCTTGCACTGCAAGTAGTTTGTTGCTACAGATATACACACGCTATGCAAATTGTACGGGATTAAGGGTTCAGCTGTAGATTCTAAAAATAACACTAATGCTTCTGCAACTGAATGCACGCTACCAGCTTTGAAACGGTTAAGGAATAATAAAAATGATTTTAGATAATACTTAAGATTATAAATTTAACATTAAATTAGGATACGCATCGGATCTTGGCTCCAATTGTCTAACCAATCTCTTATGGCTATAATTTCACTGTGAAGCCCAGGTGTTTCAAAAAGGCCTGTGATTTTTATACCATGACGATACAATCTGTCTACTAATAACCATACTTCTTTAGGTATAGTATACGGTTCTTGAGAAAGATTTTTATTATTTTCCTATGTGGTGATAAAATTGAGTAATATTTATTTAATTACAATGTAACAGTTTCATTTTTTCGAATGATTAATGTTATATGCTTACGAGTTCCATTAACCTTCCGATAGGAATTTCTCTAATTGGTACAGGAATGTGAACCAAAGCTTCCATTGAAGATCCAAAACAACTCCTCTCATAAGTGCCTGAAAAAAATCGTATTATTCATTCTTCTTATTCCATTCATTCTTCTATTCTTGATTGAAAATGATGTTATGATAGATTATCACTACCTGTAACAGTTATGAATATATCCTTTCCGCCTTCAAGATGTAAAATTAAAATGTCGTACAACTTATCTTCCCCAGAATTTAATTTGCACGCTGTTCTTTTGTCAACATATATTTCGAATCTAGTATCACATTTTTCTCCTAAAATATATGTATGTTTAGTTGTAAAAGTAGTTAGTCATCTTCAGGAAGAGTGAAATAAAAAAGTTGCACCTGGCTTTATGAAGCCTTTAAATGGTTCGATGTCCAACCAATCTTTACAGTAAGTGGTGTCGCCTAATTTTTTAATAAATTCAAATTGTACTGGTACCTGTACAAAGCATAGTTATTACATAAATAATACATGTAGACGTTTTTAAATGATTTCTTTACCTGACCAGTATTCGCAATAATAAGTTCCTTGCTACTTGGTTCAAGGAATTTCAAGGTATCAAATATGATTTCTGTTGTGTCAACCATTACTTGCGGTAAGAATTCGTTTTCCAATTTATCAAGCTTCTTCATAACTTCTTCGTGAATTTTACGATACTTTGCCATGTCTATGATTCGAATCTATAAAATTTTATAAGCAGAATATGAAAGCTGGTCTACATATAATTGTCAAGTTCGCAAAATTCGAAAGTTATATTTACCTGCGATTCAAAAATAGCACTAACTGGTTTGTGATCAGAAATTTTTAGTTCAGTATGACTTTTGTATTCCAATGATGTAATTCCTTCTCCTTTCCACAATATACGATCACACCATGCTGGTGCTCTACCCTTTTCACTGTAATTTAACGTTGTCATATAACAATTATGTAATAGTAGGTGTAAAAATGGACAATGCAATTAACAAACCTTGAATCCCAATTGTCTGTGCCTGGGTCATATTTGTACGTTGGTTTAAATGCAATTTCGGCTTCTTGAAAGCCTTGTAAAACACGGCCTAGTCGTCGTTGTTGACCTAACTGATCGAAAGCTATCAGAGGTGCATAATTGCTCGCTTCTATATGTTGTTTAGCAAGTACTACATCTATTTCTGTTAGTCGATAGTTCAGATCTCCCAACCAATAGATTTGGCTGTATTTAAAATTTTTCGTCTTAAGTACGATATTTAAAAGGACTGCAGAATATTTTGGAACGATATTTAACATCATACTTACTCGTGATCTTTAAAAGTTTTAGGAGGAACATATTTTGAGAAAGACAGTCGTGCACATATATCTGCATAATCTTGATTTCGTCTTTCATATTCTTCGCAATGTGCTGCTAAATGGGCGTTAACAAAGCAAATAGACGTATTGTGAATAGAACAACTTACTGCTACTCCCCCTTTATTGCCCTGCAAAAAATAATTTTCTATAATACTTAAATACTATAGGACTATAGAGTGTAGATTACCAGTGATTATCAAAGTATTAAAGCTACATATTACCATTTTGCCCATGATACCAGTACCTACGGTATCAACTGAAACGTCTTTTATGTATGGTACATGACTGTGCAAGGTATATACAAGTAACATCATACCCACTAATCTTACGATAGCTACTTGATCATACACACCATCTGGATGAAGAGATTTTGCTACAACTTGCCTGAAAGCAATAATTACAATAATAACTATAAAGAATGCTCAGAAATTATTAATTTTATACAAATGAACAATTATAACTACAGACATAACTTCTTATAAATTAAATACCTCCACTCTTCTTCTCTTGGAGTATCATTAAAAAGAAATGCTTCTTTAGTTAAATCCAATTCTTGAAATCCAATGGCATATATATCAGGAGGTGTCTTATCATAGTTCAACCACTCTTGCAATACAACACCATTTGGTGGTTGGCCATTGACATTCCATGTACCGATAAATATGCTGAAATACACGAGTTGCAATGAGAATTAGAAGATATTCTATTTAATCATAAATATAAGGAACAAACCGAAATGTCTTGCTGTACGTATAATCATCTTCTTTGCATGCCATTTGATATCGCACTGCCGATTCTCTGGCAGCTACCAGTAGTTTACCAGAAGCAATGCTGCGTCTTGTTACAACTAAAAGTGGGCTTTCCAAATCTACTAACTGTAACAAGTATTTCAATGTTATTATTATTATGATTATTATTGTACAATTTAAAATAAATTTATTTAATATAATATATGTAGTACTAACAGGATCTGTATTATCTTGTACTTCTTCATCGGTGCTAGTGGTCAAATTGCGTGTGCTTCCTGTTAATTTCTGAACCCATGAAAATTCTGACGCCGAATTCTTTGTTTTTTGATACACTAAAATGATCAACAGACATACATGTTAAAGATTAATGTAAAACTCGGCGACAAATATATGCGTACCTTCTATAGCTCTAAATATTTCAGATACTAAGGAACTAGTTGCTACACCCGGCTTCATTTCAAATACTAAATGTAATTTTCTTGATGTGACATTTAAAAGAACATCTAAACCATCTTGTTGTTTTTCATCTGTATCTGTGAAATAACATTTAATAAATAATTTGAAATTAGCATTCAATTATTGTTGCAATATATTGTAAACATGTACACACAGCGATTTGAAACTATACGTACTTATATTGCATTTAAAGTCTTGATCAATAGGCAATACTCTTTCTATGGTAAGATCACTATAAACTTGAGGAGGTGTTCTTGAAGTAATTAAAATAACGAATGCATGAGTGGATCCCTTGTTAAGAAGTGCTACTATACGTGCACGTTTCACCCAACTCTGTATCAATAATGCTTCCATTGCCTTTAGATAGAATTAAGGTTCCATAAGCACACATCTTACATATACATACATACATATATCTTGAATGAAACAAAAAGAAATAGTACTGCTGCTTAGTTAAAGGATACAATTATTACAGTCTCTCCAGAGACAAATTTTGATTGTACAATCACTGATTGTTCTGGCGATGACATGTTTATTAATAAAATGTAATATGCCCTTTAAAACACTTAATGTAAAGTCTTTATATGGCTTGTATTCCGATCGACGGAACAATATATTCATAACTGTTAATTAAGTTACATTTCGAAAAATCCATATATGTGGAAATTAAAGGAATTCCCACATTGAGCCGCGGTCCGGCTGGCACGAACGGTAATCGAATGCACCGTTAGACACCACCGACTTGCAGCACAATGTGGCTATAAAACACACCCCTGAGAATCACTCTCTGGAGTTGGAGCCCCTCACGCGGCTTTATCCCCCACCACGCATTATCGCTTCGAACAGAGAATGTTAGTTCACTGCTGTCCAACGTAGGGCCATAAACGAGATATAGGAATAGACCAATCACAGAATGTATTTTTTTCGAGCCGTATGCCCGGGGTATGCAATGCCCCTAACCATTTTCATGTGACTTACAACGTTATCAACTGTTTCGATGATCGTTTTCTAGTGAAATACTTTTGACTGTAGATATGCCAGAGAAACGAGTAGTTTCAAGTACTTTTTCATAGATTTGCGATCCAAAGAGCACCTTTGAATGTGCACGTTCAGCAATTGAGCAATTGTGAGCAATTCTTTATAGATTACTTGTTTTTAAGGTAATTTTAAACCTGGGGATTATAACATAGACTTGTAGGGTAATTTACAATGTAGTTTTTGACGGAAACGCCTTGTCAATCATGCATTCCAAAAGGATTTCGGAATCAACTTTAATTAATTGCAATAAGGAATTATCGATAAAAATCAATAAAACACACCTTATGTCAATTGGCACAACGAGTACGTCGTACCACCGACGAGGTATAAGAATAGACATTTCATCCAATGTATTTTTTCGGCCACGATTTTTGGGACCCGGGGTCCCATTACCATTTCCGTGTCACTCGCGACGTTACCCACAGATTATACAAAACGATGCGAAAATTAAATAATTTTAAAGAATTCTTTCATTCTTTGCCGTAATGAAGGGCAACAAGGGATATGAAACATTTAATGTTAATTAAAAAAATAATTATAATAATTTTAATTAAAGAAACACATTTTAACAAGTTTTCTTATTTCAATTGTACTATCAATACATGATGTGTCGCATACAATATTGTACCAAGTCAATTATATTATTACCAACTCCAATAATTATACTATTCGAACAACGCGTTTGGGTTTGTAAGAATATTCGAGGTACAGGAACGGCCGAGGCGGGCCATGTGCATTTTGAAGATGCACGCTGTCTTTGTCTAGCATAGCTTTCATTTGGGGCGAACACTAAAATGGTTAAAAAAGGGCCATGGTGACGTAGGCGTCCTCACGACGGACGCTTTTGCCAATGGAAGGCATTCTTGTATAGACTACGGTCGAGAGAGCACAGTTTTAATAAACAGAACACCTTTTAACATATATACACGCCTACAGAATCATTGTAATTAGTAATACCTAATCGCGATAGAAAGGAGACTACGAATACCCTCTCATGCGATTATCTTACAGGTTATACGCGGTTTTTTTCTTCCGGACAATTTTTTTGTTTTTTGTCCCGACACATTTCATTCATATTACAGTAATTTCTCGAACAGCGGGCGCCGATCGGGACCGGCCGCACGCACTTGGAGAGAATGCGATAACTTTGGCTGTTTAGAAATTCGACACCGACATCGACGACCGTTGAAAGGGACAGAGAGTGAAAGTAGGGTCAGATAGCTACGTATCTGTGAGACAACACGAATGCAACTATAAAACTTCTTTATTGTTAATTATTTCGTTCTGTAAGTTTTATGAAAATATAGCTGAGGTTGTTGTGATTAAAATAACACCAAACGCGATATAATTTGGATCATATTTGCGTTGATAAATTATAGAAACGGATCCCACTGATTGTGAGCCGAGCATGAAACGATTCCGTACGATCTCCCCGGCCGGGGAGAAACGCTTTGCGCGCGGTCTAGTAAATCGACGAATGCTACCGTACGCGCGTTCTTGGACGGGCGAGACATGCTTTTGACCACCTGGTTCTTTCCTTTAAAAACATAAAGCCATACTACAATAATCATGAGTATCTTACAATACAATGGGCATACAATACAATACAGTTTAGCATTCTGTGAAAACGTTGATAATAAATCTCCGCGGTCAACCTGGGTTGTTTATGACCGAAGCTAAAGTTCAGTCTTGGATTGACTTTTCCCGAATTGTTATTTTCGTGCACTAATCCTTTGAACAATTATCTGACGGAACAGATATACATTAAAGTAGAGACTTCAATACGTAATTAATATTTTTTCGGAGTCAACTACCATGGTTATTTGCAACTGAGAAAGAAATAAAATAAGAAACTGAAGATTCCCAAATTTTTATTGAATGAACAGATTGTAACCAAATTCACTTTTTTAAAAAAACCTATCTACTTTTGTAAAACTACATTACATTGTATTAAAATATTACGAGTTAGAATAAAAATAAAATACATTACAAAACATATATTACCATTAATGACATTTTTTCCAGAAAATTATTATTACTTTATTTTTCTTACATGCCGTCACGACGTGACGTGTTAAAAAAGTAGGCTATACGCGACACACGGAATTCATCGCTCCGATGTGATTTCGACTCAACTCGTGCCGAACCGTAAGAGTATCGCACGACCAAGCCGTAGTTCAATTTTCCTACCGAAACGTTGACCGAGAAATAGCTTTCCTGATTCTCCCTAAACATTTCACATATATTCACACAGTCGCGTGAGTCCTGTCCCCAACACTACTTCAGTAAATAATAGTTCTTCAAGTGACCACTGTTCATGAGCAGAGGACGCCCAAATCACTGTCGGATTTCTGCGTCGGTATGGCCGTCACGGTGGGCCACGAAAGTCCATAAGATGACTTGTCTATTCTTATATCTCGTCTGTGGTCGTACCTTCGGTTTAGCGGTTACTCTTTTATGCTTCGTTATTGGCTGCTGGAAGAATGGGGGGCGAATGCTCGGCGAATTTAACAGACAGAGGGCGTTAACATCGTTTTCCTTAATTTGTTGGTAACGTTGTGAGTGACATGGAAATGGTAAGGGGTATTTATCATAGACGAGATATACGAATTTCTTATATCTCATCTGTGACATTGTATGATTGGTCTGTTCATCTCGTCTGTGGGCGAAACCCCAAAAATACGATATATCGTTGGCTAGGTGTTTCAGCGACTCACTGCCCGATGGCGCTACTAAGCTATTATGCGATCTGAAATCGCATCAACCCTTTTGTTGTGTTTATCTAATACGATTTTATTGGGTGTTATCTCTTCGTAATACCATTATGTACATCGAAAATGAAACCACCAGAATAAGCATTTAAAATTTAAATCACATTTAGGACGGAACGTGTAAATATTCTTATCCGCAATTGAAAAATTGTATGGATTTTAAATTCTATACATTAACTATTCCAAATGTACGGTGCATTTGTATTTTATTAAATACAATTGCAATGTATGTATATATTACTACGTCTAAATGTAATGACTAGTGAGGTGTAGATATTTACGCGGGAATATCTAAAAGTCATACTCCTTTTTTGCCTAATAAACACGATGGTACGAGGGCAAAACTAGCGTCAAATTGTTTCGGTTTTCTCGCACAGTCATCAGTAGAACACATTTAAACTTCAAGAAACAAGAACATATTCGATTAGCCCAAACGTAAAGAAAATGAATACTATCTTTTTAGCGTGTAAAATAATTTCTCTTCCTGACGTAATGGGTATGCGTATACATATACATATTCGAATCGATTCACGCATGAGCATTTTAACTATAGACGACATCGCAAGCCTCCGCTTCAGCGTCGAGTTCTAGCTAACCCAACGAGTCGATTCTATCGAGCTTGTGGATTGGTCCTTACTATATTCGTAACAATTTTTATTCCCCGCCAAAAAGGGTCGCGATCGAAGGAGCAAAAAAGACAGGGGGCATAGAACGTGTCGATCCATAGAATGGGCGACAAAGACAAACACTATGCTTGGGGTCGAGGGAAAAGGGCAACAGATGTCCTTCCGTATGACGCATGAGTCGTTTGGCCCTTGGCGAGATAGTACCGTTTGCGTCACTCTATCTTGCGGAAGCATCGTGTGTTACGAAAACGGAGTTAAGTCTGTAATTAGAAGAAACTGTCGTTGGAAACCGGTTAGTACTTGTCGTGTCAACGAAATCAATGGCATTTTTGTGATTTTAACTCGGAACGATCTCACAGAACGTTTTTACTACTGTTTTTTTTCTTTTCTTTCGCGTCCCACGTTTGTCGCCGTGCCTGACCCAATGTAATTCCATTATCAGTTGCGCGTTTGTGATTGGTTGAATTTAAATCGTCTATTTCTATCGTTCGGAGTGTGCGTATAAAAAAATAAAAGAATATAGCGTTTATCATTAAAACGACGATATCGTCCGTAGTTCCAACAGTTGTTCCTCGATGACACGAAAAAGAATAATGAGGGTGACTTTTAATGTTCAAGGTGACCTAGGCAAACAGCACGAGGTTGCGTGTTCAATTTTGAAAGCCAACGAGAAATATGAGCACGTCAATCGATCTACTTTGAGACGACGGGGAAAATGTGCGATATTATTAAGGGCCAGCGTAGAACGTTTCGCGACCAAGATCCGCCGCGAATATGCAAAGGGAGCGACGTCAATTTAAAAGTCGAGCAGGAATTCTCTCAGTCGACACCGAACTCGCCGACTATACTTCAACAAGCGGCCAGTATCGAAAAGTGCTTTAGCGAACCGGAATTTCACGAGAAGGACCAGCAGAATCAGAAAAAAGAGAAAGGGGACCTGGCCGCGCAGGAAAGTACCTCGTCTGATTCCGTTCGTCGTTCGCACGACAGTGCCAAGGCACCGGAGACGAATGGGCAGCCTGCTTCTCAAAATCGTACAAACTCGGAGGGCTTCCTCAAGGAATTGTGTAACAAAGTGCCTTCGTCAGGCCGCCAGGACGATGAGGTATGTCTTTCACGGTTTCTTCTTTTATTGAGAATACTATTGTTCTCAAATATTTGTTCAACTTCTTGTATGCATTTCTGCACGTCTATCTCATATCATATATTGCTCCAATAAGGGATAAATGATAGGTGATAGGAATATGAAGGCTGACCTTCGTGTCACCTTGAATAACATCACGTTTTGATATGCGTTTCAAGAATCCACGGTCCTATCTTGTCCTTATCATCGGCGTTACCATTGCTAGTTTGTAAAATTGAAATACAGAAAGTGTTTGTAATTAAAAATGAAACGTGCTATAACGTAGGGCCGTGTATTTCATTCTAGCCAAAAAGGATATCGCAATTATAAGATGCTGTCACTTTCAAATTCGGGAGAGGGTGCTATCACGATTCTAACAATATCTAAAAAACCAAGCGGGACACAGTTGTCAATGATCGAGTTGTATACTTGTCAGTATTGAAGGAACTGTCGGAGTATACATATAAGTTGTCTGTTGATCGATCGCGATAACACGCACAGACGAAACAGAAGGAGCATAGATAGACAGCGGATTGGGAGAAACAAAGGTTTTGAAAGAATCGCAGATAAGAAGGAGGTATAACGAGCGAAATTTTCGGAACCACCCTTGTCGACACCATTTCCCGTTCAGAGTATATAGGTCTAAATGAAAGAAACCACCAATCGATCGAGCGCCAGAGGGGTTCCGGTGTCCTTGGTAAACATGTCTGGAAGAAAATTTCCCCTCCCTCAGAGTTCTCACAGCAAAAAGTCCAGTTTCACTTTAGCATTCGAGTCGTAGAGACATTCACGTATTTCAGCATATCGCGAAGATTGAGTCATAATCCTACTACGGTCGCTTGATAACTCGCGTAATGTCCTCTCACGATACCTGTTATTTAAATTTATCGAAATATCTGTGCAATATTCCCCTGGGTACGTATATACGTTCCGTTCGATGTTTAGACGTTGCATGTTTTTCAGTTTATATTTATGACATGGCTGTATTATGAGCCGTGTATTTTCGGTGCATACTTGATGAAGCGGTCTGCAGTGAATCGTACAGTTCACACGTTTTCCCGCGAATATGCGACGAGCCGTGGCTATTAAAGAAACAATTAAGCTTGAAGGATCGAAGAATAATATAACGAGGACGTGTGCGCGCTGAGCTTAAGCTTAAGATATTCATATTTTCTCTACAGTTAGAATGTTGCAATACCTATCAGCGGCATGTTAAAAATTGATATTACTCGCGGTACAATTTGAGTATCGTAAGTTACAACGTAAATTGACAAATCGTGAAATTTTTAACAGAATACACTGACAACGTTTGTCCGGAAAGTCGTTAGTGGTTAGCACCGATACACGATAACGTCACGATATTATCCAATATGTGTCACGCGTTCACGATTTAAAACAACGAACAAAATTTTTCCAACGAACAAATTTGCTAGGAACACACGAGATTGCGACGAAGAAAATTGAAACGAGACTGCAAGATTTCTTGCGACGCGCGGATGCATTCATCAATCAGAGAAAGAGAGTGTTATTTGCGCGACATTGAGGCACGAGCGTGCGGTTTTGCGACGATTTATAGCGCGATCCTCTCTGGACGTAGATTAAACTCATTCCACAGATCGTGGATCGTTCTTCTGTGTCTAACGTTGTTCGTCCATTGATCGATTCATGAACGAGCTAGCATAGAACAGAATTCGTCTATCTGTCCGAGTAGCGTTTTCGTCCCTAATAGCTGGTCGTTGAAATTCGACCGACAGTCAGTATCGTGATGGATGCATCCGTTCCGAAATTCCTCGAAGGGCGTGCTTAACGTGAAATCTGGCATGGTTGTGCGGCCGCAGGGCCCTAAGATGAATTAGGTTCGGGCCTGGAAGATGCGGGACCCAGGTCCCTTGCAGGTTCTTTTCCATCGAATGCCTTCCTTTGTGCGGAATTCGATTTAGGTTGTATTCACACCGTGCCTCTGGCCAGCCAAACAACCGCTGCTCTTTTAACGATCGTACATTGTAGATAGGTATGTATATTCCTTTCCTTCGCTCAACAAATGGCCCATTATACTACAGAATTTCGATTCCCCTTTGTCGTATACGCCAAATCTATTTCCGTGGTATCTCGCGTAATTAATTGTTCCAAGTATATACGTACAATCTGCTTCGAATACTTGGCAATAGCGCCACCGCATACAACGTACCGTACAATGGGAATATGGCGGAATGAAATTTGCTCCAAATATATACTTGCAATTCTCGAATGCCGGGTCACTGACCGGCTGCGTTAAAATATTGACGAGGTACCTTCTATTTCGGGTATCGTGTAATTACTGGCTTGAGTATACTGCCGCGAACGACGATTTTATAAATATTTAATCGGCCTGCCGTAAATTACGTCAACCGGGAATTAACTCGCAGATGCTGTCGGTTAATAAACAAAATACTTGGTTGGCCAATCCGATGGCTGGCGAGGAACTTTGCGCGGAACGGGAGATCTGTTGTGGATCGCTTAAGCATCGCTTGTTTCCGGTATTCGAGATTCCTTGTATCTACGTATGTATGTATGTATAGGTCGTTTACGATTTCTCGCGAATCGTGCCCCGAAGAAAAAAAAAAGAAAAAAAAGAACGAATCCACGGCGGTGTGTAACGAGAGACTCTTGCAGATGATTGCAAATCGTTAGAAATTGGAAAGAGCCTGTCCGTGTGACGCGTAATCAAAGACACTCGAATAGAGGATCGGAATTGCTAGAAATTTGTGTTGGTTCAAAGAAGGTGGTAGGTGTGCGGTTTGTTCGGTGTGAAAGCAGCTTATTAAGGTCGGGCTTAGCGTGGTGTTGCGGTGCAGCTTGCCTGGCAGCTTCAGTTCGATGTTTACGCTTGCGCTTGGAACATTTTTCTTCGGGGCTGGGAGCGCAGCTCGCAACGTGGTTTTCCTAAGTGTTTCGTCGTTTTGCCGGTGGACAAAATCCCCCGTGTATTCGCTGTTCTGTGATTCCTCGCCAGCACTCTCTCCAGTGAGTGTTTTTTCTATTATAGAGAATTATTTTCACTTTCGTGTGCTTCTATCGAGCGAAATTGAATACCAGCGACGCTTCGCGACGTTTAGACTGTCGCCGGATTTTGCTTAGGGGGCACATGATATCCTCCCCGTAGCCGTGTCTTCGCCGTATTTATGGTGGATCTGCTCGAACGATAGCATCGTCTAGTCTAGTCTATTTCCATGGCCTTTGTCGAAAGGCTGAATGCTTTTCGCACGCGCTCGTATTACGTCCAGGCCGACCAGCAGAGAATCCCTCGTTGCAGGAGACGAGCACGGCATCGCGAATCGACGCACGAAAAGTAAGGAAGGAATTCTTGCGCTCGACGAGGGTCGTCAGGGCGATTTGCATGAAACGCGTGGCTACGCGAGGCGGCGAAGAATCTCCCTGGACGTTTCGTTATTACGCGTGGCTCGCGCGTAAACGCAAGCGTGCACGGGCATGCGTAGCAATAATGCCGCGACAAGAATTGAAACCGCGTGCTTGTTAGATACGCTGGTCGACCCGGGGTTGCACAACGTGGATGATCTGTATACATATTACTCGCGTGGCCAGGGACCACGGAGCCGCGCCCGTTGCCAGTTTCGCCGATCGCGAAAATGAAACGGCACGAAATTCACGTCCATTTCGACACGGTTATTCTGACGCGTTGATAGAAATTGCGAAACGCTGGGGAACTTTGCCGCTCGATTCCACACGTGAATGAACTTTCTCCCTTGTCGCGTATCGGCCTTTCCTTGCCCAAGCATTTTAATCGAGCCGCATTCGTTAACAGAATTCGTCGGCCGACCGTTTTCACTTTTGCAATCGAATTTATCGCGCTGCGCACTCGGAGAACTCGTAAAACGTCCAAGAATTTCATGCACGCGCGTCTTCCGGTTCTGGGGGTACTTTTTAAAAGTTACTCTCGGTACCATCGCGATATCGAGAGCATTATCGATTTCCTCGCCAATTTCTCCAGGTTTACGATCCGTAAACGTTCAACGATGAACGATTGCGCATCGCTGAAAGCACGAGCCTTCCTACGTCCGCTGAATAATTAATAGGGAACGGTTGCTTATTAGCGGAGACGTTGAAGATCGTGAATGAATTCACGGGCTATCGGTGGTCGCGTCGTTCTTTCGGCGTCGTTATTAATTAATTTTATCTTTATTTGACGATGTCGCGGAAACAATGAATATTAGGCGTATCTAAAGTGCATACTTGAATCTCTCGAATAGAGTGAACGTCTTGTTTATCGACAAATGCTGGCCAGAGCTGGACGATTGAACAAAGTCCATAAGCAATAACTTAACAGCGTTAGATATAGCGCGGCGCAGTGAACGAGATAAATGCCCGGTGCACTTCGAAAGCGCAAGACTACCAGTTTTGCGGCATTAATTAACCGACAAACTGGTTTATGCCGTGCTCGAAACTAGATTCCGTAGGTGAGGTTATCGTAAGATTGCTTAAAGCACCATACCTGCGCCGATAGCAGTGATACGAGGCGGTCGGTATTCGAAAACGAGCGGCACCAAGGAAAACGTGTATAAAATTTCCACCATTGACCCCGTTGCTGGTCACTTCGACTTTCGTGCACGTTTCTACCGGCTGGATTGACGTATGTAGCACGCATGGAATGTTGCAATTTAAAGTAATTCCGCGGTTTAGTGCAGAAGCAAATTCGTTTCGGGTCAAAGACAGGCACGATGAAATATTTCTCGGTGAACGCTGACGGGCGTATAGAAGGAAATGATTAAATAGCTGTTTAAAAAGCAGATAAGAGTGTACAATCGTGTCGTAGAAATCGGTTACAGTTCGGCTCCACTATTGTATAATTTCCTGGAACGAGCGGGAGACGGCTGTAATAAAAAATATAACGTAAGAACGTACGTTTCAGCGCTCCAATCTCGCAGGAAGCAATTATTGTCAAATTAATCTTGGCAATGGGCTGCCGCATTCGACTGAGAGAGTCAAGCAAAAGTGCACTTGCTATTGTTCCGCTACCCAACGGGATTCCAAACCTACGACGTGTGCCCTTTGCGAACCTCGTTTTCCTCGCGCTATTATGCTTCTCTCTTTGTCGAGGAATGGGGGTTGCATTATATGTAATTCATTATGGTTCATTTCCTCGGCAGCCTTCAACGACTGTGATTATTTTTTAAACCGGTAATATTCTCGTAGATTAATAAAATTCTGAATGAAGTTAAGTTATTTTATCGACGAGTAAATCACGGTTTAATACATTTCGTACGATTTAAGAATTCGCTGCTGCACGGCGTGCAGCAATGAAAGTTTTACGTAACAGAAGTACAATAACGTTTCGATTCATAGAGTTTAGAGAAACGTAGCACTTTTGTGCTCGCGATAGGAACACGTTCAATGCTCCGTAATTGCGCGAGAAAGAAAAATTCACGTAACCTTTTCTACGAATGAGAGGGCAAGTAAATTTCTCGGCTGAAAGAATAGAAGATCGTGAATGTGCTGTAATGGTGTATGAAAAGATTTTTATTGCTCGCAAATTTGAACGAACGTCAAAGATAAATATCGAATCTCACGATTGCAGTGCGAAAGATTGCTGTTTATCTATCGTAAATTACCGTAATAGAGGGCTCGTAAAATGTGTAGTATCATGCTACGTAATCAGAGTGCAAACCAACATTGTGGCACGCAAAATCCATTTTTAATTTATACGACAACACCATTGCATAATGGTACGCAAGCGGGACAGACGATTCCTGCCTCGTTCAGCGAAGTCGATAATCGACGAATCAATTTTTCACTTCGATTGGAGAAGCATGTGCCCTTCTTGTGTTGGCTTAAAATCGTTCACGGACGAGAAACTGTTGCGCGAAAATATTCCTTGCCCGCGTCGAGTTCTTTGATTTTCAATTCAACTTCGATCGCCAATAATTGCCAGCCGTAGTTACCGGCGCGGATAAGGACTGCTTGGGTCTTCGTCGAGATTATTTCGTACTTCGAAAAGTTGCGAAGTTCCGTGTTAGTAGAAAGCTCGTCGTCGTCACGCGACTAGTAACACGATGGATTCATCTTGGTGCTGACGTCGCGGTTCGAGTAGTAAATCTTCCTCGTAACTCTGGCCTTGCTCGCTTTTCCACGACTTTCAGATCCGAGATATCCGCCGTTTGATTGCAAGATAATGAACGCTGTTCAAACGACTCCCGGTTGCACGAGGCGGGACCTCACGCAGTTGAAAAAAATTGCCCGACCCAATTTTAATATAACGACTCGTTTATCTTTCATGCGGGACGAGCACCGAATTGCCCCTGTCGACCATTTTTCGACCGAGGATCACGACCGACTTATCTGCCGGCGTTCGACAAGAACAATAATACTTTTGACCGCGTTATCGAACCCCTTCCCACCCCCTTCGATTCGAATAAACGTTTATGGATAACCATACGCGACTTATACATACGTGCACCGCTTCGATGTTTGTATAGTGTATACATCCGTGCAACGACCAAACGGCTACGCATTGCTTTGCTGCATTATGTGTATACAGCCTGTCGCAGTGAATACGCACAGGTCGTATCGTAAGCAGTATCGGCTCGATGCGATTGTAACATAAGGAATTTGATTGAAAATATATGTCCAGATTATAGTCCAACACTTGGTGGTTGTACTCGGACAGAAAGTAAGAAATTGAACGTTATTCTTTATTAATAAAGGAAAGGTAATACTAACAATAGTCAATGCTTCTCATGATATGGCCTGTACGATTTTCACCGCGAGTGACTGTAAGCAACGCGTATATGTAAATTCGAACGGCATCGAATGGAATGTCGATGAGGAAACGGAACCCGATGATAAACGTAGCTCTGTATCGCGATCTTCTGCGATCGTTCGCGCATATACAACCTCTCATCTAGGAAGTATGTATAAAACATAATTCCGATAAAACGGATCCCCGTAACGAGCCACCAATGCTCGAGAATCGAAGAGAGAGCCGCTATTGTTCTTTCACGATGTCGTGCCCGAGGAGGAAGAGCCGGTGTGTGCCGCAGGCCTGGCGTGTAGCTCCGTTTTGTACTTTCTACGAATAAAACACATTGTGATATTTCGGTCGGCGAAAGAAAAGAGGCGTCACGGCGTATTTAAGACGCAAGAAGCGTTTAATACGAAGCCAGCTCGCTTGGAAAATGTCATGCGGCGAGAGGCCGATGATTTCGCAATGGTGCCTCGATTAAAAATTGCACGCCAGCCATTTCGATGTCGTCGAAATGTCCAGCTTTGTCGATCATTTTCTTCCGCCAATAAAAGAAGAAGAGAATAGAAACGGAAAAGGAAAAATAAATGCCATTCGTCACGTATTCTTCTCGACACAGTAATAACGAGGCGATGAATATCGAGACAGCGATAGGGGAGTCAATTCACGTAAGAGGATAGCCGTGAAGAACGGATGATAGAGTTGGAATGGAAAACATGAATAGACCCGATGCTCATTGTGGGCGACGAAGCCCATGGGCATGCTTTATTGAGCGTCTGCGCCCTCGACGACTCGTGGGAAGTAATTATTGGCAGATTAATTCCGACAACGAGCTACCGGGCCCGGCGAAGCGGGGCTCGCATTAAAGAAGCGCTTCATTCAATCATTGTTTTCGTCGTGGAGCTTGCAAGCCTCGTGGCGGAGGCCGTGTTGCGAAGAAAATTGTGGACGCCCGACGCGTGATTACGTTTTCGATATCGTGGTGTTTTATTTAGTCCTACTGTGCATTTCAGAGCATTCGGTTAAGGTCTACGTTGTCGTTCAAAAAGTTGAAGGATATCGACGAAAGTTAGGAACGGGTGGAGGCTCAGAATATATTTGCCTTGGAATACTTTTGAAGATTCGCCGTCGGATAAGACTGGACGAACGCTGCGCAATTTGTTTACCCTTCAATTCATTCTCTAAACGAGGGTCGGTCCGTATTATATTTTATAAGAGATTATTGCAACCGCAGTAAAGTTTAATGACGCAGCAATAAAGAGATTACCGTGCGCAATGAGAATGTTGTTGTCTCATTCAACGGTGGAAAGATGGAAGAGCAAGACCCCGGTGGTACGAGCATTGCGTCCATGGTCGAGGGAATAAACGAAAGTCGGCGACTCGAAAGAAAAGAGGAGAAAATATGGAGGAAAAAGGGATTGGCAAATTTGTAATTCCCTGTGTACGTACCGGGTTTAGTGGCAGTAACTGGCGCGGTCGTATCGCGTTCTTTACGTTTTTACTGGCTCGCGACAACTATCATAGCTCGTGAATGACGATCCGTTGATGTAACACCGCGAGCAAGATCGTGAACCTCGTTGTTTTACGATACTCCTGGATCTCAATATCTAATCCCACTATCTTATCCTACGTGCACACGTATGTACACAGTTCTGTGTTACGCCGAGAACAAAGTTCGATGCTCTTCTAAGCTCTCGTCGACTAGTATGTCGATTGATCTCGACGATCCGGAAATCGCGATAATTGAGAACCTGCGAGCTACGCTCGACGACCCACCGCGTTTCGCGTTGGTATGCAATTTCGCATCGATTTTTTCCCCCTCTTCCTTTTAACGAGTCGTGCTGCGCGGCAAGGAAATAAAAGAAAACAGAACAGGAGCAATCACTCGCTCTGAAAGTCTGGAGAAAGATAGCAGACCAAATGCGTCTATATTACATCGAAAGGCAAAAAGATTCTTATCACAGACCAATCGCTTTGCACGCACGCGACCTTGTTTCTGCTACCTGGATCGCATGGTTCCATTGGCGTTCTCCTCGGGAGTGACGTTCGGAAGGATCGATAGGATGAATTTAGATTGGAATATTGAAACGCGACAGACGGGAAATCGGATTCCGATCGAATAGTCGCGAACTGCAGGCGCAGACGGGGTAATAAGTAACGATCGATGGCGCATCCGGTATTGTCGTATAATTTGTCTCGTCGCCATTTTTCCAAGGCGGTTCTGGCCGATTGGACAGCTGCTTGGATACTTATTCCCAAGCTGCGTGTGGTTCGTTCAACCGTTTAGAAAGCGAGCGTGTCGGTGTAGCAGCTTTGTTTTCTCGCCTGCCTGATTGTGAGAATCGGAAAAAGCGAAACCGAATCTGCTCTCGCACCTCGGAAGCGGCTAGAGATTTAACACAGGTTCAGCTGCCACGGATACACCTGACCCTACAAATATTCACAGATCGCCAAGGTGCATGAATGCCTACACACTTTGGGATACCTGTGCGCGTTATTAGAAAGAACGGGTTAGAGCAGAGGTGGAACTGGTTTTTACGCGGCCGGATGGTCGCCGTCGAAAATTTATGACCTCGTACTTTTTCTACTGCATTGCGTTATCCGGTCAATTGCATTTTTCCAAGATGTTGTTAATGTTGAGCATTATCGGGTGAAATCACGGTTACACGCTATCTTGGATTCTTATCTCTGTACGTGCTTCCAATTTGTTTAATTAACGAGTTCATTATACCTGTCCCGCGGTCTTCGCAAGGGCGAAACGAAGGAACGGAAACGAGCAAATAAAACAGCGGCGACCGGTGGAAATATGTATACATGTAGGTGAATAAGATAGGAAATAGAGAGCGACGGCTTGATTCCACGTACGCGTTCAACTCGACGGTATAGGCATGTGTAAGAGCATGGTAAATACCTAAGGAGCAGCGGCCGGACCAGTTCTATGCGAAATAACCCGCTAATTACGGGCATTATTGTTTCCACGAGGCATTGTCGCGACGAGCCGCCGAGCTATATATTTCGATTCTAATTGGCCGCGTTAAAATTTCTCCACTGCATGACACGACCAGTGCCACGAAAGCGTTTACGCATTCCCCGCCGAAGGTGATTTTGTAGCAGCGTACATTTCATTATTACGATCACGAGCGAGAGAATCGTTTGCTCCCTCCTGCTCTGTGAATTACTGCCAGGCTAAGATCGTTACCGTGAAATTACGATCCATCCTCGTCCTCTTCGAACTTTTTCGTTTTCTTTTCTTGCGATCTCGTAAATCTACCCTTCCATTTACGGTTCTTTACTCACGGTGTCCGTATTCGCAATTCATTGGTCGCGATGGACGAGCTTCGTTTAAATATGTGGAGTTACATATTTCCGATCGAGGGATCGACGATTTACTTTTGGCGCATCGATACCACCGTGTTTTCTTCGGCAGAATTGCAAATTTAATAGACTACCGTAGCTAGATGAGTAGCGAAGTTTGTTGACCTAATACGGCTTATCCGAAATCTATTGCACAACCGGGAGATTAATCCCGCCGGTATCTGTCCTTCGATAGTAACACCAACGCAGGCATCAACATCCGTGTTGATCTCACCTCTTTACCTTCCATTATCTGCTTATCCCAGTTTCTAAGCCCCATCGAACGTTCTTCGCGACTGACATTGATAGTAAAAAGAAAAAGGAAAAAAGGGGGAAGATTTCTCCATTGCAAAGGCATCGTGTCGCTGTAACGATATATGTACGTACCTTGCGCGACGAAAGGACAGTTCTTATTCACCTAACGAAGGGGGGAACTCTAGAGGAACGTCAGCCTAGAGCGTATCAAACTGCAGACTTCCGGCAATTTGCATGGAACGAAGTATCGGTGGATCGTGGATCGATTCTCGAATCGCGAAGAGAGTGAAAGTACCCGCACGTCGATAGGTGTATACATACAGGTGGTGCTTTCGATGAGATCGAGGCTTCAGTTACGTGCGCGATTCCATCCGTCCTGTCTCGATTTCGATCTCGAGCTTGTCCGCGTTGAAATACCGAAACGGACGGGCATTAAGATCTCGCCGATTTCCAAACCGATCCTGCCTTTCATGGCACAGGCGTGTGCCGTCTGGTGAAACACTTGGGCGACGTGCAACCTTTTCCTGTACGTAACTTCCTACGCGAAATCATTGGCGTGAAGTGGCGTGAACGGTAGATCGTTAGCGGTTCCGATTAATTTCCTTTGGCTAACTGGGAGTGGATCGACGTGTTCTTTTTTTTCTTTTTTATTAGAGAAGTGCGCCTGTTCGCAACGACTTCGCTAATAGCTTAACCCTTTCGCTACGGTGCACGTATACATATCGCACGAATTACCGGAATCACGAGTACATAGATTGGTTCGAAGTTCAAGAATGTTGTTTCCCGCCTTGATCTACTTCTACGGAGCGGTTTCGATTCTCGACCGGTCGATCGATCGGCACTGCAACTTCGAACCGGTCGAATTTGTTTGAATTTCAGTGACAGAGTTATATACATTCGTCGCTCCTGTTCGGCAAGTAACGTTGCCTAACAATGAGCAATCCGACGGAAGGTTAGTCAGCGGAGAATTCCTCGACTATCCGGTGTCCCTGCTCTTTGACTTTGCTTAATTTCGTCACATACGCCACATTAAACGCATACCTGCCTTCGTTAGCTAGCCGCATTCTGCTTTTCTTTCAAACTGCAGGCTCACCTCAAGCCACGCGGCTCCGGCGATCAATCACATTATACTTTCGTAATTGAGCCTTGTCATTTCATCGAGTCGATGCTGCAAAAAAAAATCAATTTTAGTACACCCGACGGAACAGACAGCGCTCTCACCAGGGTTATTAATTCTCGAGGATTGGCCGCAGGCTGTGTGACAAGACACTCGAATCTATTACACGTAGCTCAACGCTTCTTAATTATTCGGCTCGAGCGACACTAAGCCGACACCTACTCATTTATTATATTTACCGCGACATCGGTTCGCGAGAATTTACCGCCACGATTCTATTTACTTCGCACAAAATCCCTAAAGCCGTCCCGCTTGATATACAGTAACCTCTGCCGCTCTGCTATCGGCAATAATATCGCGGAATCACCGAATCACGTCCCCGGACTCTATCGGCGAATGGAAAATACGGCACCGACGGCGACAGTCCAAAAGGAACACCAGAACGTTAATAAGCAAACGCGTCGCGTGGCCGGTCTCAGCCAGCAAAAACCCATAAACTACGACACGTAGGCAGTGCTCGTCTGCTCGCGTTTCATTGGTCTCGAAATTGAGCAAACGACGGGAAACTATGGCCTCGCGGCGTCGTTCCCACGAGGAGAATTTCGCCCTTAAAGCGTTCCTCGGCGTCGTCAAAGCGTTCGCGTATTATCAGAGGCCGCGTCTACTCTGGCCGCGGACATGTCGAGGGGTCGCGTCGCATCGGTACCCGTTACAACGCACATGGGTCATGCGACGACGAGCAAACGCGAGTACTCCTCTCTCTGTCACTCTCGAAGCCTGCGGTGCACTCCGCCTGTCCGTCGCGTCGCGTCTCTCGCGCTCTTCGTGTTCTCCTGTCAGTTGGCGTGGTACGCTCGAACGGAGCGGCGAGTACTTACCGCACGCCGAGTCGTCCGCTTCGAGTCTCTTTGGCCGTTCGCACACGGAACAGCCCCGGCGAAATCCTAGTAATTTCTGTCTCAGCTTATTCCTCGCGGACTTCGGGCTATGCACTTATCTCCCGTTGCCTCCGGCGAATCTCGTATACTTGCGCGCCGTCGAGACGGTAGCACGGCGTGCACGGCACGTACCATAAAAATCTTCTTCCCGAGGGCAGAGGCATATTTTTTTTCACATCTATTTTTAGAAGACTTTGCGCGCAGGAAATTTTTTCGATCGTTCGCGCCGCGAGCTGCTAACGGTGTATAGACGGAAGTTTCGTTCGCACAATCGAAGTTGCCTGTCTGTCAAGTCCCCGGTCGGGCACGCTGGTGCAAAGTTTGGATGGTGCTGTCAGGGACATCGAAGTCGCGTGCGGACTTTGGCATCTTTGAGATCTTGAACAGTGAACGGAAGTCTCGTCGGCGGAGATACGTACGATACAATAGGAAACGAGTGGAAATCGGTGAGTGCAAGGTCCGATGGACACGGCGCGGTGGGTGGATACAGACGTGTTCAGATCGGATCACTGTAATTTTCATTCATTATGTCGGCGAACGTGTAATCTGGCGTTTCTTTGGTGAAAAAACGTTTTTGTTTCCTGGATAGCGACGATCAACGCTCGAGTTCCGCGTTAATTGCGGTCAATATTGGTCCATGCTTACCGCTCAACGTTCCTACATACAGGTTTAAAAAGATAAGAAAAAATACAAGAAACACAGCCCGCGTAGTATGAACTTTGCTCACAGGTTTCAAAGTACACGAGGCGATCGACGAGACACTTCCTTATCCAGACCAGTTTTTCCCTGCATATTGTTATGCGTAACCCGTTTTTCATCATCCGTAACTAATTGCCCGATGGAAGAAAAAAACGGAAAAAAAAATCGAATCACTTTCTCGCCGTTTTCTTCGCGGCTCGCAGAAAGCATTTTTTTGGCTCGTTTGTCAGCGACTCGTTGCGACGTGTTTAGTCACCGTTTCGAAAGGAACCAAAAAAGAATAAAATCACACCGGGATACCTTGCGAGAAATTCATTTCTCGCAGCAACAACAATCATATTTCTGCATCGGCGACCACTGCAACGTTCTCGAAAAATGTACGATTATCGTTGGTCGCCCCGATGCGTGAACGCAGAACAGGCGTTCTAGCGTTGCGAAAGAAACAGATCGATTTAAAGCGCTCTGGAACGTCTGTGTGTCCCGGAGCAATCGAGCATATGAGCCGAGAGCACCGAGTGCATACTTATAGGCGTTTTGCAATTCGATTCACCGATGCGTGCGTTCGCTGTCTCGTGGATAATTCGCCGTACCGACAAACGTATGTCGTTTTGTTTAAAAAATTTGTACGTCCCCCTGCCCGCATCGAACCCGTTAATCCCGCTGCCCTCCTTCGATACGCCGCTTAAGGAAGTTCCCGTTACAACAATTCTTTCGTTGCTCCTCAAATATTCTCCTACTTTGCGCTTTCCATATTTGTTCCCCTCCTGTTATTTCGAAAAAGACATCGTTGCCCCAAAACTCGCGATACCGTCTGCGACAGATCTGATGGCATATTTTGCTACGATTGAACTATCGAATTCCTTCCAGAACTCCGCGGCAGATTTAATCCCAAGATCCACAGTTGGAGAGATAAAGAATCAGGGATCGCGGCGAAGGTTAGAGCGACGATAACGTACGCAAACTATATTTGCACAGCTTCCAAGGTTACAGAAAAGCAGTTACATACTTCGGTTCAATCATTCGCGAGAGAAATGAGTCCAATTAAGATCGGGCAAGGGGAGGATGTCTCCTCGAGTCGAGACGCGTTCACGACGCATTCGGGCCACGAGAACGAGTTTCAGCGTATCTGTTCGTCTTCCCGTTGCCGACAAACACAATGAGCAATCCAGCCACGAGGCAACACGGTCCTTCGGTTGTATTCAAGCTTCGGCGAAAGCGCAACGGCGAATTAAGTTTGATCGTGTAACCTGCCGAAGCTGAACGAAATTATTGCTCGTTAGGAAGCTACCGGCTACCGTGGCCACTTTCGAGTAGGAGTCGCTCGATTCCAGTGTAGACGCTTCTACTGACTGTGCTCTATTGCTCCATTTACCGACAATCGTAACAGCATTCCGTATTCTTAGCCACTTTCCAGACTTCGTTGTATCTTTTCAACTTCGAGAAAGTAACGGAAGTCGAAAGAAATTCTTGATAGGTGCCCAAACTACTGCGAAACAGGGTTCGATTCTGAGGGAACGGTTGCTCGGATATCCTTCAATTCTCTTTCAATTCCTGGAAGCATTTCGCGATTTATCAGCTGTGTCTCGTTTATGTTTGCGGTTAACCAACGTGGAATTTCAACGTGGGTGTGACGGTAGAAAATAGTTGCGCCTGCAAGGGCAACGGTGTCTATCGCGTGGTCGTTCGATGCTTGGAATCGTCCGTTGAATCGACTTCCTTCTTCTGTCGCCTCGCGCAGGAATTGCATTATCATTTATTGCTATCGAATGGAGGGAGCGAGGGAAGAGTCACGGGGCGAACCTCCTCGGTATTCGCAGCATTGTTTCCGTTGGAAAATCACGAGTGTCCCGTTGATCGCGCACCTGGAATTTTCTCCGGCTTATATTCAAACGCCTCTCGTCGTGTCGGTGAACTTTGCGATCGCGCCTCCGGCCGCCGACAGCTGAATGTAAACGAAAGCAGAAAAGAAATGAAACGCGAGAGAAACGAGTTATACGCGAGCTCGTTTACGCGGCGAGGGGGGCGGTTTACAATTTTCATGCTGCTCCAAAAATCTATACCCAATTTAAATGGCGCGCGTGTACAAGTATATACACGCTTTTAAAAGTTGGTCAATCGATGCAATGCGAATTTGTAATTCATAAAATAGACTATAAAAGTCCATCTACAAGGAACTGCGCGTTATAAAAAGCACAGAATTAAATGGAACGCCTGAACTATTTAAATCCTGGTGTAGCGAAAGGTGTAACTTGGTTGCCGAACGAATGGCATCCTTCCTCGTTACAGCCATAGCCGGATAACGTTCGGCAACGACCGAGTTGAAACGGAATCATTGAAAAAGACAAAAAGGAAAAACGCGTTGGCAGCGTCACGCAGGCAGAGAATCGGTCGGTTCCCCTTTCGCCACGTTTCCATCGATCAAAACACGAACATACGAACCGGTTCCCCCTGTGTTCCCGAAGAAACGTTAATATTTTCCACTTCCTTCCGGACTTGCGATCTCCCCCTGGTTAAAGCTCATCGTAACTCGTTTAACCGGCGGCGTATTGTATACAATACGTAAACACGCGGTGGGGTGACAGTAGTGGGCAACGTATCAGCCGCTCCCAGCCTCTAAAACCTCCTGCCACTCTACGCGTGTACTTTACGCACGCGTTCACGCCAGTGGACGAGCAATTAGCCGTCGCCGTGTTCGAAAACTTGTCACTTTAAATACGCTCCCGGCGGTTGTGGCGCGCGCTCGCTTAGAGCCGCTTGGCTTTTCTTTGCGGTCACGAACAAATCGCTGCGACAAAGTGTTTCCAAGGAATTCTACGCGCATATCGAGCGAGAACACGGTGTTCGATACGGTGTTCGTGTACGATTCAGTTCCCTCGTGGTTTGTTTTAAATATTTGGGGAACGACTGAACTGCACATTCGAACAGTGTATATACAGTGGACCGACAAAGTATTCCTACAGTGAATATGAAGCGCATGTATTAATTGTCTTACCGCAAATATTTTGGTGACAACGAAATAAAGTTGCTAGTGGATCTAATGCACTGTACGAATACTTTTTCGGCCCGCTGTACGTATGTACAATACATTGGATATGCGTATTGGATATGCGTTCAACTTGTTCCCAAAGTCTTTCAACCTCGTTTCAATTTAACACCGGTGAATTTGTACCTTAGTTTTCTTTTCGTCTGCTTTCGTTTTTGATCTACTGTAACTGGTTTTTTCATCATGAATTGTACAACGGCGGTGTCGTCCGTGCTGTACCGCGTGAATTTCCGAGGTATGTCCCGTTTGAAAATGATTGTAGCGTAGGTAACCTTTACCGAACGATTGCACCAGCTCGAATTTTGTAGCTGACGTCGACTGTGCATCCGCGAAATATTGTACCTCGAAATATGCAGGAGTGCATCCGTGCAAGTGAAGTATCAGATGCGCCATTACTCGCATCGCTGTTCGTGACAATGCCGACAGCGGCTTCTAAGCTTCTTTTCATACATAGAACAAGTTGATGATCGCGCCCTCGACAAATCTGTTACGCTCGCGTTTTTTTTTGTGCACCTGTGCACAATGCACGCTCGCAGCACGCCGCTTCAAAAAGATCGCTACAAAAGATGTCCTACAAAACGTGCTTACATAATAGTGACCCCCGGCTAGGTCTCGCGCCTATTTCGTCGACACACGTGTGCCCGTTGTCTTTGGATGCGCCGTGGAAGAAAGGGACCGACAACGCCCGGAAAAACTAGGCTAAAAGCGAACGTTCATTATACGCCACTTGCTCTTTCCTTTGAGCCACCGTTCGACACCAATTTCTTTCGAAGACGCTATTATTCGCAGTGCCGATAGATAGGTCGGATTTGAAAGGCCCGGAAGATACTACGAGGCGTGGAAAAGTCTTTCGTCTAAGTAGCTGTTGCTATAGTTGCTCTTAATTATTGAAGCTTTCAATGGCAAGATCGTTTAATGACCAGATGAAGCTAAGAATTGTGTCGAGTTCCTTGCACTTTCGCCCACTTTCACTCTCGTCTGTCTTGTGCCAACGTTGAATGGCAATCGCACGATTATTTCTTTTTTAATTGCTAACGTCCCGCTTCCGTGGCAGTCCAGGTGTGTTGCTCGATAACACAACGTGGCCTAATCACTGGACTGTGTTAGAAATGATCAGAAACACGTACTCTGGTTTGTCTGTCGCCCTGTAATTCTCACTCGAACAAGCGCACCAGCGACCGCTGATATCGGAAACGGAAGTCGCCGCGATAAGCGCAGGCCGTGGATACTGTGGACCAGAAAAAAAGCAAACAGTTGAAATCACTTTAGAAGGTTTCTCGTAAAACGTTCCCCTTTCAACGGAACTGGCAAACAAGGCTAGCGTTAGAAACGCCCGCGCCTGCGATCGATAAATCTTGCCACGTCTTCGGTAGCCGTACTAGCATTCGCGTCTTGCGTTTCAACCGCTAACGAGTCGTCGGAACCAGCAGCGACAACGCTGGTATCGCGGTGAAATCATCGATGACGAGTCGCAAGAGAAACGGTGTAACGTGTCGAGGATTAGACTTTCGATTCTTCCTCCGGGGCGAACAGCTACACCATGGAAACCTCGTACACTTCCACCTTGATTTATTTGCCTTGCTCGCCGAGAGTAGCATCCTTTCTAATAGTGAAATATTCGTTGCAACGGGATACACAATTGTTCGCACAGTCTGCGTAATCTAATTCATACGTGCACGCAAAGCATTCGAACCGTGAATAATTTTATTAAACGGTGGACTCGTGACAAGTTACCCTAGTCGTAGGGAAAGAGGTAGAGTGCAAATGAAAGGAGTCGAGAAGACAAGCTATCATCGTGTTCCCCTTTTTTTTTCTCCCACAAAGAATGCCACGCTAGAAGCTTTAATTTATCAAAACGAGGTAAAACATGACGTATCTGTTCTCGACGCGAGGGGTTCGTCCGAAAACGAGAACAATAGCCGGCTCGTTCCCCTACAAAGGTTTCGAAGTCGACCTGAAATTCGTATCTCTAGCGATCTTCCGTGCTCTCGGCAATTTTTTTCTATTTTATCTTCTATTCCTCGCAACACTCGAACTATCCGGAAAATTTCGCGGAAATTTCCCCGTCACGGAAAGTACAAATTATCCCCGTTACTGGAACATGAATTAGCATGCAACCGGCTTGGTGCGGCTCTCGAGGCGGAACGGGCGGGGAATGCGAATCTTTTTCCATTGATAACTGTAACAATTCCTCCGTTAATCAAGTGTACGTGTTTTCAGGTGATCGCTAACGGTCTGAAGTGCGAGACGGACAGCTGCGACGGTTTAACAAACGGTGAGTCACGTCGTCATTGATGCATCTCCTCCTTTTTATTTCTTCTCATTTTTTTCTCTCTCCCCGTTATCGTTTACAACTATCCTCTCGTAAAGCTCCCTAACTGGCAATGAAAGCCGCGCATTAGATTCGTCAGATAGGAGCGTCGCGTCGGTGCGCTTTGGTTTCATTGACCAAATCCCGTGGTGAAAAGGGCGGCTGCTTTGAACGATCGTTCCCCACTGCACCCCTCCCCCCCATACGCACCCCTAAATATTAAACGGGAGAACGCAACCACCACAGGAACTCTCGGCCTCTCGTAATTTCGTCAACGTCCTTTCGTTTACGCATTTTTTCTTCGTCGTCCTTCCATCAAGCGAGAAGAACTTTTCACGACGAGCTAAAAAACCACACCCCTTCTAAAATTGATATCGCGAACAATGATGTGAAATGGGTTCAGTTTACTCGAAACAATAATGGTTTATCGGAACAGGAAGACCACCAGATAAGGGACAGGGGAGTGATTTCTCGCATTGGATCACTGCAAATCCTGCTAATGATACGGCCCTGACTTCGCCCTTCGGTCATTATCATCTGTCGGAGCGGACGCCGCATTTTCTCACGCTACTTCAGCTGCTCCTTGCTCGCGGTGCAATGATCTCCCTCTCTTGTACCCGCACATCTGCCTCAAAATTACATCCTGACCGGGTCCGCATTTTTATTTTCTCCCTCTACTCGATTCAATCTACCCCTTTCCCCACGCTCGTCCACGCGGCCAGACACGATGAATCTCCGAGGAAAATGCACCGGCTATCGGTCTCGCTGATTCCCCGAATCGATCGCTTATTTCCCTCCCTCGTCCTTGAACCATTCGCTTTCGATAAAGAGCGAACGTCACGTGCGTTCCATTTATCGAATCACGAGTATGTATGTATATGTATATTCGCCATTTAAACGCTTTCGTTTTCGCGCAAAATCGTTGGACTGTGTACCGTTGCGCCGAAAATAGGTCGATTACGATGAACGCCAATTACTTTCGCTACTAATCACTTTCGAAGATTTTCAACGGAATTTAATTGGCAATCAGGCCTAATGCCCGCCATGAGAAAGCAATCGTTTGGACAAGCTTTCAGCGAGAAATTCGTCATCGAATCTATACACCCCTGCGATATTAGTTTTTGCGATAAGCGTGTCGTTTGGTTGATTTATAGGACACTGCTATGAGGGATCGCAGTATTGTTGTTCTATGGTTGTGAAATACAGAGCAAGTACAGGGAGGAACGAGTCTCGTCAATCCGGCAATAGCTGTTCTCGAATCGTTCCCTTTTGAAAAACCTTTCTCCTGGCATCGATTGACAATTAAGTTGCACGATGTACTTCCCGACTTTCGTTTCGCAACTCTCGCTGACTTTTTAGTCCATGGTTTATGGTGCCCCCGCATTTCTCGACGGTGAACTCCACGTCCAACCTAATTCTGCGAAACCGCATAAGATCCGTTCGTTATGAACGCAAACGTGGCGTCGTGCATCGTTGAATCTTTCATTCGTGAAATTCACTTTTCGCTCGTGAAGTCTAGCCGCATCTGTCGACTCGCGAAAGTTACCGTCGCATCGATCAGGGCTCCCTAAATTTTTCGAATTAATTTAAACGACACGCCGATCTTCAGGCTTTGTTCGCACCTGCCTGCGCCACATTTTTCGGATCTACCGGAGGACGGCTCGTATCCGAGCGTAACTCGAATGCAAGTTATCGAGACAGATTTAAGAGATGGCTACACCCAGTGGAAAAATACTCGAATGCAAAAGATGCGACAGGTGCTTGAAGTTGCAGGTTGCGGCCTCTTCAATTTCCACGAAATCTTGCACGGCGCACGCTTGGTGGACGCACGCAACGAAACGGTGACTCACTTTCGCAGCCTTGTTTCCTGCGAACGCGATAATGCATTTTCACACGTGTCGATACGTCACGCAAGATCATCCGGCCAACTCCCACACATCGGCAGAAGAAATAAAAGGATAAAGCACGCGTCGATTGCGCAATGTCGCGTCTATGCGACGACGTTTCCCGTCGTTCTTTTAGCATGATTGTTCTCTAGTTTCCGGAAAGCGGATAGCCTCTTACGCGAGCTTTATATTTAACCCTTTAAGCCCTGAACCATGTTGTTGTTGCCTTTTTAAGGCAATTTTGATCAGACAGTCGACAAGTGATCAAATGAGACATATCCCAGCAACAAATATTTCTACACAAAAATTTGATCATAAATTGTGAAATTTAGCATTCCAGACGACTTCAAAGATGTAATACGTAAAATAAGTTTCATCCGGATTCGAAATTCATGGCAACATTTTAATATAAATGATACCACAAAGTACCGCCAAGTAATAAAGGGCTAAAAGAACTGTGCACTTTATTACGGAGGATAATAGACTATTGTCTTTACTTTCGCAACTCCGTATTCTGGAATAATACTTCTGTCTTAGAATGAATGATGAAAGGAGAGGTTGATTTAAACGTTTGACCGTGAACGGTAACGCGGTTTGTTATGAAATCACGGTATACATATTTTCGTAGCGTAGAGAACGGATTACCTTCTTCGTGGACTACAGAGAAAGGCTGAATCGTCGTGAAAAAGCAGATCTTCACGGTGATTAAATCGACGAAGTATGTACATGGAACAGGTTTCGGGAATCCTCGAAGTCGTAACAGTACACCGGAAGAAAGATGTGTTTCACCTGTGAATAAATCACGCGATATATCCCATTGCTATTCGACTGGTATTCCCTCCAACTGTGTTTCTAGGATCGCTCGTATTTCAGAGAAATATGAAAATTCGACTTGTTCCGCAATCCTCCTCTGGCATACGTTTCGATGCACACGTTCGTAGACACGAACAAAGAAGGGATATAAACATCAATCCGCGGGGATCTTTTGTAAATTCTGTTCCCCGGAAGTATCCAAGACAAACGATAGTCGGTGGTCACGAGTACTTGGCCGTCCATTCAACTCGTGAATTCGGTTTAATGCAATAGAAGCGTAATATTTACCTCAGCTCGAGAGTACAAAAGCCACATACAAACGTGGTGGTCGGTGCCGCGAACAACTCCTCTATCCGATTAGCAGCTACGCGAAGCCCCACGCAAAAGTATATACAAGTTGCCCGTTTGATACGGCTCCCGCCCGGAAATGCTTCAGTGCGATCCGAAGCGATGTGCGAGGAGGGTTCCGTGAGGGAGAGAATCGCCTTGCTGGAGGGTGAATAAAAGTTCAAACCGCAAAGATCCTCTGCGCTCTCGAGCCTCCCTTCACTTTGCTCGGACTAAACGCTTCTAGCCCAAAACCTTTAGTCTTCCTCTTCGCTCGTTCCCGCCATTATTTTTTGTGACTTTTCGCGCGTTCAATGGCCTCCTCATAGACGTTAGAACGGAAGTCGACTGGACGTTTGTAATCCACCGTGTGGTGTTCTTAAAATATTTCCTCTCCTTTTAGCACCGTCCCTCGATAACCGCGAAAGTGCCCCGCAAACTGTAAACACTTCTCTGCTACGTTCTAACTCCTTGGTAGAGTGTATATAAAATGAGAAGAAAAAGAAATGCCAAGTGCCTCGTTTATTTTCTAATTTGCCAGGGCCCCTTCTTAGACGTTAAACAAGTCAGTCAATCATTTCGAGGACGTCTCATGCGATGCATCAACAATAATCGATATATTTTCAGGAAGAAAAATGGCACCAGTGCTGGGTGTACCACCCCCGCCACCACCCGCACCGCACATGGGACCAGACGGCTTGATTTTACCCAGAAAACCATACAACCCTTACCTCACCTCCAGCAACCATAAGGACCTTCGCAGGGAATTATTATTCAATCAGAAAGTGTAAGCATCTTCCAAGAGCGTAGTGTAGGTTTATGCATACTCACGTAAGGAGTGTTATATGTATAACAGAATAGGCCTATGCATGTACATACTTACTGTGCCTATCATGGAGAAAATCGTTTCCTGCCGACGTGTGTGCGCCGTGCTTGTACGTGTTCTCCACTTTTACGGTTTTAAAGCGGGCCCGGCTATTCAATTGAAAGGTTGTTCGCGCGCGTTTTTCTCATCGCGGCAATTTTCACGCGCGCCCCAACGAGCCACGGCGTGGCATGCTTGACGCGTAATTAGCTAACCGCATCGGTTTTCACTTTCTTCCAGCGGCAAGAACGTGCTGAATCAGAAGAGCGAGCTCCAACGGGCGCTCGAGAAGCAGAGGGAAGCTGCCTCTAGGAGAGAGGCTGAAAGGAACCGAGGAGAGAATTACAAAGACGATCCAAGAACCGCATTGCAGAGGGCCATTGAACAGAGGGCGAAGCATATTGAGATGGCAGTCAGTGTCTTTCATTTTCGACGCTCCTCTTCTTCTTTTCATTGTTATTCTGCTTGACATTTTTTCCGCTAAAAATATATTGGTTTCTTTAGTTGGAAGTTCCTTTGGTCTCTTGAGTTACCTTGGACGGACAGTGGTGACTCCAGGTAGTCGAGACTGGCGTTTTAAAGAAGTGTAATTTTTCATGTTTTAGTTGGACCAGTCGCAGCAGAGGATGGAACCACCGTGCAACCTTTTGATAACGGCGAGAGCGAAACTCAGACCGCGTACAGATTCTCAATGAAGTTGAAGAGAGAAGGAAAGTCGAAAAAAGTGCTGGTAAACGGTCGACTGGTTAAACACGAAAATACACCGCCGTGCGAGTGAGCAACAAATAACACAATTGGACAGTTGCGTCCGCGATGTGAACTTTCGTCACATTTTGTAACTTGACCATGTACATATTTGCGTAATCTGATAAGAGTTCGTTAGAAACAAAAGAGAATTACACAACTCGTCGACGAGGATATAACGTTTTGACGCTACGCGTCTGGAGAAACTGAAAAGCGAAAGCGACAAAAAAGAAAAAAAAAATAATGGAAGATATTGTCTGTAGATAGATTTATTGGTTCGTGTATAAGCTTTATTGATTGTGCGCGTTTCGTATTGAAGTAGATAATTGCCTTAATTTTCCAGAGTTGTCATTGGGCGTGTACGCGCACATCAGACTGTTCGTTTCGTCTTCTAAGCAACGTTAGTCACGTTAGGATAGTCTAGCTGTAACGATATCCGAGGAAGCAACGCGTGCTCGAACTATGTATGTAGGTCCTTTAAAACGCTAAATGAGGGTATTCACGGTTGAAACGTTGTCGCAAAAGCGTGATAATGGTGTTAAGGCCGTGAGTAATTCGTCGACCAACATCCATCGTGCCTATACGAGTCAGCGATACACTTATAAATGCACTGCGTCCTCGACACTTCGCCTAGTTATCCAAAAAAAAGTATAAATGCCGAGGTTTGCAACAAACAGGCCTTCACCCAGAGCGCCTTGATCAGGAGAATAGCATACGAATACCGTTAGTATAATTGAGAGATCAGTCACGATTAGCATACATAGACGAGAATTCGACTGGAAATGTGCAAAACGTATATACATACTCTATAAATATCCGGAGTTAGCTTATTATCGTGCCTGAATTTGTACGAGATGTAGATCCGTGTACGAAGTGCAGATAATTTTTCCACAATAGACGAATTAATAGCATCGATAACCTGGGACCATCGTACACTCGTAATAACTACTAGCAGTTAAATGAAAGACATTGGATAGATTGATGTAGCAGCGTTTATTACACTCCAGTGTTCATAGTTCAGGAAAGGAATGATATATAAATATTGTTGCATTGTACTGTTTGAATTAATGTATTGTGTAGGAACGTGATCGTTCACTTGAATTTAGTCAGAGTTATGTTGGTAACGATATATGTATTAATACGCATTCTAATCTGTTACTTCCAAAAATGATTAAACGCAGTATTTAAAAAATAATTGTAATGCAAAAATTCTACGGAACGGTAATGCAAGTCGCGCACGTAGATTGGAATTCTAATACTACCACGTTTAAGTGCACTCTATTCTGGTGCAAATCAATCTTAATATTTAGGACTATCATCACATTGGTACAATTAAAATATCAAATATATTTTATTCAACACCAATAGCACATTTTTCACTCACTAATCCGCAAACAAAAAAAAAAGAAGATAACAATAAACTTGTTAAAGACGAGTCTGATACAATCGCGATAATGTAACAACGTAAAAATGTTTTCCCTTATCCATATTTCGATACAAGATTAAAAAATAAAATGAAAAATCTGAAAATCTGCCATTTTTAATATTTGCCAAAAATGTTTCGTTACCTTTAGACTACAGTATCTCTACTAGCGAATGGGAAACAGTGAATAAAATGTCACCAAATTGTACAATTAAATATCGCGTTACTTATCATTACTCAACATTTTTCGTCAATGTAATTTACATAAGCCAACTTGTACATTCCCAGAGAAATAGTATAATGAGTATATATAACGCGATTCGAGAACAATGGACATTTTAGTAGTCGTCTCCGCGAGAAATAACTTCTTTACACGTTGGACGCAGGACAATGGTATGCTCAAATTGAGCAGTATAACATCCCCTGACATCAACCAAAGGTGGGTAAGCTTCCACTACCCCCTTATCGCACAGATCCTTCAAAGCCATTTGATATTTCGTGCAACCGACACGATCCAACCATCGTTTGCAGAAAGCCAAAGTACCTGGAATAGAAGTACAATATATTCACGGTTGTTTTCGAACAGATGATTTTGGAATTGAAACGCGGCGATAGAGCAATCTATATTTACCAAAATGCTTGTTGATAACGTTGAGTAGGGATTTACTACTCTGTAATCTTAGCGGAACGAAACCAGCATCGAAATTCTTCATATAATGAGAGCAGTCGAGATCATCGTGTACGATTCCTCGTCCGGTAGAACCGAAAGTCTCAATGGCGTAAAATTCGTCCTCTTCCATTCTGGTTGCCTCGCCACCCTTAACTATCGGGACAGTTTTCCCAGCGTGGATGCGGAACCGCGAAATTGAGTGGCCATTAAGATTTCTTATGGATTTTACCTACGAATTAATTAATGATCAAGGAAAACAACTAATGATAAATCGACAAATTATGAAGAAAAAATGTTGTAATCGCATACCGGATAGGTCCTGCCATCTAATTCAACTTCATACGATTCCATGACTTCTTGAATAGCGGCACCAACTTCGCAAAGTGGAACGTCAATACCGGCAGCCTTGATTCCAGTATTCGTGGCGTCACGAACAGCTTCAATCAGCTTATCGTATTTTGGATTAAATGCCAATGTAAATGCACAATCGATGATCCATCCGTTTATATGTGTACCAAAATCAATCTTGGTAACGTCGTCGTACTCTAAAACAGTCGGATCTCCGGCGTTTGGAGTATAATGAGCAGCGCAATGATTCCTTGAACATCCTGTTGGGAAAGCTAAACCAGCTTGAAGTCCATACTCTCCAATCAAGTTCCTCGCTGTACTTTCGAGTTCATTGCAGATTTCTATCATGGTCATTCCAGGTTTTACCTACAAAAAAATACTGCTTCGCCAATGTCCTTTATTATACAATGTTTTATTAGAATTGCATACCCATTTCTTGATATATTTTCTTGTTTGCCTGTGAGCTTCAGCTGCTTCCCTAGCCGCGTTATAAATGTCCTCGCGCATTCTGTCGAAAGCACGTGCTTCTTCACTTGAATAGCGTTCTTTAGCTGTTCTATCGTCCATTAGAGCTGTAGGCGGATAATCCATTATTTGCCCTATGGGAAAGTTTCCATCTGGGAATAACTGTGACACTGGTACAGTTGGAGGATCCGTCTGTTGCTTAGGACCTCCAGCTTTTCCATGCGGTTTACGCTTCTTCTTGCTCTTTTTAGTGTCCTCCGTTTCTGCATCATTTTCTGTACCCTCTGTGCCGACTTCTATAAAGAGAAGTAGATTGAACTTGGCATCATTAAATTGCAGCCGTAGCAGTTTGGAATAAATTACCTTCGGCAGCGGCCTTATCATCTTTTGGTTTATTCTCTCCCCCTTCAGGAACATCTGCACTAGCCTCACCAGCTACTACAGAAATATTTGAATAAAAATGATGAAAACGAGATAATATTACGCAGATAAATGCAAATGCTTCGATACGTGTCCCGGAATATGATAGCTTCTATAATATCGTCAATTTAATTTTAATAATTATGCATAGTATGAAAATATTCAAAGTGAAAAAGCTTGAACGAATGTAATTTAATCACAAATAGAAAGAAATTGAAAGATCACAGATTCATCTGCGATATAAAATGGTAACGGAAAGTAAGGACAGGTGTAAAGTGACTTCCCCATATTGTGACCCTCATGGACACATTTAGTAATAATGTATTTCGATCACTTAATTACCACTGTGCTGCAATTGAAAATATGAAATCGCATCGAAAATGGTAGAATGATTATCAATGCTTTTGTACGCATAAATACTATTGTACGCATCCGGTGCACATTGCTCTCGAAGTTGAAAAATTTAGAAGAAGCCAGGGCACATGATAATCCTGAATATTCGCGCAACCGAATCCACATTCAATAATTTACACAGTAAGACGTACCAGCTTTCTTCTTCTTTTTCTTCTTTTTTTTCTTCTTCGATGCTTCTACTGCACCAGTTTCGCCTTTTTCGTCAACGATTTCATCTTTTTCCTCGTTTACTAATTTTTCGGCAGATATGCCGACTTCGTCCAACACGGCAGCCATTTTCGAGAGGAAGCCAAACAATGTTATACATACATACAATTACGAATCGCACAATGGCCAGCCGGTAATGTAGAAGTGACTCTTCCCTACAACGTCGCTCACCAATTCTAATAATAGCACGAAAAACGAAGTAAAAGAATCGTTAACATCAATAACTCTGCGTTTCTGAAGAAATAATGCTTCGGTTTACGTTAAATTCGATACTGCTGTTAATACTACTTATAACTTTAGTACGAGGAACAATATACGTATATCGGTATTAAATAAGGATTTTAAGTTGTCTGTATAATTGTATGTACAAAGTATTACATAGAAATGTGGGATTTAACAAAACTGCAGTTTTGCAATTTTCACGTAATATTATACTTATAATACTAATAATAAAAAGTTGTTGGTACATTATCGATTTTCATGAGACATTCTTCGATACATGGTACACATACAGTTCATCTAAACGGGTACAATTTATCCTACAGAAGAAATAATTAATTCGGCAACGTCCGGATCTTGGCACAGAACGGAAAGTTGCATCGTTACTTCATTGCCGGACAGCGCTAATCTTGCTCGAGCAAGAATCTCTTTTCCTCCCCTGAAAATGCCGCTAAGCAGCAAGTTGTGCGCGGCGGCGCCAGATTGTACGCGATTGCTTCGCTCCACAGCATCCAGGCCTAAAAATCCTGTCAAGCTTTGGATTGCTCCTTCTAAACTAGTGACCGATGGGCCCAAAGCAAATGTTTCTTCTAATTTAATAAATGCTTTCGCAGAGGCCGCTTCCCAGGCTGCACCGAAGTCCAACCCTCTATTTCCGGTACCTCGAACTTGGTCGGCCAATGTTACTTCCAAGTCTTCCAACTAAAAAGAACATTTTATTCGATTTATTTACTGCCCTCTGTAACCGATAGAATAGTAACGATTTTAGTATTAAAAAACTTAAGGGAAATCTGTACCATGTATTCATCGTTGTATCCTTGCTCAGCATCTGGCACACCTGTTATTGGATCGCAATCGCGTGCTGTAAACCGTAAAGTTGTAGGAATAGTAGCAACGCTGGCGTGAACATCTTCCGGGTATCCCAATACTGTGTAAGTTGTGCCTGGTTCGTTGTATGACAAACGCGGGCACGAGACCTCGCAAACAATGGTGTAGCTGTAGACAAAAATTAAAAGAGAATATTTTACATAGGTTTCTATAAGGTACATCCTTAGGTAATATAACCGAATATAGTTACCCTTCAGGAGGTTCCACGGCTACTTTTACATCCTCGAGCAATTGATCAGATAGTGTGTTTATACAATCAAATTGCAAGATAAGAAGATCCGCGAACGTATGCTTAATGCATTTAACGTTGTACTCTGTTTCTGATTCTGTTAATTCGAAGACAGGTGAGGACTTGAGAAGTGAACAGTCCCGAATAATCATTGTCAAGTACGGTACTTGCGACAGTTTTTCCATATAACTTTCCTCTCGTGTCAATCGCGGCTGTTGTTGCTTCACAGTAGCGTGTATTTCTACTTGTGTCGGTTCTTCGATCGTTTGAGCTGGTGGAATCTGTCAAATAAATATTACTATTAGAATATTCACGTATAAATGTGTAGCTTTTGGGAAATTTCCATGTGCTTGAATTTTTTAAGATTACTGTCAGGAAACTTTGATTACTCGCCTGCGAGATGTCGAATGGCTCGTCCATTGGGGATTGCATATAATTCCGCAGTGCTCGTTCTAAACTTGGCACCGAAAGAAGCGGAGGTTGTACCAAAGGCAAGAGAGTTGGATCATGTTGCTGCTGAAGTATAGCGCAATAGTAAGCGGCACGGTCACGCACTTCATCATCTGAATCTAATTGACACCGGGACAAAAGAACCAATACGTTTGGAAGTAATGGTGGGCATGCTGCGGCAAAACGTGCTAATGCAGTAACGGCAGCCGCCCGAACACTTGCGCTCTCCAGTATCACACGATTGTAAATAAAACGAATATATCTGGACGGCTGCTTCGAAGTTGGACCTTCTTGGCCAAGTAAATGAAGAATCCGAACGGCAAGCGAAATGTGTTCACAATCCTCGATAAACTCGCAAAGATGAGCTAACCCAGCCTCTTTCGCCTCCGCATTTCCTTCCATAACGGCGATGATCGTCTCTGCAATTGCTGCCTTATATTCGAGTCCACCTTCATCTCTTAGCATAGCCGAAAGGAAGTTCATTAAAACTGCATGCTTTCGAGGAAATTTCTGACACAGAGCCCTGCAAACCAAAAAATATATACAATTTTTAAAGACAATAAGTTTTTCTACACACGCGTAATTAAAACACCCTGATTTTACCTTATAGCTTGCACAACTACAACCTTAAATTCGTCTGAAATTTCTGACACAAAGGTAGCAATTTGTTTCATCAACCTATCTACAGAACTTTCAGCTCCAGTTTTCAGCAGGGTAGTAATAGCTAATGTAGCAATAGATCTATTCGAATCAGTGATTAAGTTCTCTAGATCTAAGTTGCACGCAGTAACTGCTGCTGGGTGAGTCATGGCAACTTTATTCAAGGTTCTAACAGCAGCGAATCTTAGAGCTGGTTTTTGGGATCCGCAGAATAACTGAAGCACACTAATAGCCGGCGTTATTTCTCTGCTGCGGCTTCTTCCAAGATTAACCATAGCATGAGCAGCTTCGTAAACCACCATTTCTGATTTATGACGTAGACAAGATTCAATGAATGACATCAGCTCGTCTCCTTCGTCAACTTCATCTAATAATTTACAAGCCATTCTAATCAACATACACCCTGCATAAGGACTTTTTGGGCTTGTTCTCATAAGCTTTGCAACTAACTTAATTACAGCATGTTTATCTGCCTTGCGTGCCTGATACAAAACACCAAGCGCATGATACTGAACCATTACATTATTAGAATTTAAAGCTTCTTGTGCTTCATTTGCCCATCTGCGTGCAACATCTCCGGATACATTGGTCAAATGTAAGGAAGAAACAAGAGCTGCACTAGAAACAGCAGCAGAACGATCAACAATGGCTTGTTTCATGTAACGCTCGATAGCAGCAAGCATCCCAGCATCGGTAATGGTACACAAAGCTCTTATCGCAGCAGCTCTATATAAATCTTCCTTGCCAGTCATATCTTTCGTTAAACTTGATGTTACTATGATTACATCCTCTGCTAAAGAGCTCAATTCCTTTATGCCCAAGTATACCAATCGTCTCAAAATAACATCCCGGGATTGGAACAACTTGGTCATCGCAAAAAATGCTTCTGTAGCCTCCATTGTACCCAGCTGCTCTCCCTGATTGAGCAAGTACAAAATTTTTGTTAGAATGTGAGCACATTTCCTTGGATTAACCGGGGTATCGTTAAAGGTGCGTGCTTCCTGAAGAACTGTCGTTTTCTCCAAGTTTTGGAAAGGATTGGCCCCACCTATTAACGTAAGAGTAGCATCAGCAAACTTGTAACCTTAACAACATATTGGTTTACATATTGTTTGTTCGAAAGGGCAACTTTATAATTGAAAGGAATCAAAAACCAGTTACGTGAAATGAAATAATTCATTGCCGAAAAATGATCTTCCACGACGAGTAATTCGTTTAAACCTGTTTACAAGGAACTGTCACAGAAACAGTAAGATCGATATGTTTAATCTCGGTTAGACACATGAATTTACTATAGTAAGAATAAAACGATATTAATTTATTATTACCATCTTCTTCCTCTTTTTTATCCCGTTTGAAGGCATTCATTTTGAAAATTCACTGCCGCAAAACTGGAAAATACAGTACACGTCACCTTAGCTCTATCGCATGGGAACCATTCCAATGGCCATCGACATATACAGCGGCAAGCGGCCGAATTTAGACGTGTAGTTTTCAAACGGTACTGCCATTCACGTAATAAGTATTATCTACGGTTGATAAAATGACTACATTACACTTGAAAATGTTGGCTGTAGTAAACGATGGTTATTTTCGTATCTCATTGATTTGGTATTTATTTTATTTTACCATCATTTTCTATATTGTAACATTTAAATGTAATATTTTGTGGCCGTGTATACATTATTTAATACACTGCTATCGGTGAGGAAGATTTCATTATGCTCTTGCGTACATAAAACGTTTGTGTATGGTACGTAGTGTGACGTTACAAAGAACGTTAGAATCTTGCAACTGATTTATACGCGAATCATTTCTTATTTGGTCCATCTTGCTGTTTGCTGTTTATTTGGCATTGCTGTTCACGTAATAGGTTTTATCAACCGTACGTAAGTGAGTATATTCCATTCGAAAATGTTTTAGCGCCGAAGTTAATGCATTATAACGAAGACGAATAGAATACTCGTTATCCAACTCTAATACTTTATTGTATTACTATTTTGAAACTTTCTTCAATTGCCTTTTCCCTGACCCAAGAATCGTAGGTCACGCTAAAAATTAGTCAGACCACGCAGAAGTACAGTGGGTGCGACCCTAGGATCTAGGTTTAGCTAAAAATTGGTCAGAAGCCGCAACAGTCGAGTACATATGACCTGAGTACAGTAGTACGTACGACCGCGGTCGGAGACCTTCGAAGAGCTCGGAAATTGCGAATACCACCGAGCGCGACCGAGCGCTACCGACGCGCCGCGGAGTGGGGATGACGGAGCGCGGAGCACGCGGTGTCACTATCAATTCAAGCGTCGTACCGTATAGGTCGTCTACGCTGTCGAAGGTTAACGACATGTATCACCTTACAATACAATAGCTTCTCGGGGTTTACTTTACCACCGCATACGCTTGTCTATTAGTTTCTATTAATTAATACGCGTTTATTTAACAATCGTTTGACTATCGTGGATATGCATTAAACTCTTTCTCGAATCTCTTTCACTGGACGCTTGACCGGTCGCCCGGTACCATCGATTCTTTGATACGCGATAACTAGTCGTTTATTAAAACATCGGGTTAATTAATTTATTAGTTTAAACGGTTCATCGAATCTTTATTATATTTTATTACACGATTATTCGGATTCGATGCGGTGTTAAGGTTGCGTTTATGTTCTTTGCAATGTCACTTACATACCCAGTTACATATGTCCTTTCGCAACATTCCATTTGATTCTGATTGTAGCACCAGTTTATCACGTTGCTTTTCTATTTGTTGCAGGTACAATGGATGATTCGTTGGTAAAGAATAATATATGGAAGCTGCAGGAATGGAGTATTGAGATACAATTACATACTGCGATGCATAACAAGAACTCCGATGACCTATGCTGAAGGATTGGTAACGTTTAACTTATTATCCTAACGGTTTATGTACATGTATATCTTGGTATCTGGCAGTTGGATTTCGATCGAAAGTTGTTGAACACTTTCATTATTGTAAATAGATTTCAATACTTACTTCTCCCTATTCGTATATCCACGTTCATTAAACAATGAAACCAATTCAAATAGAGCTTAGAATATATCATTCGCGATTGAAACTAGAGTCAGTAAATTTCATTAATTCTCAACGAAAAATTGAAATATGTTCAAGGTTTCGCTGCATATCGGTCGCGATTTCTATTATAGCTTCGCTGGTGTTCTTGTTGACACTTTTTGTGACATTGTCTTGTTGTTACTTGGCACAAGTACGGTCAAATTGAATTTTCGACGCAGGATTGCCTGCGTATTTACGTACGTACTCGTTGCCATGTCCTTCAAGCATGATAAATAACTTCGAGTCTTGATTTCTGCAAGCAGCTACGAGAATTTATAAATGCGCGATATTGCTTACTTACTAGGATCATGATCACTTTTAAAACTCTGACATAGAACAGTCACAGTACGCTTTTGATAAATCATATATATTAATCTATAATAATAATTCTGAATTGACAATTAATAATACAGTAGTACTTCATTAAAAAAGAAAAGCAGTAATTCCTTAACAGACATACAGAAATAAGAAAGAGACAAATAAAATCACATGTATATTAATTTAATTTGTACCTCCTCCCCTCATTTACGAACTTGTACAGATTTTCTTGCAGCAAACTTTGTTGACCGCGCGCAATGCGGGTGGTAGAGTCAGTGCTTGTTCCGTTAAAGTTCTTTTTATTATTTTTGGGCGCAACCGCTCTTAATATTTATAATTAAATATAAATAGTAGTAAAGATACGCGAAAGTAGAGTCAGTGTTTGCTTCGAAATATTGCTCTCGCGAAAAATAGAGTCACTTTGTTCGTCGATCACAATTATAAAACGCGCGCGATAGTAGTCTTTTATCTTTCTTTTTTTATCGCAATAAGTATTCCGGTATTAGAGTCAACACCTATGCTGTTCGGCGAGTTCGGGCTTTCATCCATCAACTTGAAGAGTAAGTACTTCTATATTTCTTTAATCGCATATTGCAATGATCTTTGATTATTATCATGTTCGAAAAGTTCTGAAAATGCAAACATTTCAATGTTGTCTGTTCTTTTGAATGTTTCAGGAGCTGCCTTGGCTCAATTGTATCACCATAACGATATTGTTGGCCGCGCGCAATGCGGTTGGTAGAGTCAGTGCTTGTTCCGTCAAAGTTCTTTTTATTATTTTTCGAGCGCAACCGCTCGTAAGAGTAATTAAACATAAATAACAGTAAAGATACGCGAAATTAGAGTCAGTGTTTGGTCCGAAACAATACTCTCGCGATATTAGAACCAGTTTGTTTGCCAATCATAAGTGTTCCGTTAGAGTCAGTGTCCTGTTCGGCGAGTTCGGGCTTTCGGCCATCCACTTGACGAGTAAGTATCTCCTTATTTCTTTAATCTTGTATTGCAATATACATTGATAATTAACACATTCCAAAAGTACTGAAAACACATAGATTTTAATGTTGTTTGCTCTTTTTGAATGTTTCAGTAGCCTGAATGACTTCGTTGGCGACGAGCTTGACCGCACCCCTTGTGAGTCTGCAACCGGTGAGTCGCATGCTTTAAAGTTCCTCTGGTCACTCAATCATGTCGCAGGACGAAAGGTCCGAACCGACACGAGTGACTGGTTGTAATTACGTAGATTTTTCTGGCAAGCACTGTGACCATGGGTATATGGAAATATACTCATGAGTAGTAACGTCTTTACTGTTTTATATTATATGAGGATAGGTCTTCTTGTACAACGCGTTTTTAAATAGCTTGATAATTTTAAAAGAGATCATATTTAGTCTAAAATATATCACTATATCTTTTTATAATAGAGGATTTAATTGAATATCTATGAAACGATACCTAAATCGTTATTAAATATTAAACGAATATAAAGTAACGTCCAGTATTATACGTGCATTAGTTCGTAGTGGAGAAGTCGAATACCCTTCGACTTCGTTTACTTTTCAATTGCAATTACTGCACAGTTATTATTAATTGTTAGTAAGAGTATAGTAGTTCCTGATTATATATAAAGTAAAGGTACTTACTTACCTTATCAATTTGTTGAAACTACCGAATAATTTTATTATTCGGTGTCCGTATTAGTCTCTAGCCTTTAAAGATATCGATAATTTCACTGTTTCCGTATATGACATTAATTAAACCTGAATGTACAAGAAGACAATACGCGAACGGGTAGGTTTCGAAATCAAGGCAATCAACTCTTAAAGCAATCTTGCGTTTTAGAAGCAATGCCTTGATAACGGGAACGCCCGAGGATGTTTCAATTCAATTCAAAGTATATTAAAGTAGAGTCATTGAATAATTTCTCTATTAAAGTAGAGTCTTTGAATAATTTTTCTAATAAAGTAGAGTCATTGCACAATTTTTCTAATAAAGTAGAGTCACTTAATTTTCTCTTTAATCAAATAAATTCTTATATTGATCTAGTGTATATCCATATATATGTATATATATTTAGCCCGTTAGAGAATCAGTATATCTTTATCTTCTTTTTAGACGAGGATTTCCAGGTTTAACCCTTTCCGTGTTCACTGCCCGGATCCCACTCACGTGCCCCGGTGCTACTTGGGTGGGAAAACGGTGGTAGAGCACGATGACATTTTTTAGTTTATAAGCCATAAAATGATTTATTGTTGGCGACTGACAGTGCGTTTGGTGTATCGTGCACGACGTAATATCCGCATTGTGTGTGTGGTTAGGTTGTGGATTTGCGTCGTTCCGTACTCAAATGTAGCTATTATGACCAAGATAAGATGTCCATTAAATTAAAGCAGAAACATCATTTTTACTATTAACTGCATTAAAAAGCCCTAATATACTGAGGCACGAAGTTTTTGTCATTTGAGATGACAGAGGCCAAATGCCAAAGAGAATCGAATATACTTATCAATTGCTATCAAGTACCTCTTGTATCGGTGCTATTTAATTATTCTATTAAATATCTACCGCGGCGTGGTCTTTTTCCTCGCAAAACGCAAAGATCCCAGCCACTGTCAGTCGATTTCAGAAAAATGGTACGTACATTAGAGTGTGCAAGTTGTGCGACGACACTTGGGTGTCGGGGGTGTCCCGGGACGCCTCCCTAGTGTAGGCTTTTGCGCCCAAGTGTTTGAGTGAGAACCGTGGAGTGTTGTGTGTTGGTGTGCCTGTTTGCCATTTTTTAAATATAGGTCCAGGTAGGATAGGTAGCTTACTTTCTGGTGTGATTGATAGACATAAGTAGGTAGGGCCGGGCAGGTTGACACAGTCTCTGATCGGGTAGGCAATATCTCGCGTGTTCAACCTGTTTCAGGAAATCTGATTTGAAAAGTCGACGGTGAAGCTGTGGCGCGAACGAAAATGCGTTCGCCTCTGGCTTTGCCTATCGATTTTTCGAATCCTTCGTGGTCGTGGTCGCGATTCAGGCTCCGAAACGAAACGTGTTACATTATGCTCGAGGCTGCACGCGTGAGCGAAGAACGATTACAATTTTAATCGTAATCTTTGTTATTTTCCGTAATCACAATTTTTACGATTTTATTGGATCGCGATTCGGCCGCGTGTGTCCCATATAGCTCCGCGATTCAAACTCTTTATTTCACATTTATAAGTTTTTCTTTGGTTTTCGATTAGAGCCTCGAGCCTAGATTAAGTTTCAGCTGACCCTTGGGTCCAACGAAAAGAAGAGGCTATATGCCGAAGAGGCCCGACAAACTGTCACTCAAGAGGGCAACTACTAATGGCTCCCCATTCTTTTTAAGAATGAGGAATCATTCTTTGTTACTACTTTGTCACTGTGCTTGCATTTTCATTTGTAGAATTTTTATATGTACTACTTGGCCGACGCACATTCCGGCCCAACGATACAGCCCTCCCAAAAATATCGCGTTGCTTTAGAGTTGCGAAAAACTTGCGAACCGGTCGAGTTAGAGTTGCGTTAAATACCACTTACTGCTATTCTTATTGCTAATTAAATTGTAGCATTTTATAATATACTTTTCATGCGAGCTCCTAGTGTTGCGGAAATTTCTTTCGCGTATTGGAACTTTCGTTCATTTTTCAGAGGATCTTCAATTTGCTTAATTTTGGATATTACAAATAGTTTACTGTTTGCTTCCTGTCAGTCTTAATAAATAGTGTTGCGAAATAATTGTATCGCGAGTTCCAGTTAGCGTTGCGTTGATTAAAGTTCGCGTTTTTAAGTAGAGTTGCGAGTACCAGTCCCCATCTGCTTCCAATTGGAAGCAGACTACTACCTGGAATGTCTGTTGAAGGAATCCCTGCTTAAAAATTTGCATACATATTAGTAAATTACTGTGTTAACGAAATGAAAAGAAATGAAAAAAAAGATAAGAAAAGAAAAGAAAAAAGAAAAGAAAAGAAGAGAAAAGATATAATTTGCAGAATCTTTGATAAATTCATAATAATTCTAGATAGTAGATTTCAATTGGAGTTAATACTAGTGACTGTTCATTATTGGAGTTTAACTCTTAAATATTTTCACTTAATTGTTCCAATTCCATCTTAACCTTGTTTTTAGTAGAGCCAATTTTTATAACTTTTCGAGCTTGCTTTGTAGAAATTAAAATTCATGCGCGATATCCGTAAATGTTTAAACAAAAATCCTTGCACGAAAAATGTTCTTGGCTGTAGTTGGACCTCGGCACGGTGATAGTGGAAGTTTGATATTTTGCTCCAGAATATTCGTTTGTCAATTCTTTGTAGAACAAAATAGAATCAATTGTAGTGAAATGTGTGTACTTCGTTTTAGAGTTTGTAATGAAATTGATACCACCATTCAGTCCCTTCTAGAACGTACAAAAGAATATATCACTTTGGCCGAAATCTAATTACCTATTGTTATTAAAAAATAGCTGCATTTTCCATATCAATTCTGATTTATTAACTTCGCTAAAAATCGGTTCTTACGAATTAAAAGCAGCTTCATTTCAATATAAAATTGGGAGGCTTGGGAATGTGACTAACCCAATACTTGAGATTGTTACAGATTCACGGTCCATCCCATTTGTGAGCTTAAGATTGTTATAATGCTTCACTTATTACTGCCAGTTTGTCTTTGTTTCAGAAGTATTGAAAAGAATCAGCTAAAGAAGAGGATTGATTAACCATGTATAATATGACCACACTATCATCCTGCCCTGCTCCTGCCCAACCCAGACCCTGCCCCTCCCCCTGTCCTTTTATACACGCAGGTTTTGCACGAATTGAATTTATTAGACTTTTAATTAAGCAGGGTTTATGAAACTGACAATTTATTCAATCTGCTCTAGGACACCATGGGCCACGAAAGTAATTCCTCTTCAATTAGTCCATATTAAGTACATATATGCTTACTTATACCCACATGATATTACTGAAATTGTTCTTAAAATTTACCTCGTAGATGTTATATTAGGTAGGGTGATTGTAGTTTTAAGTTAGATCTTTAGTCAGGCAGGACGCATTTGAATCTAATCTAGTATTCAAGAAGGGAGGATTAATTTCTAGGCCGTGTCTTAGTTTTTAAGACAGCAGTGTACACTGCTGTGATAATATTTCGTTGTTTAGTTTGTAAGATCATAGGATAGGTTTTTAAGAAAGTTTTGTTTCAGGAAATTGCATTCTCTTCTTGATTTTCTTTCAGGTTTCCATCGGATATTCAATTTAGCTTTCGGTCGTGAATATTCCAAGTACTCCTCTTGTTGTCATATTTATACTACGATCAATTAATGAACGTTCTACAAATTGACAATAAGAGGAGATTTATCTTTCTCACAAGCTATATTAAAATTAGTTTTCGCGTAATTGGAGGCCGTGGCTAGGGTGGGTCTCCATGCGCAGTAACCTCCACGTGGTGAGACCCGGGCAATCAATTATTTATCGTATAATTATTAAACGTTTAACAGACGTTTGATAATTATGTGGAAAATAACTCGAGCGAATTGACTGCGCATTGCACTTTCCCCCACATTCCCTTTTTCGCTTCATTCTCTTTTTTGCATTATTCCCTTTTTTACTCTTTGCCGGGATCAATCACACTCGTTACTTTTCTTCTAATTCATTTCAGTACTATTAGCTTCATTCCCTTTTCCGTTCTCGGCCCGGAGGATCGGTGGTTGGGGACTCAGGGTCAGCGAGTTAAGATGTGTGGGGGCGTGATTGTGGTTCTGGAGGAAGGATCCGAGGCCCGCTGTTAGACTACGTCTCTAACGGTTGTTGGTTTTCGCCCTAAATCTGGAATCATGGTCGCGGTTCTTGCATTTCCGGGCTGCAGTGTCATCGTGAGCGGTGTGTGGGGCTGTGATTGCGTTCCGGACAGGTGACCCGCCTAGTAGGAAATTCCTGCGAGTTAGACCACGCCAAGCACACCTTGGGGTGGCAGAAGGTATATGGGACATAATCTGGAATCGTGGTTCGGTCTTGCTTCCGTTCCACAATGATTGCTGTGGCTCGGTATCGAAACTGGTGTAGATTCTCAGTCCTCTTACTGTCCGGACTCTGGGCCGAGGGCTCGCGGGCTGCTCGGTAGCAGTCACCCTCGTTACTTGCCTCCCATTTGATCCCATTTATAAGTTTACAATTTTTATAATACTTTACTAATTACTGCCTATTTGTCTTTGTTTCAGAAGCATTCAAAGGAATCAGCTAAAGAAGAGGATTGCTCATACTATGTATAATGTGGCCACTCTCTCACCCTGCCCCTGCCCCTGACCCTGCCCTTGCCCTTGCCCGTGCCCAGCCCCTGCCCAGTTTCCAGTTTTCTGTTCTAGGAAGGCATGGTCCACGAAATTAATATGGTCTAATTGAAGGGGAATTAAGTATATGCATACTTATACCTAGATGAGTGTGATAATGTATCTGTTAGATTCCTATGTAGGCAGGATATTATTGAAATTGTTGTTTTAATTTTACTCTTAGATATTATATTAGGTAGGGTGATTCTATTTTAAGTTAGATCTTTAGACAGGTAGGGAGCATTTGAATCTAATCTAGTATTTAAGAAGGGAGGCTTTAATTTTAATCTGTGTTCTAGTTTTTAAGACAGCAGTGTACACTGCTGTGATAATATTTCGTTGTTTAGTTTGTAAGATCATAGGATATGTTTTTAAGAAAGTTTTGTTTCAGGAAATTGCATTCTCTTTTTGATTTTCTTTCAGGTTTCCTTCGGATATTCAATTTAGCTTTCGGTCGTGAATATTCCAAGTACTCCTCTTGTTGTCATATTTGTACTACGATCAATTAATGAACGTTCTACAAATTGACAATAATAGGAGATTTATCTTTCTCACAAGCTATATTAAAATTAGTTTTCGCGTAATTGGAGGGTGGAAGGGCCGTGGCTAGGGTGGGTCTCCATGCGCAGTAACCTCCACGTGGTGAGACCCGGGCAATCAATTATTTATCGTATAATTATTAAACGTTTAACAGACGTTTGATAATTATGTGGAAAATAATTCGAGCGAATTGACTGCGCATTGCACTTTCCCCCACATTCCCTTTTTCGCTTCATTCCCTTTTTTGCTCTTTGCCGGGATCAATCACACTCGTTACTTTTCTTCTAATTCATTTCAGTACTATTAGCTTCATTCCCCTTTTCCGTTCTCGGCCCGGAGGATCGGTGGTTGGGGACTCAGGGTCAGCGAGTTAAGATGTGTGGGGGCGTGATTGTGGTTCTGGAGGAAGGATCCGAGGCCCGCTGTTAGACTACGTCTCTAACGGTTGTTGGTTTTCGCCCTAAATCTGGAATCATGGTCGCGGTTCTTGCATTTCCGGGCTGCAGTGTCATCGTGAGCGGTGTGTGGGGCTGTGATTGCGTTCCGGACAGGTGACCCGCCTAGTAGGAAATTCCTGCGAGTTAGACCACGCCAAGCACACCTTGGGGTGGCAGAAGGTATATGGGACATAATCTGGAATCGTGGTTCGGTCTTGCTTCCGTTCCACAATGATTGCTGTGGCTCGGTATCGAAACTGGTGTAGATTCTAAGTCCTCTTACTGTCCGGACTCTGGGCCGAGGGCTCGCGGGCTGCTCGGTAGCAGTCACCCTCGTTACTTGCCTCCCACTTGATCCCATTTATGAGTTTACAATTTTTATAATACTTTACTAATTACTGCCTATTTGTCTTTGTTTCAGAAGCATTCAAAGGAATCAGCTAAAGAAGAGGATTGCTCATACTATGTATAATGTGGCCACTCTCTCACCCTGCCCCTGCCCCTGCCCCTGCCCCTGCCCCTGCCCCTGCCCCTGCCCCTGCCCCTGCCCCTGCCCCTGCCCCTGTCACTGCCCCTGACACTGACCCTACCCCTGTCCTTTTAACTAACTCCATTTGTTAGACAATTAATTAGGCAGGCCCAATTATAAATCGATCCATATTTTTAGCTCCTTATCTAGGTAGGCCTTATTTGAACACACAATCTTAGATCTTTATACAGGCAGGTTTTACATGAATCGAAGTTATTAGACTTTTAATTAGGTAGGGTTTATGAAGCTGACAATTGATTCAATCTGTTCTAGGACACCATGGGCCACGAAAGTTATTCCTCTTCAATTAGTCCATATTAAGTACATGTATGCATACTTATACCCACATGGTATTACTGAAATTGTTCTTAAAATTGATCTCGTAGATGTTATATTAGGTAGGGTGATTGTAGTTTTAAGTTAGATCTTTAGTCAGACTGGACGCATTTGAATCTAATCTAGTATTCAAGAAGGGAGGATTAATTTCTAGGCCGTGTCTTAGTTTTTAAGACAGCAGTGTACACTGCTGTGATAATATTTCGTTGTTTAGTTTGTAAGATCATAGGATATGTTTTTAAGAAAGTTTTGTTTCAGGAAATTGCATTCTCTTTTTGATTTTCTTTCAGGTTTCCTTCGGATATTCAATTTAGCTTTCGGTCGTGAATATTCCAAGTACTCCTCTTGTTGTCATATTTGTACTACGATCAATTAATGAACGTTCTACAAATTGACAATAATAGGAGATTTATCTTTCTCACAAGCTATATTAAAATTAGTTTTCGCGTAATTGGAGGGTGGAAGGGCCGTGGCTAGGGTGGGTCTCCATGCGCAGTAACCTCCACGTGGTGAGACCCGGGCAATCAATTATTTATCGTATAATTATTAAACGTTTAACAGACGTTTGATAATTATGTGGAAAATAATTCGAGCGAATTGACTGCGCATTGCACTTTCCCCCACATTCCCTTTTTCGCTTCATTCCCTTTTTTGCTCTTTGCCGGGATCAATCACACTCGTTACTTTTCTTCTAATTCATTTCAGTACTATTAGCTTCATTCCCCTTTTCCGTTCTCGGCCCGGAGGATCGGTGGTTGGGGACTCAGGGTCAGCGAGTTAAGATGTGTGGGGGCGTGATTGTGGTTCTGGAGGAAGGATCCGAGGCCCGCTGTTAGACTACGTCTCTAACGGTTGTTGGTTTTCGCCCTAAATCTGGAATCATGGTCGCGGTTCTTGCATTTCCGGGCTGCAGTGTCATCGTGAGCGGTGTGTGGGGCTGTGATTGCGTTCCGGACAGGTGACCCGCCTAGTAGGAAATTCCTGCGAGTTAGACCACGCCAAGCACACCTTGGGGTGGCAGAAGGTATATGGGACATAATCTGGAATCGTGGTTCGGTCTTGCTTCCGTTCCACAATGATTGCTGTGGCTCGGTATCGAAACTGGTGTAGATTCTAAGTCCTCTTACTGTCCGGACTCTGGGCCGAGGGCTCGCGGGCTGCTCGGTAGCAGTCACCCTCGTTACTTGCCTCCCATTTGATCCCATTTATGAGTTTACAATTTTTATAATACTTTACTAATTACTGCCTATTTGTCTTTGTTTCAGAAGCATTCAAAGGAATCAGCTAAAGAAGAGGATTGCTCATACTATGTATAATGTGGCCACTCTCTCACCCTGCCCCTGCCCCTGACCCTGCCCTTGCCCTTGCCCGTGCCCAGCCCCTGCCCAGTTTCCAGTTTTCTGTTCTAGGAAGGCATGGTCCACGAAATTAATATGGTCTAATTGAAGGGGAATTAAGTATATGCATACTTATACCTAGATGAGTGTGATAATGTATCTGTTAGATTCCTATGTAGGCAGGATATTATTGAAATTGTTGTTTTAATTTTACTCTTAGATATTATATTAGGTAGGGTGATTCTAGTTTTAAGTTAGATCTTTAGACAGGTAGGGAGCATTTGAATCTAATCTAGTATTTAAGAAGGGAGGCTTTAATTTTAATCTGTGTTCTAGTTTTTAAGACAGCAGTGTACACTGCTGTGATAATATTTCGTTGTTTAGTTTGTAAGATCATAGGATATGTTTTTAAGAAAGTTTTGTTTCAGGAAATTGCATTCTCTTTTTGATTTTCTTTCAGGTTTCCTTCGGATATTCAATTTAGCTTTCGGTCGTGAATATTCCAAGTACTCCTCTTGTTGTCATATTTGTACTACGATCAATTAATGAACGTTCTACAAATTGACAATAAGAGGAGATTTTTCTTTCTCCCAAGCTATATTAAAATTAGTTTTCGCGTAATTGGAGGGTGGAAGGGCCGTGGCTAGGGTGGGTCTCCATGCGCAGTAACCTCCACGTGGTGAGACCCGGGCAATCAATTATTTATCGTATAATTATTAAACGTTTAACAGACGTTTGATAATTATGTGGAAAATAATTCGAGCGAATTGACTGCGTACTGTAGTTTTGATACAATGTACAATAATGGCCGCTGAATGTTCGTTCATTTCCCCAATTAATGCTCAGTGAGACATCGCCACCAATCCTTCGATCTTCTCCGAATCGGAGTATAAATTATACTCCAATTATTGATTTGGTATTATATATTTTCCGAAAAATCTCGATTGGTGCACCTCGCTCGGGACCGAATGCGACCACTAACCGTTTGCAGGCACGTTTATCGCTGGAATTGCCTCATATTAGTAAATGAGATACTTCATCATTGTTATTAGTTGAATATAAATAAGAAATTGCTTCTTTCATTAACAATAAAAATGCTCCAATGGAATAGAGAATTAAAGAATTTGTCTTGTAACTATACAATTAACAATTGTAATATACTATTATCGTCACTATCTTTTTCATTGCGACAAATTTATTGTTTGGGTGTTAAAAAAATATACATCTCATAGCTCAATTTTTTTTTGTCATTTATCAGAAAATAATGTAAAGTCTAACTTGAATAATTATTTCATTTATTGATAGTACAATTGAAGTAAGGTAACTTGTTTGTCATGTGTTTCTTTAATTAAATGATTTTTAATTAACATTAAATGTTCCATATCCTTTGTTCGCTTTCATTGCGGCAAAGAATTTTTTAAAATTATTTAATTTTCGAATCGTTTTCGATAATCTGTGGGTAACGTTGCGAGTGGCACTGAAATGGTAATGGGTTCCCGGGACCCAGAAATCGTGGCCGAAAAAATACATTGCATGTCTTGTCTATTCTTATATCTCGTCGTTTTCTACGATCCTCCTAACTCCTTGAAACTACTCGCACCTGCTATGTTATCGCTATCTTTACGAAAGTCTTTGAAACTGCTCGTGCCTCTTACTTACCTTAAGTGTAGATATGGCAGAGGCGCGAGTTGTTTCAAGAAGTTCTGTAAAGATGGCGATATAATAGCAGGCGCGAGCAATTTCATGGATTTCCGTATAGATGGTGATACTATAGACCAGTTTCGTTGTAGATAAAACAGAAATACAAGTGGTACAAAACTTGAAGTAGGTGTGTATAAATAGCGGTGCGATAAACTTAATTAAATTTGATTATTTATGTCTTCATTTATAACATTAAATTAGTAACTTGTTAATTTTAATTACAGCGTTTTTGTAACTTGTATCTTCATTGATTAGTTTAAATAAATTTTCAATGAAAAGAAATCCACTGCTCTTTTTATTTTCACAACTTAACAATCCTTGAAAGAACCTAATTCCAATTCCTTATACAAGAAGTATCGTGGACGAACTTTAAATGCAAAGTCCTAAAGCGAGAAACTTGTCAAAACAACCCTATACGTTATTAAATTAAGCGCTCAGAAATTGCTGGAATACGACGTCGTTTCTTAGAATTGCTAAGGTTCGAATATCTCCTCAGACATCATATTCTCCTGATACAAATCCACGATTTTCAGCGAGATATTTTTGCCAGAATCTCAGAAATTTTGCGCTCGGAATTTCCTGGAACGTGACGTCATTTCCAAGAACTGCCGGGATCGATGGTGATTATGCATGGTGCTGAAATCATAAGACCCGTACTGCTTTCGATTGGGTAATTGTCTGAGGAAGCCGAAGAGGCCAGGGACAAAGCTTTTAAAAAATTTCGAGACAGAAGTAGTAGAAAAATTTCAAGAAAATACACTAATGTAACGTAATGGACACTAATGTAATGTAATCTAATAACTTTTTCTAAATTACTACTAACATCGGATCGACACATATCGCAATTAAGGGTTAAATCATATAGGAAAAAAACAATAATTCTGAGATCAAATGCATAAAAGTTACTCGTTGTATAAAGCATTATTATACTCATCATTCGGATATTATTTTAAACATATAATGATATGTTAATTACCCTATGACTTTATGTTTGATAGTAATTATTGAAAATAATGATAGCATTACTTTTCTATATCTATTATTCGATTCGAGATCATTAGATCTATTCTTCATATTATGAATATGTGAAGAAATACAAAGAAATTTATAAAAAAAACATGCAAAATTTAAACAATTAATTACAAAATAAAAACAAATATATATTACAACAATCATCATTAGATTAGAATAATTTTTCAACGAATTTTAGTGCAAATTTCATTCCGATATCTCTGGTGGTTCAAGAATTATACCAAAATTTCACCAAATTCACCGATCCAGCCCACTGTGCACCGTAGCGAAAGGGTTAATAATCTTCAGGTCTGTTTTTGCTAGTTCTGCGCTTGTGAACTTCGAGTTTTCTAAGGAATAGGATAATGGTTCTAGTGATAACTAAAATACACAATTATCGGAATGACAGTACCTATAATTTTACCAAAATAATTCTCAAAATGTCTGCTTACAAGTACGGAGTTATGAACACAGTTTCGATTCTTATTTGAATAAAATTAATTTTGTAACAATAACTGACTGTACGCTTATCATTCTCAGTGCATCCTTTTATTTTGCCACCTGAGAATATACTTAAGAAGAATTAAAGAACCTACAATAACATTCTTCGACAACACTATCATAAATTTGTATACCTAATACCAGTTCATACATTTTCTTTTTTAAGCAAACATTGTGTTCGACGAAAAGAATAATTTTTGTCTTGCTCTCGTAACGAACTTAACTCTATCCGACTTCCTTCGTGACCGTTTTTTTACGAGATTAATTTGAGACAACTTAACATTTGATGAAAGTCGTTCGAGTATATCAGCTGCGTGATACTCGCCATTACGCTTAGAACGAGCAGGCTTCGAAAAGCGAGGGGTAAGTCTTACGGTTAGGGTGCCCGAAGGTTGACTGTCATTGGTCTAGCCGAAGTTTTACGATTTGCAAAGAGCCACCTGGATCACGGTAGCAACCCTCAAGAAACGCACGCCATTGGCTCATACGTCGTAACTTCACCCCAACGTGCGCCTTAATAAGAACTTTTAGTGTAGCTGTCGACCAATATCTTTCGCCAGGAAAAAGCGACATTTCGAGTATAATACGTGGATTTCTCACAACGATCGCGTGTAAAAAATGACTACAAATATTTTTTTGAAAATAAAATATTGATCTTGATGAATTATGGAAGTAGTGTCGCATGTTTCTTAATCGTTACCCTCGTTTCGGAAAGAAGTATGAAGTAGAAGATTTTACGAACTCTTTCAATCGGTTATGTCTTGTACTTATTATAGTAGGTATTTATGTAGTTTAGTAGCAGAAATGGTTGTTGGAGATGATTACCTAAATGAACAATATGTTTCACATTTACCACCATGTTAATACTTTTAGTACATCCCTATTAAGTATTTGTGAAAGCAATTGCTTATTTTAAAGATGAAGATGAATGAAATATTATGTTTATTACGATTTCCTATTGAGCAGTTGGTTGTTTAGAATAACGTTCGCATTCATTATTCAATCAATATTCAGTAAAAGATCCTTTCTACGGACAGAACGAAAAATTGTGCCAAGGATAACATAGTATAATTGTAAATGGCCCTGTTTTATATAAAGAGTGATACAGAAGATAATTTTTAAAAATATCGTTTCCCTTGTGCGAATATCATGAACGTGCAATTCGATTAATTATAGAAATTCACAATTAAATGTAAGACATGTGAATCAGATATTTTTGGATTCCAACAAGCTTAAAATTTGCATAGACTAAGATCTATGAAGTCAATTTTATTTTAAAACAAACAATATTCAGCCCGATTTTCTTTTCAAAAATTGAAAAGTGAGACAGGCCTAATATTGTACACGCGAAACAAATAAAATCTTTCGTAATCGCGAATTCATTTCCGATGTACATATCCGGTTTGCGTGTTCCCGAAAAACGAGATGCCACAATCGAACGAATTGAAGTTGTTGCTCGCTCATACTCATGTTACTTGATACCGCAACCTGATTGTCGATTTATAATTTTAGTATCGCAAAGATAGACCGGTGTTTACAGGCCTCCTCGAGAGTCTGGAATTTATTTATGATTCGTTCAGGAGCTCGCGGTAAGTTTTACGGTCCCACTAGGAGGATTTTTATCTAGCCACCCGGCAGCTTTTATCATTCGAAAAACGCACGGTTCGCTGTTCTGCTTTTATCGTTCAATAAACCCACTTGTATTGCAAATTCTTCGCCAACCGTCGAAACTCACGAAGAGAGAACGGTATACGTTTTGTCGATCCAAATGCTGAATAGTTCATATAACAAAGAAAAAAAAGATGCGTAAATCGTAAACGTATGTATGTCTAAAATAATTAACTTTGTTACTGTTTAATCAAAAAATAGGATGGCAGTGGCGATAATTGGTAGGATTTAATGCGAAAAGGAGTAACGTTCATAGATTTCACTGAACTTTATGTTAAGTATTATATATGCCATAGTTTGTTAGTTTCATCCGTTTAACGCTTGAAAAATAAATGATTCTTCAGTATAATGGAATTTTGTCACATTTAATATTTATCCTTTCACCTGTGGCCGTTAGCTAACAATTAGAAAGCCATCTATAACTTTTCTTCACGCCGTTTGAATTTTTAACCGCCCCAGTTGGCATTAAAAGTTTGGAATATGTTTGACGTTCCTTTCTGACTGCTCATCTCATCGAATTGCAAATAAATTAATAAACTCGCGAGATCTGGTTTTTAATGGCCGATGGAGAGCAAGAAAGTATTTTGCCTTTCATCCGTCAGCCACGTTATCTCAAGCACACCCTTCATGGGATAGTTTCACCCTCCACTCGTAACTGCCCCTTCTATTCCCAGAGCAAGCGTTTCGCGAGGGCTGTATAAAAAGCCAGGGGTTGTTACCATGGCTACGCGAGAAGCCATGTTGGTACAGGGGCGTGAGGGATGAAATATCTCGTGAGAAATTCAATAATTCCAGCCTGTTTCAGAATGGCGTACCACAGTCCGACACGCTTCTTTTTTTGCGCATTTTTTAAACAAATGTAATTCAAAGTGTTGAAAATAACTTCTGCAGTGTTTCTTATATCTGTATACAACTTAAGAAAATTCGCAGATGGATATCTGTATTTAATATTCGACGATAAAGGAAAAATGGTGATAATGCGAAGCTCTGTCCAATAAAGCAAGATACACCAAAACTGCGTACCTAATTTATAACATAAATTTTTCGCAATAGAATTTATGTAACTTCCTGTGCTGTCGATCTGCATACATAGATCTATCCCTCGATGACTGATCTTGCCTGCTTCTTTATCACTCAAAGCTCACCATTTTCTGAACGGCGAGAATTCTTTATACGGAAACTTCACTAATCACTCACAATAATGATATCGAAGCAAAAAGGGTAAAGATTCGTTATTCTAAGCAAGAATAGCAAATGTTACGGAACACGGATCCGACTCGATCGCGGAATGGAAGTGAACTGGTACCGAGGAGAATCGGAGACGAAAACTAACCAGGAAAAAAGGTGAAAAAGGTAATAAAACAGGGCTGAAGCGAAACCATATCTAAGAGTTTAGATACACTGCAGGGATACGTGTCTTTGAAAAAGGTATATAGGCACAGTATCACACCGTGGAATTTCTACAACGAAAGGATTTAGATGAATAGACCGACGGAGTTATGACTTTATTGCGCCTACATGATGGTCGCAAAGAAACATTTCAAACTAAAAACGAAGAGATACAGCTGGAACCGAATTCGTGGAAACACGCAATAAGGAACCGACAAAATCTTAACAAAAGGAGTCAACGAAGCAGTCGACGGAGTTTGTTATTAATGAAAACGGTACGTTCCATTTTGTAGCTAGATTGAAAATCGAGGAAAATTTCTGCCCAAGAACTTCGGGGACGAATTCCTTCAAAACGGGAAGCTTATGGAGGTCCTCTTTACACGCTAATATCTTTTGTTTCCTTGGAAACGATCGCGGAACCCGCTCTTTCTACAGCAGTAACGTCCGCCAATATGTCGCCCCTAAAAGCGCCAGGGTGGTGACCGTTGCTCATATAAGTTCGCTACCGATGAGGTAGCAGCTGCTGAAACGTCAGTTGGTTCAACCAATCCATCCGGAGGTCCGATAAAAGTAACGTTCACCGTTCCTCCGTGCAGACTAATCGTCTGCTGGGTAATAAAATTCGCCTACTGGCATCGAAATCTTGCTACCGCACTGTTTCAATTGCTATTCTGTCTCGTCCAACGATAACAATCTTCATATGCCTCGTTCAAAACGTAAATCCCTTCTTTTGCTGCTTTCGAATAAAAGTGGAGGCGTATAGAAGCTTTGCTTGAAGATAAATCGCATTTAGGCTTGGGTTCATGGAGGCCGTATGTATTTCTTTGGTACTTCATTGTTAAGTAATAATCTGTAGCTTGGTAATCATTAGTTACGTACGGGTGATGCTGCTTTGAACGTTAGTATGCATCGCGATTGATTTGCAAAGAATCGGAGTCATAATATCGTAATTTACATTTGAAAACCGCGAAATATAATTACAAAAGCTTAAAATGTCGCCGCGTTTTATATTCTTCCGAAGCGCACAGTTGATCAAACAATTTTGAGCTCGTTATGAAATATTACGAAATTCGTTTTAAGCACAATATCGGCATTTAAATAATAGTAGGCTATCTAAAAACTCCGCGTAAACTCGCGTGAAACGTATTCGTCGTAAATTCAAAGCGCGTGGAGAAACTTTTGCCATTTTGCTTTTTTCTCGCTTTTTAACAGACCGCGAGTGTAGTAATCAAGTTTAGAGATGTTGCCAAGGCAATTACTTTCACTCGTCTAAGAATATGGTTGTCCAGGTAACCATCAATCATCGCTTCATAAATCTAGTCGGGACTCTGTGTATTCGAGAAACCCGCAAGAAGATCGTAAACGTAACACCTACGGAGATGAGTTTACATCGTGATCGTGGTTTCTTCCATTTTGTTGGCTCAGAGGCTGTTATCGTTATTTCCAAGCTTTCTTCGCATTATTTGCACGAGATCATTAAGCAGGACAATTACTTGTCACGGGAAATAGCAAGAATCATTTTTAATTAAAGACATGCTTTATGTTTTATTCTTATCGCAATATGTCATTACTTCTTCGTAACTTTGTTTCCAAAATTCGTTTCGGATACGCTGCTCATACTCTTAAGCTTTTTAGTAAATTAAAATGGTGGGATTTGTTGTTTCCATTTGGAAGATAAGGGGCCCCTTTAGCTTTGCTGTTTCTAAATATTTTTTAAAACAGAATCTGATGTACGCTGTACTTGTGTCTCACAGTATTAATAATTGAATATTGTTATTCAATATACATACTCGCGACTTTTTTAAAATCATTGGAGGGTCAGAGGGTACAGGGGTTGCAGTGCATTTGAGTGGGCTTGATATTTTCGGTTCGTAAAATTTTATGGAAGGTAATAACTGGCAGACCTTATTGGACTTTACAGCCTTTCTTTGGATGGGCCTATATTAGGTCAGCCTATAAATAATGTAATGCTTTTTACCTTACTTTATCAAAGTGCACCTATCTTGTTTAGGCGTTGCATTTATACAACAATTTTCTCATACGGCTTTGAAAGATTATTCTTTTTACATATACGTACGTTGTAATCCTGATTCAACTATGAATTAATAATTTTGTATACCATTTTTATTTCAAATCTTTTGCTAACATGGTGGTTGGATTACATCATAAACGCGCATTTGGACGTTTGGATTCTACATCCCATTGTCGAACTACTTTCATATTCATTATATAATTTCTATTAAGTTTTTTACAGAATATGAATCTCAATGATGAAATCAAGCTGTAACAAATTATTTACTGCTACCTGAGAGATAACTACATACCACAGAAAATATCAGAACCACTTCGACCAAACAACATTTTATCAAATATTATTGTTCAAATAATTATAATAAAAGAACCATTTACGCAATTATATTCTATAACTCAAGAACTACCTACAATCTTTCTATTCATAATGAATAATGTGTAAATAACAGTGCTATGAATTAAACGGTTGATCGCGATTTTCAATTATTGTGAATGTCCATATTTAATTTAAGTTAAAGTTGTGTATTATAGCGCCGTTTGTTGACCACTCGCTTTTATTTTTACTTAAATTATAGTGAAATTATTAATCGTTGGGCAACAAAGTACCGACTGCACTGTGGTAAATATCTGCGGAAGATACTAGAAATCTGCATTATCAACATTTTCATTGAACGGGGCTAGAAGTTTCACCAACCTTCCATAAGGGGGCAGTTGCGTCCATGGTAATTCTGTTCCCTTCGTTACCATCATTTAAAGACGCCAAATACGAAATACACCCATCATAGAATATTTTATTTTAAGTCTTTTACAGATACCTAATAATCTCTGGGTCTTTAAATAGTTACGATTCAATAAACACAACATAAACAATTTAATCGACCGCTTTCACGGCCCATTAATTTTAAATCACAATTGCTCAATCAAAATCCTCATAGCAGGACAGATGCGTCTCAATCTTCTCATATTCTACTTTCCATGGTCCTAACTGAAGAACAGTATGTGCAACGAGACGTATCCCGTTAAAACCAATTTATATTTTACCACCCCAAAAAAAAACAAAAAAACACACGGATTGTAAAAGCTCATATAGCAGGGAGTACCACTATTTCACGCAACGAAACGTGGCATTCCGAGTCACGTAACACACACGATGTTTGCTTTTCCTCGTTCGACGAATTTCACGAGGGACGCTTGGAGTCTTACAATGCGCGTGGAAAAAAAAAGACAGCAAGGCTGCGAAGGCTGACCGAAAGGTACGAGCAACGGAGCTTTTAAAGCTGCACCGCGTGTTTGTTCGAGAGCCGTGTTAATTCGTCGAACAAATAGCCGGCGACGGCCGTCGGACCACGGGCGATTCGAGGCCGCTGCAAATGATCAGTTCCTCGCGGGCAACACGTGTAACTGCATTACGTTTCACCGTTCCGTCGCGTAACCGTTTGAAAAAAAGGCAAATCGACTGGTACTTGGAGCAGTGATGTCTCAAGCAACGGACACTTCGAGTCGTCATTCGAGTCGCCGGTCGCATCCGATGAATTATCGGCGTTCTTCCCCCCTTTGACTGTACGCTGCATACTTATGGTACATACTAAACGCCAATTGCATTCTCCTTTTCACCGCAGACGAGTCAAGGGTCGCGGATCACGGGCCCGATGTATAATTTTGGAACCCTGCGAAAAAAAGTTACGACGTTTACCCCTCTGTTCCGTGAAAACTGCAACAAACGTCGGGACTTACGTTCACTTCGCGAATGAAATTTCGGTGGACGGTCAGCAGAGTTACGCTATTCGCTGGAAACCCGCTGAAATATATTTGATACAGTGGCGAAGACAAACTGAAACGAGTCGATACGTGTGAAACTTTACGACGACAAGTGGCCGCAGCCGGGAACCGACGAGGAAAACGGCCGTGCCGTTGTACAGGGAGGACCACGTGAGCACGATGTTTTTATAATACACGTTAAATAAGTTTACGAGGCCTCAAGTATCGTGGCAAATTGATTTCGTAACGACAATCGCGGAATTAACGTACAATAAAAGTATCATGACGGCAATTAAGCGGAGCACTTGCTTAACTGTGAACCGCTCGCGGCGTTTCAGTCTCGCTCGGGAGTGCCGAATGAATGATACACAAACGGTATCGGGTCATTTTAGCGGTGCCGGGACGATTCGTTCGCAATTGCGTTGATATTCTTACCGTCGAGTCGACGAACTTCGCATTTCTCTGAGGTAACTCGTGTACCGTCGTTCGCAAGTGTCGAATCGTAGCTTACTCCACTTGTGTATCGACCCTGTCGTTTATGAGCGACGGATATGTACGTCGTCGAATATTCGGCAAGTGTTTCCGCGAAACTGGACGTTCGCATGAACTTGTGCAATGTGCATTGGGATTTCTGTTGAATTCCATGGAAGATGTTACTGGTAACCGTAATTGGATAATCCGGGTGGTTTATTTTTTAATTGACTTCCTGCGATTAGGTTCGATATAGTGTACAGTACCGTCAGTGTCGAACCATCCGGAAGATGAAGTATGGAAATAAATGGTTTAAAAGTGGGGAACACTGCGTTCCGATTAGCAGGAAATGGCGGCTGTTCGCCATGCAAGTGGATCGTGACGATGCTCTTCTTCGTCGTATTCTAAGAGCAGAATTTTGCACGCGCGTGTGCCTGTGTATAAAACTATTAAAGTGCTTACATTTATGCCTCTCATAATTGGCTTCGTTAAATGAAGAGAGTGACTGAGGAATTAGCTTGCCGGTAATAACCCGGCTATTTATTAACACGTGAAACGAGACGCCACGGGTCTCGCGAGTGAACATGTCCGACACTCTGCATTTTGTCCATCCCTTGTTCCCTCGCGAATTTTCTTCACTGCCCCCGTGACAAGTAACAGCGTTTCTTTCGGGTGTAACTCAATTTTCTGTGATCTACGTCGTCGGGGATGTGGAACATTAAGATCATTATTTATGGGATATGTAAAGAGAATTTAATCCATCGAGGCTCATCGTTGGGCCAGCGCAACATTTCACTTGGAATTGGTTGTCTATCAAGTTACATTATTAATACATGTTTGGCAATATGTTTTATAAAACTATGATAAACGATTTTTTGTTGATTCGTGGAATATTTCGTTTATCTCCGTTTTGTGTAGTGGGCTTCTGTGATGCTTCTATCATAGTAATATATTTTTTTAAATCTTGGTAAAATAGTATTGAAAGCAATTGTTATACGTTCGTTCTATTTGTACGCAACATTGTGATTAGCCTGATCACACTGAATGTAATCCGAATAACACTGAAGTGTCGACTTTTGACTTTTCTAATTTCCGCAAGAAAATATGAATGCTCGATGAATCTCGATGACTTTTCTCGAGACAAGTTTTACCAAGGCGGAAATGTTTTCTTCGACATCAGGTCGCGTCATTTCCTCGATTTCTCTTTCGCGTCCAATTTTCCCTCGTTTCCCACTTCGCCGAAAGGGACGCCTGCTCCCGTCGGTCGCGCCTTTTATCCCACTTCAGGAACATCATGCTCGGCGTCCAGACTTTTCATCGCTTGTTATTTTGTCGAGAAAAAGGAAGGAAAAAAAACTGACCCGCTGGCCTACATTCCATCCTGTTTTCACTTCCTGGCAGCGCGCGAGGATTTTATGGGAATCTGAAAAAAGGGATCCTCGAAGTCGGAGATTTCACCTCTTCCTTTGTGTCCCTAAATGGAAGAAACTTTCGATTCTCCTTTAACGTTATTTCGCGTATCCAGCGTCCAAGCCCACAGAGTAACGACCAGCCTCTGAAATTGTCATTCGCGTTGATAGTAATTCGAAAAATTCAAATCGAAAGAGACGCAACGGTATAAAAGGTCGATTCAGACAGCCCTGAGGTTTCATCGACTCCGAACGAACGCGAGACGACGTTGTTAGTCGCCGGTCTCTCGCATTCCACAGACTTGGAATGCACGGACAAAGCCAACGTTGAACCCCGCTTGATCCGTAGAAGGCACGGAAGAAAAAGCTACGGGCAGAGGGTGGTGGCGTTGGAAGAGGTAGATTTACTATCAGACGGATTTCATTCCTCGAGGGTTTCGGCTTTCCAAGCAATCCTATTACCAGAGTCAAATGTGATTTAGGATCTTGGCCTTACGCCGCTCACCATGAACACCATGGGCGTTTCGTATCTCCTCAGGACAGATACCAACCGCGGTGCACCGGTGTTCTCCAACCAGCCGCCACTATGGGCGTTTTCAGGACCGTAGAAGGGATTAAATTTTCAAAGCGCTCACCGATTCCTGGACTTGTTCGCCGCGGACTGGATGGAGAACCGGAGCTGGGGCTGACTTTCGAGAAAATGGCGACGCGGCTCTGCTATGGAAATCGGTGAAACACGATTTTCGGTACGAGAGTAAATCCAGTGCCGTGTGTTATATACGATTCGGTCTTTCCTTCCGATACGCCGATGAAGCTGATTGGAAGAAGTGTTCCAGTGGTGATTACAATTTATGAGAGAACTTCCAAATCTGTATCCCTGGATCACTAAACTTAAATCAGTGTTAGTAATCTATGTCGCTAATCATCCGACTCGTGGACTATGAATTACAAACATGTACATTTTTATATCCCCTTTATTTATCAGAAATAAGGTAGCAAAACTTACAAGACGTATCGTTAGTTCTTATTTAAAACACAGAAACGCGTTCAAAACAATTAACTTTCGCATTGTTCGCGAATGATAGACAATTGCTTAGCGATCCATGGATCCAGAACGACTACGTTAGAACGATCAAATTGTTCGGGCTTCCAGTGCCGAGGTGAAACTTGAACCGAAGAAAAGAAACGAGAAACAGATTTACATTAAACAAAGGATCCACGTGTACCCTACATACCCGTCGCAGAATCATTCTGGCTACGGCCCTGTTCCCCTTCATCTCGTTTCGAGACGCGAAAGAATACGAGGCACGAGGAGTCATCGTACGTCAGGTTCGAGGCTCGCTTATCCGTATTCGCCATACCCACTATTATGTAGACGATAATGGCTCCAGCATAAATATTCACGCTGGCGATGCCCATAAATGCTACCGCTGCACCGTCCTGTCCGTGTACTATGAACTGCACAAACGACGCGTGCATGGCGTCGGAGCTGGTCGAGGACGAACAGCGTCCATTGGCGCGAGGGTTCATACTGTTCGAGGATCGAGGATCCGTCACTGTTGATAAGGGTCATCAATCATATCACCGGCGAAACGAACACGCATTCGTTGTCGCGTTATCGCGTACCTACATATACCATAAAGCTCGTCGCAATTACAACCTTCTTGCTCGAGCAGGGATCAATTTGCGCTTGATATAGCGAACATTATTTTTCAGACGACGGCGCTGTTCAGACCTCGAAGATTTATCTATCGGTTAGACCATGATAGTCGTCATTTCTTTGCGCGTATAAAACAAAATTCGACGCTCAGGTGAAACGTATACAACTTCGATCTGTCCTCGAAATGGGGATTTTTTAGAAATTTTGCGTTCACCGTGAAATCCAGTTTACTTTAGTGCATGTAGATACTACGGCAGCGTTAATATTCGCAGAGAATCGTCTTGTCAGAAATTGTTCTTCGATCCCATGGTGGTTTCGTTCGATCTTCCACGGGGAACAATCTCTGGGCCGATTGCTGGAGGTGTCTTCGAGCTGACCGGCCAGCGGAACACGAGGAACGGGATCCACTTACACAATTATCTACTCGCGGGATCTGCTTGCCGGCCGGTCGCTCATCTTTTTACTGCGCCCAGCTCTTTCGCCTCCTTCTTTTTGGATTCGTTTTCGAGCTGGCTTTTTAACGCCCCGTCCATCTTTCTTCTTCGCGCGCGCCTTTTCTCTTCCACGTCCACCTCCTTACTCGGCTTTCCTCGCGCTCGAGCAACAATCCTCTCGGAATTCCTGAACTTTTTCCCTCGCCTTTTGCTTCACCTCTTCTGCGGGATTCTTCACCTCGAATGCCAGAGGACCGTTTCATTTGCCTGAATAATTCATTCGAAGAGTCAGACTTTAAGGTTACAATGTTCCAGGTTAAACAGTTCGGCAGACAAACATTTTTAATTCGGTGCACAGGAATTCGAACTTGATATAAAGATGGCGGAGACAAGAAATATGGGACGCTCCATTGTGCGTTAAAATTTGACATTCCGAGAACTTGCAAGTGTGCTACACAATTCATCTTCAAATGTTGATTTTCCGATATTCACCTGTCCCGTAACTATTGTATAGACCAGCCGCGACCGGCGTTACCGATTTTCAAACGAGACACGGTGGCGAACAAAAATGTCGGGGCAGAAATTCAATTATGCAGGTACGATCCTCGTCGAGTGGGTCGTTCTTTCAACAGAATCCTCTTGCCGCAGATAAGAGGCTTTAACGGTCTTATTTCGACGGGCAGGGGACACCGCGTTCCGTTTCGGTGAAACGAGCATTAAAACGCAGTGACACACCCGACAAGAGCGATTCGTGGTCCACGGTGGGAACTGGTTTCGTATTATTTGTAATGGCGACTAAAATCCAGTGGAGTGGGTGGGATTTCGACTTTTCGACTGCCCCTTGTCCTTCTACCCCGTGGGAGTGGCGAACTATTTTACCCGTAGGAACCACTTTGTCGACTGTGCACCAGTGTTCTGTTTCGTATATTTTTTTCCTTTCCTTTTTTTTCCAGCCTCAAAAGCGGCGCCGAGAAGGCACACATGGCCTACCTAATTCGTTTTCTCACGGGCGACTTGCTTTGAAATATTTATACATTTTTATGATCGAATATATCACGAGTATACCGTCTGTCTCGGTCGACTTCAATATCCAGAACGTTTTCGTTGCTCTCGGCCGTCTCTAGGACAGGAATGCTCGGTTCGTAAAGTTACATACGGACTGCAACATGATTAGCAACGTGCCAGAAATTGTAGCAATGCGATCGAACAGAGCGTCATGAAACTTTAAATTAAACGTGACATCGTTACATTTCTCCCTCGCTTGCGCTGGTGGCACGAGACAATCATCGATTCAGTATAGTGAATATTTAGTGCAATTCCATGGGGCCCTCGTCGATTTGAACGAAGCCTGGTCGATTTAGAATTCTGTCGAAAGGGTCGTTTTCGATCGCTCCTGCCGCGAAATGGAGTGGACAGTCGTAAATACGCCGGCAAATATATTGCGGCTGTTTATGTGGCTGCTGTGTGCCCACAGTACATTGCCTGCGTTAAATGTTTCAGTCGTCACATTGAGGTTCAGGCCTCGATTAATTCCAGTTTCTCTTGTACGCAACGTTTATCGAATCGCGATTCTACTGGGGATAAATTGTACAACTTTCATTTAAAGCAACTTGCGAAAGAATACCTCCAGAAAATAGCTATGCAAACACGTACCTATGTTCCACTTTAGTCGAGCTGCCACAGTCTAGTAATTATGTTTTACTTCTGAAATGATTACTGGAGGAAGCTGGCAGGTTTAATAAGAGCTTCATAAATATGTACAAACTTATTAGTAATTCTTTCGTTTGCTTCCATGCATGCTACGATATAGTTCCCAATAAATCCACGCAAATAACCTAGCGTTCTTTTCCAAGAAATTACAGTCAGGAATCCCAGCCTTGGCCTGAAAATTCATTTTCTAATCGAAGAACAGCATGAAAGAACATTCTTTACACACCTGCATCGCGATTATTCATCCAATCTAGACATGTTAAATTCACCGAAAGAACTGTGCTGCAGTATTTATATCATCTATAAAATATCATTTGAATAAAAAGAAAGGAGATGAAGATTTCAAAAAAATAGAGGAGGCTGTGAAACGCATATTTCGAAGTTCCACAGTGATGTTGCACGTAGTGGTCTCCAGACGTCGACGTTCAGCCCTTTATTTCGGCAAATTCGAAAGCGGGTGAAACTGTCTCGACCACCGAGAAAATCCCAAACGGCCGACAATAAGGAATGCGGAAGCGTTTCGACCGACAGCCTTTGATTCCGAAAGAAACGGAAAAAAAAGCCACTCGCTGACCGACCAAAACGTAACCCCTAGCAATAAACTAATTAAGGTCAACGGGGATCCTCGACTACCTACTTTACTGCCGAACGGTCCTCAAAGTGAGGGAAGCATCAGTGTGCTTCCGGGACGACCACAAAATTATTGCATTTCTTGCATCTTGAAAACTCGTGGAAACTCGATACAAAAACAGTGAATCGTTGTTCGAAAATTAATTGGCAAAATTCGGAACGCGAGATCAAAATCGTAGAAATAAAAGTCCGTTTAGTTTGGCAGCTTTTTTCGACACAGTTTGCGAAGAATCGTTTCCTCCAAGATTCCTAAAGCAAATTGAACGAAACGTATAGCTCTTTGCTCAACGTATCGAGACCGACAGAACAATTCAAAGAATTTAATCTCGACAATAAAATCCTCTTACTTCGAGGGTCAAGCAAAAACTTGCACGTGGGAATACCGCACTGGTAATAAGACTGTGGCTCCGCGAGTTAAATAAAGATCCGACACGAACGCTTCTAACGCAGCCGCGTAATTAAAGATCCTGATTAATTCATTTATACCTCTCATTAGTGTGCTAATAATACCGACACGTGAAGGGTAATAATTATTGTAGATGCGTTCGACTCGTAACGCCTGCTGCTTAAGACGGTCTGAAAATTCGGTGCAATTATTACGGAGTAATGAGCTATTGCCCCTTCGTATTCCATTCGTGTCGATTTTAATTTACAGATCGTGCCGAGCACCCTTAAATAGTTAATCACCGTCAAACATCTCGCGCCACAACGTTCTGCTACAAAACCTGAAAGCCCTTACAGTATAACAGACGCGATCCAGGGTGGACCGAAATATAAGAGAATCCGTGGTGCACAAAGTGTAGCAAGAAAATAGAAACTCGAGAGAAATCAGGTGAAATCGAGTGCCATTGGCTCTAGAGACGGGGACGATCATCTGTCCAGACCAGGAAGTGTAGACAGTCGTTTCCGTGCGGCACAGGGAAACGAAACGGAAGCAGGTAAAACGCTCGCGGCGAGCACAAAAACCGTGGAACCTCTTATCGGTCATACGAAACACATAGTCGTTGCCAAAAAAAAAACAAACGGAAAAAAAAGACGATAGCGAGGAACGGCTAAGTGAGACATCAAGACGGGACGATAGTCGTCGAGGGAGACGCAGCTAGGTGCGGACATACGTGGAAGATCCAGAAGAGTGGCACGTTTAAAAGGATTTACGACGACAACAAAAATAATCGTTTAACAGGAAGAGAAGGAGAAAAGAAGACGGTCGTCCGGTGCTGGATGACCGGTCGAACGGTCACCGAGTGTCTATTGCCCATCAAACGACCAGTTGAACGAGCCCGCTTCGGTCGGATCGACTTCCGTGAAACAATACACGGATTGTCATTATGTTGGTGATTTAAAGGGTTCTTCGACGCGTTCGTCATTGGGATTCAGGTGGCGATTGGGTACCTTTCATGTTTCGCGCTCGATGGATGTTCACACAGAAAACGAGGATAGTTTGCCGGAGTCGCTCGAAGGTTTTCAAACGTGGGCACAATTTCGTGGTAAGTTGGAAACGTTGCTTCTAAGAAAGTAAAGAAAGGGCTATGTCTTCCCTGCGATCGTTGAATGGATTTTTTCTTCCCCGATAGAAGCGATTAAATTAAGCCCGTTTATCTTCTCGGGAAGTCCGCGTTGGACGAGGCGTACCTATAATTTTTCTGTGCACCGTTTCCGATAGGACGATAAAATCGGACGACGTGGCAGTAAGACGAGCGTAACGTCGACGGTAAAATATTCCGGAATGCGGACGAGCAATCATGACCGCCGTTTCCTCGACTTTGCGATCCCCGTGTCGAACACGAAGGGTTGTCTGCGAAGGGATGCCGCAACGAGACGTGAGTACCAACGACTAGGCATTCAAGGGGTTGAATTGCGGCAACATCTCCTAGAGTGTTGTCCACGATTCTCCCATGGCAATCTCCATTTTAACAGTCGAGCCGTTCGCCATGCGGCTCCGCGATAGCGCGATAAAAGCGCCGTTCGCTATTGGGAAACTGTGTCCTCGCGGAGTAAAAAAAATATATTGTTACGTCCGATTTGACGCGGCGATTTAGCGCGATTTAAGTGTTCCCGCACGCTTCGCTCTCCTTAACAAGCTTTCGCACATTTGTCACATTTCACCGATCCTTCGAAACTTCATGGAACTCTGTCTCTTTGTGTCGACGGAGAATGACGGGAATAATTGCGCTGCAAAGTTTCGCATTATGTTGCCCCTCGAAGCAGACTTTATTGTCCATTCTTTATTATCTTTATTATCCATTCGAGTTTTAGCTTAATCGTTAATTCTGAACGCGGAACGTTCATGCAGCGTTGCATCTTATTTAATTTAATACGGGAATCGAATTAAACCAGATTCAGGAGTGTAACGGCTCCCAGGGGGAATATTCCGCGATTTTTCCATCAGAGTTAATACACACAATATCGGAGCAAACGGAGAGACCGTGTTGCTCAGCCAAGAGGCAAGATTTACGAGAGGAAATAGGAGTTATGAAGCAACCCTTATAGAACGCATGTGGCCTCGTGTTTGCGTGTGCGTTTCTAATATCCGGAGTGTTCCCTCAGCCCGTGGATTTAGCTTTTCGTCTTCCAGTCCCTGACATTACTTGTCTCTCCCTCTTTCACTCCCCAAGTCGTTACCGCCCTTAAGTATACAAATCCCACCCCTGCGCGGGATTGTTAAGCCGAGTCCTTCCATACCCGGCCTCGTGACGCAGACTCGCTCTAAGTGAAACCGTGTTTGTCTCTGTGGAATGTTTCGTCGTTTTTTATTGGAAGTAACTTCGAGAAACCCTGAATAAAATTCCATCCCATTGGTGGCGTTGAAAGGTGCCGTAATATATTAAACAATGTCTAGTTCCTCTTTCTTCTTTCAACGATAAATGCCATTGCTGTTCGTTGTTTGCCATTAGCAAGATGAGAATTGGTTTTATACATTAACGCGTATACGATGTGTGCAAGAGGATTATAAATAATGCAGTCTGTACACAGGGGGTGTACCTAAACCACCTTTCCCTCGAATCGAAAAGCGAATGTCGTTGGAGACATCTATATGTCGGGTCTAATTGGCGCTAGTCACCCCCTATCGCAACGACAGAATGTTCAGAGGGGTACAGGAAAGAGCGTGGACCAAGTTATAACTATAAAAGCGAGCGTCAAGCATAATAAACCCGACTCGTTAATGGTATCGCTAATAGAATCATTTCGTTCGTTCCGTATGGAATAGGTCGTCGAGAAGGGAGCGTCGTTTCAGCCTTATCTGTCGCCCCGTCTCTCCCGTTTCCGCGATAAGATGAAAGCTACTTCACTGCGGAATTCGCCGACGATACCTGGTATCAGCGCTTTCGTCCACGGTCTCGTCCCTCCGTTCTCGCTTAGCAATGGACGGGCCGGAGGTGTTCGAAAACTGGCGAAATGCCGACCTGTATTTTGTCACACAAGTAACGAGTCGTATTCGATTCAAAGCAGGCAATGCAACGCTGCTTCATTGCGTTAGAGTATGATATATGTGCCTTGGTGTAACCGGCGGGAGTTTTACAGCCGCGCAGTGCGTTTACAGGGAGTAAATATTTAAATATCCCTTAATGCCGGGCAACGTAAAACGGGCATCGCTGCGATAACTTTGCCCTGTGTAAATCGTGCTCCTTGTATCGCAATTATGTGCCTGAAGGAATCGTTCGATTAAAACCGTCGATGGTGATTAAAAGTAATTCCAAGATTCGAACCGAGTCGACGGTCGCGCAGCAAGCCAGGCCAAGGAGCCGTGAAATGCGGAGAAACCAGACCGAGACCTCGGTGCAGGAGAGTGCAAAGGGTGAAAGAAATACAAAGAGGAGAAGTTGCAACTTGCGGCCATTCAGCGTCCGTGGTTAAGTGTTATTATAAGCGTCGTGATCTGTACGAACGATGCGGTCTCTTCTGGAGAGGAACGTGTAGACGGCCCTTTGCCTCGTATACTCAGCAATGATTTTACGTTTACGCCTTGGCTATCTGCGCTGGCAACATTCTGAAAACGCTGATGGCAGGAAGAAGTCGAAGGGGAGGCCGAGGGAGTAGTATAGGAGACGTGGCTGCGGCGTCGCGGCGTTGCGCGGCGAGGCGGTCGAAGGAACGGCAAAATAGAGAAGGAGAAAAAAAGAAACGGATGTGGGACGGGGTGAAAGGGAGAAACGAGGGGCGAAAGGGCGAGCGGGCAGTGGCGGGTGCGAGCTGGAAGACAGAGGAAGGCTTTATTTTATTTTAATGGCGCCGTAAGCTGGGCACCAAAACCAAGCCTCCGTCCGTCATTCGGACTCCTCGGTTTGACATGGCTACACAGGATTTCGTCTCATCCCTTATTCATGAGAGATTTTTCTTATCCATCCTTCCTCCTTGCGGTACTTCTGCCTCCATATTCGGAAGCGTGCTTCGAGGGCGGATACTGGATTGCTCTACTTGCACGGATTGCTGTGCCCTTTTTTTATTAGAGAAATAAGGGCCACGATGCTGCAAACGGCGCGGCATCTATCCGTATAATATCACCAGAGTTTCCCTTTGCATAATATTTCTCTTAGATTCGCTTAAAGATTACAAACCAGTGGAATTCCACGGGATTTCTATTGCCTTTCGAGGTATCAAGCCAACGTGGCTCGATGAGTTTTTGGACCGCCATTAATCGGCTCGAAGAATCGTCGGAGGTACAGCGGAGTCGTTACCCGACGGACCCAATGTTTCATCGTCCTCAGTATGGCCGTCAAGATCGTTAACGGTCTTATCTAGTACATGCGAAACGTTCCGCCATATTCCCCGGGCTCTATGTCCTCGCGTTGGCGCGCAGCGGAGGCGAATATACGAGATTTTCAATTAATGTTACTTTATGGGACGGGCCGAGTCGAACCGTGTCTTCCTCGATTTTTGTCGCGTTCGTTTTCTGCCGACGGGGGAATAAGGAGATACTGCCAACTCGTGGAGATAACTAAGATGGCCATGAATTAAGGCCGGCTGACACGAGGCTATCCGAGGGCGGACTGGACCCGCGTTGTTCCGTGTGCAGGAACGAAAATGATTCTGAAAGCGACTCCAACGCGAGACCAAGAGGGATAAGAAGAAATACAGCGGCGCTGTTAAAGGGGCACCGTGTTATATAGCACGACCCACGAAACGATGAACGTAATTTCACAACGTCCAGAGAGAGGATTATGCTCATTATTCAGCGCTCGCTATTAATTGGGAGATTCCTCAGGATTATGTTTCCTTTGCTTTTGGTTTTTGGTCGCACGGCTGGCCAACGACAGAAGCTTCAGAACCACGTTCCGCAATTGCGATGGTATCAACTCGTGGATACCGTGTTTCGAATATTTTGTACGTTAAAGCGATCCTGCTGGATTACGTAGCGAACCGGGAGGATATTTTTCCAGCTTCCTATTCGACGCACGCTGATATCAGTACCTACTCGGTTTGGCTTCGTGCACTTAGAGTTCCAGTAAGCGGTAGTTTACGAGATCTTAAACAAGCTATGAAAAAGGTATAGGTACCAGCGAGGACGGCGTGGCCGCGAGTAGATAATCGAGGAATATAGTCCCGCGCCCGTGATAAACCATACGTTATTATCATACGAATTACCATAGTTTCCACGATAACGATCACGGGGAAATCAATTCCGTGTTTTTGCGATAATGCATTCGACGATAGCTCTTAGCATCATCGCTCTCAACCTTTTAGATTTCGGTGCTCCGTGTAAACGTGTCAAACCGTGCCAATAAATATCGGTAACGGGCACTCCTGTATTTCCTCGTCTCGTTTCTAAAATGTCTGCCATTCGCAATTGCGTTTCAACAACAAACATTCATCCACCCCCGTATGTTCCACCCTCTATTCGCGGAAACGCGCGTTGTATCGGACTATATCTTGCCGTCTAAACCTCTCTAACTCTTTCGTATTCCGTCGTCAAACTTATTCATTACCAGACATTCGAGTATTGTTTCACCCGCGCTGATAAATTCTGGCACGCCGGGTAGTTCAGCCGTTCCACCGCTGAATATTCCTCCGGTAGGGGTTGACGTGTCGTTATTTATGCTTCGCGGCTCTCAATCCAACCTCCGACGACAGGCACAGCGGCATAAATCCCCCCGTTCCATTGCTCTGCCTCTCTCTTCTCCACCATTGGCCCGTTCCATCGCGTTCCTAGCCTGCAACACAGCCCTACGGGCTTTCACCCTTAGCTCTCCTCCCTCTGGCCGGTTTCCCGCTGCCTCGGCCATCGTGTCGACAGACAGAGAGAAGGCCAAAGGGAGAATGAGAGAGAGAAGGAGCTGAGAAGAGAACGCAAAATCGACCCAACTTCAGCCAGCCTCCGCCTACGACCACAACGGCCTCGTGGCACTGCAACACCGTTGTCGGTTCACCCTGAGCGTCTCCGTGGCTCTGCCAGCAACTGGAAATTTATAGCGAGCTTTATGAGCCGCGATATCGATCGGTGCAATATTAATAAATTGGAATAGGCCTGTGCCGCATGCATCGAGTATATCCCTGAAACGCGCGAAATTTTCGTTCAGGCCGCTGCCCGAGGCGTTGCTCCCTTTATATTGGGTGCGAATGATATTCGGAGTTTGTACCGGTGAGAACGATAAAAAGGTTTACACGTCGATTTATGACGGCCGGTCCGCCGGCCCGGAATGATCGTCGTTCATTAGCCCATTAAAGCCTGCCGTTTAGGCTCTGGAATGAAGGAAAAAGTTCGTACGGAGGCAACGTTCCTTTTGGATACGGGGAATCCGATTTGACGGACGTTTTCGAACCTCGATGAACGTTCGCCGATTTTACGGTTGTCGACGTTGAGCCGTCTGATGGAAATGATCGTGAACGGGGTGACGGTACACCCCGGTGACTTTCGCCCCCTTGCCTGCACGGCCATCTCGTTTCCATAGTCTGCTAATTAAACGAGGGTCGAACGAGAGGATCAAGTTCCGCGAGGAAATTGCCTCGAATTCCCATCGGGTTCGACGATACGGTAACGGTACGATAAGATAGGGTGGGAAAGTCGACGGGAAGAAGACGAGGAAAGAGAGGAACAATCAAGATCGCGAATACGACGGCACTGCGAGCTCGGTAGGAAATAGTAAAAGGGGCGATACGACGGCAGTCGCGAACGAGATAACTCTTTTATGTTTCTTCAGTTTCTGGTCGCGTTAAAGTTTTTGTTTCCGACGATCAGACTGCGTCGTGCCGAATTTTCGCTTCCGTCGCAACCACGGAATTGAATTTCATCTTGTTTTCAAACGGGTGAGTTAGATAGCCCGCTGAAGTTTCAAGAAATTAAATTGCACCTGCGAGGGCTGGTTCGTTTCTTGAATCCGCGGTTGCTGGTTAAGGAAAATATATCGGTTGTGTCGCACGGGTAACCGATATTTTACCACGACGACTGGAACGAGCACGCGGGACAAGGGGTGTCGGAAAAAGGGGGTCGGCGACCGTGAAATTAAAAAAGTTACCATGGCCCTGGAACACCGAGAGTGTCGGCGTTGGCAGGAGGCGGCCATCGAGCTCTGTAATTTACGTTCATAAAACCCCGCGAATACTCGAGCGAGGCCTGTCGAAGGGAATACCATTAGTCGGTCGTGAATTTATTTTCATTTAGTTACAAGCAAATTGCGCACCACTTTTACACCCCATGTACCACGTACCGCGCCTTCGAAACCGATCTATCAAAACCTACTCGAGTTCTTACTACAAAGAAAAGAACAGAATAGGAAATCCAGAACCCTGAAAACATCCTTCGAAATGCAAGTGCTCCAACAAGTGTTCCAACTTCCTCTGAACTTATCTCTACAAAAAGTATCTCTACAAAAACCGCCTTCATTTAATTTTTACAGAGACAGCCAATGCTCGCGCAAACCGGGCAAAGGTAGAAGAGCGCCCAAGACATGTCGCTATATCCCATGGAGAGCAGAGGGTTGATTCGAAGGAAGCCTGTATGACGCACACAGGATCGCGATGGAACGACGGTGGTGGAAATGGAGGCAGGATGGCACGATGAGAGGGGCGACAGAGGAGGATTAGGGCGGACGTCCATCGAGACGAGGTGGCCGAGAAAGGGGAACGGGATGAATTTGCGCCGCGACGGCCGCGCAAGGGTGCAACGACGCCGACGCAGGGTCCACGGAAACCCGGAACCACGGCCGGGATGCCCGCACCTCATTTCGATTCGATTCGAGAGGTGAAGACACTTTTACTTATGTCCGCTCGCTTGTTTCCAACTTATCGTCGATCGTGCTCTCCGGCGTCATAAACTTGGAAAGTTTTCGCCCGCGTTTCAGCTTTAGTTGTGCGGTTTCCGTCGAAGAGGCGTCACCATTCGAGTTCCCCGAACGAAATACAGTGATCGTCGTTTGTCCGCCGCACGAAGGGTGAGTGTTTCAAATGTTCGTTTCGTTCGAAATTGGTCGCCTTTGTATCGCAGTGTTCGTTTCGCAAGTCGGAAACGTATTTCGGGTGAACGATTTAGATGTAGGAATTTATTTCCGAGAATTGGATGGGTGAAATTGAAACGTAGCCGCGGCTTGCCGTCGGCAATCGTGGCCGCGGTGCTTTGGGGCAATGTATTTCATGAACGTTCCTTTAACTTAAGCTATTTCGGGGTGCACGAATGGCGGTTCGAATCCGTAGATTTCAATCGCGCGTCTGGAATTTTTCGTTTTGTTATTTTCGTTTCGTTGCCGGCGTAGATCCGTCGCGGCGGAGGCGCGAGTGTTTCTCCTCACTCGGCTAAAATTTATGTCACAGTAAAGGGAAATTTATTTGCCGTCAAATTTGTAGACATTAAACGTCTGTACGAGGATCTTAGTAGAGACTGCTTAATCATTTTTTTTTATACGCTTAGCTTGTTTAAAATATAGTTTTTAGGGTAACAGTGCTCCTCTCGAATAGATGGACATTTTGCCTCACTATTTTTCTGTTAATCAAATTGTACATTGCTTTGAAGGAATCACCGTGATTTAATTTTCCATATTGCTTCTCATTTATGTAAGGCAGGTTATTGACAATTGACGCTATTTTGCCAAGTATCCTGACGTTATTTAATAGAAATTTCCCGCGTCGATTAAAATTGGTAACTCTGTTCTCCAGGACTTGTTACCTACCTCTATAATTGTGTTCCGAAATTGTTACCGAAATACAGTCGTTAAGCATTCTAGTTACTGCTGCAACAAAGTAATTGAATAGTAGAAGATAATCGTTCTGCTTTAGCGCTAATGCATTTTCATGGATACCATTGCGAGCCATCCTCGAAATTTGTAATTCTCTGTTGAATCGTTTTACGTCTCAAGACTTATCTTACAGAGGCAGAGTAGGAGCTATACTTTTGCTCTTTGGAAGTTGGCGTGCCATAAGTTTTCTTGAATCAAATGGCTTAAACGTGACTTTACTTGGGCCGTTTTATAAAATTACCTATTAGTAGTAATATTTGCGTGCAAGAATACTTCAACCTTTTGTTGCACAAATGAGAGACGTCTTCTAGTAAGCGATATAAGTAAACCGCACTCCAACAGGTGTGATCAAATTTGATCTCACGGAAATAGTATTCGGCACCGATCCATCGTTTGCTACGTTAACTGACAGTACCTCGAAAGGAAAGCAAAAATACGCCCATTGAAGTTGCTAGTTCGGTGAATGATACACGAGCATCGTTATGTTTTACAGTGACAATAACTTTCGTTCTAGCACCTGTTCTGTCGCAGTCACGACCATTTAATCGAACAGATTATGTACGCACGAAACGACCAGACGCTATCGAAGCAAATCCTGCTATAACTCGAAGCAAAAACAATGCACTTGAAATAATATCTTCGTTTCTTCCCAGTACCTGTTTAAACCCCAGGAAACCAAATTTTACGAAACTCTAAAACGACGTTCGCACGTTTTTCCTCAAAAAGTGGGTCGTTTGGCCAGGGAGAGTCGAGCAGATTTCACTTTTCGTTGAAAGAATTACAGCATTTCAGACCACAATTTTTTCAGCAATTTTTTCTTCCCAAGGCGGAAGCACTCGCCCTAAATTTCCCCAAGGTCGCTACTATTCTTTCGTCTCGGATCTCGGTTTCCCTCAACTCCATCGAAATCCGTGACCATTTCCGGCAATAGTCCGACCGCAATCCTTTCCTAGGTAGCCAGCAGTACGCTCAGTTCTACTATGCTACTGTTCGAGAATGGTTTTATTGAGCGTTTCGAGCTTAGGCTAAACTCGGAAGAACCTTGAAACAATATGGCTTGTGTCGTCGTCAAAGGATGACTCTAAAAAAATCTACCCCCACAATCAGTCACGGTGTTCAATCTTTATGAACACCGAGGGAATGAAATAAAAGAAATCGGTAATATATTAATAATAATGAACGTGTCATAAACGGTGTAACACGATAAGAAAGAGATTCCAAACATTTTCCACAGTGCGTAGCACACTATCGCCTAGCGTATTCTAATAGAGATATCTGTGCAAAAGAAACTTTGACCATTTTGAGCAACATACCGCGCGGACAATATCGAAAGGTGCCTCGAAACAAAACAGCAGCTCGGAGCAAGGTAAAGTAACAGCACGTGCTCATTATGCAAGGCACTAGGCGTCAGGTGAGCAACGAATTTCAATAGCAGGTGCAAGGGAAGGAGGCGCGACAAAAGCTTCGTGTTTTCCATTCAATGTGAATAGGCTCGCGTGTGACGGCAATAATGAAGTTGCGCGTTTATGTTAATTGAGAAGTTAAATAGGAATGGGCGCATAAGCGTGTTCGCTCGCGGGCTTCGTCGCTATCTGTGCCAGTGCAGTTAATGTTCCTTTGGTTGGACGCGATAAGTTACGCTCGCCAGGTGATAATCTGCAGCCTTAAATCAACCCGTTTATATTTCATGTCCCGTTTTTATTCGGCCCGCAAGTCGATCGTCATATTTTCAAACTGCTGCGAATCGGTCGCCGCTAATGTCCGAGTCGTGCCATCGAATAAAGATTCCAACGGGAATAAATGTGTCGGCTCGGCTGGAAGTAAAGCATTACCGTGTTTGACCAAACGCTATCGTTGCTGTAACTTTACCTGCCCTCCATATACTTTGGTACAGGCGAATGAAACATCCGATAGCGCCATGCGTGGCATTTTTCCCAACAGCAAAGTAAACGTCCGACATAGAATATTTACCAAATCCTGCTGCACGTTTGCCCTGCAAGTGATGACTGAGCACTTAAGTACGATCGGGCATGCCTCAAAAATGATCCGTTGTCATAGCCCTGACACGAAATGTTTGACGCGGTGTTTAATAGATCGTAAACAGAGTTTGAGTATCACGATAAATATAACAACTCTCGCTGTTTCTGTCTTAACGTTCCACGCTTGACCACTTGTACACCGCGCCGAGTAATCTAGCTAACTCATGAATCCAGTGACCATTTCCGCAAAAAAGGGCAACCCGCGAGCCTTCGTGGAATTGATTGTACCGCGCTTCCAGGTGATACATCGTCTTTGTTGCAAACCGATTTACGGTGCCTCCGCGGCGCCAAGGTTTTCCAGACGAAACGTATGTCCCTGTAACGGAAGGCTGCAATCCAACGACAACCATAGAAAAGGTGCAAAGAATTTTCCGCAGAAAATTGATGATCGAAAAAAGATGCCGCGATTCAGCCTCGTTCAGCATCCTTGACGCTTTTCGTCCCGAGGGAAGTTCTCTCGGACATAACTCACGATGACACGCAAACGTCGTGAATTTCAACCTTTAGAGCCGTTTAATACCCGCTTGAAAAAGCGCAACGATCGGTCACTTGTAAATTATGCTGTACCAACATGGCTGTGCACGCGTGTACGACGTTCGTGCATGTGTGCGTGCAGGATGAGCAGCGTGGAGGGAATATAGAGGGGATGCCGGTCGGACCCCGGGCTTTGGCTGGCTTCGAGAGATCGATTCGGTATCCAGCTCGAGGTATCCTCTCGGCTGGCTCTCCCGTACCATCGTTTCCCCTTCTTCTTCCTCGAATCTCCCCCTTTCACCTCACTGTACCATCGTTCTGTCCTCCTGGCAACCAACAACAGAGCATGTTGCTTCCCTTCCTGCCTTTTTCGTCCACTTGAACCTTCTTCGACAGACTCGAGCTTTTTCACAGAATTTTAACGATCCACGACTCCTTGGTACCTCTGGGAATCTCTTAAGCAGCTTCGGGTAATCTACACTTCTCTCCTAGTTAATGGTAATAATCTTTGGGAAAGCTTGTCTCCGCGTTTCGTGCGAAATGGGAGCAATTTCGACCGTGTTCTGCTGTTTATTTTATTAGCGCTAACAGTTCTATATACTTTAGGAAACAGTTACGTTAGAATGTTGCGATAAAGTTCTACACCCTCGGTGAAAGTTATGCCCGCAGTTCGAGCTGCAATGAGTACCATTGTTCTTCTAGGAATTGTAATCGAATTACGAGATCGTTCGATCTACGCAACGTGTTCGTTTTGTTACAAGAAATTTCGTAGGATTCCTACGGTAGAATTTCTGGGTGCTTGTGTGTGTCTGTGTGCAACTCGTTTGTATTCCAACGCAACTGGATACGTAGGCGCGGCTCGTGACACGAGACAGAACTGGCTCGTATTTTATTTCAAGTGTCAAACCCCCTTGCGAGCTCCAACTCCGCGCGAGAACGTTCTGTCCGTTCGAACATGAAAAACAAGTAAAAAAAGGGGTAAGCCCGGTATCAGCAATGGCGTGAATAATAAAAGCATTGGAATGGAGGATCGTGGTAACTTGTTCCTCCTAGCATTGTGAATTTGGTATTAAAAATAGACCGCGATGCGAAATGGGGAGCGTAGGAATTGGCCAGAACTTTTTTCTAACATAAAGTGCCTTCGAACAGCTAATTGTCGTGGGTAATAATTTAACTGGTAGGTACTATTTCTTCTTTTCTAATTCAAGGCTGGGGAGGACAGATACAAGCAGGGCGACAGTTATGGATTTCTTTTTTATCGTCCGATCAAGCATATAAATGTTCACCCTGTTCGAAGTCGATTGTCGGGAAACCACACCCCGTGAACCAGACGTTTTCGTCGCTCTCGTTTGGGGCTGGGTCAAGCCAAGCCCATCCTCGGGTAGCCCGAAAACAGGTTTGACTTTTTTCAAATTAGTCAAGCATGGAAACGGTCGCCACCCCGATCGCGGATGTCTGCTTTCGAGTGCGCGGAGGGTTCCCCGGACAAATTTAAATGGCATCGGTTAAGGACGAAGGATGTTCCACTTGCCTACGCTCCGAATATTCTACGCTACCCTGTCACCAAGTTTCCATATCTTTATTTAACATTCACGCGCGTAAACGTTCAATGGAAAATGCGAACAGCAACTAATCCCCTTATATGGACTTATTCATTGTTCCATATCTCTTCTTTAGAATCTGTCGACAAAACTTATACCTAGTTCCATTCCTTCGCAAGGTTTCGAGCATCATACAAATTTTCTCCAATGTCGATTTTCCCTCGGAACACCCGGTATACAATGCCGGTCGTGCAGCGATCTTAGGCACGGTGGTGGGGGGTTCCGGTCGGTCGTCGCGATGCGTCGAAGCAAAAGGTTGCTGGTCCAGGATCTCCAGCAGTGGGGGAACATCGAATGGTGGGGTTCAGCACAAGCAGCAATAATACATCGGACGTCTGGTTTGCGCAGTGGGGGCAACGCTCGAGGATCGTGTGTCGGGGTTGCAGAGGGGGATGGAAAGGTGGGGCGTGCAATCTGCGCGACGGAACAACTGGTTCAGTGCGCGGTACGTCCCATCCAGAAACTATGAGTCCCGTTTCACCAACGTGGTCCATTGTTATGCGCCCGAAAAGTAGCAGCGGAGTACATTGTTGGCGGCACGCAGGCGCGCACCTCTTCCTTTTGTGATCCACGTTCCCGTAGACGTCGTCGAAGATCGCCGGACGCGTTCCCTTTTCCCGCGTCGATCCCTCGACGAAGGATCGAGAACTCGCAACCCCTTGCTACCAATATTCCCTGCACCTATAGTCCTCCCCCTTGGTCCCTTCTACTGTCCACGCTTCGCACCTAATTCCCGGCTCGCCGTGTCCTCGTGAGCCGCGTGCCCCGGTGCCATTTATCCTCCCGCGAGGAAAGTCCAGTGTCGGAAGTTCTTTGGAAGTCGTGGACATTTTGCTCTCCCGCGCGAGTGCCGGAAGGTTGCGCGACAACGACATGGAAGAGGTGGTTGCACGATAGCGACGTTCCAGACGCGCCGGTTCGTAATGTAGGTTTACGAACCAGATAACACGCCCGGGCCGATCATTGTCGATCTGTTCACTGAGAAATGGCCGGGACAGAAGTGTGAGTGACGAGGAAAAGGACGCTGTTTGCGAGTGATACGTCGACCTCGCTTGGGATCGTCTTGGGATAGATCGACGTTGGACAGCCTCGCACGTGTCTCGATGGTACCGGCAATTCGACGCTAAGGTAACTCCACATTGTACATTGTAAAAGACAGAGCTTTCTGCGGGAACTTCGACAGGGCAACCGCGAGTCCGGGTCAGAGGGAACATGTTTGACCTTCTGTTCCCTGGAATCGGATGTACGGCAATAACTTTCTCCCGCGTCAATACCGCGGCAACGGCGAAAGAATGTCAAAGGTGTTTCACGCTTAAAGTGTTAACGCGGAAACAATGCGCCGCCGGGACATCGTCGAAGAGCTGGCCGTGCAGGTGACAAACGTCGACGGGAGGATCGTGGTCGTACAGCGAGTACGCGCCACGTGTCCCTCCCGTGACATGTAATCGTATTATTAACGGATTCGCCGTTGATCATTTCTACGAAGGTGCGAATTCTAACGCCAACACGGCGGATGTGACCGCGTGCGGGAAGACGGAAAGAAAATTGACCGATCCCAGGCGTGGGCCGCCGCTGCACCTTTGCGTTAGACTTTCTCATCAGAGTGTTTGCTTTAACAATTAGGGAACAGTTCCGGAGATAGGACAGAGTCATTGTGTAAACTGCGGCCGACGAATCTCTACACATAACGGAACGTGCTTTTTCACGGATAGCGAAACGTTCGTTTTCCGTTGGCGAACGCCGATTTTTGGGCAACGCTCGGCAAAATAAAGCAGATATACCTGTAGGTACGTGGTTCGTTGACCTTACCGGGGATACGAAATTCGCCGTACATTTGTCATTGCGAGACTTACCATTTTTCGGGGAGAATCGTTCAAGGCACATGCAGGTATGTACTGCTACAGGTAATTAATAATTAAGAGTAGGTACGATGAATTAGATCTGCGTGGCGTCGACGAAGACAGGCGGACAGCATTGTACTAGACGCATAATCATGGTGTACAATAATAGTTACAATTACGAGCGATGCAATAGTAGGTACCTATATACCTATTCGGTTTTGTCAAGGTCCATAAAGCTCGGCTATAATTCTGCTCGTAAACACCTGCCCGCGCGTAGGGACACCCTTCGAGCACGTCTTCACGCGTGTACTATTTTTCTCGCCGTTCATTTGCCTTCGCTACATCCTCTGTAGATACATTAAGGTGTTAAATTTGTACAACCAACAGTTTGTTTCGCCGAGATATCTGGTTAAACAGAAATTCGTCTGGCTCCTCTTTCGGCTTGACTCTCTCGAACCTATTTCCCTCGTCGTCTGTACCGCATGTGCAACGAAATTCGTCGTTCCAACGAAATGAGAAAAACATTGAATTGATTAACTGTCACGTGGCCACTGGACAATTCCTTTAGGTAGCCATTCAAGCAGTCAGCTCGACCTCCAGGAATAATTAATCGATACCGTCCGAAAAATATTATCGCTCGACCTTCCTCCGAAATTGCCGTCGACGTCGACCCGAATCACGTCCCTGGCAAACGCTCGGCGCTATCCTGAAACTTTATTGCCACGTGACGTCAGCCAGTTGCGTCCCCTTATCTCTAGTAATGTATTTTTCTTTTTCTTCCACCGGCCACGTTATCAACTCGCACGGCCGCCGATAGATTTGGCTGGAACGCCTGCACGCCCGAGCCCGAGCATTTAAACGAGAATGCATGAAATCTTTATGGCCGCCCGTGAGGCAATAAATGATACGTGCTTCGTGACGGAAATTATCTTCGATCGTTACGCACGAGTTCGCCAGATACGCCGGCTATGTCTGATTGCTAGCTGAAAGTTTTTATTTATCTTTTTCCTTCTTGTACCCCGCGTGACAAGCCTCTCTTGAAACGGACAACTATGCTGCCGGAGGAACACGGCAACGCGTGTACCGTCGTGATGGCTGATTGCTGGAGAAAATGGGTGTTGATTGTTTCACACGAAGAGCTTGGGATCGTGGAAAATTCTTATGACTTTTTAATAACCGACATTAAGGACATACCGCCGTTGGATCTTTAACACTAGAACTACCAAGAAAGTCAAAATGACTGGTTCTAGATTTCTTGCTTTAAAGTTATTAACATACCTATAGGTATTGCTGCAGCAATTTATGATGACTTTCAATAAGGCAAAATGACAATTACATATGTGTATTTAATGTCCATTCAACCATTTTCGTGTTCATAATTTGTCTAACGTATACTGTCTGAATAGTATCAAAACCTATCGGTAGTTCTAGTGTTAAATAGCCTTTTGCAGTGGGCACCTACATTTCGTAGCGTTTTCGGCGGTTAAAAGTGTTCAAGGTTGATAGCGGAATGTATGATTTCGGCACAGGAAGAACGTCTTTTACTCGTTACTAGAGCCCACGAGGACGATGTCGCTTGACATTGGACCTTTGAATTATTATCGTAGGAAACAGTATAGCACCAAACAGACCGGCCTCTGTCCGACGAGCGCAATTAAAGTTTAGCCAAACGTTGAATCAACCCAATGAAATTGTCGCGCATGTGTGAAAGAGGGGCAAATGTATATTTTTCTTCGTGTCATTTGAAACATACTGGAACCAGAGGCAATCGGGTTGCGTTGTCTTTCCAGTTCCGCAACACGGATTGGGTTCGTTGGTAGAGAAAGATGGAGGCAGATGTAATTTAAACGTGTTCGTATCTCGTTAACGCGAACGAAACTGCTCGGGAATAATTCTACCGCAAAGATGCCGACGCTGTTTATTTGTTTACCCATTTTTCCGACATTAGGAGAACTAAATGATTCGTGTACACGAGCCGTTCACATTCACACGCGTAAAGCTGGCCGGCATTGGTAATATATTTGTAGCTTCAATCTCCTATAGGGTCATTCGTGAGGATTTAAAGTCAATAATCTTGTTACAACTCACTACCGTTCACTTTTAAGAGAACAGTATACATAACTTGGTGGTAAGAGACACGATAAACCTTAAGTGTCGGTTTGCACGGTAATTCCTTCGTCCGTAACCATTATGAACGGTCGTTATCACATTACCTATTGACCTTATGAACAGGTGAACGATGATTCTTGTTTCTCGTTAGCGAAACTCGAGTGTCGCGTAAATGAAACAGTTCCGTGGGCACGATATGACAGTTTTCGTTTTCGGCGTTTACCGTGGGAAACAATTGGAGTCAGAACTGTTCGATTTCAATTTCGATTTTGGACTGCTTGATATTCTGCTGGGGAAGTGATTCAATTTTTTCAACGATTTATTCGTTCATACGGTTCAATTGCAGAGCAGAGTTACGGTTTTGTTCTTTTTGCCTGGAATCTTTTATAATTCAAAGAGTATTTATCGTTGAGTGATTATTAGATTTCGGGGAATAAATTTTCGATCTTATAATATATAAATAGATAGTTGGACGCTAACACCTTCTCCAAACATCGTGAATGAATTAAGTATTGACTGAGCAAATGCAGCCGGTGATACTTAAAATTTACGACTGTTTTCTTTGCGTTTAGGATGCACAAATCACCCGGTTTGCGTAAGGATGTTTTAGTTTCAACTTTTACGGCGGTCGACAAACAGGTGTAGGTATTGCTTACCTGATTTCCCCCGGGAGTCCACAAATTTACGAATACAAATCTATAGCTCCATAATCTTTCCGTTAATTGCCCATAAACTGCGAACGGGGTAATTAATTCCCATAAGTGAGATATGCACTAAAATACAGTGCTTCGGATAAACAAGGTGTCTTTTCTTTTTTTAATTCGCATACATTTAACACTTCAATAAAGACGAATATATCTCCGGAACGATTGTTAGCTTAAAAATATTTCACAAGATGCCATATTATTGCCGTTCGATAATTAATGTTAACAATAATTTAACCTGAACTGTTGCGTAGGGAAATGTAAAGTGGTATCACCCGGTTTGATTTGTTTTCTACGAGGGAGAAAGGTTTTGAAGGAAGTTCAGAATACATCCTTCGTGTTCGAAATGGCAACAGCCATGTTGAAATCCATGATGGCCGCCCTTATTTTTGTATGGCTGAGCTTCGGTCAATGGGAGACCTACCAATAGCTTTCACGATGCTTTCATTACCTATCCCTTCCTTTGAGCTATCGTACCTTCGCTGACGAATCCCTTTCCTAGTTACTCTATCCCCACTTATTCCAACCCCCACCAATCATTATTGAACGTGGCGGCCATCATGGACTTGCGCGCGCATACGATATGGGAGGTTAAAGAAATATCCTCCAATCTAAAGTTCGGACACCATACTTGATCATTTTTGTAGTAGTTCATTGTTTATAAATTTCTTCTCCCTCGGTTAAGCTATTTTAATGGATCTAATCAGAAATTGTATTCATTGGGCAGTGATAAAGGAATCATTTTTTAAAATATCTTTGTCATCGTTTGTTAAATAAAATCATAATCGGTATGGTAGATTACTGAAATAACGGTAACCGAGGATTAAAAAGAAATATGCAACTTAATACTTTTGTTCTTAATAGTTAGAATTTAGCTACGCCAAGTAATATATTAATGATTTAATTTATTGGGAAATTCGGGACACTAATTTTTATCGGTAAAGAATATTCTTAGGAACTAGAAAGTGATAAACCGTGCAGAAAAAGTTGTTTAGAATTTTCTGTTTTCACCTTAGTATTGAATTGCAATTGCATTGCAATAAATATTGAAAAATATTGCCCAGTTCTCGAACGCATTAAAAAAATGTATTCATTTGTTTTACCAGCGATTGAAAAGGTGCCCACATTTTTTGGTGCGATGCTGGTAAATGACGATAGATGCCTTACTTGTCTACATCGGAAATACCGTTAACAGAGTTACCGACCGCCGAATTGCAGAAGCTTAGAGCTTCACCCGCTAGGTGTGCCACAGCAATTTTCTATTGATTTAAAAATTTGAAGTTCAGACTTTACTCACCACATAAGATACAAAATTGTTAGTTCTATTTTAGCAGAATTTATTTCCACAATAAACATTTACTCTGCGTTCTGTTTAAACAAACGATATACATATTATTACGACGCGAATTGCACACAGGCCCACAAAAATTATGTTCTTTTGCGTAAATAAATCTAAAGCAATTTTTCATTATTTGTTTTACTCATATCATTTTCTAATTGTATCGCTCGTTGACGTTTCGCTGTGATTGCAAAACGACGTACAATGGAATGAAGTTGAGTTTGCCACAGGACGATTATCCACGTGCTTGGTCGTGAGCTCCCATGTCGCGATATCTTGAAGTTATTCTCCCGATTACGACGTGACAAATTCAACGCAGACGATTGGCGCGGCGAACGTAACATCAAGGTGTACGCGCTAATTGCGTAATGTCGTTCGAGTGACATGTTATAATTGAAACATTCCACATGGAACGTCATGTGCAGTCGAAGTGGGCGTTTATCATTCCATGCTTTCGATTGTTTGCCATGTATCCACCTCGATAAACTCTTCCCCAATGTTCTATTAATTCGTTCTGCACACCTTTTTCTCTTCGATTCCTTGAAATCTACTTCTACTTCGACGTGGACAGTTCCATGGTAAATTAGTCATTTCGGAGTTGATTAGGCTCGATGAAAATTTTCGTGTGTAGCTGTTGTCAGGATTGTTTCGAGTACACTCTACGACCTCGATTGGTCGGGAATATTCTCAGAGGACAAGGCACGAGTGATCGTAAAATATTAATAAAAAGCAATGCGCTAGGGTGACCATTTATATAGTTCTACCCAGGCGGCCCTAGCTATTGGTGTCTGGTACCTACAATAAATTCATAAATTCTATCAGGTCGTGTGTTAATATTACCATACATATTCGAGCCCCCAAATATTAATTTACTTTATAAACGTTTCAAGGTGACCGTCTGATTATTCGTAGTGAAAATTGAACTTCGTATAACCTCGACTCTATTCTGTCTTGCCCAATCTGTTCAGAAACGTTCCCTATAATTTATTGAATCGACACATTTTTAACACTGGAACAATATTAAGAATGTCTTTCCCAAGACATACCTATCACATACGGTGGCTGTATAAAAATTATCTCAATTCGATTTTATACTAATATCGTTCCGTTCGTTTACTAACATTAAGAATGGGGAAATGTCAAAATGTATGAGGCGATGACCCACAGTTTACCACCCCATTTCGCCCTATGGCGGTCTACTTGCGTGTACATCAGCGGTGTTCGGGTTACATGCACGATACGATGGTAAAGGAGAAGCCAGTCTCAGCCATCGATTTCTCCTTACTTCGGAAACGCATGCGCTGCCACAGTCGGTTCTCCTTCATCCACGATTCCGGTGTCCTTGTCCTGTCAACTGCCTCTCCCTGCACACGTTGTTACCACGAATGAATTATTCGGGGCGACGGTGTCTCCGATCAGCCATCAGCCCATGGCGAGGATCCCTAATTTCATAAATGAATACGTTCGTCCCTGGTGCATCGCCAGACGCGTTCTCCATTTCATAAATCCAACGAAGTTGCACGACCCTCCAAAAATTCAAACGTCCAACCATCAAATTGCATACTTTCAGTTCACAGTCGGCCATCCTCAGTGATAAAAGATTCCAAAATCAATGCTGCACCACCCTCGCAGTACACTGGACCAAACGAAAAACGAGTATAAGTCGGGCCTCCCGTTAAAACCACCCCAACCACCCTTAATCTGCATATAGAGAGGTCCATCAGTTAAGCCAAAAATTTTGCCCGTATTTATTTAAACCGGCGACCCTTTCCCATACTCGATACACAGTAATCCCGTTTCCCTGCCATTCGACCGTTCGCATTATCTAGCCATCTTTATTCACCCTCGCAGCGTGCGCGGATCGAGTGATCGAAGAGAGAGGTGGGAACAGAGAAAGGGAGAAGCGGTGGCTGACGCGAATAGGACCGGTCGAGGAGAGCGAGAGATAGGTTGAGGCAAGTTTTATGAACGCGCACAAATCTCCTCATCAGGCTGCTGCAGTATCCGTAGGGGCTGGAAATTGTAGGGCGGGTTCCTTCGATGCTCATCGTCGGCGGAGGGGTGGAGATGGGGTGGGGAAGGTGGGTGGTCGGCACACAAATGAGGCAGCTTGATACCAATTATTCAGTAAATTAAATACGAAGAGGGTTTGGCCTTTACGGGCGTTCCAGCGAGTCCCGAACGTTATTGCACGGAAGGGTGGATTTCACGATAGGATGGCGGAGTGCCAGGGAGAGGCTGAAAGGGTTGAAGCCGCACGATACCGTTCTGTCGTATCTCGCTGGAGCATGCGACACGAGTCCCGCTATGCTATCTACAGTTAATATCCCCTTTCGGGGGCGGATGAACAACGGATCCGCGGCGTTTTCGAGCGGAGTGAACTGCGGAACAACCACCTCGGTCGCTGTGATATAGGGGCGCGTTTCGTGTAAGCGAAGTCACGATGCTTTAAAGTTAAATGCTGTGCCGTAGTTGGGGGGCTGGAAAAACGAGACTTCCCTCTTGGAAATGGGCACAGTATGCGGAGAGAAACATTAGACTCTGTGAACTGTTTCAATTTAAATTTTCCTGTTTCAACTTTTTTACGCCCCCCTTCCGGCCAGCTTGTTTCCAGTCTCGGTTAATAATACGGATGTCACGCGACCGTCACGTTTCACACGCGAGATCGTTCTGCGTTTCACGTTCCGCGGCAGGTACCAGTTAGTTAAACAACCCTTATTTTAACGGGCAAAATAGAACGGTCCGTATCTGATCGGTCGCGGCGTGTGCAAGTTCGAGCGTTTCTTTCTGCGCGAACGAGCACCTCGCGCTGACGTCTCTGTTCGATTATACAGAAGTTTCTTGGATCACCGGTTGCCGGCTTTAATTCGTATTTTCTTTGGGGACTGCGCTTCGTCTTTTACGACCGCGTATTTCTCCCCCCTATCTTACGGTTAGAGACCAGCCAGAGTTTTCCCTTTCCTCTTCTTCTCTTCTGTCCGTTTTCTTCGCTCCTCTGCTCCGTCCACCACCATCCACTCCTTTCTCTCGTCTCTTTCTTTCCTTCCATCGTATCCCTCTCCCTCTTTCGCTGTCTCTTTGTCTCTACCGCGAGCTTTTTCTACTTTTTTCTTCCTCCTTTTTCCTCGGTTCCGTTCAATGTTCCCTCCCCACTCTCGTACCCGCGACGCCCTTTTTTCGATTCCACTCGAGTTCCCGTCGTCTTTATTTCCCTCCATACTACCGAACGAATCCACCGTCAGGTACCTCGACGAAGGTGAGGCTGACAACGCTCGCAAGGGGTTGAAAGACGAGGACGAGATACGAATACGGGAAATACGAGATGTTCTCGAAGATGTACGGTGAACGGCGGAGGAAATGTTAAATGTTGGACGAATGATGTTCGCCGCGAAATGCCTCCCTCTCATTTTTTTTTGTTCGCCTTCCCTTGGCTGCGCCGCAGGGCGCGATAACGTATTTGCAGATGCATATCGTTAATGGATATACCCCCAGAAACATCGTTCGAGTTATTGCTCTCCCCGAGATTAGAACTCGCCGAGTGGATTACGGGAGCACGCTCGGAATACGCGAGACAGCGTCTTTTAACTGGAGTGAACGTTTCGTGCAGAACCAGCAGAAACCTCGAATTTATTGCGACGATAAAAACAAATCATGCCGGCTCTATTTCCGTCGATGTTCCCCGTATATCGTTGTCGCGGGTGACATTGTTCTATCGTTCGAAGCTAAGAATTAGACGACGACAATTCAGGAAGCAAAGCGTGGTTCATTAAATTGATCGAGCACCGAATCGCGGTAAATCTGAACGAGCAAGGATCCAAGTAGTCGGACAATTCTTTCAAGTTCCCAGGAAGTACCCTTAAATCACCCGAACGTCCCCCTCGGAGGAGTACAAATCATATACGAATTCAAATATCCCCCGAAGCGTCCCCCCGTGCCTCATCTCCCGTTTCCTTCTTACGGAAACCGCGCAAACACCATTGCGCACGAGGGTCGCAGGAAGTTGGGCAGGGCCGATAGTTATAAAATATGAGCCAGAAGCGGAGACATTATCCTCGAAGTCGCGTCCGGAGGGTGTGTTTACCGTCCTAAGTTTTCACGCGATTGTATCCACGTTGCATCGACTCCATCGTATGCATAGAGGGGGGCAGAGAGATTGGTGTTTGGAGGGTTCGGGAATAGGCGGGATGCTTGCAGGGCGAGAGTAAAGAAGTTTATAATCCATAACGTTTCCGGTTTGCCGACGGAGGCTGAGAAACGAATTTCTGTGGGAAGGAGGGTACGATGCCCCGCGTCCTTTGCGTGCGAAAGATAAACAGCAACGGCATCGGGACGAGGAGCGGACGATAAAATTCTTGAAAGCTCGTGACTCTAGAAAATTCTTGATACTTCAATCCTATAAACGCGCGGGAACGGGAGAAAAAAACTTCCCTCCGGTTAATTAACAAGCCTTCAACATTCTAAACCGGCCATACGTCGCGGCATTTAAGTTGCCAGAAAATCTGCAACCGAAAGTTACAACGAAAAACGAGCAAAAGGAACGTGGACGCCGGTGCCAGCAGGCCAACGATGGTTCTTCTCCGCGAATGGTCACCGAGCCGCGTGAAACGTTCACGGGGAATTCGTTGCTGGTTGGGCGATAAACACTCAGATTATCCGAGCTCTGCCTCTCCGTGGATAGGCTCTTTAGAGGAGATACGTTGCATTCCAAACGGACGGCCAGCTTGTATGCCAACGAGCGGGACATGCACGCTCTTGGCACCATCGTATATTCGAAAGAATATCTCCGGGGTTGTACACTTATATCGGCTGTTATACGCCCACAAAATCGACCTACGTGTACATACGTGAGCGAGAAGTGCTTCTTGCGTTAAAATACGCGCCGCTCGTGCAGATAAGGCGAGATTTTGGTAGGCCGGCTTGGCCATTGGGAAGCTGATTCATTGGCGGTAGCCCGGCATTTCCGTTTCTCCTTTTTCGACGGCATCGAGCTGGAGAACTCTGTTCTTCGGAGCACCACTGATAAATCGTTCTCCAGATTTCTATGAACCTGCACTGTATGTTGTGCCAACTTCTGCACTGTTTACTGTCCTATGCCCTCTACAGTGTGCTCAAGGAATTATCGTGCTATCTATAGTTTGCCTAACGAGTTACCGAGGTGTTTAAGCCCGCGTATGTTTGGCCAACGAAGGGACGAGAGACGGGGAAAGGTTTTCAAAACGTTTGATTGGCGGAGGGGTAGGGTTTGTTCAAAAGAATGGGGGAGTCGTTTGGTCCAGGCAACTGCTTTACTGGATTCCGATTTCAATCCTTATAATGTATTCACGTTTATACGACAAGTACCCTGTGTACAAGGCGACTAAAAATTATTCAGATCGTCAGCGAGCAGGGGAACGAGATTTGGAACTGCGACCACACACGCAGCAGCGTCCTCGTCTCCAGCGTTTCCATACTTTTATCGCCGACGAGTCTTGGATTTTTCGAATATTCCATCAACGTACGGAAGTCGTATATTACGGACGGAGAATGTACGCGTCTCGAAGGCTACGAGCGTGCCTCGCATGCTACCGATTACTTTTTACCTCGCCCTTTCGCCCTGTCCCGGGTAAACGAGCCACCCGGAGGAATCCTTGCGTCGCCCTTACCGCCAGCTAAGCCCTACCTCCTTCGAAATCGTGGCCTCCCTCTTCAACCGGATTCTTTGGTCCCTTTCCCGGTTTTCGTCTACCTGAATTTTAATGTCGAATCGCCGCGTTGCTGCTCAACTTTTTTCCCCCCGTCCCACTCGGATTCCTTGGTCCTTTTTTAGGGATTTCGCACCGTTGGCCAACATGGCGGACCTCGGTCTCGGACGTTTATTAGCGTGATTTTGTAGATCGCAGGAAAGGTCCAGGAAAGGGGGTGGCTAAGATGTGGTACGATATTTCGAAGGGGCAAAGGGCTTAATTAGGTAGTAATTAAACATCCAGCTATATTGCAGGATTTTATTTGCTTCTTCGCGTGGATCTTTCTTACCGAATCTTCAGTGATTCGTTTCCCTTATCGGGATTAGCTGTTCGAGGAAATTGGACTCTTTGTTTAAATACGACGTCTCGCAGTTAATGCAGCAGACGGATACAATTAAGACAGCAAGTGGATGAATTTCTTCGCCCTGAAACGGCTCCAGGGGTGTTTCACTGCCGTTTAATAAATTGTTCCATTCGCTCGAATTGTTTCGTCCCTTTTATGCTCGGCCAATTGTTATCGTTGAAAGCAATTGAGAAATTTGAAGGTTGAACGATGATCTCATTGGAGATGCTCCCTCGACGAATTCGGAGGGATGCTTTCTAACCCCGACCGATCTCGATGGCCAAAAGGGGTTCGCGGAGTATAAGTAAACTAAAGGGGGGAATGATATTGGAGAAAAGACGCCAGGCGCCGCCTACTGTCTGGAGATAGCATTGGATTTATTTAGTCACGCGAGAAGATAATTGCCCCCTTCGACGACAATGTCGCGAGGTCCGGAATTGCATGACGCGGTTAGACATCCTTAAATATCCTTGCTTCAAGCTACTTTTCTATCGTCCAATTTTGCTTCGAATTCGACGGCCGTCGGCCGACAATCTGTCTAAAGGCTATGCACATTAAGAATAAAAACTCATTGAAAGAGGAACCGCGATATCTTCTGTACAAATTAATAATAATAATAAATTTATTCACGGGGATATCCCCTTTAGATTACATGATAAACAGTTATAGTAAAAGACATTATGTACATACAACAATTACATTAGATTGTACACGTATAAGAAAGTAGTAATAATAGTAATTATATTTATATTTGCGATCCATAATGTGATAGCATGCTGCGAATGGATTGTTCAAATTCCCTAGGTGACTGTCCAAAAAAGTCCATTTCAAATTGTACCATTAATCCGACTTTAGGATAGTTGGAACTTCAAAGTTAATTAAAAATTCTTATAGGTACTTATTTACAGTGGGGTGGTTCCTTGTTACACAGGCGTAACAATACGACCGCGTCGCGAATAATAGAACAATGATAAACAATTCTCGGCATTGTTTTAATAGAACCGAGGGAAATATTTAACATGTTACTATATCAATTTTCGCGGAGGAGTGCGTGTAACATTATCGCACCTTGCATCACCGCTACCTATTCTTGTAACTTTCAAAATATTATCCATAACTCCTTCACAATCCTCCCACACACAGTGTCCACGTGTCACGAGCAGCTTCTCTCAAAGGGGCAAAGAAAAATTTCCCAAGACATTCGCGTCGAAACGTTCCGTCGGCTCTGGTTCAGACGAGAACAGACCTCACTCAGATCCGCCGGGAAGTTTCTCAGAACACGCGGAACGCTATGAACATCCCTCTCGAAGGTCGAACGGACAATCGAGACGGTCCCAAATGTCCATAGAATTTTTTTCCCTCCCACAGAAGGTCTCCTTCCGTCAATACTCCAATTTTTTTTCACCCCCCGACATTAACCGGGACTAATAGAGATCCAAGGCCGTGTCGTAACGATGTCCTTTTCATTTTTTTTCCCTTCCGTGTTCGGGCTGCGCGGCGGGTACTTCGAAACGGGGTCCGTTCAGTTATCGTTTCGTCGCCAGGCCGAACTGACGCGATTTCTGAATGTCGAGAAATGTAGAAAAGAGTATGACGATCGGTTTCTGATCTCGCGCGTTATCCGACGGAACCGTTGGGCACCATTTTATTTCCTCGAAGCCCGCTGGCCACATGGGGATGGCGATTCAGTCGAAGGTAAATTCATAGTTTCGTGTCCAACGACGGTACCATCGTGTGTGGATTGTATTGTTTATGCTACATGCTTCTTCTCTTATCGTTTTTCACTATTTTCCACGTGGCAATGGTTAATTGCAAGTGAAATATACTTTACCCTCGGTACGAGGACGATTGAAATAATTATATCGAGTGTTGAAAAACGACGAAGGTATGCTCGACTCGTGGTTTTCAAGGAATAGTAAACGACGGTGTAATTTCGATAATTTAAACGCAACAGTGATTGCACGTTAGTTGTTAAATTTGAAAACGTATAATGGCGGGTGAGTCGGGAGCGTGTAATGTTAATTGCCTGTTTTCTTTAAATAGGTGCATCGTCGATGTCGATTAAAAGATGCTGCCGCGTTTGTTAATATTTTTCAACGATTCTAGAGGCAACATATTTTTTTTCTAATCGTCGAAGTTCCCCTTTTCATGGAACGCATCTGTAGTTAACATTTTTCCGGGCGTTCTTAACGCGTTACTTAATCGTACAGCCTCGGCCGGCTACTTTTTGCTTTCGCAGCAATATTTTTAAGGAAGTCTAATTAAGACGAGTTAAGGTAACGACTGCATTACTTCACCCTCATTAGTTTTATGCGAACTTTCGCTGTAAAGCAACGCGCAGCGCTCGACGATCGCGAGCCAGAAGGAAAGATAAATAGAAGGTGGGCAATTCATCACCACGCAGGTGTCTGTCCACTCGAAATTACCGTGCATCCATTTCGAACGATTCCTCAATCAAATTTACGAGAATTTTCCAGGAGACCAGCTTGCTCACTTCCAATATTTAACCTCAGCAATATTGCCGAGTCTATTTTATTAATTCGAACCAAACTTCCAAGTGGAGTCTCGGTTACGCAAGAACTAGCTTCGATGTACCAGTTCCAGATGAATTATTCCCTGGTTATTTTCGTTCTCATTCGAAGGGCCTCCGTTGTTTTCTTGATTTACTGCCCAAGAAACGTCCGTTTCTAGTTCAAGGCCCGGAATAGACCGTCCTTCGTAATCGTACTTCGATCGGCAACCAGTTAACCAGCATCGCGTTCGCCCGTTGATAACGTTATGGTGGAAGTTGACTGCATGGTGCACGATGGTTACAACGAAACGGAGCTGCTCGTAGAAATGCTCGCATACGTTTGCCCAACTGCGGTTTACGAGGTGTTGTCACTCATCGCGTAATGCCGTTAGCCCGGTGTCGCTAATAAACCCGCTTAACCGAACGGGAATGTGTCGTGTTATCGAGGAAACACTACGTTTGCGTTAACAACAGATGCGAAATGTGCGTTGGTCCCCGTTAATCTATCGTCGACGCGACCTTTTGCGACCTGCATAGGTGTTCATTTGTAGATCGTTCCTATTTCTTCCTTTTTTTATACATTTTTCATTGACCAACAATATCGTGGAGAAATAAGAATAGAAATTGTGTATCGCAACATAGTATTCGTGATTAAATGCGCAAAGAGCCTGACCGTATCACCTGTATTCTCCGTAGATTTCCTCATGTGGCGAAGAAGAGTCGTCGCTGTTCGTTCACCGCCCCACCTACGGCCCATCAAAGGTGAGTGCGTACGATAAAGAATAATTTACAACTGGTGCGCGCAAACCGAGGGTGGAGGATGATACTTAATTGCAACGGAACCAGTCGAATATGAATCGTTCGGCTGGTAACGAAGCCGGTCTGGCGAACCGATCGTCTAACGACTAACAAAAAATAAAGAACTACCTCTCGCACGTACGAATAAGGTTGTCGTCGGATGAATCGGTGTCTGTTAATTGCTGCTTGTTATGCAATTCATTTCTAACGTGCGCGATTCGTTTAGACGGCTCGTCGTCGAATTGTGCTAAAGTTATTTTCATTTAACATTGAATTTGTTTCGTTTGGCATAGCGCAGGTATTTGTGTAATCGTTGCTGCATCGAATTTCGTGAGGCGGATTTTGTTTCTGTCGACGATGGTAAAACTGTTACGCTGCGCGCCACTCATTAAACGCAAATTTGTCGGCGTCATTCGTCGTAAATCTGTTTCGACGTAAACGTACTGCTTCGTCGACACATGCATTACGTCTTCGGCATGATTAATACGCGTATCGTAAAATTCTAGCCTCGTGCTCGTGCGACGACAGAGTCCACGGCTGCCTCTATTCTGCTTCGTCGTTCTCCGACGGTATGGAATCTTGGAAAGATCGAGTGGAAACCTAAAGGTCACTTAAATTGAACGTATTCTGGTTCGTGCAAATTGTCGAATAAGAATTACAAGTATTGCTTTCTTCCTTGGAATATTAGGAATCCTTAGGAATATTGAGGAATCCTTGGAATATTAAGAAAACGACGAAGGAACTTTTTAACAGAGAAAATTATCTGCACTCGGAAGTCGGAAGCAACAGAAACTTCGTTATTGAATATAAAGATTATTTTCTAGCATGCACGGGTTAATTAGGTTTTTTTACAAAAGAGGTAAAACTGGCAAAGTGTTTGGAAAGTATTTCATTGCGCGCAATTTTCTGGAAAGCCCGTATAGCGAGAGCTATGACAAAAAGAATTTCTCAGACCCGTCGGTATTTTCTAGGATTACAGTAATTTGGAAAATGAAGGAGGTTGCTACGGTGTAGTCTCAATATTAATTGCAGGAAGTTACCATTTGTGTACTGCTCCTATCACGCTTCCACTAAATACCAGGCTGATTTAATCGCAGCTGTTCTTGCAACTTTCATTGTCAAAGTATCGAAAGATTGTAAATCCCTGCGAATTTTCGAGACGTTTCTCCTATCGTGTTTCTTGTTTAGCAAAGCTACATTTCACTATCGGTGAACAATACATTCACTCCTTTTACACACTTACGTCGAACGGCGTCGAATCCTTAAAATTCACACCGAGATCTGGAATATTGTGGGCTATCAATTCCGTCGAGGGTAAACTACAAAGCTCGTCCATGTTCCACGGTGTAAATAAAAAAAGGGGGGAAAGTTGTGCAGGCGGTTTTTAAACATTTATGTCGATTCGAAGGAAGATTTGTCCCCTCCAAAAGCGAAGGAGTGGAAGAAAACAGGTCCGCGAAATCGAACACATGTGCCTACCCGTAAATTTACAGGGACACACCTTCAAGGGTTTAGGGCTCCAAATAAGGGCTGCTAGAATATGGTATTAGCCAGTGCGTTATGTTCTACGCTGGCGTCAGGTTGTGTCACTCGTGTCGGGTATCCCCTCTGGTTCGCCGATTTTAGTGGCAAATAAATTGTAGATGCAGATTGTCGTGTTTCTGTTAATAATCGTGGGCTCGTACGGGTTTCGTAACATTCTCGAATTGTGACTTACGAGTGAAGAAGCGATACGCGAGTGAGCGATGTCTGACGATGGAAAAAGTGGTAGCAAAGGTAGGAGATCATCGTGCAGTTCGTTATTTAAAAATCATAGTAATCACTGATGGTACCTTGCGTCGTGAATTTTTGCGTAGTCGAGAATCGCATAAATATCAGAGATGTAAAATACAGACCAAGCAGTCGACTTTCTTCAGATCCCTCGAAACGACGAAGATCGTATTGAAGTGGCGAACAGAAAGAAAAACGATTTCTTGGATAAATATTTGTTTACCCCCGAAACGTCGCAAACTGCACGGGGCCGGTAATATCATCGAGGTGGTTGGAAAGTACCGTGATAAGCTGACGTGGTTTATTTATAGCCAGTCGTATCCTCTTCCCTCCTCGATGCCGGATTCATTAAATTAATCCGAGGCCCTCCGTTGCTATGGCGCATCGTCTTATTACCCGCGTCACAAAAGGACGCACGCCTTGCCGCAAGATCCTGCGATCCGCACTTTCATGTCGCAAAGGGAATCGTTTCCCATAAACGCACGAGCGACGTTCCAAACCATACACCCGTTCCGGTATCAATAGTCAAGGTGGCCATTGTTCGCTCCTGCTTCGAATCAAGGTTGCAGAGAATTCGGCGCATCGTGGTGCAATTTGCAAGTCTACCGATTTGTTGCACACGATGGATCGTAAAACCGACAGGGAAAAAATCTGCCGGCGGTTGTCCTCCGATATTTACGAGCGATCGTATGCACGGCTGCACAAATCCCCTGTTTCGCGTACGCTGCGGATTCAATTCTTCTTCGACACAGCGACGGAATATTGCGTGCTGTCTGGCTTCCGAGAAACCACTGGCGATCTTCGACCATTGCAGCTGTCCTGTCCTCGCAGGATTTGATAAAGACACAAATGTCACCGTTCAAATTCAGAAGCAACCGCAAAGTGAACACAATTAACCGCGCATCCACCCCGTCTCCTCGTGGCCTTCATAATTTCACACGAGTTCATCGCGAATTGAAAAGACAGCAGGTGATGACCGTCTTCCTGCAACGTTCTCCATATCCCTCTCGAGAAACCGGGACGCCCCTTCATCAACTGGAATTTCCACGGATCGTGGGCACAGAAATCAGAAGCGGATCGCAGCGAGATTCCTCCGTGGCGTGACACAGAGTTTTCGCGTGTGCACACGAGAAAGGAAAGAGAGCGTCGTGGATCGCCACGCTGTTATTTACGGCCGCGTGCGCTGCGCTGGCCGAGAAACGCTCGTTTTATAAGGCGATAAAGACGAAGCTCGGGCTGCGTCGTCGCCGCGTGAGAAAGGGTGCATCGTCGCCGAAAGTGAACACGCGGGTCGGCGACGCGGAGCGACGCGAAGCGTCCGTGTTCTTCTGAGCGTCCTGCAACCGTCTCCGCGACGAGCACTCGCGCGATACGCGCGCTGAAAGCGTATTCATCGCGGTTATTCGCGCGTGTGTCCCTCGACCCCGCGACAGCCGGCAGAGTCCCGCGCTGTCCCACGGCACGGCTATCATAAAGCCATTAACTTTATTATACCGAGTCATTAACTTAAATATTACGACCCACGTGGCGTGGAGTTTCGGCTTCGCTGATTTATCGCCGCGCGGTATTCAGTGACGTAACGGTATGCAGCGAGCTCTTTGTTGGCAGAGAAACGCGAAACGTTCACCTGACGCTGGCTTGCTTCTTGTCGATTGTAAAAAGGGATCGGGATGAAAGGTAGCGACTGATAAGACAGGGATGCAGCGAGTTCGTGGCGGGAGATAATCTTGCGCTTTGTGCGTTCCGATTCTTTCGAAACGTTCTGAGAAGTTGGCGGTTTTTATCGGATGAACGACAATGTTTTAAGATACATTTTACCACGGTATCCAGGTGTAACCCTCTCGTTGCCCACTGAAGTAAAGAAAGCAGTAAAATAGATTCAATTTTTGTATGATTACACTCCTGCTTGGGATAGGTGTACAATTGTGCTACTTCTATAGATATTTCAATAATAAATCCGGGATTTTAATTGAGCGATGCGACGAATGGACTAACTAAGATCACCAAACAGCGAAAGGGTTAACCACTCTCTTTATTCTTTTATCGTATAAATCTCAGCATTCGTTGCGATTACCTTCCGCATTAATACCGACAAAAGTTTCTCCACTTTGCTTACTCTATCCGACTAATATCTTCGGCAAATAGGGATCTCTGCCTTTTCCCAATATCCGATAGTTCTCAATCTTTCTCCCATTTCGAAGATCTCCCCTCGCCAGTCCCTTGGAGCCGACCCGACGTCCTGTCTTTCTCCGTGGAGCCGGTGCAAAGTGGCGTGGCCACGTTTCGCAAAAACCGTACGGGCGATATATCAAAGAGGAAGGGAGCGGAATGGACGACGCTGGTCAGAGAGCGTAGCGTGGAATCGGGACGAAGGTCGAGGCGAGGAACGGGGTGAAACGGCCGGCAGAAAGGGTTCGGGCTCGGCGCAGCGAGATTTTATATGAGTTTCGGGATTTGAAATGAGAATTTACGGGCGGGCCGTGAAGCGAGCGGGAAACATTGTTTCAAATAAGACGTCCCAGACACTGCCGCCGGTCTATTCAGCATGGAGGAAGCTCTCGTGGCTGGTCGTTGTGGAGAAAACTAGTTCGAGATAAAAGGAGGAACGCGATGGGCAGTCGCGGAAGGGAACGATTGGTTGGAGGAAGGAAAAGCCTCGTTAACAAAGTATAACGAATCGTTGCTAAAGACTCGAGTAGAGGAAGATAATTTTAAGGCAGGTTGAATCACCGAGAGCGGTGGAAGAATGTGGGGTAAAAACCATGGAGCAGATTACCGAGAGGAAGACGAAGAAAACTGACAGGAAGACGAATGGGGGCTGGTGGGTATCTTAAGAGCTTTGGTCTGCAAGAAGATTATTCTTCGATTTACAGTTATGTGGTCTCATAAACATATAAATAGAGATTAAAATCGGAATAGAAAGGGGGGAGCTTGTGTTCGAAAGAGGCGCGGACGAAGGAGAGCAATGGGAAGAGGTAGAAGGTATTCGACTCGTTTACTACTAGCGAGGGAGAGTGTGGCTCGCGGTAGAATCTGAGAGTTCGGGAACGAGTAAGAGGAAGAAAAAGTAGGTGGTGCAGGGGAGAAAGAGATCTTGGGGGAAGAATACGAAGGTCGGAGGAAGAGAGGACGTTGGAGTGGATGCTGAAGAGCGGGGAGAAGAGAAAGAGTATGCTTCTCCGTAGGAGGGTTCTACTTTGATCCACGGCTGTGTGGGCCTATAAGTATATGTAAATGGAGAATATTATTTTGGCGAGTGTGAGTGCGCGCCCTCGAAGTTCAGACACGAGCGATGGAAAAAGAGAGAACAGAGAGATCGACCGATTGTGCACTCATACGCCGAACATCTTTATGAACTCGTTATTATGGCAAGCAGCGGATAATCAAAGAGCGGTTCCTACGCACGGTCCCTGCTCGTTGTTAGCTGCCTTTTCTCGTTTCTTCGGCTTCGACCTCGTTTCTCGCTTCTACAGTACCTTTCACGCGGCTCGGATCGACCGTGAACTTGATTTCTGTACGACTCTCGATGCGTCGACCGCGCATTGCAAAAGCTGATGCTTCCAATCTTTATCCCTTCGCGTAAATGTATTTGGAGCAGCTACAGATAAAAATGATTATGTTCATCAAAGCATTCAATTGCATTCAGGGGGTTACTTTCCCTATAAATTACCCTGCGATAACTCAGGGGCACAATTAATAAATCCAGCTCGAGCCAATTCGATATTTACAGTAGGTACATACGCTTCCCCATATTCGGCGCACGTTCAAGAACAATACTGTATATACCCAGGCCACCTAACTCTAAAACTCTGCTCCTGCATTTCGACAGCAGCAAGATGGCGGATGCACGTTAAGGGCGCCCTTAATGAGGAAAGTTTTCATTACGCTACCGTTTAAAATTAAGGCGGTCTACCATGTTCCAAGCGTAGCTTCCTAACCCCCTCGAGCGTCCCTCTGCTCGTCAGTTTGCAACCTTTTGCTTCTCCAAGTCATCCCTTCCTCCCTGTCCTCCCCTGCAGCGTTCCACGTACGGCAACGTGGTCGCAGTTTGACCCTCCTGCGGCGGCGTTCGAGGAAACAGCCGCCATGTTCCTACGTAAGGTCGCAGTGGTAGGGTTGGAGGATGCTGGCGGAATTCCATTTCAAAGCAAAAAGGTCCCACGCGAGGAGAACGTGCGGCCTGCGTTGTTGGTATTCCGTGTACCGTGTATTCGGAATACCGTGGGGTGTCGTTGCTACACTCGCGCCGACGCCATGTCGCACCTATCATGCATTTTTCACGCCGAGTCCCTCGCCTCGTTTCCATCTGACAGAGACGCCACTGGGTAGATACGATCTTATCGGTGGAGCCTGGTAGGCTTTTAGCCGTGGAACTCGGAGAACGGTTTTAAGCATTGGAGGAACATTTTTACCGAAAGGTAACTGGATCGGCGATTAGAAGCCAAGAGAGCGGGGGAATATTTTTGGGGATCGCTCTCCGGGGTGTGCTCTCAAGGCTTTCCGAGAAAAGTCGTACGCCGAGCTGTCTATTCCGACAGGAAACGAAACTCGGGCGATCTTCGTGAAACAAGTGCAATGTTAAATAAACTACGCCTGCTCTATTGTTTATTATCCTTCGAGCATACCCGACCACTCTTCATTTATTTTCACCCCGTCTCATCTGTTCACGACCTCGCACCCACCCTTTAAACGCGACAGGGGTACCCGTTTATCGAGCACGGGCCTAGCCAGCTGCAGTTAAACAGTGCTAAAAAGGGAGCAGCTGCGCTTAAGCAACAGTGTTTCCTTGGACCGATACAATTTCCAACCAAACAGACGCATTTTAAACTCGGCTCAGAGGCTCTCCTCTCGAGACGATTACGAAACTACGGGTGCTACCTTCTACCCCTGCTACGAGTGGGCGCAGAGGGGGCTGCAGGTCTCTATTGATCCACCGGAGGTACGCTGCAGGGGTGGAGCTGTTGTGGGGTTGTTTTAGCCCCTCCACGAAATCAGCCAGCCGATTGGTCGGGGCAAGGGAAAGATGGCCGTCGCTGCACGTACCGGAAACGTGACCGCCTCACGACACGTTCGTTCGACCGCTTTTCTTTCGCTTTTCTTCGCCCTTCCTTCTTGTCCGCGCAAGAAGCCGAGCCCTTAGGCTACCGCCGCGAACTGGACGAGCAAGCAAACTCTTGCTCGTCCTCTTTCCCCTTTCGGGTTTTTGCGAAATTTATTACGGCGATATATTCGCATCCATTAGATAGCTTGGCTCCTTCGCCTGCATCCTCCTCACCCTCGCACATCCAGTCCTCTTTTTACATTCTTTTTTTCGCCAGCCCTCTTCTGCCTCAACCTGTGTAATCAATTACCCTCTCGTGGATTCGCAGCGCCCCGTTTTTTGCAACAACTCTACGCGTCTACGAGGATGCTCCGCGTGATGGGTGGCATTTTAACTGGATCCTTCGGACGTGATGAAGAAAGCAAAAATTGTAAATCATATTTATCCGGGAAGGACTGGCTGATATATCCGCTGGAAACAATATACTTAGGGCGGTTTGCGCGAATCGATGAAATCGATCGAGTCGAACGATACCCTTGTCGCAGCTTCGTCCATTCGGAATTGGCCGAGGCGTCGAACGAAAGTTCCGTCGCTGTTAACGAGCAGCTAATCCGATCCAGCGGACCGTTCGCATAATTTCTGGCTGTTAAGCGTTGTTCGCGGCACGGCAGACACGCGGTACAATCGGAACTAATGGCAAAAGCATTAGCGATGAATTGTCAGAAATATACACAGACGATATAACGTTGAGAGACCATAAGCTGGTCGTACAATCTCCTCGTTGCATACTTACGTACAGACACTCGTATGCGAGGGCCCTGCGCCCTCGTGTGCCCGTGCATGTCGAATATTCGAGGGACACCTGTGCACGCGCCTCAGTCTTTACAAATTGCCACGGACAGCATCGTCGTGAAGGTGTTTAATGCCCGGTGCTGACAATTCGGTGCTTAGAGTGCTGCGCGTTGCTCTTTGTTTTTCGACAGCTGCTAAACGAGTATACGACTTCGTTGGGACTTTTTCAATGAAAGTATAGAGAACGCGAATTTTTCAGAGGACAGAAGCTAAGGAATTGAGTGGTGTCGATTGTGTGATTTTCTTTTACACGGGAGAAAATGAAATAGATTAATGATTTCGTGGGACGAAAGATTGCAACGGTGGGCATTAGGGAGTGTTTAATTCGCTTTAATTGTTCGACGGAGTTCAGCCGTCTTGTTGGCTGGTGCGGCAGTAAAAGGGTGAAGGGGTCGAGGATCCAGGAGGCTGCTCAGACAGCAGAAGGAAGGAGAAACTCGGAGGTTGAGACGCTTTGGCCTTTGGGGGGCCGCGGTCGATACCACGTCTCTGCAAGGAAAGCAGTGTTGCCAACTGGCTTGTCTGGAATTTGCACTTTCTTAGCAGGCCACGCCAGCCGTCGCATTCGAACCACCACCCTTTCTCTTATATCGCAATAAATATTTTTAAATATCCCTCGCAATATTCTTCGCATTATTCCAACGCTATTTCAGCCACTGACAACGCTGACGATGCGTCGAGCTTGCGACGAACCAGGAAATGAGTGCGAGAGATTGCAGGCCAACGAGGAAGTTGTTGGAAAGCATTGATATTGCTAATATTGCTATATAGGCTGACTAGATATTGGAACGTCAAATAAATCATTCGAGACTGCGGCACAATAGAGGCCGTTTAGGGTCGCTTTTAGATATCCGAGGAACGAGTTCACGGAAGAACGTAGGCCCTGCGTCGCTTCGAGTGCGAGCGTCAGTCCAAGGATCGGTCACAGAAAAAACCGCATCGTGACAAATTCAAGGCTAAACATCGTTTCGACGAGGGTAAACAGTCGTAAGGGTTGAGCTTTTCCTTGCGGCATTTTTTGCATAGCCTCGACGCGACGAAAGTGAAAACGCAATAGTCGGGTGTTTACGAGGTCATCGCAACCCTGCTCGCATTCGAACGGTCAGTTTCGACTGGGACACGAAAATATGTAGATTATAGCTTCTCGAAAGGACCTTGTCGACGTCGAGCAAGCTTAGGGTGCAAATAACCCTATTGCAGGGCTGTAAAGCGATTCCCCTTTTTTTTTTTTGGCATTGGAAGCCACCTTGTTTTTGCGTTAATCCTATTATCGCGTTTGGTAATTGTAGAGATCGTGGGGGTGTCTTTGAAGGCTGTAAATTCTTGTATTTCGTGTTCCAGTCAGGTAACTGACGCGATTGAACATTGAGGGACGCTGTAATTGTCAATTCTGTAGATCCGTGAACTGAACGAGCCCATGATCGATAGCAATGAAGGGCGTACGATGTGGTAAATGTAAGGAGATGCCGTATTTCCTAAACATTCGAATATCAGGAAACGGAAAGGCCTTACGGCGAAAGCACGTGCTCTAGCACGTTCACTCTCAATTTCAATGTGTTTTTATTGCGCCTCTTAAATTCGCATTTATGAGCTCTTATGTTCTCCCTGCCTCTCTGTTCTGCAACAGCGTGGCACGAATGGCCCGAGTCGCGAACAGTCTAGCGTTTCCTTTCGAGTCGAACACGAATCGGCCCGCGTCAACCTAAACAGCTGATAATTGCCGCGAATATTCTCAATTGTGATCATAAATTTTTTAACGACGATATAGGACTACCCTTCGTTGACCTGGCTGGTTGCGTGTGACACTTAAACGCTCACCGCACGATAGCGTTATTGGACGATTACTGTTTCTCGTATCGCCGAATCATGGAAGATAATAAATTACATACATTTCCTATGGATGTAAATCAGCTGTATGAATTTCAGATTTTTAATACACTTCGATTCAGAGTACTTGTACAAAATTGAAAGCTACCCTTGCATGCTTGCCAGCTAGACGACACCTTGTTTTTGTTTTAGTGTTTAGGGAATTCATAATGACACGTTTAACGAGAATGGGCGTACGGTCATATGCCCACGAGTGTACCTGGCAGGTACAACGCGGTTTACACTTTCGTTTCTAAGGTTGTAAATTTCTGGGGCCCGCAACCTCGAACTTCGTACTTGTACGGGCTCGTTGACGAACGATGATCAAGGATAAATTGTAACTTTACAAACCTGCTGAGTGGCAATATTTAGGCACGGTGGCCGTCTATTTAAGCCAATCGTCAGCAGACTGCGCTGCTATAAAATAATAAACGTAAAACACGCAACGAATCGGCATGGTAGCGACTAGACCACTTACCTCTCACAATTAACGCCATCAGCCTTTTATCGTTTTCCACCATTCCTCCGTTCCAACTGGTGGGGCAAAGAAGCCTGATTTCTCGATCCGCGTACGTCTTTATCAGCCTTGCGGGATTATTTATGGCAAATGCGACCTGAATTAATTTTTCCGGGAAAGAACTAATTGGCTTCCCGCGATCTTGATCGTAGATAGATGAAACACTGATGCGTAAAACGATAATCGAATCAGCCTTGAGATGGAATGGGAATACATGATGTTTTGAAAATAAATTTTCTCAAAGAACTAGATTGCAAGAGCCTTGCAAAACAAATCAGCTAGAATATGTTCTCTAGCAAGAACTATTAATAAAAGAAGAACCTTACTCTTTTTCTGCGGCGTTCTTGTTTTTGTCTATTCGACTGAAGCAGCGGTCCCTTCTAGTTAATAACTTCGTTGAATAGGAGCGTTGTCGGAGCGCAGAGTTGGCGATCGAAAATAAACGAGCCGCCATCATGCGACTGGAGTAGCCGGGAACCTATTAAGATATCGTGGGCCGGACCTAAAAATGTCGAAACGGCCAGGGTGAACCAATCGCAGAAATTAACATTAAAATCCTCGCGCGGCTCGTTCTAGCGATTCTTGCGAAATTCCTATCCGCGTGGAGCCGTGTTCCTCTCTCCTAGCGTGCTAATTAAAGTTTTCGAGGATGCAATGAATATATCTGACATGTTTATCGCTTATCTAACCACGGGCAACGCTCGCACCGCCAGAAATTGTCTTGCCTCTTATCTTTCGAATTCTTCGACCATCGCTTCCGAAAATTCGAACCGCGAACGTGACATGGCTGGTACGCTGCTAAAATAGTCATCAAAAGCCCCGATCGGTTGCTGTTAATTGACGAGCAATAAAGGGTAGAGATACGATTGAAAATTCGTGCAACCATAATGGCGTACGTAACCGCCGACCTGATTCCAACGCGAGTCCAAACACTGGCGTGTCGCGAAGAAACGCGTGTTCCTCCTCGAATAAAGACAATACGTATGCAACGATAAACGCCGGCATTCCGCGTGCTTTACGGAACGTTTACGCCCGCTCGAATCGTTCTGCTAACGGCCGAGGATATTTTTACGAGCGACGCGACGCAAAGAACGAGCGGCGCGCTCGCGGCTCGATTCGTCACGATTCCAATGGTGATTACGTTGCCCCGTGACGATGAAGATGATGATAGAGATAATGAGCGGTCTCTGGGAGCCGGCGCGACCGCGGGAAACAGTCCGGTGCACCGTCAATTCCGACCGGGCTGCTAAACGTTTCCAAGAGACAAGCGAGTTCAATGAATGGCGAGCCTTTGTTTCGCATTTGCGGCAACCTCGGGCCGGGTAATAGGGAACGAAATAAAAGCGACTAGTGACTCAATCAACCTGCGTTCACCTCGGCGTTTCGTCCAGTTCTTCATCCGGCCACTCGTTTCCTTGGTTCCCCGCAATTAGTTCGCCGATCCGGCGATTCAAGACATCGCCTTTCTCTCGTTTGCCAAGGAAACCCGACGATCTTTCTTAACTCCGAAACAATATGACAGAAATGATTGCTATTTTAATTGCAAGCTGCGTGTGGTCCGGACCCCGTCGCTGTACAGGGAGGGTTCACGTCCACAGGGTTTTCGTTTCGGTAAACGAAGCTGCATAATCCGATTCAGCAGACTTCGCAATCCGACAATAAATCTCCCGGATCGCTCTATCTAGAATCGAAAGACAAAGCCGAGAGGGAAGATGGCACGAGAGGGAACAAAGGAGGGCGAGATTGGTGGGGCGCGAAAAGGGTTAGAGGGCCGGTTCGCGATCTGTCATCGAAGCGAGGCCGGCATTTTACAAAGTATAAGGCCCGGTCACGCTGGCCGCAGGTGCTACACAGAAGGCAGTCCGCAGGTAGATACGGTGGCTGCCTGATTGGCCTGCTTCGACCGGGTTCCATCCTACGATCCTACAGTTTTGCGACGCTAGCGTGTGCGGGGCAACGAGAGGCGGTCGTTGTTACGTGTCGCTCGCAACAAGTTCGTTCTTCGGCCTGCTCCATTGCTCGGCCTGCTCTGGCGGCAACCGAGAGAGCAGCCGTTCGCCGCGAGCGTCAGCGATCGCCGGGGAAAGCGAGAGAAAGCGAGAGAAAAGGGAGAGACAAGAGAGAGGAAAAGGGGAGAAACGGAGAGAGACGGCGATGGCTGGTACAGTTGGAGGATAGTAGTAAATCCCGTTGGCTGGTACCCACCGACGATCTGACTTGGCTGCACGCGTAGTGGACCTGCCAGGCTTTGGCAGCGAGCTAACTCGCTCGCCCCGCTGTGTATATTTCCGTTCCGTTACGTTCGCCAATACGCGCGTAGAGCTTCTAGCCTCTCCGCTTCGCTTCGCTGCTCGCGAGGCGCAGTTGAAACTTCGCCAACGCGATGCAGCATCGCTGCTAACGTCAGGCTCGCTGCGTTTCTGTCGTTCTTATTGGGGTGCGTCTTCCTTGTTTCTCTCGCGGCGAACGGTCGGCTCCATGTGCGAAGGTTGAGGAGGACCGTCCGGAGAACATGGACAGTGGATCGGTTCTGGACTAGTTCGGATGTATGTACTTCTGTGCTCTGGTAGATGAAGCGTGTCGTATCGGTTGCTATCGCGCGACTGTGTCGCGTTACAGTGAGTGCAAGAATCGCCGGGCAGAACTCTGCCTGAAGGACGTTGGCTGTTTACACGCGTAGAAGGTTAATTACCGTTGCGGGGAAGTCTTATCCCCCGCGACTGAAACGCGAGGGAGACAGGGAATCGATTCGAAGCTGGTTCCTCTTGTTTGGAGCGCACGGGGAGAAAGAGAGAGGAGAGTTCGCGGGCGAGCGGAGGCGAAGAACGCGCGGCAATATCCGATGTGTTTGGCCGGCGGCCACGTTGCGAAATGCCTGAACGTGCATTGGATGTTTCAGCAGCTGGAAAACGAGACGGCATGGACTAACCGCGCGGACCGTGGAAACCCTTGGAAGGGAAAAGGGCAGCGGTATCCCCTCCCTCAGCCCCGGCATCGTCGCGACGCTCGACGACGCTGCGCCGCGGTTCCTCCGCAACCACCAATTCGCCCTTATCGTTTCAGCCGGAAGGTGAGTTTATTTCTTTTTTTATCCCCCTTTGTCTGGTTTACATTGTTCCGCAGGAATTCACGGGCGGTGGATGTTTCTTTATTTTCATTCTCTATTGCTGAACGCTCCCTTGCCGCTTGTACTCGGAACTGCACCCCTCCAGATAGATGGTTAATAATTAATGACGGCATTCGAACGTTGAGTCGAAAATTAGTCATTAGATAACACGAAAGGAGCACCTTCTCTGCGCTCGGCAGTTTTGAGAAAATTCTAGGTACTTTTTTGTTCGGGGGACACAGAATATATTCCACGATATTGTTCCGCGCAGGAGGAAGAAATCTCGCGTCACGTACCCAGAGCAGTCGTCGTAATCCCGAGATTAACGGTCGGACACGTTTCACGTCGTTGTCGTGGCGCCCTCTCCCACACCTGCCTAGATGATTCAGCGGGGGCTTTGTTTTATCATCGGCCATCAGTGGCAATATTTCAGCTAGACCGGCCGTATGATCTTCATTAGGGCGCGGGAATTCCCGCCACGAACCGGCAATTTCATTAACGTGGCCGAAAGAAAGCCGTATGTAGGAACTATCAAAGCGTACAGTTAGTTTCGGTCCCTCTGTTTTACGATCGCCCGATGGCGCGGGCATGTTCAGCATTATTTTGCTCCTTTCCACGCACGTACACGCCACCCTGTTTCACGTGCTTGCGTGGCTTTGCCCGGGAAAATCGACGGATAAAATGCCAAGGACACAGTTGCACCGCGGTCGAATTAAACTTCGTAGCTAATTAAGCGCTTGAAACCTTGCCAATAAAAACACTCGTCCTGTTGGAGTAATCGTTGCTGTTTTGAACAGTTTTCGACTACTATCGTAGCTTCTCCTTTATCGTAGATCGTGATTAAGCAAATTTGAAACAAAGACTCTCTGAAACCGAAAACCACAAAGTTTCACCGTACGACATCTTGATCCATGAACCGTGTCCGGTATCCTCTCGCCGTTCTGATCTTAAAGTCACGACCTGTTCCTGCATCGGTCCAGGCCCCGGCCTCCGCGCGGGGATAAAGACGCCGGGCAGCCAGGTGGACTAAATAAAATTGAAAATTTATGGAAAACGAGTGGAAAGAAAGGGGAGGGTTGTTTGTCGACGACGAAACGAGATAGGGAATAGGAGGGAAGGGGCCAGCCTGTAAACTGTCGAGATGGCTAGCTCTTCCTCGACCGACGCCCAGGGGAGCTCCCCGATGAATTTGAATAAAAATGGGCGAGGTGGAATAGCTGAGGGTAATGGAGACAGCGGGTCAGAGGTTGGAAAAGGACGACAAGCGGATCCAGGGGTGGTCGAACGGGTAGGCGGTTATGGCGCGGTGTGTTTCTGCTCGCATGAGAAAAATGGTTACTCTGATGTCCGTATGTGCATGGGCCCCATATACGACTAACATGTTTTTACAACGTTGGTTTATGTTGTTGCGTTGAAAAGACCGATTTAGGAGGAGAGAAGGGAACGCAGGGTCCTTCGATCATTTCATTTTCTCCTATCTACTATTTGGCAAATAAAGCGTTCACTTTTTCTGCAAGGAAAATTGCATGGCACATGCAGCATCATTTCTTCGCCGACCGATAGAACTTGCTACTGGTTGACGCCCGAAATAATTTAACAGCAGTGCTTTAATTCATCTGGCTGACTGTTCATCTAGAAATTTCTCAAAAATTCTTGCCTATAAACTCGGTTGAAATTTCACCGCGTTACTGCATAACTACCCCAATTATCCTCGCGATGGTGCGATTCCTCTCCAATAAATTGAATTAGCAATTATTCATTGCAAAATTCAATGCGATTGATATAATGCCAAGTGAAATTTTGGAAATACCGAGGGTCAGTCATTCCAATACCTTCCAACAAATTCGTCCGTCAGACTGCATCGATTTCACCGTGAACAAGTTCCCGAACCCAGGAGACCATGAGAAGCGTGTTCAAAGATGGAAACGGTGTTGCGGTGTGAGAAGAAGCATGGCCGCCGTCGGACGATGGCGTTCTCCCGCTTTCGATCCGTTCGTTCGTTCTCTTGGTTCTACCTCCTTCGGCTGTTCCTTTCACCCGGTATCCCCACTTCGAGGAATCACGATTTGGTGCGAACCTACGAGCGTACACCGCGGAATCCAGAACCCAGCCCAAACCAAACCTACCCGATCGAAGTCTCGTGCACCGTGTATACCTGTAACATTGCTTGGAACGTGTCCAATCTATTCCGCACGAGCTCTGACGAATATTTAGTCTCTTTGCGAGAACATTCGAAACGTTGCCCTGGTCTCGGGATGAAATAGTATCTAAATTTGCTTACTCTACTATGCACAACGAATTTTAATTTGGTCATAGTGGATGCATTTTATCTTCCGTAGCATCAGAGTGTCGATCTATCGAAATCTCTAAATATGTCGAACTTCTGCCGGCGAAATTTTTAAGCACGTCTCGTTCGAGTGCAATACGATTCCCGGAACGCGTTACCAACGCGAAGAGATAGAAACGTTTCAGCCGAGGGGAACACATGTGGCATCGAGTCGGGGGACAACGACAACGTCCACGGTGTTACCGGGTTGCCCACGCATACGGCAATCCGAGCCAGCCATTTTGAATTCCAGCAGGCTCTCTGCAGCGGCCAAGATAGAAAGGAAGGGAGCCTGCGGATACGGTGTCCTCGTCTTATTTTTCAGATGTCAAAGGACCGAGGCCACGAGGCAATATTGTTGATACTTGATGTTGCAGCCATATTCCGTGCCTCGACTGCCGTCCGCTGCTCTTGGCGGGAGATCTTTTTCTTTTTTCGCCTTCTGCCTTCTTATCTACCGCCTCGAAAGCTTCGAAACGTCCTCTCGGTTCTTCGTTTCGGTTGCCCCTCGGATCGAAGCAACGCGTAAATATTTCTCGAAACACGCTCTTCGATATTCAAGTAAAAATAAAAATGTCTTTTCAATCGTCTCTACTATAGACATAGTAGACACCATGCTGCAACGATTTCGCAGCAGGAACTCTATATGCCGAATCGTCGTTTTCATTAATGTCTTGACACGACTTGTGGAGTGGCTCGTCGCTAAAATTACGCTGCAATATTAACAATCCAATGCTGGCGCCAGATATTCCAAGTACCGCGCAAACGCCGGTTAATGGAAACGCGTCGTCTTCCGCGTTTCGAAATACCTGTGTGCAAGGGACCGCCAATAAATCGCAGAGACCCAGAGGCGCGTTTAATCGTGGCTGCGCACGGAGATGGTAAATCGTTTCCCGTTAATCTCGATAATCTAACGGCTGCAGTTGAAGCCGGCCGCGGGAATGAGATAGCTTCGAACGAGTTGCTGCAACTTCGAATCGTCGCGTCACAAAGGTGTTGCATATCTTCCGTTTAATGGAGGCTGCGATTTGGAGGTGACAGAGCAGCGACGCCTGCTTTCAACCGACGCGTCGTTCGCTTATTCAACCGTACCAGCAGCAATGTTCATAATTTACGGAGTATATATATGTATATTTCACGAATGTTTTACGGGGAATATTTGATTCCCCGTGCGGCCACCATTTTCGTTCGCGCGTATTCCGCTTCGAATGCGGCGAGTCTTTGCGAAGCGGACACTCGCAGTTACGACGGAGAGATTCGCTCTTTTTTACGCCCCTCCTTCGTCCACTTCGCCTCGTTGCCTCGTTTCGTATGTTAACCCCCGCAGATTCGGTGTCTAATAAGTTGTAGAATTTATTTTCCGCGCAGGCGAGAAACAACCGGTTCGTTAATCAGTCGGGGCAATTTTTCCGTCGCACAGTTTCCTTCGCCGGCGATCTGGCTGGGTAATCGTAACTTTTCGTCCCCGTTAATTTATCACCGATCGAGCTGCATATCGTTCAAGCCTGTCTTTGATGGAGATCTGTAAAATGCGAGCGGGGTTTGCAGATACCTAGATGTTAATAATAAATAGTCCGCTGGGAGAAGTTATTGGAAACGTTGCGCCGTAAATTTCTGTCTTTTACACCGTGCACATTTTTTTCGTTTCTTTTTTTCGTGGAGCAACCTTGGTGCGAGGAAGTCTCCCATTTCTGGATCGGCATCCTTGGTTTCGGCCTTTGAGTGTCCTTGGGGTAAATGGAGCACCCTTTGTGCAGAGGGCAAGGAGAAACACAAACCGGAAGCCCCCCTTGTTGTTTACCTACGGACGCTTTGCTCCAATCCCGACTGCAGCAGCTTTATACATTCTGCCGTATGCATCGTTTCCGTTGCAATTCTTTCTAACAATGTCTTCCACGAATTGTCCCAGGAAAAAGGAAGGCATTCCTCTGTTCCCGCCTTGCCCCTACGTGGCGCGAGTGGCGATCCCAGAAGACTATGGCGGCGCGAGAATCGGTTTCTGGCCGAAATCGCGCCGCAGTTACTCTGGGCCGTGTGTTTTCGAACGGTGGTTGATTATTTACTCAACGAGAATAGACTTCTATATCAACTTCCTATGTTTAGGATCTCGTGCGCGCGCATAAAACCGGCGGATCGGCCGGTTGAATTCTAAACATTGAAGTTTACGAGCGACGACAAGTTTACGCAAATCGCTCGTTACTGGCCCACCTTCTCGATCCACCGTTGCTATTCGATCATTATAAAAAGGAAACGTCTGATCCTCGCATAGGGAAAATGTTGCGCCCTTAACGTTAGAAAAATGCGCGATGCAGCAGCTTTGAGAGGTCCTGTGTTAATCTTGAAAATCGTGGGGTAAACGGGACTAGAAAGTTTTTGCCGCTCGTGTTGCAAATACGTACCCGGAGTTTATGTTCATGCAGCTCGCTTAAGGTTGATTTACTCTCGACAGAGCACATGACTATGCGCAGAGCGTGTACTATCGTTGCACGGTGCAGTGGAACGTGATTAAGAATATTTGGAAGCACTCGTCTTTTTGCGAGCAGCGTTAACGACGGCTGAACCAGAGGCGTCGGCGCCGTGATTGTACCATTAGTTTGGGGGGTCAATTGATAGGAGAAATGGCAGCGTTTAACGATGATAATGATTCGGGACGATTGGGATTTTAGCTTGATTGGATTGCTGATGTTGGATTTAGAACCGCGATGTTTTCCTAGGTATTCGTGATATGAACGTCCTGTGCTCCACGATGATTTTGAAATTAATATTGGAAAGATTTTTCCCTTCGAAGTGTTCGCAGAAGTTTCGGTGCAGCTGTTTGAAAAGTGCCGCTTGCGAGCGTGGTGCTCTTGAACCTGTAATTTACACTCCCGTGTAATTGTTTGCGAAATTAGGCCCGAGCCAGATGCCTGTTCCTTGATAGACTCGAGGCGTTATCAGAACAAATTATCGTCTCGAGAATTCTTGCACCTGTTATTCAGTCGTCGTTAAGAGGGGTCCTCTTGTTGTTGGCCTCAAAACGATCGTGCTTTCGCTCGGTTACAGCTGAAGGAATTGTGATTTTCTCGTTTTTTCTATCATTTGGAACAATGTCAAATATATTCTTCGCAATACTATCAGCTTCTTTCTGTTTAATTTACCAAATGCCTTTTAGGTAAAATATACTTGGACCGAATTGAATTTCATTTCTGTAAGTAACATCGTAAACGAGGACTCGAGTGAACGGATGTTTGAAACATGGTACACCAATGCGATCTGAAAATGTTATACCCCATCGTTATTCTTTTTTTTTTATTTGCCTTTTCTAGAAATCTCGTATGTTTACGTCCTACCCTAGAACATTTATGGAGATTCCTATTTCTTTCTTCGGGAAAATAACTTTTCATCTTCGTGGAACGGACCACCCTCCTGTTTATATTAGCTCACCCTTTCGATTTTTTTGGGGTCGTCGCAATCCTGGTAATGAAAAGTTTTTATTCTGACCGTCTTTATCGACTCACCCTTCTCTACCTTATCGAGTCTCGGCAAATAATTTTTAACGTGCCACGTACGATGGCGCCACGATCGGACCGAAGCATTTCAACCCCCTTCCCAATATCATCTTCTCCCCTCCGTAGCAGAAAAATTATTACAATTATATTTTTGCTAAATAACGCGCACGCATTGCTACAGTAAAATTTACGCGTCTATGTAAATACGCACATTTTCTATATCTGAAAATTAAAATTTCATCCGATAAACCAAAATAAATTTATTATTACGGTTACGCTACAAAATCAATATCTCCACCCCGTCCAACACCCTCATTGAAGTACTTCCAATTAGAGTACCTACTACCAAAATGATGAATCACCCAACAGAACACATGTAACGCTAAGTGTATCATACATGTTTTTCCCCCTCCATAGTTAAAATTCTATCGTCAGCATTAAAAAAAAATGGAACGAAAGAAGCAGAATAGATTATTCTATATACAATCGTATTTCACCGCATCGATACTCCTATAGTTTTTATCGAAGCGAAACAAGACGGTGAAAAACGGTGCACGATCGACGCGATTTCATACAATCAACCTGCTTTCGCGTGATTCGATCAGTGGCGTTAAACGAATCGTAATTCAAGCGAAAGCACGTAGACACGGTGCAGAGTCAGTGGTGCATACACCTACACGTGGACCGCACCGCGTCGTTCATCGTTTATACCCTCGGCTTCCATCTCCGTTCCATTTACCTTTCAGAAAAGATTCCATCGCGGAGCTCCATCCATTTTCCGTAACAATGATTCCACCGCACCCCTCTTCCACCACCCGTCCCCTCGACGAACCAATCCCTGCTTTCACCCTGTGGCAATTTCAAGGACCCAGTTACGTCCCACCTTTTTCACCCCGACCAGGCGGCTGGCGAGAAAAATGCAAAGTAGCCGGCGACCGGGTTTATTTATCGTTTCCCTCTAACCTCCCTTGGTTCTGAGTTAGATCTTCAACCCCCCCAGGACGCTTTTTACACAATCACTCTGTTAAATCTATGTCGCGCTGTAGGATTCTTCTTGTTGTTTTTTCTTTTATTTTTTCTTTTCGTTCCTTTGACGCGTTGATTTTATTACCGGTCTGTTTATATACATTTGTGAGCTTGGAGGGGAAACGCCTGGTTCTAAGGCTGGTTGCGAATTGTAATTCTGACAAATTTCGGAAAAGGGAATAGATTTTATTGGGGTGTATTTATGTATAACAGTATGCGGTAGTTGCAAGGCTATAAAGTATCGACTCATAGCAAGGAATTTAAAATTGTTTATTAACTCATCGAGTTGTTAGATAAGAGTTGCACTTTTTAACGCGAGTTTTGAAAATTCTTTTCAACAAATTTATGGCCGTGACCGGCATAAAATATAGTCTGACATTATCTGTTTTGCGATAAAAAGCGAAGGGCGCCGTATGCAACAAGTGCGAAGATACGTTGCTTTCCCGTCCTCGTGATATCGACCAAACAGGTTACAGATAAACTCACCAATTATAAATACATAAAAGAATATGTCCACTTTGAAATATTTCACAGAAACTTCTTCTTCTTACTTTTTCTTCTCTTCTTTTCCACTTAAACGGAGCCCACCCTGGGTTTCAGAATAAATTACCCTAGATGTCCGATATTCTCTGGACCACATAAATCACGAAATTGTGTTCCTCAGAGCACTGCTCCTTTTCTACCATTCTTTTTTCTCAGTGTTTGAGTTCTCGTTTTACAGTGAATAATCTTCCAAAAGATCGACCAAACGACCAGTCGAGTGTCTGAAAAGTTTCTGCTCCCCCTTTCATAGCCGCGTCTGGAATTGGTCGATAGAAGGGAGCAGAACAATCAGGTGAACACTCGAACTCAAGAGGTTCAAAGTTTTCGTTTTCCTTGATCTTTTCGCACCCTTCAGAAATATAAATTCCGTCATGTTACGCTGCAGATTAGTTTACGTAACAGGAACGCGTTTACACAGTTCTTGGAACGAATCTGAGATGTCTCTGTTTATTTCTAAGCGGTCGTAAATTTTAGAAAGAGTTGCACTTTATCCCTTAAAAATACAGTACGCCCTCAGCTCGTGATAAAATTCAACTTATTTAAGAAAATATTTAAGGGTTACAATTACTTCTTTAACAAAACGCAATTAATTCCGTTTAAACCTACGGGTTTAAATTCTCCAATCTCACGATTCACCATTTTACTAAAAACTAATCGAAGGTTTATTAAATAACGCTTGAAACGTAAGCACGATTAATGATTTCATTAATTATGCTGGAAACATACGTCGGTGCAGGTAGAACGAAATTATTTTTCATTCGTGGAGGACTCACACAAGCTTCGCACACGTCTTAAGCGATCTACTCTCCGATCCGTCTACGACGACTACGATCGAGTAAACTTTCGCGAACTGTACAGCTGAACGGCAAATGTAGCGGTCTAAACACGAATTCCCGGTATGTAAACGCAGTCTTTCCTACGGTCTGATGCAACGAATCCCGTGTATAAAAAGCTCGCCCTCGTACCGTTCGGGAACAGACATTTATCGCCGCCTGGAAGAAAAATTGTTCGCAGATTTCACTCTGACCGAACATCGTTTCACCCACAATCTTATCTAGACAATTTTAAAGCTGGTTAAATCAAAATCATCTCGATTTCGCTGCGCGCGTCGACGCGGTTCGAGATACAATAAGCTTTTTGTAGCAGCTACTTTGCGTAGGCGGTGGCAAGGATTCGTGACACAATTTGCATACGTCTATACATAAACGAAGGTGAACCTCTGGGTGAAAAATTCGCTCTTCCAGTTGCCCTTTGAAATTCCAAAGCCGGAATACACCTTGCCGTTCGCGATCTGAAAACTTCAGGAATGTTCCAGCTTTCAATTGACATTAAACAAGTAACGAAACGGGAGAAGAAAATTAAGACAGAAGCGAAAAAATGAGAATTTCCAGCATGCTCGTATAAACCTTATCTAAATGCATCGCTGGATCGGGAAGTGTGATACAGACGGAAGAAGGGAAAAGGGGCGGACGTCTGGAAAGTAGACATTTTACTTCCAAGATGGACGAAACGTCGGAACGGGGAAAGTGTGCGAGAAACGCAGAGAAAAGCTGAGGCGAGGGAGAGGGGTTTTGGAATGAGATCTCGAGAAATAGGAAGATAGCCAGGGTGGAACCGGGCTGACTCTCATTAAGCTAAATTGTCCCCGAGGATGAGCTTCCTTAATTACTTAGCCCGGTTCTCCGTTCTGCCATCCCCGTCATTCGTCCAGTCGACTTTTATTCGCGCATACCGGCGCGGGTACGAATTTTATTCGCGGGACTCGTCGGGTGCCGCATTGCTGCGCCACAAATACCTGAGGACAAATAGCAATTAAGAAGGGGTAAAAATTCGCAGACGTGCATTTCGTTAAAGCTAACTTCATATTCCTTACTTACTCTATATTGCCGCAGCGCGTTTACAATTTCTCTCAGCTTCATAGAAGTCTCAGTGAAATATGTTAGAGTAACAATAGCGTTCGGCTCCATATATTTGTGTTTAACAATTTCCGCATCAATTTTTCTCGCATCGGTACCCTGAAACTAAATTTGACCGATTGAATCTCGAATTCGCACACAATTAGCGAAACAATTAATAAATATCTATTATTTACCACACCTTTGCTGTTCAGTATTCTGAACCCAAATAATATTAAAGATATTCAAATATTCACGGAGGCAGTCTAAGGCAGGAGGCAGTCTAATAGAGAGGACTATTGCAAAAATGCAGTAACATTTTTCTGCGACCAGAGATTGAATGCATCGTGTTCGCGCTTCGAAGGCATGAACAGGGGATGCAGCAGGGCGGGGTGAAAGGCGAGGAAAGAGAATGGGTCGCAGACGGAGTAGGGGTTTGATAAGAGGTAGAGTGCCGGGGTCGGAGAGGAAGAACTGCCTCTAAATATGCTAATACCCCGACGTAGGGTAATGAGTTCAGCGCGCCACCACGATCCACCGGACTGCTATGCATACAGGGTGTCCGGTAACTATGGGAAGATCGGGAAATAAGCCATAGCCGAGGTGCATGTAAAAACTTTTTTCCTTTGCCAAAATGTGGTTTGTACATTCATTTTTGAATTATTAACGAAAAACACTGGCCAATGAGAGCGCCCGACGGGCGGCCGCTGGCGCGCGCTCAGGGACGAACCTCTCACAATCTGCTGTCGTGATGGGGGGGCATCGAGGGTACCGATGGAAGCATGCGGCAAATGTTACGTCGTCTTAATTAAGAATAATGTGGAACAATTTGTTATTCATGAATAACAAATAAACTAATAAGTCGTTTAAGAACAGTGTTCGATACGTTTATTCATTATCCGAAAGGAATAAACTGTTTTATTACTTACGCAAAAATATTTTTTTTATCAGCACGTTTTCAGGTGGATAAATTATGTTTCCAGAAATTGTTTGCAGAATTAATGTTAGGAAAAGCTAGTTAAACTTACCCATTCGTCCACGAATTACTCTGCTTAACATTGTGTGAATTCTGACCTAGGCAACGCTGAACAGCTGATGTTACGGCCGGATTAGTATCCTTCACTTCACGATAACTTCACTTCAAGATCATTTCACTTCACGGTATCTCGCACTTGCCACTGTGAAATGTGGGAATATTTAAACACAATTTATTCTTCCTACGTTTAAACATTTCGTAATATTCTGCGTTTGAACGATTCGTGTTTCTCGTTCGGTTAGCAGAATGACTCTGCCAGCTGAAACTGTAATAACATTGTAGTGCCAACGCTCACACTGTAACGCACACAACGCAGGGGCTGATGCTGCCCTGTGTGATCGGTATCTGCCGCCGATTTCCACTAAATTTTGAGACAGTGTGTGTGCGTGTGCGTGTGCAAGCGAATGCGACGTTTAAGCTGGCAGAGACGTTCTGTTAACAGAACGAGCAACATGAATCGTACAAACGCAGAATATTACGAAATGTTTAAACGTAGGAATAATAAATTGTGTTTAAATATTCCCACATTTCACAGTGGCAAGTGCGAGATACCGTGAAGTGAAATGATCTTGAAGTGAAGTTATCGTGAAGTGAAGGATACTAATCCGGCCGTAACATCAGCTGTTCAGCGTTGCCTAGGTCAGAATTCACACAATGTTAAGCAGGGTAATTCGTGGACGAATGGGTAAGTTTAACTAGCTTTTCCTAACATTAATTCTGCAAACAATTTCTGGAAACATAATTTATCCACCTGAAGACGTGCTGATAAAAAAAATATTTTTGCGTAAGTAATAAAACAGTTTATTCCTTTCGGATAATGAATAAACGTATCGAACACTGTTCTTAAACGACTTATTAGTTTATTTGTTATTCATGAATAACAAATTGTTCCACATTATTCTTAATTAAGACGACGTAACATTTGCCGCATGCTTCCATCGGTACCCTCGATGCCCCCCCATCACGACAGCAGATTGTGAGAGGTTCGTCCCTGAGCGCGCGCCAGCGGCCGCCCGTCGGGCGCTCTCATTGGCCAGTGTTTTTCGTTAATAATTCAAAAATGAATGTACAAACCACATTTTGGCAAAGGAAAAAAGTTTTTACATGCACCTCGGCTATGGCTTATTTCCCGATCTTCCCATAGTTACCGGACACCCTGTATATATTCAGTCATAAACACAACTTAGATTACTATATGTAACGTGCCAACCGCCGCGGGGTGCACGACTTATTGGTTGCTCGACGGAACGTTCGCCTTCTTCTTTGTGCCTGCGATTTGCCTCTGGGAACAAGGGGTGAGGGAGAAACGTTCGTTTCGTTACGATACGAAGAATCACGCTTGAGGCAGGGGGTTAACAACGTACGATTTCTCCGACATAGAAAAAGATTGGAAAAAGATCCGCTCCCATGGAAGGAAATCAAAGAAATTGTAGGTACTACGGAGAGCTGAAAAATTACCTCAGACCTGTGCTGTTGTTTCATTGACGTTCGCGTCGAAAATAATCCCGTGCGTCGGCGAAAATTAAGAGGGGTTCGATAAACGCCTCGGGTAATTTCCGCAGACTTGCAGCTCCGCTCCTATATCCGGACCGCCATCTGTCCTCGTGCCGCGTCGTCCACCCCATTTTCAATTTCCACCACGTTTCACGTTTCCTGCTCTGACCTGGCCATGCCCGCTTTCATTATGGTGGGTGCTCTGTTCCATTGGCCCCGTCGTAGCTAACCGCTTCACGGTCGTTTATATCGACGGCCTCCCGGGTCGGAGGAGGAACTTTCTATTCACGAAAGGAAAAATAACGACTCCCTCCGTCCATTAGATATTTTCGTCGAAACGCGTTCGAAGTTTTCACTAGCTACTTTTAATCCATCCGAAATCGTTGCTGTCAAACGACTCGGTTATTAGAAATAAATTTCCCTCTTTAAGAAATAGTATCGATGTAAATCGACCTCGATCGGGAAGGTGAATTACTGAATAAAAAGCTTACGAACTCCTTCGAACATCTCCGGATGCATTTCAATTTCAAACAAGCTTTCTTCGAAGCGGCCGCGACCCTTGTCGCCCCGTTCTTCAGGCACAAAGAGATTCTATTTCCATATCGTACGAGAAAAAAGCTGACGTGGTCGTAAATTCGAAAGGCAGCCTCGGCTTTCGGTCGCCAAACGCCGTTGGCCGTTCGAAGGCGAATCACGTTACGGTAGCGCCGTGATCCGGCGGCCGCGCAAGCCGAAACGCAAGATCTAGGCCACGCATCTTCCAGCTTAATGAAGGTTAAAGAGGAATAAATCCGTGAGCGACGGAACGAAGAAGTCAGGGACACGACGCGACGCGACGTGGCGCGTGGCTCGCGCCGACGACGGATCACTGTGCCCCGGGAAAAACTAGACTAGGCGTTTTTATGGGCCATCAAATTACGCCGACCACCTCATAAAATGTTTAAGCGGGCTTCTGTGCAAGACGCTCAACCAGTGACTGGGCTAATGTCCTTTGGCAAAAATGCATCTCTCTGTTCTGTACCTGCCGCGGGTCCTCTCCACCTGTATAGGTAACCTACGCTCGATATTTATCGCAGGGATTCACGGGAGGACCCAACAGTCTTCCTATAATATTTTTGTCCCTCCTTTTTTGTCTACGCTGCAGCCATTCCACAAACATGAACGATGTCGTCCATTTTCAAAACAAGGGACGCTGATTGCGCCAGGAATCCCCTCCGCATTGCCACCCCTTGCATCGACGATGGCTATCGGCAATTTCCTTGCCCCTCCTTGTCTAGCAGGGGAATCTTTATGGAATCCAGATATCGATCTCCTTTTCGAAGATCGCCCGAAGCGAGGAATCTTCCAAACCACTTCGACCCCCGTGTCCCGGTGTCGTCGACGATACAACGCGAGCCAATCGACGATACAACGCGAAACGAACGAACGAACGAGACGGGGGACGCTTTTACGAACTCATACGTGACGGTCGAGGGCCATCACAGGCAGCGAGCCGCCGTTAAACACGCCAGAAGAAATCGGGAAGTCGTTTCGCGAAGCGGTACCAGTTTGTCAAGCTCCGCGGACATTGAAATAGAGACATCAGCGCGTCCAATGAATCCCGATGGTAACAAAGAGTTGTTCCAGAGAGGAACGACTGGCGGACGAGCGAAGGGAGACGGAAAGGGGAAACGGCTGTAGAGACGAGGGAGAGGTGGGAGGAAGCACAAGTTTCGCACTTGACTTTTGCTAATCCAGTGTCCGCGACGTTGTGAATGAACGCATAAACGACAACTGGCTGCGTGGGCAACGGCGCCGTTAATATCGCGTGACAAGAATAAACGTCGGCCATAATTCAATATTGTAATTATACCCTCGTAACGCGGCTTTATTGTGCCGATTAATATGCGTCGTTAAAGTAATTGCCGGTAGCGCGGACTACTCTCGCCGATAATGGCCCGTTTAGCCGTCTTAGACGCGGACAGGATGGCCGCGACACGCGATTCCTAATTTCAAGAGGTTCGTGTGAAACGCCGATTAATCGAACCGAATGGAGAGCTTCTCGCGCGTGCTACACGCACTCGAAGCGATACCTGTGAAACGACTTTATTTACGGCGTGCTGTGTCAACATGCTTCTTTCACGACTCTGCCATTGTATCGCGATCCTTTCGTCAACTGCATTCGGACTGGAGGAACTTTGGTATTTCGCTGATACTTTTCATTAGAATTTTTTGTGATACTCGTGCGATTCGACGGATTCGCGTCAGGCTTTTAGAAGTTTCAGGATTTTAATAATTCCGTGGTCCCTGCAAGGACGAATCCTTGGGCGAATTTGTGGAAGAAAGAGAAAGAGAGAGAGAGGGGAAAGAAGAGAGACTGGTCGTTAATTAATCGCAACCGTTGATTCTCTACTTTGTAACTCGTGAAATCGACCACTTTGTCGGCCGGTTAATGGGATACAGTACCAGTTTCACGCCCGTCCAAGGAAAAGGCGTCTGGTGAAGGAAGAAGCGACTTGGGCGGACCGGAGTTTTGGAAACACCGCGACCGGGAGAAATTTATCTTTATGGAAATTCTTCCGAGCTTCTCGACGAATGGGAAATAATCGGCCGAGGGTCAGCGTTCCTTTAATCTCGTAATATACAGCTTGCTGTAAATAAGGAACTTTACCGCTCCGATAAAACAAACGCGGACACTGCACCGGTCTGACTGACGACGATTTACAATAATTCTCTTAATCCCCTCGAAGAATTACGCCGACCCTCGAGGAAGGAACAAATCGCGTCGCGAAAATAACAATTGAACCAAGGGGTGAAAAATTTTCGGCGACCTAAGAATCCCTAAACACAGGCTATCCCCTGGCAAGGCTGAAATTCGAAATTTAGTATTCAGCCAGTTCACCATTTTGGATTCTTCAACGACCATCGTCCACGCCCTGCTCGGGCAAGATTGAGAGACCAAAACTGTGCCCAGCCCGGATACACGAGGAATTCGCGGCGTTGAACATCCGCAATTATCGGCTCCCCTTGAAGACTGAAGGGAAAGGAGAAAAAAAAAGGAAGAGATCGGTACGGAGCCTCTTCACGTTCTCATGACGCGGCGGTCATTTTAAACGAGGCTCACGCACCGGGACCACCCACCGCATGGAGCTGGCTGATTATATATACCTCAATTTCGGCCATTTTCGACGTCCCGGCTCCTTAACTCCCGCGGCATTTCATCGGGCAGAAATCCGAAAACCGAGAACGATCGTGAGACTCCGAGATGGAACGCGTTTTAAGAGATTACCCCAATATTCTCCCGGCTCAACCTTTCTCCGTCGACTCGTCCTCATCGCGTTTTTCTCCCTCCTTCGTCGTCGCATGGCGTAGACGTGTTTCTGGGGCTACTAATTGGTCGTAAAGGAAATTATGTTCGGGGGGGCCGGAGCTCGTCCTTTCGAGCGGAGCCCGCGTCGCGAAAAGGGTTCCAGCCGGCTTCACGGATTGGCTTCTTTGTTGAGATTTCCTCGCGTTAAACTACCGTGCGCTTGTCGAGATATTGTTCATTAAACGGAGGTCACTTGAGGGTGTCGCGACTTTCGAGAAAGAAATTCCGTTCGTGCTCGATTTGCAACTTGCGTCTGCGGGTCTGTATCCGGCGATAAGACAGATCAGTGCTGGAAAGGTGACTTGATTCGGAAAAGTAGAATGAAAATGATAGCAGAGGAAAATTCACGCGATAACTTGAATCCCACTCTCAATCTCTAAACGGCACACTAAAGAAAAAGATGTCTTCTCCACTCAATCTTCCGTTCCATAGGATGCGCGGGTCGCGCGTGCCGCGAGTTCGCGTCCGTTTACGAAATTCCACCCCGGCTCTGGTTAACCGTTTGTTGTTGGGCGGCTACGTTGCTGCCGGTGGTGGCGGCGACGGTGCCGGTGGTGGCAAATATATTATGCTTCTCGTAAAATTAAGTTTTTACGATCATTTTATGGTCGCGCGCGGTCCGTCGATGCTTAGTACCTATGGGTGTGCATTTCTCGCAGCTGTGCTTTGCGCGACTTGGCTCGTGGCGGCTCGTCACGGACCTCTTTCATCATACGCGTCACTGAAACATTGTAATCGTTTTCGGAAACCGGGTTCTTCCGTCCCGTTAAGTCTTCCGTGCACTCGTCCACCAGCCGTCGAGAATACCAGTCGAATGGGTCGATACGAAGCTAGATGCATCTTGAGATTCAACTCCGTCGGTCCAGCCCACGAGTTTCCACTTGACTCGAAATATTCTTAAACAAGGCTCTCTGCTTAATAGCATCCGAAATAGGATGTTCGACACACGGATAAACTTCGAGATTTATGTAAATACCGCGATGTATTTTTATACTCGCCTCAAAAATAGCAAGAGACACTTCGAGATTGCGGCAATCTGTTCGACAACGCACCAGAAAATTCACAGCCTCGTTGCACTATCGGGGGAACTGTACCTACAGCTTCTTTACGCGATCGAGAACACGAGCCAACCTCGAAGGCCTGCTTTTATCGTCGTCGATACGACGGACGCCGCAGAACCTTGCTACGTTCGACGAACAGACGTTCCTGACGAGGAACACCACGCTAAACTATGCCATCGAGCGACGAGGGCCAAATGAAACCGACGGAACGCACGGTCGCCTTTCCCGCTCGGGGTTGCAACTTTCTCTTCGTATGAAAAAATTGCCCGGTCGGATCGGAGCGGATTTCACCGAAAATTCGGGTCACCAACGGTGCCCTGGTGTGTAGGATCAATGGAAATTCCTTCGTTGTGAAAGTTTCGGCGGCTGCGTGTCGATAGAGACACGAGGGGAGGACGCTCCTGTACCCCCTAAAGGTAGACAAACTTGGAAACGGAAAAATATTCTTATTTCTGGAATTTTTCTTCCCGCTTTTACTAACACGTGGCACTAAAACGAGCGATTTTAAGAAGCCTAATTGTCAAAGCATCCGACCGTGTTTTTTGTTCCTATAAAACTTGATTTTCCGAGAGAAAAATAATTGTCTCGTCGTTGTATCTGTCCGATCTCAAGGGAGAAAGGTACCTATAGGTAGTGTCGGCAGAAGTGTTAAACGAGCTTTCGGCAGCTACGAATGTGACTCGCATCCAGAAACAGTAGAAACGAATCCATATACATGTGGTATATTTCAATCTATTTTTAAGCATTGCATCCGAGGTTGTAAAAAAGTAATTTATTATTCAATATCTTGTACCAATCTATGTTGCCCAGAGAAGAGATGAAAAAACAAAGGTTAAATCCTGTAGGATAAAGGAGGCACGTTTCCCCGTGTACAGCTTCCATGTATTTCCACGTCGGCCATGGTGTTTACGCGCGGTGGTGAAAACAGAGACTGAATGCTAAGGAAAGAAGCGAGCGAGGGGATCATATTATTTTAGTTGAATTATTTATAGAACGTTGCCGGGAAAGGCGCGCGTGTTGTGTCGCGTCCTCCGCAAAGGTTCCACCTGAAGGAAAATGTGCTAGGGTGAAGCGGAAAGAAGAAAGAAAAGGGAAGAAAGGGAATAAAATTCGAGAAAAATTTTCGCCAATTCGGAGCCGGGATTTAAGGAAATGCTCTGACTGAAACGCGTGGGCCGTAAAAACTTCTATTAAACAATAGTTGGATCGCTCGTATAGGGAAGTTATTCGCTCGCGGGATAAACGTTGGCTCGATCAATGGCCGACATTCAAGCGAGGCGGCATTTTCGCGTATCGCCTTAGAAGCGAATCGAGATACGAAGGAATTCGCCGATAAATTCGAACGAAAGGGTGGAGAAAGGGGGACGGTGCTGGAGACGAGATTGGAGGCTTGGCATCTGGCTATCTTTCGAGCCGCGGTTAAGATATAGCTCTATGTATAGCATCGCGCTTGTACCTGCCTTCTCGATGCTGATAACTGTTTTGATAATATCGCGGAACATTTCATTCGATTGTTCAGACCCAGCAATTCGCCTCCAGTGAAGTAACATACACGAAAAGCGCGCTACTTATAGGCAATTGTATAATACCATTGCAGCTTGTACATTTTGAAACAAACCTGCCTGCTATCACCGTTATTAATCACATTGGGAGCAAAGAAAAATTCAACCCCTCGAATGTTCCACGCGAAATCTGTACAAAGTACAAGAACTTCGTATCTACATTGTAGGCCCCGCATCGAAGCAACCCTCGTTCCCATGAGCGTTATCAGAGGGCCGTCCGTTCTGGTCCCAGAAAGCCAAAGCGGCCTTTCGATCTCGAAGGGCTTTATCTCGGGGGCAACGGCGATAGAATGCAAAACAGTGTCACAAAAACAAGCCGCGGGGGGAAAGCGACGAATAGCCTTAGGTAGAGGATGAAGAGGAGGACGGTGGCGCAGACGGGTCGGTGGACAGAAAGGGGACGGAAGATCTTGGGAGACTTTGGCTGATGAGGACGGTTCCCATGGCGACGCCACCCCAGGAACACGAAACGGTCTAGCCATCCTTGACTCAATACCAGCCCGCTATATACTCACGTACCATCGAACCTCACCACCACTTCTTCGGCCTGGAAACCCTCTTAAGCTCTGCCCGACCTCCAGCCCCTCTCTCGCCTCCACCCACTTCCATCGCGGCGTCCCTGGCCAAATGGAATATCCCACGCTTATACTTTGTTCCATCTGCGGGTCCATATCGCGCGGGCGTGCACACCATTCTCATACACGCTCGTGGACGATCGCGTGTAAGCGACGGGCCGTAAGCGGAATACAAACGAGCAGGCGCGGCAAGGAGAAGAAAAAGGAAAGGAATACAGCGCGAGCGGACTCGGAATTGCTGCATTAGGGGTCGCTGGACAACGACGGCGTTAGTCTCGAACACAATCGAATATGACTCTTGGGGGGAGAGGCGAGGGTGAGCGAGAATAGGTACACGGTTGAGTAGCTGGATATCAGCTCCTGGTTACGTGTTTTCGTTTCCTTTCCATACGCTTTGCGAAGTGCGCCTATATCGCGAAGCCTTCGGATAGTTGGAAAGCTTGAATTCCGTGACACGGATAGCTTTATTCTTATTCTAATTTTATTTGCATTTTATTCCAGTCGAAACGAGTAAAATTGTATTTCATTTCAGTCGAAGCCAGTACCGAATCTTTATACATTAAGACCTCGGACTAATCCGAACGAAACAGTTAGGTACCTACTAGAGTAAAATTCTAGTTGTTCCACAGCGAATTATTTTCATGCTGCCCTAAAAAACAAGGTCGTCCCACCCGTGTAAAAATTCAGGAACCTGTCGATCCATTTAATTGGACCCAAAATGGTCAGCCCTGGATGTCAATCTCTCTGTGAATCGCGCAGAGAAGCCAAATTCTGAATTGGATGTCTGGCCTGTCTCGCAGAGCGCACTCCACTGCCATGTTGAAGGCGAATGTCGGAAGCAGCGTCGACGATTGGTCGCACGGCCATACCGTCTGCCTGTGAAAACGAGAGGGCGTCTCGGTGCTGGCTGCGTTCCACGAGGAAGGCGTCTCGACGCCCTGCTAAAAGCGGCACGCGTCGCGTCACACGGTTATGGGACTCGACCACCTTTCCCGCCCCTACCGCTGCCGCCAACAGAACCAGTTCAGCGAGTCACGGAGACTCTTCAACCCCTCCGCGGTGTATTTCAATTTCCTTGGCCGCGATTGATGAATATATGTACGCTGCGACTGCCGAAAGGGTTGATTTCTATAGACCGTCTTGGGGGAAATACAGCCGGGATTCTTGGAAGGAGCAACGGAGAGGGTTTCAGAAGGGGAGGGTTGCCGAACGAGTTACTGGATACAGGAGTCCGCGGTCTTTGAAGCTGCGAGGCGAAACAGGGTTGAACAGGGTTCGAATAGAGGGAGGGGGTGAATTTTGCGGAAGGAATTTTCATTCGCGCGTACTCGAATAACCCGCCGCGTACAGGCTCGAATAATTCGAGGAAATGTAGAAACGAAGTGCGGTGTTGAATTTCGGAGAAGGGTTGGGGTTAAATAAATAAAACTTGGAATCTAATCTCTGTCATTTTCAGGATGCCCTTGTGAAAGCCGGAGTGTCTCCGTGGGGTGTAATTTTGCTGGAAACTTTTTTCACGATTGGAGTTTCGTAATCTCTCGTAAGGGGTTTCCGCGCAATGAATGCAACCCTTTCCGCTTCGCTTTTAGTGCTGCTGCCCGGCGTGAATTAAGACTGCCGTCGGCTCCTCGGGGATTGAATTTTTTTTTTAATTATTTCCCCCGTGTTATGTCTTCTTTCTTTTCGGGTCGAGTTTTTTTGCCCCGCCGTTGCGCGGTAATAGCGATGCACAGCTGGAACTTCGCGTGAAATTAATTTTTCGGAATATTTAAAATATATTTGCCAGAGGAAATTACTAACCTAAGAGTAAGCTGGTCTATAAGTGGAATACATTTGATATTTTTACGTTCCGTCGACGAGGAAATTGTGGCCGTACAATTCCGTATTTACTGAAAAATCCGTTTACTCCGCCATAAACCACCCCTATGGGATAACTAGACGATAAATATCGATCCGTTACAGTAACAGAGGGTGTTATCGAAGACGCGCGTTAAAGTCACTTCGGGGGCAATAAATTTCACTACAATTCGCGGGTCAAGGTTGAAGCCCTATATTTTTAGCAACCGCTTGGTAATTTTTAACGTACCATACTTTCCGCGTCTTGCTTTTCGAAAAACCTATAGAAATCAATCGGGCGTCGCCAAGCTAACGTCGTTCGCGTCCATTTTATTTTTCCCAACCCCTGCCCGTAGCCCGCTGTTAAATTTGCATAAGCGCAACATTCGATTGTCAGCGTGGCAGCGATGGCGCGTAATCGTCACGAACAATGGAACGTTTAATTCGATTACACGACGAAATGCGTGCTCACGGCCCGACTGGACGGTGTATAAATAACAAATGGATGGCTTCTGCGAAGCGTTTCATAGAAATGGCATAACAGGGCCACCCCTAGCCGGCGTTAAGATACGACGGGGAAGCAAGAGCTTTCTCGTGTCCGGCTGTTGCGAGCCCTCGACCAATCTCTTCTGTACACATCGACGTTGCCTGGCGTGTTTTTCACGCGAGCACCACTCCCTTCCGCCTTTACTTTGCTTCTCGGCGATAATATCCCCCCGTGGCACGTCCTGCCCACATTTCTCTAAGGCTTACCATTTCCACCCCTAGAGCTTGCTCCATTGCTTCGCGTTGTCCAATCTATGGACGAAAGAAATTCGTCGGCCTTTGATGCTGGATTGGCGGGCAGCGTTGCAGTATTGATCATGGTAGCGAGCTGTCGGTCCTTTAACAGGGAGAAATATTGTATATATTTATATTGGTGACGCGTGCAGAAATGTCGATCAATCAACTTTAGCCAGCTGAATTAATGGCGATGATATTGTTCATCATAATTTCCTTCCTTTCTGTGCAGGCATTGAGGACGATTACGAATGCATATAAATAGCATGCACTTCTTATTTATATCCGTGGAAGAGATTGAATTAAAGTTAAAACGTAAACCCCATAAAACACATCGTAGCTGGGAAAACGTTTCCTCTTCCTTTCACGCTGTCTTTCACTTCCACGTTGGATTGACACGTTTCCCTCAGCCCTTCAAACGGCGTTCACCGGTCCGCCGTAAACTTAGCCCCCGGAGATTTAGCTTTGCAGTCACCTCTGGAGAGCATTTTCACGTTTCCCACCTGCAGCTTCGATTTCGATATTTACGCTCGCCACGGCGAATCGAAATTCATAGGCACGCCCCCGATTGAATATTCCGACCTCGAAAAGGAATACGTCGTCGCCGAGATCCTTTCTGAATCGTTCGAAAGCGAAAATTCGTAAGGGATTTGTTGACGAAGAAATCACGAGTACCGTAGATCGTTTGACGGGCATGGCGATTGTATAAGCGGCTCCAACGATTTGGGAACGGGAGCAAGTTTTTGAACGTGTATCAGGTTAAACGACGCCCGCTATAGGTCTGTTAATGGGCGTACAAGGTATAGAACTTTATACCTGGCGCGATACAGGGGAGGGAAACGAACAATAAATTTATGACGACGCGATAATGTTTCACAAAGTACGGTGACGATGAAGATTCCCTTCTTTTTTCTGTTTCAGGCTGATGTTTTCCTTTGTAGAATTGTAAATAAAAGGCCTCAAAGTGTACGGCGCCGTGGAGAAGACGTTTCACCCGTTCGAGCTGTGCAGCAGGTCAGTATAACCCTGTCATAAAGTGATAATCAATGAGGGAATAACTTTTCCACTTAACTGCGGGAAACAGAAAACAAAATTGTCGTTAAATATTATTGAGTGCGTAATTTACGGCACGAGAAGCAAAAAGTTGTGTGACGATCGATACACAAGCGACTGCGACATTCGCGAGAAGCTTTCCATCGACGTATCACAATTTCACCGTGCCTTTTTTAAATGTTTCAGGCTTTCCCGCGTGTTCCAGCCGGGAACACTGGCCGGTATACAAGGTGAGTTCCACACCATCTTATTCCTAAATTTTCTTTCACCTATCTAAATGGTATATCATCCATGAAACGAGCGCAAGAAAGTCACTCGATCTCGTATGCAAACGCGATCAAGAAAAAGAAGGAAAACTTATGAAACGACACTTGGCCATCGAAGACATATATTACAGTAACGCATCCAACTGGCAACGAGGAAGAGCAAATAGGAATAAATCTGTGTATGGGAAACGAAAGTGAAACTTCGAGGAGTACTGTACCGTCGCCTATTGATAAAGTGAACCGATTGCACTGAACGTTTCTCTAGTCTGGACGAGTTAATTCGTCTCCCGTGGCCGACCTCGAAACCTCGAACTAAAAAGCCGACGATAACGTTACCGTTTCCTAGGTAGTACGTACTTGCCGTAAACAGACGATTGTATACAACTGCATCGCACTAAAACCCATAGCTACTAAACCGCGCATACTACCTATAAATGGGCGAGTTGCTATAAAACCCATTCATGATCGCGTCGCCTGTACAACAAACGTCAGGTGGCTCGCGCCTCCCCCGCGATTTATCGCACTCGTATTCGACCGAGAGTCTCTTGCTTCCTACTTGCTACAGGATCGCAGTGTCACACGACCCCCGAGTCGATTCGTTGGTCCGATTGGCGGGGTGACTCACCCCAATTGGCATGAAGTGGAAAATATTTTGTTCTCGATAACAAGAGAGTTATTACCTTTTATGTTATTTATATTACTGGTAGGTTAACTACAGGGGCGTGACGGTTTGAAATGTCTTGCGATGAAACTTTTTTCTTCGCTTAATTTCATAATGAAAATATTGTAGCGAGCTATTGGCTAATGTCTGATTTCGATTTTCAACGAGGGTCCGACACAGCTCGATCGATGAAACTTTTCTCTCGTAGCCCGGAGCTACCCTCTTCACGGTATTTAACGTCGATCGCTCGAGACTACATAGTTATTATGAGAGAGGACCGTGCAATTGGGAAACGGCGCCAGGAACTCTGCGTATATACCTACATCTGTAACTTAGAACAGTAGATTGCACCGTTAATATAACTGATGGCAGGGTTGGACGTTGATCGGGTTAATTCATCATTTTCTCGTCGATTAAAAAGCGTACATACAGTTCCACGCGTGGCGCGGTCTAGTGGCACACGAGTCTGATGGACAGATGGAAGGCGTGTGTGCCACCGAAGTTGTTGTCAGACCGTTTTACTTTACTGCCCCATAAAAGTACCGAGATTTAGACTGCAATACTGCCATGACGTATTGCCGGTGTTCCGTATGCGTGTACACATACGAGCATCAGAGGCGTGTGCTGCGATCCACGCACCACGAAGGGATAGTAATGATTTTGGTCGAATCATAGTCTTTTCAATAGAGTTGCATTAGGATCAGCGGTTAGCTCATTTTTTGGCACTCTTGACACCACATGATCCGTGATTTGAAGGTTCTCTCATTTTAATCACGTGTACTCGAAGGTTGCACTCGAATATTGTTACCATTCGGAAGGAATATGTTCCACGCCTTGTGGTATCCCACTCGTCGATTGGTGCTTCGTCACTATGCGTGAGATCTGAAATATATATCGTCCACCCACACTGTTCGTAGGGGTAATTAGGATAGCAATTCGAGCAATTCCAATAATTGGTCTGCGGGCAAACAACGCGGTTGTAAACAAATAATTTAACAACGATAACGGTTGGTCGTTATCCCGCAAGATAATGGGTATCGTAAAAGGCGCAGCGCGTTCGACGACGGAACTTTGCCGAGGATCGACGAAAGTCGCAGTCGCGGATAAACGCGATGGCCGGATCGAGGATCGAATAAGGGAAAGGAGGATCAAAAACGTCTCCGCTTGAAATATATCGGGATCAAAAACGACGAAGAGTCGTCCCGCCGCGATAACCGCGAGTCGTGCGGGTAATTAGCGCCTCAAGGTGGAGTCGATAAATTTCCTCGGCCAGTGATTGCGCGGTTGAAGGGCGAAAAGAAATGGTGGTGAAAAATCCCGCTCGTTTTGCCGCGAAGGGAGGAAAACGTGGAAGAAAGAGAGCATCGCGCGTACTACAGGCGAAGGAGAGGCGAAGAGAAGCACCTGCTATCCATCCATTGGCCCGCAATCCGGGTCAGAGCCGGACGGCTTCCCTTTCGTTTCTTTTGGCGAGCCGAACGAAACGTTTGGAGGCAGAAAGAAAAAGAGCCGTGGCGTGTGACGATGCCGCGCGCGTGGTATTCAGGGTTTCGTGAAGAGGCCCGTGTATGCGTGTTTCGTTGCATTTGTGCCCGCCGGCTCTCACGATGCAGAGGAGGGAGAGAAGCAGATTAGAGTGTCGCGGGAGCGGTTAGGGAAGGGGCACGGGGATAGCGACGAAGCAGAGCGCTAAGTGGAAGGGGGAAAAGAGACGTGTCCGTCCAGGGTTTGGTTGCCAAACGATCCGAGAGATCGCGCTCGTGTCGCGTTCAGCCCGTTTGCGCGTCCGAGCCGCGGGCAGAGCTCTCAGTTGACGCTCAGTTCGGCTCAGCGAGGCCAGAGAGAAGAAAGGGAGTCTTTTCGTGTGTGTAAACATCGCGCGTGTGTGTATCATAGTAGCCACGGTTCCACCAGGGACTAAGGTTCTCTACCTGAGGAACCCGAAGCGCTGTACACGACTCGCATCCAGGGGTCTGCTACCTGACTTTTCGAGGCAGAGGGACAGAACGAAAAAAAAAAGAAAAAAAGAGTTGCCAGATATATCCTCGGTCCGACCACAGCCGCTCCGTTTCTCCTGATCGCGGCGATCCTCAACGCGAGTTACTCCACTCCGATCCTTCGATTAGTCGATCGGACCTCGAACGGGATTCGAACTGGGTGAAAGGAAAAGAATCGCCGAATCGAAACTGGAGTAGTTTAGAGACGTGGAGCGAAAGAAGACAGCTGGGATAAGTGACGAGTGGAGAGCAAGTGCGCGCTCGAATAGACGTCGCGTGTGCCTTCGAAGAGAGTAATGAACAGGTTGACAGTTTCCTTAGAGAAAGGAGACGGGACGACATGCAGCTCGAGCATGGCCTGGAACAGGACGACGATAGCAAGATCGGTCGAGCAGTGAGAGGAACGTGCTCGTACCGTTCGAGGTGTCTATTGCCGAGGAGACTGAGATCGCCAAGTGTCTTAATCGCGACATGCTACACCTGTGAACTCGTTGATCGTTTCGTACATCTATCGACATCGGTGACGTTCGACGTTCGCGAAGTCGCGTTATACGCGCGAAACGAGATCGACTGACTTCCAAAGAGAAAAAAAAAGACTGAAATAAACCCGCTTCTTTTTTCGCGCTCGCTACGCTCGCTGTTGAAAATGATTAAACAATAGCCTGCAACGTCGGTCCGACCGGAGTCGTATTTCAACGACCGTTTCTAAAGAGTGCTGTGTATTTTTTTTGTTTTCGTCCGTTCCAACGTTACTCGTTGTGCATAAACGTTGGACCGATCTCCGTCGACGTCTCTGTCCGCTGCTGGATCGTTGGACATTGGATTCTCATCGACGACGTCCCCGCACGTGGCCCGTCCTGCCTGCCGCCCGTCAACCTCGTTCAACCTCGATCGTCGCCTTGGACGTTGTCACGGTGCTGGTGGTGGTTGTTGCGGTGCATGGACCTTTTCTCGACGGATTTGCTACGCGTTTTATCGCGCCCCTGGGCGTCTTCGTCTCCCCCTCTGTCTATCCCTGTCTCGCTCCGTCCCGTTCATTCGATTCTCTTTCTTCCTCCCTCGTCCTTTCCATCTCTCTCCTTCTGAATCACCGTTTGCCGTCTCCCTCCACCCTGCACTTACCTACCCCTCCACCTGTCTACCGCGGCGCTGCACACCCTCTCTTCCCTCCGCCAACCCTGCTCGCACGGCCGCAATACACCCGTACAATTTTCCCCATCCCCACCTAACGCGCGCCTACGCTGCCTTCCGCACGCGTTTCCTTTATTTATTCCGCGATACCTTCGACCAACGCGTCCGTCCGTCCACCATGAACCCCGCGTGTCTCCCAACCCTGTCATCTTGAAATCATCGTCTCGCGTGCTCGCCCGTTCGCTGACCATCGGCCGTCATCGTCGATCTCGTCGACTACGCTCGACGCGAACGTCCTCGTAAAATCGACTACGATAACTACCGCCTCGCTCCTACTCTCTCTCCCCACCTTTACCTTCTTCAACTGCTCTTTCTTCCTCCCGTCTTCTCCTTCTGCGCCTCCACCTGCCTCTCGTCCATCACGCTCATCGTCTCGTTCCATCGGGCTAACGCTACACGGAACGCTACCTTGCCTCGCTCACGTCCGTCCTTGAATCGCACACGCGGGTCGTAAACGCAACCGCGCGAAACGACGATGCGATCGCGGTACCCGGTCGACCTGTGAAAAAATCGATCGACGCTGTCTGTGCGCCCGCGTCTCGAATTCGCTGTTCCCGCGCTCGATCTGCCGCCGCGCCGGCTGAATCGCACCGATCCCGGACCGATCTGCCACGGAACCGACCGCGCCGCTATCACCGATCAACGTCGACATCGCCGCCGTCCCGGGCGTCGTCGTTATAACACCGGCAATCACCTGCCACCATCTGCACCATCGCCGATCACGTGGCTTGCTCGACGGCGACGCTGTACGACAATGTTCACGCCGCGCCGCTGTGCGGCTCCGGCGTGGGCCACCCTGGCTCCGTCACGCCGATGGGGACAGCCACCGGAGCGGGGAATTCCACCGGGGTGACCTGGTGGGCCATGATGAACGGTTCCCTCTACGAGGACAGCCCGCCACCGATCCCACCAACAGCTTCGAGCCTCGTATCGATCCAGCAGCAACAACACCAAGCAACATCGACACCCGGTTCCCATCAGCAGGCCACGACCCCGACCTCGCCAGCTGCACCAGCATCCTCGGCTACGAGCGCACCACCGGCACCAACGGCCAGCGCCAGCTCGACCTCGCCGAGCGCCTCCTCGGTGGCGAGCAACAGCGCGCCCGGCCCGCTCCACATACCCGCCAAAAGGTTGACCGCGACCCCGGCCGCATCCTCCTACGGAGAAGTCGGCTGCGTCGAGTCGTCGGCCGCGCCCGCCGCTGGACCAGCGGGCGTCATTCGTCATTCCCACTCGTCCTCCGCTGGCTCCCAAGGCGGCTGGAGTTACAGTCCCCATCATCCTCAGGACTCTCACTACTCGTCCGCCGGAGCCGCGGGTGACTCTCTGAACCATCATCAGGCATACGGGGGTAACAATCCCCCGACTTATTACAATCTGGCGGCCGACCCTACCTCCACTTCCGGCTCCTCCAGGGACAACCGGAAAGCTGGCACCCTCAGCTTCTGGTCGCCCGCGGCGGCAACGGCTGGATCTGCCGCCACCGCTGGCCCAGCCTCCGATTACAAGTCGTACAACTCGGCCGGCGTCGCGACCACCAGCTCCACGACGGGACCTGGGTCTTCGTCCGTGGCCACGGGTGCCCCCGATCCAGCGGTTTCCTCTTGCCATCAGAGCTTTCCCCAGAGCTGGTGCAATTACGCGCCGTACACCACGGCCAGGCATCACCACCCGGTCGACACGGCCGGTCATCATCATCCTCACTCGCAAGCCGGGGTTCCGTACTTGACGCCGTCCGCTGCTGACGACCGGGGAAGGGTCACCGCCGCCATGGTCGCGGCAGAAGGCGCCTTCCCTCACGATGGATACGGTGGCCTGAGAAATTACGGGGCGCCGGAACCTGTCACCTCCAGCCCGTATCCACCTCCAGGTAAGCATCGACTCTGTCCTCCTCTTCCTTGTAATCTGTGTTTACCTTCCAGTCGGATCGTCCAGCAACGACACGTATACCTATACCGTACGCCCGCGATCGCCCGGCCGATTTCGCGGAAGGTTTCTGCCGCGTTTCTCGAGAACCGCGGAAAGTTGTTTGCTGGTTGTGGCGCAAGGTCGGTTAGACGTACGTGCTCCGGTGTGTCCGCGGGGATACGGAACGTCGAATGTCGCGGGATCGTGATCCGAATCTCTTCTAGATCGGCCTTGAAACGAGTTATGTGAAAGGAGGAAAGAGGAGGAAAAGAAGAGCAAACTTAAGTAGTCGAAAATCGTGGAAATTCCTGACGGTCGCGCGTGCAATCCAGTCATCGTTCATTCACGTATTTGGTCATTCGCTTTTGTCCCCTCTCGGCGTCCTCTTCTCGGGACCCCGAGAACCCATGAAACGTCGCACGAGCAACAACGAACCGCGGCAGGTTTATTGGCGGCCGTAACTCGTAAACTCTGGCGTGCGCCTCCGATCAGCTGATCCGTTCCATGACCCGTACCGTGCCGTTCAGTCTTCTCTTACTAACGGCCATTCTCGCTTTCCCTCCTGCAAACGCTGCCGACCGACTCTCTGCCACCCTTTTGGTCCCTTTCCGTCCCCCACCCTCTATTTCCCCGTCCGCCTCGTTCGAGCATTTAAACGCGTTTCGAAAGTTTTTACACGTCGGTTAGTCTATAGATCTCTGCTCGGCTACTTATATAACCGGAGCTCGAACTCCGTTCACGCTAAAAGCATTCACGAGCGTTCGCTCAACTTGCGCATACACGCTGCCACAGTTTTCCCTCAGCCTTCACCGTGCTTAAAGTGTATCGTACTACAACTTCCCCGTTGGCGGCGAAAGGGGAGGATCGGCTGAGCGTAACGCAACGGGACAGAGATTTCGATCGACGGATCGACCCTTGTACAGGCCGGGAGAAAATGCTCGTCCCTGGTTGGAATCGTAAAGAATAGGAAAATACGAGACACCGCGGCTGCTCATACGAGCACGCTCGGCCCGATAAACGAGATATCGTTTGCGTGTTCTTCTCGTCCCCGCTGTTAATCGTATGCGTGGAAGGGAGGTGCACGCGCAGGCGTGCGATACATACAAAGTAGCGGAATATGAGCGCCGCGTATAGTTTAACCGTACCCCAATAGATGGCAGCTCCATTATCTTTGTTCGCCCGTCGAGTGTCGAAGAAGCGTGCCGCCTGCTCCGTTTCACGAACGCCGCTCCGTCCAGGGTGCACGCGCAATTTTCGACGATTCTTACCCGGCCACCATCGGCAGCTGTTTGCGAAAATTCTTGCGACCCGGTCGGATCGGTTGGCGCCTTTCTGATTGGGAGACGCCGCGTTGAAGAAAAGGGCTGCAACGCGGTATCTTGTAATATTAACGAAGCCCAATCGCACGCCCCGTGTATCGCTCTTTAATTTTTTCGCGCGTCTCACAGCCGCCCGGGCGACTTTTAATTAAGCACGATTCGACGTAAGAAATTGGCGCGCACCCTTTCGATTTCTAATCGGAAATTGTTCTCGCAGCTCCAGTTTGCATAGTTAAATCTATAATCCATGCAGTACCCCCGGGGTTTTTTTCTCATAGCATTACGTATGTTTATATAGAGACGCTAGACGTTTCACGAATATCGCTAACCGTGGACATTACATGCTTCGAGGACGGACGCGATATCTGTAGCACGCTTATTCCTGGCAGCACGCCGGCCGCAAATCGATACGTCATTTATTCCGCAGTTTCATGCGCGCACACGTTACCTATGTACGCTGACATTCGCCAGGATCCTGACCTTTGTTAAACAATTTGCATATTCCAGCATTTTAGTGGGCAATAAATTCCTGTCACTTAAGCAATCACGCCGCGACAGTCGCGAAACGAAACGAGACGGGGCGAACAAACGTTGAGAAAGGACGGGCAGGGTTGGGGTACGGGAAACACGAGAGAATAGGGAGAGAAAGAGACAGAGCCGTGGGAGAAAGACCGAGCGAGGGATCACCGCAGTCGGAGAGGACAGATGGGAGACTAAAGGGAGGATATTTCACGAACTAATAAGGGTGGAAGAAAGACGAAATTCGGCCCAGCCCCAGAATCTTCCATAAAAACAGAGTGTCGAGAATGTTTGATACAGTTTTTCTGATCCAGCCGCGTTTTAATCAAACCTTCGCAACGATACGACCGCCACTATAGACGGACAGACTTTTGTCAAATACGCAAATAAAGTGGCGGACCTTAAACTCGATCGACATTATAATCTATTCGAGCTTCGTAAACCAGCCGAGCAATTTCAATTGCAAATAAGCCCGGTGTTCTTGGTTTCTTTAACGAAAATTCCATGTCCGAGCGCGTTCGTTAAGACGTAACGTTTTCTGTAACGGGGCACGCCGGCAAATAACGTCTTCGCGGCTCGACGAGGGGACTGACAGGTGGGAGATTGTGGCTCGGTTGCACTCTCGAGCCTGCAACATTGCTGAACTCGCGGGATCGTTGCGTTCTCGCCGTTGCAACCATTTCTCAACACTGTTGCCCGTACTTGGGTTAAAGATAGACCGCTTTCGTAATCCCTCCGCTTCGCGCGTTGCGCTCGAGCATTTTCGGCTTCCCTCAAAAAAATTATATTTATATCCCGTTTTTGCCTTGCAACCGATCGGGGAGGGACCTTCTTTCTACTTGCTCGTTCTCGAGAGTTGCACGATTCTCTTCGTTCTTCGGCTGTCTGCGTAAGATATATTATTGTTCGACAACGTAAACGAAATGGAATTTTCGTGGCGCGTGATGCAAATACTGTTGCTCGGTCAAAAAAAAAAACATCACGCGAAAGTTGCTCGCTAATTCTGGGCGAAATTAAAAATAGAACATTCTTTCGATCTCGAAGGAAACGTGGGAGGAATTATTTTTTGCACGCCTCTCGAAAACAGATTACGTTCGGAAAACTGAAATTGCAAGGGATGAACCCAGTGCTAGTATAGTCTGTCGCTTGATATCGCGAAACATTGTAGCTGAATGTATTAATCGTCAAGTTCAAAGATCTTGCAGCCGACAATCGTGGGAGTCGTGCACAGTTTCGAACCACCGGCTAAGAGGAACTTGTACTAACAGTTCTGTGACTCGTGTTCTCGTTTCATGTTTTCTGCCCGGCTAGTACTATCGGTCCAATTATATCATATCGTCTCGCCGCGGCAAACCCTTCGTGTTTGCGCATCACGTGCATCACGCACACGGACACACACACACACATACGAGACGAGTGTACGGTCGACCATTGGGGAGCTGCTTTGGGTGAGAATTCCATGATCTCGTGACCTCAGGACCTTCCGTCTGGGGAAAAGACTGGATCATTGAGAAACTTGAAAACCTAACTCCAGCATTTATTTCTGTTCTGGTCCCCAATGGTATCCAAGTTCGTGATAAAAATAATGCCGAATGTCGGTACAGAAGCTGGATTTTACGGTACACCTACAGTATGCGTTGCATGAATTATTCGAAACGCCGGAACGAGTTTAGTTGGGGCAATAATCGGTGACATTTAGTGGAAAATGAAATTTTTCGTAAATATTACTCCAGGCCACCCCCTCACCGGAGCACGTATATTTCTACAAAGTCTATTAAGAATCTCTTGGGAGTCTCTTAATTAATTCTAAATGTTTATACATATAAACACTAATGAAGCGTTATTTACGATATCGCTATATGTTAATTATCACGCTCCGCTAGGTGCTACGTTTATCGATTGAAATGAATACTTTCCCACTTATTGACATTTGATGTTCATACGAAACACGTTTACGTCGAATAGCAAGAGAGGTTTCGTTCGGCGAGAAATCGATAGAATCTTGTATTTCTCTGGGCGTATCGGCCGTTGTAACCGCCACGGTCTACAACGAGTAATGAATGTCTATAGAGATTTCATTCGGAAAAAAGGCTAACGGTATTGGTTACGCGCCGATACGTCGACTAACGAACCGACGTATTTGCTCTCGTTTCTGCCGACTCTGGTTGATCTCGTGATTCCGTAACTCGTAAGAAAAGGGAACTGCCACGGCTGCTTTCTCGTCCGACCGAACCGCAATTTGCTATCGAATATCGACATCCTATCGATACGTACACACAGGTACATTTCAACGTTCGATAAATAATATCCACCCGAGGGTTTCTTTCGATAAGCGTACTCCCAACGCGGAGGCGAATTTTATCGTCAGCTATTTCTAATAAAATAGCATCTAGGTTGTTTATTGCTGGCAAACTAATTGTGTTAAGTGATGTGGGGTTCCTCCCCATCTTCGTTGTTTCCCGCAGGTTCCCTGGCGGGAGTCGGCGTCGGTGTTGGCGTAGCCGGGATGGGCGTCGGTTGCGGGGGTTCGAACCCTCTGGAGTGGACCGGTCAAGTAACGGTGCGAAAGAAACGCAAGCCGTACTCCAAGTTCCAGACGCTCGAGCTCGAGAAGGAGTTTCTGTTCAACGCGTACGTGTCGAAGCAGAAACGATGGGAGCTCGCGCGCAACCTGAACCTGACCGAGCGACAGGTGAAAATCTGGTTCCAAAATCGTCGAATGAAGAACAAGAAGAACAGCCAGCGGCAGACGCAGCAGCAGAACAACAACAACAACAACAACAACAGCAGCGCCAACAACGCGAATCACCATGGGGCGACCGGTAGTCACCACCATCCGAGCGCCGCACACGCGCCACCCTCGAGTCACCACGTGGTCGCGCAGGCGCACCACGCAAACGGTTCCGTGAAGCACCATCAGTGACCCGTGGCCTTCTCTGGGGTCGTCTTTGGCCATCATCAACACAACCACGGCACCGCGAACGGCTGTGCCGGAACCGGGACTGTGGCTGGGACTGGAACCGGGACCGGAAACGGCACCAGTCATTCCGGCAGCCACGCGGGCCTGGTTGCAGGTCACAGCCATACGCTTCACGCGCCCCAACCTCAGACGCCTCTGCCGACCCACGCCGCCGGTGCCTCGAGCACCGTCACGCCCCCCACCGCCGTCGTTCATCCGCACATTCACGCACACGCTCATCATCATCAGTTGGCGCACGTGGCTCAGCAGTATCCTGCGCTTCTTCATCAGACGCCTCATGGCCTGGCCGCCTGAACACGACCCTTCAGGCCTCGATGCCCCAGAGAAATCGTCGACGGATCGTCTACCCATGGCTCGCTCATGCTACGACAACTTCTCATCGTCGCGGTGGTCGTCGTAGTCGTCGTCGTAGTCGTCGTTGTCATTGCAGATCGGCATCCGCAGCAACGTCGGATAGATAGATATGTACCCGCACACTTATCGAACTTTGTTCAGCAGCTGTTCAAAGACTGCCTACCACTAGTAAGGAGAGACAACGTTTCGCGAGTAGTATATTATTATTATATTATTTTATTATTAGTAACGTTATTATTACAATCATCGTCATGTTCATCGTCATCAATGGTTATTGCCCAACGGAAGGAATACTGTTGCACAGAAGAGAGTGAGTTTGCGGCGTCCTAAGAACGTCCATCGCCGGACTCTTTTTTTGCCCGCGTGTCGGTGTCAGGTGTCGGTCTTCTTCGAGGTACATAGTGCGCATATTGTCGTATGCGGCACCAAGCAATCTGTCCAATTCATAATTCGGTAGTACTTCCTCCAGTTATACATATTATATATACAAATATATATAATATAGTGAAGCAAATTAGTGTCTCTTAGCGTCTGTCCCGCCTCATTCGCCTTCCCTCTTTATTCCCGCCTGGATGAACACACCCTTGCCCCCCTTTTCCCTCCATGACTCCTCCAACATCAGGGCTAAGAAGTACTTGCTCGATACTCTCGATCGTACGTTTGCTTTGCTTGCACTGTTCAGCCCGGGGCAATCAAACGGGAAGGATTTAGGAAAACATCGCGGTGGGAATGCAAGAGGCAACGCCATTGGGTCCCGTGGTTACGACAACGCGGTCCGGCCAGGATCGCGGCAGAGGGTCGCTTTGTAGGGGGTAAGTGTATCGAAATGAAAGTGAAATTTTAGTAGAATGATTGACGGATTTTTACCGCGAGGCTCTCGATTTTTAATTCGTTCGAAAGAATTACGCGACGCGACCAATCTCGCGTGAATTTTACATGTGTATAGAAAAACGCGACGAGGTATATATACAGTAATGTCTCGCACTGTGTCCATCGCTCGGGACCGAACGTGGACAGCTATCGAATACAGACACGATTCTCGAGCGAGTTCGGATCACCTTTGATGTGTGACTTCCGAGAACCGAGGCAGCCCAGCGCAGCGTACGAGGAGTGGGCAAATTTAAATGCCCGTGTACGTGTGAGACAATACTAACGCTATCAAAATTTAAGAATAAAACTTGTTCATTTTTGGTCCGTTTTAAATGAAATTTTACCAAAATGTTTGTTACAGTCTCCTGATTAAAATGACACCAAACACGACATAGATTGGTGCCATGGAACTGATTGTTTCGAACACCATTATTACTACCATGATAGAGTAAAAACTGTCCAAACTATGTCGTGTTTGGTGTCATTTTAATCGGGAGATTGTAACAAATATGTTTGTAAAATTTCATTTAAAACGGACAAAAAAAAGGCAAGTTTTAATATTAAATTTTGATTGCATTAGTATTGTCTCACACGTACACGGGCATTTAAATTTGCCCACTCCTCGTACTCTACGCTGGGCTGCCTCTTATCTCGGAATCACAACATCATAGGTGATCCGAACGACGCTTCCCCGAATTCAAGGGGGACGGCCCCAAGTAGAGGGGATAGAAATGGACAGCCATCGAATCACGATTTTGGACACAGTGCGAGACATTACTGTATACGGTGTTGTTGATAAATCGAAATGTTTCGTTGCGTTCAATTCTACGTTTATTTGTTCACCATGTGAGACACTGATTGCTACTGTCTGTGATTCGCGGAAAGTACTAATATTCGCAGAGACGCACGATCCCGGTCGACGCGTAACGATCGATCGGCATTGCGTTTCCGTCTACACGCCCGTCGATCGTCCCGTGTATTTTGCGCGGTCGACGCGTGTTAGTTTAATTTCCTTGTTATATTGTGTCGTGACGCAAGCTCGATCGCGACGAACAATTCGTTCCGCGGGATCCAATGGACCTTTCGTCGGTAACGGAGCTGGGCAGTGGGGTATAGACCGATTTCCAATTCTGTATTTTCTCAGTAAAGATTAGCGGCAACGATCTGCGCAAATTCGTTCAAGCCCTGGCGAATCGAAACGAAATGAAACGTTCGGACGTTTGTAGATAACTTCTATATTCGCTGTCCAAGTCGCTTCAGTGTTTGAAACGTCGCCAGCGGCGAAGGAAAAAGATAAAGTGGAAAAAATTAATGTGAGAAATTAAGACTGGGCCCGTTCGTAGTCTTCGTTTGCAGCGACTTGCGAGGAAAACGTGGCCGAAGGTTACTCGCGCGTTCCTCGCGAATGGTTACGTCGAAGGCACGTCTGAGGCGGACCTAGTCCAAAGCAACCATGCGTTCGGAGAATTAGCCTAATTATGTCCAGAGTGTTGTATTCATCGCCTACCAAGGATCGCAAACTAGTACCTATAATTCTTATATTATATGTAAAAAAAAAAACAAGTGACTTAGATTTAAAGGCATACCTAGTGGTCGAGAACACTGCTCCGAGGCTGAGCTTAGGGCATTCGTCGGGACTCTAGAATTCAAGTTTAATGAAAGCTCGAGGGGAAAAATTGTAGGAAGATCGATCGCTTGGAAATTCGTTGTTAAAAATTGCGATGATACTCGACTGTTGGACGAGAAACCAATATTTTTTCCTTGAAAATTTTTAAGATATCTCGCACGAAAGAAATTGTCGGCGAGTCCGGATTCGAGCACTACCTTAGTTGGCTATTTGGAATAACGTTCGTCTTAGTATCTGTCGGGTACCTATCGTAGCTCAGCAATGGACTCTACGTAGCCAGAGTTGTAAAGTAATTGAAAATCGACGGAGTCCAAGAGAGACTGAAAGAAAATTCATGGGAAAATTCGGGGAAGGGGGAGCCCTTTCGTTGGCTAGGGGCCGAAGTTCTACTTTTCAGATTCGGGGACGAACGTTATCTCGGTCAGCCGATCGAATCGGAAAATAGGGGGCTGACACGCGAGTCGAGGAACAGAATCGACGAGCGATTTCGAGCAACCGATGCCCTAAGCACCGTCGATGAGCGAAGAATGCGAAGTGTTTACCTTTTAATCGGTACGTCAGCGAGTAAGTAGGTAATTTAATCGGATGTTAAATGAAAATAAATATCCCAGTGGATCTCTATTCTCTAAGGTGCAACATTATCTAAATTATAAGGACCGCTGAATGGGTGTGCATGCCTATCGTATATTATATATACATACACGTGTATTTCCTGTGTGTTCTTGTGTGAGTGTGCGTGCGCCTTTGCGCCTATATATATAATGACGCGTATATACGCGTACGTTTGCGCGTGTTCCATGTAAGTACAAGGGCGAGGAAAAGTAAGCGCTGGCTTTACATCGGTGGAAAATCGATGAAGGGAAAGTAGGGCTGGTGAGAATCAGAATTTCTTAAAAGTGTAGGCGCGCGCGCGCGCGTGCGCTCGCTGGTGCGACGGAGATAGAACGCGACGATTGAACGTGTGCGATTGGGTGTGTGCGAGAGAAACGGTGAGTGCAAGAGGAGAGAAAAATAGCAGAGCGACAGGTCGGGAGAGAAAGAGAGCGAGGGTGATAGAAGCGTTGAAGAGAGCGGCACGGTGAATCACAGCATTATAGATAACGATAAATAAGAACGTGACGCGGAGCGAGAGGAAGCGGCGAGACGTGTATTGTATAACTAGAGTAACTTTTAAACGAAGAATTAAAAAAAATGAAGCGGAACTTACACACACGCGAATATACGTTTACACGTGGAAACACACGCCCGCGAGATTGGGTCTAGGATAAACGACATATAGGTTCGGCCGCAAGACTACTGTTAGTACATTAACTATGCAACGACGGTAATGTACGGGCGCAGTGAGGTATAATTAACGTGGATATAAAAAGGGACGGGAAAATCGGGCCGAATTGAAATTAGAGAACAGGGGAACAGGAAAATCTTGAAGTCGGCGCGCTATACGGATTTCATCGCGAGTATCGATTGTAATTTACATAGCTGCTAATTCTCTTCCCGCTGACGATCTTCGTCGGGTTTGCTACGATTACTACGACTATTATTATTATTAATATTATTATTATTATTATATCATTATTATTATATTATATTATTATATTAATTATTATTGTGAGCGTCACGTTAATATTATGTTATTGTTTTTATTGTGTGTTGTTTTGTATGTACCTATCAGCCTATAGCGATCATGATATTATTAGGAGACAATGGACCTACATACATGCGCACCATACAGGTATACACGTACGTGAAAACACATAGCTCGAGGAACCATACAGAGGAACCACGGTATTATTAAACGTGCACGATTAATTTTAATTCACTGCAGGTTATCATCGAATAACTGCTGCGAGCCCGCAGGCCACTTCGAAACCGCGAAGCTGATTTTTCTCGATTTACATTTCCGAAAGTACTTTTCCCTATTTCCTCTGTTACGTTTTGTGTTGTTCTGTTCATTTACTTTTTATGCTCCACCCGTGACAGGGTCGTTTGTATTAAATTTTACTTGTTTCAAAAGCTTTAAAGCGCGTTTAAACGAGAAGCGACGAGCTTTCCTACGAAATCGAGCCGAATGTCTCCGGGAAATATTTCGCGGGAACGATTGGCGATGTTTTCCAGATGAAGACAGTTTGCTGAGTTCTCGCGAAGTCGAGGAGATGGGGAAGCAAAAGAGGGAGAGAGAGAGAGAGAATGTGTGTGCATGCGAGCGAGTGAAAGAGCGTATGTATGAGCACGCGAGAATGGAACGATGTGTAGGCTCGTTTACTTGAACGCAGATCGAAATACGAAAATGTTATGCATTGCGAGGACGCGTGTTTATTATTATTTTTTTTTAATGTTCGTGTTATTAGATAAAAGAAAAATCGTATGAAAGGAAAAGGATTGTTCTTGCGTTATTATGTTTCTCTTTGTATATTGACGGCTAAATGATCAAATCACGTTTATATGTTCTCCTGGTGGATGAAAGGGAATGTGAAGAGAATTACAATTATATTATTGTTTAATGCTCAATATTGTTATATTTACTCGATCAATGAACGCTGGACCTTGAACATAGCAAATTAACATCCTCCCACGTGTATGAGTATCCACCGTAACTGTAAAGACACTCATTTATCCCGAGGCTACTCGCGGTATATATCGTGAACCTTGACCCCTTAACGTCCATGCGATTCGACCTACGTTGTGTGTTAATACCTGGCGTAAAGAAATAACGCAGGGGCGTAAATGCACACGTTTTGTTTTTCTTCCAAACAAATTCGCGAGATCTAGATTAAACGATGCCGAAACGTTTGCAAGTCGTGACGTACTGGTACGTTCGTGGTTATCTGTAACCCGTATCGATCAGTACGATAACGAGCTGTTCAATGCGAGGTAAGTAATCGGGCTGGAGCCAGGTTGAGCGTGTTCTACTCCTTTGTTTTGTGTGCAATTTTATACGCGTTTCGTGTTGCGTACGCGACTAAGAAATTCTTAATCGATCGGAGAGGTGTGCGTTCTTGAGAGGAGTTCAGTGTTTTGCGGTGAAAAGCGAACGTACCGCGTTCGATGTAATTACTACCTGTAACTTTATTTCACGTCGAGATTGATGTAATTATATTATACTATTCTTACTGTCCAATTTGTATTATTTTTTAGCAATGAAGATCGGTTTGTACGAATGTTCGCCAGGGTATCGTTTCGTTAATTTAGGTAGTTCGCAATTCACTTGAAAAGCAAACGTTCGTCCCCCGTAACCGAACTTGTCTGTTTTTAGTTGTATTTGTACGATATTAATTACGGTCGTAAGGTAGATATTATATGCTACTTGTAAATAAAGACACAAGATTTATCCTGTATTGAAGTGCAATAATAAAAACATGTTTAATTAGTGCCAAAGTAATTGCAGAAATAAGAAGACACACGATCTCCTCCTGTGGCTGAACCACGTGGCTCGATGGGCAATTGTGGCGAACAATTCCTTTATAAAGTACGCCGCTTTATCGCGGAAGTAACGGGAAAAGATAAACGATTTTCCGTGAAACTTTAGCCACTCGGGCCTCCCATCAGGGCATTAATCGTGCCTCATCTTAAATGGTTCCGCTATAATCGTACGCTAAAGAAGTCTGCAGAAGCACGCGTAGACAAATCGAAGATATACATATAGAGACAGTTTTCCAATCAAGCATAATGTCGTAATTGTTCTTGGGATTGTTCTGAAATCGAACCTGCTCTCCTATAACTTCGCATTAGTATGAATAGTTGTGCATATTAATTAATTAGAAACTGCGACTCAATACATTCACGATCTTTCGCCATAAACTGGAAAGCAGTATATACGTTTGTCGTAATACCTACATATTCGTTTCATTCACGGCTTGACGATAAATAATCGAGTTATGCAAAAATTCCAATGCCCTTTTATCATTAATATCGTATCGTGACTCGTTTATTTTGCTCATTGAAATGACAAATGTGGCAATAAGAATAGCAATAACCTTATCTTTATTTTCCCACGTAATCGATACTACTAGATAATAAATCTTTCTATCGTGATAAAAACGAAGACCACCATCGCGCGGTAAGTACCATCAGTTTCAACCAGTGAAATTTTACGAACGATATACTTAAACAATTCTGCGACAATATTTGTGAAAGGTAATCTATACATATTTATTAAGTTACGATACATTTTTAATGTTCAATGGGAAATCTGTTAGAAGATTTTTTATTAGAGGCAACAGGGGTAGAACGAATTGTGCCGGGTCCAAACATTCAGTCAAGGTATTCAGGGAAAATCGTAGAAGAAGCAGAGCCGCTTGTCGGAATCTCAACCACGATGCCTTCTGGGTCAAGTGACCAACTTTCTATCGATAAAAAAAATTGAACGGGTCTGCCAGGCCGCTAAATTCTATTGCAGTCCATAAGAACGTCTCAACCCTTGGCTCCCTAGACTTGGAAGCAAAAAAAAATTAGAAACTTCTTCCCTAACTTTCTAACCCGATTTTGGTTTCACCTACATCCTCAGTTCTGCAAAATGCGCTGCTCGGTTATGACGTGATTTTCGAGGCAAAATTCGTGGCGCAAACTCGTTCGGTTATTTTGCGAAACGTATTATTAATACGAACCTTTATGTTCGAGTCAAATCTTTATAACTGAAACTTCGCGATAGTACTCTAATAGTATTTTTTATCACTGAATTTGTTCATTGCTTCAGTTGTGCTGTGCATCGTTGTTGTGTTCGCGAGGTGCTCGTGATGACGATGTGAATTAGTATTTGAAAGCTTTTACAAGCAACTAATTAAGGTGTTGAAAAATAAGGATCCGTTTCCAGAGTTGGAAAAAACTGTTGGAAAAGGTCCAGCAGCACAAATTATCGAGATGCCATAATTTTATAGGTCATACATGCATACGGTAGGAGAAAATATTGAACCAAAGTAACGGAAGGTCTAATAACAAGCCCTGACTGGGTAGGTGTAATTTGTGGTATAATATTTCACGATTACTGCTCCCACGTTGACTTACAAATAAGACTTAAATGCAGCCTCATCGGTGTTCTTGCATAAACCGCATCTCTCTCGCGTCCTGCATTTCAAACTACATCCGAGATTACCTCTGTAATGCCGTTTCATTAATTTCATCCATCGGAATCTTTCTAATAAAATATTCCAAATGTTCTTATACGTATACCATATACCGCAAAAAAGATCCTGCTTTTTCTACAAATTAAACATACATGCGCCCCAAAATAATTACACTAAACAAACAAATTTCAAAATACTTGCGACACTCGCAGCAGAGTTGCGAGAACAGTTCGAGGTGTTGTGAAAAAGAGTACCTTCGCTCGTAATTCCCACATTTCTGTCGCGTTGCATACCTGCACATCATCTGGCGCGCGAAGGACGCAGCAACCTTCTTATCTGCGCGTCGTAACGGAGGTCGACTGTTCTCCTTGCCATTCGAAATGACTAAACGTCGGAGTAAATGCAACACCATTTTTTTTTTTTACGGCAACATTTGTTGAAATACCGCACTAAAGCGCCATAATCTGTTTTTACTTAGTCATGGAAAATGCAATATCCTTCTTCGATTGCTTCGTACAGACGCGCAAAATGGCGCGGTTATTGCCAGACACTTATAATATAATACGTCGCAATTCCACAGTAAACCGAATGCAAGTAGATATCCCCGGTGGCGCGAGTCGTTAATGTCGAAACAAGAAATAGTTCATCGGTCACGGCTATATTTTAATGAAATAAACACTTCGATGAGTTATATTGCGTTCGTTACACGATCCAATATGATAGACTGTTTAGACGGCAACAATCAGATTTAAGAAAGAATTGACACGAACATAGAGTCGTAGGTTCGGCTAAAACTTGGTCAGAAGCAGCAGAAGTCCAGTAGGTATGGCCATAAAATCGTAGATTAAGCCAAAAGTTGGTCAAAAGCCATAGAAGTCCAGTAGGCATCGCCCAAGGATGGTTGATACAGCTAAAAGTTGGTGAAAAGCCATAGAAGTCCACTAGGCCTGGTCCAGGAATCGTAGAACCAGTAAAAATTTGGCCAGAACCCAAAGTTCAATAGATATGATCCCAGGATCATTCTTCCTTATTTTCTGGCTAGCCTTCTGCAGGTTCTGCCCAACTTTTAGCTGAATCTACGATCCTTGGGTCATGCCTACTGGAATTGCACAGTTCCTGACCAAGTTTCAGCTGAGCCTACGCTACTCCAAAATTAATGCTGCAATATTTTTTTGAATATCTCAAGAATTCTCGAGAAACGAAAATATTGTGAAATCGGGAACACTATTTGCGCGGCCGGTTTGGGATCTGCAACATTGTGCGGAAAATGACCGAGAAGAGGCGTCCGAACGGTGGACTAATAAAAGGTTGACCGAACGTCCTTCTCGGGCGGAATGGAGGAGCCAGTTTTCGAGGCACGAAGACACCCGCCCACCGTGTTCCACCTATTCGACTCGATCTCGCCAGCACCGGATATCTTCGACTCGCAAACGAACGCCCACCCGTTCGTATGAACGTCCAGGCTTCCATTCTTTCCCTCCAATTGAATTTCATATAAGGAGTGTAACCCTCTAGAGAATTCTTCGTGCGTGGTTCACAGAAAAATATTGCTGATTTCTGGAGAATATTCGAATAAATTGGGTGTTCCGAGGAAATATTCAATATGAAGGCTGAGGGGATGGCCGGTGTTATATAGCAGGAAGGATATATCCCAGCGTGAAATTTTTTCCAAATAAGTATCAGGAGTACCAGGTGCAAAATTAACTGCTATCGTGTAATATCATAGGATAAATTGGTTTTCAAGATAATTATGGAGAGTTTCGCGGAACGAGTAGAATGAAAGGGTAGACAATAGGATACGCGATTAATCCAGCGCACGACCAACGTTAATTGAACGAATGGTCGATCGAAGGAGGCGACAAGGGAAGGGGATGAAAGCCTGCACGGTGGTGGCAGCGTCAGGGAAGAGTTCCGTTTTTGTTTAAGCTAATCCCATTCGCGTATAACGGAGCAATTCCATTAGGAGGCGGACGAGAGTCTGCTGGCTGGACAAGGGACAGATAACCATTCTATCGAGTCGATCCTCGTTCAACTGGCGTGAGGTTTCCCCTGTGTGCCCGATTCAGACGTTAAAGATCTGACTTTCAGAAATTTCGGACCAACAGTTCCCGCCGTGTGTCCAGTTTCCTTCGGAAAGCAATTTAGGTTGACAGATTGCACTTCGAAATTAGAAATTTGCAAGATTTAATCAAAATTAGTACCGCGTATTTCCTTGCCAGTTAGTAATTACTGTAACCAAAGTAGGATAGGAATTTTTAATCAAGGCAGTTAATAAATTTTAAGAACCCTTTTAATACGAAGAGATATCGCCATTGGAACCGCTGCACAGCTGGCCATTAATCTAATTAAAATCGCTGGTACGTTTGAACATTATTCAACATTCGACACCTGACTCCAACAATTTCGTAACGTCAATAAAACAATCGTTTTAACGGCTGGCTGAAACACGTGCTTGCATCGCGCCGTGTTTTTATCACGTCTGCGGAGGAAGAGGACTCAGAAGCACTTACGATCGAGCTCGTTATCTTGGAGCGTCGCTCTGCTTGCCTCATAAATAATTCATCCGGCGAACAGGCTTCTTGGCGGGACATTTTTTTCGTACGGTACCGCACTCAGCGTCCAATGAATTACTGGTATCGAGTGTAGCGACGCTCCTCCGCGAACGGGACAGTCTTTCTATCGTATCTCCACCAAGAACTGTTCGACCGTCTAAAAATAATCGGGTCGAGAGAAAAGGCGATTCGCCGAAGCGAATGCAACTTCGTTAATGGCCACCGGAAATGGAAGATGCTTCAGGTGAGCTAGGAAGTTAAAAATGTTCTGAACGGGGAAGGCGACTGTCTGTATCTAAAGAGTTCAATCCTCGCAAGGGAGTTTCGAACGAACTTTCGCTCGGGAATGTAATGAAACGGAAACGCAGACAGCCAACGGCTATCGATACAGCTTCTCGATACACTTCTCAACCATCGAACACCTTTGGGCGATCGAGAGTCCAAGAGAACGAGGAAGACCCTGCGAAAAGATGAGAGGAATGGCTGACTACGGGCAACAGAAGGAAGCGAGAAGCGATGGCCGCGGTTCTTCGTGCTGCTCGAATGTCGCGAGCGGCTCTATTCTTAGAAGAGGATCGCACGAAACAGCCGTATTTACAATGTAGGTGTACCGCATTTAAAATATTGCCTTTAATATATAGTGACCGTCGTGGCTGGATCCTCCACGCACAAGAAGATTGCACACGTGGTGGGGGGCAGGATGGTATTTAATACGTTTCGGCGCATAAATTGCCGAGTATATGGGGCGTTATGGGGTGGGACGAGACCATCGTCGTCCGTTCGGTTCTCTCGCCAGAGCGAAATCGTCGCTGTCACGGCCACCATGTTGCCCGCTGTAACCTGGGACACCGTTTCCTCCGTCCCCCGCGCCGCTCGTCGGTTTCTCTTCCCTCAGCCTCGCATTCTTCCCCTACACTTAGGTCTGCAGTCGAAGAGGACGTTTTGAATCGGGGAGAAATCGTGGCCGGTTTCTTCTTCTGCTTGTAGCATTCTTGCAAGGAGAAAGGGCTCCGTGCTCCTCTCTTCGCAGCGCAGTCTCGTTTCTGATAAAGGAAGCTCGAACACTTTCGGCACCTCGTCAGAATTCCTTCGCCGGATGGACCTCACAGAAGGTCTGGAATATTTAATAGGAAGAAACGAGTATCGCTTGGTCGATTGGGACGCGATCAGCGCCGTTGCCCCCCGGTTTTCTGGGGCAGAACGATGCCCCGTTCGATCCAGAGCCGCGAAAGATGGCTCGCCGGTTCCGGGAAAGCTGGACGCGGGGCGCGTTCAATTTATTTACTCGTCGCTCGAAATCCACCGCTCCGATTGGCCGGTGCTAGGCCCGCGGCATAAACTCGGACCGTCGTTCTGGCCGAGAGCTGTTGCTCCTGTAGGGTTCCTCATATTAGACTTTTTCGTATTCCTTCGGCGCATTTAACCGGCTATTTTATGCTCCTCGTGTAGGATACTGTCTCCCTCATGGCCGGTGCTCTTGCCAGCAACCGGATAATAACGCCGAGAGACGGTCGGTGCCGTCATTTTGAGATTTTATTATATCGCCGTTTATCCTCCTCTCTCGAGGAGGGCTTAAGCGCGCGCTCCTGGTATCCGCGCCTTAATTGGGATTAATACGGACGACGATAGCAACATGTGTTGCGCTCTGATCCCCCGTATGTGTGCGTGCGTGTGGCGCTTAAAGTTTCCTCACGTTTTAATTCGAAACGGGCCCCCGGCTACCACCTGACGTTTAGCATTTCGAGAGACTCTCGGAGATTCGCCTGCAGAGGAGAGCAGGGCTTTCGATGCTCTTTCTCTCCCCTTCGACTTTGCAAGTTTGTAATTGGACGGTACCGCGAGTGCCGATGGATTCCGAGGGCGTCGAGCTTCCCACGAGGCCGAGCCGTTTTCTCCTCGCGTTTCGCGCAACGAACACCCGGCGAATGCCTCTGGAACGCGAGGTGTCTTTATCTGTGGTGCGTTGGTCGGTTTCGATTACATCGTGGTCGACGCAGAATCAGGAGTACCTACTTGATACGCACTTTGACGCACGTCGATTGAAGCGGTTTCCAATATGGTGGGGCAAGGTTTGAAGAGATGCGAAATCTGTTGAACGGTTCACGATGTTCATTCGAGGGGAAACTTGAGGACGATTGACGGGGGAAGGGGAAGGAGAATGAACGGAATGAGAAAACGTTTCTTTCGTTCATGGTTCTATAAGACTGCACCATTACTAGGAATTACCCGGTTCGGAGAAACACGCCGATGCGATCGATCCAGACAATGCCTATGGAGTCGCGGTACATTAATTTCATTCCGGGAATCGTAGTGGGTCATGCGCTGTCACTAACTTTGTACTCCGCGGAAACCCGTTCTCCTATTGTTCAAGTTTTGCCTGGAAAAAAACCTTCGCCTCTAACAGAGAGGATTTTCTAAACTAGACGGTGCGCAATTGCCACTCGAGATTTCTTGAAAGGAAACATCAGGAACGATTGAACCACGCCTCGGATGCGTCTCGTTTTCTTTTTACTTACGACAACGAAGCAGAAGCGAAACAAGTGCACAGCCTATGCCAAGCGGGCAATTAGGATGCTAATTGCACCCCGACTTCCGTAATCCATATAATTAATTAAAAGTAGTTCTGGACCACGGCTTTAACTGCGCTTCCGTTGCTAGGTTCAAACCGATTATCAGCGCAACCAAGGCAGCGAATGAAATAATTTAATTCGAGTCCTGCAATGAAACGAGGCGACACCTTCTCGACTCGAAAGTTTGTTGCCAGGTACGCGGCTTGCTTCGCAACCATCCGTACGAAATTCAGTTCCGAAAGCTCGCGAGGAATTCATCGTGCATTGCTGCGAAATTTATTAGAGCACGTCGGTAGCACGGCCCAGTAAGCCGATCGAGCTGCACGCAATTCCCATTTCGCGAAGGAATTTCGGGCGAGCGAAGCGAGTTGCGTTATTCATTCAATTATTCGCGAAACAATTATCCCAGCGTCGTATCATCTTGCACTCGTCGCACAGAAAGTACTTTCATCTCTACACGGATCGACGCGCGATCGACTTTCACAAGCTCGAAGGCGCGGCGAGGATCTACGAGCCAGCAAGATCGGCTCAGCATCGAGCATAGCTTTCCTTCGATGATACCACGACGAAAAACGTACGGGAACCGCAAACTCGTTACCGGACCGTCGAGGACGGTCAAGGGCGAGTTATTAAAAGAAAAACCGTCAACGAGTTACACGTGGTTCGAAGGAAATATCGGAGGGCGCCACCGCACAGCGACAAGAAATCTTCAACAAGAGAACGTTTTCTCTTTGTCTCCGCTTCCGTCGTCTCTTTCCTCGCCCTCCTCTTCTCAATACCAGCGACGAACAGAGAGGCATTCCGTCCAACGTTTCTTTCCTAACCACGCTTTTCTATCCACCGCGAACCCCTCCTCCGTGTTCCCTCCTCGAATATCTCACCTTCCCCTGCGCCCTCCGATGCCATTCCAGTCGGTTACTCTCCTCTTGTAATCGAGTGCCGCGCCCATGTCGTCGACGTCGACGACAAAGAGGCGACGCGGACAAATACAGACACGATACTCTCTCTATCCCCATCGTGCACCCCCTCGAGTCATCCCTTTTACCATCCATCTTCGTTCCACGGCGAACGCGATAAGCGTCCCTCTTTATCTGTCCGCATAGCGGTCGAAGGGGGTCGCGGCGACGCATAATTCTCTCTTCTGGGTTCGTCGTGTTCATTTCGATGCCGCGTCGCGTCACGGCCTCGTCCGGCTCTGTATCGAACGCGAGAAACAAGAAGCCAGCTATCTCGATCCTTGTTGGTCCGGCTTGTCTATCCGGTGATTCGAAGGCAAGCCTTTCGGGCAGCAGCCACGACGATAGAGGAGCGTCGTCAGTTTCTCCGGATCCTGTCTCGCTTCTGCCGTCGGCCTCGCCATGTTCCTTTGGTGGTGGCCAACGCCAGCCGTGCAGAGAAGGGAGAAACAGGGGTTGGGCGGGCGGATATTTCGAGGGGGCTACTGTCTCTGTTCGCAGTGTGCCGGTGTCGTGGAGTTTCTCTTTGTCCCGCGCACGGCCCCATGCATTTGCGATCGGGTCTGGTCTGCGGGGCGAGAGAACCGGGGCGCGGCTCTGCGGAACCGTAGGGGGGAACAGAGAGGAGAGAGGAGAGCGGCGAACAGAAGAGAGGAGACAAGAAGAGAAGAGGCGCCGTGAGAAAGAGGGAGAGAGGAAAGTAGCCGGTGCTGTTCCAACGCGGAGGGTGGGAGAGGGTGAGAGGGGAGGGCGTTCGCAAAGTGTCCCTAAAACTTTTACAATCGCTCGGCTTGGCTCGCTCGCTCTCGCGTTCTCGCTAGGGCTATGCTTGATGGCGTATCTTCCAATGTGAGTTGCCCATAATGCTAAGATGTACGGCTGCGCCGGTAGGGGTCCCGCTTGGTCTCTCACTCACTTACTACCTTATAGTATAGCAAAGCCAAAGGCGTATAGCGCGCCGAACGCCGAACGTACGGCTCTTCCATCGCGTTTGCCGGTAGTATTTCGCCGGTATTTTCGGTTTCTAGTCGCGAAACGATCGTTTCTTCCGTCTGGGCCGGGAGAGTTCTCTCCTCTTCGCCGGGGACGCTGCTCGCGCCGTCTGTCCGCGTCCACTCGCCGCGGGTCCGTGCTTCCCTTTTGCCGTCCCTTTTCGCGCCGGTCGCCCGATCGCTGCTCGAGGGAATAGCTCGCGATAATCTCCGGAAGCCGACGCGACCGTCGAGCTTCCGATCGTGTGCGTCTCGCGGCCGATCGAGTTCTCCGCGACGTTTCCGCGACGTTTCCGCGACATGCGGCGTGCTACGTCAGTGGTGTGCCAGGCGAAGTTCGCCGTTCCTCCAGTTGCCTCGCTGAATAGCTTCGGTCACGTGATTGTCCGGCATTATCGTGTATCGAATGGTCCGTTGCGTGACGCGGAGTGCGTGCCGCGGCACGACCGACGTCGCCGACGACGCCGACAACGACGCCGCCGCCGTCGGAACAACGGAGATACGAAGCAGCACGCTGCAACCCTCACGGTAAGCGTCTAACCAACGATCACGTACTGACAGGACAGGCTCCCAGAGAAGCTGGGCGTTCGCTTCAGCGCACTAGAGAACGCTTTTAACGCGAGCCGACGTTCCTGAAAGATATCTATAAATCCGTTTGGCTAAACGAATCCAGCATCCGCTGCCAAGCGTATTTCACCAGGGTGAAGGCAACGAGGCACCTTCTGCATTTATCGTCCCTCGTCTTCCTAAGCTCGGAGGATTTATATCGGCGACCCTAGGTATTTTCTGCAGCAATGCAGCAAGTGTTGTCCATAGAGAATACCTCCATATCCTCGCTCGTCGAAGCAACTTTCGTTCCAATTGAATTTCATCCTCGCGTCTGGTCGCTAGGGATGAAACAGATTTTCTAACAACTATCTACCATCTACACGTGACAATTGAACAATCATTTTCGATCCCCGAGTTGCAATCATCTCCAAAGTCCACGGTCTCTACCCCGTTCGATTCAATCGAGCGACTGTCCCCCGACTGTCCTTGTTCGTTGTCCTCCAAGAGTGCACGCCGACAGACAGACAAACGCCACCACCCACAATGTTCAATTAGCAATGGTTTTTCTCGCGCTGGAAAACGGCGGCATTTCGAACCAGAAACGGCGAAGATAATGGAAAAGCGCGAGGGAAATCCGTCGAATTCCTCGTCGCGCGGTGCACCGATCCAGCGACGTCTGCCGCGCGGTGGGGATACGGGGCTATCGATTGGCCGAGCGGTCGTAATTTTCCTGGCCACGCCCACCCGACTGACGCTTCCAACCGCTCGTGTATCGCGACCATGCGCCATGTGACTTTTCCGTGCATTTTCGCGATGCAGGAAAATATACGCGCGCAGGTCGGGATCACCGCGTTATCGACCTCCGGATTGCAAAGTAGCCCCCTCGTAAATGTTCAGCAATGCCTTCATCCTCCCGCACACCTGACACCCCCTGTTCGCCGATCAGATTCGACTCTTTGTTGATAGGCACGCCGCTCTCCGCTCGTCCAGAGATCAACTTGGTGATCGCATAATAACCGTGGGCTCCATCGACCGAAACTACCTCGACGAATCCACCGGGGAAGGTATTTGACCCCCACCCCCACCCCCTTTCTCACCCTGCCTCTGAGACGATCCAAGTCGATCGTTTCGTTCGAACGATCCACGTTTTTGCTTGGCTATTTAGATAATTTCGGCGACGATGTTGCTCGGACGTCGATATTTGCGGACCAGTTAAGGATCGCCCGAAATGTGCATCTTCCAGGAGAGATACCGTTTTCCTTCTTCTTCTTCTTCTTATTCTTTTAGTGTCTCGTCTTTTCCTCTTTGGTATTTATTTGTCGGATGTCGGTACTCTTTGCTGGAAAAATATTCGAATCATTTATTCCATAAATGAAATGCGGTTGAGCTTTTTTTTCGATGAAACGAAGCGATAATATACAATATACCTACAGTGTTCCGGAAGCAGTAGCTTGTAGACACGAAATAACGGCAAGGAACACGACTGTTACAACCAGGCAAGAGGAATCGAGATGAGGTTCGAGACAGTCGTGTTATTAAACCCACGACGAATTCCACCCACGAGCGTTTAATTTCGATCAGTCGAATTTACCACCGTAATTCACCGGACGCTATCGCCCCTTGTCTAATTTACATGGAAATGCGAATGTCTGTTGCGCCCGCGCTGGCGCAAAAAATCTAGATAAACCGAGGCGAGCACGAGCGCGTACCGAAAACAATGGCTCATCATCGTGGGGCCGATAGCGATGTAAATCTTGCGAGGTGTTAAATGCGTGCGGCGTTTGGATGCGTTAAATTGCGGGGTAAAAGCGAAATGAACGATTCCATCGGGGTCTATGAATGTAAATCCACGTTTTATTGCACACCGATGCAGCGCAAAATCCTCGGCCTGTATCGTGCTTCTGCAATCGATCCAACGGATGTGTTTAAAATCCCCTGTTCATCGAGACATTTTTCAATCCAACGAAATCGCACACGCGAAGCTTGGTTTGCTTAAGCGCTCGACAATTTCGATGCTTCCGCAACGGCGGCGCGATAAACAGAATCGCAAATTATTCCTGCGGATCGTTTCCCGTACACGCGTGCACGGTTTCAGGAAAAGTTATTTTCCTGGAACCTGTTCCTTAATCTCGAGTTATGCCCGTGAGATCGGCACGCACAGTTTCCTGCGGCCCTCGAAGCGTGCACGCAGGTACCGTACTTTCTCTTTTCCTTCCCTTGTTTCGCCTAGTTGGGGTTGCGCTCTCTTTTTTTTTTGTTTTTTTTTCGCTTCTCATTCAGAGCTCGTCTGGTATGCAGCTGAATCTTCGGAAGTGAAAGTGGGTTATGTTTTCAATCTCGACCCGAGTTTTTATACGCTGCAATCCTTCGGAAAGCTGCCCACGAAATCTGTTGCGGACAATAAGTTCGGAACCGCGCTTTCACTTTCGGTATTCTAGGAGTATCTACGTGTTGCCTCGCTCGAGGCGAGCAACGTGGATTTTAAGAATTGTGATTTAACTGCATTCTTCAAAATTGAATATCGAAACGGTCCTTTCACGTCGAACATTTAAGGCGACGGGAAAATATACCCGCCTCCGTGGTTGTCACCATTTTGGAATTTACGAAACAGAAATTGTAGCTTCCTTCGGGTCAGAGAGTTGGACGCGAAGCAACGTTCCTTGGAGGCAGAGTTTAGTCATCGTTTCGTTACATTGTTTCGTGGTGACAATTTCTTATCGCGATTCGAGAGGAACGCTCGAGCTGTTAGTTTTTAGCCGGCTTGCTCGATGGACAAAGTAGCAATGGAGGCGTGTTCTATTCTCCGTCACGAAGATATCGACGGCAATAACGTGCAACGATTTGCATCAAAGATCGTGCATGACAACAGGTTTATAACGCGTATGAAGCAATCAGGATTTTATGTTCTTATCGTGTAATTTACGTCGTATGCAAATCACGGACTTTACGAGACTACGTTCTGCCTGCTTGCATTTTTTCATTCGCGGCTGCTTTCGATGCCATTCGACTGTGAACGAGCTAAGGTCCTAAGGATACCTATATCCGTCGTACGAATCTCGATCTCTACGCCCTTCCGGCCGACAATCGAGTGTCTTCGATTTTTCACGCCAAATCGTATCCACACCGATGTGTTGCAAATATTTAGAGTGGAATGTGAAAGTGCTTCCCTTGCATTCCTTGGCTCGAACAGCCTCCATTTTCTTTGGAAAATCGTTCTGCTTCTATTTGTACCGAAACTATTGTTAGACGTTGGATATCAGCCGGAAGATTAATCTATTAATCCATAAAATTACGGTACACTGCTTTGGCGACCTTAATGCAACGCGCGTGAAACGCTTCAGGTTTCGCAGAAAATTTATTTTAAGCAACGGCATCGAAATCGCGGCGGTTACGTAATTCCCGTGCGTTATTTTCCCCAAGAATGCTCCGAACGCGTAAATCAGTGCTCAAATATTTGATAACAGTTTCGTAATACCTACCTACTTTCTGTGCTAAGAAAAGGTAAACGTAAATTAAGAGACGAAGGAGACACGCTAAAATGTAAAACGTCCCGACGCACAGACTCTTCCCAAAATTATTCACACGATCCACGAGAAGCTACTAAATATACCTAATGGCGAAAGCTACCAATGCTACCGGTATCGCGAAAATCTATCGACCATCGAACCATCGACATCAAAAGACCTCTAGCGTCCGACGAAAATTCGCGGGTTGTTTGCCCCGAGGCAACGATCGCACAAACATACACATACACACACACAGAGACACACGTGCAGCCGTGCCCATGAAATTAAGCGAAGATTATTTCGATCAGTGCGTCGTTAACTATCGAGGGGGAAGGTTGTCGTGTTTACATTATTCGTGTAGACGTTTCTCCGTTTAATTTGGTCCGGTCGCGGCGGGTTGCCACGGAACGAAATAAAGAGGAGGCGAAAAGGAGACGAGACGCGCCCCAACCAAGTTCTCAGAAATTTTAATTGATCGCCGATCCGGCCGCGGAAAATGAGAAACTCGCCGATTTAATAGACAGAAAGAGAGGCATCCCGTGAACGCCCATTCGCCGCCATTGGTTCGTAACCTTTCGTGTTTGTGACCGCTGGCTTCCTACTGACTACCAACGTGACGCGAATGTTCGATACACGAATAAGCTTCACCTTCTTCGACGATGCTGCCTCTTTCGTTTTTCGTGCAGTGCGCATGGGTATACCTGGAAGGAAGTACGCCGACAGCCGGAGCAAGTGCGTAAAAGGGGGTGCATCGGGTGCACAGGATGCGCCTCGAGCGCAGTGGAAGGGTCGCCACAAGTATCCAGTGTTGGTGTTGTCCGCGAACTTCGATCGACTGCTGTCGCGATGTGGGGCAGTCTCATTGGGTTACTCGTTGGAATTTCGAGCTCACGGTGGACGGTTCCACGAGAGGAGAACCGCAGGGTTTGCGTTCGTCCTCTTGGAACAATCGCCAGATCGCTGCAACCCCGTCTCGTCTAAACGCGTGCCCCGGTCGGTGTTTGTGTTCTCGACATTGATTAAACCGCCAAGTCGGATGAGGAATTGTGTTCGCCACCTCGATCCAACCGAGCCACGCAATTCTCTGCATCTTCATTCGGCTCGCGGCAAGTTAAACACCGCCTACACCGTGCGACTAGGTGCGCTCCTCCACGTTGCCTCCCCGAGTCAATTGCAAGGGCGAGCTGTGAAGTGCGTGACGTACGACGGCGCGTAGTCCCGGGCAAGCACGTGAACTGCAATTAAAGCGGACAGTGAACGACGAGTGAACGCGTCACCATGACGAGAGGAAGAAACACAGTCGTCGAGCAAGGAGCACGCGTGTACCCTACCTTGGACAACACGGCGGCGGCATCGGCCACCCCCTTTCATCTCTGCGGCACGGTAGCCGTAACAGTTCACTCGTCGTGCCTTTACAGCGTATTCGTCTCCTGTGTAGCTGGCGCAGAGAACATCGGCCAGGACGAGGTCGAGAACGAGCAGGGGCCGGGGGGAAGGAGCGTCGGAAGAGCTTGTGTGACGTTTGCAGGGGTCAGACATAGGGAAGGGGCGCAAGCGCAGTTATGTTCGTGAGGTTCGCGGAGCACATGGTCGCCCGACTTCTATTCCGCGGTCCTCTCTTGGCTTTCTATCTTTCGTTCGTCGTTCGAGACGCGTAAATAATTATTCGGCTGCGACGTCCAATCGGGAACAGCCGACGTTTATTTCGCACGAACCATCGAAGGGGAACAGTGGAGCAGCGTTTAAAAGACGCGACAATGGACGTTCCTTGTTTAATCGGGTCAGATAAGTTTATCACGATCCCGAGAAGAATTTGGTGGCACGGTTTGCGATTATTCTTTTGGGGGATGCCAATGTCCTGAGGAAAATCAAAACGTCGGCGTAAGGCCACCTGTTTCGGAACTGGAGAACGCGCGAAATCACCGGTGGCCCGCTGCTGCTGTGGCAAGGTTGAGAGGATTTGTTCTCTTAAGTAGAAAGGGAAGAGAAGGAGAGTGCGTAAACCGTATAAATGTTGTGACGTTATAAATACAGATTACTAATGGCAAGCGTACCGCGGCGCTCGTCGAGCTGCAAAGAAAATAAGCAGATTTGCGAAGCAAAACGTGGAGCACATCGGATAAATATGTTCTCCATTGGTTCGTACAAATTTAAGGGGACTTAATCCTCCAGGTATTTCGAGGAGTGCCCGGTTAAACTGAAAGTGCAAACAAAAATCCTATTTCATTTACGAATGATAAATAGGAGAATTTTATTGAATTCAATGGCTGTATACGCGGAGGTGAACGCGAGGACGAAATTAAAACGGAATGACTTAAGGTAATGAAACGACGTCACCTGTCAGGGGGAAGATGAATTATTCAAGAGAACCAAGTGCGAGCCACGAGAGGTTGCAAACTAGTCGTCCTTGACCCAGGATGAAAAGTCATCAATGAACTTTTGCGCCGGCACAGCTCGTAAATGATAGTCATTGTTCTTTAAGAAAATTTATGGTTGAACCCTGTGATACCGAAGAGACCGTTAGTGCGGGAGTGGTCTATTATTAAACATTCGCGTGCTGACTGTAATAGAGTGCAGTGTCCTAAGAAAACGAGATTGGAGTTCATCGATCGGGGCCAGGGGTGAGTAAACTGTTTTACGCCTGTTGATCTCTTAATACGTTCAATTGCTACTTATTGTTCACCGCATTGCCGACCAATAATTCCTTGCTCAACCAATTGAATCTATTGCAATTGGTACACGAGGGGTCATCCGTTACAATTGAATTAATCCAATTTCGGTATCGCTATATACCTATCTAATAAAATATACCTAATAGGTACTGAATTCGTGCATGCTACGAGGCATCGAACACAAAGTTCCCGACGACCAAAAATCGAGCGATTTGTCCAGGTTGCTGAATGTAATGTTAATTTGTATCACAAGGTATAATTGTACCCTGTAATTCATTCGCGAGGGAGCTAATCAAAATGTTTCGCGTAGAGTCCGTTGTCGGTGATTTGTAGTTGTAGATATGACGATAAGGAGTAATTAATACCAAAGTAATTTACAGCTCGCGTGAACAATAGGCTGACGATTGTATCATAAATAACGATGTCCGTTCAGTCTTATCGCAACATTATGAACCAGGTAATTAATGTGCAATGCCATTAAACAGACCTTTAATCGAGCAACACGATTAGTCTGATCGTACTTTCTAAGCGGGCATTTTATTGCTTCAGTGGATATATGTTAATTGAATTTACTGTTACCATAGTGTTAGATTCCTGCGTGTTCATTGTTGCGTCATTAGCATTGCGATTCGCACTGCTGCCAACTAAATACAATTTGTACGGATTTTTCTTGGTTTAGCAACTAAAATTCACCCGATCTTAATATATTGTAAATTACAAGCGAAACGACTATAACTCATTGATTATTGCCACGATGGGGTAGCGATATAGCACTTCTCTTATTCCAAACAAAAACAAGAAAATCTTTCTTTTACATTTCATTCATCACAGGGATACACAAAATGAAAAAACAATGTGGTCCCCTGTTACCAGCCCAAACATAGCAACAGAGGCTCCCCGATATCGCCACCGCAGAATCAACGCAGCCACTATTTGAATCGGAATTTAACAAGCAACTTCGTTCAAGGGATGAACAGTGAAAAGTAACTAGAAAATGGAGTTCTCAAGTAACACGAGGTTCATGGGGCGTATTCCAGGGGGCATTCGCGGCCGTAGAGGGTTTTCCGGGGTTTCCGTGACTACGACGGATCCGCGCCTTGGTTTTTACGATTTAAGGGAGCAAGACAAGCGTGGCGGGGTTTCAAATGCGGGGTGTAACTGTCAGTCGTGCAATAAAACTTTTAACGCCTTCGTGTCCAATAAGCGTATCGTCCACCGAGTTTTACATTGGGCGGTGTTCCGCGGCCATTACTGAGTAACGGGGAAACGCAGCCACCTGATTGGCTACCCGAAGCATCATGGCCGCTCGCTATACGGGATTTCCCCCTCCACGCAGCCACCTACAGCGCTTTCCATCCCCCGGCGTGCTACTCTGTCCTTGTTTATGTTAACCCTTCGAGGGTAGAGCGATGCAAGGCCACGTTGAGCCTTCTTCGTGGCCAGGTAACGTTTCACAATTTACCCTATCGAGAATTGGCGCCGCGGTAGGGTTGGCGAAGGGTTGGAAGGTGGGGGTGCATAAAGGGGGTGCAATTCTAGTTCCCGAGAAAAAAATTTCGATCTGAAGCTTGCTTTGCTATTAATGTACGATACATGTTTCGCCAGTTTAAGCTTGATCTACGGACGATCTGATTTGAATAATAAGTGTATCGTTTGAATAACATGAGCAAAATGGAAAATATATTACAGAAATGTTGCGTATAATTGTTCGCCGCTTTTATTAGGAAGGCTGTTCCGTGTTGGCCCTCGGGTTTGATTAATCCACTTCCGGTTAACCAGCTACGGGTCGATAACTTCCATCGCGTCCTACTTTACCGACCATATAAGCGACCCCGCACTGCCATGCGCTTGAGCACACACCCGCAGCTACAAAGTTTACTGTGCGTATTACGTTCGCGTTGCTCGCGTACAAATTTTTGCTATTTTTCCCCCCACTGCATATCGCGGTTGCACTGAACCGTAATTCGCCCCATTACGCATTTCAATTAACATCTTGAGCGAGATAGGGGAAATTACGAAAATATTTTTCGCTACCTTCCCTTACAATTCTTATATTTTATTGCGTACCCGTGTAATGATAAAAAACAATATAGCCTATCCAACTTTAAGAAGAAATCTTGGTCAGCCATCAAGGCTTGCCTTTAAATTTTAACTTAATGCAGAATCTCCTTACAGAGGGAAAAAATAAGCCTCAATTTCACCTGGTTTTTGATGGCGCCGAACGCATTGGCGTCAATGCGAGGTACCTGCACGCCGAGGGCGTGCACCGAGCTTACTTTTAAAATAAGCTGGGCGGGGAAACTCAATTTTAGTAAAATCCTCGCCCAACCACGTACAGTTGTATATACATATGTACTTACCCGTGGCATACTATGTTACTTTCCACCAAATAATCTTCGTTACACGATCCTCCTTCGGTGTCAGTTAATACGTCAGAGAATCGCGTGTACTTAGGTATACCTTGCGAGGTGTATCCCATAGGTACACGCGATGCATATCTCTGTCCGCGCGGTTACAAAGGTGGGCACATATACGCGTGCATGCGTGTAGGGGGATGTAGATTGGCGCTCACTCGTTCATTCGATACGCAAAGTAATGTTGCCGTGTTATATAGGTGGGTTTTGTCGTAGGGCCATAACTAGAGATACGATGGAGTACATAGGATGCAAACCCATAAAACCCCCCACCCTGTTCGGGTCTTCTCGAGGCTTCCTCAGACAGCGTTACCTTTACCTAGGGCCGAAACGACCGTATCATCTACGGGAGCAACACCTTCGACGACGAAAGTGACGTAGGTAGGGACGTATACTCTTCGACGTCGACGGCAGCGCCAATAAACAGGGCTCCCGCGTCCTCCACACTTTCGATTATGTCATAGACTACATATTTCAACGGAATGTGAGAGACCCGCGAAAACGCGCGCATCTATTAACGGTCGCGACGCTAACGTTTGTACCGGAAATCCGTTGCGACGAATTGCAGGGCCGTAAACGAAGTGAGTGGCCGGAAATATTCCACGAAGATTCGCTGCGGAGAAGTAGGTTCTCACGGGTTGGCCCGCGAGATACAGAGGCATTTTCGCCTCGAACGAGCACGCGCGCGCCTAAACTTGACGCGTAATCAAACTGTGATTCGCATCGTCATGTATATTGGGGATACGCAGCTGTTCTTTGGTATTCCTCGCGTATATGTATGCGAGGACAGAAGAGGAGGAACTGTGCAGGGATTAACTGTGACCAGTTCGTGCCACGACACGCTGCCGGGTCGATCGTCGGATTCATTAAATTTCGCCCGACGGATTGTTAAGCCCGCTTGCTCTATCGTGCAACGCGGAAAATTCGTTTGCTTCGGCTCTGTATCGCCTCTGCTCGTCGCGGTCGGGAGTGAATGTAGTACTTAACGCGCATGCGTCTCGTTGCGATATGGTATTCATCCTTTGGAGTGGCAGCATGCGTGTCGCACGACCACGTGACCCCTTTAGTTTTGGAGCAGAATAATGAATCACCCTTTTTGGAATTACCCTCCAGCACGTTAATAAGGTCAGTACCGACATTTCGCTTTATCAAACATCCCCCTCCCGCGCACACGAAACCTCCCTGGGGCATTCGTCTTCCACCGACGAGGCGTCGAATGTCACTCGCGTTGCTCGCCACGTTTTTCCACGTTGCATGGCGAACAGGCGTACAATCGCATGCCAGAGATTCAGACGGCCGTCGTTAAGCACAGGCCACGAGTTAACGAAGACAATGCGATATACGAGACGCGCTGAAAAGTATTTCTAAATCATTCTAATGTCCTCTCTGGCAAATGTGAAAATATATTGCACGTCCTAACCCCGCAATCGACGCGCCTGTCTTTCGGCACTTAAGTATTCCTCCTTCTAGACTAGTCGTAATGTCGTTAGTGTGCACGGGCTTAGAGCTGTCTACGTTCGTATCGTAGTATCAGTGACGTTTAAACATTGCAATGGTCGCATCGTCAATGGGCGCGCACAATTGTACGAACGTTACGCCAGTGTTTACAAGCCGCCTATCTCGTTACGATTGTTTTCGCAAACGTTTCATACCGCGAACGCTAAATAGGTCATCGCCATTGTTGATCATTGGCCCCGGCCAGGTATCGCGCGGTCCTTGCATCGGTCGTTTGTCAAAAGTGATCGCGATGACGTTCCCCCGGTGCAATGCGTGGACAATTATACATACGGTACGGCGTAACAAGCTGCCATTCTCGCGAACAGCTGAGGTCATACATGCGAGTAGTTAGGGCAAGCTCCTGACGATGGCGCACAAGCGTGCCTTGATCGCGGGTATCTTTACGACAGTGTATAAATCTTTTGCTCCTGTTGAATTATTACTTCGTAGCCGCGATTAATTCCGAATCGGTGAGGACGTTGCGAATCGTTTAAATATCCATTAAACACGCTTCTCGGATTTATACGAGGCGGTGAATTATTCTTTCGGCAAAGCGAACCGTCGGCGATGAACGCAAGCGAAATGTACAATAAGCCTATAGTTCCGGGCGCAGAAGGAAGGGACGTCTCGATAGGAAAATCTTTTCTCTCTCGGTTCGTTACATTTCCAGGTAAGTCCATTAAGATATCGCGGCACGATATTCTCCGGAATAAATTTATATGAGAACGTATTTGCATTATTCGCACGCAAGTTCCATTGTGCACGTTCGAATCGCGAAAGCGGCGGGAAGTCGATCTATGCGCAAGGAAGCATTTCTGTTCTTTTTTTATCTTTTTGTCTGCTTGCTTTTTTTTGGCGAACATGTTCGCTCAATGAGAATCATGCAGCGTTGTGTATGCAGTTTTACTGTAATATTCATAAACCGTAAGCTATTACATTTTATGGCCCTACGTCTTTACATTTGATTTATCATTGTCCACATACGGGTAATTACGGTCTCCCGCTGATCGTTTGATTTATCGCGATTGTACAATTAACCACGCAACGCGAGAGATTCATGCTCGCGAATGTCACACGGATCGTGCACATTCGACGTTGCTGCAGCTGACATCCAGGGCCGGTTGCCGCGTAAAATAAAGTCCGAAGTAAGGTTCTTCTTATTTTCTTCCTCCTTCAAGCCTGACACGCTGCTGCAGTTGACCTGTCGCCCCGGAAAATGAACCCGACTTTAATTTCGTCTCGCACGTTTCTACGCTTTCCTCGCGCTTCCTCCCTCGTGTTATCACTAGAAGCTTGCCTCGTTTCCCAGTCTCGAGTTCCATGGACGACAGTTTGCTGGAAAAAGTACGCGGCCACGGCGACGTTGCAATTTCATTAACACGTACGCTCGCGTGCACGCTTATTTCTATGTGCGGAGGAAATACAATTGAAAAGGGTTCTAATTTATCGCCGAGGTCTCGTTTCGGCGGTGCGCCTTTATTCCGACAAAGTGCAAACTTTTATGGCGCCTCGAAGGTTACAACTGTTCGCGTCAATTTACAAACATGAATTATCGTATACCTCGTACGCGGTATTGCAAGCTCGATCGTTGCTTCATTTGATTGTTTTTCGCGTTCGGTCGGACGGCATCGAAAGAGGGCGGAGAATCGAAGAAGATCAAGCGAAGCATGAACGATGCGCGATGGTAGACAATAATCGAACGGAAGCTCGGTCGTGCGAAGCTGACGTGATGGAAATTGAAAATCGAACTCCTCCGGTCGTCGTATTCTTCTTTATCCTCTCCTTCCTTGCGTCTCGGATCCATCTTCCAGGTTGACTCCGAAACCGTCCAGGTTTCGCAATAGGTTGGTCTGAAAGCACAACGATCCCAAGATAAATTTCAATCGCTTCTTTAGCGTCACTTTTAATACATTATTCAACGAACACATATATAACTATCTTTGCAATCGCTGCGGGAATACGAAGGAAATATTGATCACGAAAATGATTTCCAAAATACCTGACTTGCGCTTCAACTAAACCAGGCACGAAAATGATTTAACCAGACACGTCGATACATATGCAGCACCTATATCGCGAGTACAATTAACATCGTAACATGCGACGTTCAATGTTGAAAACCGCATCGGTTCCCGAAATCAATAAACCCGAAGGGGTACCCGCCCTTACACGCCGTCGGACTAAAGAATCGTATTCGAGGAGGCATTGACCCTTTATATAGCACCTGACCGGAGTCCACAATGAAGGGAGGCAAGTGAAAGGGGTGCGATATCCTGATGCAGCGTTCTTTCGCAGATCGACGCGGCGCCCGACGATCTCGGCCACGAGAATGCCCCTTTTGTCACCGTTCCCGAAGCGACGGATAAAAATCTGTCGAGTAGTAGCTTCTCCTGGTCCGTGTCGTTGGCACGCCCCGCATAGAAGGCGAGACCGCACGGAAGCGACTTTGATAGCCGGACGATTTTAGATGGTACAATGTCCTCGGTGCATAATCCTGGTGGAACCGCAGGCGCTCGCCTTCGTCGCGAAATATTTCGCCAGGGCACGAATAAACCCCTAGCCCCTAGTTTCGTTCCGAGGCAGTCGTTGCAGCGATTTCATTTGCCTTTGTGCAACGAGAAACCGTTTATTCAGCCCACAGGCCTGCGTAGTCGCGTTTTGCCAATTTGCTCGCGAAACACGCTCGTCACGTGTCCTTTACATTTGATCTTTCGGTGCCAACCGGCCAGCAGCCGACTCTGCTCGTCCTCTGTTTTTTGGTCTTTTTTTTCGTACTTTTCTTTACAACCTCCGCGCGTAGAGCACGAAAATTACGCCGGACGAACGGCAGGATGTGGCATGGTGCGCGCCGATATTTAACGAACTCGGATACGCGAGCGAATTACGCGCGTCCACGGAATTTTATTGCTTCGTTAATTAATCCCGTAACCTCGCATACGCGCGCTGGTTCCGCGTGAATTATTTATCGGTCGGCTCGCGGAACGCTAAATAATCGACGCTAAAATATAGCCGGATAAAGTCGATTTAGTAGAGCTGTCTCTTAACCCCCCCGCCACCCCAATCCCCCCGCGGATCGTATCTTCGCCCTTAAGTAGCTGCCACGGTCCGTGTCGTTAACGTGAGATAATAAAGTGCGGGTTCCCGGAACCTGGAAGCCAACGTCTGCCTTAATCGCGAACTAATTGGAAACCGCGAGGGACCTCGACTTGCTTAATTGGTTCGTCCGTGTCGTCGAATTTTCCAATTATTATTCCTCGTGTCGATTATTCGCGATGCAACACCGGGTGGGGAAGGAATTTTGGAGTTTTAGGGAATCGCGTGTCCGATTCGTCCGCAGGCTATGAGACGATTAGTAGCTCGCCTCGTCGTGTACTCACCGAAGTCCAGATATAGGTGCAAGATATTCCAGCCGCTTCTTATCGATTCCTTGCCACGGCGTAAATGTTTGAATGGTCATCGTTGACCATGCTCGAATATCGCATCATTTTCACCATAGATGGAACAAACTTTCCGTTGGTCTACCCGCCTGCGCCAGCGTCTTATCTCCCCACTTCTTCTTCTTCCTCGATTCTTAACAACGAGGTTGCACCTTTTCTTTCCTTTCTTCCTATCCCTCCCCTCGGGGGCAGCCTTTCGCGTCCCTTCCAATAGGAAGTCTCACCTTTGCCAAATTACCGACGTGCCTGCTCCCATGGAATTTCTTCCCGCGACCCGGCGTCTCTCCTTACGGCTTACTCATTTGTGCCCTTCCTTCTCGCCCTCCGGTCCCTCGAACGTTTCCGTTCAGTAAGCTGCAACACGTCGAGAGATCAGCGTTGTACGTAAAGTTTAGTGCAGATATAACGAAAGAATTTCTGCTCGGCGTTTCCCCGCAGCGATGTAACAAGGCAGCTTACCTGGCAACATCTATAGCGCGAGGAAACGGGTATGCGAAACAGTGTGCATAAAAAAAAATTCTTGGATATCGATCCGCTCGAGGCTGGGTTACGTCCTTCCTGGAGACCGGCCAGCCAGGAAAAAAAATTGCCCAACCCCTTTTTTATACCCGAGCTAGCTGTTTAACGTTGAAAGGATACCGTTGGTCTTCCCTGGCGATACCGCTAGATTGCTTTCCTGTCAGGAACGAGATCACGGTCATCTTTCATGAAACTAACCTGCCAGAACTACCGCGTGTCCAGCAGAAGCTACGCTTTTCGTTGCACGCGGCAACTTTTCGTAGTGAAAACAATTCTTGCACACTGTAGATCCGCATGAAGTACAGACATGTACAGTAGTAGGTAGGTCTCGATTAGTGCGAGTAATGTACCTGTTGTATGTACTAATATACGCGAACTAAAGTACGCAGAATATTTTGAACAAGTAATTTGGCGCGCTACGTCGTGACTATGTAACAGAAAATGCTCAGATACGGTTTATGCATCCTCTGTACGAAATAGAAGACGCGTAAAGATTGTCAAAATGAAAGATTAAACGTTTCCAAAATTGTATCGAATAAATAAGTCTCACGAATCACGCGTTAATTGAATTTTTCTTCCCATTAAATGCGATCTGATATAATTTTATAATTAGCCCTATTTGAACGCGCATTAATCGAGACCTGCCCATATATAGGAATATGTAAGAGTATGTAGAGGTAATGTAGAGATTGGCGAACATATCGAACAAAAAGTATCGAGAATATTTGATAATAATGTAGGCATCTACTATGGAATTTTTTATGCGTGGCGATAAAATTATTAGAAGGGAAAGGAGATCGCTATCTTGAAACTGAGATTGTATCTCGAAATTGTTTTACCATCTATCGAATCGCGGAATTGCTCGATACAATATCGCATAAACAAATTGGAACAGAGGTAAACTGTATTACGATCGTAATTTTAGATTCCAATTAAAATTGGCCTCGCTTGTTCAACGTGCAGGTGGATCTAATTAAAGAATCGCCACGGCGATCGCAATATTATTATTCACAAATACACCTGTGCAGCACGGCATTCACGTACGCGCGATTATTCTGCCGCGAAAAATTATCTCTACATTTAAGATATGCGCGGGCATTTTTCTGTGCAAATGATTCTTCCGTTTTGCACTCTACATATGTATGAGCGATCATTATAGGTGATTATCTACACCTGCACGCATTAGAGCTTGCGCTTCTCTAGAATTATTTCGTACAAAGGATAATTGGTTCGTGGAAGGTTGATTCACGAGGCAGCGTGTGTTGTTTGGTGTTGCGGGTATAACACGTAGTCTGACACGGTTCTGTTTGATTTGCCAGCTACATACACACGGCCAGCCCTATGTATATTCGTCTTTTTCTAGGGACCTATCGCCTCGATTCCGCTGGGGTTATTTCGTTTGATGTTACGATCGTGTTTCCATCGCGCATCGATCTCACCCCGCACCGATCCTCGCAAGCTTATTTTTTTTTTTTCGTTTGCACTTTTCCACGTTTCCTCCGACGTTTCCTCTTTATGGTTCAGATATAACGAACGACGAAACGGCTCCCTTTCTATATGCGCGGTAAAAAAAAATTCAAGCTGACGAAACGTTGGGGGAAAAATTTGGCGAACAATTGTCTCTTCTCCTTCGACTTAAGAATGCAAATTTTATAAGGACGATATTTTTTCCCACCCGAGACCACGGTCGGACGTTTGAATTTTGAATTCGACTGAAATTTTGACGCTTCCCTATTTACGTCCTTCAGTGACTATTAGACGTCCCCCGGTTTACGAGCTCCACGTTTTGCTCCGCAACGATTCCTAGACTTCCAACTCTGCGCATTCGGGACGAAAATATCTCCCCGTGATTCTTCTAGCTTATCCTCGTGGACCGTCCCTTTCAAATTATTTAATACCAATTTCTCAGAGCGCGGTGCTCGAAAATAACGCGAATGCAAGCCTCGCGAACCATGCCCTGGCTGAACGGGTCTTACTTGGAGGGTTATTTAGTGCAGCATTTATCGCGGCCCGGCCAGCAACACTGTTCCCTCGAGTGTTCTCGGCCAATGGCAGGCACAGAATCACGAATCGTAGGAGAGACTCGAGGATCGGCGTGCTCGAATTCAAGTCGCTGTTGAACCGGCAGAGCATCTAGGACTTCTCAATTAGCCGTCTGGCCAGTTGCTCTCGAGCAATAACCTATGTCGAACGGTCAAAACGCAACAGCGATATCGTAAAGAGGATTCTTTACGCTCATTCGCGGCCGATCCGCCTGGCAGTCGCAATGACCGCGGTTTATGCTTCGGCGAGGAGGCCTGGTCCAGCTGTTGATCACTATTTTCACCCGTATTCCCCTCATTATTTTTAGGAATGTCCAACTTGTTGCAATGTTGGCGTCACGAAACGACGCCACCAATTGACGATGTTTTCGCGCCGTATCTTTTCCGGCCACGTCGGGGCGGGCTCGCCCGGGTGATTTTATTTTTGTATATTTTTCTTTTTTCTTCATCCTGCCTCGTTCTCCGCGGAATATTGTTCAGCGTAACCTCGGTCGCCCGACTTTACGATTCCCCCGTCATCGAGTACCTACGTCCCCGATCGAATATCCTCCCCGCTGACAAATTACGCGGGATTTGCGAAATCCTTCGGGCGATATTTTATTCTTGGATCGCGGATTTTCGTTCCTGGCATTTTTATTCCGTTACGACGTCCCATCGACCCCGTCCGACCCGGAGTGAAACAAAGAAGCTCGCCGTGGCAACTGGAAAACGAGGGCCCTATTTTAAGTTTTCTCATCAGGAACGGGTTTCGTTCGCGAATTTTATTCGCCTTCAACGAGACGTAAAGCGTATCACATTGTTGACGCGAGGATTGGCTACGTAAAACTACAACGACGCACAGCAAGGGTGGCCGAGGTGAGGCGGGACGGGGACACCGGCAAGAATGTCGTCGACGAATTTCCAGAGAAACGTAAGATCTGTAGGTGCGCATGTGTGCAAAACGCTTGCGCCCGTGTCCGAGTGTTTTGCTACTGTGTACCTACCTACGGTTTTATGTATCAGAGGCATGTACTCTGCAGGGTTTAGGAACGGGTTATATATATCCGTGCGACTATCTCGATGGTTACATTGGAGAAGTCTCATTAGACCGAAGTCCCGTGGAACGAGGCTCGAAGGAAACTTGAAGCACCATAGATATTCGGAGGAAGACATGAAAACTTGGAGATTGCGAAAATGCAAGAATTTCACCGACTGTTGCAGAGAAGCGAAGGAACGAGAAACGATGGGCGAGAAGCGAAGGAAGGACAGGGGGGGACGATAAACGAACGATCGAGAAAGACGGTAGATAAAAGGAAAGAAGAGAGATAATCCTGTGAGAATCGGCAGAGAGATTCCTGCCGCTGTGTTCTTACCTTAACTTCCCTCGGACGTACTTTATGCTATCTTTAAACGCTCATTACCCTCTACACTGTTACGGATACGTGTCCGTGGAGTTTCGATGGAAACGACGCAGCTACGAGGACGATTCAATTATTTCTCGTCCGCGACGCGGCGAGGAAGAAAAAAAGAAAGGACGAAGAGAGGGTTTCCGAGCGCAGCTTCGTAGCAGGGGGGGTGAATGACACCGGTTAATTTCGACTCGAACCAACGAGCGAATTTTTCCTCCGCTGTCGCGAGTATCGATCGGGTCCGAGCTGTAGAAGGAAAGGGGGAGGAAAAGGGAGAAGAGTCCGCGGAATCGTGGCCGCGTGATAAAATTTGGAATCCGGTGGCTGGTCGGTCCGGCAAAATTGGGAAAAAAAGGGCAAAGAGGAAGATCGCATCAATGGGGCGACTGTCTAGACGCTGATCAACACGGGACTGTAAAACTTTGTAGCCACGTGATCTGGTATCGACGACGAGTATCCTTGCTCCTCTCGCATACATATGTATTACAGCACGCCGCCGGCCAAGGGAAGAAGGCAATGGCGTAATATATTTAACAATGTCTCACGATATGAGACGTTTTTACGGAAAGTCGTTGGCATAGGAATTGCCTCTTGGATCCGTCGGAGCAGAGTTCGAGGCGTACACATTGGAAATGAGTTTGTTCCTCTAGGTACCTAAACTTCGGGCTTACCCTTACATTTGCACATGCACGCCCGTGTGGATTTTCTGCAGTGACTTCGGTGCGCCCGCGCGCCCCCGTTGTCCGACCTAGCTACATGAAATTCGAACTTTTATAACCGGTTGGGAATTCTGGTCATTCCGTTGGATCTAGCTACGACATGGCGTCTTCCAATTTAATCCCCCTTTTGTAGAGCGAAAACTCGGACCCGGCGTATATTATTCGAACGTTCGAATTTCGTTTGGGGGGGGGGGGGGGGATCGTTATATTCGTTTCGAATGCGAGGAATCGCGTACCTATACCTTTTCCAGTTGCATCGCCAGCTTTCAATAAAGAAGGATTAAGATAATACGATAAAATGACATCCGAAATGGTAAACCTATGGTAAACCGTTTGCAAGAATTCCCTTGCAGTTCCGTACAACGTAGCAAACGCTTGGAAGGGTTGAGAGGAAAAAACGCGTGTCCGTTCGAACGGTCGACAAACAGATTTCATTAACCACTCCCTTCTGGGTTGGCAAAAACGTTCGGGTCCCCTCCAGCGCGGGTCGAACCGTGCCTACGATTCGTGAAAGCGTGTAAGAAAAAGGGGCGTGCGGGGTCGGGGGTAAAAAAAAAGAAAAACGAAAAGCATCGGGAAGAGGGCAAAAGGGACTGGCACGAAGGGTGGGAGGATCGACGTATTCCGGGAAGGTTGGGTTAGGTTGCAACTACGCTTTGCTACAAGCATCGACGTGGGAGGTGGGTGGAGAGGGCGAGGGTGTAGAGAAGATGAGAAAGGTTGGGAATGAGGTTGATTCTCGAGCGAGGTCACGTATTTCGAAGCCAATCTAATACACTCCGAGAAAGATGAGAGCTGGAAGCCGGGACGAATGTCTGGCTTCGAATTGATCGATCTCGAACGGAAGCCATCCGGCATGGTGAAACTCCACCTTCCGGGGAAATTCATGGACTGCTCGATAAATGGATAATTCCGATCCTTGTGTGTCACTAATTATCCACTTGCGCTCAGATGGGTGTTCATCGAGAAGCTCGATTTAATCCTTCGAGAAGTAGACAGGTATCGAAGCAGAGTGTTCGCTTGGATTGTACGCAGGAACTGGTTTCGAGGTTGATTCGTTATCGAGGATCGAAAGGGTGGTGTAGCTGTACCCACTGTACTTTTCTTGCACATATAATTCCTGTACTGTACTAAAATATTAGTGGAACTGGGTAACGAACTGGTCGGTAGAATCACGAAACTCGTGGTCCTCTAATTACGCTCCAGCGATAAATTAGTGGGCCATTCGGTCGAACGAGTCAATTTAGGCTGGAAGGCATCTCGTATTACATAAATTTAGTATTTAGCTGAAATCTTGCGATTTATAGTAGGTACGCGGGGATTACATTATGTGGAAAGTATTTTAAATAAAGTCGCACGTCGCAGCGGGGTGGGTCAACCGTCTAGGACTGTTTTAATTGCAACATCGATCGATGGAAGGTAGCGTACAGAATCTCGGCAGTTTCGAAAGCCCTACGGAATTGAAGGATCCTGCAATTTCGTGGACCGTTGACCTGTAATGATAACCATCGTGAAAGCTAGGAGTCTTGCGTAATAGGCGAACGTAAGGAAGCCCATAAAACTGCATGTCCCGATAGGGTTCCATTGTAGGCGACCTGAATTCGTCTACCTTTTTGTTATCTCCCCCCGCTTTCGGTTTACTACACCGAGAAAAATATTAATTTCGCGAATATGCAGAGAACGAAGAAGGAGAACAGCGCCCGAGCAAATGGCAGATAGAACAGACAATAGACGAAGATAGACGCGTAGGGAAAAAATAGAGGGGTAAATACATAAAATTTTTCGCTCGTAAAGCGGCCGCTTCTATTTTCGGAATGACCGGGCGCAGGGCATTTAAACTGTGCTCCGCTGTTTTCTTTTTCTTTTTTTATTATTTGGCGCTCGTGAGTTGGCAAATATACCTATACGTAAAATGTTTTATATATCCGTGGCCTTTTTCGTTTCTATGTTGCACAGTATACATCCTAGGTGCATCTAGGTGGAACAACGCGTGCATGCGCGCCAACGCTCGGAGCCATTGAAATGCGCAGAAGCTTCAACGTTCCCGGCGACGCCGACGCCGAGGCCGACGCTGAGCGCCGACGTCGCTCGTCAACGGAGAATTCACTTATCCCGGCCGTTATATCGGGCCTGGGAAAATATATGTCCCCGTCGTAGAATACCGTTTCGTACGCGAAGTTTCATGCACGAAAACGCTTCACGTCCAGGACGGAAAGTGAAGTTAATTGTCACTGTATTGCACGAGAAAGAAACACCTGCCCCAAGACGATGCAAAAGCTATACGATCCCGTGACGTAACCGCGGCTGCTCCACGAGGAAATGTCGACGTGGACGATTTCACGTTGCATCGCGTAAAATGTTGCGATAATTTAATGCCACGCTGCAGAGGGTCGTGACTCTGTTATCTGAAATACCTCGAAACTTTCTTTTCCGCTCTCTTCCACCCTCGACCCGACCCATACTTCTCCGTATCATTTTTCTTTTCTCGCCATGTCGCATTGCGAGAAACGATCGAGAAATTTATGCGCCCGTAAGGAAAATTAATTTAGGCCCGGAATATTGAAAAGCGATGAAACAGCCGTGTTTAAAAATACCAGCAGATAACGAGGCAGTATCGTAAATGTAGATTGAAGAGAATGATCGCAGCTGCAGTGAGCAAAGATGGGGAGGCATAAAAGTGTATTACTCGAAATATATCGAATTTTCTCTCGGGTCTGGTAGCCTGGTGAGAAGAGGGATGACCATTCTACGAATATCACCAGCTCTGTCTTATGTATCAACATGTTTTCTAATTGCCTAGTTGAAATATCGAGTCGAGTACCTCGAAACGCTATGGAAGTTTTTTTTGGGGCAAAGAATTCGGGTTTAAAGTTTAAACGAGTCACAGAACAACCAAACGGGAATATTTTCGTGAATTTTTTAAACGATTTGTTGATTCTTGATAGAAGACAAATCTATAGAACGAACAGGGTTGGCGGAACGATATTTCGTTTAGGGTGTAGCAACATTTTGAGAGGAATGTCGAGAATTTGGGAGGATTCCTGTGCGCCGCCGCCATGATCGTCTTCTGAAGAAGGCAAACGAGAAGATGTGCGCGCGTCGCACGACGGGTCGATAAAATGGACAACCTTCTGCGTATCTTCGTTCAGCTTTGCTCTTTCGAGTGCATCTCGAGTGCTTTTACCTACGCACAGTCGAAGGAACAGTCGACGAAGGACACCAGAGACCCCCAAAAGCCCTGCCATGGACAAGGCATAAATTTTCTTACGATTATTTCAAGGCATTTTCCGTGCGCCATGGGAACTAGAAAACATGAACGCCATAGAGTGGAGTGTTCTGGTGCGAGGCGTACTTCAGTGTACACTTTCAGCTAGATCGCATGAATATATATTACAAAACATGCACACGTGTCACAACGAGGGCCATTTTCTTTGGTAACTTTGTTAGGTACACGATTGACGATCTGGTTTTAAGGCGGAAAATATTTGGCCCGAAATAATGAGACAGATTTTGCCCAAACAGATTCCAATTTTCTTGCTCACAATTTTTCTATCATTCTGAAAAAACAGAAGACACTTCGTTAGCATTGGTACTAATCTACTTGCGATGTTAGGGGGGCAAATAATTATAGGTTGAAGCACGAAAATACATTTCACGTTGAACGCAAACGCGAAACGTTTCACGCGCCATTCTTGGATCTGTTCTTCTGGAAATAAACTGAATTTCTCCCCGAGATAAGTACCGTCCATTTTAGCTAGCAGTTTTTGCAACAGTTGTTCCATCTACGATTCCCCCGAATTCGGGGAATAATATTTTTAAAAGGAAATTGGCGAGTAGCAAAGAATTTCGAGGATCCACGGCGCCGCCCGCCAATTCTCGCTGCCTTCTGCTTCATTGGCCCGTCGCTTCGGTTCGCCGTGGATTAACCCTCTCGCGGAATTTACGAGCGTCCTTCCCGTGGCTGATGTATTTTTAAACGTTATCGTCGCGACTCCATCATCGATCGCTGAAAGCAACCCCCCCGCCCCCTATTAACCCTTTGTTGCCCGCTAGAAATGTCTCGTCGAGAAACACCGTTCTTCCAATTATTTTCCACCCGTAGAAACGTGTCTATTCGTTCATCGAAACCTGTCGAAATTGCATCTTCCCCCGTTCCCCTCGCGAAAGAAAGCAATCGTCGAAGAAACTAGAATTTCGCACAGTTTTTGGCGTCGTTTCTAATCGCCGGCAATAATTACAGTTCAGGGTGATACGTCGAGGATGATTTTGACGGCGACGGTAATGAAACGGACAGGTTAACAGCAGCGACGATGTTTATACTCGGCTCTCGATTTTAACATTGTCACATTACGGCGAGAAACGTCGCGTATATCATTCCGAAATTTCATAAAGCTAATTTACGGGTCTCTGCTCTATTTGGGGGAATCAAATTGAGCGCAACGCGTTCATCAATGGCGACGAGTGATTCGACGGACGCGCACGCGTGTGTAATGCAGAGAATTTTGCTTCGCCAATCCCTTTGGGATTAAACTTATCAAACTCCGAATCACTCCCGTGGCTTTAACGGTATGCAGTTGAGAAAAGTTTTGCTGGAAATTTAGCTGCAACATGCTGCAAGTATCGCACGGCCGAGGCTATTCCACCGGGTAGCAAAACTTTCCACCCGGTCGTAAGAGCTCTCGTGAGGTTTCAAACTTTCAAGATCCAGGCCAGCGACAATTTGGTTCCCTCTGTGCTCGAGTGGGGAAGCTTAAAAACGAGCCATGGCTCTTCGAAGAGAAGGACGGAGATTACAGAGGATCTAGAACTTTGCGACAAACAACACGGGAGACGCCCTTAAGGGCGTGGAAACCGTTGCAGGGAAAAAAATGTCGGGGAAAACTGGAATTAAAACGTGGAATCAAACGAGCAATTGAAGTATATTCTTTCGAAGAAGGATACGCTGGAAAATTCGATTGAACAAGGGGCATGGATTGCGGGAATAAAGGGAGCTACATTTTGAAAGTTGAGTGCCCCAGGTGGGATGTAAAATTTTAACCAATTTAGGGCTCCCTGGCTTTTTTATATCAAAGCTCGTAATAATGGGGTGCATAGCAAAGGGTGGAGAACGTTTTAAGCGACTCGCTGTAGAGCTGCTCGCCATATACCTAGCGTTGAAAATTTCGAGATCGTACTCGGCGACATTCTGTTTTCCTTTTTTTCTTCTTTCCTTTCTTGGAACTTGTAAAGCTTAAAAGCACTTGAGGATTTATGCTCAGACGCGTATCAGGGAACGAAGGAAAGAAGTAAGAAGGAAAGGACTGCATCCTACGGTCTAGGATATCAAGTGAGGCAGGGAAAAAGCCTTTAAATTCGTAAAAGTTTAGAGCGCGCCGGAGAGCAAGGAAGTAAATTTAAAAATGAGAAGTTTGAATCCGTCGTAAGAAAGCAAGACACGGTCCCAGCCATCCAGGGCAGCGTGTTTCCGCTGGAAAATTTAATTTCAACCTTAACCCTTCTCTCGCTTTTCGTTTGTAAGCTCGCGATAAATTTTTACGTCGGCTCGGCCCGCTCGACTGAGATGTTTCCCCTCGAAACGGCCTCGAGGAAATCGGACGCAGCGTGTCCATAAAAAAAGTTAAATAATAAAACTGTAGAACTGATTAAAATAACACGCTCACTCGTCTACAATAAAGGAGCCTGTGCTTCGTTGGACAAACAGCATCGTGCCCGGGACACTTGTATAAACGAGCATACAAAGGAATCCTCGACGATTAAACGAAGCATCGCGCGACGAACATGGAAGTATACCTAGTCGAATAACTATTCGATCGGGAGTTTATTTAAATAAAGAGTCTGGTATACGATGTTACGCGGCGATACGATTTGGCCAAGCGTGCCCCGATCGGCGAGCCACCCAAAAATAATGAAGCGAGCCTCGGGACAAGAAAACGACGGAACCGAAAAGAAACGAGATTCCTACGGGCATCGCGATGATCCCTCGAACGGAGGATTCCATGGCGTAGCGAAGACATAAGTTCCGAACTAATTTCGGGTTTTACTCCTTTTACGGGAATAGCTTGTAATAACCGGCAGCGAGAGGTGGATCAAGGTAACTCTAAAAGGGGGAGAGGAAGAAAAAAAAAAGAATGCGGCTGAAGAAGAAGGGACGAGCCGTGTGGTGAGAGTTGATTGGATACGATAGGTCAGAGAGAAATTGGGGATATAAGAAGTAGAGAGGCAGCGCATCAAGGTAGCAAAACCAGATCCATTAACGACGCAAAAGGGCACCGCCCTCTTTATCACGGGCGTCCTCTGCCCGACAAATGGGCCACCTGTATCTGTTCCGTGTAATATTTGCGTGTAATTGCCGACAAAGTTATAGCACACGCTCCTTCCTTTGCCGATCCCCGACCGTGCTCCTTTGTATTTTATCAACGCTATCGTAATTATTGAATTAACGCGCGTCCCGTACACGCGAATTCTGCGTCGCTCCCTTCTGCGGGATCCGACTTTGTTACCTTTAATCGCGCGTAAACCTCCCTATGGAATGGTGAACGAGATATCGAGACCTGCTTGCCGCTATTGAAACGTATAAATGTTTCGCGGACGAATTAACGAGGGAGAATATCAACGAGCGTCCGTCGAACATTCTTTCGTCCTTTCCCGTCGAAACGTGGAAACTAGGGCCGCCTTCGCAAAATTTTCAGAAGAACGACGCGAACGCTTTCGATTCTCGTCGTTCTATCGAAACTGCAGCCCACGAGTTCGATATAGGTAGGTACCTATCTGCGCTGGCGAGATACGAGCGACAAGAAGTTACAAAAGCCCGAGGGCTAAGAACCAGGATCGTATCGACCAGGAACGCCATCAATGCAAATGAAGATATTACCACCGTTCACCCTCCCCCTGCTACACCTGCCAACATCGATCTCTGCTCGCCGATTCAAGGTATCCGCTTCGAAATCGACTGGTTTCCAGCCGGAGGCTGACTGCAAACGATTTTTCGTCGAAAATTACGACACCGCGTTTATAATCGATTCTCCGCCGGCGTATAGGAAGAAGTAAAGCTATTCAGACGTCCAGATGATAGAGAAGAAAGGGGTGTAGTCGTCCCCGACGAAATTATCTAAATAGTGATCGCGTTCCTGTAATTAATACCAGCAGAGGCAGCATCAAGAAATAGGCGGCGTGGCGCAAGAGGCAAGGGAAATTCTTGAACGTTCCTCCTTCGTACGTGGCACGACTCAATATCTAGCCACTCTTCAAGACCGTTCGGATTTTTCGAGGGTACTCGGAACTCGTTCCAACGCGATTTCCACGAAGCGTGGCGCTCCGAGCAGCAAGCGTCGAGCTGTGTCGTGTTCGCCCTGCAGCGAAACGCGAGGGGAAACACCCAGAAATAAACGTTCAACTTGGATAGCTTTAAGATGAATACCGACAGAAGTCCTTCCCTTGCGCCCCACCCCGGAGAACCGCGGTAAACATTAAGGGTTGGCGAACACGTGTAACGCGCAGCCCCGAGGATGATCGAGAACCCGTCGAAAGCTCGTCTCAGTATTCGCGAAAATTTACATAACCGAGCCGTTCTATCCAGGGCGAGTGATCGTTACTTTTAGAAAACATCTGCAACCAATGCCTCGGGGCTAGTATTTACGCGAGCCGCGATCTTTGGATTATGTAAAAATGCTCGAGGTCGGCGTGGTGAAAATAGTTGCACGCGTTTATCGCGAAAGAAGGACACGGTGATCGAAGCAGATATTTCATACTCCGTTCCGCGAACATCTCAATCGCTTAATGTGTACAGAGCGTATCAAGGAATCTACTTTCTTAATCCTTTTAAGGAAGATTAGATTCGCAGAGTGGATATCGGAAAATAAGCTCCGGCTGGTTTAAACAACGCGGGGATATAAATTGGGAACGATCGGTCCGGAGACGAAGTTGGCTCGACGGAAAACGAGAGAATGTTGAGGAAATTTCGCGATTGCATTACATCGACGGAGGTGGGGGAAATTGATCGGTCGAAGTACTCGTAGAACGAAGGCAGCTTCGTTGCAGCGTGGACGCTTAATCTTACCGAAGAATTTTACACGAATATTACTCGTGCTTCGCGCAGACGTAGTGATGCTCCGTGGAGAATTTACTGCCTGGCCCGATCGTGTAGAGAGAACAAGCGGGAACAATGAATCTCTCTCTATTAAAAGACGAAGGACGATGGCTAATTGTTACCGCGTCCTCCATAGTTCTCCTTAGCACTTCTTGGACCCTTGGAGTCGTTGCCGAGCGACCAGACCAATCGACTCGCGGGAACCAATGCACTCCGGGGACGATTCTTCAAAGACGTTCTTTGTCGAACCAATTTCGATAAGAGCATCCAAACATGGCGGCACTCGAGACTGCTCTCTGCACATGTATACATATACAAACACGCGCGCACAACCAGTCCACTGTCTTCGTACGTCGTCGTACCGAGGTGCGGCCACCATTCGCCACTATCAAACGAGGCACTCTTGTCGCGCGAAAACAATAGAACAAACTACATTGTGGTGGAGAAAACGAGAGTACTTTTAGGGCGACCGATGGGCCAACGTTGCTCTCGAAAGTCCGGACTTGAGTGAGCAACAGACGGAAGACATTTTGCATTCGTATAATAACGGTAACCCTCGGAGAGGAGAGACCTTAGGGTCTCGACTACGTACGAGGGAGTCTAACCCTTTTTTTGCACCGGTACACCATAAAGCTCAAACGACAGAGGGGAAGCCGAGAAGCGACCGGCCAGTGTCGGTGGCTTTCGTGTGCTCGAATTTATAACGGTGTAGCTCTCGTTTTCCTTTCGTCCTCCCGTTCGTCTTCGTTCATCCCGGTCGCGTTCCTCTCCTCCACGTCGTAAAGCACTGTAAACACCGACAGGAATTCGTTCGGCCGCTGCGCGTGTTTCTTCTGTCCGCTTTTTTTTTTTTTCGCGGTCGGCTCCGGTCAGGAAATTACATATAAAAAAGAAAGGGCCAGGTAACGGGTTGCGGGCAGCCGTGGACAATTTCCAGCGACAGCTTCGGGAACACATTGAACGATTACTGTTCCCGGTAACTGGTGTACAGACACGATAGACGCCGCGGAAAAGTATTCGATAGGGGTTGAGAGATTTCCATCGCGCTTCTGGATCTTTATCTCGTACGTGGGAAAATCCGTCTTAAGGGGAAAATCCGTAATTTTTGGAAATATCGTCTACTGAATATTGTTTTGCGTTGAATATCGATAGGGTGCTTTTCTTATCAATTCTGGGCGCACGGTTGATTGCAGACACTTAATATTGCGCCGCTGCAATATTCGAATCGTTGGTTTCAACTGAAGTCGAACATCCACAGAAGCGAAGAGAAGCTTGAGATTCTTCCGATTTGAAACGGTTGGTTCGAAATCGTCGAATTGTTCAGCTTTGAAAAGTACAAGACCGTAGTGACCACGCATAGAAAAAACAAACCCTTGCACAAAGGGAGCGAAGAAAAAAGTGGGAGGTCTGTTTGGCGACAAAAAAAATGGCGTAGAAAAAATGCAGGTAACGGCGTGGAAATCCAGAACCGATCGGACGCAAAAAGTGTCAGTAGAAAAAGTGCGAGGCCCGTTGTCCGTCGCCTCCGTTTCCAGCGGACTTCGCATTCTTCTTGGAACGATAGGTATTTGACGAAACAGGCAACTGAAATTCGTTTCTTCAAACGGTTGGCAATATCCAAGAACGTCGCAACATATTTATTTCACATGCAAATTTCAAACGAGGAATCAGACTTTTAAATGCGCAATTTAAAAAATTGTTGCTAAACGTTTAACGTTAATTATTCGACGTTTCTCTACTTTGTAGCATAACCAGTTCTCAAGGCGTCGTTCGTCACTTGTGCTTGCTATCTATTTTAAATTCCGCCCTACCAACTCACTGACGTATTATGTCATCCCCGTTTCGAGGCCTCGAAGTTTATTACACCTCGTGCTACAGAATGGCGCGGTATGGTTGGCGAAACGTCTGCCATTGTTAGGAACACGGCTCGAGTCTCGCGTTCCTCTTCAACCCTTTGCCCAAAGAACAGAAGCATCGACGTTTCTCTATAACTTGATATTACTACTTAATTACCGAAGAATTGCTCGGATCGACACGAAATTCCTTCGGAATCATTTTTAATCCGGAATGCAATACCCGATGAGCTCCTCGCCTTCATTACGGGCCAGGGGCCGAGAAATAACGTTTTCAATAATCGCGCAGCGTGCGGTCTGATCGTCTTGTGTGGCCGCCTCTTTATTATTTCAAGCCGACTCTTTTTTTCCGTCCCCCTTGTGGTAAAGTTCGCCGCGCTCCTGTCAGCAATAACGTGGCCTGGATTAACGAAACTCGATTTCCTCTTCTTCGGCATTCGGATGCCGCTAATTAACGCAATATTCCATGCAATGTACGAATGTAGCGAAGAGGATCGTTCGAGGGGGTAATATTTCTCAAATAGGTACCTACATATCGTTTACTACAAAATTTCTCTCCCGACTCCCGCGATGATTCCTCAAGCACTCGACATTTTTATAATTGCAACGGCTATCGCTGCTTCCGCGAAAGCTTGCGTTCTCGAACCCGATATACCGTACTCTCTGTGCCCGTATCCGTCTTGGATTATGGCGTGCAGCGTTGCAACAAAGTCTCGAGCGTCGACCCGATATACCGTGGCAAGTTCGTAAAACGTTTTTACAAGTACCTACTCGAATTCCGACGAGCAGCCGCGATATTTCAATCGACAACTTAAGCCTGCCCGGTGAAATTGTCTTTCTAAGCCGTGGACGAAGCCTCCGTCTCGCTGGGCGCTCGAATTCCTCTCCTTCGCCGGTCCCGTTGTTACGCGTTGAATTATCGCGCGTCGTAAAGCGAATGCTATCGTAATAGACGGACGTTAAACTTCACTATTTCCGAAAGATCAGCGAATTAACCGATAGTGGCGCGTCGAAGCGACAGAAAACGCGTTGCCTGCCCCTCGATTTCCTGCTCCGTGCAACGTTAACGTCGCTCCACGCTCTTATCCTGCGCTAGGAAAGACACGTGCGTGCCTAATAGTCCCCGATTTATTTCGCTTTTCCGCGTTCGCTCGGCCGCGAATGTTTTCTCCGCGAAATCGCGGCAAGCTACGCCCCCGCGTTTAGAGGCCACGTTTACAGCCGTGGTTTGCAGGAACTCGAGCAACATATTTTAACCGATCGATGTAAAGCTCGTCGCGGGAACGCGTCTTTATTGCTGGCCGCGATCGTGGCGCGATGATGTTCCGAGTTAGAACATAATCGCTGCCTCATAAACAGCCGCGATGCGTTTTTAAAAGGTGCTTTCCAGCGGCGATAAACTTTTTACGCACTTGCGTGCAACCTTCGACGTTCTACCTGACCGAACGATTGTCTTCTGGCCCCGATGGAATCTGTCTTCCCGGTGACCACCGTTAATCGCCGCCCAGCGATTGCGAGGAATCGTGTCGCGACTCTCGATTCCATTCGGCCTATCGCCGATGCCGGGTCGCGAGGAAATTCGCGGCTAGCCGAGAAATTCGTCCGTCTCTTTCCTAGTCGTTAATCGGTCGTTACGTTCCACGTTGCCCCGACATTCCCTCGGACTTTTACTGCCCGGCGAGCTGTTTAACACAGCGGCGTTAATCGACGCAACGCTTGTTGCCGGTCGTGTTAACTAATCGGCCTCTGCGAGCGTGTTCGTTCGAGATTCCCCGCCAATATCTCGCATTCGCGTAGCACGAAAGACGCGCGATCGTTGCGAGCGTCGCGAACGACAACCAAGTCGCAGAGGATTAAGAATTGACCAGGTGCTCTCCGCCTTTTTCGCAAGTTTAATCCTCGAGCCGCGAGGGCGTAGTTGCGTTCAAAGTAGTCGTGTTCCAGAGCGTGTATAAACGCGTGTAACTCCGGTCGAGGGGGAGTTCCGGTTAGCATTGCAAATCTCTGATTGCTCGGCCGACGATTCCCTTGGTTTGCCCACCTCCGCCTTTCTATCTTTCTACCCGTTGCAAGCTAGCTGCTGGAATTTTACTGTAATCGTTCAAGTTGGACAGTTCCCGCGAAGTTGGCGCGGATTACGTTTCTCTCTCGGATATGGTATAACTCGTAAAACCGCATCGTGATCCTCCCTGCCGTTCTTTCTCCCCCCGTGGGCTGCGCCGGCGAGCGCATAGAAATATGCGAAAATAGCGACGCTGCCGCCGGTGCACGCAAACCTTCGCTAGCTTACCCCACTCCCCTATACTTGCATCCTGTTCGCTGTTACCTCCATTTCCCGACCCCTCTACAGAACCCCCGTCGACCAATCACTTATCTCAACAGTCACGTACCACTTATTCGCGAATATGAATTTAGAGGGATCGTGGGCTTGCTTTCCCGCTCCTCTGCTCGCGCTAGCGCTAGCGCATGTGCTACACTCGCGCTAGGGCGAACGCGGGAAACTCGAACAGGCCACGCCCTTTGCTGCACTGCGCTGCGCCGCTGATTTATCGATCGAGATATCCGCGACGTATACGCGAAACTGCCAGGCACCGTCGTGTCTTCGAGATAGCAGGCCGTTCGCACGAGTTCAATTAATATCGATACCGAGCGACGAAGATAATTTCGAGGGGCCGCTTGTATTTAGATTTCTACGGTTCTCACGCGGCCCAGCTATTTACCCGCGCTATTACTATGCGTATTAGACGTGGCCACCCTTGGTCATCCGATTCCCCGACGAACGTTTCCAAACAAACGATCATAGCGTGTAGCGATGGAGGGTGACGAAATAAGAAATTGGTTCGTTACAATGTTTCTCAGAGTTATCGGCGGCATCTCCGTAAGGAGCCGAAAAGGCGGGGAATCACGCTCGAATCGAGAGTGACGGTCATATAACGCCGTACGGGCTGAAATATTGGATTCGGTCGCGTTTACGGAGCAGGATCTCCGGACTCGGTTTTCCACTTGGGAGCCACGGGCGAAGGGAATACAGGCTGGGCGTTTCGAGAAACTCGCGCTTGGGGATAGGGTCGAGGAGCAAAAAATGGTGTTGGCTCCGGTAGATATAAAAAAGAATACGCTCGAGAGGAATCGTCGGGGCCCGAAATCTGGAATGGTGTGGTCCGTAGACGGAGAGGGAGAGATGTCGAATTTTGTAGAAATATGTATTTTTGTCGTTCGACCGTTCGACCAGCGATTCTCAGTCGTTCCTGCCGAAATTCGCCATTAAACCTTGCCACGATCCGTTCCGGAAGATTTTTCTTTCTTTCTTCATTCGTTTCGAACCGTTCTAGGGATACGCGTTTTTGTACGCATGCATGTTACACAAACGTTGATTGATTTCTGCTGTTATCTTTATTCAATTAAACGTTACGCAAACCAATTTGTAAGACACCATATGTTAATTGCATAATAGGTATGTAAACCGGGCACATCCGTCAGATGCTGATCGACACGTGTTCGTAGAATTGTCGAAGTGGGGCCGGCGTCGCGTACATTGGCGTACAAGTTTCTCTCGCGCGAATACATTAATGCTGCTTATCTCGTTGCTAATGCAACGCTGCGAATATTTTTGCTAACTTATATTGCATAAATTGTTACTTAGTAGGTACTTTTTACTGGGAAACAGGCGACGCTTATATAAGCGTTTACGACTTGCCAGACGAAGTCTGTGCAAAATTGCTGCACGAACAGGTAAAGTGCATTCGCCACTGACTAGAGAACTTATATATATTATATTATATGGCTGATATATGTATTATATTCCACGTTTCACATTCGTTTGCACGTTGGATAGATATCTTTTGGGGTTTCCACGTTGCAACAATGATTCCCCCATTAACGATTAACCGCGCGAAACTCTTCCCTAAATCATTGTTCGCCGTGGGAATCCGGTGGAACGTTAATATTCATTTGCAAGCGTAAACGAAATTAATAGAAAGGTTGGGAATGGCTTGTAAAGAGTCGGGAGAATATTTTAGGAATAATATGTTGCCACGATGTCACGCATCTGGGTGTTAAAAGTCGGCAATAAATTCGGACCGGCTTCAGGGATTAAGATATTTGTTCGAAATTGTATACTTTGTAGCAAAAAAACAAGAGAAGTCGGTGAGCCAAGCGACGTCTACCATTTTCGTTTCGGTCAGATGCATTTAACGAAGTCCAATCCTAATCCCGGCTGCTCCACCCTCGTTCGCCTGGCGTCTCCTCCCTCTTGACCTTCTGTTAGCTTTTCCTCTTCGCCTCTTCCTTCGTTTTTTCCAATCCTTCTCTCTCGCCGCTTCTTCGCTGACTTAACGCCGAGGTTCATTACACCCTGCGAAAGTAATCCCCCAAAGCAGAAATTATTAACGATTCGCGTTGCAACATTTTCTTTGCCGTTCAACGAGAGAAATGTGCAAAGCAGGTATCGAATGTATTATCGACTTTCCGACTTAACGACACCGTTTAACTTGAAATTCATCGCCAATCACGCGCAATATACAATATCTCATTCTCTTACAGTCACTCTGGCATTCGAACGTCCTTAAGCGTCCATTGATTGTCACCCGTTGCAACGTTTCAAGGACGAAAATCATAAGCCCTTCGACGTAAATTAAACGCCAAGTAAAAGAAAAAAAGCGACGAAGAAAAAAAAAAGGAACGGCCAGTCCCCGGTCGTCGATGTTTAAGGACGACTTTTGAAAAACATCTACGCGTTGTTCACGGCACCTGGAACGACGCTGCACACGCGCATTCCATTACCTCGTGCTGCGTGTACTTTCTACATTGCTTTCCAGGGGTTGACTTTTGACCAGTGATGTAAAATCTGTTCGCACGCGAAGCGATATTATCCAGCAGGATACATAATAATGTCCAGACGCAAGAGTTATTGCATCCACCTTTTTCTCTATGCGCCACCACTCCTCTGCAGGAAATTACGACGAAAAAAAAAACTTTACTACGAAAAGTCCTTCAATTTCTATTATGACACGAACGGGGGTTTTCATTTAAATATGCGCGCCTACGATTCGCGAATGAAATTTTATTTAACAAATATCTGGGGAAACATGTCCTATCGAGACGGAATGCTCGTAACACTCGCGATGTAGAATATAGCATACGATTACAGGTATCAAGGTCAGCGTATAGAAACTTTGCACATCGATGGTGATCAGAATAATGCGTGCTAATAGAGCTCATTAAAATGCTCGTAAAGTCCATTGGTCGTCAACAATGTTGCACCGGTTGCACCTTGTCATTATGCGCAATAAAGATATTGCTAATGCGATAGACGAATGCATAAGTAATATTGTGCATTCAGGGCAAGATTTATTAGCGACGAGGAATCGAGCAGTAGGTAGTAGGTATATATTCCATTCCACGCGTACAAGGGCTTCTTATCTAGGAATTGCAGGAGTGGGCAAAGGGTATGTATAGCACAACGGTAATCGTGGACTTTCTATTTACAATGAAGCTACATCGATGTTTCATGAGATATCATTTTTATGAAGTAGCAATTAGCAGTAGTGCGCTCGAAAGAAATGAACAGGTGGAGCAAAATAAATAATTGCCATTAAAAAATTGACAGCTACCAGCCATTGACTTTTAATCGCAATGCGTTTCTAATTGGTTGTAAAGATAAGATGATTACAATCGAAGAATAATCACACCGCAATAATAATCCCTCGCAAGCTACCGGAACAAAAGATATTTATGTAAACTAACTCAAAGCTTTGCGTGGAATTTACATTACGTTCCCTCGTGCCTCTCTTTCTTTTTGCATTGGTAGCAACGCTTCGGTCGTGCAACGCATTAATAATTCTTCATCTTTGCGTGAGTATGTGGCATGCATTACCCGACAGTGTCGGTCTAAGTTGATAACGTCACGGGCTTGATTAAGGCAAAATGCAACAAACATAGCGGGCACAAAAAGCGAGCGAAATTTCTACCTTGCAGTTTTTTTTTATTCGGCAAGCTGTTAAGTGTAATGCGGGCAACTAATAAATTTTGTGTTTGAAAAATTATTCACAGCCAGAGGATTTTTAGAAACAACTAGGATATAGAGGAATACTTAACAGGCAAGTAGAGAGAATAATAATATTGTTCGGTATTCTATATTCTCGATATGCTGTTAATAAATACAAATACAATTTCATAAGCAATAAGAGCAGGAAATGTGTATCAATTTAATTTGCACTGTTCCACCCCGATGGGGTATAAACAGGATCAGGAGCGCTGACAATGAATGGGGGAATCGATCGCTGTGTCGGTAATAAAGTGCACCTAGTGGATCTCCCTAAAAGCCACTGGAAGTTACCGGCAGGGTCACTGTGCTTTTTCATTTGCCGCATCCGCAGGGCGAAACTACAATCGCGTAACTCGTTTGCATAAATCTAGTAAAAGTTTTTAATCAAACGAGTGCTCGCCCGTTGCTCAAAAATGCTAAATTGGCAGAACACTTACAGTCGTAAGTTTCTTTTTAAAGAACACGCTGGCTCTTATATAGATAACGCGAGACCAATTTTAAATACTATTAAAAAAATATGACCGCTGGATTAAATACAATCTTTTATACCACGCCCTTCGCGAGTGTAAAAGAAAAAGTGGACACAGGCTTCTGTATTGAAACTGAACAGCCTTGGTAGAAACTAGAGAATCTTCGATTCCGGTCACGTTGCAATTCATTCCCACCTTCTCTTGTTCGTGCTCCTTTTCTCCCTTTCTCTTGCGACCCTTTGATCTACCTTGTAGTTTCATCGAAACTGCGCATGCGCGCCAATATGGGAAACTGCCCGGCAAGGGTGCGGAGAGGGAAGAAAAAACCGAGGGGAATACCGCCATGATGGCTCGATTCATTTTCAAGCTTAGCCGAGACTCGAACCAAGGAGTCGGTCGTTACCGTTAGCGGAATGGGCCCGCGCTAACCGCCTTATGCTCTCTTCTCTACGACCTATTTCAATGATCGCCATACAGATGCCGCTGCGATAATTGTCGCTTCTGGAGATCCCCGTCAAAGCAGCCCGAGTTGAGACTGCATATCGTAATTGCGGGGCAAGGGCATCTAAATGGCGAATCAAGATTAAACACATTGTATTAACGAGATTCTGGGAATCAGCCATTCGCAAATACAGACCACTCTCGCCACATATCACGCATATACTCTGGACAATGGGTTTCACGGCAGAATAAAGTGAATACGCATTCTGGGAATCTGTAATCTAATTCCGTGCAAAATTCAAATATGGTGTCAAAGTTCATGCAATATTTAATTTATGAAAGGCGAACCGCCGTGTTGTTTAAAATAAATTGAATATTTTATGATCGACAAAAATACCTTAAATACGGGATAAGTGAATTTTCGTTTTTTTCACGGATTTCGCGCAAGTAATTAATAATAATTTATTTCGTTCAAAATGTACACTTTTGATAAATCTATTGGACATGCTCGGCTCTAAGATCTTTCCTCGATTTCTCATCGATGGAATGTTTTAGAATTTCATTTGCTCCCTGTCAGAAATACAATAGTTAGCGGCCCGCCACGAGTTAAAGCGGCACTCTTCAGCTACGTCTCGCTCCTCGTACATACATCAATGGAAATACTAGAATACCTCTTTAGGTCGTCGTAAAGCTATAAGCTTGCGGTCCAATAGCGGCCACCTGTTGGCCCGAAACATTAACCCATTTACCACCTTCCTTCATAAAGGTAGATAACTATATACTACCCTTGAAACGCGTACCACTGGCCGCAACAACGACTCATTTAACATTTCAAACGACTGAGATTTTTATTTTTGTCTACAATCATCATCTGTAATCACACCTACCCCTATTTCAACCTGGTATTAATGGTGATCAATTTCAAGCAAACAAACGGACAAACAAACAAATTTCAGGGGACAAATGCCAAGCTTAAAGTTCCCAAACATATATGACTTATGTTGCCACAGCAACATTGCCACGTATTTTCGCCAGGATCGTATTAAGCTGGCGCTAGAATTAATAAAAAAAAGAGGCTAGAAGTCAAGCAAGAGATCAGAAAATAGCAGACGTAATGCGAACAGCACACAGACCACGTTCATCGTAATATCTCCAGTTATTTCTTCGGATTCAGACCCGTAGATTTTATACTTTCGCCCGCGACATTACTCTAAATCATGTTTGCACCCGTATATACCCGCAACGAAAATGGAGGCGACAGGTTGGATGGAGATCCACCGCAGGATAGAGGATTACGTAGGAAGAGGAAAGAAAAATCGACGGGAAGAGGAGAGCGAACAAGCCGGGGAAGAAAAATGAAGAAGCCAGAGACCGGGTTTGCCGAGATGTTGCCTTTTTATTCCCCCAAATGGACTGCGCCTGTGAAGAAGAGACAGAGCGACCGGAGGGGGCGCAAGAAGGACCGAGATACAGATAGAATGCACATCTTCCACCCCCTCCGATCCCCTCCCGCAGCATTGGTAATCCACGACTTTCTATCCACCAGCATCCCCGTGGAACGAGTCGCCACGAGTCCACCATTACTGCACACCGCGATGACGACGACGACGACGACTTTGTAGCTAAAATGTATTTCTCGGATGACATCGACTGGATGGCATCGAACTCCAATGGCGACAGTGGTGGGAGCGATATCAGTGGGATGGCCGAACGAAGAAGGGGGACATCGTGGATCGACGGCCGGCAGAACGTTGGGGGGGAATCATTCGCTTCATTTTCAGACCGAGAGTGGATTTTCTGTTGGGGTATTCATTTATTTTTGTCTGAGACCGTTTCGCTCTTTCCACGTTCTTCCTCCCGCCGGTTCGTTCGTCCCGTTCTCTCCTTCCCAATGCAGCACGTTCCTCCCGGTGAGTTGAGGTCTCGACGTTACCCCTTCCACGGGATTCACCGTCTCCTCCACTCTTCTTCTCTTCTCGTCTTCTCTGTTCCATGGCGTGCGCGGAGAGGCCAGGTTCGAGCAACCTAATTTATTGAGCAGATGGCTCGGCAGCGTGCTGTAGCGGAGAAAGGGGATGGGACCAGTCAGACACTCGAGCCACGTAGCATATAAAATGTAGATGTTCTTTGCCATCAGAGATATTGCTACATCATTGTATATCTCCGCGGGCTCGGCGCCGAGGCCAGCCACGCCATGGTGGTTCGTCGTTCGCGTTCAGTCAAACCCAATTAACGATAGGTCCCGATCTCGCCTCGTCCGCCATGTTCCTTGCTTTCCCCCATAGCCTCGGAGGGTCTCGGAACTTGGTCCCGTCGCCAAAGATATTTACGAGCTCGCTACCGTGAGCGTAGTAAGAACGATCGTGTAATTTTCGATACCGCGATCAAAATCCTCCCTGGTTCCTCATTGAATTTCGACGCGATTGCTCCGCGTATAATTCCTATGATTCCGTTCCGCGTTCCTTCGACTGCTGTCGATATTTTCCATGGAAGCGTGCCCGTTTAATAATTCATACGTAATTAATCTAGAGCTGTAAGCGCGGCTAGATATTTCCTGCGAGAACGATCCGCTAAGGAGAGATGGAAGTGCCGCAAGCGCGAAAAGACAGGAGACCGTTTAGGGAGGAGGACCCCCGGCGAAGAATATTCGAATAGTTTTTGAAATAAAGAGGGAGCGTGACTACCGGGCGGAGTCACCCTCCGGCAATTTACAAGGCATTACTTTTACGACGGAAGGACAAAGTGTTTCTTCCGTGATAAGTGGTGCAATGGACGGACAGACTGTGCTCGTCGTTAGGATAGGTAGAGAGGTGGAGGAGGTTGGCGAAAGAGAAGAGTCTGCGGTCGGGCGGACTCCTAGTGGGGGTATATAGTGGCTCGTAAACCACGATCATTGCTTTATTACGTGCTCCCTGATGTGTACCCGCTAATTGTTAGGTGCGAACACATTTATAGCCAGGTCATCCGTCTATTTCTTTGGGCCCGTCCGAAGCAAAGACGCTGGCCATCGTGTTTCGCTCGTTAATCGATTGTAACGGCGACATTTACTGCGACCTATCTACGCGACCGATAGACCACGGACAACGATATCCTGGTTAGGTCAACTTCCCGAATGGAAATTGTACCTACGTTTTCCTTGGATCGATTTGGACAGACGCTTGTCTATCGTCGCTCGCACACCCCCACAGCCTGGTAACGATAATTTTATTGTGCTCGTTGAAATTTCCGATGACTCTTCGAGCTCGTAACGCGCCGCGTATTCTGGTAGAGTACACGGCACCTGTTACAGTCTATAATCCAAGTTTTATGCTTCTGCTAACGCTCGACCTTGGTCTTTAATTGGCCTTTAGATGTCCCATTAAGTGTTAAGTGTTTTACGGACATCGAGATGTTTCGAAAACTACTTAAACGGAACGACTTCTTTCCGCGTTCATCATCGTCTCCCTGCTTTCGTAATTCTCCCTTTTTTTCTTCCTCTTCTCCCTGTTTTTTTATTTGCAGGGGGATGCCCGGATCCAATTGATGCTCGGTGTGTCACGTTTTAGCTATACCGCTGTGGAATCGTGGTTTGTTTGTCGATGAGTGCGCGGATTAAAATCGAGAGAAGAGAAATAGAGGGAGGAGAGGAAGGGAAGACCGAATCGAACAGTCGGATCCGGATCATAGGATTCAATTTTAATTAAGAGCTCGCTAATTCATAGCGTAGCGAGTATCCCTATAACTTTTCGCGAAAAAGAAAAAAATTAACATACTGTTCCCCGCGGAAGATTACGCTACGCCGGCTTACTTAATTAAGGATCAAGCATTTGAAATAATTGGCGCTGGATGGTCGGTCTTTATTAACCTCTCGTTTTACTCTCTGTGAAAATGCTTTCGCGTTTTCTCGTTCGCGACGGCTGGCCATTAACGCGTTACTTACGACGTATTAATTATAATATTTAACGATTCCACCTTGCATTTAATTACTCCTATTCTGCCAAGATTATCGACGAGCTACACTTTTTCCATAGAGACGGAAACTAATGCGCCCCCTTTCGCCGTTCTAAATAAGATTCGACGTAATTTCAATTCGACCCGTGCTTCTTGACGCCTTCAATCTTGCTTGCCCGTCGCTTTGATTTCTCGAGTGAAATTCGCATGCGAGTTTCGCTGAAACGGCCGGTATTTAACGGAAATTTATGACAAGCTATTCGGCATTATGCGCGTTTATTGCGACTTTCTTGTTTTCCCATCGTCTTATTCCGCGTCGTCTCAGAGAGGCCGCCATAAATATGTATGAAGGAATCCACGATGCATTGAACTCTGTAATTTGTGGCTCCAAGAGGGTCGAGCATGGGCCGGCTGTTCGAAAGCAACGACGATTCGGAGCAAAGTGTATCGTTTTCGCGTAAGAACGCAGGCTTAATATGCAACGTGACAACCAACCAACGATATAAATAACAATATTTCTCGATACATATGCAACAACATCGGGGATCATTTCCAGTCGCATTGTCTTTCGCGTTTTCGCTGAATCACGAGTTAAATTGCTCGTAAAATTCGCAACATGACGGATGTCTAATTCGATTAACCGTTCTGGTAAAAATACATCGTGGCATTGGAATGAAAAGCAGCAGAAGGAAACGAAAACAGAAACAGAAAAGGAATATCTTTTATTTCGTTTAGCTGTGTTTAAACATGGTCGCACGAATTGTTACAAAATTTCGTCAAGTCCGTTGAAAATCGTGCAGCATTGTACGTGCGAGAAGATATTCGTTTCTCTGGTAGCAATTGGCCGCCGTCTCACGATTCCCAAAAGTTGTGGAGAGTATCCGTGCCGCAATCCTCCGGCTTTAATTACGCGACGGTCGACGCGGATGGAATCCTAACGTTGCCTCCGTAACGAGGGAGAAAACGGGAACGAAAAAGAAGAAGAACGAACGGTCAAGTATAAGAAGAAATCATGCTGGTTCGCTACCATGATTGCTTCTCAACTTCGTCGAAGAATTCGTAGCTTATCGTTCGATCGTCCGTATCCTCCCTTTACTCTTCGCCCCGCGTTTTAGAAAGGGGTGCTGAAGGGACTGCGGACCTCCCGGTAAAATGCTGCAATTAAATTTAATTAAATCTGTACAGTGTATTCTTTTTAACGTGGCACGGTGGATCATGGAAATATTTCGGGAATGGAGGTGTGTAGGTAAGGGGTTCCTCTCGGGACTCCTCTCTGATGTTTATCGAAGCCGGCTCCTTCGAATCTCTATCGTCCTGCAAACGTTAATTCTCTCCATTGGTAGTTCGATGCACGTCAAGGGAGGCGGAGGATTCGATATGCTTCTTGCACTGTTCAAGCCAATGCAACGGGGGTATCATCGAATATACCAGCCTGTAAAGCGATACCACCTGGAAGTTACAAAACGACGACACTCGCCGCAGATCCCATGGGCGTGGAAATATCATATTATTATGATTACTATTATATTTATTGTCTTGGCCATGCAGGAATAATAGCAATAAGAATCGTTGGCTTGCCGACAGGAATCTGCAATATCGAATAAATGAAACCGGCAAGCAAAAGCAACTTGAAATCTTCGAATTAAAGTAACGTTAAACGGAACGAGGAATAGTGGCGCGAATTAGAGGTTCGAAAGAAAGGACCAACGTTGGAGTCTATTGGACAATAGAGAGTGCGAAAAATATTTCATACTTCATAAGGAACGAAAGATCAAAATGGCTCCCGGGATCATCAGCGACTGCCACAAAATAATACAGAGCGCAGAATAAAACGGAAAGAAGACCGGCGAGGGAAACAGACAAAAAAAAGACAGATCGATCAAGCAGCGGGATCCGCGGACCTTTTATTCGCCAGAGTATATCAAGCTTCCCTGGCGATCGGGAACGGCGTTATCAGCGTGGGCAGCCGGATACCAATACTCGCCCGTCATATTTCCTACCTGACACCCACCCACGGCCCGGTATCCGGGTCGTTCGTTCGGTCTCCTCAGGAAAATACCGAACGCGCGCCGCTCGTATACGCTGCAGCCACGTACGAATTTTCGTATTTGGCTGAGATCACGTTTCGATAAAATGGCAGCACGGATCCTCTGCTGACGCCGATATAGAGATGGCTTTTACGTGTTCTAGCCAAACACATGCCTTCTATTCGAGCAGCTGGTCCTGCGCTCACGCGGGCAACGGCAACGTTGAAGCACAGAGGCGTATACACACGTATCCATACACGCGCGAAAGAAGAGGACCCTGTGTACGTGGGGTACCTTGGGATACATCACGCGATACGCTTTTCTTCATTACCACGACGTCACGTGTGCCGCCGACACGGATGAAATCGCGCGCCGGGATACCGAGTCGAATAAATAACTCCTACGGTACGAGATAGATTATCTTTCCGCTTCTTAAATGGAAGACGGTCGTGATAAATTGCCGGGGATTAAGCGCCGGGCAACGAAGAAACGTTTGCGATGGGGGCGGAATAAAATCGCGATCCCCGGAGGAAAGGAGGCTCGAGTATTCATTTTGTTCTTTTAACGAAGCAACGTTTAATTGAGGGGCTGCGATTGCAGTTTTCTACGCAGCTGCGTTGCACACGGTCGTCGGGGGGCGTAGCTTTATTCCCTCCGCGTTAACAATGTTAACGTTGAGGCTGCGGAACGGTGGAAATAGTGTGTCGGGGAAAGCGTACCGGAAGTGGGAAGCCAAAGAGCAAGTTTCAAGCTTTACGAGCGGGGAGAAAAAAAATAGTATTTCGCGCGGCCTGTATCCGAGCGAAATTGGCCTGCAGGCAAGCTCGCTCGTCAAACTCCTGATGTGGATACCGTGAGAATGGCCAAAAGTCATATCCCGTTCCCTTCGTTCCATCGGCGTTGAAGGAATCTCAGTCCTAGTCGGCCGAACAGAACCAGATGACAGATATTTAAAAGCGGGCACACGCGGAGATTTCCGCCCGTCGAACGACGCCTTTCCTCTCTTATCGAACCGATAAACAAGGGAAAAGAGATGGAATGAAACGGACGATACGTAGCCGCGTACGTTTCTATCGAGATAAAGCGAACGGGTCGAAACACCGGCGAACAACTTCAGTTGCAGTAAACGATGAAACGATCGCGAACGTTTAATGCCATCAAACGGTAGCGTAACGCAATTTTCGTACGCGTTTCACCGTGTCCCGTCGGAGAGTGCAGGAAAATTTGTAACTGCATACACGCGATATCCGTCGCCTGTGAATGGAAACCTCCTGTTTCCAGCCAGCCAGCCGGAGGTCATATAAATAGATATACACGCATAGATATCGATGTTATGGGTCGGGGCTAAAAGGAACTTGCACGTTTTACGCCGCTACCACGAGCGTCGCTCGAACACCGCGGAAAAATGGCACGTTTACGGTCGACTGGACGGAAACTTCGAATGGGACTTGACTAATTCACCGCGAGATTCCCGTCCTGCGGATTTCCTGCAGCATCGACGACGTTACGTACGAAGTTTATGCCACCCGGTGGTCGTATTTAGACTCGGTGGCAACTTCAATGGCGTCGAGAAAGCGAAGGCGGATGAAGAAATTCTGACGAGTTTGCGACGTTGTGCCACGGCGTGTGGCGATTCGTGACGACCGCTTCTGCCCTTCAACAAAATTTGGAAATTAAAATTCACGGAATTGTTTCTCTAAATTATTGGAATTACTGCTTCTTTTCTAACTTCTTGATAATTGAATGACGCGATTCGAGCAACGATAGCAAGGAGCACGCTTCCGCGAAGCGTTAAAAGGGCCGCCACGGCGACGCTCATAAAGTCGGAAGTTTTAGAAACGTGGAGGTGCGCGGATGACGTATACGAAACGTCTAAGTACGATAGTCATACACCGCAGACGAAAATATCTCGTTCTGGCAGAGCCGGCAATTCCTCCATCTTCGTTCAGCCAACTGGCCGACTCGTTTCCTCCTTCTTTCGTCCGCGTTACCATGATTCCTGGCACACATAGCTTCACATTTCCCAGAGGATAGCAGACCAATTCCATATCTGAGAACAAAAATGACGGAGAGCGAGACAGACAGAGAGGAAGAGAGAGGCAGACGCACGTGGCTGCCCATTTTCCTCGCAGCCACGAAAGGGCGGAGACAGCGAGGGCTGAAGGGAAACAGCCATCGTGCATTCCAATCTCCACAAAGTAGAGGATCCGAAAGATCTTCGGAGCAAACGTGACCTATCCAGTCAGCTTTCTCGTAAATTTGCTGGCTTCGTCAGGAATTTCGTTGCTTTCCCTTGCTGGCGTGCTTATATATCTGGCTATCTACAAAATGAAGATAGTTCTGAGCCCAATTTTCAGATTACTTCGATCAACGTTGCGAACGCAATGCAAAGAATCGATTAACTTTAACGAGAACGCAGAAAAATTTGTCCTCTCTTTAGAATTTATTTCCGAATTTATTTTAGACTTTATTTCAGAAAGCTTTCATCGTGCTTGATTAACTTCTAATTTTAACCAGTTTTCTGCTATTTCCTTTGACAAGAACAAACTATTGCTGCCAGAATCAAATCAATAAGCGTTAATCGGGCGGCGAACTCTTGCTGTAACACGAGGAGGAATGTAAAACAAACTCGTGACGCAAAAGTGTCGTTATTCCGCTATCTCAGGGTTACTGGACCATCGTGATCGTAAACGTGGGCGTTTTTAATGGCGGGCCGTCGCGCGCGCAAGCACTCTCTGCCAGAAATCAAAACAAGCTTAATTGAATTTTATTCGATGAGTGATAATTTTCTGCGGCGAGGAACTAATCATCGCGAATGACTGTTCGGGCATATAATAACAGTGCCGCCAGTTATCAGGCTATAAACGCGCAATATCGTTTCAATTCTACTAAATATTCATTGTTTTATGCAATTCTTTTTTAACTCGACCATTGCATTCTACTCTCCTTTATGCAGTTCGTTTAATTACTCTTTGCTCCCTCGAAATGGTTAGGCAAAACAAGACGAAGCAAAATATATCTCCCCTTGGTAATAAATTGGAGTACTATACTTTTCTTCATGCAACATTTTTTACCGACTTGATATATTAAAAAAAAAAAGGCGAACTAAATGCTGATCGCAAGAATAATCGAGGCAACTTAGTATTCATGCACGCATTAACATCAATGACTCTCTTAGTCCATTTTCTGCACTCTGGATTGCAAATCAATGATTTCCATTCCTAGAAGAGATCTTGTTGTTCTTGCCCGAGGTGCAGGCGCACACAGCTGCAAGGTTGCGCAACAGTTCGCGGTTGAAATTCTTTTCTTCGAAACCACGAAAACGAGCCCTCGTAACTGGTCGATAAGACGGCATAAAGTTCCTGAACTGGTAGCAGTCAGCAATAAAGCTTGCAAACGAAATGACCACGCAACTCTGTGCGCAAAAGAACTACTGCACAACATGAGGGAGTTGCCAGTGGCTGATTTCAAGAATGAAAACGTACGCGAAATAGTGGAGCACAAAAGTTAAGAGACCCATCCTGTTACCGTATCGATACACCACGAACGCTTCCACCGTCGAATGACTTTACTGCTCTCTTCTCTGTTCTCCTTCACAGTCGGAGACTAATCGTTGATCGTTATGTTCAGCAAATAAGAAAAAATAAAGGGGAAACAAAATTCACAATCGAAGGACAATCATTTTATTGCACGCAGAGTTGTCTGTGCACGCAGTAAAATAATAGTATTCCAATATTAGTTAAAAGTCACCGCTCGAATCACTTTTACATAACTGAAAGAAACTTCTTTAATCGTCACAACACTACACCTTCGCGTGCTCGCAATTGCTCGTAAAAACGACAGATACTTATTCCCCACGGCGCTCCGCTACAAAGAAATGGATTTAAAAAGTTTTTTGGAAAGAATTGCGCCCTAAGCACGAGCACCTCTCGGCAGAAACTTCTGCAAACTAGTTTCCTGGACTTTTGCTGGAAATTCTTCCGGTAGCTCGGTGTGGGAAGAGAAGCACCGAGAGAAAAAAAAAGAGTATGGAAGGGAATAAAAAGGAGAGAGCGAAGGGTTGCTGACCTAACGGTATCAAGTAGCTCAATAGCACTCTTCGGATACCTGACAGGTATGGCATTTTTTCGGCGCGAGTGAAAAGGATTGTTCGATGCTCGGCGATCAAACCGTGCCGCAAAAATTTTCCAGCCAGGTATCTCTCGGCCGAAAGGGTTACACCGTGTTTTTTTCTCTCGATTTTTTCTGGTTTCCAGTGAACCCGCGGTCAGTAGCACCTTTCGATTCGCTCTGGGTGGCGATTTTTTTTGGTTTACCGAAGAAAATATATATTTTCCTACTGGACGGTCGTAAATCCTTCCGCGTTGTTCGTGAGACGTGGCGACGATACCCATTTCCTTCCTTCTTCCTGAAAACGACGAACAAGTTGGAATTTACGAGCAGAGAAAGGGTTGAAAAAACCTGTGAAAGTTCGGCTCGAAATGCTGCACGAATTCCATGGCACGTTTTGTCGAATCGTAATTCAGAGACACAAATCCTGTCGTCCCGACTAGAAACATCTTATAACCTTACGATTAAACGCTATTTTAACATCGATGGTAGGTATATTTCATTTGCTCTTTTATTAGGCGCTCGAAATGGCGTATGTTTTCGTCTCTGAGTTACTTCCGCGCTACAAATTCTATCCGAAAGTATATAGATATGGACGTAGTTGGGAAGGAAAATGTGTCTGCGCAAGGCATATGTATTTCAGGAAAATCGTCCTACCAATGATGCAATATTCGATTCAACGTAAAACATCCTATGGTGAATAGAGAGGGTGGTCCTTACCGAAAGCCGGTGTTGAAACATTTCGTGGCTCGAACCATCAACCTATCTAGATACTGGAATCTTCCATTCCGCTTTGTACATTACTTTTGATCCTCCGGTGATACGTTTTTTTCACAGCACGTTGACGTACCGTTACCGTAAAATAAACCGATCTTCGTTACATATTTTGCTTTTCTAATGGAAAACATTGTACCGCCCAGTTTAAACCTGTGTTCTTTAAAGAATCGATAAAGTAGCAAGAAGAACAAACGACGAGGAATATTCAAAACTTATAAACTTAATTTGAACCGGTTACTCAAGGTTGCGCATACGCGACATCGAATTAATTTCTGTTACTAAATTTCCACGATTGAAGGTAAGTATTTCGGAGACGGCAATGAACGCGGCGCCGTAATTCAAGCGGAGTGTTCGAAGCGCGCAAGAATTAAGGCTAATTCGAGAGGAGCGGAGAGTATCTCTGACCGGGCTTCCTCGCTGAGAAACGCGAGGACCGAAACGCGGCAATTTCATGTAATTAAATTATCCGTCGTGGCGCGCGTTAAATTATGCCGCGGAGATTTCATTCGAGTGGCGCGGTTACCTACGTCCATTCGGCCGTGGAATAAAAGTATCTCTTTGCAATTAAACGAAAAAACGACGGTTATCCGTTGCCATTAAGGATCCTTCGTTCAGTTTGGCTCGTTTCAAAAAGAAACTGCACGACGCTCAGATTAACCGAACGAGGACGCAGAAGCAACGAATGATCCGGCGATGTACACGTGTAGGATTTTCTTAAGAAACAATTTAAGACACCATTAAACGCGACGATAAAAATATTGATCGCAAAATTCAATAGAAGATTAATTGCAATCAAAGTGGTGCGCAGAAAATTAAACTCTGCACCAGATAGTTTTACAGTGCATGATCAAAATTCGCGGACAAACAATACAAACCTAAAATTAAAATTGCGAGTGCAAGAAATGAACAACGCGCGAACGAATCGATCGTACGTATTGCCGGGTTAATAAGCGAATGTTTGATCCCAAAAATGAAGTCCTAGAGTATTATTGGGTTGGCTCGTAAAAACGGCAGAACGTGATTGACGAAAACAGAAAAGAATAAATACGTCGGAACGGATCGCGACGATATGAGAGAGAGCAGGGCGAAACGGAGGACGTTTGCAGAAATTTCTGGATGATAAATATGGAGGGCCGCAACAATGTGGAGGGCAGAAAATACAACGCGCAGCAGGCTAGGGATCGATATGGCGGGGCGGTGAATTCTCTGTCATCGAGGTTTTTGTACGTGTCGCTTCGACCGTGGCAACGCCATACGAATTGTCGCGTTGAATTTCGAATTTATACATTTTGCATGCGCAATATTGCATGAGATTGCTGCAGCTCGTCCTCCTCCACGCACCGGTTGATTACACCAATTTACTTTCATACAGTTGCTGCAGCCCCGCTGCCGCACCCATCAAAATACTATTTTGTGTCCTTCTATACAAGGTGTCGTATTTTGTCGCCCGTCTTGCGTCGAAAGTCGGGCAGGAAATTTATCGTATTCAATCCCTGGAACACTACGACACACGTTGATTGCGAACCAGCATCGATATTGTCGCAAGTATTCTAGTATTGGCGTTTATGAATATTACAGAGTTTCCTGAGATCACCGTGTATGTAATAAGAACGCTGTTATTGGTTTCGTGACTTCTGTCTCCTTTAATATTCCGTCCAAGCCACAGGCTTTTACGAGTGTCAATAGCAGACTACTATATTAGTCTATCTCTAATAATAGTCTATCCCTGTACAACCGTGTTCCTAAAAAGATCCAGCGCTGTTCTACTTTTCCACCGCTTCAAACACAAAAGCAACAAACTTTCATGTCCCTTCGAGATTTCCCGTGGAAATGAAAAATCGCATTCGAAGAAGGGGCGAATAGGCACGACGGCGATTGTCGTGACACCGTGTAGAGGACGTTTTAGTTGCAAGAAAAGCGGCCGGCCCGGGGCATGCGCCGACGTGCAGTCGTTTCCTCTTGCACTCTGCGGAAGTGTGTATACGCGGCACGAATAACGTGGTCGTTCTCACGCGCGGAAAATTCGTCGCCGGTGAAAATGCACGGAACGCAAGGAAAGTCGCACGAAGTACGACCGTCCGCGGTTGTTACTTTGATGGCGCGCGAGAAACACGAAAGAAAATACGCGCTGCAACCCTGCGAGGGTACGAATTATGAAACTTCCAACGTTCGAGCGTAATTGCGCGTCCCTTCGTGCAATTTATCCGGGGTTCAGCTCCGGCCAGATTTTCCCGGGAAACTTTGTCCCTTATAGTCGAACGACGGCGATCTCCTTTTTCTCTTTCGCGACAAGAGTCGAGCTGTATCGTCGGTGTAAAATTTTATTTTCCCCCGGCTACTCCTTCGTTTAGTTACAATATTCAACGCTTTACGCGCCCTCCTAAGCGAGCCATTCCCTTTCTTAGGCGAGTGCATTAATTTCAAATAGAAATTCTAATGAATTCTCGGTGCAACGATTTTTTCTTTTTCCCATCTTTAGATCCGCCGATGCGATGGTATCGTTACGTCCGTGGTATCGCGCGTGCACGTACGTACCTACAGGGAGGTGCGTGCGAATCGCAGACTTTCCTCCTTTGCCGCGCAAAGGGAGCGAAACGCGTACAGGTACAGCAAGCACCTAAGTATTACAGCCGGCGGTAATCTTGATTCGGTTGCTATCGTCTGCCGTGCATGAATGTCTCATTCCATGCGATTCAAAGGTCGCGCACTGCGATTCCGTATCTCCTTTTAATCGTCCAGGTATTAATGAACCGATTCCTTAAACGAAGCTAAGCCAAGCATTGTAGCAGTACCTTGATTAATAATAATCAACGGAAAGGAAGCCTATAAAATTCCACGCACCGGAGCGTGCATTGCCGTCCATGTAAACTCCATTCGTCTATAAAATAGAATATAATGGCTATCGAAACATGGACGCGCGATGAAAAATAAGCGAAAGGCAGAGAGGGGCAGGCAGCAGAAGCAACAGCTTCCAAATAGTTTCGAAAAAGAACATGGCCGCGCCTGTTGCAGTGGAACAGGATGGCTGCCCTAGCCAAGCTTTTCCATACCTTGAGCCGGTTGCTTCCACTGGACCCATTGATATTTCCCCACCTAACTCGACATTCGGCTCCCATGGCCCGGATAGCCGGCTTAAAGGGCGGGTTGCCGGTGGAGAGCAGCAACGGGAGGGGGACTTTGGAAGCAATTGGCCTGGCTCGACGATGCATCTTACCTATGACCGTTTCTCGGTCGGGGCAACGAGGATCTTGGGGCTCGTGGCTTTACCTGTAAACACTGGAAACCCATCTTCCCCTATACGGCCTGGACCTAACGAAAAACCGGAGCGCCGTGTCTCGTAAAGCTGGCTCGCCGAAGCCGCATCTCTAAGTCTACGTACATCTGCGAGCATCCACCGGTGGATGCTATATAGAAAGTTGACGGAATCAAGAGTAGATCTACGCCGGCACACCTATGTACAGAGTATACTTGCGCGTATGAGAGTACATACACGGATACGTGCAACACAGCTGGTCGATTTTCGGGCGACCTTTTATGGATGTGGCACGGTCGGGTTACGTGATTCCGCAAGCAACGATGGATAATGTTTTTCGAAGCAAGCACGCGTATATCCGCGGCGGTGGGATTAGCAGGGACGCGTGGCAGGGATACGGGAATATTTTTAATAAGTCGAAGTTCAGGTCGTTTCGTCGTTGACGCTGCGGATGAACTTAGCTCGGGGCTTTCTCGCGGCACTGGAGGACCCTGTGTTCTCACCTTATTAAAATCCCTGGACAGAAGTTTGCAGTTCAACCGGTCCGTATATTAAAAACTAAAACGCGGCTGCTCGTTGAAACTCTTGTTACACCGTGCCACCTGTCCTGTCAACCCTTTGTCCATAGTACGGGCGCCATTTAATATTTCCCTACCTGGCCAATGCACTTAGGCGACGTGCCGCGAAGAAATTGCAACGAATTTAAGGAAGAAGAAGGATTAGCTCGGGGGTAACGGGAAGGGTTGGCGTCGCTCCACCCCTCTAGGAGATTAGAAGCTTTTTATTCGTGTTTAAATATGCAGCTCGCGGCGCATCCCTGCCGGTGCATTTACATCTATTTTATATTCGACTGATTCCGCGTACGCTTCTGGCCACGCTTCCTGGTGCGCACGGAAATTTCCTGCTTAGATATAGTAGTTCATGGCCGTTGCACGGGGCGGGTTTCTCCCGTGCTCGCCTACCCTGGCCGTTTTCTTGGCCAGCCCGGAGGGAACTTCTCGAGCAGTAAAGCGGCTCGTGCACTTCCGTGGGGTGCATAAAGCGAAATGGCGAAGGAGATAAAAGAATTGCCGATATATGTGTTACTATGTTCGGTACGTCTGCGCGGCTAAATACGGTGGTCTGCATATCAAAGTGATGCCGCCACTCTGGAATCGACCGTGACTGCCCTTCCAAATGAAATATCGAATGAAACGAAACGACCGAATGAAAATAAATTCCGGTATCGAGTTACTCCAGCGAACGGCCAGCCTGGCAGAAAAAGCCCGCGGCTCGATACTCTTTTCCTTGCGGATCCAACCAGATCGCCATGCCGCTTAATTGCGTCGAGAAAGAAGCAGCTGGATATCATTAGCGATCAAGCGATGGGCATTGGCCGTTCGTTCGCTCTTTGTCGAACGCATACCCCGAACCGTCGATCCGTGGAATATTTCGGCATATTTCTACCAAAGTTCATTACAGTGTACGCATTTTGAAGTTAGCTGGCAGGTTAGAACGACTCGATCCGAAGGCGATCGAGCGAAACAGTCGTTCCCATTAACCGCGCGAGCAACTTAATGACGCGAGGCGGACCGATTCTCGAGGCTTATCGCCGTTCGTTCTACTTTGTTCCCCTTCGCCGGGACCGGCCCCCACTATTCAAACGACACGAAAGATAAAAGCAAAACGAAAAAAGACAAAACAAAAGGAAAGGAGAAATCTCAATCTGTTCTGCGTTCGAAATGAACTTGTTAAAGGGTGGTACGTTTTCTTTGTTGCGACAGAACTCGACGAACGCGATCCGCTCGTGTTTCCTCCCAATGGCCACTTTAACGAGCTGACACGGTGTCTCGTCGATGCTCGTTTCTCAGTTTTCTTAGCGCCCCGTTTCCTAGCGTAGGCGCGCGTTCTTCCCTGCCTCTCCCGTCTTCTTTTTTATCGCTGGCAAAATCGTGGCAGAGCTGTGCTCGACTGCCACTAAATACATATTTTATGCGACTTATGAATGCAAAGTAAGCGGCACCTGTCCAAAGAGTCTAAAGAGTTGCGTTGCAAGCTCTCCTCCATGAAACCGCAGGCAGCGCAGATTATTTTCTTGCAGCGCGAAACGCAAAGCTGATTCGAGGAATTTTAATTGCGCAATACGATTCGGTAAAAGATGGATCTTTCGGTTAGCGCAAAGTTGCTTTAAGCTTAATGATCCGTGTAATTGCCGAGATAGATGAGGGAATTTACTGTATAAGATTCCGGTACTATCTTCTGCTATTCATAAAAGTATACAGTAATTAAGTGAGGTTTACAAACGTTTACGATAGCTTGCTTGATACCCGCGAAGGAGACACGCAGCCATATCACGCGTAATTGCAAGAAAAATGAAATATACTGAATATTCTATCGCGACTGTTGCGTCTACAAAGTTATCGGGCATTTATTAATTTGATAAGATAGTTGAAAGTCAATAAGACTGTTTGCGTTCAATCATTTTTTCAATGAAAAAGCGTAACAAAAATCACTGTACGCAATCAACACTTGAACTACCGTGCAATGTTTTCTCCGAAAAATCGAAAATTTCTCCGAGTCCGCCAAGTCGAACGAAAGAAATCAAAATTCCAAGGCTAACGAAGAGTCTCGGCCGCCGTGCAACAGTCGGCGCCCGTGCTAAATATTCATGGTATCTATCTGTCGCCCGATTGGGGATGGGTGTGTAACAGAGTTTGGTAGCACTCGGCGGTGGCAAAGTAGGGATAGAAAAAGTGGCAAAGTCGCCATGCTGAATCAGAGTAATGAACAGCGGGCCGATGTACGCGTGCGCATCGTGCCTCGCGGCCTATGCGATATCACGATGTATCGAGCCGACGAGCATCGATTGATGTTCAGTATTTGACCCGGTCTGTCTTCCCCGCATCGATTTCCCACGCATCCAAGTATTCATATTATATTCCACGTTTCCGTCGATCGGGCGACGTTTAATATTTATTTATTCGGCAGAGTGAGAACAAACTTCCGGCGCAGCGAGCATTGTAAGTTTCCATTGGCAGCGGGGCATATTTTTCACGGCTACGCGAAGTTTATTTTTGCAATAAAAATGAGTCAAGTTCAAAGTAACACGAAATTCCTTAAACATAGGAATTTCAAATAATCGATTCGCTTGGTACAATATATAAATACATTTAATTCCACTCTTATTGCTGCATAATAAACGGCCCTTTGCCAACGTATGCATAAGAATCCAAGGTATGGCGAAATCACGTTTCTACGATATCCACCTACTTGCCACGCGAAATACATATTATATATCCACGTGCTAGTGGCGGTCGAAGAATGTCGCTCGTTCGTTCCAGGTAATCGCACGGAAAGCAGGGTTCACGAATGACGGCTGGCTCCTTGATCACGATCACAAATACTTTGTTGCCGAGTGGGGATCCCTGATAGCATGGGGAAGGACCGTCGTGGTATCCAGTCAAATCTTATAGAAAAGGTGCACGTCTCGTCGGGCCTGGCCCCGCAGTTACGAACACGTTGCGGGGACTTGGTTCGTTTGTCTGCTCGCCGATGTTTCCATCGCGTGAACTTTTTAGTCGACTGCTTGGCGATAGATATTTCACGTCGTACACCTTTACCGTTCTCGGTATATCCCTTTGCTGTTTGGTTCAAGTAGAGTGAAGTTCAGACCTGGTGTACTTCTAAAGCTGATTAGCTTCAACGAGTAAGGCTGATCTGATTTTTTTGTTCGATTCGAAAGATGTTTGGAAGCACGATCTCTAATATCTTTGCCCGCTTCTTGTATTCTTTCAGGTGTGGACGCTAGCGGCAACGTGGAAAAGGTGAAATAGGCGGCTCAGCATCCAATGGGTAAGTTAAATTCTTCTTTTCAATAGTATTCCTTGCGTCGAATAATCAAATCCGAGCAAGAATAATATTATGGGATTAATATCAATTCAGTTTGTTCCGCCGTGCTCGAATGTAACAAACTTCCAAGCAGAACGTTCTAGAATTTTTTGCGTAAAAAAATTTCCATCGAGGAAAGCAGCACGAAAAAGGGTGCTCCGTTTTCGCGAACTTCTGATAAGCCTTTCCAAACTAATCCGATGACTTGCCCCCGAACCGCAGTCTGGTTGGATAAGCATAAAGCTGGAAACCTAGGATGGCCGAACATATAACAAAGAAACATTCGAAACGGAGCTAAGAAACGTGGGCGAAGGGGGAGAGGCGCGTTTATTCTAGCGAAAGCTTTCGGCACTATTCCCCTTCTTGGAATTCGATGTTGGAAACATTTCCCTTTGGTTTCTTCGAGATCTTTTCCCTTGTTGACGCACCCGAGTTTCAGTTCGATCTCTTGCCACCGCCGAGGACCAATATTCTACTTACAAATGGCAAGAAAAATTCATGAAACTTCGAGTAGGTAATATTCGCGAGGAATTTCGAAAGCTTCCAAGCTGGTTTCCATCTGGAAAATTGCGAATGCAAATAGAATTGCTCGTATCCGGGAGGGCAGTCGCGTTGCGTAACTCGAAGAAGCAAAAAAAATGAAACGAAAAACGAACAGACGAGATAGACGAGAAAAGGTGAACTGAGGACCGTTGGAATTAATGGGGTTGATTGTCACGGGGCACGATGGCGTTCGGTCGCTGTTGAAACGGTCTCATCGAGGAACAATCGAGAGGAAGGAAGCAAGCTATCTTCGCGGAGCAGATAGGTCAAGAAGTTGAAAGGCAAGATTAGGTGCGGAAGGGTGGAAGATGGTCCCGAGGGTTGCTGAAACGCCAGGCATTCTATGTAGATCACCCAGCGTCGAGGCGAGGTGAAGAGAATCCCGTATCTACGCGAACCATCGCGCTGAAAATATTCTGCGCAAAATCGCTTTTTCAGAAATTGCTTTACGGTACAGAAATAATCGTCCGACGGGATCGGAAGCTGCGCCGACACGGCACGGCGAAACATTCGGGTCGACTAATAAAAGAAAAAAATTTGTCCCTGCAATAATCTGCCAATGAAGAGAAGATGGAACTCGAAAGGATTTCATTATCTCGATTCGCCAAGGTTCGGAGAAGAAACGACCGCGGCCACTTTCGAAACTTTCTGTTTAATTAAACTCAAAGCGGAAATGGCTATACCGTTTCAGCATTCTGCGTTATGGACGCGTTTGTTTAGGAAACGAATCGTATGCCCGCTCTCAGAACGCTGCCGTGGATCAATTACTCGTGCACTCGGAGCGCGAGCGGCCAAATTTCTCTCGATAACAAGTCCGTCCGATATCCAATTTAGAAGGGTACACAGTTGCCCGGAAGGTCACGTATGCCGAACGACGCCGCCGCTACGTATTACCGGGAATATAAAGTTTGATGGGGCTACGGTAAAGGACTGCGGAATTTTCGAATATGACGAATGTACCGGCGCGATTGTCCCCTGTAATCTTTGGTCCCCTTGTTTTACGAACCCCGGGTCGTTCCGCGATGCCGTTGCGATTCCTCCATTCCTGAACGACGCTCGCGTTACGATATGGCTCAGGAATTATGACAGAAAGTTGTCCTTTACCTTCGATGCGTCATTCGAAAGGCAATATAGTCCTTAGTAGATAAAAAAAACCGGTCCTTAATTTCGTCTTCTGCAACGGGACGGCATTATTTATACCGACACTCTCCACGGACTCGTGAACGTTTCTGCGTTCCTCCGTTTCTACGTTGACTTTGGAAATTTCCCCCCGTATCCAGCGGACGGTCGTTCATTGCTCGTCGATGTTTCACAAAATTCGTAAGGTGCTCGCGATGCGACGCATTCCTCGACGAGCGTGTTTTCGAGGCCGAGAAGCCCCATCAGCGTTCCTGTCACGTAAGACAACAACAGAGAACCAAGAACGGCAGGAAGGGTGTACCCGAGTCGCGAAGAAGTTCACACGAGAAAACGGATAAAGAGCGTGGAAAAAAGGGGACGTGATTTGGCGAAGAGGGGAAAGAAATTGGCATGGCACGACGTGGCCGGTCACCAATGCGAAATTCCATGGCGGGTACATCGGGCAGCGTGTCGCAATTGCAGAAGCGCCGCTTCCGTTGTCCAGAGGAGCCAGCCGAAGCTTGGGCTGGGTTTCTCTCGCGACAAAGAAAGCGGATACACCCTGTGCATGTCGGTACAGAGGGGTTTCGCATTGATCGGCGGCCAGGAGAACTGCCTCGCTCTGATTGGCTACACCCCGACCGCACGTCCTTGTCGCGCAGGGTGCTTTTGGCCAAGGTAGGACAAGGAACGAAACGCTTCCGAGCCGTCTGGCTGGCTTCTGCTGGTTGAAAGCAACCACGAGCCCGGCCAAAACGGACCATCACCGAGGAGGGAGATACTCTTTGGGAACAGAAAGAGAGGGGGATGAAAACGTCGAGGTGAACCATAGGAGGAACGAGGAGAGACAGGTCGATTCACTGTGACACAAGGAGATATATAGTAAACAAAATGGAAAATCGGTGAACGTCTTGGAGTATAGGTCGCACTTCAAGGTGGGTCAAAGATGGAATTATCGGGTGGGAGAGGAAGGGAGGGAGGAATGGTATTTCAGTTACCCCCGGAATTCTACCCCTTATCGCCGTCCAATCACCTTCGACCACCAGCTGCTCCACCTCCGCCGCTAGTATTTTCATTGTTTCTCGCTCGTTCACTTTATCATTGTATTCGTTATCGGAATTAGGCGAAAAATCGACAGGGGCGGGGAGGTGTAAAAGTGGTCGAGGAAACGAAGTAGGTCGCCGGAGAAAATTGGAAGTTAGAATATTATCTGGAAGAAATACTCGAGGAAGTGTTTGAATGATTGACAAACGTGCCTTTCCCGGGGGCCATTACGAAGCAATGTATGGCGAACGATTAGGTCGAGTTTGAAGAAGACTGGGGCTGTTTGTTGCAATGATTTAACGTAAACAGAAATGAAGAGGGGTCGAAGGGATCGCGTATCAGTGAAAGCAGGAAATTGTTTCTTATCTGTGCTCCTCGTGTCGTTGTTCTCATCGTGGTGGCACGAGGAGAGTACCCTTAAGCTTTTTGAACGAACGCTTAAACCTCTGCGGTGGCTTCGTGAACCTGATTGACGCGAAAGCTTCCACTTGTTCCTTAAGGAATTTCTCGTAAAGCAATTACTTCCCCGTGTTTTTTACAATTTATATATGTTACGACATATATGGAATGAAAATAGTTTCGGCGATATATGTTCTGTAAGAATTCCTTCCTCGGCGTGAAAGTATTTTACTGACAACTTTTTGTAACAATAGCCGAAGAAGTTTAATCAAACGATCATGAAAAATCGTTTAATCTTTGCGACTGATAAAGCCATTCATGGAAACGCTTCTTCCGAAGCAAACGTTTCAACCGTGACGATTTTTTTATCCGTATCATCTTATTAGACAGAGCATTTTATAGTTTCTCGGGAGGACGTGCATAGAAAAGATGAAGAAATCAGCATTTCAGTTAACTCTGGCAACCTTCTGCTATCTCCGTCCAATGAAACTTTTGCACCGGTAGAACTTCGCCCCTACTACGGCACGACTAACTTTTCAACCAATTTCCCCTCCGCTCCCGTTTACCGATCCTGCTGGCCTTTCCTCTTTTTCTTCTCCAGCGCCGCGGAATTGTCCGCCTCCTCTTGCTTAGCCCATTACGAATACACGCTTGAGACCATCGCTATGCTTTAAAGAATATCGGATTAGCGCTGCATCGAGATCAAAAGCTAATCGTGAATCACGCGACGTTCCCTTTCGACATGGAAACGCGTTATCTGAAAATATTTCCCTGCGCTTCCGTTTACACGCCGCTCATTAATGAAACTTTCTACGAAAGACGCAAGGCTTTAAGGTTAAGGGGATACCGGGTTTCGAGCTTGAAATTCAGCGTAGTTTAGCGTATACAATCGATAGAAGGGAAGTTCGAGATTTCCGTTGGTCATTAGATAGCTGTTGGCTACCAGCGGGTTTATCCGATTAAAGCAGTCCGCGTTATTATAAGAAAACATCGCTACATGGATGTCCCGATAATTGAGAGGCAAGATGGAATTATTCTTAATCGAAGAAGGGTATATGCAAATGGGACGATGAATTTTATACATTTCCGTTCGATCGGATCTAGAATTGTAATTAGATCGCGAGCAGCATCCCTCTTTCTGCCACCCCGCAACTGGTTCCATCGCATTAACCGCTTAATCGCTATTCGAGTCTTCACTAGCCACTGGCCAACACTTTATACCTCTTCATCCACCCGTCTACCCACCTGCTATCCCTTTTTTGTCTCCCCCCGCCTTCGTGCCCTTTATTTCTTTTCGCCGCGTTCTGCACGAACAACCACACGGCGAAACGACAACGTTTATTATAATACCATCGTCAGTCGTTTAATCGCGAGGCTGTATCGATGAATGGGAGCGATGCGGCAGTTCATAAAAAAGCTTGTTCGTATTACGCGGCACGGTAAACTCAAATGTAACTTCGCAATCGTTCCAATCGAGCGAGACGTTTTACAATTTTTTTTTTCTCGTGCTTCTGAGCGATCGAGAATTTTCGATGACCGTCCGATCTTTCGTCGATTCGATACGATTGCAGAAATCGTAAACGGCAGAACTGTTTGGATCCAGACGATTTTATTATTATTCGAAACGACGAACCGAGTAGCAGTGAGATTACGGGCTCGTCTTTCTCGATACTCATTTGGGTAAAGCGATCGGCCGGAGAAAAGACAGGAAATTGTATTTGCATTTCGTTGACGCACGATTGCTTCTCGATTCGCCGATATTCGGGAGAAACTGTAACGAAGGCTGTCCCGTTTATCTCTGAGAGCGATGCGTTAACGATGGAAACAAACGTTTAAGTGGAACGTTAAGGAACATAATTATATACAACAAACTTTTTGCGAACGATCTTCAAAGCGTGCCCATAATTTGCACCGGCAATCAATCTCTCCCGCGAAGGCAACCAATTACTCTCGATTTCACTTCTCCAATTTATTGTATCTCGAAGAATTTCTGAAGCCCAAGAGCGATGGAAAATTTTCCAGCCAACATTAAACCTATCCAACTATCTATCAAACCAAGAATCATAATAATAATAATAAGTATTACAAGCAAAACGATCTAGATCTACAACACGTAACCACCGAAAAATCCGGTACAGGTACCCAGTTTTCCGTATCTAAAATGCGAACGTTTTCCTTCGAGAAAAGCTGCAAGCCCTACAATGTAGCTATATATAATACTTGCTACCCTGTCTAGGGCCTTTTATTGATTAGCCGCCGAAAAGCTCGCTCTGGCCAGGCCGCGTGGCGCCATCTTTTGACAAACTCTCTAGTCAGTTTTCAGGGAAACTTTCCAGGGTGCTGGTGGTGGCATAAAAGGGGTGGCAACCACTGGCCAGAGGGTGGGGGACTTGATACCTAGGTACAGGGGGTTGAGACGTGGCGAGACGGGTCAACCAGTCGAGACCGGTCGGTCGCGCCCCGACAACCCCTACCCGATTTCTACGATCCCACCTGTACGGTCAGAGCGACGTCGGGGAGGTAGGCCAGTATCGATCCTTCGTTGTCCATGTTACACGAGGTCGGAAATCGTCGTCCTGGGATATGCTTTCAGACGCACGAACGACGCGACCCGGAACTGTGGCTGGTTCTCGTCGTCGTCGTCGTCATCGTCGTTCACGTTGATGAGGATCTCGACGACAATTCCATTAGCCAGAAACTGATGGCATTCTTTTGATGAAGTTTGGAATTACGTCGATAGGATTGGAGGGCTGCAGACTTTCTTGGAGATTGCATCGCTTACAGATGCTAATTAATATCGGTGTCGACTTTTCTTTGGAAAATTTAGAGAGCTACGTGGAAACGATATTCGGTTGGACATTGAACGTTAGCTTCTGATTTAGGTAACGGTGGTCTGATGTTTGAGAGAAGGGTTGGATTTATGATCCGTGCAGGTTGCTTTTGGAAAACAGGTGTAATTGACATCGAGCACTTTGGGCGCGCTGTATTTAGCTCCATCAGCTTTGCGGAAACTAAATAGATTCACGTTCCAGGAGCTTTTTTCGAAATTGTTTTATCAGCTGCGCTTTTAGAAGCAGTATATCATCCGTACTTTTGTTTCCCTGGTTGGCTGCCAGATTTTATATAACAGTTCCAAGAAGATTTAGATCTACAATAAGAAATATTGCCACAATATTCACCGCGAATAGTTCCTGGAACCTTATCCGCGGCGAAGAAGCACGGCTAACAATAGATCTCCATGCGTCTACCCCGAAAATTCTGCCCCCCAACCCCGATCCAATTTACGCGGATTGCTAGGTCAAATATTATCTTACAATTTCCAAAAACTGGCAGGTCGGCTAGAAGCTCTTCCATGCAAGACCACTACCCCCCCCCCCCCCCCCTCCCGGCGTCTACGCGATAACATGAATTCGAAATTCCGCCAATTTCCTATTCCCACCCCCTCGGACCGTCTTCTCCCTATCTCCGAAAATTTTCATCCAACCCTTAATATTATCCGCTCGTGGCTGACCTCGATTCCGTGAGGAAGGAATCGCCGCGCCGGTTTCCGCAAAAAATTGCATCGATCTAACAGAGCAGCTCTGGCAGCCGCAGTAAAGTTCCCACGATATATCGAAGCGAAAGGGTCGAGAATGGAAGGGACACCTATTCATTCTACGGGCGTTCTCGCGCGCCGGGGGGTCCCCCGAAAAGATTGGTGGATCGATCCGTGGCCGAATTCTGCTGGCTCGAAGCGCCGCCTCGTGTGACAGAGGTTCAGCTACAAGGTTGGCCGTTCGGCTGCTAGATGGCGATAGAAGTCAGTCGGTGTCTGGGAGCCGAGTGGTCCAGCCAGAGGTCGAATCGCGTGCTTCGTAATCGAGGATATGGCGGTCGGGCATGGCGACGGGTGCGTTCCTTCTCGATCCGTGTTGCTCGCTTTCGTAACGTTCCACCGAATTTTTCCATGCTCCTTCCATCCTCCTACCCCCTCGTCCCACGGTCGTGGACTAGGTCTGGCCCAAGGATGGTAGGTGCAGTTGGAAATTGGTCGGAAATAATGCAAGTCCAATAGGTCTGACCCAAGGATCGTAGGTCCAGCTAAAAGTTGGTCAGAAGCAGGGGAAGTCCAATAGGTCTGGCCCATGGGTATCGTAGGTATGACCTTAGGATCGCAATCAAACTTCTCATTTCTCAAGAAATGAAAAATATCGAGAAATGAGGAACACTAGTCGTAACCGATCCGCTGAGTGTATTTATAAGCGTCTGAAAATAGGATTGCTTTCACCGCTGCGAGCAGCGCCACGCTAGTTGCACCAGTCTGGGGCCAGGTTCGATTTTAGGTTTAACGCGTGCCCGGTCCGAGTTTAACGACCTCTACTTGCAAGCGGACCACGAACCGGCTGCATAAACTTGTCCACTCACGATACTCTATATCGCAGCCACTGGTCCAGCCTTATCAGGGGCCGGCTACTTAGTTGCTGCTTTCAATTCTCCATTCCTTGTCTCTTAATCGACGAAGTATCCTCGCTGCTAATTAATCCCACGGAGGTTGATATATCGCTTACCCCCTGCCCCCAGCGACGGGTGATTGGACTTCTAGTTGTATTGGCGTTGGACAAAATTATTTGACGCTTGTCGCGTAATGGGATTGGTAATAGGTCTGCTTGACTTTGTTGAATAAATATAACAGATATCCTATGAATGATTTTCTCGTAAGATTAAGCAGACACGTGGCTCGACTATGGTAAGCGCGAGTATATTTCTAATAGCCTTTGGACGTCGGATTTTTAGAAATGATTACGCCATTAATTATGGGGAATGCCATGCGTGCTTTGCATGTTACAAGTGTTGCGAATTGAAATCCGCAGAAAATGTAAATACGACGACGTGTAAGGCTAATGTACTTGGGAAAAAAGAAATTGCTGGTAGAAAGGCAGCTATTAGACTCGGCTTTGTGTTCGACGGTTCTAAGAATTTCATGGATCTATACAGCGCAATAAAGTAGAAGACAAATGTCTTGGAACTAATTAATTTGCGAATCGTATGTTAGTTAGGACATGCATTAGTCGTCCTGGTGTAAACGCGTTAGTAACGCTTGGTTAAAGAATTCAAAAGTTACTCGGTGCATAGATAAATATAGGTTTTCTACATTTAACTAAGATCAATAATAAAAAAAGGCTCAAAAATATCCCCGAATTTAATCTGTAACTACGTTTACGTGAAACAACTTTTTGAAACACAATTTTTCTATCCCGACCTTTTTTCGTGCTACAAGAAGAAGCAGGGAGAAAAATATTTCGAACCTGGGACATTAAGGGAAATTCACTTCGTATCTGGCTTGAAGCGATGCCCGGTCAAAAGGATGATGTGGGTGAGGGCAATTTCTTGTTAAAAAGAAACTACACTACCTTCGTGGTGAAAAGAATTCTTTCGGTACGAAATAGCCGGCATACCTTACCCCTAATTCAACCCGTTATTAGTTCCAACGGTTTTTATTGCAGTGCTCGGCCACGTTGAATCCTTTCAGTCTCTGGTAACCTGAATGTAATTACCCCAATGTCGATTGGGGTTGTCTACGAATCGTCTCCTTAAAATACACTGTCGGTGGCAAAGTATACGATTTTTTTGAAAGCAACGCGAAAGACCCAGAGTGTAGCTAAGTAAACAGAAGAAAGTACGCCCACCAATTGAATAGTAAAACTCCAACAGAAGTATAAAAATTCTGGAGTTCAACCTTCTCCTCGATTGGCCATTAATTTTTGGCAGAACAATTACTGCTCGTTCGCAATGGTGTTTCATTTTTTACATTTGTTGCTCGATACAAACGGTTCGAAAAAAACCTGCCGCTGCTTCGGATGAGCCGAAGGAAAGAGGAAGCACCGCGGAGGAAGAGCGGGAGAAAAAAAAGCCTGGGATAGACCCAGTTGGCCACTCAACGACAGGAAAGCCAGAAACTCAACATTGTTGTTCGCTACATGTGATATGCATCGTTCGCAACAACAATCGCTAATTAACGTTCCCTGATTATTTATACTCTGTCAGTGAGATACGCTCGCGTATTATTTATGAGTGCGTTACTCTTGCCGCAATTGGCGGCGTTATCCAATTTATAAATAGCCGACCGAGCGTAGATAAGGCTGCGGAGTTGTTTGGCCGTGTTAACACAAATTGCAACTCGCTCCAACAGGGAATACTAAATCGCGCGGATCCCTAGCCGATGGTACGCGTTCGCCAGCAATTTGTTCCGGCAGTGTACGTTCGTTTTGCAGACATATAGGTTTCGATGCGCTTTTCGTACCACTCTGTCGTGGAATAATTAGAGGAAACCACGGCGTCCATGGCGGACAAGAATTTATTATTCCACGTCCGCCATCAATTAGCAGGTCTGAATGACGAAGCGCGAGCCGCTGTCTCATTTGCAGTCTCGTTACGTGCGTCCACTGTTTTTAGATACGCAGAATGCGTGACCACGGATTCGCACTTTCAGTCTTTAAAACGAGCAATACAAAGCGGCGGACGTGCTGTGCACAGACAAGAGGTAGACGGATTAAGGGGGTTTGCCATTTTGTTGGCGGCCTTGGTAGGGAAGCTCCTATTTGAAATGAGGGGTACGTTCCACGAGACACTGTCTGAATCTTACGACGCGACCAACGATCGCTTTCAGCATGGAATTTCGAGACAATAGAACTCGAACGATTCTAAATCAAATGTATATGCTCGTACCGTCAGGACCGTCTTACTTCATCCCCTATTTCACATTGAATCGCCCGGTACACAGACAACCAAAATGCACGAGCAAAAATACTAGAGGCAGAATAACAGGATACGGCAAGGGCTCTCGATGAACTTTAATTAGCCCCACGGACGCAAGGGCATTCGCAACAATGATTGCGCCCGCAGTTTCGGCGAATGGCCTCAATTCGTCAAGCGGTAGCTACTTCAAAGACGCTTCTCTTATATATTCCCCAAACGAAATTGGACGCGACGAGGTCGAACTTGCCGCAAGCGAATCGCTTTTAATTAATTTTCGCCCGACCGAGGCGGTCCACCGAAAGGGAGCGGACTCGAGCGGAGCAAGGCGAAAGAGTTTTGCCTGCCGTGTCGCAGATGTCGCAGGAGCGCTAGTTACACCCTATTACGCGACGCCTTCGAAGAAAAATTCACTCGGCGAAAAATGTATAGGTGATGTTGGCAGCTGTGCACCGCGCATCAGCTATGCGCCACGCATATCCTATATCCGCCCTGGGAACCGGATTTTAGTCTTGAGCCCGAAATATAGAAAATTCCGTCGGTCCTCGCCCCTCTTCCTCTCACCTTCCCGACCTACCGGCGTTCTTCTTTTCACGGAAAAGATGGAAGGCGCGTTCGGCCCGCGCCATTTGCATTCTTAATCCGACAATTTTGAAATGTGCGGAGGGTAGCGAGCTTCTTCGCGACTGGTGCCATGAAGCCACGGCTTCGGGAACACCTGCCGTCGGACTTCTGCACGACTCGTTTGGTTGAGAGGAATTTTCCAGCGGAGGGAGAAAATGTTCGGTATGAAATGCACGCGTTTCGAATAAATGCTATCGCGTTCGGCGAGATTGTTGGGAGAAAAGATTTCTTACTCGTCTCGATGGTAACTTTGGGAAATTAGACAGAAGACGAAGTTGTTTCACAGAGAGCGTATGCTTTGCTTTTCATAGCGACTCTAAAATCGTATCCTAAGTGGACCATTTCTTAATTTTTTTTAATTTCACAATTATTGCAATGGTTCAAATAATTTTGTAATCGCTTGAAAAGGATTCGAAATAGAAGGGGTTGAAGAGAATTAATTAAAGAACGCAATGTTATAGGCATTACCATTTCTACCGTCCGAACCGGCTTATACAGTCTCCCCGACGGCCAACGAAATTCTATGAAACCGAGACAAAAAGTAGCGTTTATTCTACCCCATGGAATGAATAATTCAGCAAACTGTTTTTTATAAATCCTCATTAATCCTTCGTCCAATAAGCGAGCCAATTATTTTCCAATTTTCTTAAAACAAAAAGGAAAGGGTAATATCATTCCAAGAGTAACCTTCGAATGCTTCCCGTCGGCTTCGGGTTATATACGCCTACGCGAAGGAAATCGAGGTCAGGACCCAAGAAGAAAAAGAAAAAATGGAAAAGAGTTTCATAGTAACACTCCGGGCAATATTCAAAATCCAGCCTAATCCTCTTTCCCTCGAAAGGACAATCTCAACCGTCTCGCTTCTTCTTTTCCACCCCTAACAACATTGCCCTGGAACACCACGACGTTGATACGCCCTCCGAGATTTCCTCTTGTATAGAATTTTCGGCCCTAGCAGCTCGTGGAACAGACGATACGCGCATACCATTGGAAAATCCGCCGCCTGAGAATCCCGACGAGCGAAAATTGAGGCAGTGTTTTCCGGGCAAAACGGGAAACTGAGAAAACGTCGTTTCTGACGAGCAGAGCACAGCTGTCAAATTATTTTCCAAGGTATTCCAGGAGGCCGATGGAATCTCGTCGAGGCTCATTCCTCCGTCGTTCCTCGCGATCTTTCCACACCCGCCCCTTTATAGCCCCGATACTAGAGAAATATTGTTCCAGCGGCGGTGCACGCGAGCAACAACGCAGGCTTGCTCTGAATTTAAGCAGCTTCTCAATTTCTTTATGACCCCTTGTCTAAAGGAGGCCTGGAGAATCGTTGGACTTCGAAAATGATTGCAATTAATATAATACTAATGTAATGTTAATATAATAACTATTTCTCTCCTTTTCCCACCGCAAATTAAGTGAAATGATATTCCCCGACGTTCGAATAGGAAGGAGCACGCGTCGAGGACAGTGCCCTCCTTTTTAAATATTTATATCAATCTCGTCGCGATCGACTTCCAATATCTTCCACGAGGAAAGGAGTCCCAGCGATTTTCGGCCAGAGGAAAGCGGATTACAAGCCCCGTCGACACAGCCGGAGACGTGAAAATGCAATCACAGAAAAGATTTTTCTCCGTCGTTCCTCGGAATTGAACTTTTGTTGTCTCACCCCATCGGGGACCGTGTCACACTCGACGCCTCTCACTTTCGGCTTTCCTTCAACCGCGATTCGAATCGTATCCCCGTCCCATTTCAACTCTCCCGTCTCATCTGCGGAATACACTCTCTAATGCTTTCGTTTCACGCCCACACGCGCGCGTGCTCGTACACGCGAATCACCGTCCTTTTTCCACCGCTGCAGCTTCCGCCCTGGATTTTGACCGAAGCTAGAACGAAAGTCTGCAAAGTTCCCGTGGCTCATTCGGCTGACGAGTTATGAAAACCGGCAGACCGGTGTCGCGAGATGGCACTTTGCAAACTTTCCTCTTATTTCTACAAAAGAGGGCACGTGTGTTTTTGCGGGAATTCGAGGAGTCGTGTAATCGTTGTTTCGACCGCCCTTCAGGGAGCGAGGGGAAGAGATTATTGCAAAATGCTTTCACTGGAAGTTGTCGAAGTAGTATTCATGAAATTGTCTTACATTCTTGCTTCGAAATCCAGTGGCAATATTTCCAAGGCTACCGAAGCTACTCGGCCAAGGAGTATCGCGGAAACGAAATTACAAACGCTAATATTTATAGACACCATTTGTCTATCCACCGTTTTAACGTTTCGACCGCGCTACCTTCCGCGAAGCAACTTTAATGAGCCCGTTCGACCCACCAAACGCAGCCCCGTCGAAACCAAAGGGAGCGAAGACAAAAAAAAGGTAAACAAAAAGTGAAAGACAATTGGCCGTAACGCCCACATAGTCGAGCGTCACAGTTGAAGCTGTTTCGACGATCCCGAATTTCGTCGAGATAGACGTCCGAAGTGGTAACAATGTAAGGCGGTCGATCGTTGGCCAAGCAGCTTATCGCCGAGCGAGCACAGTAACAAAGGGAATTTACAAATTTCCCCGGCGTGACCGGCGTCTGTACTCGCCCACGCGTGAAATTGCGATTTACGAGGATCCCGTGTCCAGCGTTTGTTGCACGGACGCGCAACTTTGAATATCCACGGCGATAACAAGTTTGCCTAGTCCCGAGATAGGCTGCTGCAAACGGCACGGCTTGCACGGGCCACGATATAATAAACTCTGCATTATATTCTGGGCATTACAGCTTGTGTGCCCCGACAGAATAGCCAGCACGGCTGCCACGGCTACGTGTAATTCACCTACGAGCATGGTGGCAGCAGCAGCTTCGAGTTCGAGGTTGTTGGACAGAGCCCGATGTAAGGCGACTAATGGCGGTTAGATAACTCGGTGGCACGTTCACCGTTTTAGAGCTGCAAAGGTGACGCGTATCGCGGGGAGGATGGTTTTCCATTTTCGGTAATGCCGTAACTTTCGCAGGACGATAGCAACGTTTGAACAGAAATTGGGGGAGGGCGAAGGTACACTTTCCTATGGGTGAAAAAGAAAGAAAAAAGGGAGGAATGCACCTAGCGATCTCTACGATAACCGGGATGAATCAGTAGACAAGGCGACTGAAATATTTTCTGTAGCGGCTCGATATTTCGATAAGGGAGAGACAAGTGCACGCGATAAGAACAAATATTCAGAAAATGGGAAAGAATTTTCTTTGCTGGCTTTATTCCTATATCGATTTTTATCCGCACGTTTTAAACGGAACCTACCGACGGTATCGATGTGCATGCAGATTAATCAGTATGCGATGCTTACCATTGGCAGGTGTCTGACAAGGACGTAATACAACGTCGTGGAGCCTTGACTCTTAATGCGTCGCCTTGACGGAGCACGGAAACAAATTTTCGCGTTGTCGCGTCGCAAGACCTTGAGCGAAGACTGCTTACGAAACCTTCACCTGTCAGTTTGGTGGTTTACCGGCCGCCATGATTCGTCCGGCAGATAACAGTGAAATGGTCATCGTACCCCTTTCGGTGCACTCGGGTCGTTAGAAAAAAAAGGGTTTTCTTTTTCATCGAAAAGGCGTTCTTTCTGGCCAGCCTTCGTGTTTTGGCCAGCTCAAATTGGTTTATTGCACCTCGCGTGCTTGAACTGAACCCCTTCGACGACGTTTTATTGTCAAGGTGAGCATCAGGTAAATGGCCATCGCTGTATTGCTCTTTACAGCGGCGCAGCGTGGAAAGGGTTATAAAGGAATGCCTCGGTCTACCCCCCTTTTCCGGAGACCTTCGTACCGAGTCCCTTTCTTCCATCCTACCCATTTTTTTTTTACTCAAATTGCCTTCGCTTACGCGCCAGCTCTTTTCTAGCGTACCCCGCGTTGTACGCGTTTTTAAACCCCTTGCACCCGGGACACGAATCGTCGTTGCCATTCCGGCACGATTCTCGCCCCACCGGCAGGCTTAGCCGAGGCACGAGAACGAAAGCTAAGGAAAAAATATTGGAGCATCTGGGACAGAGGGAAAAGAGCGACAAAGTTGCTGGAATAACATTAATACCCAGTGGGGCGGAGAAGTCAATCCCGCAGCGAGAAGGACCGCTCATTAAACGAAAGATCGACGATAAAAATAGGGGGTTATAATAAACGAACGACGTATCCCGAGGTATCCCGATAATCCTCTACGGTCACCCCCCTTACAAGAATTATACAGATAAAGTCGTTCCGACCAAAACCCGCTATACATACACGAGCCTCCCTGTCCAATAAGAATCGATACACCTACCATCTACCACCTACCATTTCTATCCGACCGTTCGTCGTTCCCCGAAGCAGCGACGATGGGAAAAACACCATGCTGCCGCCAGCAACCAATTTTTCCCTCCTCCGTCTGTTCGAGCTGCATCACGATTCCATCCTTCCCACATGGAACGACCTTGAATCAGTCGATCGAATGCAGGAAAATCGCGCGAGCAAGAAGAAAGGGCGGCCGTGTAGGTACGAGATATCCAAGCAATGGGCGCCCTCGCGAAGTTTCGGGGTTGAAAATGGGCAAAGTGCGCGCGCACCAGTTCAATACCAGCCGCTGGTCTAACCCAGCCTCCTTTTCGACTCTCGACCACGTGTGTTCACTCCATCAGCCAGCCTGCATCCCTTCGAACGTCCTCGTCTGCCCACGAAAACGCATCTCGCCTATTCCCTCTCTTGGAAGCGGCCCTTCCGTCCCGCTGCTCCTCGCGGCTTCACCTTCCATCGCCAGACAGTTGTACATACAAAGTTCGCTCACGTTCGAACCCCTGGAAAAGAACACCCGCGCTGTCGCATTCCATCTGTACTCGATGGTTCCCCATGGTCCCTCGTGCAACGCCGGCCTCACCTCATTTGCCTCTATTCTTTTTGCGCCCGTCCGCTGTTTCACTCTCGACTGAAAGGCACCAGGTTCAACTGGGCGCTCGATGTTTCTTCTTCGTCTCGGAAGCGAATCACGCGACCCAGGAACGACGAAGAATCGAAAGCTGCTTGGCTGGCCGCTCATGAATGCGGGAGAATATTTTTCGCAGGTTCCTCGCTCGACCGGCGGCTTTGCATCAATCTGAATTTAGATTACGACGTAAATATTTGAAACGCCGGCCGGAGAAAGGTGAGCGTTGTTGAAACGGAAACGGTATAGGTTTGAAGTAGGGGCTGGAGGGTGCAACGGGAGTACGGGGCGAACTCCCAGGCGGGTAATTACCAGGCGCGAGTCTCGGCGGCTGCGCCATCCGCAGCCTGGATACAGATATGTACACGTATACACGTACAACATACTTTCCTCCTCGTCGACCTACCTTCGGAGGAGACCATTTTTCAAGATTAAGGAAAGATGAGAAAAGTTTTAATGCCGCGGTGATAGAGGACAGGAAAGAGGCGACGGGAAAACGAGGGCCGTCCACTCGTTTCTCGAAGACTCACTATGGTATCTACACGCGAGCTGCATTAAAGCAAAATGTATTTCGCGAGTTACCATAACGCGGAACGAGTGTCGCCGTTCGCGTTGCGACGCCGTACTCAGAAACTCGCGATGGCGAATTCCTGGTTCTTCCTCGACCAAGATTCCCCGTTCCCACTGTACGACGCGACAGAGGTTGATCGACTCGAAGATTCCCGTCACGATTCCTTATCCCCTATCTTTAAAAAAGGAACCTTGCCAAACGAAGATTCGATCCGACTAAGGGATGGCGCCAGGAAATCGTATAAGCGTACCAAGTGCTGTCCACGTGTGCAGAAAGGCCCTGAGGTGTCTTGATTTGCGCCGGGGCGGGTAAAACGATCCAAGTCCATCGGATCGAAGAGAACGTCTTCTTTCGTTGGACTTGATCGGCAACGGGGAAGGAAGTCGATCGTTTGGCTATTCACCGTGGAAATTGGGTCAAGTTATTTAGGTTTTCTGCGCGCACGTTGCTCGCGTGCACAATAAGATAGACCGTTCAATGTTGATTCGTATACACGCGCGGTGAACCGCTTGTTACACCAGATAAGAGAAATCCCCATAGCCCGTGACCATTCGAATACATTAAACGACGTTCATGGCGGCGTGCGACCATAAATCTCGCCCTTTCCGTCACGTTCCATATTTTCCTGGTATGCGCCACGAATACACGAGGCGGGGACAGAGATCGAATGGGGAAACGGGCGGATAATGTAGACGAAGCAAGAGGAAACGGGGTTCGTCGGCTATTCTTGCCGTTCGACTCCGACGTGACACGGGTCGATACGACAATCTGGACATTTTGGGAGGATCGAAGAAGGGAGGGCAGGTGTTGGAGAACGGGAGAACGCGCGAAATATATACGGGGTCTTGATATATTTTTAGGCGGTCGGGATTAACACGGCTTACGTTGTTGCGCTTAGGGTGGTTGGGTATTCGGATATGAAAGTGGAAATAATTTTATGCCTTCATCGTGGGAATTCCAATCTGTAGTGGATTTTTATTTTTCAATTTCTTATTGAATAGTGTGGCTGCATTAGGTACAGTATATAATTATAATTATATTAATACATGTCATAGTAATTAGTGCTCTTCATTCTCCCTTCATGATTTTGACACTCGAATATTTTTTAACTTCGCTATTAGAAAGGCCTCGTGTCTTTCATGTTTACTAAAACACGTTTAGAATTGAGAGATATATTTTTCCTGTTCGATTTTTAGTCAATTTTGTATTTCAATCGAAAGCAGTCCAACGATTGCATCGTTCCAATTAAACGCTCGAAGAATGTTGTGAGTTTAGTCGAAAGGGTATAAACAGGCGTAAGTCTGTTCGTTTCATACGAACGCCCCGAAGATGGTCGTAACGCGGAGGTTTATTGCTATTGTTTTTATAAATGGTTCAGCACCGCTGTCAGTTTACAAATGGAACAGTTGTATACTATCGAGTACCGCAACGAGTGACCATTTATTCCAGAGCCTCCATTGTTTTAGCTTCTTTGTCGCTTCGCCTCGGCCCGATGGCCGCCATAAATTCCAGTGATGGGATCGACGTGGCGCACGTAATCGTTGTAAATCGCAGGCTTGATTGCGCCGCTTGTGTCGTAATTCATGCTGCTTTAATTCAAATTACCCGACGCAAAAAAAAGGGCGCTAATATCGCAGCGTTTATTTAACTCCAATGATGAAAGCCGGTGGAACTATTCTTATCGGTGACGCCACGACGGGGTCTAAGAAAAATACAATTTTATTCACTGTTTGCGAATGCCCTATTTTTATTCGTTTTACATGGAACAACTTTGCGTAAGAACGAAACATCGTGACTCGCTCCAAATATATATATATATAAAAACACATTATTTCAAGAAACATTGGCAAGATTCCTTGGCACTGGGTCAGAAGCAAAATTTCGTAACGTTCCAAGGCAATATTTTGCATCTGCACCGAGTCTCGACCTACGGTAGAATTCGTGCGAAATTTGCAAATCTACGCTTCTCGGTTTCTGGCTCCGCCTCGCCACATTCTGCCAACGTTTCCAATATATCGTTCACTCGGAAGGATATGTAAAATATCCCCAAAATATAATCGCGGGATAGCTGAAAATCGAGCACCCGCGCTCGTTATTCTACTCCTCTAAATTCAAGGCTTTCAATTACAAAGTATTATTCAAATCGGTGAATTTCATCTGGGTAAAAGATCTGACATTTGGAACACAAGGAACATCGCTGGCAAGTTTCAGCTTACCATATAAGATTTCATCTACATTCCCTTCGCGAATTTCAATGAAACTGAATCAAGGAAATGTGCGACGAAGAAGGAGAAGAAGAAGAAAAAGAAGAAAAAGAGTAGGGACAAGAAGAAGAAGGAGAAGAGCTAGACGCAACGTGGAAACTTTGCTGCACGCCCAGCACACAACTTCCCCCCACATTGCAGCTAATCAATATAAGCCAACCGAAGCTGGCTCAAAGTCAAAATGAAGAAACTCGCCGCTCTTCCGTCGGGCATCCATACGTGCATCACGAAAATAAATTTCCTCCGGGGATTATTGACCCCCGTATTCTAACGTAAAACTCCAAGCAAGCGTCGCCCAATAAAACGATCAAACGGTAGAGGAAAGAAACGCCCTGTGGCTCGGTCAACGATGAAATATCTCACGAAATAATCCCCCGGGAGCGTCTCGAGTGGAAACGGCTACTCTCGTGGCGGCCACGGTATTCCGACGCGGTGTGCCAGCCCACAAAGGGGGTTCCACGGATTTACGTACACGTCTACGGGGGAATTATACAAATTAACCGTGGGTTAAATTGCCGAGTAAATTATGCAATTACACACGAGTCCGTAGCAAGCTACACCGCGTCGATGGCCGTTTTGCGATGGAAGGCAAGTTACAGGGGGTTGAAGGGAGGGAACGAAGGAGAAGAAGAAGAATATGGTTTGCATCGCAGAGGGAAAGAGAGCACGAGGGTGAGTGAAGGGAAAATAGGTTGGTGGCTTCGAGAACGGCAGGGTTCGAGCCTGGCGGGGGTAGGGGTGAGTGCCAATCAAGTCCTAATTAACCAGCACGGCAGTTCTGCTGTTAACTGGTCTACCTCTCTGTGGTTCTGGTCCTCCGAGAGTACGAGAGAGTCCATTGGGCGAAACTGTTAGCCTCATCCGCGGCTCTTTGCAGCCTGGCCGCCAGATGAAGGTGACGAGCTGGTTAATTGCTCGTTCGGCTCGCCTCTCCAACGATGTATGGTTTTAGACTGCAGCTGCTCGTTGTGGATGTTGTGGTACCTTCCTTTGATCCGTGGAAGAGTCGATTGGCGTAATATTATTTACGAGGCTGATCAGAAAGCAATAGTAGTGTGCTTAATAACATTATTTTGTGATAATGTTGCTCAACTGGAACTGACGAGAATACCGACCGTAGCGATGGAGAGTAAATATTAAGCGAAAGAAGTGTCGGTGGATCTCGAGGACGAGTTTCAGTGGCGAGTCTGTAACTAAAAGAAGCACTTGTTAAAAACGAACTGTGGGAACACTGTGGTTGGGTAGAGTATTTTAATTATTCCTTTAAGGGCTCCCTTGAATTTGGAAAGATTCTGGAGTTAAAAAGCAACGGGCAAACGTAACGGCCGGTTAAAACTTTAAGGTGAACTTATATTAGTATTACATCACCCAGTACTGTTGGTATTCGATAATATAATTTTAAGTAAACTTGCTTACCTGTTTGCTTTTCTTTCCTGCATTTCTGCCTCCAATTTTACTGATCGCTTCATCGTCCGTTTCATTGCGTCTAAGAATTACTCGCTCTTGACCAAAGTCACAGGCTGAGGTATGTAGGTATATACATACGTTCAAAGCGTTTCCATGGAGGCTAAACTGTTTCGAGCGTGGGACAAACTAAAGATACAAACGTTCCCCGTAAGCACGCATTCGTCGCACGTATAACACGTTTAAATGTACCTTGAACTTGAACTTAAACTTAGCAAAAAGTAAATACCATTCGCCTTGTGCCACTTCGAAAAATATCGAATCATTTATTTGGAGGACAAACCTGGAACCCGGAGGAAGAGAACGAATCCCGGAATTCGAAAATTTACAGCGTCTCAGACTGAAACTAACTATCGAGAAATAAAACGGAGAAGCTATCTTTGAAAAAAAAAGTAGCAAGCGCATTTTCTTCTTCTCTCCCTCTATCGTTCACAATCGTCTTATTCCACGCAAGATTGTTTATAAACTCGTGTCTCCTGTCTAAAAAGAAAAGCAATATGAGAAACGGTATAAAAGTTTTTCAATCTCAAAGAAACAACGAAAAAGAAGAGGGAAACAAATGGAACAAACACGACAAAAGTAGAAATGTAGAGGGAATTCACATTCCTTACGGAACACCATTTTGTCTGCCCTCGTTCCCTTCTCGCCGCAACCCCATGTGTATAATTCATTTCCCATAACTCCCCTGGGGTTGCGTCACTCGACGTGCCATCCAGGGGGTTCAACGAAGCCATACTTTTCTTATCCACGAAGAGCCGAAAAGAGCAGAGGAAAAAAAAATGGTATTTTCCGGAGTCGAATGTCGCCGACGCCTTTATAAATTTTCCATTTCGGTGTCTATCGCAGCGCGTCGGGACGACGACGTCTGCCGTCGGCACGTAAAAATGGCTCGGGGCATTATAAGAGCAACGACCGAGATATGTAGGTACATACATATGTATGTATTTCGTTTCGATATTCGGTTTCTGCGCGTTCCGCCTATCTTGAACGCCTGCAATTTTGGTACTTAATATTTACTGGAATATTTCGAAATGACCGCGGCTCCTGTTAATCGTTAATTGGGAAAGCATCGAGCGGTACACGTAACGAAAGGATTCACGAAATTCCCTTAAATATGACTTACTTTATCCCCAACGAGGGGGAGAAAGAAATTAACGCGGAGGACAAAATCGATTACCATTCATTGAATTTTGACTCATTTCAAATGCTCGAAACCTTGGAATATTCTGTACGTATATTATTTGCAACGGTTCCCGTCTCGAAGAGCGTTTCACGATTTTGTTGTCCTCGTTTTCGTGGATCGGAGGGGAAAAAATTCAATTAACGGCGCATGTTCCACTTTTGCGATTTCTTCCGCGTAACAGGCAGGTAGGCGCCCGATTACCATACGTGCATCGTAAACGAACGAAAAATCACCGGTAGGCACCGCAGGTGACGCAATCCCTTTCCAAGGGACCCCGTGGAATTCGTTATCGAGTTCCTTTTACCCGATTGCAGGCTTCGTATTTTCGGCCGAGATTTCATCATTAACACAGCGAAGGTTTTCAGAAACACGGTGGATGTAAAATCGCGCGAGGCTGCATTCGCTAAGTGGAGATCCTCGTTACGGCGGAGGTATCGTGTAATAAGAGTTCCCTTGTTAACAAGAATGCTGACCCCGGGTAATCTACCTTCCCGGTTTACTCGGGAGCGCAGTCAGCCGTTCAATTATTTCAGCGTTTCATTCCGGCGAAATAAGTTTTCGTATCGGAGGTGCGATCGATTTTAAAAAGAGATCGAGCAGAGGTCAGGCGTAGACTCGAGCGGAGAAACTTTTCGCACGATCGTCATGGTTTATGTCCGTGAAAAACAAAGGTGCAAACTTAGAAACATCTCTCTCTCTCTCTCCTATTTTGTGCACTGAACGATCCACCGTCTCCTCCATCTCCTTGTCTATAATTAGATCAAGTCCATAGGAAAGGCTCGCCATCTTGAAGCATCGTGGACGTGACGCCATCGTTCGGTCCTATTTCCAGGGCAGGGTCTGGTGTTGGTGATCCAATCGGATGATTTGTATAAATCCACAAGCCTCGGCACCGTTCATGGGCAGTGGACCCCGGAGACCCCAAGCTTCCCAGCGTGACGAATAAATCATGTCGAAATTATCCGTATCGCTGCGTTGGGGAAAGTACGACTGCAGTCGAATGGAATATATTTCTGATCGTTCCTCTTTCCAATCGATCTTGCTTCCAGTGTGTCGTCGTCGGACAAACTTGCCGAGGAATTCGTTTGAAGTACGGGCAGTCTCGCGCGGTGAAAAAATCGTACAGCAAGAGGGATTGAATATAGTAGTTATTGCTCTTTTCCATTAATAAAGAATAATGTATGTTTTCGTATTTTCAGTAGGTATGAATAATCAAGTATATTAGGCTACATAGATTTGTCAATTATTTTCCACCGAATTTCTTGTCTTAATACTTGTACGGAGTCGATACTCCTTACGATACGACCTGTATGATTTTCACTGCGAGCGACCGTTAATCTAACTTACCTCGATCGTAGCAGGATTCGACGCCAAACGACGAAATACGAAAGATGTTTCAAGTGTACTGCGTGAAAAACCTCGACAGACTATACGCGGTTTCCTCTGATCGCAGTGCGACCTTCTTTCCTGTTGCCTACGAACTGACTGAGTTTGCGGCCGCATCTCAGCTTAGGATCCTTGAGGAAGTTGCGTTGAAAAGCAGCACGAAGATGGACAGAATTAGCGAAGGCGAGGTCAGAACGGGTTGCGCGACCTCGGCCATTCTCAACCCTTCCGCTGGCTGGCCGCTTTTATCGTTTTATAGCTTTTTCGAACGACTCGGCGCAAGGTACCCTTACCAGGGACCCTAATTCAACTCTTTAGGCGGGGAACCGAAGGACACTTCTCTGTATCCTTTCCGGCAAACCCTTTTTGCCTTATTGGATAGACGCAGCGTATATAGTTGAAGTTCGCTCTGCACCGACCGCACTCCGGAGAAATATAATAGTGCTTTGCGAGTCTGCAGATAGAAGCTGCCTTATCTTCTGTCCAAGACTAGAAAATTGTGCGGCATATCGCGCGTACGAGTGTCAATGTCAAGAGAAGCTAAGCAAAGTGGAAGAGAATGAAATTGTAAAAGGAATACAAGATTAGTGGAGCGCGACAAATTTGTGGAATATCATTACTTGCTATTGCATAAATCGTATCAGACGAACGAGGGTGCAAAGGGATTACACGAATGCTGAAATTTAGATTAGAAATTCTGCAACACAATATCCGGTACATCTGGGACGCGGAAGGGCGTAACACCGAGAGGGCAAGTTGAGCCGCAGGGCTTCGTTCTAATCGTACGAAGATTCCCGTTGTCATCCGAATTCTGCGATCCAGAATTCAGAGCGACACTGTACAGGTCGCAGATAACAACTTGGTCGGATTCCGTGCCATGGTGGCGGGCGGTTTAACATAAGTCCGTTAAAGTTCCAAACTTTGATGAACACTCGCAGCTTAAGCGGCAGTCGGCCGTTTAGGTGAGCCGCCGGTCCAACTTTCACGGAGATGGTTTAGCATTGCGCCGCGATATCCTCGTGAAGAAAAGTTTCCATCGAGCATTGTAGCATCCTGGCGCAACATTGTGCCCTCCTCGCCACTGCGAACACTGCTTGGTTTAATCAAACTCCTCGGCGCTGGAGGGCCAAGGACCTAATGTCTTTCCCATGAATTTTCTACCGAAGTTCATTGCTATTAACAGTCGCCGGAAATAAAATAGTAATCGACGATCAATCATAAATATTTCTGGCAGACCAGTGAATAAAATAAACCGGAAAAACGGAAATATACAGCGCGGATAAACTTGTATTAATATCCTCCCCGCCGAGAATTCCAAAAATATCTAAAATATTGCAAAGCCTTTCTAATTCTGCCCATGCAATTGGCCAACTGCCTCCCGCGCAGTAACATTTCTTTAAGCCCCGAGGAATGCCTATTATCGGTAAACATGAGAAGGATCAGCGAATGACAGAAACGTTCGAAACGGGTGCCTATGCACAGAAGCGTCGTGTCGCATACTCGAGAACGTATTCCCGTGTACTGCGAAACAATGTGGCCAGAGCGTGCGCGGCTTTTGCGGCCCACTGAGAGCGCGAACTATAAAAGCACGCTTTAGAGGCAGTAAACCGAATGAAACCTCTCACGTTCGCTCTTCGAGCGTCTTTCAGAATCATCGAAGCCCCTAACCACCTAGCCGGCCTATGGAATTATGTTGCGATATTTCGTGAATATTTAGATACGCGTCGAACCGTCGCGTCCCCATACGATCGTGGCCATGCCGCGTATGCACACGTAATCCCCTAACTGCGTCTGTCCCAGACGTTCCCCGGTACTGTTGAAACTTTTAAAGGCTGCGAGGGACGAGTTTAGAGCACGGGAAGTTCGCGTAGCCGGCGTTTTTTGAGTTACAGCATGGCAAGAGTCGGGGAGAAACGAATTATGCACGCTTGCAGCATGCTTTGCATTACGTCTGTTCTGCGCTGGCATTCCTTGCGACTGCTAATATTGCAGGTGTCCTTTCATAACGGAGATGCCAAGGTCTTGCCTGCTGTCTTGCAATTGTTATCTCTACAGTGTACATTTTTTTTTATTATGGGGATTAGAATGGGATAGACACATTATGCGCCCGTTCCATCGCGATTATTTAAGAACGACGATTAGGAGAAGTTGGAATACGGTCGAGGGTCGTAGCGCGGCGAGTGTGCAAGCGACAAAAGGCGAAGCAGCATGGCAGATGGCAAAGTTCGATAAGACGATCGGGCGAACGAGGTCGCGTCATGGGATTCATACGGTTTAATTGCAGCCGCCACGACCGATCGACTTAATTAGATCTTTCCATTCCCGGCGCTCCTAGAACGGATCTATGCGGATATTCTCGAAGCGGCCGTAATGGAAATACACTCGTCGTGGCCGAAGAGGCTCGGAGATCATCGGTCTGAAGCTAATTAGTAGACAGGAGCAGCCGACTCTTGAAATTCACCGAGCGAGACCCTATTCCATTTTTTTTTCTTCCCTGCCTCTTCCAAACTCCATCCGGTCCATGATCAACTCGGTGGCCCACTTTTGACCTTAGAATCGTTGGCTCCCCTCCGCCGAGAAATTATTTCATTCTGCATCCCCGGTCCTCGAGTTAGTCATGTTTCATTCCGGAGTACGGCTTCCCGATCGACGAGTTCCAATTCCGCTAAAAGACTTCTCGACGCGATTCTGCTTCGGCTCTCCGTTCCCCTATCCCCGTCTCCCTCCGTCACTCTCTATCTGTCTTCTTTCCCGAGGACGAGCCAAAAGCATTTGCAGCGTTCACCGAGCGATTCCGTGTGAGTGGCGCAACCCTTTTAATCCTGCCGTGACCAGTCGTATAAACGAACAGCGAGGCCTTTTGTCCTTCCTCGGTTATTACCTCAGAGAGTGGTTACCTCCTTCGGTCAGCGAGAGACCGACTTCTTTTCTTCTGCACCCCTCCGCCGTTCCTTCTGCGCTTCGCTTCCGACCGGAGGAAAAAATCAACCCTTTCGTGCCCCGCGAGCGGTTTCTTTATGGGTCTTACTCCGAGGGAATATTTATGAGCGTTCACGGACGCTCGGGGGCCTGGGTATACACCGACGCACGCATCGGTTCTCTCTGTGGGATCCGAAATGCTGCGAAACGTGCACTGGGCCCGGTGGCATGCTATATTTTGCGCATCGTTTCTTTTTCTTCGGTGCAGAGGGTCGAGGGGCGAGCGGCATTTTATTTATCTCGATCGAGGGGATACCGGGACAGATTCGTTGATAACAACGACGACACTAATAATAATAATAATGGTAATAAATTTGCGTTGTTATCGTGCATTCGTCTTGCAGAACTTTGAAGTACTAGTTTAAATATCGTCTGCTTTTACTCCTACCAAAAGTTTGCACTATCTATTATTGTGCTTTCGAAGGGAATAGAAAGGTGCTCAAATGAGAGTATGCTATTCGTGGTCGCAATGTAGCGAGCACATTTGCGCAGAAAGCTCATCGAGCTTGTCCGTGTCCGTGGGTACACTGAACCCATTTAAACCGAGTATCCTATATACGTGTGCGTACAGCGTCCCTTTGATGGGATTAATTTTGTAGGGTTGACAAGAGCTGCCGGTGTGCTCCACGCGTGAGTTCGTTTAGGGAAAGCAAGCGATTATTAATGAAAAATGTAACGCGAAGGCACTTGGCATGTAGCGTGCCGCTTTATCGTAGCAATTATTTCCGAAAAATATTACTTGTTTCATCTGATTAAAAATGATTAAGCGGCACGGAATTCCGGATCTCCACCCAGTTGGTATCTCTCTGGCGTACAAAGTTTCTGAAAACGGTGGACATTAAGTTATGAACGCAGCGGTCTTTGTACCATCGTGGACGAAAATAAACGTTCCCAGTGCGTCATAAACACCGTGCACTGTCGCGCATCCCAATCAACGCTGTACACACGCCGGCAATTAACACGTCCGATGGGAGAAGAATTCGACGAGGATGGAGGCGAGTTCCAATCGAAGTTCGATCCCCTCGACGAAAGGCAGAGTCCATCCTTCGGGCAAATTGAGTTCCCGTCTGACCAATGAGATCGCCCCGCCTCGTTCAAGCATCATCGAGGCTTCATTAGTCCGAGCGCAGTGCCGATCGTTGCGACGAAACGTCAGACGTTACTGAACAATCGTGGCCCGATCCCAGCCGAAAAAAATCGTTTACATACGTAACGAAAAGGAGCCGTCGGTGTCGAAGTGGCTCGCGGACGAAATCCGAAGACTCGAAGGCGGGTCGCGTGAGCGCTTTTAAGTCGTACGGCGGGAGAATATCAGCGAGAGGGACGTGGCGTGCATTCGGGGAAGATCGTGGCGTAAAATTGTTATTCACGATTCGACGCGTCGTTCGAAAGGGGATCTAGCCCCTGCGAACGAATCGGCCAATAAACGTCCTGTCCACTTCGGCCACGAACGATTCCGGGATGAGAAAAAAAAGCCCTCCGGGCAGACCTCTGCCTTCGTAATAGATGCTCGTATAAAATACGGCGTTATCCGGTAATCCTGATATAGGGGCGCCGCTGGCATCCGAGCCGCGCAATGATATTTCCATTTCTATTTTCGCCGTTGCTGCTGCATAGGTATCAATACTCTGTCGTATCCGTGGCTGAAGATATGTTAAAATCGACGGTTCACGATGCAGTCGAATTTACTTGCGATGCGAACAAATTGCGTGCCAGATATTCCAATTGGCGTAGTTACTGCAAGTCCGTGTAATTGAGCCGCTAAAAGAACCTTCGTTCCACGTTTCTATCTCTTTGCATCGCCAACTGCAATACAAATTCACTTCGCTCGACCGTCACCCGCCTGTCGTTGCAGAAATAAAATCATCCTCGGCGATCTCGATGCGGAATTAAAGGGCAGAACAGTTCTCCGTTAACGTCTAATTAATACGCATATCGGACGTGGCGAGGCGTGCGCGGCGTTTCTTTCACATGGGGATATCTGTTGCAACCCGCGCGGTTACAACCCTCGCGGGCATAAATTGTGCAATATTACGGCGAGTAATGCATTTAAACGCGCAAAGTAAGGTTTCTAATTAAGGGTGCTCAAGGGAAACGAGGGGGGTGAGGGAAGTGCAAGGGTATAGGGCCGGAGAATCACGAAATATTACGAGGCACCGAACGGATAACGAGCGTACCGGCTCCGCGAATAAACGCTCGTCTCTCCCCTCTCGTTTCTCCTCTCTTTCACTCCTCTGACGATCATCTTCCCTCCCCTGGCCGCTGTCCATCGGCCTCGAGTAGGACTAATGAACCGAACACGACGCAATTACGTAGGCGCTTCCACGAGAATCTTTGCGCGTCCTCTTCGACTCTCTGTTTCCCCCTTTCTCTCCGCCCCTGTTGGTTCGATGGTCGACTGGTCGAGAGTCTTGCACGGCCACTCGACAGGGCTCGTAAATTCAACGACACAGCGAGTAACGGGCATCGTTATCGATACGGTGTTATCTCTTCGTGTATACTGAAGAGCGGTCTCGAGAGTCGCGTTACGCCGCGGACCGAGCCGTGGATTTACATGCCGCACTGAAAATCGAACGGAAGTGTAAAAAAGTACACTTTACGAGCCCAGGGACGGTTACGTTTACGTCGACGGTGTATACACGCATTCTTGGGAGAAGGAGCGCCACAGGTGTAATATTTGGGCGCCCGTTAATTGGGCATAGACAGACTGGACGATCGCAACTTAAACGATTTAGTAATTCTGTCATTAGTATGTGGGCATCTTTGAAAATTGCTACAATACTACAGTACGTAACAGAAAGATTTGGCTGAAACTTATTCGGCATTTAGCTTAGGCACTTTGTACAGTAAACATTTGTCTGATTTTTGTCAATTTTTAACCGTAACAAAATGACAGATCCACTTGCAGAGAAACAAAAAATTCAATTAACTAAAACATAGTAATTTAAACGCATACATTTCTTCAATAATTTATTACTTTTCCACCACTTGTTATTAACAAGTTAATAATCTTGCCCATTGATTCTGCTGGATTAGATTATTGCTAGATAACCGCCAGATTAGTAGGTATATGCCGCGGGAATTTTTGTTTTCACCCGGTAAATGGTGGTATTGCACGCACAAGAGTATAAAGATATTTTTCGCGGGGTCGACATAAATTCCATGGCGCCTCCTTTGATCCCGCTGACAATTCAGCTCGCTCATAAATTCGCGGATGAATTATGGAACCCAGACGACGGGGCTCCCTCATTCTTAGTGAAACCAAGTACCTTCCAATTTGAGAGACGTCCAGTCCCTTCGAATATCGGGGCCACCGATTTCATCAGAATCTAGTCTCCACCCCCCCAAGTGGACCGGTGGAACATCGTCATGTAACTTTCCAATATTGCCCCGTGCACTCTGTAGAACGTAAATATTTAAGCCGACGAACAAAGTGTTCGGCCATGCGACCTCTGCCCCCCCCCGACCCTAGCTCGGTTCGTTTAAAAAACGACCTGGCTGCCTGCCAGCCTTTTCATCGGTACGCCCTGAATGGAAACCCTTTTACGCGCAATGCGACTTGGAGTTGCCGGTTCTCGTTTCTTGCCAGCGTTATTTCGATCGACACGCTCCCTCGCCGGATCGAAAACACTCGTTTATCCTTTCGCAGTTATCTCGAGGCCCCTCGTGCAATTTCATTCGGCGTTATCAGCACTCGAATTCGTATTCACGCCAGCCGCGTTCGTCGGGCTTCGGGTTCTGGTTACTTTCAACGTCCACGGATATACATAATCCTTGCTGCGTCTAATCTTCGTCCAGGGACGCAGCGATGTCCCTGACATTTCGTCAACGCCCTTTGCGGATCGTCAATTCGGTTAGGGCAAAAGTTCGCGACTGTTAGCGAGTGAAAAGAATGCGCAAATGTGAAAGACCGATTCGATGATCGGTGAATCACGAAGAGAAATGAACATTGGTTTACACAAGGCGTTGTTTAAATAATTTAGCACTACGGCGTCGCCTTGGTCTCTCGTTCAGCAGTTCCGCTTGCCAACGTTTGCTTATTTCGCCGTTTTTTATCGTACAGAGCTATCGAGATAATCCCCGCCACCTACAATTCAATCACACAGACCATAATCAAAGAAACAGAGAGGAAGGACTCCGTGTGGTGGTATAATATTCCAAAATGGCCGTCGTCTAAGGCACGAAACTGCGGCCTGTTCTTCGTCCCTGAAAAAAGACCCAACAAGAACTCTTGAAACCAGTTCCCGGTTCGGTCGGCAAGAGAGTTGCTCAAGCCAGAAATCGATCGGCGTTCTCGTTCCCCCAAAAGCGCCACGATATTGCCAGCGTTGATTAAACAAGGAATACCCGTCCCGTTTCACGAGCTTGATTGGATCAAGGAAACGGCAAACAAATATTGACAGGAACGAGAGAAAAACGAAAGAAAGAAAACAAATTGCACCCAACGAGCTTGCCACGAATAAAGGATATCTGTGCGATGCATATGTCGCCGAGGCCGTCGAGTTGGTCCAATGGTGATCGTCTGCTAGCCGTCTCGCTGTTAAGAGAGATACCGTTCCGCGTTTGCTCGTAAAGTTGGCAGCTTGCGTAATCGCTCGTTCCCTCGATTGCCCGGCTGGCTGCCGTTCTGCCATTTTATACGTAGCCAGCTCCATTCATGCCGGGTCAACATTCCGCAGGAAATTTCGCACCCTCGTTTTACCCTGTGTCCTTCTGTTGTCCCTGCGGATCTTACTGCGACGGCGATACTTGTTGCAATCCTTTAGAAGTGTGAATACAGCTTGCGAGGACCTAGGGAGGTTTAATCTTCGAACGAGAAGGTCGAGCGCAATTTGGACCGCTCGAGGTTACGAATTTCCACGTCGCCATGAAAGGTCCACGAATTTTTGCAAAACACTCGAATTTTCTAGCCCACATTTGACTCTCCGTTTCTCCGTACAAAAGAAACCATTCGCGATGGTATTTGTCACCGTTCAGGATCGGAGAAAAACGCGAAGGTTCGTGGCGGTCGTTTTACAGCCTCGATTATATATTTGTTATCGCGAGGCAAGAAATATCTTTATCTAAATTGGAGCAAACGAAAGCTCCGCCGTCAGCGATGTTTATGATTCCGTTTAACAGGCTCGCGGGGCAAAGCAAACGGTTAGTACGCGTTCAGGCGTCTTTACGAGCAATAACATTTAGACATAGACGCAGGCCAGACGACAGCCTTGGTGGCCTAGTTAACGAAAGCAGAATGGAAATGGAACAGCCTGCCGGAGATTGTGATTCATCGTTCGGATCACCTATTCGATCGAGGCTCGCCGCTTGTTTCATACAGGCTGTCGTGGCCGTGTCGGTGAGTTCTGAATGGAAATCGCGCCGGTCGACGCTCGATCGGGCCGAATCGGCCATTACTGTCATTACGCGACGGCTTTAGAATGCGCCGTGACGATTTACGACGGCCCGTTTTACGATCGTCGTAGATCATTCGCTCTGCCCCGGACCAACGGCAACGATAATTCACGTCGTTCAGCGATGATTCGATTGCTCGAACGAGCTCTCGAGGGCCCCTTCCTAGTGCCGCGTTCGCTCTCGAGACCGGCACCCCCATTTTCAACCCTAAGCACCCAATGAGGGAACGATTATCTTCTAAATATAATAGTGTTTCTAAACAGTGTCTGCAAATAGGTACGATTAGTTGACGATTGGTTAATAGACCCATGGCTTTGCGCAGCATTTAATTTCAGTTTTATTTCTTGAAGGAGATACTTGGGGAAATGTAACTCGATATTATTCTCGGCACGCTAATTTCGCACGTAGTTCCTAATCTTCTTGACAATGGTATTAAAAGAACCGAATTGCTTGCTTCACCCCGCGACACCAGAAATAGAACACTATTGTAGGACATAAATCGACCCTCCCACATACGAGCCCCCAATACAAACAGTCGACCTCTTTCTGGACGCACATATCCTTGCGATCGAGTCTCGCCGCCAGAACTCGATAGAAAGGGTCGACAGAACGATCGGGATCGATCCGGCGCCGGTCGTTGCGATTCAACGGTAACCACCATTCACCCAGGTGAATGTAGCGACAAACCCTCGCGGGGGGTAGAATAAAAAGGCCCGGTGCTCGTGGCCCATTAGGAGCGAACCGTTTCGCCGTCCCGGAGAAGATGAAATAAAGGTAAACGGGACCGTTTACGGTCGCCTATAAACTTTTAAGCGTTCGTAAAACGAGCGAGTGGCCGCGGTTCCGTAGCACGGAACACCTGACGTGGCTGCTCGTCGCGTGAATCACGCGCAGCAACCGCACTTATGGCGGTGGATCGGTGTCAAGGTCGCCACCGGCATGGATACACCGGAAACGTTACGCAACCAATCGTAAAACCACGACGGCCTGTCGTTCATCCTGGTCATCTTCTTCGACCGCCACGCGGTCGAGGTCGTCGCGTCGCCTGATTGACGACGGATTTCGTGGTCGCTTAATTTTTACGTCTGCGTCTGCCGTGCAAACTGACGGCTGGCGAACGGTGCTGGACGAATCAATAGTCGCCTCCAACTATTATCGAAACGCATCCACGGCGAAAAGTCTATACTATTCCATGCGAACGATAGCTATTAATTAAAAAAACTAACGCAAGATAGTGATTCCTCGGAAGTCAGGGGAGTCTCAGAGAGCGAAGGACCAAAAGGGTGATAGGTAAACGGTTAACAAGGTCGACTATAATCCCGTTCCCGTTCACCGGTACCATTCACCGAGGTTTACGATTCGCGACGCGGCCGACCGTTTCTTTCATTCACGTTTCGGCAGAGGTTCAAGGTCACGTCGCTCCAGTCACCCCCCAAAGGGGTGCACCATGCCTCGCGGCAGCGTGTCCCGGGCAGAAGGGTCGTTCGTCGCGTTTATCGCCCGCAAACTGTGCCCGCGCCTCTCTGTTCGCGACCGGGTCCATCTATTACGAATCGCGTAACACCGGAAGACACGGCGGGCGATGTCCACCGCGTGTCTCGTGTCTGTCTTCCGTGACGTCACAGGGTGCACGACGCTCGGGAGCAGGAGAAACGCCACCGTGACCTATCCCAATCCGGACGGGTGTAAAGGCAGGCCAATATAAACGAACGTTTACAGGCTCGTTACATTTTTATGGGCTCGACGCCGCAACTACGCCACTACGGCCATCAACGGAATGTCGTAAACCATCAACCAGCTCTCCTCGTTCCCTCTCTCTCTTCCTCCTTAGCCCCCTGACTGTCATCTCTCACTCCCCATCTCTCTCGCTCCTTCCCTTGCACTTGTCAGTCTATCTATCGGCCTCTCTTCCTCTCGCGCTCATATACATGCATACACACTCTCGCCCACTGTTTTCTTCGTCGCTCCGGCGAACGAGGTCTCTTTACCGCGTCCTTCTTCGCTCCACGGTCACCCTTAACCGCTCCCGTCCCGTTTCCACCACGACGCGACCTCCACCCACCCCCGGGGATGCCCGTAGTCTGTCTGCTCCCGTCTCTGTCGCGGCTGAAACGAGGCGCGTGGCGTTTACGCGGGCCACTTCCGGTCTATGACGTCACGCCGCCACCGTCACACCGCTCGTAGAACACCCGAGTTACGTCACTTTATTGACTGCGATCATAAAAGTTTTTACACGCGTCCCCCAACGACCGTTCCTCGCCCCCGACAGGCCGCCGGGTTTTCTTGCCCGTTCTCGAGGTCGAACGCGGTTTACGAGCTAATTTTTCCCGCCAATCGTTCGTAACACTGACGGGTTTTTAGGCGCGGGACGTGATTTTTAATTTTCGACCGAGATGCCGGTATCAAGCGATCGATCGTTCGATCGAGCGCGTCGATGAGAATGAGAATATTCAATATAATCCTGAGAAACTTTTGGGGGCTACTTCACCGGAAGTTCATGCCACTTTTTCTGCGGACGGAAGTCGCATCTTTTTTTTCTGATTGGCCAACGAAGTTCGGCGGTTGCTAAGTTCGGGCCACCCAGCTAGTCACTTTCTGCTTTCTCGTATTTTCGAGAAAGAGAGAGACTTTCCCCCCAGAAGTCTGTTCCAAACCGCGGCGACGCCATTTTGGGGGCGGCTACTTTCGAGGACCACCCCCGTAACGTCATTGGCCAGTCGCGGCGGCCATCATGATTTTTTATTGGGTCATTCGAGCGTGGAATTCGTAATGGCTGCCGCGCTCTCGGCCAATAGCAGGCGACGTCGCGGCGGCCATTACAAAGGGGGACGGGCCTGCGCTCTAGCGGATGTAGCCGCAACCTGCAGTTTCTCTGCTTCACCAACAGATGGCTCTAGCGCTTTAAACCACGCGTCCCTTGAAAATTTATCGATCCTGCGCTCGCCGCAAGGTTTCGTACAATCATCCCCCGTCTGTTAATAGAAAAATTATTATTCGAACGCAGTAGCTTGCTCGACAATTATAATTTCTCAATTGAATCATATTTTAAAATATTTGAAATGGAACTGTCTGCAAGGATAAATTTTCTTGCCTGCCAATAATTATTATAAATTATCGTCCGAATTAATATTCACTTGCGCGAACTTAATCCCACGTTCATCGTGCCGACAAATAATAAATCATCCCCGTATCGCGCGAGTAAATCGGTCAAACTTCTTATCGCGCACCATCGACATATTATAGACACAATTACCTTCTAGGTATATAATTACGGAATTTCAGGGACAGTAATTTTTTTGTTAATTCACCATTACAATTACCTTAACGATCAGCAGGCGAACCCCTGTCTCTCTGTTGATTCTCTCCCCTTTATCGCGCGAACAACACGCGTCCCCCACGAAAAAATAAAATAGGAAAAGGACAAGAAAATCGACCTGTCCTCGTTTAAACCTCGCCGTGTCCAGCCACGGAAACCCGTTTCGGATTATCCGACCGCATCGATCTTGTCGTAAATCTCGGCCGTAAAGCAATGGAATCAACCGGATAGCTCATCCACCGCCTCTGATTATGCTTCATTAAGCCTGATTTACAGCATGCGTGTAGTCGTCGCCGCGACCAACGACGTCACGCGTCGAACAGGAAAAATTTCGTAACTGGCGTCGTTAATACCGGCGTTCACGCTGCCGCTAGATATTAATTGCCGCGTCGCGTTGGCGAGGAACGAGGGAAATTCATTACGAAAATATTTCTACGACTACGAGGATATGGACAGCCGTAAAAAATCTCAAGCAGAGAAATTTATTTCTGTGACGGGTACAGTACCTCGCCTACTGTGTGCTTTTCGATAGGGGTTAAAAATAATACCGGTTCTAAGCGAAGAGAAGTTTTAACGCTTCGTGTAATTCCCCGTAAGTTTCTTTGTGTTGCGTCCTTAAGACGATACACTGCTATGAAGATAAGCGAATTGTGCAACGCAAGTGTTTTTCATCCCTTCGCTGTAAGGGCGTTTAATGTTGCGCAGGCTTCGTGTTATAGTTCGAAGGGGGAGCTAATAATACTGACTGGGTGTTTATACAGGAATGGACGCAGGAGGTTGCTCCATTTTTGGAGTTTTTTGAACTGTCCGTATTTATATTTAGATGTACTAGAGGCACGGTTTTAGAGTAAGCCTCTCGTTCATCACTTTCAGCTTTTTTTCTTCCGCATATTTAGATGTAGATGGGAACAGATTCGGAGTAAGCCTTCGATTTTTTCTTCCCACTCTGTGGCATTAATTGTGTGCACACTGTTGTCTCACAAATTTCCTCGTCACGTCAGACGAAGCTACAGTCGACACGGAAAGCAAGTTAACACCCTTACCAACAGCTTAAATGTATAATAATAATTATAATGTATGTTTATATGTTTTAATGTATTCCTTATAGTACATAAAAAAATAATTGCGCAAAAATGTGAATCGTTAAGCCTGGACCAGGTTAATTATGCCGGTGCGTTTACTGCAGCCGGCTGTGCTTCTCAGGTTGGCGAAGAGGAGATCGTGCGTAACAATCCCCATATCCTCGAATCCATTCCTATTTCCCTCGTTGCTCCTCGGTCTTCTTTGCACCGTGCGCATGTCGATTTTTTTTTCCGTTGCTACCCTGGAATAGAAATTGTATCGTTCTTGCCGCCTCTGGACCGCGTCAGGGTGAGTTTTATCGCGGAGAGTGTGGGCAAGGGTTATTCCGAAGGTTGCTTTCGTGAGACGTTGAGCAACTCTCGAGAGGAATTTTTCTTTTTCGAAAACAACATTCACGTTGCATGCCGCTCGACTTTCGACGAGATGAGTTCGAAACGTGTCTTGGTGCGAAGGGGTCGCTGTTTCGCGGAAGAAGAAGAGGGTCACTTCTGCGCAAGCGTTTCCCACCAGACTACGACCTTAACCCAGACCTAAGTCAAAGTTAATTCCACCTTAATGCTGGATCGACGTCGATACTTGGCGAGCCGTGACCGACGACTCTAAGGTTCTTTTTTTCAAGGTCCCTTGATGTTCCTTCGGATTCATAGATCGGATTAAAGGTGGGGACGGTGGGCTATTGTTTGTGGGAAAGCAGTAAAAAGTATTGGGAGAAAGGATTTAGCGGCTAAAGGAATCAGCTTGAATTTATGACGAGGAAAACCTTTCGGCTCAGAGAAACCAACGACAATTACCTGCTTCCTTGCCTGCCTTTAATTACGTTTTTCCTTAGCGGTATAGAATTTTCTTCGGGTATATTGAGTAGCTCTAAAATCAGTCTCTATTTTGAAATAATCCAACCAAGTTCCTTATCGTAGAAAATTTGTTCTCCTTTCAATTCATTGATTAATTTACAGTTTTGATACTGCGACGTCTCGAGTAAATATTTGTCCGTGAAACAGACAGACGATCCTGTTGATCAGACGTATGTCAAACACCCAGGAATTTAAACAAGATTGTCTCCGTAATTTCTGCGCGAACTCGAACTACGGAGCGACGACTGGGCACAGAAAACAGAGAACAAAGTAGCGGAGGAAGCTGACTCGTGTGACGCAATACATCCTGCTTTCATCTGCCGGCGAATAATTTCATTGCCGTTCGCATATTTTGTGGTCGCGAGTCAACGTCCCAGCTGGCGCTTAATTAACGGCGCTACTTCAAAGAATGCGTGGAATCGCGTGGATATAATTCAAGAGCGCCGCAAATTAAATCCAAAGCGACCACCCTTGCCATATAAATCTCCGCGCTAATCGATGATTATAAAAATTCGCGTGCCAATTAGATCGCGTCTGCGCAAAATAGAACGCTCGCAGGTCGTACCGAACTCGTTCGATTCCCCCTGGAAATCGAAAGAGTAGGCAAAGAAGAAACAATAAGGCCGGGAAAGGGTTGGGGGGCAGTTGACACGTAACTCCATACGATCGCATCTTGTTTACGACGTTATAAAATTACCGAGTCGATGCTGGAGACCGGAATGGAACGACAGGGATGACACAAGGGGCGTGCAGGCCTCCTAGGCGCGTGCAGCCGCTTCTAAAATTCGAATCGTCCACCAGGTCGGCGAATATTTAATGCGATTCCTCGGATTTCAGTGTCGAATCACGAGACACGTTTCGCATGGCGCCGTTCCCCGTCTCGATGGAGGATTCGAAGTAAATAAACGAATCGATTCGGAATACATTACATCGATAGAGTTTTAGTGGGAAGGATTTTTTCTTAATTGCGCCGCCGATGTGTCGTGCAATAAAATATATGGTATATACAGAAATGAATCCCATTTGTAATTATCAAGCATCAAATTTGGAATGACGTCGCTTAAGTGTTCCTTGTAAGAGGAATTAATGAAAACCGATAGAATTCAAATGCAACAGAATATCGCATTTGGAATGAAGAATATCATCCACCGTCTATGGTTTTTCTCGATTCGACTCACGAATCGTTCGCACGTGCCTGGTATCAACTAGTTTATTGGCAAGATGCCGATTGCATTCGCAACGGAGATTGCTCGCCTAACGAGGCGCATCTATCTGCCAGCTAATTGTCCAGTTTCCAAAGAACGTGTGCTAGCTTTGTTCATCGGTAAACTTGTCTCTGCCCGGTGCATTTCGTGATCGGAATAAACATGTTTGTCTACTCTGCTTCAGCAGAGTAAACCGCGGACTACTTTATCCACTTGCTGTTTTGTACAACAAAACAAGAGAAATATATTCCTCGAAATATAATATTCCAATAATTTGTACAACGGTACGAAATATTCCTACGAGCTTGACACCGGAATCTGAATATTAATTAGGCTTATTCGCCGGCCGGATTGGCTTCGAGCTTCGCATAATTTTCAAAGGGAAGAGGGTGAGCCGTTTCCTATTGGCGTCGCGATAGAATCACAAGGCGAACTCGTGCCATTCCAAGGGATAACGTATCGCAAGGTCTCGTCGCGAGAGCAAAGCAAAGGTAGGCATAACTTCGACAGTCTTATGGAGACAGGAGATATCGGTCCCTGGGGCGTTTGTAGACAGCTACATGCTACACGCACTCCTAGTCCCCGTGCGAATCTATGGAAATGCCGGGGAAACGAAACGAAACATTTTTCGATCGAATACGCGTCGATTCGCTCCTCTGGGAGGAAATAAAAACCATGTTGACTGTTAATCAAAACCTAAAAAAAAGGTTTCACGAACTGCGGCGGAAAAGCAAGTGGAGCCTAATCGAATTAATAAATGATGGTATAATAAACTGTTATATAGAAATGAATTGAAAGAACCTGCTCGAGGTAATGAAAAATAAATCGCAATATCTCGTGGCGATATCGATTAAATCAGCGACAATTAAATCAGCTACGATGTTTTTCGACCACCGCGAAAGTTGCGAGGAAGAAATATTTTATATTTCCGTCGATCAATATTATATTAATTCCATGGTCTGTCCAAGTGCTTTCAATATCCATACAATTACCATTTTCTTCCGGACCATCAGGCAAGAAGGCTTTGCCACTTTTTCCAAAACTGCACTTCTTCCCGCAACTCATCAGAGCCCTGGATACCGTGCAGCTCAGGGTGGAACAACGTAGACTTCAAACTTAACTCATCAACCCCGTATCCACCCCCCACGAAGAACTCACCCGTCGCTTCTCCTTCGCAGAATCAGTTCAGTGCGATCTCCAACCTCTCCCAGGGAATCGCATTTCGCTCTCCCATTTGCAACTTCGATTTCCTAAAATCCAGAAAATCACTCGACTTCGCCCGGGACACAATCGACTACGATCTCCAGTCATCAACCCCTTATCCGTTTCCATCGCGAACTTCGTCTAAGAAATCGTTTTTTCTCCCCCTCGATCGCCGCGAAGAGTTGCTGCTCCATGATTTCGTAAACATTCTCGTCGCGGCGATTCGGGGCTCACTTGCGAGAGGGTTGAAGCACGATAACTGGCGTAAGAGCCGAGGCGAACCGCGTGACGCGGAGGAGCGTGATTTACAGCGGCTCCCCCCCTCTCTCTCTCTCTCTCTCTCTCGCGTATGTAGAACGAGCGTCTATTTATACCGAGATCGGACTCTGGAACGCGTAATAATCGTAAAGCGGAGTTTTTGCGGGTCCTGCAGTTCCGCGCAGGAAATTGGGTCGACGTTACGCGGGCGACAGGTACGTTGAACTTTCTGGTTCACGGGAGAATCGCGTCCCGTTCACATTGTGGATTCGAATTATCGACGTTTTCAATGATTGCTTGTACTATATAAGTTAGCGATAAAGCCGCCTAATTTGTTTTTGCCTGTTTCTTTCCGTTTTCTTACGCATGTATGGTTCCCATTTTGCCTCGCAACATTTACAAATAATTTCGCGTGCCGGAATAATCAACAATCGCGTTCGAGAAACGACTTATCGTGTCGCAGACGCCGCTGAAGTACCAAGGCTCTGCTCGACGAGTTCCCCAAGAACGAAATAGAGGGTAATCGCGAAACTACGAGGGAAGATCGCGAAGGACGAGGCACGGTGGCTGCACTCGGCGCGTCTCACGTAATCCCGGCATTCCGTGGCGGTTTCGACGCCAGGGTCCGCGGGGTGTACCGGTATGTACTATGTATATGGGACAAGTGGAAACGGCCAAGTATCAATAAAGACTCAAGAGGGTTCTAAAGTTATCAGGCTCGGCGAGAGTCGTTGGTTCGGTTGCTTGCGTTCTCGTGCACTTTTCATCCCCCTTCGTCCCTCTTCGTCCTCCACCCCCTTACCGCGCCCCCTTTGCACGCCAGAGGCCTCGTTTTCTTCGTTTCCCCGGCGGACCGTACGTTTCGACAACGCTCGAACCCGTTCTCCATAAGGAACCCGTGCTTCGAGGCCCGCCGCCTTCCTTTTTCTTTCCTTCCTTCCTCCTCTTTCTTTTTTCTTCCCTTTTTTCTCTTCGGTTCTCTGTCCAGTCGTTCGATAATCCTCGGCTCCCCCTTTCCGGTCCACGGCCAAGCCACCCCATTGGACGGACAGGTACGCATAACGCGTACTTTTTATACGCGCGATCCCCTACTCCCTGGGACCGTCACAGCCAGCTTATCGGATTCCTGGCCAATGCCGCCGGATAAAATTCGTTATTTACTAATTCATTTATTTACTCCCGGTCCCGCGATGCCGCCCACGTTCCCTTGCACGGCCCAACGCTCCACGTCGTTTCTGTCTCCGTGCTTGGAAGTTGTGTGGCGACCGGGAATGCTCGATTTCTTCTGCTTGCCGTGGGACGTCGTCGTTTTTTCTTTCTTTTTTGGCAAGTGGCTTTGGCCTTTGTTCGGCCCGTGGTCGATACGTTACCGTTCCGAGGGGAGCTGGGTGTAATTCGAAGATGGTAATAGAGGTTAATAGATATCACGGCGATCGACGATTGCGAGTGGTAGGCTGGGAAAATTGAGGGGGATATAATTTTATTTTCTAATACGGTAATTGCTACTGTGGAGTACGTAAGTCTTCATGGGGAAGTATATAGCGTATGTGGACGTTCTAAGATGCAATGCTCGGTTTCAAGTAGATAAAGGGAAAGTGGGAACATCGGCAAAGTGGAAATCGATTGCAGCGTTAGCAGATTTAAGTACATACTTGGAAAATTGATCGCAGATTATAGTCGATATTATACGCTATGCCTTAGTGAAAGTGTAGTACCCCCTCGGTCCTTATCGCAGCCGATGTATACGTAAAGTGATTGCCGTTAAAGTAATTCTTTCAGAACCAATCGAGCTCGCAACGGTGCAACATTTTATTCGCCAAAGTGTTCACCCAAATTTCCAGACCGATTTCCAATCAATTTATTTCCCAGCTTTCCCTTTAATTTCGCCCCAAAAAATGTATGTCGAACACCGTCGTATAAACACCGTCGAATTTCGCGACAAATGACCGACCAGCGAAGCAGTCCATAAATCCCCGTTGGTTTTATCTCGATCTGCCATTCTTCGCGCGATTCACAGATTTCGTCGTTCCAAAAATCGCATCGAAACTCTCTACCCATCTTTCGAGGCAGCATCGATTCGAATCAACCGACACCGAATACTCGTTTCGCCTCTTCCCGATTCACCGATAATTAAATGTGAAACCCACCGTGGTTCACTCGCTCCGTAAGTATGTATCGCCGTGGCCCACCAGAGCTGTGGATCGACTCGAAATCGGTTCCTCCTGGCAATGTTGCTGCACCCTGCTGAAATTTATACGCGGTGCTTCCTATTATTATCATTATCCTCGCGGACAGGAATTGACGCGTTTATTTTATACAGAGGCCATTAGCGATCGAGAGATCGGTCGCTCGTTAGAGTGGCAGCGCGCCGAGATTTCGGTCGAATCGCGTCTTCTATCTGGCAACTTTTTCTTTCCTCCTTCGCCGTTTCTTTTCTCCCCCTTGAAGCCCGTTCTTTTTTCTCATTGGCCGGTGGTGAACGCCCTCAATTATGCGGTTAATGTACGCTTTTTACCCCAAGCAGCTTTCGGAATATCCAAACCCGACCGTCCATTTATCGAAACAGCCGGCAATTTCTGCAGATAAAAATCCTTCTTTACTTACTCGCTTTATTTACTCCCGTCAGGGAAGTCGACGCCCGCTGGTTCTTGCCTCGTTACTCTTTTTCGCTGCCTCTTTAACGCGACACGTTTCACTGACGATTGTTCGATCGGTGGCGTAATTGTCGATAAACCGAGTCGCTGGGTATAGTTCGTTACTCAGAGAAAAGGGTAGGTGGTCTCCTAACTCGAGGAGAATGAAACTATAAATCTTTCGAACCTTCTTCGACAGCTTTGCCATTGTTTATCCCGGATTTTGATTTTCAGAAAAAGTGTGTACAAATGTTACCCCAGGAACCACTGCCTTATCCGATATTTTTAACGAAGCTCAAGTAGCTTTACACTAATATTGCCCAGCTATTCGAGCCATCTCCACCATTTTTGTCCTCGTCATAACTTGTTTCGATCCCTGGCGTGACAAGGTGGCCAACAATAATAATAATGGACCACATATGAAACCCCTGGTTTAACACCTACGACTCTTAGTTCCATCGGGATAATCCTGCGAAAAGCGCAGCTCGAAGCGTGTTCGAGGGGTTGCTGAAACGAGGGGGCACGATACGTGCAGAGAGACGCGTTCCACGTAGCGATTTTCTGCAGGACTTACGAGCCACTCTGACTTCGTGATAAGAAAGCAACGCCGGTACGTGTGAAAAATACGAAGCTGCACCGCGTGTATCTGAAAGTATAATCGCACACGATTCCGTTTAACGTATGCAACATGCTGGCTGGATCGTAAAAAAAGACTAATAGCCGGCTATTTACGAGGCCGCTCGCGTATCCTAATGAATTGTCCCGGTAAATTAACGTGGCCGCGTTTTTCCTTCGCTGTCGGATGCGCCCGACAGATTACGCGATTTTTCCGCTTTTCTTTCTTTCCTTTATTGCTATTGCGTCGCGATGCGACTCGAGCCATGAAGCTCGGATCGCCCTCGCGGTTCGCGAATACCAATTCGAATTTAAATTTAGACTGTCTACCTCGGGAACGAAAAGGAGGACTAATTTGTTTTGTCTACATTGTTACGGTGAGTGGGAACGGAAGAGTTCGCAGGAATATATTAGTTTCTGCGTGTTAATAAATGTGCCCGGTTACGTCCAATAGGTCTGTCCCGCTGACAAACAATTAGTAATAAAGAGAAAGGTAGCCCTGAGGTGTCTCGTAACGAAGATACCATGGCAACCGTGTAAACGAAGCGCTGTGCCCACACATTCCACGGGTAACTTCATTTCTGAAGCATTATCTTCCGTCCATCAGGTCCCTCGTATTTTTCTCGGCGCTGCACTGGTCCGAGCAATTTACCTTCCATCAGGGAATTCGACGAGTGGAGCATCCTTTGCGGCGTTCCTCGCGTGTTTCGTCGCGACAAACTCGTTATCTTCGACTTTTCCCCTTTCGAAGAAGGACAACGGACCTCGAGAAACGTTTATTCACCAACCAGTGAAATTGCGGGTTGCATTGATCGCGATAAACACAACAAGTTACAGTGTTACATTTAAAAGCGCGAGAAAAGTAAAGGATGCACCTGGTTGCCTAGGCTTGTCGACTGAAATTTGTTGCTATCCGAAAAAGAAGAGAGAAATCGAATCATGTATTGTTAAACGATAAAAGACAAACGCTTCACAATGGAAGCAAGTGAAAATTGAGAAATCTCCGTGACAAGAGATTAATCAGCAAGTAATAAAATAAATTATCTTCGCAGTTGCTTTTCACCGAGAAATTTCATTGTTAACAAACGCGTGGAATAATTTCGATAAATCCTGACGATCTTTTAGCATAAATATAAATGTTTTCAATACAAATGCGTTTACGACGAAGGAAACTTGCACTGTGTTTTCCTTAAAATTTATCCGCTATAACAGGATGCTCGTAGAACTATGATTTATCATCGAATGCTTTTAGCATCGATGTCAGACGAGCCTAGGAACGATCAAACGTATGTTCGACTATCCTTAGCATCGTGACGAGTATCCCGACGTTCATTTTTATCTTATTCGATGCCGAAGTCTGTCTAGTTTCATCCGCGAGGAAAAGTATTTTGAAGAGGGGTGAATTCACTGAAACTTCTCCCCTAGACTGGCTCCTGTCTGTAAAGTTTCTTCATGTCTTTTTAATGGTTTCGCGGCGTGACGTATTTTAAGGACTAGCCTATTGAGTCGGCGTTCGCTGGTGGCGTAGTAAAAGGAAACAAGTAATTGTCGTGGTATCAAGAAGTCCCGATTCATGGCTAATTCCACTAAATACTATAATCGATATTATCCTAGGGTTGCGAGCGAAACATAGTGAAACACGAACTGCACAAAGTTGAGAAAAGAAATTAAGATTAGAAGATATAGAAAGCTTAGAAAATAAAGGGTTGTAAATTTCAGGGAAAAATAATTAAGCACTCGAGGATCTCAAAAATATATTTTCGACACGTCAAAATTTTAATACACACATTAGCATACATATGTTTAATATCACAACAATATTGGCTTATTTCCTGCAAAGTTCTTCCAAAAAGAACACTTCTCGGTCCATATTCAGCTACGTAGCAGTTCGCCAAAAATCGATGCCATTTAAGGGTTACCTCCACGAGAAGAGGAAACCAGTCAAATCGTCGGCAGATCGCGCGAATGCGAACTCGTAAAAGATCGAGAGCTTATCTACGCTAAACCAGCCGAGCTTAACGAAGACACTCGTCTGGTTTCGGTAGAATAGATAACGCAGGTGATTTATAAATGGAGCACGGTTATATTTTGCTCCTCCTGCTGAACACAGGTGAGCTGGCCAATTCGAAATCACCATTTAAACTTTTTTTTACCAAAAGAGTTCACTCGTGCCTGTCTTCGCAATTTCTGTATTATTATATACCGAAGTCCAAGGCTGAAAACGATTTAATTATTCTTCGAAGAACAACGGGTTCAACGCTTAATTGTATTATTGTAATTATCTGTCCGGCGTGTGTGTCACGCTCGAGACGAAAAGGGCCGGGGAAAATTAGCACCGAGGCATAAGACATAGAACGTTATACGCATATGTGTATAGACATTTGTTTCGGTATGTGTCATTCGCGGAAGCAACCACTTGGACGACTTTACGTCACCGATGGAGAGCTGAACATGTGCTGCGGCATCTGTTACACGATAGACTTCTTTACAGTAGGATAATGGAGGTAAAGTTGAAGGAGACTTTTAAGATCCGGAGTGTCGATGGTATCGGCTTAGATTTTATTGCGTTGAAAGTGCTCGTTGAAATTGATACATCGACAATAAACAAGCGACGTTAGAAATACTGTATTTAACATCATTACCCTGTCGCGTGGGTGCATGTACACGCATATAACAAACCGATCCAGGAGTCTCTTAACGATGTCCAGTAGCGCGTCAAATTTTCTACTAAAATTCCGTATCGAATTCCGTCACAATCTCAACGATATCCACGGAAGACGATTCGAATCAAGATACAAACGCCGTCCAATAAAGAGCACCTCAAAAAGCGTGGAAACTCCCGGCGAAAACGGGACATATATTGGCCAGCTTGCAACATCGACGGACCAGTTGCCAGGACTTTCCGCGTGAAATTCCCCAAAGTAATTTGCTCGCGCGGCAGCTGGCCCTCTCGAAATGATCGTCTGTGCAGCGGTGGTTGCAATCGACGGAGGAGGCGCGACTGCACGAATCGCTTTCGTCGGGACCCTGCGATAGCGATGGAGGCAGCCAGAAGGAACGCTCGAACAGGGAGAGAGTCTGACGGAATAGGTGAAGCCAGCAGTCGGGTATCGATCCGTGCGGGATGCTGCGGAGCACCCAGGCCGGAGGGGTGAAGGAACCATCGCGTTCGAGCGACCACCACCAGCTCGAGTTCTACCACCATCGCCATCGCACACCGTCACCACCGGGATACGGTGTCACAGATACGGCCAGCCGTGTTTGCGAGGGTCGCACACGTCCAGTCAGGACGATCGGCCGGGCTAGGAAAAACAGACTATACCAAACAACAGCGCACACGATTACATATCTGGAGGGTACACAGGGATGAAGTGGTGTATCGGTGAACACACGGACGAACGAGCTTTTCCGCGCAGCTTGCATGGGCTGTGTACGTGGCCTGCACGTGTATTCGTTGCCCACTACGAAAGGAAAGCCTCCGCGAGGCGAGGCGAGGGTTCGGATCGACCCTGGCTCGGTAGCCAAAGCACGCGGAGCTCGGAGAGAACCTACACCCCTGACCATCGTCGTCTCGAGGGTGGAAGACGTATATAGGAGACGAAGGCACGTGGTAGGGGTTGGGGTAAGGGGCGTGTCATTGCAGTTTCCACACAGCTGCGTCTGCAGTGTTCCATGGAAAGGCCTAGGAAGCTTTCTCTCGCTCCTTCTCTCCGTCTAGCAGAACGTTCTTTTCCTCTCCAAGGCAGCCCTCTTTCTCTTCCTCTCTACCCTCCGACACATACCACCGCGCCGGTCGAGAACTTTACCATTTCGCTGTCTGGCGAAAGATAATCTACTCGAGTCCACCTACACCTTACAGCGGAGTCGGGCTTCTGTCGTTCCCTTCGTCGAACGTTCGCTGGCTCGTCGATTTTTTTGCCGTGCACCAGTGCAGGTGCGACGAAACGACTGCTCCGGAAATAAAGGAGCAACTCCTTGGAGAGGGGGAGGGAAAATTAAGCATGGGTGGAGAAAGGACCGCTCGAATTTCTCGCCAACGGTGATGAAGTTTTAACGCTTCGTCCGTGCCGAGTTTCGGGCGAAATTGGGATCTCATATTTTTGCGCCACGTGATGCTCGATGGCGATGGAAAGGGGAACTTTTCGCGTTTGAAAACAGATTGGGAAGGTGAACGGGGCGTTGTTACATAGAGTTATTTGAAGAGGATGCAGGGGAAGGATATTGTATTCTCTTTCATCTGTTTTTATTTGGACATTCTATCCGGGAATATATTAAACTGTATATCACGACTTCGGAAGTTCGCCTGTCGATCCTCGAAATAATAGAGAATATCTTATCCAAACGCGACTGTCTTCGATATATATTACAGAACGAACTCAGTCCCCGTGCAAGCATAGCCAATATTCCCACGCTTAAATGACCAAGAATACAAAATCTCGAATTCCACCTGGGCTCGTAAACTAAATTGAACTCCGTTGAATAAACGTGACCCGGCGTTCCTCCTTGCACATTTCGATCGTTGTGCTCCTATTATTACCAGAAAGCGTAGTATCTTTCGAATAGGAAATCGAGAAAATGAATTTCCAAAAGGAGCGAGACAATGGTCGCGGGGAGAAAGTTTCTCGCCTGGCATATTTTTTCGTCGGCAAAGTCGAACGAGACGCTTCGCGATACGCACGTTTGTGGCTTACGTGGGCGTGGATGCAGGTGCAACTTGCAATAGTGGGGGCTGGAATTGAATCGGCTGTCGCGGACTCCAATCACGAACATTCGGGGCGAATTAGAATGAACGAGGTCGTTCACGGTTTGCGGGGCGAATTAACCGCACCGTCGGTCATTTACACGCAAATTGGAAAACAAAGGGAAAGAGGCTCGAAGACGACGACGCGACGGGGTCCATTGGGGAACTTGGAACGGAGCATTAAGGGCGGCGGCTTCGTCGCGTTCAGTAGATGCTCCTTTTTTTCTCATCTAACCTTCCGGCTGTATTAATTTATCAGACTGGGAAAAAACAAATTACGATACCGAGCTTTCTATGTCATTTTAACTCGACTATTATTCTACTGTCAATTCTATTATGGCGCACGAGATGATCTTGCCGATGTAAAAGCAGCATTGCTTCGCGAAAATATTATATTTTTGCTGACGTTAAAATTTTCATTGCCGCAGCGCAGGTACTTGAATACCGATTTCTGGACTTTTTCTGTGCCCCGTGCCATTCCCAGAAAGTCGCGAGAGTGCCTAAAAAATCAGCGCGCCATGTCCGCGTTAGTATTGCAGAAAAATGCCGATCCTCCGCGCCGGATCTAACCGGACGCAGCTTCCATGCTCGCGTAACACCCTCGAGCAGGTAACAGTGTCCGTCGGGGCCGGTGCAGGGTGCAATGAAAATTATGAGAAACGGTAATGCCAAGCGGTAGCGGCCGCCGTGGACATTTTTACGATATTACCGGCGCAACGACGATTCGAATAATTAAACGGCGCTGGCGGATAATAACTAACGTGCCGCAACGAGGATCCCGTTCCCATCAGGCTGGAGAGTCTCGGGACTAATAAACTCCGTCGTATAAAGAGGCTACTTGTTCGTGCCACCGGGGATTACGCGTCGCGTATGTACGGTACGAAGACCGTGGCCGATCTGCTGATGGTGAACGGGGTAAAGGGCAGAGGACCAGAGGAATTCTTGACAAAATCCAAGGTGCCCCGTCGTAAAGACGAGGCGACGCGTCCCAGGGTCGAGGTAGGGCGTTGGGAATGGAAAGTATGAAATTGCTTATATTTTATAAAACTCGAGGGGTTCGACGGGGGATATTCCTCTCTGCAGACCTCGGGGCCGGTCGGTATTGACGCTGGTATAAGGAGACAAAAAGGCGGAAAAGGAGACAAGGTGCGGCACCGTGAGGAAAAAGGAGCCGGGGGGGTGATCGAGAAGGGAGGAACGCGTTTGCTCGTGAATAAACAACGAGCGCAGTAGCTGAGAGGAGCTAGCATATTGAAGGGGGAAGGAACGGTCTGCGCGTTTATACATATAGACCGAGCAACAACCCCTTGAGAAGAGAAACCCTTGCTCTCGAAGGTGTGGCGCCTTTGTCGCGCCGCCACCAATGATAGACCGGATTCTACGAGGCGAATCGAGTTACTCTGCCAATTAATTCCACGCGCCGGGGGAAACAAAAAGTGCACCCTTTTCGCCTTGAACTAAGACTTCGACGAATTTACGACGGTCAAGGCGAGAACGACCAACTTCCCGGGAGCGTAATCAAAGTTTCCGCGGAGACTCGAGCCCCGGCTTCTTTCGAAACGCGGAGGCGTTCGTGCGACCTCGTCACGAGGCTTATTAGATTCACGGGGCTATTTTCGGCTGTTACATGGCCGAGCGGCGTGGCCAGATGTTTTACGTTCGCGCGAATCGTGACGAGACTTGGGAGAGGTTACAGCGGCCCCTTGGATGTGAGGACGAGAGCTTGAGGGGAGATGGGGAGAAAATTTCGGAAAATATTTCCTCGAACCAACCTTGCTTGATTAAAATAAAAGATTACCATAACTGGAATGTACGGACAATAATAATTGTATTAAGCAACGAAGTACCGTTTACCGAATGGCTAACGTGTTCTCCCTTAATCAGCGTCCAATTTCGAGCTCCCAATAAGCAGGGCCACCAAGCGAATGAACCCTCTTTCCAATCAAGACAATAGACACGCCTCTCCCCGGAGAAATAAGAAAATATCAAATAAGAAAGAAGCACCGGTCCTACGGAGAAAGAAATGGACAAACATTCTTGCCGCCCCGTGAGTCACATTAACCCCGACGTCTCCAATCTAATATCCGCGCAAAGAATCATAACGTTACCTTGTAAACAACCAGCCTGGACTACTTATTGTGGCGTTTTCCCAGGGATCCTCGCGTATCGCTCGTTTACCTCGTGGTAACGAGACGTAGCGGTCACGGATCGGTAAAATCTAAATTGCATGTCGGATCGAGGCAAGGGGAATGAGATCATCTTAGGAGATTAATCCCGTCCATTTTAACAACGAGTTCCCGTTCTCCCATATTTCCACCATGCTTACTGTCAACCAGAGCAAATCTGCGGCCATTTTTCACCCACCCACCAAATTACTCCGTAACCACCGATCGTTTCCGGTTAATTCATTTCGAGTAACTCACCAAACATCTCACTACTTCGCCCTCGCATATACGTTTATCGCTTAAATTTCTCCTCGAAGGCACTACAGTACTCTACTTCCATTTTTTAAATATTTCTCGGCACAAAAGTGATCTTGGCTTTACGAATCGGGTTGCACGGTACATTTGTACTTAGTTCTATGCGTTGCAGCGTGAACGGCATGCCATGCCACCTCCGACCAGTCCAACGCAGGGACAGCTCGGGGCAGGGCACGTCGAACTTAAACGGACCCCGTTGAAATTACCTGGATAGCACCGTATATACCGGTGCGATAACGCGCATAATTTCGCGGCATTGTGCCCGAGTTCAGCCACGGACGAGCATAATCCTCCGCCAGTTTCCATCCCCACAATCGGCGAGGCCGACCAAACTCGCAGGGGGTGGATGACAGTGGCGCGTTCGAATGGGCGTTCATGGCTGAAGTGGTCGCGTACTTATGTACGTATATATGTGTTCCACTGCAGCATCCATGGCGGTGTGCGGAAAGGTGGCAAAATGTGTGCGCGACCGGATGAATTCACCTCGCTTCCTTATCTCCTCTATTTGCAACGAGTCTACTCGCCTGCAGCCACGTTCAGTTTGCACGTTCCACCGACAATCCAATTTATACGGCGGATTATTCTGGGTAACGGGGGTGGCTTCGAGCACCCCACCCCGACGTAGTCTGCGTTCTAGCCCCTCATCATCCCTGTCGGAACTCCCCTTCCATCGGCGCCCGTTGAATCGGGATGCTCGGATCGACAGATCCCTACCTTCGCTTGGATCGGCCTCCCTCTCTGGTTAAACATGGCCGATTCTGCCTTCGATGTCGATTTTGGCCTCCAGCTGCGTCCCGGGACCTCTGGGCTTCGTCTGGAAACGAACAGAGCAAATGAGATCTATCTTAGGAGCATGGAACCGACGCGATCGACGATCTAGGATCATTTCGTTTGTCGTCGGATCGGGTTTGTCGTCCCTCTGCTTTCTTTTTTTTGTCAAGATTTGTCTAGGTAGAGAAACGCTTTGAAAAAAAATTTCCTCGTGCAGGGCTCAATTTTTTTCGGACAAGGCTCGTATATAATCTCGACGAAGTTGATCAATGTTTCTGGTAAAAATTTCGGTGCGAGTTTAGAAGACACGCTTCGTCCGAAGTATAAATTGTCTTTCGTCGCAATATCTCGCACGATAAATTAATCAATGCCTTCGCAGATTAAGAGCAAGTTTCAAGTCTTTGGTTAAAATATAGCAACCCCTTCCCCGATCTCTGAAATCGCTCGGTCACGAAACTTTCCCCGTGGAAGTTCGTGAAACTCGTTTCCATCGAGCTCCGTTCCCCGCATTCTCTTCGTTTCCCGTATTAACGCCTGCGAGACCGTCGCCCGCAGTATTCCAGCGATTCTGTTTAGATTCCTACGGTACCTCGTCGATCCAGCAAATCGATTATTTACGGCGACACTTGGACAGCGCGAGAAATACGCTCTTATCGGCCATTATCCTATAAAATGCGCATGTTTATAGACTGCTCGCGACTGCCACGAATATTATGACACATTGCGGAGGAGGTTTGCACGTTTCCCTCTGCGAGCTCTACTCTGCCAATCGTAGTAACCCTTCGTTTTATCGCCTTATTCTACCAGCTACCAATTTTCAAACCACCGCACCCCGGAGCGTTCAGCAACCGTGGATTAATATTTTTCCAAAAAATCGCTCAAAATCTTCAATATACGAGAAGTGAAATGGCCAAACTCGACGCACGACTGCTCTGCGAACATCTTGCATCTGTCCTCGCTTTACAGATATCAATATCGTTTCATCTGAGAAACTCATCCAGCCACGCTTCAATAACGATCCCACGAGATCTAAACCGCCAAGATCCCTATGCAAATCGACGCGTCTCCGACACCTATCGTCCGCGATAAAAAAAACCTTGGCGAGCCAGTTGTGCAGGATTCTCCAATCGATAAGTCGGCCAAGTTTATTTAAACACGCCGAGTGCTCGCGTCAAAGAAGAAAAGCCGCTCCTTCCGAAGGAATTTAGTCGCGTATCGTGCAGAAGATTGCGCATCGATTCTCCATTAACGGGGCCACGAGCTTGCAACCCTCTCGGGGCGATGCACGCGCGGAGTTGAAATTTTATTCCCGGTGCTCTTCGCCTTGGGCAACGTTCACTTTACGAGGATTCCACTTTCCTTCCCCGTTTTCGTGTAGGAGAAGAACGGCGCCTCTTATAAATCCAGTTTTTCGACGGATTCCTTGTTAGCCGAAGGTATGGGGGGATGGGGGCGACGAGGGCGTGTAACATGGGAAATTTGGAATGGCTGAGTGGCCCGTACTTTGTACCTATATTTTAAACACGCTCCCACGGGCTTTGGAATGTCGAGGTTATTCGAATTTCCAGTAGTAAAATCAACTCATTATGCATTAAACAATTATTCCATGGTAGCAGAAAGGAACTAGAGCGGAGAAAAATAAAAATATATGCTTAGCACCAATGGGCACGTTGTTTTAAGATCTTCTCAGACCTCATGTTTCTCAGAGATGCGTATGAAAAAGTTACATAAATCTTGTTTCCATTAATATCTAGGCAACCGACTTCCATTGAACGCAATTTAAAAGCAACGAAATTCAACCAATATCCCCGAAGGCTTTCTAGGTTCACGTTTGTACAGCAGGTTGAGGGGTAGTTTCCAGACTAGCTCTAGTATCAAGGTCTGACACAGAAGGAAAGTGAGCGTGCATTACCCTAAAGAGCGATGATACGGGGACGGAAACTGTGGGTGCGGGCGGTTTCCGAGGCACTTTAAAACGAGAATTTACGTGACCCGACCAAGACGTAAACAATGACGAAAACGCGACGATAAATCCACGGGAGAGCTCCATTCTCGGTTATCTAGGTCTAGGAGTTACTCATTCACTCTTGTTCGGCAGTCGAATGTTACATTTATCACGCTACGCTGTTCCGAAGGTTGCCCAAAGAAGTACAACTGAAAAATTAGCTACTTAGCAGTACAAAGCTAGAAGTGCTCACAAAACGACTGGAAACAACTGGAAATGTTACGTATATAATTAACTGTGTTACTACACTTGCAAGTTTGAATATAAATATAATTACACGTGTAAGCCTCCGTCTACCAATTGCGGTGAAAAATAAACGTATACGTGCAAAGTCCGAGTGAGCTCTCGAGAATTCGCCTTCGACCTTCCCGCCGATTAAACGAAGTTCCCGCGGAAAAAAATTAATTATTGCAAAGGCTGGGGGCAAAAAAGGTGTCCCGTAAAGCGGCCAGCTAATACGCGTCGAAATTACGACGGAATTACTACGAAATTACGACGGCGTTACTTACCAACGACGTTTATAACCGCGCTAATTATCGCATTTTATTGGCAAACTACAGTCCAGCGCAAGAAGCTTCGAACACAGGCGTTTTATCCCATGAAAAGAAACAACGAGCGCCGCATTCGTACAATAAACGGTCAGTTCGAGTTCACTAGCCGTACCGTTAACGAGGCGGCGGAGGAAAATGATTTATCGCACACGATAGAGGAGTTAATTAATTTAACGCGCAGACAGCGATTCTGAAACCGCTACACAGTTTCACCGTTTCAAGTGCCGCGAACTTTGACCCATCCGGGCCGGCCACAATCGCCAAGAATGTATAGCCAATTATTTTCATCTGCTCTTCAATTTTCCCCGTCTCGCTTCAGTATCGCGGAACGACCCTTAAATCACCGATACCGCTATCGTCGCGAATTAAACGATTACTTTGTAAAAGAATGTTCGCCGGTTTCTAAAAAATCTCAAGCCTTTTTCCCGTAACGTGTTCCACGCTGTGCAGAAGTCCTCGAACCACGAGCACCGTGGCGCGTCCAAAAAATGGCAGCCGTCTCCATCGCGCGCCGGCTTCGTACGCGATGAACGTGCGGCGAAAGAGAAGCACCGGTTCGAGAATTTTCGTCGGAAACGTTGCCACTTCGGCGACGATGAAAATCGCACGGAAAGATTCGGTTGCCAGCCACGGACGTATAAATAATACATGAGGCGTCGGGAACAAGCAGACACGACGGGAATCTTATTGGGGCGGAGCGGCTGCCGTGTCAGCGACGACGGAACGAAGCTGACGTTTACAATGACGACGAATTGCTGTTAAACGGCGTTCAACGTTCGGTCAATTGCGTCTCATTGACACACAATCCTTTAGTGGGACGGTCCGCTGAACGATTTGAACGCGTCTCGGGGTTGAAATCGCGAACGACGCTCCTGTCACGAAACGTTAAAGAAACTGTCCTCGTTCTGAGTTACTCGCTCGAGTGGTCGGCAGACTGCAGTTCTGAATTCGCGGTTTACGAGCGAAGAACGCGTGCCCGTTCAATGCTGGTACATTGCGAGATTTCCCTGTACGAGGTTACATTGTACGCTGATCGCTCCAAAAGGGACGTCGCGACGTCGAAGCTGCGTGCTCCACCCGTTTCAATCCCAGGCGCATATCCCAAAATTCACGAGCCAATTTCAGTCGCGGTCCATCGTTTCTAACTCGTCGTTTAAACTCTTCCGTTCGCTTAAGCTCGCCGTAAAGTCACGTCCTAGGTAGATCAATACCGAAGTGGCCGAAATCCTTCGGAACGAGGAGGATCTGGTCGAACAACCGTCGGTCCGGCTCGCGATTAAACTGGCTGCACCCCTTCTCGGCCGTGTAACGAGTCCACCAGCTAATTACAGGCAAAGTTACAGCCTCGTTTTCGCGCAATTAAGAGACCCGTTACGATATTATTTAACCGCCGAGCCGATTGGACGCGTCGCCGTCGCCCTCGAGCGAAGCGGATCGCCGAGAGGATACGCGGTCAGTGTGCCTCTTGCGGCGCGCGATATAATAGGAAATGGCTTAAATAAATTATAGCGGGAGTAACGATAAAACGCCTTTAATTTATTTTAACGACGCCATATAACGCGCCCGTATAAATTTCGTCTCGAGGATCCAGCTTCCTGGGCTCTGGCCCCGTGTAGCCGCCACTGTCCGATCGAATAACGATCATCGCCGATTTATTCTTCGGCTATAATACGAGTTGCTAATTGTCGTTCAACGATCGTCGCCCGATACAACACGGAAGGAACTTTTATTCGCCCGCTGATTTACGCGATGTCTCTTTTCGAAGCATCAACGGTTAATTCGAGAGATGGGAAGACGGTCCGTCGGTAGTTTGCCAGAACGGTGACTATTAATCTCGTTAAACGACCCGCCCACCCTTCATTCAAACCTTTTAGAATTCGACGGCGGAATATTCTGATCGATTCGGGATGAATTTATGCAGATGGAGATTGTTCGATGAATTGTTTTATGCAAGGGCGGTTTTAATAAATGAAGACGAACTATGCTGGAGAAGAGAAGATGGCGCCGACGGCACTCGTCGGCGACTCGATAAGCTTTCGCCGAGGAAATAAGCGCACGAAAGTTGTACCAAAATACCCAACGGGAAATAAGGTACGCGCTAATTAACGTTGATTAACGTTGACGAGGGTCAAGACACTCCACTGTATTCGTTTTTGCAAGGAACACGCGGCTGTGCTATCAGCAACGCGTCGATACCACCCCCCGTCAGTTTACAATCAATACACTATCGCACTAAACAGTATTCACAAATCACGCTCCACCAACTTACTTACTAGCACATCTAGCTCCCGTTTAGCCGGAGATCCACGACGAACTAAAACCAGACAGGACAAGCACGAAGCATCCGCGAGGGAAAGTAAAAAATTGGCGTTTCTCTAAGCGCAGTCAAAGAAGAGTCCCTATGCGGGACGTCGACCGCGAGGCCCGATAAAAAGGGTTCGCCCCGGAAAAAGGGAACCCTTTCACGTGACATTTTTACAGGGCAGTAAATAAGGAAAACTTTCTCCTAACCCTTTTTAGCAGAGTCGCGCGTCGGTCAACGCGAACTTTCACTTTTCTCTTGCTGCGTTCTTTTCCGTCCACCCTCTCTTCTCGAGTCCCACGGCAAAGTTTCACCCTTTTGTCCAGGTGAAAACGGAAATGGTGGAATACTTCCAAAAGATCGCTCGAATTTTACGAGACAACGTAACAAGAGAATCTGTTGTTCCGTGTCGTGATTCATTCGAGCGGCGCGTCGTAGCCGACTGCCGCTTAACAAACCTTGCCTACCCTAAAATTAAACTTTCACGCGAAATAATGGCCGGTAACCGCGTTCGCTTTTAAATTTAGACGAGCTCGCGACGCGACGCGGTCACGTTTAAACTCTGTACTACATGTTTGCGATCGTTTTTTGTTGCAGATTACTGGTGCGCGGCTGGGCCGCCGGTCTTCTTCCCCATCGAGGTAAGTGCCAGCTGTTCAATGCTAAATTTTAATACTTTTTACAATAGTCACGGTTAAATTGCGTTGGTAGCAAGCAGCTATCCCCGTGAAAAAAATTCTCCCGTGGTTAAAACATTACAGTTACTTATTAGTGTCAAAAGCCACCCCCTTCGTAGAAACACCGGGAAGTATAGTTTGATACAAAGAGAATCGCAAAATGACTAAACTGTCTATACCTATAAATCTCCAATAATTCGCGAAACATCCTAGGAATCACTGCTCGACATTTAAGAACTGTTCACAGCGTTGCCAGAAAAAGCTGCATTGAAACGGCAAACGATCAGCGTGGTCCGGCGGGTACGAGCTTCTTTGTAGCCAGTATCTTAATTCTTAAAATACCCCGGCTGTCAGTTGGCATACGAAGGCCCGTGAAACACGTAATATACAACTTCCTTAAAAGGCAGTTCGTAATAGGTATTCCGCAAAGTACAACGTCATTATAAATTCACGTTTACGTCGGGCATCCCGGCCTCGACGTCGGCGGAGAGTTCGGAAACACGCATCGGGAACGCGGCACTTTACACTTCGCGACACTCCCTGCGCCGTTAATTCGTTACTTTACTTTACCCTTTACGGCGGGTAGTCACGATTTTCTCGGTAATTTATAATAACCGATATCGCGAACGGCCATTCGTATTCGAAAACGAGCCAGCGCTCTTCTTATCTCCCTACCCCCTGCCTCCCCCTTAGCAGTGTTTCTTTTTTCCCTTTTCACCACTGCTTGCTCGCTTGCTTTCCTGTTTGGCGAACGAAATTTTTCCTTCGCCCCAGGTGCGTGCACGCTCGTACGGCGATGTGTAAAACGCGTAAAATGTGCGCAGAAAAGGAGAATGGTTATTCGAAGTACAGAGCGGAGCTTTCTTATCGGATGGTTCGGCAATCGAGAACATTTTCATTCCGCTGGATTCGAAGGTTGTTCTGTAATAGAAAAGTCGACGCAAGAAGGGCTATCCCTTTCGAACCTGCAATATTTGCGTAATTTCGAGAAGAATTTTTCGATCCGCAACGGTGCTTTGTTTTCCTACTGGTCCCCGTGTCGAAATCGAGAAATACGACTTTTACATCATAACTGTTTGCCCTAAATATTTGCCCAGCACGAACATCAAGCACTCGAACAGAATGTGTAATCTATTTCAGAGTATCGCTTGCGCATGGCGCACAGTAGCTTTGAAGAGTAAACAGTGCTGGGCGAGATTTACGGCGCTGCACGGATACGATGTCTTTGGCGATACGGCGCTTGGATACTCGATGCCTTATAGCGTTTGCAATGCTTCCTCGCGATTCTGCTACCTTTAATACCAAAGAAGCTTCCAGGAAGCTGTGAAAATTCGTCTGTGAGAAAAGAACATTGATTGCCTATCGCTTAATTCTGCATAAGATGAAGCGAAAGCCGTCAGGCACGCTGCTATATCGCACGCATCTGAGAATAATTCGAAGCAAAGTAAGCCGTTTAAAATTATTTCAACGTTGCGGCGCGCAGTCATGAAATTATCCCGAAGCCATTGAACGCGAATCCAGACAGATGGACGTTAAACGAGAACAAGCGGTGGCCATTAATTTCTGGATTAAGCCATGGAACGGCATAATATTCGCGGTCGACCAATCACAGTATTATCTAAATAACGTTCCTTCTCTTCTCCCGTAATCCCCTGAATCGCCCGTTGCTCCGTGCGCCAGGCATCCGCAACATTCTTGCCGTTTGCTCTACGTTCTGCAAACGACGGCTTTCTTCCTACGACCCATCCATATAAATACCAAGACCGAACGAAATACCGCAATGCTAATCAAATCCTACAGCTGCCGCGCTTCGGAGGAAGCATAAAGTAACGTAATCTTCCGATTTTTCAGTGCCCAACCCCCGGCATCTGAATAATCTCTGGCGTCATAATTTCTTCTAAACATCTCCAGGCCAAAATTCACGATAACGAAAAACGAGATAACCAGCGACGACAGTTACGCCGGGGAAACCGGGCAGATAAGGCCGAGAGCTCGAGCAACCCCGAATGGCGTCGGTCCAACGATCCTATCGTCGCGAACGTCCATGGAACGTCGTTCCAGCTCCATCGCGTTACAAAGCATCGAGCCGGCGGGGAACGCAATTAGCTGCGTCGCGTTGCTCGCATGTAAACGCGCGAACATAGAGTTACGTTCCCATTATTCGCGGCACAGCCACGAGAACGTGGTTCGATAGGAAAGCATAGAGAGGAGAGACACGGTTGCAGCTTCTCTATCCCGCAGCATCCCATGATGGCTGACAACGACGCCGACCCCACTCCGCCACCAGCTTCTGGACCAAGCTCTCCTTCCCCTCTGCCAGGTCCAAAAGGATCAGCCTGGCCTAACCTAACCCTTACTTAAGCTCCCTTTTGCACGTGGCGGCCATATTGGTCCGAGGGTTGGGCCACCAAAAGAGACGACGACTCATTGGCCGTGGAAGAGAGAGATCTGCTTCTCGTTTTTACACGAACCTCGCTCTATCCCCTTTTCGCTGCTCGTCTGCCCGGTGTCGGCATCTCTCCGTTTCTCCTTTGTCACCTACGTGGCCTCTCTGTTGTCCTCGACGAGCGTCTTCGTCGATCTCGTTCGAAATTCCACAACCCCGTCTCCGTTTCTCGTTCGCCGACAGACGAAAGGGACGCTCGGGCTCGTTGAACTCTGCCGAGTCGCTTTTCCACGTCCCTTTTGAAATTTCAACCTTTCCCTCTAGGATACGCGACTTTTTTTTTCTTTTCCCCGCTTCTTGCTGAGAGATGCAACTTCGTCGAAGTTTTTTTTGCTCCTTGCTCCCGGGGGTTGCATCCGGTCAGCCGATAGAGAGCTACGTTTTAGAAGCGTTCCTTTCCTCCACTCTGTTGGAGTTTTTCCTTCCTTCGTTTCTCTTCTTTTTTTTATAGCTGTTTCCCTTTGGTTCTTACCGTTGGTACATCGAGGTCGCGAGTAAATTTATTAACGTTTCGTCGCAATTTTTGGGAACCTCCTGACGTTCTTAACTCCGCGGTTGTTGTTCAGACGCGATTGTAACGAATGTGAAAAAAAAGGCAGACGAAAATGGAAGAAGAAACGACGACCGGGTTTCCGCAATGCATAATTCGAGGCCGTGTCCCTGTGCACACTGTTCGAGTGAGTTCAACGATCTAGATTCTAGATGCGCCGTGTCCGTGACGCTGTGTTTGCATACGTGATCACGATGGCGGACCTAAGCGCGGAAAAAAATCTGTGTCCTGTCCTTGAGACTTTTCCGCAGTAAAGTAAAATTGCGAGAGCAACCCCCGATATTATGAGGGCCGAGTTAAATTCCAGGGACGTAAATTATTTTCGGAGAAAATTCCATGGTCGTGTTTGACCAGCAGGAAAATGAAAAATTCTGGAGGCGTAGTATAATGGTAGGTGGAATGCGATTGTGGGAGAAATTCGTTGGCTGTTTGCATTAATATTCGACGGGGCACTGAGCATCCCCATGCTGGATCCCCAACAGAAATTATGAACGCTACATGAAATCATTAATTTACCTCGAAACTGTACTCGCACCTTCCATTAAAAACACCTGAAGGGATTCCTATTTGTTTGCTTCTTCAAGCTTCGAAAAGTCGACGATCAATTACCTTATTGGGGGTTGGCTTAATTACCCAGCAATTTCCAGGTGATTATTAACCAAGGGGTATCAGCGAGAATACAAAACCGATGGCAGGTAGAGGTGCTCAGGTACACCGTCAGTCTCGTCGAATCCTTTTACAGGGCGCCGTAAACCGATTAACTTCCCCAACTGGTTAACGTTCACCTCTGACGATAGTTGAACGAAAAAACCGAAAAATATCGCAACTATTTGCGCACCGTAATACGTACTCGATCGCGAAGGAAAGTGAACTGAGTAAGACTGGAGTCACTGTTGCGTGTTCCAAAGAAGAAAGTGAAATTCCATCCCTGCCATTATCCAGCGAACCCTTTCTTGACTTTCCAATTTTTAGGATTTTTGTTGCGGGGGTCTACTTTCACCAACCCTTTCCCAATTTCGGACAACACGGCCGTGCCGGCCTGCCTTCAACCCTTTTTACGACAGCCTGTAAAAGAGAAAGTTGTACCTTCGAGACTCAGGAAAAACAGTTGCTTTCTTTTTTTTGCGACCAAGGGGGAGAGGTAAGAAAGGGGTGATTCTCGAAACCGGATGACTTACACCTTGTTTGTCTCGGCACAGGTTTATTGGCAAACTTCGTGCAGGCGGATCGTAAAGGTTTTTATTTCACGTTTGGTGGACGACTTCTCGCGAAACGTTACGCGAAATCTGTCGGCGAACTTGAAATCCTGGCCCGAATCCCCGGTTATTTGTTTTCTCGGGGTTGCCTTTAGCTCGATTTTCCTAGACCGTGGTTAAGTTCGTGACGCACGGTCTCGATCAACGCGAGACGAAAAACGATCTTCCCTTTCGAGATGAATTGATTGTTCGTATCGTTGGTTTAATCTGTTTTATTGCTAGTCGATTGTACATACAGTAGCGATGGATAACGTTACGCAGTATGCTATCGGTCGTTTGTTTTCTTCATTGGAAACAGTAAATATTCGTACGAAATTGTCTGCCTGTCGATTGAATTGTGGAGGGTGATTCTTATATGGCGAGTATAATCCGAGACGCAGAAATATTTAAATACTGTATAAACGGTGGTTTCGAACAGTATGTAGCAGTATTCAACTATATCCGAAGTTAAAAGTCTAATTATCGAATAAATGCGAATTTAGGCATTCTATATTTCGTTCAGATATAACGCGTTGAACGTTTGTATCGACATTCGTGTACATTTTATTTTTTCTTAACTGAAGTATCATTTTACGCTAATTTATAACAAAAATACGATGACCCTACGTCAACATTTCTCACGAATCTCTTCGTTGCTTTTAATCTTCAAAATACATTTAAATACTTCTCTCCCAGCACTTTAAAATCAATCTGTATAATTTAACTTATAACGTCATTCCATAAGAATCCATCCTGCGATGGAACTAACTCCAAATCTCTTGATTCCAAAACGATTTTAATTGCCGCCGATAATTAAGACCGAATCGGTTATGTTAACCGAGGAATGGCGTAACGTAGGAAATATGTACCCAGTAAACACATGCTAATTCCCTGTTCAATTTCGAAGTCTATGACGTTCAAGGAATCGCGTGTTCCGAGAACGTTAACGCGCGGTCGAAGATCCGCGTAATTTACGAAGACGCTCGTTAATTATCGTAATGACAGTTATATCCATGTGGCTTCGAATGTTCAAGCATTTATTGATTCAAATTCAGTCAGTCTACAAGCTTTCAATAAATTAATCGTGTTAAATAATTTCAACTTATCTAACACACCAATACTTCGTCGTATTTCCCAACTACAATCCATCATCCATTAAATTACAGGTCTGTCGACCTCTCGAAAATCAACTCTTTTTCGACCTCAACCTCGATTTCACAATCTTCGTCGATATAAATACAGTCGAATGTTCGTTTCGCAAGCTTTCACGAAAGCGTACAATAATAATTAACAACGAATTCGTCGAATGGAAATAAAAGAACACGCAAACAATTTCAAGGGGGAGTTTTTTTTTCTCGATTAAACACGACCAGGGCTAGCATACATAAACGACAGCGCTGTACAGGTAATAAATCTAGCTATTGATATATTATAATCCGCTTAAGATGAATTTACGATTAACGAGGGACAGCAGCAGCAGCAGCAGCATCGGTGTCCATGATGGCGTCCAACGTAGATCGGTGTAGCCTCCTGTTACGTATACTGAAGGTATACCGGACAGAAATACACTCAGGATACATTCAGTATACGTACAGGGGGTTTCACATTCCTCATCGATATGCGGCTTCACTATCGTCGCTGAAGAACGCGTCACGATAACGACTGGGCTTAATCGAAAATAAAGTAGTCCAGGTGGGTGTCGAGGCGGTGAACTCTTCTATCACTGATGAACGATGACCTCGGATGTTTCGTGACGGAAGAAGGTAAGAAATCTTCGTAGAACGATTTTGACGTTTCGCAGAATTCGATGGTGATGAAGGTAAGACGACAGTGTTCATCCTGATTTGGCATTTCCGAGAGCTTCGCGAATTCATTGGAACAGGTAGACATAGTTGTGGACGATTTGGCGGTTTGGATCGATCCTAGAGAAAAGCAATAAAATATCAGTTAGTTAAAAGACAGCGGTACAGCAGATTAATCGAAATCGATATATTATTGAGAAAAGAAGGAAGAATACTGTACGATGGAATCACGGCGAATTTGGGGTGTCCCAGGATACCTGAGCGCCCGTGCTACATCCACGTCAATCCGGTTGCCTGCTGCTCGGGCACCCAACGTAAACGTCCCTCGGAATCTTTTCACGTGTCGGTATCCGTGCACAAGCGAGCCACCTTTGCAATCCTGCACAGTATCATCATTGACAACATGTATATCAAAACCAGAGCACAGAGAATTCAGTACTAACCCTTCCTCGCCAGGACTTCCTCGTCCTCGGTTCCATTTTCTTCCTCAATTTCCGGGGTGACATCCGTCCATTACCGTAAACCGATCCTCCAAAGTTCTCGTCCACCGAATCGACTGCACCACGTCCGGGATCAAGTTCACAGCGGCCCGTGTCGTCCACGATAGTCGGCCTGTTCCTCGACCTGGTCGAGGGAATGACAGCTCGGCTCGGTCTACGTGCGACGAGTGACGTTCACGGTGCAGACACGGCCGGTGCACGACTCGTGGCCAAGAGCCACGACGCGGAACGGAGACGGCACACCGGGGAGAAAGGAGAAAAGCCAAGTCGTGCCGCGAAGAATGCAGAAAGAAGGAACGGCTGGTGGTGTCCGTTCAGTGTCGGTGACGTCCTCGAGGACCAGCGCGAGCGGTGTGGTCCGTTGGCAAGCCGTAAGGTGGAAAAACAGAGGGAAGGAAACACGACGGAGGAGAGGCGTCGATGGTAGAAGGACGCCGCGGATGATACGCGAATCCTTCGAAGGACGAGCGCGAAATGCAGGCGGCTCGAATACCAGTGAGTTTCGAGACAACCGTGGCGCGTCTGACGAACGACTGTCGGGCGTCTGGCGGCGTCGCGACGCTCCGAGGGCAGCGCGTCACTCGCGGCGCGATAACGAAAGTTCTCTCCCTTGCTGCTCCTGAGCTTTCTCTCCCTTTATTTCCACCCCTTCTCCCTCGCCCCCGCGCGTTCTTTCTCTGCCGCCCGCGCAACGCGACCGCTCTTCCTTCGTTCAACTCCGTTCCGTTGTTCCTCGGAGAAGCGCACGAAAGACCGCAAAAGAAGAGGGATCTTCCGGTGACGTTGGCCGACAGCGTCGCCAGAGAGAGAGAGAAGTGTCGGTGGAGCTCGCGACGCCGACGCTATGCGGCGTCGCTCTGTGCCCGGCTGCGCCTAGGTACGCTGCCGCGTCACTTGTGTGCGTTTCCACCACCGCGCACACGAATGCATTTACTCTTCAGATACACCGGGGGTGTATATAAAGTCGGGGTGGATATAGGGGCGCAGAAGAGGGGCGGCTCCTGATAACGCGCAGGGCCAACCAACCCCTCTACTTCTTCTCGCTGTCCCTCTCTCTCCCCATCGCTCGTTTGCGCTTATTTCCTCCCTCTATTCTACTACGCTCTCCCTTGCTCCCTCGTTCTCCCCTGATCTATGTTCTTCTCTCTCTCCATTGTCCTCGTCCCTCCAATAGGACGGTTCATGGATGCACTTCTCTTCGTCCCTCCCGCCGGTCATCCTATGCCATCTGTTTCTCCTCCTTCTCCCACCCAGCAGTCAGTGTTCGTCCGCTTCCTCAGGGTCGACCAACCCCGCTCTCCGTGCATCTTCCTCCCACAATCTGCCGTTCATGCCCGCTTATCTCGTCCTTTTTCCTCCCGGACGTGCCGCAGCTCGCTTTGTCTCCCGAGAATCGAATAACACCTATCCGGCCGTCCCCCTCCCCTCGTCGCGGCCCTCCTTTGACCCAGGCAGGGTCAACCAACCCCTCTCTCGTTCTTCGTCCTCGTCTGTTTGCCATCTTACTCCCTCGCGCATTATGCTCCTGGCGTTCCATCCTCGTTCCACTTGCAGGCAAGTTCGAGCAGCTTCGCCCTTCCTACAGCATGGGTCGTCGTCGATTTGATTTCACCGCGTCTGTGTGCGATATCGCCTCGGCACATGCCTCCCCTCCACACCAAGAACGGCGTATAGACCAGCTTTGCGCTACCCCTGGGCAGAGCGTGGCGTAGCCTGGCGCCACCAGCCGGCTTCCACTTCGAAACACCTCGTTCCTGGCTCGTCGTATTTTTATTGGACTTGGTCTCGCGAAAAACGCTGCACGAACCAGTCTTCCTTCCGTTCGCCGTCCTTCGTTGCCCTGTGACACCCTTTCCGCGACCCCGTTTGTCATCGAGTTGCCCGAAGTCACATTCACGGTACCAAGAAGCTCCACGTACTTCCGATAGGTCCCAGGTTTCTTAGGATCTGCTGAGTTGAACTTCCACTCGCCACTCCAGCCTGCAAAGATTGAAGATATTTGTTAGATCGTTCTAACACAGTTCGGCTGGTGTCGAGTACAGAGATTTGGAAAAGATTTTCCAGCGCGTAGACTTTGGAAGTTTGCTCGACCTCCGAGATTTATGCTACCTATTTTCTTTCAGGTGCTATGCACTATCTATGGCGTAGGATGCTCGTTTTTCACGCGATACGACAGTTGTCTGGCCACTTTGCAGTCGCTGAACGACGTGAACTGGAATTACTCAAAGCTTTGAAGGAGCAGCAACCGGCGCGTCTGGATAGCGTTCGAAATTTATCGGTTACGAAGGAATTTAGATGAAAAAGGGATTTGGCCGGCCGCATGCTGAGAGCGCGCTGACAAACGACAGCTCGTTACATCGTAGATAAAATTCCACGAGATTAGAATGCCGCTTAGGTTACAAGGTATCTGAAACGTCTCCCGTAAATATAGCGGGAAAGTGTCCCTCTGCTAATTAAATGTATGAATCGTCGCATTATCTCCGTCGAATTATCCTGCGAACCCCGTTCCTTCATTTCCTTCCTACCTAATCTAATGAAAGCCGTTTGGTAACCCGGAATAACTTAATTTTCAATCTCGCGTCGTGTTTTCCCTAATAGACAACGGCGTCGTTCGATCATTTCTGAAGCGGGGCCAAGATGTTCCGCCATTCTTCTTGGTCCCCATAGATAGATCGGTAAATTTGTCGAAGTTGGATTATTCAACTCCATCGGGTTCAGCTTGTTAGGTGCTGCCATCTGTGGCTTCTGCACCACACCGTTGGTTCGGTTTCTGACGATCCTTTCAGAAATTTATGCAGCGATGAATCGTTTCCCAAAAGACGACGACGACGTCCTCCACAAATTTTCTCGCCCGTATTACTCCATCATCAGTGCCAAGAAGCTCGAAAGAAAATTTTAATAAACCCTACGGTTTCCACCAAATCGACTGCAAATCTTTTGTACGCACCGAGGCGGAGCGCTAGTAAAAAGCAATTCGAAAAACCGTCCCTTGACGAGTTGTAAAAAAATTTGACGACCCTCGAGCGTCGCTTTATGGGAGGGGTTAATAAAAAAAATATTCCGCGTCTAAATAATTATACTCAGGTACTTGGGTGCCCCTCTACCTGACACTCTTTAAAACGCATAACCGACTGCGAGGCCTTGAGCCTTGCGCGATCGAAAAAAAGCATCCTTTCGATGGATAAAAGTCAGCCAGGTAGCCTGGGTAACCCATCGCCTGCGAGTTCATTTCCTCGAGCATCGCCCGCTTATACCGTCGCCGCTTTAAAACGTTTACGCACTTCTTATCTACCCGAAACGCCTTCGTATGCGAAGTCTAATGGGCACCATGACGATGGGTACCTCCATCCGCAACGTAGCCGAGTAATTAACTTCAGCAACACCTAGAACGGCCATCAAGTCCTCGTGAGATTGCGCTCCCAGCAGAATCCCTTGAATGAAAATTCACGTTCTATCAGTTAATTTATTCGACCGGCCGTCTTTTACGAGGCGCCGCGCGACAACGGCCATCGAGAATGTCACGATGGGCTCCCGAGAGCGGAATCAAGAGAGGAGAGAGAGAGAGTCGAAGAGGTCCCCTGGTGTTCCCTAGGGATACCCGAGGGCTCCAGGAACCGTCGCGTTCCCATGGGATTCGACGAAGTCACGAGCAACCGAGGCCGTGCTAAAATCGGGAGCAATAACTTGCCGCGCATCGCACGGTAAACTGTCGTAAAACTCGAGAGGGAAGAAAAGTGGAGAGACTTCTGAGAAAAACGGGGGCGAAACAACCACGCGGCATGGGTGCAGGGGGATGTAACGGTCGATGGGTCGTGCGTGAAGAGACGTACGAAAATTGCATTTGGTAATTATAATAATGGTCGCCAAGGCATGGTGCTCGAGCGGAAAAATTGTGAACCTGCTGGTGTATAAATCGCTTTATTGTAGCGTCGAGGGAAATCTTCGATTGAAAGTTAATGTCAAGGATCTGGAAAACACGAGGGGCATGTCGTTAAATTGTATGCATACACTGTTCTGCCGCGGCTGAACAGCGAGGTTGAATGAAGAAATAAATTTCTCACGAGCAACGATCTTCATTTCTTCTGTAGAACAGTTCGGGACGCGGCCACGCAAATATTTAATAAGGGAACCGTACCATTCTCGAGTAGAAATGTGTTCACTCTCGTCTCTGTGTTTATATAGGAAACACCAATTAAATCTGCTCGGCAAGGATACATCGATTCAGCACCGCAACAAATCGTTTAGAGATTCGTGACTGCCAAGGTGTAAAATGAAAATGGATAACGCAGAAGGAACGGTCGCAATCCGAGTAAAAATAAAGATTATACGATTTCGCAAGTGCACAGAGGATCGTCTTAATGCATCCCCCATTAATTGTTCCGGCTCGATGCGTTGCCGCGGGTTTGGTGCGTAACGTTGATAAATTTATTCGCGCGTGATGCGAACGCTCTCAGAAAATCTCTATGCCGCGAGTAAAGCGAAGGAAACTGGTTTTACTATGAGTCATCGCTTGAATTACGGCGCATCCGGGTGACTGAGAATTTTTATGGTATTACATTTCTCGTGCTAACTCTTTGTGTAAATTAGTTTATAACGAGCCATTCCCGTGATAAGCGGTTTAAGTACACCGCAAATAGACTCGACTGTTTAAAACAATAAGAGAGATACCGGCAGTGGTAACCGGTCCCGTTTTCTCGGCCGTTTATGCATTCGCGTTCACTTTCTTTCGGTGCGCATTACATCGTCTGAAACGATCTGTTTCTTATATTTGTCGAATAAACACGGGACAAGTCGAGGAACAATTTACTTAAATAATCTGACGTTTCGTATAATATTCGGGATGGCCATTTACAGAAATCGAAGAATAGTCGACAGCACAACAAAATGTTGGATGAAAGAAATTGTACGTAGAACGTGAAAAAAGTGCAGGCAATTTTACTAAACACCTGTACCACTTTCCCCACCATGTTTATTTACTTAAGGTTACTACAAACGTCAATCAGTCCTAGGCAACCTTTTTTTTTACCGGGCCGTACCTTTAACTTTACGACATCTCTTTATGGCCAAACCCCGTATAAAACAATTATACCTACGCGGAACAAACGCGAAGACTAATCAAACTTTAAGCTCCGACGAATGTCTCCCAGCTAATACTCGAAGCACAGTCGGAAACGTTTGCCGCATGTGACTCGATTTCCGTCGGAATCGATACTGACTCCTTCACGCAATGGTATTACGCTCGTTCACCGAAAACTCGCTAGCTCCATGGAATCTCCGTCGAACGATCCTGTCGATTAAGCCCCGGGAGCTATTCAATTAAACGAAGCGACTGTCTAAATATCGTATCGCTGGTGAGGTCGAGCAACGGATCAGTTTCATCGTTACTCATTGTTCTGCCAGACGACTCGTGCATTTAACGGTGAATGGCAAACACTCTTATTACTCAGTTACAGCTGCCATTTCAGCTGTGATTTGCGCCGTCGTACGTCTGTCCACGTTTATGTCTGTCAATTGCCTCGTAAGCATTGCGCCGTCTGGCGTCTGCTGGCGATTGTTTTAAACCGTCCTTGAAACGTCTTGAAAGACGCTTCGTTTTTCGATGCTGAAGTTTCTCGAATTTTCAAGAAACTTCTGTACCGAAGATGTCGATGGGACAAGAATAACGCCGGATAACCGGAATTGGTGCGAAGCTTCGAACGAGAAAATCTTATGGGGGATAGGGGGTGAGTTTCTCGAGCACGAAACGCGCGTATAAAACGTTCCACAAAGAGATCGATAACGTTAATCTATGGACACTCCTGGCGCAATACGGTGCCCTCGTGAAAGAGACGTCCGTAACCAGACACGGGATCCACTTTCATCCTAATCGACAAAAATAAAAAAAAAGAAGGAAAAAAGCAATCTGGAGCTCTATATACTTTAATCAGCCCCAAAATCACCCTAAAATTCCTAAAAAAATAGAGACCCTCTGAACCCGTACAAAGTACAAAGTCCAGCGACGCTAGACGCAGCAACGCAGCAGATAATCGCTTTGGTCCAAGCATAGTGTAAGAAAAAGCAACGAGGAGCAAAGAAGAAGAAGAAGAGGAGAAAGAACTTGAAGTAAGAGAAAGAAAACACAAAGTTAGACTGTTCAGCCAAGCAGCAACAGTAACAGCAACAACAGCAGCAGCAGCAGCAGCAGACTCTGCCTGCACGAAGGGGGTGAGCCTCTCTGAGGCAGGCTAGGCAGACAGGTTTGCACAGATGCGCGGCGGCCATCATGAATGCCTGTAAAATATGTATTCTCGTGCGGCCCGGTTGGTAAGAGTGGAGCCAGGAGCGGGGATGAAAGCGGCAGATGAGACCGAGCTGGCTGGCGGAGAAGAGAGGGTCTGCGGTTCGGAGGGGGAGAAAAACCGTAGGAAAAGAGAGCCGGGGTGGGACGACCGGCGCATCCACCGAGCGGGATCCGCTGCCTTGGTGTCAGAGAGGTAGAGAAGCCGATGGAGGGACAAGGACGAGTGTCGAGAACGAGCGAGAGAATAGCCAGCGTGTACTGCAGTTTCATTTCATGTGGAAATACATGTAGAAACAAGGAGAAAAAAATGACAGTCATATATGGAGTATCGAGGGTTCGAGCCCTGGTGAATAGGGATGACCAGTGGCGTTGGAACGTCCCCTCGAATACGGGGACGCTCGTTGCTGCGAACGTGAGCTCGTGAGAGGACATTCCATTTGACACGGTCTACGCGACGATACAGCACGCACGTTGCTCTGCATTGGAAATGTTTCAGAATTCGCAGATGCGCAGGTGCGAATGTGTACTTTCGATTTCTTACGATTTATCGTTAACTAAAAAAGAAACGGATTACATAATCGCGTACCGATCATCCGTTCCCGAATTTCCCGCGATTTTGTTTCCTTAGTTGTAATGGGCCGAGAAACGTATACATATGGGCATAATGTCGAACTTACGGTCAACCTGACTAGGCGGCAGTATGATCGCATTGAATGAAGCATAAGAGACACTGTCGCCTTTAACGCGGAGAAAGAGGGACGGTGCGGGCAAGTTGAACCGAGTCGGAGATACAATTTTAACCTTGACAACTCCACTGCGGGAGGGGGATTATTGAGGTCATAAGAGTGGATCTTCGTCTGGTACAAATTGTTCCACTTCCAACGGCAGACGCGAGGGTCTCTTGATACACGCTCGAGCTTGTCACTCCGAATGGAGGAACTCTCCTACGCTTGGAATTACGCTCGTTACACGGTCGAAGAGGGATCACACGCCCCCCCGATAATATATTTACATCTCGTGGTGCACGCGAGTCGCGAAATTCCCCCGCGGCATCTCGAACGGTAGGAATTGTGCACGCCAAGGGGCTGATCTCGGTACACTGGAAGCTACAGCCGCGTCGAAATCACTTTTATGGGTGGCACCAAACGAAGTTCCCGGCGGAATCACCGATTTCCGACGGCGAGGCAAGGAAATTCAACGGGCCAGTCTGGCAAGAAGGAAATATAGTTTCAATTATGCTCGTAAAACTTTATTATCGCCCATTATCATTTACGGCGTATTAAATCGTGTCCACGGTGTCCGCTTATGGCGTTGCGGCTTAGTAGCAGAATGGAAAACAGTGAGCGCGTGCACGGCCGGCGATACATTTTTATTTCCGGCAAGCGTAATCGCGCATTTCCTGATTTACCCCCAGATCGTAATGGCCGCCCGCCTGCCATTTATCCCGCGATCATTCGTCCAGCTCCTGCGTCCCCTTTTATTTACGTTCTCCGCGTTCTCCACCGGAGGAATTTACATTTACGAGGGGGCCCTCCGACCTCCGATTGTCTTGCACGAGAATTTTTCCAGCTACCCTGGAAGCATCGAAGGAATTTCTATAACAATCGAGCATCGACTGGAACATTCGTGAGTCAATTTTTGCGACGGTTCACGGAGTTCGAGAATTACCCCTGTTCTGGATGGGGTGAAGGATAAAGAGGAAGTCGTTTTTCGACGAACCAGGAAAGAGGCGACTTAAAATGGCTCCTCGCTTGGGCGGAGGCACGAGAAAGAAGGAGATAGAAAATTCCATCTGTCCCCACACCTTGGCGAACCACGAGGACCACCCAGGACATCCCGCGGTCTTATTCCCTTAATTAATGAGTTTTTGCAGCGTCTTCGCTTAAATTCTCTTAACGCTCTCCGGTATATTGTCCGGTAAGGTAGGCGAATCCGCAGTAGCTTATAATATAATCAACAAGTATACATTCTATCGATGTACCAACGACAGCTAATCGCCCTTGGTCGCACACGCGACCATTAATAATACCACAAACGTGATTCGATGCACAAGAAATCGCGATGCTGGAGCCGAGGCAGTTTAAATCCACGTCCACCCACGGATAGAGGCGGAACGAACCAATGGAGACGCGGAGGGCAGGCGCGACAAGATATGTACTTAGAGAGTGAAGGATAACAGTTATTTCGGTGCATCGATAACATGGAATACGATATGTAGCAATGTCCAGGCGGTGTCAGCCGAGCGTACAAGCAGTTCCCTTTAATTAGCCGTCGTACGAACGCCGCGACTGAAGCGGACGATATATTTATGCCCTGCCTTAGACATCGAGTAACGAAAGAAAGAAAGAAAAAAGAAAACGAAAAGAGGCAGCTAGGGAATGGAAGGAGAAGTATCCTGGCACCAGAAGCAGCAGCAGCAGTCAGAAGTCAGAAGAGAGGAAGCCAGGCAACTGGCTTGGTCAAGCAACTCGATCGTTCGAGCAGCCAGGCAACCAGCCGGCTGGCAGGTCGAGCTGGCGATTGCAGTGCTAAGGCTAGGGCCTGAAAGGGGCAGAAAGCGAGCGAGCGTAGCAGAAACTCCTCATGTAACACGTTCCACGACTTTACAGCTTCTACAGGGCAATGCTGGCGTCACCGCAATAATATTTATGGTCGGCCGCGAGATTATAATATCTTATTTCGCGTGACGCCTCGGACGTATCCGGTTCTCCCGGCATGGCCACGCATGCGTGGGCCAGGCGAGATGCATGAGAAATATTTGAAAATTTACTCTACATTTTATATCCGTTCGTTGTGTCGCGTCGGTTCGCTATCGCGATCGAAGTCTTCCTTATTGCTAGCGATAGTGTAATCCCTGGTTGGACGAGCGTCGCGATGCTCGAGAGGGGAAAAATGAAGTCGAGGATACGGCGGTGGTACGTGAATGGCGAAAGGGGCTAGCCATCGTAGAGATGGTCGATCCTTAATGCAAATACGATTATGCCCGGTCTCCTATGGGTGTAGCGAAAAAAACGCGTGAGTTATTTCCACGTGGCACAATTCATTGCCGCGGTTTAGATAACTCTAATGCACCGTTCTTCTCCATCTACCTGCTTATCTGTCGTGAAGCGCGCAAGGAATTTCCGAGTTAGTAATATTTATCTGAGAAGCATATTTTTCTGCGGAAAAAGCAAGCAATAACAAAAGCCGCGAAGTCGAGAAGGCTGCGCCTCAAAAGCGATCGATTCAGCCCATTCAGCATTAGCCGAGCGACTGGTAGATCGCGTCTCAGCGATCGCGGGAAAGAACTGTTTAAGGAATATTTTATTGCTCGCCATAAAATAAGTTAACTCGAACGACTGTTTCGGATTTACTAGGCGTCGCGGTCTCACGGGAGTCGTAACGATTCGGCGAGTCGGCTCGAAACGAAATCGCGTTAAAACGGCTTGGATTTACGATGTTAACGAGGGAATTATCTGAAACAACGAATGCCGTGCACGCGTTCCTCCGTTCGCTTCTGTTCTTCGAACAGTGTGCCAAACAATTTAGCCCTATCAGAGGTGCTCTTACGGCAAATGGTGTTTCGTTATTTTTATGCGCACGGTCGAGGATATCCTTTAATGTCCGGGCCTATTCCACCAGGTCTATCCTCGGTATTATTTCCCCCTTCGACGATCCTGAGCGTCGTGGCTGAAAGAGCACACACACACACAGTTCTCTTCGCATTTGTCTTTGTCTCATTCATTTGCTGCCTCCCCTCTATCTTCCTTCCTTTCGCCCATCTCCTCTCTGTCCCACGGATACTTCAGCTCGCTCTTCCCCCCGGTCATCTCCAATAAAACTTCCCCGTGGTAGGGGATGTCGACTATACCCTGGACTGCACTCGGTTTCATAGGATGGTCACGGCGAATGGTCCATCCCCCGACACCTATACCCTCGTCTTTATTTCCACCGGCGCTCTCTATGACTTCCACCGCCTCGTCCTCGTTGTCGACCCTCCGCACGCCGATACGTAGATAGTAATGCGTGTCCAAGAGGATCCGATCGGGATTATCGTGGGACATCGCGCGCTGAACATCTCGAAAGTTCGCTAATTAGGAACGTCGACCGCTGCGCTGGTCTGCTCGGATATCTAATCGCCCGTGGTATGTATATCCGAACCAAACTTCTCCCACCTTCACTTTTCCCGATAGAGTTCACACTGGGAGCGTAAATGAGCAATCGATTATCCAGAATCGGATCGGCTCGCTTGGTTGTCGCGCGAGGACAACGGAGAGGGGTGTCCCCTTTTTCTTCTTTTTTTCTGTTGCCGAACCGCACGACCGTGATTATCTTATCTCGTCTTTCGACGCACGGAGGAAGGACTCTTTTTTTGCGGCGAACATCGATGTTATTAATTTCCATGAAAATTGAGCTCGCCCACGAGGAACCCGAACGATCCCGTGTGAATTCCTTTAACGAACATCCTCGGATGGGGGACGTCGGGGTTTATGCTCGATTAACGACGCGCCGATTAAAGAGGGCGAAATTATGGCTTCCTGAATTACGCGGGCAGCCATGTTACTTCATTATTGGGAATGATTTGCACCCCGGGGTCTGCACGGTTAACCGCTAATTGCCGGTTTTTGTCGACCCGATTTCGCGACCAGTCGAATAGTCGCCGGGAATCGGGGCCGTGGAAAAGTTTCCTTTAAATAGAATTTACGCTCGCCCTATACGTTTGCGTCGAGCTTATTGCACCCGAAACGTAGACTCGTACGAGCCTCTCAGTTCGCGACTTTTTCCTGCCGATTACCGCCCACCTTTACAGGCAACAAAGCTCTAGCCGACAACTGTTCGAAGATTGGACGCCAATTATCTGACGGAGTCGTCGAACGGTCCATTCCCCGTGACAAATGATACGGGCTGTCAGAACGTTATCGGTAGGCGAGTCGTTTTCCACCCACGTGACGGCCGTTTCTTCGCGGGAAACTAGACTCTGGCGCGTAGGAAACTTGAAAGTTTTATTCCGAAACCCCGACATTTTTTTCGTATTCGAAATCGCCCGATTTCCTTGCCCCGTGCAACTCGGCGCACGAGTCGGAATTTCGAAGGCAAAGTATGACTGCGAAATCGCCAATTAACAGAGGTGGCTTCGTTCGTGGATTCGTGAGATTCCGGCGTGCCGGTCCAATTAATGGAGTCCCAATCTCGTCGGGGAGAAATCGCGACCGGCCGGGCAATCGTGTTCGCAATCTCGTGTCCCGTTCGAGAGGGACCACGGCGGTGCTGGTGCACGGCTAAAATAGAGATAAAGCCGCGGGATTGGTTGGTAAAGCGGTCGTGGAAGAAAATTCGCGACGAAAAAAATCGGGAGGACGAATCCAGCTGGGACTGGTGTCGCTATGATAAAGTTACTAAAATATTAGTAGTCGCGATCGCCGCTGGGAACCGGTATCTCGAACGGGCACGTGGTTAATATCGATTTTTACCCGTTTCTTAATTACCAGCCGGGAGAACACCGGGGATTCCGGAAAGGAACAGGTTACCCCACGACTCCATATTTGCAAAAAGAGAAAGAAATGAAAGAAGAAGAGTATATATAGCCCCCTCGATTTTCTTTCCCGTCGTATCGACCACCACTAATAACCCGAAACGTCTTGACTCCTGCGGACCACGGACTTCTTAATCTCTCGTTTAACGTCTACGCCCTATAATCGGCCCCTGTATAGCACCGATATTATCGCAATATTGCAGAAACCTCCGGACTGGCAGGATTACGAGGGATCAAATTGTCTGGCCAATGATTCGAGGGGTGAGAAAAGGCCTCGAATAGTTGGGCGAAATATGAAATAGCGATGGAGAACACGCGGGTCGTTGGAACGACGCGGGGGAAAACGATGCGACCAGTGTTCCCGTTTTCACGCGCTTATCGATCGATGAAAAATGTCTTGGATATTTGAATTTGCGGATTCGAACGGCGTGTGGCCATCTGGCGAATGTAAAGTCTGATCTGCGCGCCAGTACGGTGCTCTAGTCAATTCGGCGAGTTCGTTCGTCTCGTCTAGGATGCCACACTCCTTGGGGAGGAAATGCGAAACGAATTGAAGAGGAAAAGAAAAGCGAGCCCCGACTGGTAATAAATAATCGTGACAATTCGATCGCAGGGGATGCCTTTCTTATTGCTAGACAAGCCTCGCTTGGTCGAGTTTGGATTTTAATTAAAGCGGGAAGGGGAGAAATTGGTTGGAATTGGGCCGTAGGATTTCCTTTTCTCGTCGAATCGGCGAACGATTGCGGACCAGTCAGCCTTTCCTTTCTTTTCTTCTCCTTTTCATTCCTTCCCTTCTCTTGGCCCTGAATTTCTACGAGTCACTCTTTCCCCCGTTCTCGCGTTCCTTCTTCGCCTCGCTCATTTTCTACCTCGTACCCAGTCCCTTTCTCGGTCTCTCTTGCCCACACTTAAGTTACCTACGCGGACTGAAATATTCGCGGAGAGCCCCGCCTTGTTCCGCCATCATGCCTGCGGCCAGTACACGATTATTAGGTATATACCGTAAATGCGTATTTTCTCGAGTGCCTGTCGATTTTTATTGCCCCGTATGCCCTGGTTCCATCGAAGGATCCCGGAACGGCGCAGGACTTTATCTCTATGGGCGTACAATTTGTTTCGCGGGAAATATCTGCACACGCTAACGCACTCTGTTCCTGTCAAGCGACACCGTAATTCAAAATTAATTCGAGAAACTCGTTGCAGGATAAACTATAGAGAGCACAGTGATATTACTTCGATTGTCCTTTACGTGAATTACACCTGAATTAATCAAGTGAACGGCAATAGAGACACCGCGGTTTCTACGTTGCCCCGAACATATTCGATTCGAACGCTGTACCATACATCCACTCTATTTCTGTCCAGCTAGAATTCCTTTACCTTTGCCCCGTGCATCTCAGAAAACTCGTAACAAAGTATACGTCCAATAACGATGAACTAATGTCCATCCCTGTCGTATAATGCGCATAAAGCGGCGCCATTAAAACCCGATCGTATCAAAGCGTGATGCAACCGGTGCGCGTTACGTGTTCGTTACGAATTCACGCGGGTCGTAAAGGGTTAATTTATTAAGCCGCGGCACGGAGGCTTTCATCGGGACGACGCGGATTCAGAAATTCCGTGTAGGCCATTCGGGCGACGATTTTGCCCGCCGCCGTTGACAAACCGTAAGTCACGCGTAAATCAACGTCGCCGGCGTTTGTGGGTCGAAAGTTCAGCCGCGGCCCTCGCTGATCTCCGTGGCGGCATTAAAATCGCGATTTAACCGGACGCCCTATCGTATATTCCAGCTTCTTCCCGCGTGTCTGCGAGTCCATCCCGGGTCCATGAGAATAAATCGAACTGCCTTAGCTGTGGCGTGGCTCGCGTGGCCGTGGGATGCACGAGGGATTAATTGTTTAATTAATTGTGCTGCATTTATCGCTGGAATAATTTGACGGTGCTGCGTGTTCTTTTGAAGTTTCGATTCGACCGCTGCTCAGCAAATTGTGGCGGTTAAATATCGAACTGCGTGTTCAATTGTATTAAAAATTAACTTTTGCAGCAGTGATCCGATAAAGAAACCGGTGCAAATAAACAGGCTCAATGGAGATGCAACAAACGAGTTAATCCAGGCCAGCGAACGGTCCGAATTTCTCGTTTCCCACGAATTTTCCAAAATCAATATCGATCAGCCCCGATGGGACACCGTTACGCCGTGGGTGCCGCGTATTCGTGCGAGACCGGATCCTCGTTCGTCCTCCCTCTGTCCTTTTCGTTCCACCGGCTCTCCTTCTCGCGTTCCCATCTCGCTGTCTCGCATGTTCGTTCCCCGTGTACCTTGGCGGATCCTTTTTGCTCTTTCATTTCGGCCGCCCACAATCTCCCATGGGCGAGGATTATGCTCCCCTTCCAGAGCGGCGAGGCAACCGAATCGGCCATTCTCCTCGAGGAATCTTCTGAGCAGCTCTCCGCTACGCTCTCGCAGTAATTTGCATATTCGGGTAGGTTAAATCTAAAAACGGCACGGAATGCACGAGAGCCAGTGAGATTGGATAGAGGCTAAATTAGTTCATGCCAATCTGATGGCAAAGAGTGAACGTAGATTTTCACCCCTGATACGGATACAGCTCGTTCGAGCACCGTGCATCTCGGCTATACACGGCCAAACGAATTTCCCCTGGCACGATTTTTCCCACCCTTTAATCGGAGCTGCTGTTTCGGGGTCCGAAAATACTTGCGTAATATCGAATGAAGTGAAACGTATACTCGAGGCTTCCAGAGAGATTAGAAACTCTACGAAAGACAGGATGAGCGAGCACGAAGGAATGGGAGGGACTGTTAGATATCTGTACATCCATGATTTCCACTTCGAACTCGGCTCGAGTCGTAAAAGTCGGATTTTCGTTGAGAAGAAACGACAGTTCCCGGTTAAACAACGATTTGCTTTGCTAATTAACAGCGAACACTGTATCGTCGAAAGGCAGGCGAAGAAACTAAAGCGTCTCGTTTGCGAATTCGTATCGCGTGTCGAATTTTCACGGCCATTGGTAACGCGTTTGATCGATCCGTGTCTACGCGAAGATCGATGACACGCCGCACGATCCATGGCAATCGAATGCTCGAGCAAGTCTGCCTTCCTCTTCTCTCTCTCTGTCTCTCTTTCCTTTCTGGTCGACTTTTTTCCCTTCGCCCTTATTCTCGCGGATTTCCACGATGCAGGAAATATCGTGGAATCTTCGTACGAATTCAATTCCACGGAGAAAGATCGATTCCCTTCGGATACAATCCTCCATTATCTCTCGAATGCGATAGGAATTTTTACGGCCACTTTGTATCATCTTCTTTGCACCGTTCGTGCTACGATTTGCATCGCGAGTCGCGTGGGACTGATGGAAAGTCGAGGATCCCGTGAGAGAAACCATACGTGAATGGATTTCAATATTGTTTCTACCCTGCTGCGGAGTGTCGCTCGCCTCTTGAATTAGAGAAGAAAAGATTTTTCAAATGTCTCGAGAGGTGAACCAAAAAAAAATGTCGAGCGATGAAATCCATAGTTCTCTTTCATAGCAACGTAAAAATAATTTAGCTGCTTTTGATTTGATTTTTATTGCGTAACTTGTGTCCTCCGATTTGTACGATTCTTACGAGACGACAGTGTTGTGTATCCTTTCAATAATTTCACGGTGAAAAACAATGTCTTTGTCGAGTCCATCAGCGAATTCAGGCGAAGAAGACAAAAACATTGTAAACATCGTCTGTTTCGTTTAAGACAGGACAGGCTTTTCAAGATTGCTCCATTAAGAACAGATACCAATTCGAATACAGTATCATAAAAAATAATCGGACCTCTTTTCCCATTAGCTACGCAGTAAACACATAAAACATTATTTTTCTCCAACGTCACTCGGTTATGTAGTTCCGATGTCGGATGTTTCCAAGGTAATTCTCGAAATCAACGAAACCATCGAAGACGTCACGATGCGCGTGGTCGTCACGAAAATTGTATTCGAAACGATCCCATTCAATTAGTTTGCCCTAAAATCGCACGCTCCCCGTTGCATTTGGATCGCGGCCAGTTCATGATAAAATAGACGAGCTATTGTCGAAGCAGTTTCCCGGTGGTAAATTTTCGTAACAATTACCGGTCGTCAAGTTTGCGCCTGGTTTAATTTGCGCATCGCGTACACGCTGGCCGTGCGTCAAATTAACGATCTCCTACGAGGTTGTCGTTGGCGAACTCCGGATCCTTCGTTGCGTCTAGCAAGAATTTCCGCCGCGAGGTGTCCGTCTATAAACGTCATAAACGAATTTACGAGCGGGCTTCCTGACTTTTGACGATCGTTAGCCCCTACGATCTCGACGTTCCCGCGTCCTGTATTCCATTTGCTTATCATTAGCGCGATTATATTTTTACGATGACTTTTACTGACCGGAATTCGACGGGGCGCGTACCACCATGCGAGAAGGATACACGTAATCCTCGCGGGCCTGATTTATTACTGGCTACCTACTTTTCCTTTACGAAATTCTCTCGGCGGCATTAACAATGAGAATCGTTTTGGGCGGGGTAACTTTCATCGAATTGGCGCAGGACGAGTCATTTTTGGAATAAAAGGGAGAAGTATTTCCCGGATGGAAACTTCGTGGACGTCATTACGGAATTACGTGGTCGCCGATTAAATGTTTTATGATAAACGATGATCTCACCGAATTAGGGTCGCAATGGAGATGGTCTTTTCGACAGTAGGGAAAGTAGTCTCCGGACTTCAATGGATCTGTAGCTGCGAAAAAAAGTTCCTCGTGCTAATATTTCGTCGGCTGAGTGCCACGCGACACGTGCTTCCCTTCCTGTTGTTGGGATCCATCCGGAAAAGGACGGAAATGATGGTCCCCCGGTGGCAAAGGGCTATTTAGGGCACCATTGGGACCTCTGATCTCGGTAGTGTAATAATTCGAATTAGTTCATAGGATAAGAAAAGAAGGGAGAATAATAAACTCTTTTGCTATCGACAGACAGCTCAGAAAAATCCAAAAGGATCAGTTCAATTGCAACTAAATATGAAACGGCTCGCTTCAAAGTTACAAAACTGTATTACAATTCTTAACGAATGTTCGTAAAAAAAATGTATAAAACTATCGAAGTTATAAAGAAACAAAAATTAAACCAAATCAAACAGAAAGCGTAATAGCGCGAGGGTTGCCGAGAATTTTTCAAAATGCCATCGCGCAGCCGGCCGTTCCGATCGTTCTCACCCTATCAAGCTTAATCCTTTAATTCGCGAAATCCATGAAATCTCCATCGATGATCGGCAAGAATGCGTTTCACGGAGACGTTTCACGGTCGATCCCGGTCGATGCAGGATCTCGTCGGAGGCAACGGGCTCGCTGGGATGAAAAGGAGATAGAGAAAACAGTAAACGCGGGTGAAAAGGGGGGCCAGGAGGCTCTCGAGAAACTTTCAAAGTAAATGAGTTCAGCTCGGACATATACATATATATATATATATATATCTCGCCGTCGGGATTCTCCATTTTCCATTCTCGGCTAGGCGATAGCAAAAGTTGAAAATCGTCGGCCATTGCGAGCACCCTGCGCGCTTTTAACCAAGCCTCGACCTTCTCTACCTCTCTTTTCCCTTTCTCTTTTTCTTCCTGCTGCCCTTCTCTGTCCTGTCATGCCCTGCCCTGCCATACCCTGTTCTCTCCTCTATCCTGCCCTGCCCACCGTGCACACCACGGCCTCTATCTTCTCGTTTCGCGCGCACACACACAGACACACGCATGTACATATATAGGCATTCACACGCGCGAGCCAGTACGCGTATATTCGCATTTGCACGCCCGCTTGCACGTGGATCCTATGTAAACGAAATGTACAGCGAGTAAAAAGGCGAGGCAAACTCCTCGCCGAAGAGGCACCGACACATGCTCTCCTACCTACCGAGCAACGTAACCCGCTTCATTTCGTGTCCACTTTATATGCAGACCATCCTGCGTCTCGTTCTATCCGCGGTGCCCATCCCCGTCCTCCTGCATTCTCCTCCACGTAACGTAAATTCTCTCTCCCTGGATGCTTAAGTGTTCACGCGGCCCAAAACCCGCGCGACTTTTCCCTTTCTTCCCCACGCCGCACTTCGATAAGCTCGGTAAACCCGTCCGATAGCGACGTAGTCGTTCGTTAGAGTTTCGCTGATTTTAATCTCGCGTCGCAAGTCGCTGGCACTTTTCCCCCCTCGCGGTAAATCGTGCAGGCCGACTGTGACGAACAAGTGGCTGGTTTCGAGTTGAACGTTCGCGAATCGTCGATGCGAGTAATGGAAGAAAGCGGCATCGCGAGTGTTAATTAATGGACTGCTTGATGGGGGAAGTTCTTAGGGGTTGTTTGAATCGGCGGCGCGCCAATCGAGTGGCGCGTAATTGAAAGTGACCGTGGAACAACGCCACGTTACGGACTACGGAGGCGTCGAGGAAATACGATTAAAAGTTTGGACAAAGAGGACACGGTTTGCTTCTAATTTATATCGACCACCTCCGTTCGTTGAAACGTTTTCACTCGTAGCCATTTAGCTCGTAGCCCTTTCTGACAGTCTTCTATCGGCGCGGAAAAATTCTTTCAGCGAAGTTGCAAATGTTTAGCCGATTCCAAGACCGTTTACTAATTCGATGTGCTCCATTTGAATGGCGGAGTCGACACATTTTTGTCCAACGATTGCGGAATAGTGTCGCACAGATGCCACCTCGAAGTCAGACGCAGTAGCAAGATTTTCCTAACACTTCAATTATCTTGTCCCAAACTACCGTCAGGCTTTCAACAGGCATGTATTGAAATAATCGTCGGAAGCCCTTACGAAAACGCTCCAATTCCGAGGATCACCCACGCGTCTCTAAATTTGCAACTCTGAATAACACGACGACCAACTCGCCGTCAGAGAATCAAAAATCAATCCACGTGAATTTCCCCTGACGCTCGGCGCGGCCGAAGCGCCGCGTCTTCCTTCGAGCGTCGTTTCCCGGCACCTCTTGCCATTACCGCAGTTACTCGCAGCGCGGGCGAATTAGTGGAAAAAGGACGGAATGAAAGGGGGTGGAGAGGCGTAGAGAGCAGAGTTGCTCGGCGGCCAGCATGCCGCATACCAGCAGAAGTAGCAGCAGCAGCAGTCGAGTACCATCTCGCCGGCTACGCTCGAGTTTCTTAATGTAATTTTCCTTTTTTGCCTCCATTCGCTTTACGATCGAAACTTTTGCCCTCTTCCACCTCTTCTGCCGCGGCCGTGTTCCTGTCTTCCCAGCCCCTCGCCCTTGCTACTTCTTCTCCTTCTCCACTGTTTCGCCGTCCTGTTCCTCCGCCTCTTCCTGGTCCACCTTCAACCACCCCATCCCCTTGGTTTCCTTTTCGTGTGCTCCAACGACTCGTTCGAGCTCGAGTTTGCGAACTTTCGTGATTCTACGCGCTGTGCCGTCCCATGCCCTGCCCCCTTCGCCCTCCTCGCCCTTTCGAAGAACCTTCGCCTACAGGCTGAACGTAATTATGTGCCCAACTCGGGGCCCGATTGAACAATGTTTCGCCAAGGAGTGGGAAAAATGCCTCTATTCACCTGTCCCCCCCGTGTCTTCCTACACGACGCGTTCGTCGCAAGCGTGATCGCAGTGGAAGAACAGGAACTTGGCTTCAGTTTTATTTCAGCTTGGATTCACGGTGGATTTACCGGATCACGGGTCAAACGAACTCGTGGATGCTCGAGCGAGAACGCCTGAACTGGTTCGTGTATTTATGGAATCGGTCCAAACATTTTACGAGCAGCGACTGCTATAAATACTACATTAATACGCCGCTCATTAAGTGACATCATTTTATGGTGTATACGGCTATTTCAGTAAACTATAAATGAAACGGCCCTCGCCGTGCCTCTCCGAACGGCGGCACTTTTTACACGGGGGCAAAATGATGCGTTCATTCAGAAACGATTTGGGTGTTGTACGTCGCGCGTCCCCTGCGTTCCGTGCATTCTGGATTCACGGGGCATCGAGTTTTCATCAATATTCGAGACTCCGCTCTGTTCGTTTCCGCAATGCGGCAATTTAATTCAACCGAACAACTTCACCGGGGACAGAAACTTTTCCCCGGTATCATCGGTTCGCGAGACAAAAGGGATCGAGATCCGTGGAACGCGATTCGAAAGAAAATTGTGACCTTAACATCAAATCGAATGCGCGACCAAACTACGTCGAAGGTTGAACTCGAGCTCCCCTATTGTATGTACAGCGCGGAGAACTATTTCCAGCGTGTTCTCGAATGCTTTTAGTGTGCAGTTCCAGCGTTTCGATCTTCAAGCGCGAAGGAGAACGAAAGAAATCCTAGAACGATGATGGCAGCTCTCTTATTAATCCACGCAGCGATAATAACGCGAGTATTTCCCGGCGTATCGAACGCGTTATCTCGCGAAACGTTCGTCGAGTTTTACAGGAAACACGTTGCACAGGGAAGAAACGGCAAGGAAGGGTGGGCGGTGGTCGAAGAAACGAGCCGTGTACTCGCTATCGAGTAACATACGAGTACATTACACGCACGCTCAATTTTAAGTCAATAAACCTGCTTACGATAACTGCGGGATAATAATAATAATAACGCGAAGCATAAATGGGAACTATTCGCTCGGGCAGCATCGCGAGTAGGCACACGGATTCTTTCTCCATTGGAACCAGTAGGTACTCTCTCCTTCCCTGCCCCCGACTCGCTTTTATATTGGAGAGGATTCATACAGGATAGTAGGATCGCCAGTATCCTTTGATAAAGATTGGAAACCGGCGTGCGTATATTCCCGTTAATGCTCGCCAAGGATTTTCGCTTCGAACTTTATCCCCGCCTCCGATGTCATTCTTCCCCTCCTTTACCGTCAACTTCGTTTCTTTACCCCGTCCTTATGCGGCGAACGATAACCGAGCTACTCGAACGATAGCGTTTCAGGACACTCTCCTTTTCCTTGCCCCTATCAACGTATCGTCTTCGCGCTGCTGTCCTTCGAACTTTGCCCTTTCCTTTCTACCGTTCTTGGACCCTACGGAGAAGGCGGAAGAATCGTTTCGGGTTCTTTCAACGTACCATGTTCGACCACTGCCATTTTGTATACCGAATTGTTTCACGAGTATCCCCAAAAGTCTACAGCCAATTTCTTCGCCATTAACGCCCATCAGAAGCTGCGGGTAAAGACCCAGAACAGGCCACTTAAAACTTGCGCGACAGTTTCGAAAAGGCTGTGCCGGTGATCCGTCGAATAAAATTGCCCCGCTAGTACGATTAGTTCCTCCGTCGAGGGTTGGTTGCGATCGATCGAGTTAAGCGGCCGCGTGAAGATGGTTAGAAAGCAAGTTGGGCTCGTTTCCGTCGGGGCTGTTGCGAAAACTGAGCGTATAACCGTTCTTATTGCGGGAATCCTATATTGTAGCCACGATCCGCAAGAAGGGGCGTCGCCACTCCTTGCTCCACGGCTAGACTCCCCCTTGTCGCGTGTGCTAATTGTTGGTAGGATATTTACGATGCCAGGCGTCGTGACGCTCGCCTGACTCACACGTTTCTGGAATGGGAATGCGGTTAACCGATATAGAAGGCCGACGCCGAACGCGGTTTTACGACGTTTCCACTTGAAATTGCCGCGTGCACCCTTACGCCTACCTCGATTCAAGGAATCGGGCGCGCGACCGCCCCGATATACGATAAATCATCGAGGGAATTGCCGTTTGCGTTTACAATACCGCTCAATTTTCCTCCAGACCATTGTGGGGGCATGTGGAAACGAGATTCGCTCGTGTCGGAATCGACCAAACAATAATAGACTAAAGTCATGTTGCCGTATTGTTACTTTTTAAACGTGTTTAAAGGCGGACAATCTTTTTCAATCGATAGTGGACCTTCCATGTTTTGGGCCGATTTAATCTCGAATCGTCCTTGATTTTCAAAGGGGCAATAAAGCACCTCTCCGAGGTAAAACGGTGGAATGGTTAAAGGACGTTGGGAAGAAAAGGTAACCCTTCAGCGACCTTGGTCACTAACTTCGTCGTGAACCGTAAAAAACCTCTACCCTGCATAATGTAAAAAGAGGTGTTCCTTTATACTTTCTGTACAAGAAAATGCTGGAGATCAGTTTTGAATAGAAACTTCACCGCTCAATCTTCACGAACCACCTATTGTTCTACATTCAACTTTGCATAGCATCGAGCTATCCACCATTTCCAACGACGCCATGGCGAAACCGTTCATCGCGAGTACCCTCTAATTTTCTTCTGCACGAACCAATTAACTCTCTCCTTTTCTCCAGATAATTACAGTGAAACGATTTTTACAAGTATGTATGCAGTTTACGATTATGGAGCACGCAAGCGGGCAACGAACATAATTTAAATATTAAAAACTTCTCTCATCTTTGGGAGAAGCATCGCTGTCAGAATTGTCACACATGCGCGCGCGTTTCCCGGATTGGGAACGCTGTTAATTTATGGCCATTCAATGCGCGAGAACCACCACGTTTCCGTGGGAAATGCCGATGAATTCTGCTGGATACCTGCATGTCGAATTACCGTTATGACATCATTCCAGTGACTTTTGAATGGCGCAACATCGCGTTGCAAGCGCCGTCTCGTAATAAAATTTCTATGCGATTTTTCACGACGCCGGTCGTCGTCTTGTTTCCCAGCCTGTCGATCCTTTTGCCATCCCAAGCGATACGTTCCGCGATTAATTTAAGCCAGGTGAAATTATACAGGATCGATTTAGATCGATTCAAATTTCTCTGTTCATGAACGTTGTATTCATACGCATATAAACATAGAATCTTATGCATTTGAAATTTCCATACGAGTCAATATTTCTCCAGCACAAACGCGATCGCAACTCGCTTAATTGCGATATTTGCTCAACCTGGTCGTGCATTTCTTCTCGTTAATTGAAGATTCCATATCTATAATCTGCCTCATGCCTTCCAGGCTGGATATTTTTAAAACTGTCCTCGATCTCTGAAAACACGAGCATCGTTTGCAGCAATGTAGGCGCCATTCCGAGGCACGCCGACACGGGACGAAACTTTCCAGGGGAATATACTTTCGAGCGAGTGCAACTGGTTCGACAAACCGCAGACTAACGTCCGATCCTCGGGGAGCGGGACTCAATAATCTGGGAAACTTACTTGACAATGAGAGCGTCCATTGCTCGGTCGCCTTTTACTAGATATTTATTGACCTCGTAACGAGTCCAATTAGTCGACACAATCGAGCCGTCAGGTAGACGATTTCTAGAGCAGTTCTACCTGCCGCTGTAGATCGTCTGCTCGCGGGGGATAAGTCCAGCCACTACTGTCCCTTCGGGGCGAAATTATGTCGCGTGCGACCACGCTCGTTATCGATAATCGCTGGAAAATAAGGGCCACTCTCATTCACGGGGAAGAAAATCGACGTTTTTTCTTTTACGATATCAAAAAGAATATTTAATCTTTAGAGTGCTTCGATAGTCCGTGTCGGAACTAAGTAACGCAAAATTATACTGCATTCCATTCTCACGAAAATCGAGGATTTAGTAAAAATTGTAAGCGACATTTCGAGAATTTTTAATGTACACTGTTTTTTTCAAATCTCAGACCTCATTGTAGTAAACGAGAATTCCTTAGAAATGTTTGTTCTTTCTTCACCAGCAGTCGCAAGGTTGTAGGTAATTATTACATATTTGCAGCATTGAAAAATATAAAAGTGTAGTAAATATGTTGTACAATCTTCTATTAAAATCTCAATTTATTCGCAGCTATACCCTCCCCGCAAAAAATTCCCGAGGAGGAAACACCTTCTTTTTCGGCTCGTCAATGAGGATACCTCGTTAATTAACCAGCCTGTACCGCCACCGGCGTAATTTACTGCGCCGGTATTCGCGTTACTTAGCCCCAGTTTTACCGCCAGACATCTCGAAAATCGCGACTAATTAAGGCGAGCAGGGGGCTGATCGTTTTAAATTCGGATCTGCAATGGCTTTTTTCAACTGGGATTTATGACCGCGCCTTCATTGAATAAACCGCGATGACAGTGGGAGGCTAATTTTCATTCGGTCCCGATGCTATTCCCAGCAATTCTATCAATTGCACTGTCCCTCGGATCGATCGAAATACACACGGCTCGGTGCGCGAATCGTGCAAATCTGGTCGAACGGAATAAACCTATGGAGCGAAGAGGACGAAGACAATGCGATCGAGTTGCTCTTGAATGGGAACGATGGATTCTTGACTTTGTTTACGCCGCCTTCGGCGTTGTGCAATTGAGTCGACATCTCTTGAACGATAACATCCGTGGTCTTATAGGGCAATAAAATCTACACCCCGATCGTGATCGTAACTCTATCCCTTCGCAACCTCCTACCATGAAATCGAAATTAATTCACTTCGCTGCGAGCGAACGCTGTATAATTTTTGCAATTCAATTTGCTTTAACCCGCTGTTGGTTTTAATTAACCATTAAATATTGCCACAAATTTCGCCGGACGTTGTTGCCACTTATATGTACCCAGCACCCTCTCCCCTCGGCTACACCGACCGTCATCGCAATCGTGAGTGTATGTTTCAAGATTAAGCATAAAAGGACTTAAAAAATCGGTCACGACGGTGACGTCTCCACGTGCCCGTTCGTCTCATAAAATCAGAATAAAAACGACGCTCTTTGCTCGCGATCGACTCGATCCTGGCGCAACCACAACGTCAAAAGGGGCTGCTGGTATTCGGTCGCGATTTACAACGGTTTACACGTCCAGTTATAACCGTTTAAGGGGCCGGTACCGCGGCGTAATCGTCTATTAAATTACGGACTATTCGAAAGATGGATACTTAAGGTGCCGCAGATCGTAGCATCCGCGACGTTTTACAGCCTCTGAAGGTGGCGCGATCGAGATCGTGGATTCTTTCACCCGTCCCTCAAAAAGCTCGCGATACGTCGGGGCATCGAGCACCGGAGGACCATCGAATTTCGAAAATCGCGTCGTTCACGACTTCATTCCTCTCGTAAGCGACGATTTTACGAGCGGAACGCATCGCGTCGTACGGCCCCGCGTTCGAGGCCCTCGAATCCGAGACGGACCCACCTTTGCGATGTTCTCGAGCCTATTTAGTAACCGGTTTTTACGCGAAAATTCGCAGAAAGTTGCAGAGATGCGCATCGATAACCCAGCAGTGATTACAATGAAGCTCGGCGATCCATCGGCGCGTTCGAGCTTCCACTTAACACCGCGGGTCCCGTGAAAATCCCCAGGTGAACGTCGACCGTGTTTCGTATAAATAATAAATTTCAACGGAGATACCGGTCGTCGCGTGTGTTCAACACTTTATTAGTTCGTAACCGTTCGCCGTTAAGTTAACGTTAAGCGAACACTGAATTCGGTGTGCAGTTTGTATTTAATAAACGGACGACGAGCACGCCACCGTACCGTTTCCTATTTCTGATACCAACATGTTTAACCAGCCAGTTTAAATCCATTGCGACGAGGACAATGGTGCAGCCGATTCATTCTTCTGACATGCTACGCGAAAAAGTTTCTACGGCCCCTTTGCGCTCTACGCTTGTGAGGGACTCGTCTTTCGGCCCTTCTCGCCCTTGGCTTACCTCGATAATGGAAAATCGCCGCTCATGCGCTGAATGGAGAAAATGAACGACGAGATTCATGGGAGAAGATCGCGTGTAGATAGGCGATTAGCTGGACGGGGAGTGTCATTTTATTTCAGGCGACGTTGGAAACTTTGTCTCGCCACCTTTTTTCTGATATTTTTGGAACAGAAGGATCAAGTTAGTGAAGAATCTCACGAATCAGGTTGCAGTTGATTTAATGTACTATTACTGTGTATAGGTAACCTACGACAAAACTTTCATTTTACTGTATTTGCGCGGAATGTTCGGGGTAAGTATCGACCCGAATCACCCTCTTAACACCCATAAAATAGAAACAGAGCGATTTCACGATTCCTCCCGTGACATTTTTGCCTAGAGAGTCGACCTTCTAAATCCTTCGAACAGCTTCCTTTTATGGTCGCCACGATTATTCCCTGGATTTCAACCAGATCACGTTACAGAAGAAGAAAAACAAGATGGTTCACAGCTAGCCAACAAGTTTCCTACGAGACACGAAAAGCACCGCGTCACGCGGGTTTCTAAATTTTAATTACGCCACCGACGAACACTCGGGTGCCTATTGATAATTCGAACAACGTCCTCGACGTTCCTATCGTATATGTATCCTGCGATTGGTTTCTCACATACGTGTACAGCCTCCTCTAAATCGTAGGTAGCCAACATAGAAAACGCGTTGGAGCGCATAAACACGTATAAATTAGCTTATTTACAGTACCGGTTAGCGTTTAGCCGAGGTTAATGAAGATCACCTGGCACGACGCACGGCTATTTGCATAAAAGCATTTATCAACGCAAAATAACGAACGCGTAGAATCGCCGCGAATCCCCTTTTCGTCCCTCCTGCGAAGCACGCCCACCTAATTTCGCTCGGCTACGGATGTTTCGATTGTCAAATGTATCTCCCCCGTTCTTTTTGCTCCGCGTCCTCCGCTTCAGCGACTTCTTGCTCCTCTTCTTGCTCGATTTTTTTACCCCTCCCTCCAGCGCCGGTTCTCCGTGTTCGCTTGGAGAGCGACTCGACGGAGAAACAGTTTCGCTGAAATTGCTGTCGCTGACCGAAAAGGATCTGCCTCCAGAATGCGAGAATCCGAGAACACCGCATCCTGGATTTGAACCGTGCCACGAAGACTCGCTTCGTCTGTCTAAACGTTAACCACGATGGTCGGGAGTTCGACTCTGCCAGTTCTTTTGCCTGGATCTTGGGTCTGTTTCGCCAACGATTTTCAGGGGAAAAAATCGTTCCTCGCGAGAGAACACTGGGCCGGGTTAAGCCGCGCCATTCTGGCGTTGCAATTCAGAAGCCCTTGGATTGAGTTCCTTCCTTGGAGGAGACGGTCTGACTCGTCTATGGGAATGAAAGTTCTGCCCTTTGTTTCCTGAATTTCCGACGGCACGAGGAGAAGACTCGTGGCGATTGGAACACGTTAGAACGGTGGAAAATAGAATTTCTGCTGGCAGACGCCTCTGAGAAAGCCTGATCGACGGAGCGGGAAAATTATACTCGAGCAATCGTCTGAAACGCTTTCTTTGAGAAATTCAAATGATATAATTTTGGGCGCAAATTTTTCTTCCAGAATTTTAGTTAAGTAATCGACGCAAAACACGATTCATTGGAAGCAAAGTATTATGATTACATCGAATCGCATTTCGAAAATTCAATTATGATGTCCCGCAATGCAATAATGCACATTCTCAAAGTGCTCCTCTTGCAAATGAAATTGTTCAGAAATGAAAAGAATTCTATTCCAGGGAAATCCGAAGTCAGAGGAAGAAAAGTATACACGAGAAATTGGTTTTAACGTATTCGGCTCCGGTCGTCCCCCCCTGGATCGGATTCGACTCAGGAATGGCCGTCTCTCGCTCTAATCGTTACCCACAAAAGCTACGAGGCTGGAGATTGTGGGGCCGATGGAACGAAGCTGTGCGTACGAGGCGTGTTAAGATGGCTGCACGCAGTTGCACAAGTGTGTTCGTGTGTCTGTGAACACCACGGCCGTGACTCGTCCTTAGGGCGACGCCGACTCCGCCATGGCTTCCAACAAGTGACTTCACGACCTCTCGAGACTTGTGAAAAACTATTTTTTTAAAGCAATAATAAATTTAGAAAATCAGAGTTGAAAGATTTGTTCCATGTTATTTCGAATGAAGTAACATTGATCCTAGAAAGTCGAACGGCGAAGCATTACCACATAATCGAAAAGAAATTTGGAATGGAAGGAAATCTATCGGGTAGAACGATAGCACAGTTAAAGTTGTTACTTTATGTTCCTGAAATTATTTCGAGGTACCAGATTTTTTTCAGATATGAAACGCTCGGGGTCGTTGGTATATGTATAAAGTAAATAATTTACAGCAGCATTCGAAATGTCAGCTTTTAATTTTTCCGCCCCCTCCTAGCTGCGAAGTTCACATAATATATCACTCTTACATATTATCCCCGTATAATGGACAAGATGTTATGGAAAAAGTGAGCGCCGTCCGCTTTCGGCGAACGTTAAACGCGCTTAACTCTCACCGGCTAAGAAATCCCCGTCTCGAGTATATATTTTACGGTTTTAATACAATGTACTCGGGCCGTTAAGTTAACGTTAATTTATCGTCGGTCAGGCGAGGAGGAAAAAAAAAAATATCGGCTCGCCGATATTAAACGTAAGTGATTGAACGATCCTGTTCGCATTACCGATAACCATTAACGCTAATTGCTCGGGGAATCGTTATTTTCTAAAAGGAAAAGTTTGATGGTTGGGGACGCCCGTAAATCGAGCTCGATGCTTAGCTCCGTCTTGAGCTATTGCAGAATTAATTAAGAGCGTCGCAACCTATCGTTCGCCTAAATGCAACACGAGGTTCGCAAAGGATAATGACGATAACAGGTAGCAAGTGAAACTTTATCGTTGCGCCGAGCAAGTAGAATCTTCTCGATCGTGGTGTCCCGAAACGGATATTTTTCTTTCGTATCTTCGAACCTCGATACAATCGTGTATATCTGTATCTGTAGCTTTATTGTTAGAGCTGCGCCGGGAGAATCGTCCATACAGTGTTTCCACGATAGAAAAGGAATTGCGAAAGAATCGATCGCCTGATGTATATTGGAAGGTAAAGAATCAGACGGAAGGAAAAGCAATAACAGACACGTATATATAACAACATCTCAAACTGATGCTTAAAATTGTATAACAAATATATCGGACGGGATGGAAAGATTCGAACGCCATTAGCATATTTTAGCAACAGACTTCGACTTCGGATTGCAGCAAATGGCAGTGCAATCGGCATGGCGGTAAACACCAACGCGCGAGCAGCAACCGGAGCTTCCAATTTTCCACTGCTGCTATATTTGTTCATGTTTGTACAGCAAATATTTGTCCGTTGCACAAAATCTGGAGGAAGACGCCACGATCACGTACGAGCATCGGAGAACTCAAAGTAGAAGTCGATCAATTAAAGGAAGCGTTATTAATCGTTAGAGTGGCGCTGGAAAAGAGGGGAAGAGCACTCACCGAAATCGATATCTGCGTCGCCCACTCCGATCAATCGTGCTCGGTTCATCGTCAGCTGGTCACGAATCCGCGCACAACACTGAACCCAAAAATCGCGAGGGAAATTTGTCGAAACAGACAGAACGCCGATTGGAGCGGCGGCCGGTTCCCGCTTGAAAGGCAAAGTTTCGCCGGTGGAGCGACAGAAGCGCTACAGAAGTTCTCACGTACACACCCGAGTAGAGGAACGAATAAACTAGATACACACTACATACATCCGAGTTGCCAGCCCGCGAAGCGTAACCCCTCGACGACGGGCCCAGCCAACGAGAGTGTCACACGCGTGTGTTGGATGTGGGACTAGAAATAATTGCAACTCACAGCTGCCTCCAGACATCTTCTTGCCGCCGCTTCAATTTCCCGCCCGGACGAGCTCTGTGCACGCTTTAATTAAATCGGCCCACTGTTCTCCCTTGCCCGCTCGGCGCAGACAATTCGCCAGTTGCGATTTCAGCCCAGACATACTTTTTACGCGATGCAAGATCCTCGGATGTTCATTCGTTCACTTCTATATAGACACGCGAGTTACGTATATATTTATAACACTGTCGTTACAGTATACATGTATACACTTCCAAGCGCACACCACGCGACACACTGTACACAGCTTACAACACGCGCGAGAACACGCGTACCAAGCGGCCACGGATCTCTCGTACTCACGGAACGACGAAAGAGTAGCGGCCAGGAATTCGGCAGACGCCGAGATGACGTCCACGTGTTTCGTAGACAAACTTCGTCTGCGGAGTGACAGAAGCGCGGCGTGACGACACACGTACCGGCCTAAACCCTGTCACAGAGACACGACGACAGCCGTGCACGGAACAGAGAACGAAAGACGAGAGGCATCGCAGTCAAGGTCCGGCCCGACACGAGGGCTGATTACCCCTTTACGAGGAGCCAAGGCCTCGGGACGACTTTAGGCAGGCGGATGTTACCCGAGGAGACCCGTCACCTTGCGTCCTCGTCTCGGAAACACGTATAAACGCGACGGGCCGTATTTTTTTCTTCCTTCCATCCGCTTCACCCTTTGCCCCGCGCGCAATTACTACCTGAGCAGAAAAAAGGAGCCTCGCAATAATCCCGAGTGGCCGGTGAAAAACTTGCCCATTACACGTTAAAGCTCGAAGGCCGAGAAGAAAGGCTTTCGACAGAGTGTACGGAAGGAAGGGTTGCTATTTACCACGGCGGTGGCACGGCCTTCACGCGGACCCGACAGTAAAACGCATAAAACAACCCTTTTTTTAGTGGTAGATGGACGACGGTGGGACTAGGGTCCGCGACCTTGGTCACTACCGCGAGGGTTCTTCCGTTTTCTTCCCTTTTTTTCTTCCTTTGGTCTACCGTGTGCCCAAGGACACGCTGGTGGCTTGGAAAATTTAAAGGGTGAAGGGACAATGTACATAGTTTGCGCGTGACCATTTGGCAAGAAGCACGTGATTGCAGTGACGCGCATTCCGTTTGCAATTGTGCACAAGTATAATCACGATGGCGTTGGTAAATGTACGTATACAACAGAAGCAATTGTTATGCGCAATTAGGTTACACGGCGGGTTCCCTCTCCCGATGCGAAATGCCTAGCTCCACGGCGAAATAATTTTGATCGGGACGTCAGCTGCCAAGAATAACCAGTATGTACGTATTTCCTGGAAAACGTAAACTCGTGGCGGCCAGAATAAACGCGGGGCTCGAGCCGCGATGGGTCGAGGGGACTCGTTCTGGAGTTCGCGCGGAGTTACGATATCGACAGGGGGACGGCCATTTTCACCGGGGTTCGTCGAATTGGCCGCTACTATTCTCTAGAAAATATCGCGCAGGTAGCTTCGTTTGGCAATCGAAGAAAAAGGAGAGGAAGAAAGGTGCTGCTTTTCTAAACTTCATCTCCGCACCCTCCGAAGGAGACGCTCGATGCATAAAGATTACGCAACGTCGTTTCAACGGCTCTATCTCAGTCCGCCGAGCGTTAAATTTCTCTTGCCTCGATCCTGCCCGAAATTATTCGTCCCAATTTGCATGAACACCAAGGACGATCGTGATTTAGCCTTGTATAAAGCGTGCTCCCGATGACCTCGTGACGGCGGTGCATAGAAGAGGTAGCGTCGTTGCGGCAAGGTCACTTCGCTATTTAACCGAAATGCACGGGGCTGCCTTTTTACCTGACGCAGCATCGAGGAACGAGTTAGGCAAAAAAAAGGAGGAAACGCTGGCTGACGCAGTCGGAAAGAGTGATCGACGGGGAACGGATCGCGAGGAAAAACGTGTACGCCGACGGATTTTGCAGTTACTCTCTGGCGTCGGGACGAGTGATTCGATAAGCCGAGATTGGAAGTGCGTAGTTACGATAATTGATGCATGATAATTCATGATTGATACGCGGGGAAATTAGTACATAGACTGGACGCGAGTGTGTAAAGCGATTCGTCGATCGTGGTACGGTGTCGTGTGGCAAACATGGCGTGGAACATCGTGCGGGTATATTCTCGTTTTTCTCGCGTTGCTGCAATTCAAGCTCACTCAAGTCCCGACGCGTTAGCGTTGCAACTTTGCAATGCAGATGTAGGCTCCGTGATCCGTGTAATTATTTCATTTCCATGGAAACTTTGTGGTATCTCGATCTTTCAAACATCAATTACGATCCAAACCAAGCACGTTAGCCGCGCGTTCTTCTATCTTATCCCTTCGAAATACAATTATCGTTCGCAAAATTCAATCCCCCCGAGTTTCTCACCTTCGGATACGACGGATAATTTTTTGTAGGTCCCAATATTTTCGAATTTTCTTAGTATTGTATAAAACTGTTAGTTTTCTTTAACATTCTTAGCCCTTATTTCTTCTTCGTCGGGTAACTCTACTCGCCAAGTGTATCAAACGATTCGTTGCCTCCCGAATTATGGTGTAAAAATCCAAGGCGTGCTCGCATCTTGAGATTCATCCACCACGAGGCCGTCGCGTCGGCAAAGTGTCGGAAGACGATCTTCCGCATGCGTGAACGAAGAATCGAGGTGACTTGCGAACGTAGTCCGCTTCGCGGCATGATTTATGGTCGGCTGATAGTTTGTGTGCGCGGTCGCCGGCTTTATGGGAGCATTTTAAATGGGAGATAAACATAAAGAGGCCTTTTACGGCACAATCAAATAAACAACTTGACTCCTCCTCCTGGTGCGCGTCTCGCCTTCTATCCGCGTTGCACGACGTCGCGCGGCCAGATTTTCGACGCGTCGCGTCGCGTCGACTCAACGGTGCTTCGAAATCTGTTTCGTCTCCGGCGACTAGACTTATCCGATTTCAGGCGATACCGTCGCGGATTCGTCGTGTTCTATCGAGAAATTGGACTCGAGTCGAGCAATTTTAAGCAGTGATTTTAAATCGAAATAGGTGTCGATCTCTGTGAACTGGATTATGTGGCAGTGATTGATAATCTTTCGGTCCAACGAAGAAAATAATCGGTAGTAATCTGTTTGGAAAAACCTTCGGCGAATTGTGGAATATCGAACAGCATAGTGAATCGTAAAATTGGAGTTCGAGTGAGTTTGGTCGCGTTCGACGTTGGTATGAATGATGTCGATGAGGATTTAGGAATTCAACGTTTCGTCGGGCTTGCTGTTGGAATCGGAGTGCAAAGTTTTGAATATTCTGGACGTTTCCAGAAAGCTGTTCGATGTTACCGAAAGTACCGAACGCGTCGGAGTCGATCTACCACCGGCCACGGGTATTAAAACCACGGACGAAGCGGGCATAAGCTCTCTCATTCATATTCATAACATCATTTCCCTCTGTGCCAAAACTTCGCATTTGTTTCGAAACTGAACGACGCCGGAGAGATTAAAATTCATGTTAATTTGCAAGCTCTTAAAGAGACTCGAAGGTGAAGTGAGGATAGAAGCGATAAAAGTTTCATCTGTGATTACGTGGAAACTAATATACAACTGCTACGGGGCAGGAAAATAATTTTAATCGCGTAACAAACGAAGCCTCAGAACCATGAGCGCGTAGAAATTTTGCACACCAAGTATAAAAATGCTGTAGAGTGTACAAAGTTTATAAACATAAAGAATCCTTTAATAACGTTAACATATGTACATAAGTACGTTAAACACTTCTTTCCTACGCGACTCTCCACGTTCGAATACTTATAGTAATTCCAAGTTAATCCACGCAATTACACGATACAACGTTCCTCTCCATCCAAACGCCATTCAGACCAGTCAACAAGCTCCCACAACGGTCGCCATTAATTACGCCCACATTCCCCATCCCTTCCACGTCCTGGACGAGGCACATTCATCCCCTTTAACGCCGACATCTCTCCGGCGGCCATGTTCAGGTCCGTCAACGCATCTATAGCATGCCTTCCAAAGCAACCTATATAAAACACCCCCGGGTTCTACCAGCAACCAACGACACCCAATTCGAGCCTAATCAAGCAGGCCGCTACCACCAATTATTCTCATCTTGCGTCAACGAAACATCAACATCTCCATTCACCACCATACCAATACACTCAAGTATCAAGTAATACCAGTGTCATAAATCATTCCAACAAACTTACCAACGACGATGATCGTCCCGGACGTTGAAGAAGCCGGCGTTTCAGTAAGGCGCAGCCAGACGCGTCGGTACGCGGGCACTAAGGGCGGCCATGACAAGCGCGGAATTCCAGCGTCGCGACGCTAGTCGGGCACGCGGCCCCAAAGTATCGACCGGCGTGCTGGCACAGCTCCGTTCCGCTCGTCGGATAGAATCGAGAGAGAGACCCGACGGAGGGGCGGAAAAACGGGGAGAGAAGCAGGATGGGCGGACAGGGGGGACGGAAACACGACGAGCAAGATCGCAGGGAGGGCAGGAAGCAGGTCGGAGGGTGCGTTTAGCCACCACGCCCAACCCCCAGCGAGCGACCCAAACCCCTATCTTCGTTTCGCAACCCCCCCGTGGAGAGACAGCCGCCCCGCTCGCATTACCATATATTTCCTTTTATATCCTTTTCCAAACTGCTCTGCCCCTGGCCTCCTAGCGACCCCGCCACCCATCTCCTACCCTCGTGCTCTCCATTCGTTTCTTTCGCCCGCCGATCGCGCGGACCTCGTTCGATTCCACGCTCGACCCTTCTCGCTTCGTCACCCACGCGATTGCAGAGCGTCTCGTCGCGCCGGCTGAATTCACGCAGAATGCAGGAACCGGTGCGCTTCTTTCTTTCATTTCCTCGTCTCATTGGTCGTCCGGGATCGCAGGTGAGATCGGTACCTCGAGCCCTCGCGACGTTTCGACGGATTCCCGGTGCTCGATCTTCTTTCGGCAAACAATAACAAAACGATGATCCCTTTCTGGATAGCGTTCGGTGTTTCCCGATCGCGACGCAGCACTATACTCACGCAGAAGCGAGGAGCGGTGCTCGAGGGTATTTTTATCTTGCAGACGGCACGCTCGAAGTGGACGGCGCGCGGCAACGCGATTCACAGCCGCGGCCCTGTGTCGAGGCACGATGGTCAACGAACGAAAGAGTTTCCGGCCCCGAGGCAACTGTGAGCTTCTTGGTGACTATAAAGTAACGCCACCGCTGCCATAAACCGGAGTTACGTCACGTTTACGCGTTATTATTCCAGCCGCGACGAACGTCGCTGCGCGTTACGTGACGTAACATTTGCGCGGTACAAATTCGGCCGATATTTCAAATATTTCCTGCAATCGTATCAATTTACGACACTCTACTCCATGCCTCCCCTGTACCTCGCGGTATCGCGCGGTTTCGTGGGTTTCTGGATTCTTATGGGGTTAGGCAATTCGCTCGCTGTCCTACGCTAGTTTCTTCGGGTTAAGTGGAGCCGGGTTATCTTGATGATTGCCCTGGGCGAGAAAACAGCGGGTCAACTAGCGCCAAACATGGCTGGGCATGTATTATGCAATGCGGCGATTCCATTCATTTGCGTCGACTATGGCGGTCGAGAGAGTTTCGAGTTGCATGAAATAAATTCGCTCGTCAGAAAATTTTCTGGATTTCGCGACGAGTTATTGTAATGCTTTAGAGTCGACAGCAGTGAAAATACAATTTGCGATTTGCATATCCAGAACCCATTTATCACGCAAGGTCCCGTAGCACAGGAATTCGTATGAAGGCCTCCGATATGTCGCCGATTAATATTCTATATGTTATATACAACGCCAAACATCTATATAAAACAGTATTAACAAATTCTGCTCATGAACACCGTGGACTTCCCCATTTGCCTTTATCTCGAAACGTAAAGCCTCCAGCGTGACGGTAAGTACAGCTCGATAAGGAATCTCTCCAAACCTAGGCCGCGACGCGACGATTCGTGAAAGACCGTCCGCCGGCCATAGCGTGTCGACCGAAATTTTCGAAACGTTCATGCTCCACCCACGAGGCCCCGTGAACCGTTGCTCCCCGCATACACACAGTCCACGTTCACGTTTTCGTTGCACCCGCGACCATTCCCCCTCGGTCTCCTTTTGATCAGCAATTGGAAAGCGAGAAGGAGAGGAAGAGATAAGAAATTCAGCCACGATTATCATTCGAATGTCGCAACGTAGACCGGTCGATTTTCGTTCCGGCGATATTACGGGCTCGTATTAAGGATTCCTCGGCCGTGTTCTCCGCTTATCCAAACGCGACCCTCGCCATCCCCTCGCGCATTTTCTCATGTCGATGTTTATTAGCAGGACGCAACGTAATAGCGACTGAATTTTTGCGCTGCAATCTCCGTCGGCTACGAGTGCCGCCGTGATTACTGATAAGCTTTCAATTTTGCTAACAACGCTCTGTCTGAGCTGTCTCGAGGTCCTTCTTCCCTTTTCTTTCTTTTTCCCCCTCGTTCATTTGTTCCCTTTTTTCCTGTCGCTTCTTCCCTCGCCTCTCCTTCCGTTCCGCTCTTTGACGCGCTCACGTGACTCGGAACGAGTAAGTTACACGCAGCGTAATCGTGTCCTTAATACGGCGAGGTGTTCTTTACAGCCCACATTTAAAGGTTCCGAGTTGCAGCTTTCTTTTTGCAATCGCGGTTATTAATTAATAGCCGAGGCGATAATTGAATCTGACATCCATCGGAGACCGGGACGCGTATCAATTATATAAATGACAGAAGAGGAGGAGACGGTGATGCAGGAACCGCTTATCTCAGCTGTTTTCCTTACCGTACATTCGCCAATTATGGAGATATTATTTTTGTTATGGAAGCTTGGAATATCGTGGGACATAGTCGACGCGCGCATAACGATCCATAAAATGTTCCTTCGCGTTTCGTTCGCGGAAAGAGAAATACGATTGCTCCCTCTCCATCGAGGCTTATAAAAAACACTATCATCGGAACGCTATAATTGTTCAGCGTGCAAAACGAAATCGGAGCCAATTTACCTGCCTCCCGAAATATCGCACCGCCTTCAGCCAACTGAAACAATCCGACCAGTTACCTCGGTAGTGCAACCTCGAAACCCTTTTTTCGACCCCTTCGACCAGATGTCCCTGAGATTCCACGAATCCGTCGAATTTTCTAAAGATCGTATTGAGGCCCGCGCGACCTTGAATTCGACGCTTCCACCCGTAAACCCGCAGGATTTGTCAGAGCCGTAATAAAGAGAACGAACAACCTGTCTTTGGAAACAAACTTCGACGCCATGGGGACTTTCCGCCTTTCCAATTATCATCGTGAAAAAAAGTTCCACGAGTTACAGCAAGACCTCCATCGTGCACCATTAAAGGCCAGCGTAGTTTACAAACGAAGCTCGAATCAAGCCGGAGGCTTTTCCGCCCGTAAATCGGCCGGATTTCCAAGGCGTCGTTATCGCGCGAACCGGCTCCGTATGTCGTGTCCCCCGGGGTTCGGTTCCATATGCGTGCACGCGCGCAAGTAGAGCCGCGTCATCGTCGCTTTACGACACAAGGCCGTGCAATCGCGGCCGATCATCCTCCTCGACCGACATCATAAATCCACCAGGGGTTCTTAACCTTATCGATCGGCCGTAACTCTGCTCCGATAACGGCCGACGAGTGCACGCTTCCCCCTGGTGAACGTCCGTTTCACGCATTCTTTCCTACAGGCGCGATTCTTTCGAAAACACTTGCCGTTTCATCTTTGTTTCGTGGATTTTGTTCACTGTAGATGTAGTGCAGATCGATTGATCGAATCTCGTGTCCGATATAATTTGGAAAGTATTGGTACAATGGAATAACGTGAGAAGGATGCGCGATGAGAAAAACGTTTAGCGAGTCTGTGGGTAGGCGCTGTCGACTGGCAAGGATAAGAAGATGGTGATTCCAGAAAGCGTAGTAAGTATATTAACAGGAAGCTTCAGAGGTTTAGGCGCAAGAAAGCATGTGGTTGCAACGGTTGGATAGGGGAAAACCTTTGCGCCATGTGCACAATAAGCATAATACGCGTATAGCCAACGAGATTCATGCATTCCTCGAAGGGCCACGGAGTAAGCTGGCCACTACGTGCGGTCAAGAACAGTGCAAACGACCGTCCAAGGCCAACCACGCAACCCTTGCACGGTTGCACGGCTCCTTTCCATTCAGTGTCACCCTTAAACTTGCCGCCGTAAACACCGCTGCGCTTCTCTTTTTACGACACTCGACGTACCTGCGTTTGCTTTTCGTAAAAGGATGCAATTCAAAGGGTAGGCTTAAGAACGCAATTATAATGCACCGTTTGACAAACAAAATGTATGCGCAATGTTGTAATGTTAAATACACAATAAATATATTAATCCAATGAAACAGAGCTCGAGCGTTTCAATTCCGAAATTGTCGCCTGTGTTTACCAGGTTTTAATTCAAAAGTAAAGCACCGATGTCATTGTCGTAAACTGTGTAATAACGTCAACAAAAGGCTTTTCGTTAGACAGAGCCACATAGAGCGTTGGCGACCATTGTTCCAGAGCGCGACAGGAAAAGGGATCCTCGAAAATGGCGCGCACGGATTTCGAGGAGCGGCGCCACGACGCGCGATGAAAGATGCCTCGACGTTCGACGGCAGTTTCTTGCGTGAGACAGTAGCCCGTAACGTTTTTATTAAGCAGTTAAAATTTTACGAACGTTTACGTGGCTACCGGTGATACTATGCGTCGGTCTGCATTGTTGAGCGAGTCGCATACCGATTCTACAGTGTTTCGATTAAATAACGATAGGTGTCACGAGCTGCGTTTCCTTTTACTTCTCCTTTTGCTCTTCCAAGAATCCTCCACTTCCGATATCCTGTGGCCGCAACGCTCCACCTCGAGATTTTAAGTGTATCGTGCGGGGCCGATGGGCTTTCAAGAAGCACAGCTTCTTCGATTGGAGCATTACGAAAATTGAACTATTAATTACGTACGAGGAAACTAAAGCTAGTTTTAAGTGGTTGACAATACTGGAGTACCCTTTTTATTCGATACTACTCGTGAGGATATTGCAAACAAATATTTTAGGTATTGTTAATTTATGGATGCTTTTATTGATAACCATCTGTTAAGAAATAGTGTTTGTCAAATGTATAATTTTAACGAAATTCCAATCGATGTAATTTGCAGCAAAACGTTAGAAATTTTATACAGGGGTTCGACGAATGTTTTCCGCATTGCGAAAAATTGCACAATGACATGACTCTGGTACAAACGCTCTGGTGTGATTTTCAGGAACTATGTATCTCTGACGGTATCCCGGAAACCCCATGGAAGCATCCGGGGCATGGGGGTAAGGGAGGGTTTGCCAATCGGTTCCTATCTGATCGGTCGATTCTGCACAGGGGTTTGCAATGTGTCCGAAACAAGGGAGAAGCAAACGTTCAACCACCCCTCGTCAGATGACGCTACTGTATCGCACAAAGCTTCGGGCATTTCAACAAATTTCAGCAACCCCATTGACGAAAAATTCTATTGGTCATCCCCACCAATACTTCGGTTTGCGAAGGTCTTATTACGGGGGTGAATCGATTTTTGCCATTGCTTCGGTGTAAACCTTCAAAAGTAAATTTATGAGAATACCCTTATTTTTAATCTGGCAGATAATATCAGTATGAAGAACACTTGGATATATAAATATTAATTATTATTGTTATTAAATCTGCATTCATCACAATGAATGTACTAGTCGATATAGTAACATTACCAAGGTAGATTGCATTCTCAATGAATTTACTCGTATTTGGAAATACACAGTCAACCTTGAGACATAACACTCACTTGTCCATTCACGCATGTTCGATCACTTATGACTACCTCTTATCATTCCGATTGGGTGTGTCTGAATAGCGAAAGTATCGACGGCATTCCTGACCCTCGCGAACGATGCTGTCAATCGATGGGTTCGTTTGATGTACAAGATTACCGCAACGCAATAAAACGAACCAATAAATGACAATGAGGAATCTGTTAATGTCCAAGACCTTCGATTATCATCGGTACAATTAAAAGTATTACTCGTTAATTAAATGCCCGGAATATTGGTTTCCATAAAACCTATTCCACGCGGTAGAACTTCACAAATAAATGAGAACAGTCCTCTTGGTATATTTTTTGAAGCAAGGTTCGATGAACCTTCGAAGTCAAAATAAAATGTAAAGTTGACCGCAGTCGTGTTCACCCTTTTCGTCGAAAGAAGGCTGCAGCCAATGAAATTAGAAAACAGCGAAGTCCCTTTTGGAGCATGTAAAGTCGATAGCAAGTTTACGTCGATATCGTACGTTCTCAGGAACGAAGTCAAAGAACGCACAGCCCGATGTTGGGTCCAAAGCTGGGTAGGTATACGCGATTAATAAAATTTGCAACTCGCGCACGGTAAATTTACGGCTCGTGTGTCCGTTGTAAATTTCCCAATAACGCGCGTTCTCGTTTCCAAAAGTCGCGCCGCCGAATCCCGTCGACGGCTATCGCGACGGAACGCAAATCGCCGGGCCCGGCATGCGCCCGCCTTTCTCTTTTTCCCCTGCAGACAAAACATCGTAATGGCGAGCGACATGCCCGGCCAGTTTCAGGGATCGCCATTTTCTGAGATAATATTTCCCCGCGACCAGTTGGCGGTGCACCGCTTGGAATTTACAGGGTGGACTATCCAGGTGTGAATGTAACTAGAATCTCGCATTGAAGAATTGGCGAACGAGTTTATTTGCAATAATAAGCGCAGAGGTATGGAAAGTTGGTAAAGGTGGACACAGGAAAATTGAATTAACCGCTATGGATTTTTCTTTTCTGTAACAGTGTCATGAGAAAAACCGGTTTCACATGCTGTTACGCGGTAAGTGTCCCCCTATAATCTCTTGACGTATAGGAATATGAAGGAGCAAATGTCAATGAGCACACTTACACGGGGCATTAACGCAAGCAGTTAGGGGCAGAAGCAGACAGCAGCAGAAACATAAACCAGCCTGCACCGACAAGTATCGAGTGAGAAAAAGCAGCGAACGTCAGCGAAAGACGTCCGGCACTGTTGTAGGTACAGCAAGAAGAAGGTGGACAAGTTTCAGTAACAGAACCTGGTACCAGTGGGGTCACAGATTAATGAATATTTAGAGAATGGAATTACCCCTAACTCGCGGCACTTAAGCTGGACTGTAAAGCATTAAACATGGAGGGAAATTGAGATAAAGAACTGAGGCTTCACGGTACCGACTGCCGCGCGTGAATAGATAATGAAGGAAGATGAAACGTATATACGTACGTATACATGTATGCACTTCGCTTACCTCTCTTCTTACAATTAGTCGATGGAGGGGGCGGCGTATGTAGGAAGGAAAAAGGAGATCGCGAGGAGCGAACCGGAACGTTCCTCCATGCAAGAAATCGGGAAATGTCAGCTGGTTTAACCGGCAGTCAGCGGTAAAAGTAAAGTGGGGGTGTACCCACGCGTGTGCACGCTTCCCGACCGGGCACATTTTATGTTTTGATGGCGCAATAAACCGGCGTAAAGCAGCAGTAAAACGCATCGAGTCACAAGTCCGCTCGTTCTGTCTCTTCCTATCCTGATCGGTTTCCCTGTCCCTCTGCTAATGTCGTTAAGTGGCCCGCCCCGTTCGCGGCACCGTCACTTTCTCGCACACTTGTCGTCCGCCGTTCCGGACCTTCCACCACGTCATTACGTCATGATGCGTCGCGTCGCGTCCGTCAGACTGTCACGTGCTTGGTAGTCCACCGTTTGCCAGGTCGTTCGCTTCGTGCAGCGATACCCTTTCTTTACGAACGAATGTCCCGCGAAAATGCGAAACGTATGTAAGCTTGGGGAATGGGGTAAGGCGCAAGCGCGCGAAGTAGTCACGGGGAAGGACCACGAAGCATCGCAAATTATTGAACAAAATAGTAAGGAAAATTTCACTTTGGCTTTGAATAGAGCCGCATTAACCTCGATTTAGGTACTAATTTATTTCTTCGGAAGAGCAGCCATTTGATATAATTATCTTTATTGTTCGACACTCGCCATTGCGCGGTGAATGATTTATTCTTCGAATTAATCCTGAAAGAGTTCACCTATCTGTGACCCGCGAATTTACCTCAGAAATTCAAATTCACGTGCCTAACATCTTCCGTGCCGTTCGGGCTGTTTTTGCGAAAGGTATTTTTGCAGAATTCGGCCCGAAAAAAGATGATTACACTTCGATCGTTAACTTTGTTACGCGGAACAACGTTCAATAGGCCGCGAAAGAAGCGAGTCCGAGGAGCGTATTAACGTTTACGGTTTCCAGAAAAATTCGCATTCCCATTAACGTGAACAATAGCTCAGTAACTAAAAGAATTCCTCATTGGCCAAAGGACTTACGTAATTTCGCTGTATTTTCTAAGCGAGCAAGGATGGAAAAAGTGTGCCAGCTTGGTGACGGTAATTAAATGGCGCGAAAAGGAGGCGAACCACTTTTGATATTTTTACGTTCGTCAGCTGAAATGATCGGTTTGCTCGATAAGAAGAAGATACGTCTTGCTCCACTTAGCCGTCGACCTGCCCGCGAGAATTAAAAACCGTTCAGTGAAAGTTTATCTCCTTTTTCCGTCTCGTTTCGTCGTTATTATCCAACGGGGTTAGAGCCGTGGTTTTTGCGCCGCCGAGCGAACCGTGCCTCGATATTTTTCGATAGAACGTAGAAAATTATTATTACCGTAGTACCGTTCCAAGAATTGACCGACCAATCGTTCGAGTGTACCATAATCATCGTATTCGTGCATTACAATTTCACCGTAGTTTCTCGGAAGTGCTAATAAAATTGTTCGTAATGACAGCCCATGCATCCTGAACACGTACCACGCTCACGGCCTCGGCGATCTTCATGCGGCTTTTACAACGCGAGGTTTGTTTAATAAATTACGTTACATTTTTCTAATGGCTCGCGAGTACGTCGAATGAGTACGGGACGGTTGCAAAAAACTTTGCTGCTTGGATACGCGAAACGCGCGATTAAAGTTTCATTCCGCTTTCACGAACGGCAGCTAAAGATTATTTGTGTACTTGAAAACTATTACATAAACCTGTACCATATATATTACAGTTGCTTTAAAGGTAGTGGTGGTAATGGGGCAGTATTAAAATTTATGAAAAATTGTTACTCACGGTAACGGTTTCACTACCTTGCTTCACGTGTGCTCTCGACAAGCGTCGAACGGAAACTTTGCACCTTCTGTGGCCTCGGAATCGAAAGAATCGGTAATCCGCAAGGTACGAACAGTCTGAGCGTCACGGATCGTCCCTTATCTTTGCCTCGTCGGCATTTTGGGGCCAATCTTTCTCCTCCGCCCCGAATTCACGCATTTTCTCTCCCTTCGTTTGTGCCACTTCACTCTATTCCCCGACAGGAAAGATTTCTAGCGACAGTTGAATTTCTTGTACGCACATCTGCTGCAATATACATATGTACATCGTCTTCGAACGTGTCAGCTAAGAATACACCCCATTGATTTTAATTTCTTCAGCATATTAATTAGATACTTATCGCTTCCAAAGAGTGATTTTTAATTTAAGTTAACAATAATAGAAGGCCTTTCATTTGGTTAAAAATAATTTAAAAACGGTACATGTCGCGATGCCATTTTTTTAAACAAATTTCGATTTGGAAAAAGAACGATTCGTATTGTAGGTAAAATACCCACGAAGCTCGCAAAATCCTCGCTAGGTAAACAGATTTCGCGCTAGACAAAACGAGTCGGTAAAACAGTGCGAGCCAATGTGACCGTGACCTTGACGTGTAAGCTACGGTTATGAGAATTGCGTTTTAATTGTGCGTTTAATTAGCCGTACACACATATATGACAGTTAAATGGCGTGTAAACTGCATATTACGATTAGATAAATGCAGCAAAAAGTCACACGTTACGGTCATTTCCATAATGATGGAAAAGAATTTGCCCATAGCTACTATCTTTTAATGGTTTACGCTAAATAAATCGTGCAATATAACATATATAATACATACTCTTTATGGAAAAGTTCTCCGCAGTTAATAATATAACTCGTTCTTAGAGTAATTCGATTCTTTCGCGGCAATTTTATTTTCTACCCCCACTAATTCCCGACGTTATACCATACTCACCATCGAACAACCATTATCGGTTGTGTCCCTGATAGCAGCCAGGCCATAATAAACAATTAACTCGAAACAAATCATTTAACGCAGCCATAGTAGAGTATTAAATAGTAGTATTAAATGGTCGCCGCTAACCCGAGCTATAACTTATTAACAGACACGTGCAAAACGACGCGCAGTAAACCATGTCATACTGTGCAGTTCGTAAAATTTATTTCCGTGAACTTGGAAGACCAGCCACAGGAAAGTGATATCACAATTTCCCATAGTATCGATGCTGAGTATCTTAGGCAGGATGCCTGCTATTATTCCAGGGCCATAAACGCGATTACAGGCTACAAGAAATTAATCTTCACCGCGACGAAATGTTATTCGCATTGCGTGAAATCGCTGCACCTTTTTTCTCCCCTACAAAATCACGTACGTTACCCTTTCCCAGATCAATTTCGCGCACCGTTGCAAATTATAAAGTAAACGTATCAAGACGTTTCCCTATCTACGATCGTCGACGTGCATCATCCGGCCGAATCTTTCGCCGCGGATCAGGCGAAGAGGATGCCGGTATTATGGCGAGCCACACGGTTCGGAAATTCTCTTTATCTCCTCGAAGATGGCGCGCTAGGTGTCTCTGTTCCGATCGCCAGGGCGTCACCCCGGTTCACCCCGAGCTACACGACCGTCCAGTAGGTAGAGGACCACCGCCCAATTACTCTTCGCCCTTCTTTCACTCGCCGCGACCGTTGCCACCCTCTTGAAATATCTTTCCGCTAGGAACCAGAAGGATGCTTGACTTGAAGAATTCCACGACACGTTCGAGGTTCCAGCAGAACCAGACCACCTCTTTATCCCCGGCGCATCTTTCCCGTAAAACACGCATACCAATACGAACGTTCTGTGTCTTCGTCCGCCTAGTTGGCTGTCACGGTCGCAATTTACACCCTGTGGTGCTCGAGACAGGTACATATACCTCCGTGTCGTGGAACACGGTCTTCGTACGTGTACAGCACACGATCGGATGACCGACTGTGCGCCCTATACGGGCCGCGTCACGATCGTTCATATAATTGGGCCTCATTTTCTCACGAATACCGGTTCCCTTTGGGAGCCGCATTGACGAAACCTTTGTCTAAAATCTGATTGCTTACGTAATTACGGAATCGCTGGGAATCGGTCACCGTTCGTCAATCGGTTCCTAGGTAGCTCGGGTCACTCGGATAATGGAATGAAAGGACTCCGGTGGAAACATGCAAGGGTGGATGTCGTAAATCATTATAATTTAGGATGTACAATATAGCAACGACTGGTCCACCTATTTTATACTCTCCTTTGTTCTAATTATACTCCTAATTGTAACAAAGGCGGCGTTATAATTATACACCTCTCGAAAGTGTAATAAACTGCTTGTTATAACTACCGCTTGTATTTCGCAATAGTTGCGAAGAATGGAAGATCCTTCGGAGATACGTTCGTAAACGAATTTGCAAGGGAGAAGGTATCTCTCGTCTGTCTTCCGTGAATCCGCCCCGGCGTGCACGGTGGATTAAACGAGTTCACATGTTCCCCGTGTATAAAAAAGGGTATAACCGTCCGTTGTTGTTTAGGTCGTTTTCTGTATCGTGCCATCTATCGAACCGTTCCGGCCGCAAAGGGCGGCGAGGCGTTTCACCTTTTGTATTTCGAGTTGCCATGTTGGATATCATCGAAACGGGCGGTGTCTTAAAGGTTCGAGCGGTTTCGATGCGTCCTGAGAACTCAACCAGGGGTGGGATATTCATCTCCATAGATTAGCTTCGAGGGCTCCGCATGCCTTCTACGTCCTGACGAGTAGCCCGCGATACCTGCGAGACCACGCCTGCTCATCCCCGGTTTCCTTTCCCAATTTTTCGAGCTTCTCTCCGGACGACACACAGATTTGGGTCCCATTGCGGGGATAATTCGTAATCGACGCGGTAAATCAGAGAGGGCACACCGTGCCCCGATACGTCATATTTTACTCTGAAGAAAAAACGCGAAGGCAGATGTTTACGTTCTAAATGAAAAGAAAAATCGCTCCACCGAAATACCTCGTTACTAAGACATTTATTTGTGGTCTGTTTCAGGAGCCGTTAGACGTCGTCCAAGGTAAGTACATACGTCATTCTAAAATTGACTCAACTCGAACCGACAGTGACATCGGCGTTAAATCGAGAATTAATCAACTAATTAATCACGTTGAATGCTGCGAGGCAATTAGAAAATTAATTAGGCACCGTGCTCTCGGTTTCCCGTTGCTAAAGTAAAAGTTGCGTTGCGTCATCGGGAGGGGTCGAGGGGGCACTGTTGTACGGCTTGCACAATACGAGCAGCCATTTACCCCTTGGCATTGAGTCTCAGCATGAAAACAAACAAGCCGCGTTATATTTAAACCGAGCCATCTAGTCTAATGAAGCCGCTGCTCGCCTTACGGGCAGAGAGACGGGAAAAGAAAGTCGATCAATTGGAGAGGGGCCTGCTCTAAGGCAGAGAGCACCGAACAGGCTCTGTCCGCAAAATCTCGCGATAGAGAACTGTTTCCCGCCCCTGTAGGTACCATTCCACCCTCTCGCGCGCTCTATCCTCCGCCGCAGTTCCCTCCTCACCCTCTGTGACCCCTTCCCACGGGCCCGCGGGTCGCCTCATGCTCCATCGCGGTGCCACCACTCTGAAAACGCAGGAATGCAGCCGCTATCCCGACCGGGACGGGTTCAGTGGTTTCGAAGAGTCGAGCAGACGACGCCGGCGATACGCGCCAGTTTCGCTTGCATATTCCTCGCGGCAAAGGGGCAGAGGAGAGGGATCCGCGGTCCCAGCTGAATCGGAAGCGTGTGGAGCGTCATCTGGATCGGAGTCGCCAAAAGAGAGCGGCGAAAGATCTTGCCCGGAAAGCTCGTCCCTATGAAACGAACCGGGGGCATCGCGATCGTCGGTTTTATCATTATAATTGATCGCATTCGAGGAGTGGAGATGTAATCGTCGATCCGGCCTGAACTTCTCGAGAGACACCTGGATCTCGTTGATGGGGATATTGTTGCGAAAGAGGCGATTCGAAAGGAGGCCCGAAGGTTGAAGGTGAAAATCTTCGGTCCGGAGCAACGTCGGCGAGACGATAAAGGGAAAGAAGGTCGAGGGCGATCCGACTCGCGAGACACGGCGGCGAAGATTTGCGGGGATCGAGGAGGTGAGCGAAGGCCGACGGATGAAAGTAATCCGGTGGCCAGGTAAATCGGAAGCTGTTGTACAATTATCCGTCGAGATCGATACCGAATCGCGAGCCTGGCAAATTGTTGGCGGCGTGTTTACGAGGCGACCGAGGGGAAGCCGACTGGGCGAGGAGGAGCGAGGCACAGTCGGAGCAACGATAAGCGTAAAAACAAAGAGCGCGTCGGCGGGGAAAAAACGGATAAACGCGTGCGAGGCTAATGTTCAAAAAAGCACTGACACGCTAGAAAGCAAAGCACGAACAAGACGGAGCGGCGTGGAAGAAAACGAAAGAGGAGCGCGGTGGTAAAGAAAGCGAAGAGATTAGAGAAAAACGTAGTGACACGGCAGGGTAGAAGAGAGAGGGAGGATCGTGCGAGGCACTCGATGGGCGCGCGACAGTGTGCAGTGTATACGGCAACGTGGCTAGCAGAACTGCACTGACAAGAGAGAACGCTGGGGAGAGAGTAGAGTGGAGCCGAACGCACACGGTCGAAGAGAGCAAAGTCGAGGGAAACGTGGTACGGACGAAGCGCGAAAGCGTGGTGTAGCGAAGCGAGAGCAGACGAGAGGCGCCTGCTGTTGAAAAGAAACAAGAGAGAGCTGGAAGTATAAGCAGGAGCGAAGATCAGAGAGAGGCGAGTCGACGTGGAGAGAGAGAGTCATTCATCTTGGCGCGCCTAGACGGCTCGCGATTGGCCAACCTCGGATAAGAGAGCGGCGGGATTGGTCGGCTCTGTTTACCAGCTGGTACCCCAGCGCGCTCGAGGATCGTAGAAGAGAGGGGTGAACAGAACGGAGAGACAAGCGGCGCCATTATTGTAAGGGGTTACATTTAGCTGGCCGTGGGTTGTAGTACGCGGCGTTCGGGATAGGGGGCTATAGTACCTTCATGCATGGCCCATAAAGGATTCGTCGACTATCCGAGAAGTACGCAAGAAACGGCTTCTAACACCTGACAGGGGCCACGCTCTTCTCTTCTCTTCTCTCTCCTCGTGCCGTCGCCTCGTTCGCCGTCGCAGCCCAATTTCCTCGGTGGGACCGCTGTGTTGGATCAGCTGGGTGGGCCTGACCGACGAAAGACCCGCTGCTTTATTGTCTCCCGTCGTCCCGATGTGGAAGGAATCGTAATTACCATAAAGGAATCGTAACGTCTATCCGAGAACCATACTTCGGACGGTGGATCCCTTTGCCCCGGTGTGTGATCGACGATCTGCTGCGAAAAGTTTGCCACGAAGGGGAAGCGACCTGGAAACGTTTCGATGCGTCGTCTGCCGTCGCGAGCTATCCGGTAATTCGCGATCATCCGCCTACCAGCGATATCAGTCCCCGTCTGCTCGCGCTCCGCTATCGTTCCTGTGATAATGTGTAAAGTTGCGTAAGTGGCGATCAAAGTGGGGGTCAAAGGTAACGGATAAACAAGGGAAAGTAGAAAGACAGCCGGAGGAGGAGGAGGAGGAGGAGAAGGAGGTGGAGGAGAATTACGACGACGACGACGATCGAGTACGAAAAAGTGAAAAAGAAACGACGATCCATAGGGAGGGAAGCATTAATCGAACAGTAGCGAGTGCGTGCAAAGGGTGCGAGGGAACCGGGTCGGTCCAGGATCCTAGAATATCTGGTGAAGGGAAAGCAACAAAGAAGCAACTGTGATCGGCGTGTGTGCGCGAGAATGAAGCTGCAGCTGGCAGACTTGCCGGCATGGTGTCGGTGTTGAGACACTAGCCCCGGTCTCCGGGTCCGGGCGTGTCCTCGGCATCGAGTCCGAAATCGGCACCGGTGACAGCCGATATGAGTTCGAAATTCATAATCGATAGTATGCTACCTAAGTACCACCAGCAGTTCCATCATCAACAGTTGTTCTCGAGCGCGAACCCCGGTACGATCCAGGCGTGTACGACAAGCCCGGCCACCGCTAGCTTAGAATCGAGTTTATCCGCGGCTGCAGTCGCGGCCGCGGCGGTGAATTACGCTCACCAGCACAACTCGCCAAGCCCGACGGGCTCGAGTCCCCAGCACTCAGGAAGTTCAGCATCCACATCACCGGCGGCACGCACAACATCCAGCATGTATCCGTACGTATCAGCAGCAGCGGCGCATCACCATCATCAGCAACAGCAAGCGGTCGCTGCGGCGGCCTTCGGTGCCACGTCCAGCATGGTGCCGGGCTTCGGTTCCAGCGCGGCCTCGAGCGCCGCGTTGGCCGCGGCCGCCGCCGTCGACGCAGCAACCGCCGGCGACAAATCTTGCCGCTACACCGCGAGTCTCACCGGGAACGTCGCCCCAACGTCCGCGGACCCGATGGTCAATTACACCCTCGGTCATCATCATCAGAACGGAGCAACCCCCGGCAGCCTGGTGTCGTCCGCGTCGGCCTCGTCGGCCGTGTCCGCGGCGTCCGCGTCCATGGCTGCCGCCGCACAGTTTTATCATCAGGCCGCCGCTGCGTCGGCCGTCGTCGACCCTCTCACGTCCTGCCAGCAGCCCACCACCGGACAACCCGGCATCTCGGACATACCTCGATATCCTTGGATGTCCATCACCGGTAAGTCGATCGATGTTTGCTTCTCTTTCTTGCTTCGTGCGCTTCTTGCCAATGGAACGATGCGAAACGCGTGCTTCTTTACGTTGCGGTGGCGAGGCCTGAGCGGAACGGAATCGCTGGTCGATTCGGTAAACAGGTTGGCCGGAATTTTAGTAGCAATCCGAATGTCGTTTGTGGTAAATATGCGTATGGGAAATGGAGTCCGGAGATTTATGTGCTGGGATTCGAGACGAGGCGATCTTTGTCGCTGCTAAAGGCCCGATCAGCGTTTCCTCCTTTCAAGGAAAAGATGCAAAGCGTCGATAAGGTAGCTGGGAAGGTAGACCCACGAAGTTAGCATTTGTAATATGTAGCATGGCGCTAAATTGGCCATTGGAATAAGTGGAATCGAGAATAGAATTGCCGATTATCGGCGCGGTAAAATCGCCTATTTGTATATTAATCTGTTGCTGGCTATCGGCGCGCATTAATAATTGACTGTCCAGTGTTCTTAATAATACGTCGACGATAACGATAACGTCTGTGTCGTTGCATGAAAGTACGAGCACTGTGCTCGTTAAAAAATAATGAATTCGTCGATTTGTTCTTTATGCCCGTAGCCATTGCTGGTCACGGAGAACGGCGCAAATTTGCAATGTAAAAAGCATCGGCCACGTTTCGCGGTGATAAATTAATGAAGCGATAAATTACGCTCGATTCGTGTCTAAATTTATTGTCTCGTGTAAATCGGTATCAATACTGTTTTATTGTCGATCAGAATCCAGAAAAACACGCGAATGGTGAAATACATATAACGTTTATTTCCGTACGCGATTGTAAATTCTTCTTCCCCTTTCTATCGTTACGCCTGGCGAAGTCGCTTTGTTGCCGAGGATACTTTTTGTTTTATGGTCTCTTCACGTTCACTCGATGCACGAGCGCGAAATATATCGAAACAATCTATATGGCGAATTAGTTGCAAATGCTGAACCTGTGGATCTCGAACGGGGGACGGAAACTGACCTACGGTACACGTGTTTATAGTTATTCTTTCTGCGGGGGGTACTATAGCGTAGCCGTTCGAGCATTATTATATGTACACCCGAATGCTTCGTAAATTCCGCTGAAAGTGCACTCAAACCTCTGCACATAACTCGGACTACAGTAGAAATATCCCATAAAACTAATTGCAGCGGTATATTAATAATAAGTTGATCTTCTTGTTACGGTCAGGGACATTAGCCTACTTACCATCCCGGGTTTTTCAGACATCAATTCAATTTGTTATCAGCGGTGCGACTGTATGTTACACCTGGTCGGTTAATAATAATAGCCTAGTTAAAATTACCACTACGTACTACCAGCGAAGAAAGATATGGCCAACAGTGGACTCCAATCGACCGTCCTAAATTTACCAATTACGGTATTAAAATGCACCAATAGTAATCTTCTTAGATAACGCATACGTCTAACATGTATACGCGATTGTTCCCTGGTAAATGCGTCGCTTCTGCGCATCTTCCCGCATCTTAAACGTCGTTCAACTTCGAGATTCTAAAATATGGCCGCCATGCTAGCAGCTTAATCGTTCCGCGAACGTAAAACTCGAGCTCCGTGCCGCGCGTTAGTTTACGTAAAAATCCTTTTACACGAAACGAAAGACGACAGCAATTGCGCTTGAGATTCTCGTTGATTTTCAATTTGCAAAACAATAGAGTTACCCGGAGGAGAGCGGGCTCGCGTCGCGATAATCGTGGACCTGAAATCTCCGTTCGTTTCAGCGACCAGCCATTCTCCGTGTTCCGCATAATGCATTCTGGGTACAGCTTGTATAAATGCCTTTGTCCGTAGGCGTATTAGCGCCGGCAAAGTGCCGACGGCGTTTCGCCCCGTGTATTTGCAGCGGACAAGTAAACCCTCCCCGTGCACGTCGCGTTCTCCGGGTTGAAAGGCGATCGTGTATTTTTAAAGCCGTCCGATTCACCGATTCGCATTGTTTTTCGGTTGTTCATTATCGGCGTGGTTGTCAGAACGAGTCGCGGCCGAGGCGACGCGTATAAACTCGTACCGAAACAATTTCTCCTCGTCCTTCGCCGACGATTCGACGAAGGGGACTCGTTTGAAGTTTAAGCCCGATGCCACGGGAACCAAAATAAAACCGATTCGACGCAATTAACTACGCTCGCCTGTGTTCCTCGGTTTGGCGAAGGATCGAACGACGTCGCGCGCGTTCGTCGAACCGTTACCTCGACGGTTCTGCGGCGATTTCGACAGCAACAGCAACGATCGAGCCGACAACAGCAATAATCGCCGGGCCATGAATTCGCGCGAATGATCGCCGCTATAATTCGCTCGACCTATAACAATCTCATCGGCCGGCTAGCCGGCCGGTCCGTTCGCGGTTCTGACGGACGGTTACCCTGAAATATCGTGCTGCACAAGTTGCGCTAAGCGGGCATAGAATTCACGCGATCCCCGAATTAACGTCTCCCGACGATCAGATTGTAAGTTACACGAACGACGAAATTCGGCAGGGAGCGCCACGGTAACCGCGCACAGCGTCGAATATATTGCGATGAAGTCGTAATCGTTGGGTATGCAAATTATTTTCCGAAGCTTGTTCCGCTATCAACGCCTCGCTATAACCTTTCTCCTACAACGTATTAAGCCACCGAGCTTTCGTGCATTTTTCCCATCGTCCATAGGAACACAGAGGAAGGGGGGAATGCTCATTATATTCTCGGATAATGCACCTTCTAACGTACTAACGTTTATCGTAAATCATATTCTAACCAGCCTGCTAGCCGGTGTAATTCAACCGGCGTTTCCCAGCCACTTTCAGTCGAACGTTCATCTTCTTGCTCGTTTCCAAAGGGAGAAATTCTCTGGCTGCGTGTAACGGTGCTGGAAACTCACGCGACGAAAGAATTCGACTAATGGAAGTCATCTTCGTTGAGTACTTCTGACGCACTCCGATGCTTATTCCTTCCAATGTGACTCGTACTGTTGCACGCTGTTCGTGAAATGGCCGGGCTACAACCGATAGCACCGAATCGGCGGGTAAATCAAAACGGTACAAAGGTCGGCTGATTTTCCTCGGCACGTGCTCCACGGTAATTTATAACGCCGTCGGTTTTTATTAAACGCCTCATCCTTGCTAATATTCGCCCCGCAATTGCTCGCGAAAGAGAGAGCAAGGCGCAGCGTAACGTTTTCCTATTTCATCGCACTGCGGTGCGGCTGTTATCGGGCAACGTTCGCAAGAAGTGTCTATTCGTGATTCAATAAAGTCCGTATCTGGTTTACGAGTGCGTAAGAATAACTTTACGAGCCGAGAACTGAGGGAACGCTGTCTCTCGCGGTAGTCGGTCGAATGTAACGCGGCCGAGTGATTTACTAGGATAATTCTCGAGTCTCGAATAAAATATTGTCAGCGATCGAAACGCAATTAGACCGCAGTGCTGCGCTTATAAGCTTGCCGGTACATCGGAAGATGCCGTTACAATTAGTCACCGTGGTAATCCCGAAAATGTTCCCGAGTTTCAATGGGGTTCGTTGCGTTGCTGGCGTTGCCGCGACGTCCACGTGAAGGTCGACGTTTAGTTTAATCCAGTGACATTTCCGTTTAATCGCCTGGGTAGACAGAGTGGGAATTGGATCGAACGTTCGGTATGCTGAACGGTTCACGATCATGCTTTTAATCCTCCTCTCTGGCGGTCGAAGTTGCAGCAAAAGCTTCGCGTGTCGAGCCGCCGCGAATTTCCTGCTTTTTAATTGCGCATCCATTGGAATAAGTTTCGCTTACGCACACTCCCCTCGATTCTCTGATCTTCTTTATCCCTTTCTTTCTTTCCACGTCGAGCGTTTCGACGCCATTACGCGCGCTTGTCTATCGCTCAGCTTGCGTGTGGTTTATCTGAAGTGCATGCTTTTCACGGGTGGGTTACTATAGCGCTCGATAATTTTTGTTGTCCGATCAATTAACGCTCGTTCTAATTACCATCGTTTCTATTTTTGCTTACAGATTGGATGAGCCCGTTCGACCGAGTCGTGTGCGGTGAGTATCATCATATGGTTATTAACGTGGCCGTTATTTGCTGACACATTTTGGCTGGAAAATTTCTTTTCGGAGCATCGATATTGAAGACGAGATTTTCGTTCCGAGGTGGAAACGTTCGCGTTACTGCTGTCGCGTGCAACGGGATTGCTCGACTCGCGAGTTAGAGGATTCCAAATTCGAGTGGAACCTCTATTCTGCGGACTGTCGACTAGTTCGGAGCAACCGTGGAGGTAAAACGAGACTCAGACACGCGGGAACGAGCCCGTTCACAAGCGTGCGTCGCTGCCACATATGGCAGCCATACTTTCGAACGTAAAAGTCGGTTTCATTCACGAAACGTAATCATACAAGACGGTAACCATTTTTCGTGGCTCCTATTTCAACTGCCGGTCGAATTTCCAGTTTTACGACCAACCCCGTAACACCTACTCTTGGCCCCAGGCGGGGATTATCAAATCGAATGGTTCGGTATCGCGGCATCCGTTCCTCTTTCAACATTGTTCTTGTGTCGAAGGTCAAGGAGATTAAATTTGAATCAACGAGAACTCGTAATTCCTTTATAAAAAATTTCCTCGCCAAGGGTGCAGAGAATCGGGCGATAAAGAACAGTATTGCCGTGTCGTGAAATTTTACTCGCAATTTCCCTTAACAATATACCCGCAAAATAAGTTGTTTTAAAGCTAATTCCTACGCCTGTTTTCCCCCCCCATTTGATCTTCACCGGATGATTCCCGTAGTTGTCGCCTTTATAAGATGGCGCTGTTCGTGGATTCATTGCGGCGTAAAAGAAAAAAGTGTCCTTGGAGAACGCGGCTGGTCTGTGGCGCCCCGAAGTGTGTCAAGAGAAGTCAAGGGTAACGCTTAGAGGTCGTTTACTCGAAATCTTGGTGCCGGTAGCACGTGCTACCGGCTCGTACCCTATTCATTTATGTTAGTTGCGCATGCAAGAAGGACATGTATACGGCCAACTACACCTGTCGTCGCTGTGATAATGTTGGCCGCAAATTATCCCCGTGACTATCTTTTATATAGCCTATTACGGGCCCACAATGACGCAGTAAATAGCGATTAGGTGAAATTAAAACTTCAACCGTCGGACTTATCGCGATGGTTTGTTTACATTGGGCGGATCATAATTTCAAATAGAAATGCCGTGTGATTACAGCAGGAAGTCACTGGTGTACGATGGCAACAGTTAGCCGGTCGGTGAATCACAAAACGTATTTATTCATACATATAAACGAAACATAATTCGCCTTTGTGCGTTCAGCCGCTCTCTCGCTGACTTGTGGGAACGAACATGTTCGTCGGACAATTTCTTTCACGGTGGACGATCACCGAACGGTGGCGCGCTGATCTGCTTCCGAAAGGTCACAAGTGGGACCGTGTATATTATGACTTTCGATATTTTTAACTGCACCCTACAACCTACTTTCGAGGCCTTGTTGCTACAATTCGAGTTTGCGGTGATTCGCGTCGATAACATAAACTGAGCTCTTCGTGTTTTACAAACACGATTGTATAAGTATGTATGTATTCTTCGTATCGTTGGTGCCGGAGTTTCTTCTCGATTGACGGTAGTGTGCGTCGGGAACGCGAGGAAGACCGACTCTTTTAACGCGTTTGGAATTTGGGGTGCGTCAACCGAAATACCTGTGGGAATGCTTCGCTTCACGGAGACCTCCAGGATGCTTGACTAATTGCAATTGAAGTTATGTACGCGAATCAACGTTAGCTCAAGAGACACACAGGATGCATAATGCATCGTTCGTCAGCGGCGTGTATCTCTTTTTCCCCGATCACTTTTGCATCGACAATCACGGAGGGAGCTGACAACCCGCCATCTTTGGAACAGGTTATCCAAACGGTTCCGTTGTAAAATTAGCCGGGACGTTTTTATTAACGTTCGCCTGGCGTAATTTATAGACTGTGCAACGATAAAAATAAATTGTTACTAAAACTTGTCGCGCCGTGTTCCTTTGTTTTTTCTTCTTGTTTCTTGCTTCTCGACTCCGAAAATCCCTCGAGCCCCGATCCACCGAACGGAGCGTTTAAAACAAAGACGCCCGGGACTAATCGCGGGGCTGTCGATATTTTAATGTATCGAGAGACGGGTCGTGAAATTCCGCGTCGCTCGAGTCGCGTTCGCTATAAAGTAATATAAGAATAGCACTTTGAATTCAACTCAAGCTGCGCCGTTCTTTTTCTTCCACACGCTGCAATATCCGTCGCCGTGTCTATGGACGTAATCTATCGCCGGTACGTGAAGGTACTACGCTTTCGAGTATAGAATTGGGATTGGTGGCTGGGTGGCTTCGGCAGTCCTCATCGACGGGGAACGCCACTGGGTTTCGCCTTAGAATTCTATTCGGAACAGAAATTTCGTACCTACATAAATACGTTTCCTTTTCTCTTTTTTCTTCTTCCACCTCGTCGAATACCTTTGATTAGAAATTTCTTCGAAACGTATCGCGACAGCATCAAGAGAGATGGAGAGAGAAAGAGAGAGATTTACAGATCGACGAGCTCTCTCCGTCTCACATCCTTCACTGCGACAGAGAAATGCGCAATGCGACAAATTATACGTGGCACGCACGCGTTCGGCATCGTAAAATTAGGGAAGAAGCGCATCCATTTTATAATACAGAATTAACTTGGAGATACGCGTATCTAATCTTTCATTGGTGGTATGTGAACGTACTGCATTTTGAGGTCAGGGATCGGCGGCCTGCTGATGGCTCTGTGGATATTCCGCGAGACCGTTTCTCTGTATGTTCTTTACTTATAGTTTTCGTTTGGACTGCTACCAAATTTTAAGCCAACCGAATTTATTACTTATGGTACATGGAAATAGGTATTTCTGTTACTTTACCGAGCCGAATGGTCGCGCTGGATCGACTTCGAGTATTAATCCCCTTCATTAATCCTGCGTAACGTTGATAGAGGGATAAAGGTAGCTAGAATCGCTCGGAAATCTATAGGATGGTTGCATAATTTAGTTCATGTCGTTCCTCTCTTTCCTCCTCTGTGGCCGTTGAGTGTTTGGCGCTTTCACGATAAGGTTCAGTGGCCAGTAAACGTGTAGCTTGGTTTTGCGGACGCTCGGCTGTCACGAGATAATGTATAATTTATAAACAGTTCGATCTGCCGAGAACACTGCGCCAGCAAGCATTCTTGTTGGCTTACTCAGGACTCTGTGTACGACTGTTCCGTGCTTCTTCACCCTTTGATTAACCCCGGCTGCAGCCGTGTCGTTCCGAGAAACGTTTACCCCCGTAAATGTAACGGAGAGGAACAGCAATGGTAAAAACTTTCAAATTACAAGCCTGCCTCGGTCTCCTTCTCATTCTCTTTTTGCCTTATCATGAAATGTAGACCTATCCGGTGGGAACGTTGCGCTTAACCCTCCGTTGCAAAGGTATTACATAGAAGATGGACTATTTTCAAACAGCATTACACTGTCGCAGATCGTGCTTCGCACGCTCTCGCACACAAAATGGCAGCGGGGAACATTCGACGAATTATCTGTCGCGTCATTAAAGGGGAAACCAACTGACGACTATTCGAAACGATACGTTTAACAAACATCGGGGGGTGTGTCGGTGTAACAGGATTTTTACTAGCCACCTCCCGATAATACCGTAGCCCTACGGCCCTTTAATCCATCTCTGGTTCGTAAACGTGCATTTTGATGTCGGGGCTCGGTAGCCTGTGAACGGCTAGTTGGATTTTGGTCTGTACACAGGGCTAGCATGAGATAATGTATAATTTATAATCAGACCGTTTCTCTGGCAACAGTGCGCCACTGCATGGACTGAACCTTCCGCCCCAAAAGCCGCCAACCCCTCATTAGCATTCGATGATGGCTGCCGCGTCCTGCAGCGTCCGTATTATCCCATTTCATCGTTCCTGGCTTCCCTACCTGGGCTTCTGCTCGTTTCCACCCGCCTTCACTCCCACCTATTTCGTCTCTGTCCCGCTCTCCCCTATTTATTTTACACCTATCCCATTTCTGTCTGACGCTGCCCAATTCGGCTTGCCAGGTAGTGGACATTTAAAAAAAAAAGAAGTAGACCTACGTGGCTCGACAATTTTGATTAAAGCAACTTGTAAGCGTGAAGAATTAATACGCCCATCTCGTAAGTAACGCTGACAATTCCAAAAAGGCTGCATCGATCACGTTCATCCCTTTAAGGGACAAACATTTCCAATCGTCTCTGCATTCTTTCATCCACCGGACGAGAACGTTTCGATCCTCGGTATACCTTCCCGGTTTTATTGTCGCGATCGTCGAATTGCATCGACAATGGAGGCTCGTAAGCGATACGGGGTTAGGGGTGATCGTTGAAGGTGGCTGCGTTCAAGGTCTTCGACGGGAAGTCCCGTTTCCGGAGGCCAGGAGAAGTCGGAGCCAGGTCAGAAGCGTGTTGTCACTGAGATTATTGAAACTGCAGTTTTATGGGCCTTAAAAGCAGTTTAATTGCTGTTATATAAGTGTTTATGCGCGGCCAGGTTTGGCCTCCGCCTGCGCTACCCCAAACGTTTATTTTATGGTCATACGGCGGCAACGGCGGCGCGTACCCCGTTTTGTCGCGTGCCGAACCCATCATACCAGTCAAATCCTCGGGACGGCTGACCGATTCTAAATGTCACCGTAGATTCACGCTCAGGACTTTTCGAAGGAATATCTCCCACCTTGTCTCCTGACCGAGAGGGCAAACCACGAGTCACCTCCGCTCAATGGTTATTTTCGGTCGGTCAAGGTAATTTTCACCAAGGCTCGAAACACACGAGACACTCATGAGTGGTTACGTTTTAATCAGAATATTTTTATGCAAACGTTATTGCTCCATCGAGGTTTCGTAAATTTCGACGATAAGGTAATTGATATCGACCGCTTGCATAGATATTCATGGGAGTATCGTCATTTACGAATTCGTAGGCACGTTTTGTATTCGTTCGCTCGTTTCTACGACACGCTTCGTTTTGAGTCTCGCATCCTTCCTGCTGATTCTCTTTGCTTCGAGATCGGCCACGGCACGTAAGTACGATTCACTGCGATATCGTTTATTTGTGCGGCGATAATATGCAAACGATCGTGTCGCGTGCTCCGTTACATGCCATTGGCGGATTTACGGAACATCTATAGTCACAGTGTTATGCCGCATGGTCGAAAAAGATCTCGTGCCGGGGCATCGACGGTGGAAATGCTGTAACGCAATTTGCATTGAAACACTTGACCATTATTTTTCCTCTGGTTCTTCTTTTCCAACGAAACCACAGACACTGAATGAAATCCACGCTGCATCTGTCGTTTCGAGAATTCTGTTGGATCGTGGAACGGGGGTGAACACCTTTCCTCTTCTTGCCAGCAGTGGGCTTATTAGAAAGTATGCGAAAAAAATGTCATCAGGAATGGTCGAGTTCTTTCACAAGGTCACCGCTTTCCAACAGCCCTTTTTACGGTCTCACCTCTTTTCAGAGGGACGACTTTTTCCTAACCCGGCGCAACTTTCACCGCACCCTTTGTTGTCTGTCGCGGGTGCACTTTTTCCCCGTCCCTTGGAAAGCAATAAAGTTTACCCTATCCCCGGAAAGAAGCCAAAAAGTCGATGCCTGACGGCGACGTTCGTAAATCACTGCGTTTCTCCGCTGGGTGAAAGTAAAGGCTTCGTATCTGTCGCGGCAATCAATCACTCCGTAGATACCCGTTTGAGACTTTCCTCGTGCTTTTTACGGCCATCTGCGTTCCCGAAACGGAAAAACACATCCAACTACTTAAAAATGTCGTGAACTCGCTGGAATTCAATTCTTCTAATGTGTTTTCGTTAAGTTATCGGTCTCGCCTGTACGCTGGTTAGGTAGTGTTCCCGATTTATCGATATTTTCCGTCTCTTGAGAAACGAGAAATCAGATAGCATTTCTCGAGTATCCTCGTGAAAGTAACAAAAACATTGCAACATTTATATTTTTGGAATAACGTAGGCTCGGCTAAAGGTTGGCCAAAGGTTGCAAATGTTCAGTAGGTACAACGCTAGAATCATAGATTTACAAGACAATTAGAATGATTTGTTCACGGAGAGTACCTTGCTTTTCTCTTTCAATGCAGAAAGACGGAGAGATTAGAGTACCAAGATAGGTAAAGTCTATGGGAAAACACAAATAGTAGCCGAGGCTTTGTCCCACGCGGACGAATAAGAAAGCACGCAACGCGTTCGACTCGCGCAAGAAGCCGCACACGAGCGTTCCAACTTATAAACTCGTTCAGCGAACAGATTAGCAGGGGTGCCGGGGCATAGTCGGCGTGTGTCGTGGCCGATCGTATATTCAGTGCTGCCATTTGCGCAAGCGGGGCGGGAGGGTCGAAAAAATCGAACCGTAGGTGAGCACCGACCGGAGAAACACGGACTCGCGGCGTATCCCATTCCACGGGTACCGATAATTATCGTAGGGGGAACAATTTATCGTAATTACACCGGCGGCGCTATCTGTTTCTCGATAGCTCGTGGGCTCGCTCGTTTTTCCTTCTCGTGCTTCTTATTCTTGTTCTTCTTCTTTTCCCTCCTCGTACTCCTCCGCCGACTCTTCCTCCTCTTCCTCGGCTGCTACTGCCTCCCTTTCCCCGGCTTAAACTTGCAGCCGCGTCGACGATTGAAAAACGCGGGACGAAGACACCAGAACGAATCGTGGTTATTTCGCCCACCGTATCCGTTTCTCCTGCCTAGTTCTCTCCTGTGTAGAGCTTTCGCAATTTTCGTCGGGGAGAATGGCTTTCGGGCTGAATTATTCCGTGAGATTCGGCACGATCCTCGACACGGCCAACGCGGCACAGGTAAATATCCATGCTGGAAGCGTTTCGCGCTCGCGAAATTGCAAAAGGCTGAGGCATTGTACGGGGGAAGTGTAGTTAGAATAAAATAGTGCGCTCCGCGGGACCGCTTTGCCGGCTCTCCGTTGCTAACAGGATTTTGTTAAAATACGATTATTTCTGGAGGAAGGGGAATTGAGATAGCGGTAGGTACGACCGTTCTAATGAAAACTTAGGTTTAGAGGTTGGATCCTCGCGGTGTCTTGCATACCAACGTCGCCTGGATATTCACGAGGCCGCCGCTCGAATTACCGGAAAAATAATCGCGCGGTTCGTATAGAGACGTAAGCCTTAATTGCAAACTGCACTTGCTGTGCATTGCATGAAGCTGGTAATTACGGGGCAGGCGAACGTACTCGGATAGACGCCGGAGTTTCAGATTTTTCGATATCGTTAAACTTCGGTTTGTTCAGCATCCCGATCATTTTGCTTTTCCCTTTTTTTTCCTTTCCACGTAGAATAATTTCTTCTTTCCGTTCCAAGTAACGCAATTCAATCTCGAATGCTCGACTGTAACTGTTGGCTACGTAATTCCTCGAGATCCAGTTGCTAATTCAGGAAAAGTTGTCTCCATCGACGCCGAATACACATACAAAAGGGAATTCTCGCCTTTTCAAGTGAATTCGAGTCTCACTTCCACGACGGCGTAGCCGCGATTAGCTAAAAGTTCCTCTATAACAAACATCTCGTTCCGAGTTTTCGCTGGATATCCTATTCCAGCGAGCAGTCGAGTTTGCGGGAGTAGCTGGTCGAACTTGTCTTCATCTCTATCCCTGAAACTTTCAACTTTAGCACGGTGTTTAAGAGAAAAATTGCTTCTGCCGGGCGGAAACTTGGAACGTCCTGGCTTTTCTCGTTCCTTCGAATGCAGGATGAAGTCGGAGGCAAAGAAGTTTCTTGATTCAAAATGGAGACGAGGTGTTTTACATTTTATTCGAGCGTAGACGAACGGACGAACGGGCACCGCGATGTTTTTCCCCTCGGTCTTGGAAGCGGGCCGAAATTCTCCTTGCGAAAATGTAATCGTTCCAGCGATTATTCTCGTTCCTGGTGGTCGTTCGTCACCGACGTGGCGGAGTCGTCCTGTCGATGATAAAGTTTATACACTCATCCCTTTACGTAACGCGCTCGTTCGGCCTGTCTCTGGAGCAAGTACGAAAAATCAAATCGGGAAAGGTGAGTTCCGGCCGAAAGATATGGAGGTGCGTGACGATCGTTAAAACTTGGGGAATGTCACTTGACAGATATAGCGCGGGGCAGAGTGTTATTTTCACGGTCGATAAAATTTTACGAGAAGGATGGAACGATCCGGTGAAATATGTGACGAATAAGGATGTGCGAAGATCGTTAAATACCCGTGGAATTCTTCGGTGTGTATCGGCGATTCGACGAACCTCTAAATCGATCCAGTGGATCGTCGATTAAATTAAGCGACGTTTAATTAAATACGACATCGTCGGACTTTCATTCTTTTTCTTTCATCCCGAAAGATTATAAAGCGACCGCTGTGCCTGTTCCATCGTTCAGCAAATTCAGAAAGCCGTCACCCCTTAAGAATTTTAATCCTCCCGGTTATTAACTACTCGGGGGCTTTACTTAATAACGAATGGAATTCTATTATAATGTAACTCTACCCAAGCGTAATGAAGTTCATTCAAGACTTAAAAGGAAAGGAAAAGGACGGTCCGCCGTGAACGTCTAAATTTAACAGAGACGAACTCGGCCAAGCAGACTGTCCCGTTCTCGCCGGCGACATCGGCGTTCACTAAAAGACGAGAGCGTGCTCGTTGTTACTCGAGCATTGCGCTGACACGCGGAACGACGTTGTCCAGGCGAGAAAACGTGCTCACCGTCTAGAACGCGAATCAAGCCGTGTCTACGTAGTCGGATCCAGGAGAGAATAAAGCAGGGGAAAGAGTGTGGCGTGGTTGGATGGCTGTGTTACTCCCGTCCTGTGCGCCACGCCATGCCCGGTGGAGAACGACCCCCCGGCGGGTACTATCGTAACAAATGTGCCCGTTTGCATAACACGACGACGAGCAATTCGGGTAGGTTTGACGGTGCGCGATATAGACCTTTAGCCGAGAGAGCTGGACGGAAAGGCAGAGGCCACGACCGTGCACCAGAGAGGGTGGATACTAGGAGCGATGGAAAGGGAGAAGAGACACGAGGATTCAGGTCTGGAGCCTCCTTCCTTTCCCGAGGGGCACTCCTGTATAATCTATGCCTCTGGATGGCCAATACCGAACGAAGGGACCGCGACGGTACGCTCCACCTTGATCCCAGGTAGATTTACTGCCGATCGGCATCACGATGTTTACGTTCGTGTAACGATCCCGCTTGATTTACGCCTCCTGGAGTTTGACCAGTGCTGCTCTAATTGTCGCCGGCGAGTTAACGATTACCGATTCACGATCGCCCTGGGTTATCAGACTGACGCTTAACACAGATGAAATGTTTGATCCTCGTGGCGTGTCTCGCGCAAAGAGGGGAGACTTGTAGCGGGATTCACGCAGCCCTTGGAATATCGTGTAATCCTGCGTTCTGGAACGACCGCCCCCGAATGGGGGATTGCCGTGTTATTGCTTGATCCTTTACACCCCTCCCCCCTCCTCCGGAATATGAAGCAATATTATGTGGCGATAGAGAATATTGCTGCCAAAGAAACAAATTATCGGGTACCCCTGACAACCCAATTCACGTTCCGAATATTAACGCAGTACAAATTCTTTCGTGCCTCGATAAATCACGAGTGATCGGAAATTCGCCTCGAAAGTGTGTACATATCCGCGACGCCCCGATCGCAAAGGAAACAGGACGCGGTGGAATACCTACCTCGTACAATAACCCCCGAAATTTCGAAAGCCACGGTGGCCCACCGATGCGCGCCCGCCAAGAGGTGGAAATACATACTTGCACACGCCAGCACCGATCCGGTCTAGATATCGCGTGAGTACGTCGCCGTGCTCTTTCACGGTACACCCCTGATACAGCTTATCACGACTTTTATCCCCCGATAAAAACTAAAGGCTCCATTCCCAGCTTTTGTACCGTCCCGCGGCTCCGCTCGAGGATATTACGCCTTTTCTCTTTATACTTACGTACGTGAACAACCAGACCGGTAGTCGTGGTGCACATCCTCGCCTCTGCACTCGTCCCGTGTATACATGTGCACACGTATGCCCGTCGGTTTGCGTCGGTTGTATGCGGGGGAGAACTCGATGCGCCACACATGTGCTGGCAAGAGAGAAACTCTATATGAGGCCATCCACGTATCGTTGTCGTGTGCTTCGCAGACATATTTGGTTCTCTATGCTGGCCATGGAAACTGCTTTCGTGCATCGCGTCGATAGTGACGGGTTCGAGCAAGAAAAGAAGGGAAAAAAGGAGGAGGTAATCCGGAGAGTGCGGAATCCCGAGCTTGGCTTAATTGGGACATAATTAAAGGCAGCGATATCGTTTAAAGGTCGCTAAAATCGACAATCCCGTGCCCTCGCGGTTTTAAACGCGATTTTAAAGCTCCAAATCGGTGGGAATTTATATTTATACACGTCGCAGCGGTTCCCTCTCCGCCAGGATATATTCTCCGGTTCCCCGATGGTCGTTTTAGTTAACTCACCGCGCACAGCGCGCCCCTTAACGAGTTCCCGATCGAAGAAATTATAACTTTGGCGCGATTCAATTATACTTTAATCCAGCTCGAATTGCGGTTTATGCAGTCCTCTGGCCAGCGAGAGGCATAATTGCGCCTGATCACGCGCCGTTACGGACTTATCGTTCGAACCTGGCTAATTTCTTTCTCCGCTGTCGTGAAATCGTTGTCAAATAACAAGAACCATTCCCATCTCCCCTATACATCATTACGAGATAAGCCGACGATCGAGAAGAGGCAGGAAATTAGCCTCTTAGCGAAAAAAAGAAAAAAACTGTTCAATGGGAGTGGCCTGTATCTCAAAATCGTTGAATACGTTGTTTGCTGCGTATCTTGGTCGTTCGAAATCGTGAATCGGATCAAACCCATCGCCGACCACCGTACCCACACGCGTGCACCCACCGCGACACGGTGTGTACGTGATCCTCCAGTCTGTGCGAACGTGGGGACCGTTCCCGTAGCTCGTGTCAGGCGGATGGTGGTCGTCGAACGAGGGGCGAGGGCGTTGGTGGGGGAGACAAGTTATAACAGGGGTGGGTGGAATCGTTACTAGGACCGGGCGGCGAGGACGCATGCGCGAGGGATTCCCCTTTGTCCGCGTGGCGTGTCCAAGCGAGCACGAAGGAGAATGAGCGGTTCGGGGTGGAAGAACAGAGAGGGGACAAGAGGGCGAGTAAACTGAAGAGGGCTGCGCGGGGGTTGCTACAGCTCCCGAAGGAATTCGCCTATCTTGCGACTTTTATTGTACGCGTGTTTGCCTAGAGAGTCCTCTTCACCCTCGGTTGCAGTCAACTAGAGTCGTGGCGCATAAACCGTGGGCAGATTTCGTTGCGTCGAATTTCGGAATTTCAAAGGCGATTCCGATAAGTTGTTCGCCGTTCGAGAACCATTTTTAGAAAGCTGAGAGAGGCTCCGATTCTCGGTGGGATCCCTCTTTGTCTGTTAAGCGTTGATCAACTTGGAAATTGCGATGTATCAGTCGGAGTGAACCTTAAATGCTCCGGAGTCTTTGTTTCTTTTTAATCCCGCGATATTGAGCGAACGGCCAATTGGAGTGAATGAAACTTTTTACGGATTCGCGCAGATCTTGAATTTTGATTATCGACCGGCACGTGGGCGGACTGTAAAGTACGGACATTCGACGTCCATGAAAAATAGAGCTCCGCAGAGGAGAAAAAAAAGGGAGGTTGACGTTGATGTTTATTTTTCTTTCTCGATGCAACCACGAGGAGACAGATAAATGGCCGCGATAAAACCGCACCCTCCGAATTATTCGTATTAGATTTATAGGGAATTCTCTTCTTCTTTTTTTGTGGCTCGTCCCCTCGAGGGTGCCACAAAATTCTCCGGTCAAGCGTTACTGCACATGTATGTACAACGGGCATTATCCATTTAGCGACTGCGACGATATCGTTCGCCTTGAACTCAATAACGCCGTTACAAGCCACAATGAACTTGGTAGACCTTAAATTAGCAGTTAAATATATGTAGATAGGATGATGCTCTAACTAGGCCAGGAGTCTGTTACTCTTCGATCTTTCCACGCACCAATACACACACCATTCAATCGTCAAAGATTCACGTTTAAGCCTACTTCAAAATCTTGCACACATTTTCGTCTCTATCCGTCGAAGGAGAATACATTTACCCTTTCTTGCGTTACTCTGTTGACGTGGACCTGCGCTCCCCATTCGATGAAGCGATAATACTTGGACCAATATTTACACGCCCTAGCCATCGTACATGAATTCGAAGGGAGACGAGCAAACAGGTTCGAGCCAGCTCCTGTCGAAGGTTAAACACCTCCACGTTGTAAATTTTGAAATATCGGGGAAATTGTGAAAGGCTGGCTATCGTCATGGCGGGCTTCTACGACGGCGGCACCGAGAGGGTGGCGCAAGGGAAAGGGTGAAGGGAGGTGCGTAACAGGGACTAATATCGTAAAGCCGCAACGTGCTCTGATTAAACATTATGTGGGTCCTAACGTTTCTCACCGTGGCGATAGCTGCTTCTGCTCCTCGCTACTACCTACGGCCAAGATCTTATCCGTTTCAATTGCTCCTTTCAATGAAGAAGGTCGTTGTATATTTGCTCCGTTCTAATTAGTATGAGCCGAGTTCCGTTTCGACGTTTCATCGTAGAAATGGAAATATGAACGCGCAAAACCTTTGCCCCCGTCGAAGGCGTGTCATTTAAATTTCGCGTCGATAAGCCCCCGACAATTAAGCAAGAGTAAGGAAGTCGCAAGGAAGAGCAGATGGCTTTTTTTCCCCGCGTACACTAAAACCGTTTACGAGCACCTGCTGAAAGACGACGCATCGCTGCCCCGGTATAATTTCAGCAGTATTTTAAACAACAATCCGAACGACGCGCGGCCAGTGCGTAACATAAAACGGCGGGGACCGCCTGTATGTTCCTGGGTGCTGCTAATGAGTAATAATTTCGCCGACGTGTCGGTAGCTCCTCGAACTTATTCCGCGTTTCGTCTCGAGTGTCTTTCGGAAGCCGTAGCGGCTCAACGTCGGATGTTCTAAATTGCGCGGCCACGACTTTTATTAGCGGAAAGAGACAGCCATGGTATTTGCATGTAATGGTTCGCAGAGAGAGAGAGAGAGAGAGGGGGGGATGAGAGCTACGAGGTAGAGAACAGCAAGAGAAAGGGGGTGGAGGAAGAGGAGGAAGAGTAGTCGGTCGGTAGGAAGAATGTTGGAAAATATGAGGGGGGTTGGAAAGGGGCTGGTAGAGAAGACGGCCGGCAGGGAATGTAAGGCCGTAATTAGAGTTTTAGGGGTTCTATAGGGTGGTTGTTCACGCTGCTGGCCCGCTACGGGGGCGGTGAAGGGTGGTGGCGTCGGCCACGTTGTACAAGAGGGGACGCACGCCTCCCTTACGACTCTTACGAGGGACGGAATGTTTGCCAACAGCATTCTAATACGTCATTCTTTATTGTAAAATTAAAATTTAATCCCGAGGCTTGTATCGACCCCCCAACTAGCGGGCGCGCGGAATTACGTGTATTTTTAGGATTGGCCTGCTGCCGACTGGTTTATTTTTGCGAGGCTCGGTCGCCAACCGCTCCTCCGCAATATCGTTCAAACAACGAGAATTATGCGAGCAACGTGTCACGCAATTAAGGGATGTACTCTTTTCGAGTTGAAAAACGACCAACACCGAGGGAACTACCCGGGGGATGCTATTCTTGGTATTATTGAAAATACAGAACGAGTGCAACGGGGAAAGCCAGAAGTGTGTATTGTACGGTATTTTTACAAAGTCCACTTAGAATGGAACGGAAATAAAAAGTAATCGCTGTCTTATGTAACCGCAAACGTTATTTGCGCGTTCCTGCATGATTAATTCGTTGTGCATACGCACGAGTAGCTTTCGTGAATCGTTAATAGGGTATCGTGTGCGGTAGCGATCTATTGGAATTGCTGCGGGACACCGACGATATATCAGCTTTATCCCAATTGTCAGGAATGTTCGTCGCTAGATCGCAACGGTGCCGGTGCAATTTACACGAGCCCCCATTGCATTCGAAATAACGTAAACTCTTTCCCACGAGCGTCATTATCCGCCATCGTTCGCCGCGTTCGCCGCCTTTCTCAAACGAAATCGAAACCGAAAACCCTCGGATAATAAAAGGTGAACGCGGATCATCTTTCTTCCGTAGCAGTATCGTAAACAGCAATAATTTGTCCGCCCGATGGTGCGGTAGAAACAAAGAGAAGCACGCGTCTGACAACGAGTCTGACAACGAGTCGGAGTCCAGCATCGTGAGCCTCTCTTTTCGTGAGAATTCGTGTGGGGTGATGCGCGCAGCTCGCGCCGCCAGCCAGCTCGGGTCTCTCTTATAAATTTCACTCCCAAGGTGACTTTACAATTTCGTGGGAGATTAGAGCTCCTATTGCCGGAGGAGGAATACATAGCTGCACAGTCGGTCGCCATGTATAGATACGGTTCCACGCACCGTGGAAGGCACCGCCATGTCGCGCATCTGGGTAGAGCCGATCTCTCCGCTTTCATTGGTGTGGGTATCGTATCTGTACTGGCTGGATGGACGCGTGTGCGTGAGGCAGATACACGCCGGATAATGGGAGGCACCCTTATGGATGACGTTTGGGTTCCGTCGGGAACAATGGAGCGAACTTGCCCACCCCTTCCCCCTCGCCATCCATCCTTGTCGGAATCCTTTATTACCACCCGGTATATATACGAATGACATACCCTCATATATATCCACCCTCCTTCTCCCACACCCTTCAGCCACACATATGCGTGTGCGTGTTGAACCGTATAGATTGCCACGCAGACAAACTCGCCAGGAGCTGTCCAACCAATCGGGATTTAAGCCTACTGCTGGTGTGATGGAAGCTACGCACACTGGTGCATAATGAAGGGGTACATGAACACCTGTGTACTTGGTCCCACGTGAGATCGTTTCGTCATTTGCCACTTGCTTTTTTTTCGCTCGCCGGTGCCAGGGAAATTAAAGACACCCACGTCGCGACCGTAAGTGACCCAACGTGTCCCTCTTGCTTCTTGCTCTGGTTCCCCTCGAGAATGTCTCTTTCGTGACTCAAGCGACCAGGCCGTATTCGTGTCGATATGGATGAGTTCGACAGATCTTGAAAGTGAGCAACGCCTCGGACTGCTTTCAGGCTACCTTCTTCTTGACGTTGCATTGTCCATCCGAAACGGAGCACAAATCTCCCGGTGTCGATATCGAGAATATTGGCGCGACAGGAAATTCGAGATAGTCGTACTTTATCTCCACCTACGCGTTTTCCAGCGGCGACAAGTATTGTTGCGACTAGACCTGCATTGCTCATGCATATTGCTTTTGGACTAGGTCGCGTAGGACCCGGAACGCTAGCGATATAGATAAGGCGATTACACAACTGCCATAACATTGATTACTATTCCTTCTACCGAGAACGTCGATTTCAAGCGTGTTGTCATTTAAACTAGAAACAGAGTTCGCGCTCTTCAGAAAAAACGGGGCACCGAATCTCAACGACTTCATCCGGTCTCCTCGCCTAGTGCAAGCGTTTAAAAGAAAAAGTCTCCTAACAGAGGCATCCGAATATCAATTTTCGCGCAGAAGCAATCGAAGCAGAATGTTCCATTAAATATTACGTTCGCCCAAACTGCTAACGAGTCCTCCTCCTCGACTTTAACTTTCAATCACGTCCTCGTCCGTCCGCCGTCTAAAAAAAGCCACCGTATGACCAGCGACTAATGTATTCGGATACGTGACATCATATAGCAGATATGCCTGCTATCCGGCTTCGTTCGTGGAATTCCATAGACAATACCGTGGAATGGAGTGGCGGGCACAGAGAGGGAAGATGGCGCGAACGGAAAAGCAAGCAGCAGCGCCTAGTTTGACAACAGTCACAAATCCTGTGTCTTGCGCGGCGAGGCCGGAGGGCGATCTGCGCTCCGGCGAGAACCCTCTTTGTTCGAACGCCGGGTCCAGCGCGGTGCCCGTTCACCGATCCATTCATAAATATCTCAAAACGGCTTAATTTCGCGGCACTGCGGGCGAATAAAATCTCGAGCCGGTGAAAAATGCAGACAGGCCAAGCGACGGGGGAACGGGAGAGAAGATACACGGTCCAGCCACGACCCACGAATCGCTTGATCGCCGTCTCGGGTCACTGCAGTCTTCGCTAGAGAACCGGCCCAGGAGGGGTTTCGTTCCTCTCTCGTTACTCTCCCGTTTCTCTCGGGCACCTCGAACGCCAGAAAGAGAGAGAGAGAGTCGCAGACCAGGAAAAATGGTCGCGATAACTCCTCCGACCACTCTGCCCGTGGCAATTCCAGGCTTCGGCCCGGTCTCTCGCGATTTATCCGGCTAATCCTCGCACTTTTCGTGACCGAGTCCCTGTCCCCCGCAGGTATCTAGCTATGCTAGAGGCTGACTCGCGTTGATTGGTCGCGACGCTTCGTCCCTTCCCTTCGTATCGATTAAAAGCTTCTCGGAATTTCTTACCTTCCCGGACTCTCTGCTTCGTGGACGCCCGTCTTCGCGTTCCACGGGGAGATAGGCTGGCGCTCGAAGCGAGACTCTTTGGTGGAACCGTGACGGATCCAGGTGTGACGGCAGATTGCGGAAAGCGCACGGCCGTCCACCCTGTGACGTTGCTGGCGAAAGAAAAGCAGTCTCTTTGTACGCAGCTGTTCGAGGCGGGGGAATGCGGGAACTTCGACAAACGGAGAAGAGAAACTGAGAACGGCCAGCGAAATACATTTATGATAATTTTATGCGCGCCGCTGATCACGGGCGATTATTGTAATCGGTACACGAAAGGGTGCCCGATTAAATCTAAGCGTTAATTTAAGTCTGACGTTCCGCTCCGTGTAACTACGGTGGCGCCTGAGCTGCAACGCAAACTACCCGTGTGCCCGATACGTTTCGATTGCCTCGCGATGACGTATTGCGATTTGTTCTTTCCACTTCGTTTCGCAGCCGCGATCAAACACCGATAGAAAAAATTCAGGGATTTATTCGCGCGAATGGTAGTCGAGTTTAGATATCCTTGTAGATCGAATCGACGGTGCACGAACGCGGAACTGCCTCGCGATTAAAATTTCTTGCCGCTTGTATCTCCACGCTATCCAATTACCGAGCCACATTCCCCCTTGGCTACAGCCTGAAGAATTCTCCAGAAATTTTAACGAATCTCGATTTCGCCAAAGACAATCTTGATCAAAAGCGCGAGGACCCACCGCGAGTTACGCTGGTCGTGTATGATTCATCCGCGAATTTATTTCCCCGAACGTCGAGCGAGTTTCAGCCGACAAAAGAGAGGAAGGGTTGGCGCGGCGAGCGAGGCGAAAAATGCGAAAAAGGCGAAACACACGGGACGCGAATACACGAGAATTACTAGGTGCTGCGGCGAACGAGATCCGTTTACCGCTCGTGAACCACACGGCCACTCTGGTGTTTTTGGTGGAATAATAACTCAGGGGCGCGTAAATAATGCGGAATAAAAGCGACAAGGTAAATGAAACGCGCGAGGAATAAAACTCGAGACGCGAATTTACCGGGCGATCGAAGCTATTCCGGCTGTCAGTGACCGTATCCCGTTTCCATTTCAAATTGCACGCTCTCTCGCCGTACGCCCGTGCCCCTTTCGTCGTTCTTCCGCGAAGTGTCGTTCTATTTCTAGCCCCGGCCAAGCGAGGAGGACGTAAAGCGCGCGCAATGCATTCGACGTTCTATATTAATCGATTTATACCAGCCTTAGCGTAAAGCGGCCAATGTCGCGTAGACATTTCATCGAGTAACGCAACGCGGAAAAATTTCGCGGAGAAAAATGTGCATACCAGAAACGCTAGAAGGAAAAGGGAGGACCGTAAAGGGTGAGGCCAGCGCGACGAAACAAAAGGCTGACGGGGCGATATTCAACGGACGGTGAAACAGCTCGTTGATCGATAACCGCAAAGCGGCGTAGCCCGATAACGCCACCCAGCGTATGGGGCGACTTAAAATGGCCGTTAAAGTGGCGCGTTATTGTTTTCGACCACGTTTCTCGTCGCTCGTCCAGAAGAAACGAAAACCGCACAGAGAGGCGCGCACGAGTCTGACGTTTAGACGGTCCGCTAGATTTACGACTGCCTAGCCCTCCATCGACGTTGCTATTGCGGCGCAACGGCATCTGCCCGCCATTTCGTTCCTCTATGAACGACAGTATCACGCGCCACTTGAAATTGTCCTTATTTCTCCACTATAACGTCGTAATCGTCCTGGACCAGGGCAGCTTATGCCTGGTGGATCGTAGGAACACGGAGGTGGGATACGCACGAATAATATACGGATAGAGTAACACAGAAGCAGAGAAACGCAACGCGGATGATTTTTTTCGACAGGCATGCACCTTTCTCTTTGTGATTGCGAATTCGCACGATGGTGCAATTCGCGGCGATTTCCATGCGTTTTTCGCAGGGTTGCACAATTCCCCCGGTCGTTGCGTTCGAACGTCGACAAAAAAAAAACTCGGCGAGGCATTCCCGCGGATATTTAGCAGACTTTCGCAATCATCGTTTCTACGATTGCCACGAGCACGAATAAAAATATGAAGGATCGCGCGGTACGACGGGGGGTGAGCGCGCACGAGGGGATCGTTTTCTGCTATTTCGATATCGGAGCGGATAGTCCTTGATGGTCATGATGGTCAACCTGATACTGACATTAACCGTCGTGGAAACGATTTATTGCGATTCTGGTTATCCGAGGGGCGAGAAGAGCATGGACAGCAATCGAAGATCGCCGGGTACGATGGAGAGTCAACGTCGAGTGTGTCTGGGGAAAAGTGTAACGATACCCCGGCATTTTCTACCTGCGCGTTGATCCGTGAAACCAAAAGTGGCGCAACAATTTTCGGGAACAGTGGCATACACCGGTGGCCTGTAATTTTTGGGCAACATTGAAATTGTTCCCTTTGTGACCCAATTTTTGGAGCAAGTCGAACAACGAGGAGCTACGGGGCCCTACTTATCTGCGTCCATAAACCATCGGTATCGTTCTTTGTCCGCTTTGTTCTGCGCGATTGCACGAGAAATTACATTCCTACAATAAATTACGCAACCGCGTTCCATAGCTGTCCACACGAGGAAAGGATTGGGAACGCGAGGTACATACAGCAAAGTTTCCTCGTCGCAATAAACAAGGGGGCGTCTGGATCGCCGACCCTCCGTTAGCGAATCCATCTTGAACAGATAAACTCGATCGCATCTTCCAAGTTCGGCGCGACAGCCCTGCCGTGCACGGAGACTTTCCTATTTCAGGGAGCGTATTAACCCCGAAGTCTCGAGTGGACGAGAGATAAATTTTTCTCGAAGAAAACGATCGGGCGTAATCGAAGCGTTTAAAGTTCGATTCCACGGATTTCGTATAAATTCGCGAACTTAGAGGACAGCGACGCGATCGGAGGGACATTGATAGAATCTCGCCGGGGGAAGGACATGGATTCGTCGATGGGGGGTTGGGTGCGGAAAGGGGGTGGCAGTCGTAGAGGAGGCGTCGCAGTCGGGCAAACTTCCGCAATATCCCCGTCTACTCGACGAACGGTAAAGCCGCGTACGGCGACCGAAAGCAGATATTAAACTTAATATATAGCCGCAATTAGGCGCAGGCCTTCACCCTTCTCGTTTACAGGCTGCGCCGTGTAGTACGGTAGACACCGTGTTACTTGGCTGCCCTCTGCCAAAATGGACCACCGCCTGTCAACCATAACTCCTTTGTCCCTAAATCACTCGCAACCTGTCGCTAATTGCCGGAAATTCGTAAGCAGAAAACACGTGGACTCGTGTGGGATCACTGTCATCGCCTTTATTTAATACAGGAGGGACGAGGAGAGTATCTTGAATACGACTAGGAAGGTTTGCTACAAAAATGTAATTAGATAAATGGAACGGTTTGGTCGGGGACGGATGGAAGTTGCGAAAAAATATTCGATTTTTACCAGCACTCTTTGTTCGCGTTAAACAGCGGATAGTTGTTTTGAGTTTGCTGATTTATGGTTAATCAATTATCAATTATAAATGTAAACCGGCTTATCTAGTTATGAATAAACATCGCAACGAGCAATTGATGGTCATAAAGTGGAGAAAATGGTCGTGTAACTACGTATGGAGTAGGGGTTATCTATTGTGCGAGCCACCCAGACGCGTATTACACGCTTCTTTCGTCACCTTTTTATTAATCGCTTCGTGTGAGGTTATCGTTGATTTCCGATCAAAGGTTATCCACGGGGAACGTCGTTTGAAAATAACTATCGTCTGGTAATTTCCTTCTGCAACAGTCGAGTTGTTTCACCCCGAATACTTTTTCCACCGGCGTTCGCATTTTCTCGTGTTCGTACGGGGCGAAAGGGGGGCGCGACGACGAAACAGAAATGTATCCGAAGATGAAAGGGTGGAAGGAGTTACATAAATTAGGCACTGCCGGGGGCGAACGAGCTTCACGCCCAACTGTTAACCCCGTCCAACGAATCCTAACCAGACAGTACATCCCCCGAGGGGAGCGGAAGAACGGTTATCTATAAATTCTGCATGGACATTAGCTTGATCCACCGAAATTGTTGATAATGCTCGCGCCAGCGCTCGGCCCATGGGTCGCGAATATTTATGGCGGCTGAAGTGTGGGGACAATCAGTTTCACCGGTGGTCGAGAGAGGAGCAGCAAACTTCCAGTTCCGCTGGCGCGTGAGACTAGGGAGGATGCAGCGAAGGGTTTTCTGGCTGCTTGACTCCCCCCAGGCATGATATGCCGCCGGCAGGATGGAATGGTTTTCCCTCCGGTTGCCAAGGTAACCTATGGCCCACCCTTCGAGCTTCGGCAACCACCCTGTACCAGTGGCTGCACCGGCCGCGCGCCCCTGCTACGCGAGCTAAGCTCACGCACACAGCCGCGTCGAAAAACCACGCTGTCTTCATTGTGTTGCCACAGACACGTTCCCATGGCTCTTCCTATATTGCACGCACCACCGCACGGACGGAACACCCGAACAGAAATTCGTGAACGTGTGTAGCTGCAGAACGTACACAGCCAGTGAATCCTGAACCGCGCTGCTGCGACCGGCCATGCTGAATTCAATATCAGCATTCTCTGCATTCCCTTGCGGTTTTTTTTATCCGGCTCTGAACGATGACGACCGGACGGGTCATGCCGCGTGTTACCGGATGCCTTCCTACCTAGCGTGTGTCGGGTGCCCGTGGAACGTCAGCTCGAAAAGCAAGAGAATGAGAAAATATGATGGCCGGGGAGTTAGAAAAATACTTGCCGCGGGATTTGCGCAAGTTTGATGGAATTTCGAGGAAAGTCGTTTGTCTTTATTTTCACGTACGTGGAACGAAAATGGATCTTTATTTTACCAAGGGTGGGCGAAGGCGCTGTAAAGGTTAATGCGTTGAAGAACTTTTTCCTTTTTGATAAATCGAACGGGGAAGTAACTTGGCTTCGGTCGGAATCGACAGGGCCGCGCATTGAACAACAAAATCTCGCAATCTTTTATGGGTCGGTAGCGCATATTTGCTTCATCGCGAGGCTATAATATAGCCACTCAGCGTCTCCTCGAGAATGATGGTATTATGGCCGACTGTCCATTGCACCGGGGAACCGGTTTCTCTGCGACGAACCGAAGGCGCAGGCCCACCCTTTCACAACGCCGGCCGAAAGTAGAATTACCTTCGAGCCAATTGCGAAAATCGTCCGATGAGAAGTTTATCGAGTTACGTTGCAACTCTGCGGCCATCTTTTGTTACAGTCTGCTACGGGGGTCACGAGTTCCGTGATTTCTTAGCACTTGCACGGCAATTCAAAGTAGAGAGGTCTCAATGGAGTTCAGATTGCACAGATATAGTTGTTCAGTAATTCTCGTGCAATTATTTCATCACGTTGCGTAAATTAAAAAGATTGCATCGCGCGATTGCTCGAAGTTAACTTTTGCGACGGACCCGAGGGCAACGTTTTCAGGTACGAGCCAGATGACAAGCAGCAGTTCTTACCTGGTTAGCACGGATGCGCAGTTCGATGGCTACCTAAACACCATAAAAAATGCAGCGTTCCCAGCGTACCCCGTTTTACGACTTTGACTCCGGGCCCGGAGAAAGTCTGCCGGGCAAAAGGGCTTTTCAAGAAAGGGTTCAGTCTTTCTTTCTCCCAGATGGACGCGGGACTTTTCCGAAACTTTCTATTTTTTACTTTTCCCTTTTTTACCACGTTCAACCCCTGCAATAAACTGACCATCCGTAAGTGCCACATTTTTTTCCCCCGAAAGAGAAAGCGGAGAGAGAGAGTTAAGATTTGTGGCCCGACCGGCGAAACGCAGGTCAATCCACGGGAAAAATTGAAGTTTGCGTAACGAAAGGCGAAGTTCGTGATCGGGTGTGCAGTCTCCTTTTTTTTCTCTCGCACTCGACGAACGGCCACGAAAGAGGTAACGCGAATTCGTCCGGCCGAAGAAACGTGAAATAGATGACAGTTTTATTGCTGGATGAACGTGGGTCCGTTCTTGCCGCGATTCAATTAATAAAGCCGATGCACCAATTAATATTTAACAACCGACTAATGATTATTGCACACAGTTTACGCAACGGCGAAGTTAAGTTAACGATAGATGATGTAATCGTTGATACATTTCCACGGCAACAAATACGAGAATGGCAGTAACATTCACGAACGAAACTCGTCTTCAACATCGTACTCCTCTGCGTCAGAGGAAAAAAATGCTTTTACTTTCGAACTTATAGAATGCTATTTAAATATTATTTGCACAACCAACCCTTTGCACTTCTTCCGCGCTTACGAAGTAAGTCAACAGTCAACTTATTTGTTTCCAAATTCTCGCCGTCCAGGTGTACCAATCAGAAACGTATAACCTCGTAACGATAATCCCGCGAAGGTTTAGCCCGTCTTCAGCCAGGATCAGCCGGACGAATCCCGAGTGGTAAGCATCGCCGTGTCGAGAGTTGACTGTGGTAGTGCAAAGGGTTAAAAGTTGTGTCTGCCCGCATGAAAAAACTAACCTAGGCAAATCTGCATTTTTGACGTTTCCAGGGCCAAACGGCTGTCCAAGGCGTAGGGGTCGACAGACGTACACGCGGTTCCAGACGCTGGAGCTGGAGAAGGAATTCCACTTCAACCATTACCTGACGCGACGGCGACGAATAGAGATCGCGCATGCCCTTTGCCTGACGGAACGACAGATCAAAATCTGGTTCCAGAATCGGCGGATGAAGCTGAAGAAGGAGCTGAGGGCGGTGAAGGAGATCAACGAGCAGGCAAGGCGGGAACGGGAGGAGCAGGATATGATGAAGAAACAGCAGGCGGAGAAGCAGGCGAAGATGCAGCAGGAGCAGCAGAACGCAGCTCTGCAGCATCAGCAACAGCATCACGTAAGCGGTCTCGACAAGACGCAGAGCGATCTTCTGAAGGCGGTCAGTAAGGTGCCCACATAGGAGACTTTGCTAAGCCGGTTGTCTTTCTTTTAAAGAAGAAACAAGAGACTGGACGCAGCCTAGACGCGGACATCGAAGCGAAGTAGCTGGTAAGAGAGGTCGGCCCATGGTAGAAGACCTTAAAAACGAGTGAACGAATTCGCACGCTCTTCCTCTTCCTCTTCTCGCGCGAACGGACGAAGATATCTACGGGGACTCTCCGTGGTTTCTTCTCCTCCTGCCATCGAGTGGTTGGACGGGTGTTCGGGCATCGCGTAGGAGGCCTCGCCAGTGTCGCCTCTCTGTGCGTTCCCCTTTCTTCGTGTCGTGTTTTAAGGGGAACAGAAGGAAGAGATACGAGGGGAAACACGGCAAGATTGTTTCTACACGGAGAGAAGATACGGATACTCGGAGCGGCGACAACGGTGCACGGTGTACGCGTCATTGTCCCGACTCTGACGAAACTCGGTGTCGATAAGGGAAGAAAGTGTTGAAGGAACTAACTAAGAGAGAAGGAAATGCGGGAACCGAGAAATAGGCGCGCGACGATGTTCGGAGTCGTCTCTGTGTCTCTTTTGTTTGTTTTTTTACGAAGGAAGAACGGAACGAAGGAATAATCGGGGTATATATCCCACCCCCCCGAATTAACCGTAGACGTTAGAAAGATGAGCGTAGTAGAAACGCGAAGCGTGTAGAAGAAGCGAGAAGCACACCCTCGAGAAAAAAATGAAAAAAAAACAAAAACAAAAAAACACTACGTACTTATTTGGCTGGGCCAAAGGGAAGGACCTAGCCTGTGACTGATTCCTAGAACGTATAATGTAATAATTGTTAATCGAGCGACGAGTCATCGCGATTGCCGGGCGATGAACAGCGGGGATGATGATGATGAGTTGGCGCGATAACTGCCACACGTACACACGGGAAGCCAACGATCGCGCGTCGGCCACCGACGTACTAGAATTAGTTTAAACGAGCAGAAGTCGAAGGATTAACGCCGCCCTGCCGTACGGTCACGAGGTCCTCGTGTACGGCAGCGTCGACGAGACGATCAATTAATACCGACCGGAGAAGGAGCGTAATAGTAGGGAGTAATTAAGCGATGGCTGTACGAGAAAAAAAATTCCTCTAATTGCGCTAAACGATCAATGGGATACAAAAAAAAAGAAAGGGGGACACGAACTCGTTGCCCTCCGTCATAACGAGGAACACGGACGATCGCGGGCCTGATCTTTTTAATTTGGCTACTCCAATCGATTATTCCACTTCTTTTCATCCACCGCCATCATCGATATCCTTCTTCTCCTGCATGTCGAAACGTCCCTTGCAACCTGCCAGCCTGCCCGAAGCAACCCGAACGAAGTTCAGTTGCCCTATCGCCGATACGACGACGCGGCGAGAGACCTGGCCGGAATCGAATCTCACGGTGCACACGAAGAATCGTCGACGTCGCGGTTCGATATCTCGTTCCACGGGGACACCCCCATATCTTTCGCGATAAAGCGCGATGATGAATCCCGTTGCGATTAAGCTCACGCGACGCGCGACAGAATCCCAAGCGGAGCGTGCAAGCAGAAAACGGCGAGCGTATTTCTCGCGCTGTCGCGGACTTCGGATATGTACTTGGGGATACCTCCTTCGGATACCTCCTTCGGATACGGGGCTGTAGGATTAGAAGGAAACTGGCGGCGCGTGCATTAACCGCGTATACACGCGGGGCAATTTCGTGCCGCTGGCCGACTTCTTTCCTCGCCAGAGGAATTTAGTGGTACAAATCGATGCCATTTGCCGTGCTCCTTTCCTAGAGTTAATTAACCGTGGTTTACCGCTCGCGATTACCTCTCCGTGACTTGGCGTTGCAATTAGACGAATTAACGTTGCTCCCGATAATATTTTCTACATAGTTCTGACGTTCGTGCCAAGCTCGCGAGATCTCCTCTCGCTGACGCAAAAATCATTTCCAATTATTCTAATCGCGAGGCCGTTGCGGCTGGATGTTTCTTCTGTATTACTCTTTCCCTCTTCGTACATTTTTTATGTTTCCGTTTGCACGATTCCTCTGACCCGGATCGCCCATGTTCGCTTGCGGATCTATCCGTATACTTTCCAGAATCGATTCCCCCCCTTTCAGGAATGGCGACTGTCGGTTCCTTCCAGTTGATACGATGGATTCATTCGAAGTGCCGTCGGTGCAGCGAAAATTATTTTTCTACAATGCAAATTGACAGCAAAGCGAACGGTGCACGACAGCGTTCAACAATTGCGGAACTGTGCGAAACGGATTTTCGAGACTATTCTTCTTCAATTATCGTTTGCTGGGTCTCTTACCAATGCAACCACTGCGGGCAACCCCGAAGAACGAACGTAGAAAATGTTGGAAAATTAATGCAGTGGGTCACGTTTTAACTGGCCGGTTTCGAGAGGAGCTGACACGTCGACGAGCATCCACGTTTATACATCCCTTCGGTTACAGATCTCAAAGGATATCGCGCAAGGTATCGCTAAGGCTTTTTCTAATACAAGTTAACTTGTACGAAAGCATCACGTTTCCCATATTATCTTAGATAATTTATCGTAACGCTGCCACGGAAAATAGTATCCTTTAGTTGCATCGCGGACGCGACGATTCAGAATCGTCCCCGCGGCTGTTCGAATCGAAACGACGTTCTTCCAAGAGAAATCTCTTTTTTAATTGCGCTTGTTTCTCACCTCTATTCATATCTCTTTTTCTCTTTTGAATAACCTCGTTTGCTCACTTCGCAGTGGCATGTTAATTATTTTCTGTTAATTTTACGTAGTGTTATCGTAGTCGTATCGACGCCACGTTGGATGTAGAAGATCGTTGAAGCTGAGAGTTCAAATACGTCATTTCTTTCCGGCAATTTTACTCGGATTCTGTTCTTCTGTTATTCACTTTTTCTTTTCGTTTTGCCACGCCGTTAGTGAACACCGCGACACAGCAAGGTGTCTACGCGAAAAATAGTCGGATGCACAGGGGTGACCGTAAAAGGGGCTGAAAGAGAGAAAAGAAAGGCACAAAGGCGCGGTGAGAAAATATAAGGTGCACACGGGAGAGAACGAACGTAATAACGAACGCAGAAGATCTTCACACAAAACAAAGACACATCACCGGACGAGTATCTCACTCTTAGTACATTAAATACGTAATTTGGTGTCAGGGTAGACCTTTTTCCATAGATATAGAAGCCGTTGTTGCTATTTACTTACGTAGGAATCGTAACGACGAGGGGGACTAGCAAGGGAAACCGCGAGAGAAATGCAGAACTTCAGATTATATAAATTATTACCTAATTATTTTTTTCTCCTCCCCGTTCAGACGACTCGTACAAAAGCATTCCTTCGTTCTGTCGAGGATTCTCGATATGGATGTTGGTCCTCGTGTCTTTAAGATTGCCGCGAAACTTTATCGAATGTATCCACATTTGTCTTCCGTAAGTTATTGTTCACGGAAAACAGATCGATTCTCGAGACTTTCTCGCCCAGATGCGACTGGATGTTCCCGTTGAGTATTTTTTTGTCTTCTTTTTGTTACATTTGCTCTTTCGTTGGTCGCGATTTTCAACGCGAATCGTTAAGCTTTTATCGGAGCTCGGGGATTACTTTAATGACGCTGTTCAAGGATGGGACGTGCTAGAGGAAGAAGCGTGACGAATTGTTTGGAACGTTGCAAAAACAAATATACGTAACTCGAACCAAGAGAAATCACGGGACTTGCGTTTCAAAAAAAAAAGGCCGGGGAATGCGTTGTACGAATCGTCCAGTGACTATCTATTTACGATGTAAAATCATAGTGTACACAATACCGTATTAAATATTACTAAAAGTAACGAGTATATTATATACAAAGATATATGAATATATATGTATATGAACAGATGAAGAAAAGAAATTCTGTCGCACCGTGCTCTAAGGACAAACAAACAAACAAACAAACAAACAGCAAAGAGATTTTCATAGTAGCATCGTAAAATAAAAAAAAAAAAATAATAAATTAGGATACGTATGACTAGCATAATAAAAGTACACGCAAAGCAAACGACTAATAAAAAAAACAGAAGAAATGCAACACAAAAAATAAAATTCGTGGACCTCTGAAAAGAAGTGAAAGAAAATAAGACTTTGTTAACCAGAAGGGAGGAAAGGAAATTTTTGTAGACCGGCTAGAGCAGCTACTATTTAATAGTAAAAGTAAAAAGTAAATAGACGTCCGTAATCAAGGCGAAAATAGTATCGTTTTTAGGGAAAGTCTAAGGAAAAGTAACATTGATATATATATATATAGAAAAAGAGAGAGAAAGAGACCGAGTGAGTGAATAAACCGTATTCATATTAATACTATACCGCTAATTACCTAAACTACTATTACACATAAATATCGCCGTACGTAAAGTAACGATTAAGCTGAGCATGCGAGTCTACGTACGAGTTGTAGATACTCACGTAAACTATCCCCCTCATCCTCCACCCTCCCCTCTACACGCCCTCCCCCTACAGACCCCCGCATTGCGAATGTACCTCTACATACCGTAATCGTAACGATGTTTTAACGTGCAACGAGCAAGATAGTCGAAAGCAAAGAGGAAAAAAAAATCGACACGTTCAACATGAACGGCGTAGAATATAAATATAATACGTGCGTAAGATACGGTAGGATACGGTTCGGTTGAAAGGAATGTGACGTTTCGAGGGAACACGGGATACTCGGAAAAATATATAGTTGCTGCTAGGTCCCAATTAATACTGACGCAGTTCGATGAACACAGCCGACGACGACGAATCGTTAAGAGAATCGACGAGACGCGTATTCGTTGTTAATGATAGTGCATTCGTGGAACGAACCTGCCTGCTCGGTGAATCCTTGACTTTTCATTTTGTTCGTCAATTCTTATCCACCCTTTTTCATTCTCCCCGTCGTCGAACCGCGGATTATACACCTTCGACGAACGACCAGAATTCGCACCCCTCGGGGATAATTAAATCGATTCGTACTAGTTTTTCCGTTTGGTCGACCCTTGGGTCGAATCGCGTCTAACGCTTGCGATATATGTGCCTACACATCAGATGTGTCACGGTTTTTCATTTCTCTTCTTTTTCTTGCTTGATTTTCGGGAGCTTGTGCCCGAGGCAGTGCAGTATTATTGCGACTTCTAGCGACACAACTATATCTTCTTCGGAGGATGATCGACAAGGATCGGTGAACGTGGTCGTGATTATGGAGAGGACGGATTATCTAAAATATAAACAAAAAACGAAAAGGGGAATTGGCTGCACACAGTCGTATGTCGATTTCGGTCCGCGTAGTCTCAGTTACGGATTTAACTAGGGCAGCGACAAGCATGCTCCCGGTTTTAGAATATTTCTATTGATCTATCGGCAATTCGAAAAGATGGGAAAGAAAGGTGTGCGAACGCGCCTGAATCTTCTTCGGCTCAATGTATACGTAAAACGAGGGAAAATAAAAAGGGCGAACGAAAGGAAGGGGGAACTGACGAAATTCGGTGATAAAGGGCGACAATTTTTTTTATGGAGGAAGAAATAGTAGAATGGATCGAGAAGTCCCGAGAACCTGGCGTAACTATTTGTAGAAAAGCTTTACACGTCAATCTACTTACGAATTGTTAATATCATCATCATTATGATCGATAACACTGTCGTCGACAATGTTTTTATTATTTTTTTTTATTATCACATAGCGTAGTTATTGTTCTTTTTGGATGATAGAACCGTTTGCCTACGGGGTCTGTTCATTTTTCTTTTTTTTTAACGACTAAGACGCGGGCCGGCCTTGGAAACGGGCTGGCGGAAGTGGCGGCGCCGATACGTCCGACAAATTAGGGATATACGTAACGCGTACTAAATATAATTAACTATCATGATTAATTAGCCGAGGAGTTTGTACAGTAATCGCAACGGTGGGATTCGTAGCGGCCGTGTTATATATACGTACGTATGTATTAAGTCTTTAATCGTTAGTGACTGCAATTCGAAGTGAAAGAGGATGGAAAAGGAAGGGAGAGAAGGTGGCTGAACGCGAAGCGTGTTCGCGCGAGTTTCTCGTTAAGAAAGCAGCGTCGGGTGTTTGCACGAACGGGAACGATTTGGGAACCGAGGCGTTTTACGTTTTTTTCTTCTTCCTGTCACTCCTACGTTCGGCCCATACTGTTCGTGGCCCCTCTAGACAAGTTTCGCTCATATTGCGTTTCTCCTTGAATCGCTCGTCCATCCTCGAAGGACGAGTCGTACGGGGACGTGCCTCGACTGCATCGTTACGTCCTGTCGTTGTTTCTAGTTGCAATATCATCGAAGTCATGTTGATGAACAGTTAAAATACGTGATCGTATTTACTTCGTGTCGTTGATTGTTTTTGTTGTGTCGCCCGGATAGTTAACATTCGTTGTCTCCCCCTTCCGTAACGATCACGTTGATTGTCCGTTTTCTTTTGTCTCTTCTCTTTCTTTTCGTTTCGTTGAGAGTGTATTATGTTCGCGGCGGCACACGGTGCCAGGGTCGTTTTGTTTGTTACGGAAATTGACGTTAATTTTGTGAGATTGATGAAGCAGCTCGTTGCAGAAGCAACTGCCCCGAGTTCCCAAATCATTCGGTCGAGAAACCGAAGAGGATCAGCGCGTGAAACGAGAATTTTAGAGTTAAAACTGCGGGCGCCGTCCACATACGAAGCTTTCTCTCGGCTTATCTTTAAGCTACCTAAATGCATCTACATTGTTATAGAATATTATTCCAAATAATTGACGCGTAATCATATCATATAACGTTTCATAACGCTTCCCCGTGCTCTTTCACACACCCCATTTTATCCCTCACCCTTATTCTCCACTCGCGAAGGATAATATAAGACTAACCCAAACCTCCCCCCTCTTGTTTACCCTTTCTCCTCCCGACATCCAATCGATTTACTCGCTCTTATTCTTACCATTATTATAGATGTATTATATTGAATTAAACTATGTATATCGATTAGGTCTATACATACGCATATATCTACGTGTAGGTTATCGGAAACACGAAAAAACGTATAATAGCAAACAACAAGAACAACACGAACAACGTGAACGATAAAAAGCATCGCCGTTTAGTAGTACAACTTTTGCCCAACTTGCCAAACTCGCGTAAAAAGAAACGAACCGAACCACGATTCATCGTTGCTCTTCTCGAATCGATTCGACGATTCGAGATGTGGAAAAAAAGCAAACGAAACGAAAAAGAAGAATCGAAATCAAGAAATAGGTGCGTGTAGCGCGGTGCTCTCGAGAGTGACGGAAAAATCGAAATGAATAAAAAAGTAAAGGAAACACTTCTCTTATCCGAATTAGGGAAACTGCGTGAAACGAAAACACCGTGTAGTGTGGCTCGAACGTTGGTCGAAACGATGTCACAGTTTTTGTTTTTTGGAGAACGCGAGTGAACGAGAGTGAGAACGTCCTTCGATCGAAGAACGAAACCTGAGTGTGGGTGAATGAGAAACGGCGAGAAAGAATAATTAATCGGGAACGTACCGAGAGAGAGAGAGAAAGAGAGAGAGAATGAAAGGGATATTTGTGTAAATCGTACCGTACTACGTACATGTACGCGTAAGCATTGTGACATATTTGATGGAAATCCAAATTTAGAACAATTCTTAAATAGCTACGTACCGATTGGTAAAAAGAACTTTTTAAAATTATATTAATAAATTTAGTTGTTTTAAACGATAGGTATCCGAATTCGTTTGCCGGAGCGCAGGATTAAATTGACGATGCGAAGAAAAAAAAGAAAAGAAAGAAATAATGAATGAATATGTTGTATTTTCTTTTTTACGTAGTAAATCTGATTGTTTATTTATGAACTGTTTATTTTACATGTTTTTTCGTATATTTGTTTTTTGTTAAATGCGAAACGTAAGAGATTCTGGTATTGACGTGTTTTTGTCTTCTTTCTTTGCGTTACAATTAGTGCGATTATCGTTTTAGTGCGACCCCGGGAATATGTTGTATGTACAGATATTTAAAAGTAACGTTGCGACTTCGAAAGACGAGGTTTCCACCACGTATCACGTAGAGGAGCCCTTCTACTGTCTTCTTTTCCGCGATCGATCAACAGACCGAGTCACTTGGTGCCATAAGAACGTGGGATCGTGATACGAAACGATTCGATCGTCTTTCGAAAAACTGTACGGTTTGATTAAAAACTGCGTTTGGTTGTAATATATTATTTCTATATATACATATATACATATATATATATGTATATATGTTTTACTGTGTTCGTTAGGAAATCTTATCATCGGTTTGTGCGTGTTACACGAGATCGTCCTACGCTTGGGATTCGAAATTGGATGTAAGCAGTGTTGAGAAATCTCTGACAAAAATTTGTTAAACTATATACGAGCAACGATATTATTGCACGTCGCTAAGATTATTCCGTGGCACTATTGCTTACAATTAATTCCGGAGAACTGTAGGCCGATCGAGTGTGTCGGTGGACTATACTCTAAGTGTTGTTCTTTTTTTGTTTATTGGCAGCTGTTCCATTTTTCGCGCGTGCGTTGAATGTTATTATTTTTACGAAACTTTTTACTGTAATTCCATACTCGCGAGTATACAGCACTGTGTGTGTCCTGTCGGTTAGTTTCTTAGCGGGTCGATGATGCCTCGAGAATTTCACGTTCAAGTAGAGAAGGAGAGAGATCGAGAGAGAGAGAGAGAGAGAAGAATGGGTGGGTGTGTTACCTCCTATTCGCGCGTTTTCGCGTTGCGCGCAAGAGCGCGGAATTTCCCTCTCACCCTCATCCCCCAGTGAAACGATCGTGGGATTCTCGAAGTTCCGTTTGTTAAGTTCTTCGTCCGTGTGGATATTTCGTCGGTTATATTGTTCTGCGCCGTTTCGCGGTTACTTAAATATTGTTTATCGTTTCGACAATTATAATATACGCGAGCCGTGGTTATTCTTAGAATGTAAGTCGACTAGCCGGAATGAACGGATTGAAAATTAGGAGCTACGTAGCCGGGTATTGTGCACATGTCATATTCTTTTGCTCTCGAGTCGCCAATGACGATGGGACTTCGGTATCGAATATTGCACCTTCGAATGTTCGATGCCCCGACGAGATGTACTGTGATCGTTATTGTTTTTTCCTGCGCAGACGACGGAAATTTTTCCCGTTCTGTTTTCTTTTTTCTTTTCATTTCGTTAGCCTTTGGAAACAGTTTGAAATCGAGTTTCTTCTCGCCGCAATGTTTTTTAGTCCAATTCGTGAACCATTCGTCGGAAGAACCGTGCGCACACGCTTCTCGCAACACGTCCACGTAAACACACAACATACATACACATACGTAAACGCATACGTACATTCGAGCGTAAAAGAAAAAAAAATTAATAAAATGGGAAAAAGCACAACGTGTACGAAAAATATCAGAGCCGAGAATTTAGGTCCTACAATTATTGTCTTGCTGTACCTACGTTAAATGAATGGAATGCCGTTTATTACTTCAAGAGTTTCTTCGATGTAAATATTAACACTACGTAAAGTTAACGTTGCTCAGTGAGCGAGGAACCGCGGACGCCGATCGATCGAACGGGAAATCGGTAACGACTTTGTTGATCGTTCGATGGATCGTTGATCGTCGTGGCGAGCCGCGGATCCTCGCGGGCCGCTGAATGATACCTAATTAATGTAATGCTAGAACGATAAGAGAGCGTAGCTGTCCTTCAATACCTACCTACCACGTTAAGAGTAATAAAAGTAACGGAATAATGGAGTCTCATGTCTATTGACTATTTCAAGAATTAGTATTATACCGTACGATGAAAAGGTGACGACGACGAGGGTGGCGTTTGACGATGACGATGACAGGCGAAAAGGTAATCCATTGACAATGAATGTAAATGTATCCATTTTCGAAACTTGATGTAGAATTATACTCATAAGCTATATCTATGATATACAAACGAAATAAAAGCGTATAGTAAATTACGAGCTGCTTCAGTTACTTTTAATCCCACATGCTCCAAAGATATTGCGCACACATTGGTATTACGATAAACTTCCCCGTCGTTAGGGTTGGGTATTTAATAACAATTGTAAGGTGTATAAAGGTAGACACGTTCGGACGAGCGTGTTCGTTAAAAAACAAAATTGCATCCCTGATTTGCACGTCCCAGCGAGGGAAACGCGACGAGACATCGAACGACAACCATTTCCGCGATTTCTGCCTATTCTCCGAGGCTAATTCCGAGAGTATCAAAGTTTACGTCTCGATTGGTCATTTCCAGCCACTGGGGTATTATATAGCGGGGGCGCTACGGTCACAGCCCTCGCAGAACTCACCCCATCTCGACGCATTTTCGCCACTTTTACGCTTGGAGGGGCGGAACATTGAAATGGAAGCATCGAGTGGCCGCGTATGGCTGCAGATATTCCGAAATAACCGTATCGGTTTATACGCCATGGTTCCCCAGGTTCTCCTTCCATGTTCGACTCGCCCATTTTGCCTTGCAATCCCATTGTCCATTGTCCCGGTATTAACTTGTATTGTACGACCCGCGCCTTTGGGAAACCTTGGCCTTTTCCTTGCCGAGGGCCCCTCGTTAACGATTGCAGTAAAGTAATTAAAGAAACAAGTTTAACAACTATCAATAAAGCAATACAATTGCTGTTTATGTCGTTACTAGTTTATTAGCATTGCTTATTCGCGCTTAAACTACAAAAGGCAGGTTCAATTGCTGCAGGAATCCTGCACAAGGCAAGAGTGAGAAATTGTTCGGTGGAAAATTGTTGGCGATTGCTACTCTTCCATCCCTTTCTCCGCGTTTATTTTCTGATCACGTTAAAAGCTTCTTGTAAAATGGCGCGATGCAGGGAAAGCGTCGAAAACGATGCAGAGCAGACGCGATCCAATTTCAATTATTCTTCCGTGGATGTCGAAACAATGGCGTTGCGGAGTAGCATCGCGTAACTATCAGGGTTGTTCTTTTTGCGCTGCGTGATTCGAGAGTGAATCCAAAATAGACCGACGTCTCGGACGGAAGGTTGTTCGGTGGTCGTTAAAAACGGCGAACGGACGCGAACGGCACGAAAACAACCGTAAAATTACCGTGTAGAACACGGTGTGTAACGTGGCCGCGGCGGTTCGAAAAATTTACGGCCTTCGAGTATCGCCGATGAAGAACTCGTAAACGCCGTATAATTGCGTGTAAACGTTTTTGTTGTCGCGACACGGTTCACCAGCTGCATGGAGACGATTACGATGAGGCAATATTTCTGGCAAATCTGCGCATGAATTTCACGACGCGAAACCGTCTCGAGGTGAGCTGTTAGGCGAAAGCATCCGCCAGAAATTATCCAAAAGTAAAGTTACCCGAGAAACGGCTATCTGCTGTCTGTTTAAACCAAAAAATCGTACCACGCGTTTCTGCAGCCGCTGAACCATCCCGTTTCAACCCCCCGTTTCCCAATCCAGAGATTCAGCCATTAAAGCGGGAATTAAACCAGCGCGAGGGAAATCAGCTCGATCGACCATTCCCCCGATTCTTTTTCGACCATCGGGTAACATTCGAATTCCCGCACGGCAAAAATCGCGCGCTCTCGATAATTTCATTCTTTATCCGATTTCCCGCGGCGCGACTGAAATATTGATTATTTCCATGAAACGGGATCGTTCGAGAACGGTCTAACGGGGCACAGAACCGCATGAACAGACATGGAATAAAAATCAGGGGAATTACAGGAAAAACGAAAATCGTTTCCAATTATGCACATGAAATTATAATTTTCCGCGAACAGGTTCCGCGGTATGCGCGAATCGTACACACGCTCATTATCCTTGCGGCGAGGCTAGGCTCCCGTTTACCTATCGTCGAACATAATTTCCCATTTCCAATTATCTATATCTCGTCAACTGTGTATACCTATCCCACGTGTTGCAACCGCGGCGTATTTCTGCGAGCGCACCGGCTGAAACGAATGGTCGAACACGCGTTGACACCCACCCTTATCGCACGGATATATCGAGCATCTTATATTACGAGGATTTACGGACGTACCTAGGGCCCGCGTATAAATTCTTGCCTAGGTGGAACGGACGAAAAAGCTCGCTCAACGGCGGTAGCAATTAAGGGCGTCGCGGCCAACGGGGAGGCTGAATTAATAAAACGAGCAATTTACGGGTAACGTTTGGAAAATTATTTCACCGTCCTCGTCGAGCACGGGGGAAAAGCTTGTTAATCTTGCGGATAAACGGGGTGGCCGTGAAAATGCAGGGGGAAAAAAATATAACGTCTAGTTGTGATACGAAAGTATTTCTCGTGCCTACACTTATTTATGGTACTTTCATCGTTTGCTGATTGCGAGTCTTCCTGAATCGATACAGGTTGCAAGCTGTTAGTTAACGCTTAGGTAGCTGCGTAATAGAATGTTTACCAATATGAATGTCCGGGTAGAGAGAGGCTCGTAGAAGGAACCCTCGCGTTCACCCGATCTAAATCACCCGGAGTTTAGCACAAGGGGTGAAGCTTGTATACGTATGTGTTCTCTATCGAAGACGTCAAGGTCCCATTGCGATGTACTGTATATGCGATCGTTCAGAATACTTTTCAGGATTTTTATAATACGCAATGTGACGTGCACGCGTTGCAGCATAAATTGTTTCTACATTTCTCCAACAAGATTGGGCATTTCATCGTCAATTATAATATAATACAAAATATTACACTACTATTCTCTAGCTTGTTCTTCAAAACCTACTGACCTTCTTCCATAACTGAATGGTCGCTTCGTTCACAAAACCAAAACGTACAAGCCCTCTATCTTTATATACATTTTTCGTCGAGGGATGGAGAGAAACCCTTCCACTGGACAGCGGTGCTCCAAAGAAGCTTCTCGCAATCCATCCCCAAGTACCAGTTGGCAAATCCCAAGAAATCTGCCAACCTGTTCGAACCGCGTCGAACACGCCTCGGCAACCCTCTTGGCTAGCACAGAGCCACAATTCATAACGACCGAGGCAAAGAGCGAACGAAATCTTGTTTACCCTGGGGAACGTCGCGAGGTGCACAGCGATAATTCATCGGACCAGTGGCAAGATTGCCTCGTCCTGCCGCGGCTGAATCTTATTTGCCACGGTGAAGAGCAGGCCGGACCATCGTTGTTCCCCGGTCGAATGAAACGGATCCCTGGTATCCACGGTTCTTTGTCCCAGTCCCGTCGTTTTCGAAGGGGTCGTACGCGTTCCCCAGGAGCAACGACGACGGCATTGGCAATCTGCGAGACTGGTGTAAGCCACGCGGATGGAATATTAATTCGTGGGGTTAGGGTTGCCGGTACACGGGTGTCGTAGCCAGCGTTGCACGCACACAACGCATGCCTGCTCGTATATCCACGTCGTCGCGAAAACATTATATATACGCGTTGGGTGTGCCAGACTTCCATCCCGTATTTCCTTCCCTTAGTTATTGGTTTCGCCAGCCGGATGGCTACGGGCGAAGAAAAGTGACGGCCAGTCGGCGAGCAGAGAATTAAGGGGTCGCTCGGGGTGGAGGAAGAAGCTCGGTGAAAGGTGCGAGCTCCCTCAGGGACTTTAACCGAAATGCATAAGCGTATGGGAACGACCCGAGGATCGTTCTGGCTGCTCTCTGATCCGCATCTACGAATTGTGCTTTTTCTCGCCTTCTCCCGCGACCTTTTTTCGCGCACTCGGTGAATTCCGCGTACCTATGCGATGGGAGAGAACGATTCGCGGATCTCCTTTTACGGGAACGGTGGATTAACACGAAGCAGGAGGCTGGGCGTGGCTGGATTACCGTAAACGACGCTGTTGCCTGGATTACTTGAGAAACAATTATTGATTGACAAATTTAATGACGTTCGAATGGATAATTGATTATTTTGTATGGGTGTTTCGTTCATTTTTCGAGTTGATGTTTATGTATTTTTATCGCGATTTCTTTGTCATTAATGTTTGGCTTCGGGTTCGGAATGGAATGGAAAATGAAACGATTGATTATTTGATGGAATTTTTAATTAACTTCATCCCCGTCGTTCAACTTGTATAGCAATATGTAGTACGGAAATTTAGAAATGATATTGTACATTATTAGGTGTACAGTGAACTTTGGAAATGTTCACGGTCCACGGAACGGAACCCATCGAACTTTCACGCCTGGACCGTCACAAGTGCGAATGAGAAATGTTTGGGCCAAGTGCTTGAGATACGGCTGTGAATGAAGAGCCTTATTGTTAGTAAAAAGTTTCAAAGACGAGAGTCGGGGGTTCAAGAGTCAGTGTCGAGAAGAGCGAGTGGAGTATTCAGAGTTTCGGTTGCGCTGTGTAAAAGATTCTTATAAACCAATAAGGATTCCCACAATATTTATCATACTTAATAAAAAGATTTATGGGTGCTATTTCAGCGATATTTTTTCTTCGAGGGTTCTTCATAACTGATAAACTTTTCTTCAACTAAAAGAGCATTAAATAAAATCCCGGACAAGCAATCAATATTTTGTTTTTGTAATACAGGAAAGTTACAAAAGATGCTTGAATTTATAGTCACTAATTAGACAGAGAATAGTCTTACTACATTTAGCATAAATTATATTTCCATGCATTTCTATGCTTCGAAAGGTGTCTCCGAATCGTTCAATCTGGATCACCCTGGTCCACCCAGAGCTCGCCGATAGAACGGTACGCGACAGTACTCCGACACAAGATCAGTCGACGAAGTAAAAGGCAGCTGGACCACCGTGTCGCGTGTATTGGTGCAGAAGCTGTTTCACCGGTATATCTTTTACTCAGCGCGAAAATATCGACCCTAATGACACGATTACTTTACGTTAGTTATCATATCTGGATCCACTTATTCGCCATTGCCAGGCCGCGACTGCAATATGTACCCAGCGTAGCCTCGTAGAAATTACAACTTTCCCCCGGCGAAAGGTCATACACGTATACACGTACTGTCGTTATTAACCCCACGATCGAGGGTTGGAGAGAACGGAGCCCGAGCGTAGCTCCGTCCTCGCAGTTGTTAAATACCGGCAGGTTTACAGTCGCGGTTTGTTCTTCGCGCTTATCTCCGACACTCGTAACACCGCGGTCTTCGTTATCTCCGTCATGCTGCTCTCGAAGACGTGCGCTGACCGCGGATAGGCTCCGTTAACTCATCGGATCGCTCTGTTGCGCGCTACGTGCGAGCGTACCGAGCGTGTATACACGTGTCCGCTTCTGCGAATCGCGGCTCTTTATCGCGTTCGAGCGGTAGCCGCGTGCACGACCTCTTGCACTCCTGCCTGATGCACGAGCCTGCGACAGCCTGGGGATTCCGGCTTTTGGCAACTCGCTGATGAACGAATCGCGCAGTGTAGACGGAATTCCAAGTGCTGTTGTTTTGTAGAATTTTGTTTCAGTCGAGATCTCGGCATTTGATCGTTTTGAATATTTTGGTATCAATTGTATGGTCAATTTGATGTATTTCCGTTGAAACTGTTTGCTGAGAGGACGCCTCAGTATTCGTGAATTAAACGTATCTAAATGTTTCTATTCTCTTTCTGTTCTGTAATTCAACATTCAAGTCTCTATTTAATAACGGATTCGTACTTTCGTTCAATGTTCTTTTATGCGTATATTCTAGTAGAAAATTTACTTTCTGGAAAGAGTTCCGGAAAAATCTTGCCGGCCACGTGAAAAGTGAAATATCAATCGCAAACTCTCGGGGGTGCTTCCGCATTACAAAGCGTGCCCTCGCCAGAATTCACGAGAACGGAGCTCGAATCTGAAACGGACATTCCCCGCACAGTTTCGCAGAATTGCTCAAAGTCCGGGGCCACGAATAATTCAAGGGAGTCATATGTAAGTGGAACTCGCGTCGCGTCGTCGAGAGTTGTTATCGCGGGGTCGGTTCGCCTTGGTCGCCAAGCTTTTGCCCCGCACTAATTGAGATCGTATCTTTTTGGTGTTTATGGTGGTTCGGCCGGTGGCGATGAAAATCGCCCGTTCATGGGCTCCATTCGGGCGGCGGCGATACTCACCGCGTGCTCCGTTTGTTCGATCGCGAAGATCGAGATGCTCGACGACTTCCTTTAACGATTCTCCATCGGCGCGTAAATAGCCGCGTTAACGCACCGGCTTAATAGCTATAATAGTCACCTAAATACGGATTTCAATTTACGCAGAATGCCGTGAAACGATCGTCGATACATATTGGCCGCGTAAACAGAATTTACGCGACCGTTCGTTATTTACTTAACGTGGACCACGGCCTTTCGTGGCCAGCAAAATGACGTAGCAAGTCCAGGCGGTAATTATTAGGTACTGTGTCAATGACGAGGTTCGTTATGTGATTTTCGTCGGAGAATGAACGATTTCGATCGTATCATTGACTAGTTGGCGTCCATGTGAAGAATACAAAAACGGAGGAAAGGGACAGCTGAAATGTAAAAGTGAAAAGAACTCTGGGCTATTATCCAAAAAGCATCGGATAACACTGCGGTTAATTTATGATATTGAATAAATTTGTGCTTCCGCAATTATTTATATAGGTACATTTAAATACGTATATTTTATATTTTTTTCCTATAAATTCACCGATTTATTTCTTTTGATCTCATATTTTTTATATACTTTCCTTTCGTTTGCACTTTATGTGTTCACTATGTTATTTGCGCAATTGTGTTGGAAAAAGAGAAACATAATTATTCAAAACGGAAATACGAATTAAGTTGCTGAACATAAATTGCAAAATAGGCGAGGGAAAAGATTTTCCCTTCTTCGAATAACTTTTCCACGCAGCGTATAAAAAATCCGAAGATCTTTTTTTCCAAAAAGAAATTACGAAAGAAAGCGTGCAAACTACCCGTGGAAGCGATTTAACTCGTCCCTCACGACGGTGGTCGGGTTGGAGAAAGTCGACAGTGACTTGGGCTCGGCGTGTACGGTGCGAAAGAGCGGCCATAAAAATTTCACGTTTTTAAAAAGACAGGGTTGAAGAAAGGCCCTTTGATCTCGCCAGACTTTCCCTTCCCCCCACGCCTGCCAGGCCTGGACATTTTACAAGGGAATATTTTTTGGCCAACGACGGAAGCCTTTCCCTTCCGTCAACGGGCTATCTTGATTGTGAAAAGTTTCTCCTTGTCAGTCTCGGGTTAATCTTTCCAAGCAGTTCGTGCTTTCTACGCGACTTCTCCAGACGCTCCTCGTTTACCGAGTGCATCGTAATTCTCTGCGAAATACTCGCTGCATAATTGTGCGCTGCCCTGTGTAAATACGAATTTTCATATAGTGATAGCGATCGTGAGCTATGTGCGAGAGTGTATCGCGAGTGGACTGTGTTGTTCGCGGCACCATTGTTCTTTGCGTGAATTATAAGTGATACTTCAAGTGCAAATTTATTAAATAGGGAATGGCGTAAAGTTCTGAATGGAGCCTTATTTAATAAACGGTAATTCAGACCTCTACATACTAGAAGCTTCGTACGCTGAAAATTGTCTACCTCGAGCAACGAAATAATTATGAATTGAAACTCGGTCGTGGCGACCATCGCACGCTGCAACGACGAACCACTTTCCTTCCTCCTCTCACTCTCCATCCTCCACACATAATTCATCCCATTATCCTGTAACTCAACGCCACATTTCGAGTGCTCCAATGGTTCCAACGAACTTCGTCATTATCTCCAGCTTTTCCACGACAGCGTCAGCCTCGCCCACCGTGTGTCGCAGGCCCCAACAAGCTCTCCCAGCGACCGTTCCTGCATCGCCTCTCGATTCACCGAATGAATACTTCTGTCACGGCATTGTTCGCGCCATGTTCGAAACAGTGCTCAGCCGTAAATCACGAATCGCTGAAGTGCTGGCTCAGGTTCTCCGCTTCTTCGCAGACCACCGAAGCGTTTTCTGTAACGCCATTCTCCTATAGCGTTCCCCAGCATCTCGAACGCCAGACGCCGAAGAAGGGAAACCCCCTCGCGACGACACGCTCCATTCCGCTTGATATTTCGCAGACAGACCCGCGGAACCAGCGGAAACGAGTATCGAGCGAATACACCCCCTTGCCGTGGCCATTTTTACTCTTACGCTCGTTACTTTCTCTTCTTCGTGCGTCTCCTGCCCACGGTGTAATCTTTCTGCAATGCCGTTCGGCCCGTCCGATACCAGATAGGTCAGATAGGGGGTCTAGATTGCCTGGAACGTGGTCGTATCGCGGAACACAGGCGTTTACAGTGTCGCCGGCACGACGTGTCCCTCTGTCACGAATCTCTTGCTCGCGTAATTGGCCCGACTGGGTAAATTGCACGGGGTCAGATTACGACGAGCGGAGACATTCCTTCGAACCCGTTGACACGCAGCGGGCGCGTACGGTTTTTCCCTCGTCGTTTACTCCGTTTCGCCGTCTGTCGAGGGGCAACGCGTTCGGATGATTGCGCGCGAGGTCCGCACAGAAATTTTCCAACGGCAACACGCCGTAACGGGATGATGGTTGATGGCGCGTTTGAGCTGCGGTTATTTGAACTGTGTCGTTCGACCAAGGGAAATAAACGTGCCGTACGATCGGCGATTTACGCGTTCGTATTACGCCGTGGCACGGGCAAGTGCGGCGCATCCGCGACGCGTAATACCGACACGTAGTAAAACCGACAGTTCCGATGGGACCCTCGGTGTCGCGGATCGGAGCGAGGAAAACAGTTTTCGGTATTCTACCGTCGCGTCAAAGAACGTCGGGTGAGTTGGAGCCTTGGGCAATCAGGACGGGCAACCGAACATCGGGCGTATTATGGTAACCATTGTATTACGTGCTTAGCCCTCTGCCTTTCTGCTCGGGCGATTGGTTTTATGGCGCGGACTATAGCCCTATTTTTTCGGGGAGCGTTTTGGCCAAGCTTCTGTGTTCACTTGAATCTTAAAAAGCTTAAAAAATCGTGGAGATTTTAATGATTCCATGTACATATACTTGCAAATCTTATCCGTAGCAGAACAAATGAAGTAGAAAATTTTCCCGTCGCGATTTCGGTTGAATAAACCGATTTTTTGTTTCGTCAAATAAAACATGCCACGCGTTGGGCACTTTGATTGGGCGAATCGCAACTGAAATTGGAATCGAATAGAAGTAGTCGGGGGTTAGTCGGCGTGGATGGCGTTGTAGAAAATTCAGTGGCTTAAAAAACTGCATTTATGTATGGACAGTTCCTGCCGAATCGAATTGCGACGCATCCCGACGCGTTTACCCTGTTCTGTTATTTACCAGTCGTGCTTCGGCCGCACTTGAGACCCAAACGCAATATGTACAGTCTACCCAGTTCTTTGCAGCTGTTTTTACTCATCGCATGCCCTTCGTGAATTTTCCCTATTCGTTCTTTTAACTGCCTTAAGGTTTCATTCAATTCCTGCCTGATTAACGCGGGCATGTGGCGGCCAGAGCTGCACGAAACTGAAACACAGGCTGCCCTTTTCTTTCGGAGGCTCCTCCTTCTGTATTGTATCGATCGCCATTGTATTTGTCCTAACCGAGCCTATCTTAATGACAGAAACACAGTGCAAAACACGTTGCTTTATCCATGCATTGTGCACATTAAAATACTTGGGGCGTTCCGGTTGTTTTTTTAATTATTTAAATAAGAACTGCGGAACCTCGACGCGAATATTTTGGTGTAGAGTTCCCCGTTTCGACACCCTTGTCGTGGGTAAATAATACATATTACGCGAAGGGGTTGCATCGTACTTGTGCGAACGCGGCGTTACATTGCAACGTGTACGCGAATTGCGCGGTTCGGTATGCAACGTCGCCGGTTGAGAGAATCGCTTGATCGTGGAACGGAGAAGCTCGGAGGAAAATGGCTGTTCGACGGGGAAGGGTTGCAAGAGGTGCAGTCGTCCGACGCGAGGAATTTTTTTTAAACAGAATTATTCGAGAACTTTTCTCGCGTGCTCCGAAAGTGATACGAACGATCCCACGATACTTGCGATGGCAATTAGCCGGCACGCTTCGATACCGCCCAGCGTTTCTGGAACCACGATTTTTCATTTCGCATTGAAACCGAACCGCGGAGAATTGTCGGTTCCACGAGTGCAACTTTTGTATTATTTATGAACGCGCAGTAGCCGAAAGTAGAAAGTCCGTCGGCCGGTTTGCAACGGAAAAAGGGAAACGAAGGAAAAAAGCTGCGCGTTTTATTCAATAGACCGCGTTAATCTAATTAACGGCTTGCGAAATCGCAAACGAAAGAGAACGCGTCCGCACATGTGCATATGTACCTACGTAAAATACGTCTTCGACACGTCTTCCTCGAGTTCCCGCGAATGGAGCACGCAGAAACGACGGAGATCGGTGACGCAACGGAGATCGATTAGGCGAACAAGAGCCTGGCCGTCCAGCGATGTTCTTTCGCGGAACATAAATATTTAGCAGTCGCGACTCGAGATCAATTCGTGGCCCATTAGCAATCATGAATGAGGCCCGTTAGCCAGACGCGATTAATTTGCAAGCCTCGCAGACGCCGCGGCAAAACGTATGTATGTATGTATATTAAAGGTCGTCCCGCATAAAAGCTGACAGGCCCCGACTACTCGTTTCCCGACAATTTTTCTTCACGTGGGTGAAACGCAAACGATTGGAAGTTTGGCGCGGGCAAGTCGAATTATGTGCTATCTTCATTCTCGTTTTTATCGATGTCGTCGATTGGGCATGCTCGCGGCGAATGCGTTTAATTTAATCAAGTGGACGTCGAGCATGGAGCAAAGTGATTTCTTCATTAATCGACGGCGCCGGAATATCCAGCGTGGTATCGTAACGCGGTGCAGCTAAACACGACGCGAACCTAACGTGATTCAGGAAGAGGATAACAGAGTACTCGCTTGTTTATCGCGATATTACCTCCACCGTTTATACTCCCTTTTTCCTCATCGATTCCGTTGCATCGCTTTCTTGTTTATTTTCGCGCAATTCAGTTATTGCACGGTGGAACTTCATCCTCCTCTGCCTGTGCGCTACACGCGGGCTCCCGATACCATCGTAACGAGCCATGCTTTGCACACGCGTATGTAAGCAGCGCAATAATTACCCTTATTTCAATGTTGCATCAATATTTAAAACGCTGGGGGTACGTATCGCCGTATCGGGCGAGTGATAACGCTATAGAAAAAGTGTTCCGCCGTGAATCGTAGATGGGCGGATAAACAGCGCACACGTGGAAGCACGGACCGAGCACAGTGTGTTCCGCGATAAAAATTAACGTTTAACGTGCCTTTATTCTCTATTACGTTTCACACGCTCGCAATTACGCCACGGTGTAATCTTGGTGCATCGGCCCGAGAAGCTCTCTCCGCTAGAGCGGCCTCTTCTGCGTTTAGAACTGCTAGAACTGCTCTATATCTCCTACCAAAGATTGCATCGTGCTTATTTTCCTTCCGTTTTTTTTCTGTTCGTTTTGTTGTTGTTGCTGTTTTCTTTTATTATTCGATTGTAAAAGCAAACGGCAAGTGGTAATCGCCCGAAGACACGCGCGGTATCTTAACGCGGCCGCAAATAATACGTAATACGGTTTATGCCCATAACCAACGTTTTATAATGGCACTTAAGCATCCACTTGTTGATACCATTTATGGCCATTGTATGGTGTTACATGTGTAAAACGGTCACATCGACGCCGCCACCGGCACGCATTCGCTCAAACTGTGTTTAACGTTAATACGACGTACACACGCACGCGAATTTACAAACCACGAGCACGCCTGTCGCGTTCTAAATAGTGAACACATCTTTCTGGAGGCTACCGTTGACGGAAACGCGTGATTTGTCGCTAGGGTGACATCGGTTCGATGTACACGGCGCGACGAGTTTGTTTAAGCTTTCGAATTTCAGCGTCGACGGTTCACGACGAGACTTCCGGCAGTTGGCTGGAAGTTCAACGGCGAAATTGTTTTCACAGTGGGCTCAAGTAAATCACTCTTCTTTTACAACAATCGTGTTTATCGTTTTAAACGCACAGGTCCTTCATACCCCTCGCAACTTCATAGAATTATCCGCTTCGTTTCCAATCGGAGGCCTCAATATTGTTGAAAGTAATTCGACAATTAACAGGGAGGACGAGTGCATCCAGCCACCCCGAAGCGATCTGCAAGCACGCCGATAAACAAAGAGCGAAAAGGGGGGCCGGCATAATTTACATAGATCCAACGGGCGGACAGATTTCTATCTGGCAGCGGGGCGCAGTAATACGAGGGGCAAGTTCGGTCATGCCGCGGTAGATAAGGACGGGAGTTAAGAAAAGAGCATTACTTTCGTAGTAAACACACAAATATTTCTGGAACAATGGAAAAGTACCGTCGCGATCCCGATCGTTCAGGATTCTTCGACGAAATCGAGGCAGCCGGGGACAGAAGTGTTTTGCAGCAACCGACTTATCTCTCTGTTTTCCCCGAGCGTTTCTCAGACGACCGCGAGCGTCTTCGCGTCGTCCGAGAACGTTTCGGCACCGGCTGCCACGACCAGCAATTTCTCAGGAAATTTGCTTATCGCCGTGGCCTCGACAACTACGGAATCACGGGATTTATTCTAATATATTCTCAAGGCGGTGGCCACGTTTAATAGCCTTGCTAAGTACGAGGCGAAAAGTGGCGGTCTCGAACGTCGTGTTTTCGATGGGTGATGTATACGTCGGGATATTCGCGAGAGATATCCATCTTTGTAAGATCGAGCGAGACGGCAGTATTTAAAATTAGTGTTTCTCTCCGTCCAGACAACGCGATGGAACAGTCCGTGCTATACACTGGTCGATGAAAATAATTCCGAGCAATTTTCTTGCGTTCCCAGTGCCGGCAGACGCAATGGCGTCGTGAAACGTTGAGCAAGGAACGGGCGTTCCACGCGTATCATTCGCAGGTGTACGAGCGCTTATTTCGCTTTTAATCGACACCATTTAAAGTATTGCGAGACGATACTATTCGGATAGGTGACGTCCGTTGAGGGAGCAACGGGGCTTTCGTGCACCAGCGGCACGGCATCTAGATTCCGATGAACGGGCGAGCAGCGATGGCGTATTGATCTTTTTAGTAGCGCACCGTCTCCACAGACGCAATCCAACCGTCGGTGCAGGCTAAAGGTCTACATTTCCCCGGAGACGGATACTCTTCGCTATTCCTATAACACGCAATTTGGCCGGGGAATATTGTTCTCGTGACGACACACGTCCACCGTTGTACAATTCCGCCAGAGATAGACGGGGCGAGATAGAGAGAGGCAACGCACATGTACACCAATAAAACACGCAGCACGCATTTGTTCTCCTGTCATCCGATACGATATCGCGAATGGGCCAGTTTAGCATGGAAGCGTTTACTGGTGTGACAGCGCACGCGTTACGCAGAAACGCGTGGAAAGTGGAAAGCAGCGTATGAATTACAGTAATCCACGGTTAAACGAGCGTCGTCGAGCTATGGGAAGCTGGGGAATTTGGTAAACTTTTGAATACTCGCGAATGGTTATCGGAGGGAGGTCGGGGGCAAACGCAAAATGGAAATCGGGGGTAAATGGCAAGGGTGACCAACGCGTGCAACAACGAGGGACGGGTGTGCGCTTAGTTCTCAAGGGACACGAGACTCGAAGACAGCCGTCGGACACCGTCGCGATCCTCGGCTAGCGCCACTCCGTCTAGCCAGACGTCTACGCTCTGTCAACTGTTTTATATTTAATCCGGGCCGCTTTAGCGAGCAGTAAACAAACACTGCATCGCATAAGCGCCGCTCGAATTAGCCTCAATACCATTTCAAACGGCCGACTCGCATTTATGAAGATGACCGGGGATGCTGGCCCACCCGAGAGAATTCTACGGACGTAGAAAGCCGTCGAGCGACGCGCAGGTGGGGAAAAAAGGGTGCCGAAAGCGCCGCTCGGGTGGTAGTGGGGGCGAACGGCCGCGGAGTGGGGGTCGGGAGCATAGTGGTGGAATAGTAGTGGGGAGAGCCGCCAGAGGGTTCTGGTGGGGAAATGGCTGACGTCACGGGATGCCATGGCACCGCCTACCGGCATGCAATGGGCGGGAATCTCCCGACGATTTACGACCTCAGTGGTGGACGGCATCTAGTGGCGGCGACGCGAACTTATCAGGCTTCGCCGGTGGCCATTACGCTTTCACGATTGGTCGAGTGCGCGGTACTACGCGAATCAAATGACGATTTAAATATGGATTTTTTGTTGGTCGATCGGAAAATTATGGCGGCCATGTCGTATAAATTAGAATTGATTTTCGAAGAGAACCGCGAGCCGCCGCGGTGCATCCCCGGCGTGCTTTTCAGCCGCGCATTTGTCGCCGGCGGTAAATCTATATTTGGTTAATCGAACTTTTCGGAAGCTGTTAGCAAAGGATGGTTGGTTGTCCTTTTCGCGTGCACTACACCGTATTTGTGCTGCAAGTTTTTGCTGTTACGTTTGCCGAAGCACGCGGAATTAATTGTTTTTATGAATAGTACAATTGTAGTGTATCGTATAGTTGACTTTACTTATGTGGTTGCTGCTGCTATGATACCCGCTATTCTTTTTTTTTTAATGGGTGTGGGCTCCTCGATTTTTATCTGCCGTTGCATTCTTCGGTATTATTGATTTAATTTTAACCGATATAAGTAACTGATAAGGACGCGAAAGTCTTCTTTAATTTATTCTGTATTCGAAGTACATAAATATATTTTTTTGTTAATCGGATGTTAAATCAATTTTTCAGTAAATTATTTGACGAAACTGCGTTCCATTAATTGATCCATCATGTATCCAAATTATAGGTAGATGGAATTATCGTGGCATGCAGTTTTAGAACGACAGGCAGACACATATATTTGCAATGTGCGTGATGCACCTGAACATGAAATGTAACCCTTTCTGTCTAACAAATTGCAATCCTTACAGAATTGGTAACTAAGCCACTCTTACGGTCGATGCACAAACTAGTTTCCCGGCAGTTACTTAAATGGTAAAGCACTAAACTTCCTGCAAGGTCTACAGTGAATAACCATTCTACTGTAACCCTCAGGATTTGTATCATAAAACGCCAAATTATTCCAATAAAAGAGAGGCACTACCGTAGCTTTTAATATTTAATTTATGTGATACGAGAATGTGAAATTGCTTTTACAGAAACCTGTAATCTGTTTCTACGTAAACGACGTTACCAGATTCTCTTAGCCCAATTTGTCTATAAAACGTGTTCACGTAATGCAGTCACGAATTTAATCGTTCATCGGCAGAAGGAAATGATTGCCCTTTTGTGTTTACATATTACGTGTGTAATATGCGGGAGTGTAGCGATATAGCGTAACACGTAAATAGACAATAGCGGCAATAAGGGCATTTTAGCAGGAATATTCTTGACACGAACATAAGATCACGAGACATCGGTCGTCGTGGGACAAGCTACACCGCGGACGGTTACGTCGGTTTACGGCTGTTTTAACGAGCGCTGTTGCACGCGACGCAGCACTAAACCAGCCTTACAAAACGCAGCCACACTAGTTTAACGTTTTACGGTCGAATTTATTATCTGTTACCTCCTTATATGACGGTATAATAACAATAATTGTCAGTTTTAATTTGACCGTAAATCAACGAAAAGAATTCGCGCCGTTTCTGGGACCACACGACGAGGAATATCGGGCCATCTGTCGTCACGATGCCGAAATACTATCGCCCTACGAAACTTTCAGTGCTGTTTGACCGTGGCTGCTTTTGTTCGATGTTAACGGCAAGTGATCGTAGATGGTGCTGGTAGCGCTCGAATGCCGTTCACTTGAATTACCCGCGTTTTACGATTGCCTTACAGTGTTATACGTATGCTATTTCTTGCGCTTAGTTTCGAACGATTGTTTATACTTTTCAATAGGAACGCAATTACGCCGTGTCACTGTCAATTGAACATTGATACGTTGTTTTCTACTTTGTTGTTAATTTGTTACTAATTCGTATTTGTCTATTCCCATATCTCGTCGGTGGTTCTGGTTTACTTATATTTTCTAATAAAAATAAATTGTATAAATTGTGCGTTCTTATTACTAGATATCTAAACGCGTGTACCAGAGAATTTATCGATTTACATGATACCAATTAATTTTTATTTTACTGGTTTGTCTTATGAAATAAATATTTTCGGACGTTTAGATTAAATAAATTTTTGTATCCCTTCATTTTCCACAAGTGTCGATGGCTCTGGATTATCCTCATTGTTACTAACAGTGGATTAGTTCCTTAATACGGTGCACTCTGTTTGAGGTATTCTTTCCGAGGTGGCGCCACTCTATGCTGCGGAACATGATGTTTTTCAAATTTTTAGCGCAATGTTTTACCGAAATTTATGTTCCCCGCATTTCCCAAACGCAAACTCGCGCAACTAATAAATTTCATCGCGTCGTTTAAAATTCGGCTTCACGATAACACCGTTGCCACACATTTTATCGAAGCGTTCTCCGTGTGGGAACTTCTACCATATCGTATATGCGTACAATACAGTTTACAGGGCGCAATAAAAAAATTTATCGCGTCGTTTGCGAGCAGCTGATTGATATCGGCCGGACAGTTAAACGGGAATAAAATGGTCGGCGATGAGGCACCTAAAATAAAACCGGAAGCGTGACAGATGTCGAAAGGCGCGAAAACTTAATCCAGTTCAATGGACCCTTTGATTTTTACGAGCCGTAACGTAAGTGGGGTCTCGTGCCGTTTTCATCAACACAAAATCCACGATGTGCCTATGGGTGGCGGCTCTGAAAAGACGAGACGAGTCAAACGTATATCTGGCAATGTCATCAGTTACATTTATGAGGCCGTCAAGGATAAAGTGAGCACCTTGAGGTTGCATCGTCGTCACTTTAAATCCCGTTTACCCGCTCGTAAAAGTCTTTGACGACTTTGCCGGAGAGCTGCCGGTACAGCACGGCCAACTTGCCAGCTATAAAGTCAGAAAGGGAACCCCCTCTTCCCCCTGGCCCCTTCGCAGCTACTCTTCTTCATCTTTTGCTTGAAATCCGGACAGAAAAGGGCCCCACGTTCTCTTATCCACGCTTCGATAATCGTCCATCGTTATTCCGAATGGACATACAATGGGAATAATGCGAACCGATTGCGGGTTTATGTCCCTTGTAACGCCTCCCATATTGCTTGTCCTGGTAATCCCCGTTGATACTTTGAACGACTAACGCTTCTTTAATATTGTGTTATCGCTTGGGGGAATGGGTTTTAATGATATATAGTCGGAGGCATTAGTTGGTTGGAAGATATTTATTTGTATTCAAACGTCGCACGTGAATAATATTGGAATATGATTGCTAATTAATGAAACTTGCTTATTTACGATTACTATAATTTACATCGCACTCCGGTTGATGGTTTCTTCTTCGTTGGAACACAATTTTGTCAGCAATAAGTTCTCGCCGGTGTATTTCATATGGAAAGCTAATACCGTTTGAGTATCTGTGGATGCGAGATGTTCGTTACGGGCACGGTGTACTGGTTCATGAATTGGAAATGTTCTACAGTAGCAGCGAAAGAAGTCATAAAACGAATAGAACCGCTGCGTATCGGAATATCACCGTGTCGGTACGACAACGATCACGACACGTATGCCAACCAGCTTGCTGTACCTATATACATTTAAACAAATATTTTCTGCGTTCGCATTCGAACGTTCGCCGGCTTATTAAATTCTGTCATACTTTTTAATACATCTGTCACTGTGATTTCTTGTTCTAAATGTTAATAAGTCACTAGTCTCTAAGATACATGTCATGGCGCTATTGATAAAGGTCGTGTTCCACATCCGAAAGTTGATGCATCTTCTTCAATGTTCAACCTGTGTGGTATACGACTTTCCTTTACGACCACTTAAACGAACAAAGGAATCTCACCCGACAGTACCGCGGCTTACTTCCCAAATAGACCATAATATTTCACAGAGATGCGATAAAGTAAAGGTACCAAAGAACCTGACACGAAGGTAGCGCCGAGCGAGTGTACTCGTGACAAACGTGCGATTCCAGCGACGTTTTCATTCACCTCGCATTGCGTTTACATTGGCCACAGTACGAGCCGTTTATTAGACACGGTGGCGAAAATGTATTACGAGCATCGATCCGTCGAGCTTTCAAACTTTCCCACAGGGGATCGCGGGGAGGCTGGAAAGTTCTGACCTGCCAGTCCTCACCCTTCACTCGACGACGTATCGCCTTTCTCCTCTGCCATTATATCCCCGGTCCCGTGTCGTCATAGTAAATCTCCGGATCTGACGTCTCGTGGATGGCACACTCACGATTTTCTTTTCGCCACCGGGGAGGGGAGAGTCCCGTGAAGCGTTGCGTGGTGTGTTATTAAGGTCAGCCACCTGCCGCTCGATGGAGCTCACTTCAGGGATGAACACTATTATACCCCTCTGTGCTATAGATATACGTAACGGCGAATAAAAATAAAAAAAGGAAAAAGGGCAGGGAAGAAAAGGAAGCCAGCGAAGGATGAAGACGAAGAAGGGGATGAAGAAGGATGCAGCGGGGGCTTGGTCTGGCCGAACAAAGAAAATAAGAGATGCGAAACGGCGATGGTCCCGGCGATGGTACAGGAAGGGAAGAAAGGAGAAGGACGGAGCTGGGCGAGCGAAAGGGAGAATCGGTTTGCCGCGTGACCGAGAGAGACGGGGGAGTCCCGGGACTCCTGGAGCCAGAGAAGAGAATAAAGGAAAAGCGAGAAAAATGTGTCTAACGTGGCAGAGGCAATTCTTCAGCCAAAGTTGCCGCCTTAATGCTCGTTGGAGAAAGGCGATTGGTTCTCGAGAAGAGCCTGTGGGAAAGATGGCCGCCATTTCCCTCCAACCACCCGTGGAAGTGTCCCCCCCTTCACCACCTACTCATCCGATCCCTGTTCCTCTTCCGTTCACCGTGGCGGCGACCTACGAAAGAAACGCCGTTCAAGGAATAAAGGGGGAGAAACACGCTCGGAGACTCTTATTCTTATTAACTGTTTAATCTTTCCGCGTGACGTACGGGACGCATTAAGCCGCGCGGATCTTGTTTATATTTCGCTGGAGCGCCACGAGGATGCCGCGTCTTCGTTACGCTGAATTCACCCCGGTGGTACCCTGGCCTCCGTTTGCCCCTTCTGCAAGTCGGATTCTCACCGTGCAATAAAACTTTCGAGAAAGTTCTGAGAAAGAGCCACTTATGATCCAGATTCAAGCGAAAGGGGGAAAGGGGAAGATCAAAGATTGCAATGAAACGTTTCATACGGGGCGAGTCTCTTTGGAAATTCGCCTCGGTAGTTAATTAAATTATTTGTTCCTCCTCAAAATTATGGTCGAAGTTTTAAAACGGGGGAAAAAAGGGTAATAGAAAGAGACTCCGGCGAAGTCTTGGAAGATAGGTGGCCATCGTGGCCAGGGTCGAGCTCGGCAAAAAGAGAGGATCGATGTACGGCTCGAGGGGGTTTTCGCGTTAGAGGAAAAGAGTGACAAGAATAGGGGGGAGACGGTAGACGAAGGTGGTGCGGAGATAGCGCTGAGTTACATCTCTCAATTATTTGATAATGCCGGCGACACCGAGCCGGGGGGAGCTCGTTAGAACTTAAAATGAGCTCCGCCCGTAATCTTCTCGATGTTTATACTTGCCCTGTAAATCTCCGCGAATCTCGGGGCGGGCATCGTCGTAGCAACGTCGGCCAGGAACAATAGATGATACGAATTTCCCGAAGAGCGGGTCTCCCGGAGCTCGTTTAAAATTTTTGTACCGGAGACCGTGCCCCCGTAAAAACTATGCCCCCGTAAAAACTGCTAGGAGACAGAGAGAGAGGCGAGCAGAAAAACCGCGTTCCCTAACTGCATCTTAATTGTCCGGCCGTTCCTTTTTCTCGTGCCGGCAGTTTAAAGTATCTCGGATACGTACAACCGCCATTAGCGGACGTGGGCCGAGAGTGAATTCGTGTTTATCGCTCTATCGAGCAGGGTGGGCCCCGCGATAAATCCAGTTTGACGCGTCGATCGTGCGTAACTCACGGTTTTATACATTTCTCGCGTGTCGCCGCTATCGGCTCGTAAAGCTCGAGCGTATCCGCCGCGGAATTTCCTTTCCCCGTCGCGGAACGATTCGTCGCGCCGATCGTAAAAGCACGCGTGAATTCGCTGAAAGTGAATCCCTCTCTCTGTGTGTCTCGTCTTACCCGGCGCTGCTCGAAATCGAATCGGTTTCGAAGTGGTTAGTCCGGGTGCCCGGACTAGGAGAGTCGAACAAACGACTCTATTAACGATAGTCGACGTGATTACGCTGCACAACGATCCCAGCCGGTCTGTTCGTGGTGCGCTCATAAATAGAGCGGAGACATTCCCGGGATGGGATCGGAGAGAAAAGAATTCGTCTGCGAACGACGAAACAAGGAGCTCGTCGTACAAACCTGTCGGTCTTGCTCCGGCACGTGAAGGGAGGGTGAGAGAGAGAGAGCCCTGGGGGAGAAAGGGAGAAGTGTCGTGGGGGGCAGAGGAAGGAGGAACGGGGGTTTTTTAGGTAAGAGATAGGATTAGTTGTTAGCCGAGAGAAGGTATGGAGGTCAGGGGTTGGGTATATCTAGATTAAGATGCGTCCGAGAAAGAGAAGGTAGACAAAGGGGAAAAGATGAACAAAGGGAGAGTCCCCGGTCCCCTTTCGAGGTAAAGTGACGAACGACATCGCGGGACCTTGAATGTCTTTTGGTTGCCCATGGGTCACGATGATCTTCCCGGTTGTCGTGGAGGGGGTAAGGGGGCAGGAAGAAGAAGGAGCCTGGAGTGGAGAAGAGAGGAGAAGAAAGGAGAAGAAATGAAAGGGAGGACCGCGGCTCGTGACGTACGGGCACAGGGACCACCCTTGGTGATCAAATCCCGCATCTTCCAGACGGTTTCACACAAAAATCATATTTATCGCGTTGCCTACCTGCGGCTAACGTCGTGTCACCCTGTTCCACCTTTGTACGAGCGGAACAGGGAGGGATCTCACTCTTCTCTTTTAATCTTAGACTATCGGCCGTTACGGCCGGCCAGAGTAATTGCCTCGCAAGTCCGAATTTATTGCAAAGTAGAAACCCGCTCTCGGCTTAACCTTCGGCCCGGCCGGCTATGAATGTATAATGATTCGAACTGATACGAATTGCCCGGGAGCTACAATGAAACGTGGGAATCCATTTTGCGCCCTTTCATACTGTTTCGAGGACCGGGGGGCGACTTTATCATTCGACTGGTCTTATCTTAACGCGATATTCACCCGGTCCTCGAGATTAAGGAAGGAGCTTGCGTTTCGTTCTCCTTTCGATAATTGTCCGTCGAGAAACGGCAATAGGCGACGGAAGTTTCGGTGTACTCGAGCGGCCAGAGGGTAGTTTATCGCACGGAACGAGGAAACGCGGAAGAATAAAGACATCGAGCCTATTACGAGCAACTCCTGAAACAATAATCGATTGCTATTGACGCCCTTCTAGCCGACAGATCGATAGCAAGGGCGGCTGGTACCCCAGCAACCGCGAAACGCCGGTTACGTCATCGTTACTGCTTTTTATTTACAAGGTTTCCTCCCTGCCCGGCCCAGTAATGGCGATAGATGTGTTGCGAGCGGAGGAGGGTCGAAATAGACACGGGGGTTCCGCTAGACCAGACCGATTCCTGCACGAGGGACGGACGCCATTCCCATAACTCAAATCCGACTCAATTTCCCGGGAAGAAAGTTTGCTCGACTATGGAAGCTCGAACGGTTGCCGCCACCAGTCTTCGATCGGTTTATTAACCCGCACTTTTACGACCGATTATTGCGATACCCTAATGTTTCCCCTGTTTACGCAAGCGGGGAGGATTTCTCTGTTCTCCGGTGAAAGGCCATTTCTAAGATTCCATGTTGAATTTATGGAACACGGAATTGCTCTGAGACGCAACCGTCTACGTCTAACGCTAATTAGTATGAAACTATCAATTACGTTGTAGGACGATCGAAGCAGTAAAAGATTCACACCGAAGTACCTATACCTACGCTGCTTTCGGAAACGAGAACTATCCGAGAGGGGTTGGAATTGAAATCCGTCGATGGTGTCTGCGCCCCTCCCAGCTATTAGAAACTGAAATCCAAAGGAATTCTGGAATCGCGACATCGAACAAGGCATATTGTGTGGCCGTTAGCGGCGGAGAGGAAATGAGAAATGCCAGCAATGCCCGGGGCGCATTAAGAGGGCTATAGAGAACGGCGTCGTAATGAATTAAGGGAAATCAGAAATTGCTTTAAATAGCACCGTAAAAATAAAGTTTATTTAAAGAAGGGGAGGACGCGTGGGGGAAAGAAGGCTGGAGCGAATAGGGCAGAAGGGATGCAGAAGGAACCGTCGAAGCTATTCGACTCAGAGGGGGTGCTAAGTCGGCGGTGGAACGTGTAGCACGGAAATTGCCGAGAAACGCGTATTAAAATTGCTGGATTTAGTAGGGAGATAAGCCATGGGCGGGGGCTACGGGCCAGAGGAAAAGAAAAACTCTGTTTTACTTGCGCTCCGTCGCATTACCGTCGACTCTCCGTTGTCGTTATCCAAAGCTTAGAACCTAGACTGCGCCATCATCCCTCGCCTTCGCCATCATCCTTGCAACTCTTTCGGTCTTATCGCAGGACACGCGGTGACATTTCACTTTTTTTTTTCATGTTTCCCGCCGCTGACCAGACGACGTCGATGTTGGTACCGAGATTCCGTTTATCCAACTGGTTCATAAATATTTGTAATATTTCTTCGTACGTCAATCTCCGTCGCTGTACAGACAATAATGCATGCTGCTAGTACGTAAGTATCAAACGCCTTGATAACATTGGTATATAATTTTGTAATTTTAATTTCCATCGAGCCTTCTGTAGATTCTCGGCGGACCCTGAAACAACATAATAATATTTTGTTACTTGAGGTAATAGAAATACATTGCTACATGCAAGTAGTTGAGGCGTCGGTCAACCACGAGGATATTCTACTATATTTCTCCACGAAGATCTTCGATTGTTTCGAAATTATACAATGCAGCCTCGTTTCATTAATTTTGCGTAACCTTAGACACACGATTCTCATGGATAAAGACAATGAACAAGGCCCATGGGATAAACGTTCAAGGTTTCACATACATTGCCTTTGCGTGAACCTCTGACACATAAGAATATGGCTTCTAGACATCGGGGCGGTCGGTTTTGCGGCTGAAGCTAATTTATTTCCTACCAAATGCACACGTGGAATTCGTGGGGGGTGCTCGGTAGATCGATAGTTTGTGGAGCATCAACACTGTGCGGCTGATTCGTTGGCCCCTGGTGAATATGTATTACCACATACTGTTCTCCGAATACGGTGAATGCTTAGTTTTAGCGCCCCAACTAGGAACTCCGCTGTTCGACAAACAAGAATTATACCCATTTAACAGGTTCTTAATTTCTTAATAGAAAAAAACTCATAGACAGGTTGCGTTAAAACGTCGAAGCGTATATTTAAGAATCTATTAAGATATACAATCGCCTAATGAATAAAAATATCCTCACCCGACAGTCTAATGACTCGGTTTCCATTTCTCCGAAAATACCGACGCAATTAAGAAATTCTTCAATCTGCGACACGTCGAAGGATTCGATACCTCTCATCAATTCTCCCAAAAAAAAAGAGAAGAAAAAACCCAAGAATACAACAGGCCTTCCTGCGAGTCTGGTGCCGAAAATGTCGAAAACTGGTTTCGACTATACACGTATCTTTCTCGGCCATTATATTGTTTTCCCGTCTTCGAATCAACAAGGAGACGGTCGGTGGCGTGGTGTGTAGCTATACGTACGTCGTATAGCCTCATCGGAGGCAATAATCCAACGGGGGAATCCCCCTTACACCGTCGTGCCCACTCAAACGGTCGTAGACCGTGCTTTTATGCCGTCGTAAAAGCGCAGTAACAATTAATAAGTATCTCGTAAAAGCGATTGTCGTTGACACCTTTTTGAATGACAGGGGCGGGAAATAAGCAGAAAGGAACAGGCTACAGGAAGGCGACGAAAGTAAGAGAGAGAGTGGACCATCGGCGAGGTTCTCTCTTCTTACGCGCGAACGACGGTAAAGTAGGTGGCACCGTGATTGATCGTAAATTTCATTTACGTTTAAGTCGTTGCCTTTAATCAGCCACTTACGCGCAATGACGTACCGGCTACCCATCAGACCTACGACGTTTTAATGTCTTCTGTCTCGCAGCCAGCTGGCCGACGCGACCCCGCAGAAACCACGGGGACAAATAAACGCGTTTTACGATTCCTGTCTGTCGCCTCTTCTAGTCACCGCGCCGGGACACGTTTTTTAGCCTGCTCCCACGTTGATTTCAGCTAACGATAGCTCGGTTTGCTGCGGGCACCGGGGATTGGTCGATCCGTCCCGATCGGATTTCTGAGTAAAGTCGTTTTCACTTGTCTGGAAGGCCATTCGAGCGGCTCGTTATCGCTGCTTAATCGACTGCCCCTCCGCGTGATTTAAAACACCTTGTGATCTCTGTTGTCGTGGATAGTCGTATAATTAGCTGTGTGAAATATCACCGCCGCTACCAGAAATAATACGCAACGCCTATCCCCGGCGTTCCCTCTGCGCTAGACACGACGAGTCGGGACATTTTTCACGGTTGTTCCGTGGAATTAAACATTCCTACGGCCTCGAAGAATTTTATTTTCCCCCGGTTAATACCTGAACGGTGTCCATGAATATTTCGCTATTTCCTCGGGCATGCCGGATTTAACGGAAGACAGAGTCGCAGTTAAACGTACGCGCAACTCGCAACAAATACAATTCCCGGTGGCGGCGAGCGTTGCGGTGTTTCGCACGGCTTGCGAAAGGGCGCGAGAGAGTAGACTAGATAATAATGCGCGAACCGGATATAGGGAAACGGTAGCCGCAAAGCCACGGTCAGGTTCGCGTCGTTGCCTTAATTAAGTTACACGCCGCTCGCATTGTTCCGACCGTATAAATGTCACTGCAAAAGAGGGGAGAATGATATTAATTAGTTTCAATACCGGCTTCACCCGCTGGAAGCCGCACGGCGAATTTCCTCTCGTAATTTTTCGCGAGAAATACTCCCGCGCTGAGTTCCTGCCGCGATACCAGAAACTACCAACGAAAGGTGGAGGAATCGAAATTTCGTAGAGCGCCTTTGGAGAGTTGGATGGATCCTACGGGGTTGAACGAATCGACCTCCCGATTATTTGTAACGATACCAGTTGGCCGGCAACGCCCCACGGTTAAGCCGTGCTCGTAAACATAATGTTTAATTATTGTTAACGCCGCTAAATACGCCTCGCGGAAATCGCAGAAAATATTGCCGCGGAATCAGCCGGGCAAACGCGGCCGCGGGAATGTCGAAATATTTACGGAGATAAGAACCGCGAACGGCGTGGAATTATGGACGAGCGATTAACAATGCATTAGCGGGCAGAATAATTTCCGTGATTCTCGTTTTTACTCGCCCGATGCGCACGCCCCGCGTTATTACGCTTTATCGCATTTATCCTTGCGATTTCGGCGCCAGGGATCGCGCGTAATTCGCTTTTATTCCCCGGAAATTGTACACCCGCAACTTTATCTCGCCATTAATATTCCGCATTAAAACAATCGAGCACCCGCGTCGAACGAAAAGAAAAATCCGATTCGATTCTCCGCTGGACGAGCTACCCAAAGGCACCTGCGCCGATTCACGGATCCTCGAAGATCAGTTTGGTCCATTGGCGGCAATTAATCGCTCGTCTACGATTGCCGATCGACTTAAGAGGCGTTCAACGTGGACATTCGCCGGGTATAAATGAGGTGCGTATAGAGACAGAAGAGACGAGAGACGTCCGGGTGGCGTGGCGCTAAGCCAGCTCACTCCTCTGGCCGAGGGGCGGTCGGAGGGGTTGAAAAGACGCGGCGGCAGTCGGAGGGACGGAGGACAGAGCAATAGCCTTTACGACTCACCCATAGTATCAAACGATCTATCCAGCCATTAAGATAGCCTCGAAACGATTCGGTAACCTTTGGGTCCGTGGAAAGCGATACGCTATCGAGTCGGTAGCCCGGTCGCGGCACTTCGTGAGCGTATAGGAAAGTCGCCCTTTTGCCTCTTGTCGTTCGTCCTTTCACCCTGCGCCATTTTGTCTTCCTCCTTGCATGCCGCGACGCCGATAGGATTACTTACTGCCACTCTTCACGATAGACTTACCCCTATCTGGCTCACCTTCCGATCGTATCGCGGCGGCCCACGTCCTCGCCCCCGTTCGATTTCCTTCCAATTCGTCAACGTTGTCGGCCGTTGGTAGTTATCGACACCCTTTGCTGATTTCGATCTCGCGATAATTGGGTTTCGGTAGCCTGTACAGCGATGTCCCTGAAATGACGGGTGTTGTTATACAGCTTCGGGGTAGGCGGTGTTTGAAGAAGTTCGCGTTTACTTTAATTAAACACCTATGGCGGCGAAGCCGCGCAATTCGCGAAGACTTTGTTTTCTCGGCAAACGTTGATCGGGATAATCAATGCGGCCGCTATCAGATAGACTCTAATATTAATACGGCAGTAGATAATGGCGCTTTTGTGTACCATAGCGCCGTCTCTGCCCATTACGACCCCCTCACGTCGGCTGAGCCAAGGAAATGCTCGCGCAGCCGAAACGGGAGCCCGTTTGTCAGCGTTACCATTTCGAGCATTTCGCGAAGCCCGAGCTGCGTTTGAAAATTGTTAACAAAATTACGGCGATATTAACCTCAACGTCTGAGAAATCGTTTCCCCCCATCGCGATCCTTTTACAGCTGGTACGATTCTTCTTTAAAACGAGTCGCGCGAATTAAAAGGAAAAGCAGACCGTTCACTGGGACCCAGAGGGAGGCTTGATCAGAGGCATTTAACGGAGCACTGAAAAACCGTGCAATTCGAAACTGGAAACGGCCGGCTAAAATATAAAACGCAATAAGGGTGTTCGACGCAAGAGGGTGGGCGAGAGGCGGCGGTAAAAAAGACGTCGGTTTAAGAGTGTGGATGTCATGCATATACATTGAAAGGAATAGAGAGCGTCATGCGCCTAGACAGGAAGTGGGGACAGGGCTTGCGCGGCGGCATTGCCGGAAGCCCCGTGTTTGACGGGGGGGTTTTACCCTGCATGGGAAAGGGGGGATGGTTCGGTGAGTTTCTAGGATGGTTTCGGGGCGGAGAAGGGGTGGAATGGAATGGAATGGAGTCGAGAGCGTAGTGGCCGTAGGGCGGTAAGGGGGTTTCCGAGGGGCCGAGGGGTCCGGAGATTGATAACGCAATTCCAAGACTGCCATTACCCCCGTCCACCAAACTCGCTCTGGCGCTTCTATCTTTTTTGCTTCTCCGCCTACCTCTCGCTCTGCCTCCAACCCCGTACTCTTGTTCCTCTTTCCGCCGACGAAGTCTGGGGAACCGGCGAGTTTTAGAAATGTTAACTCCATAAATGCCATGCCGTTCCTTTTTTACTTTCGGAAAGAAGCAACCGGAGGGAAAGGTGAAGGAAGTCGGGGTCGACACGCTTCGACAGCGCTTCGCTTATGGCGAATAAAGGGGGATTAGGTTACGGGAGGATCGCGAGTGGCCGCGGGCTGACGCGATACGACGCGGCCTCGATGGTTGAAGATGCTAGACTTCCTGGTGGCCGCGAACCAACTGACGGGAGGCACGAATGTTCCCTGACAGATGGTAATCGGTGCCCGCTGGAGATAATTAAGTTTGCGGCACCGGCTCCATCCAGCGGGATAATTCATGTTTTTCGTTTCACTGCTCGGAGGTTCCGCGTGGCTATTGTTTCACAGAAACGTCGAGCGGCGAGGGTTGCTGGAAAAAGCTGGGTCGATCTTAATTCTAAAGACGAAAGGGGAATACCTGCGCAAGAGGTCGAGGAGTCGTGGAGATTGATAATCCAATTTCAAGACTGCCATTATCTCCGCCCACCGACTCGCTTCAGACCTTCCAGATCCTTGGAGCTTCTTTCAGGATTTTCCTTGCTTTTGACTTTTTCCATCTATATAAGAGTTGATGAATTTTATGAATGGTTTCCGCCGTTCCCTGCCGCGTAGATGTGCCGTGGAATGGGACGTTTGATCGCTGATTTCTCAGGAAATTTCACCCGAACGGTGGTGCACAACGTTCTGCGAATACGATTCCTTAATTACGCCACAATTATTTCTAATAATGTTGCATGAAAATAAGGGAAGGGAATATATATGTAAATACCTTCAGAGATATTGCAACGACGGAACAAAAAATTACGCCGCACTTAAGAGTATAATATTCGCGTTTAAAAATTGCACACAATTTTCCGACCAACAACTTTTCACCTGAAATGCTATTTCCACGGGGCTGTTTGCCGTCGGCGGCCACAGTCTGCGTTATTCCAGAACCCCCACCAGGCCAGTATTTCCTTGGCAGAAAAGCTCGCATTGTCGCCTCGCTTCCGACAAATCCCGCCAGGAAAGTTTTTCGTAGGTCGTAGACGATGTGCGTTCTCGTAGACGAAGTGTATGGCCTACAAAAAAACAAAACATGGGAGGGTGAACTTTCGAAAAAAATAGCCTCACGATAATAATGGTACAAGCTAATACGTGCCGAAGTATTATATTTCTTTATTCGTACACACCCCCTGGCAGGTCGATTGGAATGTCTATAAAGATTTTGTTGAAAGGAATCTGTTTATAATTAAAACACGCGACAATTTCACCAACATTGAATTAAAGGGAAACTTTTTTCAGGTGTTAACGATGAATATCGATGGTATTGTTTTTTTATAGGGTTGCGAAATTATAATGCTGCTGTAGAAATATTTCAATTACTATCCGGCCCAACCTTACAGATTGAAGAGTCTGTGGAAAAGGGGTTCGCGAGCAACACGACAACAAAAATCCAAGGGAAATGAATAAGTAGAAAGACGGGGAAGTTTAGCGGGAATGGCCAAGCATTGAGTAGAAGATAGGAAAGTGTTAATCCTACGGAGCAACTTTGCCCCCTGTAGGGAACTTGCACGCTTATGCCGAGAGGATTTCCATCCAATAAATTTGGAGCTTTGTATAAGCTTTCCACGCTTGAGTTTAAATCCCGGCGTCGGTGCGGGCTTACGTGCCGCTGTGTAGAAATACCTATATATCTGTAAAGAGGGAAACCCTCTTTCCCTCTGCTCGCCGCCAGACGATTTCAAAAAGACGTGCGAAAATTATTGAATACTTTCCGAAAGCTCAGCCCGTTACAGTTCCGCAGCCGTTAGTGCCGGTAAGCCGATGAAAATATTAAATCGATACCTCTGCCACGTTTTTCGCAATTTTCGAATTACTTTTTTCAATTATTCTCCAATTGCGACAAGCTTTCTAATAGATCTCTCGTATTCTTTGGTGTTACATGTTTCTTCTTTTATCGGGTAATCCAAAAGAGGACTGCAAATCGATCAGAAAGTAATTTCCAGGGAAGGGAAAAGGGACTGGATTTAAGTAGATTATTGTTGTGCAATCTAGAAGAAATGGTACGGAAACAGAGATTTCGGTGGTGTTTGAAAGGTCGTTTACATATTCTCAAAACGGCAACCTCTGCTTGGCAAGGGTGCAATAAGGGTTAATATGTATCCAAGGGGACGTTACAAGAGTTCGTTTCATCGTGTCCCTCTTGCCCTTCTCCCTCTTTTCGACTGCTTCCTTGCCGGGAGGCTCAAGATTAGAAACTTTTTATATGAACTCACGTGCCTGCCACCCCAGTGATGGTCATCTTCAACCCCTCGTACGCTTTAACTAAATTGCCTCGACGTGACAGATGTAAAATGTTTTATTGCAGCCGAGCACCCTTTCCTTATTTCACTTCATCCTCCGGACGTTCTTGAATCTCATCCATACGGATCCCACGCGTAGAGAATGAAATACTCGTTTGCGTGAAAAAATTATGCGACATCCGAGTTTTATGCGTCACTCGATCATTCACCGTGAGATTCGATTTTACGAACTTCAGGACTGCCTGAAAAAAGAAGGTACATATAATCGAGCGGCGCTTGTAAGATATATCTGGATCAAGTATGCAAGATTTTATATAAAAAATATTTAGTACATTTATACACATGTATGGAGAGAGAGAGAGTACAGCAATATTAAATAGAAGGGGGATGAAATGCTAATTCTAACCCTTCAACCGTTTAATAGAATGGCCTTGCAAAAGTCTATCGACTATATGATATTCTATCGAAAGGCCCGAAATCGTTCAAAATTCATCATAGGAACATGGAAATCGTTTGAAGTCAATAGGTAGTCCGTGTTAGGCCTACGCGAATATCGTTTTGCTGGAACTATTCCAGGCGTCGAGGCGTGCGGGAAAGGTTCCGATCGAAAGGTATAGGATCGGTAAACGTATGTAAACAAGGGATCGAATATAGACGAGAAAACAGTGCGGGAGTGGCGACGGCGAATTCCCATGCGGGAGTAAGATATTGGTTTTCATCCGGCTCGTTTCAGTGCTCGTAACGTTTGATAAAAATGCGTGTTACGCGTTCCAGGCTAGACCTGGCTCGGACGGAAAGGCCGCCCGGGGAATCGTACACGAAGAGATCACGAGAATTCTTCCTCTGGCTGCTCCCCCTTCAGGTATTCGCGCATAAGAGGGTGACGGCCAGCCCTAGCCCTATAAATACCTATACGCGATGATATCACCTTTGCCCGCAGATTTTTTCGAATAACGGATGAAAAAAGTTTTTGCCTCCGTCTCGATCTCGAAAGCCATTTGCCTGGAAACTTTTTTTGGTCAATGAAGATTGCCTGGTTCGCCGTTGGCGTTCTAAAGAATTGAACAGGTTCCCGAATTTATGTTAACTTTTTAAATTTCGTGTTACGCAAGAAATGGTAATAACGCGGGAAGAAAGCAAAGGCGTCAGGGGAACTTTCACTCGTATTCTTGAAGTGTTTATTAAACGTTTAAATACTTCTTACTGAAAAGACTTTGTCGTTGACGGTCCGTTTTCCTTATTTTCACGGCAATAGAATCGCTGCCGTATTGCCGTGACTAGGTTCGGGTCTTAATAATCTAGACGGCAGACGGAAGCCATTTTGGTGCGCATACTGATACGGCGAACCATCATTAGCTAGTTCCTCATTGTTGAAAACGGTCGATGAACGTCCGTAATATTTCACGTCGTGCATCCTTACCCTGTTCGCTATGGTTTTTGATTTTTACAATACATCGTGGCAACGATTGTGTCTCATTTACCTGAATCACTGACACGCTTAGCGGAGGCAAATCGGAAAGTTTTCACACGTTCTCATCGTTCCGTGACACGTGAGCCACCGCAGGTCATTGTCAACGAGCGCGTCACCTTTCCACGGAGCAGCGAATTATCACGTTCGAATGGACAACTAATTAAACCCGTTTTCGCGTCGACCAGACGGGCAAGTTTCTGCCTTATCCTCCTTTCTCGACCCAATAAATCCGCCACTCCCGAATGGCCAGTGTAATTCACCGAGAAACAACGTGTCTGAAAGCTCTCGCAAGATTTTTACGCTTTCCAAGTGTATTAATCCGCGCCGGTGGAAGAAATAAAGGGCTGTTTTATTAAATTAAGGTTAACGCGGCTAAGTTGCCGCGTTTCTGTATGTGTTCCAGAAGTTCCACGGGAACCACTGGTCGGGGATTTTAATGAGCTCGCCCGATCGGAACTCGAGGCGTTCCCTAATGAGTCGATTTTATAGTCACCATTCTAGTTGGGAAAAAAGCGGGACCAATTAATTGGTTAAGCCGTGCGATCTGCTTGGTATGCGGCATCTTTTATCTGGATTTATCGATCCTCCTACAAGATCACCACGGCAATATCGGATACGGTGGAATGAATTTATGGATGAATTTTCGATTTATCGCGGGGACACGACACAGCTTTATTAAACCTATTCCTCGATTACCTTATCGATGAAAATATACCTAATCGAGGTGAAGAACATTTTTTAACTAAACAGATTTTAAACGTTGAAAAACTGTCGAAGATGGTATTCGTAATCTTGAAATAAACATTTTCCAATGAGCGAAAATTCGATAACAGTCGACGTTTAAAATCAGAAGGGAATGAATTTCCTTCCCGAAATAGAACGAGTGTTATTGATGAATCTATCCAAAAATAACCTGAGAAGTGTAAGCGCTAATGTAAGCTAATTAAACGGCGCAATAGCTTTCTACTCGCGCCGATTTTACAAAACTGTTCCTTGACTATCGAATCGGAAATTAGAAATCCGTCCAGTAAAAGGTACTATACAACAGTTTCGTTGCAAGCTAATTGATATTCCAAATGACCGCCACACTTAATGGGGCATCTTGGAATTCCGTGGAATATGTAATTTCTGGTGGAAACGTAAAAGGGTTGCAACAAGCTGCAATGGTAGCTGAAACGGCACGGGGGATCACGAGCAACCTCTTGGTCTAAGCAGCCGTTTCGAGCGTGCAAGGTGGATGGGGATACGGCCCGATAAACACCGCATTACTCCACTGAAAGGGCATTTCTCGCGCCAACATACGGCCTACGAACGTAAGCTCGGTCACCTATCGGCTGCCTCGATCTAGATTAGGATACTTAGCCGCAACAAATTTGAATCTGATTACTTCGAATGAGATTGGGCGGACTTTGCTCGAAATTGCACCGCTAAACATCCACCGTCGTCCTCGCCTATACATTCCTTTTAATGTTTTCAGTTCGCTCCGAGCTATTTCGCGGCGATTATTAACGAAACGGTTGGTTAATACATCGGGATTATCGTGACGCCGAACGGGAAGCTTTTATTGATCGCGGCGCGAGCCTTGAAATGATTTACCCCGCCGCGCGGCAACTAGAAAATAGTTTAAACGCTAGTTTTCAGCTCGTCAATCGGCGTTCGTAATTGTAACGATTGTTCGCAGACATTAAGCGACGGAGAATTATCAAAATGGTTGTGCATAGATGGGCGATGAATCTTCGATGGCCGCGCGGATCGAAGTGGTCGCATGCTACAAATCCACGGCCCGCCCATATGCATATTTTCACAATATCGCACGGTCCCATGTTGCCTCAGGATAGGTACACGTAGATCCCTCATAAGGGAGATATCGTTTCCGAATCAAATGACCCATTCCGTTTTAGTGGCGCCATTTAACCGACATCTATGCGCCTCTGGCCATCCGACACGAGGTAACCGTTACACGGCAAACATAGAAAGTCTCGCCATCGGGCTTTCGGCCATCCCTCGATAATACCAAACCGCGTCCACCCATGCTATCGAGTATCGCGTCTCCCGGTCCGAGCAATTAACGGCTCTCTCGTTGATCATCTCTAGACCGTTCGTTCGAAACTTTATCGCGCTGGCCTCGTTTATTCGTTCGTGCCGGGCCTCTTTTATGAAACACGCGCGGGAGCATGGGAAAATTATTTGCCATGGGTGCCGGTTGATAAAACGAGAGTTAACGATAAAGTTTCGGGCGCTTCGAACAGGGAATGCGACGAGCACATTCCCGATATTAGTAGACAATTTCTCGACCTTCCGAACACCCTTCTTACTAAGTTAGTATTCCCTACTTAGAAAATAGGACCTGGACCAACGGCTGGGTAACAGCATCTGGGACCACATCTAACGCCTTCGGATGGGATGGTTGGGGGCAGATCGACGGGGGTGGAACACGTGTTCGATGCTCAGGGTGGACCGTGGAGCCGAAGGGTGGTCGACAGTGGGTGGTAGAAAAATAACAGAGGAGAGGGTGGGTGCACCGGATGGAGTATGTAAGACGTCGTTACGTGCATCCGGCGCTTCTACGGAATTCGAATCTGAACTCACCAAGACGAACCCAATGTCGAACAATTCGTCCTCTCCTTCTCTTTCCCCGCCCCCTCCTTTCCCGCCCTCTGTTTATACGAATGGCTACGAGGACACCTTATAAAAGAGATAAATCATCCCCCTCCGCGACGATATTAATGCGGCTGACGGACGTAGATTTTCATTTATTCCGCGACGCGCGCGCTCTGCCTTTCCAATCTGGCGAGCTACCAAATTGGAAAGCGGCGCAGTTGCGAAGTTTTCCCCCGCGGTAGACTTGGCCCGACTTCGGAGCCAAGCGAGGAATATGTATTACAGCAAAGTAATCCAATTCCCGGCAGAGCGTTACCGTAGCTTCCATTGATTCATCGAACAATCTGCGAGCGAACGTTTAAAGTCCACCTCTACAAGTACAAACGGAGGAATTAGATGATTTTGGGTTATCCGGAATCACGAGGTAGCGGCGACTGCCCTCGGGGAGAGCAAACTTTCCCATTAGTCTGTTGCAGGGTAGCAAAGTTATCCTTTAACGATACCGTCTCGCCCTTTGAACATCCAACCAGTTTTCCGCAACTGGATTTCCCTTGCCGCGTTCGAGAAGCTTCTTACGGATTCCTGGAATATGCAAACGGGTCGGCGAGGGAGGTTGCCAAGGATATTCGTCAAAGCTAGCATCACGGAACGGTGTGTAACGGCAATGAAGGGAAAAGGGTTTTTCGATTCGCGCATAGCCTTCGGGCTGGCGGTGATCCAAATTGAAAAATACATTCACGGTGTTTCCTTTGCCCTTGTGGAGGTAGGCGACGCGCCGCTAGGATCTCCAGGGGGTGGCCAGGGCGAAGGGAACCGAATGATATAATGGATCGTGGAAAATGCGGGTTGAAAGTTAGGGGTTCAAGGGGCTCTCCAGTATAGTGGTGGCGCAACCAATGGTGGGGGTGGATTTATAATGAAAGCCGTAGAGTTGGACTTGGATTTGTGAGGGTACTACACAGCCCTCCCAGCCTAGCCAGTCAGCCAAAGAGGCAGCCAACCATCCAAAGAGCCAGTGATCCACGGTGAACCAGCCAGCCAGCCGACAGGCCAGAGGGAACTGGGCAGGGTTAGCTCTGCTCAACAAGGAATCCAATCGCCACGTGATCTGTATAATAGCCGTGCTAAACCTTCCTACCCTTTTCGACCCACCCCCGTCCACCCCGTGCAATCCCACGGGTGGAATTGCAAATAACAAACGTTGGCCTATCACGGTTGCCTCTTTCGAGCTCCGTGCCTCGTTGCCAGGCCGAACTGAACAAAGGCCCGATGGATGTGTGTACTTTTCGAGTACCCAATGAGAAGACCGTGAAACGAAAGCATAAATCCGCATCAGTTAACTGGTGCAGCTGTAACCACGATATGGCTACGGCTTAATTAACCTACGATACCAGAGCGCCAGACCGGAAGGGGCTTAATGAGGTTTCACGAGTTCGGCCGGCACGCACGTGAAACAAAAAGATAGAAAATTAACCGAGGAAATGTATCGCACGAGTCATCTGAACTCGATAGTTGAAAAAAAGATTCTTCCTTAAAATCTCCCCGCGCGTGATAATTAAATTTATACATAGCGTTCCACACTTCTATATGTGCGCGTGTATCGCGCAACAAGATTTTCCAAACTTTCTTTCATTTCGCGAACGATCCTCGATCGAATCTGTTTCGAATTCGCGAAGCACCTAGAGAGCCAAACGACCGTGCAACGAAGTCGTCGTCCGCGTGGACGAACAGGAGGTTTAGTCGCGACGCATTATAACGTAAACGTTGATGAGAGGAAAGTACATTCGTGACCGAGACTAGGATGTGCTCCAGTAGTCCCTCAGTGGCTCGTTAAGGCATTTGCATTTCATTTCGTCCCTCTCCAACTGCCCCCCAACCCCTTCAACCTCCACGGCAGCCCCTCTTTTCCCGTATAAATATTAATGCAACATCCTCCTCTCTCGAGGGTTTTTGTTCCTCTTCTGTTCCGAAGAGCGACGCCCTGCTTCTCCTCGAGTACTTTGAATGCTGATGTGCTACCAAGCCTCCGCGCATCCTTTCTTTTCCCTTCGGTAGAAGCTCACTGCGTGCACAGGAACCGCGACCTTTAATGAAACACGATGTATGAATACATTTCGTCGCGCTGTTTCCACGATTAGTTGGGAAAAATAATTTCTCGGTTTCTTCTTCTTCGTACGTAACGAATCGCAATTAAAATGGCAAGGCAATAGCGCAAAGTGCTCGATGCCGCGTACGCAGCTTCCAGTTGAAAGGACCCAATTAATATTTTTAACGCGCGAGCCCCGTTAAATCAAAGGGTTGCGCTATTCCGATGCGAAGACAGCCCGAGCTTTCCGTATCTTCACGTTCGGATTTCCGCGTCTCGCGAATTTCTTTGAAGTACGTGCCGAGCTGCGCGGAAAAGAGAAAAAGGGAGCGAGGGGACGGCGTGGGGGGAGGCACACGGTTTGTGGAAGTACGGAGACAGTAAATATATACGGAATAGCCGGGGGTAGGTATATGCAGGGCGGTAACGTGGTAAGATGGGCCTCTGCATTGCCGGCATGATTGCCTCCATGGCACATCGAGGCAATCCCCGCGGCTACGTGCTCGACATACATCCGCTTCCATCTTACTTTCTTTTTCTTCTCGTTTTTCCCGCCCTCTTCCCCCGGTCGCCTTTCTATCCCGCGGTTTTCGCCTCTCCGAGGATCTCAGATATGCAGCCAGCACCCAACTGCGGCACCAGCATACTTAAATGGCAGGGCTGGCAGTTCAGCATAGTCGTATGTCACGACTAATTAGACGAGTTGAACGCGTGCCGTCTGGATTAATGCTTACCACGAGATAAGCTATTTATTCCTTCCAGGCGAGCCTTCAAATGATCTCTTAGATAGCCCCATTGAATCGCCGTGATTTCGGTAAAGCGCAATAAACAACAGACCATTTTCTATTATTATAATTGCTATATTGCTAATTGACAATTGACCGATGAAATTTGCCGATAGTTGAAATGGTTGGGATATAGCCGATAATTTTTCTAAACGACCTGGGATACGACGGCACAATCGTGGGATAGAAAGAACGTTTACGCGAGCGATTTTTCCAGCTCGAATCGCAATCGTCCGATGCGACGCAGACGATTTACAACGGCGCGGCGTACAGCCTGATCTAGAATAAACGAGCATTTACAGGCGTTTCCGAATACATTCGCAAGGAATTCACCGGTGAAAATAGCTCCCTCAATTTTGCTGTAGATACCGATACGGGGGGATGGGTCGAATGGATGGCACCTTAAATTAGCATTAGTCGACGTATCCGTAGTTACGATCGGCTAATTTATTGGCTCATGAAAGTTCCTGTGCTTTCGCGCCGCACATTTTGATAAAACGTAATACGGCTGCGCTGAAAATGCACCTTTTTAATTAAAACCAGCACGATTGCGTTTAATCGCGGTTTCAGCAACGACGTAGATATTATAACAATATTTATATCGCGATCCTAGATCTACGCATCAAAAATGTACAAATTCTAACAAAATCGTTCGCTGTCATTTGGACGTCATTAAAAGTCACTTGAAGGTCCCACCGGGAGCAATGATCAATTACTAAAAATCCACGAAAGGTGCTTCTTTAGACGACGTCTGTAACAAAGGGAGGAAACACGAGCAACAGGGTTAACGAAATGACGTTCCTAGACGCCATTTGCGGAACCACCCAGAGGGATGTTCACACGAGCACAACCAGCGAATAATAACACTGAGTGCTGCCCGATGAAAATTAATCCAAGACAAAGGAAGGGGCCAAGTAAATCCATTGAATTGAATTCTCGTACCACGAGGAACAGGGAGGGTGGGGTCAATCTGCGCGCCTTTTGCACCGGCTGATTCATTCCTCGTTAATCAAAGGGCCGATAAAGCGTCGCGACTCGAATCCTAGGCGACTAGCAATATGATCGAAAGCGTCGTATCGCCGGCGGATACAGAGGGCTGGGGCATTAGTAAGTCGCGAGGGTGATTCTAGGAAAGCTCTATGGTAAAAGCTGCCGGCACGAGGCGGCGGTAGCTCACCAGCGTTTCATTAGCAGAAGATGCTCCCCGCGGGGGCGTACGTAGGAGAGAAGGCAGATAGAAGGGGAGAGAGACAGGAGGTATGGCTGCTTCGAGGTCGAAGAAGAAGGTGGAACCAGAGTGGTTGGAGGCGGGAAAGCGAGATTAGAATCCTGTGCATGGTTGGAGGCGCATATATCGGTCAATAACTCACGTCCAACGGCGTGTATCTTACTCCTGGATAGCTTTTCCTTATTCCACCGATCTCGAAAATGTGATAAAGTCGTTACGGGACGATTTAATTTATCCGCTTAATGGGCAGGTTTCACGGCGGCTACGGAACCTTATTAATTACGAGGCGCACGGAGCCGTTTAATTCACGAACGACGCGACGGCCGAGGCGAACGAGAGTTTCGATATTTATCCATCGCCTTCGCGGGGCACTTTTAACGACGCTAGCGGTACCCTCTTCGGTATAACTGAACTTCCTTCGTGTTTAATCGCGAACGCTCGTAACTTTGACCATAAATATCGGCCGTTTTAAGCGGGCGCCGAGTAACTTGCGAATGATTTGCAACCACCGCGAGAACTTACGACGCTTGTGTCGCATAATAGTACGAAAATTAAGAACGGAGAAGAGAAGCAAGAAAGCTGGGAGGATAATGCGAGACGCGAAGGAGGAGGAAAGAAAATGGAGGTAGCGGTGGTTGGTCGTCGATTCGAGTAGGCTGCGAGTATAGTAAAGCAATTTAATCGGGGGCGAACGAACGATCGCCGAGCGACACTATGGCGCCAATGACATTTACATCCGCGCGAAGCGGCCAGACAAAAGGGAAACGGACAGTCGAAATACGTCAGCGAAATCGCCACCGGCTGGAGCAGTCCGCTTTGATGGGGTTCCACGGTCGCCGCTTCGGTCGTTTCGCAGTAGCATAAATGAGAGGTGAGATTAAACCGGGGGTGACGTATGGTACGCGTCGCCCTCCGACCAGGAGCAACCGCTATCATTTTTTCCTTTTTCCCCGTCCTTTTTTGTTTCGTTTTTTCTGTTTGCTCCCTTTTTTTGAGCCCGCGATTTTTTCCCGTTACGCGCACACACGCGACCCCTCCCCCGGCCACGCCGGTAATGGAAGAAGCATAGAGGGATCACGGATCCGAATGAACACGTTAAAACGCGGAAACAAAGAGCAACGGAGGGGTGAGCCGGCCGCGTCGGAACGACGGAAAATGGGCAGAGCGGAGAAAATGGGGTACCCGCCTCGAATAAATAACGCGTTATAGGGACATGCAAAAATAAACAGGCGTGCACAAAGAAACCTTAACGGAATGGTTGGAAATTGCGGCGGTAACGTCTTGTCCGGCACCATTTTTCGTCGCGTATTCTCGGTCCCTCTGTTCGTACAAATATATTGTGTCGCAATAGCAAAGGCTGTGGACCCGAGGCTGAGCATAGTTTGATCTACGCGTCGTACGACTTCCACTTGCCTGGCTACGAATTTGTAACAAAGTACATTATGTCCCCACTAAGATGGAATAAAGCACGACGCAAGAAGGGACGCCCCGGCGTCCAGGGTGCGAAACAAGCACCGACGCTCGAGGCAGGAAAGAGGTTCCAGCGATGGACAACGAGGGGGCCGCGTCGTTTGGTCAGAGGGTGTTCGTATATATGCCAACACATGGGATTAACTTGTATCCCGTAAAGCCGCCCGCCGCCAGCATACAAAGGTTGCTCGTAAGTCTCTTCGGATACCTGGCTAACGAAAATTACGATCTTACTAGCACGAGATTCTACTGTACCGGCACATTAGTTTCCACGGCATGTCTCCCTCTCTCTCTCTCTCTCCCTCTTCCACCCTCTCCACGTTTTCTCTCGCCCACGCCGCTACGCCTACCAGAGACCAAAGCTGGCCGGCCTATCTGCGACTCTTTTCCTCCGTGCCGTCGTTCAACCGCAATAATTCTACCTGTTTGCGTCGATATCTCAGTGAACGCTATAACGAGAAGATCACGAGAAACAGCGGGGATCTTTTCTTGTACGCGTCAGATGGTATCGGACGCCGGCGTAGAAATAATTACTCCGCCGTTAAAAGAGTTCACGAAATACGGGGAAGAGCCGAAGGCGAGGACAAAGAAATCGGTGGTTCGTTGGTCGCGTGTAACGTGATTCACTGTTGCGATTATTGTTGCGAAAGTCTTGCGCGTTCAATTAACGGAAGGCGGGGGAAACGGCGGGTTCGTATCGCGAAACAGCGAAAGAAACCGTTTGAAAATGCATAGGTCGATTGTATGAAATTCGTGGGCAATCGAGCTGTCCAATAAATGCAGATAGACGCGTACCTGTCGCACCGGAGGAAAGCTTCCTTTTTTTCCCCGGCGAAGGCAGAATTTAACGTCGCCATTATGCAGAACGGGTTGTATTGGCAGAGCCTCAATCCCAATTCCCAGGGATAGCTAGCTGGTCGAATGGCAAAGCCAAACAAACCTTATTTATGTCTCAATTAAAGCCGGGAATGGGATGCACCCTCGATGGAGCGGCTCCAGACAATAAAGCAGTCGAAAGAGGGAGGTGGGGCAGAGTGGAGAAGGAGGAAGAGGAGGAGATGGCGGTGGAGGTGGAGGAGGAGTAAGAGCAGAAGAATGGAGCGGAGGGTTCGGGGTAGAGAGAGAGCCAGAGGCGGCGGAAGGTGAGGAGGTGCACGAGGGAGGGACAGAGGGCCACGACAAAAGGGATCGGGGATGGAGACGGAAAACTGTGGATCGTTGAACGCCGACCTCTGGACTCTGAACTTTCCAGGGCTGCGGGAGGCACGACGAAGAGAGGGATGCGGGATACCATTGGTTTTAGCCTCCGGATTCTGCGTATATCCGAAACTGAACTAAATACCAGGGGGACACCGAGCTACCGAGGAGATAACGAGCGAACTCGTGAAACGGCCATAGATCAGCCGGCTTAATTATCTCCACGCATCGCTGCCTACCCCTTCTAATCGGTGGCCTACACCCACGTTCGTCCAAAGCCAAATCCCTTTCCATCGCTCGACGTCCGCTATCCACCGACAGCCCTTCGGTCTCCCTCGAAATAATTTAATCTATGCATGGACCACGAGAGCCCCGATGCCGCTCGATCTACCCGTTCCGGGCTACTCGCGTCGTATATCGCGTATGTACACGCTTGTTAGTGCGAGACACAGGGCGGAGGGTTGCACGCACCGCGACGACTCGTTGACGAATCCTTTTCCCGCTCGAATCGACGCTCGTACGTATCTCGTCGTTGCCTCTGCGCGAATTGTAAGCAGAGACGAGAAGAGGGAACAGGATTAAAACCGCGGCATTAATTTCTCCGCGATGCGTGCAGCAGGCGATTCTTAGCGTTTCGTAAGCGTGCATCGTATCCCGCATCAGTTTAAACGAAGCCCGTCCACGATTTGAATATTTCATGCTTATCAACTATGCATCACGTACACTGTCTCGCCGGCGTGTATTTACAAGAGTATCACGAGGAATCTTAAGTTTATTCCCAGTTCGGCTGTATGTTTGTACGCAATAAGATATGTTGATATTCCTCCTGTCTAACCCCTTCTTTCCCTCTTTCATCCCTCTTGCAACCGATCCCGAGGCAACACCAACCCTCGTTCCTTTTTATCTCCGCAAAGTTTCCACCCCATCAGGCTCACCCTCGTAGCCCCCACACTTCCATCCACCCCAACCCAACTCTCCCACTCCCTACATCGCGTTCCTCTTTCCGCTACCAGCACGAACTACCCTCAACCCATTCCCTGCCAACCCCTACTTCCTACGAAGCTCCACGGCAGTCATGGCGGCAGTTACGGAATCAATAAAAGTGGTGCTCATGCGCCTCAACTGCCGTCGCTACTGCCGGCCGCCGCCACCCTTCAACCCCCGGCTCCATCCTTCCCTCCCGCCTTCGCGAGCTTCCCAGTCAACGCTACTGCCGATTCACCCGCAACCCTCCAACCCCTTTCTACCCCGATTCTCTCTCCTTCTCGATCCTCCTCGCGATCTTCCACCCCTCTGTCCTCTTCTACCCTCTTCCTCGCACGCCCGCCACGCTCCAGCTCCCAGAACCGTACGACGTCCTTCCACCATCCTGGATTTCGTCGTCCTCCTGCACTTCACCCCCACGACTTTGAATCGCGCCAACTCCAACCACTCTCCTCGTCGTATCCATCCTTTCTCGAAACTACACCTAAAACTATACACACCGACTATCCGCTCTCTGTACCGGGTGTTCCAATAGCGATATTTTTCCATCCCCGCGGGGATTTACTCGCGAGCACACGAATCTTTGGCGGGTGGGTGGTGGTTCGGGGGGTAGTTATAGTAAATCGTTCGACCGGTACAAGGAAGTTCGCACTGATTTTTAATCGGTCGGGTGCTCGTAACACGGATGGACTCTTGGCGGGGTTATATTCCCAGGGGTTGATGCCGATGATGTTTTCGTTACGGTTACAACAGGACCCTCAGCCCCCTCTCGCCCCCCTTGTGTGTCACTTCAACGTTTGATATTTAAATTCACCGATGGGCTGAGCCCCCGTGCCTCCCAATGAGACAGGCATACATATTAATAGACGAATGTTCAAATCGCTCACCTACGGTTATGGAAATTTTAGAAAACAGAAAATATCATATATCTTCTCGAACACACGAGCGCTCATTAAAAACCCCATCAATTTCGAGTGTCCCGTGCTTTACCGTTCTTTCATAATTGACTGCCAGAGCAATTCGTATCAGAGTCGACCTCGCCCACTAGTTTTATCGATGCCGCTGTGCGTGATGAACGGCGAAGATTATTTATACGCCGTATAAATATTTTTCATTTCGCCCGAAAATATCGCGCTGGATCTAATATATATTCACGTATGTGTATAAACCAAAAAAATAAATAAAATTCAACAGCAACCAACACAGGTGTGCACGCCTGCGTGGGTACTGGGGGTTATCTAGCATTGCGCGCGATTCCGTTGAAAAGACAACCTTCGGCCGCAACATCAGGTTATTTCATCCATGTCGAATAAATCGAAAATCCCGCGGTGTATCTTAAAAGACCATCTAGCCAAACATTTTCCGGACTAAAATGTAAATAAAACACGGTCTAGCGTGAAATGGAAACGTGCCAGCGTAGAGAGACACGAACGGCCATAAATCGAGTTGTATTTGGGTGAGCGTAACAACAGGGTTTCCTGTTCGATCGTAGAGCGTGCGGTTGATCGAAGCGTCCCGCCGCTAATTTCGCGGGTATCTGATTAATTAACCGGTACAACGTTGCGCAGCCTGGTCAAGGTGATTAATCATTTTCCATTGGCCCGGTAAACAAGCGGTTCTGCGGTGGTTGGTAGGTTTTCCGCTCGCCGGATAGCAAATTCTGCGGGGGGTGGAGGAGGTTTGACTACTGGTACGTAATGCCGGAATAATGCCCCGCATAAACTGCGGCGAGTCGCGAGCGTGTAGGTGTACGTGTACCGTTGGTCTACGTTCTGCCTCTGCGAAAACAATGCCATCAGTTGTAACGCGTACGCACCTCGTTACAGCCGCGTCATACCTTACGCTCGAAATCGATTCGTCGCGTGTAGGATCAGCGTAGCATACGCGTTCCGCTCGGCTGGCCTGCCATAGGCGTGTTCCATTAGGCGACAATCGTGATAGCACGATTCTTTGAAATAGAGTGGAATTACATATCCGTCCCGCGAAGGATCAGGATTTCGAGCGACCGGTGGTCGCGAGATAGGGGTCGCTTTTAATTTATCATTCGAGGACCCCGTGTCGTACGCCACGAATCGTTAAATGAATTGCTCTGAAACGAGGCGAAGGTGAGGATGACTAATTTCACTGCAGGCGTCGTGAATCGAACGTTGCACGATCGCCGATCGCCGCGGCATTTTTTCGCAATCAGACACTCCAGACGTCGGTTAAATAATTCACCGTACGAAACTAGATTTCGACGGATCGGCCGCGTTTAATTAACCGCGTACCCAGCATTTCACAGGCGACGAACTTTCGTCCGCGAGAACGTATTAACTCGCGACTCGTTTGCGAGCGCAATCTTGCACCCCGATATAATCGTCCGCGGCGCAAAGAGTACGGCCGAGTAATGGGCAATAATTTCACGTAACTCTGGCCGATGCAAATTTTTCGTCCGGCGATACGATCTTCCACGGCCGAGCCCCGTCGCTCCAATTAGCGTTTAATTGAAAAATTTTTGTAATCGACTGAGATACTGCTTACCGTTCGTCGGAAGGATGTTCCAGATCAAACGCTCGGACACGTAACGTCTCGCCCTCGGCTTTATTGCGCTTGTCGCGACGAGGCGAGAACAAGTGTGCACGGGCTTCTTTACTTCTCGTGTAGCACCGCGTTCTCGTAATTAACGCGGGGCCTCTAATTTAGGTGAAACCCGCCCTGCGACACAGCCGGTGTTATTATAAAGTATATCTCTTATACTGTACGATTATTTTAACACGTTCCACGCGTTCTTATTAACCGGGGTACGAGGAAGAAGCGTAATGTAATTTTCACCGTAACGGTATCGCTGCATTATTTACCGTGAAGCGGCTCTACTTTGCGCCGGAAAGTAAACCTACGCTCTCGATCCGGTTGCAGAATATCGAGCAAGATAAAGCGGTTTACGAAAATTCCATTTCCAGCCCCTGAAAGGGTACAGAAGAAGAGAACTGGATATAAATAAATTTCTGTATCGAAAGACAGACAAAGGTTTACGAGGAACCGACAATCATTCCAAATCGTATAACGCGTTCATCCGCTCGGGAAGATGTTGCGAGTGGAAACAATCGTCGTAAGGGGTTGGTCGTCACGGCGCTCGCAAGCGACCCAGAAGTTTTTCGGTGGTAGAAACTACAAAAGAATGCTTAGATCCGGGCTGGAGGAGGTAGCAGAAAACGGACGATCCTTTCACGTTGAATGGGTCGTACTCTTGAAACCAAATAGGCCATAGCTGCAGCAACCAATGGGCAATGCAGCCATACCAAAGTATGGTGAACACGTTTGTAAAGGTTGCTAGCAAACGATCTGCGAGTGTATGCGACCGGGATACCCCATGTGGCTACGCGGGTATACGTGGCGTCTATATGGTGTGCGACATGGTGTTTTAACCTTTGGGCAACTCTCGGGGTTTCCTGCTTGAAAGGCAAGTTGTGCGACTAGCCGCGTGCCACCGTGGAAACCGCTTATCCTATCCTAGGCGATAAACGCTCCTCTCTCTCTTGCCGCGGCTGAAATCACGGATCTTACTTATATACGTTGCTACGTGGCTCATAAATAATGCAGATCACTCGTGTAACTCGTACGAACGCTGCTTCCGTGGCGTTTGGACGAAAGAATTCGGTAATCTTGAACGAAACCCGGTTGAAATTACCAATAGGGAGAATTTCGGTTCGTTTACGTCGTTTTATTCTTGGGTAGGTCCGGGATTCTGGCTGAGTCTCGAAGTATGTATTCGAAAGATCGATAGAACGATGAGTAACGAGTGGAAGATAGAACGGTGAGCTGGCGTCGTGCAATCGACGATTCTTCATAAAATTCGAACCGAGACGATTTATTGAGGAACGCGTTATCGGTGTAATGAAGACGGAATAAAATCAGCTTGACATAATTTCAGCTAGACGGCGGCCGATAACAGATTTATCTCGTATTCTTTCATTTCTGCCACCGCCTCAGAAACAGTTTTGCGAAGGGAATTTTTTCCGGACGTTACGAAACGTCGAAACAAATCAATGGAATCGTTATTGAGCGGATGCCTTTTATAACGTGGAAATAGATTAATCATTGCTGCAAATTCATTAATGGCACGAATCGCGATAACCGGCTGACATTCCCACGTTATCGCGACGCTAAAATAATCCTTATCGCGGCCGGTGCTGTGGTGTCCCACGCGATGTTAACGTCCTTAAGTATAATAACGCCGGACTATTTTATCGTCGCGTGAAAACTCCACGGTTGGGGAAAAAACGAAGGAGCGAGAGCGGCAACATTTTGCGACAGGAAAAAAGTAGCGCTGGAAGGAGCTCTTAAGGGCAATAAAGATCAGGCTAACCATTACCGTTATGTATGTTTAATTTTCCTGCTATTACTCCAGCTTTTGTATCAGATGAAAAAGTCCGCAAACTTTCTTCCTAATTTCAGCAACCCCCGAAGCTAGTGTTTATATTAAAGATTCTCCTCGACGAGCTTCGACCCGAAGCTATAAAAATTAACAGGGGACAATTTAAATAATTTTGCTATATCAATCTAGATTAAAATCCCGTCTAGATAATTCTGGAAGGAATAAACTGAACGAATTGAAAGCAAAGAATTGAGGTAATTTTGTGCAGACCAAGAACGCGTCTGTTTCTTGCGCCTCGTTCCGCCCATGTCCTTCTGTCCTGGAACAGTACAATACAAGAGCTGAGTCGCGATAACAAAGGCAGACATATTAGTCTTGGTACGGCAAGCTTGTAAGATGTAGAACGTCTCTTCTTATGCAAACCACTCTCTCCATCGAGGCGACGGTATAAAAAATATCAACGACTGCCCGTTATCGAGAGGAGTTCTCTTTATACGTACACCTAAAACGCGTATACTCTTTTTACCCTCGTGTACGTACGTTCTTGCCCGGCAGAGTAGAGGTGGTACCGGGGGCGCTAATGTCCGCCGTTACTCACGATTCTCATTTGCAAGATTGCCTATACATCTCGTGGCATCCTACCATGACCGTCCTTCTATACAGGTTCATCGGTGTGTAGGTACATATAACGGGTGTATCGAGCGTTCAAGTTTTCAGGATACTGTATTTAGATTCCCCTCGAGTCAATTAAAAAGTGACGCACAAATATCGAGCGGAATGTAACTTACGATCTTGCTGCTAAAATGTGTGCTATCTGTTTTTCACGGGCACCTGCGCAAGCGTTCGGATCTATTCAGTGAAATTGGAATTGGCAAGACGCAATTTGGATTTCATCCGAACGAACAGGTCATGAAACGCTTGCCCGTTCGCACCTTTTTTCTCTTCCGACCTTCGAGAAAACTGCGGCCGGCAGGAGTCTGTCGTAAAAACATCACCGTAGAAGTCGGCGCAAGACCTGGCTAAATTGCTGTAAAAAAGCGTGGCCTTGCGGGCCCCGACATTAGGCTGGAGGGTTAAAGGCAGTGACGACAATGCAGCCTGGAATTGGCGTTACGTGGGCAGCACAGCCCTTTTGTTCGATCTTTTAACCTTCCAGCACACGAACAATGAACCAGGTGACCCTTTAAGTTTAACTCTGCCGCTTGATCTCGGATAACAGTTTTTTTTCCTCCTGGCCTTGGAAGAGTTCCTAAGGGTAGAAACGCGGATAAGTGATTTACAACACTTCCGGCACCCCTTGCCGTGTCTCAGCCTTTTTTTCAAGGACGATTCCTGTTTTTCCTCCAGCCTACACTGCTTCGAACGAAACATATTTTTTATTCCGAATGGTGGCACTCGAATTGCAGTATCCAATAGGCGAAATAATAAAAATAATATCGAGCAGCGTGGAACAGGTACTCGGTGCACGCAACAGAACAGAGAAACGTTTAAGGGAAGTCTAAAACGCTTTACAGTTCATAGTATGTATTCCCATGCATGTTTTACCACCTCGACGCGACCGTTTCACGATGTACCCCAACGTTTGCTCCTTTCAACGACCGACCAGACCTATGCACACGCACTGCCTGGCGCAATTGCAGCACAGCGTACCAGTGAATACCTGCCAATTATAGCGGCTGCCTTATAATCACACCGCTGTCTCGCAATAAGACGGTCCATGCAGAATGGTCGCTCTAGATCAACCGCAACAAGACCCGGCACCCATAGACCCTGCAGTCGGCTATAATGGGAGCATGCTCCTGGAATAACGTACTGTTACGTGGGTGTTACAAGGTCTACGCCAACGTAGGTGTAACGTTACCTTTCGACTGTGGCTGCGTCTTGCCCACCGCGAGCATATCGCTCTAAATTCGGTAATACGTTAACTTCTTCCCGAGAAGTAACTGCGGAACGTACCTGACGAGTTTACGAGGACCGCCTTGAACGAGAAACAGATATGCATCGATGCTAGATCTGCTTTAAAAGTGAATTAAACTTGGAGGGCAATACAGTGGCAAGTATCCTCAAATGTAAGCTGTTTCGAGAATGTTTTACGCGAAATATTCTACGAAATATTGCTTCGTAGTAACAACTAATTACAAGTTTAGAAACTGTGCTTCGTGTTCGCCGAGTACATAGTTGCAGACACCGGGGAAGCCTTTTAGGAAAATCACGCGTGAATAACGCAGGGCGTTCGTGCGTTGGACTTTGCACTTGGCTGATGTCACGAACAAAATGGGAAAGGAAACAAGGTCGTGATGCAGAAACGATGTACGGACGAAGTTTATCGGTACTATCGTATCACCGTATGCATATCGCATGGAGCATAATATATTTTCTGCAATCCAATTGACAGCAACGATCGCGTCCCGGAGGTTTCGCGATGAATTTCAATATAAAATAAGAACGGGGTCCCGTTTCTTATTTAATTACGGAGTTTTACGGTAATTACGACAGAAGGCGTAAATTCGCGACGGCAAAACGAAGAAGTGGAATCCTATTAAGTTAATTTGTTTTATAACGAAGTCGTAGACGGTAAACAGTAGTGGCTGCGTGAAAAGTTTCGTCGATGCGCTGTTAAGACATAATCGGATATTAAAAACCATAGAGCTACCGTGGAGCGTAATTAATTCATAATTGGCTCATCTTGCAAGAGGCTGTCGCGCAATCTTAATTCAATCTATCGCCATTTGTGGCGCCTCGTTACGAGCGCCCCTCGTCTTCTTTTCGCGTAGACTCGCTGCATATCCCCCCGGTGCACACGCAGGATGTATCCCGCCATTCTCGATATAATAATAATTTTGAGTCATCGTCCTTAACGGCAATAAAAATTCAGATCGTAAATATCTTGCTAATAAGGTACGTGACGGGCATCAAGAAGCAAGCAGCGCGCTGCTGTACGCGCTAATTGCGCGCCGTCTCTTGCGACGCGAGTTAACATCAAATGAAAAAAAATTGCCGCTGAGCTGCGAAACATCGCGAACGATTTTGTATAAGGGGTGTTTAAAAAAGTACACACCGCGCGACGAAGATGGGGGAAATACATGATAATGTAGCATAGTTCGGTAATTGATTTAATAATTCTTTTTTGCCCAATATTATTTGTCTCGTTTATTTTTGTTTCACGCAATCGTGCTACAAAGTTGCAATGGTCTACTAGCTTAGACGAACACGTATGTCGTGTAGGAATTGCCAATAGAAGAGTCGCATTAGTATTTCGACGAGGTTGATTTGTAGACCGACTTTGTCGGACAAGTTTTCGTTTTCCATTCTTTTCGAGGGCACTATCAGCTTCCACGAACCCGCCTGATATTTTTTGAAACGCCTTATATAAATGGACACGCGTTGCCCGCAACGACATTAATAAAACCCGTTCCATGGAATATTGATCGATTTGCATTTGATAAATTGCGAGCGTGGAATCGTTAATTCGAAACGCGTCACGCAATGAGAATGACTCTCGGTGCGTATGCTTGCATTAAATCGAGCGCCACGGCATCGTAAATCGGCAACTAGTAGGCGTAATTGCCAGGCACGAAAATAATTTCGATTCGATTTCCATTCTTCTTCGGCCACGTTCGTTTTGGCCCGACGTTGTTGAATCGAATTAACCCTGAAAGGTTTACAAGTGTGCCGGTAGATGCCGGCACAGTTACCAGCCATCGGAGCCAACTCTTTCAGGCATTCCATTCCTCTAAAATTATCCACACTCCGAGCATCCTCTCGCCGTGCCACGAATTTTTCACCTTGGAAACATTACTCGGGTCCATTCGATGTTCGAGCCAGCCTATGCGCGCTAATTGCGCTACACATTATTATATCTCTCAATCTCAATACACTGTCGCTGAACGAGGAAGGTTTACAAGGCAGGAGAGATCGATTTAATTTATTCCCAACACGATATCAATTTCCACGCGGATAGTAATGTTCCAGCAACTATGAAACCACTCTGCAAGGTAGCCGCTAATCGTTCATTGATACAGCCCGTCGGCGCAGAAAATGATGAAACTCGTTCGTTTAACGAGCCCGCGCTGTATTAGTTTCAAGGTCAGATCGCGGTCCAGAAATACGCGAGGTCGTTATTTGCAGTCCATTAAAAGCAGGAGGTCTTTACTAGACTTTGGCGCAGGGATTCCGAGGGCTCTGCAGCCTGGTCCCCGGCTCAGTTCGTTCAATCGTACGAGCAATCTTTACGCGCAATTCACGGCAGAAAAAAGGAGACCGGGGCGGAGGAGGAGCAGAAGGTCCGGGAGACAGGAAAGAAACGAAAGCGATGATCTTTCTCCTTCATTTTGCTCTCGTCGGCTCTCACAATACACGTCGTCCGGCTATCTATCCCTTCCGCGATTCTCGTTTGTAAGGTATTCTAGTTCGTTTTCTCTTTTGTCCTCGTTCCACGGTACGTTGGCAGAGCTACGGCAAAGCCAGGGAGTGGTTGTCCTCCCACGGTCTCCTCGGCTACGAGTTTTCGTTCGGTTAGAGGAGTCGGGCGCCCATTGCCCGTCACTATCCCCAGTTTCCACGCCATTTCTCCGTAACGCGCGCCATTTCCTCCCTTCTCTCATACCCCCGTTCCACCCCTGTTACCCATTCTCTCTCTCCCTCCCACCCTCTTTCTCCCATTCTCTCCCCTTTCTGTTTTTCTTTCTCCTCCACCCCGTGCCGTCCTGAAAACCTCCCTTTCTCCCGCACCCTCGCTGTTTGTTCTTTATTTGGGTTATTTGGCCCGTGCAAATACCACCTTCCATCGCCACCCACTCCAACCTTCGCTTCCCTTTTGCAACACGACCTACGAGCCTGGGAAAAAATTTCTTCAGAAATATCCGTGTACACGCTAGATCTGGCCCGCTCGTAGCCCACGTCGCCGTCGTGATCTTTCCTGCTTCGTATGCACCATGATGCGCCACGCGTCAGTCCATATGCATGTATGTGCACGCCGAAACAACGTTTTCGGAAACGCTTTTATCGATTCATTAAGCGTTTCCATCTCGTCGCACGATCCTGGGAAAGAACGTGGAACGGTCGAATATTCCCGCGGTGAATCAACGCGCGACCGTCGAGGAAGGCCCACGGGGAAAAAGGAATTCGAAGACGGGGCTGACGGGAACAAAGGAACGTCAGCGTCGCGACGAATGATCCGAGGCGATCCGATAATCGATGGCATCGGTCATCGATTCGGCCTGGACTACTCCGTCGCCCGGCGTGAACTTGTCCCGAACGATTCTTTTTCATCTCCCGGTGGCGACGCGCGGCATTCCCGGTGTTCACGATTTTAATCAACGCGGCGGATCAACTCTTGGCGCCCATGAAACCCATGGACTATAATTTTGTGGTAAACGGTGCGACCGCCCGCTTAAGAACAGGGACCGGCGCGACGAACCGGCACTCTGCGCTCGCATACGCCCATTTTAAATACGATTATGCCCGGTGGTGTCGGCTTGCTCTTTATATAGATATGGCATCGTTAAACACTTGCTTTCGGGCGGCAGAAAAATAGTGCGACATTATCGGACACCTTCTCGATTCTCGTTACGTATGTACAATGTCCTACGGTAGGTACGTGGGCACGTGTACGTGCGTGTACCTATCGCGGAATAATAAGGCCCCTTAGGAGAGCATGAACGCGCGCGATAAAATGCCGAAGGCTACGGATAAAAGCGCGGAAGATCGTTCTCTAAAGCGCATTTTCCTGCTTTAAATTCGGTGGCTCGCCGTCAGAACGAATCACGGGCAAGAACGTTGCGACTGAAATATCGAGCGACGGATCGCTCGGATCTATTCGTACGATTCATCTGGCAGTGGCCCAAGTCTTTCGTCGACCTAGGGCACCCCTGTGTACGTCGAGGTAGCGTTGACAGGAGCGGCAATAAAAATAAATATCAGAACAGTCGCCCCGGACTGACGGAAAACCAGAGAAGGGTGGACGGTCCTAGCTGACGTGGCACGTCGTCGCTTGTCGATAGAAATGGCGACCCCGGGGGCATCCAGCTTCCGGTCGGAGAAATGGCTGTCCTCTCTCTTTTGCTTGCTTTCTCAAGCGAACGACGACGAGTGGCTACCGTGGACGAGGCGTTTCTATCCATTCCCGATAAGTTCACGGAAGGAGATAGGGTGGGCACGGTATTGAATTAACGATCGCCACCGGATAACGGAAGGAAACTCCCTGGTGGCTCTGCCGGGGCTGGGTTTCCTTTTTCAAACTCATCAGCTGCTGGCCGCTGCGTTGTCTTCGAAATGTATCGCATGGCGTTCTACCTTCTGGGGAACGGCGGTGGTCATCATACACGGGCACATCCGTGTTATTTACGTGACAGTTAATTTGCCGGGGCGTCCCCGTGTTATGGGCCGACTGCTCGATAGCGATGCGCGAGAGCGTGCCGCGCGAAATTAATTAAAGTCGGAAAACGGTAAGACGCGAGAGATCGGGCCGGCTAACATTCCACAGTTTCGTTATCTTCTTGGCGCGGTGTGCCCTCCTATGTTTAATTACAAAGTTAGATTAGCAAGTTTGATCGTGGAATTCTAAAGTTTTAACGGCTTCATTTTTCATCCAGATTTCCCGTGCCGATTCCACGCAGGGTGGACACGAGAGGTGTCAACGATGGGAGGATTGAAAAAAAGAAGCGGAGAGACAGAAATGGAAAACGAAAGAATTGAAATTCTTCATTGGATTGCATTAGCACGGAGGGGGGAATGGTTCCCTTTTCTTTCCCCTTGCAATTCTTTCGTTTTTCAGTCGTACAATACTTTTAGAGACCGTTTCGGCAGTTCGGTAAAATCACGAACCTTTCGAGACGTCGTTACGAAGCTACGTGCCTTGCAACTTCAGACGCCTAATTCTCCTTATGATCCTGCACTATTTCGTAAACCGCAGTCGTTGTACTCCTGGGACGATCGTGCAACGAGATTCTGCGGAACATCTGCGCCAACTGAGGACTCCACGCCAAAATTGCATTTCTTACGTCGTGGGGAGGGATTTCCTTGATTCGAAGACGACGCGAAATTACTAATTTCTCGCGTGTTAAATTCCTGCCTCGAATTTTCATGTGAGAGCATTACATCGACGACGTGTACATAATTGCCACGAATAGTAACGAATTAAACGCTTTAATCAAGAATAAAATTCAGGATAAAAAACGAGGAGAAAATAATAATTATTATTATTTTAATGAGAATTGTGCCTGCAACACGGCCGATTTTTAACCCAAATTTGCTGGATCGTGTTCTCGGTATCCGTGCGGCTGAGAATCGTTTGTTGCAAAAGACGGGGGGCAGAAGCAAGAAGAAATCCCCTCCACAAGGAGGTCCCACTTTGGGGCCCGCAAGCGACCAACAGGTCGGCCTTGAATGGCCAACCCTACTCCAAACACCCATTACCATCATGGCTGGTGCTAAAGCTTCTCCATCAGCCACTTCTATATTACTAATATTATTCTGCTAGTTATGCAACGAGTCACCGAAGGAGATTCTGACAGATGCAAACGTAATCGAATTGTTGGAGATGCTTGGCCTGTGATATCTTCATGCCAGCGATTCCGATTCGCCTCGCAGAAGCTGTCGTTTTTGTAATAAAATCAGCCACGACAATCGAAAACGAAGAAATATCGAGTCCTTTATTACTCCAAAACTATTCCCATGATTTACGAGTAGAGAACATTTTGCAGGAGAAGCCACGGTGTCGAATTCGATGCGTGTCAGCTGACGAATAAAAATAGGGATGCTTCGTAAAATGTTATTAAGTTTTCTGTGCAGAATCGCGCGTATATTATTGCCAATGTCAGAATATAAACGCGGGGATCTTCGCTCTGGTCACAAGGGACGGGGAAGAAAAAGAAAAGTTATAATCTAAATCTGTCTTACAATGGCTCCATTATTTTTTCAACGTTGACTGCGATGCGTTGGCGAGCATGAATCCTTTTATACGTTCAAAACGAGGAACATTTAAGATTTCAGAAGTCCAACATGATGCTAGATCTTGATACCACCCAGATTAATAGCTTTGCTATTGAATGGGTGCACCGTATTCGAGATGAAGATATGCACGCAGGTGTACTCATTATCTCGAGCCAGTATTCAATGTACCTACATGAAATTGCAACGACGTGACTGTGATCGCAGATATTACTCAAAATTCTCTCCAATTTCTCTCCAATAAATTAATGAGCATAAAAACGCTGATAGAAAAACGTTCAATGCGTTTTGGAGTGTTAAATAAATCAAAGAATTTTTTTGGCGACAATAAATTCATGAAAATAATTTTCATGCTAATATCGACGCCTTTGCTATTTAAAAAAGCTCTGCAAAAAATCGCCTTCCAATAAGCGCAGCCTAAAATCGGTACTAACAGTTCTAGGTATACGCTTATACGAACGAAACGAGTCCGACGGATGCAGACGCAGCAGTTCAATCCGTGCAATGGAGCGCGGGAGCAGAAAAAAAAACCAGTTCGATATTTTCTATTTTGCTTGTTTTGTGAGCTCCGATGAGATATGGATTTGATCATGGAAAGTGCTACTTCCAAATGTTACTCTCTATTGTTATGACGGTTCCTATGGCAAGTGATCCAAAGGAATACTCTCTGCTGATCAGCAAAATCTTTCGCGAAGGTGAATATCGTCCCGCAAATGTAGAATTTCGTATCGCTGCTCGTATGACTTTGGTTATGGAATCGTTAATAATCATTGTATCCTTACCTATCGTTAATAATTATTGACGGAAAAATTAGACAGAACTATATGCACTTAGAAAAATTAAAGAAGCCTATGATAAAGTATATGTATAATACAATGTAGCTAAGAATTGCATGGTGATTAAATAACCACGGCTTCACGATAATCGCTGCAAAAATGGATACACCTCCAGGACGAAAATAACGAAACGAGTGCAGCAACTTTGTAGCAAGATGATACAACAATAAAAAAATCGGCAAAGGCGAGGCATATTTATTGCGTTCGCAGTGACGCAGTTAATAATAATTTATCGACGAGCGTAATCGATTTCCAATAACCACCGTGGAATCAAGCTTTCACCGTACAAAGGCCCATAAAGATGATAATATCACCGACATGGTGTTATAATCAGGTGGTATGTATATAATTTTGTTATCGATATCGAAACAGGTGTTACTTATCTCTATGCGATCGAAATCCAACGGAAGCTTCTTCTCTGGCAGAATGTTTATCTGAAAACCATTTGCTATATACGTGCTCGGCTAGCGTACTGATTTGCAGCCGCTAATTATATGCATTTTCGTTTCAACGATCTTTAATTTGGGAGGTCTGTCCACGATTTCTTAGAAGATTGCCGCTTCAGGCGCGACACGTTTCGCTGTCGAAAACGATTGAACTTTTTCATATTTCTGAATAATTCTGGGGAACGGATAAAATACCAAGCATAACATTTAACGCGACTCGTTAAAGCTTCTATTTTAAATAATGTTTACACTCCACCGCCTACCCCCGATAATTTGATAGAAATTGTAAAGACCTATTTTTTCTATTTAAATTGACGATAAGTATATTGGTGCTAACAATAAGTTGACTTGGATTCATCTTGGCGACGTTATCACCAGATTGTCGCACCTTAAAAATGACGTTGATTCGATAAATTGAATTTTTTATTTCTTCATTTAAACAGCGGCAAGCGTTTCGCTAGATTCACCCTATATGTATGTAGAATGGAGACTAGACATGTATATAGATATGTGCGGTATCTCTACTGCACGGCCAATGGGGTTTGAATGGCCGTGATAAAATGGTATGGCTTCCGAATGTTGACTAAACTGCATCCATTGCAGGTAGAAAACCAACTGGAAAATAACAACACGGTTTGATGAATGGGACACCGTAATGCGTGCATTGCGTTTTCAAGGAAGCACTGTGTTTTTATTCGATTCAAACTTGGGGTATTACTTGTTCGTACACTTTTTCTACCCCTTTTCCGACGAAGAATAGAATTTCTCCGCCACGCTTGGAATATACAATGCTGCAATCGATTCCCTTTAAATTCATTCCGATTATTTTTTATCTTCAATGTAACGAAGAGAAAAGATAAAGGATCCCATTTCATCTTTTAACGAACGAAAATTTAATGCCGGGGATTCTGCACAGTATTTCACTCGGGCTGTTACCATAAAATATTACGTAACTCCACATTCAATACTCTTCGAACGTCGTGCTACATTCGGCAGACACCGAGAAAGAAACCGTAACTTCAGCCGACCTAAATCAACATCACATCCCCGGGAATATCGGAGCATCGCGCAGAAGATACGTTCAGATCGTATCTCTATCACGTAATCTCCATAAAGAATAGATCTCCGGGCTCCGAAGAAAAACTTGACCGAACGAGCATCGAAGCCCTTTTCTTTATCGCGAGAGGGTCAAGCATTGTTGTATCCGTAAGTTGTGAGACGGTTTACGTAAGAATTTCTACCGAGAATCCTCGGAGAGTATCCTCCGTGCTGCTGCAACTATCGCACGGACGTCTCTGAATTTCAAAATGTCGGTAGCCAAGCGTCGATTCTTCGCGTTTCTCGACCATCGAAGCACGCACCACTGTTCAAGCGTTATCGACTGCATATGCGAGCGAGCAGCTTCCACTTCAAAGGCAACGTTATTATCTTTAGAATAGGCAGTAGACGCTTCCCATTAACCGAGTTACGTGTTTAATTTTAAAGCTCTTCGCTTCGAAAAATTACAGGGTCCGGCGTTAACCTTTCAGACGATCGATTCGCGGCAAAGACGACGGAGTCGATATTTCCACTGTTTGCCGTAGCGAAAGAGATTCGATTCGCGTGAACGAAGCGCAATCACGCGACGGGAAAACGCTGGGAAACAGGCGCAGCGGTCGTCGCAAACACGGATAACGAAAAATCAAACTGATTATAAGTGGCTATTATTAGATGTTAGCCTGCAGTTGGAGAAAAAAAGAGTCCCGATAGAAGGTAAGGCGAACGACTTTTCTGTGGTAACCGGAGATTAAGGAAATGAAGGCCGTCGGGGAAAAAAAGGGCAGAAAAGCGGAGCAAGGCGACGGGAGACGGTGAAAAGGGTAGCCAAGAGGCAAGCAGGTAAACGATAGAGTACAGGCAAGACGGCTGGTTAGCATCGAAGCACGTCGTCGCTATTACGCGATGAGTAGGTAATTTGCAGATCGGCGATCATCGATCGGCGAATAACTCGGCGGGACCGATCGCGAATTAATCAAAGACCATCATCGCGGCGGCGGCCGAGAAGAAGAAAAAGGAGTGGTGAGATGCGGAGAAAAGAGAAGTGAGGGAACAGTTCGATTTTCGACCTCCTTGCAGGCAAAGCTCGTTGTTTTAGAAAAAATAGGCGGGGAATAATACTGATGCGCGCAATTACCTTTTCTTCGATCCAGTTTCGTACGTTTGTAAGCGCAGCACATCGCGAGGGTATAACGAACGGGTTATTAAGTTGTTACACTATCGGACGTCAATTTTTCGTGCAATTTTCAACACTGTTCAACCAGTTTCGCGTGCTACCTTAATGCCTGCGCGTTTAACGATGCATTTTTAAAACGCTCGTCGTGATGCGTGTTATTTCAACGCGTTTTTCGCCCTGCAAATGATACGTCGCGGGTAATAGCCGGCGATACTGGGGACTAATTTAAAGAAAAAATAACTGCCACTTAAACGCAGCCAACGGAGGGGGACAAAAATTGCAATACGTGTACCGCGTTGCGCTTCACTTTGTGGCATGCGAGTATAAACTTTCGTATGGAAATTCCAGGAGGTTCTTCGAAAGCCAGCTACTATTACAGTGGCCTAAATAAATGTTGCTAAAGGGAACAACCGAATTGTACACGTGTACCCATGGGAACAATCTATATCCTCGCGAATCACAATCGGGCAGAAAAACACGCGGCGGGGTTAATTAAAATTCGATGCTCTCGCGACGATTAAGCCTCTTACCGTTTGTCAAAACGACGTCCAATCCGGAGCGGAACGAGCGTCGGAAATTTACACGCGCGCCGACGCTCGACGTATCGCGAGCATGTGCCGGCCCGTTATCAGCTTATTGTCGGCACCTGAAATATGAGTTAAATCTGCGCGTTCATTTCGCGCGACAATTATTTATACCCCGTTAATGTCGCGAAGGTTTGTAGCCGGCTTAACGATGCGTTATTCAATCGCGATGCCGGGAATCGTACACGATTACGTTTGCCATCGGATGCACAACGAAAGAGAAAACGTTAGGGTTTCGACTTCCGCCGCATACGAGACTTTCCTGTTGGACGCGAAACGCAGCCGAGCTTTGCTGGGATTAGAGTTCTCCGAGTCGAGTCTAAACTTGAGATTCCTCTAACAGCATTTTAACGCAGTGCTGTGTTTCACAGAAATACGTGCGTTTAAAATTCTAGCCTCGTTCCAAGACACAACACCATCCTAGAAGGCACCGTGGAAGGTAACAGAAGGACGCCACGATTTTTGGTCGTTCCGAGCGCGTTCGACGCCTCGCGTTGTCCTCCATTGGTCGGGTATTCGAATTTCTAAATAAAGGAAAAGTGCAAGGGGCGCGCGCGAGGAAAGCCGGCGGATAAGTTTATCTTGTCGTCGATGTTACTTCCTACGCTGGAATATAAGAGCGCGTGGGGCACGCACAATCAGGACAAAGCAGATACTCGTAAATATGCAGATGACGAGAGATAATCCAGATCTATGGCGGTCCAGATGAATCACGCGTAGGATTAAGTTTGTGTTTTCTTCGGCGAGGCTCGTTTCGTGGCTCGACTCCGCTCGGCTCGGCTCCGCTCTCTTTCTCCCTTCGGGAAGAAAGAAAACGGACGCACCGTCGTTCGTGAACAGAGAAGGAAGCCCCGGAGGAAAAGGAAGGGACGAAGAAAGAAGGAGTGTAAAGTTAACTTAAGCAAAGGACAAGACGAAAGAGGGGTTTCTCCTCTCGACAGGAGATGTATGTCGGTACGGTGAACCCTGTAGGATGCAACGGGGCAGAGCATGGAAGATAGGGAGGGACGTGCAGAGGGGAGAAGATGGATGTCCCCGACTCCCAAATCCCCCAACCTCGTGCAACCCCCTCCAGCCTTCCTTATCTTTGCCAGCCGTTCATCCCGGACCCTCCAAACTCAAGGAGCGGCGGCCATAATGCCAGGATGCACCACCATCCCTGGTGGTTCTCTCTTACTCGTCGCTCCGTTCGGCTCGTCCCTATTCCCTTGCTCCAATTTAAGTCTTAATAAGGCACGCAGCGAGACTCTGTTCTAATCCTACAGTCGACATCTTATTATTGTCGTAAATCAAAGCGTGGCAGAAATAGCGCTATATCCGAATTGTAGGCAAAATTGCGACCGGCGATACTTTATGCGTCGCACCTGACTACGGTGTGCCGGATGTGTTTGGCATTCGGGACGGAATTAAAATTTACCGAGCTTCCTGTTCATTTTTCCAGGCCCCCGACGATACTAGATGGTACGTACACACGTATGCACGAGTGTATGTAGCGACGCGTAGTTCGGTTGTTTAAATGTATCACTTTATGGGCGCACGTTTTGTGTACGTGTTGATTCGAATCGAATTCCAAGTAGGCACGCGCTGCGCCCCGAAACCGAAAGTTCGGGTGAAATACGACGGTAAATTTGTCATATCCTTTAATTTTATGGGCCATATGAATCCATTATCTGAAGTGGTGGCGTTTGCGTTAGTAGCGCATCCGACCCATCGCCCAAGCCAGCTCCTGGCATTGTGACGTCAGTTTATAGCCTCGTAAACCAGCAGCGGTACTTGGCATTAGAAAATAACTGGGAGCGTGCTTTTCGCTACCGTTGTCCCGGTCCTACTGTAAAAGTATACTGCGCCCAAGTCGGTTCCTCGCAACGACCGTTCTGCACGAGGCTGACCAACGGATTGCCGCACAACTTGGGCCATATGTGTGTCTGCTGAGAAAAGAATAAATGTGTCTGCCAGCCTGCATTTACAACCCCGTGCTTGGCTAAGAAGTGTGCATAGTACAATGATCGATCTCTTCTACTGCAAGTCACTGGATCGTTGCTTTAATATTGTTAAGAACAAAATTGTACAATTATCCTTCCCAAAACCGTAACCCCAATTATTGCACCACTCGACCGATATAATAACATATTGGAATAATTCTCAGCCTCTCGGCCTATGCGTTACGCTTAAGACACGCCTGTGAAGATACGAGACGGTTTAGGGTTGGCAAAAACAGGGCGAGTAGTTGGCGGGTATTCAACAGGTTCAGCTTGTAGAATTTTCGTATAGCCAGAAATTGTCTAGTGCATCTAGCCCGTGATATACGGAGCGGGTACGACGCGACGTTCACAGCTCTTCGACTGCAGCTTTTCGCCGGGTCGCTGTGGGTAATGGTGCTCGCAGTTCTCCGATTACACAGAAGAAGAAGAAGAAGAGGAAGGTGTACGTACACGTACACGGGGATCACGTGAAGGATAAATGGGGAGTGGATAACGAAGGTACAAGAGTACGAGAACGAAGTAAGTGCCCCCAACCCCCTGTAACATAGCGCTTTAGGACGGAGGGAGCGCCATGAGCGATGTCCTGTCGGTCCACCGCTTGCACGTAGGCCACTCTCCGAGTACGTACACTTGTATGTATATACGGTATGTGTACGCAGCTACGCAAGGGTACCTACAGTGCGTTCTAAAGTTTCGATTCACCGTAAACTACCCTGGGGTTCAGAGCCAGAAGGTTATCCGTCTTGGATGATATTTAGGAAAATTATGTGTAGAAATATTTAAGCCTATTCTGTTCCCCCGTTCGCTGTTTCTGTTACCGTTCAAAGTCTTTTGGATTCAGTCGCGATACATAAGATGGAAATATGTCAGCGGCGTTTTCAGGTCGCAGAGATGATCCTAGGATAGGTTGAAATTATTTAATGGACCGAATTTCTCGATCCCGTCGGGTATAAATATCGATAGGTAGGAACAGTCGGACGGATCGTGGCAATAAAAGGATGCTCTCGAGACACCCTGTACATAAGCGGAACGTAAGTATATACACCGATAGGTTTCTCTCGCGTATGCAAATTAGCCAACGTTAGGTATGTATTCATGGGATCTTATCCGCGTGCACGTGTACAAGGTGAATGATCTTCTTGCGAGCTACCCCCCTGGAAGGAGGGGAAATTCGAATCTTCTAGACTCGCGGTGCTCGCGGGAGAAACGTATCTGGCCTAAATTATGTGCGCTCCGTTCGCGAATAGCAAAAGCTCGCGGATGATATTTATGAAAAAGAACGTTAACGGCTTGAACGAAAACGTCTGGCGTTCGTCGTTCCGCGTACGAGACGGCACGGTATTAAGTGAATACTGAGGGGAAACGCGGAGCTTTGCTCCCGATGCGCAGCCGATCGTCTTTTGTATGACCGAACACGTAATCGTCTCATTTACGTATAATTGCAATAACGATGCACTCGTACGTGTACTGAATTATCTCTTTATCGTATCGTGCTTCGAGGGAACGTCTCATCTGAATAAATGGCCGAGTATCGTACCAGAAAGGGTTGATGAAAGCTTTTGCCGCGCATAAAGATAACGCGACCGATGCGGCCAGAACTTACAACGATGTATGTATTAATTTCGATCGATCCGCAATCACCACCAATTACCAATCGTGTGTTTGCAAATGGATTATACGCTAGGCGAGGGCAGGAGAAATTTCCGACGCCTGGAACGTCTTCCCTTCGACCCCTTTTCCCAGGTAGTCGCCTAAAAAATTGAGCAACAGTTTGAGCAACCCGAAGATCGGAGCAGGAAGCAGAGAGGGTCGACGATCTAATTCTTCGTCGGGTGAGCCGCTCTCTAGAAGGATGGCACCTCTGCGAAACGCTGAAATGGTAGGGTAGCATTCTTATAAATCTTCAGCGGGCTATTATTCCTGGAGGAGACGCGTTTGAGTTCACCGTGCGGTCTATATAAGCAAAGATCGCGCGTAAATAGCGCGTGAATGGCGTTAAAGGGGTCGTAGCTTTGCGCGCCGGTGAATGAGACGACCGATGCGATCAGATTAAAGTGAAGTCGAGTCGCCTACTCAATTCGATCGGAAGTTTGAGGCCTAGAAAAACACGTCGTCCACCGCGATCGACGATACAACCTGCTCGATCGGCGCGGGATCGATCGAGCGAAAGAAACGCTTGTCCCATTGCGAATGTCCTAGCGATCGCGTCCCTCCTCGCCAAAGACTTACAACGCACTCTTATCTCCCGTATCGGATCAACCTATTTCTCAAGATTCATTGTCAAACACGACGAGGGACTCCACTCCAGCAATTCCTATCGCCTCGTTTTCGTGCAGCGTACACCGAGCCGTGACAATTACAAACGGGCGAGATCTCGGACGGACAACGGCGGACGATCGACATACACGCCATAGGTACACGCGTGATATCGTGACAACGCATAAAAAACCTAACCGACTATGGCGTGGCGCGGCATGGTGTGGCACGGTGTGGCGCGGTGTGGCGTGGCTTGGCAGAGCTAAGTGCGAGATACATCACGGCCACCTTCCCAGCGCTTCGACTTCCCTCCTTCTTCGTTTCCCCTTTTTCCCCCCTTTTCACGCTGGACTCTCTTTCGGTTTGGTCTTGGATAACGCCAACAACACCGCCGTAGATAAAGGGTCTTCTGATCGTAAAACACTCTCGTTAAGAATATGATCCGGGCTTACCTTCGACCAACGCGGACACGGGCACCAACACGGAGAGGCCGCATTCGAGTTGGAGAACGGCGCAAAGGAACACACCGAGTCGTCCGGCGAGAATTACGATCGCTACTGCCCCTCTTAGATACTGTGCTGCATATCTACCACCTCGTATAACCTCGTACACCTCGTCAGTGTATAACGAACCACCGTAAACAGCGACAAGCATCCACCTCCCCGCTATATACCAAACGCCTCCATACGTTTTCGTGGCCGCTGTCCCAGACGGATGAGCCTGCCCCGCGAGATTTATCCTCGAGGACGGCCATTGCGAATCGATTATTTATCAGGGAAGAACGCCTCGGGGTTGTTGGTACTTGCGCCAGTGTGTCTATCTTCGGCCGTACGCATGTACGCAGCCTTCTCCCCTGCCCTGGCTAAAGATAGAGACATTTTTTTTCGCTTTTCAAATCCGAAGTGTAATTCTTCGATTGTCGCGCCCGGCTATCGTTAGACGTTGCCGCATCTTTCACGCCGGGCAAATTGATCGTCGTTTCATTTACAATTTAAATCGCACTCGGAGAAACGAACGGACATGCTTCGCGTGTTAAATCTTCCAGGTTTTATCACCGCCGAGCGAGTTTGGCAAAACGATCGAATGAAAATAAAGTTATAATAATTACCATAAAATATTGGCGCTTTCGCGTTACCGCTCCATCGGCGTAATTTTATCGAATTATTAAATCTCGAGGGGGCACGAGGGCCTCGGGGATACGGTGCAGATAAGCCCGAGCTGCTCGAGTCTCCACTCCCGCGAAAGATCGATGCCTCGAACAAGAATTACGACCTGCATCGAGCGATGATGGAGTTTCGGTGATTCGTTGTCCGACTCGGGAACCGTGCCCGCCTCTCTCCTTTTCGTCCTTCGACAAATGTACGTGCCGGGACAACGAAACCTACGCCTCTTAATGAACGAAATCAAACAAACGTCAGCGCGAGAGCATTGTTCCACCGCGATAACGAACACCAGACGATCGTGTACGCCTGCTTGAGAACGGCTGAGAAAAGTGACGGCCGCGTTACGATCCGCCACGGAGACGTGCATGCGAAAGTCGTCGCGACCGGGAAATTCAACGTCTAGCGACAGAACCGGCGCGATAAAGCTAGGGCGCGTACATCATCCTCTCTGCTCATTGGCGCATAACGTCCGCCATAAGGGTGCAGTGTCGAGATTTACAATCGCGAGCGGGGCAAATGCGTGCAGGAATGCCCGAGGTTCTCTGGTGAACGCGCGAAACAGCTCTCGCAGGGCTCCGCGCCGCCATGCCCACGGTGGCTTGAATTATTCATCCCGGGGCCGCAGCATTTGTTGCTGGTACCATATCAGAGCCCCGCGTCACATTAACCTAAGACACCGGCGTTGTTTCACGTAGGTATCAGCAATTAGATTTCACGGATAATACGCGAGGCTATGATAACCGAGTTTACTGTACGCCACGGCTGGAATCCTTTTGAGATACAGTTTGACAACGCGGTACGCGGTCTACATGCGGGTCGTTGCCGCGAGCCGTAGCTCCACGCGGCGGAGTCTTTTTTACCTCTGCGACCGTGCACGCTTTCGGAACGTTAAAAATTTTAACGTCCATTTATATGTTCGCGGAATAGCCAGGATTGTTGCCCGGTCCATGAATATTTATCATACAGCCGAATGCACTCGAACGGCTCCCCCGATGCACCTTATCCGAACGGAAGGCGGCGACTGCTCGTGGATTTTCGAGAGGCTGCGGATATAAAATGGCTCGAAGCCTCCTTGTATTTTCGTGCGGTGCGTGACCATACGGGCGAGCGGAGCCAAGGGGAGGCGGAGGCAGGCGCAATGCACGCTCATGCATCGCGCGGTCCCGAAGTGATTAATGCATTCGGCCAACGTAGGCCAGACACGAGCAAAGCAACGAGCCACGGACGGACTCTCGGTTTACCTGCACGTGCACCGCTGATTTTCTCCCTTTCATCTTCTTGGGAATCTCTGCCGCGCTTCCACGTATACAGACGTCTTTGGAGGAGGAACATGTATGCGTCTACGATCTGATTCCAGGTGGTTCTTACGTGACGCCGGGGAACTGCTCTCCGGAGACCATCCGCGGCAACAAAAGAGCGACATAAACGCTTTGTAGACAGCTTTCCGGGAAGAGAAGAACCTCGGATACGTCGAGGGGCAGGTGACTTTAATTGAGTGTCGAATAGCCTCTCGATACCTCCGATTTCCTTCGGCCGCTGATTTATCGAACGTTTATTGCTTTTCGGACAAAGTGACGCCCCGCGAGGGTGCAAGTGCTTGAAACCTTTCTAAACGGGTGCACATTGGTAATCTGGTAAATTACTGCTTAAAGGACTGCAAAGATCCCCGAGAAGATGAGCCGCGGTGTCGAATTTATCATAGCCCGACGAGATACGCGCGTCCACTATCGTAACACCATAATGAAAATATACGACGTATTTATACTGCCTCTCTAGCGTTTGAAAATATCAAGCTCGTCCATAGTGTCTCGATAAAGTTTCCCCGGTAGTGGCGTAAATTTTGCCGCTGTCTATCCGCGAATAATTTTCTCCGAGGCTGACGTAAGCGAGTAACGATTACAGCACTCGGAAGTTTAGCGCGACACGTAGGTGGAAGATTTACAAATGCAAGTAAAAGTTTTGCTGGATATACGCGCGCTCGGCCGCGTTCCGAAAGCACAAAAGGAGAGGGAGCGAGCAACGTCACGGCGTATAGGTCAAAAGAGCTCGCTGCCGGCTGAAGTGGTCGTCGGGATGACATTTGTACGAGCATCGCAGGCCGCTTGGTAGTTCGTAAAACGCGCAAATTGATAGCCGTTACCGGTGACGGTAAGAGGATCGAAATGTTAACGAGTCGTCAGTACATATCTGCGTGGCTCGGCTTCTTAAGGATCGTTCTAACTGTACGCTCGCAGCTGGCCGTTCGTGTAACGCGGCGTCGTAATTAACAAGCTTGTAATTGTGGCTGGGCTAACACGCCATTTTAATATTATTGTAACGACAGAAATTAAATCGCGGCTGATACCGTCTCAATTAAGAGGCACTGTCGGACGAGGTAAGATACGGGATGCCGGGGACCGTGAATGGAAAGAATGAAACGGCGATTTAACCAGCCGCATTCATTTGCATAGATAAATGTATGGTTCAGACGGAGACGTACTGCGATCAGCCTTACAGAGCCAGGATAATTACACGAATACGCTAGGACAACTTTTTTTATTTGCACCTTGACTTTATTCCCCCGTTTAGGAATTTAAACGACCATTTATTATATCTGCGTCGCACTGGAACACCATGATCGGGTTGATTAATTCCGCTTGCACTGCTGCAAGACGTAATGTTATTACTTCCTAATATCAGTGTGAACGTACGTTCGACCACCCATCGTGGTCGTGTACCCCCTCGAAGAATATCAAGTGCACGAACAAGAGAGCCGACCAGAGTCACCTGATTATCTAACAATTTACACGCGCGTAGCGTGTTCGAAATGGCACTTTTCTCGCGAATCAAAGGGCCGTTCAGATTAAGAGTGGCTGCACGTTTGGCACGGTTCTCGCAATCGTCAATGCAATCGCGACGATACCGAGCAAACAAGTCTGAAAATCGGTTTTGTCAATGTCATTAACATGCGATACCAGTCTAATGCGCGTGCATCGATTCCATTTTTTAATCGCAATTGTTTTAACTTTCAACGACACGCAACGAAATTATGATTAGAACAAGAAAAGTCGGAAAAGCCGGACATAAATAAACAACGAAACTAGCGCCATTGTCAGCGAACATTAATGTGTCCCAAAGTGGCGGAAACTGCCGCAGCTATTCGCGTGTAAATCCACGTATGCGAAGGAAGAGAAAGGGGCGAACAAGTTGGTCGGACAACGCTTGTTATTACCGCTTTAATTGGGTCCAGTCTCTTATCCTGCAATATTCCATGGATAGGGGCTCGTACCTGCTACCCATATGGCTGTCCTAATCCGCAGCCACTAGCAATCCCAAAACTACTGGTAACGAGGCACATGTGGACGTATTCACAGAGGTTCTTCCAGATTTTTCGGATTTACGAGCGGACACGAATCGAGGCAACGAAACCCGAAGCGCCACTCGAACAGGAAATCGTGAACCCAGAGAGATACCAATACATATGTAGTATCGATATTTCTAGAGAAATCTGCCCGACTGTTTCCAATTAAATTATACTCCAAAATTAAGTTCAATGGTAAGTGATAACTATGTCCACGTGGTCGATAGGGAAACCGCTTTAGGACGGTGCTTCTTACGAGTTCAAAATGGCGAACTACCCCGACAAGCTCTCCTTTTATTTTCTTTTTTATCCCTACGCTCATTGGGCGAGCTCCTCGCTCGCCCACAAAGTGCAAGAACTGTTCAATCAAACGGAATTTACCAGCCTCCGATGAGTCTTTGAAAAAATCTGTGTGATACTCTTCGCGCTATTTATATAATTAACTTGATCGAGATGGCGACATTTTATTCACGACTCTGTGCGCCGCGAGGCTGTACCTAAATTTCCACTTAATTGACACTGATTTAATAGTCTCTTTATATTAATTTTAGGCGGAACTGTCAGTAGGATGTGGCCAGAAGTTACGGGGGAGGCGCGGGGCGTAATTTTACGCTCTTAGCAAATTCTGGCGACTATGCATTTTGCGAAACGTCGACACATTTATGAGGGTGAGCATCCAGCGGCAAAAGCGTGCGTGCTAACCGTGTGTCTATAAATAAACGGTGAAATGCGGCAAACGGTCGGCTTTAATTGGAAGGTTCGAACGCACGCAATGTTTGTTACGATAGGTTTCGTTCAGGAATGCAATTAAAACAGTGATCTCATCGAATCGTAAAAAAAGCGTTTCACGACTCGAAGAAAGCTCCTCGCGTAATACCAGCAAGTTGTCAATCGTTCGACCGATCGATCGAGAAGTCCTCCGATACACCTCGAGCCCGTTCACGTTGCTGCCAAAATATGAAATTCCTCGGCACGTGGAATATTGGAATCGCGAGGGCAACGTGTCACGAAAATTAATGTCCCCGTTTTGTTGGCGGATTTTACATAACCAATAATGGAATGCAAATTAGAATGGTTCGGATGAAACAGATCCTATGACGAGTCAGTGCAGGTGATCGAAGTGGAACAGGGGTGAGAAGGCTGGTTGCGTGTACGAATACGTTAACGCCGTTTCAACTATGAGGGTTTTGGGGTTGAGACGCGACGTTTGAATTCACATTTAGGATTCGTGGCGTAAAGCTGGCAGAGAGCAAGTGCATGTACTGGATGACAAGAGGGAGGAGAAAATAGGGGACGCAGGATGCATTGGCGTCGAGGGTGCAAGATCGAAGCAATCAATATCGATACGAAATAATCTAATAACAAGAATCTCGTCGCGAAAGCATAAAGGGCATACGCTCAGCAAGAACGAAGACAGAAAATAAATACCTAAAATATTTAGCCCTTTCGGCGAATACGACGAGATCAACGAAAGAAGCAACGATGGAGAAAAGAAAGAGGAATACCTCCATATATTTTCGGTAAACTGGAGCGAAGCGATTTGGTAGCAACGTGTTTTGTCGGCGAGGCAAGAGTTACTAGATCCCCTAAAAAATGCGTCCGGCGCCACTGATCGCGACCAAGACCATACAGAATCGAGAAAGCGCGGAGTGAACGTGTTCAGGGTTTTAGAGAGAGGAGAGGATCGTACACGCGGCGCGAGAGTGCAGAGAGACAGGAATTGAGGGGCGCACCCGCTCCCTGCGGCCGTCGTCAATCAGAATTCCGCGAATTAGCGTTAACGGGCCGTTATTGCCGCGTCCATTTGGCTAGTGTACAGTTTGGGTCGTGGATATGAGCCCATAGATTCCCCATATTCTACGCCGTATGGGGCGATGCTGCTGCCGCGCATAGCCCACCGGAATCCGGTTAGTTACTACCGCATGTTATGGACCACCGCGCTATTCCCACTCGTTCTCCAGCACCCCCTCGCATCCCACATTCTCTCTCCCTTTCAACCTCTCCCCCTGTCTCTTTCCCGCTTCGTATATCCATGGAAAGCTCCACCCTGCCGACGGGCACAATGCGAATGGCCGCGGCCTCTCTGCCACCACCGGCTTTATGCATCTATCGATACCTATTTACCCATTCGCGCAGGAGCAATGCTTCCTATTTCCGTGAATAAATGCGCCGCGGCAGGATGTACGGTGCATGTCGCTAAGCCATCGTTGGAACTCTTTTGAATCAACGTGGATACAATTTCGACTAGAGGCAGGCTGAATTAATGCCGCCGCTTTGAACGCCGCTGTGTATGCAGTGTCTTGCGTAAAACGACCAGCACAATCAACGCGAGCTTCCACCAGGGTATCGCGCGAAGACTACGCGTTCGCCGGGACGCATTTGGATCCAGCTGACCGTATGAAAGTTGCGCGTACGTGCGTTCTGTATGAATGATTTTGCAAACATCACCGGGGTGTTGCTCGAGCGGTCGAACATTCGGCGGCTTGGTAACACGCGACGAAAATCGTTCCTATTTACGCACCGCCGCGCCGCCATTATATTATGTTACAATTCTGTTGCGTTAGCGTGAATTATACGGCCGCGGGATATCGCTGACGCGGGCGCATTAACGCTCGCTGCCAAGTGGCCGGAAGAAAAAGAGGCGCAAAAGGCCGTGAGGTATGTCACCGAAACGAGCTTGGTACACGGCGCATAAAAGTCCGCGTAACGGGCGAAACAACCAGTTTTCAATAAATGGAGGAACGCGGTTCTCCTCTGAATATCGGGTTGCAGAAGAAAATCGAGATAGCGATGCTTTGTTCGCGGTGCCGAGAGAGAAATTGCGCAATGAAACAGGAGCCTGCATAAGAGACGCTCGAAAGAAACCATCTGCGTCCCGCTGGGCAGTTACAGTAATCTTAAGCGATCATTGCCTTATTTAAACTTTTATGCAACGAGTTACTCTAGCTACCAATAATTCCTGTCACGTTCTCAAGCTCGTATGATCTGCACCGTATGCACGTCAGTCTCGCGTAGATGTCTTAATCCGATGAACGGCGCGAGGGTTCAAGGTAATTTGTAACGGCACGTAGGAAGAAAAAGAGATCGCATTATACATCGAGGAATTCCTCCCGCGGGTGAGTACTCCGTAGGAATACAAATCGCCATTAGGTTTAAAGGTATAATTGCTTAACAGGCGCTGTATATCGGTCGGGCTGCCTACCTGTAATCGATATCGTAAAGTACTTAACAACCTTACCTAAATAGCAGACGGCCGAGCGAGCTACACGACTGCCACCCAACACCACCGGGTGGAAATTGCCGTTTAAAGTTCCGTCAATTCTAACTGCAAGACTGAAACGCACGAATTCACCGAGGGAAAAAAAAAGAGTCGAAAACCGCGCGCGACTATCGACTAACCGGCACGTTGGCTGAAAGTGAACTCCAAAACCTGGCAGCTTCGGAGTCGTTCCTAGGCAATATTTTCCTTCAAATCGCACGTTTTTTTACCTGGCCCCACGAAAATTGCCCGAAATTACGCTCACGGTCGATTCAATTTTCCAAACATAGGAACGAACTGCTGTCGCCTCAAGGACTGCCAAGTGTCCTTGATGTTTTACGAACTCCTTCCAGCGTCTCTCGTTTTTTTTTTCCTTCCCTTCGTCCGACGTGGCCACAAAAAGGCCTTAAAAAGAGTGTTCGTAACCCAACAGCCAGGAAGGCAGTTAAGAAATTGCATGGAATTTCAAGGCTGCTCGTAAAAACCTCGGAAAAGAATAGCCGGGGTGCTGCGCTTCCTGCAATAGTGCGGCTTTTTTCTTCACGGCGGTCGACAGGCTAAAAAGGGGGCTAGGGTAAATGGGCCCCGAGGTCTCTCAAGGGTTGTTAAAAACGGCCGCTTCGGCTAAAAAAACCATTTAACGGGGTGACAGAGAGGGTGTTTATGGCAGGAATACTCATAAAGGGTCAGACACGACAGTGACTCGGGGGTATCCGGTAAAAAGGTAAACCTGCAAGGTCGTTGCGCTTTGACTCGTTCAAATCTGATGCATCACGATTCGTTTGACCTCGTAAACCTTGAAATTCTTTGCTGCGGAACGCTTTTTTACAGCACCTGACCAGGTTCACTTGGAAACGGCGGATTTTTCTTCCTCGCCGTGACGAAATCTATGTAAATGCCAATGCGGATCAAACAGATAACGTCCCTTACATAATTTATATCTTGCAGCGGTTAACAATTTTCTTTTATAATTACTCGGCTTCTAACGATTGTTGTGGATTTGCCCAGACTTTAAGTACGATGCAACAGATTCCATCTGGGTACGAAATTCTCAAAGATAAAAAATACTAAATTTAAAAAATAAACAGCAACTAGATTCCAGATGTGAAATTTCCTGCTCCAATCCGTCGGAGCAGGGTCGAGCCCCGCTGAAACCAGAGCTTACTTCGTCGATTATTTCTTATACACACTTACTATTATGTTTCCCTTGTATCGGTGGCTCGTAGAAAAAGATACGAAAAAGGGGTGAATTCATTTTGATGAATTTAGTGGTCCATAACTTAATCGAACCGCCGCGATAAGGAAACTACGGGGAAAAAAACAGTGTCATGTTTTTTCGTAAAACGCCTGTATGGGGGCAAAAAGCGTGTTTTATGGCGAGAATGCCCATAAAGGGTCAGAGGCTTTGGATAACAGGTAAAGTCTACGAGACCAACCCGTCGGAAGTGGTCATGCCGAGCCGACGGATCCGGCCCGTGACTGAGACTAAACGTTTATGCCTGCCTCGGCCTCGTAAACCCTACAATTGCCCATTTTCGGGTTTTCTGCTTTTTTTTCCATGTCCTTCATTGAAGCTCAGCATTTTTTTTCTCTCGAAGCCAAGGACGACGTTGCTTCGACGACCAGCAGAATCGGTGGGGTTAACCGAACTGCAGTTAGTTTGTCCTCAACCAACGCGCATCTAACACCACTGGTTTCTTTTGCTCCATGAGAAAATCGTGTAAGTGATTTTGTATCGTTTAAACGTTGTGTTACGCAAGTTTCGCCGGGCTCGAGTGGTGCTTGAAGGAGGTAACGTGAGTAAGTTTCGAAGGAATGTGGTAGCTACCTTCTGGTGATAGACAAACCATTCTCTGATAACACGAAACCGGGGAACGAGTGGGTGCTCTTTCGTGCACGACCGGCATCTTATTTTCCAGCCACTTATGGCGACCACTTTGTATATCTACGCTCGGTATGCGACGAGAAATTTGAATGGGGCCGTGAGATTTTTCCAGAGCATCCGAATTGGCGACGCACGAAGCAGGGGAGGTAAACAACTGCGATTCGACCGTCCAACAATTAATTAGGAAATTGCGAAACCGATTTATTTTCCAGATTAAAATGAAAGGGCAGGAGGTTGACCTTGTTGCTCTAGAAATGTTACAAAGGTTATCTCCAGTGAGTCAATTTCTGTTTGTCCACCGGCTGAAAATATCTCCAGAAATATTCTGGTACAAGGACAGCTCGTACTCCACCAATGACAGTACATAGATAACGTGCAATTATCAGTGATAGATAGCAGTCGACCGCGCGACGTTCTGTGGACCCACTTCCGCGGAAATTTTCTTCGGTCTCGATCGAAACACTCCAAAATTTCTGCCCGCAAATATCGTACCGCAAAAGCAGCAACGCTAAGAACTTTACATTTCCAGGCTCAAAACTTGCTCGGCCTCTATGCAGTATTTTATCTCAAACAGGGGAGTTTCGTATCTTCTCGAAACGATCGTTCCTCTTACAGTCAGGTGCCAAAAGCTGCATGAAGCATAATCCGTGACAAACGTGTTCGTACATAGCATAAGTATCGCAGGATCGCTGGCGTTGAGGCGGGTCAAGAACTCGTTGCCATATCAATATACTTAAGTGAAATGATACGGGGCAGTCGTAAAACCCGACAGTAATGACGCATTAGGGGGTTGCCGGGCCGATTTAGTTGGCTATCAAACAAAAGGCAACTTTTACTGAATCCGACCGAGGCAGAGGCGCGCGTTTTAAAATGTTCGGTCGAAGGAGTGCGCGCCGGCCATTTATACCTGACGTTTTATGCGTTTTATAGGTGCGACGTGCGTCTCGTGTGCCAAACGGCGCATAAAAGTGCAACCAGATTGCTCGTTCCCCTCGTTACCGCGTTGCGGATTATTCTTAAAACTTCGCACCTCCCATCCGCAGTGGAAATCAACCGTCCACCAGGTGGACTCGCCGTTAATTCTCACACGACTCGACACGCGGTGCTCTAGCTCTAGATATCTAATTGCAACGAGCATACGATAAATTATGCATTCGCATATCTTACCAGCTGCTCGATTTTAATCGACTCGAGATCAATTACGCGGAAGGCTTCCCGTGTACATGTTGCAGCGTACAATAAATTGTGGGACAATAATAGTCTTTGCGGACTACGCAGACGGCAATAGTTCTTATCTTGCGAACAATCATAGCGAAACATTCCTCGCGATCGCTAGACCATTGCGAGTCGTTCGCTTGCACCCTCGCGGGTAATACGAACCGTATGATTTTGTGACGCTGATGATCTCAATTAAAGAGGAAGTACAATTTTTGTCCGCGACATCGTATTACAAACATCGGACACTGTATCAAACATTTTTGAAAAAGGGAGGAGAAATACTTGCAGTCCAAGGCGGGCACAAGAACGGAGTGGCGTATAGTTTCCTAAGGAAAGGGGGTGATGAATATTTAGTGCGACAGTAACAATAGATTATCAACCGCATAAAGCGGGACCCGGATAACGTTTGAGACAACATTTGGAATCGTAAATACCGCTTGCGATACAGCATCGGTAAACGTGCCTTTCCTATGGAACGAATAATGCTTTCAGTGCGTTGTGACGCTGGAACTGGCTTTCATAAACCAGATATTAAGTTCGCCTCCGTCATAAACAGCCGAGTATTTTCGTTATGAGAGGAAAAATCGTCCGGGGACACTTTCGTTATAAATGTGATTAGATGTTTCTTTACGATGAACGCAGTTCACCCAATTTTTTATTACGTCCACGCATGCATCGAAAGTATCGACCAAACGCGAGGAGAGCTCCACAAATTTATGTCGCCTGCTACACGCGCGAAAAGGAGAAGGAAAGATAGAAGGGAGAAAGTGGGAGCCGAGATTGATGGGATCAATATGCAGTAAGTTTGAACAACGCATTTGCGGCTAATGGCGGAGACGCGTGAGGAAAAACTTTGATATTGCACGGGGACGGGCATAGTTCTCCGTTTAAAATTTACCTGCTAACGATAATACACTCGCCGAATTAAGCGGAGGATGCTATTAGAAATGTGCATACGTGTATGAATATTTATTCTTTGTTACATTCTTCTTGCAGCAAAAATGCAAATTTACCGTCGGTGTTAAGAAGAATGCAACCCCTGAATCGTGCACGATTCCGTCGATTTCGGGGCGATGAAGCGCAACTAAAAGAATCAATAATACGGGGAATAAAAATAGCCAGGTTTCCATCTTCGCTAATTGTAATTCGTTCCATGCGGTAAAAGCAGGGGTGGAATTTTTAATTTCTTATCGCGGGAAGCCGCCGCTGTTGGATACGAAGGAACAGGTTTCGTGACGCTCCAACAGAATTTCGTTTCGACACAACCTGGTGCGTACTCCAAAATCATGAGTTGGTGAATAAACAAAATTAATAAATGAATGATTCATCGCGACGATCGTATGTTGGATGACAAACTCTTGTGACTTTTCGATATTATCTGCGATGAATCGTTCTTGTAATGAACAGCTAAACATCTCGAATGGTGTATAAAAAGTGACAATGTCGAACGATACTCGAAACTGTAAAGTATGTCGGCGATGGGAGCAATGGTTGTTCCAACGACAATTTCACTGGATCGCTTATTAATTGCTCGAAATGCGCGTCAAATTAGTTGAGCTCGTAAACGATACGTCACGTATTCAATTTACAATCATGGCACTCGAGGTGGAATAAATTAATGCCGCCGCGATACTATCGTTCGCATAATAAGTGCCGCGTTATCGAATGCATACATTCGACATATTAGTTCCTTCCGTATAGACGGATGCGAGGCAATTAGCCGGGGAAGTTTTTCAAACTGTACACCGCTCCAACAGATTAATGCGTTCATAAGATACGGGTGCTAAATTAAATAAAATTCATTCAATTAAAACCACCGTAGCGTCGACTAAAATAGTTGACGGCCGCATACCTATTACAGAGTACGGAATTTTAGGTAGGTACAATTCATGTACTCTAACCCACATGGACAGCTCGAACGAGCTGCTAAAGTACAATTCTGCGCAGGGGTCGTTAAAGGGCCACTAATATTCGGACGCCTACGTCCAAGTTTCTGTTGCACCCGTGAAAAACGGGGGCGCACGGGAAGGGAGTACGTGGTATAAAGGAAAAACGATTCTCCGTCAAAAAGGATATTGCAAAGTCGAGACGCGAGAGATTAAACCATGCCTCGAATTCGAATCTATAAGTGTTTTGCTCCTCCGGGAATCGGACGGCGGCACGTGTCAAAGGGTGGAAGAAGAAGAAGAAGAAATTCAGCGGCCGAGCCGCAACGCGCATGCGCGGACTGCAACGGAGTTACTAGGGGAATAACCGAGCGCGAGCGAGATGGCGTCTATCGTCAAGATGGCTGCCCTTCCCCCTCCATCGCGTCCCCCACCCTGCGCCGGTCGGCGCGCCAGCCTCGAGGAGAACCAAGCCGGCTCTCACGGCAAGCCAGAAACGGGTACAATCGCATACTGTTTCGTCTACACTTACCCCAAATATTTTTAAACTTCTGCCACTCTTTTCTTCCTCTTTTCCTTGACGCGACGGCCGCCGCCGTTCGCCCCGGCTTCACGCTGCCCTCGCCGACGCCGAGCGCGGGCTGCCCTCCGAAATCCTCGTCATCCTTTCTCGTCGTCGTCGATTTTCCACGAAAAGGCACGCACGAAAGTGTATCGCTGTGCGCTCGCCGATGCTCGCACGGCGCAGCGCTACTTGACACGTAGGGGTAGACGACGGAGTATCGAGAAGGGGAACATTGGCAAGGTCTGGCTGCACGAAAGATAGATGTAAGAGGGAGACCCAAAATTTCGAATCTCCATCGTTCCTAGCAATTGGGAAAATAATGCGTCTGTTTCTATACTCGCCTCAAATTTCCTTCGATTGCTCTTGTTAATGTTAAAGCGTCGCATATAAATTCTTTTCGCCGCGTATGGTAGAAAAAGGAGCAAAGACCTATATGCGTAGATCTTATTTTATACTAGAACAGGCAAGATGTAATAAGAAACGTTTCAATATTGTTACAACAAATGATATTATTCAACAGGATAAAACTTATCGTTAAACATTATAATTCTCATCTCGCGTACTCGTGCCTAATAAAATTTGTTCGACATTGCAGGAAACGGAAGCAGCCTGTCTCTCTTACCCGGGCGACGGAAGTAAGCCCCGTAATAGAGGCACGCGAGTAAAACCAAACAATATCGATCGTTAAAGTCACCGTGAAACGGTGCTTCGCTCGTCTTCCAAGGGCTCGTAGATGGTTTCCTAAATCGTACGGCAGTAACCGAGATTCTTACCTGAAACTTAAAGAGGCGGTCTAAGGATAGGCAGAGGAGGACGACCGTGAAATAGACAAGGACGACGCGACAGAGGCTGCGACAGATGGACCGTGCGCGGAAGGTGGAAGGAGAATCCTAAGATGGCTGCCGTGTGTGCACGGTGTACGCGTCGCGTGCAACAACAACGTGGGTGAGCTAACGGGTACCCGATGTGGAAGTGCAGGCCATAACGCGGTGATTTTTCTCGGGAGTGAATTCCATTCTTGTCGACGAGTTTCGTTGAAAACGTTTTCGTAAATCCGCAGAAACGTAGCTCAGCGCACGGCCACGCCCTTGGGCACGGGCAGCCATCTTGCGTGTCAGCTGCGAGCGCGATGCACCACGGTAGTCAGTGTTGCAACCTTAGCAACCATCGCGTGACTTACGCGGCATGCACGCCTTACCAACATTGGCTGACGCTACTGTTTTGCAGGTACTTTTATAATATTTTAATACTTTCGCCCACCGTTCGATTCGTTTGCAGCAATACACTGCGAAGAGTAACAATATCTGGCAGTTTAGTTGCTAGGTTAGCCACCCTTTGTTCGCCCATTATTCTTGGAGGGGTGAGAAATAATTGTCCTTGGTTTATGTTGAAAATATTTTGTCAGATATACGTGGATGGGATTAATTTGTTTTCTGCAATATATTGTCGCGAAGAAAAGACATTTGTGCGGGTACTTATTGTTAGCAAAGGGGTGCAGTTTTTTAAGTAATAATGGAGGCTAAAAATAAGGAATTCGTGCATCCTTCTGCCTCGTGCACATTTTTTGTATCTACTTCTCTCGTTCGCTGCGGGCTCGCTCTGGATATTGCATTGTTTCTTCAACCATACGTTGAGCGATATTTTGTAATGTAACATTACCTCGTCGTTAATTATGCCGCATTGGCCGTTGCCACGATGGAACAATAGCAGGAACTTATTTATTGAAATTACACGTACAATTTATTTCCCCACCGTGGCGAAGAACATTTTTAGATTATTTTTCGGTTGTATTTTTAACCAGCTCTTTATCCTTATAGCGGAGGCGACGTAGTTCTTAAAAATAAATACATTTACAGTCATTTCTTTAACAAAGCAGGAGGAAATGACGTAGGTGCCAAGCCGGATAACGTTTCTTCATTTATTAACTTATTTTCACCGGTATAAGGAATCTCGATATTATCGTGCTTTAGCAGTCCACGAAACATATCCACTTACACTTCATTGCCTATCAAGCGGAGTACTTTAGCTTGAGTTTCATGCTGCCTCTCGTCTCCGTGGAACCTGTAAACGTGTTATATATCAGATAAATGTTTTCCCTTGCCACCGTGGTGTTTGCTCGCAAGTAGCGGAAAGTAAGCCTAGTAAATATTCACCGATCGCAGATAAACTCATCGGCGAAATTCCGATAAAGTTACCGATTTTCCAGTAACGATTTCGTTTCGCACGGTTCTTCATCTTACACTCCGATATATTACCCGATACTCGACTACATTTTGCAACCTATTGCAATAATACAGCGTCGTATTTGCTTCCAATATCGCTAGAAAAGTTTACAGAGGTTCGTTCAATCCTGTATCATCTCCCACGATTAATCTGGATAATAATAAAAGGGAAGCTTAAGCGGACTCATCGTTGCGTCCAACGAAAGCAAAGGTTGACAAACACAACTTGCACTGATACACCCACGAGCGACAAAAGTGACGTAGAAAAGTAATACGCGTGCACGCAGAAATATAACCTCAGCGGAGATGAAAGTAAGGAGGGGTCAAAATAGCAGGAACAACAGGAGAAGAAGGGAAGATAGTATTAATGGGGGGATCATGTTTTTGCCGTTTCTCCGAGCGGTCTGTATCTTCTCTGTCTCTTTTCGGCTCAATTCAGCGGTGTCTCCCAGCACTTCTTTAGATCAAGCACATTCCTGAGGCTCTTCTTGGCCCCGATGAACCCACTTGATGAAAAGCTTACCAGCCCACGTCGCCACTCTTGTGTACACCGCGTATCCTGCACGACCCTGTCCGAGCATACGCGAGGGATATCTAGGAGCATTGGTCTACCCGATAATCCACGACTTCTGTTTCGCGATCCTATCTCACCTCTATTGTTTCTATGATCGTACGTACAGTTAACCGTAGGAGTCGTATGTAATATTACAAAGTCTAAAGCGGACGGTTCCGCGATATGCATCGTTGTTTCTTCCGAACCACCAACCAGATGCTTTGAATTTCTTCGATGCTTTTCTTCTACGGTTTTATACCTTGGATGGCCGAGGCGTTCGGTTCCTTCTTTGATCGGCCAGGCCCCGACCTGGGCCTTTTCTTGTCGTGCGATTTATACGGATGAAGTAATGTCAGAAATACATTCGGTATAGAATTACATTCGAAAGAAGTGCGTTCGCGGCGGTACGTATACTCTTTGCCGACATAATTCACGCTGGATAAAAACTGGTCTCGCGCAGTGATCGCAACGAAGCCCCGCCGGTTGCTCGAACGTATTACATTTATTTCAGATATCTTATCTGCGCGCTCATAATTTCCATCCAGGAATGAAGTGTCGTCGCGCGATCGTACGAGAGCTGCGAATTTCATATTAATTCGTAACTACGTCTCTTTGTTATGCCTCGCTGGATAAGACGAAACGAGCAACTGATTAAATTAGTGCGACAACTTGATGGCCCATTAAGTGGAACGCGATGTAACGCCGCGTGATCGGTAAAGGCTTCCCCTGTTTAGTTTGCCGAGAAACATTGGGGTATCGATCCGGAAACGTCCCGTGTATTATCAAAAATGCAATACTTTTACGGACCAGGCGGTATTCACACACGCATACCGGAAGTTCGTTTATGTACCAACGTATCTCGCCAATCTAAAACGTTCTAGAGTCAGTCACTGCTTGTTAGCGCCTAGGGTTATCGTGTATGACGCCCTTAATGTGCACATCACGTCGGTGCATTAAGCAGGTAGGCATCGTGCATCGTGAAATAATTACAAGAACTTCATGCGAAGAATCGCGATGCACATTTCGCCTTGTCTTGTCCCCGTGCTTGTTTCACATTCGCGCAACACTGTCTACCCGAGTAATTTGAATAATTGGTCGATGATATTTCCTAACAATTTTACAACAAGGTGGTACGGATCCTAGTATCGTTCGAAGACTCTTCAACGGAGAAAAGGGAAATTAGTAGGCAATTGGCTCTTCGCAGGAGGTATGCATTGATCCAATTTTCAGACAGGCTCTGTGCCCTTCTATTGTATCTATTTGGCAGAAATATCCCAGGACAAATAGCTGTGTACACTGCGTTCCCAGTGGGAGCTTTACCTGTTATGAAATTTCTAGTGACCGCAGGAAAGAGGAGTCCTAATGTCGCCGATTTGCATGGCAGATTAGGGAAATTAGGTGGGCGTGCCACCTGGTGGTAGTTCCGTCCAAACATTGCGGCACTCCTATTTACCTTTGCCTGGCTTACCTACCTGCTTGCACTTACTTAAGACCATCCAAGGAACGATTGTACGATATCGCTTATTTGCCCTCACGATTGAGGTCGGAAGTGCTTTGACTAGATATGCTTTGTTGTAATACGAGATGCAGTTTTATTGTCCCTGCGATTTGGAGTAGGTACTATTTCAATCACGTCGTTTGAACTACTTTCTGCCTTACGTTGTTCCGCATGAATTCCAATGCTGTTATAGCTCCAAAGACAGATTAACACAGATTGTATCTGGCAATATAAACGAAAGCAATATGTGTACGTAGTCGAAAAAGTAAACGTTCTCAAGGCACGAATAGTTCCGTATGTACCAAGACGTACAAACGTGATAACACTTATTTCTATAAGTTGCGAATATACTCCCATAATATAATGGTTTGAAAATAGCGCTACACGGGATTCGCAATGGAGATAGGGCAAAAGAAAAGTACATATTTTAGTTTCTAATTATGATCCATTCCGATACTCGGACGTCGCACGTAAGATCAAATAGCAGTTTTATACGAGGACACGTCATGTAACAAAAAGATATTGCCGGTCCCCCCAAAAATATCAGAACGCTTGCTAACTTCGCCCGCGATCATGGGGATACAGAAACGCGTAATAACGAAGCGTTTACAGAGCCAACCGCGGCGATTTCATTATCCCTACGGTTCAGCAATTTACGGACCATTACCGCAAAGTCCTACAGGCTATACTGGGCACGAGATAGCCACGTCGTACCATCCATTATTCATCACCCACTTCTCTGGCCTCCGTACAGTCTCGCCCGTTGACTTGCGCGCCCTCCACGCATTCTCCCCTTAAATCTTCCGTTGCGACACAGATTTTTTTTTACATTAACGCCCCGTTTAATTAGTCACCGATGCCGCTATTGTTAAGCTCCGATTTTTCTCGGAGAATTTCAATGGGATCATACGTATACCTATATTTATATATCTCCTCGTATCATCCCACTTTATTTGCTTGCTTTCGTACATCATGAACAGACTTTCACGTTGCACAACAATGAATATATAATTTATGGTAAACGAGTGAACGACACAATAAATACTGTAATAGGTGTTCTTTTTTAATTTAACGTTACTTAACGTAACTTCGTGCGGAAGATTTAAAGGTGCGTATATCGTGCACACGGTATGAGGGTACAAGTGAGTTCAATTAAAAATAAAGAAACGACGATTTCGGTTATTTCTTGAAGCATCTGATTTGACTCTGGGGAAGGAATTGATTTTCTTCGCGATCAATGTATCGAGAGGGATTGCCGTTAACGTTTGCGAACGGAATGTAGAGTTTTTAGAAGTCTGGCTACCCTGATCTTTTCTATCCAAACTCGACCTTGGTGGCGATGAGAAGAATGTCGGACAAGAAAGTCCGCAACTATTTCGAGGGCGGAGTTGTTAGGGTAGCAGGTATTTTCTTTACAAACCTTCAAGTCACTCCTACTTTCTCCGCAACCATTTTTTTTTCTCTCGATCTTCCATTGAAATATTTACTTTATATTGTTGCTCTTCTTTCAACACTGCTTCGCAAGTTCAGCCACATAAATATTTGAACGAAATTCCGAAGAAATCGAACGATTAAAAATTATGCCTTCTCTAGTAAATTCTATTTCATATATTATTTCAATGTAGGCAATTTAATTAACTTTTACGAGCAGAAGAAAATAATTTAGCGGAACAGTCTTTATAAAATTCGGTTCGTCTGTGAAACAGAGCCGAACCAAAGGCTATTTTAAAGGCGGAGTTGTCAGTGGAGGTATCCCAACCACAAAGGCTCCAAGTCCTCCCCTTTTCTTTCAAACGCGTCCCCTTCCTAGAACATTCTTAAATCCAGTCCTCGCCCCTTCTAACCGACCACCATGAAGAAGATCATGATGGTGGGCCTAGAACGATCATTGGGAAGAAAAACACACGCTCGAATTCGGCACGGGTCTCTTCTAATAAAGACACTTTTCATTTTTCCCTTTCTTTGTACTTCAAAGCCACTGACTCTACGTTGGTTTCAATTTTTTACGGCGATGATTCAGTTATTGTCTCCTGGAAAGACATTTATTTTCCATTTGGCAATGCTTTCTCCGACCTTAGACCTGAATCAGACTAAAAGGCTTCTTTGTTGCGATGTATATTGCATTACCAGTATTGTAGTAAGATAAGTACATACTCTGTATTCTCTTGTCATTGGTTGCTCAATGCACTATTAATGGCGTTGTGCTAAGCTAACTTTGCAGACATCTTGTGCTAGCGGATAAAGGTACCTACCTGGCTGTGTAAAATGCGTTTAGTGGTGAACAGTGTCGCAAAACATCTGGTGCTATTTTATTATTATTATTATCAATTAGTATTATTCATCGTTTCGCGTTAAATTGTTCAATGCATGTGCGCGAGCTGTTAAAATTGCCAATGAAAAATTGAATGTCCATAAAAAGGTTACAAGTGAAGAATAGTACGCAGTTTCTAAACAAAAAAATACCACTGTGCTCTCTGCTTCCCTTATTTCTTTCCCTCTGGCGGCTTCGCAACTCTGTCGTCGGCATTTCGTTCCAAAACAAAGTATTTCCATCCCCCGACGATACGTCTATCCGTCCGCGTAGCTCTTGAAGTATCCTCTCGATTTATACATATTACGCTTATAGACGTTTGAATTGCAAATCCATGTCGTGCAGCCGCGTGCACAGCGCGAGTTGAGCCAAGGAGAGATGCATTATTGTTATTGCTGGCACGATCCTCGACGGTTCAACGACGCGAGGTATTAATACATACGGTCGATGTCTTTCGTTACGTAACACTCAACTCGCATAATCTGGCGCGATAAACTCGCTGATTGCGAGCCCGCGAATCGTCCGAGTTTCCCTCTCGTTATATCGCCGCCATAGGTGGAAGCACTTGAACGTGTTAAATTATCCTGCGCCGCTGTAGCTTCCCTTTCGGACACGTCTGGCACGATCGGATTCAAACTGGTTCCAAGTCTCGCGTCGCGACGAGAGACACGATGTAGCTTAAACGACGATTCGAGTCTTTGCGTGCGTTATTCGATGTTTGTGGAAGAGCAATACGCGGCTCGATGAAAAAAGGAGAGGACAAAAACGGGAACGAGGATCGCTGGCCGTCGCCGTCTCGGGCCACGGCCGTTGGTTACACCGGGGGCAAAAAAATTCCGACGGAGTGAAAAACCGAAAGCATCGGCCCGCAATATCAATACCGTCGTTGAGGCGCTATCAGTTGCGCCGGTACGCTGTTGGAAGTCGGAAATTTTTTCTCCGTCGACGCCACAAGAAAACGCAGGGGAATTAGTTGCGTGACAGAGCGGCCCGTGGTCCGTGAACCAAAGCAGCGAATACGGCGTTGCACGGTCGTCTGTCAGGCTTCCCTCTTGGAATCTTAATGTCACGATAGCCCGCCGCACAAAGACCATCAGTGTACCCGTGAAACAGAAAATCACTGTAAACTCGAAACTCAATCGTTCATTATTCGTTAGGGCTGGATATCGTGGCTGGTCAACGATTCGTTTCAATCTGTGCATTTATACAAAGTAGAAGTCCGTTTGAAGGAAGATGCTTTGAGTGGACGCGGGATTTTGCGAAGAGCAATCTGCGGCGTATGTGTTCGGAAACGATTGGCAGTTGGTATTTTTCTTTCTTCCAGATTACGGTATCGAGCATGGCAAGCGGCCGTTACTTGAATGCAGAGGGGGTCGACGTAATATGGGACGTCGTGAGGTGAGTTAATGTCAAATTAATACAATATTTGCCTGCTCTTATTGCTTGCATACTCGCTATTTGCATTGCATAAATATCGTCTACTACGGGCGAGAAGGAAAAGGTGCTTCTAATTGCCAGGCAATTGCTCCGAAATAAAAAATCTTCAACAGACATTCCGACGACAATTTTGGAGCAGATAATTACCCATTAGTTAGATCGTTGCAAACAATTTTTAGTGGCGGCGTTACAGTTTTCGTTTACGTCTGACGTAATTGCGAAAGCGCGTTGCCTAAATTCACTACGTTCCACGAGTCCTCGGTGTCGGGCGTTGGGCAATAAAATAATGCCATTCGAATTTCATTTAAAAACAGCATTTAAAGCGAAGGGACGTCAGTATTTACAAAGGCATCGGGCACGTTCTCTTACAACGTTCGCATAAGTAACGATCTTCGAGCAATAGCTTACCCGCACCCTACCATTAGGTCTAAGTATTTATGGGCTCATTCATTTCGTTTTATGTTTCAATTTGGACGCATTGATACTTGTTTGTTTACGTGTAACCTGCCACTCATTCATTCGGCCAGTCGGCCACTTCTAACCAACCATTATTATCCCCTTTGTCGTCGCAAATACGCTTTCTTCATTACCCACGGCAGCTCTGTATCCTATCATTACGTATTACTTACTACTCCTTGCCATCTTGATAGCGCGATAATGAATCGTATATTTCCATGTTTATACGTGCGCCCGTGTAACTGTGCACCGTTATGAAGTATGCATCCAGTGAATTGACATCGAAAGGATATATTTCTCTTCCACGAGAGTTCGCGCGTATTTACTCGACTGTAGACGGTGATCGACTCCAAAGTGAAACGACTATCGCGAACAATTTGATCAATGATGCGCAGCTGATTATCTTTGTACGATGAGCGGATAATAGTGATATGTCTGCTCGCAAGAAAATCTTAATTGATCATTCGTGGCGTAAATTTAATTGCATCTGGAATTATGCAAATCGTCGTCCACTCAATCATGCATTAGGAGCTTGTAATTTACCGCAACCCTGTACGGAATATGCACGTTGTTAATATTGATAGTAGATCCCCCAATTATCTTACATCGATTTATTTCCACGCGGCCACAAACAGCGTCCCCGACCACGACGTTGTTAAACATATGTATACACGCAGGCCGATAATTTGGAAATTTTCTAAAACATCCCCCAGCTGTACAAGTGGAAAGTTTGCCGAGTAGATTGTGTGAACGCCGCTTAATATTTCGTGCTCGCTCCCGGACAGGTTTCTCAACCGGTAAGGTAGGCCACCATCAAGTTTAACGAGCCTTCAGCTTGTGTTTAAATAAATTGGTCAGCAATTACGTCTACGTAGGTGCCGTCTTCGCTGCTCCCTTTTTCCTCTCTCCTTCACAATCTCTTATCGTTTTTCATCTCCATTTTTCACCAGCGCGTTCGTGGCTTCCAGCGGGATTACCCGCGTGCAAAATTATCGTTAAGATTAGCTAACCAAAGACTCGAAACTGCCCGGGCATATTAATCTGTTCAGCGATTCGAACATTCGCGTTCCACCTCGCGATTTACGAGTGCAGCTGCACGAAGAGGATTGGCAACAGTAGACCTTTCATTTCCCCCTTAGCGTTTCTGCAACAGAGGCTCGCGGGCTTGCCACGTAGGTAATTTCTATTCGAATCCGTAACCGGGCCGAAAAATACTAGGACGTGTATCGTGCAAGGGTTGACTCGCAGGGTGCGTCTCACGTCGGACGTGAATATCGGCTGCCGAAAACTGCAGAGAGCTGCGAAAGATATTTTGCAGCCAGGTGATACTGCAGGGAACCGCCAGATGGCAAGGAGGACTCCTTCCGTGTCCTTGGCAAGTGACCCTGTCTACCTTGCTGTTGCACTTGCAGATCAATATGTATCCTGGTCGTTTTTCTCGTAATTTTTCATACTCTTTTAATGTTTAAATTGTCCGAGTCGTAATTGATGGGAGAAAGGCGCGCGAGGAATCGATAATCCTTCTGGTAGGATTTTTTCTGACCTAGCTTTGTCGTCGCAATTTATGGCGCACCGTTTATTGTATGTCTCTCATGCCAGGAAATTTTTTTCCCCACTGTGCACCTTTGTATTTGTTCGTTTGATAAAAACCGCAAACCTTCGTCGATCGAACTCCGAAACGCAAAAGTACAAAATAACAGTGCAACATTAAAAAAGAACGAAAGAAATTGCTAAATTTAGGAACGAGGCAAACCTCACACGCGTCGACGAACGCTTCCCCAATAATAGGGGTACATTTAGGCACACAGATTTGCCTGTATATTTGTTCAACTAGTTCCGTTGACATAGTGCAAATCGCGGTTCGTTTCGATGCACTGGCGAGAACACCATTATCATACTGCGATGCTAGTGACCCTATATCACGGGTTGATCCCCAAGAGCTTCGATCCCCGCGAATAACGACGACGAGAATCGCGCTTATCTGAAATTCTGACGCTGGTTCATGATCGAATATTCATCCTTGGCCTCCCTGGGGACGCGGAGGGAGGCGGTACAAGAAAGGAAAAGAGAAGGCAACGAGTAGGGGGCGAGCGCGGTAGGGTTGGATGAGTAAAGAAGAGAGAGCAACCAAAATGAGAGTCCGAGCAGTGCGTTGAACCATGCTGGAGGAGACCAGTAGAGCCAAAGCCACCACAGCGATGAAGAATGGATGCTGGTTTAGCAAGAGTGCAGATTTGCTCGAGTCGGGTGCAACGGCCCCTTTGCTTTCGTGTCCATCTTTCTCGTTCCTATAGCCACGCCGTCTAATACCTCCCATCACCCTTGAACGCCGTCTCTTTCCGTTTTGCTCTTGTTCGACATCCATAAGGAGAATGTCCATCATCCATTTTGGCTTATACGCGATCGTTCCTCTCGACGATACACCCTGATACGTAGCCCGATTTATCGTCGCCAATATTTGCCCGCGACAATTAACGAACGTTCCAGTCTACCTGGCGTGGTGCGGGGTGAGCCCATTGAATATTTAAGACGATTCTCTTTGCGGTCGAGCGACAGCAATATCTCTGAAGAACGGGTTTAACTCGAAAACGATTTAACTCCTCTCTCGTTACGCGAAGGTCGATAGATTTGCGGTGTCACCTCGTGTCGTTTTCATTCCACGGGACGAGCATCTGGTGTACGATCGTTTGTAGCATAGGTATGGAGTATACCGAATGCAGTCGCAGCGCGGGCGGGACAAAAAAACTTGTAATAATCACGGAGCCATCAGGTAACTGTCGTCAGTAGCTACGGAGTGTCCGGTTTTGTGAAAACAAGCTTGGTCATTAAATAAACCCCTTTTAGTGGTTGCCCGGTTATCTTCAATGGTGTTTTAAAAGGGGCATTTAGGCCCATTTTGGCTACCCACACAGCCCCCGACACCCTTCCCCTACTTCTGCATTATGGTGGCTCTCTTCACGCCCCCACCATATTCGACACGCGTCCTACCATGCTATAAGCTTAAAGGCCCTGACTTTTACGATTCTGTTCAAGTGGTCATAAAACCGGAGTTTATTGCCGTCATGATTTTCAAGCAAGCGGGCTGCCACCTGTCGGAGTCCCACAAAAGCGAAAACTGCATCAAGTCTCTTCATCAGGGGCTCTATCAATCCGGGCACTTGATGACTGCCCCAACAGCTCGTAACAGACCCTTGAAATACTAACTAGTGTTACGTGGATGGGGCATAGGTGCGATTAACTCATCGATTCTTATCTTCGTTTCTATTATCTATGTTCGTACGTATACACGTACAAATATGCGAGTAATATTTTACAAGTGTACAATGCGCGCCAACACTTTATCCTGCAGTCGAAAATCAAGGCACTCGTAAATTGCTTTGGAGCATTCGTGCTTGTGCTCATTAAAGTAGCAGCGCGTTAGAAAGCTCGTCGAAAGGAAAAATGGGAAGCAAAAGTCGTCCGGAAACGGTGTGCTGTCTCGTCGCAATAACATAGTTACAAAATCTGACGAATAGCAAGACAGCAGGCGTCCGTAGTCCCCGAATAATTGCTTATAAACAGCATTCGCCCGCGAATGGCATACGTGCGAGGATTTTTTCGAGACGCAGGCAAAGTAGGTGGGTCGTATCCTAAACATCCATAATGGCGAAAGTGAACGAGCAAATAGTCCGGTCCGGCCCCTGAGAGCAGCTTATGATGGGCATTACTCGGCTCGTTACGGAATAATTTACGAGGTGCGAACCGCGGGGGCGATAATCCAGCGACATTTACATCCCAATAAACATTCCCGATACCGGTGCGGCGCGCGCCACGGCGCTTGCCCGCTTCCCTCACGATGCTCACTTTTACGGCGTTTTAATTGTACGGCCGTAGTCTAATTGGTTCGTAAAACGCCGAAGCATCTCATAAAAGACGTTTATGATAATATTCTTGTCGTTCGTATTCGCAATCGCGTCATCGTGGAGCGTTCGGGACGGCTCTGAAACATCGGACCGGTTCGACTCGAACCTCGGAATGAAACGCGTTTCCTGCCTACGAAATGTTCACTCTTTTTTCCTTCTTGCACCTTTGCACCGCTGCGCTTCTCCTTTTCGCCTGATCGACAAGCGATCACGAGTCCAAGTCGATTGGCGAGCTCGCTTCCGCCAATAACGATAATCGCAAGGTGCCTCGTTGATGTTGGTCGTTTGAACGTCTGAACGGATCTGGCAGCGTTAGTTCGCGACAAAACTCAGAGGTGGCGGGGCACCTTTCTGTCTAGCGTACGGCAGCCGATGTATCCGTATCCGCGGCTGCTCGCGCGTTTTCACTGGTGGGGGTAGCGCGGGGCGGTGCCTAACCAGTCATGGGCGTCGTTCCAACTTGGAACTACTTTCACGTGGCGTAGGAATTTTCGTGCTGTGTCGGCGCGGCACTCGTGACGAATTCAATTCTGATTGGTCCTTAAGCTTAACCTCCTCCCTTGGCACCCTGTTTTCTTCTCCCCACCCCACGGATATCGCGACGCGGGCCAGCACTTCTCGTCTCCCTCTTAGCTCCCTCAATTTCGCGTCTTACTCGCCCCCTCTCTCTCTTTCGCTGTCTTCCTCCTGTTCCCGCTCCTTTTCCATCTCTCTACCTTTCTCTTCTCCTTCGGCTCTCGTTTCCCGAGACTTTCACATTAACGTAGCGCATTTTCGTCTCCTTTCATTGGCCATTTGTCCATCGGCTTCGAGCCTCTCTTCTTCCATTCTTCTAATTTTTTTTGTATTCCGACTTCTTTCGCCCTCCCGGTCTCGTCGGTCGTCTTATCTGGTCCGGCGCCTCGAATACGACACAGCGCAGCAAACAGCGAGTACGAATTTAATCTCGCGGCACGTCGTTGAGTTACTCGAGCGCCAGACAGGGGGCGCTGAGTATTCTAATCGAGAGAGAATAAGAGAGGCGGTCGAAGAGAACGTGAAGAAACGAGACGCGCCGTCGAGAGGTGGAGCGAGATGGAACGAGAGGGTGAGTGAGCTAACGTGGAGGGGGCGTTATTTGCGGGGGAGGGGGAGAGAAGCGACGACGGAGCAAGCGAGAGAAGTCGGTTATCGTAACGGAGAGGGGGGCGACGCGTGAAGGACAAGGAGGAAAAGCAGCGCGCGTTCCTCGTCGGCCAGTAGTACCCCGTGGAAGAGTGTGCACGCGCGAGTGAGACGGTACGGTTATATGGCAGAGAGGTAGTGATAGTGGAAAAGAGAACGAGGAGAAACGAGGGCTGGTGGGAGAGAGAGGAAAGTCGTTAGTGGAAGCGGGAGAGGTAAATGGTGAAAGAGAGAGACGAAAGGAGGCGAACGAGCAAGCAAGAGACAGAGGACGGTACAGAGTGGCGGTACACGGGGCGCGAGAAAAGCGGTAGTGTGCCGTGGACCACCGCACTGGCATACCGTGGTTCGTTACGATCCCCTTCGTACGTCGGCTCGTACTGAACCTCACAGTCATCAGCGAAGTCACATTTCGACTAGTGCTAGTGCAGTGCGGATAGAGTCCGAGCGGTTGCTTATTCGGTCCTTTAATAGTACGATCGAGTTTACGAGACACGGAGCCGCGGGCCTGGCCGATCAGAAAATAATTATATACACATTTCGCAAACGAGCAGAGGGAAGGAGAGAGGTGTTCGCCAGGGAGATCGTCGCGTGCCGGCCGACCGAATCGTCGACGGGCGCGCACGCGGTAGAGAGACCCACAGGCAGTTTTATAGCCCGTCTTATTACCCCGGTTTATTGCGTCGTAACGGTTTAACGATCATCGCCTGTTTCCACCACCTAGACCACCGGTTTACACTCTTGCCGGTAGCGGTAACCATAACAAGCCCATAAAAGCCCATAAAAGCCCCCGCCGCTGCCATGAGTCCCATTCCGAATTATACTCCTACGGCCTACTGACATTGACACTCTCGAGTGCAGCCGTTTATACCTATCGATGACTTTTATGACCTCCTAAAACAATTTAATGCCCGTTTGCTCGTTCCTCGTCGACGCTGTCACCTGTCGTCGCCCGCGTCAAACAGCGTATCGGTGCTCGACGCGGTGCGTCTACCTCTCGCCTTTTGGCGCGAAACACCAGTGGAACACCGAGTCGGAACTATCACGACCATCGCCGTATTGCTCAGCTCACGGGGAGCAAACGGTTCGGTGAACGGACCTCTACTAACTCCAGTCGGAGCATGGACTCTGGTATCGGCCGTGATTAGCCGCCACACGCGTGTGCTCCTCGCCTTCTGTGCTGTCCTTCTCGACACTTGAACCAGAAGCTACCAGAACAGTTGTCCCGACGAGGCTCCGTTTCCGCCTTATCGTGACTCGCTTTATTTTTGTTTCTCGAGTGCCGGTGTTTCAGTGCAAGTGATTCAAAATACCCGGGATAATGAACTCGTACTTTGAGCAGACCGCGGGTGGCTTCTACGGAAGTCACCACCACCAGACAGGAGCGGCCAGCCAACACCACGATCCAGCCACGGCAGCGGCCTATCGAAGTTTCCCTCTTGGACTGGGTATGTCACCGTACGCGTCCACGCAGCACCATCATCACACCTCCTCGTCGTTGGGCATTCATCCGGGAGGAGGTACGAACACGAGGCCACCGCAAGACTCGCCGTACGACGCGAGCGTCGCGACAGCTTGCAAATTGTACTCGACGACACCCGAGGCGACCGGACACACCACCTCCTCGTATTCCACAACAGCAACCAAGGAGTGTAAGCAACAAGATCAAGCAGCGGCGCATCAGAATGGTTACGCTGCCGTGATGGCAGCCGCGGCCGTCAAGGACGTCTGGCAGTCAGCGACCTCCGGGGCGAACAGCCAGAGCAATTCGGTCGTGCGTCCTTCGGCGTGTACTCCAGAGGGTACGAGGGTTGGTAGCTATGGTGGTCTCGTAGGCGGCGACCCGGCATCGAGTCCTGGTAACAACAGTTCCTCGAGGTCCCTCACGTCGTCCTGGAACACCTGCAGTTTGAACTCGTCCGCGAGCCAACCGGTTGCCACGCAACTACATCAGCAACCCAACGCCAGCCATACCTTCTACCCTTGGATGGCTATAGCAGGTGAGTTTACATTCATAAGTTCTCTCTCTCTCTCTCTCTCTCTGTTTCTCTATCGTACAACGATTATCATAACAGCCGTGATGAATTATAGAAGCGACCACACGATACTTAGGGGAGAGAACAGCAGTCGGTAGTGTGCAGAAAGCCACGTGGTCGGGAAAGGCGTGGTGGAGTTTACCCGACTCCACTACGCCAGGCTAAATGGTTGTTGAACGTTTCACGGTCAATGCTCGAATTTCATGACGTATACATGTATACCTGTATCAGAGCCGGACGATTTTCCTTGCTTTCCATTTGCTCCACCTCTTGCCTCGGTATTTCCATTGCACATACGTACACCGAGGGTTCCGTCGAATAGAGACGTACGAGAGAGATTTCACGGGCGACTCGTTGGCAGGCCGGTTACTCGCGAACCGATATCTAAACAAATCATTCATCCCTTAGTTGCGATCTGAAAAATGGAAGACACGGCTGTATACAATCGTCGAACGTAAGTTGACGTTGTGTTGTTACGTCGAAACTGGTTGTAATTTTACATTTTTTTTCGCCGAGTCTATTTGTGCGTCGATTGAATTACGACGTATCCGTCATGAAGCGTAGCCGAGATAACGGATTTATAGTCGGCGGCGGACTAAAAATATTCCGTTGCCTTCTGCGCGGATGAATGCACTGCGTGCCGGGGTGGTGTTGGTAATAACTAACCCGGCCGTGTGAAAGCGACGCGCAAAGTGACATCTCGAGTTATCATTAATGTGTGTGCGTGCCTATTTTCCACCCCCGGTTGTTGTTAAAAAAAGCGCGCGGGCAACTTCTATTTTACAGCGGAGGAGTCACCCTGCTAAAATTAATTCTTTCCTCGTGTCCCATCGATCCCGAGTTTCCCCGAAATCTACGCTTATTGCGCTCTCTGTCGAACAATATCGTTGATGTTTGAAAACAGGCGAACGTTTCGGAATCCCCGTGGAAATTGGAGCGGGTTAAGGGTTGTTTGATCGACCGTTGTACGTTCCTCGTTAATCGCGTATATCGGCGCAATTTACGTTTCAGCATTGAGAGCGTCAGATCGTGGAAAATCAGTCGTGACGCGCGATAAACTTAATACGTCTGGTGGATAGGTAGAATGGAGTCAAGTGCGTGTAAAATCGTTGGGCACGTAGAATATAATGGGGATGCCCTCGTCCAATTGGGGTTCAAGTGCCTTCCTCGTCGTACTCACCCCTCCGGAACCCCGAATTCCGGTAGTCAGCTGTTTCTAGCGATATCTTTGTCCCTCTCGTCGAGAGGTTCCCTAGTAGTAGCCTCTCGCTTTGTCGCAGGCAGACATATAATCACCGAGGCCTCTCGAGTTCTATCTCGCTTTTTGGTGGCCGCCTTCTTCTCTCCACCGACTCAGCTGAGACTTAGACCGTTCCTCTTGGCTGCTCGATCCTCTTTCCCTTGCTCTTGCTCTTTCCATCGTTCCCGGGCCCCGTTTCTCTTCATCCCACGACTTTCTCCTCGTAGCCTCCTTCTCGCGCACTTTGGTCCGGTTTAAGGTCCGCCTATATTCTTTTTCTTCCCGTTGGACCACGCGAGGTCCTCTCCCTTTATGCATACAAAGGTGTAGGGATTATTTTATGAGCTTACGTGACGTAGGCGCGTGGTTATTCAAAGACAAGAAACGGGATTTTATTGAACGAACCTTATTCTTTACGTCCCTCTGTAAATACTAAATTTAACGGCCGAAGGAATTTAATATTTAGAAGGCTGCGGTGTTGCGTACTCGTTCCATCTGACGCCACTTTACTTTGGGCCCGATCGGCTCTGGGCCTGGAGGGAAAAGGCCTCTCCTCGGCGCCGTTTTGCTCGCGTATCCCTGAATCACCTCGGCGTCGTCCATTCAATAACTGTAACAAGATTTATAGTCGATGAATCGGCCGGCGTCCCTGCCGGGGAGAACTCCTCCTCGTTGGATCGACGGGAAAGTGGTCCGCATTTCCCACTGTGTGTTGCGTGGAAAACGGAAGATTCAATCGTTCGATTATGAGCGTGCAAATCGGTCCGACGATACACCGGAATGCGGCGATCGTAGGTGGAATCGTAGGAATGGGAGAAGGCAATTGATCGGCTTGTACTCTCGTGGAACAGGTTTCTATGTGCTCGCGGATCAAAAGTCGTTGACTCATTTCGCACTCACCGGCAAGTGCTCTTCGGCGTCGCTGGCTACAAGCGGTACACGCGTCGCAAAATTTATCGATACAGGATTATGGATTATTTCGTCGTAGATTAACGTCCGCGGGTAAATATAGAGCCATCAACGTCCACCGGCCTTCGTTGCCTCCGCGGACAATAAATAGTTTAACTTTATCGTCACGCGCCTACGGACCGATTCGTTCGGACAGTATTATATTGCCGTCGGTGTTGCGCGCACAGGAAGAACGGTGAGCCCAAGGAAGATGCAGGCATAGAAGTGTGAAAGATTTGCTCACTGTAATTCACGAATCGCTAAATATTTTGCAACAGGATCGTACGAAGCGTGGGAGAAGCTTGTCCTTTCCGATGCCTCGGTTCTTCTAATCTTTGTCGCGTATAATAAACGCGAGTGCGCCCGACAACGGTCGCGCAAGATGCTGTATCTGTGGCATGATTTATCGACCACCCAACGGTGTCCGCGTTAAACGTCGTTGCTAAGTGTGCAATAAGTGATTGGAGAAGTGATTATGCCGCCCAAATCGCACAAATCAGAAAGCGATAGACACGGTATCATTAACTCCGTTTTATTGCGGATCGGTGTTACGGGGACTCGGTCTCCGGACAACATTAACGCTCAAACACGAGCCGTGTAAGTACGATCTCGGCCGGCGAAGAAACTTGATTGCGTGGAATGCATTTGTATCATTGGCCGTGATAAACATCAAAGGCTACACGCGCTTGAAATACATTGTGATTTATGGGTGCCGGTGAAGCATCGGTATCGCCACTGTTTTCAGATGTAAACGTCTCTCTTATTAATGTTACGGTAATGAAGCAATATAATGCTATCGAGAATTTAATGAATCGTTGTAGATACATAAACGGCCACTTATTCGGATAGGCAACGTTTATTTAGATAACGTAGATGACGAGAGAAAACGAGGGAGTAACGTTGCCGTATTATAGCTAACAATTATCGCGCGCAAGATTGAACGGTTGCTTACATACTTTTATCGTGCAACGTTCCCTCGCCGCTAGCTGGCAATTTTCAAGACGAATCGGCCCACGGTTCGCGAAGGGCTCCTCTGTCGTGCCGTATCACTTTCACGAGGGCTGATTCAAATGCGAGCAAAATATATGGCCCCCCATTGAAGGGTCTGCCGCGTCTATGGGGTAATTAGAGGGCGTGAAGCCGGAGCTTCGAATACTATCTGTACACCCCCGTGGTTCATTTATTCTCGGCAAAACTGCCTCGTTTCCCGACGGCTTCCCACAGACAATGTTAATTCCGCGTTTCACGCTGGAACGTCTTGCGGTGCCGCAAAATGATCGATACTCGATCTAAATCGAGCCGACGCCTATGCAATTATCCAATGATTCTTAATCGCGCTAGATTAATACGGATTCTACGAGTTTTTTACTCGCTGTTTTTCATAAATGGTGATTAGAACAATTTCTCATTATACGCCATCGGTGGAAGGACGAAGACGATCGTTGCCCGGTAAAAAGAACCGCAGTGGGCGAAGCGCACCGTGAAGATTGAACAGTTCGATAATGCAACTCTCTTCCCTCGTCAGGCTGACCCTTCGAAATTGATTAAAAAATGCAAAACACGTTCAACGAACGGGCGTGTGTATTCGTGCACTCTTCTTCTCTCTCGTTTTCTTGTTATTTTATTTATGCGTATCGATATCGCATAGCGGTTACGGGGTTCTTCGTCGGACGTGGCACGTCTAGTCTCAACATCGGGCGCAAAAGGATAGAGCTAACAAACCTTGAACTCTTGTGCCGAAGCGGCGAGGTTCCCGCGTAAAAGCCACATGGTCCCTCCCGCCACTCTCACGAGTTGGAAACGAGTATGGTGCTGCTCCACGATACGACGGTTGCCAGTAGGTGTTACGTACCTCGGGGAGCAACCTCGTTCAATATAAACCAGCTAGGAACAACGCTGTAACCGTAACGTTGACGTTTACGACGACGAAATCGTGGCTCGGCTCGTTTACCCCACCTCTTATGTGCCTCCACGCTTACCGCTATCGTCGCTGCGAGGCTCGTCGGTAATACAGAGCACATATCTTCGTGTATATCGTCCAAGGATCGTTGCGCGTCTTCGTGTGCGGTAGAAATGTTTCGCTGAAAGAGAAACACGGGGAAGTTCATTGTACAAATCATTTACGAGCCGACACTCTTACCGATTCGCTTCACGCGATCCTCTAATTATCGGCGATCTTACTTCCCCGGAAATGTCTCGAAAATACAATAACACACTGTTACTCGCCTTCCACCTAGCCCATTTTTATTTTCGCCCGTTTTCAGCGTCTTCGCCACCCCCTCGGCTTGGACCGACTCTGAAACATATTTGGCATTCGATAATTGAAGCAATAAAACGTCGAGAAAGGTGTATCGGGTCTCTGAAAATGTACCTCAATGGCTGACGAACATGGCCGGGAGAACTTTCCATCTTGATGGCCGGCCGGTGTTTCCGGCTGCGCTGTTCCCGAGTGCACAGCGAACAACGCTTTTACGAACCATTTAAGGCGCTAATTTACAATCGGAAAATTGAAAAGATCGGATCGTGGAGCTGCGTCGAATATAGGCGTGCGTGTTGCACGCCCGTGACCAAGTGGTTCAGCCTCTTCTACCTGTAAAGGTGTACGGGTGAACGATGTGTGCGCGCGTGTGTGATGGTGGTGCGCGAACACCAGCGCACCGCGACCTAAAGAGGCAACCCAGGCCTGTAGGTGCGTTCATCGTGCATGAAGGCTCCGCAGGCCCTTTCCATGTGTTGCTCCGTTGGCCCGGATGGAGGATGACGTATGAGCCTCTCCGTATGACTTACTACGCCCTTTTCCCTTCTCCACGCCCGCCGCTTCTGCGTACTGTTCGCTCAAAAAACATTCGGGCCTCTGAAAATTACGTGGCCCTTCCGAGTTGTCCGGAATTTTTGCTCTCGTTCGTTGAATTTCTCCACCACTCTCCGAATGTCTTCCGTGATTAATTTGTCGACGCTACTCTTTTTCATCGCGAGCTTCACTTTCTAACGTTTGGTTATTTGGTCTTGAATAATTATTCATTAGAGTTATTCTAACTGACTTAGTCGGAAATTTCCCAAGGTCAGAAATTGAAGGGACATCGAAGAGGGATGTTTTATGATCCGGCGATAGGGGAGAAATATTGTCTGTATAGTAATAATCAATGAGAGATGTATGGGAGGGTTTTGGTGAATGTGGCCGGAATTTCAGACTTGTTTTTGCAGCATCAAACGTGAAACGAGCGTGTCCGTACCTCGTCATTATGGAGGGTAGTAACCTTTGCGTGAAACGTTGCCGGCCGGCCCTGCGTTAACAGAGGAATTTAAGTTATCCGTGTTACCCCAATGCTAAGAATAACGTGCACCGTTTTTCTGGACGCGCGTAAATTTTGCCGCATATTTATTATTGCGCGTTTCGCTGCGCAGCATTTGTTCGACTGATTTTCAATTTCAGCCTGTTAACGAGAGCGTTGCCGCAAAGAAAGGAAGGTTCCAAGGCCGGCCATAGTGGGACAAAGTACTGTAGGGACTGTGTCATTAAAAGTAATTGTAAACATCGATCAAATTATATCGGGATGCGTATTTGCAATTTGCATACGGCTCGGCGCATAATTCCGCCGCGAATCCAGTATCGTCAATCAATTTTTGTACTTTGCTACGTTGTGACGCGAAAACCTTGAAGGCACTAATCACGGGTGTTGAGGATTCACGGCATGAAAGCGTAATTTCTGATCGACGGAATCACTTACATCCTGTCTCACGTTTTTCTCGGCCGACACGCGGCTACCGCACGGGAACATCCATAATGTTACTTCACGCGACTGGTAACGCGCTGGTCACCGTAAAGGCGAGCATTAATGCGTGCAAATTAATCGCGACTCCGTTTCGATACGATCTACCACTAATTATCACCGAGGATTACTCGATCACTTATCGCGACCCGTAGTAAAAGCGTGTTCACCCGAGCAGAAGCGAAATATGATGCTAGCGAAACACGAACGAGGAGCAGACAAAATTTATACACATTCGACGTAATGACAAAAATCTGTCCAATCAATTGAAAGAGAAATAGAACGCCGAAGGACAGGGGACGGGATGCTTTAGTTCGGACGGGACGTGGACGAGCCCGATTACAAGATAAGCGAAGCGATATTAACGTACGGATGTTGGGCAGGTATCTCGTGCGAGAATCTGAAGAAGAACACCCCGTACACGTGTTACAGCGAAGGCGCGTAGTCGAGCAACGAACGATCCGGAGACGACGGTGTCCGTGCTATCGCGCCTCTATTGAACCGCTGCGAAACGTCGCCAGACGACGACGGTAACGGCACGATCGCCGTGGTAAACAATAGCAATGGTTTATTCGTGCCTACAAGCTGTAAAGAAGAAAAGAAGCGGAGGAACGTGAGCGGCGCGTAACGCGCGCAAGGCATAGGCGCTGATCGCACGTTCAGCCGGCAGCGTAGCGGCTGACTACCAGGGTTCTCAATTTGATGGACGAGCTGTTCGCATGTACGATCCGTGTGCACTAGCTCGCCTTTACACACCGTACAACAGCCCATACGCTATCTGGCTGTTTTGCAAATTTCATGCGGGAGGAGTTATCACCCTATCGCGGGCCAGGATTAATCCTCTCTCGCAGTGCTCCGTTCGTCGTTAACCGCTATTTATCAATTACCTCGCGTTTCTGAGATTGTTGTTCCCCGAAATCACAGAGACAGACAGACGGACAGACGGTTCTCGCACCTTCGCCTAGTCGCCTTCGTCGTGGGAGCAATCTTTATCGATCGCTATATTCTGGCCAGCTAGATTAATGGGCTCGTGTTTTGGCACGATGGAAAACGCCTATATAATCGTGCCGACGAGACTTATCACACCGGCCCCGAGAACTGAACGTGGAAAACTATGAAACGTTGGGTGGGCGGACCGGCGAGCGTAGGTGAAATTCGTTGGAACGGTGGATACTTTGGGGCTGCTGACAGCAGAAACGCTGCGCTTTTGATTGGTTCGGCTTCTTGCTCGTCTACGTAGCGGACTGCCATTTCACTGCTCCGGGCTGAGATAATGCATACTTTGGATCGGCCGCGCTTCGTAGGCACGAAGAACGTGTTTAGGTGCTCGCCGATCGGAACGACTACACCGGCAGACAAAGGATATGTATACCTGTGCCCCTAAGGAAAGATGGATGCAAGGCAAAATAATTGAATCGGAAAGTGTTCCTGCTCACGTTTTTGCGGAATATGTACTCCGCCGTTGCTCGCAGATGAAGACGTAGACCGTATATTTCGAGCGTTCGCCGTTGAAAGGACGAGAATAAAACTACCATATAAAAATGATTAATGTCCGTCGGAGAAGGAGGCGTATCTGTGCGACTTCGAAAGGCTGCGAACAAATCGGCTGGATATTTTCACACGAATCATTGGAGAATGTTACTTCATTAGCCGCGCTATCGTGGCGTTCGCCGTAGAACGGGCTAGGTACAAACTCGCCAGGCAGTCGATTAAAGCAGCAACAATTTGCATCTGGCTGGCTAAACATTTCTCCGTCCCATCGATCTTCCATCGTTGCGTTACTTAGGGATTCGACGCGATACCTCTGCGTACGTGAAACTCGTTGAAATCGATGATCGCCGTGCATCGCGGCCGTGTCGCACCGTTTTCATCAACGAAGGCCTCGCCGGGGAACAACGACGGAGATGGTTGTGTTGCGCCGATCGTGCGTACCGGCAGGAATATTCGATCGGTTTCTTCGGTGTCCTCCTAGCGTTACCGATTTCTTGCCACGTTTCGGAGCCATCTGCGCCATCCGCGACCCGTATTCAACAAACACGGGACAGTGTGACGATGTAATCAGGGACGGTCGATTCCGCAAATAGACTCGATACGTTTATAATTCATGTAACAGTTTTTGCCACGGCAAACCTGCTCACGGGTATCCGCCGTCTGCCTGTCGATGGCCGGCCATTACGAACAGCACCTGCCCAGCACCTAGGCTCCTCTGCGACCCGACCGCACAATTCTTTTGTGTCGCTGCTCTCTGTCTTCCTTATTCCGATCAGGTTCTGGCGACACCAATGGCACGGCCGTAAAAAACTTATGAATATCCAACAACGGCTAATTGCCGGCGACACTGATACACTTTATCTCGCGCGACCCGGGACACGTGGCTTGGCCTATGATTATTCACCGCCGGGTGAGGGGGACATATTTCGAACATTATGAACATTACGCATCGCCCCGAGCTTCGTTCGCGTATTGCGCGAGGGGAATCAATGAGACGCTGTCTGGACAATTGAAACGCGTTCCTCTTTTTCCTATCCTCGCGATCACCTTGCGCCCGTTCGTTCTCCTCGGGTTTCGCTGATTTCACGCGAGCTGCCACGAGCTTCGTTGCCGATGAAACCCATAAGTTAGCCGCGTTCGCGCGGCAACTGAATCGAAACGTTTGCGTACCTATTTATTCCGTTGGTATTGACCGCCGACGCGGGTGGGAAAGGACGACGGGCATAATTTATCCGGCAGAAACCTCTTGACCTTTTAAAATAATTGCTCGGTCGTCGCTGTGTGCCGGAACGAAAATTTCTTAATTTCACCGCCTCTTTCCCGTCGTGCGCCCGATGATGTACGATTCTATCTGGCGTTTTTAAGCGAACAGGCATAAACGACTCTCAACCGCTTCCACCCAGAGCGACTCGCGAATGCGCTACAACCGTTATTACCGATGCGGTCATATTAATCTTGTTGCACGAATGCTAGTAGCGCTAACATTTCGACTGTGCCTTTCCATCTCGAGCGCGAACGTTCGTCGGAGAAGGGAGGAGAAAAAAACGGCGCAAAATGAGCGTCCAGTAGTTGCAACGCGAGGAAAAAGACGAACAGATCCCGCGGTGATCGTGCGGAGAGATCGGGCGATTAATCAGCGAGATTTAATTAATTTTCTCGAAGCGCCACCGAATTCCAGATACATGAATCACGCCATCGACACTGCACACTCCGACTCAATGAATACTTTACACGGTGCGCTGAGTCGCGGCTGTAGAGGGGCGAGCTTCTAATCTCGGAGTCCTTTTTGTGCCACTAAAAACGTACGGACAATCATTCGTCCGTGGCGAAATTACGCATTCGTCACGTGCGCGGGACACTGTGCGTTTGTTGTATCGGTATGCGTACACGGTACGTGTATCGAGCGGCTGTGCGAGCACCGGACAGCAAGAGAAAGAGAAAAACCGATAAAAGGGAAAGAGGAGCAAAAGGAGCGGATAGAAAGAGCGGACAACATTATCCAGCGATTAAGAGTCTCGGTTAAGAGGCATTATAACTCAGTGACATTACGCGGTGACCGTTCAACGAATATCAGCGTTATACATCGCTCGCGTAGCCGCCACTCGTGTTAGATTCGCCTGCTCGCCTGTACGTACACGTACGCTTATGCGGGTGCGCGGTTGCGCGGTTGCGCTCTTGCACGAGATCGCGACGCGCGGAATAGTTATGACGTATTACCTTCGCGACATATTTATTAAACGCCGGGAACGATATTAGGCCGGCGTGAACGGACATTATGAGCTTAGGTACGGACAAGCGTTTGTTGTGCACCATTAGCAGGAGAAATTTACGGCCACCGGTAACACTGTCGCCCTCGGCATGTATGTTTCATTTTTCTTTTCCCTCCCCTTCGAGTCTTTCCCACTTTCCGCCAACCACATCTCGCTCAGCTTTCTTATTCTCCCCGGTTTTTCCTCGCGCGTTGGACCCGCGTCGCGGTTCCGTTTTCCCGCCACTGCACCTGGATTCCGTTCAACGTAGAGCTTGAAGATTTTGTAACAAGCTGGTACACGCACACGGTCGTACGCCGTCCATAATTCCACGTAGCGTCGTAATAATAGCGGCGGTACGAAGAGCTCGCGCGTGCCTTTCGAGAGCTCGCGTGCCTTTTCTTTTCTTTTCCTTCGCCCCAGCATCTTGGTTCCAGGATTTCGAAATCTCCGCCTCGGTTGTACCTTTTCGACGAACCGTTGCGCCGTTCGACTCGCAGTTCCCGTTCAAGGGAATTCGCGTACGCGCCGGTGATGCAAGTCGCGGAAAGAATCGATCAAACGACCTAGCTCGATTTCCTTTTACTCGTGCGCGTCGAGAGAGGGGTTAATCTATATATGGGTTAATTGGTGTGTGGCCCAAGGCTCGGACCGTTCAAGAGCGGCCCTCGGAGTCATTTTTATAGGCCCTTGCGCGTGATCGTGATTTCGAAGAAAAAGGACCGGATCTCCCGGTTAAATTGAAATTTCGCAGAAAACGTTGGCCACGAGCTACGCCTCGGTCCCTTCATGGCGCGCAACGAGAAAAACATTCGACTTCCCTGTAACACTGGTTTCGCGCGACACGCGTTTCCACGGGTGCTTTCCAAAATTCCTTCGTAATTCGCTCGCGATGTCTAATTAACCGCGAGCATTCCATCGTTCCACTCGCGGCATTTCCACGACGAACGCCGGTGAAAGCGATAACAGATTCGGGATAATAGAATCGATGCTTCCCGTGAACGGGATCCGAAAAAGAGAAACAGAAACTGTAACAGCGCCATCGGCGTCGCTTCGCGTTCTGCTATGCGAAACGAACGGAGTACGTTCATTAAACGTGGCGAGAACTCGAGCACGGTCTCTGGACTTTTTCTTCGACCCGGAGCAGGTTTTCTCTAGGAATGCACGCAGTCGGTTATTTGATTTACGGCCGCGGCTAAAAGTAGTCTTGCATCTAACCGTATATTATATATTACACATTGGAGCGAACCTCAGACCGAGGCGGTCGTATCGGCGACCTTACGTCGGATTTACTTTTAATAGGAATCGAGGGATCGGACCAGTGGACGCCCCGTGTCCGGGGATGGTACCCTTTTTCGGTGCCCTTCCAACGATGGCGTCGCGACGCGTCTGGTTCAGCCTTTCGTTTGGACGCTCATTCTTTAAAGCCGCGCAAAATTGGAACCGATTCCCTGCTTCGAGGTGCAAAAAACTGTCCGTGACACACGAAGCCGAGAAAAACGATGTTTCTCTAATTGATATTTCAGGAAATCGTTCCAGCATCGTTCCGACGCGACAGCTAATATCTATCAGCCGGCGATGCTTATCGTCACGGTACAGAATTTCTAAACTGGTTCTCCCATTCCAGACCGACTGCACGCAGACAATTCTAACCGATGCACCTTTTTTTATCATACTTACACGTGGCGTGCTTTATTACCCCGCAAAGAAATCACTGCAATATCCCGAAAAACCGACCGCACGTATCCTGGATCGCAGATCGAGACGATCGAGGCGATCTTCTACAGGTAACCGTGGCGCTATTCATTACAACATTACCCGACCTTTTTTCTAAGCGAGGGGAAAAAGTACGAGGGGCGGTCAGGAAAGGACACGGCAGAGAATAGACGAAAAGTTCAGCGTCGCAATTTGCCTGGAACTGGCAGTAAAACTGGCAAACGGTCGCGTAGTCACGTTCGTCCTCGAGCACGGACACTTTGCACGGAAAAGAGCGGCTACGCGGGCCGAGACTAAGCCCCCGGTAAGGCTTCCTGATCCACGCTGCTCCGGCGTGTTACACAAGCCAATAAACAGGACTTGTATAGCGACGAGACGAGAGCGGACCGTTAGCTTTTTTTACGGTGGAACGGTCGTAAAACGTCCGGCCGGGGCGGTCGCGACAATGAACATAACTGTTACTTTTACCTTCTTTTAGACCCGCCACCGAAACCGACCGGCTCTTCCGGGTTTTACCGTCGTCGCGTCGGCCAGTCGAGTTCAATCCGTCGTCGATACCTCGTCGTCCGTGCTGCCTTCAGCCTCGATCGTGCTCGTAATCGTAAATTCCGCTTATCTCTGGATCGATCTCGCTGCTCGTCGATATTCATTATCGCAACACATTTAGCGCGCACATTTTCGGTTGTGTTCAGTTCGGTTGCGATCGAACGCTGTTCCTTGTTCCCTGGAAATGAGCGTCAGTGTTCGTTGGAAACGTTTATAAAGGATTGGAATATTCGTGGCGCCGTCTCGATGCCTCGAGACGGCCCAAAAAGGAAGATATTATGGGGTGCGGTGTAATGAGTGGGAAGCGAAGAAGGGTTGAGGTGAATCGTGCAAATTCGATACACTTTGCACGCTGGTCTTGGACAGCGTCAACGCAAACGCATTCACGCTCCGCCCACGAGGATTTACGACGGAATGCTGACACGGCGAACACAAGTGCAGCCGGGAAACGTGCAACGGTTCGTCACATGCGCGTGAAAGAGAAGCTGCGGCATGGGATGCGGAGGAACGGGTTTCGCGGGGCCACAGATCCCAATCAGTTCGGACCGGAACTACACTCCAGCTAGCGATGATCTGTATCCTGTCGAACAGCTCTGTCCGATTTACCACCGTCAACAGCCCTCCCGAATCTTCGACAAATCTGTTGCCTGCGAGGGTTTACGTAACAAGGCTGGGTGGTCCGTTGTTGCGAGATGAACACCTCTCTTTGCTTTCGTTTTCTCGGCTGCATGCAGCATCGTGATCCATACTTATTGTTGGCCGTGTATGCACTTAGTTAAAGGTCTCGCATTGCTGTACCCGAAAGCAACAATTTGCCCTTCCTCTCTTGCCGCCACCACCGCCGCTCGTTTGCTGGTTTTAAAATGAAAAACCAGTCCCCCGTCCATCGCGTATGACGTTACCATATTCATTCTGACGGTTCGTGACGTGCACCGAACCAGTTGCCACTTATTGATTAACCTCGCATCAAGGCCCGTTCAATTTCAGTAATTGCGTTTCAGCCGGGTTCCTCGTTATGCGTTTATCCAACGGGTCAAAAATTCCCTCGCCCCGGATCGTTTCCCGTCGGATACTCTCGCGGCAATCGGCCAGCGTCCATTGCCTTTTCGATAAATCACAGTCTCTGCTCGGTTAAATGTTTCCGCTACAAACATCAGAATACCTTTTATCGCGCGTTACACTGATCTTCATTAACCAGGTTCGACGACGGTTCGTTGCGAATTTTGTCGCTGAGCAAATTCGGAAGGGAAACTCGGTATCGCCTCGAGAGGTTGTAAGATCGTTCGGAGCCGGACGGTACAGGGGTACACCTGGTTCCAGGATCGGGTCAGCCTGCCTCGAAGTTGCTCATTACTCGCTCATTGTGACTAAAATTGCACCTATCGCTGGCCTCGTCTCCCACGTTCACCGTTCGACGCAGCCGATTTCGCGGCAACACGCGAATTCACACGCGTGCGTTCCGCGCGAAGCAGAAGGTCCTCTTGCGCGATCGGATCATCCTCCGCGAGGAATACACGTGTACCGTATCTGTGCACACGTAGGAGCACGTCGATGGCGTCGTCGATATCGTTACCGTGATAACGAGCACGTGGATCGACTTGGCTGGCGTACAGCCTGGCCCGTTCCTCCTCCAGGGTAATGCCAGCTCGTCCACTCGCCGTCGTTCCCATCGGGCCAACAGGCCGGCAATTTATTCGCGAAACTTAGAATTTGCGTGAGGCGAAAGTGCCGGTTTCGATAGGACGATCGGTAGTGGTAGGTGTATCTGTCGGAGGTTCTTGCCCGTTTTCGTGCATCCCTCGTGCCCTTTCGATTCGACGCTTCTCTTTCAGCCCTTGGCTCCTTTAGCTCTCCCCTCGCGTCGTGCATCTTGTTTCTCGTCGATACGCGGGGCATTAGCGTCGATTCCCCCGTGCACGTTTATTATTTCCATCGCCTCCGTGCTTTTTCACCTGCCTCCCGTCCCGGTCTTCTCGTGCATCTCGCATCCACGCTTTCCTGGACCTCGTTGCAGCAACGATCGTATCTCGCGCGCCGTGGCGAGTGGCTGGAGGTGCTGCATCGGTGAAAAATTTTCCCGTGCAACCGTGGGTAGACGCGAAAGGGTAGAGAACAGGAAAGGCGGCGAAATGTAAACCAGTTGTATCGTGCACCCTTTGGTTAAACTGAAACCAAGTGGTTTTATAGCGCCGATCCGTCTTGCCGTGCTATAACGAGTTCGTGACTCGACATAATACGATAACCCCCTAAATGTGTTGAACTTGTGGAGAATCGCGCTCGCGCGCGCGCGGGTGCACGCTGGAAAGAGGGAGAGTGGCGTCGGTGAACGGGGTAATAAAGAGTGCGTGGCGGAAGACAGGACAAACTGCCGACAGTGGCTCTTCTTCATCGTAGAAGGAGAAATAGCGAGCGTAAATCGTGCACACGTAAGAATCATTACTTTAATCCAGCCGCCGCGCCGCGCTCATCTTCCCCGACCTTCTCGCGCAAAAACTAAGATCTACCGGTGATTTAGGCGACCCCGGGGACGGAACGAAGAGCGGTTTGTTGCATCGAGGAACGGGACGTTCGCGGGTACGTTCTCCGCGTCGCGGCGTCCCGACGCGTTCCAAATACGTGGAACTATCAATTAATAGCCAGTGATTACTATCTCGGTGTGTTATTACGTTGTTGCGTTCTCACAAATCTGTGGAAATTGTTACATGGATATGGTAGGGGGCAAATTGGCAGGGAGGTCAGATTAACACCAGCAGCTCTGCCTCACTTTGCATCTTTCATTAAAAATTACACCTCCGCCGATTATATCGTACATTGTATCTTTATAGTTTCCCGCAAACACTGCCTCCATCTCGTTTCAATTTTCATCTGTCGTTCGATCCCCTTTGAAGCGTACTGATTTCCTCGACGATAAAGACCAACGCTCGTTTACGTCCGGAACGCGTAATAATTAAAAGAAAAATGAATTACTTAGACGGCGTATCGTGGCCACGGATCTTCGGCATTAATGCATCGTTTTTATTATGATAATACAGTCGGCCCGGATAGAATCTGTAGGCGTAGGTACACTGTTTTGTAATGAGCGCTCATCATTCTTAGCTGCAACCTCGATTGCTTCAAAAATCGTTTCTTGCGCCCGGCCACGTCGTGTTCCACAAAATTCTCAATCTCTCCCGCACAGTCGTTGCGAAGTTACCTGAATCCTCCTCGAAGTACCTTTCGCAACGGGGGACCTTTTTTCTCCGAGGTGCAAAAACATCGCACGAGAACCGCACTGCCGTTCCAAAAAGCCTCGAGTCCTGATAAAAACGCAAAGCAGTGCTCCGTGAGATTATTGAATAACGACGACGCGGCCTGGGGCCACGTTTTCTCTCGTTCCCTCTTCGCCATTCTCCTCGATCGTGTCCCGAGCGGAGGAGCTTCGCTAAACTCGTTACCGTGAAGCAACGTTCTAGCAACACTCCTGATGACAATAATGACGATCATTACGGTAACCACGCGAACAATAATAATACGTTCCATCGCGGGAACGGGCTCTGTGGGTCTGCTTAAGACGTCTTCCGTAAGCTTTCCGCTTGAAACTTCGGTCCCGAGATCGCGCGCGTCCAATCGGTTTCCGCGGTCTTTCCAATTTCACGTCGCGAACACGATATCGCTCGAGAATAGATATTCAAGACTCGGCGGACGCGGTGTACTACAATTTGCAGAGAACTCGTTGAACCCTCGCCGCGTCGAGGCGAAGGGCGAGCTGGAGAAGAGTTTGACGAGTTCGATATATGTACATATTGGGCGATGCACCTCGACCTTTCACGTTGCAAGGGGAGCATGGTGAAGGGAAGCAGGCGAATTTGGTAGGAAGATACGTGGCTCCGGAATCGGGCAGGCGCGTGCGCAACATGAACATCAGGGAACACGGGCATAAACATTGTTGGAAGATACGCACGCATGGGGGACAAAGAAGCAAGGAACGGGAAGGGGGCCGCAAACGGAGGGGCATTAAGATGGACGGTGCCAATCGTATGCTAATAAAGCCACCTTCTGTTTGCTCTTTTGCCGGCTCGGGGGAAGTATATAGTGGCCGGTGGATGTTTTGTCGCGCGGCGACTTTCGACCACGCTGGAACGTGGACGGCTGTGTTTCGATGCAGAAGCGTGACGTGCTCCAATTTTTCCTGCGATACTTGCCCGCTGGAACGTGACGCGGAAAGAACGGCGGCTCTGTGTTTTGCGCGAGGACGGGAATCGGTGGTGTTTCTCCAAGAAAATATCTGGCTCTGCCCAAAATGCCAGCAGGCTGCTCGCAATTACCGTTCTCCCGATACGACGAGCGCTAGGTTTGCCTGGACCCACGCGTTTGGAGGAACCGTCGAACAAAGGGAGCAACGGAAGCGTTGTTCCCGTTAGGTCGCCCTGGTCGAGATGAACCGACAATTTTTCTTGGATACCAAGCGACGATGGAGGCAGGATCCGAGGTGGACAGTAATCTCGCGAAACGCGTGGACGCGTGTGCAATACACGCGGTGTACAGTGGACGTGGCAACCAGCAACGTATCGCGTTACATCGGGTCACGACCCCCATTATATACCTCCTTTCTACCTTTGACGGGACAAATTATTGGAGTTATATCATTGCGAGCAGCTTGCAAGGTCGGGAATAGAGAGAAGGGAGGCGGAGGAGGAATGGACAAAGGACTTCGTCCTCCGCCGGCGATTCTCCATAAATTAATCACCCCCTTCCCGCCGTGCTTTCTGCCCACCTGCACTAATTAACCGCGGATGCAAGTTTCTGGTGCAAAGTTCAGCCGGGGGAAACAGTTTTTCGATGCTCGACGCCCAGACGGCCTTCGACTCGTTCCTGTGCCTGCTCGCTCTCTGGACGTATGCGAGGGCGCCCCCGTCATTGGAACTTGTTCCTATGCTTTATGGGTCAAGAGTCCCGGGAGCGTGTCCGCGATACCTTCCCGTGGCTCGTGCTCTTCCCTAGGAGCGAGCAATCGCGCAGTTACGTCTATAGTTCGGTGGGTCCCATTTTCTTGCCACGCGAAACGCATTATTTTATTTTATTTCTTGCGTAAGTTATCGACGGACCCGAGGGTCGAGAGAATTTCCAGGGGAAAAATATTGCAGCCACGAACGAACGGAGGGCACAAAGCACGCGACGCGAGTGCCATTTCTAGTCTTGGAAAGTTATTGGCGCGGCCCTCGCCATCCAGAGAGCAGCGTGTCCGTCCATCACTGCTTTTCCCCCACTACGTCATTTGTACGACCCTTTCACCGCTGGCCCATAGGCCCACATGGACCCTGTTCCCTCGACCACAGCCATCTCGACCGCCGTAACCGCGGAGCGATCGTTGCTTGTTTTTTCCAATAGTCCCTTGGACCCGAATTATCGTGACGAAGTAAACTATTATATCTGTCGCGCCACTTTTTCCATCTTCGTGTTCCTTTCCATTTCTCGGCGCTTATGATCGAACTCCAGGCCGCGTACCATTCGTAATCTGTGTACATAAGCGTATCGCGTATTTTATTATTCCGTGTAAAAGTACTTTTGAGCGATACACCATCGAGCGAAGCACCTTTATAAAACCGAAACAAAAAAAGGGAAGACATGTACTCTGCCCGGGAGCTACACGATATTAGCAGAAACGACAGCCATCAGGAATGGGACAGCGAAGGGATTGAATGCTTGGTGAAATTTCGCGACGACGACCGTCCTGGACTTTTCATCGACGTAGCCTTTTCCGTACAAGGGGAGGAGAAGGCGCGCGCGTGTTCCCGTCCGGGGCCGAGAGAACCGCCTAGGCATGAGCGATCCAGAGACCGGTTGCGGAGATCTCCTCACTCGTGGCTCACCACTTAAAGTCGAACACGCATCTCATTATCCATGCCCATGGATTTAATCGTGTGTCTGGCTCTGCGTGCAGGTGTGGTTAACCTACCCCTCAATCTAAGGGAATATGCTCGATTTTTGCATAATTGTACCTCCGTGCGAAGTGTGCACCGTTCGTTGCGCAAGTGTGCATTGCGTTTGAAATTTTATATAAGTTTCTCCAATGAAAAATGTGCGGGAGAAAATAAAGTGCGTGCAGTTGACGAAGAGGCGGAAAGGAAGATGGGAGGGACATAAATTCTTCCTCGCGAGGGTCCTTCATGTTTCGGTAGATCGATTGGGCGTCGCGAGTAATTAAAGACACCGCAAGCACGCTGCACGCGGAAATGTGCTGGTCGTTCTTTAAATAACTCGGTCAGGTATAGATTGACACGCGTCGCACGGGTTAATGAAATTCCTGCGGTCAACCGCACCCCTTTTTTACGTTCGCTCAAGAGATTACGTTATAAGCCCGCGGGGGTGGCACGAGCATTAACCCCGCAAAGGTCAGAGTCCTAATTTGCCGGGGAATTTGGAAAAATCACTTCCCCGGGAAGGCAGGGCGCTTTCTCCCTCCACCGTAAGGTCGATTGCAAGCAGGGCGAGGGCTGAGGCGGCATTATCAGCACGCGCCGACCCTTGTGTGCCCACTAAATCTGCGAAATAACTGTCGGAGTGCGCGTTTACGTACTTAACCTGCTCGTCCTACGGTCCACGCGTTACCAACCCGCTCGTTCCGACGTATCGGGATATTATCGCGTCCTGTGTTTCGATCCCGCAACGTTCGCCGTCAGGAAAAAAAAATTCAAGAGAAGACAACGGAGAGGAGGAGTACGCTCCGCTAATGAAATTTATAAAACATTCATAAGGCCGAGCGGGAGAATTTCGTTACGCGTAATGCTATTCAATTTTCACGGTGCTCTGGAAAAAAGAAGCAAATCGAGGGAGTGGGGTGTACGATAAGATTAACGAGACACGGAAGCGCAAACTGCCGATAATTAGTTTGAAAAAGGTAAAGCGGTTGGCGCCTCGCTTCACCTCGCCTGCGTCGACTCGCGCGTGTATTGCCCACGCTCTCGCGTCCCCATGTGTATAGATATATGCATGTATGTACATACGTGTTCAACACTCTCTGGCCGGCACTCGAAAAAGGAACGAAAAGTTTCAATACTCTTCGGTGTGTAAGTTTCAAGCTTAGTATTAGCAGCTCGTTATCTTCGCGTCTGGTTGGTCGACGCTCGTATCTAAAACGTGCATCAAATCAGCGCCTCGGATATATAACTGCGCTGCCCGGAGAACGATCAGGATGCGGCGGCAGTGGTAGCGGTTAGTAAAACGAAACGAAAACGGAGCAAAAGAGGAACGAAGGGCGCGAAGAGGAGGAGAGGGAAACGCGATACGTTACACCTTCGGTCACAATATTGAGTGCAACTCTTGCCTCGCTGAGATTTAGATGACCTTGCTCCCCCCCTAAGGGAGGAGAAAGGGGTGGATAAATGGCTGCTTGCCTACGGTTCTATGGACTGCCGGGGCTCCCCTTAAATTCGTTAAAACCGATGCCGACTTTATTAGGCTGTCAGTCTTTTATTCGGGACGGTTGTTGGGAACGGGGCAGCTTTCTCACCTCCCCGAGCAATAAATGTTTCGACACTCCGCAAGCGCTTTAACGGCCGATCGTTTATCACTATTTTACTTTCCAGCGCAGATAGCGGATCTTTATTAAACAATATTGAATCGCTTTACTACGATTCCATTACGCCGTTCCTTTCTCAATCCCCGCGCACGTTAGACGCAAAAAGGCCTTACCTACCGTGTACACTTTAATACCTTATTGATTTCACCGAGTGATTTTCGTTCATAAAGGTCGGCTCGCGGCACGGGCGATCCGCTCTGCCATCGACATAATCATTGTTCCAATCTCTGTCGAATTGTGAACGCCGAGGGGATTACTTCGATCGCTCGACTAATACGAGATCCCCTCGAACGCCCCTGCCGGGGCTTCTTCGATCGCAATCATTTTTGCGGTTAAATGCGGCTGAAATTACTACACGAAGTTGCGGTTTTTCGGACTGCTCTCGCCCTTCCGATTTATCGCCGTGCTCGCGATTCTTTCGAGATTCCCGCCACTCCTCTGCGCCCGATCGTCGAACGTCGCGTGCGTGTAACGCAAGCACTGCATGCGACGAGTGCTCGAATCGTCTAGACGGTGTTTTCTACGCAGCCTCTCGTCGCGCAGGCCGCAGGTATCATAAAACTCTGAAAATCTGTTCGCCTCGCCAGCGGCGATCCTCCCGGTAAAAGCCAGTTGCGCGTCGGTGAAGTAAAAGGGTGTTCAAGTGCACGAGACAGGGCGGGAGTTCCTCTTCTTGCAGGTATTCGTGACGGATGGCAATATCGAGATGAGACCCACTGAGAGAAGTAGGTAGTCGACCGTCTTACGTACGAGATCACGTTCTTCGATTCCGAGCCACCGATCGGACCGATCGATCTGCCGATTACAGATAATTTAATTCAGTCAGTCATCGGTTAATGATTATAGTGCTGGACGATCGAACCGTTGCATTATCCGCGGCAACCGTGTACGTTCCACGTTTGGAAAATCGCCGACCGTTCGTGCGGCTTATTTTGTCGCGCACCTTCGCGCGTCGCAGCCGCGCTCGAGTCTCTAGAAACGAATTCCCTTCCTTTTGGACAGCAGCCTCTGCGCCGCGATAATGGATGGGACGGGAACGGTGGAAACGGTTATCGATGATTATAGACGCGTTTACATAGCAGATCGTATGCAAGATGCTTCTTCCCATCCATCTTCCTCGAACGGAGTACGTATTCGCTAGGAGCAGCGATTTCCGTTAGCTCGCCGATTACGCTAACTCGCATTCGACGCGGGCAAACGCGTCTTATCGCGCCGTTAATTTATGAAAATTTGCCCGCGGCAACGGGAAAATCGTCGTTTCCAGGAAATACGATGACTGGTCACGGAAGGGCGGATTTCGTTCTACTTCTACGGAAGAGAACCGCAATTGTTTGCTCCGATTCTGTACAACGTTCGGAGTCACCGTAGTATCTGTTATGTCTGATAAGGGTCGCAACCCCCGTCTTGCGTAGCGGAAATTCAGAGCACAGGTATGCGTCAGGTGGCACCAGCATGGGGAAGAACGTTCAGTTTATCCGTCCGTTCGGTCGACCCGGTCAGTGTTCGAACAGGTTTTAATAATTTTCTTAAAGACCGGCGGAAATGGAAGCATAGCAATTTAGACTCTCCTCGACGTTGGTCGGCCGTCCTCGGCCGCGATTATTATGCGCGTCTACCTGTTGTCGCCGTCGAAAGCGGGTTCGCGCGTAATTTAGTACAGCATACGACACGTGCGTGGACAGTTGCGTAATTTCGTTGCCGACCGATGCAGAATTACGGGGGACCGTTTTCTTCATACCCGCGTGCTTTTTGCGCGGAGACGAGCGCGTGTGCAACGGTGTCTCGGTCGAGGAGTGCGACGAACGAGCGCTTCGATAAGCGCGAGCATCGAGGCCGACCGACGAAGGTTTGTTAGTCGTCCGACAATGTATAGGGCAACACGGTTGTTCTATGGTAAAGGGACTATAGGCCCGGCGAGGGCATATCAACTCCTCTTGGTCGGGGGCCGTCTCATTACCTGTGCTTCGATGGTACCACGCTGCGAGCTCGCAAAGCCCCCCTATAGTCGGTCTCGCATTATATTCGTATTCCAAGTATAGGCCCGTGTATACGCTTTCGATAACTGCTGAACGATGCTCCGGCCGATCGCAGCCGGAAGGAACTTGTGTTCGAACGCGTCGAGGGCCTCCTCGCGAGTGATTTATCGACGCCGGGACGCGATCGTTCCCCGTTCCTATCGTTTATAAAAGTTACTTTTGCAGACTTTCCAATACTTTTCGATACGAATATATAGAATATATAGAATATATAGAAGGAATGAAACGGCCTCGATTCTCAGTATCGGTACAAATTGCTCCGGGTCGCCCGCGACTCGAGACAACGTCGAGTATATACCACTGGCGGGACGGGGAAGGGATCCCGGCGGTTTTAGGCGCCCATAGGCAAAGCAGCAAAGGTAACGCACCCCGCGGTGGCCTTTGCTTTCTCGAACGAACGAAGGATGATGCATGGCGATACACGCATGTATCCCTCTCCTCGTTTCCCCCGTTGGTCCCCACGGCCTCGTCCGAGTCGCCCTCCTTTCCGCTCTCGCTATCCAGCATCAGCGCGACTCCACCTTTCGAGCGGGCTCTTCGCTGGTTCGGGGCTGCAGCCGTCCAAAAATAATAACGATGATAATAACGATAAAAATAAAACGGCGGAAGCAAAAGGAACGCGGGGAACCAGGAAGAAAAAGAGAGGATTAATAAAAATAAAAGCGGGGGGGAGAAAATAGTGGAAGGTCTTAGAGAGAGAGACGATTTCTGTTACGTTGCTGCATTCCTGCGACGAAAGTTGCTGGACCACCCTGAACCACGCCGCGGCTAGCGCGGCACCCATGAGGCTTTAACGTGGCTGCCATTCGTCTTTTATCGGCTGCTCAGGTGTTTTGGATCCTTCTTTAGGGCCTCGCCTTTTATCGCCGGCTGTGTACGCCCGTTGTATGTAAACGTTGGCATCGATTATTAATATCGACGACTCGTTCCTAGTCCGGAATCGCGGGCTGACGTCAAGCGGAAAATCAAAATAGTTCGCGTTATTTCCGTTTGCTTGAATTCTTCCGTGTAATCCGCCAGCTTGTGCAATAGTTCAGCCTTCGCGATTCGTATCGCGCGATGCTCGTTTTTGACTCGTTTCATTTGCAACGATAAGGTTAATGTACATTTTCCTCCGGGCCGGCGTGTTGCCACAAACCTCGTCCACGCCACGATAATCTCTTTTTTTTAAAACGTTGCACCTCTTATTTTGGATCTTAAACGGGAATCGCTCGGGGTAAGGGTTGTGTGTTCCAAGGGGGGAGTTTGGACGTCTTCCAGCGAACTTGGAATTACTCCAATTCCGGTATAATTTAGGACTCTATTTGCTTGACGCAGATATGTCATTTGTCCACTAGAATTCAGGTGCCCTTCCGGTCTTGAGCGCAATTTTTTCTATCCTTTGCGATCGAAGGGAACGACCGACGATACGACACATGATTGCAGGTAATTTATTTAGCCGGTTGCAACAGTACCCTCTTTGCGCATCCATGCTTTCAATTACGTACGTATCTTTCTTGCTCTCTCTCTCTCTCTCTCTCCTCGTACGATTAGGTTCAGATTCAACGGGTTTGCCGAGCTCTATTATTGCGTAGCGTTATTAACGGTTTGCGTAATGAAGAGGCAGTAATACTTATATTCAAGCGATTCACCAACGCAACGCGTGACGCAATTATACGTTCCGCGAACTATCGCCAACGGTATAACAGGATCGCGCGTTGATCATGGCGTATCGAGTCGTGTCAGCGATAAGGAAAAACAGAACAGCGCGCAGATTCTTCTTTCCGGTTATCATTTAATCTGTGCCCGCGGGTTCACTGTCCCCGATTCGTTTGCCGCTCGCGTTGCTTGGCGAGCTACGATACTAGTTAAACAAAAAATTTTTCCTCCGTGGAAAAGAGGAGGGCTAACGATCCAGGCTTCTCGCGTTGCATTTACATTCTAACACGATTAGTCCTGCGTCGTTCGTGGTCGCGTCGTTCCTCCTTGGGAGACGGATCACGTGAACGGAATATTTATTGCTTTACGATCGTCAGATTCTGTTAATTACTGGACATTCGTATCGCTGGCGTTGATCGCGTCTCGAGCAGCGTGCGTAATTAATGCGGACACTCGGTTAACATTTATTAACGCGGGTTCCAAGACTTGTCCGGAAGTGCCCTTTAACGAACGGAGTCTGAAGCACAACGGCGCAGAGATGCGATTTCTATTGGAGCCATCGCAAACGAGTTGAACTTGTCAGCGCCCCGTTTGCTCATTTAAAATGAAGCAAAACGATTCACTCATGTTTAGGTGGGATAACATCGTTGGGTGTAACTCGGATTTGCAAGTCAATTGACAAGGAAGTGCAACTGTTGCGTCCCGTCATGATTACGGTATTCATAGCCTGCAAACATTTCGACAGGCCCCATCGTAAATTCGTTCGTATACCTGCGTCTCTGTCAAACGCGTCAATCCTAATGTCAGAGATCCGCTACCTAGCCGGCAGAGGGTTTACACCTCCACGAGTTACAGCCAATTGGGGAACCCTATTTTCACAAAAGACACCACACCCATGTTGGACACACCGTACGAATAAGTCTGCCCGAGGCGGGCTGTGTAACGTAAGTTATAACTTGTACATCGAACTTCACACGATTTGGATAATAATAATAATAAGAATAATAATAACATAAGTATTCCATTGCCTTATTAAAACCTGCCGTGCGTATCAATGCATAGCAAAGATGTACGACACCAGATATTCGAATAAAAAGTTACAAAAAATAAAGAAAAAATTCCCTCGAACCCTTCCAAGAGCCACTTCCAAGTCGTAGGGGAATCCGCAAGCACGATGGCTGATACAGAACAGGAATAGAGAGGGTATGGTCGGGGCAGGCAGTCGCGGTCGATTGATTCCTCAAAAGCGGCGCAGAAGGCTCATACACCTCGTGTTCGCGTGGAACGAAAATGCTCAGGTCACGTGACAGCAACCACGGACACGTGTGTATATGCATACGTGGAGCATACGGCCGGTAGGTAGTAACCCAGCGACACGCGATCGCTGCCCAAGCCCTTAGGGTATAAATTATTGCGATTTCTTTCGAGTAACCCTTGTTTATAAGGGTGCGTCGGCCGATCGACCGGCCGATATGTCTTGACATCAAAGGCCCTCGCCACGCTCTTCTCCACCGTGTGTCCGCCTTCAACCGGATCTCCGCGGCCGAGTAAGCTGCCACCAGCTTTTGACGCCGGGCATACATCGTTCCCAGGAATGTGCAAATTCCTCGTCGAATTGCCCCAATAGCGGCCGCCGGCGTCGTCGACGTCGCCGACCCGGCGAAACTGCAACTCCGGAATATTTCACCGGGACACGACGCTACACGTGCGTTCTCTTTTTTGATGGGACGCCCCGGCCGTGCCCTCTTGGATTTATGGCCGCATTAAGCCAGTCGAGATTTGCTGCGATAAATACGCTGGACAAACTATCGTTCCGGCGTTACGATTCACCTAGCGTACCTATGCCGCCGCCCTACTCGCTGCTACTCGATCCTGCGCTCGATTTTACTTTCCGTCCGCCGACCCGATGCTTTTTTTCGTTCCTCTTTTTCGACGCCAGCAACGAGGGGCAGCGTCGAGGGGAACGGGGATCGTTATTTATTGGGGCGGCCTATATGTACGTATTATGTAACGAGCGGAGGGAATTTAAATTGCGCCCAGCGTTGACACAATTCCTCCATCGCGTCGAGTGGCCGACGTTTCGACGTTTATCCGCGAATGCATAATTTCGCAGGACTCGGGGCGCAGACAACCGACGTGCCCGCGAAATAAGGGGGGAACGGTCAGCGGCGAGGCAACGACGGCGAAGAAAAGCTGGAGGCACGGGTTCGGGTCGTTCCGCGCGTGGTGTACAGACACACGTACAGGGCATAGAGAAGAAAACGTACTCGCCAGATGGCACGATACAATGAGTGGCGTATTATTTATTGCATTTAAATGAACTCTCGCCGTGTAATTGCGGTATGATGCATCCGGATGATTTGCGAGCCGTCCAATAGGGCCGCCTTCGATGCGTAACCACCCGACCCTTCCCCTCCATCTCCACCCTCCTCGTCTCATTCTACTTCTTTTCACTTATTTCTTTTTCTTCCTGTTTGCGCCGACGAGAGAAGTGATTCCAGGTACACACACCGGGCAGACGCCGGGCACGCCGTGGCGCGTTTCTTTTTCTTCGCGCCTATCGTTACACGTAATGGCGAGTTATTACCAACGATGTCGTCGCGATGGTGTCGCGTTGGCGTTTTTCACCCTCGCCGCGCCTCGCGTCGATTTCCGACGAAACGCCGTTAATCGATCCCGGGATTAATGGGACCGATACCGTTTGGGCGGCGCCGTTTGAATCCCGACACAGGTGTTAAACTTTTACGACCAACTGAAAAATACCTCTGTTTCGTAAATCACTTTAATTGTCGCGCTTGTTGCGGCCATCGTTGCCATTGTGGTTTCGCTCGTTGTTGCGTAAATATAAAAAAAGATTTCATATTTTTTCTTCCTGCCGAAACGGCTTCTATCAGCGACAGCACGAGCAGGTGGTAGGCCGTGGACGACGGCGCGGAGACACTTTCCTTTGCGTATCGATCGGCTGAATTTTGTTCAACGTAATTGTAGGTTGGCCAGGTAGTCTTCGTTTGCGTTATGACGTGTTGCTCGAAATGTCAAGCGCGACGCCCATCGCCACCGCGAGTGGGACGATGTGGAGGAAAGGTGTAAAGACTGGATAGGGGCTGGCTCCATTAATTGGTAATTTTCATCGGCCGCGCGTGAATGGAAGGGAGAGCTTTTAATTACGCAAGAAATGTCGTGCGAATGAAGCAACCTCTTTCGAATAAAATTTACAAAATTCTCGCTATCTAATTCCGCTCGTTTCGGTATGAAAGTTCACTTCGAACGGTCACGGACAGGAGGGGCGCCTTATTTCCTGGCTCCAATTAAATTACACGAGCAACTCGGAAGAAAAATGACCAGGCCATAATCGATGCGATCTGCGTTTCGGATCGACGGCCTTTGGCCCGTGTGGCGCGCGTCCGAGCGGCACACAATCTGACGGCCACGAATGTTTTTAAATCTCCCCGGAGCCGACGCGAGCGAGCGATTTATCGTCGCGGCTCGGTCCCTTCGGAACGAGCGCGGCTGGTCGCGCGCGAACGTTAATTGCGTGACAGAAAATACCGGGGAGGAAGCCGTTGAAATGATTCGCGGCCCTGATATCGTGGTAAAATCCGCGGAAGAGGTCAAGGACTGGCCGGCTCGAGGATCGCTGACCCGCGGCGAGTTCTCGTGTTCCCCCTCGTAGTTGAACGGCGTTATCTTCTTCTTCTTCCTCGTCTTCAGAGTCTTCGCGTGAATTCGAGATGGATTTTGTCATAGAGCATCGCGGGAGGCTTTGTCTAGGGAAAATCGTAAACATTAATGGAAGAAGATCGCCTCGCTAAGAATCGAACTCACTTACAAATGACTATGAACGAGTAATATTGAGCGAAATAAAGGATTCGCCGGTATCGGAGAGCAGGACTGTCGAATATATTCGTTTTATTCCGTGCCGGAGAAGGGGGAAGCGTCGAAAGAGAGTAGGGAGTAAAATGAAATCGAGGCGGGAATTATTCGAACCGGTAGTTAAATGTGCGGAAGGTCAGGAACGAGGGCGAGGACCTTGGATCGTCGATCGAAATAGTCCGCTAGAATTTCGATTCAGCCTTGAAGGTCGGTACGAGAGCGAAGACACACTAGCAGCTGGAATGGCGAACGCTCGAATGACGATGGCGAATAGAAAGAGGAATCGAGCGCTAGAGAGAGCGAAGTGGTCGAAAAGGAAACGGCCGATGAGGGGGGGATGGCGATGGTTTAAAAGGTGGACGAGAAAGGGAGAGCGAGAGAAGAAGGGCGTGGGTGGATAGAGGAGAGAATTAGTGTGTTGTGGATGGAGTTTGGTATGCGTGAGAGCTCTGGCCGAGCGGATAGCCGGCGTCACGCCACGCGGGCCCACGAAAAGTTATGGTTACTGCCGGCGGTGAACAGGGAAGGGCAGCCAACTAAAAATAATATTACATTTTACGGACAGCCTAATTTCGTCGCAAGGTGGTGGGCCTCCGCGAAACCGGCAGTTTGTTATCGGCGACCGCTTTCACGGCCCTCCGAAACGCCGTTAACAACGTCCGCTATGCCGATTCTAGCTGCCGTAATCGACCACCGGAAGACGTTTGACGAATCTCGGCGCGGCCTCGTTAAATGGCTGAAGGAGTTTCGTAATGGGTGTTCGACAAGGGCAAGGGCACTTTGGTTTGTCCTTTATTCCTACCACTTCGGCCCCTTGCATGGAGCTACTTTAAATGCTGAGACTTTTATGGGGTGGTTCGTTTCATTTAGAGATCCGGATATTTAGGGGGGTGAAATTCCAAATCTTAATCGGATAACCTTTACCGCAAATGTGTCTTACGGGACGCACCCTTGTTCTCGCGATTTCTTGGGATATTTTCAGACCCGGCGTATTTTATTTAGCTTACATGTTTTCAGCTGACAAATTGTCATTGACACCGACCTTTATATATTATGGGCGCGTGTATTGTTTTGACGTTTTTAAACCGAATTTCAAATATCTATTTTACGTCTTCGCCGTTTAAAATTAACTTACGTTAAATACAAATTCATTGCCATCTTAATGATTTACGGGAGTTTGTTATATACGACGTGGAATTTGGCAAGCGAAAAGCGCGTTCTAACCGTACCCGAGGTATGCACGTGGCTACTGGTCGTCAGCCGTGAAGGGCTCTTGTAAAGCTCTCCGCAAGTGCAGAATTGTCTCGGGTGTGGCATAAAGATGCGAACGCCATCGTTCGACGTTCTACTGCACTTGCTCTACCTGAAACGTTCCAATATAGTCGGTCGGTAACATAGATCACCGGTGTTCCGGCTTTCACATTAGGGGATCGGGACAAAGGGTGAATAAGGGGGGAAAGATCGCGACGCACGCGTTCGCCCTGTAAACAATTGGGGATCGCTTAATTTTCATTTTTGCACAAGGCTCCACCGGAAGAATTAATGGGCTGGATGCGAAAAACGCGAAAATTCACGGGTCCGTTCTAGGGGTTTTTCGACGCGCTTTTCGTTCAGCAGTACAATTAGATTACGCTCAGCTGCTCGAATTACGAATTAATAATTCTTGTCCTTCATACAAAATTATACACAAGCAATTCGCAGTGTAAAAACTAATGATGTACAAAATGGTCAACAATTTTTTTCAATTAAAAATAACACCTCTAATAAATTAGGTGCGCTTAATTGAAAATGTTCCCAAGCGACTATAACAAACTCGAAAAACGATCTCGCCGAAAATACAGTTCACCTTTCCGAAAATCGGCTTTCACCTACGCCCCCTCCACCATTCCCATTCATCCTCGCGTATCGTCGAGAACAGGCCGGTCTAGTTCTACGAAGCAGATGCAGCCCGGGCACAGGCCCCGGCGAAGGAAGTAGGGATCGGGCCGGGCCATTATGGTCGCCCGGTAAACGGGTCGTCATAGTGAGTAGCAGAAAAATTTGGGACAAGGGGCAGGTCTTCCGTCCGTGGGAAACACCCTTGCGGCCATTGCCGAAGGCAGTATGGTTCCTTCTCTTCTCTCAGCCAACGGACGCGCACAGGCTCTCGACCGCGTCACGGAAAAGATGATATCCGTTCGCTAGGTAGGACGATCAAAATGTAGACACGGAACAGAAACGTACCGGGGAACCGTTGGAATTCGTGAGAGGTGAGAGAGGAGAAAGGTAGTCGCGCCTTGCCACGCGAGGAATCGACACGGCGCTTCGTTAGGGGGCTTGTTTCGCCTCGGCTCGCCACGACACCAGATTTATACCCGTACATGTTAAGTGGTGTGATCGACTATCGCGAGCGTTCCATTAGTAAGGTTCAACGGTCGTCATGCGAGTCTCCGACGCGATTACCGGCCGCGTTCGTTACACCGGATCCGACCACGTCCGCGCCACGTCTCCTTGGCCTATCCTCTTCATTCATGAGCTGTTATTTACGAGTGAATCGCGGCTCTCTGTTCGACGGCACGGAGGATTTCAAACGATCGAACTAATTAGAGGATCGTGAGCTCCAGCTACTTTGCGGATCGACGAGGTATTTGCTATTCGAGAGTACGTATTTAGTTGGGCTGCATGCGGTGAAACGTGGAGTACAGCGTTGAATTTCGCAGGGGATCGATGTGGATTATTTGTCGCAACTCGATTGCTGTCGCGTTTCGATAATTGCGGTCGTCTACGGAATTTTAAATAGAGCTTTAAGAAAATTTGAGAAGAAATGGTGAATTGGGGGGATGCGGAATCTGGTGTAAAAAGAAATAGAGACAATGATTGGTATGCAAAAAGCAATTGATAACCGTAGCGTTATCGAAGGTTAATTGAGATGATCACTCGCCAGGGAGGTCCGTTATCTAGTCCCAGTGCCCACCTTCGTTTGCTTTACGAACACGCTAACTAACTAACCGGCATTTACATTGCTAATTGCACGGCCATGTGAGTGTAATGGTGGCTAACGTGGACAATGCTTCAAGGGAATTAAACCCTCCCTCCAGATGCACGAACGATCGGACGAACGAACGAGCTTAGCGTTTCCCACTCGCAAAGAACCGTTCGCCATTGCCGTGCATCGACGTCCCCGTATTTTTAAGACTCCTCTGACAAGCTTCCCACGGACACAGATGAACTGTGCACATATCTCGAACTACGAACGCTCCGAATCCGGCGCGGGCAAAATCAGGGATCCCGTCATTTTGCCGTTCGATCGAAACGCAATCTGCGAACTCGAAGCGACGGGCTATCGGAAACGGCGTGTGGCTTTATTTTTAAGATCGTCGTTGGATAATCCGTGCACTTTCGATACGTATCGGACTAAAATCTGTTTCCCTCACTCTCTCCCTCCAGTTTCCTTGTCGCGCCATCGAAATTCTATCGGATGCGGCTACAGAAAGAGAACAGCGGATAGGCGAACAAATCAGAGATAGCTTTTGGAACTGGGAGATCCGCAAGCGTCGATCGAGCTTCATCGTATACAGTGTGCTCCCCAACGAACGTCCCTTCGCGATTCATCTTTCCTCTTCCGGCGAATTAAAGCGGACGTAACTTTTTCGGCCCGCGTGAAACGCAGTTTCGCTTAATTTAGCCGGTCGGGCACGCGAAACAATGTGACCATTTGGTAGGATAATTACGGAGGAAGGCTGGCGCGTTCCGAAGGGGTGACTTGTATCTAGCTTCGGGGTAATCCGGAACGGTGGCGGGGAAGCAAGAGGAACGGTCGCGTCTTGGAGCATTTGGGGAGGAAGACGTCCGAAATTTACGATACATAAATATCCGGCGAGACTGTAACCTTTGGAAATCCTTCCGGCGGCGGGGGGGTTAAAAATACGAACGAGAGAAACCCTCATTGGTATTTTTGCGTCGCGTTCGGGATAAAGCGGCGAGACGCGTACTTACATGCCGCGGCTGAACGTCCATCGGCCGCGTGTGAAATACATAGAAAATAGACAAAACACCGTCTATAAATACGTGGCCAGTGTGAGAGGAATAGGCGGCAACCGTGCACAGCCGTGAACGGACGCCGATGAAATTCAGCAGATATGTGTGCCTGTTAAATACACGGGGCCGATTCGAAAATATACCGATCAATTTCGAGCGAACGAGGAGGATTCGAGGAGGCGAAAGACGAGGGGTGCAGGCGTGTCGGTAAACACGTGTTCCCGCGTGTAGAACTCCCCCGCAGAGATAGATGACGAATGATAGAAAGTCGTGGAGGCCAGCTGAAACAGCCCTTTGTGAAGTTTCGATCGCTGACCTTCTTTGAAAATCAAGTTGTGCGCTTCACTCGACGCGGGTGCTTTACCCGTAAGTCCTTCCAACGTATGGGGTGCGATACGCGATGGCTGATGCTCAGGGTAAAGGTGATAGAAGAGATATAGATGGACAATGTGGACGGTATTTTAACGATATTGTTGCTCCAAGATTTTCAGTGTGCCACGTTCGAGTAGCTGTTCGGTTAGAGATACTTGGAATACTTTCACCCTGTGCACAGCATCTCCTACTGTCCCAAGAACTACCGCGGGCAGCCATTATCGAATATTATGCTTACGTCCTTACGAAGAAGGGGTCCAGCAGCCTGAATAACTCAATCCGTGGAGATCTAGCTGGTTCTTCCTAGAATTTGTTCAACTAAACATGGTTCTTGTGCCTTCGCGGTTTACTCCCGCGGTCTCTCGAACTTCGTATTCCACTCGAGGCCATACTCGTGGGGATACCTGCGCGGCAGGCGCTAGCCATTCTCCAATGCTAATGCTAGGGAAAAGGAAACAGACGGTGGCCTGGATAGAGCAATTTGCCCGAACCGATTCCCCCGTTTTTTACCCCGCAGGTCAAATCACTAATTGATCTTAATTCCTTCATTACGACAACAGATACTTAAAAACCGCCGCTACCTACTATCTAGCAAATTTGTTTTCATTAAATCGTGATAGATACAACCCCCGCGTTAATCTCGACGAAAATTCTCCAGAATGAAATTGCAACCCCTATAACGTCACGAAGTACTGAATAATTGCGCGCGTTTCAAATCACACACAGATATGTAATGCATTTTTCGAGCACGCCAGAGAAGATAGCAGGTCGATTTAATAGCCGCATAATAATCTCGAGTCGCATGGCGGTGTGCCGAAGAAAGGGGGTTGTATCTAGCTATAGCCGGAGGTGGCCGCGGCACTGTATCCTAGGGTAAGTAAGAAGACGCCTACAGTTTACGATGACGCGTAAATATCCCCGGCGTCCCCAACTTTTACGAACCCTTTGCTAGCCGGTATGCGTCGGGGGTGGCGGCGCAGGGGTGGGAATAGGAGTTTGCGGTGACTGGGCTCGGCCCTTTATACACTCCTAGCGCGAGTCCAACGCCCGCCACTTTACTTGGCTGTATCTTAGGCCGGTGGCGGTGGATACGAGCTTTAACTCTTGCACAGCTCGCGGCCGGCAAATAAAACATCGCGCGAGGAAACTTCGTGCTGTCGCGCGGAGCTTTTTCTTTCCACCGTTCCTTTCCTTCGTTCTTTTTTTCCACCCTCTGTGGCTCGATGCCGCGTTGCATTACGCGACGCTTCTTTCATCCATGGCATTCGTTCGCTCGCGGTCGTTCTTGAAAGTTTTCGTCGAAAGTAAATTTTCAGAATAACAGGACAACCATGCCGGAGGGGGTGGGGTTGGGCTGTTAATGGAATTTCGAAGTTACCGTTCCGGACGTTCCGTGTACCGTTGAGGTATGAAAGTTTCCATTCGAATCACGCGAGCCGGCTCGCTGGCAATTAATTGCTGTCTTAGTTGATAGTTCGAAGATTTTGATAAACGTAGAGACCAGCGTTTCGCAACGAAGCCTTTCGAATTTCAAAGTCCAAATATTTGTTCGCTGTTGCGATGAAACTGGCGAAAAGAATTCCTCGCCATAAATTATTTGTAATGAAGCGAGCAAAAAGTGTTTACTCGTACGGTATTCCTGCGACGATCCTGCATTTCAAGTTTCCTACTTTGTCCGCGCGGCATTCGAAATTTCTCAAGCACCGGATAAAAAGCAGAGGCTGCGGCCCGCGTTTCACAATAGCGCAGACTTTGTTCACGGTCACGACGCGACTTTTCCTTTGGCCCCCGGTGATTTACCGTGCGCTTATTTGTGGGCCATTTCACCGCCGGGCAAGTTATCTCGCGGGATTCGGTCGTTAGAACGGAGAATAAGCGGGCCGCGGCTCCGGATACATTTTTGCCTAGCTGCTAGAAGTTTCAGCCATTCGACTGTAGACTTAGCTCTCTCCCTGTGTATATACACGCGGCACGATATACGAGGCACACGGGCCACGAAAGAAACCTCGAGCAGTCTATCCATTGGCGTGGTTGAGTCGCAATGGAGACGGAAGCTAGTACTGCACATATACACTAAGGTTGCCATGTAGCCGAAAGTAAACCGACTTTTATATACCGGAGGATCGTCTAGCGGGCGCATAACACGAGGCACATAGCCGGTTTCAGCGTTATTATGTCGCATGTCGTTCCCAGCAGTTCCTCCAGACATCGTATATGGTCCCCGGATGTGACCGAATGTATATGTGGGACGTTCCGCGATATCCGAATGCCGTGCCAAAATTATATTGACTCTGCCGAACGCACTCCTCGTCCTCAGATGCTTTTATATCTCACGCATTTCCTGTTTGCCGGACTTGCCGCGCCTTTAGTCTTTTGAAAGCGTTGCTTTGTTGGGACGGAAACGTTCCCGGGACGAATAGCATCTTTTATGTGCTACGATATTAGGGTGGATGATCGCGAGTGCCTTTTGTGAGTAATTCGCGGAGGGCAGAAATGACGACGCTGCGACTGAAGCACGCCGCGCTGAATATGTACGCGAAGTTTCCGGCACGTCAATGGCTGTAGCCTCGAAAGTCGCCTTCCAGAGGGCTCGGTTAAATGGAACTAAATTTAGTGGAAGTTGTGAAAATAGAAACGGTGGATATTATCGTATTATTATTGCCGGCCATTCGGTGACATAAAAACTCATTCGGGTGCGCGTTTCCCTCGTACACGCGCGCACCACTCTGTTGCGCAAACATGAACGTTCGCAGACGTGACTGCGTGGCAAACAGGCTGGCACGCGCTGCACGTGCAAAACGTCGATCCGCGTATTCCGCGTGCTGAGTGCGGCTCTGACCTACACCTGAGATTATAATTAGAAGTTCGCGAAACGTTGACGCCTGGCCGCATCATTCCCGCAACGGGAATTAAAAGTGAGGCATTCGAACTAATTTCTCCTACTTTACGGGCACCCGTGCCAAGAATTTGGGGCACCCTCGTAAACAGGTAATCCGTGCGATCTGTCCAGGCTATTTCTTTTTCGCCCCGGCACGTAATACGACTGTAACGAATCGTTTGTTAATACGAAATGGTTGTCAGCGGTAACGAGCAGTAATCGATGACGGTCTTACGGAGTCGTTTAAATGCGCATCGAGTACGAATTTATTAGGCTATTTAGAAATACCGTGATAAAGGGCAGGGGGTGGCGGGACAGCGAGAACGAAGAACGCAGGCTGCGTTAAGGATATTTCGAGAAGAAGGGAACGGATATAAGGAATGGCGCAGGGGTGGCAGTATCACGGGAGCTGAAGCACCGGCAGGCACAGCCCCTTGTAAGGGGTAGGAAGCAATTATAACACTAAATTAAGGGCGAGGAAAATTTGGTAATTAGGGGGATTCAAAAGGGATAAAGTTGCAGGACGGTCGTTTTTCCTGCGCCAGATTCTTCGGGGGTTACCGGGCATTAGTTCGCCGACCAGTTAAAAGAGAAACTTTCACCGTCCCGGAGATGTCTCGATTGTCGCAAAATGTCGCGATAACGGCGTCGAAACTTTCCCCGCTTTCTTACGTGAACCTCGTATTTTAGACGTTCCCACAATTTTCAAGAGCAATAATTCCACGCTGAATTTTTTTGCACGATGAAATTATCGACTACCCTCTTTTTTTCGAAACAGGATGAAAATATTGCCAGCAAAGTTAAACGTTCGAACATTAGATGTATGCGAAGAAACGACGCAAGCTTCAGAACTCTGGCGACGAATTTACCAGCCCGCCGTAGATCGACGACCGTTGGCGAGTTCAATTTTAGATCTTCGGCCCATTGTGAGCAGCGGAACGTATATACGGCGAGCGTTCGCAAGCCGCAGGAACACGATGATGCTTTACGCGCTGACGCGGCTCTGTCCGTCACGGCGGGCGCCGCAACGTGGTTCACGGAACCCTGCCTGAACCCCCCAGGCACTAGGAATATATATCTCCGTTTGGATTACACTGGACTACCAATAGGGTAAACACAAACACACGAATCGTGCGATACGTTCGGCAAGGGTGGAACAGAGCTAGCAGGAGGGAGAGAGAAAGAGAGGGCGATGGGGGGTTGGCGGAGCTAGAGGAAAGCAGGATGGAAGGGAGTAGTAGGTGGTAGAAATGGCGATGCAAGTGGGTGGGGGTGGTTGAACCACGACAGGGGGTGGCCAGAGGTCGACGCGTGCGGGCATTGCGATCCGTCAGAGCGGGTAAACCGAAAACATAAATTTAATAGGTTTCACCCCCTTCTTCGAGCTTTATGGCGCCACCGAATTTCCCATTAAATAAACAAGCGCCATGTTCATTACATGGCACCGGATCTCGACCGATCGTGCGTTGTATACGCGTCGCCCTCTATCGTAGATTATGCTACGTAGATGCATCTAGGGCTTAGACCGCAGCTTGCGGTTTCCGGTTACGTATGGGTCTACGTGGATGCGAGAGAGCTACGATGTCGCCCTTCGAAATTGAACGTAAGAGGAGAGGCGAGGTTTGATCGCTTTTACATCGCCCTCTTCGAAGTACGCAGACACGAGGCGGAGTGTCGCAACGATTTATCGTTCGGCTTGCAAAAAAATGCCGGCACTCTCGGAACGAGCTTTTTTCCAAGCTCTCCCGTTAAACCGTATTTACATTTGCGCTTTCGCGTTGCCCGATAACGGCTGTTCGCTGATTCGCGAATTATGCAATAAGGTTTCGCATCGCGATGTAGGCCTGGATTTGAAAGCACATGTAGCCGGCCCGTGCTCCAAACGGGATTGTACTCCCGTTGGAAAATTCGTGTCGCGGACCGACACCGCCAAATTCCGCCCGGCAATTCCGGATTTTTCGTGTTTTTTTTTTCACCGCGCTCCACGTAATCTCTTTTTTCACGATGGTCTCTATCGGAAACGCATAGTGATCGTCCACGCGCGCGGACGGCTGCGCGAAACACTGTAACTCCTGCTTGCTGATAATTAGCGCATCCATCAGCCGCAGCAAGCCGCCAGCTAATGCCGATCGTACGTTATCGTTATCACGGTCTCCCCATTTTGTCCAACCGCCGCTGGTCCCCCGCAACCCCTGCCACTCGAACGCACCCCCCTGACCCCCCTCTATATTTGTACGTGGTACGTACGCGACCCACAAGCAGCGACACCATCACCAACCCCCGCCATGCCCCAAACCCCCAACCTCTATGGCTGACTCCTGGCTTCTACCCTATATCGGCAGCCAACGCATGAGCTGTCGATACGACCAATAATCTAATAACCAGTCACCGGCAATGTGTCGTAAGTCACCGGTCTGCAGATTTTCACCGGCCACGCTCACTCCGAGAACCAATAACGCGTTCCCTCTTGAATTATCAATTCGATGGTTGTAGGCCGTTGCCGGATGAACGGAAGAACGAGCCTCCGTGCGGCACGTTCTTCGCGGGATATGAGATTTTCCTGCTGATTTACAGCCCCGCGATCCATTCAAAATCGTTGAATCGCCTACCGGTTCCCGCCGGGTCGGCGAAAGTCTGAGCGTAGCAGACGCAGGTGAAATTGAAGGTAAAAAGAAGATCGATGCCGCGAGCCGACGTTTATTCCGATAGAACGAGGACTCGTTCCTCGAGGAATCCTTACGGATAGTCGAACGAAAGGGAAAGAGCGAAGGACGCGGTGAGAGAGGGAAAGAGAGAGGGAGCAGGAGGTGGAGCACGAATCCCATACGCGGGAACAGGCCGCCACTTTATTTCCAACGATCGGTGAATCCAGCAGAGTTGCGTACCGCGGTCGTAAAAAAAACGACGGACGCGCAATTCCCAACTGGGCACTGGTGCTGGTTGACGCCGCGGTGCGATCTCCCTTATTTTTATTTTTTTTTCGTGCTTTCGCTTCTAAAAATCATAGAGTCCATCGAAGGGCGAGTTACAGGATCGCGATAGCACGGCATAGCGTGGTGCATGCGCGCATCTCACGGCCGCGGGCCGCCAAATGATCCAGAACACCGGTGGGAATTGGTTCGGCATCGAAGGGGGCGGCGTTAGGGGGTAGAGCAGAGGCAGCGTTATAACTAACCGGGCTGATCTACGACCTGTTTAGTAGTTCTATATCAGCGCTGCACCCTGCTTCGGTACACGCAATCGAATTGCCTCCTCTGCCGATAATATCTGACTTAAGTAGGTAACCATCGCGCGTTTACTCCCGTGAACACACACGCGGTCACGTACCTGCGTACACACTGCCACCGACGCGTGAATAGAGTGCTGGCGGCCGTGCACGTGCGCAAATAACTAGAATATGGATGACAGAGCACGGCCGGGCAGGAAAGAAGTTGTTCGTAGATGCTAGATTAACCTGGTCAGTACGTTTGTAGCCGAGACGCGTGTAAAACGGCTCTGTCTGGCCTAATGGTACGCCGTGTACGCTCGTACATACCCCCTTTTCGTTCGCCGCATTATACTTTCAGTAGGTTGCTTTACGATCGTGACTAACTAGCCCGGTTACACGATAAACGAGTTAATGATTGATGTAACAGAGGCACCCGTAATTCGTGCCAACCCGCGGGGGTTCAAATTGATTATACTATTCTGTTATTGCGGTGAGTTATAAGCGGCACGGTGAGGCGAGCGCATAATTGCCCCGCGTTCTGAAGCGAGTCGTTCGACAATTGAAATTTCCCATTTCGCGCGATTAACTTAATCCTTTCCGCTAGGACGATCGTGCAGCATCAGCGGCGCAATTTGCTAATGTTTCATCATTTGCCTTCGGCCCTCCCCTTTTTTGATCTGTCTCGGACAACGTCGCGGGGGTGGTCTTGCGGCCGTCCGGTGAAAAGAGTTAGAAATCGGACTTCTGTTCCATTCTCTGTTAATGGAGAATAACGGTGTCGAAGCGATCGAAACATTCTCGGCCGTCCAACCAAAGCGAAACCGTGCAGAGCGTCATTTTCACTTTACGGGAGATCGAATACATAATGAGGGAAGGAGATTAAACGAGGAGCATTGTTGAAACGCGGCACGCATTTGTCTATGTCTAATAGAATATTAACGAACACAATCTGGCGTTCGGCGGCCGTGCGCAAAATGCATTCAGTAGCTCATCGATCGACGTTTCATCACGCGCCAGCAAAATCGCCGGCGAAATGAAAAACAAGGGGTGAGGGGGGCGATGTCGAACTCGGTTGACGAGAGAGGGTGGTTCTGATGGCGGAGCGAAGGGGCGCGGGGGATCGTTGATTGTTTAATCCCGTCCGATTGGCGCAGGTATTTTTAAATACGAATCCTCGATCTAGAAATTGAACTATCCGTTAGAAAATTGTGTTGTCCGATGCCGCGAAATATCGCCTCGGCCCGCCGAATGGCTAAGTACGATTTATAGCTTCATTTATGACGCGCCACGAGTTATTCTCATTGGCTCGGTTTTAAAATGTTCCCGATCGATCGCGGGCCGGCCCTCGCATTATACGCGCCCGGGCTGCTTAAACATTTCCACGATTTACGGTGTTTCGCGCAGGCGGTGATCAGTTTTCAGTGAATAATTCAAAAATTGACGCCCCTTATTATACGTTATCGCGATCCCGGCCACCCGTTCCGCGGTGTTGTCGAATTCGATCGCGGACAAAAATTTATTCGGTTCCGCTCCGTCGCCAACGTTTTTCGTCCTTGTTTTGTTTTTTTTTATCGCGAATGCACGCACGCGAGAAAACCAGAAAACGTTTCCAATCCTCACGCAGACTTTTCTCTCTGTCACAGGTAAGGAAGATATTGCTAAGCCGCATTGGACATGGTTGCAAGGTGAGTTGTGCTTTCTTCAAAATTGATTAGCGTTACTAGGCGTTCCCTCGCGCTCTCGCCGTTGATTTGGGGGTTGATTTCGAGCGGGACAGTTCCGAAATTGGCACGACGAAGGGAGGACGCGCCGATTGAAATCAACCCCCGAATCGAAGGACGCCAAAGAGTCGAGTCGATGAAGCGCTCCTGGTTCGTCGACGTCGCGCCTCGGGATCGTTCGAACCGGGATAAGAAAGTTTCCTTGCTGAATTCGGATCGGGTGTCAGGGTTAGATTTATTCGGGGCGAGGCACAGATGCTGCTGCTGCGGGGGTGCCCCTCGAGTTTCCACGAATTCGGCGTGGTCCTGCGGCATTCTCGAACGACACGGGAGGCAGAATTCCAAGAATAAAGAGTCGTGGGGTGAATTTTCATCGTGGCGAGAACCGCGCCAGCTATCGCCGTTCTCGAACGTTTCTCCGTCCCCCTTCTGACGAACTCTTTCCCCCGCAAAGCGGGCGAAGAAGAATCGCGAAGAACAGCTGCGAGCGCCTTGACAGCGCGACGGGAGCGAGAGCCGTCTGTGTTTCTCTTTTTCTTAAAACAGTGGAAAGAAAGGGGAAAAACGAAGAACGGGAAAAGAAGAGGTTCGCCGCGAGAGAACGTGCAGAGGTCGCGTTAGAAGGGGAAACGAGGGTGGGTCGTAGGAAAGACCGTGGTGAAAGAGAGGGCGAGAGAGACGGAGAGAAATAGAGAGGAGCAGAGAGAATACAGAACGATGCCTTCGAGGGTGATCAATAAATATTGGCTCTCGGGGGTGAAATTGGGGTAGCCGACTACGGGCATGGCGACGGAGGGTGAGAGGAAGGACAGTCGTGCTGCTGCGGTTGCCGCCCCTTTCCTATGGCACACGACGTATGGCAGATATAACCACTTGGTATAGGCAATGGAGAATCGCTCATGGACCGTAATTCCCTCAGACTTTCTGATCGATACTCACTTTAGGCCATTCTGCCAGGAAAAACGCGGAAAGGGTCGCGCGGATTTACGAGGTAAACTGGCAAAACGGGCTGTCGTAAAAATTCGATAGTGTGTACACGCGACAGTTTCGCGCATCCAGCATCCGCCATAAGTCGAAACCTATATGGAAATTCTCTACGGAATAGATGGTACATCGATATCAGACTACGCGAACGCTGATTCAGTGGGTATATTCCCTTGATTGCCCGTCCCGGACACGGGATTTCGTTTCGCGCGATTCTCCAGTGCATGATGAAACGATCGTGCTGTCCCCGTCCTGTACCGGAAAGCAAACCGTTCCCGTTAATTGCCGGTTGATTCGTTAAAGAGTATGGGTTTTAAGGGACAACCCTGGTCCAATTGCCGTTACCGACTGGCGAAGAATTAAATGGCTTGGTGGTTGGTAGAAAGATCCCATTGACGGAGGGTTAAACGAGTCGCAGGCATCACGATTCTCTGACCAATGGGACTAAACCACTTTAATTCTTTTTTATTATTAGGTTGCATCCATTTGTTTCTTCTTTTTTTTCTCCTGATGGTAAAAAAAAATGACTGCAAAGCTCGCGATACACGATCCTCGCTCCGTTGCAAGAACGAACGAATTAAACCGCAACGGTCTGGGAGAAAATTTTCCTCGATCCGTCTCAATTGTCTTCGCCGTGTTCCAGTCTCAGCCAAATAGAAATCCCCGTATATAGCTTGTCCGTGGAGAGGTTTCCGTGAATTCGGTTAGAATTTGGATGAGGAAACTGGATGCTTCCCGAGGCGTGAAATGGCTGCGTTAACCGCTTGCACGAGCTGAAACCCCGAGTTGAGCGCAAGGTAAGGGGCGGACGTTTTCCTCCTTCTCCGCCTTCTCCTCCAGCTCTCCGCTATCTCTTCCGCAAAATGCCCCTCTCTTTCTTCGTCTCCCTTATTCCATTCTTTTAAAGGCTTCCGCCCAGAGACAGCGTTGTTTAGCAATACCATGCTTCAGACTGTAACGGAGGATCATAATAGAATTTATGCCACCCGAGCTTCTCTCGCTACCAGTTCTCCGCGATTATTCACCCTTTTATTAATGACCAAACGATCACTCGAAAACTCTTGCTTTCGCGAGTCACTCTATCTGCCGCTCACCATTCCCTGTATATTAGATTATCGACATTTTTCCACCCAATCACGAAGCACACGTGCGTAACCCTGGATAAGGGATACAGGGATGGGAACTTTATGCACCCCTTCGAGCAAAATCCATCCGGCCAACCATCTCCTCCTCCTCCTCTCGTTTTCATATTTATTATCTATAAATTGACCGAAATGTTATCCTATTTGAAATTCACGCCAGACTATTTTATCCTTGGCGAAATGAGCCAACGGATTTGCCAGACTCCCCCTTTGGAACCGCGTCGCCCTATCCCAAAATCGAGCAATCTTTCTCCCGTCGACGTTCGCGCTTCTTTGTTTTCCGTTGAATTTCGGCCGGGCCGCGGTTCGAACACGCGGATAAGCAATATCATCGTCCAGATCTCAGCGAGAGGTATAAGACGAGAGTTATGCGGCCCGCTATGCGCGAGGGAATCGTAGATCAGCGGCTGGCACGTCTGCAGGGACGTGGAAGCGAACGTGAACGAACGGAGAACCACCGCCATCATCCCGTACAACCCCCTTTTCGTTCTTCCACGACCCCACCTTTCTTCCAAACCAACCCCCGCTGGCCTCTCCTGCCCTGCCATTCTCTCACTTTCTCTCTTTCTCCCTCTCCCCCACCTCCAACAATTCTTGCTTCTCGTGCCCTTTGTCCGTGTCTCTCTCTCGTTCTCTCTTGCCCGTACTCTCTGTCTCGACATTCGTATCTCGCTATCTTGGAGACCCAGGTCCCTGTGCCTACGTGTTTGTCGTCTTTGTACGCTCGTATACGCGTCCCCTTTCGTACACTTGCACCGCGACCGTGTGTCGCGTATGTCCAAGCTGGAATGTGTATATCATCGATATGTATACCTACGTAAAATGCCAAAGCAAGCGCATAAGGCGACAGGGAGGCACGAGTATGAGTGAACACAATACTGGGTGTGGCATCCAGGCTGAACTATTATATCACCCGGCGGAGGTATATCCGCGCAACGAGGCGCGAGTCGCGCGGCGGACTCGACCGCGTGTCGAGCGTATTCTTTTCTATCGAGATATAATTGCAGGCAGAATGTCACGGGGCCGACCTGGCAGCCGAGAATGTCTGCACGGTCGTTTCGTTTCGTTTCGAGTCCTGTAGAATATCGTTTTATGTGTTTCCCCGTGTGCTACATAGGTCGGTATTATGTCCGAAGGAAGAAGCAGTCGTGGAGGGTCGTAGATTTCGGGGGAAAGAGTATGAGAGGGGTTCGTTTATCCAGAATAGTTAATAAGCTTAGGTAATTGGCCACGGATAAGGGCAGCGTTCCCGTTGTAACGAGAATTAAGAGCAGCGAACGAGGTGGTTCCGTCTCGTGGTAGTGGTTCTATCCTATTTTTTCGTCAGCGGAACGTGAATTAAGTCCCTTCGCTATCTTCAGTCCTCGCGTAAATTACACCAGCTCCATGGAGAGAAATGGCCGCCTCTTCTTTACCCCACACCACCCGCCGCCCCGTTTCTCTCTTTCTCTCTTTCTCTTCACTTTATTTACATATAGATACGAAAGCCATTGAGCCGCCGGGGAAAAGTACTTCCCTTTTTATAGGTTTATTCATTCGGCATCGATAAAATTTGCCTCGAATTATCGCCGCCATTTCTCGCGTCACCTCCTGCGCGAACCCATCCTGACTAATTTTATCCTCATTGCTTTTTTTTTACTACCTTTTCCATCATGTTTTGCCGTTTGATTAAAACGTTGATGAAACGGAATTTTTGGGTTCGCCAATTTCCAGAACGTATTGTTCGTTTTCTAGCAATTTCGCGTCTCTGTAATTTCGAGCGGCTCCACGGATAGCCTCGATGCTTCGAAGGGGTTGAGCATAACTCGAAACATATTATGAACACATACATAAACATCCCTCGGCGTTATCAGTTGTCGGACGCCGGCGCGCCGGATATTGTCGCATCCTCCGTTTTGCTCTCCCCGCTACGTGGCACAGAGCGAGACACAAACGTGTTGTTCGAACAAAACCCGAGAAAATCAAGGGAAAAACCTACTTCAGCGGAACAACAACCCTAATGGTTCGCGATACAAAATAAAATCGGGACCCCTCGAAAGACTAATAAAGCCTAATTTGCCGATTTCTTCACGACGATTACGATCGACACTAAAGTGGACTACAGGTATTAGTCCAAAATACCCGAGCTCATTTTTTTCGCATTTCCAGATGGGAGAAAGTTTTCGCCAAGACTCTATCGCACAAAGGGCACAGTTTCGTGGTAAAGAACAAGAATCCGTTTTCCTTTTGCCTGTCGAAGGATGCTTTATGCCGGCGCGCGCCCCACGACAAAAAGGTCCACGACTTTTACTTTTTTATTGCCCCGCCGTAATCTTGCTCCTTCCTTGCACCTTTGCCGAAGCAGGGGTACATTCACAGGGACGGCCTGTAAAAAAGTGAAAAGACCGACTTTTCCCGGTGAAAGTCGTATTGCCCCCTATTAGACCCTCGACACTTTGTTATTTTTTGAGGGGAGAGAGGAAGAAAAAAACGGACAACGCTTTTCCTTCGGTGAAAGTTTGGGACGCATGGTTGTCCGCACGTTTTTCGAGCGCCATTCGGATAGGATCTTTTTACCACCGACCGACGCTTTCTAAATTTTTCCAACGTCTCTACAGTTGAAGGACCGTGCGAAATAAAAGTCTCATTCCGTGCCGAGATAAGATCCTTAAAAACTTTCTATCGGTATCGGGAAAACCTTTTACTTCACGCTGAACGACCACTTTTCCAACGTTTTAATCGTCCCGTTTTCTTACTGCCTTCTTCGAAATTGAGGGTACACCAGGCGTCTTTTCCGTCGCGTAATATTGTTTACCGTTCCGTAGACGCAGAAAAGTATAAAAGCTGCCCTTAAATTCCTTCGTGTACACAGATATTTAAGCATGGTCACGGTGATGCCATTTTATTACCCGTAACAACCACATCGTATAAACGTGGAAAGGACCGGAACTACCTGCTGCACCTTAACCTTCCTTTACAATGCAAATTCCCGGTCATCCTCGGACTTAATTTTCCCGAGTTTTTTCGACCGATCTGCCGGTTCTATAAACGCACGCGCCCGCGTACGCGTCCAGAACCGTGACGCAATAAAAAAAAAACGCCGAGAATAATTTCTTCGTTCTTCAGAAATGTCGCTCGGCAAAGCTCACGATATACAGTCGAAATATTCGGCATTATTTCTAGCGAAAGATTCATTGGATGTTCGTTGACAATTGAACGACCTGGAGGAATGCGTTTTGAAATGAGCTCGGAGACGCTCGCTGGCCCAGCACTATTAAGCACAAGGATATTGCATTGGACGAATGGGACAGAGGGTGCCGAAGGGAGGGCGCGAGCCGGTTGAAAGAGTTAAATCGAGGTTGGTGCTCGCGGGGCGGCTAGCGACGAGCAAATAATCGAGTTTAATTGCAAAACCGTCGGCATGATTTAATTACGCGGAGCAGCACAGTTAGATATATATTATGTACCACCGCTGGTACATATATACACTGGCCCTCATCCCCCGTCCTACCCCTCTCTGCCCAACAGATACGCAATAGCAAGTTAGACGGTGCACGCGGCCGTATATTTGTTCGGGTACATATATCGAGCAAAGATCGCGGCAGCAGTGAAACATTATTACTTACTTTTCGTTATTTCGCCAGAGTTTTGCCGCAACTTTTCTGCATTGAATCGAAAGTTTCCGAAGTTAATAAAAAAATCTGAAATTGCGATACGAAGGTAACGAGCTCCGCGTCGCGTTGGAAAAGAAAGTTCTGCGAAGGATCGAAGGAAACGTGCATTCGGGGGGTGCAATTATTTTCACGTACTCGAGCGTTGCCGCTTGTACTCGTTATGCAAATCCGCGTTTTTCGGCCAACGAGTCATTATCCGATGTAGCAAAAAGAATCGCCAAATATTTTCGCCTTCACGCGCGAGTTTTTTCGCGCGCCTCGCGGTGTCGCGCGGCTGTCTCGACACTTGCATCCACCGACATCTGCATAAACGTGTGCAACGTGGAAACGGCTGGTCGAACCGAAGAGTATCGGGAGAGATCACGAGAGAGGGAACGGCCGGGGAGAGTTTCGTCGAGCGGTGGACTCGTTTGCGCTCGGCGCATTCGAAAGCTGGCTGGAATCGTCTCGAACAGTTCCACCTCGGCCGCTCGCCTCCGCCAACGCCCGTTTCAGCCCTTCTTCCAAGAGGTGGCCTTATCTCTGGTTGGTTTTTGTCCGGCCTGCAGTAGCATGGCAACACGCGATGCAAGGTTTCGCGCGAGACCAACCTGCGACAGGAGATTTCCGGCTGATATCGTAGCACGCGAGCACGCCGAAACCCCTCGCCAGACTGAGCGGGATGGATAACGCCCGCATCCAGCCCGATTCGATTTTATGAGCTGTTGACGACACCTTCTGCCCGGCGCGCACGGCTTGGATAAATAATAGAATGGCTGTGACACGACACGCGATCCGCTCGAGAACTCAATTTTTCTACCTGCGCGATGGGCGAATTGATCGCTGGTACATCGAGTTATCGGGCTGGCTCGCGGTTTATGCAACACTCGCGGTTTGTGCAACTCGGTTACCCCGGTTATTCCACGTCGCATCGAAACGCGGATCTTTTCCACGGTACAAATACCCGGGTACGTAATTAACGACGGACAATGCACGCGGACGGTCATGGTCCTGAAATCTCGGGACCCGTGCAGCGGTGCTCGAGATCGTATCATTCGCTGGTAAGATATTGAAAAAACGCTTAACATTCTGGCAGCTCTCTCGCGAACGGCGAGCTGCCCCGGATTCGAGCTGCGACAGTAACGAGCGAACGATGCAATCAGGAAGGAGCAACATATGGCGATGGAAACTACAGTCCGGAGACGCATTATGATAATTTCACTGGCACAACGTGTGTTTGGAAGATTGCGATTAAGAGGCAGCGGGGGCAGAAAAACAAGCCAACGATTGCGACGAGCGCGCGTTTATGAATTTTCATAGAGCGGCGACCACCGGAGGGTGAAATATCTTAATTCGATGTGATTCGTGCGACCGTACCGCGCGGAATTAATATCCATTGTGAGCGGCGTGAAGCTCGTTAATAACGGGATTACTGATCGCCTATTTTGCTAACGCGCTTCGACAACGCTGCCGGATTTCACATCGAGATTAGATTGCGCGGTCATTAGTTTGTCGACGCACAACTTTATCCGATAACGAGACTGGTTCTTGCGCAAAGCATTTTGCGCGTCGTTTCCGGGAGAGGCGCGTACGAGCCGACAAAACACCATGCAAAGTAACACTGTGGATTACCGTGGGCGGCGCAGATCGTGCGATCAGCTTGTTGGAATTGCGGTACACGGAAAAGGATAATAACATCTGAAATAAAAACGGCGACGGAGCGTTCGTATTTCGACGCGTCTGTTCGTACGTATATCCATCAACGATCCTAGCGGATCCACGTTGGTTCGAAAGTGAAGAAGAAAGCAGGGGAGAGAAGTCAGAAGAACAGCGACAGCAGGTTCGAGCAGCAGAGGTCACTGCCTCGAAACCGAAATACACACATATGTACATATATGGCTAGATACGAGCGTATTCAACGGTATCGTGTCTCTAATCGTGCCGTTAACTCTTTTCGAGGGACTTTTCGACATTACATTCATCCGATATTTCTTTATGGACTGCCACATATTTCCCAGCATCAACGAAGCTCGAGACCAATCGTGATTCTCAGGAGGCATTCGTGGTAGATTCGCGACGATCCGCTTGTGATGCATCCAGCGGCTAAAACGAGAGTGACGCTGAAAAATTCACGACAAAGAATCCTCGCGGACCAACGCGAGACAGCAAAGGTCTCGGCCATTGTCGCTGAAAACCTCGTAATGTATCGGGGTTTTCATTTAGGCGACGGTAATCACCATCCTTTCGGTAGCCGGTGCCGTTATTTCGATCCTCTCTTCTCCCTCCCCTACGTTTTTTTTTTGTTTTTATCACGGCCATGCGTAAATCGGCGGTAACGGCGATAAACCTGTGAAGCTGTGAACGTCCAACATTTGTTATTGCTCTCGCGTGTGAAGTTTGATATCCTCGTGTGCACACGCACATATTAATCCCTCCCGTGTAAGCATATGTATGCGCGTAGAATGCAAAGGACGATGTTGCCGGTGCCGGTGGTGGTTTGGTGAATCGAGCGCAAGGGGTTGGGGGCTCGTGGGGGTGTATCGGACAGAGAAACGGCCAGAGATCGTACGGTCGGGAGCGACGAGGATCGCGTGTCCCGTGGAAGGGGTTGGGTCGGTGGGGGTGGCGAGAGATGGAATGGGGGACGCGGGGGTAGGGCGTGCGCGCCTGCACCTCATAAACTTAAACCCTAATTAACCGGCGCTACGGCTACTGTTGCGCCCTACGTGCGTATGCTTCTCGTTCGTACACACGAACGCACTTTGTCGCTTTTCCCTCTCGCTCCTTTCTCTTCGCCGCCGAGCTTCGCCCGCTGGTCGTCCGTTCGTGTGCTCGTTCGCCAGTATTCTCTAGCGAGAGACGCGATGTTTATTGCGCGACTTCGCGTATATTAGCTCCACCGCGAAACTATCCGGTGGCTTTCGTTCGTGGTACAGCCACCGCCGCTACTGCTAGCAGTTCCCGAAGACGAGACAGCTCCTCGGAATCCCGTGCGGTTGGTTAAGACCATTGGGAGGGATGGGAAAGCAAGTTGAGCATTCGAGTTGACGGGAAAAGTATGACGATTGCGATGTAGCTAAATCGAACGCGGGGCATGAATCGTTTGCGGGTGGAAAAGCGTTGAGTCGCGGAGGGATGAGAATGAAAATCGTTGGGCAAAAAATACGCGCATAATACGGTTCTTATGGCGGTTGAGGATACATTTGAAGCTGCATCGCTGTTTTCGTAGCAATTGTTGCAAAAGTGCCGGGGGTAATTGCGAAAGTTTCACTTGCCAAACTTTTTGATACGAGGCGGTGTCCAAGTTGGAACGATTTATTTCATTGGTTTTTCTTTTTCTGCTGCTCGATAATATAAAGGGGATCGTTGTATTTCGGGTTCTCCGCGTTGAAAAAGTTGCTTCTAGATGATGACTTGTTTCCAACATGTGGCGCCGCTTAGGCCCACTTGTTTTTTCTGGTAGAGTAGATTCCGCGAGGTGGTATCGTTTGCGGACGATTTATTTACGACCGGGAAGCCTCGTCTGTGGCCACTGTATGCACAATACGTTTGTTAGCACAAGGAAGCTTAGGGAATTCAAAAGGCGTAGCGCGCTGAATGTTAATGAGGGATTCGATCGTGAAGCGCCGTTTGGAAGCGATCCAATCCATAAATACGGTCGCTTCAAACATTTCGTACAAGTCTCATTAAACAATTCGGATAATTGTGTCTTATTCAGAATTCGGCCCAGGCGTTAGCAATCGAAATGTCCCCGGCAATATTCATAATCATTTCAACGGGTTCATTTAGGTGCATACGGCGGTTCCCGATTCGTTAACCGTGCTTTACAATTTCATCGCAGTACATTTACCTGCACCGACGTGCGCTGCGTTTATCAAACTTTTTACAAACACTTCATAAACGTTTACGGTTTACCGCGCATGCACAATCGCGTCTACAACTACTACAAGTACAGACGTATACCTACACCTACAAGTGGCGTTCAGAAAACGCACGCGCACTGCCGTCTCCCGAACGCTTCTCTTCCGTGACCTAACCGCATACAGAATATTTCTCGAGCAGCAAAGAGATCCTTGCCTACGCTCCGACTGTCCGAACTAAACCGAAGATCGACTATTTACATTACCCCTATCGTCATGCTGCCACCCCGTCGCTGATCCTTCGTGTACTCACATTCGCACGTGCACACACGCAGTCATGTTCAGCGAAACGTGTACACGTATACCTAGAAACGCGACGCGACCTCTCGTCCACGTGCTTTCCTCCCGTATGGAGACATCCCCGTGCCAAATGTACGTGCAACACACGATGACCGCGCACTTGAGGCCGCGTGTATCGTCAATCGACCATGGAAAGGTATATTGGCGAGGAAAGATTTGATAGTTTAATACGCGACGTGGGTGTATCTGAGGCGAAGGTTGCCTCCGCGGTATCCGACCTGCGCAGACCTGACCCGTCCATGTCTCTAGGCAATATGGCGCCCTGGCCGAATCGACGGCCGCCCTGGGATGGGAGTCAGGCTCGGCACACGGCAATGAAAACCGGTCGATGCGAGGACGCACCGGCCTGTAAGCGACGGCGGCGTCCGGCGTCGCGGCGCGACGATCGTGTGTTCCGGAGGAAATCGCGGCCAATCGGGTGGGGCGAAAGATCAACATGGCCGCCGTGTGTCCGCGGTGACCTCTTCACTGCTGCGTACTCGGTTAAATCGTTTTTCCATTGTTTTTCACGGTTTCGTTGAACCATCGTTGTCCAGCTCGCGATGTCACCTCGTATCGGACACCAGAAGTGGTATGTAAGTTGCGAAGAAGACCCGTCGGGCTTTTTTTCCTCTCTCTCGTTTCGACGCCAAGTGGATTGAATGGAGCCATCTTACGCTTCTTCGCACGTGTGCCTGTATGGTGGCCTCTATGTGCACGTGTGCGTATGTGCAAGTGCATTCTGTGCTCCGAATTTAGTTTTTTTTGTTGGATGTAATTCAGTTTGCGCCCCTTTTTGTGTTTATTGCCGCGAGGCTTGAGATATTGTTCTCGGGGTGATCATTTGCGGTAAATCAGAATTACTCGCTGCCTCGTTGATCGTGGACAGTTTAATGCAACGCTTCTGTCGCGTATGCGGCATCGCAATGTTTATGGTGCTCCATTAAATTTAATGGCGATTACGCGACTCGCCGATGCTATCCGTGCCTTTGAAATTTTTCCCTATTGAATTTCGATTTAGCAGATCAGTGTTTGAACAATTGTTCCGTCTCTGCTGGTTGCGTGTTACCCGGCTACTAAGTGTGATTGTTATTTAGTATATCTCGAAAAGGAAAGGATAATGAATACTTTAGAAACTTCAAAAGTCTCTTCTTATTTTTCAATTGCAAATTCAGGAGAAAATAATAGTTACGCAACGCTGCTCCTTGACTCGTGTCCGCTGCTTAACATTTGAATTGCATGACCATTATTGTATATCTCTGCTTTCGATATGTTTCCAAATACATGGACCGATACTTTCCTTTGCAGCGCCAAGTGTTTTTTGGACAGTCAAAATTTATTTCACTCTCAGAAGCAGAGGCGTATCAGCGTTATAGATTTACGTCCGCGTCGTACGAAATTTGCCACGATTATCTTCGGAATGAGTTTTTCAACGGTCGTTTCGTTGTCGCCTCGGCTGGCGGGGGCAAACGCATACGATAATTACGGCAATACGGTTAATGATCGCGTCGACGGGCTCGCACGAAAAATGTTCTCGCGATAAATTATCTCGGCGGAAACCGGTGTCGCGCCAAGCGAGATTCCAACGCGTTTCTCTCCCTATTCCTCCGTTTCTTCGCGTAATCATTAGACGACCCTCGTGGCACAGAACGATGCACTTCTGACAAAAAAATAACACGCAGCATCACCGCTCGCCCGTTTGTATCGCTGGTCGAAGAAACTTTTACCGCGCGTCGCAGAATCCTCCACGGTGTCCCATTAAGCGCATTTGTGTCGGATAATCGCGCGTTACGAAACCGCCTTTCGGCAAAAGTAATTTCAACGTTTCATATCCAAGGTTGTCAGACAGTTTTAAAGTAACGAGCGCTCGGCATACGCCGGATGTAAAAATTCAGAAACGCCATACTTACTCGGGTAATTGCTGCTATTTACGAACTAGCTCTGCAGAGTACGATTCGGATTTGATGTTATTCGTTTCTTAATTGGGCAATTGCTAACCGTTTTGCCGAGGCACGATTGCATACACGATCGTGCAGGAACAAATTTCAATAATCTTCGTGCGTTTAACATTCTTACAAATCGTTCGTTTACGATATGCAATTATTTTTTAACATACTAAAATAAAATACGAAAACACCGAAGAAAGCAGGAGGGACTTGCGCATCCCTTCATTGGCTGCCGTCGGAACGCGATCAGGTTACTGGCAAGATGGACGTTGTTCACTGCACCGTAGAACCTTTGCCATTAGACGTTGCAGCGCACACTGCTGGAACTTCGTTTAAAAGAAAACGCGCAGTTTATTATCGCTTATTTGTTGCTTTGCTTTTCGTTTCACGACTTTCGCCAACGCGAAATGAAGCTATTCGTCACTGTTAGATGTAGCGCCGGCTGCAGTCGCAGTCGCGCGTCGCTTAAAAATTGATGGCGATAATTAACGACGGAACGTTTTCATTGGAGGGTGGCGAACTCGATTATAAATTAATGAACACGCCGTGGCCACCGTGGCGATGGCGAGCTTCGCTGTACTGGTGGAAAAAAGTAATCGAAAGTGCAATATATGGCAAATTCCGCGCGATAAGGAGAGGAAATTATCGACGCGATGACTTGCACCGCTGATAAATAATTAACTGCCACGGTAAAGGCTCGTAAAATATTGTAATCGTGCGTGCACCGTAATCGCGCATATGCTTTTACGCTTGACCGACTTTGTCGGATTGCTGACACAGGAATACCACATTCTTTCCTAGCTTTACGCGCTTAATTAGCCACGTCATGTACAAATAAAGCAATAGCGAGGATAGATAGTTCGCGCCGCAATCTTCGCGCGGTAAAACAACTATTCAAATAAAACCATGCGTATATACATGGATGTTTGTTATCGTACAATCTTCTAACAACATTCTATGTATGTACCTATAAGATATCAGCCGGCTGGAATGATCAATACAAGAAGCATGTATCGTTTCCTTGTTGTGCTCTTGCAATATTTACCAGCGAATTGTCCTCTGTCGCTGCATAAAATATACTTGTCGTAGTTTCAAGTGGATACAACATTCTCGAAACGGCGGCATATCTTCTGTACCGCTTGGAACAGATAGGAGCGCCGTTGGAATCGATCAATCACCATCCAAGATTTCCCCTTTCGATCTCTTTCTCGCGTTCCCAATTCGAGTGCGGGCGCTCGTGTAAACCAATCGCGGAGAGCTGAGCAGCGAACAAGCTTCCGGTGTGTTTCCAATTTGACGATTCTCGTTGCCGTCCCGCGTGTCCAAAGTTCTATATACGTTCCACGCCGAGTTCGAGCACTCAGCGAGTGGTCGAATCTGACTGAACGCATGTTTCTGCTACTGTGCGTCGCGTTTCCACTGCTTCGACGCTGGCACAGGATCAGCGGGCATTAATTCACGCGCAATTTTATAACCATTGAACTATGCGAAAGTGCAGGAAAAAGTTCTTCACTTTTTTCTGTATTTATTTTACGTATAATGCTCGAAGAAATTCATGAAGTTATATACATATAGACGTATCGACGGAGAAAACGAGGACTCGTAATGGATAAGAGAAAATCGAAGGAGGTCTAGAGATAAGAGATAGGTCGTTCGACTTTTCCGTTAGGGGTGCCGTGTGAGGGCCTCGGAATCAATTTAGAGAATCGCCCGAGATAACCGGATAACATCGCTCGCAGGACTTTATCGAATTTCTTTCTCGTTCGCCACCGCCTCGAATATTCTCCTTCGCGAGCCGAGTGTATCTCACTCGTCGGGCATCCAGTGAATTCTGCTTGTCCCGCTCACGGAGGACATAAATCGTGCGTACGTCGCCGCGATGTTATGCAGGGGTCTCGTCTATGGGGAAAAACAGACGGGAAGTGCGCACCTGGCCGCTGTTCACAGCGGCAACCGAATGGGACTGGCGCTACTCGGCGAATCGACGCTCGCAGCACGAACAATTGTTCGCGTTAAAAGTGTACGCCATGCGCGTTTGAACGAGGCAAAATTTTCGAGAGATAAGGCGCGATGGTTTCGCCACGCACGGAGGCTCGATCATCAGACGCAGCCGGGCGAATCGAATGGGCAAGGATGAACGCGGAGAAGGATGGTTTAGAAACACGCGCGATAATGACCCGCATAAAAGACACCATCTACTTGACGCAAACGTATCATCACTTCGTGCTTCGTTAAAGATTGAACGTATCACGCGCCCTCGATAGCGATTGCGTTACACTTGGCGGACGCGAGCCTCCATTAACAGTTTTTTAATATTGAATATCTCACGACCTGTATCTGCGGGGGGAGAAGTGGGGGACTGGTTAATTATCGTGTCCGCGGTGAAATCATACGAACGCGATAATTAACTCTTTCTTGTGCGCCGTTTCTCTTTCCACCCCTACCACCGTCGGATCGTTTTTTTGCGCGAGGAAGACGAGCACACCGGGCTCGTTATTAATTATTAACTCGCGTTAATTAAATTCTACGGTTGGCCTAGCACGTCCTCCCTTCTAAGTTCGCATGCGGAAACGTTGCGAGGCCTCGATGCCTCTCGCCCTACCAGCTGGGAAACCCTTAAAAAATTATCCAATCCTCCGCCACCAATGACCGGGTTCAAATATTCGTCGCATTCTTCCGGGAACGCGTCGACCGTCATAGACGCGGATAAGGTGGCCACCCCGCGGGAATATAAATGCGCGAACGGTGCGACCGTTCCAGATGGAAGAACGAAGAGGAGGGAACGATACACGCGTACATACGCCGCTACAACTGGTCCTCCCGCAAGGAAGAGAAACATGCGACGCCCGAAGAAGGGCGAGTGGATGAAAGGACAAGAGAAAGAGCAGAAGGCACAGGGGAGAGAAACGGAGAGAAGGATAGCCTGGAGGGGCCCTCAGGAGGGCACTCTGCATTGAGTTGTAAAAGCGTTCGTTCGCTCTCGCCGCCAGGCGGCATGGTCGCTTATGTAAAGGCCGGCTACACGCCGCGTGATGAGTGGACGCTGTTCCGAGCGTTTCTTCTTTTAACTCTTTGCTCTCGCTTTTGCACTCTTACCTGTCGTTGCTTATGTACGCGAGCGAACCAGCGAGCCTGCCTCGGCCCGTATGCGTGAGTACTTCTCGGCTCTGCACAGCCGCCCCACGCCGTCCACCTCTCTCTCCCTCGCGGGCCGAGAAATCTTCTTTTCCCTCCCTCTTCCAGCTACGACGAATCGACAACCCCCTTATTCTCCTCGCGAATAAGCGCTCGGTGCTCGCGTGCTCGCGTGTCTCCCATCGCGGAGACGGAGCCGGCGAGCCATCGAAATTCAGAGATACGCGCACGCTCTTTTTCGTCGTGGTCGCCGTTCAACACACGAGGGCACATGGGCGGTGGTGATGGTGGCGTAGAACGGGTCTCGCAAATTGGACCATTCTTTGGCCCGATGATCGATGTCTCCGGCCAACCGGCTTTTTTCTCGCCGCTGCCCGGCATACGCGGAAATTACCGGTTCGCGACTCGCAGACGATTACTCTTCCCGCGTTCCCTTTCTCCGTTTGCTCGGAGCAGGGGTATACGTGTGTATGCACGTACGGCGTACACGTTCGTGCAAGGTAGGCAGCGGAGCATTGCGGCGTTATTACGGTGTATCGACCAAACGACTGGACGAGCCTCGCCGAGACCTACCATTAGCCGGGGGAACGCGATTCAGTTTAACGCGTTCGAATTAGCGCTCGTTCGCGACGATTTGCGCGGCGAGAAGGATCGTCGCGATCGCGAAACGACGACGGGGAGGAAATCGCCGCTGGCGTTCGCTGCTCGACGCCGATCGACGGATCCCGCGGAACGACGCGCGAAATGTATGTCACGGAGCGGCGGCGCGATTAAGCAACAGTTTATTGGGTTTCCGATCGTGGGCATATCTATGTGGATCAGGTAGGTAAGTTAGTTTGTTGCCGGTTAGCCGCGGCGGAGCAGAGAGGAGAGCGCGATGACGAGAGAGAGTGAACCGGTTATGGGCGAGGCCCTTCGACTCTTCGTATTCTTGTTCCCGTTGCTGGGCCCGCGACGGGTCTCACCGAAGGGGTAGGGTGCGGAAGGGGCGGCGGAGGTAGTTAAGGGAAGGGAGGCAGTCGTGAAAGAAGAGGGGTACGCCAAGTATGGTGGAAAAGAGGATGATGGGGTACCGTGGCTCGCGAAGGAGAGGAGCGAGGGCGACGAGGGAACAGAGGGAGGCAGAAGCTGAGAGGATGGGATGAGGAATTCTCGTTGGCTTTCGCTTCGATGTCTTTATACGCGCGGCTCTTGTATGGCCGTGGGACATATATCTGTCTCGCGAGAGCGAGGCGCGCCGCCAAAAAATCAGATCGAGTGTAAAAATCGCATAAACTCGTCCTGGAGAGTCGAGAGCTATGTCGGCCCAGTTGGCGCTCGCTCAAAGCTCTCTCTCTTTCTCGTTCTCTAGCGCAGTCTCTCTCTCTCTCTGTCTCTCCCTTCGGTCCGGTGGCCTTCTCTCTTTTACTCGCGCGATCTTTTTTCTCCATCGTTCCCTTTGCAGCCAGGGCTACGCGGCCGCTCGCATGACTCCACCTCGAAGAGAGGCCGATCACCTCCCATATTTCCTCTTATTCTGCTTGTCTACCGCGCACGAGTTATGCGGTTTGCCGCGCTTATGAAGGATCCGCTCTTTATCGACAAGCAAAGCGTTCGGCCACGTTCCACCGGAGCTGTAGTCGAGGGAGTACCGCGAAATAATTTCACTCCCGATTCGCGTTGCCTCCTGACCACGGCTGTGCGCGTGTTAACGCTTGACGTTAATGAAGCGGTTGGCATTAATAAGGCGATAATTCAGCGATCAGGTTTTATCTCGACCACGAGGCTACCGATCTCTCTTTCCTCGGCATCCTCCCTCGAGCGTTACGTCAGACGACTTTCATGTTTCAAGAAGGAAGTAGAAAAAGTTCTTCCGTATCATTTATTCCCCCACTTTCTCGTAGCTGCCTCGTTACCGACCTCCTCGAGCTAGTTCCGTGCTGACGATTCGAGCTGGCGAGAGCTTTTTTTGTCCCCCGTTCGCGAAACTAGGAGCCGCCTTATCTCTGAAATCCTAGGCGGACTGGACTCCTCGAAACGGTCGTATATCAGGGACTCGTTCGCCGACTGGCTCGCAGTTTACACGATCGATCTCACGGTACGATACGCAATTCCACGGTTTGCCAAAGGGATCTCTCGAACATTGCCGGGAGACTGGAGGCAATTACCCTTTCCTCGGCGAATGGTACCGAACCACGAACAAAGCCAAAGCGTGTTCGAGTATGAGTTTGTTCGTAGTGGCGAGAAACGGGCAAAGAGAAGCGAGTCGATGCGACCGGAGGCCGAAGTCGGCGGACCAGGCCGCCAGCAGGATGTACCGGAGAGCAAAGAGTGCAGTCGTTGCAATGCACCTCCTAACGAGCTCGCTTTGTTTTGCGGCGCATGCATGTGCATGCTCCGTGCAGGTATGGCCTGCGCGCGGTATATACGCGTAGAATGTATGCACATACGGAATATAAGCGCGGGTTACATGTACGGGGTGTCCTGTCCAAATGCTGCCGACTTTCTGTCACGCCGTGCACGGACGATCCCTGGCGGCAACACTTTATCCCCGTTGAACCGTTTCGAGATCAATTAGAAATCAATGACTCGTCGGCCGAAGAAGTTGGTCGCCTCGCTCGAGCGTATTAGGCGTTTCAAGTTTTTAAGGGTCGCGGAGGAATTGGCACGAGCGCGATTTGCTTCCATAAACGGGATGCCACTCGCGCTCGGTGTTAAACGGGAGAACGAAATGGAATTGCATCGAAGCGCGAACGTCGATTACAGCGTAACTAGTTGTACCGCTCGAGGATGCACCGGCCGTGAGCGCGGAAGGGTCGCGTTATCCTCGAATCTCGAGTGCAGAACTTCGCGGCATAGGCCAAGCTACTCGGCCGTCCTGATTCTCGTGTCGTCGAGGGAACGGCGTGCTTAGAGCGCACAAGAACCTTAGGTCCGTCGCGCAGCTGTCCGTAGCGTGAGAAGAAATACGAGGTACGTGGGCGACACCCGGTATATTCTCGGTTGGAGTATATACGGGTGTATAGATAGGGAGACAGAGGGAGACCGGTTCCATACATGGCTTCCGAACGCTTCTTCTTCTTGCGCTAAGACCGCAAGAGAGACAAGCATCAGCTGCCGTTTCCCTCCACTAATGAGATGGAATTGGACGTGGCCGAGATTTTTCTAGACTCGTCCTCCCGGCAGCGAATCAACCATGGGCCCCCGTGTGTTGCTGTTGCTGCTGCTACTGCCGTACAGCCCCTGCATTGCCGTCTAGTTCGCGACATTCCCGCGAGCGCGACCGGCGGTGCTCTTTGATACCAATCGTTTAATTGCGTCCCATTAGCCCCTGCCTGGGGCCTCCCCTTCGCTGAATGCGGCCAGGAACGAAAGTGGCTGGTTGAAAGAATGAGGGCCCGAGTCGTTCCTTTCTGTTCTTTGCGTTACTCTTTTGCTCCTTCTCTCTCCCTCCCCCTCTCTCTCTTTTCCTCTTCCTCTCTATCTTTGCTCGCTACGTGTCTCTCGTTCCTTCTCGTCCTTCTTCCACGGAGAAGCAGGTATAGAGGTGGATAGTGGCGACGCGGTGCGCAACAGACATCGTCCAACTTTTTCTCGCCGGCACGCCAACGGTTCGTTATATCTCCAGCCCGCCATTCGGGGCCCGCTACGTGACGCGACGCTGGCAGAGATGGCGACTCGTCAGGCCCAGCCTGCCACTTTTTCCACTCAGGTTCCTGAATACCGTGTTTCCTAAAGGCCCAGCGTCCACCTCCTTTCTTTTTCCTCCCCTTCGTTCTTTTTACTCGCCCCTCTTCTTCTTCTTCTTCCCGCCGGTTCGCCGCTGCCACGGCACTCCGTGCAATTTAGCGCGCCTCCACCACCATCCACGGCAAAGTTCGCCACCCCGCTCGCTACCCCGAAATCGCGAGGCGCGCGGACGGAACGTCGATCAAACCGGAACGGCCTCTCCTGAAATTGCACCGTTTCGACAGATCGTTCGATTTCTCCGTATTTCTCGTTAAGGATCGACGCAACACGCCTGCACCGAAAGAAACGCCGGATCACCGACCTCCGTCCCCCAACCCCTGGCACCGCTCCACCGTTCCCTGATAATTGCGTAAAGAAGCTTTCGCTCCGCGTGCTCGGCTGTTCGTTTTTCTCCCAGAAAGAAGCTCGATTTCGATCGTCCGCGAAACGTTCCTCGTGAGCGGCATAGAAAATGGCCGGGATTACCGGTTCCCGTAGGTGGCAATGAAACGCGACGGCCTATCAGTCTTTCTAGCAGCTACTATGTGTCGTCCCGCGAAGAGGTCGCGCATCTTTTTCTTCGCCCCGCGGCGACATCCTTTCCCCTCGGCCAACGGATAACTCCGTTCCTCGAAATTTCCTCGAATGCCAAGGGTAAAACCTGCGGTGACAGCGGCGCGCCTGAAATGGTGCTCGCGCTCCGCTCGAGACCGGTGCCGATCGTGGACTGCAGCTCACAGCCGCGCCGCGCCGCCCGGTTGATTTAATCGGATTGCCTCGTATCAACTTTCGGCCCGCGTTTTCTTCGTTAACGACGGCCAGCAGCCGGCTCGCCACGATGAAGCTATGCGCCGTGGAACGCGTAATGAGCGTACGTGCGATCGTACGGGGCAATCTGCCCTACTTCGGTATACGTCGCATTAACTTTAACGATCGTTGAAACGACGCGACGAGGATGAAGACACAGAAAACGCGTTCCCGATGCCGCGCAAGCACTCGACCGCCCGATGTCCAACTGCGCGCAGCGTTTCAGTAATCGTTACCCTCCCGCTGTTAAGGCTGATTATGAAGCTCCATGCTTAACAACCTGCGTGTACGCAGGCGAGTGAGGCCGAATTGCGCGGAATGCTTGATCGGCGCCGCGGCAGTATCGTTAGCATGTACGCATTGCGAAACGATCGTTCGGCAACACGTAGCACTAACCCAATTTCTTTTCCCTTCTGTTTCAGGTAAGCGCGCTACCGATTCCTAATGTAGCAAAGAACGACGAAGCGAACGTTGTCGCGGTACGAGTAAGTAGCTACTCCGTCTACGCTTTTCGAACTCTACCGAGACATGCTCCAACGCAACGGTCGCGTTTTTTTTTTATCGATCGTTCAATCGGCCACACTCCTGATCGGGGATGATAAAACGTGGCTACGATTTTAATGACCCGCGAATAGGTGGACGGAACGAGCCCTCGGACGTCGTCGATCATGTAGCTCGATGGGGAAGAAACGTCGCGGTAGCGCTTAGTCGGGGGGGTAGGCTTTATAAGGCGCAGGGGAACTTAGCTCGTTGGAGTCCGCAGGACGGTAGCTAGTGAGGATTTACGGCCCCCTCTATCTTAGCACGGTTTCGTCGAGCAGCGCAACACGTCGGATCCCATCGGCAATGGGATTATATCGCATAGAAGGTGGCTGCTTGTATCGCATCAAGATAGGTAGATACCGCTCTCGAGAGCTCCCCACCTGGTGCACCAGCATCACCAGCACCAGCAGCAGCAGTAGTCTCGGCAGCAGCAACGGGCAACAGCATCAGCAACAACGGTCGTGCCTCAGGCCCACTCACGTTGCATGAGTTCCGTGACGCCCTTCTCCTTCATTCCCATCCCCTTTGCAACCCTTTCCTCCTTCTCTGTCCTCCGTTCTCGCGATTCCGCCTCTCCCTTCGCCCTGTATTCTCCTCTGAGTTTTATTTTCCCTCGATTCCGGGAAGCACCGCGCGCACCACGAAGACGTAGGTATAACAACGGGCAAGTAGTGGGACGGCAGGGGAGGGTGGGACACGTACACGAGAGCTGTTCGACGGAGAGAAAGAGAGTGACTGTCGGAGAGAGCAGGGCAGTCAGTGCACTCCGAGGGAGATGAAGAGAGTCGTTGGGAGGCAGTGGGCGAGCGCAAAGCATCGCTATGATTTAATTGCCTCCGCCTGTCGTCGAATAGCCCCCTCGTTTCCCTGCAATTTGCCGTTCGTCCTGCGTCGAGGTGAAATATTTGCTTCGCTCCCAGTCGTTTGTGAGTTTTGGAAAAACTTGTCGATCGCGTCGCAAAAGATATCGCCTCGGGAATCTATCGTTTGCAATCGAACGTCTTCGCCCGATATATTTATCGCTTCATCCGCGTGGACAGGTGCAAAGAGACGACGAGGTGCGTGTCCCTCGAGACGATTGAAATGTGGCGCGAAGGCAAAGCTGGGCAACGTGGAATTCGGTTAGGTTTCGCTGCGTAATAAAGACATTTTCCTCGGGCGCATCATCGCGGATCCCGAGAGTTAATTAATGCCGACCGACATGTTGGATCTCTGTCCGCGGGGTATCGCAATATAAATAATAATAATTTGGCCGAAAAATGCCGGAACATCCCTCCGATGATTATCTGCTCGTAAATTCCGGCATAAAGATATCGCGAGTAAATTGCGAGCTGGCGCGGAAGGGTTTCGAAGAGGAGTTCAGGGAACACGAAGATCGAAGGGGTTGGGTGGACCCGGGCAGCGGGTCGAGGGGATATAGGAGCGACTAAAGAGAAGAAAGAAAAGAAGAGAGGAGGAAGGTGGACCCGCACGCACAAGGGGTACCAAAGAGAAGCGTTTGGTCGGGGCACTCTCTTCACGCTCGGAAGTATTGCGGCGTGGCTCCGATGGTTATTGCAATATAGACGGGGCGGCAACAGACCAATCACGTGCCGGCTACTAATTTGCTCGACTCAAACAGCTGCCGTTCTACCGCCTATGCGAAAGACCTGGACCCCTTGGCTCGCTCTCTCTTCGGGCGTATATCTACCTCGGATCCCCGATCGAGGATTCGATCCCCTTGGACTCACGCTGCGATATTCGATCGTTCCCCTGGCCTTCTTCGCGTTCGCTTCTCGTGCTCTTATTCGATTCTTCTCTTCGATCCTTCGCCTTCTTCTTCTTGCTCCAACTACATACCCACCGGCTACCCACTAGCCGGACAAAACATTTCTTAATTGGGCCTCGCTCGGAAAGAACGTCCATCGGGCTGCTGCTTTCAGAGGGTTCCGGCTGCTTCTGCCGTTACTGCTGTCGCTCTCCGCTCCGCCACGATTATTTATTTCTCTCGGTTCGTCAAACGTATCCCGATTCCGCCACCGGTTCGAGATGCGTGTATGTGGGTGCACGCGGTCCGTCCTCGAGCGCGTGGTCTTAATACAAATACGGGGCGCGTACGCTGGTTAGGCAGTTGGTCGCATGACAAGGAATAGCCGTCCCGCCTTTTGGGATCGCGATCTCTCGACAAGCCGGTAGAGCTCTACGCTGGGCCCGTAATTCTATAAATAAGTGGTCTCCAGAAATCGTTGGCTGGAAGCAGTGCGCGGTATAATGTTTGGACGTCGCGCGATACGTTAAGTGGCGCGTTGATCGCCGCGGTCGCTCTTGCGCCACCGCGTTCCCCGGCGCGGCAAAAAATCTTTCATCGCCGCAATGAGACGTTACTATAATCTGCATGCAATTACATCAAAGCTGTGTAATTACCCCGCTCGGCGTAGATAACAAAATACGCGTGGAACGAGCAAATAATTGGCCGTCGATGTTGACTGCGCATTATCAGTTATTGCATCCTGCGCGCCAGTAGGCATTAAGCCGGCGCAAGGAGCTTTCGTACGATCCACGGGGCGCAATGTTTTGTTCCCATTCTGGGACGATCATTATCATAATCGCGTGCACTCGATACGCGCAGTATTTTGTGGTCGAGAAAGAAAGATTTCCTCGCCTTCGTTGGGCCGGGTTTACTCTCGTTTGAGGAACGATCCGTATTCACCGGCGAGAAGAGAAACGTCGTCGTCGCGTGTATGACTCACGCGTCGGACGACGGACGTTTCGAGCTTTCTCAGAAGGTTCGCGATTAACGGCCATTAACAGTTGCGCGTCGCAACGCCCTAATAATTCTGCACGGCTGACAGTAGCTCTTGCGGGCCGCGAGCCCACGCAACCGGAGGCGCGTGAATAATGGCGGTGCGACGCGACTCTCGCGATATAATGAAATCCCGAGGCCAGGGGGCTGCTTTCTACTCGCTCGTGAATGACCGTCGGCCCTCTATGATGTACAGCGTGTCCAGGCCGCTACCCTGACCATGCTCAAGACCTACGGCCCCTGGCCGCCGCACTATTTTAACGCCTCGGTCTCTTGGCGGCGCTTCTTCGAGCTATCCGATATTCCCCCCGATGCCTTCGTTGTTTGCTCAATGAATGATTCAGCGCTATACCGCGAAATAGTAGCGGATCAATTAAAATTATGCGAGGCCCGTTTATGGAAATATAATAGCGCGCGCTTATCGAAGATTCAGGACTCGTTAGACAGGCATAAGAAAACTATTAATCCAAGGGGCAGGTTTTTCCCCCCCGTCCGTTCAATGATTCGTAATGATGTACAGAGTTTCGATTTAATGATTGCCGCGATCAATCAGACGTACCGCTTCTGAAGAATAATGCGACTCGTTCCAATTCCACGCTGGCGGTAGAGATTTAATTAGATTGTAGAGTGATGAACAGCATGCTAGTCGTTCGATAACAGCTTCATTCGTTCAAAGGCATTCCACGGAGCATAGCAAATACCTGGCTGGTTGTCAGGTTACAGCGGGGCTCTTGACACCACATTTTTCCGCCCGGCACACTCTATGACTAGCTTTCTCCTTTGTTCCGCATAGTTTTTCTCTCCATCCTCCCCTCGTTCTTTCTCCTTGCGGCGCGACGTTCCTTGCATTGTTTCGCAACTTTCTCCCGTATTTTCGATACGCATTTCTCGCTGCACCGGCACGGGGATCCGTGAAACGAAGGTAGGAAAAAAAAACCACCGGACAAAAGAATCCTATTTATGGGGGGAGCCCACGAATGCAAGTACGCTTCCGTTTTCTCTCGATGTCTTTCGTTCCAGCCCGGGTCCCGAACTTTCTCCAAAGAGCATCCCCCGAATCAAGCGTCACGTTTCTCGAAACGAAATCTCGATACTTTGTTTGGATATTGCAATTAGGCTTTTCGTTGCCGCCAATTTCTTTTCTTTCGTGATGAACGATCGAAATGCGAACAAGACGTACGGAATATGCGCGAGCAGGAGGGCATCTTGCGCATTCGATAATGAACGTTTCATAATTTCAAGATCCCGTTACTTTCGGGAACGTCAGGCACGTACTCGCGGACGTCGGTAATCCAATAGCGGCATCGATCTTCCGGACGCTCGGACCATTAGACTCCACGTCAGTTTATTGGTCCACATATCACGCCATCGCCCAAGAGGATTCCCATCTCTCTCTTAACCTTTCCCCACCGCAATTTGATTTCGCTCTAATTACCGCTCCGGGTAATGTTTCTCGCGTGCACGGGAGCAAGCCTAGCGGAATAAATTCACCTGCCGGAAATTCGATGGTGATTAACATGATTAGGCCAGCAGCGTCGCGATCGGTCGCATAAATTTCTATTCCAGCCGTGTATGCTCGTGCACGACCGATGAACTCCGAACGTTTTCTCGGCCAGGTGTGCGAGAAGGATGCATACGCACGTATACACCTACATCGGTTTCTGCTACATTTTGTACGTCCCGCGCGCTCAGTCAAACGCGCGCCCGGTATTTTGGTTGCGTTTCCTGAAATATAGCCAATCTCGAGAATGCTCTTGTCTGACTTTAGATCCCACCCCACCGTTTCGGTTCGCCCTCCCCGTTACCGCAGGAGCAGGGCTGACGGTGGCGTAATGCCTCGCCGTATATGCAAATCAATCCCGCAGTTTCCAATGATTTATTCGGACCGTGCAATTCGTTTAAGTGTATCCTGATTCCATTTGGATTAGCCAGCCATTTTGGTTATTTGCAACAGAGTCGAGCATTTCGTGCAGTTGGCTCGCGCCTTGTGAAAACGCTCTCTCCGTTTCTCCTTCACCCCGTCCTCCCATCCCTGAAACGTGTACGTTCATTTGTCGCTGAGTTTCCCGTGTATACGCCTCCGTTCTCTCGCGCGACCTTTCCATCTTCGAATTTAAATATAAGTAAAAGGGTCTTCTAGCGCAATCCAGGAATAGCACTTCGCTTCCCGGAGGGTTGATTTGCCTTGCATGAAGCTTAAGATGCTGGCTGGCCGTCGACGCGGCTGAAAATTCGTTGCATCCCGTACACGTTGCTCCGGCGGCCTCTGCTTTTCCACCCTCTTCTAACCCCTCGCCGGTGGACGAAGAACGAGAGAGAGAGAGGCCGTGGAAGAACTCGAGGCGTCGCGACGCCCATCATCCTACCTTCTCTCTTTTCATTGACTTTTTGCTTCCTCAAACTACCCGGCCATCCTCTTCCCTTCTTCGTATCGTTCTCTCCTCACCACTCGACATCCCAACCTCCACCCTCCCCTTTGAATTATCTTTTTTCCTCGCGCGGACTTTTGGCCCCCTCCCATCGCGCATTCCAGCCAGACTCACGTATCAACACTGTATTTGCTGCACGGTTTTATGCAAATGTAATCAGATTATTTGCCATTTGCCCCGGCGTTTTGTAGACGCCGTTTCAGGGTAACGTTAATAGGGGCGCATGCGTTCCTACGGCGTTCCCATAGCGAGCAACGAACACCTCGATTCCTTAATCGATCGCCATCCCGTGTAGCATCGCTGATAAATTTCACCGCGTGACCGCGCTACACGTATCTTCGATTATCATTTTGCGTTATGGGGACGCATGAATATTCGCGACCTTCTTCGCGCTGGCGGACGAATAGATTTATGCGGATTCTTCTCGAAGGAGCAGGTAAATCGAGCTCACGGAATAATATTTACAGCCATCTTGCAAATTATTCGCGTTATACCGCCAAGCAATTATTCGTAACGTTTGACGATGGCTGTAAATCTTCGTGAACATATCCGCGATAACCTGGGGTTCCTATTAATCAAGGCGTAGCTTTCTAAAAGTCCTCCCAGCTTTCCTCCTGTTGACACCACGTGGTTGCAACGGACCAGAATAGTCGAAAATCTCGACGCGTCCAGCATCGCCGCCGCATCAGACCCGGCTGTGAAACCCTACCGATGCGTCGTGTAATTGGTGTGACCTCGTTTGACCGCGATAATGGCACCCCCCTTTTGACCCTTGGCTCTCTCCGTCGCGAAGAATCGGTCGACAATGTCGCAACGACGGTCGTTATCTTTCACTGCTGACGGAAGTTCTCGATGCCTGCTCCTATCTCCCCGAGCTTTGTGAAATTTTCAATCCACGATCTTTCCGAAAATATGTAAACGGACTCGCAGAAATGCTATTAGATAACCGTTCATCGATCTTCCATGGAAAGGGCCGACACCTATAACTTCGATGCCCACCTTTAATCAGAGCAACGATTTTTCCGGTCGTTCGTCAGGGCAAGTTTAGTGGCGAGTCGAAAGATTGCGTCGGTCAGAGGTTGTATTTCCGCGGTGGGAATTGAAAGCTCGAACATCGACCATCCGTGTAGGGTCTCACGGCTCGGCTTTAGATTGGATGTCATTCCGGCAGCCGTTGCCGCGGATTGGCATTTATTATCAGCAATTTAACTACTTCAACATCGCGCCGGCACCGCCATAAATATCAGCTACCGTAGCTGGGAGAACGATCGTTGTTGCGATAGGGATGCACTAGATCGCGGTTGCACGACTCAACGGCGAGAGAGTGCACAATGAAACGAAGGCGAGCGAACGAGGTGGATAGAGAAAGAGACTGCATACGGGGATCGTGTGGCGTGGGAGGAGGGATGACGTCGGTTGAGGAGAGGGGGTTGCGAGCAAGGGGTGGGCTTCGATTGTAAAAGAGGGAGAGGGAAAGACGGTCGAAATAGAGGACGACGGTAGACCGGCACACCGGCTACGAGTACAGTCGACGGTGTTACGCTAGAGGCTATACTTATATCTATGGGCGGTGGTGCATGGTGTGCCATGATGGCAGTAACTCCGGAATCCCGGGGCTTAAACTCACCTCGCACTGAGGATCAGTGGGGAAACTTCCCGTGCCGCGGCTTAAAGGCTTCGTGGTTGCTGCTCCCTTGCTTTCCAGGGACCGGGAGCAACTTTTCGCCATGTTAATGGCCGCAATATGATCATACGTGAAACGTTTCCACCGTTTCAAGTCTTTCGCTCGAAAGTTCGGGTTCTTGATGGAAGAATTGCCGAGAAGAAGGGATCTCGTTCAGGATTTAAATGCTGCAAACTTTTCGGGCCTTTCCGTCCCCTGCATGTTTTTTCGCTACGTTCACTGTTTGGAAAGAAAAACGAGAATCTCAAATAGAAACAGAGGTTCCTATCATTCTACTTGAACTATCCGGCGAATACGTTCCGTATATAGAAGGGCTCCGTTCGTGGCGCTCCTTCGGGGAAGCTGATCCCGCTTCCAAAGGGTACGAATCACCCCTTGACGTTGGCGAATTTCACGGTGGATTCCTTTTTGTAGAAATCGCTTCGTTTTATGCGCGTCTGAAAAGTTACGGAACCATTTAAAGTAGAGAGAGATATTACGTGGAATAAATTGTAAGCGCGTATGCGTAGTTAGAGACGCGTAGCGCGGAGGAACGAGAGAAGAGGATAAAGTTTGTGTCGAAGTATAAAAGTATAGCTTGCTGGCTGGATATTTCCGATAGTCTTGGCAACTTTCTTGATTCTACTTTTGCTTTTCCTCTGTTTACCTTAGCCGCGATTCACGATTCAGCAGCTCGATCGCGTCCTCCCACGCTCCTGGCCGGCGAGACGCTGAAAGAGAGATGCACGATCGCTAATAAAGACATTAATATTGACTGGCAAGTGTATCTCGATGTGCCGGAAGGGCAAACGCGATTCGACTTTGGGATAACACTTGGGAATAGAATGGTCGGTCACGACAGGAATAACGTTTAAGAATAAAAGATGAGACCACAATGAAACTGCCTATTGCTTATTCATAAGGTGCACGAACGGAGTATTGGTATCGTACCGGTTTTATACACACCGGAACGCGTACATAACGAATCGGATCCTTACCTTCGTGTTTCCGTTTCGTTTGGACCCCGCGCGAAAAATAAACCGAAAAGTTTAACAGTTAAAAGATTACCTGCCGTTCCATGAGTCCGCATTTTAATCCAGCGTCCCCTTAAATATTATTTAGCTGTGCATACAATGATAAAGCGGTGGATTATATTTTTGCGCATACTCAAAAGCCAATATACGTACCTATGTATATGTATATCCCAAATTTCGTTAGACTTTCCAACCATCTTGCGCACAAACGTTACATCCGTCGTTTCTCCTGCTTCGCCTCAGTCTCGTAAATCAGAAATGAAACAAGCTTGATTGGACCAGTGGAAACCAATACGTCCGATATTGCAGTCGGTGTCGGGCATAAAGCTAATGATATTATGTCTTCCAACTGTGAACGTCCGTTCCGGAGAAAGCGAGATTTCCCTGAACGAAACGAAGAGCAGATGTCGATGGCGACTCCATTGGAAAAACAGGTTCCAGAGGGACCTATGGCTGGATGTCCATAATGGTTCCACCCCTAGGTACCCCATGTTATCGTTACAAAAAGGGCGAGCGCCACGGCCGGAGAAACGAATGGTCGAATATCAGGTTACTCTTGTAACAGCGGCCCAGTAACAACCTCCCACATCCGTAACAATTCCCCTGATTACTTCCCCACCGGCTTACAATTTGCCAATTTACTCGAAAAACTCGTAAAGCATTGGCCTCGCGGCTGCCATCGAACTCTATGCACTCTCTCGCCATATGCAACCTACGGGTTTTCATATATATCTTTCTCCGCCCGTTTTCCCTGCTCCGTTTGTTTCTGCCGCGAATCGGGCCCATGGATGATACACAATGGCCCCTTTGTGTCGCACGGGCCAATGGACTATCGATTCTATGAAAATTTGATTTCCACGAGCTTTTGAATATTGGTAGCTTTATGGCGACGAGATGGATCGTACGAACATTTGGAACTGTAACCAAATCTTAGTACGATTTTCTGCCAATAATCATTTTGCTCAGAATTTCGGTCGCCCTGAGTTATTTATGCGCGTGGAATGTCAATTGTTACATTATCATTTTTAAATTGGCTGAATGCTCTATCGTCTCATCCGAACCGCTCAACAATTTCCTTGCATTACATTTTCAAATTCGCACGGCACACAATTCCCCCTTCGACGGATGTTTCGGTGAACGCAACCCCAGCTAGGTTTGTTTGTCAGCCGTGTTATAACTTCGTTTGCCAGCCATTGATTACAGGCCGGGTACACGGTGCCTTATCTTCCCCTTACACGCCTGGGGATCAGGGTCCCCCCCGGTCTTTAAATGTCTCGTACATCCCCGAAATTAATATCTGTTGGTCCAATATCATTCGCGTTGCCGTTCGCGCGCGGGTCTCGAAGCGTGTTCGCTCGAAATTACTTACGAACAGCTTTATTAAACGAGACGTTCCGAATGATTTCGTCCATTATTTCCCTCGTCTGACTTCTTGCGGGCGCCTTCCTCCCATAGCTTTTTCATCCCCTGGCTTCCGTCCAGTAAAGTCGTTTCGCGGTTACAGAATAGTCAATGATCGTAGTAGGGGCGACATTATCGCGAACGATTTTTCGTAGGAAAAAACCGCTCCCTATTTCATCGGGGAGATTAAGAGTAACTTAGCGAACCCGTTAACGATTCAATCTGCGAACAGAAGTATAAAGAAGAAAGTTGTTTAAAGAAAAATGGGACGCCTCGAAGTGAGACGTGAAACCGTTCCCCTCGCAGAAAACCGACAGACGAGGTAACGTTGGCCACGGTCGAAGAGGAACGACACATCGAACGCTTCCTTTTACCTTTTACCAACTAATTATACGATCGACGCCGGATCTCGTCGGTATCGAGGCGATCGCTCGCTTGTTTGGCCGGTGTCCGTGAAAAAACGTCGAAAAAGAAGGTCCTCCGGCAAATTGCATCTAAAAGTCGATCGACGCGCAAGTAGGAATTTTCGATACTCTGTTCGGTAATTTTTTAACGCGAATACAAGCCGCGCGCACGGTGCACCGTGTGCTTTAATAACGAAGCACCGGGAAGATATTCGGCTCACGGATGATGCGACGATGATGATCCGCCATCTCACCGCAACTTGGGAGGTCCGCTCTTGATATCCCCCCCTCTTGTTCCCCTCGCTTGGCCTTCCACCCATTTCTTCTTCGTACACGCTTCACTCTTTCACTCCCCCTGGCCCTTCGACTGTCTCTTCCCTCCCCTTCCTCGTCCTCCACATACCCCTACCTCTGCCTCTTTCTTCCCTCTGGCTTCCTTCCTCTCTTTTTCACTACACGAATACTCTGTCTCTCCCGCCGAAGAGAGAGACTTCCATCCCTCTTTCTTGTTCCCCGTTCACGTTCTCATCTTGCCTGTGGCTCACCAATCCCTCTTTCTCTTTATCTTCCTCGCCAGTTCGTTCGTTCGCCCTCTGCCTCGCCGACGTCCTCGTCGGCCGCCCTCTCTTCGTCGTTTCGCCGTGTTCACCGCGTGCCAGCTAAACGTCTATTCCCTTGATCGTCCCCCGGCATAGCCGGGACATATTCATGGGAGCATCGACGAGCTCCCATCACATTTTTTGCATCGGCCACGGAAGAGAACAGAAGAGGGCGGGAACGTGCAGTCACCGGCTATGGTTCTCGTTCCCTTCGCGACACACACGATACCCGTCCAGTTGAAGTAGGGGCGCGATCGTTCCTCCGGCGTGTTGTTCGATCTTCGTGATGTCGTTTCCAAGACGTCTAAACGCGTCCGGCGTGCCTCATCGCCGAGGAAAAGTCGGACGCTCCGAGGGTTCAAGGACTGCGGGCACAACAGGTTGGGGGAAATTGAATGAAAAAAGGCGCAGTACTTTATTTTCATCTTGTTATAATAAACACGGTGGCGATAAAAATTATTCGAGCACTTCCTCGGATCCCAACCGATAATTACACCGTCGTAGCAACCCCCCCGCCCTCCCCTCGCTCGTTGCTCGGCAACTCTCTCAAATCCTCTTACGTTATCCCCCAAAGGTTTTGGACCAGGCCGCACTTAACGCTCTGCGCGAAAGTCGCGCTCTCGTAATTCCAGCTAAACGAGCCTCGATTTCGAATCCTCCGGAATTAATAGCTACCCGTGTTCGTTGATGGACTCGCGAGTACACGGACTCGTGCGAGGTGAGCGAAGGTGGAGACGAAGGGGGATGGTCTGGTTTCGGCGAAAAGGGACCGAAAAGGTATGTCAAAAGCTGAAAAATGGAGAGTGAAGAAGGGGGGGAGGTGGGTCTGCCGAGGGTAATCTTCGAGGGACGGACGAGAGTGCAGGTCTCTGATGGAAAGAGGCCGGACTGGTGGCAGAGGGGGAGAAATGGTGGGTCCGACGTAAACGCAACCGCTGCATCGATAAACGTAACGTCGGTAATAACTGGCAATTTGCGAGAAGGACTTTTAGTTAGGCAGTACGCGTACTTGGGTATTCGAGGAGAGCCGGTACGCGAAGGAAAGGACTAAAGGGAAGCGAGGAGGGGGTGGGGGAATAACACGGGGTGGTGAAGAGCGGTGGAATGGTGTGGGTCGCACTTACCTCGATGGGATGGGAGTAATTGCTATGAGAAGGGGCTGCTCGCTCACGTCTTACGGGGATTTCGCGACGATATTGCTGATATAAAACTGGTCGTCGTGGAGGGTAGGCGGACAAGGGGGTGGAAGGAACGGCAGCAGGAGTAGGGGGCGTCGCTTCGGAAAATGGGGAGCAATGTCCAGAATCAACGTTAAACAACTTTTTCTTTATTACCCTCCTGCCATTCTACTCTCATTCGCTTAACGCCCGTGTCAGCGAAATTATTGTGCTGTTTACCGTGATTCTTTGGAGGAGCACAGCGACGACGTTGGCGTTTCGTACTCGGAGGGCACGTTTACGCCGGGGAAATAAAAAGCGCTCCTCTATGAATAGCAATAGCCGGCCGGGTGGTAGTCCCGCGGCGATTTTTATATCCAGAAGTATATACTTTGCAACAGCATCGCGGATACGATGTCCCGTTCGCTCCTATGAAATCGTGCGCAATGAAATTCGCTTGAACGATAATAACGATCGGCCGCGACCAGACGCCGTTGATCGATCGAGAGCAAGGGAGGGAAAAAAACGAGAGGAAAAAATCGAGTGAGAGGACAAAAAGGAAAAAATAGGACCAAGGCAAAAACACCTTGTTTGCTCCGATGATAACGCAGCCATACAGGCTATTATTCCAGAGAGCCTGAACGTGTTTAGAGACCCTACTGTCGGTGAGAAAAGGCTAAAGATATCTTCATAACGACTTAATGTATTGGGCGTGGGGCGGCCTAATGACTACCTGCGCGTCGACCTTTATGCGCTACTAGCACGTGCATCTTACTATTATCAATCTATAAATGCACCGATCGTCCTTGGGGGATCCGACTTTGTACCCCCTTTCATCCGCTGCCGTCTAAGTTTATTTCTGTCCGCGAACGGAAATGATAGATACGCTGTAAACGGCCGATTCGCGTAATAACTTCGAAGATCGGCTGTTCCCCTTCCTTCACGTTCGTTAAGACAAACTCTTCGCCTCCGTACATCTTCTCACGAGAAACGTTCAACGAGTTACCGTTACTAGATAATTCGTTTGCAAAATTGGACCCGTCATTTTTTACGAGCCGGATACTATGTTTCCAGCATCGATGAAATTGTCCTTTCTTGGCGGTGCTGATAAAGTTGATTCACAGTGAATTACTCGGTCATACAAATTACGCGCGACGACGAATGGCACGCGCATCCCCATGCCGCTCTCGAGTCTTATCCGGAATGTTACGGTGCAAGCACTACCTTTCACGCGTAATCTCAGTACATTAAGATACCGGCGATTTTATTGACGCTCGCACGGCAGCGCGAATTAAGTTGATTTTAGTAGCGCGTTAATAAAATCGAACGCGGTTATTAAGCCGGTTAAATACGGTTAATCGGAGCCTGACTGACAGAACACGAGTGCAAATTACTGGATAGTTTGATAAAGGTAGTGCATGCTCGTAAGCTTCGCTTTTTAGAGAACTGTTTATGCAGCAAGATGGTACCTATGTTCCTTAGATCAAGAAATTTCTTACAAATATATGCAAATATATTTATTCTATGCGCGAATCAACGCGGAACGAGTGTTGCGATGTTTTTATCATATGTTCTTTTAATTTGCTAAAATGATTATTTACCATTTAATAATTACTTTATCACTCGATGTCATTTACAATTATAATCTTGCCGGTCTCGACATCTTTTCAATTACCGCCGTTTCCATTTTATTCGCGTGACTAAAAACTGTCAATGATATCGGTGTTTATATTCGATTTACCAATCGTCCAGGAATTAGTAAAAATATTTACTGGCGCAACCGGTGATAAGAAAACTTGCATAATAGCGTTCCGTCAATCGCGACCTCGACTTGCACGACGAAAAATGTAAATTCCCGCGACCCCCGAGCGTGCCGTCCGTATATGCACGTTTCATTCCCATTCCATTTTCCCGTTGACGCGTTCCAATTTATTTATCGCGTATTATATTCCCAGGAATAGTTGTCACCACCGAGCATCCAGCGAGAAATATAGATTTTCGCTGGACGCTATTCACGCTCGGCCACCGCCGACAAACCCCTCGATTTATATTTGTTTATCCCGGCTTTCCCAAGAATAGATATTCCGTGGTCCTTCTCGAGGTCGTCTCCGCAGACGAATCAACGATATTTCCAAGCGAAATATCCGTACCGGCGACCGTCCGCTATTCGAGCACTTGACCGTCAATCGACCGGCTCATAGACAGAACAATACTTCCGGTTAGTTTATACGACCCCCGCGAAGAGAGACAGTATTCGCCGCTGGTTCACCGGCGAATATCATCTCGCTCTCGTATTTCGCGATTCCATTTTATTTACGATAAAGTCGGTCCTGCGTCACCGGTACGGTTCGACGGAGGGTGGCGCGCAGAGGGTGTCGCGCCACTCGGTTTTCGACGGGGCGAGAGTTGAGTTTTTGCCGCAATAAAACGCGCCTATCTAATCAAGCCCGGGCGGAATTGATGGGCCAGCAACCATTATCGCCGTTATGGAACGCGGGCATCTATCAGCGGACTGAAGTGCCGCCGCTCGCCAAAGATTTTCCTATTGTCACTGGCTTTTCCGGAGTTTTCTCTTCCACGGACCGATATCCGATTCCCTCCCCCTCTGTGCCCTCTGTACGCCGGTGCACGGTCGGTCGATAAGTTTGATCGCGTTAGAATGCACTTCCCGTTCTCGTTTTTTCGAAGCCGACGTGCGTAACATGCGCGCGGATTTCGCGACGCTCCCAGCGACGAATAACGAACGCCGCGCATCGGGCTTCTCGTATAAGGTCGCTGCAATAAGCGGGAACTTGTTTAGGAAGGCTGGCCGCGTGTTTACGCGTTTGAGATATGGCCGGCCTCGCCTCGCTTACCAAAGGGGCCTTTTCAAACGGCCCCTTCATCCGTGACCGTCGTTCGGCCATTTAAAGCAGGACATTAGACTTAATAATTCCCCGTGAATGGAGTTCCTGGACGAACACGTGTTTTCCATACGTCGTTATGTTTAACCGGGGACCCGAAGGAGGAACCGGAAGCGTTCTGATTTCACCGGAGCGCACTCCATTTCTTTCCACGGAAACTCGTGTCTGCCGGGGTGTCGAGAACGCGCCAGAACCTTGCCCCGTACAAGTCATGCGATCCGATCTTGCAATTGGTCGCGAACCGGTCGTCGACTGTCTCGTCTAGGGTGTTCGTATTTTATTTACTCGTTTTTTTGCGCGCCGCGTCTGGTTGTTAACGACCGCGAGACTTACACGGCCGTCCGAAAGGTCGCGTTTTCCCAAAGAGTGTGTACACGGTTGATTTTGACATCGTTAATCAGCGCTGCAACGATCCGGTGCGTTAAAATTCGACGTGTATCGGACGAAAGCCGAAGGGGGAATTTATTGGCGAAACCTGCATAGCGGCCAATCTGGCTGGCAACATGGCGCGTTCGTGAAAAAGAGGGAACGGCGGGACGCGGGGGGGAAGAACGGCGGACGGGGTAAGAGAGAGAGGACAGGGGGACGGGGATGGGAGGGCGCGAGGGATGGAAGGAGCGGTAGGGTAAGAGGTGAGGGATAGAATGAAAAAAGAGTCTCGTCGCGGGGGCCGGGCCCGCGGGGACTAATTTTTATTTTCCCTCTTTTCCTGTAAGTGCTCCGCGTCCACCTATTTCTCATAAATTTGAATTAATTTACATGCATTTGAATTTAATGCACCGCCATACTTTATCAAAGCAATTAAGCTTTTAAGCGCGCATTTGCATTAATCCAATGTTTACAATTACGGTACGGATCTCTTCTTGTCCGGGCCCGAAGCGGCGAGTGGAGGCCACCGGCCAGCGTCGAGGGCCTCTCCTCTTCTCCTCGTCACGTTCTACGTGAGCGGAGAATAGATGCTAGAATTTTTTCGTGGCGAGAGAGACACGGATAGGGACAGGCAGATAAAGGGGGGGACGAGTACACGGTGGACGCGCGAGTGGGACAGAGGAGCGGAGAAAAGAAGCAGAAGAAAAATATTCCGCGATAGTGTAGTCGGCTCTCGGCGTTCCGACGTCGTTAAGTCGAGGCATTGGATTTACGATGTTTCCTGGTAAAAATGCAAATGGTCCCCCGAGTTCCGAGCAGTGCGGTGGCTCGCGGGCCAGCCCGTCAACGTCCACACGGAAAAATGATAATTCACGCGGGAATGCTCGCGAGATTAATTAACGTCGGCGTTAATCACCGTCCGGTCGACGGTTGACGGCCAGGGAGACAGGGGGACGAGGGCAGACGGTTCGTTAGTTAGAAATCGGCCGCGTCCAAGCGAAAGGTTATCGCCAATTGACTGGAGCGTGAAAAAAACGCGAGGTGCCCTCTTGAATCGTAAATTATTCCGCGCGCAGGGCGAACGGTTGCGAGGAGCTAATTGAATCGGCGCGTGTAACGTGTTAATGAAGTTATCAATCATCTGCCTGATCAATATTAATGATTTTCTAGATGGTGCCCCCTCGTCGGTGTACGCTCACCTCTCGATCTAATCTTCGGTGCGAGACGCTCTTATGAGTAACGGCTCGGCGTTAACTGTACGCGTGTATCCTGCGATTCGCGAAACGCGCGCTATTTATTGCGGCGTGTTGCGCGTTCGTCCCTTCAAATACCCGTATCCGTTCTTGACTCTACATTTTAATGGACGCCGTGGAGAGGTTCGCGCCATGTCCAACTCTTTCTCAGTTTCGTTCCCTTGTCCCCCGAGTATCGGAGAGAATGGAAGAAAATTGCTCCGCTCGATGGCCGTAGCTCGTTCAATGGCCGCGGAGAAAGATCGCTTCTTGCCAAGTAATCGTCCGTTCCCGGAGATTTTATTGATCGTAAGCTTCGGGACGAAAAGGCGGAAGAACGGTGCCCGGCGACAGGCTGCAATTTTGGATTCAGCCAGAAAACAGGATTCCATATTGGCGGCGGGGTGCACCGTGCGTCGGTGGGGGAAGGGAGGGCAGGCCCATTTGCAGTGTTCAGATTTCACGCGTAATGACTACGAGCATGGTGGGTAAAGTGGACGATAGGAGCCCGAGGCGGAGACGAGCGAGGACGGTTTCACGATGAGGCGAGATTTCGGTTCGGTGGAAAAGAGGCTGCTGGCGTGGCTGGCGCGATGGCAATCCCGCGGCTGCAGACGTACGACGTGGCCATAAGTTTGGCGCGCGCGTGCTAATCCTGTCGCATTTCTCTTGAGCACGAGCGTCTGCGGCCATTTTAAGATTATATGACACTTAGAATCACATGCCGCGGTACACCGAGTATTTTATGCTACTTGAAAGGACGCCTACTGATTGCGGATTTATTTCTGTGAACGTCTCTAGCAACGTCTCGAGCCGCGCCGCGTATATACGCCTTCCATCTGCTCTGCCGCTCGGAGATCTTACAAAGTTAAGCGTCTCTGGTGTTGCGTGTAACGCGTCTGATTTACGGCGCCCCTTTGTGGACGCTGACGATAGACCAGCGTACCGAATGTGTTCCATGTTTTGGAGAGTTCGCACGCGGATTTCGCCGCACGATTTTATTAATCGTGGACCGTACACCTGTGACGCGCGAACCAGAGAGACGCGAGGTAGGTCTCCCGTTTGCAATTTATCGGGAAAAATAAAATCGAAAGGTGTCCTAGAACGAGAGGCACGGTCGCGAAGATGGCGATCGATCTCTCATTTTCGCGCAGATGATGGCGGTTTCAAAGGCGGTCAGTGGCGCATTGTCGCTAGGATTTATGCTGATTAAGACTGTGGTAGCGAGCGCTATCGCCGACTTGTAAGTCATGGCCAGGTAGAGGGCGACTTGTGAGTTGCAAGGTGGCTGGGATACGAGCCGTGGTAACGGTGTGACAGTGTCGTGCGCGGTAATTTAGTGCGCACCAAGGTTTCTGCTGTATAACGCATTTATACAGGCCATAGCTGGATCTCTGTCGTGTCCACGGGGTTGGTCGTGTTCGCGTTCCTTCTCCCTCGGTTTCTCTCGCTTCGGGAGACGCTATATCGCGGCCATAGGTAGAAGGTTAGTACCTATAGGTATAATATAGGGAGTGAAGCGAAGCCCTATTCAAAGCGGATGATTCAGTGGCCGCTGCTGCGCTCGGATAAGATCTCGTAGCGCGCCGCCTCGTCCATCTTAACCGCGAGTCTGGCCAACCTGTAACTACGTAACCATTCGAACGACCGATCCCTTTTTCCGCGTCTTTCTCTCCACTCGAGAAAACGCGTGAACGAGTTTTCATCGTCGCCGCGATGGTTTCCCCGTGGCTTGCCTCTGAAATTAATCTCCAAAGCGCACGGACGCGATACCCCTCTGATCGATGATCTTCAGGTAGCGCGAGATTCCGTCCCACCGGACAAAGAAAGAAAAGGGAGGGACGAAACGTTGAATCCCGCCTGAAGTACGAGGACCCAACGGTGGAAAAGATAAAGAAGGCTTAGGCGAGGCGGGTGAGAGATGGCCGAATGCAATCGTGGTATTTCGGTTATTTCCACGGGTTACACCTGGCCGGGTTAAAACTTCCATTTTCATAAGGCTTTCTTTTGCTTCCTGATTCCCGATTTGCATAGAACATTCCGCGCCGGCCAGCGTCTATATCGCTCGACCGGTAGATTGTAGATCGCCTTGCCGCAATATATCACGTCGAAATCCCAAAGGTTACCTACTTCCATTCTGCGTTGCTACGCTGAACCCGTCCTTGCGCGTCCGGATCCTCGAAAAGCCTCGGTCCGAGCGTGTTCTATCTGCCGAAAAAGAGCAATCGCGCTCCCTCGGAGCGTTCCGCAGCTCTCTATTGGCCTGCTGCACCCTGTCCCCCCCGTTGGCGGCGGTTGAAAATCGGGAAAAACGAGTGCGGGAGGCGGAAACGCGGCACCGACGAACCGGAGACTAATCGGTTGCGGCGCGCAACGGATTCCACGGATTTTCGAACGCGCCAGAAAAGTTGCCGGTCGGGGAACATTTTTGGCAGCCGGCTCGCATATCGCGACAGCACGCGGCTCTGGGATATCGCGAATGGAGTGGCCGGTAGACGGCCGAAGGAAGGGGAGACAGGAGAGAGAAGGAGAGCTAGTTCTCTCGAACTTTCCTTGATTTATGCGAGTTCATTATTATTTTCGCGCGACGGAACGATCACGCCCCTTACCCTAGTCCCGCAACTCTCGAGGATCGAAAACTACTGGAACGGAGGCGCGCTGCGTGAATAATGGAAGCGGGATATTTTTTCTGTCTGATTTTTTTGTTCAATTTTTCTGTTATTCGCGTCCCCCTCCACCGTCGCTGTGTCACCTTCCAGACTCGCGTGTATTATTAATGGGTGGAACAGCGATCGCGGAGGTAAGAAACTCGTGGAAAACGGCCGGAGTAATATATATAATCTTTATCGATCGACGCCGGTGTTCCTTCGTCAAGATGGCAACGGGACGCGTTAAGGGCCCAGCGTCCAGCGAGCAACGTACAATTTCCAAGTCGTTCCCGACTGCATCGAGTCAAAGTCGCCGTTTAATTTATTCGAACAGCCCGCAGGTTTTATTCGATCCGAAGCGTTCTCTTCGGGGGACGAATTTTCGAGTGCACTTTTAATTTAATGCACCGAGCGTCGCTGCATAGACGCGAAGCAAAGCTTGTCCGCGCCATCGTTTCGCTCCACCCCTTATTCCCACTATTACCCGGAACACGGAGGATCGGCACCAGGTTGCAATTCGCTGGACCCGAAATTTCTGCCCCGGCCAGTTAGCAGACTCGGCTGAACGGTAATTGAACGACTGGTCGTTACGGAGGCAGATTTTTAAGGGGAAACGGCGCACCACCTCGCCGAAGTGCTGGACCGGGCTTTCGAGGACTCGGTAATCATAGTTTCTTGCCGTTAAAGCGTGATGGCGTCTTGGTCGTTGAAACCGGCTCTCCCCACCGCGTTTCCGTTCACCGCGGTACACTTGCTGGTGGGGGCCCCCCCGTTGGGCCCCGTCGAACTTGGAGTAGTCGAAGAAGCACGCTCTCTGGTCCCCGTGCTCCACGCCACTTCCAGCCTCCCTCGGTTCGATCCGGGCACAGCGAATTTCGTAATACGTATTCCCCTGCAAATTATCGAACAGCAGTACGATTCTCGACTACGCTCCTCCGGCACCGTTTCTCCTCGCGCTCCGTCGAGACGAACTCGAACGAGTTAAGTCATTGTACCTGGAACGCAACCAATAGTTTCTGTCCCTGCTATTATTGGCACGAAATTGGCCGGAACGGCCCATCGACTTCTTTAAACAACCGGGCCTTTGAATCGTATCAATATCGACGACGGCCACCTGGCGAGGTTTGATGACATGCTTCGGGAGCGGTTAACTTCGCCTCGAGTCTGGTTAACCGAGATCCCGCTGGTGATCATCCGGAACGCAAGAACCGCATAATCGATGAGAGCTGGAATAGCCGATCCGCTTTCGACGCTGAGAGGCACGATCTGAATGAAAAGGTTGGCAACCGTGCCCCCTCGCGAATTATCGAATCATCTAGCCCTGTACTCGTGCACTGGTGCAAGTTAAGTCATTACTGGGGAATGCAGCCGTGCAGGGGCATGCATTATACATTTATGCCAGCCTGTTATAAGTCCACAAAGCGCTACCGTGGAACGCCGGCGTGCCTTCCGTGGTTGCCCTATGATCTATCGATGCGATTGCCGTCCCGTCAAAAGTTGTCGCCGTTCAGTGGTTTGCGCAACGCCACATACGCCGGCAATTTTTTCCTCTTGCGTTTCAGCGCATTGTCTTTCTGTACGCGTGTATCGTTGCGCTGGTCCGTTTAAAAATTGCCGCGGTCGTAGAAACGTGACGGGCGATACCGTGGTCTTTTGTACCGCGACGACTGCAGAGAAGCGTGACCTTCTCAAAATCGAATTTACGAGAATGATAAAGCCGGTGGGTCCACAAAAGAAAGTGAATTACTGGCACCGAAGCTAGCAAGCTCTAAAATTTTCCCATTCTCATTCAAACGAAGCGACTACCTAGGAAGCACGAAAACACGGAGAAAAACGCTCGCGGTGTGGCGAGCCGAGTCGAGTCGTCCTTTGTGAGCAAGAAAGTGCACTGCTGCCCTCCTCGTTCCCCCTGCGCCGTCTCTCTTTTCGCCCGACCGTGGTCTCTGCTCGAGGTCTGTGCCCATAGAGTTGGAAATAAGGCGGCAATAAAGCATATGTAAAATATATTCTGGAATTCCTTTTAGGACGCAGATATATGGGTGGTTGGTGGGTCGGTTGCCCGCTGGTAACCACGTCCCCCTTGCACGTCCAATGGGGGATATACACGCGTGCTGGCCTTCGTATGCGTGTACCAACCGCGTGAGTTTATAGATGCGAGCCGATGTAAGTAAGACAGACGATCCGTTTCGTTAGAGGGTGTCGCGGGGTTACCCACCTGTATCAAACTCCGCCACCTTCCTCCCCCGGCTCTGCCCTCGGCCGTCCTTTTTCGTCTTTCCGCCCGTCTTCGCGGAGCTTCTTTCTTGTTTTCGGACGGCCATTTATACTCCGGCCATTTGCATCGGCTCCGATGGCTGTTGGGTTTATAGTATGACGCGCAAGGCTGTTTCACTGATTGGTTCAAATGATTAACTACCATAGGAAACGGGAGAAAGTGTTTTAAATTCGATGCGGCTGTACAACCGCTCCGCCTTGGCGATATATGCACGTTTCGCGTGAACAGTGTACATTTGGAATCGAAGGATCCAAGGTCGGTATCGTGCCTCTTAAAATTCGCTATCCATACTGGCATCGTCTCTCGATTCGATTGAGCATAGTTTCCGTGATCTTTCGCCGGCCCTCCGGTTTCTTCGGGACCACCTGGGAAACCTAGTGCAACCTAAATCCCTTCCGCCCCAAAGCCCTTCGTCGCAGGCTCCATCATAATCTCGAGGAGCAGCAATTTCGAGGCAATTTTCCTGCCGTCTCATCGACGACATCGCGAAAAAAAGAGTAAGATCGGTCGAAAGTGAGTCAGAGCGAAGGGAAGAGGTGGAATTGTTGGACGGAAGAGAACAACAAGAAGGAAGAAGGAGGCTGCGGTGGCGTCGACTGCTCGGGGGAAGAGAGATCAGGGGAGAAAGAAAGAGAAAGATATATGGAGCCGCGAGGTGTCGCCTTACAACCGGCTCGGTTCGCTTACCTACGAAGCCTCTTTTGCATGCCATCTCCTCCACCATCTTGCCTCGCGTTGCTCCTTTTGCCCTCCGTGCCTTGGAACGTCCTCCTTCTTCTTCCCTTTGGCTCCTCTGCACGCTGCTCTGCCTGCTCGCTTGCTCACGATGCACCGTTGCGTTCGGTCTTTGCATAATTATTACAGTTACCGCGAGTAGCAGCTGGCTCGTTGTAAAAGAGCCACCTTGTCTCCGGCCTCTTGCCTCTGCCCGGTAGATGTTGTCGTTCTCTCGGGAGAGACGCCACGTCTGTCGAGCATCGGGCATCCCCTTTTGTCTGTCGTTAATTAAATTTCGCGTTTGGAGTAGTGCGCGATCTCCTCGATTCCTTTTCGCACCGTCGCGCCTCGGAAATGCCGAGGATAACTTTAATATCGCGGATCCAGGGCGCAGTTGGTCCGAGTCGAGTCTATTCAGCTCCTTTTTCGAAACTCTGCGGAAAGGGGACGGCGTTTCGCGGGACACTTGGGGGAAAGTTATGGAACGCGGAATGTTCCGATATTAGGTTCTCCGCTATTTCTGAAGGCGTTCCGTTGCTTTTCGTCGGGTTTCCATCTCGCGTGCCACGGCCTCTAGGGTATCGTTCAGCGCGACGCAGCAAATAATGCTGTACATTTAAATGAGCCGCCCCTCTCCGATCGAATACCGTACCACTGAATAGTTAGTCTTGACTACTGATCGACGGAGGAGGATGTGAGTTATGGACGGCCTTCGCGCGATTTCGTCAACATACCCTGGCGTATTCGGTCGGACTACTAATTTCTGTGTCCGGGCTAATCGTTCTTGCAACATTCTACATCGTTCTACGTACCTCATTTCTAAACGAGCACAGCGAAGCCTAATGCCGACGATAGGAGCTAATTGTAAGGGATATTCAGAGACTGCCAGCAGTAACGATCCATTCGTTTTCAACGAGACCGTACATCGACGACGATAAACAGCAAGCGGGGAGAAAAGAAAACGCAAGGACATGCAATAGGTTTCGGTATTAGGGTCGAAGGGGCTATCCAGACAGGATACACTCCTTTATCAGAACGTGGCGGTTCGTTGGATGGCGACGTTTCGCGCGTGGGAGCAAAGTCGCCACCTTGCCCGCGGCGCGGCAGCACGCTTATTCAAAAGTGGCTGCACGTAAAGCCGATATCTTATTCTCGAATGTTCCATTCGTTCTTCTTATGGTATATCCTGCTGGCTGCCGGCGACATTCTTGTCCGCGTCGCGTAACTTCTCCCAGCCACCCTCGTCCCTCTCCTCTTTTTCCGCATCCTGCTGCACCGTTTCTCCCGATCGCGATTGCGCCACGGTAACGACGAGTTTACCTCGATAGGCTAGAACGTACGCGGAGAACCGCGCGGAATAACGATCCTCCTGAAAAGCCGTGGGAGCCTCGCTCGAGTCATGGGCTTAGCTGCCATGCTCTCGATATCTACCTCTCGTACGATCCAGAGAATTTCCTGCTGGTCAGCCGGATGTTGAGGCCTCTCGTCGGTCGATTGTCTTCCGGTAGTCGACTCTAGCGATTTCTTACGCGCGTAGCGTATTTCCCTTCCGTTGGGGACTCCTGGGGAGAGTCGGCCGCGTTCCGGTTTGTACGCGTTGCAAGGGTTTACCACGCGCGTATTTACGAGCCGGGGTGGCTTCCGTCTTCGCGGCGTGAAAAGCGATTCCGCGTGCTCTTTCCCCGGCCCGAAACAGAGATAACAACGCCTCCTGTTCGTTAGCCCGCGTTGTACATAACTTATTAATTACTGTTGACTAATGCTCTCCAGCTGTGGCACAGCGCGCGCCTTACGCTTTCCGCCACCGAAACGGTCCTCCCATCCTTCTTTCCTCTCGGTGGCACCAGCCGTCCTCCAACTTTCTCCCGACGCTTTCTCGCCAGCCCCTAACCAGGGGAGAAAAAGAGAGCGACAGGAATAGCAGCGGTAGGGGGAGAGACTTTCGGTAAGGAAAGGAGAGGACGAAGGTCGGGATGACGAGAAGGACGACGGTGAGGGACGAAGGGAGGAAAAGAGACGCAGCGGGGCCGATGGGGCGAAGAAGAAGGTGGGACAGAAGAGAGTACAGCGCTAGGGACACCAGGCAGTAACTCACGCCCCCGAGAGGATTACCTACCTTGGCAAGCCTCTGGAGGAGGGTGTACCCCACGTTGAGCTACGATCTTGCTGCGTAGCTACGCGTTTCTCATACCGAGTGTCTCCGGGACTCCCGTGCCTCGCAAACAGAGTTCGTTGCGGCCGTGAACGTTCGCGTTTCGGGAGGCACCGACACACACCGGAAGCTCCTAGACTTACGACGCCAGAGTGCGAGAGCACACACTGTGCCGTCACCGCCGCTCGTTTCTACCGAACGAAGCTCGCTGACCTTCCCGTGGCTCGTGTTTCCAACACGACGGAACAACGAAAGGTCTTCTAATTACGTTGACGATTTATGCGCTCGACTTGCCCTCCATTCGGTCGACAAGAATTCCCGGATACGCCAAGACCACCGCCCACCGTTTCCGAGTTGCCCAACTTTGACTCCACGGGCTACGCCAGGCAGTTCTGCATCGAAACACGAAAGTCTCGCGAAGATACGGAGGAACGAAACAAACGGAGCGTAATTGGTATTGCATCACTGCTCGCCGGGGGTGATTTACGTTCGAAGACGGCGAGCAAATTGGCCGCGTTTAAATTGACCCCGGGCCTGGCGGTAGTTGAATCAACGTAACAAGAAATGCGGAGGCCCCGATTGATGCGGCCATCAGTAACCGGCCTCGAGACTGGAACCCCTCGAGCGCGGCGGGGGTTGCTCGTTTCACAAGCCTACGGGAGGAGTATCGAAACCGGGGAGCTCCGCGAAAGTCCTCTTCCCTGCTTCTGGCCAATTCACTTACTTTGATTTGATTGGTTCCGCGTATGATCCGGTTTTGGCGTGCCCGATCTCTCCGCCAAAGGGATCGAGAATAGAAGGGAGGCGCGCTTGGCATCTCGTGTTTTGTGAACCGCGGCCCAGAGTTATACCCCTGTATCTCTGGCAGCAATCAACGTATTGGTTGTTCTTATTAGAGTTGGCAACAGTCGAAGTCTCTCCCTTTCCGCCTCCCTGTTTATGGTCGGCTAACGTCGAAACTTCCTACCAATCGAGGGAATCCCTTCCAACCCTCGCGATTTCTGACATCCTAAACGAGCCGAGAGAGTGGCCGGATTAGCCGGCGAAATCCACCACGCTCGTTCGAATTTTCCTCTTGCATTTAAATACGGGGCACGTATTTAGCGAAATTGAACGAATCGATCGTTTTCCCGGGAAACAACCGCTCGAGCTTTCCATTATAGCCGCGCGTCGAAGAGGGAATTTCTAACGATATACGGGGAAACGTTTTTTCAAGAAAGCCGTGAGTTACGATGGAAATATTTTCACTCGTTCCAAGCGTGCTGCTCTCCTCTTCGGGGCGCTTCTCTTCTCCGGCCACGATCTACCCCCGTCCGCACCCCTGTCCCCCAGCCGACACCCGGCAAGATCTTTCCGTTCCCCCTGGATGAAACACGTTTCACGGTCTCAGCATAAAATTTATCCACCCCCTTGGTTAAACAGACACGCACGCCTCTTCTTACTTTTCCCGGAGTGTGGCGTCCACGGAATTTTCCCCCTAACTTCGTTTCGTCCATGATATCCCACGGGGCGTGCGTAAGCTGGGGCGAGGAGCTACGATGGTTGACCGAGTTCGAGGGAAGGGACGATGGATGGCAGAGACGAAGAATCGGACAAAGAGCACGTAACCAAGACTTTCTCCTCGTGTCTACCTTTCTGTCCACCCCCCCGAGAACGTAACCAATCTCGAAATATTTCCAAAGCGAAACTTTAATTCCGTTAGCGCGACCGCCGTGCGGCGAATGAAATAGAATCGAGGCGGGACACGCGGGCGGCGGATAGTACGAGGGGTGGGTCGACAGCGGAAGGGTCGATAGGAAATTAAAGAAATCGTGACGAGCGAAGGAAACGCAAAGCGGAGGGTAAAGAAGCAGCGTAACGGTGGGGGCGGCGGTGGTTGTCGCATTTTCTACTTTGCGGAGACGTACGAGACCGGCTTAATTGGCCGGAGTCCCGTTTTATTTATAAGTTCGAGCGAGTCTATCGGGCCTCGCCCCTGTCTCTGCCGAGGAGCAACGGGGGCGATACTTACCTCGAAAAGGGGGGGGGGGGATACTCTCTGGGGGTAGAAAGAAGATACCAGGCAAGGACGACCGAGACGCGGGGCTCGCGTGACAAATAACCCTTATAAACGGTGCGCCATAACTCTGTGGCCCTCCGCGATCCCTGCTTGACAAGCTGAAATGAAAATCATGGGGATGTTGCGCCACTGCGAGCTGCTCGTGGAGGGAGGAAAACGCGGGGCGAGGGAGGCGGCCAGGGGTGCCCCGACACTTGATTACGCCGCGATAATATACACGATGTCGATATGAACTCTGCCGTGGCGTGTTGTGCTGCTCGTCTGCCCGCGATATTGTACAATGGCGAACTGGAAATGGTCCAGGGCGTGCGGCGGCTGTTCGCGCGCGCGCGTCCTCCGGTTTGTAAGTTGCGCGCGCGGTTCGTCGATAATAGATCGCCGCGGATACGATTGTAAATATGATGCGTTTATTGCTTGCCCCCTGTTTCGAATCGTGCGGCGTCCACGAAAGCGCGCACAACCGGCGCGATGCGACGATAACGAAGGGCGTATCGCTTCGCGCGCGAATCCGAATTCGATCTGGTGTTCGTTTCGTCCGTCGGGGCACATCCGACGAGTTTTCCTGGTTCGAACAGCGAAGGCATGCTAATTCGCAAGTGGAAGTATTTTTCCAGCAGAACGATCGGCTGGGTAAATTGATGTCCCGATGGAATTCGATAACGGTGCGTTACTTATCTACGGAGGAGTGGCCCGCAGGACGGACCCGTGGATTAATTATTCATAACAATTAAGCCCTTCGAGTGAAATTAATTTCTCGGGTTTATCGCGTAATGGCCGGCGGTGAAACGGCAAGTGGCGTTTAATCGAAATTAATTGTCCCGGCCGAACGAGTTGGCCGGCACGGAAAAACCGTGGAGAGGGAGAGGATGTCGTCGAGTGGCGGAGATCGTATTACGGGGCCGTTTATGTACTTCGATATAAAGCGTATGCGAGCAAAAGGCAGAGGTAGACTGCTTACGGGCGAAGGGGTTGCTCCGGCCAGGCTGCTGGCAGAGGTGAAACGGGAGGGTTTTTACGAGGCAGTAACGGCCGATAAGGTGAGCTTGCGCCCCCTGCAGACGGGTTTATTCCGGTACTGTACCCAAGTGGCTGTTCGACAGTACCTACCCCCGTTGTCGTGCACTCCCTTACTTTCTCCGGCGAGTCTGCCACGCTCTATCTGAAACCGTTTACGCGCCTCTTTTGTCTCTTCCTTTCCGCTTTTTAGTTTTTCGTTTTCTTCAAAGCTACAGCTTAGGAGTTATCCCGGTCTTGGGGCGTTATCGAGAACGTTGGCTGGATTTTCAAGCTCGCTTTCAAGTCCCGAGCCTCGAGCACCGAGAGCGCCGGGTATTTGTAGCTAGACACTCGGGGGTTAGGGAGCCGGGATTAAAAGATCTTCCGGCCCGTTTGAAATTGTAACGCGACGTAAACTTTTGCGGCGACGGTAAATTAAGTTGACTGCCAGCCGAGCACGCGTTGGCCGGCACGGTTGCCGCAAATCACGGTACACCGACGACGATTGTTACCGCTGCTCTCTTACTCGTACTCGCCCACGCTCTTTATTCAAAGTTCAGCGACAACGTTCGTTTCTAATCGTGTATTTAACACCACGCGAATCTTGTACCAGCATTTTTCTACACCGCTACCGACAGCTCGCGTGTCTCTATCGCATAGAGGCCGTACAGCGAGCGGTGCCGGTGTAGGTGAACGTATTATTCCGTGGAAGCCGGCGTGTACCCCTCGGGGCCCGAAACGAGGCCCACGAAAAGACACGCGATCTCTTGCGGAGAGCTCGTTTAAACGTTCAGTTGCGGTTTTGTTGGTTGCAGGAGCGAACGGAATGCGCAGGCGCGGCCGACAGACCTACACGCGCTACCAGACGCTCGAGCTGGAGAAGGAATTCCACACGAACCACTACCTCACCAGGCGGAGGCGGATCGAGATGGCACACACGCTCTGCCTGACGGAACGGCAGATCAAGATCTGGTTCCAGAATCGGCGGATGAAGCTGAAGAAGGAGATACAGGCGATCAAGGAGCTGAACGAGCAAGAGAAGCAGGCGCAGGCGCAGAAGGCAGCGGCAGCAGCGGCCGCGGCTGCGCATCAGCAGCAAGCGGCCGGTGGGGGACCAGAGGGGGCCAACTAGGGGTACGCCCTGCACCGGAGCCCCCCTGACCACCCCACCACCAATCCACACCACCCCCTGCTAGCACCGCAATGTACACAGCTATATTAAAGGTGAGTGACTTCTTCGATACCAGCTAATCCTTTTTTCTTCTTTTTCTCCTCTTTCTTTTTTCTTTCGTGCCCTCACCCTTCGGCGCCCTCTTATTTTCCTCTTTGTCGATTGCGTTGCTTCTTTTCGCGCTTCTGTCGGCCTCCTGTCCGATGCTCCCCCCCGCGGCCCGTTTAATCTCTTGAACGGCCAATTTTTCGGTTGATCGAAAACGACGATTTCCCGGGCACGGTTTTCTTCCTCGGAGACTGCCCTGGCTCGGTTGTTTGCCTACGCTGCAGAACGATCGGTGCGAGGGTGATTGAATTGGTGTCGACGTCTATTAATTCGAACGATCCAGGGAACGCTTGTGACGTTGCTGCTGTTAAATATGATGGAAATTGTATAGTAAGCCAGGTCGGGTTAGTTTCGAGATTTGACCAAGTTGAAAGATTGAAAGAGAAAATTAAGAAACAATTGAATTTAAGCCACCTTGAATGTCAGACAAATTATAGGCACAGAGAACACTGAAACCTTTCGCAGGCGGAACTCGCGAGGGTTGAAACGGCTCGATGGTAATGGATTTCTCGGCAGCGTTGAACAACGGTCCCGCGAGGTCTTGGGCGCGCATTAAGCCTGATATATCATCGGTGTAAGTTACGGGATCCTGGAGAAAATGTCGGCTAAGGAGCGCCAGGAATGGAGAGGGGAGCCAGCTTTTAGTTGCTGCCGAGCCTTTAAAATTAAGTTTAGCCGGTACACTTAATGAGGATAAACCACCTGCGAGCGTGCCTTCATAATTTCCTAAGTTATTCTGTTTGCGTGCATTTAACTCTCGCCGGGCTGCATCTCAAGGGGTTGTTGTTACCATGGAAACCAGTCTGCTGAAAGTGTTGCCTCATCGTGATTTTTCATCTTCCTGTATATTCCACGAACATCCACGGAGACGTTAACGAGGCATACTCACAATTTTCTCAATTCCCCGCAGCTTCTCCGTTTCGCCATCGTTGAGATTATCCTGGTCGTTATATAAATTCGACGAACGTAGCAATACTCGAAACCTTTTCCAAATTTTCTTCACGGTCACGCCTGCGAGAGAATAGAATCGGGGAAAAAAGTGAAAACGTCTCGAGGCGGCGCGAGGGTGGCGAGAAAAAAAGAAAGTAGAAAGTTTTTGGGCAGGTAAAGGGAAAAAGAAAAAGAAAGCGGATCCTCTAAAAAAAAGATGGCAATTTCTGTCGTTGCGCGCTATCTACCTCGGAGATCCTCTGGTATAATTTGTACTTTAGTCCACGGGGCGACCGTTCGTTCTCAGAAAACGAACGACCCTTCGAATTGCTTGGCTGAAGCCAATATCGGTTGTAAAAAAAGGTCCCCGCTTTTTCTGCGCTTTCGTGAAAGTCTCCGCCGACTCTACCGGGCTTTTATGACTCTTTCCACGTTTGGCTGGGAAAAGAAAAGATTCCCGGGAAATGTCCACCGGCCGACGTGCCGCTTTCGTTTTGACTCGTTATTACGTTCACTGCCCGCCCACCCCCTTGTTTTCTTATTTAACTCGGCGGATTTCTTTCGCCGTGGTTCCAGGGAAATTAATTGTTCCTAAGATAACCCGGTGAACTTTTATTTTATTCAACTGATTTTCCAAAGAGATATATTCTGAGGACGATAATATAGGTACAAAGGGGTGGGTTGCTGGGCTCGAATACTAATTAGTAAATAAATAATGAAACATGAACGATCACCGAAGTTCAGATTACTTTTATTTACATATCATATTTTCAAGATTTTGGCAATATACAGATCCTAGAAAGTTAAGGGTTGAAAGTTCAAATGGTCGATATCTTTAGTAGGGATACAAGCTATTACCGAAGCTTAAAATATTTGGGATATTAAAATAAGAGATCCAGTTATTTCTAGTACGCGATTTAGACAACGATATTCAATTAGCTAATCTCGATTCGAAATCACATTATCAGCAGCGCGAATTATTCCGCGGGTATAATTCGCGACCGGTTTCACATCGTACCTCTCCACCATGGATTTTCCAGATAAAAGGAAAACTTTATAAAGTTCCCCTTGTCGATATCTCGCCGTCGGAGGAATTCTCCAATTAACTCCACGATCCCTGTCGTAATTGTAGGCTGGCCGAGCACACCGATTCGACGCTACTCATCCGCTCTTTGCGATGTTTAATCGATGCTCCCTTTGCAATTTCCCATTTCTGTTGCACCGAATTTTCTGCCAACTGCCTTTTCTTAGCTTCGACCCGTTTCACGGTGTCGTTGGCGTGGTTTAAAATAGGATTTTAGCCTTGCAAATTGCGACAAGCATAGAGTATGCGTCGTGCATGCATTAGCAGCCGTGTCCCGCATCAAAGTCTCCGCAAAATAGGGGTTCGAACGATCTATGCAACGTATCAAAGGATAACAAGCTTCTTGCTTCGAGATTCGTTTTTTATCGCCGCTTTTTCTGCGCCCTGTACGCATTACGATAAAGTCGATGGTCGATCAGCATTCCTGTGGGTTTAACGTTTTATTACATCCACGATATTATGTCTAACTAACTTGCGGCGAATTAGCTTTATCGAGTACGATCAGAAACGATCAACTTTCGCCTACCCCTTTTTCTCATCCACACGATTATTATCCAAGTTTTTTCTTTATCGTTCGCGTTTCTCATCGACGGAGCCGCGCGCTGGTCGCGTTTTTACGACGCAAAGTGGATCATTAGTCGGTGCATGGAATACTGCCAGAAACTATAATACGTTACACTCGAACGGTATCACGGTGGTGGAAGTAGCAACGTCGTCGTATCGGGACGCAATATCGATTAGCGCGGCGATAAATCGTGATTTGAGTTATATTACCGTATTAATTACACATTTATGACGTTATTTATTAGGGCGGGCGCGCGAGCACTTGCGCGTTTCTGTTGCATTGTTTCGCGTGTTCATTAAATCGTGCATTGATGGCAGGGGGGCCACATTAAATTCACGACCACGCTATACTCCGATAATATAACGAGATATACATATTTCAGGACCATTTTTTCCCCCCGCTTGTCGACGAATTTGCGTGAAATTTACATTTCATTGTCGGTGCCAGACGGTCGCCGGTTTTTGTTTGCACCGCGGGCATACGTAGAACGGAGATAACATCCAATTAAGAAAGGCCACTACGCGCCGCGGTATCGTGCACGCCTAGTCACGGCCAAAGAATTTTTGACGGACCTCTAACGGCGTGCTTCCATACGTCACCCTTTTTTCGTCGCCTAAATAAAGAACGGGACACAGAGCCCCCCTTGGCCGTTCTCGGCCTCTCGCTCCGCGAACCGTCTCGATGCCGTGGCGCAGATATACGCGAAGATAAATTTTGACAGTGAACAAGAAAAGGCAATTTAGAGGAATTCCGGCGATCTACTTTTATAGGAAACTTTGCCCCGTATAGGCAATAAATCGCGCCCCTGACCGTGTCTAAAAGCTAGAAAATATTTAAAGGCATCTCGATTCCGAAATCGTGTTCCCAAATGGGTGTGTAGATCTAAGGAGTTCGGTCTGATAGCAGACCAAATTTCTGCGACATATCTTTGTCATCCCCTCTGTTTGGATGATGTTTCGGTTGATATGTAAATCGTTTAGTCCCGTGTTAGCCTCAACGTGGATGATAAAGCTGCATCGTCTATTTGTAGATGTATATCTGGTGTATGAATTGTGTGGAACCGTTTGGGGTAGAAAGTTGCGAAGGTGTATGTATGTAAGTACTCGACGACGGTGGCAAAAGCCCAGAACAGTAGGTAGTTTGAGTGACTTGAATGATTATTTGGTCATCGGTAATGCGTTGCCATCTAGTGGCTTTAACGACATCCAACTTAATTATGGCTGCCTCACCCCTGCTTCCGAGGGCGTGGTTAAGGCGGGGACGATCGAGAGGGCTATTTCATCGCATTGGCTCGTTACTCTTGGCCCAGGTTTTTCGGTACAAATCATTAATTTGCTATAGAAAAAATTACTTTTTCCATACTTTATGCGAAGAAGATACGAAAAGGGATGAAAATTCGCCGAAAGCAAGGGGTTGCGATGAAAATATTTCGGGTGGAAAAGTCTGTAGTATACCCGGGTACTATTTTTCCCCTTAATTGCTCGTTTCCGACGTAGATGGCAGCACGAATCAAGGTATTCTTGGACGATAAAGTAACCGTTCTGCTTTACCGACGCCTCAATCGGTACGGCGCCTAATTTAGAACTCGACTCTACTTACCAGGCTTAACGCTATTCCACGGTAGCCCAATGATTGCCGGTAATGCGTTTTATGGTTTGTTTTTATCGACGTGGTCGTACAGTCACCGACGAGGTATAAGAATAGACAATTCATCCAATGTATTTTTTCGGCCACGATTTTTGGGACCCGGGGTCCCATTACCATTTCCGTGTCACTCGCAACGTTACCCACAGATTATGCAAAATGATGCGAAAATTAAATAATTTTAAAGAATTCTTTCGTTTTTTGCCGTAATGAAAGGCAACAAAGGATATGAAACATTTAATGTTAATTAAAAAAATAATTATAATAATTTTAATTAAAGAAACACATGATAACAAGTTTTCTTATTTCAATTGTACTATCAATACATGATGTGTCGCATACAATATTGTACCAAGTCAATTATATTACTACCAACTCCAATAATTATACTATTCGAACAACGCGTTTGGGTTTGTAAGAATATTCGAGGTACAGGAACGGCCGAGGCGGGCCATGTGCATTTTGAAGATGCACGCTGTCTTTGTCTAGCATAGCTTTCATTTGGGGCGAACCCTAAAATGGTTAAAAAAGGGCCATGGTGACGTAGGCGTCCTCGCGACGGACGCTTTTGCCAATGGAAGGCATTCTTGTATAGACTACGGTCGAGAGAGCACAGTTTTAACAAACAGAACACCTTTTAACGTATATACACGCCTGCAGAATCATTGTATGTAATTAGGAATACCTAATCGCGATAGAGAGGGGAGTACGAATACCCTCTCATGCGATTATCTTACAGGTTATACGCGGTTTTTTTCTTCCGGACAATTTTTTTTTGTTCTTTTGTCCCGACACATTTCATTCATATTACAGTAATTTCTCGAACAGCGAGCGCCGATCGGGACCGGCCGCACGCACTTGGAGAGAATGGGATAACTTTGGCTGTTTAGAAATTCGACACCGACATCGACGACCGTTGAAAGGGACAGAGAGTGAAAGTAGGGTCAGATAGCTACGTATCTGTGAGACAACACTAATGCAACTATAAAACTTCTTTATTGTTAATTATTTCGTTCTGCAAATTTTATAAAAATATAGCTGAGGTTGTTGTGATTTAAATAACACCAAACGCGATATAATTTGGATCATATTTGCGTTGATAAATTATAGGAACGGATCCCACCGAGCCGAGCATGAAACGATTCCGTACGATCTCCCCGGCCGGGAAGAAACGCTTTGCGCGCGGTCTAGTAAGTCGACGAATGCTACCGTACGCGCGTTTTCGGTCCAGCGAGACATGCTTTTGACCACCTGGTTCTTTCCTTATCTGATACTTTAAAAACATAAAGCCATACTACAATAATCATGAGTATCTTACAATACAATGGGCATACAATACAATACAGTTTAGCATTCTGTGAAAACGTTGATAATAAATCTCCGCGGTCAACCTGGGTTGTTTATGACCGAAGCTAAAGTTCAGTCTTGGATTGACTTTTCCCGGAATGTTATTTTCGTGCACTAATCCTTTGAACAATTATCTGACGGAACAGATATACATTAAAGTAGAGACTTCAATACGTAATTAATATTTTTTCGGAGTCAACTACCATGGTTATTTGCAACTGAGACTGTTCGGGAATCCGGGCATATGACCTGCCGTGGTGCATCGTCCCGCGATATGCCACGCTGTGTATATTTGCCATGCGATTATCTTACAGGTTATACGCGGTTTTTTTCTTCCGGACAATTTTTTTTTGTTCTTTTGTCCCGACACATTTCATTCATATTACAGTAATTTCTCGAACAGCGAGCGCCGATCGGGACCGGCCGCACGCACTTGGAGAGAATGGGATAACTTTGGCTGTTTAGAAATTCGACACCGACATCGACGACCGTTGAAAGGGACAGAGAGTGAAAGTAGGGTCAGATAGCTACGTATCTGTGAGACAACACTAATGCAACTATAAAACTTCTTTATTGTTAATTATTTCGTTCTGCAAATTTTATAAAAATATAGCTGAGGTTGTTGTGATTTAAATAACACCAAACGCGATATAATTTGGATCATATTTGCGTTGATAAATTATAGGAACGGATCCCACCGAGCCGAGCATGAAACGATTCCGTACGATCTCCCCGGCCGGGAAGAAACGCTTTGCGCGCGGTCTAGTAAGTCGACGAATGCTACCGTACGCGCGTTTTCGGTCCAGCGAGACATGCTTTTGACCACCTGGTTCTTTCCTTATCTGATACTTTAAAAACATAAAGCCATACTACAATAATCATGAGTATCTTACAATACAATGGGCATACAATACAATACAGTTTAGCATTCTGTGAAAACGTTGATAATAAATCTCCGCGGTCAACCTGGGTTGTTTATGACCGAAGCTAAAGTTCAGTCTTGGATTGACTTTTCCCGGAATGTTATTTTCGTGCACTAATCCTTTGAACAATTATCTGACGGAACAGATATACATTAAAGTAGAGACTTCAATACGTAATTAATATTTTTTCGGAGTCAACTACCATGGTTATTTGCAACTGAGACTGTTCGGGAATCCGGGCATATGACCTGCCGTGGTGCATCGTCCCGCGATATGCCACGCTGTGTATATTTGCCGCGCCGGGGGTCGACCGTTTCCTTACCTTGTTGACACGGACGACCACCGGCGCGGTGACCTAATTTGTGGCTAATTGTCAGCCCCACCTTGACCAGGCCCAACGGCCCGCGGATCCAAACCGTTTTTGGAACGGCGAAGATTCAGAACATCGACCACCGTCGCACATAGTACATCACCGATAGTCGAAACCAAAAACGATATTCCGAGACGAAGCTCTTTTCGAGTTCAACGTTTTCACTCGTTCCGTCCGTCGTCGCCTTGTTTATCCGTTCAGTGATTTTACGTTTGTTGTCGTACCTATCTGTACGTGGCCAACCGTTGTGACGAATTCAATAAAGTGCCGTATTCAGTGTGCAATAACGTCCAAAGTCTAAGTAATTATACACAACCGAGAACAAATCCTCCTACCAGCATCCGAACAGAGACAGAAATAAAATAAGAAACTGAAGATTCTCAAATTTTTATTGTATGAACAGATTGTAACCAAATTCACTTTTATAAAAAAACCTATCTACTTTTGTAAAACTACATTACATTGTATTAAAATATTACGGGTTAAAACAAAAATAAAATACATTACAAGACATATATTACCATTAATGACATTTTTTCCAGAAAATTATTATTACTTTATTTTTCTTACATGCCGTCACGACGTGACGTGTTAAAAAAGTAGGCTATACGCGACACGCGGAATTCATCGCTCCGATGTGATTTCGACTCAACTCGAGCCGAACCGTAAGAGTATCGCGCGACCAGGCCGTAGTTCAATTTTCCTACCGAAACGTTGACCGAGAAATAGCTTTCCTGATTCTCCCTAAACATTTCACATATATTCACACAGTCGCGTGAGTCCTCTCCCCAACACTACTTCAGTAAATAATAGTTCTTCAAGTGACCACTGTTCATGAGCAGAGGACGCCCAAATCACTGTCGGATTTCTGCGTCGGTATGGCCGTCACGGTGGGCCACGAAAGTCCATAAGATGACTTGTCTATTCTTATATCTCGTCTGTGGTACAGTAACTTACGTTGATGTTTCGGGTTCTCATCGTCGAACTCCCTCGTCCGTGCGGAGGTGAATCTGTGTATATAGAAGTTCATGCTTGCGTATCTATACAGGTATACCCAGTGATACGCTGACTGGGCTGATCGTTTTGCGTTTTCTCGGCGAATGCATTCTCGAGGCTATTCGTCAATAATCCAATAAAGCCGCGCAGCCTCATGAAGATGGAATAAAGTACCAACAGCGTGTGATTTTATTGCACAGTCAAGTTGCGATTCCGACAGATTGATGCATGATCTCTTCCTTCTCTTTTTCTTATCCCCTTTCTGTTTCGCTCTTGACTCTCCTATTCTTTCACGCGCATATATTCAACTGCTTGCTCGTCAAATAGTAGGTCGGGGATCTTTATTGGCTGTAAAGGAAGACATTTTACGATCCATAAAAGCGTTTATAGCGCTCGAGCAGTCTTACCTCGGTTCTTACACCCCAGTTATATCCATTACCCCTTCCGCGGCCTTTCCAAGGGCGGCCACTGGCACGCGCTCTCTCCACTGCCTTTGAGATTTACAGGTTACGCTCCCGGTAACACCTCGTAAACTTGGCTTAACGACTTTAACCGGGCCTAACTGCTTCCTTCCTGCAATCAGACCCTGACCTACCTCTCGCACAAATGTCCTAGAAAAATATCAACATGGCCACTATATGTGAAACCGCAGTATCTTCGTTTCCCTTGCAATTATTATTTTATTCAGCCTCGTTTACATTTTATGCATTTTTACCCTACTTACCCTCCTAACAAAAGTTCCAAAATTTTTATTTTGCTATACATTTTTCACAGACTCCTGACATCTGACTATTATTCTTCCTGCACGAAAAACGATAAAAAATGCGATAGATAATTTTCATAGGATTTCGGGAAGTACAATAGGATCAGTTGCGTCCATTTACAAGTCCTCATCCGCCGGCTCGATCAGCAATTATCTCGTGCATAACGGAGGCAGGATTTATTCGCTCGCACGCCGGAGGAGATAGATCCGTGTGCAGCAGGTGCATACGAATTCGGAGGAGGAACGTGCTCTTCCTGTGTCTTGCGGGAGAACTGCGCGGACTGCTCTCTCTGCTGTTTTATGATTTGTTTTGATTACACTTCATTACCATTTTACGCCTTTCGTTGCCACGTAACTGGCTGGCAATAACTCTTCGTTGTTGATTCTATCTCGACGTTTACGACCATCATTATTAGCTGATACCACTTGAACTCTCGTAAAGTTTACGCCCGTGCGTTCGGGACATCCGCTTGCACGCTGGCCAACATCGTTAAGGGGTGGGGATCCCCGACCGGAGGGTGGCTGCTCGGAGTGGGGAGACTTACGGGTTGCCGAATCGTCCGGCAGATCGCGTCCTTGTACTTCGGTACGTCTTAATACCATACTTCATTTATCGAGACCTCTCTCGCTTCTCTTATCTCTCTACGACGAATCATCGTAGCCTTGGGCTGGGACCGATTGCCTCGTCTGTGATCTTACTCTCATCTTCTTCCTCTCTCTTTCGCTCGTTTCGTTCCTCGCTTATTATCTCCCTTTTCATTTCGCGTGCGCTTACTTTCTGTCGTAAATTTTGCCGCGAATCACCGGGAGCGATATATCGGAGTATCTTGATGATTTCTGTGTAAATTGTAGGCGCCATAGAAAGGGATCTGTCTCTCGACGGACTGATAATTGGATCGAGAGGGATGTTGGGTTAAATCAAAGCCGTTTACATTTCTCTTTTTCGTTTATATTTTTGAATTTGCAAGCGAATACATCGAATCTGTTCTCACCCCCACATTCGACACGCACCAAATTACTTCAAAGCAGAAACATTTATTTTCGTTAATGGGTTTCTTGTTTTCAATAACAGCGCAAGGGGTTGAGTGGCGGATCGCATTTTAATTTGTATTGCGGCTACGGAGTCGCTCAAGGAATTTCAAGCGGCGGTAAACACCACCATGCTGCGTGGTGCAGACCTAGTATAAACAAAGGCTTTTTCGCGCCGCTTGATAGCTTAATATCCGCACCGTTGATCCGTAGCCCGAAGGAAGCCGCGAATTTCGCAAACCCCGGTTTTGTACAACGGTATTAGCATTTAAAAGTGAGCTGCGCGCGCCCCGTCTGCCGGCGCCATTGGTCCACATTTACACAACAATGAGGGGCCGCACTCTAAAAACTCCCAGAATCCCCGGGCTCCGAAACGAACGGTGGAAAGAGCAGAGGAGATGCCGGACGAAATAGAAAGGGAAACGGAGAATCGTAACGCCATCTCGATCTTTTCTTTACTTTCTCTCCCTTCCTCTCTGGCTCTCCTGTGTCTCACCCTGCTACTCCCCCCGGTCCCATCCCAAACCACACTATTCCACTTTGGATTTGAAGCTAGAATGGTGTGGGTCGCAGAACGGGACAAGAGGCAACTGAACAGCCTGGCTAGAACCTCTCGCAACACAAAACCTAAGGCTTCCATGGTCTTTTTTTTTCTTTTCGGGTCTTGGCTAGCCGCAGAGAGAGGATGGCATACGCTTCGCTCCGTCTGGCTGGATATTTCTAACACACACGATACACGCCATACCACCTCTCTCACTCTCTCCCTTTCTCTCTTTGGAATACAACGTGATGTCTGCTGCGACGTTGCCAAATTACCTTATGTAACCCCCTTAATTTTTACGGTGTATTTGATTTTTCGCAGCACTTTTTCATTTCGTGTTCCCCGCGGACAATGTTCCCCTGTTCAGCAATCGTATGCTGTTCAAAAACGCGGGATTGATTCACGATGAAAACATACTCTATCCCCAATAAAAGAAACGTTCTATTTTGGAGCAAAATGGCCACGTCAAACATCCGTACGCAATTCCTCCCACGTTTCATATTTCATCGTCAAACGTCATTGCCGTCGCACAAAAATCGCACGAATTTTCGTGCTCCGCGATCCCTGCATTTCCATCGGAAGATCGATGCCGCCGGCGAAACGTGGCGGGGAACAACGGGCCCAGCAGCGCGTTAAGCGTTTCACGAGTTGTCGCGCGGCAAAAGAGCCGCGACAAACGTTTCACGAGTAGTTTTACGCCTTCTTCGTCGTGGCTGAAAAAGCACAGCAGTCTTGGTGCTCGCGGCGCGCTGGATTTCTGCTACGTGTCTCGTGTGCGCGATTACACGGTTCGTTTAACGCGACAAGAATGACCGTGCGCGCTCACGTTGTCCATCAATCGTGAACCACCGTGGAAGGGGGGAAGTCCCCGTGTTCATATCCCGGCATGTCCAATGGCGAATAATTGCGACCGATAGCGGAGACCAAGCGCGGCCGGCGCGGCAGCTTAATTAAAAAGAAACGCGTGAAAATTGAGGCTCGATCGAATAGGAATCGTTACACTCGGCCCGACCGAGCGTTTCCAGTTTCAGACGGCTGCTTATTTATACAGACCACCCGGGAGCGAGATCGCGTTGAAATAAAGTGGTACGAGCTAAATGTTCCTTGACCACGAGCGCCCGCGAGCACATAATAAATATCCCGCACGGAATTTATCATTGTTCGCATTACTTTATCGCGGAACGAGATTAATGTCTTTATCCAGGCTGCGGCCAACTTCCGTCAATTTCGTGGTTCACGCCTTGGCGTGTTTGTCTGTCGAGCCCTCGTTGTTCTACCTACGTTTGCCGTGATAATACGTGTGCGTGTCGCTCAAATTCGTGGCAAGCCTCCATCGAGAAAAATAGCATCTTTGCGAGGGATTTTAATGACTGGTAATAAAAGGCGGGAGACGTTTGGGAAATTTTATTGGCGACGCAGATGTTCGAAGGATGAATTATAGATGGCGTTAATGCGTTTCTTCTCCATGCTGACCTCGAATTACATATATTCTTTGTGCAACGCGTTCATTGTTCGCGGCCAGGACTCAGGGTGCATCAACATCCCTTTGTGTCACGCTCTTGTCGTCAACCCACTTACAAATATCGCGATATTGAAATGTCCCTTCTCGAGTCCCGTTGAAGTTCTTGCTAACTTTTTTACGCCCGGAAGTCGTGCACAAAGGCGAGCAACTTTACGCGGACCCGACTGCCGGGATGAACTACTGGCCGTCTAATTGCGATACACTCTACGGGACGCCAATCCTCCAGGAAGATGCACTTCTGGGTCGCGGAAAAAGTTGGAAAGAGCTGGCAGTGCAGTGAACTTAACACGCTCCCCATTGTTACTGCATATTATTCTCTCTCCCTCTTCTAGAAACTAAAATCTCTCCAGCTATAGATTTTTCAACTTAACTTTATTTACGAAATTTTGCCCTAAATTCCGAGCAAATTGTACCTTCTCGAGTCGCGTACAAATATGCACAGAGGAGTAGATTGGGACTTCATAAAGAACAAATAGCACGGACGAAAGGAGGGAAGAGATAATGGACGGGCGGCTGGTTACGTAAGCATAATGACTACCTAACGATACGAGGGTGAAAAAAAAGAAGCGAAAGACACCGACGTCGCATTTACCGCTTGACTCCTTTGTTACTCCAATAGCCTAGAAACTCGCGCATCTTCGTAAATTGTAGAAGGGGTAGATTAACTCGAAGGGACTTTCAGCGATCTCGCTCTATCCCACCAGGGATTATTCTCGTATCAGGCTGCGGCCGTGGAATTATTCGTTTTCAACTAAAAAACGGGCAACGGAATAAAAGTTTCGAGGGAAAGTTTACGCTTCTTGACCAAGTAAATCATGTCCACGCTCGTGCGCGTGCGAAGGCGCGTTAAAAGTTCAGCCGGCGACATGAATGGTGGCGAAATATGAGAACTAATTGCAACGCTCTCCACGGGGAGTTATATCGCAGCGCGAGGGTGAAGGGTTGTTAGAATTTTGAGATGGCTCTCCCTCCCTCCCGTTCTCTTGCTCCCTCTTTCTCCCTGTTGCCCCTATGCTCGGGTGTATAAACTTAAGAAAAAGAAGCAGAGACGGAAAGGAAGGGACGACGGAGCGTAGTTATATCCCGTGCATGTTGGCAGCAGCGCCGGTGTGTTTTTCATTTTCTTTATATCACCCTTGACGCTCGTAAAACCATTACCCGTGACCAAGCGGACGCAACTTCTATATAAAGCGTATCGGTGTGCACACGTTCCCAGCCGCACCGATCCACGCGGTCTTTGATGATACTAGAACTTCTTTCGCTTCCTCGTTCTCCCTCGGCTGCCTCGCGACGACGAACCCAATTTCCTTGGCGACGGAAACTCGACCCTTCGGATTTTCACCGCTCACGTGCCCACGGGAAGGATCCAGTTTTCTTTGATACCGATTAACAACCGTAGCTCTCTTCACGATTTCCACCGTTATCTCGTCGCGGATACGGCTCCTTCTTATTTTTCATTTTTCACTTCCTCGTTGAAACGCGCAGCAAGGAAGCCAGCCTACACCTAACTCGCAATCAGAGCAGCCGAAATATCGCCATATGGCCCATTACACAAGGGCGTCGAGAATGGCTTGGTACTTCGATGTGTAGATAAGTCAGTTAGCGACTCGGTCTAGCGCGTTCCAGCGCGGAGCCTTTTTTGCGTAGCTCGCCCTCTTATTGCTTTCCTCTCTCCTTTACTCTTGCTCACTCCTGGTGGGTGATTCATCATCGGCGTCGTCTTCTCTCCTTTCTCTGGCTCGGTTGGCTGGCTGGTCTGACTGGCTTGCTCGCTGGCTGGCTTCGTTTCTGGCTTTCTGGCCCCTGGACCCGCGTGCCTCCTCGCCTCTTTCTCTCCTCTCTTTTCCCTATCACTCGCTCTCCCTCCACCACCTCCCCCTCCCGCTTCTCAGACCTATGTACTCGTTTTACTCCTACACTGGAGCCGTACCAACATGCAGTTCTGGCTCGGCAGGGCGCTCTTTCGCGCTGCTGGCTTATAGGTATTCCCGCATTTCTCTCCCGGCATATCCCGGAGTCTGCGAGCGAAGAGGAGTCTACGCTCGTTCCTCGAAAATTTAAGACGGACTCGTGCACAAATTTCGCCGATTCGCGCTTCCGTCTTCATTGTTGGCTTCCGATTTTCCGTCGCTCGATTTACCAACCGAAGCTTGAGCCTTGTTTTCCGTGGAACCGACAGGGAAGTGTGTTTTACTGTTGGATCAAGAACGACCCTGGGTACCCTCCTGCTCGCCTTCAACCCGATATATTCCCCGGTCGCATCGCACCCGGCCGAGATATCTTCTCGGCCAGAGGTACACCCACTATAAGAATGAGTACGCGTCGCTATAAAACACGAGAAACGATATATTACCCGGCGATATCACTCTCCGGCACGAGGCGATACGGTAATATTTCGCCCGGGAACGCTTGGAAATGTTGCCGGTGTAAACACTGCGGGGGCACACCAGAGATCACCGGCTATGCAAGATCCCCTTATTTCCTTGCCGTACGTTGATGTTCCTCGTCATCGCGATCGAACACGACGCTTTTCCTCGCGCCTTCTCCTCGCCTTTGAACCTACCCAACAATTCAATTATACCAAACACGAAACTATGCACCAACTCGTGACTACTCAGATTGATGGTCAACGCTTTACGACAGGCACGCGCATTAGGAATCCTCTATGGTCGCGTGTGGGCAGATGGGGGCGAGTCTGCCGAAGAAAAGGCCCCCACGTCTTCGATCACCCCTAGCCACTTCTTCTTCCTAGCAATTTTGCGGCATCGACGTTGATGCATCCACGATAAGCGATGCTCCACGAGGAGCGCGTACGGCCATCGGTGCTATGCGACTCGCAGTGTGAAATATCGCAGCGTTTCGGAAGCGAGGCTCGCCTAGAAAGGACCACCTTCGGTTCCGAAGGTGGGATTCCGGTAATTCGACGCATTCGAGAACGGAGCAAGACCGATGGTCCTTGCCCTGGCTGGCAGGCAGAAGACAGAGAGGGACATCGCGCAGGGGAGAAAGGGAGAGAGATAAAGAGAGGCATGGAAAGAGAGAGATAGAAGTGGGTTGGGTACGGGGGATAGAGTAGGGGCGGGAGGGCGTTCCACGGCACCCTGCATGGGGTAGCTTGCAACCTCACGCGACACTAGAGCCATCTATATCCCGGGAGATTTATGGGTTCCTGGTGCAGCGGCTGCTCGCAGCAACTACACACCACGCAGTATCGGTCCGGTACGGTGTTGGTGCTGCCCCCTGTCGTGACGGGCGTGCTGTTGCCCCGCGGGGGTTACGCGCAATTCGCGCTCGTGCAACGTCGCCCTGATAAAAAACTTGCGACTCGATCTCAATCCGATGCTTCTGCGAACTTCCTCCGCGCCGTCTCGCACCCTTCTCCAACCCTTCGACACGCCGCGGTCGGACCTCGTGATTTCCGTCCCCCTTTATTCCTCCTTCTTGCATCCGCCGTCTCGTTCCGCCGCGCTCGCCTTGCCCACTCGGCTTGAAATATCGATCATCATTGTGTTTCCTACGCGTTTATAGACTGCGAACGCATGGAAATTATGGGTCGCCGGCTCCGCGTTCCAGCGGCTACGGGGCCGAGAGTTTGTTGGACCTTTTTAGCCGCATGGCGCGTTGATGTTCCAAGCGTCTGGACGAGGGCAGAGTGTAGGTTTCTTACAATTAGTCGAGTTTGGTGATCGTTGGAACACTGCTTTCGCGGGAAAGATATATTCTCCACGAATTAAATTCAACGTATGCTACCCGATTTTGGCAATTTTGCGAGGGAAAGATCGTTCGATTATCGTTGGCAAAAGTGGCGAGGAGTAAGCAACGCGACAAAGAGTACGCAAGCACACGGGGCTTCATTGCGCGATAAAGTCATTTGCCCAGCCCATCCTCGGGCGAAGAAAGCGTCAGATAGTATCTCCTCCAAACAAAGAACTCTCCTCCCTCATGCACAGCGAGCGAAAGAAAAAAGAAGAAGACAGAAAGCAATCGGCATCGATGGCGGGATCGTTGGCAGGAGGGAAGGCACTCGTAAGTGGAGATTTTTCAAGTACCCCCTCGACGCGACCGTTCGTTCATTCGCACAGCGCGCGATATCCTGCAGGGGTAACCGATGAAAATAGTAGGGAAGAGATAGAGAAAGAAACAGAGGAAGAGAGCGATAGAGTGGCTGAGCCGTGGTTGCACGAGGGTACGGGACGACGACAACGATATGAGTACCGGTATCTACCTACCTATGCTTCTGCTCTCCAACCCAAACGCCCCACCCTCTTGATGCGGCCGGTTTACGAGCAACCTGTGGTAACGAGAGCGATAGATAATAACCGCTCCGTGCTCAACCCCATCCCTTTCCTCCTCCTCTGCCATTCTCTGTCCCTCTTCCACCGTTTCACACCCCTTTTACTCCAGTAGGGAACGCTGCCCTTGCACGTGGGTATTACCCTCGGTTATTTTTCCTCCATTCGCACGCTTGGATTTCTTAAACGATCGCCCAAAAATCGAGGCTTTGAGATTCAATTTGTCGGGATGGTATTTTAGGCGCGTGGCACCGATATCTGTTGATTCCCCTTGATTAAGGATAGTGGAAGAATCACATTAGTTCAGATCAAACGTTAGCTGAGTTAATTGTGCATTTGTTTGGATTTCGAAATTTCTATACCGATTTAGTATCTGTTGGAGCCCGTTGGAATTTCGTTTTTTGGAAAAGGCAGAGCCCGTTCCGCTGTTGGCACGTCGAGATTCGGGCTTTCGGTTTTTGCGAGCTTTAACCAACGTTAGACTCCCGCGACGTAAAGGCACGCGGGAACGGGAATTTATTGCGGCTTAAAAACTCCGGCTTCCTTCGGAAATCCTGATAAATGCGCGAAGGAGCAACGCCTTCGTGTATGTACGTAAGTTTAAACTCGTTGCGCAGCCGGGGCGAACGTGAAGTGACTCTAGGCCGAAAGGCAAACTCACGGTAAAAATGAAATACCGTCGCAGACAAACAAGCGTGATCTCGCTGGGGTGTTCCTAGCTTGCCTTGTCTTAAATACATTTCCGGCCATTTCTTCGTTCTCATTGATCACCTTCCTGTTTCGATCCTCCTTTAAACACGCAACTTCAAAGAGTATGAAAATAATTCGTTCGTAAATATCGAATACCTGGGTCGTTCCCTTAATGAAAATTAAATAAATAGGATAAATGCTAGTCCATTTCTGTTGCAGTAAATTTCAGTTGAAAGAAAATAGAATAGAAGCAGTATGTTAAATAGGGATTGCGACGAGATAGACGTTCGGGGGATCGGTCAATAAGATTGAAAGAAATAACCCAAGCCAGTGTCGGTGGATTCGGGCCGAGGATATTCAGAGGCGAGCGAAAGAAACAGGTCGTATAAGCGGCTAGATTGAACAGTTGGCGCGAGTTTGCGGCTGTAAAATGTGCCGACCTTGCCAAGTGCTCGGAACATCCTCTCCACCTTTCCGTTTCTTTATCCGACTTCGTTACGACAGCCGTCGCAGCCAGGGCAAACAGCTTTATCGAATCGTCCTTGCCGATATGATCGCCGTTTATTCATCTCTCGATTATTAAGCATACAAAAATACACAACACATTAAGAACGCAGAAATAAAAGGTGCAAAAATCGGATCTCTCGTTCTGCTCATAATTCTCTCTCAAAACATGGTCGTAGGCGAAAAGACATACAGTATATTGTAAGAGAGTTTCACGAATCGTCGCGGAACCCGTCGTCGACGTCGCTGACTTTGGCCAGCATCAAAGGGTGGAAAGTCTGGATCGTTTGGTCGAAGGAAGCTGCTGGTTATAAAAACGAAGATAAAGGGCGGCGAGGGCATACGGAAGGAAGGGCACACACAGTATTGGCAACGCTCGTTGCCTTCGGTGTGCCCTGTTCCTCCCTAAGACCCAACCCCTTTCGCTCTTAACGCGTGCTATCGATATCCCGAGACACAGACACCACGAAAGTCAGGGCTCAACGTGTGTGTAGCCGGACAAGGCACCACGTGCATTCATCCCATTACAAAAGAAGCTGAACCAGCGCCGAACGACCCGACCCGACCCGTCGTGTCCTCGACACGTTCAACGTATGAACCTATATACGACCTCGTGGAACCTTGAAACGGCTGCACTACCCTCCGACGTTTCCCCATCCCCTTCGTGCAATGGCTGCGATCGGTATTTTTGAAAAACTTTGCCCGAGAGAAGATCGACACAGCTTCCTCTACCGCCGCTGTTACTACGTCCGTAGAGACAGGGGCGAGAATATTTTGGGGAATTCGGATTGGTTAGATTCATAGAAGATGAAAATATTTCTGGGACACAGTTTAACTGATGCTGAGGAATTCCGAGAGAACGTTGATGTACGAGCTGATTAACTCTGAATGGGTCTCACGTATTTCTTTTGGTTGAAGGCGTAGCTCTATTTGTCCGCTGCGTTTCGTAATCCTACGAAAGTATGGTGACTTTGATAGAGCACTATAACTGTGCCCGGTACAATATATTTTTAACAGTATTATTCATACAGGTATTTTAATTGTATTTGCATGTAATAAGTATAAGATACATTTATTAAAACCGCCCTATCTATTCGCATATACATACTGCGTATCTTGCAAAAAAAAAAGAAGAGAAATACGTTCGCCGTGTTTTGATGAGGAAACGCAGGCTAGAAATACCTGGCTCGTCGCCTAACCGAACACGTTCTGATTTCTGTTTCAGGTGAGTGGCAGGCTGCATCCACTGTCTCTGTAATGCCAAATAGATGGTCGATGTGCGTATCTGTCGATCGTCAATTTATCGGTTGCGGCGAATCGGATGCTGCACCCGGTGAGTGACGAACCCGCCTCTCGCTCCCCCGCGCGCCAGCACCGCCAACCCCTGGAACCTCCTGTAGCTCACTTTGACCAATATTCCCGCAGACCAATCAGTATCCAAGTGCACAATGACGTCCGTACAAGCCTAGTATTGTCATAGTCCCCATTTCTGGCCTCTCTATCTGTAGTCCCTGCTTTGTCGCAGTAGCAACGTAGATAGAGGGGGTGAGTTATACAGAGGGTAGTTCCACTCGTTAAAATATGGATCTCTGTCCGTCTCTCGACTACGAGCGCCAAAGAACGTTCGCGAGGCGAGACAATTAGTAATACGCGAACGGGTACAGAGGCGAGGAGAACGCGCAAAGTTCCCGAAGGACTCTCGTCGTCTCTGTTTATTATTCGCAGAGCGGTACGCGGCGCGCCTGGGTTGCGCGCAATTCTCTGAAACCTAAATACGTAACGAAAAAGGCTAAGAGGTAACTAGTAAGTAAAACGCTTAGGAAGTAGAGAAGTATCCTCGAGTGTTGTGGACGCGTAAACGATCGACGGAGTTTTTTTTCTTCGAACGACCGGGAGGGTTGAATCCGGGCGATTTCGTTGCTATCGACGCGTTTCCCGGTGACACCTATTTTTCTCGCGAATCGATTGTACAGATGAAAGAATGCGAAATATTTTGCTGATACGTTTCGCGCGCAAACCCCCTCCTCCCGTCTTTTCGTTCAATTAGCGTTCTTCTTCCGTTTGTTTCGCTTCTCTTGATCGGCGCACGCTCGGCGATACGCACCCCTTCCAGAGCGTGTCATGCTACGACTGCTGTTGATGTTATGTTTTTGTTAATTCTTTTTTATTGTCTGCGAAACGACACGAGAACACGTCTCTATCGTCGCCGCTCGTTTTCGCTGTACCTAGAGCTGTACCGCAGCCCTCTCTTCTTTCGAATGGAAAAGGAAAGAGCGGGGTGGAAATTAGACACCGACTAACAGACTTGTCGTCGCGACTTCGTCGAACAACGGCGGACGATAGAAACGTGTTTCTTTCGATCGGTACAAAATATATATGTTGATGTTCGATAATTTTGTTAAATATTATATATAGAAACGTTTATGCGACGCGGGCGCTCGATACCTGCTGAAAGGGGGTTGTTCACGGAGCGCGCGCGTCCCTCTCACGAGTCGAATATAGCTTTTCCCTTCGCGTCGAACATGTTCGAAGGAAGAATAAACGAAAACAGAGAGGAAACGTACTTCATCCCTTCCGTACTCCTCCCTTTTCTTTCGCCGCTTTCGTTTATAATTTCTCTTCCACCCTCTCTGCGGGTCGTTTCGATTCGTGACTGTCGGTGAAGCAAGAGAACGAACGAAACCCTGATAGACTCTAACGAGCAGGATTATTACATTGTACGTACCTACCTAGTACCTATAGACGCCTACCCAGACACGAAGTGTACGTGGCGCTATCCTAAGCAGTAAAACAACTATTCTAGTTAATGAATGTATACGAATAGCCGCTAAGAGACACGCAAGAGTAATAGGTAAACGCAGTATTTCTAAGAGGAATGTAATGTTAATAATTATTTATTTTGTCGATCTCGGTGAAACGGGGCGAAAAGGAAAAATGAAAAAATGAGACGAGGAACGTTTGAAATGGTATAAAAAAAAGTAATGGAGTAAAAAAAAATGCATTCGTCGCTCTGCTTTAAAAGTATGGTTTTCTTAGGCGAGTAGGCCTATATCTTAGGGGTAGGCGTATCCATGCGTAGTGATAGTCGCATTCATCATTTTCTGTAAACGTTTTTTCTTTTCCGACGGTGACGAGAAGAAAAAAAGAAACGGAACAAGAGAAACGCGCAGCATCCTCTTTTGTAACATATTAGGGTATTAATTGTTTACCAATTTGGATCCTGATTGTATGTAATCCGCGACAGCGACCAGGGCCGCACCTGCTGCCTATGCGTGAAACGTGTTGTAAACGAAGGGAGAGAGACTTTACTTAGGGGCGGCTGCTGTTCTGAACGCTATTGTAATATTACCTTGATTATACGATTACTAAGGAAAAAAAGGAACAAAATAAATGCGATGTAAACTTGATCACTCGTCTTTTCGCTTTTTTGCCTGCGGCCCTGGCCGTGTACCAATCCATCTGTGAATCTCCCGCATCCCTCCTTCCGGCGATCTCCGCCTTTCCCATAATATTTTCCTCCCTATGGACGTAATACGCGTTCCACCATTGTCCATGGAAAATAGTAGCACCATCCCGTCGCTTTTCCTGCGCTGCAAACACCGAAGAATAAAAATTATACCATCCGTGTGTCACTTTTCCGTACGCACAATTATCGATTGAAACTTCCACTCGCGAAAGGTCAAATATTCGCAAGCACCCTTCCAAAACTCTCTTACACGTCGGTCCCGATTACGCAACGCAAGTTCCGCGGTTGCGTAACGCGACGAAGTAGAATAGAGGTAGAGGACAACCGCGATCCGGCCGATAAATCCGGGCCACAACTAAAGTTAAGGGTGGTCGGTAAAACGCAGAAGATACTTCGCGTGGAATCGTTGTCAATTCCTGGCCGATAACCCGACGCTGCCCGCGCGGACGAACGTGCAACGGTTGCTTTACGACGCTTAAGCCACGGCCTCGGGCGTCTTCCCGTTGTCCCCCGGTTCGCCGTGGATCCGCCTTAACGGGGGCTGCCTTGATCCAGGGTCGAGCTTTCTACGGCAGCCCATAAGTCTCGCGATGCTCCGGGATATTAATATGTTATTGCGGAAAGACGCCCTCATGAAAGTCGACAAGGACTAGAAAAATATGTCCCGCGCGTCTCGACGTCGTCCCGGCTGTCGGGGGTGGTGCGCGGCAGCAGTTCGCCTACACGCGGGGGATGATTCCGGGGCTAGCGAGCGGCCGACGGCTGCCACCGCTGGCCTTATACACCCACACGCCCTTGTTACTATCGTGTACGACGCGGGGCGCGGCCGGGGTAGAATTCAGCAGACGCCATTTGTATTAATGAAGCTCCCGACAATGGTGCACGCTCGATGAATTATGTACCTACGTTCGAACTCGAACGAAACGCTGGCCACCGTCGATCTCTACTTCGCCAGTGACCTCACGCACCTCTCGCCCTCTTTCCCTCGCCATCCTTTTAATCACGTCACGGGTCCCCGTGCTTCATGCGATCCATTAATGCGGATCACTTTCCGCGCCCTCGTTCCTTCTCGGATCCGTTGGATTGGAGTTCGCGTGGCTTCGGGGTGAATGGGAAAGTGAAATATATCAGCGGGCACTCGATAATTGGTAAAGATTTTTGTGCGAAGTAGGTTGCAGCGAGAATCATCGATATGGTGTCAGATGTAACAGAGGGATCGGCCCCCATTCCGTCCAATTTCACTGAACAAATCGTTCCATTTCTTTTTCCATTTCGAATAAAATAATCGCACTAACGATAGCATAACAGTCCCGAGCAAATAAATGAGCAAAGACGCAACGGATATGTAGCAACGATCGCGATAGATTCACGAGGATCAAGAGGCCTCGAGATTTACATCAAAGACGGAAAGCCCTGTCTACGTAAGCGCGACCCATTACCGAAAGACGTAGCGAGCATCCATCTCGGCTTGGCGCGGATAAAACGACCGCTTTACTTCGGATTACAGGGGCGCAATTTACAGCAGACGCGGAAGCACCTGTTCGTTCTTGAAGAAATGGAAAGGTGGCGGCGAGGCTGGAGGACGAAGCTAAGGGTATCGCGGTCCAGGGGTGTGAGAATAGCGTGCCCCGCAAACGTTGCGGTAATTGAATCCCAGCAAGTCTCCCCTCTATATACGCGTACTCCCTTAAACGTATAACTTCTTCCCTGTGTCGATCTTCTTCCTGTACCGTTCCATTTAAATGCTTACACCGCGTCCTGCCGCAAACAATGGACCATAGAATATTTAGCAAAAGCAAAAACTCTCTTCCCTTGTTCAAGCGTTACAACAAAAATCTGTATCCAATTCGTGCTGCCCGCACCCTCCGTGAAGTATCCGAAAAATCCCCCAACCATAATCATCATCCAACAAAGAGTATCTCGAAATGATTCTGCACAGCCCGAGAAGATCAAGTCCACTGCTGATGCACGATTCTCACGTTTCAAGCAGACACGTCAGCCCGCGAGGGTGAACGATATGGATACGCTAGGGGTAGGCGAGTCGTAGCGTGTTCCGCCCTCATATAATTACTTCACACTGCTCCGTTCGTAGCTGGTGAAACGCGGCGTGTCCTCGCGCACACACCTTGGCCAACTCTCCCTCTTTCAGCTTAAGCGTATTCCGTCGGCGTACTCGTGGCGCGGGCCACGTCGTCTGTGTGCTCTCGCAGGTTCCTGGCTGCTCCTCCGTGTTGCGAGGGTATCTTGCTTGCTCGCCGCCGCGACAGGGTGTGAGAATAGCTTGCTGGGTCGGGGATACGGGGGGATCGTTGCGAAAGGGGGGTTATTAGGCAACGCAGCACCTCATCCCTCATCCGCGTAACCGCACCGCAGCGTGTATTATGTAACAACACGGAAACGAACTGCGGCCCGGCCGGTCGGTCGGCGAGAGCCGCCGAGAGACGAAACCAGCCGGGCGTCGCTGGCTTGTTGTTCTGCTGCTGTTGTTGTTGCTGCTGCTGCTGCTGTTGTTCCGTTGTTGACCCCGCTGCCGGCGCTGATATTACACGGCGCGCTAACAACGAGGTCGCGTTCGAAATAAGCGTTCGCAGCTCGTAATTCTCGGTCTGCTGGTACTATTTTGCTGTGAGCGGCGCGGATTTTCGAACTTGTCCTTCCGTACAGGGTATAGATTGTCCAAATTGTTTTTCACCACCAAGAAGCGTGACGTCGTTCCAGGTCTTTAGCGAGGTTGAAGATATTTGCGAGTTATTTCTCGCGTTTCAGGAAGGACCCAGATCCGTCGGCGTTTTCCGACCTCGCGTATATATGTATTTTTACCGGGCGTCTTTCTAATTCGGTTCGCCGGCCTATAAAAATGTCGAGGCTGACGCACAAGCGCGGTTCTTGGTACCGTCTGCCCAAGATAACACGATTCCTCTGGTGCACGCCCTGGGTCCTTGGTCCCGCTGTTTTCCGTGTAAATACTGAAAGAAACTGACATCACCTGGCAAACGCTTTGATCTGCCTGTCCCGGGCAGTTAAGATGTCAGGTCTTCTTATTAAAATAATTTAAACGGCGTCGACGACCGCGACTCCCGTTCTACGAACGGTATCTCACCACCTCGTGTCGCCGCAGGAAGGGACCGCGGCATGAAATCGTCGATGAAGAATGTTCGTCTCTGGTCGCGGCCGGTTAGTTAACGCTCAGCTAAATAACTGCTCGTTGCCCGCCGCCTCTCGTTCCCTCTGCCTTGTTATTTTTGCGCCCGTCGCCCTTCAATTTCGCGCGAATAAATCCCGGCTGCTTCGACGACGCGTGCCGCGTAAATTTCGTACGGCCGTGCGTTGTAAACGAAGCCAGCCTCTCGATGGACAGTGTTCTCCGCGTTGACCGCAATATGATTTCTTCTCTTGTCACCACTGACTTGTGAGAATCGCCGTGGCATTTGCAGGGACACGTAGAAGAATATCCGGCGTTTAATTAATATCTATAAATCAGTATCGAAACTTGCAGTAGTCCCTTCCTGGTCACCCGAATTCCCCCAACTGGACCACGGTTGGACTTGAAAAATTAGCGACTATTAATTCGAATGGAAACCGATGTAGTCAATAGCAGCTGGACCGCGTCGTTGTCTTGGACGGGGGTTGTCCAACTAAGGAATAATACAAGCGCGCTAGGCAGAGGAGACCGACCTACCCCTTACTATCCGCACACCCGTCGTCCGCAGATAAATCTTCCCGCCCTCTAATTGGCCTTCCCTCCATTTCCTCGTCCCATACCCCCGTTCAACCTATTCCTTTTTCTCTTCTCTCCTCCGCCCTGTCTCCCTCGCTCGTCCTTTCCTTCCCTTCGTTCTATCTTCTATTCGCCGCTATCGTTCGCTGTGTTCCTCCTCTTTCTCCCGTCTCATCTTGGTTCCGTTTCCCACTTTCCAGGCTGGGCACGGCTCCAGGAAACGTTCTCACCCTTCGATTCGTACCACCATCCTTTCGCCCCCATCTACCCCCCTGCCCAACCCGCGCAACTCTGGCTTCGCATCCAAGCCGGCGAATTATTAGAATTATTAGACGTTATATTGGCCGCAGAGTGTCCGTTACACCGCCAGAACTCAATTATGAATTAAGTTATCGGGCAACGGCATCGCGAGATGCATTGTCCTCGTCGAACATTTGTTCCGCCGGGTTAAGACCCAGGACTCCTGGTCGCTGAAGTCAATCGACGGCCATACTGCGAGGTACTGCCAACAGATATGGGAATATTTTCGCGGTAAATCTCTCGAATATTGAGTTCTTCTTTGCCAAGGAGAATCGCTCGTAGCTTTTCTACTGTACGGATCCGGGCTTCGGCTTAGTCGGCTTATAAAAGGCGCAGAAGTGGCCTCGACGTTTCATTTGCAATGGTTTCAGGGATCACGGTCGCGGCGTTTACAATTTTATGGAACGTCTCGCCTGGCCCGACTTAGGTGGCCCCCGGTCATAACAAAGGAAAATAGAGCACGCCCGCGATTTACCTGGCAATAAAAGTTGACCTCGAGCTGCCTTGTATTTTCTGGAGCGCGGCGCTGTTTTTATCTTTCCGAGATCCATCGGCCGATGGGACGTGTTTTCTCGGGACCTTGACTTTTGAATAGTTCCGATGCTTACCAGAAATGAAGCGCCTGGGGCGGAAAAATTGCTGGTTTTTTGGTCCTTTTCAAACGTTCGCACTTGCATGTGCGATGTAAATTGTGGCAGTAACGCATGGCATTTTCCGTTACTCTTTGAACGAACAAAAAGGTTCACTTTATTCAAGAATATCGATTTTCGGGTTAATATTTGTTATGATCACTCCCTTTTTAAAAACAGTTTACAAAACTATAATATATTTAAGTACCGATGTATCGTAGAGCGAAACAATAATCTTAAGCCGGACTTTTGGAACTTTACGCAACCCGGGGACATTAGAGGTGTATTTTACCTGGACGACCTCGACTATTAGCGCCTAGGTATTCCGGTCCCTTCCGTCGACCGCTAATGTCGGGGTTCCTTAAAAACCGTGGGCCCCAAAACGGGACACGCACGGTGCCTGTAAAACTGTAACAATTCGTGACCTAACGGGACACGTCGGTCGAAAATGTTTGCGGAAACGTCGCCGATCGGCTCGTCACGCGTTAGCTCCTTTATCTTGTTAGCCCGCACAAGCCCAAAGAAGAAAAAAAACGGCATCTCATTGTCCCTGAGAAATAAAGGCGAAATAAAGGTCGAAACTCCGAGAGCCCTGCTCTATTTCCAACGTTGCGTGGAACCAATGAAGGGTGTCGTAAATCTAGAGCAACCCGGGTGGTAGCTTTTTGCCGACTTACTTCTCCGTTTGCATTCGTTTTTTCCGGAATTCTTCCTGCGATCGAAGGACCGTCGTTTCTCGGCGGTCGATACCGTGTTACCGTGCAGAAACGCGAAGCTGACGAACGAACGGGCCGAAAAGATTCTCCAGCGTACATAATATCGGGGCAAGGAATAAGTGGAGGATAATTGAAAATTAATTAACACGCAGAAGCGGCGGCATTAAAATCATAACGCGTGTGGTAATCAACGGGCAATAAGTCAACGAACCTCCTCGCCAAACGAGCCGGTGACATATTGAATTCTTTAAGGGACGAAATAGGAGGTTCTGGTGTCCCGATGATTAAGAGCTCGTTCGCATTCAAGTGGCACGATCCACGAATGATTCACGGGGCGAAAATGGCAGATGAGACGCGGCTCGTAGCGCGCAGCCAATCCGGGCAAACTCGACACAGGGGAGTAAGGTTGAAAAATAAGCGGAATTTCACTCGCCCCCGGGACAGGGAAAAATAGAGGCCGCGGCGATTGCGAAACAAAAGGCACGATAATTGTAGTCGGCCCCAGGGGATGCCGTCGTAGAACGCGGAAGGGGAGCGTTATATGGCGGACGTTCGTAATAAACCCGAAGAAGCGGCACGTTAATTTGTAATCGCTTTTGTGGTTGGCTGATGGTCGCGCCTCTATTGAGTGGTTTCCAGCCGAGGAAAAGGGCTGAGCTCGCGTACGGACAGCTCTGCAGGGGAAAGCGCGATGGTTATGCAGATCGACGAAGGGTGCTATGGTATCTGACAACGGTATAATAACTCGTCCCGCCGCGCCGCTCGCCCGGCGTACTCGGCTAACGCAGAAATAAAGGCCAACCCTTCGCCGTGGCGTTTAATAATTTTGTACGGTGGCTGGCGTGGACCGTGGCGAAATTCGATTCCGCGAGTGGAACACGCGTTTCGACATGCCGCGAGTTTTGCCCGCCCCTATCCGTTGCCATTGTACGACGACCATTTTCTACCCCCTGTTAAGCTTCTTCGATACGTCGTTAGCGTATTGTGTTCCAGGCTGCCCCTTCTTTCATTGGCGATGGTACTCGTGTTACACGAAATCCGTAGTATCTCGTGGGATTCGAGAGGCTGGCGGCAGCTTGCCAAAAATCGAAAGGAGCAGAAATTTTCCGGCGGCGGCGGCGGCCACGTTTCCGCGGAGGGATGAACGCGTCGCGAATAGAGCGCGTCCCTTTCTGCCACGGAGGCAGATGGATGGCGGAAAGGAGACGAAGAGAAGGAGCGATATCGGTCCTCCGATGGAACGAGAAAGGCTGGCAGTCGGTGGAGCAGGGTGGATCGGGCGGGGACGGGAAAAAGAGTGAAAAAGGTGAACGGGCAACAACGTGTACGTGATGTATTGTAGCATCGAGCATTCGAGGATCGGGAGGAGGCGACTCGAGCGGTGGAAAGAAGGAAACGTCGAAGGAGGGAAAGAAATGCCGCTTACCTCGAGTGCGAGAGGGACGGAAGAAAAAAGAGAAGAGGTTCGGCGGAGGGAAGGAATAACGAATAACGGGCAGACGAACGGAGAAGGAAAAAGGGAAAAAAGGGGTTGCGGGTGGTGTGTCGGCTGGAGAGGGCGGGGGAGCGAGCTACTCGTGCTAGCGACGAAGAAGGAGGAAAATAAGGGGTAGCTCGGCGCCGCCGCTCCATGCTTGGCTTGCAAACTGACTTCCGTCCTCCGCGCGACTATTCAGACGCCGTTGGCGTTTTTACCGAGGCGAAGCCCGACAAAAAAAAAGAAGGAAAAGGAAAATAAAGGAAAGAAAGATCGGCAGAAGGAAGAAGAGAAAGGGGAGGTGGAGATTTGGGAGAGAGAGAGCGATGGAAAATATATAGAGCGCGGTGTGGAACCGGAGCTAGAGGCTGTGACTGGTCGGGTGCTAGTGGCGCATTTCCTACGGACCAGCTAGGACCCTGGCTCTCTGTTAGCTAGCTGTGGCGGAGCTAGCAGCCGGTCCTCGTCCCGTGTATACGCCGCTACGACGACCAGCCAGTCTATAATATATCTCTTGCCTTATCTGCCGCTTGCTGTTTACTGCCCGATAGACTCCGCAGATAGGAGAACCCTGCATCACCGTCTCGCGAGAGAGCCGAGTCACTTACTTTTATATATGTTGTTACTTACGTCAGGGAGCACGCGGTAGGGAATTCGTGAGACAAGTTGGAAAATGCTGATGGCCGGACGGAGATACGAGCGACGCCCGTCGCCGACGCGGCTAAGCGCGACCGACCCCTCTTCGTGGAAGCCGCCCCCTTGTCTGTGGTGGAAAATGATTTAAACGTACCCTGCGCGACGTATCGCGTCTTGTATTCTTTACGACCCGCCTTCAGATCTCGGACACGTCGCTTCGTGAATATACGATGCCGATCGTGTGCCACTTTTCCCGTGAGCCGACGAACTTTAGTCCCCTTTGTATATCCCAGACGTATGTACATACGTATTTCGAAATCGGTAAGTTCGAGTCGGCCGAAGGCTGCCGAGAGCCCTGAGAACAGGATGCAGGGTGGCGAAGGGAGCGGTATTAAAATCGCCATCCATTCGCAAAAGTTCCGCCGTTCGTCTAAAATTTCTCAATCGGTCTGGCTCGGTGGTTTCCCATCGCGGCGGGGCGATACAATCGAACGCGTTCTTCGGGGCTCGAATCCTCGCCGCTCGGCTGGCTCGCAAATAAAGAAAATGAGTCGACGGAGGGACGGGGCACGAAGAAAGCAACACAACTCGGCGGGAGAAGGAGAGGTATCAAAGATACACAAGAAGAAGGCGAGCGGTGGTCCTCGTACCGGAACTTCCTTCCTTCCGCCGACTGATCGACGAGCCAAGTTTTCTCGTCTCCCGGATTTGGGTCGGGATCTCCACCCCTTCTTCCTTCGCTACCCTTCCCTTTTCTTCCTCCCTCTGTCTACCCCACTGTTCACCCTTTCCCTTGCCCATCCTGTCTGTTTCTTCGTGCCGATTTTCGACTCGGGTACCGTCGCGGGGTCCCCGACACGCGGTAATTTCGAGGCAAGTTTTTCTCCCTTTCTCGACGTATCATTCGGAGCCTCATGAAAGTTTGATGACGAAAGCAGACGTTAAGAAGCCGGAGGAAGCCGCGTCCCGGCGCTGGGAGGTGTATACCGGTGCCACGTTTCCGTGCCACCGAAAGAAACCGGACTTCGCGGAAGGGAAGAAAAGAAATTCCTTACGTTCGGGAACTCGTATAACTTAGCGAAGCGCGGCCGCGACAAGAAACCACGGATTTCGTATTCCCGTATAAAGCGGGGTCTCGCGCGATTCGCAATCCCCTTAATGTAATTTGCAAATTGCACTTACAAACGATTCGCCCAGCCGGCATTTGCATCGCGTTTAAGAGCGATTTAGACGAATCTCCTTCGTTTCTTGTAGCGGCCCATCTCTGACACCGCGATTCGTCTCGTCGCGAAATCAGGAACGAGGTGGTGCTTCTATTAAATCGTTGGATCACTTCTGCCGGGCCGATCAATCTTCTGCCACGTCGATCGTTACCGTATACGGTTGACAGTTTTGCTTGCTCCGTTGCAAATGATATTAGCGGTCAGTTGTTCCAGTATTTGGCAAAAACAGCTGGACGAATGCGATAAATATTGTAGAAACCGGGTGGAATTTGTTTTGCACCAGACTGAAAAAAGCTTCACGATTCATATTATTCTAAGATGAATTATAACTTTCTCGTGTACGGCGTTTATTTTTTTAATAATTAATATTCGTTGATTATTTTCGTTAGCTAACACTTCCAAATTAATTCACCATTTTTAATCTAGCATGCAGAAATCTACATGCATAGTGCAGCTTATTGTTAGAGGCCTCGATCACGGCAGCCATAAACTGAAGCAACCCCTCCGCACGGGTTTTCTGAGCGCCATATTGGCCACGGAACCATGCTAGTAACGGCCACGTTGAAATTGTGCCGACCCCGACGCACTCGTCAACTCGTGAAAACGTGAACAAACAGTAGTCGCCAAGGACGTCACGGCACGAACTACTTCGTCCCGTTTTAGAAACGTTCGAGCACCGCGAGAATCGTCAGGGAGAAAATTCGAGTAAAAATATCGTTTTCCTTCGAACGCCACTATCGATAGCCATCTTTCCCAGTCCCCGTGCAAGAGCAGGACGGAGAAACAGAGGGGTAGCGACGTTTCGTCCCCTCGTCTTTAGCGCAATAGCTGGCCGGAACAGCTGTTGTCCTACGGCGAATCGCACTTTGTTCGAGCAACGAGGGTATAGGTCGGAGCAAGTTTTTCCTATGTACCGGCATTCCCACTCCACGGCCATTTTCAACTGCGAATTTTTCGAGGCCAACGTCAGTTCGTCGCGAACCTGCACTTCCGCACCTCGCGTTGCAGATTTTTTTCCCCTCGATGCCACGGCGTTCGTACTCTCGCTGGTCCGTCTCTCACTCCTGACTCGACCCGTTCGTCGCGAAATGTTTGCCCCTCGACTTCGTCGTCACGTTTCTTGCCGGACTTGTACGTGCAACGAGCACCGAATACTTGAATGGATATGACTGGACGTATCCGGAACGAGCAGAGGATCGAGGCGAATGTTGTTCTTTTTTCGAACTTACCGCGCGGACGGATAATTCGTGCTCGTAGAGACGGGTCCGTGAAATTCAGTTTTTCATTCGCACTATCGATGTTTCTCTCATTAAACACCGCTGCTCGGATTCGAAAGGGCAAAGCGATGGACGAACAAGGCTAGAGAATGGAATGGAAATAGGCCGTGCCGTGGCTCGTAAGTACGACCTTTCAACCCTCGCCACGTATCCGCCTCGGCGGAAGTTCGCGAGGAACGTTTCTTTTTTTTTTTCAACGACGCTGCCTTCTCTCTCGCGAAAGTGGGTCAAAGTAATCCTGGTTCCTGTTCTCGCTGAAGGGGACTGGCGTACATACGTACGTTGGGGGGGACGGTCCATCTTTCAAGGGATACGTTCCAGCATAGATCGTCCCGCGACGTTGTTAATAACGGGTCGTTCTTACGATGAAAAATGGATTGCGAATACCTGCGATATGATAATAAAGGTGAAATATCGAGAGGACCGCGGAAAGTGGCCGAGCGTCGGCTTGCGATTCTTCATCGCACAAAGCCTTCGATAAGGCCGCTATTGGAATCTCGATAGCACGGACAGGGTGGGATAGGGTCGACGGAGGGGGCAGGTGGGGTGGATCGTGGCGGTGATCGGATTTGAACCGTCTCGAGGGAGAAAGAGAAAAGAGGAGAAACCGGGCTTGGCGGTGTTTGCGCGAGTGCTCGCGATCCAGCGAGTATTCTAGTTCTCCGGGAATAAAATGTAGATGGATGAGCCATAGATTTATACCGATCCCTGTGTAATATCGTATCTATGCCGTGCAGCAGAGGGAGCAACGAAGGACCAGGAGTTTTCGGGGGCGAGGCGAGGGCGGGGGCAGGGTTGTCAACGCTGCGCCATGATACATCGCGATCAGCTGTTGATAATTCATCGGACGTCCATTAAAGATCCTATTTCCGGAACATTTTTACGGAAGCATGTAAATCTCGATCCTTCTCGATAGCTTTAGCGACTGTCGGATGTTGCGCGTGTTTAGGTCTGCGGAGCATTTATGTTACTCTTGGGAGAACGTCTCTCGAGTTTACGGAATTAAAGAAGATTCTGTAGGTCTCTCTTGTTTTCTTTTTTTCTTTTGAAGACACACAGGATTTACTGGCCCGCGAAATAACGTTGCGGCGGACATTATCGATTGAACGCGCAATGTAGTAGATACAATGCCCGCCATGGATACCGTACGCGTTTTAAAAGCCACCGGTGTTTTCGCCCGGGCTATTCGTAAATCGCTCGCGTTGATCAATCATTTCCAAATCGTGAAGCAGCCAGTGGCGGCGGACAGCTCTCATCAATCCGCTGGCTCGTCGAACGGCACGGGGAGGAAAAATATCGGGAAGTGTTTTACAGGGATTGTTTGAGAGATGAGAGTCACCGCGAGTCACGCGAACTATCAGGATCGTTGAGCATATGCGACACGACCATAAGTTCGACCAAAGAATTACAACTGGTGCCGCAGTCCCAGCTTCGTCACGCGCGACGCGGAAAAGGGTCGGGAAGTCATTGAAAAAGAGAGGTTTTGTCAGAATACAGGATATACCGGTGAGGATTGGGTCGAAATTGGGATGAGCAGCAACGGCGCAGAGGGATGAGGGAGGACGGTGCGCGTGGAGGGGATGGAAGCAGATATATATCCACGGCAATGCGTTACGGGTTCAGCTAAATCCGCCATGATGAATGTGTTGGCGGGAATAAATCCGCAATGCACACCCCCACTGCCTTCGTCCTCCGCTGTGCCGCCTCCCCCTGGCCCCCTTTCTGCCCTTCTACTTCTACCCCGTTGTTTCCCCTCGCACCATCTTTCCCACCCCTTAACGGCTCGTCCTCGTACACTTTCGAAGCACATCTCTTTCCTCCTTTCTTTCCTCCATCGTTCTTCTCCCCCTGCTCCCTTTTTGTTAGCGCTGCCCCTCCAGCCGTTCTCCGTCTTGCCATCCCTTTTGCTTTTGCTCCTCTTCGCGTTTTTCTTTTGCCTTCTTTACCCCCGAACGCCGCCCCGTCTTTATATCGAGCTGGCCAGACAGTGTTCATTTTTTGCGATGCACCCGCGACGCGTTTCGATGCCGCGCATATATTTCCTCGACGCTCGTCATGCTCTCCCGCGCGATCGTCGGGAGGACAGCCCCGTACGAGGCGTTCGAATCGAGTCCCTCTGTTCCATTAAAGAACGATCTCTCGAATTAATACCGGCAGGAGTTTCCTACGAGGAAATTTATCGCTGGAAAGGATGGTCGGAGACGGAATAAAACTTTCGCTCGTGCATAGCTCCCATACGGCTAGAAAAAGGCCGTCGATGCAGAAACTTTTGCCGAACGACGCGTAGCTGCCGGGCACGGTGGACAAATAGGTTTATCGATTTGTTTACATCGCGTATTTAAAATGCAATTTCCCATCCGGTTATCAATCTTTCGCCGGCATCTTTCCGCATTTATTTCTCTCTGGCCCTGCTGCCGGCATCCGGTCGAGCAAATACGAGGCGGTCTATTCTTCAGCGTCCATGATGAAGCTGTGCGCCGACTGTACAGCGCTGCTGCTTTTGCGCTCGCGTGCACATCACCACGCACACATACGCGTAACGCGGTTGATCGCGCTGCACTCCTCTCGAACACTCGACCACTTTTATTTATGCACGTCTGCGCAGGGCAGGTAGACGTTTATTAGGATTTATAGAACGGATCATTTCACGCTTCGCAAGCGTTTTTTATCGCTGCTTTAAATGAGATGCAACGATCACCGGCTGACGAGGCGAAGAAGGAAGGAGAATCGCGTTACGGAATCGGTACGCGCGTCTCCGTTAATTCGCCCGGCGATAATTTATTTTCCTATTATTCGTGATCTTGCAGGGCTACGACCGGAACGAAATTGCGCGGCGTAAATCAAATATCGGCGACGCGGGACGAGCAAAATATTTTCGAGCGTGGTGAGAAAAAGAAAAGAGGAGAAAAGCGAAATAAATACAGCGTAAAAGGTGGCGGGAAAAGAGGGGCCCCGAAATTCCGACGCGGACACGTTCGTCTTTGGTCGAAAATGCTCGGCCGCGATATTATATTAAGAAATTATGAATCGCGCGCGAACGGCTGCGCGGAAGAAACACGAATCATAAATCACCGGCCAAGCAAAACTCTATGAGCCACGAGGAAGATATAATTGACACGGCGGGCATAAATTCCATTCACCATTATTAATGACGTATTTCTCCATTCATTTTCATTCTTCGCTTATAACCACAACTGGTTACCAACTGTTTATCATCTTAGCCATCCGTCCACGGTGAACAGAAATTTATGTCTTCATCGATAGCCTACTCGTTGCACGGCCGGGAGCGAGCATTGGCGTTCCTTCTACCGTCCTTTTACTTTCCGGTTTCTCCGATCAATTATATCATTGCCTTTAGTAATTCTTATCTTATCCTCCTGCACGAAAATAAAGAATAAACGAGGAAAATTGAAGGCAAGAAAAACGAAGCTCGTGAACCGCGAAACGAAACGTTTCCTCTTCTCGTTTTCGTCGAAACTGTCCCGACCGCCCGGCGTGTCGCTGTAAAAAGTCGGAGGTGTCCATGAAACAGCGGCTCCTTATAGAAAAGATCTACGGGGAACAAACTATAGGTAAGCAGTGCAGGATACGCTTAGCCAAAAGGTAGCCCAGAGGAGAAGACTGTAGGAGGAATAGGAGGCGCAAGCCCAGACACACACCGGTCGGGTTATTTATTGTAACGAGGACTTATGGCGACAGATTTAGGAATTAGGGTATCGCAGCAGGCCCGGCCCCTAGCAAGGGTTTCCATGGAGAACCCGTACGATACAAACACGTAGGTGTATTCCACGGCATACAAATACGACGTTCCAGGGCATCCTACCGGCGAGCACGTATGGACCCACGTGATACCGCAATAATCCACAAGGATTATCCTTCGTGTTCCAGCGCGGGTACGTAGCGAGCGGAGGGCCTATCTGGCCACTGAACTGCCCGGGAATATTCGTATCGTCGTCGAACGCGGCCTACGAAATCTGCCTGGAAACCGTTTGAATCGCTCTACGTTCCGCCGGACACCCATAAATAAACCCCTATCCGCCAAAGAATCGAATGCCCGACTAATGATCTTGATATTGCTGGTCATCGCGCGACGCTCGAGTCCATTTAGGCACTTGCGTGTCGGCAGGGTACTTATTTCGATTCTACTCGACTGTCCAAAGTCGAGCGAAGGAGCTGGTGTTAGAGTGCTAGGCGTGGGTCAAAGTTTTATTCGTTTCGCGGCAACTTCGAGGGCAATGGCTGTCGTCCCGGTCGATCGTGGAATTATTCAGAAGTTACACCGGGCACAAGGTCAACGATAATCGATCGATAATTGCGGGAACGATGCACGAGGGGCCGGATCGTTCGACGACGCGAAATTGCATCGTGACACGGTCGGTCGGAGGCGTCGTGAGTCATCCGGCAAGAAAACGGCCGCGCGATGCTCGCTGAAAGGACGCAACGCCCGCGCCGCGCCGGGAGGGTGAGAATGAAAGCGGCGCGGCGCGCGGAACAAAATCGCGGCGCTTAGGCGCGAGCTGCATGTGGAATGAGCCGAGAGGATAAATAACTGACGGCAATAAGCTCGCGTGAAATTATGAATCCTGTCATCCCTCGTCCTCTGTCTCCTACGTTATATCTCGAGAGCCAACCCTCTCGATTATTGTCCCCTTTTTTCAGCGGGCAGGGAAGAGTTTGCGTGAGTTACTGAAGTGGCCGGAATTTTATAACGACCGGCAAACAGAGTGTGTCTAATTAGCAGCTCTTGGTCTTAGCAATCTCTTCTTTACGCGTTATCACGTAGAATTTTTTTATTGGCAATTAATCAAAGCTCACCTGTACCTTCATAATTTACCACTCATACTCTCCGTAATTTTGTTTCTACCGCCTGCCATAAATCATTTTTTTCCCAGCGAACTTTGAACGACCGTTGCGCCCCTTTCGAGAACAGTGTCGGATGCTCGCGAAAGAGTGGCGCGAATTTACGTGCTGATTGGCGTTCAGTGACACCCTTAATTGACTACCTTTACTCCCCGTAGCCCCTATTATCTAATAACCGTGCTACCATTAGAGTTTCCTATCAGCGTGCCGTCATTTTAGACACCTTCGGCCCCGTGTCGCGTAGCATCGTCGCGTTCGCAGGCGAAGTCGAATCGATCGGATTTATTCGAAACGCGCGATCGAAAGTTTTAGCGGGCGCACGAAATCGGAATCCCAAGGGCCCGTGGACGTGTTGGGATCGTCCGGCAGTGACGTCGCGTGGAATTCGAAAGCGCGGGCCGGGAATCGATGGGATGGCACCGCAGGTACAGGCCGGGAAGTTCGAGTCGGGGTCGCGCGAGTCGAATCCCGAAGCGCTGCCACGCTGATTTATACGAGTGGGCAGGATCAACAACCGGAGAGCTGTTTAGCCGATGCGTCTCATATTTATTTATCGGTGGCTGGAATCGGCTCGCGCGATTCTGGCGCGTGCACGCGAAAACGAGCACTCCCTTTCTCTTTGCCTCTCCTCTCCTGCTTCGTTCTTTCCGCCGTTTCTCGGCGTCGGTGCCGCGACGCGGCTTGGAACCGGCGCGGCGGAATGCTCGCGAGGCAATCCAGAGGAAGTTGGAGTAGGAGTGAGGGCGGAAGTGACGCCGGCGCCTCGACGGAGCCGAGGCAGGGCGCCGGTGCGCTCCGATGCCTTCGTATCGCATCCTCCTCTGCCAGCACTGTGTCTTCGTTATGTCATTTTCCTGACTTGCTTCTTCCGCGTAGCGGCCGACCTTTCTGCTCATTAATGTTAACACACAGATGGAATTTCTTTTATGCTCGATCGCGTATCTTTATGCGATTTCGACGAGACAAGGGGCTTTCGATGTTTTTCCCGATTTGCTTCGCCGACGCGAAGCATAGTGTCGAAGCACGAACATTAATGGACTGCCGTGTATTTTTTTATTTACATCCGATATTGTCGAACCACCCTTCAGCCGGCGCTATAGGGAAAGCGAAACGCAGGTCTGTCAGGTATTCCCGATCGTGATTTCCCGCTCGGCCATGCAGTCGAGCGTGTGCCAGGTCTACGTTCAGCACGTTCGATATTCGCCTTTTAGTATGGACAGGTCGTCTTCGATCGACGAATTCGATGCTCGTCGCGTAGACGAACACGGACGGCCCAACGCACGCGGTGCGATTTAAAGTGTTCCGTTAGCGTGGACGTGTAATTGTTACGAGCGCCTCGTGCGAGCAACGGTCGTTGAAAATTTATCGGCCGCCGTGTGTGTGACGCGTAAATTATAAACGACGGACTATTAATTAATCTCCGCATAGATTTGGCCGCGGTTTCCGTTGCTTTCTGGCCGATCAAAATATTGCCTTAATTGATGAGGACACCGGCCGACGGAAAAATACATACATATATCGACCTCCTGCTCGCCGCGCCGCGACGTAGACAGAACGAATAGAGCAAATGCTACATTTAACGTGAGAAGCGCGCAAATAAATAAATACGGACGATGGATATCGTTGCGCGCCGCTCCCGCGGCTTCCGGCGATATTTCAGCGAAAAAAGTATCGGGTCGGTTTGAAAACTCTTCCCTTTCGCAGAGATGCTCCTCCGTTGGCGAGAAATCGATTGAACCGACAGGTATCAGCGAAGTTAAACGCGGGATCAATCGGCTGACACAAAAGGTAATGCTACGCGTCTCGAGCCGCGATAAAACAACCACTATACTAAGGGTACCTAAACATTATCATAACACGACGCATGTTGCGGTACACTCCGGCACAAGTTCATTACGGGGCAGCACTAAATTTCCCCGAACGTCAAACAGTGCCGTGTCGCCGCGGATCGAAAAATCGTCCTCCCCGTAGGGACTCGATCGTGGTTCGAAAACGGGGCAGAGGTGTCTCGCGGGGACGCCGTCGAGATGGCTCCGTTTGATTAATTCATTCGCATATTAGAGCTCTATATCACGGAGAGGACGCTGCTCCGGCTGCTAAGCGCGTACGCGAGTGTCATGGAGGCGCGCGCGACTACTTGGTACGGTCTCGCCTGGCGCGGAAATGTCTGAGCGTGTACGTGCACGAGCTTCTTGGCCGCGTGTTCCCCGGGCTTGCTCACCTTCCACTCCGTGTCGTTTGTACCGTTTGACGCGCGGAAGATTAACTACGGGCACGTAGCCTCATCTGTCTATCTCACAGCGTGTAATCGCATGTACGCGACTAAGTGCATCGCAAGAGTAATCAGCAGCGGCCCCGGCCGACGCGGCTTTGATTAATTGAATCCGCCCTAAGAGACGCGCGCGGCTTTATACCTGCTGGCACGCACGCTCCCCGTTCATTCACGGACTCCTGCGGCCGGCTAGGTCGCGGTTAATTATATATCCCCGAATGATTTCTTCTGTCTATCGCCGGCTACCGCTCGAACCCGCCGTCATTATGGTCCCGAGACATCGATGCTTCATCGGCGCGTCGGTGACCCCTCCTTTTTGATCGGAAAGGATCGGCGGTTGCGGTTATCGTGAAATTGTTATTGCTATTGCGGTTATTTTGGTAGGAATTTTTTTTATCCGATTCGCATATTTACGTTGCAATGCAATATCCCGAGCGCAATCAGAAAAGGTCGATTATATTATACACGTTATATCGATTACAGGCCGTCCCCTACCATCGACTGTGCGGTGGCTATAAAACGAAAAAAACAGAAAAGAGTGGAACGAAAAGGTACGGTTCGAGTCAAGGAAAAAGGTACATTAATCTGGCCGGCGAATTCGTAACAAATGGCGCGTATCGTTTGCGCTCCAATCACATTACACGGCCGGCCCGGTCCGCCGGTAATTAACAGGTAATTATTTATAATGGAACAATGGAATTTAAATTAATAGTTTAGTTTCATTAATAACACCGCGTAATTTCGCCCCCGTGCGTGTCAGTGTTAAATAAAATATATGTACCGGTGAACCCAGCGCCGCATTACGGCCCGGTAATGCGCGTGCTGCATCGCAAAACAGCGCCTCCGACCAGTGCACATCCCATTCCACCCTCTCGAACGCCACCCCCTGGCCCATTCGGCATCCCTCGTCCCCCTATCCGCCCCACCTCCTTGCCTGACGCATACGCCCTACCGGAATATAACCACTCTACGTCACGTCTGTTATAAACGCGTAAACACGTGCTGGTACCCCTGGAACCAGGTTGTCCACTATCAAGTAAATAATGGCGCATTAAGCTTTTTCATTCGTATTCAGATATGTGCGGTTCAGTTTCTGTCCGTGCACGCCGGCGCCACGTGTGCGTTCCTACACGTGGAATCCGCGCGCTCTCGCCGCCGCCACCCGCGCCAGCCCACCCGCTTGAATTGCGCCACGCACGTCAGCAGGTTGTTGAAGGTGGCGCCCCGGGGAAAAACCGACTTAATGGATCCTTATCGCGCACCAATTAGCGGATCGCGATAACTGGCGGGCTCTTTCGTTGGATACGTGCCCAACACCGGGAGGTGCTCTAATAAGAATGATCTTCTAACGAGATTGAACTCGAGGAAGACAAAGTGCCCCCCGTGTTTGGTCATTATTCGCGGCTCGGTTTGTTTGGCTCCTTATCCCCGCTTCTGGAGTCCCGAAGACCGGATTAAGGGAACGATTACTTTCTCCGTCGAACGTCTTAATTCATTCGTCCTCCCTTGTAACAAGCGAAAGAATAATGCACCGCGCTCCTATAAATTCATTTCCAATTGAAAGTAATCGGTCCGTGTGGCCTGTTCCCGTCCGAAATTAACTGGAACTTAGTATTACAAGCCCTCGCCCCCGAGCGGATATGGGGAGGGTTGAGCCGCGTTCTCCTTTAAAAAAAAAAATAAATGCCTGTATTAAATCAACCGGCGCTACGTTCGTTGCCCTTCCCCCTTTTGTCCTTAGCCGATCGTGGGCCGACCAGGCCTCGCCGTCGAGGACCTACTTATCTCATGAAAGAAAAGGGAGGCTCCTCACCGTTTCTTTCTTTCCTTTTATCTGGTTAAGGAGGCGCGAAGGGTACGTCGCGTCGGAGGGAAGGTTCCTTGCTGTCGGTGTAAGGTGGAACGGAACGGTAAGATGGGCAGAGAAGGTGGCGTGGAACGTTTGGGCTGGGAAGCAAGGGTGTTATCTGGGTGGCGGGCGACCGAGCAGCAACATAAATATTAGGCTCCCCGTTAATGCCTCTGGTAGCTACTGGCGTTACGTTTCGCAGTAAGTAAATTACGCGATATGAAATTATTAGCGGCCATTAAAGAAATTTATACTTTTTTAGCGGCGTCGCGGCCCTACGTCGTTCGCGTTCGCGTCCAACCGAGACTCAAGATCGGTGACGATTTTTCTATTTTATCTGCTTCCCGTTTGCCTCGCTGCTTCGAGGCGCTCCCGCTCTGTCCCGATATCGTGGCCAACCCGCGAGCGGGCCACCCTTCCTCCCTCTCCCGCTTCCCTTTTTCATTTTTCCCAGTCCCTTCCGCGCGCGACTTCTTCCCTCGACCGGGCTACAGACCCCCGCCGAGTGTACCGCCTAATGTATTTGCAAGAGCCAATTCCCATCGTTATCCCCGGCTATGATCTACGGTTACGGCGCTTTGATTGTCAGATATCTCCGTCGTTTGCCTCACCTACGTGAAATGTTGCCCCGCGAAGAGGAGCGGCCGCCGTCACGCCACGCGATAACCCACAGGTGGGACTTTTACGGCGCATTTTATTTCCCTTCGATCCTTCTTCCTTTTTATCTCGTTCGTCTACTTTTTGCTGCCCTCTTGCGCCCAGTTGATCTGCCCCGGATAAACCTGCGACATTAGATTATCGAATCGTATTGTTCGTTAAATGAAAATTGACCAGCATTTTTCTTCGATTTTTATTCCACTGCGGTTCGTTAAATCGTGGGTGCATTTATACCGCCGCGGCACCTCGCTCTACCAATTTATAGCTTAATGGAAAGCAGTAGATATCGTTTCGCACGATAATAAGGACACGAACGCGCGTTGCAAATTGATTGAAATTTCTTTTGAAACGGAGTAGATAATCGATACGTGTCGCGAATCGTATCATGATCGAATAACTAACTCCAATCGCCCCGCGTCTATTTTAATTAGAAATATCGATCAAGCGCCGCGGGTAATCGCTCCGTTTCAATTCTACGTTCCATTCGCAAGAAGTCCCGCCAGAGTGTCATGGAACTCTTGGCCGGGCGTCGAGACGGGCGTTCGAAAAGGCGACAGGTCAATTAAAGTTCGCGAGACGAGTGTCCGGGGTGGAAGCGATAATTTAACTCGCAGCCAGGAGGAGGAACACGGGCGATCGGTTCGATCGGGTTGCGCAACAGAGACGTTCATGAATTTTGAGGCGGACTGTAGGCTGCATTCTTGTGCCGCGGCAAATAAAACGAGCCGACGAAGACAACATTATTACGGAGCGCTGCCAGCCATTGCTCATGCCCTGCTTCCTTGCGTATTTCCATCCTTATACGTAGGTACTCGCGCGCACACAGCCACCATCGTACGCCCACACGTACCCTCGCGATACGCATCGCTCGCTCTCCTACACGCGAGAGGAGCCGCGAGTGCACGAGCGGACGACTGCACCAGTGGAACGCAGAGAGCCCGAGAGTCTGACGGGGAAGGGACGATTCCCGTCGCGGATGAATTCGTATTTCAATCCGTTCACCGCGTACCATCGACAATAATTGAGCCTACCTTCGATTGGAGTGGACCCATTAATTAGAAGCTCTCTCGTGTTTCCGTCGCATCGATCAGGAAACGAATCGTTGCTGTGTATACACGGTGTAGGGCCTGTGCGACGATAGTCCCTCGTCGTCGTGCTGGCCAGTTTCTGTGAAAAACCAAGATGGAGGCGGGGGCGGAGGACTCTTTGGCGATGATCTGTGCGACTATTAGAAAATTAATATCTAGTAATTATAATGATTAATTGTTGGTATTGGTATCTCGCGAGAGATTAAGTGAGAGTTCTCGCGAAAATGTTGCTACAATAGTTGTTTGATATAAAAGGGGAATTTGGATGGTATGAATAATTTTTCCATTCATATTATGGTAGTGTGCTGAGACGAATACAACGACCTACGATATGATATCATTCCATGGCAACTGAATGTGAAAAAGTAGATCCGAGAGAGACAGACATCGCTAGCTGAAATCTTTCGAAAAGATCTAGAAGAAAGTCTCGCTGAACGGCACGGTGGCAAGAGGAATCGCTCGCTAACTTCCACCTGTCCCCACCTCTGATGCTCTCACAGCTTCATTCACGATTCGCGTTGCATAATATTATGATCGTCATGCTCGCGGGTCATATCTTAATGGGTCTGGGTAGGTTTGGATACTGTAGGGAAATTTTTTTTAATAATCTGAATCTCTAGCCAGATATATTTCACCTTTTCCAGTTAAACGGGACACCCCGTATACGGTTTCCCGTACACGACGGCGTTAAAACAGCCAGTCGTTAATAATGATTACGTATTATGTAGACGAGTGAATTATTCGGTCGCTGTAACGCGCCCGCGACGTGCTGCATTTGCATATTCGAAATTGTCGCTTTCTCGAAAAGGTTGGACCAAGCGATGACATTGTGGAGGGGACGCGGAATGCGACATTGGAAATTAAGATTCATTTATTCGACGGACTTAGGTGAATACGGGAGGAATTATGGAAACGCCGCGTCTCGTGAAAGGTTGCGTAAAACCAAACGGGGGAGCTTACGAAATCGACGAAAGATATGAAGCGCTGTATCGACGCGCAAGGTGGTGTCGTTGGTGCTCGCGGGGGCCGACGTTAAGGTACCATCGCGAAATCTACGAGCGGGTTCAACAGAAGCGAGAGAACGAGGGAATAAAGTGGCGGAGGGTGCTACAATGGAGTTGGCACGGGCTGCGGTCATAGAATCATGGCTGTCTATTCAATGAGCTCGAAAATAGCCTTCTCCAACAGATATCTCGAGGGGATTCCGTGGACGGGGTGTATTTTACGTAGGTGCACGGCCCGCTGTACTTCTAATACCGCGTATCTGTATTGTTAAACGGCAGTTCTTTAGACGGAATAATATTGGCTTTGATGTATACGCCCGTCGGCCATCATCCGTGTACCGTTCGGCCGCGGCCGAACTTTCTGGAAATTTATTATCCATAGAATTTATATCGCCCTTACACCACGATCCATTTCGCCTCCCGCTTATACATACTTGTGCATCTCAATCGCGATGCTAAAAACAGTTCAAGAGCTTGCCTCGCTGTACGCTCCTGCGATGAGCATATCCGTAAAAGAATTTACCGCAATCTGTAGCAACTTTGATGCGGCGAGGCACAGTCTGGCGATCGAAACGAACCGCGAAATTCTTTGCCGAACCGTCGCGACGAGAATTAATCGAGCATCCAGTGGGAACGGGGCCGGTTGAAACACGACTCATTCGTTTCGGGCGTCGCGTGTAGCTACGATGGATCGCAGTGTTCTGAATATTCTTCAGCAAGCCATTGAGAATTTCCATGCGGATTAATCGAGGCACGAGTGACGCAAAGCGACGAACAATATTGCCGGTACTGGGCGAAGTATCGATGAAAATTGATCCGGAGATTAATGGCTAGTCCGAAAGTGGCACAATCCAGGATAGGTGTAGATGGTCGGATTGGTGGGAAGGTAGGTAGGAACCAGAGAGGTAAAAGGGTCGGCCAGGAGGTCACTGCCGAAGGAGTCGTAAGGGGGCGAGGAAGGAGGATGGAGTAAGAAGGAAACACTGGAAGGGGAAGAGGGTTAGGCAAGAGAGAAGATGAGAAGAGGGGGGAGATGTTGCCCACCATGAATCACGACACGGAGGCTGATTTAGAGGCCCAGAAGTTACCGCTATAGGTACTAGCTTCCTCCTGTAGCCTCCACGTGAATGTACCGTGTACCGTGCGCCCGATCAGGCACCATAATTGAACATTTTTTCGGGATAATTACCAAAATTTTACCGTCGTTCCATCCAACAGCAACTTCGACGCAAACGTGTATCGCAAACGATTGCATTGCGCCTGGGCTCAATTTCAATTACAATAGCTTCGTTCTATTGTCGTCGAAGGTGCTTTATTAATATACACGAATCAGGTGCGTTCAGGCCCCAGTTCTCTCGTAGAGTGTGTTTGTTCCGCCTCGATTTCGGTCGTGACGGCACCGATGCAAGAAAGCGGATAGGCAGATACATCATCCGACGAGATTATTAAAGTACGAGAGGGCAACGAGTCGGCCCGGTATCGCCTCGACAAAATCGGCCGAATTAAGACGGCGCGCTATCAGGACATGGCCGAGTCCATGAAACAGACGAATAAATTAGAGGCAGTACCTGCCCATCGAGAGCACCATACTGATAAATCTCTGCGCACGCTCGCGCAGATGCGGACCGCATGTATTTTACATTCTCAATTCGGGATGACCAGATTTATTGGGCTTCAGCAGACAAACCAGCCTCCCTCTTTCCAGCCAAGTCCATGTGCTTGCCTGCCTTCCTATTTCTGCGAACGTATAGATTCATTCATCCCTGCGCCGCGGAGAGTACAAGGAGGAGGTCGGAAAAGCTGAAGCAGAAGTGTACCAGGGCTTGACAGTTTCGCGTTTTCCTTGGCATTTTCCATATTCGACTCTCCGGTTCACATGGAACGGACGTTGCGGTACGTCCAATCGTTCGATCGCGAAACACTGCACCGCCGGAAGATTCGTCATAAAGTGGCGCGCCGCGAAAGGCAGAGGAAAAAAGAAGGGGAGAGCTTCATTATAAAGCCACGATTCGTCGATAAAACAATGACAGCCGCGCAACACGCCGATAGTAAATCGAACGTATAAATTGCACCGGGCCACGTTGAAATGCGGAGGGATCAGGCGGCGGGATAAAGAGACGGGGATCGAACGGGAGGAGGACAGAGGCATGAATGATCGGGACGATGGAACGAGAGAGGAAGAGAGGTGCTCGAACCGGCAGATAGGGAGGAAAGGATCATGCACGCGTACAACGGGGGAGAAACGGAGAGGAGAGAGCACGGCAGAGTAAGTGTTAGTGGCTCGTCGCTTCTCCATTTCAAGCCTAAGCGCGGCCATTCATCAGGATTTCGGCGCGCAGACGTGCTTTATTACTGCTCGGTCGAAATTGCTATCCTACGACTCCATTCCGGCCCGCGAGCTTGCATACGCCGCTACCCCGTGCCTCCCTCTCCCTCTCTCTCACCCTCTGCTCTCGATCCTTCTATCCTCGACTGCATAGCTGGGGTAATGCATTAGAAGCTCATATAAGGTTCAGCTACGCGCTCGTGGTCTAAACTCTTAACGCAGAGACGGAACGGAGTTAATCAGTTCCTCGAGTCGTCCGTCGCTGGCGAAAGCAGTGGAAAATTGTGGACGGTTTTGGGGTAGAAAGGTATTCAGCTTCGATTCATATTCGATTCGTATTCAGAACGGTTTTACTACAGCAGCTTATCTTCGTAGACCTCCCGTGCAAATTTCACAAATCAAGGGAAACTAATTCGGCAAGCTTCGAAACTTACCCTTGCGTATCGAGCGTGAACGGTGGGAGGTTTAACGATGCTATAGCGATTCTGCTGGCCCGCGCTACTTTTCTACCCCTTTCTCAGTTTGCGTACGGAAATTTCTTACCGTTCACCGGAACCGTTTAAACGGAAGAGCACGACGGCCACGAGGGTCGGATAATTAAACCGGTTCGAACACATTTTTCCTGGGCGAGGGTAACAAAGCATCGTTATCGTTTCCGCGGCGTTGACGTCGTCGTGGCGCGGCCGCGTTTCGTCGTTTCTGCAGAGTCTGTTGGTTTTTCAGAGGCGGGTAATATTCCCAAATAAGTGGGGAAACTCTTATCTTCCTAAGTGCATTACCAGAACCGCATACATTACTCCCTTACGGGCGTCCGCGTGTATTGGGTACATACAGCCGCGGGCGAGCTTTACGAGAAGGTTCCGAAGCAGAATATTTTAAATGTATGCAAGAACACGTTCCGCCCTTCTCCTAAAGCAACCACCGCAAAGTAATCTCCCTTTCATCGTCATGAAGAACTGACTCGTGTCGTTGCTCGCTATTAAAGCGCACGCCTACCCGTCTAACGTCCCCGCCCTGGTCCCCGACAAATTATAATATTATACCGAAAACTAATGGAACCGGTCGCGTTCGACGATGGAGGCCACCGTACCCGGAACGTGTACCATTTCTCTATTCAATTCGATCGGAGAGCCACGATAATTCTGTTCTCGGAGACGTCGCGGGGCGAACAGATTTCACGAAAAGGGTATAACCATGTATCGCGGCGAAGTCGAGCACCCGAGGAGGGCCGATGAAAACTCGAGGATATTCGAATGGACGCGTGACCATCCAAGCGCCAGGAAATCGGGCGAAAAGCCCTACGAAGAGGCTGTGCGGTCAGTGAAGCATCCCACGGTGATGTCCGCGATCGAAACGGTAATGTGACAGCAACCGCATTCTGCGGTCGTCCGAGCCGACCGCGATAATAATCGTAACTTCAGCGCGGAAAAGCGGCAGCCAGTATTCACCGACAGTAACGACGTTTCGCGAATAGCCGAAGAATCACGAGCGGGGGCAAGCCCCGCTCGAGAGCTTCTTCCTTTGTTTTCTTTCCTCCGGTTCTTTCGTTTCGCTGCTCTCGCCTCCCGGGGGCAGCCTGCACCGGGTGAAGAATAAGACACCAGACACATATTTCACGCCGGCGCTCTTCACCGACGGAGAATACCGTGCGCGAGCGAGCGGTGATGTCGCGTTCTGAGTTATCGTCATATAAAGTGCCCGCACCGAAATGTAGATGCGTACGTAGTCGATATTCCGGCGGCACGCTCGACCAGCTTGCCGCCTCGCTTGCTGCCGTGAATCGTGATAAAATCCCTTCGGATGGAGATTTGAGTGTTTATTCGAGCGTTTGGCGTGGATACGTGATTGGAGAGTTATGCGATCGCCGGGCGTCGATAAACATCCTCGGCGATTCGCTTCTTTCCTCGCGGTCGAACGTTCCCCGATGTGTTTCGCAAGAAGTAACAAAGAGACGGGGAAAGTAGCTCCGGTTGCCCTGAAATTAATTTTCCCCGCGGTGCTCTCAAGTTCGAGGCGCGGCCTTAGAAGAAGCGTGAAATCCCGCATGCTGGGATCGAGGAATCGAAGGCACGAAGTCAAGAACACCGTGTCTGATTTACCGCGGCGCAACGTCAACCGGATGAAATATTCGTGCAGCCGCAGCCTGTTTTAGCAACCTCGTGCTTCCCTGCCGCAAAAAGGAAAAGAGCCCGGTAATAACAGGTCTCCGGTATTGAACGATTCGCGCGTCTTATCGCGGGACCAATTCGATTTCTCCCCACCGCGCAACCTTCATCCGCGCCACCTCATCCCCTTTCCAGTTCGCGTTTGCTTACTTCGCGCAAACCGCCACCCACGCTCTATCGGAAAGTTTTTGCAGTGTTGGTGGGTCGGACGGGTCATCCATCGTGGCGGGTGGAGCGGCGAAGGAGCGGAGCGTAGCGCGAAAGAAGTGCGAGGAATGTTAATACGAATATTATGATTTATCGATGGAACATCGGACGGGCGGATAGAGAAGGGAAGCTCGAAGGGGGGTTTGTTCGGTGTTCCAGTCCGGCAAGGGGTGGCAAAGTGCGCGAGAAGAAGAAGAGAGAGAGAGATAGAGAGAGAGAAGAAAAAGGTGGAAAGCCTGCGGGTACCGACACGCAAGCACACAAGGGTCGACCTACGCTTGATCCACATGGACGAGCACGCGCGCGCACGTGTAACATAGGGCGAGGCGTTTTTCTTAGTCCGCCTGAGCCGGCAGAGATTTATTCCCAGGTCCCGTAAGACAAATGGTGAGATTGTGTCCAAAATTTTAACAGCGCATTTGGGTGAACACGTCCTTGCGCCGCGAAGATACCCAGCTCCTATCCTTTTCATACCTTCTTCGCTGTCTTCCTCTCGCCGGTCGACCCGTGCTGTATAAGGTATAAGGATAAAGGTGGCGGGATTGTCAGGAACGAGGGGTGTGCGTCGCAGAAAGTGTTTCGCGTCGAGCGGAGGCCTGGGCGAGAAAGAAGTTTTCTAGTTATCCCTTCGGCGTGAATGCGGTCCCGAAACTCGTTGTTCGGTTCGTGACAGAATCGAGCCGTGAAACGAGATCTCACGGAAAGTGCCGGTTGGGGACGGCTTTATCCCAATTATTGGCTTTCGATCAGCTTTGCTCGCCGTTTTACGTGCCCCGTTTTGCGCGACCATCTCGGTACGTAATTTAGGACGCGGCATCGAAGATGAAACGCTTCTTCATGCAGCGTAGTTGGGTCCTTCGAGATTCATCGGGTCCTTAATAATCGCAAGGTTTATGTCCGTTCGTGAGATAATTGGTTATGCAAGCAAATACCGTACTATAAGTTAAATAATATATCGCGACATCGAGTTCGTTTATTAATATACGTTACAAAGGCGCCAGCAATTTTATGCGTGCTAAAATTGACCAGCAAAATGCAGATCACGCAGGCAGGATATTAACCTATTATATTCGGTCCATTTCTCAGGGAGGTTGTATATTAATTTAAAGAATGTTGTGTGGCGGGCGTCGTTTCATATATGAAATTTTCGCGCCGAAAAGGGTAGAAAATAACGAGCATTTCTGGGCCTGTATCTAGAGTTGATGGAAGAGCGTGCCTGGCGTGCCCGACCACCAATTTCGCCGACGTATAAATAATACACTGAGGGATGATCTTCCAGATCCGGATACCACCCTCTTCTCTTTGAATTAGATTTCCTATCTATCTCAGGGTGCTCGTGCTTCTTATGCCACCGGGGCTTTTATTACTTCGCGGCAAGAAACGGAATTGCCTGCGTCTCCAACCTCTCAGATTATTCGAAGAATCTTCGCCGTCTCTACCCTGGCCCACCCTCGATACTCGCAGGCTCCTTCTTTTTTCTGTTTCAATCGAGAAGAAAGTGAAAAATAAAAATGCGAAACGTGGGTACCCTCGACGAAACGGAACCGCTCTAAATGCGCCGGTCAGAACGAAATTCGATTTCGGTTCTCTGGACTGTTCTATAAATAAAGCTGCCTGCCACCCCTTACTTTAACTTAGTACCGCCTCGCGACAATGGCAATAAGAAGAACGAGAATCAATGTTGGCCATTGGTAAATGAAGACGAAGCGTTCCAAGCTTTACGGTTCCTCCCGGTGGACCCACGGGAAGATGCACCGAGTCTGAGTGCCACGTTGACAGAATACAGGGAATGGGGGCCAGAGAGAGGGCAGGGGCACGGAGGAAGAGGGTGCGAGGATAGGGTTGGCAGGCTGGTGTGCATCGAGCACCGGGGGAGGGGATGACGTACACGTTCGGAGATAAACGCGCGCTGCGTTCAATGAAGTCGGCTATAAAGGTGGTCCCAGGTTCGGTTCTCGGCACGGATAGTCATGAGATTCGCTGGGGTTAGGGGCTCTCCTATACGTCAGGGGTGAGTCAGACCGATAGGCCGGCACGATCGTCAAATTATCCGCTCGAAGTCTCATTCGCCTTTCCTGTATCCCTGAAATTACCACTCACGCCCAGAGGAGCGTCCCAAAATTTATACCTTTATTTTCGAGCGCGTAACTTATTGTTGGTAAATGAAAATCAATGCCGTGTACGTTCGCCTGCAATATATTCAACGAAGATGGGCCAGTTCATCCTGGAAGTTGTACTCCCGCGACAATACGAGATACTTCGGATGCGTATTTTCGAAGATGGAGAAGAACCCCGAGACAATGGGAACCTGCAGGACGCTTTATTGGCGGGGTGGCAAGACTCTTCCCACCGTACCTCCTTCCTCTTCGTCTTCTCCTCTTACCCCAGTCACAATCTCGTTTCTTTGCTCACGTAACCAATTCTATTCAGCCGCTCCTATCTATCTCTTTTTCTAAGCCGGTCCGCTGATACCGATTGCGATAGCGCGACGCTGTCACCCCATCCATAAAACTCTCTCCACCGGGCCGGCACAATTTTAAGTTTTACGCCATTTACAAAATGAGTCGCCATTATTTTTGCCGGCCGGATTTATCGCTACATACATTTGGACCGAGCGACAATCCAATTTATGTGGGAGCCCCGTAATAGTCTGCCACCGCAACGCGAGAAACCTCCTCCTCGTCGTTCTCTTCTCTGCTTCGGCTTTTCCTCTTCCGCCTGCCGGCTATCCACCCTCTCCGTGCCCTCCACCTCCATCCCCCCGGACTGCACTGATTAAATAAAAGAACAAATGGAGGTGACTCCTAATTAGTGCACTACTTCCTTGCATTCTTGCTTCCCGTGGCCGACGAGCTTCCGCGGATTAGTTGCAGTCGTGCGTTACAACGATGCTCCATTCACCCCTCGGTTCGCTCCCTTCTCTGAATTACAGCTTTTTCTCCCACGATACATTGGCGCATCCGACAATCTCATTTTTAATGGAAAGACTTAGACTCTGCCGTTTAGAGCGAAGTGTCCCCAAAGAAAATTGATTCCACAAGATCCTCCACCGTAGAACTGTTGAAGAGGTATCCTTCATATCTGTATCTAGGGTCTAATTAAAAACGACACCCTCGAATACTGCTAGGGTTCGTAATATCAGACGGTGCTAATGAACGAGGACCCGTTCTTTGTCACCGAAGCAACGGTGCTGTTTATCACGCGAGCGGGGCTTAATTGAGAATGATAAATGGTGGGTATGTTTTAGAATCCACCCGATGCTAATTAAGATCTATTCGGTCAGCGGTTGCTGGTCTTTCTCGCGGTCGTATCGAAGGAGTTCCCGACTGCTCGCCTTATACTTCTCCGGCAGAAACGTCTGGACCGCGAAATATTCGACGCGCTGCACACCACCTCGGAACAACGAAAAATCGCGACTGCCGGCGCGGCCGATTAAATCAAACAGAATTATAGCGAAAATACGAGCGCGCGAAATATTTGTCGTCGTCAGCAACCATTTCTACCGCGCTCGTCCAAACAGAGCGGAGCGTTTCCATGATCGCGAGCGCGCGGGATTTATCGCGAAATTTACGATGTAACGGAGCGCAATTTCGGTATCAGCCTCAAACTCGTGCCCCGTCGAATTAAACTCCAAAGTGCTGGCAGAACGAAAAATACCCCGAAAAAGGACAGAAAAAAAATAAACATAGAAAAACTTGAACCGAGAAAAAAAAGGGAAATATATTACATTACCATAGGGGGGGTTGGTTCTATCCGAGAGGGGTGGGAATCGCCGGGAAACAGTCGTGTTTACCGGGTCTAGTCAGGAAGCCGGCCCGTTTTCGCGACTCATCGGTCACCACTGTTTACTCGAGATGATCGAACGCCGGATCAGGGAAAATCGTATAATACGGAATGGGAAGGAGGGTAGTTTCGTGAGGAGAGAAGGAAAATTGGAAGGGAAAAGTTGGAGTACTCGAGGATCGCCGGAGAAACGAGGAGTATCGGACGATAGCGAGTCACAGGGGGTTGAAGCAGGCGGGGGCGCGGCTGCGTCTGAGCTGCTCGCAATCTATGGCTCTCCTTTCTAACCCCCTCTCCTCCCCACCTTTTCATCCCTACCCCGTGGTCGGTAGCCAGCTAGCTAGAGGCAATTTTTTGTTCCTGGCCCGCTTGTATCAAATTACGATAAATATTGCGGTGGCGACGCGTACCCACGCTGCATCGACTGCGCCACCAACGTCGCCACACTGTCCATGACTTAACATCCCCGAGAAAGAAAATCGCCGCGCTCGAAAGGCGTTCCTGTGCAAAATGGACGGCCAACGATTCGCGCGGGAAACCATCGAGGCCGTCAACGCGAATGTCTTTCGCAGGCCCGATCGTTGGGGATGGGGTTAGGAATCGGGGGATCGAAAGGGGTGACCTTTGGTCCCGGTCGTTGAAGAGCGGTCACGGTAAGGGCGGGATCACGGCGAACGCGAGGTTACGCGTGTCGATTCGTTACGGTGTCTTTGGTAGGAAAGAGGGATGCCCGGCATGCAAATGTCGCCTGATTTATTAACGTATTAAAGAACAATACAGCTGAAAACAGTTGGACGTTCCTGCGATTACGCGCCCGCGCGAATCGTCGCGCTGTGAATCGCAGTGGAATCGTTTCCCGATATTCCATGAAACGTGTCCGCAACAATGGGAAGCCGCGCGTGAGATTTAATAAACCCCCGCCGAAAATGAAAACGAACGCAGCGGTAACCAACAATCGGGCCGAAAGAATAGTTGGAAAAAGAATAATGGAGGCACTCCGCGCGATGGCGATGAGCCATAGAAGCGGAGGCGGGGGGAGGGAAAAAGGGAAACATTTAGGGGGCGTCCGAGTGGGGGAGGAAGATGAAGGAATCCCGCGTGCGAAAGGCTCAGAATGATTCTCCAGAAAGAAGCGTGACGAGGGTATGTGGAAGCAAGTATTATGTATAACCAGGAGGAAGGTAAATATGTGCCTGACCGATGCGATGGTGTATATCGCTAGAGGTATCCACCCTATCCAGTTGCGTGCGAAGGATAGAAAACACGAAGCAGGGGAGCGTCGAGGGGGTTGTGGGCGGTGGATCGAGGGATGGCGGTAGTGGACGAGGTGAAACGAGACAACGGGAGGGAGGGAAAGGGAGCGAGGGAGCAAGAAATAGCGGGACCTGCGGGCGGCTGCGAGCGGGGGTGAGCAGAGGGCAGAGGGAGAATGAGAAAGGGAGTGAAAGAGAGGCGGCTAGGGGGCAGGTAGTGGGGGATGACAGAGATGAATTCGTTTCATTTCACGCTGGGAAGCTCTCGCGTTCCCCGCGTCCGATGATTTACTGGGCTACAATGTGGTAACCCATGATTTATCGCTACCAACACGCCGCCTCGCCACTACGCCATACCTGGTACCATGACTACGTATGCGTCGGGTCCGTGTGTCCAGAGAACTTTATACTCTCTTTCTCTGTTTTTCACTCGGTCGTCCCTGATCCTCTTTCCCTTTCGCCTTCCCTTCTCGCTATCTCCCGTACTTGAGCGTGTCTTCGCTCTCGACCAGTGGGAGGAGTGAAAGGGGGTTGAAGACTCTCATGGCCAGAGCCGTGGAACATATACTATCCACCTACCTACGGCTCTCGCGTAGCGACGCGAACGACGATGACGTCGTCGTCGTCGGCGGCACCTAGCGAACTCCGTGATTCCACGCTCCGCCACCTTTATTTATACGCTACGAACTCTCTTCGGCGGCCGTTCGCCGACAGTGCGCGACCGATCCGTCATTTTCAATGCGTGCTTATCTGCGAATTAACTATCGAAGTCACTCCTGGCACCGATGTACCGGTGTTCGTCGATAAATTGCCAAGAACCGAGAGAGCTAATCATTAACTCGGCGCAGTCGAATTGATCTATCGGTTGCAACGCGCTATTATTCCGTGCCGATGTCGCCCGATCCGGCAGCCGTGCAAACGAAATTACTCGTGTCGCCTGCCTCGTCGCTGTCCGCTCGTTTTTCTACCATTCGTTTCAACATCTCCATCGTCTAGTCACCGTGCTGGGCTCCGTTGGTCGAACGTACGGTTCTATGAAAACCAAGGACCACGGAACTGTATCTCGCATTGTTTCGTGTCTCAACTGGTACGTTCAAAGCCGAGACGACTTGAAAGTGAAATGGTCATGGCCAGTTTCGCGGGAACGAGCATCCACGAGGCAGGACTGCATATTAACGTCCAGTTGCGGTTGCATCGGCGGCCGGGCCACGGAGACTCCGGGTCTGGTCGTCCAATCGCTTGGCGAACCGTAACGAGACCGTATTTGGGCCATCATGGTCGAAATGGACCTGGTAAATGAGAATATGTAACTATAACTGCGCTGACTGGACGACAGAATGCCAGCAAAAGTTGCTCCACTCCCGGCTATTATCGCTCGCTTACTCGAGCTTGCCGAACCCGGAAGTTTTGCGGGATATCTTTGTGTCCCATGTGCAGTCTAACTTGAATGGTTTATTCAAGCGACCAAAGAAATTTGGAGGAGAATAAAGTTCAAATCGATATTTAATTCGCAATAGGCCAACAATTTTTTTTAACCTTTTCTACTTGCATTCTACAACCGTAAGCAATTTGTCCATAAGCGGTACCCCAACGTGCTAGTTTCTCCCATGCACAAGCGAGGGGCTGCCCCGCTCCCATAAACCTCGCGCACCCTGTCCAGCTGCTGTCCACGTTGTTTACGCGACTCGAGCGTTGGAAGAGTAACAGTAACTTGGCAAATACTTGGACCGATGGAACGTAGATACCTTGAACTGCACATACTGCGGGGAATCTGTACAGCTTTCGTACAGTTATAAGTGTAGGTAATTGCGAACGGTCGCAAGTTCCTAGAAGGTGGAACGCTACCGTGTAAGGTATCCTGGCTCGTTGGGAACTCGAAACCAAGTCTTAGCTACCACTGGGAGACCAGCAACCGCGGCAAAGTTCGCCGCGCCCTCTCAAAACTGGCGAGGCCAACTCCGAAGGGTCCTTCGGCCAGATTCATTAGGGATCTTGCTGATCCTGACGGTGCTCCGAGCATCCGCAGCCACCTTCCCACGAAATTTATCTCGACCGCGTAAACTTTGCTCGGACGCTGTAAACAACCGGCAAATCCTTCGTCGTTTAAACGTGGCCACCCCTGCCATGGCGACGTTGTTCGAACGATACGCCGAATCCCTCGAGGCTCTCTGCAAAAACCGTTTCCTCTGCCCGGTGATTCACGAGGGAACTCTATTTCCACCCCTCTCGATTTACCATTGTGGTTCGTCGAAGACGGAAGTTCAACGAAGTAGCCGGGAGATGTTATATTTACCAAGTTGATAAATCAGCTCGCTCGTCTAGGATTAAGGAGAGCACGCCCTGCTTTGTCAAAGTTTGTCGCTCGTAAGCGAAATGTAAATTCACATTAAATAGCATAGCGACCGTGATCGGAGAGGCGATTCATTTTCGTAACCTTGGCCTCGCCACAGAGCGCATTGGAGGCGTGAATCGTACGCAACTCTCGCTTTCTTTCGCGCCTCATTCGATATTTCCGCCCCGTGTCGTGTTGCGTTTCGCGAGCGCGTGGAGGGTTGGCGGCAAGGGGTGGTCCCGCGGAAATCTCGCGCGGGGGTGTTCTTGTCGCGCGTTCCCCGCGCTACGTGGAAGTCGCTGCATTTTTGCCGCGGTTTAATTAATCGGCCCGCGAGCATTCCGCGGGTCGCGATATCTCAAACGCGAAAGCGTTATATACGTTGCGTAACTGCGTAACGCGATATATTTCACCAAATAACGAGGCGAAAGCCGGTGTTTAGCTGAATGCACGCGTGCCTGCAGCTCGGCGGCACGCTTTATGATTTGTGGGTCTGCGCAGTTTCTAGGCATCCATCACATTTAGCGGTCGTGAAACGAGAGTCGAGTTGTAAAACACGCCGGCCAAATGAGGATATACGTGGCGGAAGAAGTGTCCCGGGGTCGTCCCGTTGCGGAGCGTCGCAGAGAAGGGTAAATTCGCGGTGGGGTGGGTCGGCGAGGGGGTTGAGTACGCGTGTGTCCCTAGAAGCCGGGGTTTTATAGCGCCGTTAAGTTAGCCCGACGATTTTCCAAACTCGTGTGATTGTCTTGTCGTGGCGAGCCGGCTATTAAATGGCACGGAAAATAAATATGCTCCGATTTCGTGTTCGGTTTTATGCGATCCTGTCCTTCCCCAAGGATACATTAAACTGCACGCTGACGCTTTATTGTTCTACTTCTTTATCCTTGTGTCGTTGGTATTCGTGCTTGCTCTTTTTGATGAAGTAATTCACCGTGTGTACGTGTGTTTACCTTATTGCCAGTTGAGTTACCGAAGGAGGAGCCGCGTTTACGCTCGGGAGCTCAACTTCTTTAAGCAACAACCCTCGACAAGTATGCTTCCGTGTAAGACGGAGGGTGGCTAAGCTTTCGTTGTCGCTCCACGGGATTAGCTTGATTGCGCATACAGGCGTCGGCGCAAGGGGAATAATTGTTGTCGCGCTTTCTTTACGGGCTGTTTAACGCGACAGGCGAGCAAGGGTCTGATCCAAGATGTTTGCTGCTTACCGAGTTAGTCCAAGATTTACCCGTTTCGTTCAGCGGGAAAGCTATCATCTACGGTACGCGGGAAACGGGCAGAAAGATATTTGTATTTGGAAAGCAATGGCGTTACTCGAATAAAGGAAAAAGAAAGGCAAGTGGGAACGCAGAAGGACAAATTACCTGCGATCCCCGCGGGGAATTATCTGTGAACATTAATCGCGATATCGTGTGGTGATAAGGGGTTGGTCTGAATATGTCCAGGTGAAAATTACTTTCTCGTAAGATGGGGAGAGATAATGGAGTAGGGCGCACGCGAGGCATTGTATCTTCAGGGAGGAGAGTTGCCCGCCTGTTAGACTAATATTTTATGAAATATTTTTGTTGGTCCTATAGAAATCGTCGAACTTTCGTGACTCGCTTACCCTTGGAAACAGATGGCTGATAGTTTAGGTACAAGCTACTTTGCAGTTCAAAGGGGAGAACCCTCTTTATTTTATTTATACGAATAGTTTGCTTATCCATGCGCCCCGTTGTGTATTTTCCCTCTATGTTTCCTTATTTCTAAAATAGAATTCGACTAATATGTGTTAACAGTTTACAAAGAAATACCTGCTACTCTAAAATAATTACACTGGTGAACGATCATTGAACTTCGCCAAAGAATTGAACGAAAGAGAGACCATCGTTCAACGAAGAAACCAAAGACGACATATCGTTGTCCGTTTGACTACCTGAACTTCCGTCGCGATGGAATTTTCTATGGGTCGAGGTCGAGGAGGTTGATATCGAAGAGGAAGATTGCGACGATGCTTTTCACCGTCGTGCCCCGTGGCCATAAGTCTGAAGAGGGCACGGGGGTGAAAAAGGGTGTAGCGTGGGGGAGGCAGCTGAATGACGGGATTCATGCTCTGGCCGTGGATTCGCAGACGCCTTGAATGGAGCTGGCGGAAGGGCTTCGGAAATTAAACGTCCTGCAGATGGTCTTTTTTCGTGTGCGGTAATGTACGGTCTCTCCCACCCTTTTCCTCTCCCACGCCCCCGCTGCCCCCGGCCGCGTTCCTTGCTTCCCTTTCGCTGTTTCACGGGGAAGGAAGAGGCTGGGGACCTGCCACGACGGCCAGGACAATTTCGCTGCGATAAGGAAGTAGATCGAGGCGAGAGATATGCCGCATCCTTCTCTGTGTATACACGCCCGCATACACGCTGCGTGGACGCGTGTTCGCGTGGAAACGTGAGCGTGTTCGCAAGCTTTGGAGCGCTGTTGCATCGCGGTTTGACGTATAGTAGCGCATTTTTCGTTAAATTAGAAACATCTGGCTACAATTCTTCCTTTAACACTTAAGGCTGGAATGCGAACAATGGAATTAATTATTCCTGAATTTTTCTGTCCCCTCTGAAGAATTCTGCCGCCATAAACCTTTTTAAATAAACTGTCCGCCGCGACCGTGCGATGTTGGAACAGATAGTACAGCATGTCCTCGACGTGTGCTACAATAGCAATCTAATCTATGAGAATCGTGACTTCAATGTTAACTGATGATCGAGACTCGACGCACACGGAACGAGCGGTGGCGAGTAACAATTTACAAGAGTGGGGCAACGCGAATCGAAGAAGTGCGACATTGACTTTCACTCGAGACCGGTGCATCTTCCTAATAGCGGAAGTAGAGTGGCTAGAAAAGTAATCGGTCCTCGAGGTGTTTTTACACCCTTGTCGGAAGTATCGTTCCGTTCTACGCGAACGCGGTCGCTTGTACGCGACATCGATCAACCCTGCTGGTAGAGAGTTGGACTGCGCAGTAACTGTGCATTCTACATTACTTTTTGACTACGATCACCCTTTGATGGAGAATATTTCTTTGCGTAACTATGCTTTAAACGGGATATACACGATTCTCGTGTGTTCACAAATATGTACATACCTGTTTCGTATATCTACGCGTTTCAAAAATGCCTAGAAAATATTCCTGCAGCAATCCGAATTGCTACGAACATGGCGACAGAATCCGTAGAATTTCGCGTTTCACGATTCCTATTTGATTTTAAGGAACTAAATCGGGAACAAGGGAGGTATATATGTATATATGTAGTTAAACCAACTAGCCGTCGCTGTGAAACCGACACATCTTAATTTCCTGTCAAAATATTGACAACCCAGCGGCCATTAGCATTATGGACGACTCGTACTGGGTCAGTACCGGTTGGCCGGCTTCGCAGGCTGTTTAGTTATTGTTTCCGCCGCAGATTATAGGGATGGGGTCTTTATTGCCCTATGGCAGTAATATAGGTATAGCGACTCACCGATGCACTCACCCACAGGCTTACGTATACATTCACGTGTAGGCTTGTGCAAGCTCGCACCTGTTGGCGCCTGCGATTATGGCCGCAATAACATTCCGTCAAACTGCGAACACGTAACTAGACCTTCTAACCCGACCTAAGCCGCCAAGGAACATTCGTGTAATCGTGCAACCATGCGATCTTTTTTCCTTGTTTCTTTCCTTCCTTTTATTCCTCTATTGAAATTACTTTTTGTACATTTTTTCGATTTTAATTTCAAGATCCCTTGACAAATAGATTTGTCGATTCGCGTTTTATCGAACGACGGCGAACTTTGACTGATCGACGAGGCAGCAGGTGCGCGGTGGAAATTGTGACACGGAGAGCAATAGTCTCGTGTAATTCGGTAGGGACTAATAAAAAGCTCCGTAATATATCTTCGCGGCGAACTTTTTTGCCCGTGCACCCGTTTATATTTATTTCGCGTGTTCGCGTGTTTTTGCGGACTTTTTCGGAGCTAATATTGTCCGGCAAAACAAATACGCGAAACGGAAAGGAGACCGGGCTCCGATTCATTGATTTTATGTCGCAACATTATTTATCGCCCAATATATCGGACTTGTCGATACCATTCGTTGCGTCATGCGCCATAATAACGGTATCTTCTTCAAAATTGTTCATTGCCGGACCGAAAACAGCAGAGTTACCTACCTGCGGCTCGACCGGGGATACTTAAAATTCCTCGGGCAATGGTTGACGAACGAACGTCGCGGATGATGCACGACCCACTCGAGCTCCCCTAGTATCGTCCACCTCCGCCACTCTAAATTCGCCGTCAAGTAGGTTGAGGCTCGATTTAAATTTGCCAGAAGTGGAATTGGCCGCGTGGTGAAACACAATTTCGCGGAGAGTTCATTCTCCCTGCGAATTCGAATTAATGCGACGACGTACGAATTGACTTTCTGAATTATTGCCAACCACCCGAACGAACTTTCAACGGCGGCGCGCTCCTCTCTAATGAAAAGAATTTCCGATGAAATTGCCCGTCTGCCCGACCGATGATTCCCACTTCGATCAACGCCTTCGTGTCGTCGGCGTTAGCAACGAAAACGCAGCGCAAACATTTATGAGATACGAGTCGACGCGTTTGATCAACGACGAGCTGGAGGGAACTCGTGTTCCGTTCGCGAAATTTGATAAATTACCGGTCTGTTTCCACCGGTGTTGCTTATCCGTTCGAAGAAACCGCGTTAATTTTTCGATTAAGAAATCTCTATTTATCTGTCGAAGCTCACGAGAGATCCGTGCAATTAAAGGGGATGAAAAAGAAACGGAGGGAAAGGAAGAAAAGAAGAGTTATGGGAGAGCGACTAAAAAGAAGACGATACAACGAGTTGATCGCGCAATGGAGACTGCATGAAAACAGGAAGGTCGTAAACGATAAGAGTGTAATTAAATTCGCATACCCTTTGCGCGTCGATAATGCGCGCGAAGGTAGGCTGGAGAATCCGGTAGCGTAACGAAAGAGAGAGCAAGAGTGTGCGAAGGGGTTTAGGGGGGGCAGGGGATGAGAAGTATAGAGGATACTCGGTACGGCCACCACGTGGTTGCACAGAGTATCGAGCATGTGTGCGGAGGAGCGGCCACAAATCACCATTACTCGATGTGTATCGCGACGCTATATAATTATACCTATAACGCCAAGCACCAGGTAATGGCTCAATCCTGCATGTGCATGCGATGATAACCAGGCCTGAAGGTGGGCCACTAGGTGGGGTCCCCTCTGCCCGCGAGATTCAAACTGCTCGCGCTCTATTGGTTCGCTCCGAGTCACGTGCTCCATTGCGTCACCGTGGCCATCCTCGTGAGCGATTCGAGCCCGCTAGCCGAAGAGAGAAGAAACGGGACGGAACGAGTGCGGGCAAGAACCAGAATGGAAGGGAGAGAAGACAGAGACGTCGAATCTATCCTTAGAGGACACGAGTGCGATTATATCGATGGAGGGAGACACCCAATGGTCCCGTAAATAAGGATAGATCGAGAACGACGAGGACGAGACTGACATTGGTCGGAAGAGGAACGGGGCTAGAGAAGACGAAAACAGAAAGGGAAAGACAGATAGAGAAAGAGACAACAGGCCTATACCCTACGCCGTGCCCCCTCCCGCCATTAACAACGCCCTTGCATATAAATCCCCGACCCGTCCGTGTGCCACGGAGCATGTGTACGTGGATCGTTCATCTCCGTCTTGATCGCGTGTACCCGGAATCGCTTGGTCCTCGTTCACCGTCAGTTTTCTTCTCTCTGTCGCTAATTCTCTCTCGCTCCCTCGGCCCGGATTCCCCGCCTTTGCACCGGCCGCTGGACTACCGGGACGAAGCAGGAGGCGAGAGGAGAATTCGAGGGGCCGTGGAACAGACAGAGAGACCGACGAGAAAATGCCGGGCGAGCAGGAAAGCGAGAACGCGTGGCAGGGAGAGAGAAAGCGAGGCGGCGAATTCTCGGTGGTTGAAACGGGACGGAAAGACGAAGGAGCGAGGCAGAGGCACGAACAGAGAGAGAGAACGAAGGCAGCGCCGCGTGGCGGTACGAGGTGGGGACTATCGGGCCGTAAACCATCCGCGGTGAACATTTAACTCACGTATTGCCATCCGACAAGTTTGCTTTGGCCCGCGAGAGAGCGTCACCCGAGCGAGCGTCCGACGTCGAAGCGAGCCTTCCGCGAAACACGCGAGGAGGTGGATCCGTGCCATCGCCTTCACGCGGCTCTAATTCGTTTCGTACCAGCTAGACCCACTGATTTCACGTTCCTCCTTGCCGGGACTCGATCGTGTTCGCTCCACTTTTTATTTCGCGCTACCAAGGAGGTACGCAAGGTCCCGCGACTCGCCGCGGCCCACCGGATCACGAGGAACGCGTATCATCCGGGAAATCGTTCCAGCGCGCGACTGGAGTCCACCCTTTCGACGCGACAACTCTTTGGACCAGTCAACTGACGCGAGACTTCCGGATGCAACACCCGGTCCCGGTTTTGAACGACCCGCTATCATGAGCTACAAGAAGCGAACGCGGACTACCCTTCCGCAAACCACCCCCTGCTTTCGTTGAATGCCTCGACCAGCCGCTATAGGGTAAGTGATCATTCGCATTGCTATGCCAGCGGGGAAGTGTGCGTTTTTTGAATTGACAACCGTGCGGTCTCGTGTGGAGGTGCGTCGCACACCCGACGGGGCAACGTTTGGGAGAAGTCCGGCCGACCTCTCGCGAATGACAGCGGAAAAAAATCTCTCCCGCCAAAATGTCTGCCTAGTGCACATGCTCCGATGATTGAAGGCGGCCCCCGTAGAGTAGCGCGCTGTCAGCTTGACTTCGACAGGCCGTATAGCCTGTCGGAGTGCTTAGATTCTCACCTGAATACGTGTAGTCAGTTTGCACCAGTATGACTGTGTTCCGCGATCGCACCGCTCGCGATAAGAAAGAATAAATGTGTGCACGTGGTTCGCGTGAACGTACGCCATGAAGCGGTCCTCGCAATCACCGATAAACGCAACGATATATTTCTTTTTCCCCAGTCGAGTACGCTTGCACGTACCGTGTGTAGATATCAATTACGGAATTAATCTCGGTCGAGGGAGCGTGCATCAATTTTCCTTGTATCTCGTTCTGTCAAACCGGTGTTTTACGGCCGGCGTTAATGAAGAACTATAACCGCCTGCGCGTGATACGCTTGTAACGCATCGCGCCAAGGCATAATAACATTCCGCGATAAAACACCACTGCACGTCCCTTCGCTAAGAAATTCACCAACAGGACCGTTGCCAACTGGTAAATAATCATCCGACTGGGCGCAATAATTGCTGCCAGTGTTGGCTGCCTTAACGGTTCGCCACGTATCGTTTCACCTGCCGATGCTGCTCCAAAAAATACCCGCAAACTTGTAAATATCGACGGTACGGTAATTTCACACCGTGAACGTTTCACAGTTTACGGTCTCTCCAGTTCGTAACTTGAAGGAGTGGAAAAAACTGCGACTCCAATTTCTATCGCTTATCGAATTATTATGCTACTTTAATCGATGATGTTTAAGTTCGATTTTCCAAGGGGAATTGGAGGGGGAGGTAGTCGAAAATAAAGTGACTTCGATATCGCTAGGCCCGGGGGTAAAATAGGTGGTGTGTACCGCACCGACGCCTGACGGGGACCATAAATAAGGATCCGACGGTCGGTGCGGCTGCAGCCAGTGATAAGCGTTCCTTTGCCCCCCTTGCACCCTCTCTTTAGACTTTCCTCCTCGTCCTCTTCTTCCCGTTCGAACGCCTCGAAACCCTGGCCGTGAGACTGTGCAAAATTTCTTGGGGGTGACACGAGGGATACTTGCTCGCTGCTTGCGGCAATTCTCCTCGGTTGATCGTTGGAAGAATTTGTTTGCCATCGTTGGCCGGAAATATCTTCCAGGCATATATTTTTGTTGGATACGAATTCGTTATTATCTGTATACCGATTTCACTGTCCCCGATTCTCTTTCGTTTCGGAAGTCCCCTAGCTCGGAATTGTCCGCGGCAAAATTATAGCGCGGTGTTTCGCCACATGGAAACATCGTAACTCGTACACTACTTGGAACTGGATTAAACTACAGTTCCGAATTAATTCGCCGGCCCTGTTAGAATACATGCCGACCGGCTGCAACCAAGCTGGATGATTGCGACGACTCAGGCCCCCTAGCACCCGGGACATAATTAGTTTGTCAAAGTGACAACGCGATACTTTTTACGCCCTCTCCCGTTTACCTCTATCTCTCTCGACGGACCACCGTCCCGAAGGTATAATTTAAATATTCTCCTACGAAGCGTTATATACGTATCTATCCGGAGTGACCCCCTCGATGTCGTCATTCGTTTCATCTATGCCCAAACGAGTTCTGTAATTAAACGACGCGCCGCGGCAAAGCACCCTTGTTTCGTCCCTCTTCTTTCGATTTCAAGGATTTCGAACGGTATCGTATGGCAAATCTCGCAATAAATCCACGGGCTCGCGGAGGCGTAGGATGGTAACATGTTCGGTTGGCCTGTATTGCCGCGAATATCGTAACGGGCAACGGGGGTTGGAAACGCACGATGTGGCTGAACGTTTCCCAACTGTGGGTCGTATAGGTGGAGTCGAGCTCCTTCATCCCCTACGGGCAGCACGAAGCGACCATTTCTCATATCAGTTTAGCCGACACTTTCGAGAACTTGCTTGGAGAGCCTGGGGCGTCGCGACGTCACCCGATGCCTCTTGCCCTCCCGTCTCCCCTCCCACCTTGGCCATCGAACTCCCTTCCGACTTTTCTGTAACACCTTACCCACGGGCCAGCGAGCTTTCTCCCTTTCTGAAGAATATCCTCTCTCAAACCCTCGCGCCTCAACCTCCATTTACGTCCAAGATCGTCCCCGCGTTTGTCTACACACACAGAGTCACACGCACGTGCGCGTCTTTTTCGTTTTCCCGTGCCCCCCTTTAACCCCCGCCCAAACTCTGATGGCAGTCTCAACCCTCGGTACCGGCCGAATGCCCGCGGCCATGAGATAAGTGATGCCCAAAACTTAACAAACTCAACCACGGATGATGAAGGGCTCTGCGACCTTTGGATCAACTTTGGCCCAGAGATTGCGCGCCGGTGCTACCAAAGATTACTTCGTGATCCAGCAATGGTCGCGTTTCCCTTCGTCGAAGCAGTGATTTAGTCTTTGGAAGTGCAGTAAATTATCCGGGCCCGTTCGAATTGTTCGTACCCGTTGGTATAAAATTTACTTCCACTTAATTATGTAGGTAACATTGAATCGCGAGAATGTTCAGTGGATAACGTTCGATTCATCTTCGTGGGCCTCGCTTGTATACAAAACCGCCTTCCGTTGGTTCTAGTCGAGCCAGTTCCATTTCGTTCTTTTTAACTGCAATCGTCCCTGCTATACGGCGGGGGGCAACTTTTTGCTTCCGGCCGCAGCCCCATCTTCCTAAATTTCCGCGAATTTCATACCACCGGCCGACCGCGATATATATCGTTGAACGTGAATTAAGTGTTTTCGCAGGTGTTATACGTTATTCAATAAAAAGTAACGGGTTCAAGACACAGTTAAGCCTGATAAATGACCGCCTAGATAGTATTTTTAAACGGTCGGGGGAAGGTGGGCCGCATAGCTCGCATAAATTCGTCCAATCTTCCAGCCGAGTGCGCAGAATTCGCGTATTCCTATTGAATTCAATAATTCATACACTGGTGTACTATATCACGCGGGGTATGCCGAATGGCGCTATTTGCGCGTGCTCTTAATTATTGGCCCAAGTAACGATTCCTTAGCCTGGTGAATCGCAAATCGGATATTGCGCACTGGAACTCGACTTCGTTTATATCATAAAATGTACATTAAGCACGCCGTTTCAAAAATAAATTCTGCATATTCCGGGGAAAAGAGAGCACCGGGTTTTCGACGCTTCGAAATCATTGAAGTCTCCAGAAAAATATCTATTCGAACGCGTAAATATTTCTAGACTTACGCACGACGACTCGACGATTCGTCGCTAGAAACATTCGGTGGCAGTTTTTGTTCAACGCGATTCCAACGACAAGAGAAAACTCTTGCAGCGAGACGCTCGCAGCAAGTCCGTTCGAAGTTATGGCTGCCGTCGGATCGTTCCACGTGCGGTTCACGTCGCACGCAGCGTCGAAATCCGGTGCGAGTTGGCTCGTGAGAGTTACAAAATTGCTGCACAGAAGCGCGAACCGCGTTCTTCCATGACGCCGGACAATATCGCGAATTTATTGCGCCGGCTAAAGCACACTTTTGAATATTTCGTCGGCGACGCCGATGAGGTGTGTACAGTGACGCGGAATAGTTCAGTGACAAGCTGTTTCCAGTCTCTTTACCGGTTGATATAATTTCCACGTAAGAAATATGCCCGTCGAGCTCGCCAGCGCGTTACATAAAGTAAGTAAATTAATGATCGGGTAGTTAAACTGTGAATGCATCACGCGTGGAGTAGGTATTCTGAATGAATGGCCGACTATTAATTTCCGTAGCAGTTTTCAACTCCTCGGCCGTAACCGGTGGCTATCCCCGCCGCGATATTTTTCCCCGGCGACGAGCAAATTGTTGCCGATCCTCTGCGCAAATTAATTCATTCGATCGGCTCCTACGTTGCGCTCGCCCCGAAATCGCTGATATATTGGACAATCCCCTTCCGTTCTCGCCGCGGGAATCTCGCCGAATCGCCGCAATTACGCGAAAATTATTCCTTCCGTTTTCGTGCGGCGATTTTGTCTTTTCGAAACGGCGAACGAACGTTGCTGCCGTTCGCGCCACTTTCGTTCATCGACTCGGTGGCGCACGCGTGCGCCTCATAATTGAAACGCCGCGTCTCGATTGCGAATGTTCCGCAATTTCGCCGGTCATACAACATTCACGCGAATAAATCTCGAATTAGAAGGCATAAATCCGTATGAACGCGTGCTCGCTGGTCGCCCCGGCAAAAATGCGATTGCCGTGGACACGGGCGAACTGGACTACGGTTTGCTGGTCGATTTTTTATGGGGAAACATTCCTGACCAGTGTTCCGTTCCACCTTGAAATTGCATCGGTGCATTCTTCACGGATCAACCTAAAAGCTATCGCGTCGCCTGCGAGTGACCTTAACCATAGCAAAAAATATTTAAATCGGTTCGTTTGAAAGTACAATGGATTCCTTTGCGGCCTGGAGGAAGCACCCTGTTTAGAATAGCATGGGGTGGGGGGACAGGGGGCACCAAGGGTACGCCACAGCGGGGGTAGATCGGAGGGTGTGAAAATGTTTTTGGAGCAAGGTCAGGCGCAATTGCGTCACCTGTACACACCTCGGACGTCTACCTGGCGAGGCTAATGCTCAAAAACAGCCGTAACCACGGTCGTGGTCATAAATTCGAGCAGTCGTAAGAAAAAAAGTCGAAATGCCTAAAACTGGCCTTGCCACGGAAATCCGTAACGGTGCAGCGCTTCGATCTTTTTCCAACGAAGGTCACTGCTCTGTCGTTTCCAGAAGCGTGCTGTTCGCCCCTCGATGGCTGTTCGTTCCCAGGATACCCGCGTTCCCTAGCAGTCACGATTTTGATTGTCGTGAAGTACGAATTTCAACAGGATATTCAGTGCACCTTATAGACCGCTCGCCGATCCGCGAGAGATACTGTACCGGGAGCAAAACCTGCAAAGGAGTCTGACAATCCGGAACCGAGATTGATAATTGTACGGCCGCGCTGTCCCGGGAGGATTAGCTGGAAAAGCTTGAAATACACACGGTACGTTCCGTCGGCCAGTTTGCCGTAAATCATAAATTACGCCGGCCCATCGAAACGGACGACACTTACGCTAAAACGATTAAGTACGTCTCGCGTCGATGATTTACGGTGCCGTCGGAGTCGGAAAGAATACGACGACAGAGGAAGCAAAACGAGACGGAAAGGGCGGCCGAGGGGGGCAAAGACGGGCCGACGACAGGGTACGCGTAAACGAGAGGAGATCGCGGCCGAGTATCGCGAGGCCGTGATCGATTAATGAATTCGACTTGGAGCGGATAAGACACGAAGAAACCTCTCTCATTTGTAAGTTGAATTATGACAACGATCGTACGGCCGTGCGTTAGCCATTATTTATAAATTCAACGTTAAACGGGGAGGCTGGATATGAAAAGTCCGTCGGTTGTCCAGGGAGGAGACAGGCAGAAGAACAGCGGAACGATAATGGACGGGCAACAGCGAAGAACTGGCGATTCCGTTGTTGGGCGTCGTTGATTTATAAGTTCAACGCCAGACGGACAATATTTTTGTTTTAATGCTCCTTTTGTCCGAAAGTGTACGTGCTCGGACTGCCGGATGGGTGCGAGGTGGACATAGGTGGCTGATGATGTCACTACCTTTAAGCGAGCGAAAACCGAGGGAAGGAGAACCAGAGAGGGAACACCGTACGAGGCACCGGACATCGGCTACACGGTGCCTAGTTTAAGCTGGGTTGTCGCGATGGCACACAGAGATTACATCGTACACCGCGGAATATACTCAAGGTGTCGCCGACGATTCTTAGCTACACGATGATTCTTAATAGCCGGCCTCACCGTATGACTTGCTCCACGCTGGAACCTCTCCCGTTTCTTTCCGCGAACGCTGGCCGTTCTTTTTGCAGCTTTTCAAAAGTCACGTACAGCATCACGTGTTGGTTTTACGGGGCAGTACGGAGTACCTTCGGCGCGGGCAACAAAAAATTGGAGTACCTAGAAGAAGCGTCGGGCGTAGCAGCGACATCTTGCGCTACTCTAACATCTGTCTTCTCCACTCCGTGTATCGTTTCAGCCCGCGCGAATTTGTGTCCCGGGAAACGGAGCGTAGCCGATTAACAATCTCGCCCCGTTACGAGGATCATTGAATCGTGCGAAGCAAGTGAAAGAAAAGGAAACAAACGAAAACATTCTTCCCATCACCGTATGAAATTCCAAACGCGATACCACCGGCTAGAGCGACGGAGGCAACGCTTAGCCGATTGCGTACGATTAAACGCGGGCAATTAAAACTCTGCCAAATACGCGATAAATTGCCGAGATGTAGACGAAACAATTTGTTGGACATTAATAATTAGCGGTTCGTTAGCTGGCGTAAAAGGTGTAGCCGTACGCAGATCGTCGCCGATTAGAGGGAATGCTCGGTGGTTCGGGCATCTCGATCGTCGGGAGAATTGCGCAACGGAACGCTGCCTCTAATTATAATTGTTCCATTGATAGCGTCCACGCACCTGGCAGAGGCCTGCAATGGAAAAGAAGTGCGTGGCTCGCGCGTTGGGAAATTTTTCTCGTGCCCTGCTCGCTCGAGCGCTTCTCTGGCATGGCTCGAGCCACCGTGGAAATGCGCTTTGCATACGATCGCTGGCACGCCGCGCGTTCGATTAACGCGAGAGGCCTAAAACACCTGTGCGCCCCGATTCACTCGAATAATTATTCGCGGGTTCGTTCGGCTCGCGACGTTTGCGAAACGACGCCCGATAAACATCTCCTGCCAGGCCTAACGGTCTGGTCGCGAGCAATCGTGGCGGTTACGATCGGCGAACACATCGCTGGAAAAACGTATGGCTTTTCTGCGCCGCGTTTTGCGATTCGTGCGGACGATCTTGTTAATTATTTGCGCGCGTAGACGCGTGCTTCCGGCGAACGAGTTATGAATCGCAGCGGCGGTCGAATGGAATTGTTGAACGGCAATTTGGCGACACGCTTTGGCAAATTTTCTGTAATATTTATTCGATCGGCGTCGAGTAATTAATCAAACGGACGAAATTCTCCCGCCGGCACTAATTCGTGTATTCGCGGAAGAAAGGGAGACAGGTCTTTCTTTGTACCTTTGCATCCGTTGAACGGTGCAAGTAACAAACGATTAAATAGCCGGTCTCGAACGAGCAGTTCGTATTCGACGTTCATTGAGTCATAAAAGCCGATAATGATCGTTAAACTGCACGATCTTGCGTACGGTCTCGCTCGCCGACCGGCTACAGCCTGGGGAACATTTTTCCCCATTAGGAGCGGGATAAATTATGCGGACCGGACGAAAAAAAAGGGAACCTCGTGAAGAAGTGACGGAATGAACTTATAAGAAATAAAGCAGAGTTTACGCCTTCGAGCTCGCGGTTGTATGTACAGCGCGCACACACGGGACGTTTCCTATGTGCTTGGCAGGTGTTACTGTTTATGGGAATCCCCCTGTAACAGCTTATCCGATGGGGGAGCCTCCGATAAGGAGGATAGCGGTTAGCATTCGCTTAACCCGGTTCTAATTATGGTATTCCCACTCGGTATATTATATTCCATGTATACTGTGTGGGTCGAGAATTCACTTCATCGAGAAAAAAAAGAAATGATTTATTCAACTCCGAGCATAGCCAACGGGGAAACAATAGAATCCTCAATTTCTGGTATATCAGAAGACCTGCATAATGCGTACCAAGGAAATTGAATTCCTTACCTGCGTTATTGTGTTACAAGTGGCCCTGGTTATTCACCTTTCCATTTCAACGTTTGCGTTGTACTTTAATATTTAACAGAGGAAAAGGGAAAATTATCGTTCAATGTTTTTTTCATCGCAACTAACATCGAATTCAACAACTTTGCAAATCCGTGGAAGAAATGCATCTTCGCGTGTGCAACACTCAGAAATGTTCGGTTTAACGTCCCGCGAGCACAGGATCGCGATATTGTTGCGAGTGAGTACAATTCCTGGTCGCTTCGCGGTGCACGTATAACCCCTTACAATAATTACTCCGCTACCCGGTTACGTAGAACCGCAGAGTGACCATGATAAAACGAGAAACTGGTTCGAGGACCACGCATGCGATAGAGCCGTTAACGATAAATCGAAACGCGCGGACTGGAAGAGGTAGAAGACTCGGTGGTTCGGTACCTACGGGGCTACACCTACACGTGCACGAACACACATGCGTGTACGCATATCGATATCTTTTGCTCCCCGCCGGAGCAAAAAGGGATCTTCTTCGTTCTTCAGTCGCGTCACTCGGATTTACGTATCCCCCGTTTCACTCTCCTCCGGGGGAGCCACCTTAATTAAGCGTTTAAGAGATGAAACTGGTTCTGATGCTCTTCCTTCTGCTCGTTGTTCTTTAGCCGCACGCATATGCTTACGACACAGCTGTTGCCGCGGCGGAGTTAAGTTGTCCGACTTTTGAGGAGCGCCGATTGTCTTCGAAATTAATTAAACGTTTCCATGAGTCGCGCCCGTCCTCTCCATTGATGCGCGCCTGCCTCTCGTCTCAGTCGTCTCTAGTCGTCTAACAATGCCTGCTCTCAACAATTTCGATCCTCGTCCCCGGGTCTCTGTCGAGACGTTCGTCGAGCCATGGACCGTCTGCGTACGACCACGCCACAAACCCATTGCTTCGTTTCGATTTTACCGATAGCGATTTAAACCAACCACGATGCTCCATTTGTCTAGACAGTTTCCTGGAACGTCCGTTGTCCCCACGAATATTAAAGGTACATTGATAATCCGCGTGCAACGTCGCGAACCGCGAAACGCATTGAATCAAAACGCGTAACGGCACCGCGGACTCGACTGTACCTCGTCTTATGAGGTGTTCCCGTTGTTAAGTACGATTTACCGTAAATTCTAGAGATTTTATCGGTTCACGTCCCGCAGCATTGCTCGGGCTCGTGTAGGAATGTCGTTTTGTAAGCGTTCGCAGCCGCCATTGATACCGCGGCGAGCCACCGCTGTTATCTCTGGTCTCTGATGGACAATCGAGTGATCGCTCTATTTCTCTGCCTCCGTCTCGGCGCTCGAACCGCCGAACAATTTTCGGAACTCGACAATCCGAATATAATATGTGCATCATTTTTTTTGCTGGAGCATGCGCGTCTCTGTTTATCGAAACCTTGAATTCGAATTGAAAATTGCATATGTAGCTCGCTCTTTAATCGCGTGTAACGTCAGATTGCTGCTTGTACCCAGCGCACGTATTTTTTACATTTTTGAAATGCGCTCGCGTATGTCGCAAGCTGAGAGACTGCAAAGTGCGATACGACACGTCGTTGCGCCTACCTGCGCCGACGTTTTTATCTTCCTTTCTATTTGAATGCTGCCTTGCTGGCTGCTCTTCGCGGTACGCTTTGCTCTGGCAATGAGAAAACGCAGAGAATATAGGCTATTGCGCAAATAGTACAGCAGGACGGAGCATCAATTATTTGCGATGCACGAATGAAGGATGGAATAAATCGAGGTACGTCTTCGAAACGATATCTCCCTTTATAAACCAGCATCGCAATAGACTATCAGCGATTCAGGTTCGCACTTGATTAACTCTTTGAGGCACACGCTTTTAAAAAAAATAAAAAACCTAGTTGCACAAATTTTTTTTATTATAATAAAGTGGCAAAAACATTCATTTCGATTATTGATCATAAAACATTGCTGGAAATAAGAAAAAAAATAATAGCTTTTCAGCAAGTCCTTTTTTACAGGGTGGGACATACATAATCCCACCACTTCACAGCTTCAAAATTAGTATAAAACATCGAATAACATGTTTTTTTATTATTACAAAACAATTTATTCACTCATTAAATTTTAAAAAATGAAACAACACATGTCGTTATGAACAACAAAAAGCACTGCATCACATAAAGCGCCAACCTTAATCACAGCAGCATACAAAACTTACTGACGCGTTTTGATTTGTATAAATTTTGTTTCCACTTATTTACGCATTTACCGTTGGTGCATAGCATTGCCAACTGAATGAAAAACTTTAAATCAAATATTAAACTGCATGACTATGACTAACTTCAACTTTTCGAAGTGGGTTAAAATATATCCCACCGCGTATAAAAAGCTAAGCAATAGGTGGGACAGTTTTTAACCCACCTAGCCCCAAAGACTTAAGCTGTCCCAAGAATCGGGATCATTTCTGAACCCACTATTCAACCTTAAGACTCGTTCAAATGACAGAGTACCGACAGTGTTACCGGCCAAGAGTCTTTCCAATTTTTTTCCAAAGGTTTCCTCGAATCTGAAAGATCAGGCTACGATCAATCTACCTGATACACTCCAATTTAAGCTGTCCCGTGTTCGAGGGAAACTGATAAGCAAGGAACGTGTTACGCGGTAGACGAAAAAGGGTTTGGCCGGTACAGGTGAACGAGGGAAGTAGGTGGGGATAGGCTGAGAGCCGGGTGTAGGTGTAAAGTGAGCGTGATCGCATGGTGGATGAGCGAGGGGTACCAAGGGGGAGTGGTCACCGGTTGAAGCCTCGTGCTGACCTATTCCTTTCTGTGCCGCAGCAGTGCATTATGGCCGCTCTGCAAGGCTCTCAGCCTCGGCTCTGCCTCGATCACCATAGACGGTCCGCGGCGTTTGTCTAATGCCGAACAGTTATCGGTCCAATATCGGGCGTGGATCTCCTTCCGAAATCGTCTTCGTCGCGTACTTCTCGCGGTCGTGTTTCCCTTCCCTGTCTCTGTGTGCTCACGGTTGGCTCACGGTTGGCTCACGGTTGGCCCACGGTGGAACGTGGCCACGCTGGTGTTTCCTGATGGCGGTGCTCGCCTTGCCTGTGTACGTGTGAGCAGCAGTGTGTCAGCTCGTCGTGAGCTGCGAGGGGAACGGTGGTGAGCTTGCCGGAAAGCAGAGAGGGGACTTGTGTTGTTGCGGCACAATGGGACCACTACTGCAACGCTGTAAGTATCTCGAGAGCTTACAGACTGATCTCTCTGTCTTCCTCTCTCTCTCCCTCGTCGTCGCACACTGGGTCTCTCCTCATCGCTCGATTCTCGGTGCTTATACTGTGTGCTCGGCCGTTCTTGCACCGCTCGAAGCTTTTGCGCCCCCCGGGCTTTGGCTACCATCGGTTGCGTGGGTATTTCTGGGATTAAGAACTCGGCTGGAAGCATACACCCGGTGCACCAGAATCAGTCGAGAATCCGGCAAAATCTAAACGACGTCGCGATAAAGTCCATTTCCCCCTCAGGAGCGACGACCACGAGGATAAAGATCGCAGGGAATCTCGTTGTTAGAACGTTGGCTCGTTCGAATCGCCCTCGAAACACTCCACGGTGGTATTTTGGAAAATCGTTGTTGACTCTTGGAAGGCAAGCTTCTCTCGGCTCGGTCGTTGTTTCACACGAGGTATAAGTGGAAAATTATAGGATGGCGAGAGCGCGGTCAGTGAAACGCGGTACCGTAACCATCCCGTGGAAGTTAGGCTCGCGGATACTGGAACGCCGCGCGAGCTTAGGAGAATCTAGAGAGACAGACCAACCGGTTCGCGACTTTGGCGGCCGCCATCTTCCCCTCTCCGTTTGTCTCTTTCGCCTCGCGTGAGAACCTGCTCCCTATATACCCACCTTTCTACTCTCTGGGCTACTCCGCTCGAGAGTTCCGTTTGCGAAATTTTTTCAGCCGCGGAATTTTTTCGCGCCCAGCAACGAACGGACAATGGGTCGCCTTTGGGGGGGAAAATTTCATCCCTTTATTCGGTGTGCTAAATGCCTTTCGCAGGTGCAAGGCCTCGAGTACTGTTTGCGAGTACTGCCTCCTGTTGAGTTGGTGCGTTCAATGAAATTTCCCAGGTAATAAAGAATCGAACGATCGTGGAATATACGGAAAGATCAATGGAATGTTGACCATTACACGCGAAAAGCAGGCACGCGTATCTTAGGGATTAGCGAACGCAGATCCTTCTCGTACCAGATGAGTTATTCTCTGGTTAATTCAATTATACGTGCCGGTGTTTGAAGGTGCGTGAAATTTTTTACGCTTCGCGAGCCATAATACAGCGAGTTCTGCCCGCCGCTGGTGTAACTCATTCCACCTCTTTCCCGCATTAACTTTCCGCGTGCCTTTGGGTGGAATTTAGTATCCGCTCGTTCTCTTATCGCTTTGCTAATTTCTCTCGACTATTCGCGAATAAAATTTCGAAAGACCTAATCGACCAACGGCTAATGTTGAATACAGAACAATTGTCCGTGGAACAATCGGGGGTTCCTCGTTACGCGTCTAGTGACCCGTCGAAAGAGGGTCACCTACGTCCAGGACACTGTTTTGCTTCCTGTATCTTGATTATCGTTGCCCCCGTTACGCGATAACAACGCGGTCAGAACCGAATGCCACCGTGCGCCACGAGTACAGAGGCAATTAAACGTGCGTAACGCGTGCGACCATTATTCGTAGCTGCACGCGCCTCTCGGCGTCTATTTCAACAAGAACGATCGTTCGTATGCATGCAACGATCGTGTACACCGTTTCGCTGATGCACTCTTAACTTCGATCGCATCCTTAATCCTCGATCTGGGAACGGCCTTCAGACGACCACTGAATAGAGAAGAAACGATAACCAAACGACAAGGATGCTTTAAGCTCATTATCTATATGGTTCTTCCATCCATACAATGGCCGCTAAATTTTTCGCCGGGGGTCGTACACGGTGGCGGGACATCCGGGACTCGACACGCGACGCTGAAATTCCTGATGCATTCGAGGCACTGCAGGATCTGCTTGCTAATCTACCGACGCATTGGCCTATCGCGGTCGTTCCATAGCCAATCGGGGCACGGGGATCATGAGAACCCAGCCGGCATAAATCAGAATGGATGACGAAAGTCTCGCAGCTTGTTCCAGCTAAAGGGATTTTCTAGGTCGCGAGAGTGGAACGTCGGCCGTGTATCGCTTGCCGATTCGTCCGCGGATTTCCAGCGACGAGAGAATAGCTCCCGACGTTGGCCACCGATTAAAGTCCCATAAGACGATGTCGTACGGTCTGCATTTATATGCGCGCTGATTACTGACAGACTGTTCAAAGACTGCCACGCGATTCGTTTGCGTATTTAATTTTTCGAGCAGCCTTACCTTGCTGCTACGAGAAACCGAGATGGAACGCAGAAATGTATATAACTGCCTGTGATACACTAATATTGCTATTAATTATCATGAGTTTCCGATAAACCTGGCCCCCTTTCGTTTCGAGCTGGCAGCAGCGGCCACCGCTGAGATTCTAAAGACATTAAGACGCACGAGCTAATTTGTCTCCGGTATAAAATGCGCAGAGATTCTATTTGATTGTTTCATAATGGGCCGGATAATTCAGTGTGCATCGAAAATGTCTGCCGCGATAGCTGCGTTAATCCTTCGAGCTATTTTATCGTACGTGCCATCGGAACGATGAAATAATTTGGCACCGTCGTTCGCACCGAATCTCGCCAGACTCAATACATCTATTCTAATCTTGTCCACGCGCCCCGTTACTTATCGCCCATAACCTTTCCCTAAAATCAGAGAACCAAACGATGCCGAGCCTCGCGCGTGTATCGATGTTCGATACAATCGAGGTACATTTGAGCCACGTCCACCTGTCCGCGTCACGATCGGTGGACGAATATTAACCGCATCCCGCGCGGAACGGTGTGTCAGCGGCGAGATTATTCGCGAGCGCAGCGCACGTGTAGCGTGTAAACGCGCGAGTGTACCGTACACAGACCCTGGCACGGCGCGGCGGACCCTCCTGGTTCTGCGGAGAACGGGGCCCGATCGGCGAGTTTCTGTTAGCGGTTAGGCTATGTTCACCTGCCTCGGACGATCGCAGTCGGGACTGTGAGTCGGCCCGTAACCGGCTCGGCAGCATGTCACCCTCTTGCGCGGGTGACTCTCTATGCCTGGTTCCTTTTACTTTGCAGTCTTGTCACGCCTTCCCTTCCATACCCGCCGAAGAATACGCCGGGCAACAGCCACCAGGAGGAACGTTTACACCGACCGCAGACGTTTTTCGCATTCGCGGGAATCTCACGCAGCCCGAGGCCGCCGACTGATAAGGCAACATCCCGGATACGAGCGTTCCAACTGCGAGCGATTTTTTCACGCGGTTCCAGCGCCGCGAGGAGCGACCGAGCGTAACGGGATCGCTCCTCGAGGCGGCGCGGCGCGGCAACTCTTCGGTCGTTACGCCGATAGGGACGCTGGCGTGCTGAAGCGTTCCTCCGCTTCCGGGGTGATTGGATAAATTGCCAGCTGATTAGAAATCTATCGGGCCTCTCCGTCAATAACTGTTTATTGTGTACATTGCTGTTCGTGTACACTTTCGAAAGGTGGCGGTATAAGTGTCCCGTTTCGTGGAAATAATTTCTGGTCGAAACGTTTAAGCAACGCTCGTCCGACCCTCGGCCGTGCCCGTGTGGGAAACTTGTCACCTTTTCCCATCTCTTTAAGGCGGGAAATATGGCACGCTATTTATGACTGCGCGGCGTCTTCCGTGGCGGACCGGATACGCGGTAGCTAGCAACGAGTCGTGCTCCGAAAAGCCACGATATATCAGCGTTGTTCCTGGAATAAACGAAGACAAATATTGGCCGGCACGGAGACTATAAAATACCACCGCTCCAAAGTGAAATCATAGCAACCAGCTCGACACTTCGTTAAGCTTTACTTAAGAAACAGGTACATAGATTACAGGCACCGCGGATATTTCTGTATTAAATCATTTCTTTCTCTCGAGAGAAATGACACTTTCTTCTGGACAGAATGCGTAGGCCAGTTTTTCTTTTATTCGGGTGCCTGCTACTTTGCGCGGAACACGCGGACGTTGATCAATGGCTGGCGCGCGTTCTCAATTAATCTGGCTTAATTGGAACGATTCGATAATATCGCGGAACACGCCTGTCGCTCCTTTCCCCATTTATGGAACAACGTATTTAGAAATTACGCACCGAAGCATTCACGTGGAGGATTGCGCGCATGTGGAACCGCGGAGCACACGCGTACCGGTTCCATAACGAGGATTACTTCATCCTCCTTGTCCTTCGAGGAGCCACGGACTCTCCCGTGGTCCCGCTCTCCGCGCTGCTTCGCCAACGTTCCTCGGTGCTGCCTGTCAGAAAATAATGGAATACCCCGCGTTTGTTCGTGACGCAAAAAACGATGGGCTTGAATGGAAGAAATAGTTGTGCAATTTGTACCGCGTTAAGCGAATAATACACCTCTGTCGCAACTAATACGTCGTAGCTGGACGATAGGCTAAAACTCCGACGAGACGTGCATACATCGTAGGAATAAAAATGAATGAAAACTAGGTCAGCGAATGAATCTAAATATACCCACCCGTGCAAAACAAAATTGACGATCTTTATCGTTGCACGTTGACCCCGAATACTCCAGGACCGGGGGTTCAACGTTCACGGATCGCGGCGGGAAAAACAAAATGCCCGGGCTCGTTTATCTTTCAGCCTTGTAGGTAAGCCGTTTCGCATCGGAACTACGTTTACCAGATCTTGCACACGCGTTCAATAGCGGTGACGAATGGTCCCCGGGATTCCCGAATTCTTCCCGGTGGACCGTGGTTAGCACGGTTGCAGAAACCAAAGGTTCTGAGACGGCTCGCGAGGACGTAACTCATCGCCACGCCTCTGCAACGTAGCACGTTGCATGAAGCAGTGCTTCCTTCGGCCGACGTGCATACGTAACGTTCACCCGGCCTGGCCGGTGACAGCTGAGCCTCGCTATTCGCGTGTCCACGCGAAACTTTCTGTATCGAGCGAGCCACCCCTTGTCCTACGCTCCCCCTTATCGTGACCGCCGCAGCCGGACGACCGGATCGACTAACTTTTTTCCTTGCTTCGCGCCCTTGCGATCGCCACTGCTTTTATCGTTCGCCGTCTTTCTGATTTTCTTAAACTTCCAACGACAAGCCGGTAGAATGTATGGGATACGCTTTAACTTTCCTCTGGCGCGATATACGTTATATCGTGAAATTAAATGAACGGTAGGTGGTTTTCTATTTTAGATCGGGGAATACGTGTTGAGTATGCTCGTGCTTTCTATATTTTCTGTGAGACAATCGAAGCGAATCGATTATTTTATCTTGCGTTTCCTTGTTGAACCGAACGACGGTTCCCTCTAAAATCCCGGACTTCGTGTCATCATGTTCGTTGACCGGTCGATATTCAGATCACGCATCAGAAATATCCTCCTTTCCCTCTTCCATCTCTTCATTCGCCGGTCGTTCCTGTTTCACCTCCTGCGTGGCATCTCCTCTGTCCCTGTTCGCCGGGGCCTTTCTCCGTTTCAACCGGCTCCACGGTTCTTTCGTCGCTCCGAAGGACGACCGCTCGAGAGAATAAAGCCTATCCATACTCTCAATCTGTCAACCGCCTCCCACCCGGCTACACGGCGCACATCGCGAATCAAGCGTTGTTATGTAAATATGGAAAAGGTTGTTGATTCATGCATGAGGAGGGCATGAATCTCGTTGTCTTGTCCGACGAGCCGTGAAACTGATGCATTTGTATCGCTAGCCTCTCTCGATCCTCTCTGGCGTATTGTGCCGTGGTACACGTGCGTTACGTTCGCGTACCTGTTCCCCACACGATTATTCGTGCTGAACAGTTCGTGAATTTCCATCGGTCCGACAATGAAAACGTTTGCTCGCATCGCGTATCGTGTATACGATTACGAATACGTGAACGTAAATCGCCACGAGCTTTCCATCGTGTTTTCGGAGAAATTATCTTCCCGTCTACCTTCCACCAATTTCCCAGCGCAGTTCGAATGGAAGAAAGGGGGCGAATTTTCCACGCTCAATTAGAAAGATGGATGCGATCGTCACCGAGTCGACTACACGCTGAATTCCACACCTCGCGATCGCGCACAGGTACACATTTATTTACGATCGTCGCGCGTTTCGGCGCGAGCGTACACGCGGCGTGTCGCGTGTGCGGATAGTCGCGACGAATAGACACCGCTTCTACGACCGTGCAAGGATATTCACGGACCCGCAATAAAGCATTTACCCACGCGTTGTGTATGCACATCTATCCTCATCCTCTCCGCGATATCGTTCGCGTACGCCTTCGTGCATACAATTGCATATCGTCCATCTTGGCCGCACATTGCAAATATGTATGAACCTGGCCGATTCCTCGTGCCTCGAAAACGACCGCTCGTGACGTTGTTCGCTTCGTATTCCCCCAGAATTCACCGTTTAGGTAATCGGCGCTGTTCCTCCTAGCGCACCTTTTCCTTGCTGTATCTCAACGATCTTGTTCATCCATTGTTCTGCGTAATTAACACATTACAGCTGCAAAATGTATACATCTTAACATTTGATTCCGTTTAATTCCATATTTATAACCGGCTCGTTACCGGAACACTTTTCCACCGAGTAATCCTATGACGCAACAACCTCCTCGGCATTTTCACACGTTCCCCGTGCTTTGTAAAACAAATTCGTTAATCAACGTATCGCTTGAATCGCGAAACGCTCGACGTCCGCTCTGCCGCGACGCGATCTCCCGCCGCGGAATTTCGCGATCGCGCCTTCCAAAGTCTGAAGCATCCGGCGTATCTGATCGGAACTCCGCGGCCGTATAATGGAAAAACGTAATATTTGTTCGGCTGATGAGCACGGTGAAATATAGCGCGGCGGGAATAGGTAACCGGAGGCCAAGGGGTGGAAGTTAGAATGAGAACGACGCTATCATAAATCAACATTACTCTGCATTAGGGTAGAGTTTCCGGCGTAGGTACCTACCTACTAGAGTTTACCAGCAAGGTAAACTCCGGCTAAAGGTGGCTACGCCGCATTACGTGTACGTACAAGCCCGCTCGCACACTAAACAACGCCGCTTCCACCCCCCTCCCCCTTAAGACACGTACCTATGCATTTCGCGCGTGTATCAGGTTTGCGGAGGCGACTCCAACCCCCTAACTTCCGAGTTACTTACCTACTTGCCACTTAGAAGCCCCCCAACCGGGACGCACCAGACTCCGCCAGTAATTCACTGTCACGTTTGCCCCGTTGGATCGGGACTCTGAGAGATATTTCTGTTGCCCCACTCTTTTTTCTCGATTGTTAATTAACACCAAGGCGGCGTTGGTATTTTGCGCCGAATGATGATGTCCGGGGAATGGAGAGGAAAACAGGGTGTCGCGAGGTACACATCCTGACCGTCTATTATGCATCCGCGAGCGATTAACATAATCTGTATTCGGAATATTTATTTGGAATTAGCCGTGGCTTGCTCGTAACTCATGCAGGAATTAGTTAAGCTCAAGGATTTGGGGCTTACCAATCCCTCTCTCTTTGGCGCTGCTGCCTTCACCTTCGCTACGCTACCCGTTATCGCGCGATCCTTCTTCCGTCCTTTCACCTTCTGTTCAACCCTTCCCGCCGTTCCGTCGCAGCGGGATGTTAAAAGAGGAGTCCTCGACGGCGAAATGTTAATTCCTATCTTCTTCGACGGTTTACTTTTACAGCGTAAGCAACAAAAAAAAATGTTTGCCAAGTCAGGTGGAGCGTTACGAGGAATTAAAAACTTCGATTCCTCTCGTCGGCCATCCCTCAAATCGAACTGTCTCCGACAATTAAGAATCTTGCCCTATCCACGTCGCTCCGATAATCGAAAAGAATGGTCGAGAAAAATGTCCGTCAGCCGGTTGGGTCGGATATGAAATTTGCATATCGCGGGGGACAGGAATTCCGGGATGGCTTAAGGCCGAAGCGGGGTCCGGGACCCGGGCGCAGGATCGTGGCGGGAGAAGTCGCGAAACGCGGATGATGGATTCCCGTCAATTATGGAGGCAACATCGTATTGTTTTACCGTCGGACGGCAACATTGATTGATCGCTGCCGTAGTCGTGTAGCTACTTGCCTTCGGGCCTTTTTGCGCCGCTTCAACCGACACACCGAGGGCCGTGTGTGTACCGCTAGCCGGTTGCATGTGCCAGCGTGCACACCCAGCCACCACCGGTGTATCCGCGACGAGATGATCGCTGCATAGAATGAACCAGGACCGCCGAACTTCTTGCTAACCCGTCCCCTACAAGCTGGACAAGCGCCGGTTCGAGGGAACGAATTGGTCCGCCGTGATTTTTCACGGAAACAGAGGGCGGTCAACGTTTCGGCAGATGGAGGGTGGGTTTCGCGAAGCTGTCGTGGGAGAAATGAATCTCGCCGAGAAACACCGTGGTTTCGTACAGAACGGAAGACAGTTTGTTTGCCTACGAAAAGTGTTTGTGGTGGAAACAAGCGTGTTCCGAATTTTCTAAATATTTGGACTTTCCTAGGGCAGGGGGGATCCGAAGATTTCGAGTAGCAATGGAGAACTCGTGGTTGGAAAGAAAGGCGCTTGTTAGCCGGCTCTATTTCTGTATGGTAGTCAGCAATGGCCCATTCATCAGGCGACTTGTTAAAGACAAACTCATGGTATTCGGACGGGCAGTACTTGAAGTAGCTGTCAAGGTGCCAAGCGTTAATAAATATACTACCACCCTTGGTAAGGAGCAGATAGTCGAAATCGTTGAGTCGACCGAGACCGACACTTTGTTCCCCGCCATTTATAACGTGACCACCGCACGCCAGAATTCCTGCTTATCCTCTCTTCGATGTCGATACTTAGGAGAGCATTTCGTTGTCGATCTTCCGCTCTATCGTTCTTTCGACACCTTTTTTATTCGAGTTTCGAACGATTCATCTACCGTGTTCTCTCGCGTAGATAAAATAAAGGACGAAACACGGAAGACGTTTAACGCAACCAGTTGCTCGGACGGGGACGAAAATTCGCGATGGCAGAAATGACGTGGACGCGTGACAAAATTGCGCGAGTTTATGGACGATACGCCGTAGCCACTGTGCTCACAAAATTCAACGCGTCTCCGAGAGGCAAGGTTCGTTCTTATTATTTCCTCTCTCGTTTCCATGCCAAGTTTCGCTCCCTCGCCCTGGACCGCCATTCTTCTCCGCAGTTGCCACTTCGAGGAATAAACGCAAATTACGCGTGTCGAGCAATCCCCTCTTTGGTAAAGGACACTCCCTTGTACCACGATTAGAAATAGATTCGCGTGGAACCGCGAACCAGAGGGGGTTTATTCTCGGGGCAAAAATTCCTCTCGTCCCGGCCAGTTTGGATTCGCAGAATAAAAAGCACCGCTGCTTTTAGATCGCGCTCTTTTGTGTACCGTTTTAGCGTTTTATGGGTTTGCTGGATGGACGTCTCCAGGCATTTCGTACGCGGCTACCATTGCGGTGTTTCTTCAGCATTGTTAGGCACACGAGACTCCGCGCCTCTTCAGCTACTTTCCGATGTTCCCGATTCTTCGATCGGCTTGGGAAATTTCCACCCTCCGTCCGGTGATTTCTATGAAAACCCCACCGGCCAGAACGACTTCCGATGGAAATTCTTGTAATAGCTTAACGCAGCGGAACGACGCAGACGCCCGTTGCACCACGTGCATTTCCATAACTTTGCATACATGTTTTAATAATCCACGAGTGCTGAACGGAGGGTGCGTTTAATAATAAACGGCGTTAGGTAAGCATCGAGCATAGCAGCTGATACGACGGCGAAAAGAACGCATTGCTCGAGAAACATCCAACCCGCGATCATATCATTCAAGTTCACCCAACGATCGTACCGACCCTCTTAAACGGTGGAGAATATCGAATGTGCCCGTTTCGCAGGGCATTAAATTTCTATCATTGTCCATTGCGAGCGGCGATCTCGCCGTTAAACGTCGTACTCCATCCGTCATTTCGTTCTAATAACACGCTTTCGATGCCTCTCCCAAGGGACAGTCGGTTAGACGCGAATCGGAGCAACGCGATTCAGCACGCGTCTCGGTGTCTGCCACGATCGACGCCAATGTCACTCCGGCAATGTCTTTGCGACGATCCATCGGGCATCCGTCACTCGTTTCAGTGACAAACGTTCGAAACGAATCTACTCGCGCGTACATACCGCCGGTGCCAAATCTTAAAGAGCTACGAGGCCGATCATAACTGTCGGGCATAAAGTACCCCCGCGACAACGATGCCACTTGAAAAAGTGGCCGCCTCCTGAGGGGTTGGGGGGCAGGGTATTAGACGCGACGGCAGTATCACGGGCATTCGCGTAATAATGCTCATGACGAACGAGTTTTCAGCGTATTCTTGGCAGCGACTTCAGTGCCGACGGTCTATCGAAAGGAAGGGAAGCGGGGTGGCCGAGGTAGGGGTGACACCCGGAGCAACGTCGATGTCGAGCCGGTCGGAAGAGTGGTGTGGGTTTGTTGGCTGCAACGTGTGGCGCGGATTCGCAGGGCCGGCAGGAAGCTGCACGAACTGTTCTCCGCGTTTCCAGAATCTCCAGTGCCGCCTGGCCGGTGTATATCCGTGGCAAGCCGGAATCAGACACCGCGGCCTCCGAGGGGCAAAGCAAATATTTGGAGCCACGCCACTAAAAACTCGAGACGAGCCAACAGACGAGTTGATTTGTTTCCCTACAACGCCGCTTTCTTTGCTCTCCTTTTTTTTCCTCCGCCTCTCCTGGCGTTCACCGCCACAGGCCTAAAACCGCCTTCCTCTTTCCCGATCCCACCCCACCGCAAACGTTCTCGCGCCATCTTCGCGGTGCTTACGGTGCCCCAGAACGTTCGAGCATCCATCCGAAAATGACTGCTATAAGTCAAGCTGAATGCAAGAGGCGGCCCTGCGCACAGTGTTTATCGGCGGACGTATTTCTCCTCCCTAGGAAGTCCTAGAGCTTCCTGTTTCGCCGACGTCGCTCCGTCCCCGACGCTCCGGGGTACTCGTGTCTTGGGCAATTTGAATGAAATTATTATCATATTCTACTTCTGTAACGCGATATTCTTTATCCGCGAAGGACCGGCCTCTTCTTTCGCATCCGCTGCTATTAGCACCCTCGACTCACCCCGTACGCTCGCTCGAGAAGCCTGCCCTCTTTTCCACGCTTAAAAGCTCCGACCCATTCTCTTTCGTCCCCCTGTCGAGCGAGCGACTTTTTCGTGACATCAGCATGTGTTTTATGAACGGAGAATCTTGCCTGGCCGTTTAAACGCTACGAATGTACATGGACGGAGAGCTCGAGAGGGTGCCGCTCGTTCCCCGGTCGTTTTCTCTTTAAACGCGACACAAAGGTTGCGCGCGGGACATGGCTCGTTATAATTGCAGGAAGCGTGCCGGCGAAAAGTGTGCTCGCGGGCTTAGAGAGCGGCCGCGGATGTTCATATCGGCGATTTATGCGGGCCCGTTGATAAATGGCAGCTTCTGCTGGACTCTGGCGTTCGCTTGTCCCCGCGTGACGAACGAGCTCGGTCACTTGAATCGAAAGCCGAGACAATCATTTAAATTTAATTAAACCGGAACGAATTTACGCGGCCGCGCCGCCAGGCGGACGCTTTTAAATTCGCGCGGTGCCCTGTCTTCGCCGCGGTTATTTACGTTTTCCTCTGTAAACGAGCGCCGTCACCGGGACGAATAATTTTCCCGCGTCGTGCCGATGAACTTTTGATCGCGTCAGCTACGCCCCTGTATCGGTGATTCGTTTCAGAACACGGCGAACCTTTGGTCCCGCGGACGGACAGAGCTTTCGCGCATCAAAGCGATAGTCATTAAAAGCGAACAGACCAGGAAGCTGTATCTTTCCGCGCTTTCGTATCCCGCGCGAAATTAATTAGTTAATTAAGCACCGCGCGATGGTGTCCATCCAATTAAATCCGGGCCCCCGTGAATGCGCAGACTCGACAGCAGGGAGAAGCGACCCGCGTTATGCCGACAACTTTCCGGCCACCCTGACTTCCCCCTAGCAGCCGTACACACTCGAGCCCCTCCTGCACGCTTGTCTTCCGCTTTCATCTTCGCACTCCATATCCACGTCCGTGTCCCTTATGTGCCGTGTAGTCACGTGAGTCACGCGTCTGCCATACCTTTGCGTCTCGTTTCATCCCTCGACACCGTGGTACAGCCCGTGCGGCCTCCTCGATTTTTCTCGTCACGCCGCCGCTGTTACCCGTTACGTGAAAGTATGTAAGCACTCTCTTTGCGGACACAAACCGTGCCTCGAAATATTTATTGCGATCGGTCTCCACCTTCTAGGGGAACGCGTCTCGTTTGGGTTTAATCTTACGAGATAGGAGAATTGCATTGCGAGCAGACAAAGATCTCCAATGAAATCCTGTCGATCTGCTTGCCTGGAAATTACGCTTGGTCGATTAAAATGATCAAACGCTTCGGTTTAATAAGCGCCCACTATCGCACCCTGTATCACAAATCACGCCGACGATGAACTCTTCCTTCCCCTTTCGAGTTCTCTTAATAGAGTGCTTCTTCCAGCCCCGCCACAGAAGCGTTCCAATTTCAGCGACGAAGTCGCTTGATTAACGCGCGTTAATTATTTCTTTCGGAGACGGTTTTTACGAGTCGGTCGGTGGCCTGCCGCGTTCGTCACGCCTCCCGTATTGACGGAAGAGTTATTACTTCATGGCATTCCTGGCCGGCTCGGGCGATCCTCTCCACGGGATCGCGAGACTCGCGCGGAATGATCGATCGATGATTCTTAATTATTCCGCTGGCTGTACGAGAAAAACGATATCCGTCGCAGCCGTCGCGATAAGGACTCCCGTTGAAGCGTTCCACTTTGCGGCTAATAGCTCCACCACTCCGCTGGGCACGGTTTCGTTAGTCGACTTCATCAAAACACCGATACAATATCCGGTCAATCCTGGACCTAACGAAAGCTTTTAAGAAAGAGCACGTCTAACGCCTAGGGCGTAGGTGAGAGAAGGCAATAAACCTTCGAAGATTTTCGTTCACAATCGGTCGAAAGCTCCGCGGTGTCCCTGAATCTCCGGTGCTCTCTTGAACAAGGGTATATTGCTCGTAGATTTAACAGAAGACGAGGCAGGTAGAGGAGGGCCGGCCGAACAATCGCGCAGCAGCGGACGAACGGTCGAACGGAATGACGGGCCGAATGAAACTCGTGTAAAACGGCGGGTCAATTTTGGCTCGAAGAAACAAAGCGTTTTGTTGCCGCTGGCCGGGAGGGGGATGAAGAGCGCGCGGCGGGCAGGGGGTGGCCGGGTGCTGGAGAGAGGTGAATCGGCCGAGCGATTTGTCCCGTCTGTTAATTAGTGAAAAAACGGAGTATGAATCTCGAGCGATCGTATATTACCGCGGCCGTAATGGATGGGATTACAGCTGCTGTGTTAAATTAAACCAACCGGCGGCCGCGGCTACGCTACAGTACGTTATGTAGATATAGCTGCACGCTAACCCGCGGCGCAGGGGGTTAGGTTCCCTTCCTATGTCTATGTATTACCCATGTACAGCAAGTACGGTTACCTATAGTATTTTCCCTCGATCTACCCCGTCCACGCCACCCCCTTGGCTCGCCCGCTCTATCCGGAGGCTCGTCCGAACAAGAGTGCTCTTCTCCAGACGGGCAGAATTCGAGGAAGCCCGTTACGTTAAGCGTAATTATTTCCGCCAGCGTATCGGCGGTCCTTGCTACGCTCGTTCACCATTTCGTGCGCAAAGTTTGGACGGATAGCGAGATAGAGGCAGAGGGATGATATCCGACACGGATTTCCACGACATTGTACGGGGCAGAATGAACTTTGTTCCAGATATACCAACCTGTTAACGAGATTAGAGGTAATTAATGTAGGGTGTAGGTGATGCGTAGGAATACGAAAATCGCGGTGCTCTTCTTTTCAATGGCGCTTTCAATAGCGACGATAGGCGGTGGATGATCGTCCGGCGAACTGGTCGGTGAATATTTCTTCGTCACGTGGGGGGGACAACGCGTGAATTGTATCGCTGGGACGACAACGAACGCGCGAATATCAGCCATGCATAACGGATGAGAATTCAGTCCCGGCGTGCCTCCCGGTGAAATAACCCCGAGTTGTCTCTCGCTTCCAGAAGACCGATCTATCTCGCGCAATTGCGTCCACCGACGTATCGGTCGTTAGTTACTTCGCGGGTTGAAGGATGGAAAATGGCGATAAAACAGTCCGGCCTGGACGGTCCTGCTTCTCTTCCGCAATTATTGCGCAATAAGAGGGTGAAGCACGTGTTGCCGGTCCCTACTGTTTTGACCGGCTGGTGATTTACACGCCGTTTACCCAGATACATCCAGCCAATTAATTAACTTATCAATGGCCCACCGTCCCCAACCGTGGAGCTCGATGGTTCGCACTCTATCAGCCTCACCAGCTGCCGGACCCTTGAAATTAAAAACTCTGCCCAGCGATTCGACGCTGCTCCACGACGCACGCCCATTGACAATTCAGAGGCGTAAAGTTCGCGACAAGCACGAACATTTGCGAGGAGCACGTTGGTCCCGTGACATCGATGCCAGATTCCTTGCGCGGTAGATAACAGGATCGACTGCTTATCTCGATAACACAATTAGGTGGTCGTGGTAGCTCGGACCTGAAGGACAAATCTCTTTTATCTTCACGGGCGGGGTAGATAGCGGAGTTTTCTTCGCTTTTGCCTGTGTGTGCCACCCGTGTAAGGAAAGGAGCATTTACGCGGTCGCGCGCGCGCGCACGACAGGGAAGAGGGGTGGTCGAGAGAGGAGGGAACCTGGGAAAAGAAGAGAGAGCCCACGGAGGCAAGGAGAGATAGATTACTCCGCCATTCTTGCAATTTCCCTGTCGTATCGAGGCTCGTAAATTCCCGGTGAAATATGCGAAGGGGCGCCTGGTGCGGGCAGCACGCTGCTGCTCTGCTCTGCTCCGCTCCTCTCGGCTCTCTCCGCCTCTCTCTATCTCTCTCTTCCTCTCCCCAATCACCCGCACACTCGTTCACCCTCCTACGCAGCCGCCCTTTACTCCCATGATAGGGGTTGCAAGGGGTATGTCTACCGGGGCATAGTCCTCGGCCTCGACGTATCGCCAGCCGGGGTGCGAAATATCCGGAATTAGCGTTATCTTCCGGATCGCCTTGGTGGATCCTGGATTTCGAGCGAGCACGTTTATCGGCCGCCATCGCGCTACTACACATTCTGCTAGGAAAAACGTTCGTTGCGCATTTCCCCGCTTCCGGGTACATTTACTATTCCGCGAACCCAATCCTTGTGCACTTCCAGAATTCTCTCTGGCACCAAGAATCGCGTGGTAGGAAAATTTCAAGCACATATACAGGTGCAGGAAAACGCCAGGTCACTGTGCGTCGTGATTAATTAGCGACGTTTCATCGAACGAGACGATACATTTCGATGCTCGGCGAAAATCTTTTCGTTCTCCCCGCGGCCTAGCTAAATCATTCCGATTGGCTGGATAGCGGATGTTGATACTGGAGGCCCAGCGTTATTGCTTATCTGAAAAACAGCCTTTTTTGCGCGATAGCGGCTACCTCGCCATAGGGCCAGGATCTAAATCGGAGGGTTGGCGAGCCGAGTGGCTTTCAGATACAAGGGGTAGGTGTTTGTCAAGACGATAGTACAGGGGAAAGTCTGCGGTGGCAGATAAGGGCGAAAGAAGTAACGAGGGAGAGAGGGAGATGGAAAGAGGGAGAGAAAGAGAAAGCTGTCGAGGGAGTGGAAATGCTCGATCCACTTTTTCACGTGCGGCGAATAGAGGGTAGCACGAGGGGGGCGAGGAGAAACCTATATCACCGCAGTCGCCGCGACTGCAATTCGGCCCCCATATTTAATTTCGTTTGCTTCGGGGATTGTGGATGGTATAGGTGGTAGAAACGGGAGGACGAGTAGGAATCGTCGTTTAATCCAACAACGATCCTATCTTCGTGGAATTTATCATTCGATAAATTGCCTGCCTGTGTCCCGTATAACGTCGAAGATCTTTCGGGCTGTTTGATGATCGCGCAATCATGTCGCGGTATGACGCGTCTCGAAAACTGAACTCTCGTCCCCCCCAACGCGCCGAGAAATGGCAGAGTGCTTGCAAATATAAAGCGAGCCGTCTGGAACCGCCGTGGCGCAGGATATCTAGGTCGTAATGGCCCTTCAAGCTCGAAGGGGTTACTGTAGAAAGGGTCAACGGGGTAATTGGTGGTTTATGAATCGTAGTGCGGCACCTCCGGCCAGCCTCTCCGCGTTTTGACCGGCTCTACCTTGGCCCACGACTATTTCCCTGTAATTCTCACACCCTGCTTTGCTCTTAACTTAATGCTGTTTCCCTCAGTCCATTAAAAGCTACGCCACTCGCCTCGTTTCACTTCCCACACTGCGGTTGTGGCCTTGTGGTCGCACTTGCCTTGTGCCGCCCTTCTCGCTCTTTCGCGAGAGAGCACGAGGAGTCGTGTTCCATTACCCTCTATGCGAACCTGTTCCTCTTACCTGTTCCCCTTCTTGCGATACCAACGAAAGTGTCCTGAACGTTTTTTCCCCGCGCGCCCGAGTGCATCTTGCACGAGCGCAGGAAACTCGTGGAGAATAATAGTGTCGTATCACGGCGGTACTTCTTCCTGGTCACGGGACTGGAATTTAATTAGCACGGTTTAATTAAAAAGTTATTCATCATCCGGCCGGTATCTAATTGCCTGGCGTTCAGTTGATCCCTGCCGGCTCTTTAAAAGATATCCCTTTCAACTCGAGCCACCTTACTTGCTAGGAGAAGAAGAAGAAGGCGAAGATGATGAAGACGTATTCGTCGTTACCCAGCACCGAGTCTTTCGAGCGTTTCCATCTCGTTATCACCGGCCCATAGATCACCGGTTCTATCGCGACGCGTACGTTTCAATCACTCAACACGTTTACGCGATTTTCGCAACCTGTCGGCGAGGTACGTTCGGGCAATCCGAATTCTCCCGGAGATCCAGTTTAGAAGCGATGACAGTTATGGATCTCGGCATCGTAGCGCCGTGCCAACCGGTGATGTCGTTTGTCATCCCTCCGCCGCCGTTGTCCACCCCCAGCGATAGAGGGGTGTCGCTGTTAGCAGCGCGCTGGCACCACCACCGACCCCCGAACACGCGTTAACGTTCTACACGTGCTCGTCTAACCCTGAATGCCGAGTTTACTGTTACGTAATGCACCGCCACCATATTACCGTGCACCAGGTAGGATATCCAGCCAACCCCAACCCCGTTTCTGTTTAGCCCACCTTCGCCCCTTGCCCACCCCCGTCCTGCGTCGTTGTCTTGCTCTTCTATGCCGGCAAGCTGCACACAGTCGACCAGTCTGACAGGCTTCGCAACACGGACCAGTTAATATACTGCTTTCTCGTCGTTAGTCGCGACAACATTACACCCAGGGAACCGAGACCGTGCGATGTCGCGGTATAATTCTAGCCAGGCCAATCAACCGTTGAGGCAAAGCTCGCCGCGAATTCAGATTGATGCGTCCGGCTAATTGAGTCGCCGAGTCACTTCGAACGGGATACTGTGGTCCGTTCTGAGGCCGCATAGTCGGTGGAGGAAGGAATTTGATATTGGAAGGGTTGCTGGGAGGAACGATAGAAAGACTTGGATCGTAATCCACTAACAACTTTTCTCTAAGAGTGCTGCAAATTTGTGAACTTTGTTGGGATAGCATAACGAGCTCGTGATATTTTGCCTTGAACAGCATGGGCTTCGAAGAAAATTAAGGAATCGTGCGTAAGCCACGCCGGCTATGATTGTTTAATTCGCATGCCGATACTGGGAACCGGCTAACCAGTGCATTCTTATCGAGATCTTAGAGTAATAATAATTAACTGCCGCTGTCTACGAGCTTGGCTCTTATCGTTGCGCCAGTACTGACGTCGAGTGCGCTTTGTCGACGATAAACATGACGGTGGCAAGATTCGGGCACGCCCGAGTACGTACTATCGATAGAACGCGAATGCTCGACATTGCCGATCTTTCATTTAGAACATAAATCAGGCACGAACTTCGTTTGAATTTATATCCAGGGAAAATGATACCTACCAATATAAAGGGGATGCTAGTCGAGCCCTCTCCGTTTTGTTCAATATTTTCGATCGATTAAGTTCCCATTGTGGAAGTAAACATTCAAATTAATTCAACGAAGCTAGCCTCCTCAATGGCAACCCTCTCGAATAATTTTTTGAATATCGTGCTGATGCATATGGTTGCGTGTTTTTTCACGGGGAACGGGGTGACAGTTTCGAGAGAAACGAGCGCCGGAATATAAATGCTATTAGTTTTGGGGCAAAGGTGTCCATCGGCCCGTGAAAAGACTGTGCGTGCAGGCGAATAGGAAAAAAAAGGACAATTACGCTATGTTCGTATACCTAGGACCGCTCGTGGGGTTGCACCCCGGGGCTTATTGTCGTTGGATTCCATGGTGCTAGGCAGCGAGCGTGCGACCATAATCTATTCAGGGGAGGGTTGCGAGGCGTCCCATTTTTGGCTTAAACTCCGCCCTAATACTTCGGAAAATTGTGGAAAGAAATGGACGCTTGGGGATGGGATGATATAAATCGCATTTCATTAAATATTCTAATATGCACGCACCCCTTGCGACCGCGGTCACGATATTGACTCGAAGAATCTTTGCGATTCGGTGGACAACCATTGCAAAATTGAAATTAAGGACTGTTAAGGGTGAGGGATGACGCGAGCGAAAAGATCTAGGTTGCCATTACATTTACGCGAGAAACCTGATTATACTTCGAACATTTTCATCGAAATGATTTCAAAATTTGGGTATCCAATTTATAATTACTGCTCTCTGCCCGATTTTTTAACAGCCCTTTCGTAATTTCTACGGCATGGACAAGGGGTGAAATTGAACGACTTCTTACTCCTAAATTAATAACAATCGTTATATTTTGTACAAACGCTGAAAATCTAAAATATATTACTCTGTCCACGCAAACCACCACTTAAAAAATCGCACATTCGGCACCTTTTAAGCCTCGACGATGCATCGAACTTTTCGTGCAGAATGAAATACTCTAATCGGCCGTTGCCGAAACTGCGATCCCGGCGTTCTAGACGGGGCCCAGCGGTTCTAGGTAAGCGGAGGGCGAAGAGAAAAAAAAAGGCAGCGCGATGCGTCGGATAACGTAATGCAGGAATGTCGCGCTTCTGGTTTTTTTTTCGCCGCCGCTAAGTAAGAATGAAAGCGCGCGGCAAACGTGTAACTATGCGAGGGAAATGTGGACTAAAGGATTCGCGTTCTCGCCGCTAGAAGACCGACGAACATTTTTCGCGACTGCCTAAACTCGTGCACGAAAAAATTTGTTCAGTCCGAAAGAATTCTCGCTCGACTCAATCTTAAAATAGTAACACCTATTTTAGGGTAGGCCGAGCCAGGGCGCGACGTCAATACCCAATTTGTATCGTAACAAACCTTGAAGGCCGTGCTCCAGATATATCATTGCTTTTCACAGGGGCGCAGACGTACGAATGAAAACACGAACGAACAAAAACGTCAGGAAAGAAAAAAGAATGCTGCCCAAAGTCTGTTTGTAGTGACACGTGAAGGAACAAGCTTCGAACTCGGCCCGGGGCAATTCCGTAAGCCCCACCCCGACAGCCCCTACCCCATCGTTCTAACCAGTCCCCCTTTTACCCCCGTCAGAAAATCCCATCATAGAAGCCAGGGTAGAGCGGGTCCATGGCACGTTGGGTCCACCATAGTAAATCAGGCAGTCGCAGGCGGTCCTTCTGATCCGGGTGACCGGGCTGCCGTAAGACGCGTCAACTTAGCCCGTCCCACTCGCGCCATCCGCTCGAAAGTAGTGAAATAACTCGTCTAAGTAACTCTATCTACCCCGTGGAATCGCTTATGGCTCATAAACGCCTCGTAACTCAGACCGGTGGCACGCGCCCTTGAGAAATACTGCCGTGCACCAGAGAGAAACCCGTCCGCCGCGTGTTATCCGCCAACGAACCATCATCGTCCTCCGTTCGACCACGGAAGTGTGTTTCGGTTGTGTGTGAATCAGTGGCCGATACTTTCGCGGGACCTTCTCGGCATCGAAGCGCGATTGGAGAACGATTATTGCTGGGTCTTGATGTAATACAACTCGGCGATAGCAGGTAATTTACGAGTTCGCTTTTATTTCCTTGCGCTTCACAGTTTCGGTCTAAAATAACGAAATTCCCGACGCTCTTTCTTGTCCGCTTCTGTCCCGAATAGTCGGGATTATTTTAAACCTAGCGTCACGTTTCTTCTTCCTGTCCTTTCGCAACGGCACAAGTGCGCCAAAGTATAGATTTATGGTTTTACAACACCCTGTGGTTCTTGTTTATGGTTTTGCGTACCTATACGACTTTCGGTAGCATCACCACCGTGAAAATTTCGAGGGCCCGCCGTTGTAGCCTCCGCTTTTCCAGGTACACCATGTGTACTCAATTTGTCGAGAATTTTCGGGAACTTTCGAGTATTTATCGTGCCACCATTTGTTATACACTGCGATTAAAAATTATCTTCGAAATGATTCGTGTAATCTTTTGCTCTCGTCGCGATAAATTACAGGGTCGGCCCGATGTAAATGGGTGTTTTTGGATGCGCGTGCCACGCACGCCCCTCCCGTTTAATTCGTGGTGCAAATTCGGGAAAGCTCATTTGCGATAGATTCGTTAAAAACACGGATAATAACCCGGTCGGAATGAATCATCGCTGGCTGCCGAACCAACGGCTATAGAAATTAATTAAAATTAATGAAGCGTAAACGGAAGTAACGATAACATGACGGATCGACGCATTTACAAGCAAAGACCACCCCTCGCCGCCCGCGCTGCCGATATTAACGACGCGACGCCGAATTTCGCGACCGTTTAATCTTCCTCCATCGACAAAACGTCGACCTATCTCCGCCAAGTAGATTTTTTTCGTCGTTAAATTCACACTCTTATCGAAATTATCTGGCATGCAAAGTGCTTGGAATTATTTGGACTAGTGCCCGATAAATCGGAAATAAATTCCGCAATGTAATTTCGAGTTGCAGTGCTCTTGGAAAAATTAAAACGTAAAATTGCTTTTTACGTATTATTCTTCTCTAACAGACCTGGTTGTAGATATGTAATAATAAGATATAGAAATTCACCTACAATCATACTAACTACCCAGCCTACCCACGTTCCACCAACAATTCCCGTTGCAATATATTTTCAATTCCCATTTCCACTCTTTAACCCAAACCTGAGGGAAATGCAGAAAATCCACTCCGACGGTGAACAAATTTCCAGTTGACTCGAAAGTTTCGAACGGCACCGACGCCGGATCACGCGTGTGCGCGGAAGGTACGAACGGTTGCATTTCCACGTATATAAACGCGATACGTGTCCTGCGTTTACACCGTTGATGTATGTTCTCGGCAGCGATCGATCTCTCTCACACGAACTGCTAATTGTGCGGCATCATAACTCTCTGCGTGTACCTCATCCCTCTCTACCTTCGCCATCCCTCTTTCACCTCTTGCCCCCGTGGTAGCGCACACCGCTACCCCACTCTTCTGCACTTTATACGGCCGCGTTAGAAACGCGTGTATTATTTCTGCGAGCGTGTGTAAACGTGCACGGTCGAATGCGAGTAAGAGTTGCACTGGTTACACGGTGTAACGCGCTATTATAGTTGCTGTATAGCGGCTGGGAGAAGAGAGATGGCGCGACGACGGGGTGAGCACCACGGGAGTACATTACTGTAACGTTGTTTACGGGGGCGGCTCGACAGTCTTTCGGCCCATTGCCGATTACCGACGATCCCATTTCGCTTTGTCATCCGCGCACGACGAGGACTACGCTTAATTGTTCGGCTATTTTTTGTCAAAAACGATTGCAACTGTAACGGCGAAATTGACTGTTAATGGTAGAGAAGATTGGAACGGGGTATCGCTACGTCCAGGCCTTCCACGATCAGAAAGTAAAATCTATTCCCGCTAATTCCCGGGTAAATTACGTATCCGCGGTACAATTCGAGTTGTTTGAAACTACACCACTCGAAACTCAATTCTCCGCATCAATTTGCTCCCGACTCAACCCCCGTTCCTTCTGCATAACTTCGACTACACAGCCAACTTCCTTCCCCTCTTTTTCCGTGTAAAAGTTTCCATGGCCCGTCGCCTATGAGCAGATAGGAAAAAGAGGGTCGGCTGACAGCGAGAAACGAGAGAAGCAGGCGCGGGCGAATAATAAAAATCGCCCCCTATAACTCAAGCGGAGGGTCCTGGCGTGGGATAAGAAAGCAACTGCGGAACGGAGGGGGTGAAGTCGCCCCGAGCTTCTTATCTCACCGCGAGGGTGACATTAGCGTTAGCACGGTAATTCTCTGGCCGCTGTGTAACGTGGCCCGGTTAAAAAGTGGCGCTGCCATCCACGCTCGACACGATCGATGTTGCACGCGTTTTATAATTCGTGTAATTCCCCCGGATGAAAGGGTACCCCGGGGCTAATGATCGAGAGACGCGCTGCCTAACAACGCGTTGCAGCCTCAGAAATTACAGGACATCCCGCGAGCGTCTCTATATTCTCTTCGCGCGACCTTTCGCGTCTTCATCGAGTGATCGAGCGTTAATATCCTCGCAAATTGACCGGTCGATGGTCGATTAGATACGAGTTCGCGAACAGCCGACAATTACCGCAAAGATAATCTGCAATCACGATTTAAACGCTGCCGCGGTACAGCGTCAACGATTCGCTGGATGTTTTATCTCGAATAAAAATTTCGGCCACTTCCCGTTGCAGCTACCACGATACACGCCGCGCCGTTTCACGTTGTCCACGCCGTTTACGTCTTGTTCGCGGAACGCTTCTATTGTATTCATAGCAGCGCCGCTTCTGAAATGAGTACAATGGATAGCAATTGCACAATCACCGTTTATCGATCCGCCATCCTCCCGAGAACGATCGAGCAACACGGGAAACGACGAAACGCGTCGCTCCACGCACGCGCCCGTAATTTGTTATCTTCCCGTGTACCAACCCAAACCCCCCCGCTGCTCCAATTTTTCATATTTCCCCAGTCGAGGGAAACCATATCGCCGACCTTCCTGTATATTTTTCGTTTCACGGTCACTGTGCTATCGAGTGCCGCATGGTTCCGCGAATCCCAATCCGATATTGCCGGAAATTCGCAGCGCAGAACGACGATAACTGAATTCATTCGCGTTTTACCGTGTCCGTAGTCGACGCGATCGAATAGACTACTCCATCCGATCGACTCGACTCGAGCAACGTAAACCGGCTATCTGTTAATCGCATGCAAACGAGTCGGAGGTCCGGGCAGGCTCCTTTCTCGACGATTAAAAGAGGGTAATCGGCGAGGCAAGCCAGCGTCATTTGCGTCGACTTCTCGCCAGCGGATCGTCGACAAAGAGTCGCGACCAGCGCGGTTCACTTGAAAGAGGCCAGATGACGTAACGACCATCGAAGCAGTAAATTCCCCGGTGTATTTGTCGCCGGCCAAGGAAGAACGCGTGTGTCTTCCCGTTCGGAAAGAGTATCGATGGGCGACCAATGGGCACCCACGAAGTTCGCTCTTGCATCCTCGTGTAGCCCGACGGACCGCATTCTTCCCCATGACTTTGGGCATTGTTCCTGCTAAAGTTCCCTTCTGCTCCTTCTTCTTCTCCTCTCTCCTCTTTCCTTTCTCTCGGTATCGTCTCCTTCTTTCCCGTTCCCTCTTGTCCGTCGCGTTGGGCTCTCGTTTAAGGCCCACCTCACCCCACTCGACTCGCCTCGCAGTCCGGCTGGCTAACCGAGCCGTGGACCGCTTATAACAAGCCGGACAGAGCCGAGTTTTTGCCCCGACGCCTCCCTTTTTTCGTCCCTTTTTTCCCTTTTTGCCTGCGCTAGCACAGCCGAAAAACGCCAACGCTTGATTTACGGCCGCTACGATGACCGACTGTTGTCCTCATTCGCTTATGAGTACGGGGGCTGCTGAGCCCGGCCTTGGAACGACCGGCCGCCCCCCCAGGCCTGAAAAAAGTACCACGAAGATTTGATTATCTAGCATCGCGCGATAAGTTTACCTGCGCGGCGCAGCGAAATAATTATCCCGCAGGATTCGACCCGCCGAAGCGTATCTTATCTCGCGGCTGGCTTGTTCGCTCCTTTGATTGCCGATCACCCTGGTCGATCAGCGTGATTTATTTGGTCCAAGCTGACGCCTCCGACCGAAAATTCATTTACACGCTTTTCAGTTGGATTGAGGAATTTCGGACTCCATCGATTCTAGTAACTTCCTATTGAAACAGTAAAGAGTTTCAGGACATCCAACTAGTTTTCCTTCGCGACAATTCTGTCTCGAGAATTTTTCGGAAAACTTTGTAATTGCTTGATTCTCAATTCCCAATAAATTGCAATATGTCTGGAGAAACTTAATTTTTGTAAAATTATTATAAACCTCATTTATAACCGACAGAAGTCCAGCAGGTCTGACTCATGGACTTCTACGACTGTAAGGTTATACATACTGATCTTCTGCGGTTTCTGACCTTTAATATCACGCGAATGTTCGAGATTTCTTGAGAAATGCAATCCGATTTCTCGTTTCTCGAGAAATGAAAAAAATCGACAAATCAGGAACAGTGCGTCCAATACGGTTTGTTCGGCCGGACACTTTTTTTTACTCGGATCTCTTTGTGAAGGCATGTTCAGCTGGACAAAAACGTCAAAGCGCAGATTTATGGTTTTACAACGTGCTGCGGTTCCTTCCTTCGACTTTGCGTTAGCCGTTTGACCTTCGATGCCGCGTTTACCGGGAGAATTTCGAGGATGGCCCTTTTTAGACCCCGCTTATCTGCCATTGCCAATGCGAGGGACATCGTCCCGTCCTTGGCTCTAGCGGCGATCGACGGGTGTCCTTTTTTTTTTACTGGCACCAGTCCTTTGCGACTTTTTGCGCGTTACCTGAGGGGCAATAAAGCCGATTCCCTTTTTGACTTCTACCCGAGCTACTTCCCTTTCATTCCGCGCGTTAAAAACCTTGGCCAGTGTGGCCCCGGACGTTTCCTTCGGAAATCCCTTGCCGTTTATTGCACCTTCGCTGTCGACCAGCAGCTTCGAACACGAAATTGCAATAGTTTGCCCCCATTCAGTTAGACAATTCAGATTGATTCTCAACTACGACAAATCATTCGTTACACCGACGATCCTCATGGGGTTGCAAGGTTCAATTGAGTCTTTCCATGGCGGGGTTCGCTCGTCGGCCGTCGAAAGGTTAGTAGAACGCACGAAACGGAGTGTAAAACGGAGCACGTGAAAGCGTGGTCGCTTATCAAACCGCGAATAAAGACCGTATGCGCAGCGTTCTTAAACGGCGTATGGGCAGCAACTTATCGGCGGGCGAATCGTTAATGCACCAATGGCCCATGAATATACATTATTTCCTCAGTCTACGCACCAGCGGCCGATTTGTACACGCGCGGCGCTCGTGCCGACTCGCAAAAGAAGTTTCACCGCGGCGGCGACGGCCGCGTGCACCGAACGTTTGCAATTAGTCGCAAAAGTTCGTGCTTTGCCTAATAATGGATTTCCTCACGAAGAACAAATTGGCCGAACGATATATCTTTCTGGCGCGCCGGCGAACGTGTGTATTCTTACACGCGAACCGCCCGAGATATTTAATTTGCGTGCACACCATCGAGACTGCGCGGCCGGTCATATTCGCACACGGGCAGGGAACACCGTGGGATGCACCGATTTCCATGCGAACAAAAAATAAACGCCTCGACGTCGGTGGCGCGTTTAATTAACTCCTCCGTCGCGGGCCGCGTCGATACGGCTGGATTCCGGGGAATTTTTAATCCGCGACAAATTCGCGTCGCCCGATCGACGGACCGCGGCTTGCGGCTTCGTGTCGCTCGACTCAATCCGTATCGTTGTTCGTCCGATCGAGATCGGCAATCTCGATCGCGACCGACTCGTTGTATTCCTTTTTCGGTTTATTGATGCGTCTTTATCGCGGCTGACCGTGCTCCTGTTTCTCCTTCTGGTGCGCGGAACGGTTTTCTTCTCCCCTTTTGCTGTCCTCTTTTTTTACGCTCGCCGCGTCCGATCCTACGACTTATTCAATTTTCGCCAACGAGTACGTAATCGTAGATGTTTATACGTATGTGTACTTCGTTGTAGTTGCTCGTAGTTACATGTTCGAACGGGTAGTATCGTCCACGTTTGAACGGCGATACCGCCGAGGTGGCTCTTAATGGACTGTTTTTTAATTCGAACCGCCTTTAACGAAGATCGATATCAGGAAATTACCTCAGAAATTGCAGCGGTAAGTGCGCCACGTTAGACCTGGTGATAAATCATGCAATTTGCTCGATGATATGCGGACGACCGGTGAAATTTTTAACTCGACGCGTTTTATCTGACGGGATACACGTACATTTGTTACGGTTACATGGCTTATCATAAACATGTACGCGCGTCTTCGCTGCACGCGGGGCGACGGGGCGCTCGAATAAAATTACGATCACGAACATAGAACCTTTGACGCGGTTGCCCGCGAACGCTTGTCATAAATACGTCTATCAATTCGTTCCGAGCACTTGTTGCGGTATACTCCGTATCAGTGCCGGCCAATTTAAACGTTGACGAGCAACGCGCGTACATGCGTGGCAATGATTTATTATAAATAGAAACAAGCGCAAAACACCAGCGGGGAATATTCGGGGAACTCCGTTTGTTACGCGAGAGCATTACCGTTAGCCTAATTAGCCAATTTATCCCGGGCGAAAGTGAAACGTGAATCGGCGGCAATGGGAATGGAGTCGCGGGTAAAATGGAGAGCGCTAACCAAGAGAGAGACGAAAAGGGAGAGAAAAAGCAGTAATACAGGCTCGATGAAATTTTCACGGGACGCTCTTACGTTCTGAGCCCACCGCAAATAGCCGAGAGAGCGTTCACGCGACAATCCTATCTACCTAGGAAAAGCGTCGTCACCGAGAGGGATGAGAGAAAGAGCAGAAGAGATGGGTAGAAAGGAGCGCGAAGAGCGTACACGCGCCCGCGGATTAAAGAGTTATTTGAGTCTCGGAGGCGGCCATAACTCTCCCGGGCTATTCCCGTCCCGCGCTCGTTCGCCCACCGGAATATTTTAACATCGGGGGTGGGTGGGTGGTTGGCTGGCTGGCCGTCCCGCGCTTGTGTGCGTGGATGGGTTCAGTTCGCCCGAACGCACACAGAGAGGCCGTCGCGCGGTCGGCACGAAACGAGGAGAAACGTCGGCGCGCGGGCGCTCACGCACGCACACTAATTCGTTGAGCAACGTGGAAAGGAGGGTTGGTGGGTGAGACGACAGGGTCTGCAACTCCACGCAGCTGACAGCTGTTTCCTCGGTGGGCCGACCGGTCGGCGGGGAGGATTCAACCTAGTCGCGCCCCTTCTATAATGGCTCCCTTTTCTTCCTTCCCCTACCTACGGCAGCATGGCTGGCTCGGGTTTCTCTCTCTCCTAGGCCGAGTGTTACGTCACTAGCCCACGCCGTCGGCGTCCCTCTCTGTGGGCTGAATGACGTCAGGGCACATTCCGTCGACCCGGTGACGTAGGGAATGCGGCGTCATCGCCGATACAGCCGGCCGTCGATCGAACACCGACCGCCAGGGGCGCGACGGTCACCACGAGGAACTGTTACACCGATCTGTTACTCGATACTCGTGCGCTCACTCCCCAGTTGCGCGGATTGCGGAACCATGCGAACGCGGTACGTTCCTTTTCATGTATGGCAGAGTGTGCAAGTTTTTCGAAAAGGCTGGAATTGTTGAAATTTTTGGGCAATCTCGTTCCGATGTTGCTGGCTTGTCGAGTTGCAAATCTTGACGGTCGTAGAAGAGGGGGATGAAAGTCGTCATCATTTTTCTGTTAAATGCGTCTGATAGTCTCGCGACCTTGTCCCCGAAATGGCATAAGATTTGATAGCCGTGAAAAGGATCAATATCGACGATCGAGTAGTCAAATGTAGTGGTCGAAGTGTGAACAGGTTTAGGGAGGACGATAATGCATACGGGGTGGCGATACGGAGGGACCGTAAGTACTTCTGACCGCACGGCGGTAGTATCGTCAGCGATAGGCAGCAATCGTAAAACGCTTGTTTTACGATGGACTGTGCTGGTGGGAGGACTGCTGGTAGAGCGGCAAGCGTCGAGTGGGGCTCTCACGGTTTACGAGCGCATAACAGACGCGTTTATGGCCGTGCTCACGTGGCCCCCGCATACCTATGGCTATATAACCAGGTCCCATAACCCACTGTGGAGTAAACAAATCGTAAAGCTCGGTTTCGGATTTACTGACCTGGCACAATGTACGGAAAGCAATACGGAAAGCCAACCACTCGGCGATGATAACCAGTTCCCTTCCGTGCTTCCGACGCCTGAGTGGGGGCCCATCGTGATGCGCCGTGTAATTGAGATATCTCGAGAGGTACCTACGCGAGGAAAGGGTTGCACGCCCGTACCTGGCCCTCGTAAATCTACTGTTAACCGATAATCTCATACTTAACACTGTGTAAATTTAAAACTTTGTTGCTTATTAATTAATTCGCGATACTCGCGATAGAAATAATGGTACAAGCCTTGTACGATTTCCACCCCCTAGGGGTACTTTTGATGTCGCTTACCTTCCACATCCCTTGCTCAAAATTTATTGATAATGTCAATGTCCCTAAATCGTCTGCTTTGGAAACCTGAACGTGGCGAAGTATTCGGTGCAGATACAGGAATTTCTCTGTCGCTGATTTTGCAGAGTTACAATATCTTTCGATCAATGGACCATGATGCGCCCGCGCACCTAATACTTCGTCTTCTGTACGTTGTTTCGTTTGTTCTCACGAATACCGCCAGATGCCGGTACTGCTTTATGAGCCCAGCGATGGCCAACATTTCGATCGTTTTATCTTCCACTTACTCTTCGCCTTTGCAATTACCACGGCATAATACTCTCCCATTTGTTCAATGGAAATTTTGTGAAATATGTGCAGTTCCGTTGTATCATAAATAAGAGTATTATTTAGCATTGCGTTATTATTTTTACGTGGCCATTTGCCAAAGTTGTTCCAGTTTCGATCAAAATGCAAAATGAACAACGAGCATGGTGTTTAGCCTTAGATTATGTCGGCCATTATTTCGAAAAATTAATAACAGTAGCCATTAATCAAAATATACGGGATGCGTGATAATAATTTATCGATCGTTATTTCCATAAATGAAATTAAAATATTGAACGTTTCAAAAATAATGGGAATTAAAGAATGGGATATATCTTTGGGAAAGTGGAATGTTCGCCAATCTTCCCCAGCGTTTTACTTACGCATATAGTAAATAAAATACAAATCTTCTTTCTACTTTTAATTATATGCCCTTTACGAACGTAACGGTATAGCGGTTCCCTCGTACCCCCACATGAATTAGTAACAAACAAAAAGAAAAATGCAGGAAGCACTACATCGTTGTAAAAGAAATTTGAACTCCTTCGAGCGAGAAGACGAGCCACTCTCTGCGTAACCGTACAGAGCCACCGAGGTGATTTATTCGAGTTAATTCCAATTCCATTGGAGCCACGCGGGCAGTCGGTGGAGGAGAGAAGGACGAAAGCGGGTGGGGTGGAGGGTGGATATTCTTATGCAATTTGCCAGAAAGGTTCAAGAACCCGGGAGATCCCGCAATTTATCTTGCCTTATGTTACGCCGAGCCAAGGCAACGGAAGATAGATGGCGTCACTGCTTCCAACCCCTCCCCCCTCTCTGTCTCTCTCTCTCTCATGGTTTCCTCGCCTCTCGGGTCACCCAAACCTCGTACAGACCCCTGCGACCACCCCTTCCCCCAGCCAATGAGGGACGACCGCGGTGGCCATCTTGGATGGAGAGTTATTGAACGAAAAAGATGAGTAAGAAACTTGTTATGGGGGTGCGTTCTCTCTGCGCCGTTGGGAGTTGGTAGTGGAAAGAGAAAGAGGAATAGAGAGCGTGGGAGAGTGAGAGGGGCAGAGCCAGGGCGCGGGTGGGCAAACGACGAGAACTGGAAGCTGAAGAAGGGTGGTTACGAGCGTTTGTTGGCGCTATATTGATCAATTGCTTTGCCGTGCTTTGCACTACTTTCCTACCATAATGTAGAATGCCCAGTGGTGGTGCCACGATACCCACTGCGTGGTCGAGTGAGACTAATTATATAACGATCGTGTTCTTGGGAATTTCAGTACTTTCAGGCATTCAATCTTCCACGGTAGGCCCGTCGCTCGCGCTAGATTAATTTCATTCGCACCACGACTTTCCGTTTCTTTCGCTAAGCAATTTATCGCCGCGATAAATGTAACGAATACTGTACCTCAACATTATTTCCCCGCCTCGTTCACCCGTTCCTTTTCCGGCTGGAAATATTCGCACACCTTGCACCGGAACATTTTTATCGCGTCATCTGATGGCGTACATCGAATACGGAAATTGGTCGCCGATACGCGGTGGGGGGAATCGACGTTACGGGTGGTCCCCCGATCGCATTTCACGAATGCTTAACGCGTTCCCGGTTTATGGACGCGTGTGCGCGCTCGAGCTGACCGCGTAACTAAATTTCGCCTTGAGGATTTTAGAGGCGCCCGTGGCCGTGCCGTCGGCACGCGGACCCTGCGTTACACTCCACGCATGCACGAGCACCGTTCGTGGGTTGTTTAACAATGCCGCAATTAGGTTGATGAATTGTGACAGGCATTCGCAAATAATAAACAGACGCCGATCGCACAATGTTCGGCGACGCGCCGCCGCGCATTGTTTATTCAACGTTAGAGGCGCTCGAAGGAAACTGAAAATTTCAATTTGTATGCAAATACATTTGTTCGGTGCGCGTTGTCGTAGGTCCGCGGAAAACGCTTCGGACGCTCGCATCATCCGCCAGTCCCGCTGAAACTTTAACAAGCTTGGAAATTTGCTCGCGCACTCTCGCTTATGCATCTTTCAGTCTAATCGACATCTGTGTCCACCGCTCCGTCCATTTTACGCGAAAGCTTTCACGCTTGTCCCATTCAACATTCATTTTCGTTGGCTATACGAATTGAAAAAGGCGAATTTGAATTTTATTCATTCATATCTTCGTTCCATTTAAATCCATGGTCCCACCATATAACGAATGTTTCGCGCGATCCCATCGAATATATAACTTCGTCACCTCAAATATTACCCTGTGCAAAAAAGCGCGCTGGCACCTGTGCTGTCAAGCCTATTAAAAAGAAACACCCTTATCAAAACAGCTATTAAAGCTACCGCCATTAATCTACCGAAACTAATCTATATATGCCAGTGAGTTCCCGCCAATTTCCATCGTACTCGGTTTCACCCCTAAAAAGAGGGTAGTTTTTACCGACACGGTTCACCGTCTGGCGAAGAGATGGCGCGGCTATAGCAGCCATCCGACGCGTCATCTGTGGTAACTCGGATGAAGCTCGTAGCGGGGAACCACGTGCGTGCACCCCACCAGACGGCGCGAGCTCCAAAGAGCGGGGGATTTCCTTGATGGTGTGCCCGTCGACCTCACCGGCAAAAGGTAGTGGGGAATAGACACCCATGGCATGCCTGCAACAGCGCAGAATCCCATCGATCATTCGTGCCGTTTCCCCGTGTTTCACGCCGCCGTGTGTTGCACCGTGTAGAGAGAGGAGTCGACCACCACAGCCCTCCCTCTTCAACCTCCACTCTGCCCCTGACACGTCCACCCATCTCACCCCACCCCCGCGCACAAACCCCCTACCCATACGACGTGCTGAGTCCGTGACGGTTCGGCGGGCAATGCCGACCAACCATCACGAGGCCTTACCTTCCCTATTATATTTATGTGGCGGCTCGCGGTCGGGAAGGTTTATGTGGTGTCTCCAGTCTGTCTCGTGCCACCCTTTTTTTCCCTCGTCCACCTCCTTTTCCTTCTTTCCACGCGTCCGGCGTTTTAGTGTGCCATCACTCTTCGCTGTCGATGAAATCGTTTCGTCTGCATAGTCGTCCCCGCTGACTGGTTTGTATGGATAAGATTGCTCGGTGATTCCCAACGGATCTGGTGTCGCGTACCACTGTTATCGATCAAAAGTTACTAGTGCCGCAGTGGCATACGCATCCTCGGGATCCTTCGATCGACTTTGACGTTCAGAGGGATGCTGTAACTAAGTTGTTTGGTGCGTCGAACCCTTCTGCGATTATCGGTCGAGTTGCCAGAACCGATCGTCAATTTCGCCGATGCCTCGGCGTGGTCCCGTGTCACGGTCGCCGTTGGGTTTCGGACAGCGCGTATAACGCGTCAGTGTGTGCACCGGGAGACCCACTAGCATGCACGATCAGCAGATCGAAGCATGCACCACGTGTACAGTGGACCATATAAGTGCGAGCGTGTTTTGAACATTGGCCAATGAGAACGTAAGGATGCTGGAGCACGCTTCGGATACCGACGACGTTCACTTGTCCGAGACGTGACCTTACCTTGCGCGCATTTTGGCGGATTCAGCTCCAATCAGCCGGTAACTTTGAATTTCATCGCTCGACGCTTTACTTCGGGGTTCTCGAATGCTCCGCTGCTTTTGACACACTGACCCACAAATTATTATTCACTCTCAAAATTCGAAAAAAAATTGGCAAGGGAGTGGCTGGTGGGTTTACGATAATGGTTGGGGGAGTTTTCGAATAGGTTTTACGAATTATTGGAGCAATAGGCGCAATAAATATATCTTATGAAGCTGCCCCAGTAGAATAAGAAATGTCGGCGCAGACACGATCGGACAATCGTAGCATAGAAATCTTCAGTTAACCGTATAAATAAAGGGCAGCCAGTGCCGCGGAAGGTTACTTTGAAAACGATTTTCGAGTAGTCTCGAGACGTCTTTCCCTCGGCACGATTGGACGGAAGGCGTTTCCATCGTTGTCTTTCGCGAACACGCGTGTACAGGTGCTTCTGCACACGAGTGCGCTTGTAAGCACATGTACAGACGCACGTAACCCAGAGAACATCGTAAATCAGTCAGTTACCTATATATGCGCATATAATACGTACGCAACGTAACGGTATGTAATTTATTGTTTCAGGTAAGTGACGTTGCACCGCCCCAGGCCTTGTGGAGCACATGCGTGCATCTTCCTTTCCCGGCATAATGTAAGCAACCCACTGTACCTATTACGACCGATGTCAAGCAGACGCGCCGCTCCGTTCGCCGTGGTACGTTCAGGGAAACAATAAAGCTAGACCGTGTACAAACGCCCGCTCGCGTACTTCCCTTACGCGCCGCACTCTCGGCCGTTTCCTGCTTTCTTTCGGAAAAATTTCGCCGCGCCGCTTGGAATTTATTGTCCACCCCACCGGACAATGAGTAAGATTTTATCGCCGGAGTCGATACATACGCGACAACGCGGCAACTTCGTATCCTCCGTGACGGCGTTTCGGCATCCCTTTCGTACGTTCGAGTTCCCTTTCATCATGGTACGCTCTCTTTCCAACGTAGGCACGGGCAATTTTTACGCGGCACGGGGAACACTTGATTGCGGGTTTAATGGGCGAACGGGGAGGCCGTGGCGTTGCTTTGTTTACGGGATGCTGACCACAGTGTTCATAAATTGTCGTTGAAAGTATAATCGTATAAGCTCCGCGAACGTTTCGGGCAGGAACGATAGAGAAAGGTCAGCGTGTAAAACTATTATTAACGTCGAAGTGGAAGAGGATGTTGTCCAACGGGTCGCGATAAATTACGCTGGAAATAAGCGTGTACCCTGGCTATATAGGAGTGCGTTTATTTTGTGCGTCGGTTATTAGTCAACACGGCGCCATCAAAAGGGACCTTCCGGGTAGCCTCCTAATTTTACAACGATGCCCGTGTGTCGTTGGTTGGTTTCGGACGATAGCGGCGGCCTGTCCGCAGCGGCAGCTGTCGATACGAAATCCGGTTTTCTACCGATTTCGATTACACCTTCGCCGATACTCTCGGGGCGATAAGTGGACCATAAAGGCTAGCACCCGTAATAAAATATATTACCGTAATGGTGCGTGCTCAGCGGAGTAAGATAAAGGACGCTGCCACGAGCGTACAGGTGTAAACGAGGCTAAACGAGACGCGGTTATTAGCGGCCGCCGCGGGAGGGTGGGAGAACAAGAAAATAGTAACCCAAAGATGGATGAAAGAGAAAGGACCGGGCCTCGTTGTCGGGACCAGCCGGTGAAAGACGAGAGCGAAGAGCTGTACAAGGGGGAAGAGGATTGCACGGGACACTGGCGAGAAATCCTCGTCAACGACGGAGCCGAGATAGGCCACACACCGGCGGCTTGTAAAACACGCGGCGAGATTAAATGCTTCATTAATGTGATTAAAGTAAAAAGCGGCTTGAGTAATGAACCGTGCTGAATCATCCGGCGTTCTTGCGGTCTACGCTTGCACCCCCAGTTGTCCTCTTGCACCTTTGCGGTTTGCTGGCTCTTGCGGATTCTATTCGAAGTCGACTATTCTTTCCCTTCACGGTTCCCTTCTTTCGCCTTTTCGCCACGATACCGCAGCTGGAAATTTTTGTGGAATTGTTGTCCAGAGAATTTGTCTGAAAGGAAAGCGAGATAATACCGTAGCCATTAACAAGGAAAATAAAAATACCTTGGCCCGTTGATATCTCTGGGCGATCGGACAGATTTCGTAAATACTCCGCCGGTAGTCCAGCGCGGTCAAATCGATTTCACGTGGCGAAGAGGTTCGATGGGCCCGGCTAGAGGAATGGCACGGCGAGGCAAGGGCGAGGCGGTCGGATGCAGATACCGGAATTTTTTCGAAGCCCGGGAGAAGCGGCTATCCGACCGTCCCAGAGGATAAAAGTCGCGGTGTTCACAATTGGTAATGCCGATAGAGCTGCCATCGACTTGCCATACAAACGTCCTCCCGGCTACATGCGGACCGGCCTTTCTTCGCTAAACACAACGCCCGTTGTGCATTTCTTCGCCACGCGCATCAGAAACGTCCACCGAGTCACCGCAGGATACTTTGTTTCGATTGCGTGCACCTCTTAAAAGTGTCCTTCGCTCTTCCACCCCACCGTTTCCACGCCCTCTCATTGTTCCACGCGTGTTTTTCCTTTTCATCGTTTATCTGGCCCCTTTCGATCCGATGAACAGATAGACGAGGCGCGAAATTTAAATCTTGGATGGTAAATGAAAAATCGATAGCACGAGGAATATGCTAATACCGCGAAAGAGTTTGTTGGCAATTATTTAATGTCGCGTTTTTATGTACCCGATTATGTAATCGATACCCGCTTTACACCGAGGCACGCGTAAATGTCAAACGTCCCGGCGAAGCGTATGAAAACGCACCACTTGCTGCCCTATTCCTGAACGCCGTGCATATTTAAACGCCAGCGTCACGAGCCGCCACCCTGTGACTCACGGACCACGGAGCCTCGAATCGCATTATTAGATCGTTCACTTAACTTTCCGTGCTCCATCCAACTCCTACACAGAATGCACCGTCGTTCCCACTTTACTCCAAAAGAAGGCCCACGTAATCGTCACTCCCAACAAGGACTAAAGGGAAGAGGAAGATGAGAAATTTCAGCCAAACTGTCAATCTTCGATCACGACACGGAATAGCGTTTCACCCTGGACAGTGTCCGTTTCATAAGCCGTCAATTGACGTTCCTAAAGGCGTCAGTCGCCCGGCAGGCATGACACCAGATCGGTCTGCAAGGTACAAGGCGAACGTCAGGTCGTTACAGCGGCAGATACGAGGATCTTTGACGGGGCGGTCGCGCGGCCCGACGTACAAGGTGCTGTGGCTTGACGCAAAGTGCAAGGAGATGCGATCGACGATTATGCACTTACGGTGTTACCGTATATAAACGGGGCCCGTATAAGCCTCGCCGGGTATGCACGGCGCACGTATAGCGCGGGGACCAGGCCACGAGAGCAATGTATCTTCCGCCGTGACATTGGGGCCCGCACTAATCGCGCGACAATCTTCACCGCGGCGCGCCGAGTGGAGCGGCGTGAACCGGGACGAAGAGGACGGAGAACGACACCGACTACGCCGGTTCACGAGCACTGCTGGAGAATCGTGGTGAAATTGGGACTGACGCCTAGAATCGGCGGATTTGAGCTGGTGATTTTGTAATGGAATTGAACTTCCTCGTCGAGCACGGCGAACAAGGATTCGTCGTTTCACGGGGACGGTGCAAATTGCTGTGACCTAATTCGATATTTGTTTGAAGATAATTGATAGCAATCGTTTACTGTCTATTGGTTCAATCTGAAGTAATCGGGTGAGAAGTAGACGGTCGTCCTGGCGCTGAAGCGATAAATGCACGTCCCTTGTGGGAAGTTATTTCGGGATCCGGGATGTGTACATATTTGTCTGTGGCCAGTCCTTTGTGTAATTTATGGAGCGTGAAGATGGACAGCGCGTATTCGTTCGATTAGGGAGGGGACAAATTCCAATCTTACTTTTAGCGTACTTCATGTGGTGCAAATTCTTTTTTCCAATCATCGTGAACATCCTGGTCGTATAACCTGAGAGCTAGAAACAGGAAAGAAAATTCTCCATATCGCGTATCCCTTAAATTGCAAAATACCGAGGTAGAAGAATATGGAGACCGCTTGAAGGAAAAGGAAACTAGGGGACAGTGAAAGAAAAGAGCACGAAGAACTTGGTGGCAGATAATCGCGTTTGCGGGTTGGAAAGAGTAACGTGCGGTGGTAAGGACGAAAGCAAGAAGAAAGAATAGCAGAGGAAGAGTAGACGAAGAAGAAGAGGAAGAAGAAAGGGAGGGAAGAAGGCGCTGGGCCCAACGCGAGACTAAACTGTTCGCGGTCCGCGATATCTCTGGGCTCGCGGGCAAACGACAATCGTATAATTAGGTGTCCTGCGCGAAGACTACACAATATCCAGAGGGAAGACACATTGGCGGCAGTCTAGCTGCATATTCCTCGGGATAAGTTCCGTGCAGAGTAGATAGAAGTGATCCGGGGAGGCTATCGTCCGGCAATCGGAGGGCCCACGAGTAATCGATGCTGGAATGCTGGTAGGAATGTTTCGAACTGGTCGACGAACGGGATCACCCGGATGCTGGCTTAACATTTAATCTATGCGGTGCCTAAAAGTGCTTCCCTGTCGCGAGGCCACGCAATTTCCTCAACGGATAGACCTAATTGACCGCAGCTGGAAAGAATTTTGTTTCTTGTTTTATCCGAGCTACACAATTTAGACTTAGACGATGCTAGGCTGTGTTCAATTGGAAATTCAAAGGTCGACCGTGCGGCTGCATGTACAGAGGGCCGGGAAGAAATTGAATATTCACGTTGCGTGCGGCGGGCGCAGCCATAGAGCGAGTCGTCTGGAAATATCGCAGTTCGCGACCCGTTAGATCGCACATTCTCTGAAATTTTTATACAGGCCGATATGGATCTACCGCAGGGTTTATTCTTGAGAAGCTATGATAAAGGACGGCGACACGTTTGCGGGTCGAGAATAATTCTAGATCTTCGATCTACAATCGACTTTAAAACGGAGGGATCGGGACAGCCGAAACTCGAGGGAATAGCGTCTGATAGGGGAATTAATTTCACCGCTTTGCGGGTACACGTAATGTATCCGTAATTACCGGCGTGCAAATGTATTTATAAGAGGCGCGGAGTTGAAGCCCCGCGATCGTATTGATACCTGTAAAAAAAATTGCGGAAGCCAGCAGCTGCGGTGGCGCTCTCTATCCAGAACAGAACGCTCAGATACGGATCTATCGAACGCGCCTATTCCGCTATGCGGAGCGCACGCAGCGAGCAGACCCGTAATTTATTTGCCGCCGGCCTCCTACCTTCCAACTCCAATATAATCATTATAATTATTGTCTCCCCTTCAAATCGAGTTCGATAATCATCGCCTGTGTATATTTGTTACAAGGCTCGCATTAACGGGGCAGCGCGCTCGTTCACCGGGGGCTCCCCATTTCTCCGAACCACGAATCCGTCCTTCTGTTTCACCGTTTCCATTGTTCTATACCGTTCGTGCTGCTTCTGCGAGGCGGCGAGACACGAAACTCTGCCTCCGCCACTGAATATGGCGGCGGAAATTTTTATTTTATTATCGCTCGCTTGATCCTATTTTAAATACGACTCTGTTCCCGCTCGCCCTTTCGCTGCTGATGGCGTTATTCGAAATAATAATTTAGAAATCAAGTAATTATTGCAAGCTTTTAATCACGATTACAGCACTCCACTCATTTTCGCATCCTGTTTACTTTGTATAGATATATCGAGGCATAACAATTGAGGGAAAATTCAAAGCTTCCTAGATTGAATTCCTTTCCCGCAAAAAATTTCTGTACGGACACCGAAAAAAAGAAAAATAATATTTTTCTTCAAACCTGACCCAAAGCAGAGTCAACCATTTATCGGTCGCTTTACGTCGCAGCTCGCGATAACCCGCGACAGCGCTTTCGACCTCCGGTATCGCGTTCTCGTTCGTCGGCGCAGCGGCAGCGACGACATTATAAATTGCGACGATCCATTCACCGTGTTAATTTGTCCGCTTTTCAATTAGCGACCGACAGAGTTTGGAGATGGCGGCGGCGAATAAATTGAACGACGCTGCTCGTGACTTTCTAAATCCACCGTATATACACTTATGCGAACGAGCGTATGAATGTTTGTATCATTCGTATCCGTACCACGATGGCCCCCATTCTAGCAGGCGGTTCACAGCGTTGTTCCTGTCTCCGCGCGCTTTTCACCGACAGGTGGAAGAAACTCCCAGTCTGGTGGCTCTTGGACTGTTTCCAAACAGCGACTCGACGCGGTATCGACGCTTGGAGTAGGTGTTCGATCGTGTCGCGACACAGGGTGCAGAGATAACATTCTCGTAATTATAGAATTTCCCCGGGGTAGGTCGAAGAATGTAAGCGTTTCAGGTTTCGCCTCGATCGATCTCTAACCCTCGAGTGACAGTGTTTCGCGTATCTCTGTTTACGTGTTACCTGTCACGCTACCCCTTCTAAATACTTTAAGTCGCGTCCTCACTTTTCAACCCCTTCGTTTGCCATGATTACGATCGCACGTAGTCGATAGAGAAAAAGCGTATGAAATAATTTCAGTCACTCGCGTTAAATTTTTCGACGTACGACGTTCAACGTTGTATGTACATGCATCGAGGTATAGGGAAAGAAAACTGGCGTCCGTTTTGCGGCAGTGGCGAGCGCATGCAAAGAGTATTCTTATCGACTAACAACACGGCATGTATAATATATCTAATTGGCTAGCCTGAATTGAAATCGTTTTGAGGAACGGGCGTAGATCGGCGGCGGGGTTGAGCTTTCGTGCCGGGATTTGATGAATTCGCGGTATTGACACACGTGACAGTAATTTCCATGGAAAAACTAGGCAGGTACGGTTGGACGTAATATTCCGTCATTCAGAAAGTAACGCGGCCGCCACCGCCACGAAGGGAAAGGCAAGTTGGTGCCTGGCCACCTGCAGGCAACTTGGGAGCGTCACGACGCCGCCGTCGCGGCGAGTTACGGCCACAAATCACGCAATTCGTAATTGCTGCTACCAACTACGCGATTTCATGTGAGGGGAGGGACACGCGGCCGTGTGCCAGCTGCACGTGTGGATGGAAATCCATAAACATCGATTGCTTCTGCTTTCTCGCGAAGCGTCGAACGTCGAACACCGGCGAAACATTAAATATTTCCGTATCGTGATCCACCCCTATGAAATTGCGGATGAAAGTTCTCTGAATTCGCGGTCGCGTTCTCCACAGGGCTGGTATCCGTTTCTTGAGCAAATACTTCACCATTTGTGTACCTATAGATAGATCGAATGCTTCTAAATTCCCGGTGAAAATGTGGGAAATTTGTTTGCAGAAGAATTTGTTGAGAATATTGATTGACAGTTTCTTAAATTTAAATGTGAACGTTTACTATTTTTTAATTGCAATATTAGATGCTGCACAATTTTCCACTTTATTCACCCTCGCTTATGAATTGGAGTATTGCAAATAGTCTACAATAATGTCTGAATAAATTCTTCATTCTTTCGCACCAGAAAAGGAAGAATATCCTATAACACCTAGACACGCAGGAGGCGGTTTGGTTTCTAGTTCACAGCATCACGACGTTTGTTACACGTGACCCCGGATGGCGTGGGGTGTGAGAGTGCAACATCGCACCAACACACTGCAATTTCCGCGACGATATATTATGTTCGCGTTTCAAGACATTACTTCGATCTCCATCGATGCCAGGTAACCGGCTGACCGTTGCGAGCTTGATTTCTCGTCGATGCGCATTACCTTTTATGCAACCAGTGAAGCATACTTGTTTAAAAAAAAATTTGATTTCCAATTTTTCACTTTATTTAATGTCCAAGCTTTCGAACGAAACGAACATATGCTCCTCCCCGAGAATCGAATAATTTTTCAACTAGTCGCGAGTCTATTCCTAGTCGCGATTAGCATTCCTTTATTAACAGCTGCAGTGTCTCGGTGGCCGGATGCGGAAGACCCTCAGGAGAAGAACCGCGACGCGCGGAAAATTCGAATTCCATTGAGTATTGATGAGAACGCGTCCAGGCCCACGTCATCGCGTAGTATATCAAGCTCCGCGTCGGAACGTGTTACCATTGTAGTACGCTCGTTCCTCAGGGCAATACATTACTTCGCGTTCACGTCCCTGCGTATTAGTCGACGTTCTTTAACACGACCGCCGGTCCAGTACACCGTCGCTCCCGGTTTCGTCCAGGCTAAAAGCTTTCTCCGCTCGTAATTACGGATATACGCTAGGGCCGCCTGCTCCGAAATCGAGAAACGCTCCGGATCGTGTCGGGGAACGGTAATAGTTGCCAGAAAACCTTTTGCTCCACCGCGTAGAGAAATGACAGGACTGGGAATCATAGAGAATCGTGGAATTCCGACTAGAATCGACAATTTATTTATTTCTATTTGTTTCTCCTATTTACTGCGTTTTTTTTATATTCTGAATACAATTTCTGGCTGCCCTGTTGGCACAGGGTTTTCAGGATGCTTAAACGAGACTTTATTGTAACAGCTTATTGTCTACTCTCTGCGGGTCTACGTTTGTCCGAAATTAATTGCCCGCTCAGAGCTACTTCCCTTACCGTCAATAGCAAAAGCGTAATACATATTACAATATACATTACAATGCATTATCCGTTTCCAAATATCCGTACAACAATAACTGTCGATCCTGCAGGTTTTGTAAGCGCCGAACAAAGAGCTTGCCCAGAACAAAGAATGTCTCCACCATGCGCACACACCATGACACCAATCGCCATACGTACTTTCGACGTTCACTTTATCTCGCGCGTACATAGGTATGCTTAATTTCTCCGTGCTAATCGTGCGAACCTTTACCCAGGAACGTCACCATTTTTTTCCTCATCCCGACACCCTTCCCTGATAGCAGTTGTCCTTCTTGGAACCAGCAACCATCTTCTGGCTATCGGCACGTGTACCATCGACCGATAGATAGGGGTACCAGTATGCTTGCATAATCGGAACTGCTGCATTTTTTCCGAGATTCTCTCGAAAGCAAGTGGGCGCGTTCCACCGGCATAGGTGTGTCCGTGTAGTGTATCCGGCGATCAGGTGTGGGTGCGTCCGTGTGTTTCCCGCGCGCGCCCTCGCGCTCCTTCCTCCTTCACCGGCGCTGCCTGCCATCGTATCAACATCGCACTTCATAATCCTGCCAGTGTTTCTGCGCGTCTCGATCCGTTACCTTACCCGCGATCGGTTCGTTCTCTATGCCTCGAGCCCACGACCGCGGTGAACAGTCGCGGTTTTTCGTTTCTTCGTTGCTTCGTTTCTGTTTTTTATAATCGGCGAACCAGCCTCGATCAGGTGAATGGGAACGGAAACGGTTCACCGAGTCGCGACGTTGACGCGATCAAGATTGACGTGCAGACTCTGTGCTTCGGCTGCTGGTGTGCTGCACGTGACCGAGACAATGCACGAGGTATTGACACCTTGCGACGATGTCTACGGATGAAGCGACGGGATTTCCAGATTATTATTGTTGTTATTATGCCTTTCGAAAAGCGGTTCTCCAGGTAATTAATTTTGCGAGTTTTCGCCCGTGTACACGAGTGGAGCTGTACGGAGATGAAAACTGTGCCGCGAACATTGATCGTGTAAGCGTGGAGCGGGTGAAAAGTGCGGTTCGAAAAACGCTCGTTCAAAGCGTTCCGCAGAAAGAATGTCAAAACGAAATTTCACGGTCCCAGGGACGAGGCAAAAAGTTCTTTACAATTTGTTCTGTCGGGGGGGCGAGCCCGTCGAAACGGAGCAAAACGACGCCCTCTCCAAAGACGTTCAGGCTGGGGGGCCCGGCACTTTTCAGACCCGCCGAACGTCCGGAATACTTATCTCGAAATAGATCGCGAGAATTCGCCGAGACACGGCCCTCGGAAGGGAACTGCGGAATGTAACACACGAGCCAGGATTTTTCCTAGTTAAAGCCATGCCCGACGATTTCTCCGCGTGCCATCGATATATCAAGCAATGCGCGTTTGTGACGTGCCAAAGTGAAACGGCACTTCTATCCTTCAGGCATCCAGCCAGCCGTACGAAGACGAAGTACGCTTCTTGACCCTGATTTCATTGTTATCGTGTCCCCTACGGATGAGATCTGGTGTCACTGTGGTTGCACGTAAATTCTCTCGAAATTCCCTCGACGTTCCAAGCTGGTTGGATGCGACAGGGATTGGCACCTGTGCTTTGGTTGGATACTTTTTAGTTACAAGACTGGTGTTAAACGATGGAGTATCTCGTGCTTCGTATAGAAGGGACAAGCATCCAGTTTTACTTCACCCTTAAGTCAATTGGTAGCTCAAGGCCATCGTGCAGTAACGACCCGCCATTCCATTCAAATCGCTCTTCCGCGCCCTTTGTTTGCTTGAAAGACACGATGCACGGGAATTATAATATTTGCCACGAAGTATTCAGCTTCCAGCAAGCAATTAATTTCCTATGCAGCATTTATCCATCGCGCTAGAGCGCCGAGCGTATCCAAGCCGCCAGACGAGGGCCTCGTCCCGATTAAAAATTCATCTATAATTGCACATCTTCTCTATGAGAAATGGCAGCCTGGCCAAGGAGCAGGGAAAAGAAGGGTGAAAGAAAGGGTAGGTAGGAGGCTAGACACAGTTTGCCCTGCGGTCCCCGTGGGTGGTTGCTCGATCCTCGGTTGTGCTGTACAGGATTGGTCAGACGTCTGACAGTTGACGGATGACGAGGCGGCCTTTCAGTTCTCCCCTTTTACGCCCTCGACACGAGGCTTTGGTCCCAGGTTCGGTTCCTGCCGCGTCCATTATACGCCGCGAGGCAAGGCTGAACCGGGCGTAACGGGATTATTAACTGAAATAGGCGTGTAAGTCATGCGTCTTCGTCTCTACCCTGCCACCGCTGCCCTCTCCAACTCTTTCCTCCTTTTCAACCTCGCGTTCACGCGTTTCCACCGTTCGAGGTACAGAGGTCTCGTGAAATTAGAGAAATTCCCCGCTCGTAGCCGCGAGAATTCTCGGCGATGGCCGGCCGATAAGCTGCGGCACGCAGCCGAGATGCAAATCTCGATACCACTCGTGGAAACATTAAAAATAATTTCTACTTCTCGCCGGTTTATTCGCTCGACGACGCCGTGCCACTATCTATATGGTTCCCGCCTTTTCTTATCCCGTCCCAATCGTTATTGCCAGGGTCTTACACGTGTACGAACCCCGGTGACATCCGACGTCGTGAGACCAGCGCGGCGCTAGTAAGTACGTAGTAGGTACTTTCCACGCTGGAACAAAGGGAGCTTAGAAAGAATATTATCTAATAAAGCAAGTTTCCGTGCCGCATCGTTTGCCATGAATAAGCAAATCTCTGCGTCGTGATGGAGGTGGCGAGCAGAGAAAGCTCAATCTTTGTCATCGGTGTATCTGCGAAGCGTTTCGTGCAACGCAACACGGAAGCCTGCCGCACGATTCGAACGGTCCCCGGGTTACATCGGGAACACATTTTTCAATAACCGCGGCGAGAGATCTCTCGCGAGGCGGTGCTCGATAAGGGGTTGTCGGATCGCGATTTTTCGATGCCGAACGCCCGATAAAGCCAACGGCCGGCGCGATGATGCGGATCTAAAAACGACGCGCGAAGTGTTCAGCAACAGAATCCGCGCTTCGTGGTCCCGTGGTTAAAGCAACGCCACGGTGTAAGAGGTATATATACCGATGTCACGTTTATCTGGCCGGCGATCGGCTGTGTGCAGCCGCGATCGCGCGAAACGCTGCGTGGCGCTCTCGCGGGCCTCCAGCAGCAAACCAGCATCGTGTGTAACCAGCAAACCGGTTGAACTTCTCGCCGCGTTTCCTGCCGATCTTGTTCGCGGAAAAATCGACGCCGCTTTGCCGCCGCGAGTTAAAATTCGACTTCTTGCGCAGCCAGTGCCAGTGTCTACGTGTCACTGCCAGTGTCGCCGGACGGAAAACAAGCCGGGAACTCGTGCGGGAAATTACAGTCGCTTCTTGATGATTCGTCGCGCGAAGATTTCAGATAACGACGATACGCCGACTCGTGGCGGCCGCGAATGCGCCTTTTTTTCCGGCCTGGCAATTTTTTATGGCGGAGGAAAGAAATACTGGGGCGTCTCGGTGTCTCGCTCGTGTTTCCCTTCAAGTACAAACGACCGCCGCGGTAGGTAGATGATCCCTCTGCTCGTAAGTTCAATGCGCGTCGTTTCTGGCGCGAGTCGACGATAAGAGCGTTAATGCGAGCGCTACGATACAAACAGGAACAACGTAAATGAGGAGTAAATTAATTCAGGTGCTAGCGATCGGCGTGTTTTTCAGGAGGGCTAGCCGAACGTGTTCTCAGCCGCTAATTAAGATTATTCCTCGAGTTTATCGCGTTCTTCCGTAAGCGGTGTGTCGACCCTCATTGTGTAGTTTTGGTGGAAGTTCGTGAGGCGTGAGAAAACAGACACGAACCGACATACCCGGTTTCTGGCGCAATTAAATCTTGCCTCTTTATGTTGGGTTTATCGTTGCGCTTGTAAAAACGGTTTTGTGGGCTAATTGGTCGTCGTTGATCCTCCTTCCCCTTCTTCGCCCCGTCTTCCCTCCCTTGCACCCCCTTCTTGCCTCTCCGGCATTTCTACCCTTTTCCCCCCTTTCCTTTTTATTCGCTTCTGCAATCGTGCAATTCCTTTTTGTCGTCGCGTCACAATTTCCGCCCGCCTGGACGCTTATGAGTTACTGCATCCATGAGGAGTATTACTACCTGTCGAACCTGGCTCGTATACTCTGCCCCGGCCTATCATTTATCATATCGTTTTATAGTCAAGTGATCGTGCTCCTCGCTGAATTGCCGATAGCATTTACGCCAGAACAAGCCTGCCAATAATAATCTTCCGAGTCGTGTGCGTCGTGTAAGTACGGTTAATCAAAATGAATGCATTTTTCCACTTTCGAAGATCTCTATACATTGTACCGTCGAAGAACGACGAGAGCGAAGAACGCCGCGGTCTTTTTAATTTAGCGGAGGGGAATATTAAAAAGGAACGTCGTGCCCGTCGAGATACGGTCGAAAATTGGTCAGTGGTTTAATTGGCCATTTCGATGCGGGACAAGTTATTCACCGCGCGATGGATCGTTTAATCGTTATTCAATCAATGCCCGACATTCTGTGCAACGGTAGGGGGAAAGGTTAGAGGCTCCTTGACGCGAAACCGGCGTGCCATCACGTGCACCGTATTCGTGCCGATCTCTAATAATATACTTTAACACCTCGCTCGTTCGCGCCGGTAGACCACCCAAATAATCGTACCAGTGGGACGATTCAGCTTCGCCAACGGTGGCCCTGATTGGTATTGCAGGGGAACAACGATAGTAAACGCGCAAACAAACAGTGGGTCGGCCGTGGTGATTGATAATCAACGCCACGCGCCTATTCGACGGACAAATACGATCGTGGAGAAGGTGACAGGACCGCCCGCGGACTGTGTTCGCCAGCGGTATCTATATGGCACGTAAACGTTCAACCGAGCAAGGAGTCTCTAGGGAGCTCGTGAAAAATCGCCGCGAGATTCTTCGGCAGAAAAACGTGGTAGCGGTAATGTTAATAACGAGAAAACAGTAGTTATCATGGGAAAAAGGTGTGCGTGCGGATAATCGGTAGGCAGTACCGCGCACCTTATGCACGGGCAAATACTCGGTCAGGAAAGGCGGCGAGACCGCCTGCAGTGCACCGTGGCGTATAATGTACGCGACAAACAAGAATGATCGCGCTTTTCACGTTCAGTATCTTGCTTAGCTTTCTGCGCACAGGAGGATGTTCCAGCCGTCGAAGGGAACGCGATCGTTCTTGATGATTTATCGGCCGTGAGAATCTCACGAATGCGTCGGAAACATCTTTTTATGGCAGCATAGAGAATAGCTTCGATACGTAGCGTCGGCCTCGTGTACACGGCGAAAGGCAATCGCGTTCGATGGGACGACGAGAAAAACACCTGAATAGCATCCAACTAGGGAATTTCAAAATCGTGAAAGTTTAGTGCGACCATAGGGAGCCTTCTCTCGCGTTCTTTCTTCAGCACAACTTTAATCACCATTTTGTACTAAACGTATGCACAATTTGTCCGATATTCGATATAAATAACAAATGTAGCTGCCGGCGATGCCGCACCGGTGCGATCGGTTATTTGCATATATGAATATTGAGGCACCAGTGCCGGATGAAGTGACAACTTACGAAGGCAATTTCTTGAAAAAGGTACGATGGGAAACGGATAGGATTAACGAAGCCGATCGTGTTACATTGACTGTTTCTTTTTTCTTTCCTACATAGTCGTGATTTCGTTCTTGTGGCATTCATTGCGTACATTATCATTCGCCGACGTTTATTCGAAGCTTTATTCGAAGGGGAGCGATTGTTTGAAGATTTTAGTCGTAAAATGTCGGCGCAATTTTTTGAAGTTTTCCGAAGTTTTCCGCGGTTCGCGCCAAACGCCACTCGGCCACCTAACGAATTCGGGAGGAACCACGAGGAAGGGGATGTTGCGGAAAAGCACGGGAGATGGCGTATCGTGTAATTCGAAGCTGGGACGGCAAAGCTCGCGGCTGTTTCCGTGCTGCCACCTTTAGTGGCCCGCGCAAAATGAAGGCGGTACTGACCTGCGCGAGTCCCGCACCATCATAACACAAGCCGAACGCCATGCTGCCAGAAGATTTATGGCCCGTATCATGGCGCGGCATCTAAACGATTATTTGCTGTTAAACGTAAACGGCTTATAAAAACGTGCCTGCATAATAGAGTAAATATAGGCTCGATGTTTGACTCCGGTAAATTTATAGATCCACTTAAGACGATCTTGTATCGACGCGCTGACCAGCCACCCTTAACCCTGATAGGGACTTTAGCGAGCAATGTATATATGTATGTAACTTTCACATAAACAATCGTCTGAGGATCTTTTCAACCGTTTAAATTAAAACAAAATTATGAAGATTTTATTTTAACTAGAAAAATATTTGTTGTATGTCTGAAATAATTATTTTGCACAGTTCTCACTACATTGGTTCGTGATTTATTTTTAAGTCATAATTTTTAGTGGCATATAAAATTAATACGAGTGAAAAGTGAAGGGCAATTCTAATCGCCAACTCAATCAGATATTCGCATGCGTCGATCGTCTTGCTCGTATATTAAGCACGTGTTTAGAAAAGCAATCGGGTGCCTCCTATGAAGAACAATAATTTATGAAACGGATACGTCATCGCGCTGTTGCGATACTTGTGCGTTTCCCTCATTGAGAGTCAGAAGAGTGAATCGCGGCATTTGAATAACAAACCGTATGCAAATTTGTTCGCCCCGCAGTCGTTTAGTCCCCCGTACGAATCTATACGCCGCGAAATCCGAAAATATACCGTGGCCACTCTCGAACCCGCATCTCCAGATATTCTACAATCTGATCATTTTATTACTCAAACCTTCGAAATCAATTCGACGGAATAAATTGATATTTCCCGACTTTACAGTTTCTTCGAGCATCCGTAAATTTTAAATGCGTCTCGAAGTCATCTACATTTTAATTGATTATCAAACAATTGCCGATACTATTAAAAAATTCTTCTGTCCTAAATTAAATCGAGACTTCCTCAACGATCTCGTAATCTACATTTTTTGCCCATAAATTCAACGAACACACCCGAAAATCACCATAGTTGAGTAACGAAATGAAGTTTCATCAGCGCACAGCCCAACGTTTCACCGAATATGTATTCGAACATCGAAACGCGAAAGTTCATCGAAAATCCATGGGAATTATTGCTACTTCCCTGCAGCAGGTATAACGACGATATGGAATAGATTACCATATAAATAGGGTTCGGTGTTACAGCGAATTTCCTTGTAGTACGACGTTCCCTGGCGTTCGTTAATCCGGCCGACTGCTCAGAAATACCATCGGCAGGGAAAGCTCTTAATGTTCTATTCTTACATCTCGCGGCATCTCCGGGACCAGCGCACCTTGATAGTCTGCCTCCAAGAAGATTTTAATTAAGCCCGCCCTTCCAATGTTTCGCCTGATTGGACGAGCTAATCCCGTTCCGTAGAAAATTTAGGGTTTCCCTTCCAGAAAGTCGCGACCCCGATGCGACTGTTGGGACATTTTTTCGCGGCCTAGCAAGAAAATTATAATGATTTATCGGCCGATAAATAAGATCACTCTGTCCCGGGGAAACCTGGCATTCATCTTGTACGCTGACATATACGCGTCGCTCTTGGGCAGCTGGTATTTTTAATGGGACCGCGTCTCCGTTTGGATATGAATTTACCTCGCTTCGCCTTCGTATTTTTTTTTAACCGATTTTCGAAGGCGCTGCAGTTCGTGGAAAAATTGGTTCAGCGTATATATTTTTCTCGAGGCTGCTCCACATCGTTTGGGCTACTTACCTCCCGAGGAACGTGAAATATAGTTGTCTTGGTTTGGACAGAGGTGTATTTTCCATGGTGAAACAGTGCTTAGAGGCGAGTCTGTCCGGCGATGAATTTTCCGAAACGGCCGGTCGGCATTTTTCCCCATGATCATAGAAGAACAGTTGGGCCTGCCGGTGGGTGGAAAGGTTCGTGTCAGCTGGAGGGGATAGGAGGAAAGTAGCACGTCAGGGGATGACATCTAAATCTCCCTTTTCGTTTCACGCTGACTGCCCGCCCTTTCGCAGGCTACGCTCACAGTCGGGACTCCCCTTCCTCTTGTTCTGCCTCCTCGTAGGGGTGGGTTCTTTCGGTACACTCCGCTTCAAAATTTTTGCCTGCCATTGGGACCAATGCCCTGGGGCTTCGGCTGGTCGGCATGGGTTTCATTATTCCTTCACGCGATAAGAGAAAACCTTGCAACACTCTTTCTGGGTGTTTAAATATTTATATTATGTATATGCGCATAATATAACCGATAAATACGTAAGATTATGAATGGCACTATATTTTTAATTTTAATATTAGGTTCAACTTAAACTGTAGGAATTAAATATCCCGTGACGCACACTTGTGCATACTTTAAAAATACTGCGCTGTATTAATAGACGTTCTAGAGCTGTCCCCGGAAGAAAATTGGAGCCTCGCTTGTTACATTTATCTTTAACTTAGAAGTACAAATTAATTTCAATTCCGTTACAATTCCAAAATGAGCAGATCCTACTAAATAAGCTGCAATTGAAATGTAACAGGTACAACGCGTTAATTGCTTTCGAAATATGCACCCCCTGCCAGGTACCCATCCTAATCTGAGAAGCGTGCAACATAAAAGAAGTTCCCTCGTCGATTCCATATCTCCTCTGGCATCGCGCTCAGAAACTGGAGCGAAGAAAATTCGCAAAGCAGGAGAGAAAGCGAAGAAGTTCATTGTCGAAGGTTTTCCGAGGCCCCGGCGTTGTTACAGTTTCACGCAAGCCGGCGCGGGCCGACGGGGCTTTTATATTTTTATGGCGGTGAAAGTTGGCTCGGGGGTCGCGGCCGTGAAGGCATTTCACGTCCCTAAGTTTCGCCGGCTGCCGGAAAAACGAGGACAATAACAGAGAGAGAGAGACCCGGGCGAGTTTCACTTTTGCCCCACCAAACGCACCGTGCCAGGAAAAACCTTCGAAAGAACCAAGGAGAAAACGAAAGGGATCTAACTCTGAACCAGAATCAGTTTCTCTGGATCTTTGGTCGGGATCCGTCGATCCTTCGCCTGGGAAAATTGGAGCGCCGAGATCGTCACGCGTTTCTCGCCCACGACTCGATTGTTCCGTGAAACAAACGAAAGAAAAGGAAAAGCGTTTCTGTAGATGGTATCGTAGAATTGGGTACTGCGTGAAATGGATAATGCGTTTGTTATCAAAAGGGAAGGACAGCGTTACGATAATATGCGGAGAGATGTTCCTGAAAGAGGGACTCGGTAAACTTTCAACGAACTGGAGTGTACCTAATTTATCTTTACTCGAGACTCGGGTAAACGAATCGGTTCGCATCTCCCGGTTAATCTCTCTGGGCATTTCTTTTACAATTTTATCACTGTCTCGGTAGTTCTTATTACAATACAATCATGAATGAGGATTTTTCCAATTTACCGCAAAATATCGAAACGCAATGAAATCATATTTTCCGAAAACTTGTTTCACGAACAATTCATCATTCTAATCAGTGTATAGCAGAAACGAAGTTTATAGGAGAAACTAACTTGTAAGTAAGATCCGGGACGCAATGATCTTCGGCATTACCAATCGGTACAAATTTTCTCGGCGGGGCAGCCAACGGAGATGACAATTCGAGGACACGAGAGTATGAAAAAAATAGAAACAAAAAAAAAACGATCGCGGGAGTAGTTTCCACGTAACCCGCCGTCCATTCTACGAAATCGTGCACGTGTGCAACGGCGGATTCAGCTGCCTCGTTCGGTTCACGAATGAATTATCGCCCGTTCGGGGTTGGGCTCTTTCATTTCCAGTCCACGCGGTAGCGCCGTCCTTTCCTCCCTGTCTGCTCTCCCTTTCCCTCTTCTGTCCCTCTCCCTTCGCCGTATCGGTCGAGCCTGCCGTCAGCAACGCTTTTTCCCATCCCTTTCGCGATTCAACCTCGCTCTCCGCGTTCTCTTTCCCCTTTCTTTTTCCATTTCCAGCGGAAAGATACCGTACCCCCTTTTCACCCTCTACATCCACCGTTTTTATAGACTCGCGACCGTTCACTAAATATCGAATCGATTCAAGACGATCCCGAAAGGGTGAACCTGGTTTACTTATTAAATAGAGTCTAGTTTTGGGTTGACATTAGCGATAATCGAATTGACGTTACACGTTGCATGCTGATTTAACGAGTTGAAGGCGACTGGAGATTTGACGAATTTGTTTACGGGATGATCACCTTGAGAAATGTGAGAAATGGCGTCCAATAGCTTCACCGGGAGGAATCTCCGACTACGCGGAGGGCGACGGGGAGACGGGGAACCTCTCTCGAAAGGGCAAGACACCCGTCACAACAGCTGCACTGCTCTCCAGAGCTGCGCGTTTCCAAACCCTCCAGCTGGAAGTTGCCGAGTTTGTTTCGTCTTATGGCATCGTTGCAACAAACCGTCTACTATGTAATACTTGATACCCAAAACAGAAGTTTAATTTTAGTAATGGTGCAATTTAATCCTATTTATACCGTGACCCAACTGCCGATAGAAAATAGTAGAAATATGCGCAGCAATGGATGGTGGGCTTCTAAACATAATTTAGTGGCCGGATTCCCTTCTCCCTAGTCACAGTGGTCCCCGAAGTCCAAGGGTCAGGGAAACGACGAAAGAATCAAAGGGAGAACGCAATCAATCGAGTGTTTTCCTTCGAAGCGATGGCTTGAAAACGAAACAGGGACGAAACGCGGGACGAGGGTAAATTGAAATTCCGTGACACGGAAGGAACTTTGATTGGAAGAGGGACAGTCACCGTGAAATGTTTGAACACAGAGGCTGTTGCCTCTTGTGAAGAAAATTCCATTACGTTACGCGTCGAAAGATTTGTAGACGTTATTAGCATTACTATTCTCAGACCTTTCTACTGTTGTGTATATTTTTGGCCGAAGCATTGGGACTGAAAGAAAAATTTCCATTTTCCATACGGATTTTAAACGGATCAATTAGAAATATACAGAATACTGGCAATGATGCATCTAACCGAGAATGAGTGTTCAACAAATTGTTCATCGAAGTAACAAGGACGGCTGCCGCCCCTGTGTCCAGGGGGTGGTGGAAGTTTAATCGAGGGAATAAGGGAAGAGAAATGGCGGCAGGGGGCGAGGACGGCGTCGAATTGAATGTTTTCGTTTCGAGGCTCGCTCTGGATGTTCGATCGAAGCGGAAGAGTCCCTCGAAGAGGGTAAATTGGAATTCCGCGACGCGAAGAGTGGCTCGGTTAGCTCGCAGGGCCAAGCCGGGGGGTCAGTGGGGTGAAGACGATGGCAGGAAACCGAGGAAAACGTGGCGGGGGTGCATGAGGAGTCGGCGTGCACGGCACCCAAGGAATATTTACTGCCATCTTCTCTACCACTTACCCACAGATTCCCTGCCCGAACTTGTAAACACCTCTTAACTATATAGAGATAGTATCACGGCTTCCCTTCCCGTGTAACCTAAGCACTTACGTGGCTGTTATAGCCAAAGGATTATTAATTAGTTTGTCACGCGATTACGGAAAAATATGCGTCCTCTTTTGTACCTTTTTTTCACCGCACCAATTTGTCTCATTCGCGATGGCTTCGATAACGCGATACGCGCACGGACAATGGCGGGTGGTCCCGGCATTTCGATTTCTGGATATCCAACTCTGTTCCGCGTCTCGACGCCGAGAGGTTTAATTGATTCGAACCGCTCCGACTATTGGATTATTAATTGCGCTGTTAATCGGGGACGCCGGTAATTAAGCTGTCGACGATTCAGTTTTATGATGCCGCGTACCTCGTGCGCTATGCCTCTGTCCTTTGTTAGGATTCAGCAACGTTCCCAATTATTATCGAACAGGTAAAACCAGTCCTGTTATACAAATTCGTGGAATTTTTCTCTTCGCTCCCATTATTTCCGTAATTTCGGTGTAAAAAAATGTTTCTATACGTGGCCTTCTAGCCGACAATATGCTAATACGAGTAACGAGGCTCGCCGTCGGTAATCATCGTCGCCCTGCTCAAGCTCGTCGAAAATTTACGATGACAGATATGTCACGGAATGCTCAACGCTCATTAGCGCGGGGAACGCGGTAGATAAGAAACCAGAATTACTCAGAAGCGGCGTTAACCAGTCGCCGCTATCGAAATCGATCGATTTGCAACGTTCGCGATAAATGTGAAGCAGCGGCATGAAAGTAAAATTTGCGACAGGACGGAAGCGACAGGCACACACGGAAGCGGCAGAACCGGCGCGGCGGGAGCGTAGCTGCGATAATTGTTCGAATTCAATGAAATTGCCACGAGCTTCCGACCGGCCTGTTTTCCAATCGATTCGCGCAGCATCGCTCCCAGCCTCGATTCGTATCTGTTAACCCCTTGTCGATCGGTGACGGTCCACCTGAACAAACCAGTCGGATACTTGTCAATGACTGATTCAATATTTGTGGCCGCATACAGACGACGAAGAAACGTCGCTTGGTACGGCCTTGCGATTAGAATGAGCGTTGGTCGTAATACGTGAAACTGTTTTAGCCTGAGCTGAAGTTTTATCGGGAACTCATTGACGCGATTCGATGGAATAGTTTGAAAAGACTATCGTGGTTTTTAAAGAATTTGGAATTTTGCATCGGTTAAAAGGCTTGCCGGAAGGTCGACGTTATTCTCCATGGAAAGAAAGGTAGAGAGAGAGTATGATTTCGTCGGTTTCTCGTTCAGACGAGCAAGTCGATCGGCGGCAATGTCAACACGGAAATCCTCGGCTTCTATTTTATTCACGGCGGTACAGAGTCAAAGCGAAGAGCGTTGTTCGACTACGTGTGCTGAAAACGGAAACTCGAAAGGACACGAAGACGCTTCGCGCATATGCTCGGCGCCAGGCACTCGTGCATACATATGTATGTATATGCATACACAGGTACATACGCTCTATTTTATTCTTTGCCAGCGTGAAATGTGGATGAAAAAATTAGGAGGGTTTAAAGTTGGAAAGTCGCGACTAATTTGAGTCATTTGGTAAGCTTAAACACGCCACTGCCATGTAAGATTGAATGGAGGGCTGTAGCCGTTCCTTTTTTTAATTTCGCGATCGCTAAATATTTTAATCATATTCCGTACTCCTGTAGCATACAAATGGGCCTAGAAACGAATGCCCATAAATTTCGATCCTTCCTGTAAAAATATCAGTTTCGAGAAAAAGGAACCGAGCATGCGTGTCCTAGATTTAATAATTTACCACGGCTTTCTAAAACTCGTGTTTCTCTTTATCGAAACGTTCCGAGAAAACGTTCCACCTTCGACGGAAAACAGGAAAACAACGAAACCACCATTACATAAAAAGGGACACATACATCGCGTCTCGACTGGTCTAATTTCCACCCGAAAACCCGTCGTTTTCCTCCGTTCGACAAGTAGAAAAAAGGCAGGTTCTCGTGGTGTATAGCCTGTAAGGCAAGAAATCGAAGCCCTGAAACAACGAGGGAGCCGATGCGCCCTCGCAGCTCGTGCAGAGACGCCGGAGACGCGGAGATGTAGAACGAGAGAGACAAATAGAAGGAGACGGTGAAACCCACTAAATCAATACTCTGCCATCGCTCCAACTCTGGCTTATCCCCTCGCACCCCTTAGCCGCCCCCGTGCCACTCGCCCTCTCGCCCTCTCTCTGTCTAGCACCCTGATTCTCCGCTCCTCCTTCGGCGTCGTTCCGTTCGTGGCATGCCACCCTTCGTTCCACCCCCGTCACGCTCTCCGACCGAAACTTCTCTCCGGCTACTCCCGCAGAGAGTTCGCTTCTGTCGGGGTTGAATTCCCCCCCTCTTGTCTAACTACGACTCGCGAGACGTTCACGATCAGCTACGCTGGAACGAGCCTCGCTGCTGTCTTTTGCGATATTCCTCCTCGGTGGGCTCGATCTTCCGGCTTCCAGCTCGACAGACCGTGTCCAGCTCTTCGCTGTAGGTTCGTTTCCAGGATGCGCCGGTGTCGAGTCGGTGTCTTGGAACTGGCTTGATTCTAGCCTTGGAAACGTACACGTACGCTGGATGCCTGAGTAAAGGAGAATACCTTCCTCTTTTTTTCGCCTTTTTTAAGTTAAGGGAGTACATATTGCGTCGAACGCTTGCATGTATATATGTATACGTGCTGTGCTGTACCCGGTTGATTCAGGGGGTAGATATTAACCCTTTGCACTCGAGCGGCGCCGCTACGGCGCCCGAGCGGTTTGAAGCCTCCACTCGAGCGGCGCCGCTACGGCGCCCGGGCGATTTGATGCGTTCACTCGAAGTGCACCGTATCGGCGTTTCGGCGTTTCGGAACTCAATATGTTTATTTTCGATGTGAGATAAGATACTCTTATGGCAATTACTTTCTTGGACCAGGCTCAGCCTGCGTTCTTAGACAATTCTTAGCTTAGCTTAGTTAGTATCAGCTTAGCATTCGCCTAGAACAGTCTTTACCGTGAGAATAGTATTTTAAAAGTTTTTGAGCCCTATAAATATGGATCAAATCAGCTCAAGTTCTGACGAATTCGATTTGTCGTGTTTGAACGAGCAAATTACATCGATTCACGATGGATTATGCTACGAAACGGCGGAATCTAGTGGGGAAGATAGTGATGAAGTGAGAGGTGTGAGACGCCGAAAAATCAGAATTATAGAGAGCGAAAGTGAAGCCGATAGTCAAGTTTTTTGGGGCATGGAAATTTGCCTCAACAATTCTTATATACTGTATAAATTAGAGAAAAAGAAAAGAGGGGAAAGGCCACACAAACATTTGCGCTTTCTAAAAACGCTTGTGGAGCAACTGAGAGGATCCTATCGCCAGCATCATGCCCAAGCGTCGACGTCGGTCACCGATGAACCCCGACTAAACGGAAAGCTCCATGTTATGCTACAAGGGGCAAAAAGGGACTGCAAGGTGTGCTCTAACCGTAACAAGCCTGGCGGTAGACGAGAAATTTCATATTATTGTGATACATGTCCTGACAAACCGAGGATGCATCTTGGGGATTGTTTCACGAATTATCATACAAAAACTAATTACAGGGTATAATATTGAACAGATTTTGTTGTATTTAATGTAACAATAAATAAATTAGTGAAATTTTATTATTTGTATACGCTTGGTTGAGTATAAAATGATTTTAAAGTACCTGTAAAACACTTCCCTAATATAGCCGAAATCGTCTCGAGTTGCTGGCTCGCCCGCGCGAAAAAGGCCTCGAGCGCAAAGGGTTAATAGGGAAAGGTCGATTACATCTTTTTTATTCAATTGGATTTTGATACACAATATATATAATTCAGTCGTCGAATTGCTATCTAGCTTAAGGTTATCGAAATGTCAATGCTGCTGTATTGAAATATAACATAGACGCAGGAGGTACACATACGAAAACGGACAAAGAGTCACTCCAATTTGTCCTCGCGCGTTCTTGTAGCTACCGTCATGGAGTTTCGATCGTTCACGGAAGAGAACGCGAAATGGTCCACGCGGATATCACGCGGCTCATCAGCGAACTAGGTCACGTAGTTCTGATGGCACCCGCTCACGCAAGCGTCGACCATTCGCGGACCGCTGCCGAACCTATCTACGATCGTGAGATACGACCGGCCACCGAAGAAGTAGGAAGAAGAGGTCACTGATTGCCGGAGGGGTCCGCTTCGGTGCGTGTCTGCGCGACCAAGTGCTCATCGACGATGCGGCCAAGCTCGTTGGCCCTGCTCTTCCTCCTTCTCGTTCTTTAACCCTCTCTCTCTCTCTCTCTCTGTCTCGATGCAATCGTTGGGTAATTCGACGAATGACCAGTCAGCTGCCGCTTTTACCCTCGCCGGGCTACCGACGTTATTTGCGATACGATGAACCCTCCGCTGTTACGGTTCAATTCGTAACATGGACACTTGCTGAATTACTTGTTGAACGGCCGATATTTCTGGTGTCCACGACGTTCGCGAGCTTCCTTTCTCATTGCTGGTTCAACCCTTTTTGTTCGTGACCCAACGAATCAACATTCCTCCAGCATCAATCCGCACAACATTTAGTAACGCGACATCCCTCAGACGTCGTGCCCGCGGAGCACCGATTAAAAGTTGGGATTAGCGTCTGAAAAAGAAGGGAAACTGGCTGGCAGGCTGACATTTTCTTAAAGGGAGCATAGTCGTCCTCCCGACGAGTCCAATTACACGGGCAGCGGCTTCTGCTTTGTTTCACGGCCGCTGCCCGTTGTCTGATGCCTCTCTGTTCTCTCCGCTCCTCTCCTTTCCTCCTCGCCGTGCTCTCGCCGCGGATCGCGGCCTCGCGCTGGAACTTCCGTTGGTAGGCGACGTTGCGACTCCACGATCCCGCCTAACCCTCCGCAACTTAGCGTCCTGCTAATTTCTCGTGATCCGCGCCGCGATTACGCGGCCGAAAATTTAACGCCTTTGGGCCACCCTTTAAATCTTCCCGCGCCCTCTCTTCGTCTTCGAGCCGGAAATAGCGTGCTCGCCGTCGCGTTAGCACCGCCTAATACGCTCCTCGCGGCCGTGTTATTTATTAACCGTATTAACTCGCTCCCATCGGGACGGCGACGACCGCTAATTAAAATTGATCGTCGCGCAATATGTCCGCGTTGATCACTGTAGACAATAACTTGTGTGTCTTGCGAGCTAGGACGATAAAGGAACAAATATCTGGGAACACGATACCGTGCTCAGACACACTTATTGCTCCTAATTTATTTACGCATCGCTCGTGGAAAGTAAATATGATAGACAGTGCGAAAATAGAAAAACCCCGAGGTGTAACTGCTAATAAACGTTGCACATCGGTAAGAAAGTTCCCAGACTCTGTCCATTCCTCGCAGCACGCCAACCTCGAACGCATACGTACGTGCATGCACATATGTACCCGGAACCAGAAAGGGAGCTTACACTTTTCAATTAGGCGCGCCGAGGAAAACGGTTTCGCGGCCGTTATCGGACACGGTCGCGCGTTCGACGATCAATTAACGAGCCGCTGCGCAAAGAGAGGGAGATAAAGATTTAGTTTTCCAAACAAGTAATTAACCAGCCCGGCAAGTGACGCAACGCGTGCACGAGTGTCAGTGCGCGTGGACGTGCACCGGCGAAATTTCGCCGAACGCGCGCATCCCAGCGCGTCGATTAATATTTATAACGCAACGCACTCTTTTAATAGCGCGTTCCGCGTGCGCCGCACGCGTATCTCGCGATATCTCCTCGGCGGTAATTAATCCGAGCGGTCGCTCGCTGCGTGCCAAACGGCACGGCACTAATTAATCAGAATTCTCCTCTAATTGTTGCAGGTAAGAGAGCTTTGATGTTTCACCAACGCGAGCTACGCTGTTCACAGTGATGGTAAGTGTTAAGGCGAGACCGGCGATGCTACATTTTGTTCGTTGCAATCGCGAGCACCTGCTGGCACGTGTTTCGTTGGCAACTTTGTGCAACAGAAGTACGCTGGTCGAAAAAAAAACGATCGCGTTTCGAGCGGCTATTTTACGCCCATTACCTCGCACGGCTGAAACACGTTTGCTACTATGTGTTAAGTTGGCCGAAGGTATTAGCAGGAATCTCATTTTTGCAGCCCACTGCCGGGGAACTACGGGGGAAGTTGATTTACGCGGTCGTATCGCTTTATGGTTTCAATATACACACCTTGGCAGGAAGGATACCTGTACGGTGTATAATATTTTGCTCAACCGTTGTGGAAAATTTCGAGGTGTTAATACCTCTGTATTAAAATCGTATGTACGATAACACTGCTCGAATCAGATATAATTTAGTCGAGGAAGGCTACAGATTTACATCCAATCGGAACGTGAACACGCCATCCTTGAACAAACTTGCCCATTTCGCTCCTCTAAATTATCAATTCCCACCCGATCGCCGTTTACAAATCTACGCTCTGGTGAATCGAACCAGGCCTGTCTCTGATGCTCATCCGCAGCGTGCCTGCCTATTTATATCATATCCTGCCTAGCGGTGCGTTAGAGATAGATATATCGTTCTCTATTCGCAGCGAGGGCGGTCTGTCCGCGATACGACGCCGCCGGTCGCTCGATAGCTTAACGATAGCCGCGGAAAGATTGACGGCCGGATCCGTCGACGAGTCGGCGCGAGCACGTGGACGCGACGGGGATTTTCTGCGATTTTCCGCGCGGTCCTCGAGCTCGTAGGCCGTGCACGTCTCGCCGAGGTTCGAGTGGCTCGCATTCAATTCGATTCGCGTACGCCTCCTCGAGGCACGTGGTGCGAGCCGATCTATCGTCTGTCCACACCTCTTTCAGCTTTGAATCTTTCATTTGCCCGCGCTCGATCCTTTACAACACGAATCACAGTGTGCTTCGACGGAGCAGCGCGATTCTTTTCGTTGCTTTTCGGCGTGGGTACATTTTTTTGAAGTTCCGCGGATGATATGTTGGGAGGGTGTTTGGGTGTAGAATTATGCCACAGGTATCGGAGGATCTGCAGGGCAGTTGATTGGAGGTTGACAATTTTTATTTTCCCGCTGCGAATCGCGTCGATTGAGATAACGTGTATGGCAAATGAAGCAGGCGAAAGATAGAATTGATACGTACGAAATATCGGCCGCGAATCGATGTAAATTAATCGATTAACCTTCGCGCTTCACCGCTTACGCTCGAAAGAGAGAAAAAAAAACAAAATATCCCGGAGCCCACCATTTTCGACCGTGATGCGATTCTGTCCTTTTTGATCGCGCTACACCCTCGCGGACAGAGCATCGATTGGCAATCTATATAGCACCTAAGCCTTCCATCGTTCATCGCCTCGCCAATTTATTTTCACTCGTTCGCCCGCGTCCAATACGGGCGATCAAATGCTATCGAGCGTGTATACGTGCGCCTCCCTTTTGTTGACGCAGAAAGAAACAGCATGACAGCGTAGCTCCGCACTCCAACCCTCGATCCTTCGAAACGGGATCTAGGGGTGGGACGGCGGGACACAGCGAGGGAAAGACAACAGGCGTAGCATCCAGCGAAATAAAGCGAGAAACGCGACACCGGAGAAAGTAACATAGAAAGAAAGCAAGCAAACCGGAGAAGGAAAGCGTGGAAGCATGACGGAGACAAAGAGAAAAGGAGGGAGAGGCTGGATATACGCAACCACCATCGTGCTGGATCACGGGGGCGTAAAGAGAGGAGAAGGCGACTAGGGGACGCGGGTGTACCGAGGGAGAGACAAACAGAGAGAAAGAGAGACGAATAGATGGATAGAGGAAGAAAGGGAGTATAGGTTAACGCATGTGCACAGGGCGCCTCGCGTCGCGGCGCTCTGGTCCCGCCGGTCGGAGGCTGCGAAACCGAGCGGACGGAATTCGCGGATCAGAGTGGTCGCATCTCTCGCTTCAGATATACACGCGCAGCGTAAGCCCCAGGTCCGAGGCTTTCCATGAAAATCGAGGAACGCGCGGCACTCCGGACGCTGGCCAACGCAACCGTACCAGCCGAACCGAGCGCCGATCGTCGACGGAATAATGCCGCCGCGAGTATCGTTCCGTTATCGGTGACGAACGACAATTTCCAACGCCACGCTCCTCGATCGTATCGCGAACACAGTGTGCACGTGCGACACGATCGCCCGGAGGAGAAGCTTCCTCTGAGTTCAGCCTGTCCGAGTTGCTGCGTGTCATCCTCTACGGGAGGAACGGTGTCCAGTTAACAGAGACGACCGTTGAAACGTGACGCTTCGGAGGACCAGGGCCAGGCGAAGGAGGAGCCAACGAAGAGTTGACGCGGTGTGTGCCTGCTCGAAGAGGAGCTTTATCCGTCGCGGAGCCGGCAGATGCTCCCTCGCGAGGATAGAAACTTTCGCAGAGCTCCGCTGACTTCAGAATCGGCCACAGAAGACAATCGTACGGACCGTCCGGGTTCATGACTCGCTAAGGCAATCGCTCGCTTATTTTTTATTGTTATTCATCGGCAGGCTGGTTTGGCTGGCGCTCGCGGCACACTCGCGCGACAGTTCACGCATCAATCCCCCGCAGGCTTGAATGCTAAGCGGTGAAACGGATAGTCCAGTGACGTTGAACAGTGCAGACAGAACGAGACGCTCGTTGTCAGAGTGACGCGTTCGATACGGTTCCGCTCGCGGACCTTGTGAAACGGTGGTGGCGAACAGGCTCGAGTGAGAGAGGGGTGATGGTGATTGGACTCGAATGGTCGCGTCGCCTCGTAGAGCCGAGTAAGTTTCCACGAAGGACACATGTTTGGTGGACGGTGTCGGGTCGTTTCTATTCGAGGCCGAGCAATAATCCACTGCTGGCTGGCTCGGTGACTGTTCGTGATCACACTTGGTCTACGCGGACCACGGACACGGGGTTGCCCGTTGAGGTGCCGGTGCGTGGAGGGAAGAACCAGCCACGACGGGGCCCAGCGCCGGGGCACGGACAACAAGGCCCCCGGTGCAGGGAAGACGCCAGGCAGAGAGGGAAACCGGGGCCAGCGTAGCAGCAACGGCCCTGAAACTACAGGGGAACCTAGTTACCCCCTTGCACAGGGGGGAAACCAGGAGAAGACCTCGACGACGGAGGCGACGGAAAAAGAAGCGACGGAGGTGAGCGCGTTCACGTTCTTCGCCATTCAGCTTCGATACGTCCTTCTTGGTCCTTCTAGTTTCTTTGCTCGTCCCTTTTACTCGTATTCTCGATGGTTGAGAGCTCGACAGGACGGTGTTTCGACACAAGTAGCAACATGCGTGGCTCGTGGGAGCTTTTTGATTAAGAGGATCTAGTCGTTTTCCGAAGACTCGCTTCGAGCATAGATTTCAGGATCCTCGAAAGCACGCCAAGCGTGTACGCCTGTCCTCGCGAAAAACACGGTCCGACCGGTTCTCGCAGCCGCCCTCCAGGTATCGAGCACGACCGGTAATAAAACGATGAGCGAAATTGCCGCAATAACGCGATCGTACTCCGGCTGCTTTTTACGAATTATCCGAACGGGAATGCGACCGGTGTGGTCCTATGGGGAAAAATGCCCCGGTGAAATTCAACGAACGTCGCGTCGATCCCGGGGCGAAGAGAAACGGACGGTTGCAATGCGACGCTCGCTTCCTCGAGATTCACGAGAGCGAATCGTGGGCGCGGAATTCGACGCTCGCGACAACAATGAGCGCCGCGCCTCGCGCTAAATATAATTCGCAGTTCTGATTCACCGGGAAACTAATTAATTTGACCGGCCACCGCAGCGGAATTTATCGCTACCGTGCAATTCGACCGTGCGAATCGGACGCCTGCACGACATGATTTCTTAAAGGTATCGTTTTCGTGCCTGTGACCTGGAATGATTTAACGAGCCAGCATTAACGCTTCATTTTTCCTAGTGGCACTCAGCGTTTCTCGTTTATCAATTTTAAGTTCGACGTTCGGCTCGTCGAGCTCGCCTCGCCCGATTAATATTAAACTCGTCGGAACAAAAGATTGCCAGAAACTACGACGACCGGGGCGCGTGTCGCGCGACTTAAACGCAAGGCAAGGGGTTGGACAACCGCGTTTACGTACAACAGGTCACTCGTTGAATAATTGAGCAGCGGGAAATGTTCGAGCGACCAGTGGCAGGCCTCGAACGTCGCCAAGGAGCGACACGAAATTCGCGTGAACGGCGGCAAACCGCGGATCGTTATGATAAAACGCGCGACGTCCGCGTAGATAACGTGACGTTTAAATTAACGCCGCGCCGGGGTCGCAACACGCGACACGCTTCGAATGTCACATTACGATGGTCCCTCGGCCAATGGTTGATCGATGCTCCCGCCAAAATTCGTTACCGAATTCTCGCTTATTCATCAAAATTCCCGCGCGTATCGATGAAACGTTCCGAACGTCGACGATGTTATCCATCCTTTCCGATTTTTATTCCCCCCCTTTTCTCTTTCATCCATTTTTTCTCCCGATCCTTTTTTTGCCCCGATTTTTTCGTTTCCCGAGGCTTCCTCCGCCAACGCGTCCAACCCGATGAAATCGAAAGCCGCGCCCTGTGAAAATAAACGAGCTCGGTCGCGCTAAGCGAATCGAAGAACGAATAAATTGCGCTGGTAGCGGGAATCGAAGTCGCTGAAAGATTAATCGTTATCGGCGAGGATGCATTTGCTTCGTAACACATGGCTGCCGTGCTTCCGTTTGTTAACACGGTCGAACATTCTGTTGCCTGGTTTTTTTTTGTACGTTTCGGAAAAATTGCAAGCGTTGACGTAACGCGCGGTCCGTTGGATAATCGTTGAGCTGACTGTCCGTAAAGTAACTTCGTCCCGAAGCGGACAGATTGTTGTCATCGATGCGTTTTTGTAGCTCAACGATGGTTTTCGTAACAAATTTTCGCACAGTTATTTACGAACGAGTCAATCGTCCAGCTGGCTCCTTTCTCGCTTTCCGACTCCGAGTGCACGAATTACGCAAACCGTTGATTTTCATTCCTCCTGTACAATTAGCTTCGGCTGTGGCACGAGTGTCCAAGTTCTTCCCACGTTCCCTTTAACAATTTTTCCGACAGGCGTGGTAGACGAGCATTTTGAAATGTTTAACTTCGTACAGAAATTCCAGTAGGTAGACAGAATTCTAGTGGAACTGAATTCGAAATATGAAATAGACACTTGTCGTTGTTCCTGTCACTTGTAAACCTTAAAGGTCCTTTATCTTCACCTCATTTTCAACGATACCATAGAGACGGCAACAGCTACCCTTCGTTTTCAGGCATTTTCTATGCCTCAATCTCTATTCAATCAATTTTCTATCACAAATAATTATCCATTTCCAAACTCCAATAGCAAACATGTTGCCCGCCTCGCGACTGATCCTCCCCAGCGTCTTAAAGCTATCAATCCCGAAAAACCTCTGACGACCAAATATGTATCTCAGTCCCCGCGCTTTCCCGACAACTCGTCAAGGGCTGACGACGACGACAGTGCGACGATTTCTCCGAAACGTACGCGAACGCGATCGGTCCGCGTGGTGCGCCGCGTGCCATGGCCGTTCGGCCATTCGGTAATTCGCTAACCGCTCTTAATTGTAATTGTTCCGCACGGCAGATTCCAGGTCGGGCCGTGGGGTCCGCGTAAAAAGGCGGATTCCAGTGTTAGCTGCAATTCGTCGGCTCGGTTCTTGCTGCGCGACGACCGCGGCACAGCAGCTCGACAACGCGTCACAATCCCGTTTTTCTTCCGGCGCGTCAACAAATTTCATCGACGTGCCGATCGGATGCCTCGCTCCACGACCACCGAGCCGTTTACGCGTGGAGCCCGCTTCCCGGGAAGCATTCCTCCGGCTCGTTTGTCCGGCTGCCTAGATCGCCTGCCTAGATAGTTTAATGACCGGTCATTTTGATTAAATGCCGATAATTGCGGCCGGGAAGAAGTTGGCCGCGCTCTCGGCAGGGAGTCCTGGTTCGCGGCGTAATCGTCGTCTCGCCGCGAGATGAAATCAATGGCGCGCGGTGCACGCTCCTCGGCCACTCGTGAAAAAAAAAACTTGCGCCGAGCCTGACGCGAATTTCGTACTTGCCCCGTGCATTCCTGGCGCTCGGTTGTCCTGGATTTCTGTAGCGCATTAGGTTGGGGTAAAACAAATTATTTGTGATCAACGCATGAGACGAATGGAATTCTTCGTAGAGGATTCGCGATTATGCACGTATTATGTAGATATAGGTACTCACGTTCTATTGGAAACCACTCCGTGTGTACATATGTATGCGCTCCTATCTGCAAAGCTCTAGCACCATCTGCCATTTCCGTGTCACTCGGTTTTCTACCAGGCTGCTTCTGAAAAAACGCCATGCTGCTTTTTTTGGGGAAAACGCCGGGCCTGGGCGAGGCTCGCGCGGAATTCTTAGACCAAGAAGCCACGATGCTGGTTGGCTGAGGTTCCCCTCGTTCCTATTACGTCCCTTCCGTTCGTGACAGCACGGCACCGGGGGGGTGAGGGAGGGTTGCAAGGGCAGGAAATGAAGGGAACGGGAGATAGGGGGAGGGGGGTGATAGGAAAATTTGATGGTGGGTAGCTGGCAGGAGGGGCAGCGGCTCGCTGCGAGGCGGACAGAGAGAACTGGAGAATGAGATCGCCGATCAAGGGGAAATAGGAGGAACGGAGGGCTATCAATGACGCGTTAGACCACGTCATGTCGTGCAACACATCTGCCGCCGTGCACCGTCATATATATTATCTTGACGATACGTCAATTCGGCCGCTGATCATTATACTGATTACCTTGGCACGCAAACTGTCTCGCATGTGCGTCAGTTCTCATGATTCGGTTATTAATACGCGACCGGCCAGCAAGGATTTTGGTAAAAACACGGGGGCGCGTTCGCGGAAAAGGAACGTCTTCGCGGACCGGAAGAATTTCTTGAGAATACCATTCTGATCTTGCGACGCTGGAACGTATCGTTCGGATGAATTTATTGCGCACGCTGGCGGACGCAAGCGTTGAATCGCTTGTTAACAACGTTAAGATAATAATAGGAAAAACATGGGAAGTTCTTCAAGCTTTTGGCGAGCAGAGTACGTGTGCGAGGGAACAATGAATCCCGGTGTTACTAGTAGAAGCGTGGCCCAGGAACGACGATACCTAAGTAACAGAGGATGTACGCAATAGTAACAGAGGAATGCAGATAATTACTGTAAGGGCGAGCCATAATTCACGTATTCCAAGGATGGCACAATATTTGACCCAAAACACGGCTCTCAGTTTCGTCAGCTCGAGCATGGGAGCGCAAAGTATACATCGTACATATACCGGACGGAAGAAGCCAAAGGGAAGAAGGAACAGGCAGAAGGTGCTGAAGAGAAGAAGCTCGGTATACGGGGCGCAAGGCCCCGGGGCAGCCGGTGCCATAAATTTTGATATTATACACGAGGCCTCGTCCGCTCGGGGCGAAAGAAGGGAAAAGGGGGGGGTTGAAGGAATAGCCTGGCGGTGACGCAACCAACAATGCTCTCACGAGGTTTTAACTTTCTTTTTTCGCTCCCTCGGCCCACAATGGTCCGCACGCTCTTGCGCAAACTTTCCCCGATTTCCCCAGGACGCGGGCCGCTCTTTCGCTACAAAGGACGAGCAGAGGTACAACGAGAGAGATCTCTCGTGCTCGAGGTGTCTCGACCTTTTTCCCGTCCTTCCTTTCTTCCAAGCTCATTTCCGCTCAACGACGGCTCGTATTCAAGGCCGAGATATGAAAACGTGACTCGCCGCAAGCGCGGGAAAGCACGATCCCGAATTTGTTCCCCGAGATTTCGAGCTGGGAGCTTTTTGTTCGAGGCGCAGACCTCGGTTTGGTCGACCTCGAACACTTGTTTCACGGGAATAATATTAGTCGTCGAGTGGGAAAAGCTAAAAATGGGGAAAGCTTGGAGTTAATAATAATTTATATTTCCACATGCGCCGCGAGCAAAATAGAATTCTTCCCTTCTTTCTCTTTCTGCCTGTCGGAACCATGTCCTTCTCCCTAGTCTTTTATTCGGTCGTATATACATACCCTTCTAGCATCCGCCATCGCGTTAGGAAATCCAACGGATAACGGAGGGTATATAAACGCTTTGGACGCGCCTCCATAGGTACAATTTTTATTTTGGGAACGAACCTTGCAACGCAGCTCCGGATAACCCTCGTGTCATTTCCCGTAGATTCCATCGCGATAAATCAACGGCGAAGATAGACGGGCCGAGTAACAAGCATTAACCGACAGACGACGAAAACGTTAAACGAAAAAGTATCCAACCCCTGCGCGTTCGATAGCACATCGAGAAACTGCTCGCGGAATTATATGAAGCTGACTGTACTTTTCTGGAGAATTTCAGCGGTCGTGGCTTTCAACCGCTTTTTAAACGCACATAAATTCAAGCAGAATTATACCGTGCGAATCAGAGACGATAAATGTATATGTACTGTGAAAACGTTTTAAAATAGGGCGGAAGAACATTGCACGCTCCAAACGCGTCTTTAATAGGTTAACGGGGTGCGTCGATATCTATCGACTGGGAGGACCCGTCGCGCGTTTCCATTTTCCCGACGGAAAAGCGGGAAAATCAATGGATTCTCCGTAAACCGTGACTTTTCGATTTCTACTGTTCGGCAGCCATTGCCTGCATTCGTTACTCATTCGCCATAAAATGCGCCTTGATTAATAATCCTGTTTCTTTTATATCCATCTAAATTATCTATTGTGCAATTATTTGAATTAGAAACGACCTCTACGTCAACCGCAGACCGTTCAATTCCGTCGACCGCTCCAGCCGGCAAATTCCAAGACAGCGTCGCTTAAATTTTCGAACCAATCGCTCTCAAGGTCCGCTAACCCAATTTTCCCCCGCTTACCCCATCCCCTCGAAGAAACGGGGAGAAGGTCCGCTTTAATTCGTCGAAACGACGATAGAACTATTACGCAACCGGCGAACCCGCTCCGTATTGTTTTCGAGCGCAGCTTCTTAAATTCGAGTTATTTTCGTGCTAGCACGCGGCAAGACGAATGGCACGTAGACTTTCTGGCAACGTCGTTGCTGTTCGCGATGGCAACTGCCAGGCACCTAGGAAGTGGACGGGAAGATGAGCATAGACAGAGACGAGGAGATAACAGGGCAGGGCGAAATTTGTCCTTCGCGTAGGAAGTTCTTCCTGGGAAACGTCGCGTAGTTGGCGAACGGAACACCATCCCCTTTGGTGCACGACGACCTCGTCTCTTCTTCCACCCCCGTGGTCCCTGTCCTTTTCACCCTTTCCCCAAGACCGTTCGCGACACCCCGTGGACGCCTTCAGGGCGCCGCGTCTCGTTATCCGCGTGATTTATGGCGCGCTAATTACTTCGCGGCGAACAATAACCCGCTCTTCGCGATGGCCGATTGTCAAGGTCTGTCTGTCTGCCTGTGCTTTTCTCTCTTTTTCGCGATAGTAGATTTCAGACAGTTCAGACAGAAAGGTAATGAGATTACCTTTGGATTCTGCGAGTGACGATATCTGAAAAATATAGATAAAGATATTTTACAACCAATTTGACGCTCGCAGCCCTTAAAATCCCTTAAACAAGTCGGGCAATAGAAACATGAAATATTTCACGGCCTTTGTACCGTCGTTCAGCAAGATCATCAATGTGTCAGAAGTATAAATTTCCAGCAGTCGAGGCGTGTTACATCCTAAATCTCCACAGATACAGACGTGTTGAAAAACGGGAAGCTCCATTCAGGCGATAAGGACAAAACGGTGCCACGTGGTCCGTAGCGGGAAGCGCAGGTATCCACCTGGTCGGTTCTCATGAATCCTCCGCCATTCCTTATACACATCGCGTTCGCCGCACGGCGGAGCTTACACGTGTAGCCGGGAATGTTTCACGCGGTGCTTCTGTGTGCAGCCCGCGCCGGCCCGGGTCGTCTGGTTGGTTATGCAAATCACGCGCGTCTCGTGCACATTCGCTGGTATATATACGTACGTGCCACGTACTCGTATTTGGCGGTGTATCGCGGATGCTGGAGAGCTACAATGGCTTGCCGATTTATTATTGTAAAAGCCAAAAAGCGTGACGCAACGACGCGTCGACGTCCGTGCGACGTCTCAATAGCGGAGTGGATGTATGTATGTACGTAAGTATGTATGTATGTATATGCACAAGTAGACGGTGGTCCGATCGTGATCTTAATTTCGTCGTGAGAACGCAAATCACCGTGGGCCCTCTTCTTTCTTTCCCTCCGTCTCCCTTTCTTTCTCTGATGCGATTGTAATTTATGGCGAGCCGGGGGATGTTTGTTTCGCGCGTTCCCGCAATCCCCGTAAAATATTTCAACGGTTGTAACGAGCGTAACGAGCCTCGAATTACGTAATCGACGTTTTGGACGAACAGAAACGTCTCGGGTTTCTTTCTTTTTTTCTTCTCCTTTTTTGCCAATTTATTACAAGGTGGACAAGCTGGAGTCCTGTATTTTGTCAGACGTGTTTTGGATGTTTCAGGGGCTTCTGATCGCACAGATACGTACGTGCTCGAAATCCTTGCGATATTTTGTCACTGAACTAGTCGATTTCGTTTGACCGCGATCGTTAAAGAAATACTTAGATGATTGCGGCTCGACTGGAGAAGCAGCGTAATAAGGGGTCCTCGGGGAGCAGTGAAGAACCTGGTAGCCTGCCTGCTTCGATGTTTACGACCGCCATTGTCCGACAGCTGGAACTGCTGGAAGTAGGGATTTTCACTCCCGGAGTTTTATTTCTTCTTGCCTCTGGAAATTGTTTTTTTTTATCTCTCGAAGCAGAGATATCCGTGCGCAGCTTCGGGCATTCTTACTTCCGCGTAGTGGCGATACCAATTCACCTTAAAGGTATACAACACCTTACGTCCCCGTATGCCCGAACAGGAACAATAATCATAGTCTCATTATCTGCACCGCAATATCTTCGCGATAAGTATTTGTCGATTGCTATCTGCCACCACAGGCCCGCAAGAATAACCCTTCCAAGAAAGAGAAAAAGGTCTCCTTTCGCTGCTCGAACACTGCCCAACCTCCTTTCGACCGGCAAGATTACAGGTATGCCGCATACATACTGCAACAAAGTCGGTAGCAAGCATCATGCGGCACATGATCGGTAATAATCGTCACCAGATGGTAGGCATCGCTGCGTAATTCGAACTGCGTAATTTTTCTTCTTCCGTGGCAATTTGGCCCGGCTCGGGCATAGGGTCGGAACCTATACTTGGCCACACGGAATATCAAAGCGTATCAAAACGATCGAGGCAATCAGGAGGCACGGCTGGTCGCGTCCGGCTGCGTTCGTTCGAGCCACGGTTGTTGTGTGTTGCCGGTCAGCAGGCAGGATATCATCTACCGATCCTCTCTCGTTCGTTTCGTGCGACGTGCACGAGGGGGCGGCCATAGGGCAGCATATAATTATCAGGACCGTAATGGCGGCCATAAATCATAGGCGCTTTTCTCCTCGGACCACGGGCTCGTTTCTTTCTTCCCTGACCGGGGCCGCGGCACTGCCCACGGCAACAGGATGAATGCGGATGAGAAATCGGCCCGGTCGATTGGATAGAGTCATCACCCATGCTGGCCCAGACGCCCGGCCGACTCCATTTTCTTTGCAAACGCGTCTCCGCGCTTCCCGAACTCTTCTCCGATTAGACGGGGATTACCCCGAGTTGCTGGATGGTTTTATTATCGATCGGTTAGAATTGAAATGCGGTCGGGACGACAATTGCGTCGACGCGAGAATAAGATAGGTTTTTTTTAATATATTTTAATGGATACGGAAGGAAAGAGAATGCGACCCTCGCCGCCCACGATTCTATTATCGCAAGTGGAGCACGATTGAAGGGAATGAACGGCAACAGCCCGACAAATGATGGCGTCGTCGCCAATAAAGTCATACGCTGGTGCTTCATTTTCTTCGTCAGCCTCGATCCTCCAGTGGCGTGCAACGCTCCGGGCGAAACGAACAGCAGGAGCGCAAATAAACGGTGTTTGCGCGATCGATTCCATACAGGCGGCAAATTTCTCGACAAAGCAGCGCTTTTTCCCCTTCGTCCGCAAGGACAAAGGGATCCGCTCCGCTAGTAATCAGGACCCTTCGGTTCTCGCCTCCCTAAAGGTCAGCCTTCTGCTTGTTCCGCCAATGGCGGACCGTTCAATCGTCCCTCGAGACGAGTTCCTTGCGATCAGCACACACAGCCACACAAACGTGTGTGCACACAGTATCGTTCCTAGACGATGGCTGTCCAGGAGCCGGCTCGCGGTACCAACCCTCCAACTGTCGACTGACATTTTCTGCCCGTGACGACGGGGTGGGTCTTGGTCACGGTTCGACAGTGGGGGTGAATTGGACGGGAAAAGGAAACAGAAAATGGGACCGCGTGTCGAAGAATGAGTTTTGTTACTGTTTTGGTATTAGATTTCGGGGGGGCGATGAAATTCGGTGCCATTACGGGCAACTGGAATTATTTGATCGCAGGGTGGTCTTTGCGTGAACGATCCGTTCCAAACTTGCAGCTTCGAATGTTCAAGGCAAGCATTTATTTATACTTTTCTAAATTATTCGCATAGTTGCAAAGTGGTTGTCGTCCTTGATAATGTATATTTCTCTCGCTCTCGTTTGTTCGTTCTGTTCGCACGAAAATTTCCGCGACGACTGGCTCGTTTCCACCCTCCGGAAAAGTGAAACGGCCACCAGCGGGAAGAATTCGCGGGCTACGAATTTTTCGTTTCTGCCGGTGATTTACAACTTTCGGACAATTACGTAGACGCATCCGTCGTGCCCACAGCGCGACACGACTCGTCGTGCAGCGAGCTGACATTTTATCATGATTATGAACTGGCCGCTGGTCACGCTTCGATGTCGGCGGGGGCGGATACGAACGAAGTCGGAATCGAAGGGCGAAAAGAGCGCCGTAGACGAAACCAGGGGTGGTAGTTGTTTCGGAGGTAAGCAAGAATTATTGTCCATCTAGCCACGCTTTTTCGCCGGCCTCTGTACTCTTCTTCTGCTCAGACCGCGTACCCCTTTTTTCCCTTCCTGTTTCGTTCCCCCTTTCGTTCTCGTTCTGCGTCGCTCGCTTCGTTACCCGATGGAACGAACGGTGGTGACATTTGAAATTTGTTGGGAGAACGTAGGGTCGCGGTTCCATCCTATGAATAGTGTTTAAAACCTCGTCGAGTATATATACTTTATGGTTAGCTGTGAAGGGTGACAATATTATTAAAACTACATTAACTAGATCGCGGCAGACGACACGCTGCCTCACTAAATGTAGCAGTCAACTTTGCCGCTCAATCTTTGAGATTCCATCGGCTCTAAATTATCTCGAACCCGAAACCGACCTAAAGAAGACACCATCCCTTCGAACTTTCTCCTAAATCCTTCTCCCATAAACCTGAGGACCCGAAGTCGAATAATACACACGTAACGCTGCACAAAGTAGCCGGTCTGGGGGTTCCGTAAAAATTCCCAGCATGCTCGTTCCTGCTGGCCGAGCGTTTCCCATTTCATTTGGTTTTCTTCGACGTCGTTCCGCTGCGGAGGGCTGCACGGGGCGGCGTGGAGCGAAAAAGGGCGAAGGAAAAAGAGCGACACCGAGAGGGGTTGAGGGGGAGAGAGCAACGGTAGTCGAGGGAAAGCAGAGCACGAACGCGGGGTGGGGGTTCGTCACGGTAGGAGGGGTTGGTTTCGAGGGGGAATTCGGGGTGGGGTGCGCTGACAGCTCGACGCTCTCATCCGCTCCACGCTCGACAGGAGGATACGCTCTTCTGCACACATTCACCGGTGCACGCACACGACTTTCTCGCACGTGTGTGCACAGCAACGTGTCCTCCTTTTTTCTTTCAGTTTACGTTCGTCTCGTCTTCGTCTCTTATACACGCGTGCACGCGCACACAGATCACACACGCATACACCGCGGCGAACACACTCGTGGTGTTTGCGACGAGTTCCTCTCTCTCTCCCGCGCTCACTCTTTCTCTTTCCGTTCTTCTGGCCGCTCGTGTGCGCGCGTTAGCCGTCACATTGTGTAGTTTCGTTTCTGTCTGTACTTCTGCCGAGTCAGAAGCTCCGAAGCGGAGTCGCGCTGGTTGCGTCGCTCGCGCCGAGACGTCGCGATCATCCTCCTCGTCTACAGAGTTGATGACAGCCCGGTTGGAAATCGACGCGACGATGATTATAGTGTCTGTACTCGCGAAACACTCGTTGCTCGGTGAACGCCGGACACGTGATCCTGAACGTGACGTTACGGTGCTCCCACGTGTGTACCAGTGAGGTGAAGAGTCGCGCCGGAAGCCAGCGTATAACGCGCGGAATCGCTCCCTGTGAATGTTGGACGCTGATTGCAGTAGTGTGGACGGCAGTCGTGGAAGGCTTTGCCTGGTGTGTTTACCGTGGTGGATGTTCTCTGTTCGTCTTGGTTCGGCACGAGGTACTACTTAATTCTTTTTTCGCGTGTTTCTCCACTGTGCATCTTTATAAGCGAACCGGTGATCAGAGAATCCGAAGGTTGCCGATGATCGCGCGGCGATTTTATCGCGGTGAACATTCGTGTTTCGCATAATCGTCGAATGCTTGCCGACGAATCGAAGGCGACTCGCGTGACTAGCTCAACGATATTTACGACTGACGTCCAGTTGCATTCCGGAGCAATGAGTGTCGGCAGTCATCCACGGACTATCGAGCGGTCCGTCCAAAAGTACACGGTGTATCGGTCATTGATTTTCCATCGACGATGTTGATAGCGAATCCGGAATGACGAAGGATTCGTTCCAAAGTGAAAAAGGTACGAGGCATTGAATTATACAATTTCCCCCCCGACTACTTGGTAACCGCTAGACTACCAATCGTCTCGAGCTTATCCATCAACCCCTTTATCATCGAATCGGACGCGATCACTCGAACGAGTAAGATGCATGCCTGAGATACGTTCTGTGAAGCTAATTATCGCGACTCGAGCGCGAACACCGCGACGCATTCCCTTACGGTACCACGGAAATCGTTCCGCTCTCGCGAGAAGGTTCCTCGTGGGTACGCGTGCTATCGCTGGCGAAAGCGTGGCGAGTTTCGTTACGTCTTTGCCTATCGATAGTGTGTACGTAATTGGCGGTGTGTTTGCACAGTCTGCGGCTGCAGCAGCGCGTCGTCGGTTTTCGCGGTTGACAACGCACCGCGATAACGCCGTGGCCCGACCTGTCCCGTGCGCGTAATTGCCAGTCTCTCTCACTCTCTCATTCTCCGTTAATCTTACTCCTTCTACCGCCCTCTCTCTCTGCCCATTTGTTGGCGATTCCAGCATCGCCTGCACGCTTCTTTCGCGTTGATTCACCGATACCCACCGCGAGGTAAATGCGATTCTTAAACGTCGTTTAGGAGCAGGAAAAGTCTTATCAAGGACTAGTCTTTACGGACTGGTATGCCCGTTTGGCGACACCCAGATATGTTTGGCGTGTGGTGTAGTCTTGTCGATGAATGATAGGTGTGCTCGTTTGGCGTTATCGTTAATGAGGGTGCCGCGGCAGCGGATATTGTTTGCAAGGAGTCGTGTGAGGTTGCGAAACGTAACATTGTATGGGAGGAATATGGTAAATGTTGATAACGCTGTGATGTGTGCGTGTTCCTTTTAGTTTAGTGCGATATCCAGGCGTCACTCGTCGTAGGAAACGAAACAGGATTGCACAGTGGCGTGTTTTTCCTTGATGCACGATTTATCTTGAATCCGTATCGCACAATTATATTCCAACGCGAGCTTTCGATTAAAATTTTTCGGGGGAGGTTAGCAGGATTATTTGCCAAGGGAAGATAACGCTTCCTAAACTCTTCGCTCCTCTCCCAACTGAAGTGCATAAATTATAGCCGAATCAACGAGCTGTAGACAACCGAATGTAACAACAAGTGGATTACGCGAGATTTCGCTAGCTTGTGACAAAGATATTTCTACTCTCGATCCATCTGTCAGCTCCACCCGGCAGCAATTATTTCTCAAGCATTCGTCCCTTGAAATATACAAGCAACCCACCGTTGACGTATAATTCCTCGTGGACCTGTTGGAAGGCAATCGTGCCGGCGAGCACGGCACCCCATTATCTCGGATTGAAATCTGAAATGCAGGTCAAACGTTTCGCCGACGTTCGGTGAGGCCACGTGGCACGAAGGACCCGTCTGACTCGTTCTATTACCTGGATAACAGATAACGGGGAGAACTCGTGTTGCATAATCGTCGATCTATCCCGGGACATTTGTATACTTGACTTCCAGCACGCGACTGGCTCCGATGAAGGAGGAAATAGTGGAAAAAGCCGAGAATCTTGTTTACACCGTCGAATCGCGACGGATTCGTGATTATTTCCGCAAGGACGTGGCACGGGGAAGAAAAGCTGGTAATGTATGCGCCGAACATTGGGCACCATTGTTGTGAACGGTGTAATGGTTGCAGCGATCGTAGCAGAGGGTGGAGGGACCGTTTCGATATGGTATCGCGACCCTATAAATATTTAATGAAGCTTGTACCCTTCGATTTGACGAGGGTCAGCGGGATTAAAGCTCTCGCGGATACATAATCGGTCGTTTGGCGTGTTGAGAAACGAGTTTAGCGTACGATTAACGGATTCTGGGACGCGACTTGTCTTTTGCAACTGTGAAGGATTATCGATAAAACCGTCACCGTGCTTGAAGGCAAACACAACTTCAACTTGGAAAAAAAAGCCCAGAAAATCTTCGATGCAATCCTACCTTTCGTGACACTTGAAATGCGACGGCGATAAAGTTGCAAATATTGACGCGCGAGGTTCTTTTTAATTGCCGCCGCTGATAAAATCTAGAGGGGGAGTGCGAATGATACGGCAACAGGTTGCGAAATAGCTCTGAAATTGCGAACTTCGACGCACGTGATAAGAAACGGGTAGTATTTTTTCGCGGCGCCGTTTCTTGCAATCGCGGATACGTTCAGAGGGAAAGAATGCGGGTCTGCAACATTGTCACACGCGAAGAACACGTTTCGAGCTGCGCGCAAATATTCCATTCCACCTGGCGGCGTGTGCACACAGTCTCCGTGAATAATCAGCCACTCTTTGCCCTCGAGCAAATGCATTGTTTCCGTGGCGGTCTTATTTCGTTCGTAACACTTCCCCCGTATCAATTTGGGCACCCAGCGAACGATTTTGTTTGGTTACTTACCCCGAAAACAATTTTGCGACACGTTTCCCTCTCTTTTGGGAGAATTTAATGGCAATTGCCGAGTGTATACGAGGGGTAGTAGTCCAAGTGTAGACACTATAACACCACGTTGACCTTTTGCGAGTTACCACTTTGTAGACAACGCCGTGTAAACTTTGAACTTTGGCTCGCGTTCGCCTGACAACTTGGGTAGAGCCCGAATTCAAGGGTGATCCGACGTTCCAACGTGAAGACGCTTCGTTGCGTTTCTGATTTAGTATCTCCGTGGATTGGGGTGTCTAGTAGCTTAGGGAAGCTTACACAAGGAGACGAGAAATCTCGAGCGGAGTAGAAAGTCTGGGAGTCCGGATAAATTGAAGAATATTAATACGGATATCTGTCACATGGTTTTCATCGCTTTAAACTTTGTCTTCGGGGAACACCGCGTCTCTTTCTTGCGTCGGAGAGTGATTAATTGCAGAGAAGAGATTTATTTCAGCTGGTCTTTTGATCGTCAACAGTTGCGAATTAAATAAATTGTGGAAATAATTGCGGATTAAGGAAAGGAACTTTTATAATGAGAATATTTCACCCGGGGTTTCTAAGAATATCGCAGTTTTTATTTTGTCGTTTGCTTTCTCCAAAGCATACGCCAATCATTCTTTTAATCACCCAGCTGATGTATAAGTCCTTCAATTGACGTAAATAAATTTTTGTTCAATTAAATATAAAACGCGGCAAGTAGAATTTTATATAATTAGGACGTAGTCTTTCCTTCGGCTAAAACGATCGTTATCTTCGTAGCAACGCAAATACGTAGAAATTAAACAACGGGAAAAGAAATTCATTCCTACAGCCGGTTCTGAATTTCTTCGAATTTCCAGCCAGTTTGGAAACCAGCACCTAATTATACTAATAGGACGCTCATAGGTGCGGGCAATGTGAGTTTGCAGTGCTTCGCCATGAAAATCGGCGGTGAACAGGTGCTTAACGTTTTTCGTGGAACATTTTCCAAGGAGCTCGTCCCGTAGCGCAGTTTCCTTTCTTGGATTATTTTCATCGCCTGTCGCGGCCTTTTTCCTTGACATAATTCGTCCCGACGCGACTGGACAAGTTTTTCTGGACAGTGTCATATTGCGTGAATCGCGCAATGATTCTAAGGAAAACCTAAAATCTGTGAACAGTTTTAACGCGTTTCTAGAGGATATAATGGTATAAAATTTTGTGCGCTGAGTAGTAGTTTTCACGCTATATAATTTATGTCGATTTTATGAAGATGATGTTTTCATCGGCAAATCTAATTTTGGATTCATAAATAATTAATTCTCTTGTTTGCTTCAACCGTTACCATTTGATATATTCTTCCAATATTATTGCAATTCTTTACATAATTATAATAATGTATGTAATTATCCGAATTGTAAGACAAGAATTTGCAATATTATGTACCCTGAAAAAAAGTCGGAATTTTAATGTTGCAAGGGATGATTCTAACGTCCCCACGTTTCCCTTCCTCCAGTCGATTTAAATTTCGCACATCGATGGTTTCAGTACATCTTTGAACGAGCCGCATAACTCGTAGTTTATTCGTACTTTAATAGCACGTAATCTTGCAGCGATGCTTCTCGGAAATATTACGATTAAGAGGCTTGATTTAATTCTAGACCCCGATCGTCTTGTTGTGCAAGTTTCTCTTAATTCTGGGGTAGCCGAAGACCAGGCTACTTAATTCGAGTTCCGTGTAAGTGAAACCCATCCAGCCTTTCCTAGGACGTTAAAATTAATTTCGCGTTGCTACAAATTGATCCTCCCACTCGTTGTACCTTTCAGAACTGGGTTCAATTTTTTTTTTCACGAAACAGTATCAAATTGCCCACCACTGTTCCATTTAAATCGTGCAATAAATTCTCTCCACGCGCAATTTGCGACGCTTCGAAGCATTGTTACTTCGGGGCAATAAAAAAAAAAGCAACAGCAAAGCTGTCAGCAACAGTGAATTTCGTGCGAACCCTCAACAGAGCGCGATCGTGTCGTCGAAGAGTAGAAAGAAAAAAGGTATTGCGAACAAGTTGAACGATTTTCCACAATGGTACGCCGCGACCCAACCGGTGCCCGTTCAAAGAGCAATAAATATTTCAGCTAACCAGCGCGTATATAAGGCGTGCTTCGCAAAAGCCTTCCATTCATGCCGCGGCGGAGCTTTAGCACGATGTATCCGAGTCTATCCGCGCCTCCCTTTCCCGTTGACCCGCTCGTGTGCCCTCATTGATACATGCATCGAGGCCCCTTACGGTTTACGAGCTGGTAGCATGATTTATCGCTATCGGTGGACGCCGCAAGAATCATTAGAAACGTCGACCGAGACCGCAAAACGTTCGACGGGATTGGCGATCGCGAGCTCTATTGATTCCCTGCGTTCAAACGCACGACCAGATTCATTCATCGCTCCACGTGGCGGTCTTTTGCGACCTGTGAATCGTAGCTCGACTAATCGTTACGGTATATTTCGAAGAAACGTCGAACGGTTTGGTAATTTGCATTAAAAGTTTAACGGGCAATTTATTTTCTATAGATACGAGACACAACGCGAGGCAACCTTTGCGCCGCCTGAATTTCTCGTCGATCAAGCTTGTGCTTCGTACGATTTATATAATGAGCGACCTTTTGTAATCAAATTCGACACCGATTTATCACTTTCCGACTGCACCAAGAATTTTTCATCCCCGTATCAACGTGAACTCTGTCCCCCCCGTTAGAGACACAATGTTTTCCAGACGCTCGTCGAGCACCGTAGGAGGGACGCGCCGGTTATCTCTCACGGCCTTCCGATTTAATTAAGCACGGTTTCTGCCCGTGCCAGGAACTTTCGATATTAGGCCCGGCTCGTATCTATCGGGTCGAGCGAGCAAACTCGAACTCCCCCGGCACGATCCAGGCCCGCAGTCCTTGCATTGCACACAGGGAGGAGAATCGCTCGCGATACGGTGTATAGGTGATCTCGTTTCCAAAGTCCGAGAGGTGGCAGAGGGGTGAAGGCAGTCGGCCTTTGTTCACGGTGTGGATCTGCCGGGCTTTCATCCCCCTACTACCCTATCCAGGAACCCTCCGTCGGACGCTGAGCGTCGCGACGCCTCCGCTTCCCTTCCCTCTACCACCCTCCAGCTCCCTCGCCCTTCCACGTCTCCTGCGGCTCCGCCGTGGCCTTTGTGCTCTTGTCAACTTGTCAAACTACCCCTACCGTGAGCTTCGCCGAGGCAGCATCCAATACCAACCCTGAACCAACCGCTCCGCTGGATCCTCGTTTCTCACCCTGCCTCTGGTCGGCTACTCCACCCAATATCCTCCTTTTCTCCCTTGCCCGCTTCTCCGCCGGTTGCCCGACTCCCTTTCTCCTGTGCCCTTTTCTGCCTGTCACTGGACGACTTCCATGGACAGCAGGCTGTCTACCGGAAACGTATTTCCTTCGGGAGACACGCGGAAGAACGGCTGCGTGGTCCTCCGTTCGGTCTTCGATTATCGCTGAGTCCTCTGGGATGGAACACTTCGTTGGTAGAATAGGGGGTTGGTATATATATATATGTTTCTTCGACGTGATTTCACCGAGGGTGGATATTTGAGTGTTTATTTTTTCTCAGCGTTTGTGGTTTTTCGGTTAAATGAAAAATAAAACAACATCTAACTTCATTTCTTGCATCTTCAACATCTAATTGCATTTTGAACATGTACAAATATCTGATCGTCAGCTTTGGCTTTTTATTCGCATTTCTTGGAAGGCAAAGCTGTGGCATTTCTTGCAGACAAACTGGATATCAACGTTAAAATGCGATCTAAGATAGTCGGCTTACCATTTGCTAATTATATCTGCTAATTGTATAATACCTGTAGCCGCGGGTGTCGCACTCACACCTCCACGCTGCTCGCCCGAGGTGTGCATGTGTTTAAGGGTTAAACGTTCCCCCCGTGCCGGCCGTTTCCGCGATTATCACGCCGCGATATCAGTGACTCGCCCACCGGCGACCGCGTCTTTCGCCTGGTACACTTGCCCCGACACGGGGAATTTGCATTCGCCTATTTCGCGATGGTTTACTCCCGTAGCCACGAACGTCTGTTATTCTGCATTCTAAGAGCGGCGAAAGAAAGATAAACGAGGGAAGAACGGTCTGCCGCGGGTTTGGGTATTTTAAGCGACTTTCAAAACACTGTGCTCGGAAACGTGGAAGGGTGGTTTTGAGGGAAATGATATTATAGGTGATTAAGTATTGTTGCTTCTACGCGGTGTTTGTTTCGCAGAAGTTGCATGGCAGTTTTATCGGTTTAAAGCAGCAACTCAAGCACAGTGACTGATAGCTTGCTTTCTTGGCAGCGAACGAGAAATTGTTGCCGCGAGTGTCACATGAGAGATAATATTATTCTTATCGCAGTACGCTTCTTTTTAATTAACATCTTCTCGAATTAGTATTCCTAACGTGCTCATTTCTGGACCTCATTAATTAAGCCGCTTTTCGGCCGGACGAAATTAAGAATTTCAGTTTATAATTAATTCAGTTTATTCTTCACCGCGTTTCTGAGAAAGTAAGTTACAGCTTTTGAAATAGAAGTAATCTACATAACGAGCTGCCCCATGTCTCAACGTCGTATAATTGCCCGCGTCTTTTTTTTAACAAAGCATCGAATTGAGGACGAAAATTTTCAGCAGCTTACCGGCACAATTTTGTCCGAGCAGGTGACTAATATCAATCTGAAAAAAACGGCGACGCCGTTACCTCGACGCGTAAGTCGTGGCATAAATTAACTTGGGGGGGTAATTATTTCAAAGTTGCGGCGGCTGGACAGCCGGGGTTGGAGGAGGAAAGTCCTAGGGGGAGGACGAGGAGGAGGTGGGATGGAACTGTTGGAATTTTTGACTCACCTTGTACAAGCTGTCTGTGCCGAGAGGCGAAGGAGACATACGGTGAGCGAAACTCTCGAGAAGCAGGGTGAGCTCGTGCAACGTTCCGGCCGCGCGAGCCTGCGGCTTGATTTATAGGGTGGCGTCAAAACTTTCCACTCCCCGTCGTATCTCGCCGCTCTTATAGACACCCCCCTTTCGTCCTCGCGACGAAATAAAGGCTCACCTTTGTAATTTTGCCTCGACTGTCGCGTATTAAACTCGCTATTAAGACGCGCGTCCTCTGCAAACCCTCTGCCACCACCCTGTATTCACCCTTGGTTCTTCATGGTAATTAGATCGAATTCGTGCACTTGAAAATTTAATAACGATCGTCCTCTATGTATTTGCGGACGAATATTTATCGGCTTGGTAGGAACAGAAGTAATTTATTTAGTTTAAGTAATTCAACAACGATTAATAAGAATGATAATAATCGCGTTGCTCGAATATTAATTGTGGCCATTAGTCCGACGTGTTTTAATTTAGACTAATGTAGGACGCAGTGCCGGTTGCTACTGTGGAGATTGATTGAAGGGTTGTTTGAACGTTTGTGGCCTTCTTGTGGAAACGGTCGAGAAGTGAAATCTGGCTGTCAGGTTGCCAGATGTGAGATCTTTTGTATTATTGTTCCGTTTGGGGAAGGTGTCTCCTAATGAAGGGTTTGAGTGGTAGCTGTCAGGATGAATGAAGCTTACGGTTACGCATAATGAGCGTGCACGGTGTTGCAGAAGCGTGCAAAGGTTCAGTTTCATCGGTCAACCACGCGTCCATAAATTGTAAATTATCGCGCCACTCCAACCCCTCCAGCGTGTCCCCGCGGAAAGTTAGCTACCTTGCGTCATGAATTCTAATTAGCCTTTTTAAATTGCGGAGAGTAAAAGCGAGTTACTGTTACGGTGGATCAAAACAATTATGTATATCTTTTGTCTCATGGAAGTTCTCATTTGTTGGTTTTGCGGCACAGAAAAATTCTAGGCTCATTTCGAGAACTCTAGGGTATGTAATTCTCGCCCGTTGTTGCTCAATTTCCTTGACTTTGTGCCGCCAGAAATTGTCTTAATTTCTCGGCTATCCTCCCATAAGTTCCCAAGTCGTCCTCCCAGCAAACTTCCATTGCTCCTCGATGGACCGCGAGATAGGGCGGTTATTAACAAAGTGGAATCTAGATTTCGTGGAACATGGCTGCTAACTTTTGACCCCTTTAAGTCCAGTGAAACTCGACGTTCTCAGGGTACGACCTGTCGCGTTTTACATGTTGTATCGCAATACTCGAGATTCGAGATCCTATCAGCTGAGACTCTCTCGCGCGACGAATCCCCTTTCGTGTCGTTACAAATCTTTTTCTTTTCGGTGGACCTTGATCTCCCCCCGTAAAGAGATCATCGCGATAAAATGTAAAAAATATTTTTTCGAATCTTTCGTAAGGTGACACGGGCTCCAAATCAAATCTCGTGTAATGTAAATCTGCTCGTTAACTAGAGTTACGAATAAACCGGTATCCGTGAGACAATTTCAGAAACTGTGCGCGCTCGTTGTTTCTCCTCGAGTTTCCAAGAATTCGTGCAAGCCTTCGAAACGGGAGCGGGTCGAAAAGAGAAAGCTTACCGGCCTAAGTTTCATAGGTCGTAGAGAAAAAAGTTTTCACGAAAAAATGTGAAAGTTAGGCACGCAACAATTCTCACAGGCTTTTCAACGCACTGCCACGAACGGCAACGAATAAATAGCGGCGTTAGGTGTTGGGCACCCCGCTGAGGGGACGACACGCAAAATTCGGGCAACTACGCTCGAGGATTTTCTCTTTGCACGGTTTCTCTTCCCTCTGTTTACCGTACCTGTGCTGCCTGCGAACGGCGACCTGTGGCCGTCGAAATCGATACGGGCTATGGGGGTGCTGGGTCGGCAACGGGTGATTCCTTGCTCGCGAAAAATTTTCGAAATAAATTCACCCGAAAGTTTTTAAGGGAAGAAATGAAACTCTTCTTACAATATAATTACAAATTTTATTACAGTTATATCTTGCCACGAGATTTTGCTATTACTAACAAGTTCAACTTGTCGATCCACCCCTACCGTTTAATTTCTTTTTATACCATCCGAATGAGAATTTTTACGACCGAACAAACTTTTGATTTTATGGATGATTATTATAGCCATTCGTCGTTCAGCAACCTTTTCAGCGTTTACGTTAATGTCAAAGAAACTTGGTAATTTTTAAGCTTCCAGGCGCATTTGAACGTTTCCAAACAGGATCGTTCATCAGCCGTCTAAAAAGCTGGCGACAGCCTTTCAAATTAACAAGTCCAATTGAAACGATTTCAGTAAATTACGTGCGAAAATCCGATCTATTTATCGCTCGATACGTTCTGCCTTCCAGAGCTCCGTCGTCCTCCGCGTCGAATAAATTAAAGCGACTGCTCGTAGGCGACGCATAATTCATTGTATCGAGCCGGGGGACCATTCTCGCAATGATTTCAACGCGTCTGACGAGTCGACAGAGTTGAAAAGATCCCGTCGAGCATTATTGCCTGACTATGTAATGTGTCATCGTCGAGCGAAGACATTTTCTCTACGCTCCATTTTCTCGTTATGCTCCAAAAAAAATCGGGGCGTTGAAAACGGCGATATCGAGATTGTCAAAGAAAAAAAAGAAATATTTTCCTCCCAGTTCAGTAAATGCCCGAGCAACATCGATTCACCAAAGCTTTATACAAACGGACATATTTAGAAGTGTGAAAAAACGTTCCTGGCTGCGCTGCAATAGATCTGTGCACGAAGAAAAAAAAACACAACTTGCTCCACGGTAGCTCGTTCAAAAATACGACCGCTGATAATCTCGAATAGCGACAGCAGGGGAAAATGGAGATAGAGGCGGTAACTGACGCGAAGCTACCCAAGTACATAAGTTGAAAACGAACGGGGAAAAAGCGCAGAGGGTAAAAATGGTCGAAGGGTGTATATACATAATACATATCATCGGCCAGCAGAACGTTGCCGGGATTTATCTGCGACGCCTGTGGCCGATTGTTTCGGACCTGCGAGTTCCCTCGGATTTCGTACCCTTTAACCAGAAAGGCTGCCCTGAGGTCTACACGAGCCTCCGTGCCTCTTCATTAAATATGCCGTCATGTCGGTAAATACCAGTGAACCTCCTGGGTCGCTAAAATGACGGAACATTTGAAAGCTACCTACCACCATTCGCTTTTTCAAATATGCCGTCCGATACGACGAGAATACTATAAGACAACTGCTACAAGACGACCCTACCCTAAAGTTTATGGTTCCCCAAGCTTTATGACCGTTTATGGGCCCTCTAAACCAATTCGTATCTGAACGAGGGTGGCTCCTCGTTTTAATTAATTCGCATGCCCGTTACAAGCATCGAAGTGCCTGCTATCCTGCCCCCACGGTGTATGCATGTATCGACGCAAAATTACAAAATGTGCTCGTTACAATTCAGCCCAGACAACCGTTAACAATTTACGTCCATCGCCAGTCGTCAACATTCGAACGAACGATCGCGACAGCCTCCTCGGCCATCAGATTCCTCGCGAGTCGTCGTCTATCTGGGGGATTTCGCAATCGGCCACTAGGAGACACGAGGCAGCCGGTCCAGGACCGTCCTCGCGGTCAGCTGACGCGAGGAGAACGCGGACTCGGTAGGGGAAATGGAATTACGGATGCGGCGTGCGTGGAGAGCGGCATAAGCTATTGGGCGGCCGGCTTTTGAGCGGCCTTGCAAACTGGTTTCCTGCAGGCCGACTCGATTATGCTAATCGCATATGCATGTTAGCATTTGGCTGATCTGCTGGCGTGTCGGTACTCCGTTCACCGGTCCGGCTGCCAGCACGGGGTGCGCGTGTGTACGGTACATATATACCAATATACATGTTCACCTATACAAGTGGTTCGCGATCCTTTTCGATGGAGCGGTGCGCTCGAGAAACCTTGATCGCGGCCACCCTTTAATGCCAACTCGACCTTCCGCCAGCTGGACACCTTCCACCGTGCGTAACGGTATCCATCGCTGATTTCCCGTGACTCCTTCTGCCGCGCCCGTTATTCACCTGCGATTAATTTCGTTTCGCGGAGATCCTTGCAATGCTTCGTCGATATTCTTTTCGCCCAGTCTGATACTTTTGTCCTCGGGAAGTTCGTCCTCTTTATTCTGCATTCTGTGTCGTCCCGTTCGGCGCGCCGGGGTAGTAACAATTGCGACGCCGCTTAATCGAGGAAGGGTTTGGATTATTTCACGAGTCAAGATCGCATTCCGGGAAAGATTCGGACGTTGTTTACGCCCGATAATATCGTCACAGTGCATTCCATTCTATTTACGTTTCGCGTGCATCGTGGTTTCGGAGATTTATGGGCTGTATCGAGGTGGCGAAGCATCGCGGCAGGCAAGGGATAATGGCGATAAGGATGCCAGCGGGTCGTGACTATCTCGTTCCGCCTAATATGAGTTCTTGGCGATTGCAATATATGTATGTACTTCGTTCGTCGTTGATCATTAATTATTCGCAGAAAATGAAGTACCAAACGTCGGAAATAATTTGACGGTCTGTTTGGAATATCGTTTTGAATACTGCTTCCATTTAGGGTATAATAGAGTGACGGACTAATTATTGAAATATAAAATGACAGAAATCGTTCAGCCAATAATCGACAACTTATTTTCATTTTTATCTTTCTCCTTCTCTTCTGCTGCAAATATCGACATTGGCGCGGGTGTACGCTTTTTCTTCGAAAACGGCGGAAAATTATCAGATGAGAAAATGTTATCTCCGTTTTAAGAAGATTATTTTAGAAAGGGCAAACGCGTGCATCGATAATTGTCCATAGAGCAGGGCCGCGATTGACGAAGAAAAAAAAAGTCAAGGAATTATTCCATTCGAGCGAATTGGGTCGCGACTTTGGACACACCGGCATGAATTTTCCAGTTCTCGTCACGTCTCTTCGAACCGGTCCGCCTGGACGTTGCTTATTATCACGCGGATCGTAAATTAATGGCGCGCAATTAATGCCGGCAATGAAACTCTAATTGCGTTTACACGATGCCGGTTTGTTCCTCGCGGTATCTATATAAATATTCATCCCGGCCGCTTTCGCTTATACCGATGTTTGCTAATTGAGCACGAGCCTGTTTCTCCCGATCCCGTTTATAATATATTACTCGGGGATTCAGATGAAAAAGCCGCGCAAAACGGTACATAAAACGCGCACCTGATATTTCCCCCCTGGTAAAAAAATAAATTCTATCAATCGAGAATTTACAGTTTTAATATATACCATTACAATCGCGTTGATCATTTCGACGCGCATAAATCTTCTGAAACTAACTGTGCCGCCATCTCACGATCGATATATTTATCGACAGCAGCTTCACGCGTAACGGATGCTCGCCCAAAAAACCCATCAGGGGAGGAAGAGGAAACGAAGTGGTCGCAGGGCCCTGGTCGACGCATCCGGAACGGGAATTCGCTCTCAAGGTCGCAGTTTTCTGTTCCTTTCTTCTTTCTTTCTTTTTTTCTTAAAGCGGGAAGACCCCCATAAGTGGCTCTTGCTCGGGGATCCCCGTTTTACGAGCTCCTTTAGTTTACGACTGTTTTACGGCGTGCGAACGACCGACACGAGTTACGAGACTCGTAAATGTCAAATAGTGCCACCGTTCGTTCACGGTCACCGACGATCTTCAGTGGGCCAGCTGGTTGCGATATCGCATCGTTTATTTAAATGCCGTCATTTAGAACAGATAGGGTGAACCTTTGAACATCCGCCGTGCGGCAGTTTCATTGCCCGATTAGCACTTGTTACCTTGCCGCCGGGTCGCGGTTGTCCGCGTCGTGTTCCAGTGTTCGTTTATTTTTATTTTATTTTCTTTTCAAGTGTTGCATTCTTGGTTTTTTTAGATCGTCAGGTGGATATAGTAATTTAGATAACAAGGATAGTTGCTTGAAATTGGGCCAGATACTTTATCCGTTTTATGCTTGCTATAGGCGTGTCGTTCGATACGAGTGAATTTTTTTCATTTTTACCTCCGCTTCGGTTTACTTCGCATCACGAATGTGATTTGTATTGCAAAATGGATACGTTATTCGATGCGATTTAAATGTTTCGCAACATAAAACGTGTTGTCGATAACGCGGACAAGTGTTTGGTTTACGCAGACACAATCGATGCCAGAATATCTTTCATGCAAATGCCCGGGCCAGTGAAAGTTAATTGATTGGTCGGCGCTCGCGTTGCCCGCGCAATTTAAAGAAATTCGTAGACGGCCGCGTATGATATTTCACGCCATATCTATATAATTGATCGGGGGAAATTAATTTGGCAGACAGAGTTGGCGGGCTGTGGTCGAACCGTTGTTCGCGATAATGGAATAGCAAATGTTCCATTACGGTGCGGCAACAAAGGCTAGGAAACGGCTATTCGAAGAGACAAAGGAATTCCTGGCAGGAGCCATTTTGTTGACTAGAGGCCATCATAGCTGCCTGACGTCACTTCCATATCCAACTATGGCGTCACGTGACGCTCCACCCTGTTTTCAATCACCTTGGCCCCGAACCCACCCAGCTGTCAGACACGCTCCACCCCGTTTTTTCGACTTCTTCAGACTATCGCCATCGCCATCTGCCGGCAATAACACGAACCCCTTAGACCTTTAAATGGCTAGGTAGTTTATGTCCCTTCCGGTCGATGTCACCACCCGATGAAGCCCAATGACCTCGGTATGCTGCCCTTGAAAAAACTCAAAGATATCCGGGCGCACTCTTTTCGTGAATGTCCGCAACGGCACAATGGAACTTGCACTCACAGCTCTCCGCTACTTTTCGCCAGTCAGGAAGCGACTTCCGTTATGATCCTCCGCTATTCAATTAAAAAGCGGCACGCTTGCGGACGGAGTCGGAAAAAACTTTCCGGGGGGAAACAATACGAGTGAACGTTCCCGATAATATCTACGCGTGTCGTTTTCCATTTAAAATAGTTTGCGGACGCGGCTGAAGTAACAGTCAGGCGGGTGTAAAGCTCCGTACGCTGCATTTTTAAATAAGCAGTCCATGTGCAGAGAAACCAAAAAAGGGGAAGAAACAAAGGTTACGCGTAGCGCGGACAGAAACGATTCAGCATTTCCTATCTCGACCGTCGAAGGAAAGAGCGGGCGAATAAAAAAGAATTGCACCCCTTTACACCGCGGGAGTGCGGGGCTGCCGTTTTGGATACAGGAAAAGAATATACGTAAGGGCGAGCGGGAATTGAGTTAAAATCCTGCGAGAGGTAGAATTTATACGCGATCCCGGCCGTTTGTAGCGCGGAGCAGAGTACGGAGCGCATGGAATCGCTATCGGCAGCCATTCATCAATCCGGGGAATCAATACGCTGGAATTAATGAAAGCGCCGCGCGAACAGCGAGCTAGCGGCCGGAATGTTAATCGCGATCGTCCCGCGTCCGACCCATTCCCGTGTACAGCGAACTCCCAAGGGCCCCACCTCCGCCCGAACCCCTTCGACCTGCCACCCCTTTCCCACCCTACGTTCGATCCCTTGTACATCCGCCCCCGCGACCCTGCCGCGTGCTCTCCGCTATTACCAACACGACCACCGTGCTGCCCACAATGCCCGTCGCATCGTACATTCTATTCTCTCGTCTGGAATGGCCGCTCTTTTATTTCTTTCACCGCTGGCGGTGCCGACGGCCGTTCGATTCTCTCACCAGCGCAGGCTGGCTAATTTCAAACCGTTCTGCGAACGCCGCTGGTTTAAACATCGGCTCCGATTTTATGCGATTTTTCTGTGCTTGATATTGTACGGTAGGGGAATTGATAGACAATGGTCAGGATAGTTTGACGTATTGTTTATGTATAATGGTTTGGGTGAATTGATTTAGTCCCTGATTCGATAAAGTTAGTTATGGGTTCGCGGGGAGTAAAGGCTTACTAGCATAACTGTCGGCAAGTAGTATGGGGCAGTCAGTGCGCAGACCTGTGGCCCAAGACTGGGACTCGACTCTAGTGACGTAGCCAACTTCAGGCCGCTGTCTAGGGGTACGATGCGTGGTCGGTATGGAAGGTTTCCGGGCCCAATCGGAAGATCGGGTCGGCAGGTTTGGAAAGATCCGGCCGATAAAGAACCGACGCATCGTAATAACAGTTGCTTGCGAACTTTTGAAACTACCTATAACTCCCGCGAATTTTAAATCTATGTATCGTCGGAGCAGTATTCTCGGACATCGCGCGCCTCGATTATTCGCGTCTATTTTATGCTTCAAACAAATTCTCGTCGCACGGTTTGGTGCTCGACGTACAATACATTCTCAGAATACTGCTCAGCCGAAAATGATAAAAAGAACAGGAACGACGCGCTTCTGGTTACGTACTAACGAGTTGCGCGGAACTCTGAACGGCGGGAACGGCCAAAAAAATTAGTAGACTGGGGAGAATGTCGACGAGGCGTTCAGTAGCCGCTCTGTTTAATGGACGGGAATTTTTCCAAATTTAACGATCGTTTAGCCCGCCCACACAGAAGGGCCAAGCGAGCTCGGTGTCTGGGCGATGGCCGTCACCGTGACGAGCACGTGTGTAACTCGCCTTCTGTCATTCAGAGTCAAACTTCTGTTCATTTGGTTCGTCGAACAGAGATCAGCAAACAGTGCTTTTGCTGGTCTCCGTGGTTGCTCCGTCGCTCAAGCCCTCAGAAGGCAGAGTACTTCTTTTTGTCTTTGTAGCAAATGATGGGTCGGTTTCTCCGTTAAATCAATCGACGATCTTGATATCATTTTACTAACCGCGATACGATGCACGTGGAATTAAAGTCAAGTGTATTTCTGATGTTACAGGTGCGGCACAACTTCGTTAGCAGGGTGGACAGAGGAACGGAACGTGTCTGGAGCGGCTTGGCGCTTTGAACGAAGGTACCCCACCGAAGAAGGACTCTGATTACCATCTTGCCCCCCCCCCCCCTCGTGTACAAGTTTAAACTACCCCTGCAGCTTGATAACTTATACGGTTCTGTAGTGCTCCAGTTTCTGTTTTCTTTTCTGTTTCGTATCTACGTGCCCAGTGTGATATACGGGCAAATTAAAGGAAATAAACGAAACGGAAGAAAGAAAGGAGAGGAATTCGATGATACGCAAGTGATTCACAGTGATGGTTGTGTGATAAAAGGAAAAAAGTAGTGTGCGCGTGCTGATCGAGAGTGTGTGAGAAGGAAGGAGTCAGGCCGGAGGTGATATTACATGTATAAATAATAGAAATATCCATGTATATGTAAAGACGTGTGCCAGTGTGTCCGTACGCAGGTAATCGAGTACAAAGCAAACAGAGATATTACGAGTGAAAGAAGAAACGGTTGCGCGATTTCTCTCTCTGTACCGAGGCAAGAAAGTACGAGGAAGGAGAGGAGGAGGAAGAGGAAGGAGAGGAGGCGGAAGAGGAGTGAGTGGTAGGTGGAAAAAAGAAAAGTAGAACCATTAAAAATCACCCGGATAAACGGAGAGTGCGAGTTAGCAGGCCGAAACAAAAGACCGAGGTGGCATTAGAAGGTGGGACAGGTGGGACAGTAGCATGAGTTCGTACTTCGCGAATTCGTACATCCCGGACCTGCGTAATGGCGGGGTGGAACACCCGCATCAGCATCAGCAACACTACGGTGCCGCCGTTCAGGTGCCCCAGCAAACGCAGTCGGTGCAGCCGCAGTCTCAGCAAGCCGGGGAACCCTGTGACCCTAGTCTCCTGCGACAAGGTGTGCCCGGCCACCATTATGGAGCCGCAGGTAGCCAGCAAGATATGCCTTATCCGAGGTTTCCGCCGTACAATCGGATGGACATGCGAAACGCGACCTATTATCAGCATCAACAGGAGCACGGCAGTATGGACGGAATGGGTGGCTACAGGTCGACGTCCCCGAGTCCCGGTATGGGCCACATGGGACACACACCCACCCCGAACGGACATCCGACCACTCCTATTGTCTACGCGAGTTGCAAGCTCCAAGCGGCCGCGGTCGATCATCAGGGTAGCGTACTCGATGGATCGGACAGTCCGCCCCTGGTCGAATCACAGATGCACCACCAAATGCATTCGCAGCATCCTCACATGCAACCCCAGCAGGCTCAGCATCCGCAGCAACAGCAGCAGCATCAACATCTTCAGACACAGCAGCAGCACATGATGTACCAACAGCAACAGCAGTCGCAGGCGGCGACGCAACAGTCGCAAGCAGCCATGCATCCGCAGCAACAACAGCAAGCTCAGCAACATCAAGGGGTGGTCACGTCGCCGCTTAGTCAGCAACAGCAGGCCGCTCCACAAGGTGCGGCCAGTGCCAATCTACCGAGTCCGCTCTACCCATGGATGAGAAGTCAATTCGGTAAGATGGAGTTTCAATGTGGATGTTACAGATGTGTTGCTTGCGAACGAAATTCGTCGCGGTTCGTTAGGCGACTTTTACGTTTCGCGGAGGTTGGATGACGGGAATCGGATTGTAGTTTGCCGCGAGATTGCCGTTTTGCGATTCGCTCGAGTAATGGTCGACGAGATATTTCATTCGACAATGTTACGGAACAGAAGCGTGTTCATAAATCTAAAAGTGCTGGATGGCTACGAGAGTAGCAGAAGTCGAGAAGCAACCATGTTGAATCTTCCATTTGCATCCGAATTACTCTGCCCGCTAACCTCGACCTTTAGAACCGCACGCCGGACAATATTCTTTGCTTCGAGAGAACAGAAATTTCTCTATCTTCGGGGCAAGGAAATAAAAAGAAAAAAAAAGAGACACGAATCTTACATTTGCAAAGTCACAGAAGGCGCGATACGTGAGGTGGTTGTCGAAAATAGGCTCAAGGCTTTTCCCGCCGGACCAGAAGTTTCGGTAGAAAGCAAGGTTTCTAAAGAGGACGGCAGGTAGCCGGCTGCTTTCAGATTTATGCAACAGTAGGTAAAACTAGACCACACTCGTACGGTTTGCAAGCCAAGATTGGCATAATGTCTCCAGTTTCTAGGTATACCGACGTTCCGAGTTATTTATTGCCCTGACCTTTTAGCTCTCGCTGGTTTCACCACACGTACGTATGTATATACTCCCCCCCATAAAAGTTCTTTTACAGGCTGCGTCCGCGTTGGCTCCATGGCTTGGCAAAGTCCCCGTTCATCCACTTTTATTCCCATGATAACTCATACCTGTTTGTTTTCGCTCGATCTTGCGCGAAACTAGTTTGCTTGTTTTCACCTTCGTGTCCTCAGCTATTCAAGAATCTCATGTATGTATATCGACCGAACGAGAAATAATATTTTGGGAAAACGTGTTATCCAGGTAGATGATTTGCTTTAATATATTCAAATCCCCTTGATTCGTGCAAGTGGAACGGTATATTGAAGAAATTGAATAGTCCACCTGCTTTTTGATATATGGACGGGGTCGTAACGCGTGAAAGGTTTACCGAAATTTTCTTGTACCGTTCGTGACTGCGTCGAGTCGCAGGGATAATGTCGGGGTAACGAGTTGGAAATTTATGACGGCAATAACGAAGTGATAATAGCCGCTTCCCTTAACCCGAGGGTATCTGGCCTGGGTTAGGTAAGAGTACAGGTTCCGATTCCCCGCTGCGTTTGCTCTTATTTCCCTTCCCCTTTCCCGTAATTCTTCGTTCACCAAATCCGAGGAAATGCCGCAACCTTGCAAGGTCAGGCATTCTAGATCCCCTTTGGCCTTCCGGCTACTCTTCCGGCTACTCTTGCAGTCAGTTGCTCGGTGAACTTTGCACAGTTAACCGTCTGTCTCTCTAAATCAAGTTAAGGAGCAAAGTGTTTCCAAACCGTGTTGGTTCGCCTGTCGCAGTGGATATCGTTGGCGTAAGTAAGGCTGATTAAAAATATTTGATACAATTGACTGGCAAGTTAATTTCCCGCGCCCTCTTAAGACCATCCATCGGTTCGTTCTGAAAGCTGGTATCAGACTTCTCGAAGCGTCGATAAATAGACTGGCTCACGATGACGGGACTGGTCCAGTCTTCGTTGCCAGTCAAAGGAAGAAAGAGGACCTGGTGCCTGAATCTGCTCACAGATGTCGACACGCTTAAGTTTATCCCCTCGTCATCGAGCAACGTCCACAGAGATTGTTTGTGGGCTTGAAAATTCGTGTTCGTTTCCCCTCGCACCCCTATGCGTGCAGAAAAAATGATAATAGGAAAAACTCTGCTTTCTATCCTGAGTCTAATACAGAATCTTCTTCGATTATTCAATGCGAGCAAACAATTTTTATGCTAGAAATCCTCTCCACTTGATAATCCATGCCGCGTTCGAATCGGTACCAACCATTCAGAACAAGTTCAATCGGCAAACCACCTCAGACTCGTCGGATTTTAGCGAACATCTTTCTAATCTGCGTTCGATTCAACCGATCTACGATTTTCCGCCACCGTTCGTCGGCGTTCCCCTTGTTAACAGCGTCCATTAGCTCCGCTAGTCGATCCTATTACCCTTACTGGTCTACCAATCATGATAAACTTCATATCAATTTAACAGGCTATCCATTCGTGGCCGATGCCGGCCGTTTCTTTCGAACGTTGCAAAACACCAGCTGAGCTAAGCGCGCTATAAGCAGGGCTCCATGAATAATGCATGGCTCAATTTTATAGATGCAGGTGCACTCCCGGGCATTTGCCCGGCGAAACCACCGAGATTCTCTGGCACCTTACGCGGGACATTTGCGTTACATAGGATAGGAAATTCCGGCATAGTTGGCTGAATCGCGAAACGCCAGCATGCGAGTGCGCATTTGGTGTCGTTTACTGCCGAACATCACGAAACGCTTCGTGAACGTGCACGACTTTCGACGCGAATGCCTCCTCCGCCGTTGCTACTTTGATGCACCATTTGTTACGCCGACGATTTTCGTTAAATGTCCCTGCCACCTGTCGCATTACACGACAACCTCTGCCGCGATAAAGCTCCCGGGGCTTGCATAATTTCAGTGTTTATCGAGTCTCGAAATGTCAACGCGTGTTGGAATATTTGGAATAGGAAAGGTGAAAAATCTTGTTGCAACTTTTTTGCGGAGCTACTAAGTGGTAGGTTGGATTGCGTGTCGAATTGCACTGCGTATTTCCAGTTTTTGTTGTATGGTAAATAGGGTACAAAGATTTTATGAACGATTAATTTTTGCGGAGGTGAACCAGGTTTTCTTTGCATTGCCACCGCAATTCGGTAGTTGTTCATTTTTGTAATCGATCCACCGTGTAGATAAAATTAGAACGAATCCCACTGGACGTACTCGTGAATAATCTAATTAGCTCGACTGAAGAGAGGAACGTCAAAATTATCTCCCATGCGGACGGGGCTTGGGCAATCTATAGCTTTGGCCATCGGCGATTGCAGTATAACAACCGTAAGAATGAGTACGCCTCACCTCGCCGGCCTCGATTTATCCTGCGAAACTCATTATCATACGAAAAATATAGTATTCTTGCGGCCAAGGTCCATGAAACGCCACCGCGATCCCATAAAAATAACACACGACAGGTGTATAATAATTCAGCAGTTTCAGCCAGCGTGACGCTTCGAGAATTTCGTCCGATCTTAGATAAAGGACAATTAAAACGGAATCGCTTTGTTCGTACTTTTTCGACCGTCGAAATAAAATTTCTAATCAAATACATATATGTATCTATAATATATATCTGCATCTCTGACAACACTCTGGTTCTAATTATTATTTATACTGCCGCACCAGTTGTCGAACGTTTCGATTCGAGCGAATTCGCCCCAACGGTCACAAGGGAACACCTATCGGCACTCGCAACGCTTTTAATGTGTAGGATAATTACGATTCTTCCGCGCGAAAAGATTTATGATATCGAGTTCCTTCGACTCTGCGTGCCCTTCCCCTTCGCTCGCCAGGTTTCTCCCCCTTGCAAATAAGCATGCTGCGGTGCAGTTCTACATAGGTGTGAGGCTTCCGTTATTGCACGCACGTGTACATGTACCAGCGCCACATTTCTTATGTAATCCGAGTACTGACACGAATGCTTAGCGGACGAACAAAGTACCGCGGCGAAGAAACCCGCACTACCGTCGAATTAATCGCGCGAAATATCTACGTAAATGGCCAATAACCCGTGCACGTAATGAGGAATTAAAATGGCCCTCGGTGCTCCTTACCTCGATTTATTTCTTTTACTCGTTTTCTCCATTCAGTGGACTAATTGAGGGCGCAGATTTATGGAGTGGATATCATTCGTTCGCCGAGGCACGTGGCGCGTTCATCTCGCGGCTATATACTCGATATTGGAGCGCCTCTTTTGGAAATTCGTTCTCAAGGATAACTTACGTTTATTCATTCATTTCATCTTCAATGTATCGTATTTAATTCCCGCTAGAATTTCGCGATTCCCCTTTTAAACGCAGGACAATTAAAGCGCCCGGACCTTCATTTTCGAGATTGAAGCGAAAATTACGAAAAACTCCCTAGATAATAAGCGGCGGGGGCACCGTTTTAATCTGCAGCTGACCTGGCGGAGGTCGTGGCGATCAAAATTCTCATCTCGAAACGCATTTCGCTCCGGACCGCGGTGCCAGACACCAGAGATTGGTGTGTCCGTAACGATGGCGGCTTCGTGAGATATTCAAAAAGAGATGGAGCTCAGCGGCGAAGGAAAGGAGGAGCGTCGAGGAAATGATGTGAGAGCAAAAGGGAGAAAGGTGGACGGCAAGTGAACGCGGGAGAGAGCGAGAAAGAGCGGGAGGAAGTCGTCTGGAGGAGGGCACAGGGACGGTGACGATGATGGATGGGTCCACAGAAATCCTATGTCCGTTTGCTTTTTGGGCCGCCGCCATGAACTCTCGAGACAGCCATGGACGATACAGTCCCTGGGATACGGATTCCTGTGCGAGATCCGCGTATAAATTAAACCCCGAAATTGAAGGAAACTGGAGCGAAAGCTGGCCAAATTAAAGGCTTTGTTACATATACGAATTAGGCGTGCCTGGGCGCACCGTAAAAAGAAATTCGTGAAACGAATCGTTCCGAAATTGAAACAGGTTAAAGCGCTGTGGTTCTTTCGCTTTGAAATTTCACCATCGTGGGAATCGTGCGATACATTTTCCCTCTTTCTTTTTCACTCCAATTTCTCACGAGCACTTCCATCGTTGCTGTTACTACAATTTCACCGATAACTTCTATTGCTTTCTTGTTATTTTTACTTGGCGAACCTTCGTCATTTAATTCGTCTGTACAGTCGTTCCGCCGTTAATATATATTCTTCTTTATTCCCTCTATCGAGCTCCTCCCGAAACCTGGCTCAGGTGTAAATGGAAATCGTAGACAAAGTGGAACACTGAGCCAGTTAAGCGATATCCCATTACACAAATGCATACGCCGAGGCGGCCCGTTCTGGCTACTCATTATCTCAACCTTCTAGCTCTCTGCCCCAGCCTTTCAGACTCTGTCTCCTTGTCCGGTCCCGTCTGCTTGTCTCGTCGAAAGACAAAAAACGAACGCGAAGGAGAAGAGGGAAGGGCCTCGTATCAGATGTTCTCTACACTCCTCCGAGACTTCTAAGTCCTCTCTATGAGTGGCGGTCAACTTTACGTTCCGCTTACCCCGGCGGCAACTTCCGTTGAATTCCTTTTTCTCTGTCCAGGTGGTTGCACCGCGCTTAGGACACTTCCACTTCACAGTACCCAGTTTCCTGAACGAGAATAATCGTGGCCAGCTGCTCGGCTACGGGGAAGGAAGCGCCTTGCTCGAATCGATATGGCAACCGGTTCATTTTCTTCCTCCCATTTGTCCACGCTCGCCAGGGATGCAGATCTTCCACGATTTTATTCCTTTTTCGAACGAAGATCCAGGAAGTTCGCGAAGCGTGGAAAGCAAACCCGCACGCGGCGCTGCATAAACATCGGTCGAAATTCTTGAACAAAAGTTATCCTAACAACGTAGCGCGATCCCTATGCGAAGGCTGCGCTGCCACCGGCCCTTTTGCCAGGCAAAAAGCGACGGCGTTCCCCCTTCGGGCGAAGAAAGTTCAACGAAAACAACGTGACATAAAGCGGCCTAGGACGGAAATACAAAAAGCAAGACGAATTGCCGCGCTCAAAATATATGGTGAGCCAGACGTACGCGGACGGGAAACTGGAGGAAGTTCGATCGCGTGTATTAAGGAGATTAAAGAGGCGGAAACTGAAAACGTTTCGACATATCCTTCGACGTTTCGCGCGTCCCCTTCGAGTACAAGAATTAAGGTGGACGACCGTTTCTTCTTCCTCCACTTGGATATTTAATAAATCCAATGGAAGTATCCGAGACTTCGAAATACCGTCTCGAAAAGGTTTTCCAAGACGGTTCACCGGATTCCTCGCAATTAATCTGAACCTCTGTCAGCGGCGTCGACCGGTCATATAATCCGAGAGGCTCGTGTAGCGACAGCCGTGTAGGAACGCCGGGGGAGGATGGACGATAAAATTAATGGGTTATCTAGGGTATCTAATCGAAGAGCGTTTCAAAGCCTGGCCTTAAGGTGGCCACGTAAAGCTTAGCTTAATTGGGCAGCGAGTGGTGGCCGCGCCTTATTAGCGGGTTACAACATCCGGCTAGCTGTTCATCTGAAAAGTCCTGCATGTATCCTGCGGCAGGTCTGAAAGACCAGTCGGCCCAGAGGAGTGAGAGAAGCGGAGAAGCGGAGCAACTAGCCTATAATAAGCCGTACGGCTGTGCACGTTCTGTTCTGTTCCGTTCCGTTCCGTTCCTTCATGCTGCGCCAGTGAAGGCAGACCCATAAATCTCTCGGGCATACTCCAGGGGACATTTGATCCTTGCGTAACCCAACGCCGTTAATTTATTGCCCCGCGTTTAAAGTCACCTCCGTCCGCGAGAGAGCAACGGCTACGCCGCCATCAGAACGCTGCTTCAGCATAACCCGACGGTTCTGGCCAGCTTTTCTTGTTATCGACCTCTTTAACGCGCCCTACGCCGTACTCTCTTTTTTCCTCGTGCGATACCCTGATTGCGAGGAGGCAAAAGTTTCTGGGCTCTGGTGGCAGGTTCGGGGGCATATCTTATATACACTTATATGTACGCATGCGTGCATCCATATGTATATAGGAATGTCTTGAGAGGACTCGGCTTACTAGGAAACCTTGGAATATCCTTGTTTCAGCTGTTCTAGGTCTCTTCTTTCGCAGCGTTCGTCTAGCGGTTGAAAAGAAAATCTCACACCCTTGGTACCGCTCTGGCCGTGTTTCCCACGAGGCGTTCGCACAATGAAAACACCATTAAATTCTTTTCAGCCGGCAGGAATGTATAGCGGTGATTAATTTGCCGGTGATCGTGCGCGCGGATAACGCTTTCACACCGTCCCAAGGACTTGGTTGCGCGACCAGGGTTCAGCCAATATTAATCCCTCCTTTCGATACTTTTCTTAGACGCGAATCCTACATTTCCGCCCTGGAACTTCCATTGTCCACCTGTTTGCTAAAGTCACCAGCGTCGCTGGACCAATGTGACAGTCACGTGCTCCTACCGCACGCGCGTCGCCACTGCAATTCTCTTTAACGTTCAACTGTTATTCCAACGTAGTACACACGTAGGTAGATTTCTGTTATCGTTAAGATTCCTACAATTCGAGTATGCCCCGTGGTTTCGATATTTTTCCAGTCAAATGCTTCTTTCCACATCTGCCATAGAACGCCTCTTTAATTGAACCCGCATGCTCGGTCGGCACAAAAATGTCCGACGTCTAATTCAACGGGCGTACGAGGTTAATCGAGATTCGAGTGCTCGCTGCTGCAATCGATCGACATCGAACCAGACGGCTGCATACGTAAACCGAGGGGATATTGCCAATATCCTTGCACTACCTCGTTATTAGGATAATAGTTACTCGCAGCGAGGCTGACGCGAGTGTCTATTCCTGGCGCCTGCAGCTCTCATGCGACATCGAAACGTATTCTTATATTTATGATGCGTTTATATTATACGAAATCTACAAAACAGACACGCACAGGTTCGAGTTAATTTGTTTTCTTAATCACGCCCGCCTGAATTCATCGTAACGATCGCAAATATTTTTTTTCCATATTTTTTTGCCGAAACACACTCAATATGTGGAAATCAACTACGTACTCCGTATGGAGCGCCATCGTTATTAGAAACCTTCTGAGAACGTGAGTTTGCCCCGATTCGGTGCAGTAGCGCCGCATATTCATCGCTCCTAATAGTACATACTTACACCATCCACGTGAACGCTAATGCCACGTTTACAAATTAGGCGATATGACTGTTATCGGTAAAGAGGCAGAAACTAATCGGCACAGGCCAGCCCGAGCGTGACTCGACACCGTTTCATTATTCCGTGAACGCTTTGATGATCTTCTGAGTTAGACCGTAGACTGTCTTCAAGAGGTACCTTCATTAACTGGCTGACGAATGAACATTAATATGCTGGGATCCAAAGTGGCCGCACTACCGCGCCACTCGTCAGTCTCTTTGACGAAACGCGAGATCTATGTTCAATCTGGTCATCCTTTCACTAGCTAGGACACCAATTTTGCGGAAAACATGGAGCATCTTGCGACGTGTTTCAGTCTTAATTGCGCTTGTAAATTCGGCATCAAACGGTCGTAACATTAGAAAGCCTTCTTTCTGATATATTTTTAACAGTACACCGTTCTTAGATAAAAGAGCTTAGGCAGCTTAGGTACGAATAATCATTCACCAGCCGGCGGAGCGTCAGGTGTAGGCTCACCGGCTGAATGTTTGAAAGTTATAAGAAAACGCTAGAGATTGGTATGTTGTTAATTTGAGATCGTAGCCCCAAGGAGGAGGGAAGATGTGGTGGGCATGTTCCCAGAGTATCCCTCCGTCCCTCGGCTCGGCTCTTGGTCCGCTCGAGCGACGAGAACCCTCGAAGAGGAATCCTCTTTCTCTCTCATTCTGCGGAGGAGAGTCGCCATCCGTCTTCATCGGCCGACAGCGCGACGGGCGGCGTTTGCCTCGAATGCTCACCAAGGACTTTTCTTCTTCTTCTTCTTCTTCTTCTACTACTCCTCCTCCTTCCCCTGCCGCTCGACTCCTTCTCTCCACGCTGCTCATCCCACCTTCTTTTTTTCCCTCCCTCGTACCACTCTGAAATATTCTCGTTTTGCCCTCTTGCACTCGTGTGGCAACAGCTAACCTAACCCTTTGAGATTATGCTCCCCAACGGTGTTAGGCTTCGCGTATACGTATCGCGGGTACACGTACACGCGAACACAGAGTTCAGAGTCCGGCGCACGGTCCAGCTGGTTCTCTCTGCCCGTTCGTGCTTCTTCCCTTTCCCTTGCTCCCTTGGCAAGTACAATTAATATTCTTGTTCGGGATTCGTGTACCGCCACACCGAGCGCAGATCATGTCACGGATATCTGTAAGGTATCTATCATACGCGGAACTGCGCCTACGAACCGGCGGACGAAGAGCTTTTTCTTCGCCGGGCAGGCATTTTTATCTCGACCGACCCTGTAAAAAACTTTCCCGCGTTGCCGAAGCAGGTTGCGACCGCGGCGTTCATTAAATATCTCGGATGCGGCCTCCAGGCTTCCTCTGGCGAGTGTACGCGCGGCTAACGAAGTGTTCGCGTCTTCGCGATCCCCTAGCAGCGCGCCATGGTTATTTCGAGAGAACCGGAATGCCGGCGAACGGTAGAGTTCGAAATTTTTCAATTAACGCGACCTGGTGGCTTCACTGATTTAACTGTGAAACCAGCCAGTATATACGTTACTCGACGCGAAACTTAATAAGAAACATCGAAATCAGAACGCTTTTGGAACGACTTTGAAAACGGAGTACATTCGTAGGTATATATGTACTATGCGTTTCAAGGGTAGCCCTGTTTCGTCTATTAGACTCGTCTCTACGAAACGCCAGGCTAAAATGAAAGGCTGCAAAATTACACATTGCACATACATTCGATTCCACGATCAAGGGCACGGACCGTTGATCTACATCCAACCTCCTAGTACTAAAGCTTAGCGCGAAGGAAGTCGAAGCGTAGCCTCGATTCGCGACACGTCTGTGGCCCGTGTATATATGTGTGTACATGTCTAGAAGTGAAAAAGGGAGGAGAAACGGGAGACTAACGAGGAACCTTGTGCTGTGATTTCCATGTTTCAGAGAGGAAACGAGGCCGGCAAACGTACACCCGATACCAAACGCTCGAGCTAGAGAAGGAGTTCCACTTCAACCGATACCTGACCAGGCGGCGGCGCATCGAGATCGCGCACGCTCTCTGTCTCACGGAGCGGCAAATCAAAATCTGGTTCCAAAACAGACGGATGAAATGGAAGAAGGAGAACAAGACGAAGGGCGAGCCGGGATCGGGCGACGGCGACACCGAGATCTCGCCGCAGACGTCGCCGCAGGGTTGAAAGAGCCCCGAGGAGTGGAACTTCCAAAGAGGTCTCATCTCTCTCAGGGTCGTTAATACCTTGTTTCCAGCACTACCTCCTTCCCCACGTACACATACATACATACCCATACACACTCATACACCCTTAACCCCCGTCAGAGCCCATACGACCACCCCGCCTCCCCTAGCAAGCCCCGATTCACCTCCAAAAATCTACTGCCTCCAACCCCACAGCCCCCCTGCCCGCCCCCGAACTGCCCACACGCCCACCCGCACCCACCCTACTCATACAGCAATGACGCTTATTTTGTCGTGTTAATCAAGTTGCTCGTACCAAAAAAAAGGAGAGGACGACGTAAGGGATAGAGACGAACGTGGAAGAGAAATGAACGTGGCCGACAATGTGGATGGAAGTGAAGACGTGAACAGGACGATGACAAAGGGACGAAGGGATAGAGACAGAGATTGCGCGTGCAGAAGGGAGAGAGAGGAAGAAGACAGAGAGGGAGGGAGAGAGAGAGAAATACAGTGATAGATAGAAGGGGAAGAGAATGCGAGATAAGAGAGGAGGATCGAATGGAGAGGAGCAACGAGATAGAGAGAGGGAGAGCCACGAGGGAGTAAAAGGAAAGGGAACCGGACACACGAACGAGTCGGATGAAGATTTATAGGGAAGCGCGATCATCTAATAATCACGTTGCGGAATGCCCAGGAAAACGGAGAAGAATGATGGATCGGATCGGATCGAATCGGAGAAAAACTGGATCACATGCTAATCAGAACCGCGTTAACCTCTATTACATTTAATCGAATGTAATTGTACTAAAGCCTATAATGATAGAAGATAACTTGGCAGAGAATGAACGATAGAGGCGGTGTGAAAGGGTTGAAATGAATGGAAGAAAGGGAGAGAGAGAGAGAGAAAGAGAATTAAATATATGTACTTTAAACGACGAGTATCGTGGATAATTGCGCGTCTGAATGGTCGATCTTCAATTGTATAGTAGAGTATGAATGAGCGCCCGTGAAAGCGTGTAAAGTGATATATATAAATATATAAATATATAAATATTATATATATATACATATATATATAAAAAGGTGTGGAGCGAGAATGTGGAGTATGCGAATTTTACGAACCAGTGAGAACAAGTGGCGGGCGAGTGAGATCGAGCGACGGCGAATCTTTCGTGGAGACACATTGTACCGCGTGGATAAATTACCATAATTAGGAAAGCGTTTTATTATTTATTCTCTTACACGTCGTACACGCGTAGAATCCGTAGCGCGGATAGGCTCTAAGAATTAGCGAAGAAAAGAAAAAAAAAAAAAGGAATGGACTGTCGTCCAAATCGTGTCTCTATTTAGCGAGTAGATGAACGGTTTAGTGTTCTTTAGAGGATCGTTTAGATAGGTTTTTTCTCTACAATACCGCGGTGGCTCAGCGTGGGTTACTTAGGGAATCGCGAACGTGCCAAGTGTGATCTTCGGATGTGTGTTTCTCCAGTGCCGAGAGAATTCGTGGTGGAAACGCAAACGAGAAGAGCAGCGGAAATTCTGCTGGAACGGCTGCACACTTAACTCTGCATCGGGCTAAAGAGCGAAGCAACGGAGGAATTCGGGATAGACAGGGGTCGAGGAGAAATCAGAGCGATTCGATTACGTTGTTCGTGAAACCAGTGAAATATAAGTGTGTGCTTATACGCGATTCGTTAAATTCCAGTGATTTTTGGTGATCGTTCGGGTATGCCGGTAGTTTCGGCCAATCGCGCAAATTACGGAGAATCCATTTCTTCGAACGGTGTGCTGGATCGAATGAATGAAAACAGTTCTGTTGGGAGTGCCGAGGCCTCCGGCGGAGCAGAATCGAATCGACTTGACATTTCTTCATCAGTGTCATCGCAAGGTTAGTTAAGAAATTCCATGCAACTTTTCTTTTTCATACAATTACGCGTGCGTAGAATTTTACCATTCGTTTAAAAATCGCTCGACCGAATTTCTCTTACCTGTGCTTCTTGTTCTTGCGTCCGCTCCTTCGATTGTATACTGCTTGAAGAATATGTCAAAAAATCCTTAATTTATTCTCGTCAAGAGTGCAGCTAAAAATATTACGGGTATTGCTTCGCTGTATATTATAATCATGCAATTTCTTTCGTGTGCAAACGTACGGCGGCTACTTTGAAGAAATGCGTTTTATCAACGACCCATACCGATGGGTGTAACAAGCAATTCATTCGTTTCTTCGTGATCATCCCTGTTACTATTCTTCGTGTTCGATATAGCAATTCGATTCACCTATCGATTCAAAATGTGTCTACCTGGCTTGTTCCCAAATCTCGGCATTCAGAAGCACCTTTCTTCAACGTAGACGGTGCCACGAAGTACATTATATCCCGGAAGAATCGTTTCGATAAACCGTGCAACAATATTCGCTGCGTTTTCGTTTCCCTTGTAAATATTCGAAGCAACAGCGAAATGAAAATGGCGCCTCCTGTGAGAGGGATCCTTGATAGGACCAAAACACTCGGGGCATCTTCGCGGGCCAGTGGCCACGGAAAATTTACTGCTGCTCCGCGCGACACGAGGCCAAGTTACCAAGTGATGTAATTCGTAGCGTATTTTCGGAATAGAATGCTTTCGGCATGAAACCGCTTGGCACCTTAATAGCGATCTCAGAGAGCAAAGCCGCCGACAGAAAACACTATCACGCTGTCCCCTCGATTCTGCGAGACTTTGAATTCACCGCGAGAAATTATAGTTGGATACCTGACAAATTTGAAAAGAATAAAGGAGATAAGAAAAAACGTACACATTCGCGTATTTCTTATAATTTCACCATTTATACCGTACTGCTCCCCGTTGACTTCACTTCGAACAATTTCCATTTTCGCATAGTATCGACGTTAATAAAATTATGATTTCTTCAACGAAACCAATTGCGAGCAAATGGGAGAACGTGTCAATTGAAATAGGCTCGATCGTAAACAGCACGAGGGTTAAATATTTCCCCCCTTTTCATCCCGCTTTGCCGTGAACTCTAAATCACTAGTCACATGTCCGTATACACGTACTGTATATATGTCAACTGTGATCACCTTTTCCATAACCTGTAGCTCGGTTGGCCGTCAAAATAAACGTCTGATTCTGTTCGGATGCTCGCGCCGTCGAACGCGTTAAGCGTGCCAAGTAGGGATCAAACGCACCACCTGTCGACCCGGTCCTAGGAACAATCGCGATCGATGATGGATCGACGGCACCGGTGTGTCACGCGAACGTCGACGTCGCGTTCCTCGCGCCGGGTTGACGACACGTCGGAGAGCTCTGTCGCGGCGAACTCTTGTGCTGTGTTGTAAAACTTAGATCGACATAATTTAGTTTATACCTTGTATACACGCAATTTAACGATATACGTAATAAACGATAATTAATACGATTTCGTAATGATGTATAAACGACGTCGATTAAAGATGATATTTAAAAGAAATGGGGACGAAAGGAAAAACGATAAAAAAAATGAATAAAAAGGATATAGATTGTACATAGAGAAGGGATATGTATTGCACGTGGATCAGAGGGCGTTCGAAGAACTTTCCCGCGAGATCTGAACGGTGTCGTGAACTTTCTTCGAACCTGTTCGTGCGTTAACGAGGAGAAACAAATGGGCGGTCGTAGAAAATTGGGAGGAATATGGAACTGATATACGTAATACATGGTCCAGCTCGAGCACGCGCATCGATTGAGCACCGGCCGGCCTTTCTTTCTCGAGAGATTTATTTGTGTATAACTTTTGGTCCTTGAGGAGCAACGAACTGTGAAAAAAAACGAAAGATCGTCGACGATCGCTCGCTGTCTCTTATGAACGGTTCTATTTTTCCTTTTTTTTTCTTTTTTATGGAGGGGTAGGGGTAGGTTGAAGCGCCGAAACTCGTACTTTTACGGTCAGGGGTCATGATTCTAAATTGCTCGGGCAAATTGGCGTCAATTAAGCTCGATAACTCGTCGAGGGGCTTCGCGTCGACGTCAGTATGTATGTGTTTTCGTGAAAGTCTCGCGGAAGGAGGAACACCGGCGATAAATAATCAACCTTCATCTTCTGTTGCGAAAATTCCGAAATTGTTTCTCTTCTTTTACTGCGTTCCGTTTTGCAGCTACGTTCAATTGAGATAGCCGCTACAGATTTGCAACTTGCACTGCAATAATTCCCTCGAACTTTGCACCGAATGTTACTTGGGGAAAATTATACCGTGCTTCATTTTCTCGACCACTGGATATCTTCAATCTACACATTCGGAGTACATACAGTCGTCGTACTGACTACGGCCAACAGTTATGCTTTGATGTCTCTCCGCCAGCAGCTTCTCCTGCCATCGTTAGATCAACGTCGATTAGTCCTCACCTTTTGTCGCTCGATCTAAGCTTTTCGATCGTACATCATGGGTGGTTAGAAAATTTTCCTCCGATCTCGAACATTTCGCCTGAGAATACGGGTTAAAGCGTCCAAGATAAGGCGATTAACATCGCAGCACGATTCGAGCCTCTCATTTTTGCGCTTTTCGAGGTAGATAAGTGAGACATGTGTTAATTCTGGTTGCATTAATCAGCGATACCATCTATGTAGGCCAGGTAATGGCCGGCATCGGAGTGTAGGGTGCGGCTTTGCGAGACAAAGGAAGTATTTATTACCCTTGCGTCATAGTATCAACTGCTACGATATAGTGGTCAACAGTGCAGGCAAAATTTCACGCACAAATGCCTGTCTGACAGACCGTTTTCAAAGACTTTTCGCGGGAACCAGGCTGGCAATATTAATCCTCGCTGTACGTTTAGTCGATTGGCAAATGCACGCACAGATTGTTCGATCTTAATTCATGGGTTCATACGTTCACGGCGGAAAGTCGAATCGATCGGTCGGAAATATTCTTTTAGGGGTTTTTTATTTATCGAAGGTTCCGTTGCACGCGTAGGAACAAGAAGTTCGTTTAGTCTTTATTGGTAAATTTATCACCGGTATTTCTCTTGCCAGCGGTCATTCGTGACACGTGGAAAAACTGAATTGTGCAATAATGGCGCGCCATTTCTTGACGATAAGCGCGCGTTACTCAATCTATTCTATTTATTTAATCGCCCGTGCGTCGTTTCAGACAGAATGCAATTTCGGCGTCGGAAAAGGGGGTACGAAAAAGAACACCTGAAACGGTGTGTCGCGTGGGTGGGTTTATTACGCGTTGCGAGCGATCGCCGTGAACACCAGTCTAGCTTAAAGTGAAAATTTTGTATCCATTGGATAGCGAACTACTACTTACATAGAGTAAATATATTGTATGTATAAATGCGACGCGAAGAAGACGAGGTGAGAGAAGTAAATTCCTAGCGTTAATCGGGATGTGTAAAATGCAAATTATATATTTTACCTTTACTCTTATATAGTCGCATAAAAATTAAACAGATATACGTAATTTAAACAAAGAAAGCTAAAGATACGGTGGACAAGAAAGATGCGATTACCGTGATTGTATGTAGAGCTAAAGCGAACAGGAAAGGATTAAATTAGTATCGAGTGCATGATAGGGAAGGGAGGGAGAAAAAAATAACGACATAATGTGCGTACGTGCGAAGTGAGTCACTAAGCTAGCGTTGAATCGGCAAGATTAGCGTCTAAAGCCTAAGTCTTAAGATGATAATTAAATAGAATTAAGGAAACGGGCATGTCGGTTGCAGCGAGCGGGGGCGGTGGCCGCGGTAAAAGACAGTAAGACGTCTGATCGAAAAGGTGCTTTCGGTCGACGTTCTATATGGATACCATGGGCAATGCGCAATTAAGTAACTAGAGAAATCATGCGTAGTGTTTGCGATCATGTATATAGTCGATGTCTATTTGGAGAGCTCGCAAACACCATCTATCAAATAGGGAATTCAAGATACTTTGACAAAGGAAGGAGGAATTTTCGATCCCCTTTATATTAATGTAGTATAATATTTATTATTGACACAATATGCGTCGTGTGTAACAAGGTGGACTTTCTTCTGTTTCCTTTGCAATTATATGAACGAACTGTGTAATCTACTGTGTTCAAAGAACTTTCCTGTTATCGTTTAAATGTAACATCAACTGGTCACAAAATTAGCAGGATACGCAATTTAAGAGCTTTGCGTTTTAATTCTGCGCTATCCACAGTGTTCACAAGCAATTAAGAATATTTAAAAAAATGTCGCGATTGGCAAATTATTACGAGCCACGTCCTCGCACGCTAATGCGCCGAAGAGTTCCTGACTGCCCGTCACTCTCCAGACGGACGTCGATAGTTTCGTATACCTTTTTAGATATCCTATAACTATTTAAATACGTAACGAAAAGAAGGGAACGGTAGTCCATCGCCCCTCTATACTTCAGTCAACGCGAAATTGATCATTATGAGTGCTGTAAGTTACGAAGGTTCATCATGTTGCCACTCAATTAACCGTCTTTTTTACGATACGAATGGGAGCGTGTAAAAAATGCTGGCTAACAAAAGAAGCATGAAAAATGTTTTACAACTTCATATCTTGTTGAAACGAAAAAATAGAAATATTTGCTCCACCTCGATCAGATCACACGCCTATAAAAGAGAACAAGAAGGCATTAAAATAGCTCCTCCGTTTCACCTGTCGCGTTAAACCATTCGACTCCACGGCTCGATCTTTATCCACCGAATGCATCTGTACATACAAGTTAATCGAAATAGTAGCGCGTATTGCTTGCCTCGGGTACAGCTGGAATGTCAGCGTCATTGTTACAGTGAAATTCCTTTTCAATTCTACAAAAGTTTCCTAATACATGCGGTCTACGTCATTAATAATTCCGCTCTGCAAAGACTGATAGATCCGATAACTCGCGAAGAAACACAGTGTTCTCACGATAACAATTAGAAGTTCGCTTGCAAATTAATTATTTCATGATTGGAGATTGCCGTTTATCGAAATTGTGTAGTCCATGGGGGATGAACAATAAGTACTTACCGAGAGCGCTCCGATTTCCTTTGAAACTCTGGCGAATTAAGTCCTGTACCACGGACTACGCTGTTACAAGAGAAGCATTGTAAATAATTTCACTTGAACGAGGCGGGAGCATCGACAAAGTTTTTTTTTATCGGTGGGGCAATGTGAAAGGCGACGTCTGACGTCGTAGCATCGAATCGCGAGTCGCGACCACTGTATACGATACCGCGTAGGTAAAGTAGGTACCTGTTTAATAGACTAAAAAGATTACAAAGTAATGGTAGCAGAGAACTAATTAATTAATATTTATTGATACGATACTGTGACGATATACGAGCAACGCCGTGGCGTATGGACGATTCGACCATCCACGATGGTCCAATCGTTTGCAACGGTGACGAGGAAAATAGAGTAAAAGGATGACAATATTATTAAGGGCTGCCACGTTGTCGTCCCCGAATGTACTTGCGATGGCTCCAGTGTGCGTCGACCCTATTCTTTTCTATCTCTGACAAAACGAAATAGTATCACTTTCGAATTAAACTGATGCAAACGGCGTAACGCGAACAATAATTGCAAGTGGCTGGAGACAGATATTTATAAGCGAACACGTTCTGTAGTCATCGGCACGATCATCTGCATTTAGTGACACCAACGCTGGTAGACAACCGTGTTCACAGATCTAGGCTCGCGGTTTGCAAAAATCGATGCAATTTCGTGTACAGACATTAAGATGTCGTCGAACCAAAATTACAAGTAGATTTTTTTGTTTCTATCCACGACTGCACACTCGAGTCATCAGTGATACATGGACACATTGCTCCGACCGAACCGGTGGAACATCCATGTACATGTTATATTATACACGAACATATTACATACATGACACACGCGCATACATCACACACAGCTGCGCACGGACGCACTTACACACATACGCGAGAAAGCACACGCCCAATATACAAAAACGACCGGCTACAACGCATTCGTTCGAAACGGTTACGCGCGATGCGGAAAAGAAGAAACACATTTATATAGGGGTGTGCCTACAGGCCGAAAAATGTGTAGGCCGCACCACTTTACCGAAATATAAGTGGAAAAAAGATGATATAAATAAATGAATCTATATATATATAAATTATATATATATATTTAAATATAAATATGGAATATAAATATAAATATATTAGTATTACGAATTATGATAAACCGTATATAATTATTTTGTAGTGTCCCGCATTATGTAAACTAAATGTACACATGAGAGAAAAAAAAAAAGAGAAGTATGTCAGCGAACGAAGTTGAACAGGTTGATGTTGATGATGATAATTACGACGACGATTATGATGATGACGATTACGATATTAACGATACGATTGCAATGACGAACGATATACACGCGAATGAGCTATGTATTATGAGTAACGACGACGACGACGATGACTATGGGAAACGATAATAGTATTATACGCTATCATGTCGGCAAGTCTAAACCGTATTGTATTATATTATATAAGAGTCTGTCCATATTAATAATAATTATATTAATTATAATAGCTGTGTTTGAAAACGAGAAATAAATTGTGGTTGAATATGAAAAAACAAAAGGAACTGATCGAGTGTGAAGCTATAAGCCTGCGGAAAAAACGGATCAACCGGATGCACGTTTTCTCTCCTCCAACTTTCGTTTCCATGTCCGACCGAACTTTATCGATCGAACATACGTACGCGGTTGAAAGCAGTCACGTGCACCGCTGGTCGGGGCTCGTTCGACCTCGCCTCGCGAGATTGATCGAACCTCCGTGCTGTGCTTTCTTCCCCTTCCATTAATTAACCGATTGATCAAAAAAGGGGAAAAGAAAACAACAGAGACTCGTCGATTCGTTCGTTTTAACAACGGCGATACGTATAATTACGCTACTGCCTCCGAGTTTGAGATCGTCCTCTCGAGTTGCTCTATCTTGGAATCTATTTGCTCGAAGACAAATAGCCACAATTACCATCTGCCATTTTATAACGCCCTAGTAATCATCGCGAGGCGTCGCTAGACTCTTCGCCTTTGCATTTCACCTGCGAACGACGGGAACGAGTATCCTCGAAACGAAGACATTATCGATAATCGTGTTGATTAATCTAGCCGCAAGTGCCGTTCGTATCCAGCGAGAATCGAAGCTGCGAAATATTCGCTGGCACTTGTAAGAGGGTCTCGAGTAGCGATGATCGATAACCGTTGCGTTGCTCCAATTCGTGGCACGTGACGAGCACGAAAGGTGTTGCCGGAACGGCGCGACGTCGATTCGGGTCGACGTCTTTCACGGTCGGGCGAAAATATTGGCGGTCCGCCGCTACGCCACTGGGACCCTTCGAAAAGGTTGCCCGGTAACCCGAAGGTTGCATTTATACGAATTGTGGCGGAAGGAACCATTGTATAATCCAAGATGGCCTCCACCTCGGAGAGGATTATTATTGGCTAATACGAGGCAAGAGGCTCCGCCTTGGCTCACGGCTCGTGACGGGATGATTTATTGGGATTTCTGTCTGTTCGCCCCCTGCGCTGCAACGAACGTACCGTGTGCCTAGCTTCTAGGCGGCCGGTACGCCTGGAACACCGTGATATTGGATTTCGACGTTTCACCGGGCTGCAGCTGCAGCAACGCTGGTCTACTTCCACGCCAGGAAGTCTCTATTCTTGACGCTGCCCACGTGGGATTGCTGGCATCTTTGCCTGACCCAATTTTCCCCATCCTATTTCGGCGAGACCTTGGCACAGGTCGCCATTCGGATTTCCTTTGTTTCCTTTGAGATGAAAGTATTTCACCTCGTCCGGTGTGGCCACTTTGCTGATCTTGTTGATGGATGGAACGCGAGTCCTCGGCGTTGGTCACTGCGATTAAGGGATGATCAGTTCGTCGGGAGATTCGCAATTCGATCGCTGGATGTATGTAGTTGTTCTCCAGGTACGATTGCAACGGCGAACTGGGTGAAGATCAAACACGCGTATCGACTGGGGACGTCTGGTTAGGTCAATTGACGTTCCGTCCTCCCGTCGACGTTATTTATGGCCAAGGACGTTCCGTCAGCTGAATCGCACGTATTAGCTTGCTGCTAGGTCGTTGGACCGTTCCGAGACGGACGTTCCGTAAAATCGCAGTTACCTGTCAACGGATGTTAATCAAGTTTTGCGTACACGAGTCCGCGGAAGGGCAAGTATTCCTAGGTTTGCAAGAACAATACCAATTTGGTTCCCTGTCCTGTCGTCATCGAAATACAATACTATACCAAACGACGAGTTTTCAACGTCAGTCGAGCACTTCCGATATTTGTCGATCTTGAATATCCACGAATTCATCAGAAGCTCACGAAGAAGGGGTTGAGGGCCATCGGTGAGCGTCAATAACGGATTCGTCGTCGAGTGAGTATCAAAGAGTGTCCACGTTTCAAGTGGCTCGAAACGCGCGCTGACCTTTGTCAATTCCGTTGTTGCAGGTGTATCCAGGTTGCAACGGCGGGCAAGGCGGAGGAAGACGGAAGGAAAAGGAGACAGACAGATCGACAGACCCAGGGAGAGAGAGCGAGAAGCGGGAAGAAGCGTGCAACGGTGGAGTAGAGAGAAGGCAAGATAGAGGGGCTCGGCGGGAGGATGGCGGTCAGAATTTATGGCCGCTTTATCACTTTACCGGCCTTGCCGCGTCTCCTTTAGCCGTGAGGAGGGCAGGATCTCACGATGAACTTTGGCACTCGACTCCGCCGCACTCGACGAACGGTGAGCCCCTCTAACTTTCTTGTTTACTCGCGTTTCGCCGGGGAGAGATTACGCGTACACCTGTTTCCTCCTTCTCCTTTTTCCCGCCACCGAACCAGACGTCGTTCGCCAATGGAAATAACATCGCGGTGGCTGGAATGGATTTTGAACGTAGTCAGGCTTGCCTCGAGAATTTCGAACTTTTCTCGATAAACGTGTTAAGGATGTTCTCTGTTTATCCTGTTGCAGCGAAGAGCCCTGTTATCGTGGGCACGGTGTCCTTAATATTCAATGTACATTATCGAATTACTATAGCAACGGTCTGCTTTATTTATCGTGTGCGTAAAGTTATCATGGGCACGGTGGCCCCTCTACATCTGACTATAGTCCGGCAAAATCCTTGAGGAACGAACTTGCTCCAGAAATCGACGAAATCATCGCCAGGCTTCTTCGCCCACTCGCGAGGAATTCTGTCCACGCGGTTATCGCGAAATTTACGCGATCCCGACCGGGCGTCGCGACGCGCGTACGACTGCATAACGCATAAAGTAACCCCCATTAACAGACCATAAATTCAATCCCTGCGGCACCGTTGTTATGTATGAGCGTCGTTAGTGTTAATAGAGTGTTAATTGCTTCTATACCGCTCTCGATTCTGTTCAGGACGTAGGTGACGGAGCCGCTGATGGTGGTAGAAGGCGAGACGAACTGCACCGCGAAAGAGAGAGGAGAGCGGTAAAGAGAGAGATCGTAGAGGATTCTCGGTTGCGTGCTGTCCAGCTATACTACTAGCGCCGTGCTTCTGCTGTTTTGCATAGGGAATGCATCAATTTTCGGCGCTTCCCGCAACACGAATATCTCTCTCTCTCTCTCTTCTCCCTCCCTCTCTCTTTTTGCCACCCTCCTTGCCCCTATCTTAGTACGCCCTGACCGCAGCACAGGGCGGCCTAACTTCCGTCACGCGCAACTTCCCAGTTACCATCGCCGGTTTGATGTTTCCAGTGAACGTAATTCGTGTCGAATATAATTGACATCGCATGAATGCAGCTTCATTCCGATGTCTGCTCCAACGATGATCACTCGCGACATGTTCCCTGCCTGTGAACGAAGAGGTCTCGTGCTATAAACGTGGCGGTCGCCAAGGGTTTACCTGCTGCTTCTGTCGATTGTTCACGTTCGCTGTTGTAGATTAGAGTTCTGTCAGCGTTGCAGAGATTTATGCGTCTTCCAATTCCTGCAATCTGTGCGGAGATTTAGTTCGCTTTGTTTTATCGGTAGGGTAAATATCGTGGTGTTTAAGAACAGATTGGAGAGGGGAGTAATTTGGGGAAATATTTAAAGGCGAAGGCGAGAGTTAGGCGAACGGTAGCACTTGGATCGGATCATTCGACAGGCTTGCAGAGGAGCTGGGATACATAACGCGGTACGGGACATAAATCAATAATATCGCCGCCCCTCTCCTTCCTTTCCTCCCCTGGGATACGGTGGTGCCTTCCCCGAGCAGCGTCTCTCCTCTGCAAACCGCCGCGCGACGCCCGGCGTCTCTCTCGCAATCAATGTTCGCGTCTAAAGCGTCACAAACAATATATGACCTCCGACGTTCGACGATTAATACGTCCTGTCGCGTGCGTGCAAAAGTATATCCACGACTTAATTAACGAATCAATCGACGCTCGTCGTCGAGACGGTGCACGCTGCGAGAACAGCGTTCCGACGATTCGATAAATTATATTGTATCTTAGACTTTAATCCGTCGTCGTTCGTTATAATAATCGTTGATTAGTAATGTTTCGATTACAAAGGAGGTTGGATTAATATCCTCGAGATTTTGTTCGACTCGTATATCTGTAATGTTATTTCAGTTGCAATAAAAATGTATTTACAACGCGATCCTCGTGTTTTCTTTTTTGGTCGACAAGGAATCTGGTCGAAGCTCGAGACTGAAATATCCTACCGATCCCTAAATGTCCACCGATCCTTGTCCGCAATGAAACAAAACTCCCCCGATATAAATCGATTCGTCAGCCCCGTTTCCAACGTAACGTTCCTCTTCCAACCCCCATAGTAATCAGCCCACGGTTTCCTCACGTTCTGCCCCGGAACTCGGTTTCTGGAAAAGCAACTTTCACCGTGCACAGGACCACCTATTAGCGCGTTAAAGCAAAGTTAGCGAGGGTCGACGTGGATAGTAGATTTTCTGCCGGCTCCGCGGAGTTCTGTTGCCGTACGTGTCGTCGATACGGAAAGGTTAAACGCAAAACCTTGTAAGGGGAGATGGTCTCGAGTTCCGACAGGCCAACAAAACATCCTCGCAATTAGCCCCGTATATTCCGATGACATTGGTGCAGTATCCCCAAGGGTGGAGGGAGGATCGCACGCGAGGCTGGAAATTTCGTTTCGTCGAGCTTTCAACCCCTTTTTCTCTTCAACCCGCGCGGCGGTCTCCGGACATGGCGCTACGGCGTTGCAGAGTTCATTAAAAAAGGGGGAGAAAAAACGAGCAGGTTGAATAATACAAACTTTTCGAATTTATGCTCGGGGGAATTGGACGTGTAGATCGGGAGAGGCGCTGTAGTTGGGAAAGCGGGTGAAAGAGGGGCTGGAAATTCGTCGGACGAAATTGAAAAGTGGCCGGGAGATATGGCCCCGGACGAATATCGGTAGGCAGATGGATGAGGAGCGGCCTCGGACAGGGGATTGAAACGGGCAAACGGACGTGAAAAAATACCGGGCGAAGCCCGATCGACTGAAAAGTGCTTGCAACGAGTCGTGTCTGTTTTTTTTTTAGTTTGTCTTTATCTGTCTCTGTTTTCGCACTGGTTTCGTTGGGACGGGAGAAATTATTTGGCCGAATTATAAGGGAAGTGTGGGTCAAACGTGTTTGCGTTTCATTGGATATTCGTTTGGGGGATGAAGCGGGGCGAATAGGTTTCGTGTAGTAGATGCTGAGGTTTGATAGAGAAATGGCTTTTGGGGGACGAATTCAATTGGATTGATGTATTTGGAATATTATCCGGAATATATTCGACATTTTCAAAGGAGAATTTAAGAAGCACGTCGTTTTTAAATTTGGAAGTACCTGCCTGCTACATGAACAATTTGGTGATATTTTTCTCTTACCACGCATAATAATATTTTTTATTGTTTCAGGGAACGCAAGCTTGGATATTAAGAGTCCAGGAGCTAATGTACTACTCCGATACAACGTGTCAAATTGTTTTGAAAATGTTTTAGATCCAGCCATGATACTTTAAATGGAGGAAACATTAATGAACCCTGGATAGGGGTGTGGTTCTTGACTAAGAGGAACACGAATGGACACCTACGAAATAACTTACACTTTATCGAACATTTCGCCTATATTTTGCATTATATTTTTAATAAATAGCCGACATTATACTTGTGCGTTTACATTAGACATAATTACTTTGGACCGTTCGCCAAGACTACGTTCACCTAATGACTACCCCTCAAATTATAACCAGTCACGTTTCCTAAACATTGCGCCGACACAGTACGACTATTATCTCTCGAAATTCTCCAAAAAAATTCAGTCCCACTCGACGCAACTTAGTCCACAGCATACCACAACCATCGACTACCACCCCCCGACCACCCCCAAACAACGATTAGGAGTATCGCGCGGGAACTTGGCCAAAACTGCAGAAGATCGCGGAGTCGAAAGCGAATGAAACGCGAGACCCTTTCAAAACTGGCGCCGTTTTCAAGGTGGCTGGCAGCCATTAGGTTGCCCCCGTGACATTCGAGGGAGAGGATGATGGTTCCATCGAGTAGGTAGTGCCTAGACGGGGCTCCACCCAGCACTTAGTTCACGTCGTGACTCTGGCTCAGGGCACGGCCGTTTCCAGGGTACAGTCACGCCCCTGCCGTGCCGGCACCGTACTCCGATTCGCTGGCCCATATCTCATCTGGTCCATCGCATTAGCCTAATCTGCCAACTACGAGAGAATAGAGGGATGAACGAGTGAGAAGGCAAGAGGTGGTGGACAAAAAAAGGAAGGGAAAAACAGCAAAAACGCGGCCATCGATGCTTGCCCCCGCCGATGCGAGATCGGGTGGTAAGGTGCTGCCACCTTGGTCGAACCCCGAACGGGACCGATCGATTTTTTTGCAACGCGTCACCTGAAACGCTCCCCGTGTGCCTTCGTTTTGATCACTCGCTTCACGGGGATGTCCCTTGATTCGCGACAAACGGGGACCACCCTTGGCGACTCCGTGACTCCAGGCTGGACGATTTTCTGCCGATGAAAATGGCGCCCCCGTCCCTATCCGAATCGCCGATCGCCGGTTTTGGATCCGCCGAGGTAACTTAGCTTTAAGTTGGACTCGATTTAAGGACGGAGATTTCGAATGATCTGAGATTATTTAAATTTATATCCTTTCATACGTGTATATTTTTTTTTAGTAGGCTAGTCTGTAATTTATTGTACGGTCCTCTGACGCGGGATTAATTATGTGGACGTGGTTCCAGGAGATTGAGTGTATTTTTCATTCGTGGTCTTTAGCATGATGGATTCTGTTCGTAGAATGTACGCTACAATAGCGTACGCATTGCATTCGCGTTTGTAATTCTAATACGGACTAATGTCAAATATCCGTGTATGTAACAACTTCTTTTTATACAGGACGTTCCTGGATTGTTTTTTTGTACCTTGCTGATGTGCTCCCATTATAACGCGAAACTCTAGCTAATAATATAGCCCACAAATTGAGTTACGAACATAACAGTAGTTGCTCTTGCATCCGAGAAAGTAATGTTAGTAATAAAATACAATAGAGCGTCCAAATCAGGGAACAGTTATTGCAAAAGAATTGCCACGATCACGGAGAAACTTTCAAATTCCTCAGCTAAAACGTTGCAATATTTCCTTCGCAATAAAAATCGCGGATACCAGAGTCTCCACGTCGTCCTTCGATTTATTCCTTCGTCGATCGAGGTGGCACGATCGACACAGTCTGCAAAATAGTTTCGTCGGCTCCGAACAATAAAGTTTTTGTGGATTAGCTTGGAAACAAGGCCTCGACGCGGTCTGGCAGAGTCAGTTCGTGTCTCACTTCGGCGGAGGAGCCAGCTTGTCGGCACACGGATCGACGTTTTGCCCTGGTCCAGCTTCTGTCTGCGAAATCGGTGAGTACTTTCTGCATGCCACGCAATTTCGTTCCTTCGATTTCTTCGTTTACCTCGAGTTCCGGCCGATTCTGACCTCGGGTTAGCCGATTTGTAGACGGAGCGACGGGAAAGTGGGTTCACAGGATCCTTGGGTGGCTCGAACAATCATTCTACATGAATAAAATATATTTACTGACTTAGAATAATGATTTCCTGATCGCACTTTGGTGTACCAACGTGTAATTTCAATTATACACCTTATATTAATTATACGGTTGTTTCTATGGTAGCATTATTTTGTGGATACGCGTTCAAATGTTCCAGAACTTAAAGCACGTGACTCTATAATGAAATTCAGATGCAATTGTCGTTTAAGGTATAGATCGAATACCAATTCTAGAGTTCGTTTGTTCGCAATGTGTTCAGGGTAAAGGTCGGCCCAATTGCCCGACATAAATCCTCATTTTCTCGTCGAGCATGCGAATACTTCTGTCTACAAAGACGCAACATCGTGGTGGCCAGGTCGGCAAGAAAAAAAGAGGAGCCAGATGTTGGCGACGCTGCGGGCCTAATATTGCGTTGGAATTGGGGCCCATAAATTGCTCCAGTTTCGAAGGAAAGCGTACAGCGACACGTGTGCACTTGTACGGGAACAATGCCCGTTTTCTTTACCCCGGAAACAGACCTGCACACGTTCCGCCGTTTCACCGGGGTCGTAGAATTACCTTGGAGAGGTTCGTGAAACGCGTTTTGCGCAACAGTGAAACGAAAGAAACATATGGAAACGAGAGAATAATTAACCGAATCGAATTCTTAAGTGGATTCTCAAGCTCCTGGTGGATCGAACAGTGTATGTCCCACAGGATTCTTCTGAGTAAAAATGTCTAATATCATATTATTCAGATAGAAAGAAATTTAGTAAAAGCATTGTACTGCTGTGTTCAACAATATTGTTTTACAATATATTTACAATATTATATCATTTTATACAGTAGCAACTTTATGTCAAGATTCTAAGGAATTTATTTCTTGAACGATGAAAGCAATATCGAGAATCGTCTCTGAACGATTTCGTGGTAATTATTTCCAGAGGGAATGAAGAATCTCGTCGGAAATGAGTCGATCCGCGCATGGAAATCGATAATTAACGTAGCTGATTTCGTTCTGGGCGTAATATGCGAGTCGAGAAACATTGGCCGAAGGCGAAGTGTTTCTAGATCGGGCCCGTCTGACCTCGTGCAAATTGAATATCCAGTGGAAAATTAAAGCGACGATGGATGATAGGGTGCTAGATGCTTAAGCTGTTCATTTAAATTAACGCCAGGAGTTGTTAAGCCTAAAGTGGGTTATTAGTTATTAGACTGGTGTTAATTATTAGCTGAAATGAGGTAAATAGTGTATTGTGTGAAAATGAGCTCGCCCGGTTCGTTATGGTTCTGGTCTACGTGAATAAATATCTCGTTCCATCGAGTACGCATGCAATTTGTTAGGATAACGATACACGTGACTTATACGCGAAGCATAAATTTCCACGTGGGTGTACGGCCTTTCCATTTTTTTCTTCAGCCAGCGAGTTCTTAAATGTAGATAAAGTGTTTCGTTTTCCTTCGTGTCACTGGCACCACGAATCAGTCTCATGTATGTTTCATTATCATTACCATAATAAAGCTTCAAAAGAGAACGTGATCTTATCGTAACAATATAATGCCAGGTATTAGATGTTTCTGCTTGATTTTTTGTTTGAGAAGTTGTGAAAAGTCGTCCAACGTTTCATGGAGTATTCATTTGTTTACACTTGCAGTCACAATGTATTCTTGTACCTTTTGCACTTCAGTGTTGATGTTTATTACGTATCCCATTTATTAACTCGTCGTATCGTTATCCACTGATCTTTCAATCTCGAACAATTACAAGAATTTAGATTCTACTAAATTACATATCACGCGTTGTCGCGGCCAAGCTACAATTTACGTTACTATCAATTAAAAGATGCTATTAAAGCTGTATCTACATAGTTATATCTAGATTACACGTAGCAGGCCCAATCCAGTGCCACGAGGATCGTAATCTTTTAAACTTCTCCTCGTCGAAAACTTCTCGGAACCACGAGCGAAGCGTTTCAATTTTGCTACCATTGAGAGTCATGCAGCGTATACCTTTAATGACCACCTTAAGTAAAATCCAATTCATATGGTTCGCCTCTATTTTCCATTCGATGAGCACATACATTGAAACCGCTAATTCCCCCTATCAAATGTTGATCTTCGCACGTCGAGCCACTTTTCTCACATAAATACTGCCCTCGTGTGTTGCGAAACACACGATTCCTCATTGCCACGTCGCTTCATTCATCGCCCGTTTGGCGCCGTGCGACATTTATTTGCCTTTCGAATACGCCGTTTATCGTGCATCTGCGAATTCCTCGGGCCAAGTGCGATGGAACGAGTCACGCGGAGACGTCCACGAGACATTGAGTCGTCTGGCTGACAAATGGCAGACGTTTACGTTCCACGATCGAATATTTTCGTTGCTTCTTCCGTTCCTTTTATTTCAACAGAGCCGACGAACAATGGGACCGCGTCTCGTCGGGCAATGTCGATTCCATTATGTGTGGAGAACCGAATCATCGTGTCATTCTGAAAAGGGAACGGGTGGCGGTGGAAAAGATGGAAGGTATTCGTATTCGTATTTGGTCGACTTACCGGGCCAGGTCAGTGTCTCGTTCAGGTTTGCCTAAACAATCTGGCAAAGTGTTGAAACGACGTTTACGATACGCTATATTTCAACGTAACAAGATAATGGATGATTCTGTTTGATTGATTGATATTTATATTCTGGCATTATACGGGGGCATTATTATTATTTCCACTTTACTGGCAATCTTTGTGCAGAATTTTAATTTAACAATGAATAGCGTGAATACGTTCCTTCAGCTAGAATTTCGCTAATTGCCACGACTATAGACGCCACGGTTCGTTCACGTCGAGATCCCTATCGTCGATTCTTTTACTCCACGGAGAACCGATTCCATTTATTCAGTTAATGATCGCCCAGGCTCCTCGGAAGTAGCACCTGTTCCAACAATGACTCCGTTGTCGCGGATAACGGAGAACAAGATTAATGATGCCTTAATGACTGCATAAATGGTTCCGGACACCGTTGAAGTATAACTCAATCCAGTTGTAAAAAGTATTCCCCGCGAATCGTTCTGCTTATCAATTAAGCGACGCATAATTTGTTTGTTCCGTGAAATAATTACACATACTCTGTCAGAAATGCTTTTCCATAGTTTATTTATGCCCAGAAATTGATATAATACAACTGCCACCGAACCAACAAGTTTCTACACTGAACTTCGACGGCGTATCGACGGCAGACCGATGGAAGTTGGTGAGCTCGCGGATCAGGGTTAAAGTTCTAGACTTCGGCGGTGCAATCGAAAAGGCAGATAAGGAAGCTCTTGGATTGCACGGAATTGTTGTTGATGGCTGCTCGCCGATTTCCGCGGCGACTTCGGGCGTAATAGCTGGAAAAGAGAAACGACGTGCGTTAGACCGTAATTAGCGAAGCGCTGATAATCACGCGCTGCACGCGCAATTATCTTCGGAAATTTTAGAAAGCTCGTTAGCCCGTCCACGCAATTACAACGAATACCCTCTTAATTACATAATCGGCCACGTAGTTAATATTGAATCGCACGAGCGAGCCGCTCGTCCACCGGCGAATTTCGGTACAGCGGATTTATGGTCGGATTAAAAAGAATATTTTCTGGGACGATCTCGTGTTCCGGCTGACAGCGCCCGAATTCACCGCTCTTCTTTTTCGTCTTCTCCTTCTTCTTCTTCCTCCGCCGATTTCTTTTCTTCGCCTTTTCTTCCGCGTACATTAATCACCCTTTGGCGAGACCCCGTGCAACTGGCGAACACTTTGACGACTGCTCTCGTCCTTCCTGTTTCGAAGTCTGCGAGCTCGATTTCCAACGAACGATGAACCCCTGTTTTTCTGAAAGCATTTTCAAGCCGTTTTGTACGATCCTGTTGTGGGTAAAACGTGTAGATATTGGGAATTATAATTACCATCTAATAACAATTTTAATTGTGGCAGTGGTGAAATTATGGTCTAAGAATATTAACGGATTTGTGTGTCATTGTGAAACAGCACTATGCTGCACTATGAATGAAAGATCATTCATCAAGTTTTGATAATAGGCTCCATACCAACGCCAAAGATACCACTGCCACTAGTTTATACAGAGTTTTCTCGCCTTAGCGTATTTACCTGACATTGCTAATTCCCCGCTTTAAATTTCATCCGGATTACGTTTCTGACGTTCGTTGGTCGTTGCGTGGGCAGAAACAGCGGCAGCTAGATCCTGTTGTTTGTCGTTCCGTGGAAGCTGGCCCCAGAGCGTAACAACCATCGAGAATTGTCTTACACACGTGGCTCTTGTTAAACGCTCTCGACAGCTACAAGCTCCTCTCTGTGCTCCGCGGCAGTAATTGCTGGAGACTCCGTAGATTTCTAGGAGGGCCGGTTCCGCTGCCAAAACTCGTCGTCGTACATACGTTGATCGACGGCCTGCGAGTGAAATAATACCGCGTTACAGAGACGGTCGCATCCTCGTTGATTCACCGTAGTCGGTAATTGGCCCTCGAATTGGTCACCGGCAAATTAATTTCGCGGCTCCCGTTGGTGGGCCGCTGTGCAGAATTTTTCCTGACCGATTGTCCAACGATTTGTCAGCGTACCGTACACGAACAGGGGAGAAAAGGAATCTTGGTGTACGTGTAAGTGGGTGTAGTTGTACTTAATGGTTGGTACGAGTTTCCTCTGCGCAAGAAACAGGGGGAAGAAATAGGGGAGCCGTACGGACGGCAGCAGAATGATCGGTATGGTGTCCGCATCAATATGAAACGATAACACAGGGCCTCGTGCTGAGGCGATATTTGTATCTGACATTTTGTCGGCCCCTGTAACATCGACCACGTCTAATAATTACAATGTAGGGGAGGAGTTCGGTAACGTTGGACGTGGAAATATTATTGAAACCGTTGTGGGTTTACGAATCGAGCTCGCTACAGGTCGTATGGAAAATTGATGGACACACGCGGAGTAATTAGGGATAATTGTGTCGCGCGATCTGGTTACAGAAATGCTCGATGGCATTAGGTGCCTGCTTAGATTTTTCTGCCAGACCACTGGACAAATTTTAGCTTTAGCCTCCAATAATATAACGGGTGGGGCGCGTAGGACGTACGACCGACGTGGCAACGAAGTTTTAATCGGTTCGCGGGATCGCGATTTCTACCCGCCAGCGAATCGCGCAGTCGCGGATCGTCGGGAATAAATAATCGTTACTAATGCGTGACGCTAACGACGGACTGATTTTTCATTTCCACTATTGCGATCAACCTGCAGGAACCTGCGTTGATGGAACAATATAAATAAAATGTTATTCCACGATTAGTGTAACGCGTACCAATAATCCTACTGAATTAACGTTCTAAACAATTAATATCATGTGCGCGAACCACAGTTCCACGCGTCTCACCTTTAATTTAAAAATATTCAGCCAGCCTTTGCTCAATATTCCCAACTCTTCGCCATCAATTTGCATCCAATTTTCGCGTTCGAACATAGGAGCACGGAGCTTCGACAGTTTCCCTCGGTTTCCAGGGTAGCCGTTTCGCAAACAGCGGCAAATTGATTAACAAAAACGCGAGGCGCAAAAGCTCGGAGGAAAAAAAAGACGGCGGGCAAACGCAGGGCCTGGGGGGTGAAGCGGCGACGGGGTGGCAGGCGAGGTTCCCGTGGCGCAACGAATATTAATAACGTGGCAAAGTTAAAAATGTTTACCGTGCGTTACGTTTGATACGAGGGCCACGAACGTGGCAGCAGGGTCCCTCGTGATTGATTACACGTCTCTGCATCTCTCCCTCTGACACGGGGTGTTCCTATGGATATTGCTTTGGTACGGTGTTGCATGCCGCCATCTCCCCCATGTCTGTCGAGGCAGGCACCATACCCGATCTGTTCTATCCCCCCACGAATCAAATCTAGCCTCCACCTCTACTCTTGTCTACTCCCCGTACGACGACCTCCACCTCACCCCCTGTCGTTTCCCCTTAAGTTTATTCGCCATGTGCAGCCACGAAAATCATCGTTCAGGAATGTAACGCGACGAATTCGTCGTCCGTGGGACTTCGGTCGCAATCCCTGCCGGACGTCTTCAGCCTACATATACTTGCAAGAATATTTGCTCAGAGATTCGAAGGGTGAAGGGAGCGTCTCCTACGAATTGAATGATAAATTAACGCAGGTCCGGGTCCGCTTTATTATTTCAGGACAGCGGATTTTTTCGCGTTCCCTTTGCTCTTATTCATATCCTTCCTCCTCGTCTTCCCTTTATTATTGCGGTTGGTCGTTTTTCGGGGGGAACGGCAGCCCATCGGCCGGCCAGGAGGAGGAAGCGTACGCGGTGCAATTAATTTCGCGGCCGCACGTATCGCGATTAATCTCGCGTTGGCAACGGTGTCACAACGGTGGCGATCGAAGTCGTTCGGAGTAATTAGTCGCGGTCGCGAAAAAGTGGGCCGCGCGCTGCAACGCCGGTGCAACGGTCGTTCCGCGGCCGTGTAATTAGCCGTTTCTCAAATTGGACGCTGCCGTTGTTGTTAGTTACGCTTAGACGGTTGATAATCTCTTCTTTCGTTCGCCCGTTAATGAGCGCCCCGGCGTACGGCTCGTTGCAGTCTCGCGAATGGCTACCGTGCAAACGTGAACTAGACGCGACTGAAGGGGAACGACGGGAGGAGGGCACGAGGTTCAAATGAGGCGGAAGACGAACGACCTTCGAGCGGAAGACGTCGTCTTTGGCCGCGGATTTTTGGTCGCGTCGCGTTTCGAAAGCGAACACATTCCCATGGAAGGGAAGAAGGAAATTTCCTCGGGGAAATTTTGTCCAGGATCGCTTTGTCGCCAGGCGTTCTGCCAGTCACGAACGAGATACGTTCGCCCGCGGTTGTTAAGAGCGAACAGTCATCAGCGCTTTTACTTTTCTCGCTGCAGGCGTTGGACAGTTCCTTGACCTTCGCACAATCATCGTGCGCATTTAGTAGCAACTGGTTGCGGCAGCAAGAATTAACAATCAATCTTTTGGTCGACGTTCCGACGAATCGGAGAGGAGGGACACGGTCGGAGGACAGGTAGGGGGCAAAGAAGGTAGTACGATTGTCGTGAGTGCAAGGGAGAGATACGCGGGGAGGGCACGCTAAAGGGGGTGCCAGAACGAGGAACGCAACAGAGGGAGAAACACAGGGACGAAGGGGGCAAAGAGACGAGAGTAGTTACAGACCAGGCATTATGCAAACGACGCAACAATTAGGCCGTGGTCTTCCACCGGTTATTTAGTATTTAATATAATTTACCCCGAGCCAGCTATATAATGGCCGTCTTCACACATTCCGCCAAGGCTTTCGAATATCTCAACAGGTTATCCAGTTGTTGTTGGTCGCCGCGGCGTCACTTTCAAACGATTAATGTCCACGAGACGTCGGATCCCCGGCGACTGTTCTTGTTAACGATTAACCGCTGATAGAGATCTCTCTCGGCCACTGTCATTTAACCGTCGACTCTCGGCGCGCATACATTGCCCCCTAAAGAAGAAAAAAAAATTGCGACGTTTCGCGAATTCGAATCGGGAAAAGGGCGATCCACCGGAACAAGGCGTTCCGAGGTGACGATAAATCCCAGGCCGTTCTCCGTCGAGAAAATTGGGAGGGCCTACAGTTTCCACGTCACGAAGCGGGCCAACAAAAGAAACATTCCGGCCAGATAAATTTCTACGCCGACCGCTTTTCGCGTCAGCCCTTCGACAACCTTCAGGTTGCTCACAAAGAAGGGGCAGCGATGGCGGTGGGCAGCATGAGCGGTCGGCAGGTCCCTTGGGAACCAGCTTCTCTCTCTCTCTCTTTCTCTCCCACCTTTCTAGTCCTCTCTCCTTCTGCCGTGAGTTTCTTTCTCCGTCGATCAGCAGAGAAAGACAGAGAAAGGTGGTCGAGAGACGAGGAGGGAAGATGGGTCGCATCTTGCTCCGCAGGACTCTCGCTCTCGCCACCGGCGCCCCCGCTATTTATTTTCCAGGATTTCAGAGTCCGAAGCCATTAATCTCCGCGCCGCAGCGTCAGTGGAGCGCGTCAGGGCGACGTCGGGGTGCGTGGCGTCGGCGACGTCGCTCTGCTCTTAGCCGCAGCCTCGTGTACAGGACCGTGGCAGCTTGCTGCTGTAGGGAAGAAAGAGAGGTGGGTAACGGAGGGCCAGGAGATGAGGTGTCGGTTGAAGAGAGAGCCGTAAAAGATGGCGAAGGAGAAAGAAGAAGGTGTGGAGGAAGGGGGAACACGGTCGGCGGTTCGGGTGGGGGTTGGTAAAGCGCGGGACATGGAAAGTCTCTGGTTCGGGAGGGGGTGCTGATGGAGGCGCCGGGAGGGGGATGCTCCTACGGCGAGGTTATGCAAAAACTTCTATTCGTGAAAGGATGCTGCGAGGAACGTGGAAGGCATTAGTATCCTTGGATTTCGAGCCTCTTCCTGGGCCAGCGTGATGGGCTTTTGATGTCTGCTCGCTGGCCCGATTTGCCGTGTCTGTTGCTGCTTTAACGGTCGTTATCTTATTGATGACGGTGGACGGGATAATTGCCTGCGAATCGTAGCGCAGGTGTCCATTCCTCGTGAATGGACCGAAGATATTACAATAGATTTGGTAGGAACGATTGTTACGCGAAGTCAGCTGCGAAATCGGGAGGCAACGAATACTTTCCGCGTATGGGGAACAAGCATGGCCATGTTTCTGAGCATGACCCAGTCGAGATAGCGTCAATAGGGCGTCCGTGCAAGGTCTCGCCCTTCGTCCCGCGACGTCGTGACGAAACAGCGCTCGTTGAAGTCGACGATGTAACAATCGTGCAGTACAAACGTGTGCGCCGAGCAAATACTCGAACCTGAAGCGTCCGCTCACGAGATTGAATGGAATCGGGAAAGAGCCAAGAGATTCGCGTTAATAAATACGATTTAGCATAGGACGAGTGGAATAAACGGGCGGAAAATGAGCGGTCTTTAATTCAACGCCGTATGTAATTCGATCATATAGGGAAAATTACGCGGCGTTGCATTATCAATCTCCCCCGGCCCAGGTTGCGTACGCCCGTTCGTCTCCACCTTCCTCTGCGTCGCGGAGGACCGAGGGCGTAATTTTCAGGCCGGCTGAATCTGTAATCAGAGCGGATTCACCTGCACGGAGACGCGTCGATAAGATTGCGCCCCGGTGAAATTATCGTGCTCTTCCTTCGCACGTATGTGCTCGACTTCTATCCCTCTCCCGCTTCAATGGATGATTATGCGCACAGGATGTGTGTTACGCGCCGCTTGATCCGGCTTTGCCAATTAGTCGCGTTAATTATAGATGCGCCGTCAGCCTTTCGTTCGTAATAAAATTCACCGGGTCTCCGTTGATCCCGATAGAGGCTCGCCCCATGACTCTTTTTGCGGGCCACCTAGCAATTACCAAACGTTCGCGCGGGTACCGTTGCCCTTGTTCGAACAGGAAATCGATACGAATAAGTATACCCAGTCGCGTTTGATCGCGCACTTCGATCTCCAGTTAAAGATAATCTCGAAAATCTGGACGCATTCGCAGACGTCGTACGAAAGCGATTCCATCAGATTTCCGCTGGTTAATTTCTGCGGTGCCGAGCAAGTCACGTCACACTTGATCGCTTCACGGAACTCGTGCCACATCGGCTCGGCTCCTTGGAGCTAATTACTGCAATGGTACCGAGAACGCGATAAGGGGGAAATAGTTGGAAAATGTAGACTAGAAATTGGGTTGTCTTGCCGACAGTCGGGGAGCGTATCTACGGTTCAGAGAACTTGTTGTTTCAAAATAGTATCATACCGGGCTCTGTGTCCATCAACGTATAGTTAACTACGTTTGAAACACTGTGCATTTAATGTCGACAATATTAATTACAATTAGAAGCATTTCAATTCAATGAAAAGTCACTTTTATCGCGAATTTGTGATAGTCAGTTCTATTTCCTGCTCACGTAGCTAGAACGCAACCCTATCAAAACTTTTCTTCTGCCCTAATCGAGGAGGGTCCGCGAAGGACAGTGAAAAACCGTTTCGCAGAGGCATCCCGATACTTTCGTTCATTAAACGTTCTATACTTAGTTTGCATAACTCAGGCAGCCTGGTGAACGTTCCGTGGTCGCGGGGAGAGGGGTCGTGAATACCATCGTTGATTGAGAATCGTGAACGCAGTCGGGTACACCGTGGCGGCTCTCCTCTCGTTAATTAACATTGTGCTCGGTGGAGGAAGACGTCAAAGCAGCAGTCGGCTTAAACCGCGAGCCCCATTTGCCCTGGGGGCAGCAACCCTTCTTCTCTCGCCCCCTTTTATATTGTTTACCTCGATCATTATGCGAAGCTTGTTGCTCGTCTTTTGATATTATAATCGGACTCGGTGTTGTCTCTTCCTTGTACCATCTTATTTCCGTCGTCGCATTTGAAGAACCCTGGATTCGTTTTCGCGAAATTAAATGTGGATACGCGAATGCCGTGTATCCGAGTACACCAGGAATGGAGAGCTCCATCTTCGATGTAACCCTTTAATTTTAACATTATTTCCAAGCTTGAAGCGGTGCTTTCAACATCGTTTCATTCTTCCGAGAATAACGATCTTTCAGCGGCGATGTCGTGTAAAGGGTGCGCAGGGTAATGACGGCAGCGAGCGGTCTCGTGTATTAGGAAACAAGTTTAAGACCTGGTGGTTCAGACACGAAGCTCCGTAGACGTGGTGCAGCGTCCCGATATTATTACTATGTAAATCACCCCTTCTCCATGGTAGGCTGACGCCCACGGTGACAGCCCCCCAAGTGGCCCAGCGCCACGATGGATGAGCTCCAGCTTCTTATTAGATATTCCTATGCGCCACCCCTCCGATGAGCAAACATGTTCCTTCATTCCACGTCGATACAGGTTACACCTAGTGTTCCTGATTTCTCCATATTTTTCGTCCCTCCAGAAATGAGAAATCAGATTGTATTTCTCAAGAATTCTCGAGAAATTAAAGGTCAGAAGCCGCAGAAGTTCAGTAGGTCTGACTCATGGGCTTCTGCAGGTTCTGACCAACTTTTACCAATTATTATAAATGAGATTTATAATCATTTTCTGAAACTCAAGTTTCTCGAGACATATTGTAATTTGTCGAGAATTGGGAAATAAGCAATTATAAAGTTTCCCGAGAAAGTCTTGAGAAAGAATTCTGGCGAAGGGACACTAGTTACACCCCTATCGGGGAAAGTCGCCTGTCCTCGCCTCCTCGCGGGCGTCGAACGGGAAATTGTGCTTGAATGCAAAACAGCTTCGTTTTTGTCTCTCTTTGTAACTCTTCCAAAGCGGGGCTATATTTAAAGCTCCAGGGTAGAAGAACTTGGCGCCAGTGAAGTAATCGCTTTCGAAAAACGCGATGGAGGGTGGTGAAATGGAATTTCTAAATATCCTGTCCAGCTGACTGCCTCTAGGAAGCAGATCGAGCGGAATTAATGTAAAACTTCCGTGACCGAGGGAATGGAAGAGTGGCGGAGCGAGGGTTCCGGGTGAAAGTTATATTTAGAACATTAATGCGACTTTAATACGTCCCGGTAACGAACGTAATTACTCCCGAAGGGAGATCGTTCCTTTCTCGATGCTACCATTAAATAAAATTCCATTCTCGATACCGTGGAAGTATCCTGCCTGCTTTATTTCGAAAAGTCAACGCTGCGACTTTGCAAACAATTCTATCGAGTTCAGATTTCACTCAGATATCTCTGTCCGCAAACAAAACTGGATTCAAAATAATAGCACCGCTTCTCCATTCGGCTTGCCTGTGTCGGCACACATTCTTTCTCCAATCTCTGCTTAAGACACGCGATAAGACCCAGTAATTTAGTCGAAAGAAGGCGGCATCGGGTAAGGAGCACTGGAAAACGATTGAAGCGACGGGGGTGGGCGAGATACTTGGATAGGAGGTTGGCCGACTCTACCACCCCTTCCGCCCAGCCAGCGACTGACTACCGACATTAGTCCACTGACACCATTGACACTTTTATTAATGACATCGATGCCTGAAGCAGCATCCCCTCCAGCTTCCGCCCCTCGGTTCACTCTCGGTTCACCCTCGGGGGAGATTTTCTGCCGCGGCGGATGCAGCCGCGGTAACACCAGGATTCGTTCCTTTCCATCTCGCAGACCTTTTTTCCCGGCATTATTGTATTCCCCGGCAAGAAGAACAGGAACTGGTCTCTCTTCCCATGTCTGTCTCCTCTCCACGGTCCTCCATTCTCTTCTGTGGCCTCTTTTTCTTCACCGTAGCCCTCTCGCTCCGGCGTCTCCGGTGTTCTTGTCGCCCTGACCCCCGTTGCCACCCTTCTTCACCGCCTGTTCATCCATTCCTCTGTCCTGGGACCTCGCGAGGGAGCGGCTCTCAAGTTACATTGAAAAATTTGGCGGACGGCTGAAAAATTGGCGATACCTATATCATCCATTGTGCTTTGCGATCCCTTCCTGCCTCGACCCGCTTTCCGCAAAAAAACCCCGTGTATTTAACAGATCCCTTCGGTGTCCGGGCAACCGGTGCCGCTTGTTCCCTTCTGATTCCCTCCTCTACTAGTATCGATCGCTAATTAGGAATTATGGACCGGTTCTAATCCGTTTGCAAACGTTGCTTCCTGGCGCGAACTAAGGAGAACGTTCTTCGAACCTTCTGAAGAACTTGGGGTGGTTTTGCGCGGGGTTGGTGAATCATGCTCGAACGAGACGAGGTTAATTTAAAATCGATCGTTCTACGAATTGCGGTGTCAATGTTAACTGTTCAGGTAATATTTACAAATATTGTCAACAGCTTTTTTGTCCTTTTATAAAAACGTTAGTTCTCTCGTCCAACTGCCAATTAATATAGCGCATATAAATCTATGAAGCTTGCGAACGGGGCGGCGAAAATTAGTGGAAAGCAGCGTGTGATTCCGCATTATTTCGTACGATTAGGGACAAAGGGGCTGGCTTTTAAAAGGAGACAGGGTGACCCACACTTGGGAGAAATAAATCTTATAAGTAGGCGGTTCACGATACTCGGATCGGTGGCCGCAAATCCATGGATAAGCCGTCGAGAACAAAAGTCCGGGGAAGATACGTGGCCAGGAATACGGTGCAGATTCGAGAGCCGGGATAAACGTAAGGGTGATCACATCGGGACGACGCGGTCGAATCGTCATTACAAACGACGTGACGATTTGCTGCGACGCTGTATTTATATTGCTTGTTACCTGGCCGATCGAGTTTTAAACAGAATCGTCGGCGTCCTCTGTTTTCATAAATTACCCCGATCACGTTCACCGTCTCGAAGTTGCGCAACGGTGGCCCCGGTGCGATTGCAATTTATTTTAATATGACGAGGACCCTGACGGCGTTGGTGGAGGGAATCGAGAAACAGGACGGCCGCGAAATTGTTCGCTCAAAATTGCTACCCACGGCGGAGAAAAAGCTCCTGGGAGACGCTGTTAAGAATATCGTGATTGCACGTTGTCGAGGGAGCTTCGATACCTCGAAGCACACCAGCCAGCTATGCTTCTTTATTCCAGCAACATTGTCGAGTTTCGATTATAATAAAGGACAGATGGATGGCCTCCTAACGCGGGGTTTTTATTGTATTTTCATATAGTGACTGTGCTCGTTCGAAAAATCTTTCACGCCATCAGCCTCCTCCCTTTATTTACCTTCGAACCCCAGAATCGTCTTATTCCACGGCCAACCTATCGGCAATATACCGATCCCTTTTTCCGCCTAATCCCCATCCGTGATCACCTTCGTGAAAATCTGTCGAGCAGTGTTTTCCCCGAATGTCCCGTGTCGCGTTGAAAGGTCCGGGCAGCGTCGCGTTGAAGCAGTCAAAGAAAGGAAGATGGGACGAGGAACGGAAAGACAGAGAGGGAGCAAGATAAGAAGCATAGAATCGGTCTAGCCTGGGTCAGACTCCAGCGTGCTATCTCTCCAAGCTGGAAGCGTGTGCTGATGGATGACAAATGGCTCCTCCACGACGCGTCACTCTAGGCGCTGCTAGGGGCTCCTCCTATACGTGATCAACCATAGCTCTGGCTGACGTAGGAGGGGCAGAGCGTTGGGGTAGAAAACCGAGGCACAACGGGGGTTGCGGCAGGATAGAGCGCGTTGCTCGAGGAGGGGTGGAAAGGGGCATGGGATACGGGGCCACGGGTGGAAAGGGGGGTGCAGGGCGAAGAAGTGGCGGGAGGGTGAGGGGAGAGGGGCTTGAACGGGTCGGCGGAGATAAAGTGGGACGTCTGATCCTCCGTCGAGGCGAGCAAAAAGATCCTCGCGCTTCGCGTCCCAGGAGACGGAAGCCGGGAACGAGAAAAACTCCCCCAAGCCACGGCGACCGTTCCCTCTTCGTCTCTCCGACGTTACCCTCCTCCTTGTCCGACCTTCTTTCAACTAGCACCACCATCACGGCCGACGTGGCCGACGCTTTCATCCACCTTTTCCAGCGCGACGAGCCACCCCTCCGGCACGAAGAAAGAAAGCTTCGAAGGGAAAGAATCCGCGCTATACCTCATCCCGTTGCCCATTAATTAGTTCCAGAGGATCGAGCTATGTATACGGCAGGGCGCGAATTTTATCATCGCCAATCGGGTTGGCGATGTGAATCTCTATGAATCCTCGATCGACAAAGTCGCGCACCTACGAACGAGCGTTCATTTTGTTCACGCGACGTCCATCCACGGTGTTCGAAAAGTATGGAGGGCAAGGGAAAGAATCGCGCGACTCGTTACGTCAGATCACGAATAAAGCAAACACACTCGGAAGAGCGCGAAAGATGGATGGACTACGTGGCTCGGGGCTCCATCATGAGCGACACGTCAGGCGGTTCGTATGAATTCTTCTTGATTGCTGGCCCGGCTGTAAGCATAACGAGCCACCCGCTACGTCCATCAACCACGCACCGGTCAATTCATTTCGGATACGAACACCGTCGTCCTGACACGCATACCGGCGCACGAACGCGCGCCTGACAACGCGTATCTATATTCTTTCCCTCCTTTTCTTTCCATTTGGCGATGCAGTCCGCGATGCACGGACATGCCCGCAGCGTGTACTTACGCGCCAGATATTCCCGCTGGGTTGACGCCTAACCTGCCTACCTACGGTATGCGGTGTTCGTTTTGCTTTATTTCCCGATTTCAATCTTCGTCCAGTTCGGCCGCCGGAGACGGACACGTCGGGGGACTGATGAGCTGCTTTGTAAGCGAAATGTCAAACCGGGGCCGTGCCCGTTCTTAAGGATAGAAAAATGTGCACACGGTATCGAGGCGGGCTGTGCAAACACGGGGTTCCTTTTTTTCAATGACAGACGAGGGTTCGTCGGGGGTGACGAGTGAGAAAGGAGCTCGTCTTTCCGCAGCTTTCAATGTACACAGTACTGCGGCGTACGCAGACTCTTGTTACTCGGGGGAAGCGTACGGGGTCGATGGAAATGTTGAATATGCATAACGCTTATGCGTGCTCGGTCGAAGGATTTCGAGTTCGAACGGGGGTTCGAATTAAAATTCATAGGATTCCACGTTGACACTGACGCGATACCGATACTCGGCGTCGCGGCTAGGTTGATCCCCGCATCCGAGAATGAAGCCGTTACGAGGGCAGTTATTAAATACCTGTCTGTCCTTTTAGCGAGAGTACGCCGCGTGTAATTTGCGGACAAGTCGAGTCCGCGCGCGTTTCGCCCGTAGGTTTGCTCGTATCAATTACCGTATACAGCCGGATAGGGCCAGAAACGCAATAAAGACATTTAACATTGAACTTTATTACAGAGGCGACCAGCATATAAAAGGTTCGAGTCCACGACCATAGGGAGCGTTTAATATTTTACCCGTCTCATTTTCGCTGCTCGTAAACTATTCATTTATCCGCGCCTATAATCTTGATCGAAACTACGGATTATTATCCTTCTTGTACCATCAGCCCTCCCTTTCCCGTTCGCCTCGTCTCTTCCCCGAGTCCCCGCCATCTTCTTACCCCATCTTCATCTTCGTCATTGCTCCCCTCTGCCCTTTCGGGCTCTGCCAATCTTTACGCACGTCGCGGTTATTTCATTTTTCTCTCCAGGGGTGAAGGATTCCATCGAGGCTCCTGCGTTCGCGAAGCTATCCAACAAAATTGAAGTCTCTTCTTTGGGGGGGAGGGGTGTTTCACATTTTTTAAATACCGACACGCAAAGCCTCTACAATTTCCGACGGCTAATCAGCTGGCGTTCTCGCTACTTTCAGTACCACTGGAATCACGGTGACGCATTTCACACGTCGAACAAATTTTCCACGTTCGACCGGTGCTGACTTATCGATTGATCAACGCTTAATGCGCTCGGCGTCGCTGCCGACCCGTTGCATTATGCATTTATCGGCAGGAACGTAGAAATAATTATATAACAGCGACGGCGAACGGCCTGAAATTTTTCCTCTACTTGCGGCGTGGTGTATTGATAAACGCCGTTTCATCGTGCGAGAGAAAGCCATAGGCGTAGACGCGGGGCTGGTCAGCGCGGCCAGTCAGCAATCTGCATAATATGTATTAAAGTTTATTATCGTGAGCGGCCGCGGATCGATACTTTGCGGTCTTTACTTACCGGGCCTGCTTTTCGTCCAAATTATACACGTCCCCTAATGTCTTAACTGAAAACGGCTCCGAATCATTATCATAATTTTGGCATTTCTCGTGGTTCTTGTTTTCGTGGCGTACGATGCGTGCAATCATCCTTCTGGGTGGCGTCGCGAGTTATTGCCCGTTTTTATACGGCGATTGAGATATCGTTCGTTTCTCTCATGCATCCTCCCTTCCGTCGCTTCTCTGTTCCCCCTCGTTCGAACGGACTTTCAGGCTTGCCTCAAAATGGCGCAAAAATGGCGTTCCCTCGGTGGAAAGGTACGCGAGACTAATTATCGTCACCGACACGAAACTTTCGAGCGTACCACGCCGTGTAGAGCTTATAGGATGCGCAATTACGACCTTTTGCACGCCGCTTTCGATGAAAATTGAACGACGCACCGCGATGATCGAACGTGTTTCTTTGGTAGCCGCGGACGAACAGCACCGGTGCGTTCGACTTCGATCGTATTAAACGCAGTCGATCTAATTGTGCCCTGGTAAATTAGCAACGTTATTTATAGGGTGCCCCGTAAGGGGTGTTCGTTCGTAGTTGTTCATACGCCGCCAGAATCAATTATCATTACAATCCATTTAGTTGTGACTCGTTTGCCTTCGGCACCGTACAAAGTTTAATATTAAATCAAGTTGGCGACGCTTTTAATACGAATTCCCGGAAAAACGAGACGGTCGACGTTTTCCTCATCATCCTGGCAATCTTCTTCTAAATGTTTTTCAGCGAGCCTCGAAATGGCGATTCCATATTAAACGGAATCAATCGCCTTGGACAATTTAGATAATAATCCCCGTTCGCCGGGATAATTAACTTTTTGCGTCGCCCCTTTTGCAACGCGAATGCTCATTTTATTCTCCAGATTTTCAAACTAATCCCTCCGCTCTGTTCAATTCCGTGTACATAGAATTCACGGCAATCCTGAATCCGTTTCCTCTCTTAAACGGAAACGCCCGAGAGCGGCGTCTATGCAAATTCCACCCCCGTCCGGCTGTCCCCTTCAGTCGGTCAGACATGATTAAACACAGAATGCCGTTGTTTTAACCCCTTCCAGTGCGTTCACGAAGCTACCTCAGGAGGTATACCGCGGCTCGCCCGGCGGAACCCTAGAATTCATCCCTCAGTTTAATCACTACCCCCTCGAAAACTCTGCGCGGCCTCTCCTTTCGCGGCATTCAATAACGCCGGGGCCACCCTCTCGACGATGGGCCGCGGCCTTTATCGAATCTCCTTGTCTTGCTTAGCCCGACGAATTTATCTCGTTACGTTTTGATTCTGTCGGCCGACAGGCCACGACGCACCCTCTAATTGCTATTCATCCCCGTCCATTGATAAACTCTTTGCCCTTAATCGGAATCATTGCTGCGGGAAATTTCGTTGTCTAACGTCGTGGAAATCGTCCGACGGTGGCTGGGTCGTTCTCTTTATTAATTTTCTGGAAAGGACAGCCGGCAATTTGTCGAGTAGCATTTGCCTTGAAGGAAGAGAAATCGCCGATGCTCGAGTATGATTAATGAATCGAATCGTAATCACGCGACGGGGCAGAAAAAGGAAACTAACTATCGATGGAGCGGACGGTATTGTTAGGAAGGTGAATTGGAAAAAAAAGAGAGAGATTGGCGTAAAATGTTGCCCGGGACGCGCCCTATATCTTCCGGAAGGTTGGAGAGAATGCGGCAGATTGTTTCGTTGCATAGGACGCCGTAACGACCGCATTTAAACCGCTAAATGGATCGTCTTTCTCTCTATGTGTATCTCTTTAACTGTTATGTTATGGCGACTCTCCGGCTGCGCCGTTCTACATCCCCTTATAGCATCGCGTTTACGTTTACGAGCACCACCGCTGACGTTTACGAGCCACCGGCTGACGTACGAGCCACTTGCTGCTCGCTTGCTTTCGTTGCTCGCGCTCGCACGTTAACGTTTTGCCACCGTCGCCACCGATCTCTGGCCCGACCAAGTATTTTCGTGTTATTTTCCTGCGACCAAAATCGATCGTCGGCCCCCGAAAAAAATCTTTAGATCTCCATCGATTTATCGCACGCGACATTTATTATTTGTTTCATTGGCTTCGTGAAATAACATTCTGTATGTCATATATATTATTAAGAAAAGTAATTTAATCAAGGGCGATTGCAAAATACAGAAGCAAAAATAAGGGATGAAAAATGGAACAGCTATAAAAAGATATTCTAGCCCGGATAGGATAAAGTTAGAAACGAAATATAAACCACGCGACATTTGACAGAGACAGAAATGTGCCAAAGTGACAGAGGACACTTTAGAACAGAGTGGAGTTTAAATCATCCGACCGACGTTCACAGGGTGCAGGCCGTTCGAGCGACGAGACACGAGAATGCTGTCAAGAGAAATCATTCAAGTACAGCACGGAGGGTGGCCGAAAGGCGGAGGCGGTAGAATTCAGGTAGTACAATTGGTTTTGCATTTCGTCCACGTAACCAGCGTCCATTGCGGGAACGGCGTTTGAGGGATTTATGGGTTCAGGTACCGCATTGTATCTGTACGTGCCGTGCGCCGTGACGCACCGTGACGTGACGTGACGCAACTGACAAGTCGGATGCGAAACTCGACAGTCAAATCTTGCGCCTATCTAACATTTCCTAACCTGCCCTAACGTGCAACGAAATTCATCGTCACATGCTTCACGCCGCTCTTATATATCTTCCTCCTCCTCTTCCTTCTTCCCTTTTGATGGCAAGCGGTGGCGGTGGTAGTGGTCGTCGCCGTATTCCCCCCTGTTCTTTTCTTTTAAAAGCTTCGCGGAAAATTTATCGCCGACAGCTATCCCGGCAAAAGGAAGAAAGTTGTTCAAAATTGTGTACACTCAGCGTACAGGCGGCGAACGGCTGCACAGGGAAGGGGTGATAAGTACCTAGGATCAAGGACTCGGGCTTGGCTGCTGGCCATATTTCTGAAACGTGGTTCTTCCTCGTGGTGGGATCTTGTATCGCGAATTGATATTCGGATCTTTCCCACCGTGGTTTCGCTAGCTAGGATCGAGACGGTGGTTCTTGTAAAATGTACGCAGCGCGGCTGTACGAGATTCGTTTGATTCTGCCAAACACCGGGGGTGATGGATTAGCCATCACGGAATGGGGAATACGGGGAATTCTTTGGATTAGCGAAACTATGTTGTACCGAACAACTGCGGGGATAATAGGAGGCAGATTTTTCTGACAGATCCCTTGTTCCCTGATTTCAGAATAATTACAGCTCCGCGAACATAAATCTAGGACGAGAAGAAACGCTGGAACTGAGGTATATCTAAAAGAAGCATCGAACATATCTAGGTGTATACTCATTCTTCTTGTCTCGCCAGAGAAATAGAATTCCTGCATCGGCGCGTAATTGCCGCGGTCATTAGCGAAGGGCGTTCTTGAATTAATAATGACGTCACACCGGCAGACGCTACCGTGTGGGTTTAATAAGGAGGCGACAGGTCGCGTTTGCCGTCAGCTAAGCGCGGGGGTTGCTTTCTTGACTGATTAACTATCCCCGACGCTAATTATCCCCTCAAGTTGTTAGCCACCGTATACGTGACGCTACGCCCGACGAAGACGGTCGCCTGGCGAAAACTGCGAGACGCCGTCGTTAACGGGCGAAACGCGGATGCCTCGAAAGGGTGTCGTTTCGTGTCCGCTCGCCTTTCAGCATTCTGGGTTAGCCTTTATTCAAATTGCAGTATCGTTCGCCGGCTTGTTTTATAAATGCCGTTTCTTCCACCGTGTATATTAAGTAATTCGATTGCTCTTTGAACGAATGGTTCTTTTTATTCATCTGTGGATTTAACTTTCTGGAAAAGTGACGTCCTGGAGGGACATAGATTTTGTCAGTGTTCCAGGAATAATTCTGTTACCAGGTTCGCGATACTACCACCACACGGATGTATCCGTATAACAGGTAAGGAATATTCGGAATGAAAAATAGGTAAGTCTTAATTGTAGAATAATATGTGTGCATGCAATCTTTTGTTTCCAAAAAAAGATGTTAATAATTCACTCGACGTACGATGGATTCACCGGGACTAGATAATTCCTTCGAAAGTTCATTTTCTCGTTCCCGAAGTCGTATAACATCCTATATACAGAGAACGTGTCCACCCTTCGCAGACTCGTTCAACCCCTCGGCACCCAGTTATCCCAGTTATGCAAACGCTCGAACGGCAAAGGCAAACAATGCGCGGGTGTTGCGGTGGCTCGTGCTTCTTGAAAAATGGAGGAACAGGGCGACAACGCGGCAGCCGGACTTCCGGGCAGGCCGACAGCTAGCATTTTCTCTGCCTCCTTCCATTATGTTCCCGTTCTCTCTGTTTCGTTTCGTTTCTCTCCAGCTTTCTTCCCACCGACTCTTTCCCTCTGGTTTCCCCGTCGTTCTCCATCGTTCCTCGACCGACCCCACCTATCGTTTCTTTTCGCCTCTTTCTCCTTGTCTCCCTTGCGCTTTGGAATTTCTGACGGCACCCCCCAGTTACACTCGATCTTTCTAGGCTGAACTTTATCCCTTTCTCTCCCGATGTCTCGGTTTTTCTCTCGCTCCCTGCTGTCCAGTCGCTCCTCCAGCATCCCCGGCTCACTCGCATGATTCATCGCCGCCACGATGGATTATCCATCTCCTTCCCCGCTGCACCCTCTCTTTGGGTCAGCGGCTCGAACAAAATCGGCCGGGAAGCGAGCGTGGGCCTGTATCGCGTTCCAGGCTGCAATTCCCAATTTAATGAACACTTCGAATATACATGTGCTGGGAATGATGAATCACCTGGAATGTTTGCTTCGCTGAAAGTCGCCCATCGTTTAACGAAACGGATGTTTCGAGAAATAATTACGACTGCCAGGAAATTTCCAGTTCTTTATACATATATTCCTTCGCTATCAGCGAGCAGCGCGAGTAATTAGACTTCCCGTCGGCCTCGCTGGTGCTCGTCAGAAAAATGCGATTGAACGTCCACCGATAACGCTCACGCATCCCGGGAAAACCGGAGGGCAGACGGGGTGAAAGAGAGAGGGAGGAGTCGCACACTCGCCGGCGCACTGTACGCGAAGGCGTGCGCGAAAGCGGAAATTACGGCCGATATAAAATATTCTAGATATCGGTGAACCACGGGGGTAATGGCTCGCGATCGGGCCGGCTTGATGCCCCGCGGCGGTGCTTATAATAATCTCGGCTAATAATACATTTAAATATGAAGGTAAAGCGGGATGCATGGCAGGCTGCGTAAGATTAAAGGACGCTGATGATGACGGCGTGTGCTGTACCGAGCACGCACGATGCACCTTCCGCGGTACTCTCTCGTTGCACACGCGCCTCCTGCGAACTGATCTCTGGGTGCTATGGCCGCCGTCCGTTCCGTATTCCGGTTCGGCAGCTCTGTTGCTCCGTTTTTCGCTCCACGACCGACCGACCGCCCCGAGCCCTCGAACGAGGCCCTCGTTCTCTTGCCCGGGCCTCTGCCCCGACCGTTTCGAAAGTGCAACGCATTACGCGCCTCGAAACGCAATTTCGCTTCCCGCCGGGGCAATTTCGAGAGTCGAAGAGCCACACTTTCTACCGGGGAGAACCACTCGCTAATTGCGCCCCTCGCGCTCCCAAGCCTCGCTATCCGTTCCTCCCCGGCCGATCACGAACCACCTTTTTCGTACCGTGAAGCTGGTACATTTCGAGGGAGAGTCTTTAACCGTCGAACGAGAGGGCGAGATGCGTGTTACGTAACTGCTGGGTCGATTGCTGGCTGGATCGAGAACGTGGCTGTAAAGGTGTATTTGGTCGAATCGCGTGTGCGGAGATTAAGTTGTTACCGTGCTACCATTCTATGGTCGATTGAGCGCGATACTGCGATGGTCGATGATTATTCGACGCGCAAAGAGCTTTCTAATAGAATAGACGGGGTTGTTTGCGTTCGTTCGTGTTACTCGGATGATCGACTGGCCGGACATTCTTTTTTTTCCTCCTTTCTGTTTCCGTACGGTCGGCCCTGGCGTTCGGGGGCCGGCGATTATTGCGCGCAATGCTTCTTCATCTTCATTAATGCCTCTTTGATGGAGGCGAACTGGCGATTCGGAACCTGTTCGCTCGAAACGCTTCATTTCATAAAGACGTTGCGCTCCACTCGCGGTCGCAGGGAAATTATTACCATTTGCGACTGATCGATTGTACCGCCGAGCCCCACTGTTAATCGTAATCTATCATTTGCAGTTATGCTACACGGTTCCGGATAAACGCGACCATTTCCTCCTGTCGTTTTGCACCGCGTCGAACCGTGGATCGACACTTGTCGCTCGACTTTCCGTTCGTTTAGCAAAATATAATAGCTTCCTCGAGACGTACCAATTAATCGAACGGCCACAGACAAATTACTGAATTAGTAACACTATTTAATCGTACGTACGTAGCGCGAACGTTCCGTGACTATTATTTCGTTTCGAAGAAGTCTATTATCCTTCACGAATTTTTATTCTGGGAAATAAAGGATTCCTGGATTCCCTGGGAATCGTGAACGAGAAAAAGGCGTCGTCTTTCCAGGTAGAATATACGAGCTTCCGAATCGAGTATGCAAATACCGATGCAAATTGCATAGGAATAGATACATTGTTTTAAGGTGGAATCGCGTGAACAGAACAGACCAGAAGTCGTACCTTTCTAGAACCCTGGGCAAATTTCCTCCTATTTAACTCTTTTTTCGTCTGCACGCAGAAAATTTGTACCTTCTCGCAGTTCATTGGTCGCAATCTCTTATTTTCGCTTATTAATTCGTTCCTAATGTTCCGGAAACATTACATATTGATTCGAGTTGAAATTGGAAGTTGGATCCTTGTATTCTGGTTCTGGTAGTTAGTATGTTGCCCGAACGCAATTTTAAAAATTTGGGACTCGTTGCTGATGTACGTTACTACAAAATTGAATACATCAAGTACATCATAATCCTCCTGCAACCATTTACAACGATAGCACTTGCAAAGTGTCGAATGCAACTGAATTGTATTTTAAAAAATTCCACCACGATTTTCCTAGCGTCGGGCAGACGTCAAGAATATTCGATCTTTTGTGCCTCAGTCAATTTTCTATTAGGTGGCGATTATTAGTGGAATGAAATTCGTACAAATGATACTGTAGAACGTCTCGATCGCAGCGACACGAAATATGTCACTCGGGAGGCGGCTACAATCGTTTGACACGTAAGACGTTTCTGTTACCGCAGAAAATTCCACGGGCAGCAAGGCGCGTAAATCATTCACGGGAAGACAATAACAACTGCCACGAATTTCTTTTATTTTTCCCGCTTTCGAGAGTGTGCAGTATGACGAATAACATTCGCGGTGACTCGTAGTCAGAATGATCGACGACGAGGTGAACTTTCGGGCGGCTAACGAGACTTCGAAAACGCGACGAAACGAGGGCGTTCTGATTTAAGAGACGGTTCGTCTCCTATTTTCTTAGTCTTATTTTTCTTGCCTTTATACCGCGGCGAAGTGGCGATCATTAATCAATGTGTACGTACATCGTCGCGGTGGACAGCTTACGTCTGACACGGGCGGATGATTATCTGAAATAAAATATCGCGCGACAAATCACTTTCTTGCCAAGAGTCATTTAACTGGTTACATAAAATTGCGGGCGTATTGCGTGTACAGCGGAGCGGCGTGCAGAAGTCAGATGAAAAGTGAACCGTGAAATACTGCCGTTAAATAATTCAATGGAATTGCAGCGTCGTTGACGAGGAACAAGCGATACCAAGTTTCCGTCGCGACCGCCCAGTCAGTAACGAAATCTGTTCTTCGACGAGATTCCCCGCACGAACGTAACTCGCCGGAAATCACTTCGTCCTGCACGTTACTCTTAATGCTGCGCACCTTTTTTTCTAGATTTGGGCCAGATTTTATCGGCGTTGCAAATGCACAACCTTCGCAAATATAGTAGGGGACACCTTGCACGATCGCAGGATCGCGTCTCTATTATTTTCTCCAACGCGACAACCGAGCGAACAGTTTTTCCGTCAAACTTCCGCGATGGAAACCGCAGAAAATTTCGCGCTCCACCCGCGGCCGGGTCGTCGTAAATCACGCTGGAAACCCGGTGTTTCTAGCGCCGACGAAATAAATTCATTTCTTCATTTTCATGCAAACGAACAGCCGTATTCTCGATCGGCGGGCGAGACATTTTTCCGGCGGGAACGGAACCGTTTCGTTTGGAACGCGTTTGCCAATGTCGCGTCACACACATGCACACACGTATAAATAGTGTATTACTCGCGTGCCTACGTATTTATTATTATTTCGTTCCCTTTTTTTTATCCCTGCGCGTTCGCCACGCTGCCGAAGCACAGAGCCGTCAGACGCAGGGACGCCATTCGTCCTGGCCGCGCATGTGAAAATACGACGGAAATATTTCACATTTCGTAGCGCTCGCGCGCCCCGACGACAGCGTCGCGGTGCCACGTCACGAGGCATTCATTTCGAAATACGTACACCGGTACGTCCAGGCTCCGGGGAGTAGCCTTAATAAATGTAGAAGCATTTATAAAGGCAGCAAGATGCGAATGTTCCTGCCGTCCCTCTTTCTCTTTCCCTTTACCGTGCCACCTTCCTCCGTTTCGTGCTCTTTCGTTTCCTCTCGGCCGTTCCGTCCCCCCCAGACTGTTTCTGTACGGTGCATGTATTTCTTTTATTTTTTTCCCTTCCTGTTTTGTAACCATGAGCGTCGATGACGGATGGAAACGAACGATGGAAAAATCGCCGGGAAATGTCAATAACGCTGTCGGTTGAAAGAGCGAGAGCTTGCTCGCGATGGTTGCTTTTCCTGATCGGAAAATGGAAAATGGATCGTCGACTATCCTTGAGATGAGAAAAATTGCGAAGAGATGCTCGGTTAATATAGTTTAGATTTTTGTTGGAATTAAACCAGTGACGTTTCGAGCGTCGCAGGAACGACGCCGTTGCATTTGTTGCTTTGCCAAGCCACTAGATTAATGGTCCAGCCAACTTTTGTTCTCGCGATCGCCTCGAAATCGGACAATGTGTCGTCGACGGGAACCTTGCGCAACCACGCTATCGCGAGCCGTGATTGAGCATTGTATCGAGAGTGTGTACAAATTGTGGTCGATCGCGCGACGCACGGAACGATGTCACTTGAGCTTATTGTGTCGAACAATTGAACGGCGGTGGGCGACGCGTTACTTAACGTCGGCTACGCCACCACCGTCCATTCAAACTTTACCCATCCCACCGCTCTTTTTGTCTTTCTCTCGTTTTAAACATATTTATCATTCGTTCATAATCCGCGGGTCCTTCTTCCCCAGATTATCTTGTCCGAGAGTCGCGTCTCTTTCGTCCGCTTCTACCCCTGCTACATCTGTTTTCCGCCGCGTTCCTTTATTTTCCAATTTCGCTCGAATTCCGAGGCTTCGGACATTTCTCGCGGCTGAACTTTCGTTCCACGACGCTTCCTTAACGGCGTCGCACAGACGCTGGAAGCTGGTCCCGCGACACGGACGAATTCGGGGCGACTGAAACAAATGTCGAGGCATTTCTAACTGTAGCGAGGGTCTGGTGCGCGCCCCGTCCGACGGACGTGCTTTTGATCGAACTTCCGGCAAACTTGATCCTTTGGCAAGAGGTTCGATGAAAAATGGCCGCCTCCATCCCGTCACGAGTCCAATCACTCCCGTTCCCCGTCCCGTTCAATAACAGCATCCAGTTAATTGAATATTTTTCTCAATAATTCTCGTCTTTTCCTCGAAGAACGAATTTCCGTTCCGATCGACAGGGAACGAAGACGAATAGGAAACGCATCTGATCGTCGATGGGCACGAGCTGATCGCGTCTGCCTATAAAGACAGTCGAATGATCTTTACAAATATTTACTCGGGCGCGTCTATTTCCAGCCGAGAAAGATGCGGTCGCACGTTGTCGCGTTTATTAATAGCCTCGATCTCGCAACATTTACGATTCATCCGGTCTTATCGGGACCGTTTAACCTTCCATTAAGCAGATCGAAAAATGTCGGAACGCGCAGAAGGTCGGCTGGGGTTTATCTCTGGATCCGCACGATTCCTCCCACGCGAGTTCGATCGAAGCTCCATCGATGCGTCGCTCGTTTCTTTACGCGGCCGAATCTAATAAGAATGGAACGCCGATGCCTCAATCGGCACAACGTTTCATTCGCAATGATATTTCCAATCGCGAGGAGGCAAACGGAAAAAGCTGGGTTCGCAACGAGCAAAACAATCATCGTCGCGTTAAGGCGAACCTGGAAACGATCACGAGCTTTTAACAGCAAGCCGCACCGAACGATTTATATTCCCCCGGCACACAGGTCCACCCCCTAATCAATACCATCGGATCCAGCGTGTCTCGCCTCGTTCAATTCGCCAAAAACTCACTCAACCGCCCCCGTGCCATTTCCACCCTCTCCCGCGGAAAGGAGAACACCCGTCACCCCTCGACGGGCACAGAAATGGAACCAAAAGAACAGAACACGAAAAAAGATCTAAGGGAAAGAGAGCACAGGAAACGTGTCACAGTTTCTGAAATTCTCAGGGAAACCAGCTGCGAGGAACTTAACGAGTTCGTGCTCGGGGGTTGGTCAAGACTCTGGCACGATTTTCCAGCTGAAAAATGAGGAAAATGCGCTCGCCCGTGCGACGCTGCGTTTCCGCGACGATTAATTTTCGGCCGGTTAAATCGCGTGGCCCCGGGGACAGCCTGGCCGGTCGAAAGTGCGTCAAAAATATGCGAATGTGTGCAGAACGCGCACGCTGTCCGGTTTGCTCGTCGTCCCTCACGTATGCACACCGATGTACACGTCGGATACGTTCTGGCGAACGGAACACCCGCGACAGCTCGCGAGCGACGTATTAATAGAAGCGTACTTCGACGCCGGGCGTCGTTGTTGCCGTCTGTCAAGCGATATTCTAACGAGCCGTGACCGTTGAAACGCGACCGATTTTTCAGAAACGACCCGCCGAATAGGATCCATGGCGATACGGGGTCCTGGATCGAGGCAGGGCGAACCAGTCCCGTCGCCATGTTCCGACGGCCGTCGCAGCGCCATGTTGCCTTCACCGCCTCCGGCTCCATGGACCGAGTGGAAGATTTCTTTTGCTTTGCGAGGGATATCGGTGGAATTTTTGCTACTTTTTTTCGATTGATTAATAGCACGCGGGTTGTAGAATTTTGGATAGACGCTTTGTGCAAAGCTTTCGAATTGTTTGCAATTTTCGCGCGAACGTGGAGAACGCATCATGCGAACAGGGGTTTAGCTTGAGTTTTTGAAACGATTTGTGTTGCGCTCCTTTTTTTTAAGTAGTTAAATACGTGTTGCAATTCATAAAAACGGGCGGATGTAAATAATCGTAATATTTTGTCGGATGAAAAATGCGGGAATGTTTATTTCGATAAATTAGATGAAGCTTCGCGTTGTAATATTTGTGGCAAATATTGTGATTTATGCTGTAGTCGTTTTGTTCTTGATTTGTACATCGGATGAATAAATAGAAGTCTTTAAGCTTAGCTGGTATTTGTTGTTTTCCCGTGTCGAGTCGGCGCGAATATTCAATATGCGATCATAAATAATTCTGCTCCGGTTTTATGCGTATCGAGTTGGTTTATTCACTGGATTAATTTTTGGTGTAAATTTATTCGCTCATTAAGCTGCATCGCTGTTTGCCTTCTACGCGGGAACAATTTTACCCGAAATCGACGTTGCACCCGCCATTGGGATACTTTCACGTATTCTTCCATTATTTAACTTCAATCTAAGATATTGCACGCTTCAACAACCGTAATTATTTCTACTTTGACATTCAATCAATTGCAGATCGATGAAAGGTGAATAAAAATATTAATACCATTTAAAAGCAGTTAGATTTAATATAATTGTATATTCTAAATGGTGGAACCTTGTCTTATCCCTGTCGCGCCATGTTCCGACGGCCGACGCTCTCGACACGCCATATTCGAATGCGTTGAGGTGTTCTCGAGAATAATTAAAGCGGCAACAAAATTCAAGAGATTCCTCGCGAGAAAAAAATTCTGCGAAAAATATACTTCCGCCACGTAGCAAGTAATCCCGGAGAAGTTTCCCTTAAATCGCAAATCCTACGGAGCTCGAAGCTCTCACTCGTAATCTTGAGCACTACAAAATGAAAACGAACAGAAGATCTTCGTATATAAAACCAAACATAGATTCGCCAAGCCTGTTTCAATCCACACTACCCAGACAAAACTATTACACATCCTCCAACGCACAGAGAATCGAAGCTCCCTTTCAGATGCAAAACCTACGAACCTTTTCTTCCTCCACCCTTACGATATCACGCGACCCGACAGGCGCACCCTCGCAATTATCGCACTCTAAAAACCACGAAAATCTCCAATCGTTCCCCGGCTCTGTCGAACCGGGCGAATTCGCCGAGAGAAATTACAGGATGGCGTGGCCGGTTGCCGCGCCGCTAACGACAAAACGAAAGGCGGTTCGATCGAAATTTATCGATATTGCATGGCTCGCGCAACGAAGCACTAATCAGTGCGGCGGATCGTTAAAACCAGCTCGCGCGGATAATTTTATTATTCGTCGCGGCGCGCAAGGTGGCCAGGGTGTAGGGCCGCAAAAATTATTAATCGAGACCGGACCACCTCGCGGAAATGCGTCCCCGTGTGAAAAAAAAAGAAGAAGAAGCGAACGAGGGTGAAGAGGGGCGCGGGGACGTATTTACGAAAGCGGCCGCGTGTACCACGTGTGCATCGTAAATCATTTGGCTGGCTCCTCTAATTATAAGTATGACTATCGCTGCTATCGCATCGTCGTCGCGCGTAGAACGCCCGAAGCCAGGCCACAACGGTGAACTTCTTCGCGATAAAACCGTTCCTGCCACTCTTTGCGACCGCGAGATGTTCGAAGGGAGACGTGGACAACAAAAAAAAAGAAAAAAATGGGAGAAGGGGTGGCGCAAAAAGAGCCGACAGATGAATTCCATGTTGCAAGGAATCGGTGGCCCGTTTACCGAGAACGAGCTCGAAACCAGGAAGCTTTTTAATTGCCTTTTTTTCGCAGCTTCGACCGCTCCTTTGCTGGATGCTCACGAGAAAGGGATTCATCTTGATGCTGTGCTGTGCATCGTTGTGCGTTGGTTGATATTTCGAGGATTGATTTGGCGGACGCGTACGGGAAGATGGTTCGGGGCATTTGTTCTCGTACGGTGGATCTGGATATTGTTAAAGGGTGGCATTCATTTTGATAATGATTATTGTTACCGTGTTTGGGAGGCTGTCGTTGTTTACGGGTTGGATAATATTGTTGCTTGCGTTGGGAAGACATTTTGGTATCTTTTCAGAGTACTACTTTCATGTACTGGACACGGTGTTCTTCGTTCCGTGAAGATTAATGGGATTAATATGAAGAAACGGTATCGGATCCTAATCTACGATATATTATCTCAGAGTGTCAAGCATTGTAATATTTCAACGTTGATGTTTCGAGGAGCTTGCTTCACGGTTCAGCTTTCTACATCGAAATCCATTTCACTATAACTCCCCTGAAACGAATCCTCGCTCGAGCTACCTAATTCTCCAGACTCGTCGGAGTCTCAGCTTTCTAAATCTGTACTCCTTTTTAATTACAAACGCGGCGCGTTATTTCTGCGTCGGTACAGAAACGATTATTTAAATTCCAAGTTGCAATGTCAACAACGGTTGCATCATTGACGTGGGCATTTAATAACGAACGTCGACGAGAACGAAGTCGAAGGGCTTCACGATCGGGCGCGAAAGTGACGTCGACGACGGGGTCGGACGGAAGCAACGCGGCGGGTTATCATTTGTGAATTTAAAAATGTTTTCGATAACCGATATCGGCGGCCGCATCGCGAGACCGCTGTCCGCTGCCAGGAGATATATCGTGCGCGCGAAAATATTACACCCCGTACATCATGCGTGTACGTACGCTCGACCCCGCGGATATCGAGACCCATTATCGATATCGTGGCAATACCTAACAGCCCGAATTCTAATCGTCAATCCTTCGAATTCGACGGGTCGGCTATAATAATTCCGGCATTCGTGTAAGACGCCACTATTGACCAAGGAATATACTAGAATTAAAAAAAGCGAGAGGGTAGATTTAAGTGTCGAAATTCCGAGATAATCGAGAATTAAAAAAGTTCAAGTATTCGAAGCACCTGCACTGCTTCGTCCGTTACTTGTTACCTCATTCTTACAGAATCCGCAAAGTGTATCGAGTTAGTCCACGATGCAGGTAAATGAATTTCAATCATCCCCGAAGGGAAACAAGCGATTCCCTCCACCATTTTGACCGCAACGTTCTCCGAACTCCGAACCGATCGATACTCGTAAATAGAACACGCCGCAAAAAGGCCGAACGAACAAGCCGCGGCGCGTTAAAATTAATCCGAGACACAATGCCGATCGAATGTCGTATCGTTTATCGTGCAATCTTGTACGTTTACCTTCGATGCCTCCATGGGATGCGTACTCGACGTCACCGACGGGAAGGGCGAAATTCAACGACGACCGCGCAAGCCGTCGAATCGTTCCTTTGATTTTCACATCGTTCGATTCGCGTTTACTCGTCCCGCTCGACCCGTTCAAAATAAAAACGACGACGTGTATTGCGAAATATCGACAGACACACCGAACGCGATCTCGCACCGGACGTCCGGTCGTCGAGGAATTTTGTGCAGAACTGAACCAGGTAACCGATTTCCTCTCTGGTGGAATGAAACCCTTCAGCCACTGCGACCTTGTATCTCGCAATTTGCTTATTCAAAACGAATATTGCGGGGTGCGGCTGGCAAGCCTTTGGGTTGCCCGGGCAGTAAATCAAAGCGTGAACGTATCCGTTCGTTCTAGCCATTCTCTCTCTCTCTTCTCTGGTCCGTGCCGCGGGAGAGGATGAGAGCCGATGCTTCGACAGGTGAAGCAGGAATCTAATTTACACGATCGCGGAGGAGGCGGCGAGTTTCTATTTATTGTACAACGATATTGCAACCCGACCTTTCGCGATGGAATCCTGCTCGTGTCACGCCGGCATCGAGGAACTTTAATTGAAGAGTGCTCGGAAAATGGCGGACCGTAGTCGAGGGCTTGAAATTCTTTGAGATATTGCTGCAGTGGTTCATCGGCTGGACGTTCGAGTTTTTAGTGGTCTTAATTGTTCTTTAATCTTGGCACGCTGTACTTCGAGCGACACTCGTGGATTTGCTCGTACGTCTTCATTCTTGTGCCATTCTCGTGGAAGATTATTTGCGAAGCGCTTTCTTTCACTGTCAGCTACGTCGCGGGGGAATTTTCACAGTTCACTCGATATTAATCTTCCCTATTCGCGACGGCGAGATATTTAAAAGGTATTTGTTTATTTGTTATTTAAATTGGTGTCAATTTGGGCAGTACTTTTTCCCCCGCTCTGTTATACGACGGAAAGTTCGTTATCAGAATTTCTTCTGAAACTCTCGGCCCGATTGGAACGGACACGTAAGAGTGTGAACGCGGTGAGCAGGCTGGAAAAATTTCCAGAAGCCGTGCGTTGGTTTCCCATTGTCCACCGTGACCAACTGTCGTCGAATTTCCGACAACATTTCCCATTCACAGGCCGATTCCCAAACCTCGTCACATGTTCGAGAACGCCGCCTGGTTCTCGTTCCTCGCCTCCTATCGTCGGGTATCGCTTTACCGAGGAATCTCGAGCTCCAAAACGAATTTCCAAACCGAGCCCGACCTTGTATCCCGCAGCATGCACGCCGAAAGGCGTGGGCAAGCCTTTAGCAAGTCCGACCTGGCAGTAAATCAAAGTTGTCCGGTGCACTTTGATGGACGTCCAGGCGGAAACGATAGAGGTGACCTCGTTGCGTTTGCACGGTGATTTAAAGTAGGGCCAGGTATACACTTGGCCGTGCTAGTTTGCATAACTCCTGCAGCAACCCCTTGTAAGCGGGAACCCTTCTCAAAAAGGCTTCTGCCCCGGAAAGGGAGCACTTTCGTTGTTCTGCACCGGCACGGTCCGTTGTCTACCCGTTGTCCGGGAAAGAAAAAGAGTGTAAATAGCGCGGCGCTGTTACGGCTACTCCGGCACCCTGCGGTCGTCGTAAAGCCCGATCGCGCGATTCGCTCTGCTTCAGTTACGATGAATACCTGGACACCCTCGGAAGTCTTTGCGGATACGCCGGGAAGAAGAGCCGAGGGAAGGTTTGCGGATGTGGCGAGGGACGGAATTTCACGTGAAATGCATCGGCATTCCACCCCCCCATGACCGATCGCAAGTCTCACGTTTTCCGCGTGGATTCACTTGGAATCTGGCGATTGCCAGCCTATAATTCTCGATGGACGATCCTTCGACCCAGAATTCGTCGCGCGGTAATGGTGCCACTGCTGGCTAATTTATTGGAGAACTTTTTTGTCGGGAGAACTGACTTCCATGCAGAAGGAACAAAGAGCGAGTTTCAAGTTAATCAGGCGCGTTCGTATGGATATTTTAATGGATACTTCGAGAGGGTAACGGGCGATATAATAGGCACGAAATTATACGTACCACAGTGCATAATTAATAACTTCCTCTGGACTTTTTGCGATACCCTCTCGCTAGCTCTCGCGTCTGGGAACGAGTTCTGACCATACTTTCAAGTCCTTTAAGATTACTCTTGCGTTTAAAAAATCCCCCCATCTATAGATTATTGTATCATTCTACTTGCCGCCGAATATTCCTGTCTGTAACTGGAACGGCAGCAAAAATATCGACGCAACGCGAGCAGAAAATTAACCGGCGAGCGGTGGGCTCTATATAATAAGAGGAGAAAAGGTTCTCGGATCGTACGATACCGGCAAGAGGAAGCTGCCAATTGAAGTTGAACTCTCGTTGCGTCGATAGCCAGCACGAGGAAAGAGGAGCATCCACATGGTGACCGGCACGCGTGAAGCTGGTGGAAAAATTGCGTGCCACGATGGCGGAAAAATTGCGTGCCGCTCGTGGGCAGGTGATTTTCGCGCCGTTACCAGCGACGCCTTCTACTTAATTCCCGAAGACACGCGAAAGCGCGCGCCGGGCGGTGAATAATTCTCGCGGCTCGCTGAATATGTACATTTTTTATCAAGGGTGGCGATTCGGCTCGAAAACTTCGGCGACGTCCAGACGGCGGGAAATGGCAGGGGCGAAACGGGATTAACGGCGGCACGTTAATTTGCTTAAATCTGCGTTCAAGACCTGGTATTAGGAATATTCAATTCGTCGCCACTTTTCCTTGCCGATGGTCTTTTAAGTTTAATTCATCGAAGCACCGAGACGAACACCTTGGAAAATCTTTCGGGGGAAAATCTCGTGACGAAAGGAGACGGGACTAATGTGAAAGCTGTTGTTATTCTAGTTTTACTCGAATGATGTAAGTTCAACTCTTACGTGTCGTTCATTTATGTTTTCTCCTGTTTTGCGTTTTCTTGGTTGAACGATACGATAGATTGTAATATCGTTAGAATAAAGTTGCGTCGTTTAAGGCATTTGCATTATGTACTTCTTTTTCAACCACGATGATGCTACGCGTCATTGTTCGGATGACAGACGCGAATTCCAGTGCTTGATAAGGTGAATAAAATAATTTGTATGAGTTAGCGGGGTGATGAATGAAGGTAAACCATTCGAGACAAAAGGTGGGAGGTTTCGCTGTGGACGCAACGCCGCCGCGCCTCTAATAATGATAAATGAATAAGTAGCCAAATCGGCCTTCACGAAAGGCTCATTGATTCGATTTGATTGATGATTCCATAGTCTTTGTGTTTCGCTGACCGATGGAAACCACAACCGTGGTACGCTCGCCGTGTTGTTAAACACAACGCGTTGTTGTGACGGCTGCGTCCATTACCACGTTGACGTTCGATCTTCCGTAACGAAGTATCGGGAAATTTATGGAGAAACAACCCGGAGCTGTGAAATTTCCGAACGGTTCATTTTTTCCTTTTTTTTTCTTCTTTCGTGACACTAACTGATCCCGAAAAGTCTGAACGCTGTGAATATCGTTTAGGGAGTTTATAGTTTGTCACCACGAATGTTTTACACGCATATACACCCGGGGGACATATAATTACAGGAGCATCAGCGAATAATGCGCAGCTCGTGGAAAAAAAGCAGCTGCTGCAGACGACTAATGGAAATGTCACCATTCACCATAAATACCAAGTACTCTGGCGCGTATGTAAAACAGAAGATAAACAATTCAGCCTGAACTCATTAACCATCCTTCAACCTCGCGCCCGACGAAACTTCAATCTGCACGTTCTAGCTTATCTCGCCCTGCGGAAGGGAAAACGTGTAATCGTCGATGATTCCACTCGAATCGAATGACAATTCACGGTGCACGGAATCTTCAAACACGAATAGCGACAGATAGTAGGCAGAGTCTTTTATCCAATTTCATAATCCGCGACAAAAAGGCCATGGTCGAGCTTGACTCGTTGGATTCGAGGCTCGTTATTTTCACACCGATAACGCCGGCTCGTCCGCCATCTTAATACGCCTTACCTGTCGCACGGCGATGCAACCAGGCAGGTACATATTCCGTGCAATTCGTCTCGAAGAGAAACGATCCGGGGCGCGTTAAAAGCGGCGTCCCCCTAATTAATTTGCCCGGGGGATTAAATTGTCCCGTTCGACGAATCGGTAATCAACGTCAATTTCGCGATGAGTAACGCAAACGCGATCCCCGTCGCTTTTTCTCCCGCTGTAAACAGGCCGAAATGCAAATTGACGGACCGAAGCGACATTGTCGTTCCGTTGGAAATTAACGCAGACGGCAGCCAAGCATAGGCGTGATCGAGGTTGTTTGAACGCCACGATCGAACTAAATGTGTCGCTGGATATTTTTGTTCGGACCTGTTTGCGCGACAGATTATTTTCGTCTGTTGAAACACCATGCGGAACCGTGTCGCGTTCGATCCTGCTGAATATACTGTTTTTATCAAGTAAACAATTGCGTTTGTCGCGCTCCAAAGGTACACAAGTTTCGGTATACACCGGGCAGTCCCCGTGCAGAACTTTGCAGGCCGATAACGAATGCACTCCATAAATAAATTTTTCACCCGCGTCGGTGGCTGCGTCGATGCTCGGTATTAACTGCTTATGGTTGACGCTCGATTATTCTGCGGCTCGACTGGAATCGCTATTATGAATCAACTATGATTACTTTGTTCTATTTTCTGTTTGTACAAGCTTGCTGCAGCGGGGGCAGATCGTTCGGTACAATTTAATCCGACTTCGACGTGTATTATTGGCTTCGAATTAGCGTAAAAAGCAATCCGTCGTGCCCGGACAGTTTCACGCTTAATACTTCTTATCTAACAGTTTCTCGGGCGCCCTTATGGAACGCGACAAGTATCCGAGAAGTGTGTCAGAGGTGACGATAAGAAACGTCTTTCGAGAGGAATGGAAAAAATGAAAGCTGGAAGGATAGTCTGGTTGGCACGACAGGCCAGGAGAAGATCAGAGAGTTTTCGTGGCAGAGTGATTGGTGGCAGCCGTTAGTTTAATCATCGCGCATTAGCCGAACTACCCCTTAGCCGGAAGCCTCGCCCACTTTCACCCTCGGATTCCGCGTTGTTCGTTCCGTTCGGCCGCCTCTGTCAGCTTTGTTCCGTTCTCATTTGTTTCATTCTGTGTACGCGATACGCGGCATCGTTTGTCACCGGCCGCTCTTCTCGCGTTTCCGGTCGCCCGATTCGACCAATAGCGCCAATCCTACCCCTCGTGCGCCATTTTCGTCTTTTCGGGGGACACTCGCGACGAACGTGGCTCGCTTTTTGAATATTCGTCGCCATTCTTGCTGATTTGCATTTTGGAAGTTGGGATACGAATATTTAAGTCAAGCGGGACTTTGATTCAAAATAATAAGATATGGTGAGCGAACATTTTTTAATCAAACACTGGTATGTCTGCTTTATTGTTGGTCCTCTCGAATTCCTAAACGTCGCTGCGGTTGAAATAATTAGGATAGATTCGTCTTTGGATGCCTCGAAGCCAAATCATCCTCGGCTTTCTTTGCCAAGAAGAATTCCGTTCCTATCGTTTTTTAATCTCCGTCAACGAAAAGCAAACCGATAAAGATCGCGGTGGTTTTTGTTTTTCTTTTCCAAGAAGGAACGATGGGGAAGATTGTTGTTCGTTGTCGACGTTAGAGCAGGATTTCCAGGTCTCGTCGTTTCAGTTTTTACTAGCCCGGGCGGTTAAGCGTGTAACCGTAGGATCCTCGTCGAATTTATTTTCGCGTTCCGCGCGTTTTCGAATTTACGAGGCGTCACGTATCGAAGGAAATCGAAGAAAGGGGGGTGGGTATTGGTAGGAGGGGTCGACTGGCAAGAACAATGATGAACGCGACAAAGTTCTGGATCCGTCCGAAAGTTTTGTGGAAAAGTTTCGTTCCGACTACATCTGTGTCACGACCTTTCGTCCACCCTTTTCTTTCGTGTAATTTGAGTGCAAAGTCGACCGGAAGTTCTCGTGCTCTCGATATAACATATTTGTACATCGAAGTTTCCAATTTTCGTTCAGTCACGCGCAATTATCTCCAAAGTCCAATATCGAAACGATTATTAAGTTGCACCGTCGAAAATGCTATTGTCTTTTTTCAAACCAACTATCTGTGGGGCAACAGCGAGGGGGATGAAATGAAGGAACGAAAGTAGGAGCGTCATCTGTTGGTTCTCAATTCCCCTTTGGTCGCACTATTCGTCGGCGGAAAAGAAAAATGGTCCTTCTAGATTTTCGCCCGCTACCCGGCCACCCCTCGTTTCGACATAAAAATGGCGAGAGCAGGCCTCGTGATGGGGCCCCCAAAGAAATTCCTCGCGATCTGCGTTAGTTCTCGTAACGATTAATTCCGCACGTCTTCGAAATCGGGACCCTCGATAATTTTCTCTCACGTGCGATCCCTTGTCCGTTTCGTCGACCATTTGTAAATGGTCCAGGAATTCCTCTTGAATTATTATGTTTCACTGTTGGATTGCCCGGACGTACGATCTTCATTACGTATCGCGTGGCTGCCGGCTGCGAAACAGCGATTAACAAAGAACAGGAAAACATGTAGACGAAAGAAATAAATAAATAATTCCTGAGTTATCAGGAAACCGTGAAAACGGGTCTGGGGTGGTTAAAAAATTTCAACCTCTGTAAATCCATATTACTCTCCTGGCTCCGTTATGAAACCTCTTTCGCGGCAAGAAGAACTCGCGGCGTAGAAGAAGTACAATTGCTGCTGTAAACACCTTTAATGCTTATTGAACGACCAAACGATTCCCGGCGCTAGCGTTCTCGCAACGCAACGCCAGCCATCGTTCGCCACGGTAACATCTACGACGCGAGAGCTTTCGTGGCGAGACCAAGCGGAGAATAAACCTACCCAGAAGAAGAAGAGAAGGGAGAGGAAAGGAGAGGACAAAAACTCGAGGTTCCGAAAGAAAAATACGTTAAGAGCATGCGAGAGGAAAGGATATTCCCGGGGTGGTTTCTCCCCGCGGTGTCGAAGCTCGCGAAGTGGCGCATCCAGCGGTGAAAGGGGTGGGCGAAAAGGGTGTGAGTACGGAGAGGGAGGGTGGGCACATTGGAGAAAGACGAAGCAGCCTGCCCCCAGTTCGCTCGCTCGCGTCCCAGCGCGCAACAAAAGCGTGATAAATCGAGTACATTAATTCGCATTTTACCTTTGTTTGCGTTATGGAATACAATATTAAATGGAATGGGCGCACAATAGATAATGTTGGGCGCCATCATTTACGTGGCGCAACGCTGCGTGGACGAGAGCAGAGACGTTGCTCCGGTTGCTCGGGGAGTTGCCTGAAATTGTTCCTGCCATCATCCTTCGCCGTGGAATCCATCTCCCCTTCGCGCCGCCAAATTGTCCTGATCGTAGTTTCGCAACGATCCATAGTCATTAATCTGCTACCTGCTAAGAACCTGCTCCTTGATTGATCCGCCGCTGATTTTGCCCGGAATTCGTCGAGGACTCGACGGCCGATTAGCGGAGTGTGTTGCCGATGTTTTGCTGCTTTCTTTTCATCTATTAATGCATAGCAGCCGTGACGGTACGGCGAATGTATAATTATTTAAAATAAACACTGTGCTCGAATGATCATTTTAAAAACAACAGCCAGACGTATCGCGTCTCATTAGCGTTGGCATTACAAACGGCAGCTCTATTCACGCGCCATTTGTCGCCGACCAAACAATGACCGTGTCGTTCTCCATAATGGAATTCAATTTGGAACGATCAGCAACAGAGTCGCCGGTCCATCCAGTGAAATTCCAAACTTAAAACGAATCCCGTGTCGCTCCTGTACTATAGTCTACTTTCGTGCGATTGGGGCGGGAAAAAAGGGCCACGCGAAAACAATTCAATGATTCTCCTCGGTGTCTCTCGCGGAGATAAAACTTTGCAATTTTTAATCTGGACGGGGGAAGAGTTTCCGCTCCGTGCCTGCCGACGGAGCTTAAGGTCCATGGAAGTTGGTAGCTGCAAATGGTGTTGGCAGGTCTGGGTGACGCATGGATTCGATTCCTGGGAGCTCGTGATTCCGCTCGGTTAGCCCCGCGTCACTCCCAGCAAACCCCATTACCCGCTTCCACCCCCGGCTGCGTCGTCGCTGCGCTTCCATTCCGCTTGGCTGTCGTGGAATCTGGACGCCGGCGTGGCTTACCTACCATCTACACGTAACCACGGCCACACGTATGGAGCTGCTCGCCAACTGGAACGGTGGAAAGGACCACGGGAACGTTGCCACCGTTGTTATACTCTGCAACGAACGCCGCTGATAGCACGGCCCGGCGCAGGTTAATGCGCTGCCAGGCGATCGAGAATTGATACTTTCGTTTTACCTTTCGAGCGTATGGAAGATTGTTGAGAAAGCGGATATATTGGCTTGCTAGATAGTTCATAGAACTAACGATATGTGGTAAATATTCGACGCGGTGGTTTGGAAGGCTGATTCTATCGTAAGCTATACTGAGGTGGACTGAACAAACTATTCGACCAGTGGAAGTGAACATTGAAAATAGTTGGATATAAAAATGGACACGCCTTGTTAATGAAAGGAAGACATTCTGTTAGCATGGGGATTGTAAATAAAGAAATTCAAACGCTAGGAGGTAGAACTAAATTTGAGTAACTATTATTCCGCAAATTATTGTATATTAATGAACTCCAAATTGACACACTTTCCTCGTGACTTTTAGAGAAGGAAATGACCAAAGATGGGAAATAAGTCTATCCATTTAAGAAGCTCCTAGTGATTAGTCGAGAATAATTTTTGCTTTCTAACAGACTCTTTAAGGGACTCGGCACGAATGAAAGAACAGAGGTTTCACACGCGAGGTCTCCATTTTCGTAGCGCTGTTTAATCGAGACGAGAATGTCTGGTAGCGAGCCTAGTCAAACGAACGAATGAACTCGACTTTCGAGAGCTATCGATTATAGAGCCGCGTTCCCTGCTACACTCTGTCGCTCAGGAGCCTTCGTTCCTCTTCCGGTGCCACCCTAGCCCGACATTCATTAGCCCCGACAACGGCGAAGTAATTTAATTTGTTGCAGGATTTGTGGAATGTTAATGAAAACAGGACAGGCATCCCTGTATCAATTTCTGATTAAAGTTAGTACGGCTGGCCTGTCTGCTGCGTGTCGTTAATCTGTTCGCCTCGATTCATCCCCCCTTTCACCCCCCGCTCCTCGATTCTGATAAGCACCGATAACCGTTACTGTAACTGCAAGAAAATAAAAATTTATTTATCAGCCGTGATCGTTTTATGTACAGTTTATGAGGAATAATGGATATTGAAGAGTCTACTAACAATAAGTAAAGACTCTGTGAATGAATCTTTATCGATTTAAAAATTCGCACGCAATTTAACAAGGAAGTTATTCAGAATATAGAATACTTCAAGAATTCAAAGAGTCGTTGTGTCCACACTCTATTTCACGCATTTCTTTCTACAAATACACTTGGGAAAATATTAAAAGAAGAAACGCACATCGTTCAATCGTCCCCAAATCTTCAAGAAATCTTCAAGAAATATATACATACATCGAATACAATAGAATGCCATAAAATCTATCACATTCCACGCATATTACGAATCAATAATCCAAACGAAATCCACTCCCCCAATTTACACAGAGCGTGACTGGAAGTTCATCAGCGGCTGTAGACGCATTCGCAATGACGTTCGTACGATCTGTCCGGTAGAACGGAAGGGTGGAGATATCGGTTTGCACGTCGATGCTTGGTTCCAGTGAGCGTGACCTCTGTATCGGGGTGGAAACGCACGACACTGAACGCTCTGAGGGGGTGGAACAGGAATGAGGATACCCGCTCGTCTCGGTAATGGAATACCTTCGCTAGAGGAACGCAATCACGCTGATGTTTCGGAACCCCAAGGCTGCCACCAGGGATTTCCACGCTCATGAGCAGATCAGGCTTGCGTGCTGCTACTGCTCCGTCTCTCTTTTCTCCAATTTTCTCCTCTCCCAGCTCGACCGCCCCTCGAGCTGTCAATCAACGATATCACGTGGAGGAAATTCTTTTTCCGTGTCGATCGGTCGCATCGATTGGGCGCACGCTGCTTTTATTTTGCTTCCTCGTTGTACGACATTTCGAAACGTCTTTGGCTTTATACGAGTGGCTAAAATAATGCAGCATTACCACGACACCGGACATATTTGATGGACTACTTTTTTTTGAGTAAAGAATATATGTGTGAAACACGAATTGGTAGATTACGAAAAATCTTGCCACGAATTACTTTGGATTTCATTTAATTATTAAACCTTGTTAAACTGGGTGGATTTACGAACCAGGTAGTATTAATGTAGGAAATCTACATTTGCCAAATACAAAATCCTACGAGCCACCGTTTCAAAGATAACCCACCGTGAGCATCGATTTTTCCGCACCACATTCTCGTGGTCTGCCTAAGTAAAACGTTTCAGTTTCTTTCTTTCATACATTCACTACGTACATCCAGTTTCTCTGGACGAATTCCGCATTCCGGAAATCGCGAAACGTTATTCCAGGTCCCGCGCGAGCCGTCGAAGCCCCCCCGGAGCGACGTAACCCCCGTTTCGTCCCCAGAGCCGCCTTTGAAGCCGGCGAATCTTTTCCCGGCTAAGTCGCCGGGCAAAGTTATGAATTCTTTCGAAAATCTTGCCGGTGATCCTTCGAAGTTGAGCGGTGCACGGGGATCAAAGAAGTTGGCGTGGCACGGCTAGGACGCCGGGGGTGGAAACGGGTGGATCAAGCTGCCTTAGGATGAAGCCTCGAGCTTCGCTTCTGGAAGAAGCTGAGAACGATGACGACAAAGAGGAAGAGGGACAGAGATGGTTCTCGGTATGAAGAATCCACCAGAGGGCAAAGGGGGTGCAAAATGGGGGAAAGAGGAGATCGACGGAAGGGGGATGGGAGAATCGTGGAGTTTGCGACGACCAGGGTGACGGCGGAAAGGGGAGCAGCGAGCAAGCAACGCGGAATACAAAGCAGCGACGGAATGATAGGAAGAGAAGCAGGAGGTGGCTAGGGAGGCCGAGCGGTCGTTGGAGGGGGTTAAGAAGAAACAGCGACGGCGAGAGAGAGAGAGAACGGGTTCGAAAAAGAAACACAGACCCCCTGCCGTCTATTCAAACCGCGTATGAGTTATGGGCGTGGATAATCTGTAAATATATTTATTTTGATTTTGTACACAACACGGTTTTATTTCGTGGCCCGTTGCGGGCCGCGAACGGTCCCCTCCTCGTTCCACCGACGACTTTTTTCCCTATCGGGCCCGATCACGGCTCCAGTTCGGGATTATAAACGAGCGTGGCACATGTTTCCAGAGGTAAACCAGAAAAATGACTGTCCACCACGCGCTTCTGTCGGTATTATCCCGGCGAGCGGCATTCAGCTTGCCGCAAACGTACAGGTATATACGTTCGTGGAAGAATGTGACGACATTTTTAACGCGGCGCGAAGGAAGACCTTCCTCTCGACGTACACGCAACCCCTTCCAAGCCGGGTGTCAATGAATTCTAAAAGTCCCAACTTTCCATTCAATCGCGAGAAACTCCTCGTCGATAGAACAAACAACCTTCCCAGGAAGCTTTTCAGACCGAAGCAAACGGTTCCTCGGATTCCAATAATCCTGCGCAAACCCCCGGCTCCACTAACTCGTAATATCAATGATCGCGTAGGGAGGGTCCCTGTGGAAGATTCCCCGATCATTGATATCACTCGAAGAAACGTTCTCGGGTGTGTCGTGTTTATCCCATGTTTGGACACGGGACTTGGACAAGAGAAGTTTGGCCAGGGCGATGGTAGACCCGCGGAGAAGGTCGGCACGAGGACGGGGGGATGAACGGCGACGGGGACCACGAGGGAATAACGGAGGAACAGCAGCGGAGTGCGAGAAGGAGAGGGTGAATCGGGGAGAAGGAGAACGGAGACGGAGCGAAGGAGAGAAGAGAGGAACGAAGCCCGCCATATCAGTCTTGCTTGCGCCGACAGTTCGTCATTTGTCACTGTCGTGGCCATTAATAACTCCGCCATCCTGTCACTGTGGATAATACGAGTAGGTCTCCGCGCTCGAGCTGCTGTAGCTCCGGCAGGGGTGGTGTTCCGTTCAATTCAGTTCGGTTTAAGGGGTCGCTACAACGGATTGGAAAAGCATGCCTTTCAGGGGATGTGTCATTCGTCGCTCGGGGACATGGCGTGCGATCTTGGCGTCCATCTTGGGGGACGTTGCCTTTGGCGAGTAACGTGACCTTCGATCCGAGTGGAAAATCGTACTTTTGTTAACGTTTCTTTTACCTTGATGCCGGCTCAACGATTGCAGATACGCGGAGTTCCTCCGTTTATTTTTATTATTATGGTTAATGGTATTATTATACTTTATTATTATTACATTAGGGTACCTCGAGAAATATTTTGAACTCGAACAGAACTGTAATATATTTGTCTATTCAAAATAAAGCGGAAATTGAATCCCCGTTTTATTTCATAATATTACGATACTTTATCAAAATCGATTCCCACCCTTCCATCGGCGTGTCCATCAATGCTGGCGCGTGACACGGCTTTAACCAACGCGTCCCAGGAAAAACTGAGAAACGTCCGTCAGCTCGTCATCGACGCGAATTCCGGCACCGTTCATCATCGCGACGCGAGTCTGCGAGCGGCAAGTATGCTCGTGTTCAAGTATTCCGTGGCGATTAAAACGAGAACCGAAAGGTCGCGGGAAAAAATAGGGGAGGCTGGGTCAAACAAAAAACAGCCAGCGAAAAACGTAGTGGAGAAAAATAAAATAGGCATCGCGGACGTAGTGCGTCGGGGAGCAAAAATTTTCGCGAAAGCCCTTTCATCACACTTGCCCGCCAAACTGTCTCGCTGGAGTTTTTATTGTGTCCGAATTGCGAGGGCTACGGGGGAGAGAGTTATTGTGAAAGCACCGAACATGTGGACGTTAACACCGCGAGAGCTCGTTTGCCCATGGACCGTGGGCGGCAAAAAAAAGGGGGTAGCGGTGGTCGGCCGCGGGGGTGGCAGGGGTTACGGCCAGCTTGTTGGTATTACGTAAGCGTCGCGCGGCGCGAGGCCATTTCAAAAATGGGAGAAAAAAATATATCCGGGGAAAAAGAGGTTACGTCCCGGGCGTTGGGCGATGCCAACACGGCTTTTTAATTAGAGCCGGCAGCGCGCCGCCACCTGACATTCTGCACCGCCGCGACCCCTTCATCAAAGTATCATTCCCGTTCCGTCGAGTTTCCAGCGGCAGAATTGCGACGCATCGAGCTGTTACGAGAGCTAGTCGAGAGAGAGAGAGAGAAAAAAAGGGGGATAAAAAAAAGTGTGAAAAAGATGTTGCACGGTATGAATTTAAACCGTTAACAGCCTCGGGGCCAGCGTTAATCGGGTTTGCTTTTCGATGCATCGAACGATGGCGCTTAATCGGCCGGCCTGATCGCTCCACTTGCGAGATGAAAGCTTCGATGAACTATTATTTCAGCGGCCGGGATGTAATGCTGCTTGATGGGGACCGTTTCCTTCTTTTGCGGACGCGCTTTACCGCGCTTTGATCTCGCGAGAAAGGGCCACGGTGAAAGGTTTTTCCTCCTTCGGCGATTTACAAGGAGGCCGGTCGTTAATGAAAATCGCAGGGCATTTAGATATCTGCGATACGCTGCGAATATTTTATTCCACGCGCAGGCGAACGTATCGATGGTTCAGCACACCGGGTCCTGGCGGAATATTAAACTTCGTTCGAGCTTCCATTTATCCCTGGCCACCTGAAAGCGCCGTCGATCTGCAAGGTCTAACGGATCCTAAGCACGTATCCTTGGGGTAAACATCAATGATAGCCCTTGCAGTGTCACGAGAACGTTATGTGGAATAGAATACACTGGCGCACAATGGGTATACAAGATTTCGGCGGGCTTTTAACCCAATTCTTTAGAAACGTGACAATAGCGCTCGCTAACGATTGTATAGGATCGTATCGGAGATCAAGGACACGTTTAAGTTCCGAAAGGATTTCAACTTCACGCTGCGACCGGCCGATTCTTCTACGCGAGAACGACCTTCGTTTCCTGCGTCACGAATAGCGAAAAGGACGGTCATAAATCCCGCCAAGGTCACTGACTCCGAGATCCTTTCAGTTTCCTCTTCCTCTTTCGCCGGCTCTCGTGAAATCGTTGCGCATATCTGGTTTAGAGTAACCCGGCCAACGAGTACTCTTCCTGCTTCCTTTTCCCTTTATCCTGACCTGTCGTGAGCGCCGAGAAACCCGCCATTACGGCGCGGTGCTCGTCGAAAATTCTTAGCTGGAGGCTCCCAGACTTTCTTCATATTCTAACGAATATCTCAGCCCCGTGGAGAACTTTGATTTTTATTTTCGAAGATATTTCAAAGTGAATTTGACGCTGGCATTCTCCGCGCGGAATTTCCGCTACACCAGAATCAATTAATAACGCGGCGCGCCTCGGCTCCGACATTTACGTGCAACGTAATTAAAGATTCTTGATCGAAATTGATAATAATTCTTTCAACGACTTACCGTTACCTCGAGTTCTCCATTACAACGGACACGAATTTCTAAATCCACATTCCAACTTCTGTCGTTAACGATTTTTTTGTACCGTTGCGCCGACGGTGTTGAATATTTGGCGGTCAATTAAATGGATTTTTCCAGAATCGATAAGACGGTTGTGGTACGAGAGCGTGGGAAGAAGAACCGGAAGCATGGCCGAAGAAATCGTGAAACCCACTAGCGCTCCGGGGTGATCGGGGTTGGATAGAAGAAACGAAGGGGCAGGGCGGCGGGGGAGCATTCCGCAAGACGAACGAGGGGAAAGTAAAAAAATATCGAGTGCGATTTATCAAAAGCATTTCTTGGGCTGCTGACTCTGTGCGAATTTTCGCCGTATCCGGGTGATGGCGGAAAATATTGACCCCCCGTTTCGTCTATTCAAGCTGTCCGTCAGTGTGCGCCGCGGTCGATAACGATCCGCGTGAATCGTACACAGAATTTCGTTTCTCCTCCGTCACCGTAACGACGTCGCGTCGCCCGCTTAGCGTCGACCACCAAACATTCACTCTGTCCACGATCCCGCGAATAAAAATTCCATCGTTAACATCGTCTCCGTCACCTCTCGTTCCACCGCGTCCACGATTCCCCCCGTTCCCCTCGGCAAAGCCCACCCCCTCGCGCGTCCATCCCACGATATCTGTATCCCGAGAGCGGCGTCGACGACAGAGTCACCAGCGCGTGAAAATGATTTCGAGACGATCGTTTGAGCCGTTCGCAGGGAACCGGCCTTGGGAGGATCACCGCGGCCGATAAACGTGATTTATGCGGGGTGTCGATTTTCTCGAAATTTTCGCCGTTCTCCCGAGGGCGACGCCGCAGGAGAAGGTGGGAAAGGGTGGGCTCGATGGAGGATAGGTTCATCGGGCCGTGTTCCACCCCCGTCGATCCTACGTTCCGTTCGGCCGCGACGCGGAAGCGAAGGGAAATAAATTACACACCGTCCAACGGCTACGTCTAGTCCGTTTCACCCTCCGGAGGCCTCGAGGAACTTTTCCCTTCGCCCCTTGCTCGCCTTCTCGCGGCTCATCGCCCCCCATCACCACCGCCTCGTCCACCCACCCGTGGCTCGCGTATCGCATGTTCCTCTTCGTTCGAGTCTTCTTCCCTTTCTGTCGACCGACGTCGCTTCCTCCGGACGGAAAGCTCCACCGATCCGTCCCTGTTATTAATGCTTTTTAATTTCCAACCGATCCTGCCGGCCCGCTCTAACAACGGCCGCGTTAACAAATTGTGCAATTAGGATAGATCCCCTGGGAATTTGGTCAGCCGGATCACGGGGCTAATTGCTTTCGTGGCTCGCGCGATGCTCGCAGCTCGCTCCGTCTGCGATGCGCCCTTCTGCGCGAGACACGGATCTGTCTGGCGCGTTTGCAGCTTTGCGAAATGCCGACGACTGGAAACGAGACCAAGCTTCAATCTAGGGACGAGTGTGTTTATTACGCTTGATACTGTATCGCTGTCTCCCCAAATGGATAACGAAACGAAGAAATTGATGTAAAGATGCGATGATACGATTATTGGATAAACGAGGAAGTCGATAGATCAAGTCGTAATCCAGTATTACGAGGAAAGTGTTTGCCTGGAAATTATCAGCCGGCATCGATTGCGAACGAACTGCCAAATTTTATTCACCAATCATACGCCCCGACGTAGACTCTCGTCCGTCACCTTCGCGATAGGTCCGCCCGGTGTCCGTCAGACAGTTTTTGGCGGCTCGCGGAACGGTATCATTAAGATCTCATTATTCAAATTCGAGCTTTGCAGACTTAATCGCGGCCGTGTTCGTGTAACCACTATACCCGGGGACTGGCTGCCAAAGATAAAGCATAATATCGCGATCCCCGGCCGCGTAATGATGATGACCGGCTTGCCGCCGCGCGGATAGCCAGGTAAGGGCTGCGCGTTCGCTACGTAATATGCGTAATGTGAAAAGAGGCCATTTTCTTGGCGCTGGCGCGAGCAAAACGACCGATCTGGCAAATTCGTGTTATCAGCGGCGAAGGAGAGCGTGCTCGGGGGCCACGGCCGGACCTGCTCGAATGAAGCTACTAGCCGAGAGTGGCCGCTCACGAGCCTATCTCGTGAAACGCGCGAAATTATGCCCGCCTGCCAGTGATGCCGGATTGAGTCATTTCGCGATTTCATTTGTCATGCTTCGAACGAGCTCTTGGCACCCTCCTTCTCTAACCTTTTGATCTTTCTGCAGTTTGAGCGTTGCGCAAGAGCATTGAAGCTCGAACGCCGGAACTTTGAGCTTCGAGCTTGACGTTAGTTTTTATATATTTTAAGTGAAAAGAATGCGTGCAGAGAAGAAGAAGAGTGGAACCGATTCCCTACTCTTGCTTTTCGATATTTCAGCCTTCCAGGGAAATCGTTCAATATTAAATTCACCAAAGAGTATCGCCGCTGTATATGTTTAATCAACAGCAAGCATAAGTTTATATTTGTCCGGACTTTCGATCTCGGAATGCTGTGCCAGGTGGCGCGACTTCTTCTCCCTGTTCCTCTTTCAAGCAGGCTCGGTAGAGGCGTTAAAAAATTACGTTTGTTGCGGCTCGTACGTCTTAAGTCCCAAGTGGCGGGCTGCGACACATAATTACTTTCCTTAGCCGCGCGCCCAGCCATCGCGGACAGTAATTAATAGTCCTTCCTGTCCCGCGAAAGACGCTCTTTGGTGCTACGCGCGGTCAAATCTCGAGGATGCGTCGTGTTTTTTTTTACTGTTTACCGTGGAATCGTTGTAAAAGGAGGCACGAGACTGGAGAGAGGAGATTTCGTGGAAATATCGGTGTTCTCACGCGATCTGTCCGTACGGAGTTAATCTCGTGAATTTTTTATACTCATAAAAGAGCCACAACCTCTGACGATGATTTGTGGATGCTTTGATCGATGTAGAGAAATCTGCAGGATTTTCGAGGAGAGATGACTGTGATTAGCGACGTCGTAAAGATGTGCACAGTTTAACAGTAACACGAATTACAACAGCTGCTCGATTTTGTAAGGAAAATCGTCATTATTGTTATTATTATTCAAGCTTCGTATCTTCCCAGTTATAGAACTTCCCATCTGAAGAGCAGCCACTTCAAAAATTCCTCTAAAATTTCGTCCCATAAAAATCGCATGATCCCTTCTGATCTCCACGAAGATCAAAGCCGGCCAAAGCTTTCAGAAACAAAACAGAGCAGGCCTCCCTCGCGGCACGCTCGTGGCCCACGCATCTATCAGCTTTGATGTCTTTGTTCCTCTCGCAGTTCCATCATCTAAGAAAGATCCGGCTGATTCCGAGTGTCGGGGAGGGCAGGAAGACACTCGTGGAAAAACAGAGCGTAGGTCTCTCGTCCATGGCGTCCTGGTCGTGATCCATCAAACGTCAGCGATCGGCTTTTTTTCTCGGCTGAATTGTGCGTTCGAGGCACGCACACAGTTCACGAAATCGCTGGTGTAGATTGCCGGACCCTAGAAAGAAGATCCAGCTGTCGTTGGCCTCATCCGTGTTCGTCTTTCGTCCTCCCGGGTCTGTGTTTCGAATTCGAGCGGACTCTAAGAGGGCAAACACGCGCGGTTTTCCCGACAGGACGGAGACGATTTTTCAAATGCAACCCGTGTGACGCTTATAGGCTCGACGATCGTGAAAGGGGATGGACTCCCGGCACGGTAAACATGGCCGGGGAATACGAACGAGGCACAACTCGGGACTGTACTCCAGATAACCTAGGCCCGGAGGAACATGTTCCGACGACGCGCCTCGCTGAGAACGGACACGCTTGGCTTTTGAGGTATTAATTGGTGGAACCGGAGAGAGACCCTACCTTGTGCGAGTTTATGCGAGTTTGAACGAGCTTCCTGATGGGAAATGACGGCAAAAGGGGAGATGGTAGAATGTGGTTCTTAATTTGTAACTCTTCGCGGAGACGTGCGAGCTTGGAAAATTATACTTGGCAAATTTTCCTGCACGTAACGAGGGATCTAGGATACTTTAAACGTCTTATAATTGCGGACGATGATAATTAAGAAGGTAACAGAGGGTACCGGAGCCTTGGCTCTGAATTGCTCACGACTCTGTTTTCTGCCCATTTTAAAACACAGAAGGATGAATTGTGCAATGTCTGATTGCAGTATTAATACGCGCGAGCATTAGATCACACGTGTTCCATTCTAATGGAAATAACTCGTTCTTATTTTCCCAGAAGCATATTGCACGCCACCTTCGGCGTGCGAATGCTGTTTGAGAAGTATCAGGAACGTCTGATAGAAGAAAAGCGTAATTTTTATTCATTATTCGCATTGGAAACAGCAAACACCGGCGCACAGTGATGTGGAAATTTCACGGTCGACTTCTGCTCATACTCGAAGTGCATCGATAGCGATTAGAAGCGCGTTGCGTTCGAGCGAGATTGAAGACATCAATTACCAGCGGGATCTATCGTACGCGGAGGATAGAAAAATTCATTACAAATACCCCGGCGTCGTATCGAGCGTACGTCCCTAACATATAATAGTGCGGTCGATCGTCCGCTGAGCGTAATCCAATTTCGATGTTTGTTTTTTTCGCGACACGCGTGATAAAGCGGCGTATCTGAGCGTGGACGTGAAAAATCGCGGCCATATTGTATATGTGCCTGTGACTGACTGCCTACTTCACCGTCTTGCAATCCATACGGCGAGATTAATCAATGACGTCCATTGGAAGAATGTCTTCGGGTTTGTATTTGTCACTCGCACAGATCCTTTGAGACCGCTCTCTGTAGCGGCGAGCGGGTAAATGGAAAACGAGTTGGAGCACGTGAATCAATCTCGCCAATCGTGTACTTTTTAACCCCTTCCTTAACGCTATTCTATTGCTTTCCACTGCGATCTCAGCTAATACGTAAAGCGAGTGTTTATCGAGTGTTTGGGCGGAGAAGTTTGAAATAATTATGCTAGTTTAAAAATGAATGGCGCGATACCAAATGCATCGATGTCTACGAAATACTGCAATTGTCTGTATAGGTTTGCAATTTTTTTCCAAATATTAGTCAATAAAGACGGTTGAAAAATGTTTAATGGTATTTACAGAGCCCTATCGCGAATGAAAGCATTCCTTGTCCGATTTTATCTGAATTTCGTGCAGAAGATTCGGTGCGCGACAAGAAGGTGAATCATATCCAACTAGCCTGGCGCCTACTAAAACTTGGGTAAGTATGCAATAATTCGTGACAGGGGACAATGTTTTTAACACGGCGGAAAAGGGGCGGAATATGGGCGGTCTGGACATTCTTCTTCCGTATTTGGTGCACGCTATTCGCGATGCATTCTATTGTTCTAGCCTTGCAGCTTGTGTTTGGCACACGCGGGCTTGCTTCAGAAACTCTCGACGTTCGCGAGAAGTTTGCATAAGCGAGACTGCTGGTGTCAGCGCGGGACACCAGACAGGCCGGAAATAGAATACACGATATGAAGAATATCCGTGACGCGACGGATCTAATAAACGTTACACACCCCTGTCGGCAGAAGAACGTTGTAGCCGCGAAAAAAAAGCCAAAGAAAATAAATGGAAACAAAAATGTACATTGTCCGATGAGAAGAACGGTGGGTCGTGTTGCTCCCAACGACGGAATGCGAATGAAAAGTTCGCCTAGAATTCCGAAATTGTTGTGCAGCGAAGCGTTGCATGCAAATAGAAGCCCCTGCGAGTGATTGCTTTATGCTTCGCGGGAGAGGTACGTTGCAACGAGTCCATCGTCGGTTAGTTGACCGGGCGGGATGGCGAGAACGAGGTTGATCCATAGTCGCAGTTGCTTGCATGCAGAGAATACCTGGACGGTGCACGTAACGCGACCGATCGGTTACGCTATCCTCGAATTTCGAATTGCTGAAAATTACAGCTTTGCCATTCGTCGATCTGCAGGGGTATAATTCGTGCAACTGGTTCAATGGTTGATTCGTGAGTCTGGGGCAAAACGAGGGTAACCAGTTAAGTGGCGGGAATTAGGACTAGTAATATTGTGCCTAATGTTTGGCAATGAATGCTCCTTCATATCAATCGAATGATTCTCTCGAACTCTCACGACTCCCTCTATTGCCTCCAGCAAACTCTCGGCCAGCCTCGAGCCTCGTTCCCCCGGCACTCTTCCGCATCCGCCGCGGCGAATCATCTCCCACGCCTGTCCTCGATGGCAGGTCGCCGCAAAAAAATTAATATTCGCGAACGCAGCGCGGAGCGGAGAGGAGGCAGTCACGTTCCACGCTCGCGTCGTCCTCGGACGACGTATTTGTCAGGCGCAAGAATGCTTTAGAAAGAGCGCGGTGCCGCGGAGTGACAGGGGGGTTGGTAGCAGGGGGTTGAACGCAGGTCGGAAGCGAGGGTTGTCGGTTGGCAACGCAGGACAGAGCCGCCGCATGGCACTGGAATACGTAATACGGGGAATAGCCTGGTTCACGTGGCGGTGGAGGGCTTTCGGCAGGGGGTGGCACGGCCGGGGAACGCGGGGTGGCGGCGGCGGGTCACGGGAGAAGGGCTGGAGAGGGTAACGAGCCGCGGCAATTAATATCGCCGGGTTTCCACAATGCGCTTGCAAATGAAAGGCCTTTGTGACGTATGATTGCGTTACCGAGTGAATAGTTGAGTAATGGCGGTTCGTGGCGCCGCCATCCGAATCGCGCTAACCGTGCAAAAGCTCAGTCTCGGCTATCGCCCGATAGAACCTGCCAGACGACCCTCCCTCACTCCAGGGCCCTATCCACCCCCGTGGCAGTCGCTTCTGACAACGACAGTTTTCGTATTGAAGCGTCTAGACGCGTCTGCTCCAATCGAAAGCAATGCACCCGTTTGACTGGGATGTTTGCAAAATTCTGGTCCATGGTATGCGACATAGATGGTTTCTGTGGTGCTGACGTGATGGGGTGACTTGTTTGCTACTTGGGTGCATCGGGAAACTCGGGACGATGAATGTACGAAACTATGATCGAAGTACTTAGAACGGTAATTATATTAAAGAAATGATCGTCAATGCTATTGGTATTGATGTGAAAATGTGCATACGCTGTTATAATAGATTTTGCGCCGGTTTAAGAAGAAGGTCAGATATTCCACGTAGCGCGCAGGTTCCAACAGATATCCGTTATCCAATCATCGTCCTGGTAAATGTGTCAAGAATCTGACAGGAATCCGTTGCTGGGCAAGCCTATAATTTATCGGATCGAAAAAGGCAGATTCAAAACGTACGGGTGTGCATCAGGCAAAACAAATAAATTTTACGAATTTGTTGGCTAGTCCTTGCCTAACAGATTTAGTTGCCGGAATAACGACGAAATTGCGTCGCACAACTCTCCACCGTTTAATCTCGCCGAAAGTGCAATATTTACTGGAAATATAGCAGCACTGACAATATATCCCGAACTGAATGCACTGGCTTTGTTAATAAATTGTCCGATATAACATCATGAACCGTCCAACTGATTAAACATGTGTATCCCGGTTCGCGATGCGCAAATACTTTCCAGTTTTGTGTACCAAACTGATCTATCCGCGATAAGTGAAATCTCCGATGACATGCCCGTTTCATATTTTACTGAAAATTGGAGCGAATTATTAACAGGGGACCCGGTTGATCCTGATATTTTAATCCCTCGCGTTTATTAATTCATACGAAATTCATATACAACTTCTTGGTTTAAGAGGTGTCGATTTCCATGTTACCATAGCTGCCACATCGATACTGTCCAACAGTAACCGGAAACTCTAACGGTAGCCAGTCGCCCCGTAATCTTCACCCTAGCTGGGGTTGCGAAAAGGGCGGTAACTCGCAGAAGATCGAGTATGAATAAATAATTCTCGCGGTGCGTTTGCTGCAGGGCGATGTCGAGCGTGATTAAGGCTACAGTGACCTCTAGCACACCTGATAAGTTTCAGAAGTTTCCCATAGAATTAACTTTCCACGCAGTCCCAAGTGAAACAAATTTCGACAATTTAATAGAGACATCTCGTTTTCATTGTCCACCGTCGATGACGACTACCAGACAGCACCAAAGACATAAATTTTTATGAAAATCGCGGTCAAAAGTGAACAAAGGCCGGGGCGGAAGAAACGGGGACAGAGATAAAAGCATGAAGTAGAGTAAAGAGGAGAATAGAAATATATATATACAGAGAGAGAGAGAGAGAAAGATAGAAGGACGGGGTAGCACGAGGCCCATGGACTATGAGTAATATTGCGGGGCTTTTCCACCCCTGGGAGCGCGAACCTGAACGTGGAGGGTGGCTCACGGGGGTGGAAGCTGGGAGAGAGTCGGGTGTGAGAGAGCCGCGAGAGGGTGCAACAGAGGGAGGAGCGCCGATCCATCAGCGTCCCTCCACCCTCGCCTTTCCGCCACTCTCATTTTTCTCCACGGTCCGCGCTCCATCATTCCGCGTCACATCCGCCCTCTTTCATCCCTCTTTCCTCCCTCAGTTCTGATACGGTGCCGTGGTTCTGCTTCTCCTTGTCCCGCGGCCCTCGTTTCTCCACGACCCTGAAGTCGCCCACCGCTGCCACCCTCTAGCAGAGCTGCGCTACTGATTGCAGTTTCCAAATTCATTAGCGGGGACCTTGTCGGAGGTTTGCCCGAGTTCGACTGCGAGAACTAAATCGCCGTTGCCGACTATCTATACAGGCAAAGGCGAGAGAAAGGGAGGGTAGAAAGCGCAAAGGGTTGCCCCGTTTTCCTGTAACTGTCGTTATGGATGTTTGATGAGCTACTTTGCGGATCGAGAACAGGTACCGCTGGTCGTGTCCGCTTTTTCGATGATCCGTTCGCCTTCGAGGGTGGCGGAGCAGTCGATGATCGGGCAATTTATATCGTTCCGGTTGCCAGCGAAGACGGGGCAAGGGTTGGGGAAATTTAGCGCGACCGAGGATGAATTTTATCGGTCCTGCTCTTCCTCGAGAATGTTGATCGACGGACAGCTTACGCCTGCAATTATACAATCGTTACCTTGCCCACCTGAAGTCTATATCCAGCTCGATGTTTAAATCCTTCACGCGAACGACGCGACATTCGATATTCACTTCGCAACCGGGAGTCATCAAAGTCGCAGCTCCACCGAGTCACCGTGTATTCATTCCCGCCCGAGCTTAATTAGCTATGCATTGCTTGTAATGGCGGCCAATTAAATTAATAAGCGCGGGCATCTGTTAGTATATCCGAAATAATGACGGCCATCCGTCTTCGCGGTTGCTACCGTGTTGGTACCGCGAGGTGTCTCGCGTGCAGTCGACTTCGCGAAATAATATACCTCCCTCCACCCCTCGACACACCGGTCCCAGCCAGTTCGACGCATCCCAGCCACGATCGTTCTTGTTTTCGAGAAGATCGGATACAGGACCTGACGCGGGGCTACGTATAAAATGCAACGGCGCGAAGGCGATGGCAAAGGGGGACTGGATTGGATTCGAGCGTACGATTCAGCTGCTAATGGCCGGTCATACTTTAGACGTCGAAGGGAATATGTTTGGGAATGCATGTTGATGCGCGGTAATTCACTTTCGTACGTGTTAATATCGGCAGGCCGACGACGCGGAGGAATACCCTCGGTTAATGCGCCCATAAATCCGCCGTAAGGTAATCTAAAAATATTTTGTAACGCGTTTGTCATTGGGCCCCGGGTGTACACGCCGCCGCGCCGCGCCGGTAGAAGCAGGCCCCCGAATAAAATATTTCACTGCGAGCGATCAATCTCGAATAACGTACCCTCCGGTCGATCGACGGGGCTGGAGGAATCGCAGGTTGCTTCGTCGCTACCTTCCTTTAAAACGCGGTGGCGAAAGAAACGAAATGGGCGGGATCGCTTCCGTTGTAATGATCGTCGACGTCGTTATCATTATAGCCCTTGCGTCCTTGCTCTTCGTTGTATCTCTATGTTTCTGACGAACTGCTGAAAAATTTGGTGCACAGGGTAAACAATGCTTCCTTCACTTTCTTCGGTGTTTAAGCACGACGATTATATTAATGGGTCATTGTTCAAACTTTATTTTTTCACAACTGAATTTTATATCACTATAATTTAATTCTATTTCATACATCGTAACGTACCTACCACGAAGTATGTAACTTATGTTTTCAATACGCGCGAAAACTATCGGCAGAACTTCTCGAGCGCCCTGATATTATACGGGCAATCGCACGACCTGCACGCCAGAAGTTCAAGCGCCAGGTCGATCAAATCCAATTTTATTAAAGCCGTCGGGGAAGCGCGGCGTAAACAGGAACAGAGAGTGTCCGGTGGCCGTAATCAAATACGCATTACCAGAATATCCGAGCCACGTCGCGTGTCCGTGTACGAGCCCAGCTCGCATACGAAGCTCCGGTAGATGAGTATTCTTTGAGCACCGTTTCCATACATCTGCCTACGATATGACGTGTTTCAGTGGGCCGGCGCCACGTACCGATAGGTAATAACGTGTCTGCGGTACATTTATCTTGGCACGCGAGGCGACCATCATGCTCATGAAGCCAAATCAGTGGCGGAGATCTGCCGCTCCGTGAAAAAGAATACTTGCCGCGGATTTGTTGCGTCGGGAAAACCGTCAGAGGAGGGTTTAAGGGGTGGAACGCGAGACGAGAACGCTTCGAACGCGTCCTCGACTCGAAATCACGATCTCTCCGCGGCGATTCTCTCGCGATGATGGTTATAATTGTAAAGATAAAGGTATTTCAGCGAAAAGAGGGAAAACAGAGAGATCGATAACGGTTCAGGTTGCGCGGGCTAGATGGACGGGCGCACGTGATCGCGTGAAAAGTTGAGCGCAATCACGGCTGGGAAAAAATTTCGGACGTTGCGTGATTAGCCCGGTTAAGATGGCCGGGAAATCCTTGGAATGGCCGCGTGGAGAGGAGGTCGTGGATACCTTCGTGAGGAATTTTTCTTGCGCAACGCGAGATTTCTGTACGATAGTCGTTTTCTTCTCTCCGTTGCTGTCGGGTCGTGGGAGAAATTTTTGTTTTCGAAATGTGGAATACTACACGGTCGACCCTAAAATTTTCATAACTCCTCCTCTATCTTCCAGCTCTATCTTTTCGTCGCTCTTCGCCTATTGGGTCGAAACGAAGGAATTCTAACCGATGCCCCAAACGTCATCTGGGGAAAGCATATACCGCGTGCACCTCCCGCAACTTTCTTTCAACCCTGCCCGTCGTTTATCCTCGGGGAGGAAAAAAATATAGCCAGTACGCGCTCCATATTCTCCCGCAGCGCGTAGTGGAGGCAGGCGAACAAATAACAGGTTGGCCATCGCGATATGAATTACGATTACTCCGCTTCGGCGGACGAGTCGCATCGGTCAGCCGCGGCGAAGTTTTCAGCGTGGCGGTTTGTCAGGGTGTGCCGGTGTTCGTCGAGCGGCGCGGTCCGCTGGATCGGTAACACGGTCAGAATTTTCAAACGTGTCGCGTATCCGTCGCGCGAAAAGGTGTGCGCCAGCGTGGAGAACGGAGCGAGAGATAACGGCGAGCAGAGGGTGAGAAGGGAAGAAAGAAGAGGAAGAGGAAGAGGGAAACGATACGAGGCACCGCATCGCGCGAGCACGGCACACCAGAGTCTACACACAGCACGAACTTGTTCGGGTCGGGATAGAATAGGATAGGTGGGGCCGTTATTAATCTGGTGTCGAGTTGAGCACAAAGTTATATAGGAGCTCAGGAAATGAAACACGAGAAACCTCCCTCTCCGGCGTCCTCGCCGAGCTGCCTCCCCGTGCTTCGCCTCTTCTGCGTCCACCTACTTCGCCACCCCGTGGCCCTCTTGCTTCCACCTACCGGGCTAGTCGATCCTCCATCCCCCTTTTCTCTGTCCCTGCAGTCCCTACATCCAACTTTGAATGTATTACCGGACCACCATCGCCAACCCCCGGCTGGCTCTTCCAGTCTCCGGTCAGATGGAGATATAACGATCACCGGCACATGAACCATGGTCCCGCGGAGACATGCATATTTATGTCGGCTGTCCATAGTCTCAGTCTGCTGCTGACAGTTCGCCTGTGCTTTCCAGAAACTTATACCAACCGGGTTTCCCTCCTTCGATGTAGTCATTTTCTACGCCGATAGACGTGACAATCGTTGCACACTGTCTACGGGACTACTCCGTGACGAGCATCGACGCACGAGCTCCAGCAAATTAATAATAGAACGAGGAACGCGAGAGTTGATTCTTGAGCGATAGAAGGAGACTGTATCAAATCACCATAGTAATCCAAAAATCCTACCCCTTCAGCTACTGATCAGAGAGTCGATCGTCAGCGGGGTTAATTACGGACGCACGGGGGTGAGTTACGGAGGGACGACAACGGTAGGAGGGCATGAATTACGAACAGGGGCCGCTTGTCGTCAGCCGCCGGCTAGATTCCTTCGATATCGGCCGAGGGGCAGAGCAACGAAATTAATCGGTTTTACACCGGGGCTAGGGGTTGGTCCGGCCGTGGCTGTCAAGGATGCCTTTGGCGGCGGGCGGTGAAAAAGCGGGAGGGGTGGGCGCGATTAAAATCGCATCAGACCGACTCTGATGCACGAAATGCCCGCGTTACCAGTCCTCTGCCTCTCTCGAACGCTGTACGCTACGCACACGATCGGGGGCCGTTGAAAACGTCGTCCTCCACGCGTACTCGTTCCTCTTCCATTATGGCTGCCGTCAGAAAAACGTCGAGCCTCAATCCTCGTTGATGGACTTATAATTGCGCGGTTATTGCCCGACGCCAAGAAAATGGCGGGAGGGCGAGCCCGATCGAGATGGCAGTCGATGGATCGTATAAACACGATCCACTGCCCTTTTCCATGAAGCTTAACGCTTTGCATAAAGACAGGCTGCTGCCGCAACTGCCTTCAATGATATCGTTAATAAGCGTCTCTACTCGCGCTGATACTAGGTTCACCTGGAAACGATGAAGCGGTTCGATGTCAGATTGTACCTGCAACAATCTTAATCTGCATGGGGGAACCGAGTTCGATAAGAAAACTATGTCCCATCTCGGGTAGAGTCATCAGAGGCAGGCTCGTTTCACGGACACTTATCCGTGTCACTGCAGTGTCATCGTAAGGTTGATCACCTTCGACCACGTAGCGAGAGGAACGTATGTACTGTACACCTGTTCCACTCTCGCAACTCTCCGGGCGCCAGAACGTGCAACGTCACCGACAGACGGATAGGCGGTTCGATTAAAATGAAACAAGCGGAAACTGAAGAAAGGTGGTAGGTAGGTTGCTAGAGTGCTGGTCGCCGCGTAGACGGGAGAGGGTGAAAGAGGCGCGTGTTCAGGCGACGGAAAGAAAGGGGAACGAGGAAAGAAGGAACAGAGGGAAGACAAATGCCGGGGCCATCAGTGCGCCAAGCCATTTCTGCCTCATTGTGGACTCCATTTGCGACTCTTAGATTGCCGGTGAAATATCTCGCCGTGGTGATGGAAAAATCGCTAACGTAGGGAACCGGCAAAATAAAAGTAGCGGCATTTCTCAGCCAGAGGGGGCAGCCACGAGTGGTTGCGCTAGCGTGGCCGTGGCGCGAGGGGCGGGATGGCGGCGGACAAAAACCGAAAAGCGATAGAACACCGACGCTCCGCGTCGTTGAATACAACCGTAGCCGAGGCAACACCCGAAAGAAACTTCGGGGACGTTGATGGAGTCCCGAGTGTTTGCTCTACTCGCGACAAATGCTCTGCTCTAGCGTCTTCGCCTCTCTCGTGGACCACCGTCTTGTTGCACGTTTCGTGGATCTTTCCGCTTTTTACCACTTTGTACTGCTTACTACCTCGTTGCTGTTGGCCGTCTTTTCGAACGATCGATGCGTTCGCCGCTGGCGATGCGACGGATATTTCTTGGGTGTTTCAAGGAATATCGAAAGCTGAGGATAATTATTGTGAAATAGAGAGGGCCAGTTCGCTTTGATTGATACGTAAAAGGGACACGAGGGCCCGAAGTTTTAAACTGTCACTGTGGAAGATAAAATATTGGGGTAAGCTAGACCATGGGCATGTCGCGCACGAAGGCAGCCACGGAGAAAAATTAAATATTTCTACCGCAACATAATCTCTGAAAATTTCAAACCCCTTCGAATCCATCAAACTCTCGAATACAATCTTGACAATTCCCCCGAAAAATAAACTGATCAACTCTGTGGGTATAAACCGGCGTTCCTAGTTGGTTCCCTAGAAGCAGCCCGAACCGCGGGTAGCAGAGGGCGCGGAGAAAGATACGATATAAGGAGCGAGTTTTTTCGCGACGGTGATAGATGGGCCAGGACCGAACTGGTAACAGAAAGCAGCGAGAAAGAAATCACGAGCGTAGGATCCCTATGGGGACGCGGTGGCGTCATTAGGCTGCTCGGGTTGGAGAGCTAATGCACCGTTCGTTGGATTTTGCCGGAGGCCGGTCGGAAAAACCGAGCGAGGTCAGCATGTGAGCACGAAAGAACGACGAGCGCGTAAATGGCGACTGCGAAAGTTGCCACGCTTTGCGATCCTGTTCCCTGGTGAAATTCCTCGTGGCCGCATCGGGAAGAAAGAAGCTGGCGTAACGAGGCGGTCGCGGCTGATGCAGCAATCGCATGCTCGCGGATCCAATAGATCAGATCCTGCGAAAATTGTGTCCGCGGTGAACGAAAGCGAGAAGTCTGTCTTGCGTTAGATAGAATTTTGACGCTTGGCAGTTGTTTAGTTTGTACAGTTTGTTTTGGAAATTATTGGATAATTGTTTTACCCGGCGAAATAATATTTTAAGTATAACTCAGTTGCTTGTGCTCTACAGAGTAATACGCGTATAATATGTGAATCTCTGACGCAATCAGTAGTCATTCGAAATACCAACGAAACGATCATAAAGAAGCACGAACCAATCACCAATTTTGACATCTCAATATCCAAACAATTCCGACGCAGCGGTCCAACGAACCGACCAGCCAGACCACCATTTCTCTTGCACTCCCATAAACTATAACACATTCCCAGCACAGAGCCGCTGCGTGTGCCCAACCGGCAATCGGCTCATCGACAGGCTGCCGGTGCTCGTTGCCCGAATCAGTGCACCTCCCGTAACGAGAGCACCCCGGAACAGATGAACGTATTCTTCTTTGTAAGGTCGAAGCGGAGCATGGTGAAAGCAAGAAAGAAGGAAGCACTGCCGAAGGGATGGAGGGTTAAGCGCCGGAGGGATTCAGCAGGAGGAAAGTGTAATCCCAGACGATCAGCGTGCGGCAGATTCGGCCTTAATGAGCTCCAGCAATGATAAATGACTCCGTGGGCCGCGCCTCTCTCTTACCGCGTTTATTCTCCGCTCGGAATAAGGTGTATCCTTGTACGAGGTACGGGCCTGGATACCTGGTCTCCTGGACGGCATCCATCCCGGCTAGCCTTCCATCTCTCGTCTTCGTTCCACGGTGTAAAAGCTTCATCTCCGCCTACGATCCCTCAAACTCGGCCCAGACATCGAGGGGAATTCAAAATGGCAACCGTGGCAGCGCGGTCAGACCTCCCTCGTGCTAGTGACAGCCATCCATCCTTCGTCCCGGGACGTTTCAATTGGGTGTCCTTTGCACTCGGTCCTGCGGTGTTCGTCCAGTGTTCGGGCTTGTACACTGGCACCCGATGTCCGAGCACTTCCGCTTTCAATGGCTGCTTATCCTGCGGTCTTTTTTTCTTCATTTTATTCCCCTAATGCTGCTTTTGGCCAGCGGACAGCGATGTTTGTGGACGTGAACTGTGTTTGGACATGGTGTGGCCTATAAATTTCTACGGGGTCTCTATTTTATTTTAATAACGATTTCGAGAGAGGAAATAGATACCTATGTATAAGAGAGGTGGTGTTTAAGCGAAGGGAACATTGAAGTATGATAATGCTGTAAAGTTTGACAACAGAATTATTTTGGAATTTCAAATGCATGTAATCAGGAGGGGAACCATGTCCCGTTAAAAATAGAAGCGTGAAGCGAATCCTCTTTTCTGGCCAAGAAAAATTAGTCGTGACGATAGCGAGGGTTCCAACACCCTTCTAGAGTCGTGTTTCGTTTCGTGGACCTTGTTCTTTAATAGCTTTTCCGTCTGAACTGACGCGCGGCCATTCGTTCTCGTGACGTTTCAATTGTGAAGCCATCTTCGGCCTGCTTGGGCATCGAAGACGGAAGTTGATTGACCGTTCCTTTGAAATTTTCGACCCAAAGATCGTGAGATCATAGTGCTGCGAAACTTAACTACCTGGTCCATCTATCGACGAGGTTGATTATTAACGAGGGTAATCCTTTTGGAGGAAAAGATTTTAAACACGAAAGCTGTTCCACCTGCAACACGATTTTATCTACTTCCACGAGCATTATTCCTTCCCTATTAGTAGTTGAGTCGTCCCTCTTTTTGATTTCTCCTTGCCCCTTTCGTGGCATACGAAAGAAGTCATTTTCCTGTGGGCTATTAATCGAAGCCAAAGAGTGCTTCTGCATTATCTACGATTGAACCCTCGCAGGTGCAACACGGCTATCGACACCGTACTGACAGGTGATCTGCTCTCCGGATGGTGATCCTTCGTTAATGAGCTCGTTATCCCAAGTATGTACGAACGATCGATTCATCGCGGCTTTGTCAACAACAGCTCGACGTTGTTCGCTATTCTATCGCCGATAATTGCTTAATAAACCAGTCGAACGACAAAATTGCTGGTAATTCCAGATAGAAAAAATCTTGTTTGCATTACGTGCCCATTTAACCACCCGATCACCTTTATCTCGGTTCGACCAACGGAATCAACTGTAATAAAATCGAACCCTTCGACCATTTCGTCGGAGGTATAATAATGCAAAGTAAGGTCGGACCTGTTTGTGATTGTACGGTTAATTTTAGGTTCGAGTTTACTGCCTTTCAGGATACCGGGTTATGTGCAAACACTGATAATTACAAGTTTACAATCTACCTGTTCGAACTTCAATAACATTTCAGTACCTATGGCGCACCCAAGCTTTTCAAATAAAAGCACGGTGCTACGGATCTGAAAGCCTGCTGAGCTCACGAATGTAACAGAGTAAATTACAATATTACATCGAGCCGGATAATACCTGCACACTCGTTGATGATACATACAATCTTGCATTAGTTCTTGTATATTTCATTAACCATATTGCGACTATACCTGCTCTTATATATATATACCGGCTCTTAACAGGTATTAATTCCATACATCAACCGTACGCTACAAGAACAACCAAGACCCTCGATTGGCTTTTCCAATCGGCAATCCATCATCCCCAAACGTTTACGTTTATCGACCACAATGTTGCCAAAATTGATTTCGAGCTTTCTATCCCTTCCCTCGTAAATTCGAAATCCCAATCCAAGTAAATTCTCGCCAAGCATTCCAAACATAAGTATGAACATCCCGCCATCGACAGCCTCGAAAAAAATACCACCCCGTCTCCTCGTGGCCACAGCTATCTTTAAATCTATCGCACAATACTCGCCAGGTCCGCTTCGCTATTCGTTTCGTGTCCGCTAGGAAAACGGCGAGCCTGGTTTCACGGCAGAGCTTGCGAAGGCTTGCGCGAGATCCCGCAAAGGGCACAGGATCTTTTCGTTGCCGTGAATGCGGCGCATTAATCAAGCGCCGCGGGCGCCTGACGTCTTAATCCTGGCTGGCCTACGCACCGTTCGCTCTACGCCCACGCCTCTATGTACCTACTAAACGACCGCTACGTCAGCGATCGTGGTCTTTGTGAGCGGCCATCGTTGTCGTGGGATCGCCGGTCTCTTCTTTTCGCGAGCTGGCTTAACGGGACCGGTTGCTATAAGTCGCGTATCTCGATTATTGTGCCGGCTATGTTGGCATCGATATACGCGCGAAATGAAAACGCTGCGAGGTTCGACAGAGGATTTTATTCGGCTGGTGGGAAACGGGGAACAGTTACGTCGGGGATGCCCCGAGGAAGAACGCGTGGAGATGCTTTGTTTGCTCATTGATTTCGTGCTATTCCCCGTTGCAGTGGGCTGAGATTGCTTGGGTCGATTGTGGGCGTTTTCTTATTGGCGATTCGTGTTTGTTTATGTTATAATGATGGATAATAAATTGTGCGCGAAGCACGGTGGAAAATGAACGAGGAGATGCGCAAAAGGAGAAACAGCGCGGGGAGTATTAAAATAATTTCCAACGTGTTTCCCAATCGTAGGTGTGCACTGTTCAGACTGGACAAGGGGAACACGTTTTAATATAAATTTCTAAAGATCGTGCAGCTATTGCTTAATCGCTTTAAATACCAGCTCAGCTTTCTAATTCTTCCCCTTCTGAGATTTGTATCATCCACGCTCCCTACGTATACCTACGACTCTCTATGTAAAAGCGTCATTTATATTTAAACAACCTGCACCTCGTTAATCCCTATACTTGACCGAGTCGCGAGCATCGACCAGGCAGCCCCAAACAAGTTTCTCGGCTACGTTTCCATTAAGGACACGGTCCTGGTCGCCGGACCCCAGCCGATGACCAGGTAAGCAAACCGATCGCTGGTGGGGGGGAAGGTAGGGAAAAAGGGAAAAAGTAGTGAATACGGGCTAATCTCACGGAGCCCGACGTCGTTTCGTGGGTGTCATGCTTTCACTTCGGTTTGGCTTGACTGCAGAAGGCGATTGGTTCTCGCTGAGCTCCTCCCAGAATCCATTAAGAGCCGAAACGGAGAAACACAGCATTAATTTTAAAACCAATCCCGGAGGAGAAATCGGGCATTGGCCGCCATTCGTGCGAGCTGTTCCGTGCCGCTGGAGAAAATCCGTCGAAAAAAGCTGCCTTAATTGCTCGCATGTTCTTGCTCCTCCGCGGGGATCGGTAACACGCGAGCTTTGCGGGCTAAACGATCCTGTCGATCATCGATCATCTCATTTCGCCGAGCTTGCTACAATACACTATCCCTGAGTAGCAGCGCTTTATCCCGTCCGTTAATAAAGCTCTATTAAAGACACCACACTGCATCAATAAAGCCTTAAATCACAATCACAGAATCGAGACATTAAATCAATCGGCGGGTGATCGGCGATCGTCCAACGGAGGGTGTTCCGGTGGACGCATCGAGCATCGTTAACCCTTACCCGCCAAGCTATCCACCCCCACGAATCTCGATAAACACGAAATACATCGAGAGACGACCGGAGAGGATCCTAAGACAATCGCAGCAGAGAGAGGCGTCAGGCGCTCGGAAAGCCTACAGAAGTAAGAGAGGCAGAGCCCCGAGGGTAAGGTCGAAGTCGAGCACAAAAGAGATGAGGAAGGATAAGGAACGGAGAGAGGTGGAATAAGAAGAGAGCAAGGTTTAGGTAGCTACTCTCGCTCAGGTTGAAACGAAGGGAGCCGCCCTGTGTTTGTGCTCTCGCCGGGGAGCACAAAGAGAAATGGCGTGGTATTTATCAGTGCTCATCCCCCCTCACCCTTTTGTCCCCTTTCCAGCATCTCCCGTTGCTCTCCGCCGTTCCCCCGGCATATCGCCGTCTTTGTCTAGGGCTCCTACTATTGCCTTGCTTCCATTCCACATCCAAATCCATTCGCCTGCCTGCCAACCCCCTGCACTACCCCCCCCGGCCCGGTCTTCTCCTCTAAGCTCTCTTGATGCCCTTTCGCGCACCACATATATGGGCACTCGATCTTCTCCTCCGCGGGACTTTGACAGCTGTCTAATTCACGTTGCGCGCTCGTTCACCTGTGTACGTGGATTTCCTCGCGCCGTTCAATAGACCAAGCGCTAGGTTACGTTGCAACGCCTAGAGATTGAAGAATGGAAAAATGAAAGGGGTGGTCGGATACGGTATACTCGAAGATGAAATATCGTTCACAGATGTACGCGTGTATGTGTATCGTTTCGTGACGAAAGAATGTTAAGTGCGTCTCTAACTTGCCGGCTGATTTACGCTTTCACGGCATTAGAGAAAGAACCATCGATGAGTACCGTGAGTCACTGTCTAAGCGCAACGCTTGCACGGTGCTTAACGAAAAGATAAGTATAAATACCGTGTGTGGATACGAGAACGTAGATATCCGCAGCGTCCAAGGGCTAGGTGCAATATAGTGAAATAAAAGTGGCCGACCCTAAAACTACCTTTATCCTAGCATTACTACTCCCCATTCTATTACATCCCCACTGAAGACTTTGTCGTATTGTCTTCCTAAGCAAACCAATCTTTGCTACCAACTACGATGCCCATGTCAGAGATTACGGAACGAACGTGATTGACGAAAAAAACAATAACAGGGTCGGTGGTTTCATGTATGAATATGTAGGTGGTTTCTAAGAGGGCGAGCGAAATCGGCCAGCCGTCCGCCGCTTATTTGCAGCGACGTTAACACGCTGGCGGCAGCGGGTCGCGAGTCAAAACATTACGTAAGGTTTTTAGAAGAGGAGGAGAAGACTAATAATCTCGAAATAATGTAAGCATAATAAATGGGCGGGCATTAGCGGGGCGCTCGGCAGCCGGCTCATATTTTCGGTGGCGCTGGCTTTGACGTAGCATTACTCCAAAGTGCGTTACATATTACTACCGCACACACGTGAACACACTGGCGTACATTTTTACGCGCGACCGCGTGTATCCCGCTGGCTCGTACAATATATCCCTCGAGTTGTCCCAACCGCGGCGGCATTTCAGCCCGTTTCCTGTTTTCCTCGCTTCTTTCTTCGCCCAGCCCGTTCTTAACGATCGCGGCCCGCGAAATACACTAGCTGTTAATTAAATGACAAATAACGACTGGCCGAATATTATTTGACGCGCGAACGGATTACGATCGCGGATGCTCCGGGGATAAATTGTCGGCGGGCGTGTTGGACAAAGCTGCGGCGATAACTCGTGATCCTTGTTGGAGGAAAAATTATTACCGAAGGCGATTGTTGATTCTTATCGCGATGGCGATCGACGATGTCTTCGTGGTAGCGAATTCGGTGTTACTCGAAAGAGTATGGGGGACGTGGCTGCCGTTTCTGAATATGTACTGATAATTTTTAATAATTTACAGTTCGATGATATCTAGCAGACGAAGCTTGAATTGGTAATTAGGTAAAGATATGTAGGGAATTGTCATGTATCGTTGCGTCTTGCTGGCGATTCGTATCTTTTCAAGAGCAACGATTCGAGAGAAGATAAGGTTGACAAAGATTCGTGCGGGGGGAGGGAAACGTTCGCGACCAAAACGGAAACGTGAAGTTCTGCAGGATTAAAGATACGCCGCTACGTTTCTCGAAACCTGAGAAATGATACAAAAATTGCGGAGGACAGACGGAATCGGCCGGCATTAATTATCGAAACTCTCTCGAAATACCAGAAGCCAAAATATTTCGTTTGAGTAATGGTGGATACGATCGCATTTATGATTCGCGGCAAAGTTCGCAAAAACCGTAGAAAAAAAAATATCGACAAAAACCGAACGTACAAAGATCGACACGCTGGTAGTAATGAAAACTACATATTTTCCCCGATCTGAAGAAGTCGAACCATGGCACGCACGCGACTTGAGCACGCTCGAAGTCGCGGAGGCTCGTGAACGCGACCAACACGGGCGAACGAAGAAGAGGACGGCCGCGACGACGAAGACGAGTCGAAACGCAGAAGAAGAAGAACAAGAACACGGAGGAGGAGTAAAAGAAGATGGAGACGAAGAAGACGAAGAAGACGGAGAAGAAGGAAGGGAATAGCGCACAGTCAACGGATACAGAGACTATCCAAGGTGCCGGTTGACAGCAACAAATGCCTCGGTGCGGGCAAGACGGGGAGCTCGCGCCCGGGACGCCGGTTGCAGGACCAGCTTGAGATATTACCAGGCAGATGCGGTCGCGCGCTGATCAAAGAAACGCTCCTCACTGAGAGAGATTAAATGGATGCTGGTGCGCGCCGGCAAACCACCACGCTGCGGCTACAAATAATAAGTCGAAAGGGTGGGAGAGAGAAAGGGGAGAAGGCCTCGATTAGATGAAGAAGGAGGGAGAGTGATGGGATTGCGAGGCGCAGGCTGCTGGCCGTGGCCCTAACTCGGATTTGATACATTCCCATCTTGAGGAGTATTGCCGTTGCTCCCTCGGAGCCTTCGAGCTGCTCCTGACGCGATTATGCTCGCGCGGGAATCGGGTCAGCAACATCGTGTCCCCTTCCGAGGGGAGCGGAACGAAAACCGAAAAAGATTTGGGTTTTGGCTATGATGTCCGAAACTGATTCGTTCAAATTCAAGGAGCGCGCTGTGTAAATTCTGTATAAACTTTGTGGCAATTCTGGGACACTACAAATTGCCAGCGTTTGTATTTCATTTTTGTTGCTTCATGTTGGTTACCAGGAGTTACCATGTATAACAGCAACAACAGCTCGTTGTTGTAATACATTGTTAACGCGCAATCTCTTTTAACCATCGTGGAACACACGGAACAGTAATTCTGCTTTGTCCAAATACAGTTTTCTGTATTCTGTATTCTAAAAACAAAGCTGCGCGATACTGAATAAAATTGCATACTGAAAATAGATCATCGGTGACAAATATATGAGCGAAGAGTATCTTCAAGTTGGTTAATTAATAATTTCATGTTTGGATACACAAGAATGAGACAGCGCCCGATAAATCGGCAGGCAGATAAAAGTGAAAGCCATTCCCCCCTAATTGGATTGCCGTTTAAAGATCGTGAAACGAGCAAAGGGGATCGAAGCGCGGGATTAATCGGAACGAGCGGAAACCAGCGCGGAAGGTGGCTGCCTTGGTGGGCGTTCGTCTTGAAATTCAATTAATTCACGCTCTCGATGGGTATCTGGCAGAATAATGAGAGTGCATCTCGACAAGTGTTATCACCGGCGAATCAGCCCCGACGCGACGTCCCCCTTATTTAGAAGATAACGGCGGCTGTTCGCGAAAACTCACTCTCCTCGAATGGTGTTGTCATTCGTCCCGTTCCACGTACCCTCTCGAAGGGTCTAGACGCCAAGCTGAGCTAGCCAATGAAAGAGGCCCCCCGTTCGTTCGCTCTCTTTCCCTCTTTCTCGAGCCCTTTCCATCTCCTTTCGCCGTCCCCTCCTACGCCAAAGTTCTCTCAACCGCTCGTCTTTACCTTCCCGCTCGGCTTCTCGCGATGAGATATGACTGCCACATTATCACCTGATTATGTTATCACTTTGCATCGGCCGTTCCTTTGCCGCACAGCCTGGAACTACCGTTTATCACGAGCGCGGAGATCCGCCGGCCTGGTGAACGGCCACTGGAACGATACGCTGCTCGGAATGAGGAACTACGTGCAGTTCAAGGAAAGGCGTGGTGGAATGGTCGATTCCGTGGCCCCGAATCATTTTTATCTTGCGTTTTCTTTTTTCACATGATCGCACGTATTGGGATACTCTAACGCCATTCACATTCCACGTCGAACCATATATTCCTGTCTTCGCGGCGGCCAGTATCTATCGTCGCTCGGTATCTGACGCTTCCCAAAAATGAAAATAAAACAGCCGCCTCTTAACCCAACCTCTAAACAAAAAAGAAATGAAACTCTTCCGCGCAGAAATGTCTGCATACCAATTCCACGAGGTACATCGTGTCACCCTCCCGATTCCTTCAGCCGAACCGGGACTCCGAAGCAATTACAAACTATAGGAACAAGCAGCGCCCTGCCACCCCTATTCAAGATTAAAACACCGGCAGGCATCGATCACGCCAATCCACGCCACCCCTATGCCCGTATTCGATCAGAGAAACCCAGGGCGTATCGCCCGCGGACGCAATTTTCGAAGTTTTCCCCGGTGCACGAGTCGGCGCGGAAAATCGTGGCGGAATCCTGCTCGGATGGAGATTCGGCGGCGAGCGGGGGGTAGGGGTGGTTTAAAAAAGAGATTACACCGGACAGGCGCGTACGCGGTAACCGGATCCTGTGTGTTCGAGCGGAGCGCGCGAGTTCAGGCGAGGATCGCAGCGCTGCGGGACCATCAGGTCGCCCACAGCTCATCGCCAAGCGATCACATCTCATCGCCGCGCACCATCGCAGACTATTACAAACAGAGCTCTCGTCGCGCCCTATCCCTCCGCTCTAACCATGCTATACCCATTTCCCTCCGCCCTCTTCCATTTATCTGTCCGTCCCTGTCTTTCTGTCCAGGTTCTGCCGGTTTTCAACCCCATCGCGATCCCGCCACCAGCCGTACGTATCACTGCCGCTCTATCAGCATATCCGACCGCTTAGCACCTACTTCCCAGGAGTGCGATACCGCTCGTAACTCATCCGAATTACACATTTCCCTGGATCCCGCGAAATAATACGTGCGAGGAACCGCGAGCGCGCAAATTGCACAGGGCCCGTGCAAACGCGAGGGCCGGCCCCTCCCGTTCCTCCCGAGATCGACCGATCTCGAAACTGAAGCGGCGATTTTCAACGGAGGGCAGGCCAGCTACGACACGCTTGGGTCTGATCGGATTGCGAGCTGCTTCCTTTCGCCCGCGAGCAATCATCGTTACCGGGACTGTTTCTTGCTTCCGCCCTGGGAGAAATTGCGGGGATGGAGCCGGGTATATCGTCGTCGATGGATTGTTCGTCAAGTTGAACGAAGATAGGTTTGTGTGTTGGAAGCGGGAGTTGTATGGCTGCACGCGGCATCGTTAACGACGGTGCATTTAGTTCGGGGACTCTTGGGCAAGAATTATGTGGTGTCACGCGGGGGCAATTAATGGTAGAAGGCGATAGGTGAGTTTGATGACTTTTGTGGGAGGTCGAGCTCATTGGAATTCGGTGTGTGCGACGAATCATTGTTTCTCTTTTCTTTCATTTGCAAACAGTTGGAATGCAACTATGTATAATATCAAGGGGGTGCTCTTCTGCTGCAGCATTCATTTGATCGTTAATTGATTTAGTAGATACTCAGAGATCGAATTTAGTGGACAAGCGAGTTACAATATTATATCCAACGTCTGCAAATGTACAAATGAAACGATATTTAATTGAACACTGATACACTACTTTCATCCCTCGTTTATATAACCCCATTGCGTCTGCAAGATATTTCGACGGAGTACAAAAATTCACACCTGCTACCATCAACCATAACTTCCCTTCACCGCAATAAGATATATGTATATACACGAGTATATTTCAAAGACCGTGCAATACAAACTCATGAAAGTCTCTCTAACAGTAATTTACCCTCTCAGCACATTTACTCGAAGACGTACAACTCTTCCGCGAGGAGCACCGTGTCCCATATTCCAGCAGAAAACTTCGCGTTCTTCTTCAGGAACGCCCGGGGGCGCGTAAAAAGATTAGAACTCCGTAACTGCTCGGGAAAGTAGCTTTTCCGGTCTCGAGAGTATCGACGGGGTTTCAACGATGGAACAGGAACAAGCTACTATAGTTGATCGTCCCTCTCTCTCTTGTTCTCTCTCCTCGCTCTGCCTACGGCTCCCTGGCGTCTAGCTTCGCTAATCGTGGCCCATTAAAACACCCTCGGTAACGGCGTTCTGGAATCGCGAGTTCGACGGCGAATTTTCTCGCCCTAATCTTGCCGGTAATGCTCGAACTTTCTAAACCTCGAAGATCGCAGCGAAGTGGCTCTTAACTCGCGGAGGGTTTCAGCTGCTTTCAGCGCTTCCAAGATTCTTCCGCTTCTTTCGTTGTCGGGGTAATTATGGCGCGGGATTCCATTCAGCGATGCCATTTTTCTGCATTTTTCAATCCCATTGCTGGACCGTAGGATAAGTGTAATTTTGGTGGATTTAGTTGTGGGAGATTTATATTCTTCTAACATGGCGTGGAATAATTGAATTAAATTCGTTGACTTTCTAGTATTTCACACAACTTTATCGCGGATGCACACGGAATATATTATGCACACCTACTTGAACAGGCAATAACCGAGATCCAGTGATCCTTTCTAATTAATTCCGGCAGCGTTGACATTAGCGGCGCGCAGACAGCGGGGCAGGGAGTATCGCGATTCAATCGTAAATCTGGCGAAGTTTCACGGCGAAGGGGTGTACCCTCTTCCGGGCAATAGTGGGTTACTTTCGCGAGAAATCGGGAGATATCGCAGCTGTAGACGGTCGAAAAAGGCATGGGAAGTGAAACGAAGGGAAACGGTTCGCGGAACGAGGACCGATCCTCTCGGCGCGCAAGAATTTCCCTAATTATTATAACCCATTAATACGATGAGCGTTATTATTTTAATGCCCGTATCTGCCGGCAGTCTGGGCTAATTTGCCTCCGCGAAATCGATTGTGCCGCGTGCGTTTGCACGTTCATAAATAATCAGGCCGTGTTTACGGGATGAAAAATCGGTGCCGGCTCGGTAGCAGCGCGCTGTCCGACGTTATAATAAATCCGCTGTTTCGCGGCTCTCTAACGAGCGATCTCGTCGGACGGCTGTCGATTATATCAATCGTCGCCGAGCAGAAAAGTCCACGCCGGATGGTTTCCTTCCGCGAGACCTGACGTCGCGCGCTATTAAATCCCCAGGACGTCGGTACCTGAGATCCGTTTCGCAAAGACTGGATGGTAGAGTAGTTTATATTTGAGGCTCTTGAACGCGTGGAAATAGCAGCTGTTCTAAGGAAGCGAGAATCGAACGCGTGTGATGTATGTATAGACGTATTTCGTAGGTTGGATAACTGGCCCAATCGATCGTGCTGTCCACACCTCCGGTAAATGTTGAATAGCTCGCGCCTATAATTTTCCCGGTGTATAAATCTCGCCTTGTGTATGCAATTTAACCGACATACTTCCCCGACGAGGAATGTATTGAATCTTTGGTACAAGATATGTACATTATGTTTGCATAATTGGTGAAGCGTGTGCACGTATGGTCGTTTGAACTTCAACCTTTTTCTTCTTTTCTTTCGAGGGGGTGGTTTTTTCAATATGGCGGGTAAATACTTACGGGTTACGGAGAAACGTTGTATCGAGGAAGGATCAACTGATTTGCCAGGCACTTGTGCCGCGAACCAGTTGCCGGATAAGCGAATCGTACGTCACAGGTGTGCACGTATCGCTGATAGTTATCATAATCCTGGAATTCCTTGCGGGGTTATCTTTAACCACCCACCGATACATGGACAATCGCGTGTCCTTTACCGGCCACGGGTGCCCACCGTTGACAGCAGTTTCGTGGTCCGTCCGACAGATGGCTGTCTTTAAGCATCGTTTTCAACCCCTCAGCTCAGGCCGTAAGCCGGGGTTGTTGCGGGTCCATTCTGCGGCTGAGTCTAGATAGACGGTGGATGAATTACCGACCAGACAAGTCAGAACGAGAGGATCAGCCTTATAGCTGCTCGTCTAAATAAACGGTCGTGACTTCGTTCTCCCTTGTGTGTACGGGGTTGACACGCTTGTATTTATCTACTACCCTTGCGGCTTTCTTTTAACAAAAACCGGGGTATAGTGAAAATAAGAATCGTAGGAAATTAACGTTATCCGATCGCTCGGTTCCCAGTGGCAGTTTACAAATAAACATTTTATTCTAACCATCCCCCACACGTGGATTAATATCAAATGCCTGACTCGAAGCTTCTCAAATTCCAAGATACCAAACTCTCACGAATCTCCTCGTTATTTACCTCGCGTTTACTCGAAACCTCTCGATGCTTCCACAGATCCTTTACACAGCAAAGTCGTCTAAACGACTGAACCTGCAATCGTCTGAAATCCGTCTCGTTATCTATCAGAAACCATGGGCTCGCATACCGCGAATGCCAGTGGCTAGATCGACGATAGAAGCTCGGTGAAGGCGAGAGAGGAAAGGAGGGATGGAAAGAGAAAACGTCGGCGGGTTTCTTTGAAGATATCCCGAAAGCCGTAGACTCGACTCCCTCGAGCGGTAGGAGACGGTAGACCGCGCGTGATTGCCGTAATTTCGCCTCATTACAATTACGCTAATATCCAGTCATCAATTAGCCAAGGCTAAAGAGGCTCGCATTAAATAGCTAATGCATCGGCGTCGTCGGGATCAGACGAGCTCGCGCGCGCGCGCGCTCTCGCGGATGATAGAAATGATGATGACCGCCGTGAACTAGGTTTCCACGGTCAGCCTTAATGGCTAAATTACACGTTACGATTGTATCGCGACTCGCTGCGCCGTTTCGTCCACTTAGTCCCGTCGCGTCGGTCGCGGGAGTTTCGTGCTTTGATAATTGCGCTCGATGAATCACCGTGATCGTCATAGACGGTAGCCAATAGGAAAATCGTTGCCTGAAAGGAGAAGTCTTGTAACGAGCGCAGCTTCTGCCGCCCTGTACCTTTAAGTGAAATTATTTGGCCAGAATTATGTATCGTGAAAGCGAAACTTGGTGTACTGGTGTACGATTTAATAGGGGCGTGGTGAATTTAGTTCGGGGCAAGGGGAACATGTATAGTTGTGAACGATTTCAAGTTCTGGTCGGCGAAGATCGTTTAACAATTCCACGGCAAGGTTGAGACGCAAATAACGGGAATTCTAGGTTGCACGGGCCATTAATTCTCGGTGCGTATGAATGACGGGCATGGTATTATATCTCCTTTTTGCCACGCGGCGCGGCGGGAAGATAATGAAAAGCGGGATCGACGTTTCGCGGCACGTGCTTGCGATTTTATTCGCGACGCTTACCCGGGCGCCGAACGCACTCGACGTTCTTTGATTTATGCTTTGTCTTCTTAAAACTGCGATCGTGACGTTCGAGCTTCTAGTTATCGCCAGAAAATACGAATGCGTGTGCAGAGACTAATAATGCACGATTGCAGTAATTGTCACGGATTGCCAGACCTTCTTCAAGACTATTTCATTATTGTTTACATTACTAGACCGAAGTATCTTGTGTTTCTATTTCATCTTCTATTTCATGGACTACGATCGATATTTTTGTAGCCTAATTTGGTGTTGCGAGGTTCTGGCCTCTTAACAGAACCTCGCGACGCAGCTACTAAATGTTATTTCTTCGCGTCCTGTTATCGGACCGTATTTTGATGATTTATGGTCGCTTGTGTGTGATGCAATACCCTCCATCGAGGCAGCAAGTGCGCGTTTAAACGATAAATCTCGGCAGTCACGGTAGGAGAACCTTTTCAGGTCGCGACACACGCGGGGTAGACTCGCCTCTTCCGCTTATCGATACCTCGGTCGCTGAAAGAGTTTAAATACGGGTCGTGGACCAACCTTTTGAATATTTTAGTATCTCCCGAAATCGCTCATGTTCCGTTGGTATTTATTAAACAGCTGGACTGAAGTTTGTTTTTGAAAAAGTATTCGAGGGAACGCCATTGTTGACTATGAGTTGACTATGACTATGAGTTTCTAATTGCTTCGAATATGTAAACTCACCCTCCGAAAGAAGTTTTCACCCCTAATATAATGCTTTGATGATCGCTTATTTACATGAGTGTTTTGGTAACCCTTTTAGTGTGGTCAGATTATAAACTTGTGACAGCAAGCCCTTGCACTAAATAGGTGTTACCGTTTCATTGATATCCATTAGTCTCGCAGTGCCAGTAGCGGATATTGCTTTTCATCGTTGTCGAATAGTTTTCCTAGACGGGCGTAGCGGTGTCTTTCAATTACACTTTTCTGCCATTTCCGTGGCCGGACGGATCGATAATAACGCGATAAATCTGGCCAGCTATCCACGGTCAGTTATACCAGTCAACTTATTCTTTCGGCCGTTCGTAAACAACGTGACAAATACCTCGTGGACCCATTAATCAAGTCGTCGTAAATTCGTCCGCCACTGCGGCCGCTTTAATTGGTGCTAAAGCGCGAATTCTTAGTTTCGTTAGCTCGCGAATCGATTTTGGATTATGCAAGCGAAAGCTACAGAAAGATATTCGCGTCACTGTTCTTCAAAAAGCGCTTTAAATTTTCGAAAATATTTACTTGTATCCGCGTGCATTTGCAAATGTTACTTTCAACATTGTTCGATGAATATTCACAAGTAGAATTTATTGTTTCTTCTGTTACAGATTCGGACGATTTTGTTGAAGAAGAGGGAGATGTTTCCAGGTCAGGGGCCGATATTTTTCCCTTCGTTGCCTGAATGAAAATGGCAATGTTACAAGAGTAGATTCGAACTTGCGAGAGAAGGTTGAAGAAAGCCGAAGACTTACACGGCGCTTCGCGTGAAATCAAGATTTCGGTTTTAAGGCAGGGACACCGGGGTAATGGCGTGTGCATTATTCTGATAAATCGCCCCGGCTGGCGTCAAACCTGGCTGCGGCTTGACAGGAACCTTGGTCAATCGTATCTACTTCTACGCAAGACGTTCGCATTCGATCCTCCGTAGAGTTGCAGCCAATATTCTTCAAATATTAGCCACAGTTGTTATACAAAATAAACGAAAAAAACAAATTACTTGATATTTATAATAATAATTAAAGGTTTCCTATCCTTCGCAAAAATAAAGTCAACAAAATTATGGATTCTTCGCATATAAATAAACCAGCTCGATATTTAACTCGAACACAAAGGTTGGTAAAAAAATTAGAATATCTCTTGAAGGCATCTCAATTAAGATAAAGCTTCACTGGAGTATCACGGTGATTCCAGAAATCCCCCCCAAAAAATCATGTTCCTCCCAAATATTCCACCAGAAGCCCGAGCTGATTTCCAAATTTCCATTTCCCAGCCACCAGATCAACGCTCGATTAACGTCGCCCCTCGTGCTGCAGTCGAAGGGTCGATTCTTCCAATCCATACACACCCCCATTAATCTATGGTAGAGCGAGGCAGCCAATCGGGCCTCCTCGAATTTCCGTGGACACTGATTAAGCAACGTTCATGGCGGCTTAATATCCAGATGACCGATAAAGACCTTACGCCGCAGTTTCGACGATCGCGGGTCGAGATAGATCGTGCGTCCGGCATACGCGCGTCCGCCATGGCAAAATATTCGAAACGAATGACTCGCGTCGCCGTGGACACGGCTACCGTGCATTTGTCCGGTCGTTTCTTCGACTGGATCGTATTAATCCGTTGCTAATGAGGCCCGTCCGATCGCCAAGTGGCAAGGCATCGGGCAACCAGCCTCTGAGATAGGGAGACGGGCTCATTACGGCCCTGCCGCGTGTGCTTCGTGACCGGCTCAATATTTAACGCGTCTCGAGCCGTTCCATCACCTTTCGATATCTCGACACCTGGCTGCGGGATTAGGGGACGCTTCTCGGGACTCGCGACTCGAATCGATTGCCGCTGATTGCCGATTCACTTAACCACCAGCGCTGCGACGCAGCGCAGCAATGCATATTCTGTTTAGGAAGAAATCGATCTGCTTGGTTCGGCGTCGCGACGCGAGAAATAAATTGCGAAGGATAATATGAATCGAACGGAGGGGGTGAGTTGAATTTTAATAGGGAGATGAGGTTGAATGTATCTGGGCATTGAATTGGCAATTGAATTAACGGGGATCAATGGTCTCCTAGCAAGAGTTACAGCTTTTCTAACCTAGAAGTTTAATATTTAATGCTAAGAAACTATCGGCGAAACGTATTAAACAATCGCCCTTCGGCCCCCCGATCTCACCCTTACGCCTTGAAAAATATCTCCCGAGGACCGAGCGTTAATTAACCGAAAAGTAACAATTACGGTTCCAGCGGGCTTCAGGCTCGATAAAAATCCGAATTCCCCGCGTCTCCGGATTATCTGGAGAATCTGAAGAAGAAGGGGCAGCCCATGCTCGCGGTTAGCAGGCATATTGATCTGCACGGTTGGGCCCACTGGCCGTCCGATAATTAGTCAATCAGTCAACGGTGAACGTTGTTTTATTGAAATACGTTCCCGTGTAGAGGGCCAACTCTTAACAAGCGGCGCACGGTTCATTCATGCCAGCTAATTCCCACCCTGTTTCCCTTTCGCGTCGCCTCGTCCGGCCACTTTTACGCGCACCGTGTCATTAATCGTTCGATTAAGCCGCCCGATAACGCCCTCTCCGACCGAACGCTTTGCAAAGCGTACTACCAGCCGGCGTTATAACTCCCTAACGCGGCTGAATCGCGGCCACGCACGATCTCGCCGTTCCTGGAGAACCTGCGACCGCCTACCTGGACCGTCGATCCCGATTTTTCACCGGCTAATACTTTATTCGCCACGCATGCGATCGCTGGAGACGCGGTGAAACATAGGGACATTTGGACGGACACGAAAATACACTCTTATCGATTCCGCGAACTCGAACGATTCCTTGCTTACCCCGAACCGCGTCGATAATTAATTACGACGCTGGATTGAGACTGCGCGCTTGGCTGGGGACGTTGTAACGAGTCCTGAGCCGGGGGAACGGTTGCATGGAATTGTTAGTACGCATCGATCCGTTTGCCGGCGATCGTTTGGGAATTGGGGGAGATTTCGTATCTAGTATGGATATTGCACTTCGGGGTTGGAGTGCTTGCTGACAAGCACTGTAGCAGGTGTTTCAGTTTTGGAAAAACTTTCTGCCTGTCGTTGCACAGTTTCAGAAAGTCCAAATATTTTCTGTGTACAAATTACCGTACCCTCGATTAATTACTATAGTAAAGTAAAGAAAATGATGTTACACGTCTGCGGTATACGATTATCTAATTTCTGTGTTTCATGAAAGCATTAAGCTAGTTCTCCGCCAAACACTATCCCCGCCACTATTTCACCTTCTCTCGATCGCAGTTAATAGTTCAATTCTTGTTTCGTGGACCTCGAGCGTAGGCCGTCGCGTCGGTTGAAAATAGTTCCTTGGGAACGGAAGCAACAAATAATCGCCCGAGGTGCGGAGGCAAACCGCGCGTAACGCGGCCCCGGCCGGGCAAAACCGGCGGAGGAAAGAAGGGGATGACAGAAGTGGATCGAAAGGAGTGTAACACGTGGAGGAACGGAGAACGAGTGATCGAAGGGTAAGAAGAGAGACCAGGAGCGGGAAAAATAGAGAGTCGAGAGTGGACGCGCCCCATATAATCTCTGCGATGCTTCTCGAGCTTTCTTCTCTCCGCCTCGGAGATCATCCCTGAACTGCGGCGAAGAGTCATCGCCAGCGGTGTCATTGCGCCTGGTTCGCGATTTTGTTGCTTGGTTCATTGTCGCGGTACTCGTGTCCCTGTTGAACGAATTCACAGTTTGGAAATGGACCGATCGATATTGGGACACTATATTGGGTCGTGATTTTTTATCGCTCAGATCGAGTCTGATTAGGAAATGAAAATGGGAAGAAAGTGAATACGATATTGCAGTGATCCACCTGCTTCTTTTTATATTTTGTGCAAGTGTAAAAATTGAATAGAATATCATTCCGACGTGTGACCTATAATATGTTTTTCAATGGATTAATATTAGGGGGATATGAATTGTAACCACTGCTCAATTAATTCGTAACGCGGTTGAAAATAGATAAAAAGGTGGTGGAAATAGATGGTGTCGCCTATGCATGGTTTATACTGTTCGCTCGTACACGTTATATATACGTAGTACTGAATATGCTGTCCAAAGCAAACCGTATGTCCGACATCGGCACGATTTATCGCGTTGACACGTGTCTCTTCCCGAGACGCGTATCGCCCCTGTGTTCGGCCTCTCTTTTAACCACGATTAAAATACATTTTCGAGGATAGAACGACCGAATTTCCGTGGACCCCTTCCCGCGAAACGGTTAACCCTTTCGACGTTATTTACGACTGCTTACAATGCAGTCCCTTGGATGTTTGTATTACACGTAAATAGAATAAGCGATATTAATAACGATATTAATGATACAAATAATAGAAATCTTTCTAAACGCTTGTCTTGCGGTTGAGGATAACTTACTTCTCCATACTTCCTCGATAAATATATTTTTCTTGTTTCTGTCACTTTGACAATGCCCTCCATTCCCATCAAAGTGTACGCGCCCCTTTAAGTAATGGCATTTTACCTGGCCCAATTTCTCCCCTTTACCAAATCAACCAAGGAAGAACGATGAGCGGAGAGAAGAAAAGAAAAATGGAACGGAGGGGGCAAAGAGCACTGTCTGGGAACAGGATCGCGCGAAGACGAGAATCGAGGAGGAACGATTCGTAGTATGCACATGTGTATACATGCATACACATATGAGCGGACGGATATGATTTATATTTCTTTCCGATCGTTCGCATTAAAAATGGTAAATGCTCTTAATGACGGCATTAATAATTGTATTCAACGAACCGCCGGTATTGACCTGAAGACACCCGTGCGAGGCACGCCCGTAGAATACCCTTGTAACGATCTGGTCCGGCATTCATCTGGGCGGAAAGAGATCGTTTGTGAATGAGCGACCATTCAATGGCCACACTTTTGATCCCGGTATTATTAATTATCCGCAAGTAGCTGCTAACGCCTGGCCTCCTTTTTTTTTATTTTCACCCGCCCGCGGACTTTCCCGTGTCTTTGACCCTCGACTCAACCTGGATTCGCTCCGACAACGAGATCGGATGCTGGATCGTACAAATTTCACTCGATTCTCCTGGAGAATTTTCCAAGCATATTTGCACGGAAAATTCATTCCCCGCAAGCATCGCGTAAATTAAAACTATAATGAGGGGTAGCTTGCGAAAAATTCCAATTCAATATTTAACATGCACGAGTGTATGAAAAATAATCTTTGCTATCTCTCTAGTTAAACCGATTTCTTTTATCCTGCATTAATATAATAAGTAAGTTCCAGCACAGGGGCATCAAAAACCACTCATTCCCTGTTCAAAGCTTGAAAAAATCCGAAATGGAAACTCGGTGGTGTAACGATTGAGGCTCAAAGAAAATTCGCACGTCGATCAGCACCGGATGCGTTCCTCGATATCAATCCGTCTCCAGACAAGAAAGGTTCGCCGCGGGCCATCGGAAATCGTTCGAATCGCGACCCTTATCGCCTTATTAGAGAGGGCACCCTCCTTGGCGTCCCCGGCCGGACGCGTTTATCGGACCCATGCATCGGCGTACTCACGCTCCCTTTCATGGTCTTTAAACCGGCGCACTTAGCATGGCCCGTCATTACTTAACGGTGAGTAATAAAGTTGTACCACCAATTAGTCTACGCCGTGGAAGCACGCGCATCAACGACGCCGGAGCTGCAAGCCGGCCTTGCGTATCGCGGCTGTGCTATCGCGACGATATCTCGTTTCGACCGTCCGGGATAAAATCGGTAATCCGAGAATAATCGTTATTATCCCGACGCACCGAGAATACCACGGGATAGAGTGTCGAACAATTTGCGTGCGAGGTCGTGCTCGATTGTTACCGAACCGGAAGCCCCAGACTTTTCCTTGCCATTTAATCAGCGTATATTTATTGCGCATAGACCGAGGGCAATCTTTTTTAAATTCGTAAAACAAAATAGACGTTCAAGTACCTACCTTGTGTCTTTAAGACGAAATCGTCTGCTGAGAATATTGAAAGCGTCCAACGCATGTGGTGGTGAAAGTAAGGGGCCACACGATCGTTTCCTTCTACGTGCCTACTATTATTTCCCCCCCCGGTACTCCAGCCATCTCCGACAAATATAATTATCAAACCTTTCGAAGCTGCGTTAAAGATCGAACACATTTACCCCTCGAGCTTCCGAACCGCCAAATGACAATCATTTACGTTTCGAATTAAATGTTGTTAGTGAGCCGTCAGGAGAGTCCTCGTGTCGGTTCGACGGGGCGATTTTAATTCAGATCCGCTCGTCCAGCGAACGACAAAACGAGGCGGAAAGACAAACAGCCGTGGTCGCGTGTGAGTGGGCCCGGGGAAACGTAATTAATGAGCAGTTTGGCGGTCGGCCGGACAGCTGTCCTGTTTTTTTCTACCCTGGCGACGGACGGAGTCGCGGCACCGAGAGCCGGAGAACGAGAAACGCGAAAACCCGGCGTGGAAGCGGGCTAGAAGACGCGCCTTTGGACGCGACGGAAGGAACAAGATGGATTGCCTGACACTACCGGACAAGATCAATTGAATTTCTATTTGGACGTAACGGAGACCCGTTTGCCGCTACCTCCGCGTCGTTCTTCGTTCGCCACGAGGCTCCCCTTCCACGGCAGACGAACTCTAATTCTTTTTCCAGCAGTCGTCGATGTCACGATAATTGTTGCCGGTGATCTACCCCTGATCCCCGGTCTCCGTCGATTAATTGTTTACTCGATGATACTAGGTAGGCCACGATCGCGTTAATAGAAGCAGCAAGAATTTGTTTGATAGTTTTCCAGATTTGATCATGAATTTATAAATGATGGATAAATGTGTTTGCTTGCTCCTTGGTCCCGATGAAGGAATTGACATATGCATACCGATAGTATAAGTATGTTGTATAGTGGGCAAGAGGGTTGCAATTGCTGACAGAGTAATCGGTATGGAGAAACGAAGATATCGTTGGAATCCCTATATGATTTAATCAAGGAATATCGAACAGCGTTAAATTGTTAATTGATTTCGATCTTGAAGCATAGCGAACGACCAAAGTGCTTGCGCTATTGTAATGTTAAAACGCTGTAATAACGGCAGTTCCGACCGCGTAAAGTGTTTTTACGATAATCAAAATGAAGGAGTACGCGTGTATTCCTTAGCTGCGCGAGATAGCCAAGTGATAATAAATGGCTTTGGAAGTAGCTGCCTAATTACTTCCTCGGACACTGCACGAACTTGCGATGCGACTGCTGATACCACGCGAAATTTTCTTTTTTCCCTGCGCTCCGAGCTGGCTACCGGTTTTACAACGTCCGCTGAATTTAACTGTCTATTAATTAATGCCCGCCGATTAATTTCAGCGACGGCGTAAAAATGGTGTTGCATGGAAAATTATGGTGGTGCGATGGTATTGCTCCCATGGTTCCATTCCTCATCGAGGCTTCCCTTTCGAAATACCAAGACTAACGACAAGTGTCAACACTGTTCATGCATTTAACCGTGTATACGTACTTACATGAGTGGTCCAGGTGTTTGGAATTGAGTATTATTTTTCTATTCGAGTCTACAGTAAATCCTTGGCTTTTAAATGTTTGGAAAGCTTTTAGATATAGTGGCAGTAATAGAAATCGTGCTGAATCGAGCCCCGTTGAGTTCAGTTAAGCTAAATTGAATTTTAGACAATTCTAATCGACAAGAGTAATGCTTGCGTTACGTTTTCTTAAGCCGAGTTAATCACAGATAATTTATAAAGCACGCCAGTTGAAAGTCGCCTGACACAAGGTATCATTTGGAACGACTTATTCGGCGCATTAATTAAAATTAAGCAAACAAAATAGTGGCCTTGATAAGTCGTAGCATGGTTACCCAGTTTTACGTCATACAGCGATTTTCCGTGGTGCGACGTTTCTTTCCACGGTTCGGTATCGCGGCCGAGCCGCGTATCTTCTCGCCGCGAGCTCATTTTCGCGGTCAATAACCGATTACAGTATCGCGACACTCGCGATACGTGTTCGACGGACTTGGTTTATTCCTTGAAACAACGACTGTGAACATTGCTGGTCGCGATAAGCGCGGGGGTCGTCCGGGACGAACAATAAAATAGTTTCCACGATTCTATTTCAGCGCACGATAACGCAAACAGCTGTAAAATGTTCGTGAGCGTTGTAATACTAGTAAATTACACGGTTCATATTGGTTAACTCGAAGATTTGCTTGGAATTAGACCCAGGTGAATAATCAAGATTTAATGGTACGTCCTACGTTACTTTTTATAACGCTGCCCCTACTAAACAACATAAATATGACGCCACCATGACGCTGTGCTCTGATGTAGCACATGCTACCACGGTGAACTTCATTACACTGATGTCTTTCAAATGACCACGATGCAGTGTGTACGTGGATCAAACACATGTGTGTGTGTGTATAAGGTGAGCGTGGCACAGTTAGTAAGGTCAAAGGGTTTGGCAAAAGTAAGAAATGCAATTTTTCTGTCTGTAAACAAAATATAGGTTTGTATAAATATGTATAATAAAATATGGAAAAATTACAGATAGCCAACAAATAGAAGGCTCTCTGTTTTAAATTGAAACGAGTTCAGGCCTGTTCAGTTCGTCCACATCTTTCACAGACTAGAAAGGGTCGATGGAACGAAAGCCACGGAAAGTTCCTGGCGTGCACAGGCAGCACGCGGTTCAATGTATCATTAGGTAGTCATTGCGATCACCATGGGTCCCGTAGGTACACGCACGGGCCGACGGACACGTAGGTAAGCCATCCTGGCTTCATTCACGTCAGATGCGAGGCGACCGCGTCATTTATCTGCCAACCATTCCGGCTAACGATGCATTGCCTGTTTGTTGGTCGAGCGTCGTGGCATCCTCGTGTTCCCTGCACGAGCTCCCCTGAAATTTCGGGCCCATTCTGTGCACCGAAACAATTCTTCCCCGTTTAAGGTCGCATTGACAGTTATTCATTTGTTAAAACATTTACGAGATCATTGGATATATTGAATGTTTATATAATTGTATCAACAAATAGCCAAGCGCTTAGATTGCATTTGACAAATGCATTCATAAAATGATTTGCAAAAACGAGGGAGTAAAATTTTGGAAAACTGGAGAAACAGAGTTACTACCAATAGTATAGAACAAACCTTTTTCAGAAAGGAACGTCGGAATGAAACATTATCTACCACCAATAATTGAATGAAAAAAATGTAGTCAATTTATCTAAACGATTGAACACCTAATGGGTGCCCAATCGCTGGACTGATTATAATTTTATTCATAGTACGAATACAATGAAAAGAACATACCAAGTACAATGTGTTCCTCACCTAGCCAAATACACCGACAACAACCTATGTACTACGTTACTACCCCAAAGAATCCAGTGAACCAGGTAACACGTCCAGTCGTTTGTGTCGAGTTAAGGGGGCCGGCTAGTTTTTGCCAGGACCCGTGGCACAGTTCGCTAATTGCGCCAGGGTGTTTAAGGTGCGTGCAAAATTTGGGAGTGGCCCGGGGTTGTGCGAGAGGGTGGAAACGCGACCGTCTCTGCGGGCGACAGAGAAGCTCGCCCGTTTCTGGAACACGCGAAACTCTCATTAACTTCGACCGCGCGCGATATTGCATTGCGCTTTAAAGTCGTTCCACGCTCCTTCGAGCGGAGACGCCGGCTGCGAGCGGCGTCGACGACTTAGAAAAAAGTTCCAGACCCGGACGCAGGAGTTTAATGAGCACTACCGTGAATGACAACGTCGATATCCTCGAAGGGGAACGTGCGAATTTCAAATGCTCGTCGATCGCATTCCCTTCGATTCTCATTCTATTATGTTAGAGATCGTTCTCCTTTTTCAATCTGAATTTCGTGACGGATTATGTAGCTTAAGGTAGTCTATTTTGGAAATAGATTATTTGTAGAAATTGTTTGATTAGGTTTAGGACAAACTGGAGATCTGGCGCTATTCATTTTGATTTATATTTGGTGAAAGTGTGAGAGAAATTGATGGAAACTAATTGCAAAAAAGGAACTGGAATTTCTTTAAAATCTTCCATTTGGAATTTGCGAATTAATTTTCGCTCTTGTTTCTTCTTCAATAGATTTTAATCTCGTGTCTGGAATATTTTGCTAGGCCTTGCGAATTCTCTATCTATTATAGTATCTTTACGTACATGCACATGTTCGTTAGCATCAGATCAGGTCGACATTAAATATTGAAATTATTGCACAGGCTTCTTTATTACGAGTACCACCTTTGCCGACATCAATTACATTCATACATATTATACGCATTCATTTTATTCGCGCCCGGCCAATTGCACCGCCAGTAATTCCGTGCAAACGAGATTAATGTACATTAATTAAAGATGGGAGAGGGTGGCGCGTTAAAAGGGCAAACGGAACAAGAACGAAACCAAAAAGCCGAGCCTCTGTGATTTAATCCGTATACCAATTATGCGCACTGTATTTAGAAACCTGATTCGATGGAAATTTTGTACAATTAAGTACTCGTTACGCTTGGTGAACGATATCATAAAATAAAAATTGATGCTAAAATTCAGCCACCTCACGAATCTCCCGTTTGCATACCTCTCGCGATAAAAGCACAATATCAATCACTTTGATATAACCATTATCTAAATAAGAATTAGAAAAGGTTGCACACAAGTTCGCATAAATAACCTAAAAAAAATTCGAATAAGAAGGAAGCAGCGTCGAATTGGAAATATTTCCAACAGCTTACATTCCACACAAACGTCTAAATATTATTCCCACCTATTTCTGATCTCTCTCGCCCCAGAATCACAACCTTAGCATCCACCTCGACATCAAGTTTCCCGCTCGATCCCCCTAAAAACACTCAGTTCTCGCAGCGAAATATAAACCACAGCGAATAATCGTGTACACAACCATTTCTCATTAGTCCACCAAATAATTCAGCATGCCGACTGTCCCCAAGAATCTCGAGCAATCCCCCTTTCTTCCGCTTCGTGTCTCGACTTTAATTTCAAATATCGAACGGCAGGATCTCTTCGAGCGGGAAACATCGGCGGCACCGTCGCGTCCTGGCGTCGCTGGACCATCATCGTATCAATGCGCCACGGATTGACAGTCCCGCCGGTGATAAATGATATTTCGAGCGATCCCTCTCCCCGTGCCAGTTCCGCGTTCACCGGCGTTCCACCCCTGCTGAGAGAGGGCTCGATCGGGAAGGGGATGCCTCGGACCGCTCGCAGCCTGAACAGACAGCGAGCCGAGAGACTATGAGAGAAGATATCCGCGGTGAGAAGTAAACACGTTATACAAACGAATGCGGGATCGATAGCGTTGCTCGGGATCCCATGAAGACGTTCTGTCTATTTTCTTTTTCGTCCACGTCCTTCTCTGCAGCGTCTCGCCTTCTCTATCGACGAACGGACTCTTTGCAGTGGATGCAGATGCACGGGTTACTTGATGATCTGCGATCAATTGTGTCGGGAATGCGATTCTTAGATTTTTGGTCGGGAAAATTATTTTATGTAGTGGTGTACGACGAGGGTTAAAGGCAAGAGGGTAGGGAGATATTATTGAGACGGAGAATTTCTGGTATTATATTTATATGTGCTTTCAAGGGAACGAACCAAACAACTTTTTGTTGGTAACTGTATTATACACTTTTTTAAGATTTTTGTTCTACATTTTTCACAGGATTTGAATCGGGGTTTTGTAAGGATATTTTTTTTTAATACTCTAGGCAGGTTTTTTGAAAACATTTTGCTAAAAAGAACAGTTGTTTGCGAAGCCGGTTATTTCGCAATTTTGAAAGTTTATTCAAACGTCTGCTGTGTCAAGGATCAAACCAGTTTTGACAGAGTCGCGTTGGGACTTTCGACTCGAAGGAGCCTAGATGAAACGGGTTTGTTGGAGAAACCTCGTTTCAGGACATCGTCTGGAGGACTGTCGATTAATATTTTTACACGCGTTCATCACGTCACTGGGGCAGTCAGAAATATGTTCTAGCCGCGAGAGAACACGACTAGGAAATTCGAAACAGTTGCGAGGCTGCGGCTCGTTTTCTATTCCGCTTTCGGATCGCAGCTGATGGACGTAGCAAGTGCGCGGTTCATTTAGTAACGCAATCCTTTGATCACGCGGATGAATTTTAACAAAGATTAGGATCTCTGTTGCAAGAGTGAGCAACGCAATCTTGTTAAGAACGATGCGGGGGGAGAGCACATCGATTGTGGCTTTGGTAATATCAGCAATCCTCGGCAGCGGAAAATGATGTGCTTCTGATGAAAAGCTTCCTGGTATTAAATAACGAGTGTAAGTATTTAGTTAGACATCTATGTGAAAAAATTATTTCCAAAGAAATATAAAATAAATTCAGCAATAAAAAGGTAAAAGAAACATGGATAATTTGAATAAAAACTGGTATCGTAAATTGATAACAGGAATTATGTTTTTCAGGATACTTTAATACAGACCCTTTACATTTTACCACCAGCAAAGGCAGTGCCTCCGTCTGTCACCATTTCTTCACAATACAAATCCTTTTTACAAGGGCTCGTTTAAGGAGCGGCACGGACGGCCTGGGCGTATTTAAATTCTAAAACCCCCAAGGAAGGTTGCCAAATTCCGATCGCTGGCTTTCTGCGTGAACAGCTGAAGAAAGTGCGACACCAAGCACAATGCAAATCCCTCGAGAGTCGAAACAAGGACCATGTCCAATACTCGATACATTAGCTGTCGGCTAATAGGTGTAAATATTTACCCTTTGGGTCCTAATCTCTCGAGTGGCCGCTTGGGATTTCGACTGAAAGAGGTACGGTGCGAACGAGTCTTGTACCTGCGCCTGGGGATTATTAAATTTGAGGAAAGCTTGTTAAACGTGTCAGTTCTGAAGTGCGGAAGGACGATGGAACGAACCGTTCCTACGCCTGGCAAATTTGTGACACAACCTTTTCATAGTATTGCTGAGGGAGTTTGCTTGTGGAAAATGGAGCAGCGTGTGGAATTGTTTTGAACAACTTAATAATAATTCTACGCCAAACCAACAACCACAACCAACTATGCCATTATCGAAAACCAGGAATAAAATTTAATTGGAATACAATTTTTTCATCCTACACACGGTGGTCACAAAATCAAATCTTCACTTAAGACCTAAAATGAAGATTTCCTGAAGACTCCGGTGGTGTTTTCTTCCAAGAACGACGGTTCGGAACTTCTACCCGGTCTTACGTGTCCCATTGTAATGAAATTCAACCGAAGGGTGGCTGCGTCTCAAAGGTACACAGGAAAAGATATCGCGCTTTTTGCTCCAGTTTTCGTTAACCATGGTCGAGAGACCGGTCGCCCTTTGAACGATTGCTCAGCAGTATTTCCGCTCCGCCCCGAAACGCCCGCTTGTCTCGTGCTCGCTAACGCTGCCATTAAACCCTCGGCATACACCTCGCACCGTCCATTTTGAATTTTCTATCGCTTCCGCAACCTCCGACAATATTCTAATCTGACTATCATCCTGCCTTAAACGTCCTTTCGATTTATCACAACGCCGATAAAAAGTTTCAACCCCCATATCTCCATTGTACTGCGCTCGGCATCGAACACCTAAGCTTCTTCTAAACAAGGCAAAAGCACAAGTTTCGAGCGGACGTTCGGAACAAAACCGTAAAGTCAGCCGTGTCGCAGTGCAAACAAAATATAAATCAATCGAACAATAATAGAGACCGCCTGGCTTGATCCCGATATTTCCAATTTCCCCAAATGGTCGCAAACTCCGCTCCCTTTCTAGGAAAGGTACACGTACCGAACGGGGGCACACATATGTTACCCCCCGAGATGCTGCGCCATTTCACGCAACGCGGAGCCCCAATTTAATTTGTCCTGCGAGCAAGGATCCTTATTCAAAGTAACTGGTTCGACCCTTGTGCCGAAGCCAGCCGCTCCCAGATGGACGTATAGGATCTTCTGCTTCGTTAGATATCGCGCCAATGGAAGCGAGTGTTCCGTAATTGCACTGTTTCTTCCATTTTTCGTATATGCGCTGTAAGTGTATATACTTGCGTCGCAATTACAGCCACGTTAACCCTCGAGTGAAGGGCTGGCTATCCTTGAACCAGAAGCTCCCTCCGAATATCCCTTTAATTCTATAGTACTTGAAACTGGTTGGCAGACCTAAATTATATGCCCATATTTAATAACTGGTGTGCGACTGAAAAACCCTCTATATAAAGTAAAGAATTCCAATGATTGGGTATTATCGGTTTCACTCAATTCCCCGAGCTATTTCAGAAGCACGCAGGCACTCTTGTATTATACACGATCCGTCGCAATTATCGTCTCCAGTCAGACACTGCATGTCAGATGATCGAAAGTCTTGATCACTCAACGAAACCTCGCATAAATTGCCCCTGCAAGTACCTTCCTACGCTCACGGTCGAGTCCTGCGAAACGCGAAGAAAGCACGAAACAGGGAAAGAAAGAAACAGACAGGAGGGTAAAAAGAAAAAAGGGGCTGCTACTTATTTACAACGAGACCAGACCAGACATAATATTAAGCAAACTACCTGAACGACACCTGGGATGACGCATTGCAGCCAAAGTGCGCCGTCTTTATATTTTATGAGTCCGCTTCATAAATAGCAGCGTCCCTTAACAACCGAGCAGCACGAAGACACGCGCCTTCCCCACGCGTTATCCCCACCCCGATTTTGTCGCCGAAGAGAAGAAGCCGCCGCTCTGCCGGCTACGGTATCTTCATTTTTACGTTCGTCCGTGTCGCTAGCACGGCCTGAACCGAGCCTCAACACCATAAACAGAATTATTGCCAGCTGTTCCCCGTGTTTTTGTGCCCGCCAGGTATACCAAGGGGAACGCGGCGTCGTCGGCTCCAGGACGACGCCGCCTTCGAAAAATTCCCCGCACCGCGACAATGAGCAATAAAACTTTCACTGACCGCCACCCTTGCCACGTTTTTTCCCACCCCTCGAAAATCCGTTACGCACTCGTGCCGGTCTTGCTTGAACATCGTTGACTGTTCGTGTTCTTTGTAGGGATGTTACACGGTTACAGTCGATTTCAAAGTTTGGACATCTTGATTCTCTCTGGGCTTTCGGCGTTCACAGATCTGAAAACAGGATCTCTGGATTTCGGCGATTCGGCGCAGCTTGAAAAGTCCGAGCGTTACAGTTTAACTCGACGACGAGGGATATACGGGATCCCCGTCGACTTTCTGCGTTCAACAAACAGCATCTTCCACTTTATCTAGAATCTTCCCTATCCCTCGCGCGTCAGTCGGGCTTTCGTCAGAAGGGAAACTGGTAGCAGAGTTTGCCGCGAGCGAGGAAAATTAAGTCAGCAAGTAAAATCATTTACGTATCGCGAAATATGCATTATCGACCCCTTGGCCCATTCCCACAAGTATCGCCCTTTGCGGATTATTATTTATTATCGTCGTGGCCGTTCCACTGTTGCACATACGAGCGGACCTCGAAAGCTGTTCTCCCAGAATCATTTGCGCCATTGTGTGCGTGAATTCACGTTCATGTACACTGGATCTTCGCGTGTGCTCGAACGGACGCGTGTCCATCCTGATCAGCCGGCCGGGATCCCCGTAGCTTTGGTCACCGAGTCGATCGCATCATCAATCACGTTTTTTCGGGGTTGCTTTACTATTTATAGTTTGTCCGCAAGGCCGTCTATTATCTTCGGCGAAACGATAATTGTTTCGAGGCGAGCCCCACGGCCGTAAGCCGATCATTAGCGTCCGCTTGACGATTGTGTCTCACTTAATCCTGCTTCAGCCTGCCATGATACTCGAATCGAGGTGGATCTTACGAATCCGTTTTACGGTCGCCAATGTAATCTGGTTCCGCTTTAATTTATTGATTTCTAAATAGGTGCTGGAGTGGACGTCTGATCATTTCGTTCGATTCATGCACTCTTATATTCTTTATTTTATTCCGAGTAGAAATACTGTACAATGATAATAATAACAGTGCTTCTACTAGAATGCCCAAGGCATTTAAATACAAAGTAAATAAGAAAAAAATATATATGTACAATATATCTTACTTTGAAAGGAAGTCTATGGTGCATTAAATGGACAACCTCCCCCTGGAAGTATCCGAGCCTACTTTCATAATTCTTCACCTTTCTTCGGCCTCTCCTTCAACGGGTTCCCCTGAGCGTAAATGCGCTGGGACGAAAGTGGGATTAATGAAAATACAGAAGGTGAACGGGGGCAGAAGAGACGTGCTAAATGCACGTGTATATCACAGGAAAGAGGAGAGGAAGAGAGAGGGTTCAGCGAGGTTGATTAATCGTCGCCGGTCAGGCTTCTAGAAAGAGACGTCATTCGCAAGACTGCCTGCGTCTAGCTTCGTCGTGCGCTCTTTGTTTACCCGCTCGAAATATCTATTTCAGAATTTTCCTTTACCCGGCTGGAAACATTGCAAAACACTTCCATCCTCTGGCATTCCATCGCATCCAGCTGCCGGCATTTTCAATCGTAGTTCTTCAGGAAAAAATCTTATTCTTATTACTTTCATTAAATAGAAACTGAATGGATACATTTTGGAATCGAAATAACGCAAACATTGCTCGGCCGAATTACAGATTTTAACCACAATTCTACAAGTCGGGAAGTGAAGAAAATTTTGTTTTTCAGCGAAACAAGATACAATATCATTCGCTCCGATTTACAACCCCAATTCTGCCCCTTGAAAAAAGTATTCCTCCCAGTGGTTCCTCAGAGGTTCCATTAACATCTACTTATCAATTTATCCGATTTCATCGGCGCGTTTTTGCGCGCCGACATCCATAGTCAGGGTGGTTACACTTCGCCAATAGGCCGATGGGGTGCACGCCGAAAAGGGGGATGCACACATGGTAGGCATTGTGCGAGGTCGGGCGCAAGGGGAGCCAATATGGGTTTTGTGTGAATAGCGTTAATAGTGGGAGGGGATTGCGGCAGAGATCGGAAAGCGGGTGCGTGTGTCGGGGGTGGCCTTAACTCTGAATCAAAGGGCAGCTGATAGAGCAGAGCGTGCCCCCCCGTGGTAGCCCCGGAGTTCTACGGGAGGTTCTAAGGGTAGCTCGATTCTGTCCCCTCCACCTCCGCCGGGACGCCTGTGTCCGCGTGGTACGGTAATAAACCGGTGAAAGTTTGCCGGGGTGCCCCTTTTTGGCACGCGTTGAACCCCCCGTGTACTATGGACGGTAGGAATCGTCACGGGGACAGGAATCGTTTCATTTCATTGGAAGCCGGCCTGGCGAGGACCTCTCTTCGTTGTCGTCCCCGGGAAATCCTGCCGAATGGTCGAGCGAAAGTGCGGAAGGAAAGTCTCCTTGTACTAAACGGCTAGTGCTTTTCCTGTTTTCCACGGCATTTCTTCGTCCGGCCAGAATTTTCCAAGTGTCATTTCTCGGTGCAACTGTCCGGTGTAACTTTTCAGTGAAGCTTTCAGTGAAGTGCGGGACGAGTCTCGTGATTTCTGAACCGATTAAGTCACTCATGAGAAGTGACCTATCGGTAGTGCTACGTACAGTGTCACCCGGAATCCATCACGCGGCTACCTCGATCTCGAGCTTGGGAACAGAGTTGTTGCATCACCATGACCAGCTCTGCGTATTTTACCAATAGCGAGGCCGACTACTGGCCTTATCAGTCGACCATCGGTGATCGATCCAGTGAACAGGTTTCCTATCCCGATAGCGTTTATCAGGCCGCGCATCAGCCACTACTGCACTCTAGTACAAATTACAGGCAGAGGCCTGATCAGAATGTTTCACCCCCCTCGAGTCTCCTGGAGACGCTACTGCGTCACGGAAAGGAGGCGGTTAACGAGGGTTACGTTAATTCTGTTTCGAAACCTGTGACGCCACCGAGTGCCCATAATATTCCGCACATATCCTGTCAGACGCCTCCGTATACACCTACGTCCTCCACCGACAGGACGTCACCCATTTCTGGATATTTACCCGACGTTCAGGAAAGTGTACAGCAGCCGGAAATAAGGAACGATTATATGCAGAGCTACCAGGGATACTCCGCGCAAGCACATTCCAGCAACTGTGCGGTACCGTCGATGATGACGCCTAATTCGCCAACGGATTACGGCATGCAACAGGGGTATGGCGGATACGTGAATAATAACAACAACGGAAAGCAGAGCCCTACGCAGACGAACGAGTTCTCGGACGAACAGACGCAGCAGCAGGTGGACTACCCGTGGATGAAGTCTTCTGGCTCTAATGGTTTGTAATCGCGAATGTTTAAACTAAGTATTAAATCGATATCATCAAATCTACATAGGTTTCCGAAATGTTTCAGGCGAAACTAACAGCAGTGGGCACAAACGGACCAGGCAAACGTACACTCGTTTCCAGACCCTCGAACTCGAGAAAGAGTTTCACTTTAACCCCTATTTAACCCGAAGACGTCGCATCGAAATGGCCCAGGCGCTTTGCCTGACGGAGCGCCAGATCAAGATCTGGTTCCAGAATCGACGTATGAAGGCGAAGAAGGATGGCAAGCTCGGCCACAATGGGTCAGACTCGACCCCGGATGACATTGTTTCTACCAGTCAAAATGGATCACCCATTGATGGAATGCTTCAAGCTGCGGCAACTACCCCGCCAACGACGGCGATGATGCACTCTGGACTAGTCACTACCCCCGTTCAGCCACCTTCAGTCATGCAGGAGCACCAGCGACTTCACGAGGCCTATCTCCAGTATCGTCATCATCAACACCAGCAACAAGGAATGTACGATAGCCAGGGTTACTATCAAAAGCATGCTTCATACGGGAGTCATATGGTGAAGCTCGATCGACACACTGAATCGTGAACAATCGTACGATTGTGCGCAGCGTCGTTTACACTAGACTGCACAATAGATTACGAAAGACTGGTTAGTATAACTGCTTACCCAGTGGCAATCCACGCTATCGTTCTACTAATCGATTGCCCTGCGTGCATAGTGCGAAAAGCATCGTTCATACTGTATTATAGTTCCCTAAATCCTTAACGATAATGAAACTAGTCAATGCTACCTCTTTCAGTACCTCGGTCGTTAAGTACCGCCGCTGTGTAAACGCTGAAAAGCCATCCACTGTTTAGCAATACCGTTGGTCCTCGAAACGGATCGATAAACCAGTCGAAGGAACGGAAATTGCGAGCGCCGCACGACAAAGTTCGAGTTTTACGATGAATCGTGAGCGGGGAGCGTTCCGTTCGGGGCGAGATCGGGCCAGCTGACCCTGCAACCACTATGATTTATGGCAGAATGAGCTAAACAACCGAGCATCCTGCTGCTCAGGTATCCCGAAAGCGCGGTCGTTCACGCCGTATTTCGCTTCGCACGGCCCGCGCCGATCGGTTCGTATTGCAACACGCTCCATCTTCGCTCTTTGCCCGGAGACGCACGAGTAGAGTTTGGAAAATATTTTGACGCGCCCGCTAAAATTCATAACTCGACTGATTAATGACGGTGACTCGGCGCAGCGTCGCGCTGCTTCCGCTTTCGTTATGGCTTTCCGAGCGAGCTTTCGGGCGGAGGGATTTGCAGCGGTTAATTTGGCGGACGTTCCGGCGCCTCTTCGAATGAAATGAGATCAGCGATTTTTACTTAATTTTCCAAGGGGATTTTCTTCTGTGGGCCCTTGTTGGAGCAGGATCGAAATTGGAATATGGAATTCGAGGTTTGTGGGCTGCTGCTCTGCTGAAAGTAAATTAGAGAGAAATTTGAAAGAAAGATTTTGAAGAACTGTAACAAGATCGTAGATTATGCAGCACAGTTTAATGTACGTTTAAAAGAAATGAAAGAATAACAAAGGAGAGGGGAGATTTAGACAAGCACAAAGTACGAACTGTTGACGATGTAGTAAAAGGTTTAACGAAAGGAAAGTTATAATTATGAAGTCCCTGGGACTTTAATGAAGTGCATGACCTCCTGGGGAACTTAAACTGGATTGCGGATTACAATGGAAAGTTGGACGCTTGTTAATAAGAAATGTTTATGACTGAAAGTGGAGGGGGGCTTGAAACTTACCGATACTTCTTTGCTGACGAGGTACAGGGTGACAATGTGGGGAGTTGAAAAGTTAAGGGATGAAGTGGAGTGGGGGTTCGCTAAGCAGCTGCGCCGTTCACACGAAACAAGATGGCTGAAAACGTTTCACTGTGCGTGCAAGCGCGTCCTCCTTTCGCTTGATTTTTTAAAAACAAATCGTCTTTGCTTCACTTACAGTTGCGATTTTGTTTGATAAAGAAAGCAAAACGAATCTGTGTGCCCGCGAATTTTTGTAGCTCGTGCCGAATGAAGTTGCTCAAGGAACGCGAAGTGCCGGTTTAAATCGAAGAAATCGCGCGGCAACGAATAGTCAGCCCGTGGGTTCGTGCGAATTTGTAATTGATTTAAGACTTATTTTCATTGAAGTTGCGATGGTAATTATATAATTTCTAAGACTTTTCTCGTCGCGTACAGGCTCACTTTGTTGCGGTAATGTTTGTTTAATAATCCGACACTGTGAATCGTGCATGCGAGTGGAAACGAATGTTCCTAATAGTTGATAAAACAGTGTAAATATCTCTATTTATCTAACGCGCTAAGGACTTCCGAAGAATGTTTAAGATAAGAAACAAAGCGGAGCTCCCAAAAGATATGATATAGGGGATGTATTTTATATAACTTAAACTAATAAGTAAAGTTTCTCATTAACATAGATCTATTTACTAAGAGCTGCAGCCCCTTTGGCGCAGAAGATCATATTTTTTCAACGCTACGTTAAGTGAAACACTAGTCGACGTAAAATAAGTTTCATAAAGTAATTTTATAATACTGTACTTTACACTGAGAATAAAATTATTACAAAAGGGTTACCAACGTTCCTCCATAGCCACATGTATGTGCGTTATCCCCATTAATCGCAATAGAAAATATAACGAAATAAAGCAGCGCATCGAAACCGTCTCGCATCCCCAGATCAAGCACACGCTCGCTTACACGCGCATTCAACTAAAATCACTTGGCCCTAAAATTAATTCAGGCCGCCGGAGAAGGCTCGATCCCCGTCAATTGCCTACCACCAAGCTCACGAAAGCGATTCGCCAAACGAGGCCGTTGAATCGCGAGTCGTGTCGTCGTTATCGGTCGATCGCGGGTACTCGATGTCGATCGATGAAGCATGTTAATGGGGCCCACGGTTTTCTCTTATCATAGGGGTTCCACGTGCACGCCAGCCTTTAAATATAGATGCCACGCTCTTTCTTATGCAAACGCAGCGGGATCTATGGTGGAGGAGAGATGTGCCATTTGCGAAATGGTCACGGACTCTCGGCCAGAAGTGGGGCGGAGGAAAAATGGGGGAGGGGGGACTGAGAAAAGGTTCGTATGGCAGTGTATAGGTGAGGCCACATCACGAGGAAAGAGAGCATACAACCCCGGGACGAACGCTGGCAGCGAGAGTGAACCTTCGGTTTCTAGGGGTTGGACGAAGAGGGCGAGGGTCGATATTGTGCTTGACAGATAGTTTCCCATAGCTCCGGCAATCCATCATGGCCGGCACGCGGATACGTATTGGTTTTTCTGCAACGCGTCTTAGCTGTGAACCTCGAATTGAATATAATTTTTTTTCTCGCCGCCCTGTCCGGGTAACCCGCACGGAATTTATCAACCCTCTCGCGCCCTCGCCCTCTTTTGACAGAGTTTATAATTTTTTTTTGTTTATTTGTTTTGGAGGGAAGTTGTACGTTTACCTGATTTAAGGGAATTTAATGATTTATTTTGATGCGGACGTTTCGATGTAAATTGTTGGATACATTTTATTCTATTAATTTTCCAGAATACTTTCAAGGCTTTTCTAGCCGAAAATCTGCATAATGAATTTTTTACATATTACATTTATCTTGCATGTATCAGACGATGTTGTAATAATTGGGATAACAGTTTCTGTCCTCACAATTTTATTCTTTTAATCCACCCGAACCAATCGTTCTCATCGTCATCGAGTTTCTCAATCAGATTCGAATGATCATCAGAGTTGTACTTAATTTTCTAAATAATTCCCATTCTGCGTCTCTACTTGCCAAGCATATTATATCTACCTTGCAAACGACACAGAAACTACTGAAGATAAGTCACAGCCGGTTAAAACCCACTATCAACGACAATAATTACTTCCCCGGACCCGTTCCGGTTAGACGAGTAGCTTGATTACCGGGGTTGAAGGGGGGCGGCAGAAGACGCGGCGCGCAAAGCGTCCCCATCCGCGTCGCGGCGAGCACAGCATAACAGATACACGTGTCCTGGCGGCTCTGCTTTGCGACACGTGATTCATGGGGGCCTCGATACGTTTTTTACACCTGAGACGGCTTTATTAGAATTTCTAATGGGACGAACGGGGGAACGGAGACGCGGTGAATCGTGGAACGACGGGCAAGAGAATGACAGGGAATGAACAGCAGAGTGACACGCGGCCGCGAGGCAATGCGGATCGAACCGAAATGCGTCGACCGTGCCCGAGTGTTCTTTTCAACCCGATCCCTCCGATACCTTTGGCTTTCATTACGTCAGTCTGAAATACATCGACATCTTGACATGATAACTTCGATATCTCAGCACGCTTCCCAGCGGAGCGGCGTTTTTGCAAGATTATAGTTGAATGCCAGAACACGTTTGGAATTTTTGTATTTCACGGTTGGATTTCAATTTGACGCTAAGATGCCGAGGTCGCGGGTGCGAAAAGTGAGAAATGGGATTCTGCTGCGTTTTGGGTGAAAATATAGTCTGTCCGCCGAGCAGGGTGCAATTAATATTGCACGCCTCGAAGTACAACAAACCCTCGCAATTAAAAACTAAAAAGTAATTACGCGCGTTGGATTACATCCCAGTTCTCGTAATTGCATTCATCAATTCATCCGATTCATCTTCCGAGCCCTCGCGGTTAACACTCGTCCAGGCCGTAAAATTAAATCGCGAGACGATTCAGCTGGCCGCGAGTCGGGTTCTTCCCTCGAGAACCAGTTCGAGCGCGGACCTCGGAAGGCCGGAAACGCGCCCCTCGATGTCTGCCGCGCAAGAACAAAGCGACGCGATGACGAATCCGCAAACGTCCAGGCGATCATCGCGTTTCCAGTGACTCGACGGTGTTTTGCGGTGAGGATGAACCGTGTCTGATCGGCGATCACTTGTCAACCTCCGTGTCACCCTTTCTCTTTCCCTTCGAGCGGGTCGGTGACGCGCGCGCGGGCGCGCTCAGGGCACGCCACCGCGACGAGGAAAGAGTGGCCTCGGAAGGATGGTAGGTGTAGGACAAATACCTGGCTCCGAAGTGGTGAATACCGAAGAGGTGGAGGGGATGGTCGCGTACACGTATACAACCACGAGGGAACTTAAAGTGGAAGAGATAGCCAGTTCTGCTGACGCTGGTGGGGCGAAACCGTGCTATGGTGGGGTGACGCGCAGGAAGAGGTGGGACGGTTGAGGGCGGTCGCGCGCGACAATTCAACAGGAACGGCCGCATTTGCCACATCTGGCGAGCGAGTGGCATACTACACGATTTTCGCTCGCTTTTCTCCGCATTTCGGGCGAGATAGGAGCAGTCTTTGATATGGTAATTCGGCCAGATAAGGCAGTCGCTGGAAACTTTAGGCGCGACGAGAGCGGCGACAATTAATGGGACAACGAATTCTTTTTGGACGATGACGACACGGGGGATGCGGACAGGAGGGTGAGCGCCTTCGCGGATCTTAATCGCAAGAAGCGCGGAAAATATAATATAAAGAGAAGCGCGGCGAAGTCGAGCGCGAAGCGTTATCCGCGAGAAGCAAGGCGAGCTCCGCCTCCACGGCCGTCCCCTTCGCTCCGGGACTCCACGGCACGTCGCCACCCCGCGGTGCCCCCCGTTTGACCAACTGGCTTCTACGTCACACATGCTTCTGCTTGCTCGGTGCCGCCAACTCCGAAGACTCTCCTTTCGACCAGCTCAGTCGGTTCAGTGAGTTACGAGTTGCGTCCGGGTTCGCCGTGCGTGCGATAACGGGGGCGTCAATCGGATCGCGCGATTGGGAGAGGATTCCTAACATCGTGCACGCACTCCTCTCTCTTCCACCGTCGCCCATTCCGTCGGCCTGTCTTTTTTGCTCGCCCTGCGATCCCTGTCGCTCCTTCTTCCATTCCGTCCCTCTCATTCGACTACGGGCAACAGGTTTGAATTTATGGGACAATAAAGAGTGCGGTGCGTAGTGCGCGCGTGTTCCCATCTCGCTCGCCCGATCGCCCTGTCTCCTTCCCGCCACACGAGGACGGTCTCGTCTTTCCTACCGCACCGTCAACGGGGAACAGCAAGCCGGAGACTATCAAACTCTCATAAAACTGTCAGGCCAGAGCCGGCCTGCTGACTTATGCGCGCTCCTTCTTCCCTCCGTGGAGCACGACTTGTCCGCACCTTGTCGCGGATCGCGTCCGACTCGCGAAACGCGTCCAAACGTGGGGCTACCAGCAGTGCTAATAGTTTTCTTTTCTCCGCCGGCGTCCCGCGGGTGCTGGAGAACCACCAAACATTCGTTGGTCGAAGACGTACATACGTGTACGAAAGGGAGCGACGGTAGGCTTAGAAGAGCAACGGTGCCGAGCGCACAGTACCGCCAGAACTGACGTCGATTCGGTGACCGAAGTTCGGAACGTGCCGAGGCAGACGTTCGAGGACGATCGAGAGGATCGGCGGACCGGAGCAGAACGCGACGGCAGTGTCTCGCGGGGAACCACCTCTTCTTCTTTCTTTCCACGCCACGAGGGTGTACGCGGAAGGGGGCGCGTGCGCGCGTTGCCCCCTCGCAGAGACGGCAAGCGGAAGACTACTTCTTGGTGACGTTGCGGCCAGAAGGTTGCAGCGGAGCGAAGGAGAGAGAGAAGCAGAGCGATCCTCGCCCCACCATCGGTCCTCGGGGCTCCCGAATATCTCTCCATTAGCCCCCCTGACGGTGCTATCCCCTCTCTGTGACCCCTCGGATTTTCTATCCTTCTCGCACACCCCTCTCGACGGCCCTTGTCACGTCGGGTAGCAGCCAGGCAACACCACCACACGAGCAAGCAGCAGCAGCAGCAGCAGCGCCAGCAGCAGCACCACACAGACCCGACGGAGACGCAAGGAACGGGGTTGAAGAATCCTACGCCGGCGGAGAGACCAATCAAGGTTTGACGAACGACGGGGATTGGTCGAGACGCTCCTCTGACACGCAGAGAGCGCGGGCACGTGACAAGCTACCGCACACACCGGGCCTCCGTTGGATCGTGGCGAGGCCTTCAGTACGATACCAACCACCCTCCGCGTACGCAACAGGAACGGTGAACGCCGAGTCACGGCAATAACGATTCACCCCCTGATGCGGTGATATCGGTACACCGGCGTACCGACCAACCGCCACGGACCAGAATCATTCGACACGGTTTCGTTCCTCGGGACGCTCGCTTCGAAGTTCGTTCTCCGGGCCGTTTCTGTTTCACGTGAATCTCCTCGTACCCGTCGTGGGCATCGGTTGTTCGAGACGACACACGGTGTTCGTGGCAGTAAATCACCAAGGAAGAATCAAGAAGTGTACACTGGGTGTCTCGTCATCAATGGGGCGACCCGATAAGCCGGTTGTTACGCGCTACCGCACGCTGCCCTCACGAGTCCTCTGCAGGTAATTGCGACTCGTAAGGTCGTAAAGAAGCAGAAGACAGTTTTATAGCCAAGGCCCACGTGGCCCTCGTAAACTCGACTCCGCTCAGGTCGGTTCAGACTCTGCCCGCCTGCCGGCACACGGCCGTCTCTCCTTCTATTCGTCGCGATCCCCCTCGTTCATTATCGAATCGTTTAGGGACGTGTTTATCCGCGTGTAACGGGCCGCGATAGGTGTGAACACGCGGCAACAGGAACAAGAGGACCGAACGGTGGCCACGTTTTTTCCCCCGAGTGATAGCTCCTCCGATTCTACCGTCGAGTGTGATATGCTACCGTCGTCGTTATCGCCCTCCTCGTCATCGTTTGTGAGGCCAGCGAACCAGCAATGATACGGTCCCGTATTTAACGGCAGTGCGCGCACCTGACCGCCACTGGAAGAGCAGAGCGATCGGTGTTGTTTGTCCCGTGGATGTCGGATTGTACACGTGCGGACCGATCGGTACAGTGACGTTCGACGACGGGTGCACTCGCTCGGAGCCATGAGTTCCTATCAGTTCGTCAATTCGCTCGCGTCGTGCTACGCGGGCCAGCAGGCGCAACAGCAGCCACGAGGTACCGCGAGTTCACCTGGTGAACCGATGCAGGCGGCATCGCCCGCGGGCGGAGACTATTATAATCCGAATGCAGCGGCCACCAGCTACCCCGCACCCTGTTACTCGCCCCAGCAACACTATCCTCAGCATCCTTACGCGGCACCAGCCGCAGGAATACAGCACGCGGCACCCACGGGCATGATAGACTACACGCAACTGCAGCCCCAGCCGCGGTTGAGCGCGACGACGACGTCGCAGCAGCATAGCCTGCATCAGCAGAGTCAACATCATCCGCAGCATCATCCTCAGCAGTTGCACCAGGACCCGACGACGCCGCTACTTCAAGCAGCGACCGCGCCAACGGCCCCGTCCACGTCGAGCTGCAAATACGCCGACTCCACGTCCTCCACCAGCGTCGCGTCGCCTCAGGATCTGACAACGTCCACCTCCAGGAACAGTCCGACGCCTTTGGTGGCACCTGGCACCAGCAAGGCCGCGTCTGGCCTCACCTCGCCGCCAGGAAGCTCGTCGAGGTCGTCGGTCGCTGCATCGGCGGCATCCCCAGCAAGTGGAAGTTCCAGACCCGGGGCCGAAGGGAGCTCTACCTTGACCACGGCATCGTCGGCTTCGTCACCGGCGTCTTCGACTTCCAGCACGTCCAGCACCGGCAACAATTCGTCGAGCAAGCAGAGCGGCAGCGGGAGCAACCCTCCGCAGATATACCCGTGGATGAAGAGGGTGCACATCGGCCAGAGTAAGTCTTGAATTTTGCTTTCTATCTTGTTGTCGATCGACGCGCCTTAATTACGGGTTAGCGGTGGTTCCTAGGCCATCGTGGCTTAAACGGGGCCTAAAAACGACGCGGAGTTTGATTCGAAGAAGTGCTACTCTTTGAGGGTCGTTGGAAAATAAATGGTTAGAGTTTTGTAGAGTAGGCTATACGCGCAGGAATATTTTGGCAAGATTTAAAGCGTTACTCAAATACTTGAAATAATTTTAGTCTGGCTGTGAATCATGTGGATACTAGGAAAATATTCTTGCCTGATTTCGTACATTCGCTCCATGGCTAAAGTGTAATACAGTAGATCGAATACCAATCGCCTCATAAGTTATGTTCGTCTGAGCATATTGCATACACTGTATGGATCCGTAGGTAGCGCAGCAATTTAATCCAATTGAAGCAATTAAATAATTCTCCCCAAGAACCACTTTAAAAATTCAATACACCACTGACTTCGAATAGTAGTTTCAAGTGCGCAGCGTCTATAGAAACAAATACAAACGTCTTAATACGCGTAAATACTCCATCTGCGCTTGTTCCCTTAATATTTGTCAGAAAAAAGTTCGAATTCCGGAAAGCTGTTCGGCTCTCGAGGTTTCCCAAACATTGGAAGGAAACTCACTGCCGTAAAATTAGACGAAACGCTCACGCACGCGGAGCAAAGAAGCACATCGAAGAACCGCGCAAAAACGGTAGGCTCGAGTTGGTGGGGTTACTGTTGGACAGTAAATCGTGCGTCGGCCCTGGCCCGATCGCCGATAAGTCATAATGGAAATCCACGGAAAGAAATATCGCGATCGAGTAAAAGTTGCCGGCGGTGATTTGTAGATCAGCGGCGTGGAAATTTGTGCCAGTGTGTCATGTCAGGAATGCGGAGTCGCGGGACTTAATGCCACGCGATTATTTCGCCGCGGATGCCACCCTGAACCGCCGCTAAATCACGGCTAAAATATATTGGCCGGACGATTATAAATTTCGATACTCGTCGTGATAGCGATCCTCGATCGTATATCATGCTCCGTGATGGTCCACGGGAACCTGTGTCCAAATTAGTCGCTTCTCCTCGTCTTGAAGGTTTCGAATATTTTCGCTAATCGTGACATTTTTCGCTGGTTAGTCGAGGAAGAAATTTGGGGTGAAAGAATGTAGTGGGTCTTAAAATTTGTCACGTTATCGTAGAACGATGGATACGCATAGAAGTGAGCACAGGGTTATTGGGAAAAAATCGATAGAAGAGCTTAGGATGCTGGAAAGTAAGAAAAAATTAAGTGTCCTATTGAGTTGGAGAAATAAGTGGGGTAAATGGAAAAAGCTAGGGAAAGCTAAGGTATAGATTGAGATTCGAAGAGATGATGGACATGGGTGGCGTGAGATTAAATCGGGCAGACAACTCCACTTTGATAAGAGTACTTAGATAGTGCATGGGGGATTTGGTAATGATGATGGAAACGTCGGACGGTAATGATTGACTGATCGATGAAAATATTTTATTAGAACAATGGGAGCGAACCTTTGAATCTTTTAATTATCAGTTGCGAGCTCTATAATAAGCATCGTAAAGAATCAAATTCTTCTTCTTCTTTCACCGTAATATGTACTTTGCTTCGAATCGTTTCTTCTCGCAATCACCCTTTGCAAGCAACTGCAACAATAAATACCAGAACTCCGATACACGATCTCAACATATCTCGACGCAAATCTTCCGTCCTGAAGACCACCGAACTCGATTACCCCGCAACCGCTAAAACACCGCCGCCAGTCACGCCCCCCCCAATTCATTAACTTTTTCTATCCCCACCAAATGTAAAAGCGAACACTAAAAAAACGCAAAAAAACCAAAGCAGACAGCAAAAGCCATCGCCTCGAACGCCCACGCGTCCGCCCGCCCAAGGAAGAGCCTGTGTGTGAAACCGTGATTACGTAAACGCTGTCCCGACAAGTGGCTGCCTCCGTGGCGGTAGTCCCTCTCGAAATCGGCCCGGTGATTCCCCCGTGGATAACGGGGGTCGGCTATAAAAATACGGAAACGGGAGGAGACAAATAGAGTGCGTCGCGTTCGCGGCGAGGGAACGCCAGAGGGGTTGATCCTCGTAGAAGGGTAAAGGAGAGAAAGAGAGGGACAAGGAGGGGCCCAGCCGTGGCCAGGACAAGAGTAATTCAACGGAGTCCAAGAGACTGGATCCACCTGCCCCCGTGGTTCAAAGGAGATAAGACAGCGAACGCTGGTCGCGTTCACATTAGTCGCCCCGCGTGATTTACTGCGCGGCCAGTATGATTCAGTCAGCGGGGAATTTGACGAAGAATTAATGGTATTATGATATCGTGTGTAACTCTATGTATGTGCGCCCGGGCCATAAATCAGGCTGCATTGTAAGGCGCGGGGGGCCCTTTCCTTCGACGTCTCGCTCTCTTTCTCATCGCTTCTCTGTCCCGCAGCCTCTTCTTGTGTTTCTTACTCCGTTTCCATGCACCGTTCTCTTGAACGGTTCCCTCTTGCTCGCGCTTTCTCTGCGCGCGTCCGGCCTCTCACGAACGAAGGCCGAAGCCCATTCGACGGGCCTCCAAAACGGGATACGAAGAGCAAAGCTCCTTTCCTGCGCCTCTCGACTTCCTCTCCCTCACGCTCACGCCTCCTCCGCGTTTTCGTTCCTTCGTGTATACATAAGTACATGCATACGGGTGTCCTGCTGTGGTGGTTGCTCTCCTCGGCCAGTGGCCAGTGCCAGGCTAGAATTACAGGCACGGTTTTCCAGAACGAATCGTGGCGGCGACAATTTTCAGCCGACAGGATGTTCAAGTTGGCTCGACACTTCGACCCTGCTGGTGAATCTCCCCGCGAAGCATCGCTGATATATTCTTCAGTCAAATTCGATCGATACAAGTGTCCACGGTTACGTTTAGAATAGCCGATGCATTGGGGCCTCTATTGCTCCGAGGGAACTCGTATTAGAAGCTTCAACTTTGGCACAGCGGGCCTTCAGAGCTTCTTTTGCATCTTAAACGACGCGCAGCGAGCGGAACTCAGGTTTTAGGCTACGCACGGAAAGTATTGTACAAGACTAGCCTTGATTTAATTGCACAGCAGGGACACTGCCGTGATAATTGGCCGGTTCACGGAATTCTGCATGAATGAGAAGAAGCACAGGGTGGCCGTAAATCACGAACAGCTCCACGAACGTCCGGCCGTCAAAGGGGTAATTGTGCTCGAAATAATTACGCTAGGTGAATTCTGACCTGGCCGTGTCTTCTGTAAACGATCCTGAAAGCAAAGGACCCGTTGTGCGTCTACCCCGTTACTTCTCTTCTCTCTTTGAGAATCTTGCCCCGAGGACTTTGGCTAACATTTGCATCAAGGTCACAGGCTGCGATTTTGCATGAACGAGGATGGCTTGGTGACGACGCTTACTAATAACAATTTTCCCTGAAATAAGTGCCACGTGGCGTGCGATTTAGGTAGCGTCAAATTTAAATGTGATTCGTGGCGGGGGTTGCGCAACCGTCGACGAACGCGACACTTTTCGTTCGGACTTTGGAAATTCCTGTATTTTCTTAACTTAAGATTTACGATGTGCGTTGGTACACGTGACGACAAGTGGCAAAAAATAACGATCCTCTTTTCCTTCTGCAAGTCAAGTGTATATACGTTCGCGGCAGAAAGGGTTGGCCCTCGAAACCAGTTTCCGCATTAACATTTAAGCTGTTCTTCGTGTTCCCATGTCGTCACGTACACCTCCGGTTCCTTTATTCCGTGATATTCCTCTTATCAAAAAATTCATTTAAATTCTGAATGTGGATTCTATTGGTAGCGACACAACGTCGCGATGGCATCGATGTCGCAGAGAAAAATACTTTGGCAGACCCCTGTAAAAAAATGGGCGATTCGTGTGCGCCTATACAGGTCGAAATGATTAATTCGTCGGAGATATTATTTGGCAAGGTGATCTTGCTGAAGCGTCGCGACGTTTTGAGCTTACGGTAATCTCACAGTAATATGTAAATGTTCAGTTCAGAGATGGGAAAAAATAGACGAAATATTTCACGCACAGTTTCCATGTTCAAGCAAAGAAATGACAAATATTATGCTATGATTCTAAGGCTGAAAATATTCGGTATCCCAGTGTAATGGATTCCAAAATGGCGTGGTTCGCATTAATCTTTTTACATATGATATAAGCATGGATTTAAAAAAAAGAACTTAATATACCTTGCCCGATGTCTCGAACGTTCGAATTGAGATTTAATCGATATAATGGAATTTAATCAGTGGAGGTAAATGTTATTTAATTGGTTTCCCATTTCTGGAAGCAATTACGCCTCGATAACATGGGAGGTAAGGTTTCGCATGGCCGTGAGAAAATTTCTTTGTACAGTCGGCCAATTTGGCCGGCCAAACCTTTTCCCTCGAAACCGATGTCGCGATGACACCATTTGATAAAACCGCCGGAAGAATTCCTTTTTCAATGGGAACACTGTGCCGTACAAAAAAATTGGCGAATTAAACCCTAACACACCAAGGCAATAATTAGTATTCCGAGGAAACGATGCACGCGATTAAAGTTCTTCTTCCTGGTGTCCTCGACTCGCTCGATGCACGATTATCCTGTAAGTACTTGCTGGACTATTGCGAACAATTATTCTCATCAAATTGACTACCATTACGTGTAATTTCCCCTGCGTACCAAAAGGGTTCCCTCGAAAACGGTAGAAAAATCTTGAACATCACAAAGAAGGTTCTTCGATTCACCCTCAAAGATCGGTGCGCGACGATTTCTTCCGTCGACGAAACGGATCGGCCATGGCCCTCTAGCTATCGTCCATCCGTGATCTACTTGGAAACGGTAGATTGGTCGTTAAAAGGCACGATGATCGAACTCGCGCGACTAGTTATCGTCCATCGTACGTTCGCGCAATTATTTTTGCCTGGCGGTTAACGATTCGGCAAGAAGGTGCACGGCCAGCCGGAAGGTGACTTCGCGTAATTACAGACCGATCGTTCTCTCATAAATAAGTACCGAGAAGTCGTTTGGACGGTTCGTCTGGTTTGTTCGACGATAATCGACCGATCCTGGGCTGGTTTATTTGGATGAATACTTGGTTCACGTGATACGCAGGATATAATTCAGTTATTTGCTGCACGTTTTGTGTAATATGTTTGTGATTAAATTGGAGTAACTGGATGGTTACAGTGGTGCAAGGTGTTGAACATTTGTTCCGTGCTTAGGCACGTAGAACGTACCGACAAAGTTTTCGCGAATTTTCTATGGAGGATTAGATTTTCATGCACGCGGCTGGTGAAGATTCAGCGTAACGGTACAGACTCACAATAACGTAACGGTGATGGAAATTGCTTTCAGAAATTTGCTAAAAGTCATAGGAACACATGCTTCGATATTCAAATACGAAATAAATTGCAAGGAATTATGGATCGCGAAATTATTCTTGTGGACTTCGAACTGCCTACCTGTAGAGAATTGATTGAACCACGATTGCCAAGAATGTCCCTTATCGAAAGTTTTCCCATAGAATCTTGGATCCCCGATCGTGGAAAATTTGTAACTAATAATAATAATAAAATAATTGTACATACAATTAGAGGCAAGCAGAAGATTGAGCGTAAAACATATTTCATATTATGTAGATTAATTTCAAAGAATTCATATAATCCCATTATCGTAAGAACACCATTCGTTCCAAGTCGAAAGTTAAACCACCATCCAGAAGAATTCATATTCTCGAATAAAATGCTTCTACGTGACTTCGGTTTCAATCCAACGATCTGTGTCCTTCCGAACCTTCGCCGTTCAACAGCCGGAAGATCTTCCACTCTTGTAGCCCGCAATCACGGGTCAATCATTCCGCCATAACTAAGGAGCTCGTCTGAAAAGAAACCACGAGTAAAGGTACGATCTGGCCAGCCTTGCGATGCGGCGTTCGAACAGCAACCAAGAATTGGATTCTCCAGTTGGTGTAATTCGGTCCCGATCGTCTTAACGTGTTGGTTCTGGTGATCATCGGTTTCGTTTCAAGTAGTTAGAACTTGTTACCCCAAGCATTGGAAAGGGTAACTCAGTTCGAAGGATAACGAGCGGATAATACGAGACGCTATTACCAGTCGGGGGCATATTTGTTTGGTCGATTGCAATAAATTGCCGAACCACTTGCGATTGATCGTCGTTTGGGTCAAGGTAGCAGCGATGGAATATATTAAATGCTATTTCTTACTCGATGGTCAATTTGTTGTTCGTCAAAATCAAAAATTAAAAAGGAAACGTTGAATATTACAAATAGCAGAAGAAGGAATATTAGAATCTTTTCCCGACTCTCTGGAAAAAATTAACCTATCTGCTGCTGTCGTAACAATTTGAAAGGTACTGTTTAATCTGAAATTAAATCTGCTGAATGCGATGATTAGAGGGCCGAACTTTTTCCACGATCTCCAATACAAAATTAACAAGCTCGAACTTCGTTCCGCGTTCGAAAGATCCTCGAGGCGAACGATGCAGCCGCGCATGATGATGAGAGAGGGCAGATGTATACGCGCATCCACGATTACCATGGCTAACAGGCGAAACTAACGCGAGAACTCTAGCTTGGAACTGGTTTTCCCGGTCGCGTCGCATATTTCATTTTAGTAGCAACAAAAATTCTATTCATTAGTATGTATTAATCAATCAGCACGTATGAGCGATACCCTGTCAAATATATGTATGCATACATATGTATATACATAAGTACGTATACGGCTAGTTAAACGTTAACGTTGCACGCGCTCATCCCTCTCGGCTGTACTTTTCCTACACTGGCCAGAGTTTTGCGGACTACCGCTTAACAATACTTAATTTAACCCAGGAAGCTGCTACTTCGTGGGGGTTTTATGGTCGAGCACTGTAACAGAAGTTTAACAGTCGCTGCATCTGTAAAACGAAAACCGCAGGAGTCGATTTCCGTTGCAGTCTGTCTTCCTGCTCCACATTTTCGAAAACTTTCAAACTCCCAAATTAAAATCTCCGTGTTAAAAATTTAACTCCACAAAAATTCTACCTCCCGCATATCCTATTTTCTCTCACAATCATCGAGCGTATCCTCAATCTTCCCTATCGATAACACCGTCCACGACTTTCAAACATTTCCCAGCCATAAACGCAATGGCCAAAGCACCAGCTCTCCTCGAAACTTGACCGCTGAAAGGCAGGCCAATTTAGGGTATGCACGAGCAAGGACTCGAAGCGGGGTACAAATCACTTATTAGGACATAAATTTTCATTGCAAGCATCTAGCGCAAACGGGATGAGCCGATGGGGTAATGGATGTGTGCCTGGAGCGAAGTGGGCCGCCTGTTGCTGCGTGGCCCGCACGCCACGGGGATCCTTGATCCTTATGCTCCTGCAGTCGCTCTCTTTCGGTCCCGTAAACCCCTCCCCGAAGGAGGATTCCCGCTCCTGAAAATTTACGAGCTGCCGCTGAATGGCTCGGTTGGCCCGCCGCACGCCGCACGCGTTCCGTGGTTTTCCCGCGACAAAAGTCCCCGGAAAAGTTGTATACGTGCACCATTTTGATGTCTCAGTCTCACGATCGTCTGCTTGACGTCTTCATACGACTGACATAGTTCGCATTTGCGTCAAAATATCCGGGGTAACAGAGTACCGGGAGCCATTTTTTGGGCGTTCATTCGGGAGAAATGGATATTTATGTATACGCCTGAGAAATTATTTCTGAATCGTATAGAAGTCTGGTACTCGATATCAATTGAATAGAAATTTATTTTATGTCCCATCGATTTGCATTACAGTAAGGCGAACTATTTATTTAGAATGGAATTTCTAAAAGAAACTGGTAGTTGCGCGAGTAAAACGGATTCGTTTCGAATTTATCTTCAAAACTTTAAATATCTCGAGACCCGAAATATATGACTCGAGCCACATTCACAAACACCGACGCATTTAGCACTTCCTTCGAGGATTGCCGTAAGAATTGCGGATTAATTTTCCTGGCTTGGTTTCGAGTGATTCAAGTACAATCACCGCGAGTTTCAACCTCGAGATTCTAATGAAAAGATTGCAGAATCCCGGCCAGATATCTTTCTTGTTCTCCCTTCCACCCCCCACCCTTCACCGACAAATTGTCTACGCATTAGTAGCTATTTAAACAGGAACGATAAAAAGGTCGGGTGGAATTCGTGGCTCGTATGAAACGGGCCGTTCGCCGGCCCAGGCCGGACGAGTGATTGTAAAAAAACAGTGTTTCGCTCCCCAGGAAATTTATGGGCTGCTCTTGAATGGCGTCTGTTGGAGCGTCTTTGGGCTTGATACGACACAAGCACCGGAACAACCGAGTACAATGATCATTGCGGACGCACGCATCCTATATTGACTCGGATATCGGGAACAATTTAACGTGTCCTCCAGGCGTAACATCGTCGTACAATTCTACCTGACGGATACCATGGGGTACGGTGTTATTTATGTGAATTAGCGAGCGTTTTATAAGCACCAGTTTCTGGCCCCCATTGATATCTCCTCTTGTGTTACGTGCATAGGTACTCCAGTTTGAACGCGATGCAATTTTTTTACTCTATTTATCGTCGATCTCAGGAGTTTTTAATACAATTCTTTTAGCTATAGATCTGTTAACGGGCACGGCTCCATAAAATTTATGGCAAAATCGTTAGTGTATATATTAAGATTCACGCTAGCTGATTGCATGAAATTAGAGTAATTTGAAATTGAGCCGAATTGCGGACTACCGAGTCACGTACAGCATCTGGATATAATAGACGGTGTTTGTGAATAAATCTCACGGGATCAATGGTTCGCTGCATTTGCATCGCCATTTTAGAATGTACGATAGACCGCGTTCCATGAAGCGCTTTAAAAAATTATTTATACCTCTTGTTACAAATGGATTGATTACATACCCCTGCGTAAAACAAGGGATATTATTTTTCGCAAATGCTTGATTCGAGATGTCTTTAACATTTACTTTCAGTATCTCAACACCTGTTTCTTGTGCCGTATTAATTAAAATTCTTGATAAATTCTATTCTCATGAGCTGCAATTCCGAAACTACACTAAAGATACTTTGACGCGCAGGGTACAAGGAAATATGTATGTAGAAAACTCACGATAACCACAGCCGATAGAACTTTCGTAACACCTGTAGCGACGGGACTCAGCTTTCAGCCGGTTGCAAAACACGTGGTAAGAAACGCATATTAAGAGAAACAGAGGGAAAAAGGAAATTAAAGTACGTGTACGAGGCACGGTACCCTGATGCGTGATAAAAAGGAACACATAAGTCAGCTGCACGCTAGCTGCAGACAGATTGGTCACGGTGACGTTCGCGCTTAGCTAGGAGTAGGTCTTGCACAGGAAGACGTCCCTGAACACTGAACTGTACATGCCAAATAGCAAACGCGTACACACCTTCGCACCTACTTCACCTTAAGCTCAACTATTCCAATCACGCCGATAACCGTGCGCCAATGCGAATTCACGTCCCCTGACATTTTACTTGCACGCGAGTCGACTGAGTACTTGGGCGATTCACATCGCCTCGAATATAATATTCCCAAGAGTTTCTCGAAGAAACGAACACCTTGAACACGGACAGCAGGGGCGGTTCAGTGACTTAACGGCTCAACTGTCCCGCGGTGAAAGAGTCGGGAGAGGAAACCAGAAGAAACCACGCTGGAAATTGCCCGGGAACCTTAATCACCGAAACGGTAACGCGTGCAAATCGTAATCCATTAACGCTGCCGTTGGTTCAGCAGCAACCTATGCGCTCGTTCGACGCGATTCGTTAACACCTACGTTCTATGACACGGCGCATTACGTTCCGTGTAACAATTTAGCGGCCACATAAATTTCCCATCCGTGCGATCGCCTCACGTGTGCCGGATTAAGCAGAAAGAAAGCCTCCATGGCGGAAAAATTCTGCATAATTCGACGCTTACGCGGCTCGCGTGTTGCGCAGAATTTATTTATTCGTTCGAAGCTCAACGGCGCACGACCCGTTCCCGGGCTTAATTATTCCTTCGGATATTTCAATCCGCGCGAGGGTACGCTTCGTTGTAGCTGCTAGCAGCGCGCGGAATCACGCTCAGTTTGCAAAGTCCCCTTTTACACCCCTAGCAACTATTTTCGGACTCGAAGTGCCGTGTAGCCTGATCGAGGCTCGCGCGTTAGGGATAGAGTCGTGGATACTGTGGGGGCCATTTTTGGGACGATTGTTGGTCATCCACCGCGACAAAGGGGGTCATTTTTCTTGGCCAATGATTTCTTGCAAGTCTATTCTCTCAGGAAGTTTGGCGACTATTTGGTTTGTTTTGGGTTGCGTTGAAATTCGCGGTGTATACACAGTAGGTTGGTGGTTTTTGTTTTGGAGCGAGGGGTAACAAATTTGTGGGTCGAATATTTAATAAGTGGTAGAGAACTAAGTTTTGTAATAAGAATTTACAAAAATCAGAGCAACATATAAAAATTCATATCTTACTCTGGAAACTATGTACATCCTCAAAGTATGATAGACTACTTTTAACGATTATGATTATAATGAATTACCGACACACATCTTTAAGTTAATTTTCAATACATTAATATGCAAATATACGACGTCGTTCTAATTATGAAGAAACGGTTGCCGATGGCGTGTCGTAAATTTTCCTAGACCAGCTATCAGACATCTCTATCAGACACACAACAGAATGAGCTGTGGCGATGGTTGATCGCGCGAAATAAAGTGCGCCGAATGATGTCAGATAGCTTGTGTTCGCCAATTATCGCGTGGTGCAGCGTCAATTAACGGGCGCTCGCACAGGCGCTTTCGAGTCCATGGATCAAAGACGAAGGCGGAATTAAGTAGGGAACAGCTTTATTCCGTGGTTGATGGCTTGGTGTAAAATATGTTCTGTAAAGCACGCCGTAGAGGCGGCCCCCGCGCACAGCCGGTGACCCGAGACCATAAATAAATGCTTGCGTGAGGTTTACATACTACTGTGAATTCTTCCGACGGTTCTTACCACTCGAATAAGATTTCCAAATGTTGCCCTCGGGGAAAGCGCCAACCATTCTGCCTGAAAAGCAATTCCAAGCTCTTTTTTCCCCTTTCTTTGAGGGGAGATATCCACTGTTCCAATTTGTCCAGGGTTTACAGCATCGAAGACGAATGCTACTTCTTTTCTTCTCTACATTAAAATCACGCATTGGACGTACGAATTTTGCATTGCATAGACGAGGGAAGTAAGCATATATCGCAATGGAAGTTAGGCTGGCAAGTTAAACACTCCTAAGCATTCCAATTTTTAAGGTTATTCGCTTCGTCAGTCAGACTTCCTTCGCCACAGGGATCACCTTAAGTCGCAGGCTAAGGTAATAAAATCGAAGTTAAGTTCAAGAACGGTTTCACTCTCGGTGCTCGAAACTCGACGAGAAGAGCATTACGCTTACATAGAGGCGGTTCCACGTGCACCCTAGCGATCCGGGACCATAAATAAATGCTCGCGCGGGGCTTTACGTACCACCACGAGACGTTCTCGAAGGCTCGTGCACCGTCCGACCAGGATAACCAGGAGGAACGCAATGGTCGATCAAAACCGACAGCCTCCTAAGAGGAACAAGCTGACCTAAAACATCGGTACTACATGATTCATGGAGGCCGAGGACCGCAAGAGAGATGCGTTCCCGATGATATTTATCTGCAACGCGTGCGCTTTGCATGTAAAATACGAAACAGATGGCTGCGTGAGACATCTAACGGATCCGAATGAGTCCCGCGGAAGCATGGCCCGAGAGATCGCTTCCGTGATAAAAGTTTCCGTGAAAGTTTACTCCGTGTTGACATTACCATCGGCTTCAATGCAAAATGATACAATTGCGCAATCCGTCGTAACGTTGCGAACTTTGCGCGCGTAATATCGCACGCGAAGGGGAGACAAAACGGAGAGTCGTGCCCGATGTGAAATATTTCTATCCAAACGTGAAACTAGAATTCTAATTTAATACCCCGGAATTGTCCCGCAAAATAAGGAGCATCCAGCGTGGAAGCGGCAAGAGCTTAAGACATACTGGAACGCGGTTCGACTCGGTCCAAAGGGGGTAAGCCGCGTCTCGACGGACGAAAATACAGTCGGACATACTGAAATCGTAGAATAGCAAGTGTAGAAACGTCCAACAATGTAACCTGAGGGAGATGGAGAAGCAAGAGGACGCTATAAAGCACGATAATCCAGCGAGACCGTGGCAAATTGTGCGCGACGTCCTCGTCGCGCGCCAAGAGTCACAGGCGTCGAACGGATTACGCTCGCTCGAGGCTAGAAAAACCTCTACGAAAATGATACCGTTCGCATTCTTGCGCTCGCGTCCGCTGGAAATAAATCGATCCACGCACACGCGTCCCCCTTTGCGCTTCGTTTGTGTGTTTTTGTTCGACCCGAGGCAAGAGAGAGTATCTAGCATCGCGCACGTTACTCGCAGACACGTAAAGAGTCGCAGCTGACTGTATTGTTCCCGTTGAAGGTAAGTCATTAATTTCCCGCGGCAGGAACGCCGCCTGAGACTCGAATACGTTGTCCTGTGTGCGCGTGAACATGTACGTATGTGTGCACGGGAACGCGTGTGTTCGCCCGCAGGACGTGTCAGGGGCCAGAATTCGACGGATTATTGCTGGTTAATTGTTGGAAATTTCTATTCGGCCACGTGCATCTGGATTACGTCGAAGTTAAAAATTCGGGCAGCTTGGAATCTGTGGGGAAAAGCTGAACGAGGGTAGAGAAGAAAATTTGATAATCTACCGGCAAGGTGGTACATGAATTTCTTTTACATTAAGGGGGAACCGTTTCGATTTTCATTTTCGCAATTGCATCCCAATTAGGGGTGCGCGTCCCTCGAGCAATGCACTGAAATCATTTCACTGTCGTACTCATTTTTCCACAAGACACAAATAAATATATCTTCCTGATTTTTACGAAATTAACGTTAATCCCGTGGAGGCTTAGTACTCGAGGCAGATTTTCGACCACAGGCCATCCAGAGTACCAGGAGCATGAATGTGACGCGGAATGCGTATAAAGCGGAGACACGGGGGAGCAAAACGTTGAAAGGCAAGGACAGTGACATCAGTATCGGTCCCGCGGCGAGCCATACGTTATTCAACGAATGCATAAAGAGGTCTAAACGCTCTGATTATCGAAAAGGCATCGAGGATAGCCGTGCACTGCGAACGGGAGATAATGCATTCGGTGGTTGTCCGTAGGTTCGAGTCGCGTGTGTCGACCGATCGGACTGTTGCCTGATGGATGGAGACGCGTACCCACTATTCCCCATTCTTCCTCGATCCCGTTCCATCGTCGTCGTCTTTGTCGTCGTCGTCGTCGTCGTCGTTGTCGTATTCTCCCCAAGTACAGATGCCCCTTCGGGGCCATCTTCCTCTCATCGTCCAGTTTCTCCTCTCCTCCTCCGAATCCGCACTCCCGTCGACAAAAGTACACCCCTCCGGCCACTGGACAGTTTGTTTCTCGCGCGTGAATTCGATCCCCGGTGCTCAGGGAACAGGGGAGACCGGGATAATGTGTTATTCCCGATTCCGTGGAGCTGAATGACCCATTGAAAGGACGCTCTAATTCTGGACCAGCAATGATTTACTGTGCACGTTTCGATGGATCAGGAGATTACGGAGAACAAAAACGCGTGCCCTCTACGAGAGTAGCTCGATAACGTTTAATTTTAGATAGACCGTGCGCTCACTGTACGGATCGAGCCCGTTAATTCCTCGATGGTCTCTGGCTGCGTTCGCTGAATCGTTTCTATGCTGGCATTTGTATCGTTCTCCTCTTTCCGACATCCTCGAAGGCCCGGCTCGACGTAAGAAAATTTGCAAAGTCGAAATTATCCAACGCGAGCAATCGTCGCTGCACGGTGTCCCAGTGGGGTTGCAAACCGTTCAAGGTCATCAAGAGTTCCGGGCACGTACGTCAATATTCCCCTGGTTCGCAGGCATGCACAAAAGAGACGAAAGAAGGAGAACGCGCGACTTTCGTTGCCTGTCAACGGGTACAAAGTGCTGGAACTGCGGGGGTTGGACGCGGCAACGGCGAGAGGCGTTAATTGAATTTGGGTTCGCGTGGATTATTGTGAAGCGTTTAAAGCGGCCAGAAACAAACCTATTTGCGTCGGGGAGCTTTCTCGTGGAAGATAACAAATGATCCACGAGGCGGCCGGCTCGCAAACTTCGGCATAAAAGCTTCGCCGGAAGAGAGGAACCGTCCTCGTCCTCCCTCTCTCTGTCTCTCCCTCTTTCCAGCACTCTTTCTCTCGGTCTGGTTCGCCCCCGACATCGGGCATCGTTTTCTTCCTCAACACCCTTCGCGTTCTTTCGGTCGTTCTAACCCGCCTCGCACCTTTCTCCCCCTCGGCACGCCCGTCTCTCTATCTTTCTCTCTTGAAAACCTCTCGCCACGCGGATTGAAAAGCAATAGTTTTTGAATCTATTTATAACTGTCCGTTCCACGCGGCCAACGCGGAACTGGAATGGTTTAATTCGTCTAGAAACAGTCCTGCGTGTAGTACTTTTTGCTGCAGCATTTATTTCTTTACGGTCCGATACTAAATTGTCTTCTGAATTGGGAGAAAATGAGAGAAAAATCGTTGCGGGATATATAATTATTTCTTCGATTCGTCAGCGATACCCACGTATTACCAACTACATATTCACACTTTCCTTCAAAGCTCTCCAAAACTATACCGCACAGTGTCGTACGACCGATCCGGCTCGTATTGCGTCAAACTAATGGTCGTTTAACTTAGAGAGCGTCCGTGGGGTGTCACATCTTTCACCGAAACAAACCATTAACTCCTCGAAACGATACAAATCGGATCACAACACGAGTCATTGTCGCTCATCACCCAACGCCCACACCTTTCTCTAATTCCACTTTTCCTCGACACCTACACGATATCCACCTCTAGCGAGTCGCGACGTTACACCGAATCCTCCCCCATATCTCTTCGTCCCGGTGAAGCAATTTCGTCCACCGAAGAGGCTCGTCACGGCTCATAAATAGAGCACCCTTTGAAAGTGATTGCTCGGCCGGAATTTCCCCGGAACGAGTAGTCGTATCAGCTGTTTATCAGTGGAAATAGATCCGGCCGGCTTTCCTGCTCGGGATTAACGCGGCGGACAGGTCCCGGAGCGTAGTCGAACGAACGGTAACAGGTGGATCGCGTAGTCGACAAAGGTGGATACGGCTGATCGTCGCGGCGCGCTGGACGAAGCGACGCCAGGCGTCCACTGCGTCGCGGAATGTCGACAGGTCGTTGATATTCCGATCTTTGGCCGGCGATCGGCCGCCAGCTGCGAAAGCACCGAAAGGTCACAAATCAGCCGGGATGGAGGCTGAATGACGCAAAACACGCCTAGATAAATTTAAATCGCGCGCACAGTGACGACCGGAGACTCGCGTTTTCGCGATACCCCTTTCGGCAAGACTGGCCACGAGCCAGTCGCCGTTGCGGACCGTGCTGATCCCTATCATTGAGGAGGAAACGAGTTCGTGACAGGAAGCTTTGCTTGAGTTACAGGGCGGAGTTGAAAAATGGGATGGGTTATGTAATGGGGAGACGGTTAGGGAGGGGTGGTTTAAATTGCACGGTGAAAGTCGGTGATGGTGTGGAATAATTGTTGGATGAAATATATGTTTGGTAGCATTCGATCTGGTCATAATTAACTGCGAGGTGTTCACCAATTTTGTGCTCAGTCCTGAAGACGTTTAACGAAGCAGCCTGCTCAGGTGCGAACGATTGTTAGTCTAGAAGTCTAGAATTTTAATGAACAGTTACATGAATGTGCTCAGAGTATATAACCAGCTCTAACAGAGTTCTCTTGAGTTCTTAGAGACGTGCTAGGAGCGTCTGGAGACACGCACACACTGACACCTTTTTTCACAAGCTTGTCAGAGGCTGCCATCTGCTCCACTTGCTTAGTCGCGTTTCCCAATTGTCAATTGCACAATCGCTTTATCGGCCGCGACGTCAGTCATGCTGTCGTAACGAAGTATGTATTTGTGATTAAATGTTTCACCGCGATTACTTTCGAGGGAATGGGAATGCCCGCATCGAAGTTCTACACCTTCCTTATCTAAGAGTTTCCGCGCATCAAAAATAATAGAGAACAGAGTTCTGTCAAAAACAAAATTCTTGCAATGTCACAGAAGATACGCAGAAATAGCTAGCCAAATAGGTAGCCAAATAATCAAGGGTCGAAACAACGACAACTTTTTAAGAGGCACTATCTCGTTGGCTACGACGTAGGATCTTGAGGCCGTGGACCACCTAAGGTTGAAAGATGCAATCGTAATTGCATAATAGGCACGATAAACTGGCCGGGTTATTTATGAACCTCCTCTCTTCTTTTGTCGGCCGTGTCAATGGAGAGCTGGGATTTGAACGGTGCTGGATGTGTTTCAGTGGATCGGGCCACGATGTCGGGCCCCGAGTAGATTTTAGATTTACATCGTCTTTGTCGTCGTGCCATGCGGTACTTCGGACTCTTCTTCTTCTTCTTCTTCTTCTCGTTCAGTTAATCTCTCCGGCGAGGATTGATGATTTATAATTTCTCCGGCCTCAGATTCCTGTTCGGAGTTATAAATACCTGTTGTTCTGACGTCCGCCGCGTTGAAGCCTGATTTTCCTTGATAAGCAGCCGTTTGTTACGTTTCAAAGCGATTCTAAACAACCATTCCTTTTATCATATTTTTGGTACAGCCTACTTTGTCATGCGACTTAGGCGCGCGGAAGAATTTGTGCGAAAAATATTTCAGTAGATACGAAGATCGTAATAGTTTCTGTGTGCCAATGCCAGTCTCTGCAGAGTTCTTCGAAATCCACTTTGGAAAAGTTCAAGTCGTTTACACCTTATCGAAGCTGCTTCTTTTGCAGATCCATTTTTCTATTTTTTTAATGCGAATACTGATTCTTGCGCCGAAGGTCGGATTCCACGACGCTCTTTCCGTACATTCCACGCGGTGGTATCCGTTTAATGAAATGCAAAGCATCTCTTGCAACGCCCAGCGATGCACTTTTTGCCTTCGTTTTTGGAATGCGCAGTATTCGCGGTCGCACTTTCAAAGGGATCGCTAGCGCCTCGACAAAAGTCGGTTGTTGTTGCTTGCGCATCTTTTCTGTTACGCGAGGGTTAGTTTATACCACGAATATCTGGCCTTTGTCGAAAATGATTCTCTTTGCATAGAGGAGAGGAGAATGTAAGAAATGCTTATTGTCTCGCTTGGAATATAGGTGGATGTTTTAATGGAGTTGATTAATTATACCTTTTCCGCAACAATACCATTATTTACCTACTACATATTCCTTTCTTGTCCTCACTTTCACGTGTGCTGTATGCAACGTTTCATAATAAAATTCAGGACTCACGAAATACTCGTGGTCCACTAAAAGCAATTTGAAAACGATGCCAACTTTCAAACAGCCATAGTTTTTGACATCCAAGGGAACTCAATTTCCTATTATCGTTAGGTCGCGAATCGTTGGCGGTTCCGTTCGTCTCTTTGGAATTCCTCGATCGATCGTCGAGATGGAAGCAGTCGATAGGACCGCTACTTGCTACTCCTATCAGATAACCGCTTAGATACGCACGGTGGCGGGGGTTGGCGGTGGTGAGATTCTAAATATATACATTCGTAGAGTGCTCTGCCGAGCAGAGGGCTATCATGCTCGTGCATAGCGCTCGTGTCGGCCGCTTGGAATGCAATACGCGGCCGTTTCAAATTCTGATTCCGTCCGGCTCGCTTAATCGAGCAATTCTACTCGCGCGACTCACCAGTTGCTCGCCTCCTCGCCGATGGTCCCGCGACGGACGCGATTAATTGCACGTCCACTGAGATAATCCCGGTTCCCTTTGAGCGGATATCTGAATCACGCTGGATGAACATCCGTTTGATCAAACAGTGCTGCTTGACTTTTGTGGAACGATGGGTGAAACGGCGCGGCAAGTTTAATGTGGACGTAAAATGTGCCCGGTTGAACTAGCACCTTGATCTGGCTGGCTTCGACGGTTGGAGATCCTCTTGGAAAAAGTCGGAAATTTATTCGCTGGAGAACAAGTTGCTGATATTGGTGAAACTTTGAAGAATTTGGGAACGGTTATTTATTTAAAAAACTGGGACGACAAGTGAATCGAAAAATAATAATAATATCGAGTAGCAAAATTCACAGCTCTCATTGATCCTTGCACCCTAATTACTTCCCTCCCCTGCAGATCACAGTACCTACCGCATATATGTATATTACTCTACTAATACCTAGTCCCCATCGCCGTCTCCGTTCCACCCCAATCCGCCGCGACCCTAAAACAAAAGATCAGCTGCTCGTACCACACCCCTCCAAACTCCATCCCCAAGCTACATGCACGCCGTATAATTCGTGACCTGTTCGGAGACCTGGGTTCAACCCCCGGACACACGATCGCGAGCGACAGAAACGGCACGAGAGCCGATCGAGAGCGAGGTCGCGAGAGGTTATCCCGGTCACGCGTTAGTCAGGCTCAGCCAGCCGGTCTGTCAGTCAGCTCGGTCAGAAACGGTTCCTGGGCTGGCAAGTCGGTGACACGTTCGGTACACAGGCTTGGCTCGGTTGCGAATACACGCGGCTGGTTCTATTAAGAGCGAGCCACGAAAACCGTAGACGACACGAGGTGACACCAGGATTCCTGACACGACACGGACCTGCGCTTAGGGAGCAGTCTTTCATTCTACGCCGATCGCCTCGGTGTCTTAACGCCACCGACAGCTATGCGACTCGTTGACCCTGTCGTTCCTTTCCTCCACCCTTTGGCCCTCTCCTCGTCCCAGGCTTGTCAAACATTTTTACTGCGCGAGCTTTTTCTGCGTGGGGCTAATTGTAAGGTTCGATTTCGTGGGAAGGATATTATTAGATCGGGCGGTTCATTTCTTCGCGGAGAGGGTGGTTGGATTAGCGTTGTAGATTCTTGGAGGGGATGGATTGGTTGTGATGCACTTACAATTAGAGTGGAGAAGGTTTCATTGAAGATTTAGCTACGAGTTATTAGAAGAGTCTATCTTTTTTTTTGAGTAACTATAGTAGTGAGTAATGGTGGTTAGCACCAAGGCTGGTGTTGATAATTTTGTGATAATTTGCAGGTACTTGTCCTTTTGGTTTTTGCCACCTGTTTTCCCGATCACGTCACTTTGAACGTCTATTTCGGAGTAGGCTTCGTGAGAACAGCTATCTCGTTGTTGCACATTTCATCGCCGTTTCCTCCTGCTTTCTTTTGTTTATGCTAAGCTGCCCGAACGTGTAGCGTAACACAAAGGCAAACAGTCGCAGCTGCTGCAACTGTGAGGCAAATATCGTTGACGGTCCGTATATTTTGTCACAAAATGCTCGATGAGTAACGATTGGAGCAGTGTAATTAAACTCTCACTTTTCTTGCGTAGACTTATCCACTTTGCCCCAAAACAATTTCTTTACTTCTCGCGTTAAAATTGCATAATTGAATAACTTCAATTTATTTGAACTCCAAAAGAAACAATACAGCAATTGCCTGAAAGAGACATATTTCTGGATAGAGCGATTATGTCGATAAAATGAAATCCAACGTGAATCAGAGCTCTCCACGAAACTGCAGTAGCAATTGCAATTAGTAATACAGCGTGAACGATAAGAAGATGAACGCTTAGCGCGCCGTTCGGAGCCAAAGTAATTGCAGGAAAAGATTGATCGCTGGTAGTTAGCGTGAATTTTTTCGGTATATTCATCGCGGTCGCAAGATCTCATCTGACCGGTGCGCCAGCTCCGAGCGAACGCTTGATAAAACGTTGCTCCGCTCCATGGCGATTCGCCCGAGGCAGTTTTTCTCCAATTACCGCGATACCTTTTCCGCGACGCAAGAAAAGGAAAAGCTGCTGGCACGCGTGTCGTTAATTACTTAAGACCGTGCGTTCGTTGAACCGATTCCCGCGATCACAATTCCTTCCATACGCCGGGAGATTTATTCCTTCGCGGGGGAAACTCGATCAGATGTCGTGCCCACGCTCGTTCAATTATCGTCCCGATCCTCCGGTCGACTTAATTTCTGGAAGCTATTCCGAGTGCCCGCGTTGCTACGAGGCAAATCTATTCTCGTGTATTTTTCATCGCGCCTCTTTGTTGCTTGCAGCGGGATAAAACGATTTACGTGTTTACGTTCCTATGACGGAAGCCCGTTTCGAGAGGCGACAAGGGTGGGCTGTGTTTTCAAGGGAGCAGGGCTCCGAGAGCTCGATAGAAATTCGAAATTCGTGTAAGAGACGCCGTGCTTGACAGGGGACTTAAAATTAAAAATAACTCCGCCAGCCTTGTTACAGAACGCGAAGGATTGGAAAGAAATACGTTGTACACTTGCTGACACTGCGACTCCACTCTATGAATACCCCGATCACAGGAAATAGACGAAATCTACACCATCCAAATCGAGGATAATCTCTATGAATGGCCACGATAGACCCAACGAACTCTACTGTATCCGTTTTCCATGCTCCGAGGGGACGATGGTCGATCACCAGGCCCGAAACAAAGAGACCTGGGCACAACTTTCACCGAGCCCGCATTCTTCCGTCTCTCTGCCCGGTGTATCGACGTTGACAAGACGCGAACGGCGATTAATCATCGCGTCCCGCGGGAAAAGAAAGAAAGTTCGGCCCGGGCCCAGGGTATTCCAGTCACGCTGGATCGCGCCAGTTCGCCGGCATATCTTTATCACCGACTGATAATGGATCATTATCCCGCGCGCTTTGTTCGCCGGTTGAACGAACCCGTGACCGAATACGAATCCGCGGACGCATTCACGGATTATTCAAAAGGCAGGCCGGGCGCACGCCAGCGTGTTGCTGAGGCTTTGTTGTTGCGAATCCTTGGTCGTGGTATTCTTTCACGGCGTTGGCCCGATACGACGACGACGAAACGCGCCGGACGAGCCATTAATCATCGCCTGCTGGAGGATTTAGAAAAAGCACCCAGCCGGTGTCCTTCCCGACGACAGACCCTAGACGCAGCGCTAATAGTTCGATCCGCGATTTTGTTCCTCTTGATGGAAAAGTTTGATCTTTTTCGTCAGGTGCATCTTCTTCCATAGCTTCGAGTTCTTGTAATCTCATCTTGCCACCCCCGCATTTAATTTCCAAATCTCCTGCTCATCGTCACCGTCTTTTGGTTCCTCGACTTCGATACTCCTACCTGGGGCATGCGTAGCAACAGCCTCGAGGAACTTCCACAATCAAACACACCACTGTAACCTTTAAATTATTATTCAAATACAGCATTTCCTTCGTAATTTTCCTTTAGCTAAATTTTCAAACATCAAACAGACATCGTCGCGTCATTAATTTATCCTCGTACACGTTGTTCCCCCGAACGAAACGAACCCATCAACCCCGTGTTTCCGGCCCTTTGCCGACCTCCAAAACCCGTTCCATGTTTCAACCCTCCCCCTCACTCGATATTAATTTATCAGCCACTCGATTTAACACACACCACGGCTTAAAATACTTCGCTAAAGGTCGATTCAAGCGGATCGCCGAGCGGATTGTCTCCGCGTCGCGCCATACGTTGTATCGACGTCAACGAGACGCGGCTGGCAATTAATCACCGGGAAGGACCCACGAAGAGGATGCGCTGGTGGATCACGCTCGATCCCCCGGTGATCTGTTCGACGACGTTGGTGCGCGTGCCGACTTATAGTTCGCGCGTTCGACTGTCGTATAATAATGAGCCAGCCAGAAAAAGGAATCCCGTCTGTCCGTTACAAAACGGTTAGGTGTGCGCCGGTTTAACGACATGCGGGTCCACCGCGTCGCTGTCGCGGGGCTATTTATTAAAAAGTCAGACGGCGTGTTACATCGGGAGGAAAGTGATAACGCGTCGGTCGTAGGTTTCGGTCATTAAGCCATGCAGCACGTGAGCCTCCAGCCCTGGAATGGGTCTTATTCCCTCGCGAACAAGTTTTCATAACGCGTTTCAACCCCTTCGAGGGGTTGGAGAAGTTCACTTTCGGCGCAACTAATTTGAACCGCCGATTTATCGAATTTTTGGGGGGAATCGAAGCAAACAAATGTTTGCAACATTTAGGCACAAAATTTCCACCGATGCCTTGAAATATTCCCCTCGAAAGTATTCCCACAATCAGTGGTATTTCAATGAGACGTATTTCCTTGCGGTACCGTACGTTTTTGCACGCTTTTTTGCCGCATGGAAAGTCAGCTTTTCGCGCACGTGACCGCCCAGCCGCCTTATTGCCGTCCCTGGGAGAGGGATCCGCGTTCTCGGCTTTCCCTCTCATGCCGCTATTAATAGCGTACTCGTTATTGCTGTAAATGAGCCGACTCTTTAATATCCGCATTGACATGGATCTATGATCACGCTGAATACCCGCACCTGCTCGATCCGAAACTGGCGATACCAGCGTCCTCCTTTCCCCCATGAAAATGGGACGAAAAATTGCACGATAAGGCGGGCAGGAATTACGACACCTTGTAAGTGAATTCCAATCTTCCATCGGTTACAGTTTTCGTTGATCACCTTGTAAATTGACGCCGACAGATAGAAATCAGTGGGCAGGATGTATGCACGCGTGTTAAGTGACAGCGCAAGTGATGCGTGAGCACCGACGTATAAATTTCACGGATGACGTCTCCCCAAATGATATCGTTAGGCGAATAACGATCGACTACGAAGCGACGGGTTCTCCTGTTTCTCGATAAAATGAAAGTATCGAGTGTTATCGTAATTGGAATATTAAGGTGTTACGGGTAAATCGGCTCGCCGAAGCCGCAACCGGTGATTGCGCGTGTGAAAAAGCAGAAGTAACAGGTTATTGGTATTTAAAGTCGACCTCGAGGTTTCTCTCCGATGCTCGTTGCCCGAGCTATTCATTACCGGATAGCCAGCTCTTTTGCAACGCGCGGCGGATAGGTGTAATAGGCGGAGTATCGTAATAACAGCGTTGCAAAATTATTTATGGCTCGGGCGTGCTGAGCAAATAGGTAAAACAGCTGCCAAGTGACCAGTTCGTTATCCGGTAGCAACGGTCGATGCATTAGCCGCGACTCGTTGAAATAATTAACGAACCCGTGAGGCGTTGCACGCGTTCAGCCCCGGCTATTATGCGCCGTGCGCCTTTGATCGACCTTCCCCCGTTTTCGTCCCCCTGTTGCTCGGGGTACTGCACCGCTTGGATTCATTCGACGGGTCAGGGTTTACCGGGAACCCTTTTTTCGCGACTCCGTCTACTCGTACACGCGGTCACGTATTCGCGTACCTTTATTTTATCCGCAGATTAAAATTCCGATTGATAATATTGCCACCCTCCAGTTAGCGATCGATTACGCGAAACGATTTCTATTCGCCTGTAAAATATCTAAACCTCGGTGTATCTATTCCTTTGTTAATAATTCGCTCGATGTATTCCACAGGCACAGTGAACGCGAACGGTGAAACGAAACGGCAGAGGACGTCGTACACCAGGTACCAAACGCTGGAGCTGGAGAAGGAGTTCCACTTCAATCGCTACCTGACGAGGCGGCGTCGCATCGAGATCGCCCATGCCCTCTGCCTGACGGAACGTCAGATCAAGATCTGGTTCCAGAATCGGCGGATGAAATGGAAAAAGGAGCACAAGATGGCGAGCATGAACATTGTACCGTATCACATGTCGCCGTACGGCCACCCTTACCAGTTCGCGCCCCACCCAGGCCAGTTCGCTCACTTGGCCACATAGGACGAGTTCTCGCCCGCCGAGCTCGGAGCACACGCTGTCCGGTTCCCCGGGATGTACGGCGAGCAGAACTTTTAAAAGGCTTTTTTTCCCGTCTCTCGGCCCGGCCGCCGTCACCCAAGACTATGGCAAGTCTCGCGTGACCTGCCGGCCCGGGACACTTCACTACCAGTAGGACACGTGGTGAGACCCAACGAGCTCTGACACAGGCCACCGATGCCTCGACGGATTGTCACTCGTCAAGCGGAATTTCTTCTTCTTTTTCTCCCTTTTCTCGTCTTCCCGCGCGTTTCGCGTCCCTCTTTTTTGGTCGTGGCTCGAATAGTACTCGCCGTCGAAGGGACGCGGTATAGACGCCGGTTTGGACAAAGAGGCACGGATCTTTCTTCTTCTTTTTTTCCCGCGCAAGACCTTGGTATAACTTGTTTGAATCCTGAGAAAGGATTTCGCGTAGAGATTCGTACGGTGTACAATTCGATTCGCGAGTTGAACGAGACGCGAGGGCAATTCGGCACACAGGCCTGTGGCCACGAGTACGCTCCTTCGTGACAGAACTACTATTCGAAGTGGAAGAGAAGCCAAAAAAATATTCTGCATAGCACGCCGTGCGCCCGATTAAATGGACTGGACGCGCTCCGAGGGACTCTCGCCGCGGCTAGATTACAAGCGTACCGAAGCTGAACGCGGACGAGGGGCCACCTCAGCGGGTGAGATAAAACCGAATCAGTAGTTTTAAGGCGTAGAAATTAGCGGCCGCTAAATAATTAATTAATTGGACGGCCAATTAATTAATTATCTTGCCTGGCTGCGCGCTGTTTCGCATCTCTGAATCTATACGAAACTTCTTCCCCCGCCCTGTTCCCTGTACCCACCCACCCACGCTCACCAATACCCCGGATCCTCGAAAACGAAGGAAAAAGTGAAACAGAGGATGCGCTGATGTACTTACTTACTTCTTGTTTCTTCTTCCACTTCCTCTTTCTCTTCTTCCGCTCGTCCGAGATTTATCTCTGTGTGAGGGGCGCGTCCGTCGACGGAGACTCGGGAACGACGCAGTCTCCGTCGACGAACCGCGCAGTTTCTATGTGCACGTTAAAGTCTCTACTTCATAGTACGTAAGGTGCCTATTAATACTCGAACCTACTATCTGCCGTTTTTCGATAGAGGCTGCCGACACTATTCAACGTCCGTTCGATCGACGAAAACAACCCGCGAGATTTGAATAACGAAGCGAGATGACATTTTCTAGGGAATAAGAGCAGGCGATTGTCGTGGCGCGTGCGAGTCGTTTATTGCACCTTATCCCGTTCATCCGAATTTATCGAGAATGTGTCCCACTCTGCTCCGATCGTTCGCGAAGCACATATTGAATACCGGTAGAAAATTAAGCTTTACAGAGTAAGTTAAGTTTTACAGAGTATTTTACAATGGCTGTCGCCACCAAATTTCGTTTCTCTAGCAACTTTGTCGTAGTTCCGAAATACAGCGTGACGTTACTTAAAGAGGGAAACGGTGGGCAGCAGAGGATACACGAGCGCGTGCATTTCGATAACAGGGCAATGGAAAGTTAACCCTCTTAGTACTCTAGAAGTTTTTTAAGAACCAGATACAAATGTATCTTTATTAAAATTAATTTTTAATATTATTAAAATTAACTACAACTACGCAGATATATTTTCACAATAATATTTGACACGAAACTCGGTGAAACATATGTATATCTTCCTCTTCAGTAAAGACATTTCTCGTGAACCACTCGGGGGCGATATATCGGCCTTGGGTACTAAAAGGGTTAACCATCCATGCACGTACAAAATTTTCCCGCCGTGGTATCGTTCCAAATCACAGCGAATGTCTACTCGCTCCTTAATACAATACTGTTCCGACTAGTATGCGAATTACAAATCGTAAGACTACTTTTAGCTAATAAATATTGAATTGTCGAATGAGCTGATCTTTCTAAAAGGATTCACGTTCGGGCCTCACGCTTAAACGACCAGTATTAGCTACTGTGCATCGCGAAACGATACCACGCGGCACACCGTGCAAATCGAACAAGCCACGGGAGTTGGTGCAAAAAAACACAAAAACAACCGAACGAATCGACGAAAACGGAGCAGATGTTTCGAGAAGGAGAGAGAAAGAACAGGAAAAACCTTCTCGGCGACTGAATCGTACGGAACGGCAGATGTGTAAATGAATTTAGATAATGTGTTCGCGGTCGTGGCGCAATTAATTGGTTTATCTTGTGATACAAAGGCAAAAAGGTTATAATTAAACGAAAAAAAAAAGTAAATAATAATAAACAGCTAGCAGTCGCTCTTTGCTTAGTAAGATGTTGTGAACTGCGCAATTTACGCGAAGCAAATTCGGAAGAATACAGGGATCTAAAAGTATATATATTATCGGTATTTAGAGTGTGGGAGAGAGAGAGAGAGAAAAGAGAGAGAAAAGAAAACCGGTAAAGAGTGTAAGGTAAAAGAGCGATGAAGGCGGAAAGAGGGATGTAAGTGTAGGCTATAATGTTGATTTGTACATAGCTATTGAATATATGGAGGCACGATATTGAACGACGTTATTATCGTACGAGGCGCTAACGAACGAGCCGATTCCTCGAATTCTTTTGCAGTCGATAAGGGAAAAGAAAAGGGTGTCCGAGCTTCGTGGAACGTAATTGTTTGTGATATCTGGCGCTGATGCGAGATGCAAGTCGCTCGACGCGAATATATAGCGAATTTCCTACGTTGCACAGTCTTTCGTTATCGCCTGGTACTCTTATAGGGATATTTAAATAAAAGAATAGTGAGGATTATAATTATAATAACAATAATTATTATTAATATTATTACGATGATTATTGAAATTATTGCTATTATTCTATTGAGAGTGAGCCTGTTGCTAATGACTTGGTCCAGTGTTAATATTGTATTTTATTTGTTTCGTTATTATTATTATTATTATTATTAATATTATTTGTTGTTCACGCCGCGTGTCGTACAACACGCACCGTACCTATGAATGCAGAGTTCGGTTTTCTCGCGCTCTCTATGGGAAGAGATCCGTGGCGAATGTTAATTACGCGAACGCGTGTCTCTTCGGTGTCTCGGCGAATTCGTTTTTTCATTTCCTTTTTTTTTGTATTCTTTTCTCATTCTTCGAGTCGATTGCATCGTTTGTCCCTGCGCGCATCATCGGATCAGAGTAATCGAGGACGAAGGAGACGAGGATCTGCCAATTGAACGATAAACGGAGCCCATTTGCTCGTCAGGTGCGAAGGATGCGTTCTCCAATTTTAAATTAAGCTCAAGTATTACGTTCGTGTAGCGTCAACTCAAATGTTACTTCATTCCATGTAATATACGTAATAGTCTAACTAAAACTACCTACTTATTACATCTACGTAACCTAGAGCACCGTACGTGTAAGGTCGTATAATTATATAATTTAAATTGTAATTATTAAATGGTATGACGTACAGAATCGCAAGACTGTCAAATCATTGCCCCCCTGTGAACCCAACGTCGCCTCGTCGCGTTAGGAAAGTTACATTTCACGTTTCCAGGAAATCGTTCAAGGTCCAATAGATACGACGGATACTCGCATTTCGATCAAGTTCACACTCGAAGCCCCACTGCAATTGTGTCTCGCCGGCGTTGGAAGAATAATACAGCGAGCGGAGAAGAAAAAGTGTTTTCTCTCAGGCTGCAATAAATATTGCGCATTAACAGATACCGGCCGACTCCCCCGGCTGATAATACGTTTATGAATTGCTCGTTAATCGTCGGAATAACACGACGCGGCGCATAAAAATCGTGTTAATTGCGGCCTGCTCGTAAAACGATAATTATTATGGTTAAATTACGGCTGATATTGCGGGGCCAGACGTTGCTGAAATTCCAGGTCGCGATAACATTCGAGTCAGAAGATCGAGCGATGCCCGGCCGAAAGGTTATCTGTGCACGCTCGTACGCGCGCGTATTTTTCCCCGCTTGAAATACGCACGGTACGTATCGTTCTCTAATTGGCGACGCTCCAAGTTTGACGAGTCTTAATTTCAATCAGATGGATGCCCGGCCCCGTCCACCGGGACGTCAGGAATTATCCGCAATTATCGATAATAAGGCCTGTCGATTATATTTCACCGCATCAGAAAATAATAGTCCCGCCGCGAACATTGAAAGATAACAAGCCGCGACCGGTGTGGAATAATTGCCTGTCTTTAATCAGAGATCGCAACGATTACCGTAATCGGCCAATCTTCTTCGAAAGCAACTTCATTTCTGGCTACCTGCTTGCTTCCGCCTGTTCAATCTATGTTTATTAAAATCTGTTCCATGAAAGAAACACACGACTCCCGAATAGAACTGCGATTGAAAAACGAAAGGCGACCAACGAACTCCGTGGCCCACCGTGTCGATGTTCAAATAGAAGTTCGAGAGCGATTCGAAGGAAAGCGATCGGGCTCGAGGTCGACGCTCGCGAGGCTCGTGAGCGTCTGAATCGTGGATCCACCCGACCAACGCGATAAGATCGCGTGACAACAGCGGGAGGTCGCGCGTGATAAAGCAACCTCACACCCTTGAAAACTACCGAAACGGACAGGAGTCGTGTAACAAGGAGACAAGAGAAGACAAGAGGACTGAACGCAAGTCACGATCCTCGCGGCCAGTAGTTCGTCTCTCTTTCACTCACAGATTCACCATGCTACCGACGATGACGCCGCGGTTTCGATCGGTCTACCTACCGGTGCTCGCTTCTTCGCGCTGGTCGCTGCGTCTGCACGACGACCGTGACTTTCGTTGTCCAGATCGTAACGATAGAGCGCACGGAATGAAGGGTGAAACGGCCATGGCGCCGTCGAATTATCGATTCTATCCGTCCCGCTGGATCCGATAACTACCATACGTATTTGCGTTAGCCGAATTATCGACGCGAAGACACTGAATCCAGGCGAAAGTATTCGGAACGCACGTTTTCGCCATCGTAGAAGGAGCTCCAGTCTGATTACTTTTCCTCCGTCTCGCGAAGTGAAACCGTACGACCACCTTTAGTTTCTTCTCTCGCGAGCAGACAAGAATCTAATCGCAGAGGTGCAACGAACTGTTCTTCCCTTTCATTTATTGCACGACCGTATGCACGGACAAGAATGCGACGAATAAACGTGACGGACCTCGAGGTTAAAATTATTAGACAAACGGGGAAAGGAGGGGAGTTATAGAAGCAGCCAGTAATCGAGCATTCGTGAAAGAAAACAGGGAGGACCAGAACCGTTCACTTTTCCAGAAGGAAATTTCCGTACCCCCTAAAATTCGCCAGGACTCTCCCGCTGGTCCATCTCGGGGAAAACTCTTGGCGGAACGCCGTAGGTATATAATACCTCTCGGCTTGCGTCAGTCACTCAGTCAGTCATTGATACCGCGCGGTGATTAATGAAGAGTCAAGGTTCGGGATCACGGTGCCGAGTTCAGAGGAGGGGACACGACGGGAGAGCTCTCGACGTCGAGAGGGGCTAGCATCGATACCGCGCGTTCCTCGGGAATAAAGCGGAGACGTGCTCGTCGCGCGTGCAGCCACGGGGAATTCTCGGTGTTTGTCCGAGTCCAACCAAACGCCGATCCTTGGAGCCTTTGGGATATCCTGCGGCGTGCAGTACACTTATTTAGCTAGAACTTATTATTCCATTAGAGTCCATTATTCCACGCCGCCAGATTTTTTTGTGGGGTGCAAAAATCTATAAAGACTATGAACAATTATCAATTGTCCACGTACAGTAGCATATATTTCCATCTATTCTACCTGCCCCGCGAGGTGTCTTCAATTGTTCTTCAAATAAAAACCGACGTCTGGAGCATATTTTGAAAATCCATCTCTCCCCATGTGTATCCCGTTTAGAACGACATCAATCGTATACAATCACTATTGTGAGCCATAAATCGAAACAAATCAGTTCCAGAACTCTCATTCGTAGGGTGAAACTTGTCGCGCAAAACCGAGGGAACACTGCTCCTAGATGCGGATCGATACGACTGGCAAGCCATTAACGGGCTCCCGGTAAGACACCGCCAAGATGATCCGCGTTTGGAAAAGTTCGATAACTCGATCGACGGCGTGAGTTTTTCCGCGGCGAGTCAGAAAGGAGCGGGCATCGGTTCCGCGGCCCTTTCTCCTTCCATCAGCGGTCGATCGGGTTGAGTGACAGGCCACGCAGGGGCCACGATGGAAGAGAGAGAGAAAGAGAGCCGAAGAGTCAGCCTGTCCGTCTGTCCGCGTCGCGTTTGTTCGCCCGTCCGTCCGTCCGTCCGTTTGTACGTCCGTGGCCGCGTCCCCTGTCCACAAACGGAGCGGAGCAAGACTTCACCACTTTTATGTACGGAGTCTGAATAACAAATCTGTCCAATTCACATGTCGACATCAAAGAAGATAATATAAACACTACATCGATACATCGTCTACAAAACCTTAATGTTTTATTAATGCGGCCTCCGTCCACGGTCCATTCCGCCGAGTCCATTCCATTCCACATGCGGATACCGCGTCGGACACCAGGCGCAACTCCTTCTGACCACGAAACCGCTCGTTCCGGAGAGGAGTATCGTGCTACGGGGAACACCCGCTCCGTACGATTGGAAAGCGTTCGTTGTTTTGCACGCTTTGCCGCGACGCGCGAGAAGATCCCAATCCTCTCTTCTTATTGTTAGAGAAACCTTATGACCGTTTGAATGATCGTGGTACCGCGTTGGTTCGGGTATCTAGTAGCCTGTATTAGTAATTATACGAAATTAAATTGATTAATAGCAGTACCGTCTACGTGGTTCTAACAGACCCTTAATATTTTGTTAGATCAATATTCAGCTTAGCCTTGCCACGATCGTCCAATAATAGAACTTCTTTCCTTGACCCTCGTTCCACCTACACCTATGCAATAGAATACCACTTGCTGCAACAACAAAATTCGATACTCCTCATTTTTATTCCGTATTTGATAGATTTTCGAACGCGTGCGCTCATTAGCTGAATAAAAATATACTCATTCGCAATGCAGATTGTCGGAGGTTTGTTACGAAGAAACATAAATAGACGTCTACTGTAATCGTCCCACCAACTAAAGACCGTCTTGCCTAATGAAGTTTCGAGCTCAAAGGACGTTTCTTTTAACTCATAAACAGTTCGTCATCGTCGCAGCCGTAATCGTCGTCCGCGACAAGAAACGAAGGTGCAGAATATTCGCGACCGCAGTCTCGAGCGTAATTCAATTTGCGGAGCACGTTTCCGAAACTCATTGATGACCAACGACGCGGCGTCAACCGATTACCATATCCGCAGTCGTGCGATCCACGCATCTCTCGCGTGCGACTTCAATTTGTATGTAAATTCCCGCGGTGCCTCTGCGTTTGCCCGAGTCACCCAATTTGGCAGCGAGATGGCTATCGGACGATGCGACGGCGACACGCGTGACCACCGGTTGCATTTATTTGAAAATTTTAATATCATTCCGGACCACCGACACGCACACGTGTCGCAATCGACGCGGTCCAACTTTCTTCCCGTGCGTCGTGCTTTATTTTGTTTCTTCCCTAGATGGGCATGGATGGCGCCCCTGTTGACGGAAGATTAACGACAGTCGAAGGGAAATTGATAATCACTATTTTTCGTGGAAAGCCGACGAACCGTAATTTAATTAACAGGTAGTTCGCTGTACGTTTAATATGACGAATGACAGTGGGATAATTTATATTACATCCACAGGTGTCTATGAATTTTCATGGGGGGACTTTCGATGTTTCACGATCGGGGGTTAGAAAGCAGAGGAGTGAACAGAAAGTAGATATTGGTTTACAGCGAAACGTGTGAAAAACTGGGATTTCCATGATGGCCTTAAACGTACAGTTTCCATATTCATCGTACAAGTCACCCGTAAGAAGCAACTTTCCTAGATAGCGCGTCAACTTTCCACCGATTTCAAATCACCCAATCTACTTTAATCTCCCTTCCAGCTGGACGCTTCCGAGCGTCCTACGCGCCGACAGAATAATGAGTAATAATTCCTGGGGATTAATTTCGGTGAAAATCCTGCGCCGACTCGCGCCCGTACCAACTCCGATCGCAGATCGACGCAGAAGCTGTTTCACTTCTCGAAAGCACCCAGTGGACCGAGCAAGCGAACGTTACGCACGAAATGCATAAGCGTAGCCCCGTGTAATTGTATGCAGGAATGCAGGCAAGGTAGCGAAGACAGGGTGTACGGTCTTCTCCTCTGTAGGGAGGTTTGAAATCGAACGAACGAGAACGGGCGAAACAGAGAGGGCGCACAGAAAGAAGGAAAGTAGGCAAGACAAAGAGAGGAGGAAAGGAGGAACGACGAGGCAGAGAGAGAGAGGCATCTGATCCACGGCTGATGTGACTGAAGGCCGAGGAGAGAGGCCCGAGAGCTGAGTGACAGCCTCGCCACGTACGTGGGAGGCGAGTTCGCAACAAAGGAAAGACGATAGCCTTATGCAAATAGCTGCGATATCGCGAGCACTCCCCGCGAGACGCGCGGACCCGCTTCGCCCGCTTCGCCGATGGCTCGCAGACCACGGGAGAAACCTGCCCCGTCGGATTCGTTCGAGATCCCCGTTCAGGGAACGGAGGAAAAATTCTACTGCCGCTGGGAAAACCAGAATGCCCGACTGTTGCGGAGTAGCTTCTGCGATTGGACCTTTCCCTGTGAACTTTGCCTCAATTGTGCCTTTTTGCGCGACCATTTAGGTTGAGTTCGAGGTTTCGAAGCTTTGGACACTGCGAACTCGGAAATACTTCGAGATGCTCTGAGCTGCGCGAATTCTCCCGCTTTTGACATTTTGACATTTTTAATTTCGAGATTTTGAGATTTCATCATTCATAATTCACTCATAATTCATAAAACAACGAACTCTCAATCACAGCTCAATCGACCGTTCCTGCTGTCCCAATGGAATCGTCGTTCCGAAGTCTCAAGGAAATACCGGAAGGACTGGCAATAATGGCAATGCGGAGGGGATGGAAAAAAGTCGAGACAGACAAAGAAGCCGCGGTGGCGGTAAGAAGCCGGTCTACCCGTTAAAGCAACGGGGGCGGCCTTTAGACGTCACTCGGAATTCCAAATATCCGCGAGTTTCTACGATGTAATAACGAATGACACGGGCGGAGAACAAACGAAACGAGAAAGTCTGCCGGTGGTAAGAGCGGTTCAGAGGGTTGAGAGGAGGGTTCTCGGGGCTGCGCGAGAAGCGACGAGGAGACCTGGGGGAATGGGTCGAGGTGGAACGGGCGCTACAAGCGAGTTCCAAAGGGTCTGGCGCTTTCCTACCGTGAATTAATCATCCCTGGCAGCTCTCAATGTCCCTACCTACTATTTTCTTCGCATTCCCAATTATACGCTTATCTAGCAAATCCGCGTCAAAGCTTAAACATAAACCGCCGCCTTCGGAACTGAAATTTCCAACCCCTGCCAAAGAGAAATCGTGAAATTTTTGCGGAAAATTCTTTCGGCCTGGGGAGAAATTTCGTTCGGCCCGTGCCATTAATTTGGTCAAACCTCGACAAGCGTAACGGCGGAGGGATAAATTGGAATTTAATATCCTGCTGCTTCAAGTGAAGTCATGATAATTTCCAAACTCTCTCCTGAGAAAGTGATTCGAAAGAAGACGATCATCGCGGCGTGCCTTTTTCCGCAGCCACTGCAAGTGTCGCACGACCGCGAAAGATCAATTTTTAAAGACACCTCCGATCCATCGTACGCACTTCGCAAATATTAACAATAAATCGTAGCCGTGATCGATCAAGGAATCGTTCGCGACGGCCTACAGGATTAAATCGTCGCTCGATTCCACCCTGACAAAAACAGTCCCGCAGTGATTTAAAGGCATCATCGTGACACAGTCGGACACGCGACACGACGTAGTCAAACGAAACAAAGCGGCGAACGCAACAGCCCAATTAGCGTTCCGCTCGTAACACGAGTGGCAACAATAGGCGGCTCGTAAATAACTTTCTAGGAGGAGATCACGATGAAAGAAGAGAGGAAGTAAGGAGTAAACACTTCTACACATGGATACAGCGGGGCTGCAGCAGAGAATTTACGAGATAGCTGCCCCCCACCCCCGAAGCTCTTTCGTCCTACCTTCCTCTCGTTCTGTCCTCAACAGGTGGTCGTTTTGCTCAACTTCTGTATAGTAATTTATAATTTAATTGATTTATGCGCCGGGACGCGGTTGTACAACCAAGATACTCTGTTTCGGAGGAAAGTACCGGTCCGGGCAATCGGTTTGGATAACGGTCCGGCTGCGATTCCGATTTACTGCCGTGTTTTACCACCTCTGAACCCCTGTCGATCTATCGATTATGCACTTGGCTGCTTTTCTTTTTGTTCTTTCTCGCGTATCGATGCTAATCCTGGTTGCGAGTGAATTGTTGTTAACGCCGCTACGAATAAATTCGTGTGAGATTAAATATTTTTATGGAAGCTGAGTGTGCTGAAAAGTATACCAGGCATTCCTGGATATTTCGAAGATTTCTGAAAAGTTGAGGGATGCAGAATTTTGGAGCAACGTTCACTGTGGATCGAATCAATTTCGAACAGGAACGGGACCTTGACTTCTTCAAAGGTTCGTACACGAGAAATGCAAACGGCATCCCACTCTATTGTACAGTTGTCGGGCACGAATACCTTTACGTGACCCTGTCGCAAATATCGAGCAAAGGGGTTCAGGTTGTAAATCAATAGCACCGATTGTCAAGTTTATCGTAAACTCTTTCGCATAATTTACTAGAAGCTAATGTCGAAACAATGGATTCCCGAAATTTTACTGCACTGTACAATACTCTTACTATTTACCGCCGTGTATCATCTAACCAGGGAGTCTCGTTGTCAGTTACTGCAATCCCGATAAACGAACTGCAATAAACATAAAACAGGGACCATAATAAACGAAGGAATTTCGGGCGACCGTAATTTCTGTAACGTTCCCTCCTTTCTTTTACGACGAAAGGGTTGGGCTTGTTAAAATTTCCTCGACGAATGGGCAACTTTATCGACGTAACATCGGTAAATTAAAGGTGGCCGCTATTCACCGTCAGGTCATTAGGAGATAGAACCACCGTCGAATCACGACCACCTTATCAGCAGCCGAAATCGTTGCCAAAGAAAACAAGTCCGTCTTCAATTCAACTTACTTGATGAACTCGCGACCCGACCACCCGCTCACGTGCGGCGACGACCCGCTCGACACCTGCAAACTTTTCGCTTCTACTTTGCTTCTCCATCGCGATGTCTACTCCTGGTCACGTCGCTTCGTTCTTCGTCCTGTAACTGAAGCAACCATTTACTGAAACCGTACCATTCGACGTGAAAACGAACCAATCGTAGCGTGCCAACAAGTACCATTTCACCTTTTCATTGTAGACATAGAATGCATTAAAATGAACTATATTATTTTATAATCACAATATTACAAGACTGATGTGTAGATTATTTATGTCACACGAAGTGCGAGGATTTAAAAACATGATACAAAATGTCCAGTAGAATCTGCTGATTGTTCTAATTTTTGTTAGATGTGGATCAAATGAATTGCCACTGCTACCAGTGTTCAAGAACACAGACAAGACTATAATAATTAAACTCAACAGATAGAACGATACAAATATTGCTAAATAGAACTACGAAATAAACTTTCATTCCAAAACAATTGAATACACTACTCCTTTCTACGACCTTCCCAGATACAATCATCCCTAAACAAACAAACTTCGTCCACGCGTGCAGACTACGATCAAAACAAACGATCCAGATAAATCCGCCTAACAGTCGTTCAGTATTCGCGGAAAGATTCAGCCATAACAATCATCCGTACCAGTTCACGTGGACCCAGGCCGTCGAAGCATATAAAACGCGGCCGGTCGACGGAACAGAAAAGGGGTTATCAGAATTATCAACCTTCGACTTCTTTCCACTCGAACGTAGGGGGTGGGTTCGATGGCGTCGCGGGCTGCGTTAACCCTGCTAGCAAAACTATTACAATTCCTGGTGCGGCTGAGGCGCGTTCCCTTCCCTATTCCTCTGCCCATCCCATCGCTTCCTTGCTGCTCGTAGCCCTCCGCAACCGACGTCCTTCCCCTCCCCCCACGGCGTTCTGGCATCGCGCCCGTCAAGGGAGATTTATAGCAACTCGAATTCCTCGACTACTAGTCGGCCGTGGCTGAAGGAACGAGCAGCAGACGAAGAGTGGAGACGAGAAGAGAAGTAAAGAGTGAAAGGGTGAGAGAGGCCGCGGTTCCGGAGAACCTGGAGGGCCCTCTGCCGGGTGGTTGTAGGTGGCGCTGCCTGACGTTGGGTTGTTGGCCTGTTCGACGGGCTGCCAGGGTGCTGAAGGGAAAGGGTGGTACTCGTCACTCCGACGTGAAGGCCGCGGAACTCGTACTCCATCGCCTAACCCGTCGACGTCGTTCATGCTTGAGGGTTGGATTCGTGCGGGCGATGGTGGTGGTGATGCAGACGGGTTTCTGAGTACTGTAGGTGCTTCTAGATGGATTTTGGCGAACGAAGATCGAGGAACCGTCTAGTTATTCCGTGGATAAAGGGATGATTATTTTTGTCGCTTGGAGTGGACGGTGAAGTGACAAATTTTAATTGTGTTGATTTGAATAATAAAACCAAGCGGCTGAAATTGATCGGAGAACGGTGTATAATCTTTACTGCATACTTTTAAATGGCTTTCGATCGCAACGTTAATACATGAGTTTATATGTGCATACATTATTACGTTACAGATGCTGCAACAAAAATAAAGAGATGAAATATAAAGCTGCAGCAATATTAATTTCTCATACATTGAACGGTTACAAAAGGTTGCAAATAAAGGAAACATTCTTGGTCCTCGTTTCGCCATTCTTCCTACCCCATCAAAAAATCCACCCTTTCGAACGAAATTACACAGTACAATACCATCCACCTACCCATCCATTCGACGCACAACACGGTCGCATTAATCAACTGTCCTTCGTCTCGAAACCGCAAAATCGAAAATATGAGTCTTCTGGCGAGGGAGGATGGGAGGATACAAAAATAGGAGCGAAGAATCTCTAATACAAAAGGGTGGAAACGAACCTCTCGGCAAAAATGAGGTCTTCGTTTTGAAACAAAAGCGCGAACGAAATAGTTTCCTCCCTGTCGCGGTTGAAATCGGTCGAATAAAGGGATGGGCCGTCTAGGAGACGAAGTAGATATCAATCACGCGGCACGGTGACGGGCCGAGATTTGGCAGCAGCTTCGGAACGCGGCTGTGGACGAGGAAGAAGAGGATCGCACGGCCGCCAACCAACTGCGTCCGTTCTATCGTCATTTTTCTAAGGAACCCCTTCGCCTATATTGATTCACGAGTTATCGAAGTGTCAACGCCGACTGCTATTGTCGTGGCCTGGGTCGACGTTGTCGCGTCCCCGCGACGAGACCTGTCACGTCGTCCCCGTTGCTTCTTGTCGCCGCGTTCCAGCCACACCGGAATCTTGGCAGCGGACCCGAACTCGGTTTGGCTCGTTGAGAAACTGTGGGAGAACTTGTCTCCCGGTTAATCGAGTTTCATTTTTTATACCATCGTCTCTGCAAGCTGATTTTTATTTTAGGACACGGTGTCGGAGTAAAATAATTTGCGAATAATAGGAAACAGGGTTGTCCCTTTTTTGTTTTTATTTAATATTGCCACCGAAGCATAGAGAGGATACTTGTATTCTGGATAGAGATAGAAATAAAATTAGACTGTGCTAATGTTCAATAGCAGGTAGATGTGGTTTTTTTGCTTTTTGAGAGACGGCATGAAAAATTCTGAGTTTATTTCTGCGGAATTCAATGGAAAGGCCAGACGCTTCATGTGTTACGCGAATTCAGTCAGCGTCAGAATCAATGAGGAAGAAACTGTGCGTCTCCCCTGACCAGTGTCAGTTATATGTTGTAGAATACTGGCCCCGTGGGAGCACGAAGGCAAGACTTCAGCCAGCGAAACTGCCGGGTGTCAGAAAGGCTGAAAACGTGATGTGACACGTGTGCGCGCGCTCGCGCGTTTAGGTCGACGAGCGTTATTATGAGATTGCGTAACGTTTGGACGTGCGACGTGAAGCACGTTGCTATGAAACGTTAAAGACGTGGTTGATAAAAGATTGACGCTGAAACGGTATTCTTGAAACTGGTACTAGCATCAGATGTTGCAATGGCTGAACTGTATATTAAAACTATATTAGTATGTACATTTAGAATTTTCGCAATGGAACTATTTTCTTTTGCTAACTCCTGTTTAAAAAAAAACAGTTTATGGGTTAGATATAATTTGTAACAGGATAGTACCGAGGAAATCTGTGAATTTACGAAATCGTCGAAATTAAATGTTCATTCGGAGTGAGTTACTATTCACGAAAGGATTTGTGCAATAGCAAATTGCGACTGCGCAAAGTTTAGGGGATGAAAAATTCTGCCATCTACGATAGGGCAGAGGCAACCTGTTTTATAGTTGCTCCATAGCCGATAGTAGATCTATGTCCATTTGTGTTCTACAGTATCAAGCGGTGGAGATTTCAATAATTTCTGAGCGGTACTATAAGATGGCGTCGTGGTCGGTGTACAGCCATCATGAATCAAATTATGTCAAGAGGAAGTGGGGGTCGATGTTGACGAGAGGTGGGCCTATCTGGTTAAGCCTACCACTCGAAGGGTGGAGTCGGCTACGCGTGACCTACGACCACCTGGTTGTGCCGCATTGGCGTAGGAATATTGAAATTTACCGCAGCACGTTTTCATATTGGATCTTGCGAAATTCATACTCTCGTTTGGAATTATGGAGTCATAATACCTACTATCAAGAAGGAAATATTCTTCATTTTTATTTTTTATTTTGATCTAGGAAACAATTATGATGGAAGAAATAATAAAACCAGTCGTTAGTCAATAAGAAAAAAAAATAGTGGTTGAAGCAATTCACCTGGTGCCAAAGTGAAGAACTATTTAGTACGATGGCCGTTGATAAAATAGTTCCTCTTGAAATACTCTGAATTGCAGGATATACCATCTGCCAATAATAATCTGGCTAAAAATATTTTGTATTTTGTTAGCATAGCAATTTAGTATGCCGTCGTTAACTAATGCAGGAAAGCTATTTTGTTTGTAATAAAATGTATTTAAACTCTCCATCAGGTAGATGGAAAAGTTATTCCCTATACTACTTACTGTTGGTACAGATTTAATATCTACAGTCGATAGTGCAGTCACAATCGGTAAAAAGTTGAAAATCTTTTATTGAAATATCGCAGTTTCAAAAACGACTCTATCTACCCCAAAATCTAATCGCATAAACTTATAACAGCAAAGCAATAAAAAATTGGAATACGAATTTCCAACACTGTATGCAATTTAAAAAAGAACTTGTTGACGAAAGGATCATTGCAGAGTATAAAATAAATCCAGGGCATCTAATAATCAATTTTATTTAATATCCTGTACATTGCGAACTTCCGTACACGCAGGACACGATCTGGTTCTTCGGCTATCGGGACGGAACATCTCGTAATCGATCAATGACTGGTACTATTCGTGACTATGCAATCTCTGAAGGCTGCCTATTCAAATACGTCGACAAGCTCAAGGCCACGGTCAATATCACGAACAAGTTACTGCTACAAGGAATGCGGAATATAAATAGGATCAGGATGCCGCAATCCGCGCGCCGTAATTGATCAGCGTGCACGTGTAAAAATAAAATTCTATTCCGCTGAAATTCCGACTTGTCTTATCACCTTTGTCCTACTTTCATTTTAAACGCGTCGGCCCTAGAAATAGCTGCAATATCTCAATCTTCAATCCTTTCACTTTTACAGAATCATTTTGCGTGTCTATTTTAAATACTGCTGGTTATAGTTGCAGCCAAATAGCTGTATTTTTGTCCATCGATTTCTCGGCTACTAACAGAGGTTTTTATCGCTTTCAAGAAGCTATCAACACGCGTCGAGCGTGGAGTATAAAGAAGACCTCTGAAGACATTCTCGTTAGTGTCACTCAAAAGATACCACAAGAGAGAGCTTCTTCTAAATACGTGCATTCAGAAAAAAATACTTAATTTCCAAAATCTGATTAGAAAAGAAAAATTCGCCTTCCAGATAATTCGACCTCAAATATTCCTCAGTGACTCACAGATTACAGATACCCCGTATTAACTTAAGGCTTAAGTTATAAGTAGGTACATATACCTTTTGCGATATTCCCTTTTCACTTAACCAAATTGCCTCGCACCTGCTTGCACAGGCAACGAGGTTATACATTGAACGAATAAATTAACCAGCCCTCTGCGAACAAATTTCTGCGCCACTGTACCTACTGTTCCAATTATTATCATACTGGCCACGAAAAGCCTTCTAAAAATCGAATTCCGCACGGGCGCCACCTAGACGATACATGTTCCACGGGCAGTTTGATATTATTTCGGTAGAGACTCCGGCGAAGAGTGGTGGAAATAACTGTCACCGAAGACAATTTATGTTAATGACTGTTCCTGGCCCGAGGAGGGACGAGACCGGACCACGGAGCAGTCTGCAGTTCTCCGTGGAGTCGATCGGACACGCCACTGTCTGCTCCTCTTTGCAACGCCGACCTTCCCCCACCTCAGCGACCGTAGAACACCACCCTGCTGGTGTTCTGAACGTTTCAACCCCGCGATGGCGACGCCCAGCGTCGATTCAACTGTGCGCCGATCCTCTACTACGCAAACTCAACGATTCCACGTCCTATGGCGCTTGTGCGTGACCCGGTGATCGTCGAAAAGCGTCGCTTAGTGTGATCTTTTCGTCGATATCTCGTTTCGGGGGTTGAATTATTAAATGGTCGATGAGCGGCGATGGTTACGAAGTTGGCTCGAGTGAATCGTATTAAAAACGGAGGGGGTGATACGGGAAAGTAATTAGTTATGGTAATTTCGGGTGTACTTCGACCTTGTGCGATAATTGGGACACGTAAAATGGTTGTCACGAAGTGGAGGAAGAAATATTGTTACTGGTAAATTGATTTTTATTTCGATGTCCAGTGAAATGTGTATGCTAGAAGGGTTTTTGATAAGTCAATGGTTGTTATTGTGTGGTTTCGATGGTGAATAAACGTTGAGAAAAATTGATCACGATTCTGGATTGAATTATATGTATGTACATTACTCTGGTGGCTTCATGTATGTATTGAATTGATTGAACCGTAGAAGAGTGCGAGGATACTTTGGCGAATTATCGTATCTTCATCGATGTTAATGCATGCGTTTTCAACCCTCACAGCGCAGACTCGTCAAGAATCCATTGCTACCATCTTGTATCGGATTGTTCGAGGGGTGGCGGAATCATTGTTGGAATGTCAAAAGACGTTACGTCGACGTGCTCGAAAATATACGTGAGCGGCTGATGTTTCTCGTTCCAGTGAGTATAACTTGCCAGTGGCGTAGACTAATTTATGCTAATAGTTACATACTTCGTGCCCTGGCGTTCGAGTCTCATTGTCAACCCTTTCGCGTTTTTGTATATTATCATTGGGTATCGTATTATTAACTATTTTAAATCTGCATTAAATACCTCTGGAATATTTAAGAGCTATTACATTACTTAGCAACCATATTAAAGTCTAATTTGATGTTCGTCTCATCCTATTAATTTTAAGAATATCGTCCCAAAACTTGAAGCACTTATTAACCAGATTAATTAAAATTATTCTCCAAAATTATACTTTTCGAGACACGTATTCGCATCATGAAACATTTCTCTCTGTAACCCTGTTAATATTGAATACTTGTGTTCAAATGTATTAAATCAGCCTACAATCCCCGGTTTGGGCGGCTATTTGTCCCTTACATTTCTGCTTGGAAAAGGCAGCTCAGTGGCGCCGGCAGTGGTGAATTTCATGAGTTTCGGCCAGCATCTCGGAATCTGGCGGGACGCCGATCGATCTGCTCCTCAGCCACGACACACTTCGGTTTCGGTTCGTTTCGCAAGCGACGAAAAGGTGACCGCGGAATCACCGTCCCGATCGATCGACCACCCCTCGCAATTCTACTTTTTCATTTCACCTCCGCTATTTCGTGGTTGGGGTGAACGGTCCCTTAAGGAACATTCCTTACTTCCATCCACTTTTTTGCCACGAAACAGAAATCGTTCCGTCGCGTAGACTCTTTTATGCATTGAAACAGAGGTGTTCTTTATTCTCTAGATTTTTGGAGACGCGAGAAATACAACAGTATCGAGTCACTCTTCTTATTCCTGTATTATTTTTTAGCACTGCTATTGTAAAACATTACTGTGCTTACTGTTAATAAGTTTGTTGAGCTGAATATTAAATAGTATCAAAGTTATCTCGGGCATTAAAACAAGGACGCTTCATTGATGCTTCAGCAATTATTTCCACCTTCGAAACTGTTCGACGAAGGCCGTGGCCACTTTCTGTACAAAGTACGTATTTTGAGTTAATGAAAGCTTGCCACGACCTACGTGACACGATTTAGTGAATCGTTTTCGCCGTCGTTCAGGAATACGACAATATTCGGTGGTTCCGTGTGCATAAGGGCAAACCGGCTATGATTCTAATCAAGGACTCAGCTCACATTCCACATCTAGTCTTCTGATCCCCAAGCTCAGTAGAACGTTGCCCTTCATACATCACGTTACTTATAGTTCCATTCGATTACGGATTTGCAGTTGGAATTTTATCATTGTTCCTAATCTCGTTTTCAAAAAATGTATAACGTAGCAGTGCACAGTTAATTCAGAAGATGAGTTCGCGAGGCAATAATAATACTTAAAGTAATGGAACATCTTTGTAGGAGCTACAGTTTTAAATACGTATCCTTGCACGGAAATCGTAGTTGCACAAGACCGGAAGCTTGTTTCCACAAAATGCAAAGAGTTTCGAAGATGTATCAGTCGATGCTTCAAGCATTCTCGTATCAATTTCGCCTTAAGAGACTCCTGTTGACATTAGGAGATCGATCTACCCGGAGCACGCTGTTGCTCGGCTGTGTTGTTAGTTAAAACACTTCGACAGGTGCCGATTCACGCCACCTGAATGAACAAGAAGCGGCATGACGCGACAAAGCGTCAGGTGATCGATGTCCTCCCAATACTGGGACAATGATTTTTGGACATTGAACGCATCGCTCACAATCTTTCAACAAGTTTATTCGTTGAATGGTCCGTTCCGTCACACGATTACCCCATTCATAACCATTAACAGCTATTAAATATTTTACAAGCTCGTAGCTCGTGTCTTTCGACGCTCCTTTAGTTTTCGTTTCATTAATAATACCGTACAAGGATATCTTTCGTCCCCAAGTAATAATTCGTTGTGGAATTTCAAGGTGTAACAAGCTACGCGTGAAATACGAATTGCAGTCAATTTTAATCGATTTCAAAATTTAAATGCAGACAAGGTATCGCAATAACCAATCCAATTATCCGCCACGATCGTGTCTGAAACACTGGCCGATAATCGATTCAATATTTGAATGTAACCATTCGCGAGAACGTCTCGTCGGAGTCCCGTTTTTATCCCGATGAAATGGAAATGAACATGGGCGCGATGCAGTTTCAACGAAAGTTATACCGCGCCCGGTGAATTCTCATTGAAAGTTGTGCAGCTGCTATAGTTCCATCGTCGAAACAGTTTAACGATCCGCTTTTGCGCGACAATTCGTGCGACGATACGTCGATTCCCCATTGTAATCAAAATTCACGGACCGGACAGATGAAAACGTTGATGGAAAGCCAGTGGAATGAACACCATATCCCATCGTTCCGTCGCGAACGTTTTTACATTGTTCTGATCGCGTGGCAGTAAATTTTAGAACTTGTAAAACGTTGACATTTAACGATCAATGAAACGGAGATCCGAGGATTCCTGTAATCTTAAACTTTTTTATAGCAAAGATGTAACGAATTTCATTGCTCGTTTTTCTCCGACGCTTCTCCATTGTTTCCACGCAATTCCACGGCGGCTTGCACGAAGAAATTAAAACGTCGCTGCTATAAATTAACACGTTTCCGCGAGAACTGACGTCACGTTTCCGCAATTCGACCATGGGACTTCTCAACGAGGTCTCGTTAGTCTTTTATAGTCCGCCATATGGGCACAAGCCGATTCCCACCACTGACACCGATACGTGTTGCCATGAGCTGCAAGCTAATTCACCCGGATTCGTGTGGCAGTCGTTTTTCCTTTGCAAGATGTAATTGACGAAGAAAGTCACGCGGGCCGCTCCAAAATCGAAAGAACAGTTCTGCAGTTGTCTTTTTTTAACACTTGGAGTATCAAAAATTAAACTTGCCGTGGAACTTATTCGATTTATTAAATCGAATCTATGCTGTGTAAATGAGAAAAGGAATTCAACGTATAGGAGTCCCATAGAGAAAGACATTTTCGCTCTAACGGTGCTGAATATTTTTCACTTTCGGCAAACAAGTATTTCGCACCGTTAGAAATGGTTAGGAACGAATGTACTGGACGGCTCGTTAAAATGCAAAGTTAACGGGCCACCGAAAATTTTCTCGGAATTCTGCGTCCGGTTTTACGGACGCCTATAGCAGCGTAGTTTTATTGCGGCAATATAGCAGGGATGCTCGCTGTATACTATTGTTCAACTTTTTCCTCTTCTTGCCTCGGAGCAGGTATCGCGGACCTTTGCAGTTAATAGGCAGGGAATAATGGCGGCCAATCGACCTTCGATTCGTCTGCCAGCGTGCCACTTCCAAATTCTCCAAATTTAACGTGCACCGTATTTCTGTGACACTTCGATATTCGTCCTCGCCCCTACGCTATCCTTCGCACAATATATTTCTCCGTTATATTCCAAGTTATCAGTTGAGTCCCCGATTCGCTAATTTCACTTATCTGTCTCAAATTCGTTGATTCCTCGTAACAGATATTCCAGTATAGATATTATCGCAATAGTTACAAGGTTCGCGTCGTTTGCAACACCTGAATCATTCACGACTCCTGGCTAAACTTGTTATAACGTAATTAACATGAACAACGTGCAATCTTTATGCTGGATCGCCCGCAACCGTGGAATCTACGATCTGGTTGCAGCGCATTCTTTCCAAGCTCGTATTAAGCATCGTGTAATATGACTCTCGCAGCGTCTACTGAAGAATACATTCACGAAAAGCGAAGGAAACACGCTAAACGTGTTTGATAAATGCACCTCCCGCTAATGGGCTCAATTACCCCTCAATTATCTATCCATTTACATGATTGCTTTATTATCTGCGAGCGCGCTCTCTGAAATCTCCGACAGACACTCGTCGCGGGGAGAGAAAAATCGAAATAGAAACAACCTCCACACTCGCAAAACCCCGTCCACCACGATCATCCCCCGTGCGCACGAAATTCCATCTCGCCGAGCCATCAACAGGAAACGATCCTCCCGTCGCCCGCAAGCCACCCCCTTCGACGAAATTTCACCCTCGCGAGCCGCCCGCGGCCGTCCTTCTTCAAACAGAGCAAAACATACATACGTACATACTTCAATCCGATGGGACACGTGGATAGTAAAGTGGCACAGGCACTTTTCAGTTTCTCCCAGGAATAATGGCGGACGCGTTATCTCTGGAAATTCCTACCCGGTCCAAAAATCGCGGCTCGTCGCTCCAACGAAGAGAGAGACAGAGACGGGGAGAGTTCTCTGGGTGGCTCCGTTCATTGTCGTGGAATAAAAGCCGCGGGAGCTCCCCACGGTGGCTGGGACCCTCTCGCATGGATTTCATTTCGGGATCGCATAAAATGGTGCTGCTGCCAGTGACGACGGTGCTGGACTACACGAGGGGAACGTGAACGGAGGGAGATAGAACGGTCGTGGAAGAAAGAGAACGATCGAAGGGGCGAAGAACAGAGAGGACAGAAGGCCGTGGTACACGCGAGAAAGGGACGGGGACAGAGACAGAGATGTGCCGGCTGGCAAGCAGATGGTTGCGCCGTTTATTGGTTTATTCGTCGGTTCAGCCATCACGTCCCGTCCAGCCATCGGACGAGCCGGTGTTCCTCTTTGTATTTCTCCACGCGAGGAGTATTATCCGTTCGCACACTTATCTAAGCACGGCGCACTCGACACGACACGCTAGAACCCAAGATGTCGCGATTTTGGAGGCAGGAGGGCTCACTGGCGGGAGTTGTGGAGTACCGATTTACAATTCCGTTCCACGCTGAGTTTGTGCGTCGACGGTGGTGTGCCAAGGACAGCGTCGTTTTAAAATGGTTTTTGGGTCGCTCCACGTGCTTCCGTTTGAGATACGCGGATGGCTCGTGGTTAGCAGCTGAAACGGTGGATTTTTTAAGGTCGAAGGTGGTTTGTCTCATTGTTGCATTGTGATCGTGTTCTGGATTGTGATCTCGGTTCATGGAACGAGATGATACTAGATTGTTTGGAGTAATCATTGTTATGCATCTGTGCTCTGGTGGTATGTTCACTGTACGGGTTCCTTGATATTTCAAAATTTGTCGTACGATTAGCAAGATTCCTTTTGTGAATTGGTTACGATCCAAGCAAGAATTAAGTCGGGAAAGGCTAATTCGAAAGTGAAAACCGTGCAAGAAAAGCACGCTGGATAAGTAAAAGTGATTTGACGACCGGTTTATTTTCCAACGAGACAGAGCGCGGATGTCGATTGTTCAAGGAGGAGCTCGCGCTCGGTGAAAGGGTTGATTGATGCTGACTCGACTGCTTTTATCGCCACTTCCAGGGTACTCTATATATTACAACTGTACTCTTCGCGTAACATTTCAAACAGAATTAATTCTTGTATACGCGTCTTCAATTGAAGTCCCTCGGAAATTCAAACTCACGAGAGACTTTCATGTTACATGGACGAATCGATCGTTTCAGGTATTAATGGACGTGCCTTGCGAACGTGGAAATTATTTCCGTGCATTGGATCGAAAGGTACGTAAATAGAAGTGAGTGAGAAAAAAAAGGTGGAACAGGAACTAATTCAATTCTATTTCAGGAATGCTTTCAAATCGGACAATTCCAACGTGTATAATAATCAATGAAACAGAGGACAGTGAAACATTTCATTTCGCATCGAAAGACATCGTTGCTGCAGGTATGCAATTATTCTGTACATTAAAGCATCGTAATAATAATCAATAATATACAAACTCAAACATGTACAAATTTAATTCCTCCGTTTAAACATTCCAATCTAAATTTGTCAAATATTAATCAATTAACTGAAACGCCAAGTTCCTTCTCGTTCCAGCAATAGCCTTCTCTTATCATCAATTCGCCACTTGCTACTCTACGAACTTCGCAACAGTACTTTCCACGTTATTGAGGTTGGCGCGTGTATCATCATTCCCTCGAGTTCCATTGCTTGGTCGTGAGCCAGCTACGGGGAGAAAAGTTTCGCCGGCGCAACAGTTCTCGTGTCGAAAATTATGCGAACAGAGGGGTGGCGTTAATAGCGTCACCGGCGTGGGGTCGCGTGGCAGCCGATGGTGAAACCAAAAGGGTGAATCGATAGAGGGAGAAGCCGCGAAATTCGACCGTCGACCACGCTCCACCTACCGGATCTCGTGGCTTTCCCCAACGAGTACGCCCTCTGCATCTTTCAAGATGGGAGATTTTCGCGACCTTCAGATTTCCGTGATACAATGGTCCTGGGATTTCTTTCTCTTTTTAAAGGAATATTTTTTAAAAACGAAGTACGCGAAATACTGTGGAAGTTTGAAGGAGTCAAGTGCTTTCGGATTAATCAATTGCAGAGTTAAAGCAGAAATATAAAATCAGAGTTCCCCAATTTTAAACTGCTCGAAGTTCTTAACGAGATGTGAAATATCGGAGGTTCTAACTCATGGTGTCTGATTGGTCCCCGTTGGGAGATTATTGCATTTCCCGGGGGAGCAAATCAGCGACTGCTTGCAAGGATTCGTTTCGAATGTCATCGTCCAAGTCGGCTTACGGAGGTTTAACGTTTCTGACAAATTTTGGACAGCTTGTTAGAGGGTAATTCTGCCCGTTCGGGGGCTAAGTCTGTACTGGTTCCTCCAGAAAGGCGTTCCTTAAAAAGTATTAGCCTGCGTCGAAAAGTCACTTTCTCTGCCCGATAGATAGAGATCAAGTACGTAAATGAGATGTCGAGTTCGCCGTGTTCTCGCGCCAGGTCCGGAACTTCGACCCGCCTCAACTCGGCTTAATCCCGGTTAGCAAGTGGAAGGGTGGATTTTAAGCGGATTAACGAAGAATTTTCGAAGCCTATCGCTGCCCTATCGTTTTCAATTACACAAACAATCTGGCCCAAGACAAAATATTTTGACTCCCTTCGAAGCTTTCCTTCCTTTCCAACCAAACCGACACCACTAATCCGACAAATTGCCTATCCCATCTCACTTCTCACAATCCATCAGTGCATATTCTTTCGCAATCTTACCAGCATTCACACGTGCAAACTCTCCTATGCTACACCAAACGAATGCAAATTTTTTATAATATTGCGCAAACGTCCCGCAGAATAGACAGACGATTTCCATAAATGTCTCTTACCGAATCCTATTTGAATCAGACGCAGCAGCGCATCGCTAATGTATTCGCCGTATTCATTATAGAAAACAACGGATGAGGCAACGGATCTAATCAGGCTCCGACGATGATCTGCAGATAAACACGGCGACGATGACCAAGTAACCTGGAAACGCAAGGTACATCGACACGGGTGTTCAAATAAAAGGAGTCTGCGCCGCTGAGGAATAAGATGAGAAGGAGGACGAAGGAGAACACGACCTTGCCTGCATTCAGCTGTGTCATCCGCGAGCCGTTAACGCTCAGATGCCTTCGATCCCAGGGACGAGCATCAATCACTATCGGTAGTGCAGGTGTAATATGATTATTGTCGCTAAGATAACCCGCTATGATATACGCCCGGGAAGTGTGCCAAGTGACATAACAGGATTTATCTTTAACGGCGTATCAGAGCCACTGTGCCGGAGAGGAACGAATCTTCGCGTCGCAGTCGATCGTTCTTTTGCTTCGACGACCGGCGAGAGTTGCGATTCGACTTTCTATGATATTTTGGGATGTTGCCGAATATTTGTTCAATTATCCGGGACTGTATCCGAAATTGTCGTGAACGCAGGGGTGATTTTATGATAAAGAGGGATGATAGGTTTTTAAATGAGACACGGATTTTAGAAGCAACCGTTTAATAAATTTTTTTTAGCCAATCTTCTAGACGTATTGGGTAAAAACTGAATAATCTTACTGGAGCGTGAAATTTCTTATTTTCTAGTTGACTTGCCCTTTTTGTTTTATTGAACGGTAATTGATTTTAGTTTACGGCGACTGTTTGTGTGGTAGCGTTCTTCTTTTTGCAACTGTGCCTCCGTTTGGCGGCCAGCATAGTAGAAATAGATGCTTCCCTGTCGGTTGGTAGAATGACTCGGCGCAACAGGTCTATTTTCGAATGACTTTGCTGTTCGGATACTCTCGATCTGGGCTAGTGAGAGCGCCAATTTTAACTGTTTATAGGATCCTTTCTTCGGATCCTTTGAACGACGCTCCTCTTCTCGGATCGGGAATAAAGAATTTCGAAACAAAATGAGACCATCAAATAGCGTAATACGTAGTTCCTTTAGAATTAAACCGAAATATTAATTGCAGAATATTTTTAGGCAGACGTGTCAACGACGACGACGAAACGATGAACACCGTGGATCACATACTGGGCCAACGAAGAAGTCAAGAGCGGCACGTGCGTTTCTAAAAATCGTAAACAAGTGTTAACGAAGCAAAGAAAAATATATTGCGCCCTACGATTTTTGTGCCGTCACGAGAAGGCCCAGTTAATGCTCTACATCTACCCTGTAGATCCGAATTTGTTTGATAAGAGGCGACAAATTCGGTTCTAGAGAGGTTTGTGTGGTGCATACAGAGCTACAGTGGTCTCGGGACAACGATTCTATTTTCACAATTACAATTTCATGTGCGCGTTTCGATGGCAATGTAAATACTGTACTACGAAGACACTGCTTCGTTTCTGACCAGAAGTATAGAGGCCGCATTGAATAATTATTAAGTGGACATGTAAACGATATTTCGTTGCCACCAGAAATTAAATTGAAAGTAAATATCGCTGATTATAATAATATAGATTGGACCCAGGAAACACGTAGATTATCATCAAATATTTTCAACGATTCATAAACCTCTCTCGATCGTCATTCTCAAAATCGACTACGTAAACCTTTACTCATAAACCGCATATAGGCTTGTCCACCGTAAAGAAAGAAGCCTCAAAAGCCTGTGCTCTATAGAAACTGTTAAACACAAATAACCAGTTGCACGAAAGTGATGAACGAAAACGAAAATCCTTCGGGCCAGTCTACAAGCATAACGAAACTGGGGATGCTGGTCGCGTGATTGGTTTGGGAAGATGACCAGCCAAAAATATCGAACTCGATTAAAGCTAGCACTGAAATGCATCGCACCCCACGCCATGGCCCCCCTAACAATTCCAACTTAACAATGCCAAAAAATAACGAAGGATAGAACGCACGGAATTAACCCTTCGAAATATAATAGCCGCAATATTTAGAGGATAGAACAATTTCCAAACAACATAGACCTACTCATATCCACGGTTAAAAAAGTCTTCAATGAATTTCATTTTCTGATCGGAATAGTTCTATGTTTTAAAGCGAAACACTTCGATTTCTAAGAAGATGCCTGCGTCGTCTGCACGATCACGTGCGACAATCACGTTTATTCAAACTGCTTACGTCTTTATTAATCGCAATGCGCAATTACTCGAGATGAACGACGATCGTCCCTATAATTTAACAAGACTCGCGTCGTGTTTGTTGTTAGCGATCGTTTTTCAGCCACGAGTATTTGCCACACGTTGGCTGTGCGAACGGATTCCGTTGGAGAAAAATCTGTTTAGAGGCGATCAAGAATTAATGATCGTTGTTAATACTATGCTAGACGCGATTGTACGATTATATAGTACATAAAGAGAGACAGAGAGAGTGCTTGAAAGAGAGGATCGACGATGAACCGAGTTACGACTGGCGACCCGACGCGACGCCAAGTTGCACACGTTGCATTAGCTTGCACATTCCTACCTCTGTGTACAGGCTGTTTCAAAGTTTCATTTAATGTAGTAAAATTGCAGCTGGGAGGAATCGTGATCCTATCGTTTTTTTTATAAGCAGTGAAATTTGGAGGTGGGTCAGAGGTAAAATTTGCATTATCAACGTTCTAATATCAGAACTGTTATGGAAGGTGAGGAAGGGGTTGATGCATTTCGTATAGGCGCTTAGAAATATTTTAAAAATGTGTTAGTAAAATGTCAATAATGTCAGAGTTACTAGAATATATTGTAGATAGTAAAATATCGACGATAAACATAAAGATAAACATCGATCACTGACAACCGGGATTATAGATATAGAAAAATGTAATACTTTCTACACACAGAAGTTGCAAAACGTATTCTGTAATAACTGACCATCGTGTTCGGTAAATATTCGACAATGTTTGGCGACTCTTTAACAAATTCTCGCCCCCAGAAAAAGCATAAATCTTCAATTTTAATTAAAACAAAAATGTACGCGTCTACGAGGATTGAACACCTGTAATGTTTACAAAGATACGCGTAACGTTCATTGGCCATTGAATTGGGCGAGAAAGTCGAATCTTAAGCCGCTTGCGTTTCCCAGATCCAGCAACAAAGGGCCATCATCCTCGTTATTCGAGTGTATACGGTGAAAGAGGAGTCGGTGCGTCGTTTCATCTTTTTCAATTCGGGATCCGATCCTTTTATTCACGGTCGATCACGAGAGTGGCCGAACGAGCGTACGTTTTCTTGAATCCTTCTGTAACAACCGCGACGCGTCCATTAATCTTTGATCGTGCTCACATTAAAATGACACGCCGGTCGTTACGCAACCTCTGGCAAGTGCTAATGAAGTGCATACACGATCGTAATTACCGCTCGAGTAGCCTGCCCACTTTTCACGCGCGCCGCTCGGCTCGCGCCAATCCGCCAGAGAAAAAGGGGGAAAAACCGGCAGATTTCGTAACGATACGCTTGGAAAAAGAACGTTTCGCGGCGCCGAACGCGTCGTACACTTTTCTGACGTCTCGAGGATTTCCTTTGTGCGAGCCTGTTCCCTTCGCAATGCGATTTAATGGAAGTTTGTTGTCGGAGATTATTATGGAGCAAGCCGTATCGCGGGTATTCTTTTCACACTTCTAGCGCCGCTGGTTAAACTTGGTAATATTATTAATGGCGAACGGGACTAATGTAAGCGAATGGAACCGCGAAATTAAAAGCGAATCGAGGAGATGTAAATATATAGTTGTGTGTTAGAACCTTATGGTTGAATATCAAGCGAAGCATGTTTGATATAATAGGCACACCGTTTGTACTCGTTCACCTTGCACGAACGGAGAACGACACACTTACTCGAACTTATACGAGCTTCCCTTTGGAATTAATTTAGTCGCGTAAAAAATATTCATTTACGTTACAGATCGTATAAATTAAACCGTATCGAGCATGTATTGTCAGAAAATTAATAGCCCGTATATTATTGATAATTTGTTGTCACGCTACTGGCCAGTGGGGATAGCCTAATACCTTGGAGTTTTCACTGTGCTGCGTTATCAGGTCGCGTGATCAATAAAGCTCATTAACTCATTGATGACAAGTGAGTATCTAATCGCCTCTTGTAATCGCGACACATTGCAGATTGTTTAGTCGAATGGGAGAAAAAATATACCGGCGACAACGCGTGCAACGATTAAGAACACGGAAAATCAGTAATTCAGAATGAACTGGCTTGGCGAGGATCTGTCTGTACGGAAAGAAAAAAAATGTCGAGCACGGCTAATAGAAAACGAGGTAACAACTGATGAAGCGTGCATCGACGTACCTGGCATTATGATTAACGAGGAAAATGTTACTTTGTAACGTCGCTCGCCTCCCCCTGGGCTGTTTACTCCTTAATGACGTAATTGCTCGCGAACAGCGCGATACCGTAGCGCTTCTTAAAAATAAGCGGAAATTCTCGACACAATTTTCTTAAGTTCGGGTGAGGAGCAGGTGAAAAGCAGGTAAAACAAAATCCGTGCACACATTGGAACAGTTTTAAAAATACCTTCATAAATCTATCGGGAATTAAATTCTTTAAATTCGATGAATTCTATTTAACACTGACACAGTACGAATGAATACGGCCTAACTTAATCCACCAATAATCGTAAGAATTTCCCATATTGTACGCTTTTCACGCACCTCGTTAACACCAGTCACGCGCATCAATTTCAAACACAATTTCCCCCATCAGGAAATACACGCAGGTGGATAGGACCATTAGTTAATACGCAAGCATCATCAAAGTGTCCTTAGCTAGCAACGAGGTTCTCGTTCTCTCGTTTCGCGAGCCAGCACTTCTCTCGTTGTCCGACATGAATTTCTTCATTAGAACGAGCGGCCAGCTCTTTGGGGTCATTAACTCTCACCACCTGTAAACATCGTTCACCATCAAAACGTCATCAGTTATACGAAATTGCAACCAGGAAAAAGAGGAAACAAAATAGTCACGAGTCAACGGTGTCGAGTGAACGATAAAAACGCGTTACTGCTAACCGGACGTTCATCAGCTCGCGACTCTGGTTTCTCCATTAGGTACAATTTACAAGAACGTTCTCGCGTGCTCCTTTCGTTGGGATATTATTCGAGCGCTTCTTCTTCGATGGGATACGAAACAAGCCTTTGGGAACAGCGTGACCTGATTCACATTCGATCGTGTGTCGCGACTACGTCACGGGGGGCATAATAAGAAGAAACGCGGGCTGTTGCACCTTGCAAGGGTGTTCCGTGGAAAATATAGGACCATCGTTGCAATTTAACTTTCATCATGTGGACACCGCGTTTAGAAATATGTTCATAGATTTGCGTTGGAAGGAAGTGTTCGATGTGAAACAATTTGAATGCAGTTCGAACGTTGCTTTTTGTTTAATTTATTTCTCTGGCGATACACCTCGCGAAACGTACGAAGCGGCTTGTACAGTTGCTCCAATTATGGAGGAGCGTAATTCAGTCTTGAGCAAGAGACGTTGCCCAGAAGAAATACTTACAAGTTGACTGACACCTGGAATTGCATTATTTATATTAATTACGCCGCGACGCGGTACAATGAATAATGTTGCACTTGTAATTCCCTTTAATACTCGCGCGTGAAAGAAGCGTGAAGCTAGAGGAACGGTTATGCAAATAATTGCAGCCGATCGGTACGGCGAAATGAAATTGAAATGATGCTGTAATTGGAGTTCGGACACCGTGGTACAATCGTACCGTGACCAATTAAACTTACCTTGGAATTCCTCGCGACTGTGCAGTAAAATCAACAAGATCAAACACGTGCAACTTCGCGTACACGTAATTGCAAATAAATAAAGCAATTGAACATGCTAAAATAATTCAGCTACTCTTTACACGAGGAGAAACATTCATTAAAATTCCTATGCCTTCTATCCTATTCACAATCTTGCACAACCCAAACCTGTATGTAGAAAAAGAAAGGGTGGAAAAAGAAGAAACCGAAAAGTCTATTCAAAGAAAATCTCCACGCAAATATCAGATTCTTTCAAAGTAATTTTTCACGTGCCTAAAAATACGTCGACCAAAGCTCGTCGATCCAGAAACCGAAGGAAACCCCTTCGAATTCCATTTCGAATTCCAGTTGCAGCGACCGCGCCCGCGACATCCGGCGGCGGTGCGTTGCACCGGAAGAGGGCAGCAGGCAAGTTCGATCGGTTTGGTCGAATGAAGACAAACGGTCCCAGAGTCGCGTTCACCTACGTTTCCAGAGATCTTCGCGGAGTCTCGAGTCTAAATCCACATCCGAGTACGCGAGAAAACGCGGCAAGATTAATGATATGCCTGACACAGAGGAGAGGGTGCTGGTTGGCTGGTTAGCGAGCCCGACGTCGAGAGCCGTCGGTGGAAACACCAACCGCAGAAATAGCTTTGATACTTTTCACTCTGCCGCGTCCTTTTGCCTCACTTGGATTGCATAGTTGTCTATGATTTCGCGTGCATCAAGCGACACCCTGTTTATTCGTTGTTACGCCCCTGCTTTGGGTCAGAGTTCATTGCTTCATGATCTGCGCAGGATTAAACGTTTGAGTATTGTCGATATATACAAACGCACTTAGGAAAGGAAATTTATTGCGATTCGTACAGATAGAACGTTTATTTCGCTGTTCAGTATCGAAAAAGTTGGGGAAGGTATTAGGCGATGATCTTTTTAATGGATTTTTGTTGGCGATCCTTGATACCACAGTTTCTATAACAATTCAAGGTAGAACGGTAGGTGCTAATGGTAGAGAATGATTAATTTGTTTATAGGTGCGCATTAAATTTTTTTTTATGCTGCAACATTTTGCATCCTTTTTCAGAACAGTTGAGTGGCTGTAACAGGAATGGTCAGTTTTGAATCCTGACTAAAGTATGTCAGATGCAATGCAATTTCGTCAATTATATTCCATCGATGCGTGTAATAATTACCCCGTTCTTCGTTCAAGGGTTAGAAAGGAAAAGAAGGGGAGGATACTATGGAAATGATAATACCGAGTGTCGATTTTTTGCATCGTTCTAATTATGATTTATATCTGGTGGTTTTTTTGTTACAATGCATACGTATCCGATTAGTTTTTGTGAATTACGTCGTTCCACATTTCCTTCGTGGTTATGATTGATGAATTTTAGCCGATTAACATTCCAACCTGACACCAGCCACTCATTAGCCGGCTCGATCGTAACGCGTCGCATTAAAAATGCTGCGGTTGAACCATTTTATTGGCTTCGAATCGCCCGCATTTAACTCATTCATGCTTTCTCTTGCCATTAAATAATCCTCGAAACGGTGTATCGTTGTTTACCTCTATGCAATTAATGGAACAGTGCTTATGGCATAAGAGTACGTAACATCGGTGAAGAAATTCTTTTGGTACACATTCTAAAGGATACTACAACGTGACTATTTTGTAACATTAATTTTCTACAGTGATTAATTGTACTAATTTATCGTTTTCCATTTTGTGACAAAGGGGAGTAGTTTAATTGAATATTCATTGAATTAACTTGAGCACAATAAATCCAGAGAGCAACGCTGTAATTATCTTTTGTTTGTTCGTGGCAAATCATTGATCACTGTCAACGCTATAACCCTTCTGTGTACACCGGTCTTTAAATTATTTACCTTAACAAAAATTATTGCACCAGCCGCCGTTGCTCCCAACTATGTATGTCCAAACTGGAACCACCAAAAAAAAGAACACGCGCCAGTCAAAAGCGACACATAGAACCAACAAAATAAATTACGAAATAAATGAATCGTGTAATCGCTGCAAAATAGATGAATACCCCGGTCCCAAATATTTTGACAAACTCCTTACAAATTTCACTGAAAGTATAACAACGATCTACTGAAAATACTGAAAAGACTTCATCTTCCGTCAGATAAATCCCGGCCAACTAAACGCAGCACGATTAGCTACGAAGAAATCCGCAGACTCACGGCGCCGCAGTAATAAAATCATCACTCCTCGTAGAAGCGACCAGGCGTCCGTGGAATCGTTTGAAAGTGCAGCACCAAGTCGCTTAGGCGTCGTCACGTCGAGTGGTTAACGGGGCAAGCGAACGGGGTTAACTAAACGGAGTGTTCGCGCGGCCATCGCAACCCCCGTCGGATTCGTCACCGGTGACTGATGGCTGCTCCTCGATCACGATGGATCCTCCGACGCGGGTCGTAACGTCGCCACACGACAGCAAAAAGAGAGAGGAGAGGGAGAAACTATGCGAAGGCACGTCCGATACAAATCATGCTAATTCCGGATCAGCTGTCACTCCGATCGGACCTGCCGGTCGAAGGTGTTCAACTCACGAATTTTTCACGAACAGTTTCCCTGTTCGATTCTGCAGTCTGACGTTTTTTTTTTCATTTACGAGGTTGATTTGTTAGCGGAGACGCGGTGGTTTTTCGCGGGAATTTATAGGAGTATCGTGCGGTGTTTGCAATTAGTGTAAATGCTCAGATGGATAAATTGTTCTGAGAATCAATAAATTGCACGGTTGTTTGGGTGTACTAAATTTTAACTACGCTTGTATATTTATTTTCCGGCACTCTGTGGAATTAGACGAGTGTCAGGAACATTTTTCACTTGTAGTAAAATATAGGTTAATTTGTTGGTAAGTAAAAAATTTGCTGCAGTGCATACCCATTGCAAGAAAATATTATTTGTAACACCTTGTGAATTAATCTATGTTCAGGCTCTTTAATGTTATTATCAGCAACAATAACATCCAGCTTTCCCACCTCGCAAAATGTCTTCCATTCAACTATTCTAAGAAACACCATTTGCACCACAGTCTAACCTTTAAAGTTCACCAAACTCAAACACGATAACCCTTATGCAAATCAGCCATCCATCACGAAATGGAACTCGAAGGGGAGTACGATCACTTCGACGCTTCCAATCTCTTCCCTCCTCACGGAGACACCGCTTAATAAATATAAAGCAGCGTGTTACCCAGAGGAGGTCCGTCTTCCTGTCGCGTCTCTCGTCCCTTCTCCCGTCTGCCATCCTCTTAATTATCTCTCGTAATTCATAATTATTATGCACGAGACTCCATAATATACGTACCTGTACATATACATGTGCATATACAAGCAAACCGTGAACGCGATGCCCACAGCGACTGGTCCAACCGCGGTCTCGGACCGGATGCAACGATATCTCGTATTTTTAGGTGGACAGATAGTCATCAATTTAAGGTTCGGATCAAGACGATATAATGAGCACACGGTCTGGCTGGACGTCGAACGACGGTGGCGCACGTTCGGGTCCAGGATCATTGGTGGAAACGAAAGAAGGAACACGATGGTGGCTGTGGAGATGCTTTGATGCGTCTGTCTGGCCTTCAGACTCCGCGTGGATCTTCGTGGATCGGACACGGACAGAAAGAGGTCGGCATAGATCTGACGCGATGAGCGCCGCTGCGCTATAATATTAATGATGACTGGCTTGCCCCCTTAGAGGAACCTATCTATTTCGTTCTGCCCCGGACTGTCTTGTTCCACGGGGATGCAATTTCTCGATAACTCTTCCGAGTCCTCTCTGCGGCCGATTCAACGGCTCGCGCTCGTTAATATTAATAAGCTGCTTAATATTAATATTGATAAGTCTGTTAATGGCGATGGGGATCGGTGACGTGGATACCGCGGGGGTAATAGTGGTACGCCATTTTTTGTTGGCTTTTTTCACGAGGAAGATCGTTGCGATTTGTTCGGCGTAGTTTGTTAACTCCTTGTGCCGCATCGTTGCGAATTCGCCGGGGAAGATCAAATATACCGTGCAACTTTATGATTTATAATTTTCCGCTGAAAAGAAAATTTCGAAAAAGTGATACTCGCTGCTTGAGTGGACGGACAAAGAATACGGGTGGGACCATTATGCTTGAGACGTTTGAGAGCATGGGAACGAGATGTGTGGGACATTGCACGCATATCGAGTAATTTATGTTACAGAATTTGGTGAACCCTAATGATATTGTGATTTAAATTGATCACAAAGGATGCAGTGCATGTTTACGATTGCAATGAAATGTTGTTTGATCGCCAGTGGCAGCCTTTCTCAATGATTCTGTTCGCTCGGTTCGTTTGCACATTAGTCACTGTGCTCGCTCCACTTGTTTTTGTAACGACGGAGCGTTTGCTCGAAACTCCGTAGAAATAATGTCATCGGCTGTTCCGCGATCGCGCGCTACGATTAATGAGAGTCCAGCCAGCCACTCAGGGAATCCACTAGAATCCTAACGAGTGCATAAATATTTAATGCGCTCGCAACATGCTGTCCGTGCACCCTATGAAATTCCTCTGATTTATGAACAATTATTTGTCTCGTGTCTCTGTTCGCCGTTCCACGTACGATCTTCTTCCTGCTCGGTCCTGTTCCCGCGAGATAAATCGTTCGACCTTACAATACTCTTGAAAAATTTGCAAAAAACTTAGAAGAAAATTCATCCAGCTCCAAATAAGTTTGCTCGAAACTGGAAGGACGAGAGGGGAACGACACGAGAGAAGGAATAAAGGTATTACACGAAGGAAACGATGCTGCACGCCGTTTCGTTCTCTTCCCTTCTGTAATATCCATCAACTCGAGGTTAGAAAAATGCTTGGAAATATAATTAATTGTCGGTTCTAGGCGAACCGAAAAAAAAGGAGAAGAAATGGTATAACCAAGATGGTTCCGGCGTCTTACGTGACCATTTCTAGCCAGCTGAACCAGAAGGATGCCCAGCCCACTGGCTTAGAAGTGTACCGCTTTTAAGTCACGTGGGATGATAATTAGCGATCCTTCGAAGGGACTAGATTTCGTGTAAAATGGCGTCTTACTCGTTAGGATCTCAGGTAACCCAGAATCACCTTCGAAAATTACAGAAAATTTGAATATCATCCTGCCTAATCGTCGTTCTCAAATTGAATCTGCCAAATGAGAAATACCGCAACCTATTTATACATTTCCACAGGCTCGAAAGGAATAGTGGAATGGTAAACGACGATGCCGCGACGATGGAAGTAAAACGAATCCCCGGAGGAAATTTTTGCGGGCCGATCGCGTCGAATAGGAAGACGAGAACGGCACCGCGTCTTCGACGGATCGTTTCACGATTTAGCAACGCGAAGAAAGAAAGACAGTAAAGACTGTGGGCAGCCAGCAAAGCGTATCCAGCGGGGAAAAATGGCTGTGGCCCTGACCACCTGCTGCCACTTTGATACCGCCGCTAGAATCTCATTTAGCCGTGTAATTCCGACGTGCATTGACGATGGATCGTCCCGTCCCCGCGGCATTGTAGGTGTACTGAAACACTTCGTACGTTCTAATATATGATCGATCAAGAGGAGCGAGCGGAACAACGTGCGTGTGCGGCGTTACTGGAATCCATCGCGCGGGAACCAGTCGTGTTCCACCAGGGGGGAAGAAAAAAAAGAAAATGGTTTCGCTCGATTTCGCTCGTGACTCGAACTGTGGCGCAATTCGAACATTCGTGCGGTGATTTTAATACGAATAGGTTCTGGACACGGTGCGCAGTGTTCGAACTCATTTAAATAATAATTGTTTCTCCTATCGATAAGTTCGAGGGGGTTGAATAAACACTTGATGGTTGATTAGCAGGTTGAGAGTGATGTTTGAGGAAGATTTTTAATTGAAAGGAATTGTCTTGGCGTCTGAAGAGTGTTGTAGTCAATTTTCATTGGAATCGAGTTATATTATTTTGCGAGCTCGAGAAACACGTATGGTGGGCTCAGAAGGCAATCACTGTAAGTCCACCTTTCCCTGAACATGAGTTACGTAGTTCAAGGACCTCTTTATTGTTAAAACTTTTGTTGATAAATCAATCAAGTAAGCAATTAAGGTACTAACATTGTCATTTTTTCCCAGGTGATTTGTAAAATCCTTGTTTATCTCGGTTTGAATGCCAATTGACTTACACTGATTGCTTTCTAAACCCTCCATTTACATATGTACTTCTGCACTTCTTTCTACCTTTGTATCTCTGTATTGTATAAACGCAGGGTTTCGTTTAGACAAAATATCAAACGATAAAATATAAAGGGCAAACATGGTCCCCTATCTAGGAATCGTGGAACACAGCCCCCGATTTCCGTGGATTCGTTCGCGGTGCTCGCTGACAATGAATGGCCGCTGATTGTTTGCGCCGCGTCACGGTTTTACAGTCGCGTTTAATTCAATTTGTGAGTGACTTACGATGTCTGTCATTAGTCATCGAGGCGTGCGCGCCTCGTAGCTCCTTCGTGTACATCGATATACCGCCGAGGAGGAGGACGAAGAAGAAGAGGAAGAGGAAGAAGAGGAAGAAGAAGAACAAGCTGGCAAGCGGGTTCGAAGTTTACACGGATCTCGTCCGTTCGCGGCGATTATCAACCAAGAATGAGGCTCATCAGGTGAATCGACTCGAAATGGTACCGACGCAACGCGATTAATACCCTGCCATTTCTTCGCCTGCATTTCCAACCGACCGCCGAACCATTTGAAGCACCGGGAACGTACGAAGGAATTTCGAAGACCGTGCAAATAATCACTGACGAAATTTCAACTTTCACCAGGATCCACCCGCTAATTCCACCGAGCAAAATGAAGATATCCAACGAGGGAAAAGGGTCTCGCGGGCTCAGCGAATTTCGTCGCGGCCCACAAACGCGTAATTTACACTTATTCGTCCCGCCTTCACTCGTCGACCCTGTTCATCCTTCGTTTCTCCTTGGTCTTCGTCCGTACCCGAAGGCGGCGAGTCGACGAAAGGGCCCGAGCCGTCAATTGATTCGCGGCACAATGCTGGATAACGCTCGAGAATGCCGCTCATCAGGTGAATCGGCCGCAAATGGTAGCCGGCTAATAAGTGTATATTATTCGACCGGTGTTCGTGCACGTGGCCGAGGCTGTACGTAAATACGGAAGAACGGGTCACAAAGGGGAGAGAGAAAGTTACTGTTACACACGCCGTTCACGTTCAGCCGACCGACGCGACGATGACCGGGCAGATTTGACCCGAGGGCTTCTAGCGGGCGTCTGGTCGCGAGCTGGAGCACAGCCGGGCTGGCGACGATCTGGCCGATGCTGTGCCTCGCACGCCGCCGGTTTCCACGATCCAATTTTGCCGCCAGGTGCGGCAACGCGGTTCTATAGGTGCGTAGTGGAAGTAGAACGCGGCGACTGGACGACTGGAAACGACGTGCTCGATGGAGCGATGAGAGTGCTGGACAGGGTTTCCATTTGGTAGCAGAGCGGAGGACTATAGGGTATCATATTTTGGCAGACATTGAACTGCACATGTGGTACATCTGCGGTTCTCGTTTGTTCGTACACGAAATAGTCACTGAGTCTTTTGCAGGCATTTGTTCCACGCTTATTGTGAGCCACGTTTGAACTACAGTTTAAGAGATCACACGCTTTACAGGTTAGAAGAAATATACAGGAGACAAATTGTCTCTGGAAAGTCCACGCCACCAAGACCGCCAAATGACTAAAGAACGACTTCTTCAGCCATTGCCTCGGTATTCTGCAAGGTCGATTATCGAAACAAGAACACAAGGAGGTTCCTGGGTGACCCGGGGATTATTTCGTGCGCGTCCACGTTGCACGCTGTATAGTTGTATAGATCCCGCGGAGTCTAGCCGCGAAGAAGAAGCGGAGGGAAAGAGGAGGCGGGCATAGCGGTGGCGGAGGCATCGAGCGGGCGAAATAAAGAACGCAGGGAAGAAATGAAAGGCTGTCAGAGCGAAGGAGACGAGCGTGGAGGAGCGAGGCGAAATAGAGGGAGAGAAAGAACTCTAGGAGGGTATTAGTTGGTCTGAAGGGTGGATGCGAAGAAAGAGAGTTCCCTCTTTCTTATATATTTTTTCTTATATTCTTCGGCGTTCCTTGGGAAAAGTTTGTTGTTTGAAGCAGCGCTCTGCCTCTCTCGCGATCATTAATCATGCCGAGTTTTGGTTTGACTAGCAGCACCGCCGGCATGGCTAACGTTCTCTCTCTCTCCTCTCTCTTTCTCTTTCTCTTTCTTTCTCCTCACCATTTCTCCGTCTTTCACCGTGGTTCGTTCCTGTTACGCCGGGTTCCTTCGGCAACGCCAGTCTCGAAGCTTTCCAAGGGGAAAGAAAGAGGGTAGCAAAACGCAGGGTGGGGGTTGGCTTCGTTTCTACCCCTCTCGCTGATCTCCCAATCTCCTGCCACCCTGTGCGTCTCCCAACCCGCGTTCTCCCCACGTACGAAGACGCGGGCTATTCGGAAATATCATAGAGGGGTGCCAGCTTAGAAAAGGAAACCCTTGTCCTCCTTCTTGGCCCCCCTCTACCCTTCTCCTTTTCACCCTCGACGCCGTGCATCGCCAACTGGGGCTGCCGGGCTCTTTCTCCGCGTATCGTGCCCCTCTGTGAAAGCCTTTTCTAGATGCCAATAATAGATTCGGGAACTTTCTCCTGGAACGAGATGTCGCGCTGCCCCCTTGTTTGCTTGTCGTGGGTCGAGTTCGGTGATGGAAGTACGAATCAGTTTTTTTTCGGGGAGGATCTGCGCGATCCTCTTCGTAGGCTTTTTGCCAAGGCTCCTGGCGGATGTTATGGAAGCTCTATTGCTCGTCTTACTGAATGGCAGATAGGTAGAACAGAGTGCGCCTTGTGATGAAAAAATGGTTGCTCTGTCGCAAGGAGAGTACAAAGCTGGTCACTATAGATTAGAGACCGCGATATTTGACGAGCTACGAATATTGTAGGAAATGGCACCAGATGGGGCGCATTGATATTACGGCGATGAATAATGCATTTTTAAGTCCCGTTTATGTTCGTGACCTTTGGCAGCAATAAACGCCAGCTTCGTTATACTTTAACGAAACCCGGGCGTTTTCGTAATTGAATCCAGCAAACGTCAACAATTTAACGCGAGGAACCTATTCTTCTCTGTTGAGCCTCGAATCAACCACCGCAGCGTCTGTTGTTGTGCTTTTAAAAAATGATCAAGCAACTGCAATAAGAAGAATCGTCCCGAATGGGACACGCAAGCAGTTCGTCTCCTATTATCAGTTTCACAGAAAGGGAAACAAAAAGACTTTTGCTAAAGGAGCCAGCATCGGACTGGCCAGCGGAGGTCTCCACTGACAAAAGGCACGAGATTTCGAGACAACGGAGTCGCATTGGTCTATTTGAAAGCACGTTCGCGCAACTCTGTCGGGTTCGGCGGTGGCGAAGCCATACCTGTGGATCGGTGCCTCGAAAAGTTAAGGGTCCCGGTACAGTTGATTAACGATGTGAGCGTCCAGGTCGAGGTGGGTGGCGCATGCCTTTGTGACAGCACGACCGCTCCACCGCTCCTCGACATCGCCACCGTTGCTATCACGGATTATTATAACTCGTACGTTTCATCTGGCACCTCCATCGACCGTTCGGCAGACATCTACGCGAGCGGTCGTGGCAATCGTCGGGCTAGTTTGTCCACGCGTTCGCTTCGGAGTTACGGGAGAACTTTGTAAATGGTTTTCCGTTGGGGCGCTTGGACGATATGGAGGTCGTGCTTTTAGTATTGAAAAGAAATGCTCGAACCGTAAGGACTAATGTTAATGCCATAATGTGCAAGCAAATTCTGTTTGATTTATATTTGGGACCAGTTCTAAACTTATCTAGACAATTATTCTGTACTAAATTTGGGCGGCTGTATGAGCAGCTCCCCCAAGATGATATTTATAACAATATTACCTTCTGTGTGAACCTAAAAGTGTGAAATAAATTGATAATAAAAGTACTTTTTCAGTGGCAGATATGATGGAATTTATCTATTTTAAAAGTGTGCCATTTCTTCAATTTTCTATATTTTTCACTTTTTCGGGATTCATCGACAAATTGTGAATACTGACTATCGAAATTATTTTTACTGGGTTTTCCCTGAGCAAGACAGTAAAAGCTAGAGCTCGCGGGAGACTGTAAGATAGATCCGCCATTTTAAAATAATTAAACAAAAATTCAATGCAATTATAACAAATGATATCCAAAGTGTCAAAAATGTGAAACAAATCTTTCCCTTTAACAAAAACGCAAAAAATCAGCTCATTTTCACCGGCCTAAAGGTTTTTCCCCCCTTAATCACCAATTTGCATCCATTTCTAATTTAACATTTAAGCTTGTTCATTTTGTATCCAATACCGCCTAGCTCCGGCTTCATTTTCATTCCAATGTCGGTGGCAATTGTAAATAAGCTTTGGAAATTGGATTTAAATCCAATTTTCTGCAATGACTTTTAGAACACGTAAGCCTAGAAGGACACGGGGTCACCGTGAAAATTACAGCTTGGACTCGATGTACGGGAACGTTGCAACGCGATGCTGGTTGATATTAATCATAACGGTATGTTCTGAGAGCATGTTCGAATATTCAGTAACCCGTAACTGCAGTTGCATCCATGATGAATTGTACGCTTCCGTCGTATCCGATGTATTTGCGAAATGGCTACAAAATAATGCAAAAATTCATCTGCAGAAATTCAGCGGAGAGATCTGAACATCGAATGTACTATCAGGTTTAATTTATTTCCTCGGCCAGGTTAATTTTTCTCAAAAAATTCCGGCCGAGAGTAATACAAATTAAAAGAATTATTTCATTTACGAATAACTAAATAATTCTCAGGAATGTAGTACTTACGTATAAATATTGTTAAATATTTATTTAAAAATTCCATAGTAGCTGTCACGAATTTTTCATTTGAAATCCAAGTTTTCTGGAATTGTCAGCGTGACATGATTCGATAATTGCAATCGACTTACGCGAGATCCAGAAAAGTATTTAGAAATCAAACGGTCGATGTAGTTCACCATTGAAAACAACAGAGGAAGAATCCATTTTGCGGAATGAATCGGGTCCGGCAAGAACGGGAGGAGAGAGAAGAAGGAACGAAGGCGGGTAAAAAGGATAAGGGTCGATCTGACGAGGGTACCTACCCTATATTGGCAGGCGTGGCTGCGGGTTACAGGGTGCAAGAGGGTTTTGGGGGACCGCTGATTGGTTCTCTTCGAACGGAATCGACTGAAAGACAAGGGAAGGAAAGAGAGACAGAGTGAGAGAGGGGATCCCATGAAGCAAAAATAGAGCGAAAAGGAAGGACGAGGCTCGTGAGCATGGGGTGTACGGAGCTGACTCGTCGAAGGGGTCGAATACGAATACAACCTATCCCCGGGGTTGAAGCCCCGACGAAACCCTTATTCACGTGGTCCCTTAATAAAATGCGCATTTATACGAGCCTCTTGCGCACCGATATTGCCTCGCATAGAATTTGCAACGAAGCTTAGTGGCTTAAACGAAACCGTCCCGCTGATGATTAAATTTCAGGATGGATTTAATATCGGTGTCTCCCCGTTATCCAATCGTACGTCTTTCCTTCGAACAAGAATTCCATTACCCACCGCTACCTTGACAGAATAAATATTGTACTCTTATCAAATATGGAGAGTAACTAATGACATTCCGAAATTTGTTTCAATTCTCCACGGTATTTTCTGTGCTTGTCAAACGAAGAACGGCGCAGGCCCTTCGAGCGTAGCCTTCTTTGATAACGTCATCTCAGGACAGGCCCGAGACGACGAAGTTTCGCGGACATCTCTGAAGGAGGGTGGCTCGAGCGAGCTCCAGTTTCTGGATAGGTGATTTATTCGCTTTGAATGATTAAAGAACGCGGGAAAAGGGTCGCAGGAGGGAAGGAGGAATAATAGCGTTCGATAGACTCATCAAAGTTTCTCGTGGAAAGTTTAAAGAGTCCCGGCTGCCTCTCCGGGCCTCCTGGCTGTCGATCGGGAAAACGATCTACCTTGAAACTTCGAAAAGACTTTGCTTCAACTACTTTGAACAATCCCGACGATACCTGCAATACCTAGATTAACTAGATCTCTTTCTCTGTTCAAGAAGTCCACTTAGTTCACAAAAAACATACTTTATCCGAATCGCACCGGTACTTCGATTTACGAAAACGTTGGCGAAGAAAGTTTATGCAAACGAGCTTCGACTATACATATTACAATTGCTCCGCCGGCGTAGAAAACTAAAGGGGAAAGGAGCACGGAGATTCAGAGGAAAGGGTTGAGATAGGTAAAAGGACTTTCTTCCAACGAGGCTTGGAAATTTGAATAATTTATAGCTCGTAAATAATGACGATTGTAATCAACCGGAACGAGGCCTCATTGTGGCGTGATCGGTAGTCTACAGTACTCGCAACGGAGCCACGGTAGCCGTGGATCGTGGGGACATGGCATGGGGTTCGGTAGCCTGGCGCGGCCAAAGGGTTGCGGCCTTTGATTTATTGCCGTGCGAATCGAATTTTTTCTTACGGAAGAAAGTATTCGCGTGAGTGGACGTCCGCGGGTGGTAAACTCCGCAGACGGTTCAGAACTAAAGGGTGAAATGGGTCAAAGAAATTTCCCTACGACTCCAGAACTGTGCGTTCCTTTTCCTGTCTCCATTTCAATATTCCTTTGCCAACTCAAGGTTCGCCGGAAGAATCCTATTCGATTAAAAGTGAAACAAACGAGACTTGAACGATTTCCATTAACCCCTTGCCTTCGAATTTTTCGTATTACAACGCGCGTCGAGGTTACTATTTAAATACCTTTATCGTGCAATTTTTATCGTGCACACTTCTGCTTTTCCATCGTATTTTTATTTTTAACCCGTAACTCGAGTGTTGCTGGTTACATTAAAGCAACGAGTGGATTCTATTAAATAAAGTATTGGATATTTATTAACCAAATCTAGAAGCCTTAAGGCGCTATGCAATTTCATTTTAAGAAGAGCAGAAAATTGACTAGAACGTTCCATCGTTGTGACCAACGTGTTGTATTCGCGTGGCGTGAACTTCCGTTCCACGAGCGAGGTCCTCGTGGCTGATAAAGATCGCGCACCTACTGCCATTAAGAAAGACGGAATGAAAGATAGCGGTACTGCTTACGGAGGGTTATTGTACGTCCATCGGTTACGGCTCATCAGCTGCTGTAACTTCTATCTTCGGCTGGAGGAGGATCGAAGGTCCCAAGGCGCCAACTTCGTCCTGTACCGCCTTCGTCATGTTTCCCACCTTCTTGTGCGTTGTCCATGCTCGCCGTTCTATTCAACCACGGCCCCTGATTGCTGTAAATCTTCAAATTACCAATAAATACCACAAATTGGTCGCGCTCGTGCTCCTCGACAGCCTAACAGAGGAACTGTGGTCCCTGGTGGCTCATAAAAGTTGTCCGGTTTTTTCTCCAACTTGTGCCGTGTTCCTTCTTGTTTGGTATTCTATGATTTCCTGAATTTTTGCCAAGGTAAGGGCCCTGTTCCTTGTTCTCTTTGTGTTACGGGCCGGATGTGGTAGAGAGTTTATGGATCGCCTTTATTAACATTATGATTTTATTACGTTGAAAATTGTAATGATGGATGCGTCAATAGAAGAAGAGGTTGCAATTGCTGTCACACTGGCGAATAATGGAGAACAATTTATCCGCTCGTCGAGCAAGGGCGTTGAAAATTTCAAGTCAAATAAAGTAAGCTCAATTGCAAATATTCCCCGATCGATCCACGAGTGCAACGAGAGAGCGCAGCAACGTATTCAAATGTCACACAGCGCAGATTGCATCAGGAGGAACGAATCTTCCCGGCGTATCTCGAATCCAAGGTATTTACAACTATCGATACCCATTCTTGCGTAACACGGAACACGAGAGGCTGCCTCGGTTATACCTACACGGGGGTCAGGCCGCGCGAGAGCAGAACAGCACGCTTTAATTCGAAACCATTAGCGCAGGCCGAATCGATTGCGATTTTTCTATCGGGCCCACGGACTTTTTGAAAAATGAGGCGCTCTCCTGCGCTCGAAAGTGGTCCTAAAACGCTTGAAAAAATGCCGACAATGCGAATCCATTAATCTTGCCAGCTCGCGTTGCTGTCAGCTCTTTCTTCCTCTTTTCTCTCTGTCCCGTTCTCGTCGGACCTGTGTGCCTCCAGGACATCCCTTTGCACTTACCACCTGGAACAACAACGATTTTCCAAAACCCTACGCATTGAATATGATTCGCTTACGACCGACGATGTTTCATTTAACAAAAGTCTTCTGCATGAATCGAAGAGGACGCATCAAACTATTGCGTACAGAAGATATCATAGATATAATGTCCTCTATGCGGAGAAATAATTCAGGTAGGTATACGTCGCGTGTAACAATGCAATAAACGGTTTCTAGGCAGAATAATTAAGACTTTCACGAGAGGCCAGTCGAGAGGTTCGCGAACGCAACGGTAACCTCTTTACCTCGTTTCCTCCTTCTATCGTTGGCCGATTTCGCACAACGCGGCGGCACGAGTCTCCGATTTCCAAGCAGAATTTCCTAGACCATTACCAACCCGCATGCCCCTTATCCTATTTCCAAAATCCGATTTTTCCGTCCAATTTTCCCTCCATTCTTTTCTCATCAACTCTGCTGGAAAAAGATCTTCATTCCGCTCGCGCGTCTCGTCCATAAAACGTGGCGTGAAGTTCTTCGAGGCCCCTCGAGAAGGAAGAAACCAAGAGGACAGCGGGGAAGGAAAGCTGGATGGGTCGTTCGAAAGCAATTAGCCCCGAAAACGTTTCTGGGTCGCGTTCGAGGACCATTTACGAACAATGCACCGACGTTTTCGCTGTATGCAAACTGTTTTCGTGAAGACGCACGGTGCGAGGGGCGTCGAATGGTAATTGTCAAGGTCACGGATGCTGGTCGACCTTAACCCAGTTACCTCTTTTCTTTCCGCTGCCTCGAGTGGCAATCAGCGTCCGAAGGGACGCTCGCCCTTTGCCAAGGGTTTCCCTCCTGTCGTCTAAACGTTGCTGTCGCTGTTGGATCTCTGGCTGTGTAGAAGCCGCTAATTGCGAAGATGTCGGGGATACCGGAGACGAAAGGGTTGAGGAGACCTTGCGACGGTGTATTTGTTCTGGATCGTGTAGGTTCACGAATCGGGTCGTGGATGTTCCTGAAAAGTTCAGCAATGTTGCCCTGAAATGCGGTGCAAGACTTTCGCCAATATTAAGCGTGCGTCGTATGCCAAATAAAATGAAACAAAACGAATCGCCCTTCCGAATTCCTCCTCGCCGCACCCCTGCCAGCCAATCGGTCCGACAACTTTTCACAACGACTATTTCCATCGTATCCGTGCGCTCGAAGCGCAACGCATCGGAGAAACTCAGCCGACGAGCTTCTGGGCTTGTCGTAGGAAGGATGTCACGACGGACCAGGAGTGAAGAGGGCGGAGGAGGCGGTGGATGTGGAGGAGGTGGAGGAGGTGGATCGTCGCTAACGACTTCGCGAGCCGCGGCCGCGAAAGGTGATGAATCACTTTTACCACTCACTCGGCCATTCTTCCTCGTCCGAGGAGGCCGACTGTCGACGTAAGCCGGTATAAACGCGGCTTTTTCTCGCTGGCCCGGGCTCCTTTGAGCACGTCGCCGGAAGAGCCAGCTCGCCGCACGCAAATTGCTTTCAAGCCGCGACGTCAGGTGGTAATTGCTCGCGGGTCGTGGGTCACGGGTCGCGTTAACGCCGTTACCATCCCCGCGGACCGACAATTATCGCGCCGTGCCGCGCTTTTCTTTCGTTTTTCATCGCCCGCAAGTGGAACTACTGTTGATCGGGCAGCTGGAACTTTCACTCGGCCGTACATATAGATCCCTATCTCCGTGCTTCGTTGAGCTGTCGATGCACCCGTCGCGCCGTGCTGAAAACACGTGTTCCCCTTATCGAGACGCGGCAGAGACACCTTCGAAGCGCGGCTGATTGCGTCTTTCAACGGGTCGCGTCGATTTCGGAATGGAGTATCGTGCTCGTCTCCTGTCAGCGACCCAAGGATGCTCAATCAACGCTTCTTAGACGGCTGTGATGCTCCTCTTGTTTACGGACCTGTGCTTGATTGGAGAGGATCGGCTGTTGGATTGGGCTTGTTGGTTAATTTGTGTAGACGACCGAGTGGCTTCTGAAAGGGGCTTGGAATGTTGTTCGGTGGACGGAGACAAGTAATTATTGAGTGTATATAGCAAGTCGATGGCTCCGTTGTTACTTGTCGATAGGATTTGGAATCGAGAAGGCAACTGCGACGATACGCGTGTCGATACGGAAGAGGATCAAAGTATAGATATATACCTGTGCTAACTAGAGGAACGTTCTCTATCTGCATGGCAAGCTACGTGCAGCAGTTCGATACAAAAAGATTGATCTTTGCTTTCGATAAAGTCGTCCCGCGGTAGTCGCTGCGTCGATATGTTGCATGACAATGCCAGACCTCACGTGGCGAGATTGACGAAGGACACACTATTGCAACTAGGATTGAACATTTTGCCAGGCCAGATATATTCTACGAATATGCCGTCGAAATTTCTGTCGTGGAAACGCAAATTTCCATCGGTACGAAAAAATTGTCTCTACTTCTGTACCATAAAAATTATGAAACCTGTACAAAAAAAAGAAAAAAATATATAAGCTTCCTCCAAACATAGCAACCCAGACCCACACCTTAACGCGTCCTATCTCGCTCGAATTCCTTTTCCATCCAGGGGCAACACAGAGGATCAAAGAGTGACAGCGATCCTTTTGAAGGTTGGTCCCGTAACCTAGGGGTGCAGAGGTGCGCAGGGGTGTCTCCCAGGGGGACGCAGTTCCCTTTTCACGTCGACAAACGCGGGATCGTGACTCAGCAGCGAAATAGAATCTCCAGAGATTCGTGCTCTTCGCCTGGAACGGATCCGCTGCCAACACCTCCACGCAGGGTAGGTAGGTACACGCGAAAATGGACGAATTCTCTCTTACATTCTGGATCCGAGGAGACACGCGTGGATTCTCGTGGAAACCGTGCCGAATTCCGTCAATCAGTCGCGTAAATATTTGGAATATTCTGTAAACTACGGATCGATCGGTCCCCGAAGGCTTGAACGTTATGGAATGCTTAGAAAATATTTGGAATCTTGTTTGAACGCGATTAGCGAGGGTGTCGTATTGGATATTTAAAAGCTTTTCAAAGTCTTCGCGTTTCAAATGCGATACACGAGAAAGAAATATGGAATTATGCAGAAATACAGCCAACAGTGTAACGCGGGGAGAAACTGATGTTCTAAATGATAGGGCAAGAAATAGGGACGTTGGTTTGTAAGATTCATGAAGCAGCAGTCGTACGTGAGTTTTCTTGTCGATGTCTGGCTACGAATAATTCCTGCCTGCAATTATACGCCATTATAAATGATGCACAATCGCATTGTAAATTCTTAGGTGTTTCAATTAACGTGTCACTGAATGTATAAACAGATGTAGATAGGCAAGCTCTGATTGTCGATCTTCCAGAACTTACCCTGAGGTTTTTTGTAAGCTCTACTTATTGGAGTGATCATTGTTGAGCGGGTTTATAAAGATTCTCAACAAAGTAATGAAACGTCCAATTTTGAAAATGAAATGAAAATAAAATTCTTGCTCCAAGTCCATCGAAAATTCCAAAGTTCCACGGGTACTCTAAGTCCCAAAAATTGATTACAATTATTGACGGATGAATCGAGTGTGTAGTCTACCTAGTCAACAGGCGATTCCAAGAAATTTTAATTCACCAGCAATTTGCAATCGTGCCGCGAACGATCAACAAGTAAAATGTAGCAGGCTGATAATGAAGCGATGAGAGTGATAAATCGCGATGGTCCCACCCCCAGAGTTGGAGGGGCGGCGTATTGCGTTATTAAAAGTTTCCTAATGATCGATAATAAGCAACCAGCCGGCTGGGATTGATATTAAATCGTAAACTACTGCGTTTCCATTTATCATTATCACGATGAAACTCGATGTTTCGCGGCTGTGCGACGCCTTCAGTCGCGAACTTAGACGGAGAATTCCAGCCAAACGGGTTTCCACGGGAAAGCGCTCCCGACAGACCGGGAAGATTCTTTCCAATGGCTGCGAAACTTGCGTAAAAATTTCCGGGACTGCACGGAAGATCGTTGGTGTAAAATATTCTTCGTGAAACTTGCAGTGGAAGGTTTAGTGGAGATGGAAGGACGCCATTTTCAATAGGCTTCAAAGCTGGATACATTCTTTCCTTCACGAGAAAACTTCGTTTCAAAATTCAACATTCGCATACAAGAATTTTTGTTGTACGAGGGTCGCTATATATTTCGGACCAATAGTGAGAAAAGAAAATTACTAAGCAACACATAAAAAATACGTGGTTTCAGAACGTACTTCTTGAAACCTACATTGCAACGCGTTTATCAACAATGATGTTACAAAAAAATTTCGTTACCCAAGAAGGCAACACGGAAGAAAGAAATTTCACGTAAGAGCACACTCCAATAACATCATCGCAAGCTGTTCCATTCCAACTAAATCCGCAGACCCACACAACCCCTGTACAACAATTGCAGAGAAAGTTTCGCCCATAATTCCCGGTCCACTCGAGGTCCCCAGAAGATTGGGGCACACATGGCGGCCAGCGGCAAGCTCTCATGGGCGATCTCGCGATAATCGTCATCCAGGAGATCGCGGTAGCTATGGGTGAAAGGGAAAAATACGAGGGCGAACGAGAGGGAATCATCGTTGACGAACTACGACTGCAGGGGTGGCTGTGGGTGTAAAAGGAGGGTGTCATGCCGGCTCACCGGGAAAAGTGATTGATTGTGTTTCGCCGGAAGAGCAGAGAAGAGGAGAGCTTCTCTCGAACAGAGGCTGGGAGGGGTGAAAAACGTGTACGAAAGGCAGAGAAAGAAGGAGCGCCGCCAGAAAACGCTGTCGCGAGGGTGGCTGAGAGGGTGGAGAAGGAAGACGGAAGCCTGCGAAGAGAGGAAGTTGATAGAGACAGAGAAGTCGAGCCGCAAAACGAGGAGACAACGTTTGTGCTACCCTCTACCCACCCTCTCGTCCTACGTCATCCACAAGCCCCTTCATCCCCCTCGTAGATTCCACTCCAGGAGACGTTCCTTTCGTCTAGTGGCGCATGAAGTGGCCGCAAGAAAAATAGAAATAAGCCACCGCGTGGTGGTATCTTGCTTAACGAAAAACCACGACGCCAGGAAGCGCAATGAGGAAAAAACTGGCGATGTGCTCTCAGCGTTCGCTGAATTACCGCCCCTTTCCGTTTCATGGAATCACCGGTTCTTCTCGGCTGGACCTTTGCTGATGAGAAATATCGCGTGGGTCCTTTTATCGTTTCTGTGGAAGTACGATATTGGTATTTCGGTGCCCTGCAGATGGCTAATCGGCGACTACGGGAATTATTTATTTAATTATTTATCAAGAGTATTGCTGCACTTTTGCTGACAGTCCTAAGATTGATTGGAATTTTCCACGGGACTGGAGAAGCTTCCATTCAGAAGACACATTTCGGGGGAATCGAAAATGCAGTTTAGACTGCTACTTTCGACACCGCTTTACCGCGAATAGTAAAAGTAACATGCAGATGGTTAGACCGTCCTGTCGAGCGACGTCTCATCGTGGCTCATTGTCCTGGTATGGCAAAACACAGTGAGTGTGCTCTTTGTGTAATGACTCGGCGCTTTATAAGCTTCGCTCCTCGCAGCTGATCGCGAGTAGACGTACTTGACCGAGTGCAGCGAGACACTTGTAGAGCACTAATATAAACACTCGGCGAAAGAACCATTACGTCTGAGCCATTACTTTCAATTTGGACCATGTCGAAGCCTCTTACGTAAGCCGCGATCCTAAACGTAAAGTCGGTGTTATAGAAATCACGGCGCGGACCGATTAACACCTGTCCGTGAATGATTCCTCGATGGATAGATACGCGTGTTTGTGTGCATTATTATTAATAGACAGAGGATTTTTACTTCGCATTCGTGACTTAAATCGAGAGAAATGAAATGATAAAACATGTCTGGTATACCTTTAATGTATATTATGTATTTTGGATATATCCGTACTTTAGAAATTAATATAATCGAGAAACAAAATAATATTTGTATATCTTTAAGGAAATGTTATTAAGAAATAATTCACTTACAGTGATTTCCATCAATTCGAAATATATTTTATTATTTACCTATTTTATTTCTCAGTTTAAAAACATTTCGCCGCTCCCTTTCCGTGCAACGCGTACTCAAATCTCCCTCGAAACTTTGACACTCCGATGCATCTATCGATCCGCCACGCTACTATCAAAAAACATTCCCCGGACTCTACAAAATCCCACAACAACCGTTTCATTTACCTTTCCATTACTCCTGTATATATCCCATACAATTCATTCGCCACAACCTTCGCAAACGCGCCCCAAGGTATTTATTACCGCCGGAGCTTCTGTACCATAAAAAGCCAAGTCACCCCGACGACATCCCCCAATTAGCATCGCGGTATCATTTAACCCCCGATGGTACGATCTCAATAAAGTTAGACAGCGTCGATCGGCGTCGTTTGGGCCGTTCGTCGGCCACGCTCGCGTAGCTGGATTTCAGAAGGATGGAGGCGGGTTAAGGAGATCCGTAGGAGTGACTACACGGTTCTAGGTACCCTCGAGCATGGCCCCATAAGGGCACGGGATCCACGCTTTCCGTGGCAGGGGTTGGTCTCGTGCTTCCACGGAGTGGGGCTGCCTGGCGGCAGAGTAAGAGGGACGTCACGGAGAGGGGGTTTCCCGGCTCTCCGCAACGGTTCGCAGCCAGCCGGCCTCGTCGGAACGGGAGGGAGTTGGGAACAGAGTTGGTGGAGTTGCCAGACGAGTTTCTGCCGAGGCAGCACGAGCTCACTTTCATGGCTCTCTGACAGCTTGCCCGGTGTCAACGTGACCGTCGTCTCTGCTGCCTGATCGCCACGACGAAACAGTGTGAAGTGAATGTAGACGTCCAGTATTGATAGTTGGAAGTTTGGTGACTAAAGCTGTACATGGGATCCGGAGTTTTTAGCAGCTTTCGGGTGTAACCATTCTCTTGGATAGGTCTCAGGAACGTTGACCGAGATCGTAGGAAATTGGCATCGATAGGGAAGTGGACGGTGTGAAATTGGATAGGAGCAAAAAGAAGTTGAAGCGATAGGAACACGGGTGCGCAGAGAGATTGGGTGACCGTCGCTCGCAGAGGACACGAAGAAAGAAGTTAGTGCACCTGCCGCGGTGGATTTCGTGGCGCTACTCACGTGTTCCATGCGTGCCATGCTATCCATCATGGGAGCAGACTGGGAGCAGCTCTGATTGGTCGGTGCCGCGGTCACGTGGTATGGTAATTGGACTCCGGTGGGCGGGAAGGAGCGAACGAGGCCGCGGAGCGTCGGGGAAGATCGCAAAAGTGGCGGAAGGAGAGGAGAGGATAAGCAGCTGTCCACCGGGAGTCTGCTACTCTCCGTGGTCTTGCTCTTTTCGCTCGTTTTCTCTCCCCTTTCTGTCTTTCTCCCTTTGCCGTCCTCTGCGTCTCGCCGTGCCACCCTTTCCCCTTCGAAGGAAAAAGTTACCCCGTACGCGCAGAGGGATGTCGGCCGCGGGCTACAGTGCAGTGCGGTGTGTATTCCTACAATGAATATCGTCAGCATGGAGCTCACGAACTACACGAACTAGCCCCGGAATAGTGACAGGGATACGAACTGAAACGGACCAGTGAATACCGTCGTTAAATCTCGTTAACTCGTATCGATAACTGAAAGTGGTGCTACAACCTAATTGAACCCTAGCGAAGATGAGTTCGTTTCTAATGAATCCATCCGCCGGCGGTGGATATCATCACCATCAGCATCAGCAAGCCGCGACCAGTCACCATTTGGCTGCCACTTCGGTGATGGTGGATCCAAAGTTTCCTCCCAGCGAGGAGTACAGTCAGAGCAACTATATCCCGTCTACAGGGGCGGATTTCTTCCCGGCGAGCGGTGGCGGTCATCATCTGAATCATCCCCAGTCGCATCAGCTGCAGTACGGTTATCATCAGCACCATCATCAGGCAGCTTCAACTCCGTACGGAGCATCTTCGGCTGTCCAACTGAACGGCGGCTACGCTGGATACGGTGGTTACTATGGACCGCACCATCCTCATCACCAAGTGCACGCGGTTCATCACGCCAGCCTGCATCCTCATCACCACGCAGTGGGTGCACTCGCGATGCCGCCGGAAGCTCAGCAGCCGCCGCTCACGTGTCCGCCTTCGATGCAGAATCAGCAGCAACCTCAGCAGCAACCACCTGTGTCCGCGTCCACTGTCCTCGGTTCCACTCCGCTGTCACCGGGGATTATGCAGAATCACGTGCAGCCGTCGGACAGTCTTCAGCATCATCAGCCGCCGAGTCAGCAGCAGCCGCCGCATGAAAACAATGCGTGCAGTCCGGCGAGTTCTGGTCACCTGCATCGCGACAATTCGCCGGATCTTCAGCAGCAATCGACGGGTAGCCAACAGTCGCAACATATACAGAACACGCAGCCACAGCAGCAACAGAGTCAGCAGCAGACGCAGCAGCATCACGTGGACGATGGGTCGGATCAAGACGACATGGAGGACGATCAGATGATGGACGGATCGCCGGGGATGATGGAGGACGAGGAAGAGGACGAGGAGAACGGGGATCGTGTGATTTATCCGTGGATGAAGAAGATTCACGTTGCTGGCGTCGGTGAGTTGAAGCTTTCAGCGTCCCATCTTTTCTTTATTCGTTGAAGTATCTTTGGCGATGGCGAAGACCCGATTTGCGGAATTCAATGTCGCTGTCGTGTCTTGTAAATTCGACCTTATTTCCTGGACTTTATGGCTCATTAAAATTGCGGCCCACTGGGCTCTATTTGATTAAAAGGCTGTAGTGCGTGATTTAGGGATAATAATTTCTCTGGACGACAGAAGATTAAGCAAACGTTCATTATCCGTCGGAACACCGCAGCTTAGAAAACTGAGCTCGTTCTGTTTCTAAATGTTTGCGTTCACTTAATACGCTTCACCATTCCCCTCTGGATAAGTGTTCCAGCATAACCTCGGTAGGGATCTCCGTGTCACTTGTGGGTTTATTAGACTGATTGTGTTTACGAGGTAGATTGGTCGGGATGCATCGAACCCTGCTCTGTCCCCAGTACTCGAACTTAAAATCTCCGGCAACAAAGCACATTTGCCACACGCCGCAAAGTGCACGGCGAAAATATCGAAGCATTGTTGCGAGGTTTACCTGTGAAACCGATACAGCGTGGCCGCAAGGTGACGCATTGCCGAACAGTCGGAAGACTGATGCGCTGCAATTTATCGTTGCACCTTCCGATCACCTGTGCGAGATTTTAGAAGCCTACCCATTTACCACCTATTCGGTTACGCCTAGTATCGCTATTCTTCATCTCCTAGCGTACGTCAGGTTGAGAAATAGCGGGACTGTATTGACGATTCCAAACACGTATTAAGAAAAAAAAGACAAATTGCTAGGAACTTGTCCTGTTGCCAAGAATAATATCAAAGTAACACGGCCGGCTAAAAGTTTGGGACCAAATCCATGGTTGCGCAGATATTGAATGACTTCTTAACCATTCATTGGTCTGATTCTATATGTGCTACCTGGGAAATGTTTTTCAATTTTCACCTTGATATAATTATTCTTTCGCTATGTGCCTGATAGTTTGAACACCTTTGGCCGCCATTCTATTTTCTATTACGAAAAAGTATTGTATATATACTAAGTATATATACTGGCAGGAATTTTATAAGATACAGGAAATCGATAGTACGTAAACGCAGTTCAGGCTGAATTTCCCAAGCACGCGATACGCAATAATGGAAGGCGCTGTTTGCTGAATACGTTTCGACAAGAATGGCAGAAGTTAAACGCACAGCGAGCGTTCCCGATCGCGGGAGGCGTTTCGCAGAAGGATTATGTATCCTGAATGGGAATTTTTGCAACGTAATATCCCACAGAATTGGGCTGCCTTCGCAGCCTCAAATTTCTATTCCATTTTGAACGGGGAAAATGCTGTTCATTCCAGCTTGCAACTATTTCGCTTTTGAGCCCGTTCCAGCCGGGATACTATCGCCGCCACAGTGGAATATCATAATTCATATTGCCAGGTAACAAAAAATATTGTCGAGGAAGGAAAGACGGAATACCGTATGGCAAACTAGTTTCTAACGCGTCGCTCTACCGTAACGGAGGCTGTCTTCGTCCCTTTCTCCCATTGCATCGCAAATTTCGTTGCAACAGAGGCACACGAATGACAATTGGAAATGGCTCGATTCAATATCAATGAGAGAAATGTCGAATTTAATTCGAGATTCATAAATAACGAACGATATGAAATTAAAATGTGAATTCCCTATCGAATCAGCTGCAAATCAGTTAACATTTTTCACGCACTCAGAACACCTTCGACACCTTCATTTTTTACTCAAGAAAAATACAGAAATCGTATCAGACTGGCCAAAAAATGTCTCTTCCCCTATTCAAAACTATTCTTTCAAATATTCTCATTCAATATCTATTCTTTAACATTCCTCCGTTTGCCAATTTAAAAAGAAAGCAAACCTCGTATAAGGATCACTGCTAAATTCTCGTTTCCTTCACCGCCAAGTATACATCCCATACATCCGCATTGCAGTACATTCAATAATATTTCCCAACATTTCTCCATTCTTCCCACCATTTCGTGCCTCGTTCTCGAAATAGAACTCGCCCCTCGTTTCATGAACTCAACCCGCAGCCACGCGGACTTGCAATTGTTCTTTTTTTTCCACGGCAGTATCATTTTCGCGCATAGCACGTTCTTCAGTTCGACGTCCAGAGCCTGTAAAGCCTGGTATGCATGTCCGTCGGGCTGTCGGAGACTGCAATCTCTCCCCTCGGAACGTCGAAGCTTGGCGACCGGACGCTGCTGCTAGAAGGGCCTTCCCGAGACCGTCGGTCAGCTTTGGAATGGAATGTGTCTGCACAGATTCTAAACTGAACTCGCTGCCATGCTTCCTCTATCGTGCCCGTTCGGACCACCAAGGAACGCTTCTAGCATGCAACGCGTGGATTGACGTGGCTTGATACGGCGAACGATCGATGCACGAATATCTTCTCGTGCGTCACCTTCGTGGCGACCCTAGCCTATGGTAGTGACGAGCCATGATGGCCACTTCTGATACGGCCTCTTGTTGGAACTCTGAACAGGGAAACCGTGGAACTGCCACGGTACGGTTGGTTGTCCGATGTTTGGTTGGACGACGAAAGTCGACGGAAAATTGATGGTAGAATAGCTGGATATTAAAGTGGGCAATTGCGTGAAAGAGGGTAGAGAGGAGTCGGTAAATTGTTGTTGCAAACTTATTGCTAGTTAGTCCATCGGAAATTCGTTTAATCGAATGACAAATCGAGTCGTTGATATGCAGGTCTTTGTAGATTTAGAGAAAGAAGGGTAATTACACCGCTGCTGTTGCAGGAATTATACTCAAAGTTCGATGAACCTAAGAACCCGATAAGACTTCATTCGTCCAAATTAAATGGATCTAATTTGCATCAAGTTCTAAGCCCAGCAAATCCAATGCTGTCGCGAAACTAATTTGGCAGCACGTACTTTAGCAACGTTACAATAATTTGCAGTGCGATCGTCGCCTCGTTCCGCCCGCAAAGTATTCCATCCGTCGGACTTGTGTTTACACACCAGTCTCGATTATCGATTCCTCGACTATGCGTCCGATGAAAGATGTCTGCCCATAATCCTGCTTCGAGCTCGACAAGCATCTCGGCTACCTGACGGTCGCCACAGGTCGGCCTTGGAACATTGGCCCGCCGATTGTGAAATGTGGAGCCGGTTGTTTGTTGCGTTTCTCTGGAGAACGACGGTGTCGGTGTTGGTGCTCGTGTCGCGTCACTTTATCCTCTGCGATCGGCGATGGTGCGTTCCCGTAGAGCAGAATACGAGCCACTCGACAGATACACGCCGCCTGAAAAGTATCGACAATAGCGCAAGACTTAAAATAATGGCGCCTGTCACCGGTCGAATCGGGTGCTTGCCCGAAAGCTGCGACGAATTTTGTTTCGAGATAGTGCACCCTGAAAATGCTGGCCTCGATGCGCGTTATTAATTGCCCGGGCACTCGTTGCTTTCGTTCTCGTTTGGATAATTCTTTCAAGCGATCAGATAGAAGTTTCGTGAGGTTGAAAAATGGGACCGATTGTCGGCTGGTGTGTTGGACGGTCGGGGAAGAATTCTTCGTTGAGGCGTGCTTCTCGCGGCAGAGGTAAGGTACGTGATGCCTGAAAAAGTGTGACATAAAAGGGAAACATAGGCAGGGGTGACAGCGGGTCGGTTGTGTTGAAGAATCCACTCGTAGGGTTAGGTGCATAAAAAGCCTGGGTTTCCGTGCGTGCCTCTGTTAAGTAGAGAAAAAGAAACGAGTGAATATTAAGCGGAGGATTGCGCGTAAATATTCAGGTATAATTGCTTGAATAAAACGCTCGGTTATTTCTGTCCCGTCATTACGCGGCGGTACGCAAGGCTGAATCGATCACGCGATTTTTGCTGAAATTCTGCAACACCTGTCAGTTTCCTGATACGTCTACGCAATAGAGCTTCCCCGCAATAATAAACGGCGAGCGGTTCGACTTAACGCGACCCCAGCTTAACACCCAACTGAACGCCTTCGACCTCCATTGATATCGCGCTGCAAAGTCTTGAAAACGTTTCCTCGCGTTCAGAACCCCGCAAGCACCCTCACTAACGTCGCCCCATCTATTTGATTCTTCCAGCGAATGGCTCGTACCAGCCAGGAATGGAGCCGAAGAGGCAGAGGACCGCGTACACGAGGCACCAGATACTCGAGCTGGAGAAGGAGTTCCATTACAATAGGTATCTGACGAGACGGCGACGGATCGAGATCGCTCATACCCTGGTGCTGTCCGAGCGGCAGATAAAAATCTGGTTCCAGAATCGTCGAATGAAGTGGAAGAAGGACAACAAGCTGCCGAACACGAAGAACGTGCGCAGGAAGAACGCGAACGGCCAGACAGCACCGCCTACGTCGAAGCCGGCTAAAACGTCGACCACCAGAGGCAAATTGGCAACGGGTAATAACAATAGCCAGAGGAAGAACAACAACAATTCACCGTCCAGCGGTATAGACGTTGGTTTAGATTCCAACGTTGGCCTGACCGACATGGCGGACGTGCACGCGGTGAACACCGCCCTTCCGCATACGAACGTGGTTCATCCGAGCTTCCAAGGTCACCCACACCCTCTGGCTCATCTCCAGGCGCAGCTGAGTCATCATCATGTGAGCAGCATGATGGAGGGACCGACGGGAGGACCATTGGGACACATCGGCTCCGGAAGTATCAGCCCTCTCGCCCCTGCGACCAGTCCCTCTGGACTATCGCAGGTCTCTGCGCCTATTCCGCCACCGGCGATCAAGTCTGATTATGGGTTAACGGCGCTGTAACATCCGTTCGGGGACCTGGACTGTTTGAGTCGACTGTCGAGTTTCAATGCTGTTAACCTGGAACCTGGGTTCGTTGCTGTTTTATCGTAGACGAATACGATGGTTCGTTCTCTTCGTGCGTCCGTTTAATTGGCGCCCCGGCGATCCCAGGGCTCGCCTCGCGGACGATTACGGGGAGGATATGGTGGAGTGTGATATGGGGGTCGAGGACAGGAAGAACGGTGACGAGCCGCGTCACTGTTTGATGCTTTCTCCAGGCAATCATTGTTTGACGAATGATTCCTCGACGCGAGAGGAAATTGGTAGCTGCAGGAGGCGGAAGAATTCTACTGGGGTCTCACGCCATCGAAATCGAGGCGACTCGCGCTGACTCGAATAAAGATGGCACACGGCTCGGGTTTCCTGCGACCCTTTGGCTCTTCTTTGGAGACGGCTGAGTCATCGTCATCTGGATGACACGACGGACGGCTGCTGGTCTGACGAAACAAACGGGCGCTGACGGTATCGGTTACCCGTTTCTTCCGTTACTGGCGCGCAGAAGTTAGCAACGCTGGTCTGTTGGGACAACGGGGACGCGTTTGAAGATTGTCGTCAAAGGGGAAGACGCTAATCACCATTTTAACCCACAAAACGACGCCATTCGAACTGTGAAGTACCACGCCTAGCACTCGAGGACTGAGTGACGAGTGTGAACGGGTGAAGCGTCTGCAGTTTGGATTCTGGGAGGTCCTGGTGGAACTCGACGACCCGGGGTTGTTTACGGAAGGGTGTGAAAAAAAGTGGACTACAGTTTGGGACTTTGTGTCGGTGATAGATACTTGTGTTGTTGCGCGTAGAGACGAGAGACTGCACGGGGGTGCGTCGGAACTCAAAGTTTCTTGCTCTTAGAGCGGTAGAAGATGAAATTTCGTTCGTTACCTTCGACGTTTCATCCCTTGCATATAATAGACTGTCGTTCGTCGTTCAACGAATGTTTCTCGCTGAAGATTACGTTTCTACGCAGTCGAAGGTAAAGTCGCTTTATCTTCCAGCGTTCCACGAACGTTCAACAATAATGACTTTTCGTTTGTCGAAAGCTGTGATCAGATAAGTAATCATCCCCCCGATCGACGATTATCGGAAACGATCGATTCGTTTTACCGCACGTGAAGCTGTACATACTCTAGCTGTACATAGTCGTGTAAAGAAAGTCTTATCGCTACGTGATTAAAGTGCATCGTATTTCGTATGTTATTACGTAAGTGTGCGGTCTTAGTATGTTAAGTGTTCGACAGAGGACTATCGTGAGATGTTCCACCACGAAACACTTTCGTGTTCATCGAACGAACGTTAATAAATCGTTCGACAATTGTCTCTTCGTGCAAGAGAGGGGTTCGGTGTGAATGAGGAGTACAATGACGTTAGCTTTGAAACTGATTGAATAAAATGATACAAAATATAGCGGTGGACCTTTTTCAATACCTTAGACGTAGATATAGCACGATACTTTGTTTTCTAAAAATCTAGATGTCGACACGGAAGTACATTCCCCTTGAAAAATACAGTATCTATATAGTCTTGTGAGTTTATTCGCTCGCAAAACGAGATCTTTGTTCATTAAATTGCCGCTCGTTGCCTCGGACGAAGTGGAAGTTTCCTGTACCCGTCAGACGCGACGTGACGAGATCATCGGACAGAGGACGTCTCTGCCTTCGCGAAATCTTTAAAAAGGAAAAAAAAAATGAAAATAAAAAATGGCATTCAAGCTGGCGTCACGTGTACATTGTAAATAACGCTGCGAGATATCGTCTATTTTTATCGCGAAAGTACCCGGAACGACCAATAACGTGGACTAGATTAAAAAATTAATAGACGGCGTCGAACGGAAACCGGAAGATATATTACTGTGACGAGTAGCAATCAAACGATTTAAATGCACAGAGCCGCTGTGACGATATACCAAAACGATGTTTATCAGACTAAATATAGGGCAGTAGAGGTATTAAGAAGCATTAACGCGACACGTTCTATTCTAAATGAGCGAGAAAGAAAGCGATCCTAGTGTAATTAGCGAGTTTTAAGCAGACAAGTGCACGAGTTTACGAGAACGTTCTACTAAGTGTGACATTATACTCCTTGATATTCTATTCGATAATGTATATAGCCTGTACGATAAGAACGTATTTCGGCACACTTCGATGCTTATGTTTATATTGATCGTAGAGATCGATCAAGATACAATCGTGAAGTAAAGTGAATCAATAAATAAATGTTTCGTAATTTACAATAATGCCGTGTTTCCTCAAACGAACATCCACCCGCTATTCCAACCAACCACGATCCATTTCTTTTTCCTTTCATTTTCTGTCGACGATCCGACAATTTCGTTATCGCGACAATTTTTCGATCGTATCGCGTTCAACCCTAACCGCTTTTCGTGCCAACATTTAATACCGCCGTTCGTTATTTTCGCGTGGAATCGTTGCACTCGTATCTCGTTTCATCCTATTTTCACTGCTATCGCGTACGTGGGAAATTAACATTTCGTTTATTATAGATTCGTTGTCGTTTGCATTTTTATCGGGTTTTCGCACGATACATCATTCCCGCAGGAAACAAACGATAGCCAGGCGAGTCGAGGTAAACATGTTAGTTGACGGCGTTGACAGTATCTCATCGATATTACGTATGTAAAGTTACGTGCATAAATATATTTACCGGTTGCGCAGAGAGAGAGAGCGCATAATAAATCATTTCCCTTCGAAAAGGCATAGCGATTGCTGGAAAATGCAAGAAAGAAGTAACGAAATAATGCCGACTATGAATCATGCCAGATAAGAGCGACGCGCAAAATCATCGTACAAGCGCAGCTCGAAAAGTTGCATTACTACATTATGCTTCTTTACCCAGCAGTGGACTGTCAATTTATAACGAGAGGTACACATCTCGTGCTGTGTACCCCGAATTACGATGACACTCTGAAAGACCCGGATGCATAGTCATTTTTACAAACCCTCATGATTTTTTGTTTCAACCTCAGAGGGTATTCGAGCGAAGCCTGTTACGCGGCAGCAAGAGAACGGTGAAACCTTGCGAGTCCAAATTACGCCATTTCTTAACCCTTCTATTGGTTCCAAAGGTGCGATACGAAATATGCAGAAGCACGCAAGGTGAACGCGAAGATAGTAAAAGACACACAGCAACAAAAATAGACTTTTACCAAGGCATAATTTACCATTAGCATAGTCTAACCGACTAAACTCCCAAAAGCAGATACCAAACATCGTCGCCGACTTATCGAACCTCGGATCGACCAAACTCGATTCCAGCCGCAGCAGATGTATCGATTTCTTATCGGGGACCCCCCCGCGACACGTAACAATATCGTAGTAGTGGAACAGTCTACAACCGTCACGGGGACATTCTGTTAGCTGGTCCCTTGCTCGAAAGGGGTTCTCCAACGGGTGTCGTCTCTCCTTCGTGGCCTATGGACACGTTCGTGTACACTCGCCCATGCGTGCATCGTTGTCGCGGCAGCGCATGCGCCAGCACGTGCGTGATTGCCGCAACCTGGCCTGGGGATATACCGCAGCAGCCTCGAAAAGAAGGGTGGCACCCGGAAAGCGAATGAGGGACCGGCTGCACGACCCTGCCTCCGCCCATGCAACCAGCAGCCCGGCCAACAGCCGAGATAACCTGCTACCACCCAGGATCGAAAGTCAGACGTTCGTGGTTTGCGTTTTACTTTCGCGTTTCTTGGAATAATCGTGTCGTCTGCGTGGAATATCGCGATACTCGAGGGGGATGTTAATTGTTCGACGATTCGAGAGATTTTGGACTTTCGATTGTGAACGGTGGATGGCGGGGAAGGGATGATAATTATATGGGTAGGACTGTAGTTTTGCCAACGAGTCGTCGGTACAGATTGATTATTGTTCATGTATTATTTATTATTATTATTTTTGGGCAACGGCTGTTTTTGTCATACACTGTTTTTGAACGACGTGCAATGTCCACACCGCGATCGTCGACCCGGTGCTGGTAGGGGGATGGTAAAAAATTTCGAGAGAATTATTGTATAGCATGGGAAACATTGAGCTTCTCGGCAGGCGAGGAGGAAGGAAGCGCGCAAGAGCAGCTAATTGCAAGATTTAAACACTGCTCAGCTAGCCAGGGCCGACCTCCGTTATCTTCCGGCGCTGAACACCCTTACAAGCCACTCTCGGATATAGATTGTGTTGGGCGTGGATTAAGGTAAACAGGCTGGCCTGTACATTGTTCCAAAACTGTACGTATTCACAACCATGTTACAATTTACACAAGACAAATTTCCACTGATCGAAAAAATACGTTTACACGTTAAATCGTTCACAAAAATGCGAAGGAAGCACAGAATTATTTAAAAAAAAACTATGACAATAATATATAGTCAGATTTCTTTTAATTCCACGAATTGATCGATCTTTTTTTACACTTCTTGATACTTATGTATGCCGTACATGTCTACCCCCACAATTTTTCCTTCTCGCCATACACCGTTTCTCAAATAATCATCCCCATCGGCGCCAAGAAAAAAGAATCAAGTCGAACAATCTCCGTGCAATTCCCTCCGACGCAATTTCCAGCTCCTCGTCCAACGCAGCTCCCTCAGCTTCGACGCCCGAAGCGGACAGTGACATTCTACGAACGCGAAATACCTTCCGGGCCGGGTTATCGGATCTACCTTACGTTTCGTGACCCTATTTTCAGGCGGCGTTGTTCCACCTACACGCCGCGTTCCACATTCGTTGCGGCAAGACAAATGATCCGTACACGCCGGTCATTTCGCTCGCATCCGCCTGGCTATCGCGTGATCTACAAGCTGTACGGTGCACGGTGTGCAGTGGGTGGTCAACGGATCGCTCGTTTGCCAAACTCCAGGGACAAACAACGCGAAATTCGCGCCTACGTTTCGTCTCGCCCCTCCTGCCGTCCTCTAGTCAAGATTTAACGGCTTTCTGACCACACACTTCGGTTGCGCAACGCTATCCTTCTGACAAATGATAGCGGGGAAACCGTCCGCGTTGCACTACTTAAGGCGATTGCAGCTTTGGGTTCGCGAGAGGACGTGCCATGGGGCTCGATGGATAATCCCTGTAGCGAGTGGATGAGAAGGAAAAATGCTGCGGGAATTTGTACGCCAGTCGAAAGAGTGCAGGAGATCGTCGGAAGAATTGTTTCGCGTCGGGGAGACTATATTTGGAAATATGTACACCTTTGGGAATTGAACGGTTCCTTGTGGAATAGAAGTTTGTGTGATTGTTGTGAATAAAAATTGCGCGGATTCTTGCATCGAGAATATGTCTGGCTTCGAAGGCGCAGCAGCGAAAAGGTGAATCTGCCTTAAATACAGGGCTCGATTTCGACTCTCGGCGATATTTGGAACGGTCGTTGGTGAAGTAGCTGAAGGTTTCGAGTGCATCGGAAGATTTATGGTGAGGCGTAACAAGGTTGCATTCGGAGGCAGCGTAATGGTGTTTCCCGTTGAGACAAGCGGACAGCTAGCCGGTTAAAAAAATGATTACCACCAAATGGAAAACTGTATTCGATAATCGATACTTGATGCCTGCAGTATCTACCACGCATACATAGCATGCATTGTGGGTATACGATTCTTCATGAAATAATTTTCGTGCACGGTCGTGTGATTGAAAACGACACCTGTGCCACCCTGCCACGGCCGAGACTTGTCGTTCAAAATTTAGAACAGCAAAAATAATGTGGCCGCAAGTTTTGGCGATCCCCGTTGCGTGTAATTGGAGAGGATTAACGAGTCACGACTCCATTTATCAGGGCCCGTAATTATAAAGCGTCCCGCTCCCTCTCGCGCCACCCCCTTTTCGCGTTCGTCGCGTCACTTTACGCTCGCTCCAACGACTGACTGACATCCCCCCGAGGCAGTTTCGCATCTCAAATACACATTAGGCTGTAACTAAAGATAACAGGAGCCCTGTGTCGTCGTCGTCGTCGACGGGGGAGCCCGGTGAAATTAGATTGGAGCCCGCAACCGCCGCGGACACCTCGTCAGCCCGTGTTCGATCACCCCCGTGATGCTAATCGGAACTCCTACGGTTTTACAGTATGGTTTTACAGTATGGCGGTGCTGGTACTGAAAATGGGTAGGAGTAACCCTGGCTGAGCAGGAATGTATAAAAATGATTATTATTGCTTTACTTGTAACGGCAAGGTGATAATAGATTCAGCGGCGAAGGGAGATAGAATTGAAAAGGAATAGTCTGCAACAGCAACTAAGCTCAGATTCTTCAATTCTCGAGAAGTCTTGAGAATTCTCTAAATATATCTCTAAATATCCTCCACTGCTCCTCTGCTTCACACACACAGTGCCTGCATATAAACCGAAAATATTCGAACGATTGCACAAATTCACCTCAAAATCCTTGCCGAGAGTCTCCGGAATTTCAACGAAACTTTCGCCGATCCACGAAAGTGCGCATCCCGCGAGCATCGTTACGGCGATGAGAAAAAAAGGGAAAGGGAACCGTCCAAAGAGTCCGCAAAAACATTTTTTTTATCAAGCCAGTTAAACGAGTCCGCTGTTGCAGCACAGTAGCGACCGGGGACACGCGCTGCTGATGCAGCGACGAGCCGGAAAGTTAACACGGGCGGTCGCGTCGATCCTCAGAATTAATTAAAACCATCGAGGCGAAGGGATGTGTATTTTTATCTGCCTTGGGTCTCGGTGACACATCTATCTTCGAACAGTTGGACCATGTAAAAAAAACGAGTACCGCTACCGCTGCTGCTACTGCTACCGTAGCTTTATCTACCCTGCCAATCCCAATACGTCGACTTATTAGTTTCCTTGTATTGATCCCCGACGCACTCATGCTTCTCAATCGACGACCGCTTCGATCAAATTGTCGTTCGATGTTCGTAAAACGTTTTTTCCGTCGTCATTAACCGCCTCGATACCTGGGCGAATATGTGGCCTCGCTGTACTTCGTTGGAGATTTTCGGACGCAGCAATGTTGGAACGTTTATATTTTTATTTACTTGCTGCTCGGTTCATGCAGTGGCATATTAATGCGTGTCTCGTTTATTTTTGTTTAACTGAATGCTCAATATTAGATTTCATTCAGATCCGTGCTCGACACTCGTGTTGCTGAGATACTTACGGTATATAATTTCCGGTGATTTATATTATCGCTTATAAATTTTCTGCGACGACGAAATCAATGGAAATTTCGCACAGAATTAAGAATCACGTTGAAGCTGTTTTCTTCTATTAAATTTACCCCCCGACCACCAATTACTAATATTATTATCATAAAAGTACTAAACACAATAATATACCGCGACATGCAAGTGCAAATATGCAATACCGTAAATTTACTCGCGTCTGTCTCCACGCTGCGTCCAATCATCTCACCGAAACGAGTTCGAAACATCAGAAGATCGACCTCGCGAAACATCCCTCGGCCAAGTATCTGCTGTATCTGTATATGTAGTAGTATCAGCCACCGCGAACCGCGCTATTACGAGGACTCGTCGACGGTACCTGTCGCTAGTCGCTGCCCCTGCACGGATCAGCGGTCCGAGAAAAAGAATCAGAGCGACGAGGAGGCAAGGAAGTTTTGGTCGACGGCGAGACAGAGACGGGGCAGCAGCCTGAGCGGCGCAAAGGCTTCGACTCGCAAGCCGCACGTTCATTAATCTTGATCGGATCAGTCGAGATAGCGGCGAGCTGTTTCGGAAACCCTCCCCCACCAGGCGTTCTCATCAAGTCCCCTAGTACCATCGCCTCGACCTCTTCCTCCACTTCTTCTTCTTCTTCCACCTCCATCTTATTCTGGCTTGCCTCTAACGTCGCGTCTCGCAGCTCCTTTTTCTTTCTCTGCCTTCTCGAACTCTTTCCTGGACCCACCTCTGCACGCTGAAGGCTCGGGGCGCAAGAAAACCCCTAGAACGGATCGGCACCGCAGTGCCGACGACGGCCAGCCGTTTTAATTCCAGCTGGATCGACTGCCAATCCCCTTTCTCGACCTCGTTCGCTCTCTCACCCTTCCACAGCATGGCTAGAGCCTTTATAATTCATTAAATTCCTTTTTCTCCTGCTACTCGACCCTTTCGACGCGAACTCGGAGGGACTGCGTTCGGATGGATTCATGGGAGGCGCTGTCGGAGAGGTGGAACAGGAGGAATAGGAGTGACATTCGAGGAGAGGGTTAGATGTTCTCGTGGTGGATGGAGAATATTTGCGGGAAATTGGACGGTGGAGTTGTGCGAGAATATTTGAACAAAAGTGGTTGATTTGCAGGGGTATATCTCTGTGGGAATTGGAAGAATATTTTTGTTGAATACGAGGTAGATAAATTAATTATTCATTTTTTTCAATGATGTTTTAATTGCGCAACATAGGTTCGTGAAGTAATGATTCATTTAAGCACCAGACTTTAATGAAAGACTCACCGTGAACAGAAATAAATAAAAATGTTTAAATATACTAAACACTAAATAATTACCTGCAGACTTAACAACGAGAGGGTTCACAATTCGGAACAGAATTTTTCGTAGAACAGTTCCAATTAAAGAAACGTCATTTCCAGAGGAGGAACAAAGGGAGACCAGTTTCTCGTGAAAAATTAAAAAAGTATCCCTGTCGCAACCGAGGAGCAAAAAACATCGGAGTAGCAGCACAATGGCGGACACCGTGGCCAGTGGGCAGCGCCTTTAATTTCACCAGGATCGCCTGTCAATCCTCCTTCATACCTGCTCCTTATAATTCATTAAAATTCTTTTTGCTTGCCTGAAAACGTGACGGATCTTGTTTTCAATTTAGTAGAGCCCCGACTGCGACTACCATAATGCCCCGCATGAGTTACCCGCGGAATAGCAATGAGCCTTCTCGACGGCTGGCTGTGAGTCGCGATCGGGATTCCTATGGAGAAACTCGTTTTTCGTCGCGTTGAATGAATTCTGAACGACCGGAGAATTAGAATTTTCATTACCAAACAATCCACCATTTTCTCCCTTCACGTCGTACATCAAATGATACAACGTGGAAGAAAAATTGATAAGCACCCAAGGTTTATTTTCATGTTAATTGAATCTAATTAATTATTGGAAGTGTTTCTTTGAAATATAGCGGGAAATATTGTCTATTGCCATATAGCAAGTGTTGAGCAACCAGAATTAATGGATCCACAGTTTTTACATCTTTACTCACGAATTAATTTCATCTTGTACCAGCAACGTGACTTTCATATTTTGCGGCGTGTTAAAAGCCCCCCAGAAGGTGTGCTTTATCCTTACATCGGTGAGAAAATGTTGATTTTTCGGGGATAACACCGTGAATGTAAAATAGGCAGAATATAATTCCGGGCGAAATTTCTTGCGGAAAGATTCTATCTTGTCACACGTTGTACACGGCGAGTAAATAGTGAAGTCTGCTCGGTGCTCGATGACAGGTCTTATCAGTGAGAGGTTTACGAGAAAGTTAGGGAATGACCAGTGGCGATGTACCCTTGGTTCTCTGCAAACATCCCCTTCAACGGTGACCGAATTGGGCATTAACACCCCTTGTGTAATTAATCCCGTAATTCTGTTGACCCGTTTCCCGAATGAAGGGGAATTAATATTAATCCTGGCCATCAAGTGTCGCGTCATTTTTGTACGCGACCTGCGTGAGCAATTTTTACGAGGGGTGCAATATTTCTGCTAATATGTATGTACCTATCACAGAAACGATACCAGCATAATTATTTCTCTTTCGTTTAACGATCAGCCCTTATTTTTGTAATGAATAAACCAAGTCCATAAGAAACGAAATCTACCTCTTAAGTAACACGATGAAAAAGATAATTCCTCGAGGGTAAAGAGGGAAACCGAACGACGAACAAGAAGATCATAGCGGAGCAACTCGTGACGCGCATAGAATCGCCATTTCAAGCTACTCTTCACAGCTGCTCTCTTTTTTCCATCGCTCTGCTCTGCTCCCATTGTGACAGCCTATTTCGAACACAAAGCATGGACACGAGCTACGATTCTCCACAGTTTCGGCTTAAAAAACGTCTCAATCGAGTTGCCATCGTTGCTACGAATAAAAACTCGTCCACCATTTTCATAAAAGGTGCACGTATAGTTAAGCCAGTTCCGATTTTCCTCCGGCGAATTCTGTTAATACCCGCAATACATAGATTCAGTATATTTAATAGACATACTTCTCTCTGCCATTGTGACACACTTTCTGTACAAAGTTTCGTCTGTCTAAAAAGTCGCCGCTGTGCCCCAAACGATTTGTCCACTTTTTCCCGTAGTGTGTCGTGTTCCCAAATTAATGACAACGTTTTCACGGAAAGCCTGGAAAAATGAATTGGTCCTTCGGTGCACGCATTCCGTTTCTCACGAGGCTGGAGCCGGGGCTCGAGAATCGACCCTTCGATACAATTAAAAGAAGGGTCCGCCCTGGACTATTTGGTTCGGCCTACAACAACATCCTGCCGTACACACAGCCAGGGATTGGACGAGGAGAGATCCGTTGACATTGGTTCACGGGCCGAATTCCAGAACCATTATTAACACCCTGCTGTTTTCCGCCGCCACGTTTCGATTTTCATGGCTGCTGTGCGCAGAGGGTAAAAAATGTTCTGTCTTCCACATGAGAGGTGTTTGAATAATCGAAGCTTGGAGCTAGATTTGTTTACTTTAAAAGAAGTATAGCATTGAACGAGGTAAATTTAACGTGGTACTTGGGTTTATTTATTTACTCGTTTTTTGTATCGCAAAGGACGAGATTAGGTTTAGATGATTGGTAAATTAAGGAAGGCATCCAAGTGTATTAATGGCAATAGGTTGCAGTAGAATGAATATCCTACTTGTTGGGAACAATTGCATTAAGTTGGACCGAACGAATTTGAGGTTTAACAGTGATTCATTGACGGTGCAACGAGGAGTCAAAATCGAAGGTAGTAATTAGGCATGGCGAAAATTGTCAATTTCATCGTGTTACGTAAATAATGGGCCGGCTCGTAAACAAGCCCTGATAGGTGCTTAAAGCAAACCCTTAATTGAATTCACACTTAGTCATTCCGCTGCGCTCGAAAACCGTCCAGTCATCCCACACTGATTTTTTCCCTTTTCCCGTTGCCCTCTTTCTTTTACTTTTGCATCGAGATTCCTGTCAATAAACCGTGTTCCCATTGCTAAACGACACGACTGATCCGGCATTTCCACTTGTTAGTTCTGTTAAATGCACTCAATTGACCGTCGCTCTAATCTGGACTAAATTATTATTCATATGTATAGTTAGCGAGCTTCGAAGTGTATCGCATTGTTGTATTATATACAAGTATATTATTATTTTACTGTATTGCAGAACATTATATAGGACACTGGATGTGCGCACACGCTATCAGTTTTGTATTTTTCAAGCTTGGCACGGTGCTGGTACACAAGCGACAGCTGTTACATTGTGACTTTACCTATGCTCTATTCCAGAAAACCTTATCACAGTGGCTATACTTCGGCGCCGAGCTGTTACATTATTCATGTTTAATATCATCAAGTATTTCATCCTTCAGCGTCGGTGCTAATATCGCCTGCGTGGACGTCAGTATAGGCCCAACGATATTGGTCGCAATGATGAGACGGCATCTACATCGATTCAACCAAATGTTTCGCTGAAAATTTGTCATCAATATTTCACATCGCGTACAAAATATTTTTTAGCGAAACCCATTCTTCATTTGCTGATCATATAAAATGTTGGCGACCCTTGGAGTCCAGGTATTTACAGGAAACGACTACCCTCAGAATTGTAATCTATTTGGAATTCAGTTGATGCAGTGAGAAGGTACAAGTATGAAACAAGTTGTGCAGCGACGATTAACTTGGGTGTTACTTAAATTACGGTGCCCTGTAAAAAGTTCACGATGCACGTTCTACTTGCGTCGTACGCTGTTACTTAGAACCTGGGTATCGCTTTAATTTGCCTAATTACCCCTATCTCTAAGTAATCATTAGCACCGCGTACTTCATCAATCGCTGCGCGAACTGTAATAATCACAGCCATCAACTAATTATCACCCCCTCGTTGCTCGTGGATATTACTCTTAACGTAATATTACTAATAAGCCACGTTATGCAGAGTGATTCTTAACAGCACGCAAACGTTTCCTAATATGCGTTCGTGATACGGAATGAAAAATAGGTTGCTTCGCCCTGCAACGAGTCTTGACATGAGATCGTTGCAAAAGATATATGGGACTCTCCAGTCTTATTTGGATTGCTGGAAAATTCTGATTCCTTAAGACACACTTTCTACTTCCTTTCTCAAGTCTATATAAAATACTTTTCTACTACTTTTTAATTTAATAGAAAATAAATCTCTATTGTAAAGTTCAAAGTATATACCGTGTTTATTCGAAAAATAGAAAATGTACGAAGAAGTCCCTCCCGTTCATATAATTTAATACATTTATATGAAACTCCAGCTTTCCACAAAACTCCGTATAAAATATTGTCAACATATTTAATAAAAAGCTAGTCGTTTGTAAATAAAATGTTCTTAATAATCGCCGTCCAAAATCATTCAATTCCAAACTACCAATATATAAGCATTTTGCTTCCAGTAATCGCAATCGCAGCTACCATTTCCAAACACTCCAACTAAGATCTGCGCTCTTGTCCCCATGATCTCTCGTCCAATTTCGTCGCCCTTCGTCACTCCAAATGGCTATCATCGCACTCGAGCAACCGTCACGCGAAACAGTGAAAGCTTTTAATCCAGGGTGTGTCGAAGAAAACACGGAAATAGAGTTGCTGGAAAGGGACGCCGGAACCGCCAACGCTGTCAGCGTCGCGGCGTCGCCAGGGACGCGTCGCCATCCCCATATCCCATCAGGCTCGCCCCCGTTCCCACCACCCTTTACCTTCCCCTTCGTCACAAAGGGGTTGATGGCGGCTCCGGATCATTCACGGCCGCCGAACGCCGACAATACGCCGGAAATTTCAGCGAAACGCTCGCAGTCCGGCTGATTTCCGCGGGGAACGTTCGCTGCTTCTGTCTTCGTTCAGCTTGGAAACCCCCATTCTTCCACCATTCTTGTTGGCGATAGCTTGAACCCCGTCGAAACACTGCCCGGTGCTGCTGAATTGTTTTCTAAAGTTTGGTTACCGGCGATGGGGTCGCTGGAATTGTTTCGCATTTTTAGAAAAATATCCCCGCGTCGAAAAGAAGCTTTGGTGAGCGTTCTGAGGATTGGACTGGTCGAAAGAATTTCTGCTGCTTATTTTGACGCGAGTTCAACTATTAGAATCTTTGGGCACTGAGTTTTACTATTTCGGGGCAAGTATTTTTGTCGACGCTTTGTTAAGCGCAATACTTTGCATCGTTGCGAGTTATGGAGTAGAAAATTTTAGTAGGGGAATGGAAGATATAAAGATTTTGACTTAGTACTGATTGGTAGCCGAGTATTAAACTTACATCGCAGTAGCTGTACAACTACTCCGTTGAATTGAGGGATTCGACCACGTTGAAGTCTCCCCGAAACGAATTGAGAAAGGACGATTATTAAGATCGACGGTGATCGGATATTGAAGGAAACCGGAATCGCAGGAAGATATCGATAAGTGATTTAGATAAGCAAACAGGCGAGTCGATTGAGTTAAAGTCATCGCACTTGGAACTGGCACTCACTTCTCAATTGCCTGGATCTTTTATCTCGGATAGATTAATTTGACGCGAACAACACGAAGTCCCACCCTTGAAATAAAATATACCAAAACCTAGTCTCGTTGCAGCCAACTAAAATCGAACTAAATTGCAAGTGTCCACGGTTAGCTTCCATTCCCAACCCTTTCACAGTTTCTTCCGACCCTTAAAGAGACACCAAGAGAGATTTCTCTTGACCAAGTCCAAGAACCCACCCAAAGTTCATTAGGCTCAATTCGGAATTATTCAATGCGTCTTCCAATCCACCTACCGAACAACTGACCCCGTTGCTGCTCTATCCCGAGCGAGGCTCCAGGAAAAACGACGAAAAGCAGCTGGAGGCGGCCCAGAAAATACTCGATGGATAATCAACGGTGGTCACAAAAGGGAGAAAGAGGTGGAGGAAGAACGATAGAAGAAAGCTGGCAGACAGTCAGATTCCAAGCGGTGGGGCCAGTTGCAGCAGCGGCAGCAACGACGGCAGCAACGTCAGCGGCAGCAGCAGGGGTTGCTGAAAGAGAGAACGATACCAGAGGGAAGAGAAAACGTGGTGGTTCGTCCAGGGAAGAGTGGAACCGATGAGCAGGAAGGAGACCGTAGGCCAGGGGGTGAGAAGAGGAAAAGAGGAGAGCGGTGTACGGTGCATGGCTCTCTGTTGCGATCATTAATCACATTCTCGTGTCACGGCTAGCACCGCGCCGCCAGGGGTACCATAGTAAGGGTATACGCTAGTGGTATGAGACTACTAAAGGGAGGACCAGGATGCTGCCGCTCTTCTGATCATGAACACCGTGGCTGCCTCCTGCGCCATCCGACCGAAGCGACGCTACGATTACCGTTATCGTTCTGCTCGAGAACCTGGATCTGAAGTATCGTCGCCGTGATAACGTGCTAATGGGGTAGTGTGTTACCTTTTTGTGCGGTGCTTTTGTTTCAGATTGGAGCGGGGGGGCTCTCCAAGTTGGTCGTAGATACAGTAGCACTGTCGAATGTTCCTTTAGCAAAGGGAATTTGGTCTGCTTGTGCTTTATATTTAATATTTAATACAATATTTATAAACTTGTGCGATCATTATGCTGACGTTATTTGCGTATGTAGGCTTTTTACATATTGATTAATTTGCTTTAACGATTTATCAGGAATAACTCGTGTCCTGTAATATTAAAATATCTTCCGGCCTGTTTATATTTGTGTAGCCCGTATTTTTTGGGAAAGAGATGACAAATAGTTTTGGCAAATACTATATCAGTGTTCTATATTTGAATATTTAGGTGCCACTGTGATTTTTGTAGCTTATTACGGTATCGGGAATCTGGATACGATTGGGCATATTGCGACTGAGAATAAAGCTGGTTTATGGGTAGCATTTAGAATCAACGCTGGAAGGGATTCTTGATGATATTATGAACCATAAACGGGAAGCTATCTAACAAGAATCAAGATAGGGAAATACGACAATCCATCCTCACCTCATTCAGGAAGCTGTTATCTCCTGCTAAGAGATTCTCACTTGATGGCGATGATTGACATCTTCTTGGGCAAGATTCTGGTTACCTACAATACCGTTCACCTGCGAAGAATGTATTATAAAATTCGAACTGCGAATAAGAACTACGCTGAGCCGCTCACAATAAAATTATTTTATGTGTACATTTTATTGCATGTGGATAGTACACGAACTATTTCAGACTATTAGGTCTCCCGTAAATAATGTCGTTTCTTACCTTACTTTAAACAAATATCTTTTGTTTTGTATAAGAGATGAGCTTGTACAAAACTTTCTCGTGTGCTTTTGAAAGATTATTTTCTCTACAACGTAAGAACTTGTAACATTTAGTACAGAACTTCTCTCGTGCACCTCCTTTCAGCCTCCCAACCACCGCAACCCCTCGTTCCTATCCCTCTTCTCTTGTGCACCCTTGTTCTTTCTGTTTCTACCACTAGCCCTCCCTTTTCTGCGGTCCTGCCTCTTTGTTTTTCCACTATGCGTTTCTTGCATCCCCTTTTGCATTCCTTCTCCCCATCTCATTTCACTTTGCCCTCCTTGTATCCCTTTGTTCTTACTATTCGGAAAAATTACCTGAAAGGTAGAGACCGAACATAGAACATAGTGGTCAATATATCGAATATTAGAAATAAATGTAAGCACTAATATATCGTACGGTGAGCTGGTGTTATGAAATTAATCGTGATTGATCTACAATGGAATTCTATTGCTATACAAAGCATGACCTTAAAAAATTCTGCTATGCAAGATATTTCTATCAAAGGTGTCAAAAGACACCTTTTCGTCGAAATAGGAATACACGAAACCGGGATAAAAATTGTGCCAAATATATTGAATATAAAATTATCAAATTACAATATTGTACTATTCGAAAATTCATAAAGGTCAATATGAAGAAAAGGGAAATTTATTTTGACGTCTCCGTACGGTAATCCAATATATCTTCTCTTCAAGTCTTCAAATCTTGTTAAGAAACCCAACAAATATTGAGCCTCACACCCGTTCCTACGATTTTACCCGAATTCCACGAACGTCGACCGCGTCAAGGCGGCGAACCTCCCTCTAGGCAATTTGCGTACAAAGAGAAAATGCCACCGAACGAGTCGACGCGCGGGTTTCCCTACGACGATTCCCTTTTGGGAAATTGGCACACGTCGAGAAGGGCTTGGAATCCTTTCACCGATCCTCCTCAGCCCTGACCGCATCAAAACACCGTCGACCGGGCCATTGTTTTCCTTTTAACCCTTTTAGTCAGAGCCTGGGCTGAGGGTGATCATAAATAAGACGCGCCGCCGCCATGAGAGAACTTATCCGCACGTGCAACTACTTGGCTAATTGCCGTGACGGGACTAGAAAGTAAATGAAAAGAGTCCTGTCGCGCGTTACTGACGAAAAAGGTAATATTCATGAATGTACCCTTCGACCATGCAAAGTATTTTTCAGCGGAATAAAGTATATTTCTCGGGAAACAAAGAATGGGAGTATTACCCGGATGAATGCTCAATTTTAATAAAGCCTAAGTATATTAAATTTAAATTCCATTTAAATAAAAATGAAATGAAATGTTAAATGTATTACAACTACGTGCATCATATTTATAGTAGTATTTTTAGTAGCGCAGTAATCTTAAATTTATTTATCGAATATTATCCTAAGCACAATTATCTAATTGATCTTAAGTTTACAGAATTTTGCATTATTCTAAAAACAATCTCACAGGACCGCCATAGGACGTTCCTCGCTGGAAGAGATCGAAATCCAAGAGACTGAAACGATAACGTAGGGGAAGTGTATAATTATTATTGGCACCGTTGCAGGGCGAAAGTAATCCTGAAACAACAGTGAAAACGGTATGCGTGATTCCCGGGCCAGCTACTAATTACTTGCAGATAAATATCAGTCGGCCGTTCGCAAATGGCGTGCTCCTGCAGCGATGTCTGAGAGCTCGTCAGTCAAACCCGTCAGCTATGCTCGGATGTTATCGTGGCACTGTAATAACCTTTGTGACACGCTTACCGGGAACTACGATGCTCTCCATGCATCGAAAGAAGATCAACGTCGATTTGGTGCACCGGCATATCCTCTTCTGGTAACCTGGAATATTATATTTCACTTTCCATGATCGTTGCAAGGTTCTGTTTGGTACAGTCAATAAATTTATAGGGCAAATTTTATTCGACTTTCTTCGCTGGTGAAAATTGATTCAAGCGAAACAATGTGCCTGTTTAGATAAAATCCTTCGTGACAGTTCCATCGTCGAATGATTTATTTCGTTCTAAATAGATTGCACAAATAATTGAATGCAAAAACTCTTTGACGAAAGAGTAGTAGGATGTAAACAATAGATACGCGCGTTCTATACACCTGTTCATTTTATTCGATACAAAACTGTCCATCGAAAAAACATTTAAGGAATGTAACATTAAATGCACTTCTCAATTCTCTTCGCAAAATCCAATCTAAAATCAACACGCTTCCCGCTCGCAGCAATGCTCGCCCAAAGGAAGACGGCGTCTGAAAAATTCCCACAACAACCATCCAACCCCTTGAACATCGCCACGGAGCTCCCGACAAAAAGATAAGATCTCTTTTTCCGGCTAACCGCGCATCAGATCGTCAGAAGGTGTGCCAGGTTATCCGTAGCGGGCGCCAGCGTAGCGTGCACCCAATAACCAGGCACGTAAGATATTGTTCGCCCGATGAAATTAATAGTAGCCGTAAGCTCCGCCGCGTAACATTAATCCTCGCGGAATTAGTGACACCCCGAGCACCAAGAAGTGGTGAGGGGATGCGCGGCACGAGGATGGCGCTGAAGAACGAGCCGGCCATCGCGGGAAGGAGACACGAGGAGACTCGTGTCGGACGGTTCGAAGTGTCCGGAGCCCAGCAGCCGTGGCAGGATATTACGTTCACGGGCCGAGCGGAAGAGGACGAACGAACGCGGAAGAAGAAAGGGGGTTGGTTGGAGTAGAGGCTCGAGGAGACTCTTCAACTTGTCCACGGGAGGAAGATTTGTGCGGCTCGCCATCTCTTTCCTCGCGCCACCCCTTTCGCGGCACGGTTCGTGGATCTGAAATAAATGGTTATCGTGGATCACCCCCGGATGCTGACACGTCATAATGGCCTGGAATTCGCCTTAACCCAGTGGCGCGTCATTGGAGAGCGATATTTCTTCATCTGTCGGTCATTATCAAGCGATTAATGCCTGCCGGTGTTGGTGGGCCACCGTGTCTCTTGTCTCGATCTACGTGTCGCCATGGACGATGCCTGTTGTAATCGCGGGCGAAATTTTCTGGATACTGTGCTGGACGTTGGTGAGCATTTTTTAGTCGGCTATGGGCAACTGGTTAGCTTGGTAAACTTTGAGATGACGGATACAAATTGCAATTTGTCATTGTGAAACTGCTGGATTAATATTATTATTAAATTATGTTAATGGATTGAACGTATACGTGTTTAACCTATGTATAGATTGGCCAGTAAAAATTAACATTATTACAGGAAATCAAATTTATTCATAAAATTCAAGTAATGTACAGGTTTACTAGTTCCATTAAAATTAATAAAAATTCTATAATTTCATTACAGTAAAATCCAAATCTACCACGAGCTACCAGAGGACCTCGACTCGCTTGTACACCCAAATAAAAATTATCCGTTTAAGAATCCTCAACGTCACGCGAAATGTCAACTCGAGGCCGCGGCAAAACACGTCGCAAGCGCCGCAGAAAAAAAAATACGATCCAGCAAGGCTAGCTCTGCTCGTGGTAGATATGCATCCAGCCTGTAAACGTTTTTTCCGCCTTCAGTACAAAAGGTGAACGTGCAACCCGGTAGTACCAGGAGAACGCCAGGGATCACGACAGCTGATGGGGACAGAGCTCGAGGGACGATCAATAATATAATACGCCGTCGCCCCAGGTACCACCGTGCTATCGCACCATCGAAAACCCGGGTCGACTTCCATGTGCTGCGATCCGCTTATCGTTCGCCTTTTCGTGAATGTGTTTCGTATTTTATTCTTTTTTTTCCAGGGGGATCGTGAACGCATTTGCCACGGACACGCGCCCTTCTACGACACCAAGACAACGACGAGGACGGGGACGATGCAGATGCGCTGAATCGCGATAAACCGGTGTAGCGAAGTTGAAGATGCCAGGGTGGAAAGTAGGTCGGTTAATGTCGGAGGCAAGAATACCCGTAACCTGGTTAAATAAAATGCTTTCGTGGTAAGAAATTTTGTGGCCAATGATACGTTTGTGAGGGGTGGGTTTTAAATGGTGACGTATAAGTTATTGGATAATTTGCTGGCGATAGGAATTCTGAAGTTCCTAGGTGGACTATCGAGAGCTGTTACTTTAATATTTGAACCGTTGGTACATTGTGTTTTAGGGGTAGTTCCTTGAGCCTATCTTTAGGGGTAGTTTTGATTCGAATCTGTGTCGCCATCTAGTGGCAAGGCATAGTAATGGATTCGTTGATGCTTGAACTGCTTTGTACTATTTTTATGGTACTTAACTTGGATCGGTGTAGCGAATAGTAAGAATATAGGCAATGTAAATTCAATATATTTTGCCAAGAATTAATAGAACGCGCTAATCAGTTTATATCGAGGTGTTTGCTGAAAATTTGCTCGATTGGTAACGTTATTTTCTAAACTTGGGAGTGATATACGGGTTTCTGCAATGCCGACAAAGTGAAACGACTCAGTAGTTCCAGAAATTCACGTTAGGAATACGAATTCAAATCTAGGAGAATTTATAAGGAAGCATCATAGAAATTTTGTTCCAAAGTATCTTGTAAAGTAGATACGTAAAATAATACAACTTCTATAGGAATTAATCACTGCCATAAAATGATTTGCAATTTTACAAATGATTTATCTTTTACCTATTTTCAGGAACAGGATAAGTATAATAACGAGCACAATATTAAACCCAGGATGGTGTTTTTATTTTTAAAATACAATGGATACATAAATCGTATTATCATTAGATATATACCATACTTTCTTTATTTAATCACCTTCGAAACTTAAAAGATACAAACAATGGAATTAAACTCGTCAACACAATTCTTTTTATTACAAATTAACACACCTAATGCGTACTATCTACCATCCCGGCAAGCCAAAAACCGTACTGCTTCGTCTTCTTCTGGAACGCAATATGCATCACTTGGAATTGCATAGAGTAGCTGGTGGATTTCCGCCAAAATTGAATCTCTTCCAGGGTGATCGCTTAAAAGCCTAGACGTCAGGGTGATTTAAACAAGGGCGCCGCCGTGCATTGCAATCTAGAGTCGCGTGGCATGTCATCCGTAAGATACCTGTAGAGACGAGCTTCTGATATTTACAATTCTACAAAAGCCCGGATCTACAGGGTAGATCACGAATGTGCCTATCTTATGCAACCACTCTTTACGGCCATTGACTCTTCAGTAGCGAAATCTGCAACACAGAATCGGACCTTTCACTTCTATTCGACTTAATGAAAGGAATTATGTCAGTACACCTTTTAGCAGTTTTCACAAATAACGTAAATCTATAGTAAGAGCAACGTGTCGCAAAATTTTGCAACGTATCGAATCGTTAAATTCGATTTAGTAGGATGGGAAGCATTGTTCCCACATTTGACTATAATTCGACTATCACTGTTGCAGAAGTGTAGCAGCAGTGATCGCAAATTAATTGCACGATACCGATTGCAAAATGATCCAGCGAGCAACGGCACGTATGAATAACGAGCATGACTATAATAAAGCCGGCACGGATTAGAAATTTCGTTCCGGCCACTGACCGTACGTGACACCGGAAAACCTCCACTAAAACAGGACGTGACCTCGCATGCATATCCGGACTGTAGTCGAAGGATGCGAATTAATACGAAGCTCTGCGCACAATACGATTGCAATTTTGTGATCTTAAAGCCTTTAATTTTCAAGAATTTATAGCATCGACATTCTCTATTGATGAATGCGCTACGATTTCGACCGGCAGATTAAAATTGTTCCATAAATAATTATTGCAACATAAACAGTGGTACTAGGGCTGACGATCGACGCACGCCAATAGAGGGCCAGTAGATGTGTGTCCTCCTGGCTTGAACCCGGGGATACTGAATTTTCGAAATTAATAAGGCGATTATTTACGAAAACGAGAATTAAACAGGAAGATTGTGGTGGATGAAAAAATGCGGTGCGAAAAGACAAATATGCGAAACTCTCCGATTCAAGGGTGTAAAAATAAGCAAAAAATATCCAGACAAAATAAAATACTTGGATAAATAGAAATTTACGCAATAGTAATCTAGAGAGATACAATGCCAGTGCACAAGAAGTGTCTCAAAGATAAACCACGAGCCATTAATCAAACACCAGATTCACACAAAGATGGCGTGCACACAAGCCGTATCATGCATTACCAATTGTTCGCCCGTGCAACAGGCGCGGTGAGCATCTAGCGTGCAACACACCTGGCCGCCCAGCTTAAAACAATATACAGACCAGAAACACAGCGATTCGATTTCACGAAATTCCAAGGTACACTAACCGTACGCGTGCGCGCGCGTCCACGTCCACAGAATCGGGGTCATAGTATCGACATGCCGAGAATACGATTAACAAAACGAACCCATAGAAACGAACAGAATCACGATCTCCGCAACGTATGCGTATATATATATATATATACATATATATGTACACGTGCACGCAATGAAAATTGACACCAAGAACAGTCATGCAAGACCTCAAACAGAATACAAGAAAACCTCCAAATATCGCCCGTGCGTCCGATCTAAAACAGAGAGCGACAAAAGGAAAAACGTAGAAACCTTTACTTATTTTTAGACCTTTCGCGAAGGAAAATTCGTACATGAACTCACATACCCGTCGCGCGTGCATATGCGTGCGTCCGCGTGCAACTCTCCTCTCGCAGCAGCACCACTTCCAGCGTCCGTTGGTCACTTTCGACGCGATTCGCGCGCGAACGTACGCGCGGCGTGTACACGCGGAAGCGTGAAAAGCGCGGGCCAACGCCCTTCCAAACGGAACGCAACGGCCGACTGTCCTTTTTGGCCCCGAGCGGAGAAGGTGTTCGGCGACAAGCGCGAATCCTCGAGTCGCGGGGCGTCTCTCCCACGGCTACCCGGCCGATGCCAGGGGCATCCCCCGGATTCTGCGATGATTGGACCGCGCGCACCATCCCTCTACTCGAGCGAGGGGGATGCCACCGCACAGGAGCGTAGCTAGCGGCGCTGGGACCAGCTGCTGCTCTTGGGAAAATGAGTATTGATATCGCATTATTCGACGCGCGCCAACGCACGCGTTTTTTGTACGAAGGGCTCGCTGTTGCGTGGGCGGGTTGCTTTTGGACGACGCGGGGGTTAATTGATGGAGAGGGGGAGATGAGGGGTTGATTGTTAGAGCGAAGGATCAAGTGGAGGTTGAAATTTAGTGGACAATGTTACTGGGTTGCAGGATGTTAACCGGGTATCTTTTTTATCGCGAGAATTTCATCTTGCTTCGTTCGATTTGATTTTTTTCTGGGCTTTCTGATTTGGTAACGCCTTCGAGGATTGGCGGTGATTAGCTTGGTGAGTTAGTTCGATTTGGAACTGTATAGATAAAGAAGAGGGTCGTTGAAAATGTAATGGACTTCTTTGTTCAGTTGATAGTTAGAGGTTTTCGCGTTGCTATGAAAAAAAGAACTGATGCTCTCGTAAGATTACACGGAAGGCTTTTACTTTTGAATGAAAATCGTTTTACTGTCGATGAAACGAAACTAGAGATAAGGCGTGTGCAGCGTTTCAAATTTTCTGTGAAGATGATTACGAATCAACGTTTCGATACCTACGTCAGGAGTCACTAGGCATCACCGGACCAAGTGTGATTCGAGTAACACAGTGTATTAGTGATTAGACGTATGGAATTTCCCTTATGAAATTCTCGCGCAGAAAGTCATGCATTATTTACAGCGTGCGCCGCGAAAGAGGAGACAGTTCATGCGGCTCTGTATTCAAGGTACGGGGTCCGAGTAATTTCATCGTTTACATGACGAATCGACGTTGAAGTACACTCATACGTCACAGAGATCGCTGAATGACCAAGTACTCTTCTCAGCAAAGAGAAGACCAACTTCGCCGTTCATATTTACATCCCAGAAAAATGATCCCACTCTTGCTTTCAAATAAGAATGAATTGATTACAATTATCGGGACATTCCAAGACAACATAGTATTACCAAGGGAAACAGGGGATGAAAACTACGATCACGAGACACGAAGGCGAAACTATATAACGAAAGAGTTCCTTTGAGAAGAAAATACAGTGAACATTGATGCGAGACATTATCATCGGTGGCTACAGCCCTGAAGTCGTTCCAGCTCGGCCGAAATCGTGCAGTCTCGGCCTCGAATCCCTGTCAACCGGTACGTAGACGAAAGGGAGAGGGTAAAAGGCTGGGGCCACCCTTCGTCTCATCATCTTTTCGCGCTCATAGCCAGGCATATCTGCCCGAAACCAGGCTTCTGTTCTCCTCTCCTCGAGGAATCGTCCTGGAAAAGCTCCGCTTTCCCTCGACCTAACCGCCCCCCTGGCCCTGCTACTCGCCACCCCCTCTCTGGCCGCAAAGACTCCCAATGACGTAGCGTTGCTCGCTCCTTCTCCGTTCTGGAGCGACGTATTGATCGTCTCTCCGGTCTTCTGAAGCAGCGCGAGGAGCCTGACACCGCGGAGAGAAACGGAGAATGGAGAGAAAACGTGTCTACGGAGGGAGAGTGATAGGGGGTGGTTTTGGTGAAGCTGGCTCTGTACCGGCGCGGCGTATCTTTGCCGAAACTGCTGCTGGGAAAAATAGAGGACAGAGCTGGAATGGAAACGGTCACGTAGGGGAGTGGTGTACGAGGGCGAAAGGATCGGGGCTATCGCAGGGTGCGTGGTTTAGGGAAGGGTAGATCGGAGATGATGGGAGGAATTTGGGGTTCGATTAAAGGAGAGGGTTGGGAGGCATGTTTTCCAACAATGAGTCTCTTTTCGGGTGGGACAAAGGAACAGGAGGATTTGGAACACACGATTCGATACCGCGGAACGGAAGGATTCTATTCGATTATACGAGCGACGAATTAAAGAGAAAGTCTACTTTCCTAATGTGGAGGGGTTGGATATTTTTTTGAGAAAGATTGTATTTTAGCTAAATTTTTACTTTGAGATATATTGCGACCGAATCGCGTTAAGTGGTTTCCATCATTCATCTAAACTCTAGATGAATTCTATGAACTATTATGCGGAGTTATACAAACTGTATTGAAGTAAACGACATGGGCAGGTAGCAGATACTAATAGGCGACGAAAATCAAGCAATCGATTAGGGGGAAGCGCGATAATGCTTGGAACTACTTAACCCCATAAATCGCCGACGCACTGTTATCCACGACATAACATCATCCTCCTATCATACGCCCACTCAAACAACATTCTGTCTGTCGTCGTCTACTCACGTGCAATACGTCTTCGCCGAGTTTACCCACGTATCGTCGCTTGCGAGACTCCGTGACGAACCTCTCTTTCACTCTCTAACTCTCCTCGTTCTTTCGCACCGGAAACTTCGTCGACACATTTTTTTAGACTCCACTGTTCGCCTCCTTTACGGGCAGGGTAAGTATCTTCTGAAAAGTGACGAACAAAATAAATATCATCTTCGTCCCATGGTATAAAACAATTGATAATAATAAACAGTTGTATTGCTGTAAAATTTGGAAAATATACTTTGGAACCGTGGATCAGTTTTGCAAATATCTACTCCCGCGAATAACGTGTTTATACATTTATATATTTTTTGAATATATGAAAGGTGTCGACATTTCTCAACCGCCATGTTTCCGCGGAACCAACGAAGAAAGGAACGTTAGCAACGAGGGTGGTGGATGCATTATACATTAACGCGGCACGGCTGAAATTACGATCGGTTTATGGCCAACAAAAATATGTAGAACGAACACACGAGCACGGGGAAAATCTGTTGGTTCGCGTCCCCCGTTCCCAGACATCGTTTACGAGCAAACCGTATCCCTGCTTAACGCACCGACTACATATTTATTGATTAATTCACGCCAGCTCATCAGCATACAGCGCAATTTCGTCGTGGCCGACGAACGGGGGAGGATGTTTCGTTAAATGAAACCCCGGGAGCGGGGTCTCGGGTCTCCGTTCCATTCGTGGAAAATTGAAGCTTGTCTTCCTTTTAATTAGCCCTAGGTGTTTCAGAGGAGAATTAATTAGAAGATTCTAAATTGTCCAGGTCCGAAATATTACAAAATGCGGTGGACACTAAATATCATCAAAGAACCAACGGAAGAATGGATTAGAATTTTCCAATGGCCTTGAAATAAAATTTACCTGTTCGCTGACGTCCCTGCAATACCTTCAAGGCCATTCGTCGTAAACTCCCTTGGAAAAAAATCTCTCAGCCGAGCCGATTTTACTTTCCTCGCCTGGGATTTCGTTTGCCACCGCGGAGGCCTGGTCGAATTCGAATAACGATCGTACGAAGACGGGTACGACGTCCACACGGTTTCTACCGATCTGCACGACGGTTAAAACACTTTTGGGAGAGGCGCTGCCTTCGACTGGCATCGGCCATCGTGTATCGTGGAATGCCTCAGAAGGAAGGAACGTCCGGGCGCTGTGTCTTGAATAGTAAATCCTTATCGCCAGCCGATTTCCTTTTCCATACATTGATTTCTACGACGATTCGCATTCGTGGCTCGCCGCCCTTTCGAATCTCGGACCGAGAAGACCATAAAAGAATCGGCTCGTTTCCCGTCGCCTCGTTGCGCTACGACCGCTGCTTGCGATCGGCGGATCCGTTGCTGGATGGATTATGTCATCGGTGGTATTCAAACGTGACGTGGAAGCTATCTGCTGATCGCCCGGGACGAAGGAGTGGCCTGGAAGTCGGCAAATTATTTATTTTCAACGCTCGAAGGTGCACGCAATTTTTAGGACAAGGCAGACGAAAATATCTGGCAAAAATATTTTAATATTCTACTTTGTGTATATATATGTACATACTTTCTTCTCTTTTTGGTAGAGTTTATTTTCAATTGGGCAGTGTGCTATCATAAGAACTTTGATCCGCAAATAAAAGAAGAAAAGTTAATTTGTAACAACTACCGATAATTCAATTGGAAAAAAGCCTCTACAAATTTCCAAACTCGACCGCGCCGAAATGATAAATCGCGCAGATTCCTGCCCGACAATTCAACGAAACGAACAAATTGCTCGCGGACCGGATCCGGATTAAATGGAAGTCGCTTGCAGCGGAAGCTTAAACGACTGCGCTAATGTTATTGAGATGAAGCCGAAAGCCAGGTGGGCGGGCTAGAAGTCGCTGACAAGGAATCACGATGCCGCCCATTTCCAGACGAAATTCAACCTGCCCGTATCGTACCCTCTTCCCGTTTGAAAAATACCCTCCACTAGAGAATTGAATTGCGCCCAGGATCGCGTGGATTATACTAACTGCAGCCTGATTAACCGAATTCAACGACGACGCTTCCATTGCAGCACCCGGAACGAAGGTTCTGATCGATGAAGAAGAAGCCACCGGTGGCCACCTGTTAGCGGAAACGTTTCGGCAAACGTTGGTAATGATAACGAGTTACCGTTTATTACCGTTCCTATTCAGTACCCGATACGGATTGGTCCCCGAAGATTGCAATTGGAACACCGTCGGCGTACCTAGTCGACCCTTACAAATTGTCCCCATTCTTCGTGGCCAATATCGTTTATTGTTTAAAAGTTGTACAAGCCGGGCAATTCGTAAGTCGACTAACAGTTGTATTCGATAAATAGTATTAGAATTTAAACAATGCGTGCACGGTGGAAGGGGCGATAATTAACAATGGGGTGGGAAACCCGCGCGTTCGACAGGTATACAAATTCGTCGAACCTTCGGGCCTCGCTTTATTCACAGGTAATAAAAAATATTCCTTCGCCGTGCACTGACGGCGTCAGGTAGGCGATCTACAGTAATCGCATTAAAAAGGACAATTATGCAGCACGCTTCACCAATTTGAACGAGTAACCCTGGTTTCTATTGTCTTACGGTTCTGTCCGCGAGCGTGGACACGGAATACATATCCCGGCTGCAGCTGACCTGCTAATCCGAATTTTCGCGTGCAAACGGTCGCGCGGCGAGTCACATTAAGCGGGGCCATAAATCATGGCGGCGCAGAAGAATGGAGGGAAGTTGGAATCTGAGTGACGTCTAGTCAGAGAGCTCCTTGTAGTCGTCCCCGGTGTCCAGGCGTTCGCGAGACGTCTGAAAGGGACGGAGGGTTCGCAGAGAACTAGCTGGCTTCTCCAGCAGGACGTTGACGCGGGTCCCGTGGGGCATTTTTGCGGACGAAAGGTCCGCCCTATCTTCAACTCGACGTTACAGGAGATTCCGCTTTTCCTTTCCTTCCGTTCCCTCCCGCTCCACTATTTTTCTCGTTTCGTTCAGACATTCTCACACCCTTGCCCGTTGCGTCCCTTATTTCGTTGCTGCGAATCGAAAGGAACTAATATCGCGCGACAGGCGTTAGAACTTGCCCGAGATGGCGAGCCTGTAGGTGAAATCTGGGCCGAGTGAGCGAGAGTACGAAGAATTTTCCAAGTTCAAAGGATTCGAGGAAATTCTGCAATCCTGAGGTTTTACATTTTTGGGAGTTGATAATTAAATTCCCAAATAAATATTTCACATAACAAATTGAAAAAAATTCATCGAATAATAACTAGAATTAACCCAAGAATAATTTGAAGAAGTGAATCATGGCTCCTGAAAAAGGGGTCGGTGTTAAGTTCACGTTCAACCCTTCGAAAGTGTCTCTTCCAGACACGGGAGGACCAACAATATTGAGACTCGATAATACGACGAGGGGGAAGCGGGTGTGTGACGGAAGACGGCGACCATTTGTCAGCACGAAGTGGACGCGAATGCGAACATGTTATCGCGGATTTCTCGAGGCAATCTATCCTGTGTTCTTTAACAGACAGAGATTTCCCCCGAAACGAAACTGACAATGCGAGTTCGTGTATCGCCGAGGAAACGTTTCCTGGAAATCGATGAATTTCTTAATGGGTATGTCTCTCGACACGTTTGATGCGCAGTCATTTTCTTTTATGAGAAAGGTGAGAAATTGACGGAAAGGTGTCTGGGTACCTTCGACGGTTCGCATTCGAGAAATGTTCATGTTTAAGGGATGCCGCTTACGACATGGAACGATTTACAGGCGATGCAATCTTGCAGCATGTTTATCCGGAGTTCGAAACTAATTTAATAAAGCCTATTCACGGGAAAAGTTTGGGACGGTGTTGGTAGCGTGCGATTTTAATTAAAAAACTGGTCGTTCATCCGGCGATGAAGGGACAGAGGAAAGAGGGGAGAGGGAATATCTGTTTAACCGTACTGTTAGCCAGTCTCTGGGAGCTTGGATTAAATCGATGAATAATGCCTAATAATAACTAGCCATACAGTTTCCATACAGATTCACTTAAACTTCTCAACAATTCTGAATACCCGGGTTCAATTGGAAATTGAACGAGTTACACAAAATTCGCAATCGGCGAAACAGCCGCGCTACTAAAACTCCATAAACTGAAATAAAAAACAAGTCCTCCCGTGTATACCGGGGTGCGTGGTTGACAAATTCATTTGTCCGCCATGCGACTGGCACAAAGGATAAACAAAAACCGCCATGAATACACGGAGGTTAAACGCGTCTATTAAAAATAGCTCTATCAAGCATCCCTCTCTGTGGAAACAAAACAGCGGAAGGCGACCGCAATAATTCTCCCAGAACTAAAATCGGTGTTCTAAAAAAAGTGAAATGAAAAAAATGAACGCTCAGTTTTCATCCGCTGAAAAAAGGCGAAACGCAGAAACGTAGGTGACTCTGTCACCGACGAATTCATTTGTCGCAGCGTCCGTGGAAAAGAAGGATAAAATAAAAACCGCGATATATTTCGTACATACCTAACCACTCCTTGTTATTTACATACTCCTCATGCATATGTATCCAGATATATTCGCGGGCACGTATATGCGATTCACGTAGCGAAACGTGCGTTTTTGTGTAGGTGAACGAGCATGTAACGTGTGTACACGAATATTGGAGAGAGGTAAGTAGCTAAGCAGAAAGTGTACCTAGGTATAGGCGTAGACGAGGGGTTGGCAGGCAGTCCAAAGCATCGAAGGGGGTTGGAACGTGGTGGCAGTTGGTGGAAAAAGGGGAAGGGGAAGTTGCGATTCCATCTGCCAGCCTGTCATTCTGATACTACGTAGAATGTCGGCTGTTGGCGGAGACGATCAATACATTGCAATCTATATAAAATGGCTGCAGTATCTGGAGCGTCGTGAATAAAACGCGGACCTTTTATCCCTATCTCTCTTTCATCTCTGTTTCGCTGTAGCTCGATGTTCTCGTCGAAACGAAAATTGATGCCAGACAGGTCCTCTGTTGAGACATTCGCTGCTCTTTTCTACCAGAAAGCACTGGAGCATGTGATGGATTTTTTTCAACTTCATTCTGGAGCTTAGGAGGTCACCAGAGTATGTTTATTTATTTAGAGCACGTTGCAATTGGCAATTTTGTCTAGGCTCCACTGGAGAAATTAATTTAGCGATAAATGTTATACGTATTAATGGACATTCAGAGGCTGGATGTTCAACTGTTGAATATTTTGTGTAACGTGATCAGCAGATTCGGATGATTGCTAAACGGGGGGTGTATGACGATATTCTTATCAGTTATATTGTAATTGTTTTTAATTAAAAATTTGAATGTCAATGTTAAGAGAACCTGAACAAATTTTTGTGAGAAACGTATGAGGATGTACATTTTTGACTTTGTTCGTAGGGGTTGCAGCATCCCCTCGACCCAATGCAACTAAAAGGGGTTTATTAGAAAACGGTACACAGCTTAATACCAATAACAATTTAGCTAATGGGTGCGAAGATAGGTCGTAACGCAGGTAATGTAAAGTAATAGAGATGAAAAATTTAATTTATCCGAGTACGCACGGTTTTGTTACGAAGGGATGTAGGAAAAAGGAAATACACGTGCAGTGTCATCCCTGTGGCTCCACCTTGGAGATACTCGGGGATTCAACGCTGTTAGAGAGGTCACCGATAGGTGGTGTCAGCCATATTATTTGTTTGCTCTACTTTGCACCCTTTTAGGGGAAAAAAAAAATAATGCAAATTTGGTGTGCATCGAAATTCTATGTAAATTATGGGGCACACATTTTTCAAAGAAGTGTATATTTTTGTCCAATTATAAAAAAGCTTGCCTATGAAATCTGCTTTCAAGTATAACACTGCTTTTAATTTATGCATACTACTTGCCTTTTCACTTATGGCCAACCCTTTGTAGTCTATGTGGCACGGCCTATCAACTTGCAACTTTTCCTGCCCATATACATAATTTTACTTCAAACTTTTATGCATTAACGGACCTGGTCCCGTATATTTAGTAATAATAAAAATAATAATAATACCTGTTGAAGCAGCAAACCAAACCGGAATATGACGCTTCGTGTGACCCTCACGAAACTACACCGTTCGAAAGCAGGCAAAACGTCAATTGCAGTAATCTTCCCGGGCTGCCATAGACTCACCGGTTCCAAAAAGAAACTGCACCGTTCACCTTTACATTAGTATTAATTTGTATACCTCGAAGCACTTTAGCAAATAAGGATTAAAGAAAACTTGCCACGCGTACACGTCTACCTGCTGTACCGAGCAATCTAAAAAGGGTCCGTCCTATGCGTCGGTAACGGCCACAATTAACGTTGCTGTTTTGCACAATATAAAACCCAGTAAATCCACAACTTCGAAAGAAACAGAGGCAAGGAATCTATGGTCGGACTGCACGGTGGCCAGGTCGACGTAGAACTAACCCGGGTTTCGTGCAATAAAGGGGATCATTTTGAATCTGTGTGCTGAAATTTATGGTCCCCCACCAGCAACGGGTCGGCTATAGGGACGCGCAATAAAGGACGGCTATTAATTTTACGTTTCTCGTGGCGAATGATTCACTCTCTGAGGTATATACCCAGTTCCCTACGCTATTGCTGGAAAATGTCAAACTTTCCAAAATTCCCCAAAAAACTCTGCATCGTACAATTCGAAAGAAATGTGTAACTAAGGTTATTAAAATATCAATAATGACCCTAAAACAATCTTGCAAAAAAGTTCAGTCCATTGTCACAGATAATAAGAAGGAAAAAATAATACTAATCGTACCTCCAGCATCGACACACTACTTTTTCGACCCATTTATACTCTCGTTTCACTCGATTCGTAAATAAGAATGCACCGATGGCAAACTGATCGTAAACTTATTCCGCGACTGAAGAACACGCGTGTCCAGTTCGCGCACGCGTAAATATCGGCGTGCCACGAGACAGTCAAGAATCGAGTTCCCTGCAGACGATGACTCCAGGTGATGCTGGCCGGTCGCCGATCGTCGGTGTTATGCTGTAGGAAAACGCCGAGGGGTAGTATCACGGGGAAATGATTTATGACTTCGGGGACCAGGTAGGGCGCCATTCAGCATCGGCCTCGTTCTCTTCTTCCACCGTGCTTCCTCTCTGTGCTCCCCCTTCTGCATCCGGCGACTTCTCTCGTTTCAATGCGTTTTCAGTTGGCCTATTTGCGCGATACAAGTAAGATCCGTCGTACGTTTGCGCCGCGATACGACAAGATTTCAACGTACTCGTGATAAGATGAATCAATTCTGTGGATGCTGCTTTGTAACGATTGAAAGATCGTTCATGGTGATCCGTTCGTTTGGTGTTACTTGAGGATGGACATATGGTCACCATCGGTTCGAGGATTCTCTTGACTTCTGGTATGTTGCGTATGATTCTGTTTCGTCAGTTTTATTTTTCTTTTCTTCCTTTTTTTGTTCTTTTTTTAGTGTTTGGATGCAATGAGTTTAGTGTTGATGAAGATATTTGAGGCAGTTGTGGGGTTTTATTTTTGGCGTCGTCGCGTTCTCGTAGAATTGTATTGGATTGTTTAATTATTAATCGTATTTGTTCAGACATGTAAGAACTTGTTTAATAACGCTCATAGTCGTGTACAACGTGGAGGGATACAAATACATAAAATTAATATTGATTATTACCAATCAAAAAGAATTACCAAAATCAAATAATAAACAACCTGAAAGTCCTGTACTCACTTTCTTCCAGGCGAACCCTCCCATATTTCTTCACCTTCACGTGTTTCGCTCGCACCTCGATTTTTCTTCAACCACCGCGACGACGCTCGTGTTATTAGAGCAACGACATTTCATTAAACCGCTCCTCGCGGAAGGAGGCGCATTTTGCCGAGTCTCTCGCTCATTGCAATGCAAAGTGAAAAACTTGCCCATCAGGTTGACCATTATTACACGGTCTCGCGTGATCGTGGCCCTCGTGATGGTTTCCTGCCCCTCCTTCACCCTTGAAACTTGTTCTTAGACGTTCAAGATAGCCGTACGTCGCGCGTTACAAATTAAGTTACATAAATTCACGCGCCTACCTTTGCATTATGCATCGCGACCGTGATTCCCGAAGGCTAATTCTCTGCTCGCCAGATATAACATCGTGTCTGCCTATCTTTTCTTTTCCCTTTGCACGCCAGTGGATTGGGATTCGAACTGATTGCGCCGTTGGAATTACATTTTTTTTACTACCAGCCAGCCGGTCTTTGGGATATTGGGAATTGGACTTGAAATTACCGTCGTGATTTGCAGTGTCCGCTCGAAGAAGAAATGTGTGACTGGCTTTCACATTTCTAGAAGGCAACCTATTTACGATATTCAAATTAACACTAGACGCAATACACATTGCAAGTAAATCAATCGAATATTTTAACTCCATTTACTCGTGATATTCGGAGCAAGCACCTATTATAGTCATCGGCAAAGCAATCGTATTAAAAACCGAGCGAACCGTCAGGATGCTCCCAAATTGCTTGCATAAAATCGTGGCTGAGGAATTCCTCGAGGAAACGGCGTTCGAGGTCGATATATCGACCGACTGCGTTGCATCGGAATCGTCGAGGAAACGAAAAAACGGCGGCGGGAAATGAGGGAAAAGACGGACGCGGTGTCAAGGCGGCGGCAGTGGCAGCAGCAGCAGGAGCAGCAGCAGCAGCTACCCCGTACGATCATCAATCATCAAGAGCGAGACAATCGAATAGCGCAGCCAACCGGTGAACAGCTGTCGCTTCGCTGAGCTCGAACCGTACACGTTACACGCTGCCGGTGTGTTTTCTGGAAAGTCCTCTTCGAACGGGAAAATTGTCAATCGCGGTTTTCCTCCTGCAAGTAATTCGGAAAATGAATGATTCGCCAATTCCGATGGAATTTAGATGCGACCGTATAATTGTTTAGAGCGAGTGAAATATTAAATTATTAGATGTGTGCGATAATTGAGGGCCGTTTCGGGGATGACTTTAATTGAACGTTTGATAAACGTGCACGTACGCGTAATGCGACAGCGTTTTGCAATAAGGTGGGACGTGAAACATTCTGAAAAGATGCAGAAATGTTTAGTCGATTTATCCGACGAAGGGCGAGGGAATATTTCATAAGCGGGAGGAAGCCACGCGGACGGTCTGCATTTCAAGGAGGCTCGATCCTCTTCACATCGCTTCGTATCATATCGTAACGCCGCCATCAGATTTCAGCGCCATCCCTGCGCGGTATATTGCCTGCTACGTTTCATAAATAACTCTCATATTACGAAAGAATACAATTTCAATATTACATCCGATGGATACGCCAATATCGCTCGGACGCGTGATATATAGAGGGGCGTTATTGTCTTTAAAAAAACATGACCATTTATTTTGGAAATCCGCAGGAATGTCGGCGGGGCGGGATTATATTTTGTTGAATCTCGTTGCGTGTGAAACAAATTTTCACGGTGCTCGAAGTTGAAAACGGAGGAGCGTGAATGCATGTTCGATGTGTGTCGTTGAATATTTCTTCTTTTATTTTGTTATTTTCGGTCCATGTGTAATGGAGATGAACGATTTTTCATTTCGCGAAAACTTATTTAAGATATCCTACTAAGACCCGTTGAAAGCGCGGGTATTCTGGGCGCAATTTTCATTCGACGGACAAATGCTTACGAATGTTCGCGGAAATTCGATGAAAAGGGGGAAACTGGAATGAAAGGTACGAGATGCCTGTAGGACAGGGCGAAAATATGAACGCGGGAACCAGAATTGTATTAATAACACAGCGCTTTCGTTCCACGAAGTGACGCGTCGACGTCTCAGCCGCGGTTTAATTAAATTTTCGTGCGTCGCATGCCGTTTGTCGCATTGTCACATTGTTATTTTTCCTCGACCCCGAGAAAAACTGTTGAGACGGACACTTAATACCGGATTCTTCACAGCGTTCCCAATTTTTCCAGCGAACAAAGGGTAGAATTGTGTGAAAAATTTCATTAAAAATCGTTTGTTTCTACGGTTCGTCTAGGAGCAATAGAGAAAAGTGGGAAAACCTGGGACTTTTCTCAAGAATCTAATGCTGGTAAGCTAGGTTCCTCGCTTGGATTACTTTTCTGTGGGAAACATTGCTTCAGTACGATCTTCTTTACAATAGGTGGCGTACAAGATACATTTGCTTCGTTCCGCCCTTGTGTATCAATTTTCCAAATACCACCCCTTCATTTTTCTAGACGTACTTCATGTTTTAAATAAAAACTATCAGTGTTGCAAATATTGTTATTCGACGATAAAAATTATTTTCTATCCGCAGACATAACAAATTAATATCAAGGAAAACTTTTGTATACAAATTTATGTATTTATATATTAACACAACGCTAACCACAACAAATAACACTTCTCCGAGTATTAACGATGCTCTTCAACAATGAATCCTCTTAAAAAAGCAATAAAAAATTGTCAACCTGTAATAAACCCCGCAGGGACTTTTAGACCTCCCCATTATCTTCCATCCCCTAAAATGTTAAAGAGGAGTAAATTCCTGGGAACATCCATAAAAATCAACTAACGAACGAAATAAGCTAAAATGTCGAAGAAAGATACACTTTGAACCTTCTTTCATCTCGGTCCACGTTTTTAACATTAATAAAGTTTACAACGAAGCATCGCGGGCAGAAGGGCGTCGCTCCAAGATTGATATCTCCGTAACACGATTATCAGCGAAGGCGTAGACGTAGCCAGTCAAAAGTAGCAAGCAGAGACGGGAGGGTTGTCACCCTTGTCTCTCCCCGTGCAGCGTGAGAAGCCAGCCATCTTGAATGATGTATGGCGCCGGTTACGAGGTCGACTGAGCGGCCATCACTCAACGCTGAGCTCCACAGCTTTTGGGGACACACGTCTTCGGCTCTCTCGTTCTGTCCGCTCCTCTCTGGTCTTCTGTCCGCCGCTGTTCACGTTAACCGTGCTAGCGCCAACTCTTTGCCAAATTCGATCACCTTCTATTTCCTCTTTGTTTCGATGCTCCAATGATTCAATTCTCCTCGAATGTAGCTTACGTCGAACTATTTTATTTTCGTACGAGTTTCCACGTTTTATTGATACCCTATGTACTGAGTGTGCTCTGATATGGTAGAGTGATACAGAGTGAAAAATGTTATTGAAGGTAGCGTGCTTCGTCGTGTTTCTTATTGGGGATAGAAATCATTCCCAATATTCCTTCTCAATACTCCGTCGTAATGCAATAATCATTTTATGACGGACAGAATATTTGGTCAACAGTACGTTTATATGGGTCTTTTGTTATTTTTAAAAAGATCGGGATACGGTGCCAATATTCGATCGTGAATGTCTGCATCAACCCGCACGATTCTTAAATTTACAGTCCCTTGCAGCCCACCCCAGGTGAAAGATGTCCTAATAACTGGGTCAAGTAATTCTGCGTTACAAAGGAAAGGTAACAATAAATCTTCCTAGCTTGAACCTCTATGCTCAACACAAATTCCCCCGCAGTTCCGTTAATTGCATAAAGCCGCGACCGGGGTTAATCTTATTACATATAATTGCATCCGCGTACATTTCTCGCAACTCTGAATCACTTGCACGTTTGGATGTGTTTGTCCGCCTCAACGGTGCCGCAGTAAAGGAATAAAATAAGTAGGCATGTTTATGCCTGACTTTACAGCACCGCCCTTTGTCAAGTGCCATTACGCACCCGAACACAGATTAGTACTTTCCATTGTAAAGTGAAGCTTTGTTTACAGCGAGTCACTGTACCTGGCTCGTCCCAAGCCGTTCAAATAACGAGCAAACTATACATACCACCGGAGCCACGCTAATCCCAAGTGTCTGCCAACCTATACCCGCCCATTTTGACTTTTTCCATTGACTTCCTGCGAATTGTCCGAAATATATGAAAATTGGTACGGTACAGCTGCCTGCAAACGCGGGATATAGACGTATTTTTAATTAAAAAGGTTTCTGTAGTATTGTTCAAAAATTTAATCCCATTCCATTCGGGCCAATGCTATTATAATGCTATTTCCTTCGGCTAACAAAGAAGGTGGCTAAAAAGGAGGAAGGCAATTGAAAGTACAATCCATCAGTCGGGGCGAAATTAAATATGGAAAAAGGAGCAAAAAGAGAAAATGAAAAAAAAAAGAAAGGGGGAAAGCAGCAAATCGAACACAACGCAACGTGGCGTAGAAATTGATGGGCATTCGCGAACGAATACACTGATGCGGCGGAGCATGTTCGTGTGTGAGTAACGAAAAACAGTCACCGTTTCCATATGACGGGCCGTCAATGACAGTAGGCTGTAATCAATAACCGCATCAAGCTTACACACATTGCTCCACGCGTTCCTCCCAGCGCCGTTCCGCGTCCCCGTCTTCTTTCGTTTCATCCCCCTATCGGCGTATTTAATATGCAATACCCCATTTACCCCATTGAATACGTCGGCGAATCCACTCGAGGGAGGCTCCGCGACCCACATTTCTACGAAACACAACCCCACCCTTTCAACCCCTTCGTCTGGCGTTCGTGCTTGCCACGAAGATTTCTAAACCGGGTTTGGAGTTAGACATGTAATTGAGAGAAGCAACCTGTTCTTGTTTTCCATGCTTGTACCACGTGGCAGAAAATCCGCAAAAAAATTGAAAAATATATTTAAGCTACCAAAGAAATTATGCGAAGCCTATATAATTTATTCAAACACTTCACACGGAAATTTGTATAATAATTGTATCGTAACGTCGTTACAATTATTTTCAATGCAATGAATAAAGAATTACACAGCAATGTCCACCGCAAAGATTCTGAATACTCATCCAACCCTCTCACACCCTAGCATCTTCGATCCTCCAAAGTGCTCGAGAAACCACCGTGCCGAAAGAAACCACGGTAGCACTCGGTAAACTGAATTATACAAGCCATTGCAATTAATTAGCCTTAATAAAAATTATACGAAGAATCGCCATTATAAGCGACCGTTAGCGACCGCAACTCAGGGGGGTGAGTCTGGCGAGATCCACGGGGGAAGAAAAAGTATACACGGTATCCCAGATGAATGAACGGGGTGTGGGGGCTATGGGAAACGTGCGGCAGGCATTTTGTGGGTAACCCAGAGAGAAACAGAAACGCTACTGGAGCTACGGAGAAGCAAAACTCGGTTTCTCAACCGGGGGTGGTAGATCTGGTAAGGTAGAGAGAGCGAGAAAAGAAGAGGATGAGTCCAGTCGCCGGTGGCGTGGAATAAAGGAGAGTCACGAGATGCTGGAGCTGCCCTCCAGATGGGGGTGAGTAACAGGGTGGTTGGGCGAAAGCGGAAAATCGTGGGTGGTGGCTGTGGAAAGGGAACGGTGGACAAAGCGAGAACTAAACGGGGGGTAAAAAGAGAAACAGATAGATAGAAATAAAGGAAAAGGATGCAAGGAGGAGGCTACAGAGGCCGATGGTTCGCTGTGGAACGGAAAAGGGGTGGTTGGCCGGCGGATGGAGATTTTTAGAGAAGGGGAAGAATCGCGAGGGGTGGAGGCACGCGGATCCTCCCGGAGCAATCCCGGGGGCAGCTTTAAATGAGTCAGCGTTTTTATGTCCCGCGATGTTGTCAAAGTGCAAACAGCACCCGATAATATATCATCCGTTGCGCAAGCAACCCCCTTCAACCCCGAGACGCGGCCTCCTCTGCTTGTGGCGAGCGTGCTCACGGGGATGAAGCGTGGTAGGTAGCCTGTGAGGGAGTGTGATGTTTGTGCAACCTGTAATGAGTGACGATAAGGCGTTGTACAGGGAGGGGGTGTATGATATGCAGTCAGGTGAAGGTGATGTTCATATTTGGTAGGGATGAAGTGGGACGAAAATCGTGGTGGTTAAATGGAGATGTAATAATATGCTGTCTAGGGGTTGTTACTGGGTGAAAGTACTATTTTGGAGATCTGGAATGATGTTATTGGATAAATGGGGGTAGAATTCGGTATAAATATTTTTTTCATTATTCTGACAATGACATGGGCACGAGTAATTTTGATAGTACGTAATATATTCGATGCTTATGTTTAATTTTATTGCTTGCACAAAATTACAGTTAACAATGGATTTATTAATATATTGGGGGGAAAAAACTCCGGATACCTTTTCCTAATCAATAAAGTCTACAACTTGGGTATAGGATCGTATTCTTATTTAGGTAGAAATACATATACACTTCTGAGTACCTACTTAAATTCGAAAAACCGGGAAAGTCACGAGCCGGTGCTCGTGTAAGCCAACAATAAATGACGCAAGGAACAATAGATCTTAAGTGAACCTTGCCATTCAGTTATATAACCCTTTCTAAGAAAGTCCCACGGATTTTCCCCAAAAATTATGACCTGGTATTTAGGCTGGGGGCGACGTAGACGCGTAACCTATTTCCTGCACAACAGTAAACTAGTAAACAGAGCTGCAGGATGAATGAATTCCCAAAAACAAGAAGAATAAGCAAGGCGGAAAATGGAAAATTCAAATGCAAATCCAATATAAGCAGCTTACTACAGGCTTGGACAGCGATTTGCATACAGACAAAATCTGTCGAGCCCTTCGCCAATCTCGAAACTTGGAGTTAACACGCAGTTTTCCTCTTTAATCACCAGATCAGCAGCTTAACCGAACATTTTACAGCATGGCCAACTAACTTTTTGCTTCCATACATCGCCGTCTGTTATCGCGATGCCCGGCGTTCAGACGAAAGTAAACGATTCGATCGGCTCCAGTCAAAATGTTCAGGCGTCGGGACGCTACAGCAATCTCCGTGCTGTCATCGAGATGATAGTAAAAATCGATCCTAGACGGTACACAATAAAGGGCGGTCAGACAAACGTTGGTCGCCCCAGTCTAGACGACAGTGCCCCACGGTGTTAGCCTGCTTAGATTTCTGCGGTTCTGCGAGGCGTCACGACGCGTCGTCTGGCCGCCAGAGTGGTAAATTCCCTGACTGACCCCGGAACAGCCTGTCTGTCTATTTTGGCTCCGGGGCACCAGCAGTAAATTATGAAAATTTTCTTCCCGTCTCCATAGCTCTACACCGCTGCTTAATAAAACGACTCGCTGTAAACCGACGCTGACTCGAGCGTCCCATTTTTTTTTACCTGCATTTTTCGAAGTCCTTACTTAACCCTTTACAGGGGACACTGCACCGCGTTTATTGTACGGTGATTTGGTTGGCATTTTGTTAAGTATACGACATTAAATTTGACTCTCGGCGAGACTGGAAGGAATATTTATTTTTACAGTTCGCAGGGTTTATTAATTTTTCGGCCATCGGCCGGGCAAACGTACAAAGAGATTTGTCGATGAATTTGTAAGGGAGGCTCGTCGCCGGTGTCTCGTCGACGGCGACGAGTCCGTTCCATTAAAATACGATACAAGTTGGCCGTGAAGAGCGACAGCCCACTGATTTTGTATTCAGCCAACTTCCGTTATAAAATTGCGAACTTTTTTGCGCGCCGCTGAGACGCGGGACAAGAAGGAGACGAGAGGCGGGAAAGAAAAATGGTCGCGCTGGTATGGCCGGGGAAAATTCTGCGAATATAAAACTCTCGGCTCTCGGAGCACGCTTCGTTCAACAGAAACCCGATGAAACGATTGCAAGCAAGAAAATAACAATCTCCAATATAACCTCGTGATATAAAACTATAAACTAATTGCGAAATAATGGGTTACGCTGAATCAACGAGAGTGAACAAAGTCGCCGAACGGTTATTTAAAAAATACTCAACCGTAAAAAAACAAACGTCCACCGTCGAAAATTCTCGAGGCTTCCGTAGAAGGGGTCCTGTTACTCGGGAAACTCTGCAAAGTCGATCGAAGGATGACGGAACGGTACGAATCTCGGTGGAGGAGGAGGATCGAGGAGATAGCCGTGGCGGAGAACGAGAAAGGGGAGGCAGACCGACGGGACGAGGGTGACTATGACGCGAGACGTCAACCGAGCTGACGGGGTGGCTTTTCCCGCGCGAAAGCAGCCGGCTACGACGAAGGGAAAGTCGGTATAACTTGGTGGAACTTTAACCTCCAGAGTATAAAAGTGGGATGCCCCCTCTTCCATCTGCTCGCGCGGATCCTCGTATCCGGTCTACAGTTCGACGGTTGTCTTCGATCTCTCCGCGACTCCGTCGACAAAAACGCGTCGTATCCGCGAGCGTTTCTTGCCCTGGCCCGAAGTCCTTCGCCGTGGAACGATCGGTTCTTCCGCGTCTATCGGAGCGGGTAAATTTCCCTTTTCTGTTTCGTCGCGATTGCTGTCGAAGAGAGCTATTCTTCTTGCAGAATCGATCGTGATGTTCAATTGACTTTTTGGAGTTCGAAAGGGAGAGTTTCAGTGTAGACGTTGCTTTTGCACTTGAATAACTGAATATATTTCACTTGCACTTGAATATATTTGCACTTGAATATATTTCATTTTTATAATTGTCCCAGACATCCAACTTCCCCGTTCAGCACCCCGTCGTTGAAATAATCAAGTATCCCATAGTCCGTTTAATGTGTAACAAATTCGCAATCGCAATTGCAAGTATGGCCCAGTGCTCGAAGCAACCGCGGCAATCTATATTTCAGAGTAGCGAGACAGCATGTAGCATGTCCGGGCAATAGAACGAGAGGGTGGGACAGGAAGAGAATCCGGCACGGGGGATGAAGGGATCGGTGTTAGAATACGGCCAGATAGCAGAGAAGACGCATAGGTATAGAGAGACGGGAGTGCAAGGCGTTTTGGCTGTGCTAGAGCGAAGGAGGACAGGAAGGAGGACGAGTGGGGTGGTCCAGAGTGAGACAGGGTGAGAAGAGGGTTGGTTGGTCGGGTGAAAGGGAGGGCAGAGCTTTCCCGACCCTTAGCAACGCTCTCGCGACGCTATCCTGCGGATAACATCAGCGGCTTCAGGCCAGGAAATGAAAATCGCGCCGACACTGTTTAATTTAGATAAAAGCATATGTTACACGACGAGCCACGCTGTGGCAGGGCCAAGGGGGTCGCTACGATTCGGTAGACCCCTCGGGGAGGTCTTATTGTGCCCTCCCACGAAGGAAATTCTTTTGAGGGACGATCAGGGATAAGACTGATCTGTAGTTTTGCATTACGGCGGGATATTATTAAATGAAATGGCTACCAGTGACGCTGGGATACTCCGTTTTATTTAATTCTTTAATCAGGGCACATCCATTTTAATCTACGCATAGAGTTCCGTTACCAACACGTACAGGTATAAAAGTGTTGCTATTCCGAAAAGATTAGAATGAGTGAAGCTACAACGTTACCGGTAACGCCAATTCTATATTCAATATCAGTAAAAACGGTGCACAGAAATTAAGGCCGCGATATCCTCGAATATCCTTTAATTCTCGAATCTCCGTCACGATCCTAATAAACCGTCGGCGTATTCTTTTGTGACGCGAGGAATTCGTACGAAACAAGGTGGCACGTGGGTAATTCGATCGTAATTACTTTTCTATACTCGAGATAATCCCTTCATCCTGCAGCTCTCGCCACTTTCCCGTCACCCCCGTCGCTCGAGAATTCTTCGTATCCCCGTTTCCCCGTTTTCGTCGCTCCGACTGGCCTGGGCTGACGGCAATCCACCGTCAGACCCCGTCAAACTTCTAGATTACATTATACAAGAGCGAAGGCACGGCTCGTCGATCTCGAAATCCAACCACCGGGAATATTCGACGCCATTCGGTAACCCTCGGCTCGAAATTGCGGCTGATTTAATATTTATCGAGAGGCGTATAATATTCAGAGGGAAATGTATCTATTGTTTTCGTAGCGGCTGAGGATACGATCATTTTTAAATTAATTGAATGTGCCGCCACTATTTGCTGGATTTCCGTTTCATCGACCTCAAAGTAATGGATACAGTACACAGGTGTAAGGGAAGGTATGAAAAAATGAATAATGGGTTTTGATCGCTTGACATTACGTCAGTCTGGTATGACTCTTTCATGCGCTATTATAGGAAGGAACATGCTTATACTTTCAACGTACTTAAACGACTATTGCCCTTAGTATAGGAGTAAGCACTCATCGACCACGTCATATTTTCCTGAATGCCTGTGCGCAATTATCTAATGGAAACAAAGCACGATAAAGATCGTAACATATAATTTTCAAACCTCAGAGCCTCGTTCGACTTACTTGTCATTAAGCATTACCCAAATGAAGCGGGCAAGTGTAGCAGCACTTGACTTTTTCAGTCTCCTCCAATTGCCTAAATAGCTTTTAAACGCTAGGGGAGGTTCTAATCTATCTATACAGAGAAGTATCGTTTAAGAGTGTACATATTTTTTGTAACCCTTAGCCAAGTATTCATTTCGCAACGCAGTTTCCACGAATGCAATCGTTGTCATTAATCGAATTCACTTTTCGGAGGCCCTCAGATATCTATCGGGCTAGCGATACATGAGACATCGGTATTATTATTATTTTATTATCTTTTGTCACAGAGAGTGAGATAGAAATTGACAAGAAAATGAAAGAACAAAAATTGCAATAAATAATATTGCTTCTAGTATTATGTATTATTATTATTATATATGAAATACACGAGGAAGCAATACTTGCACAATTTTCGCCAACATACCAACAGGCGACAGAAAATCAAACATTTCGTTAACGAAACGCCCGCGGGTCGTGCCCACGATCGATCACGGTCGATCGAAGGAAGTGGGTCAATAGTAGCCTACATTTCGCCGTAAATCGAGGCTGGCGTAATCGTGGGTCGATCGACACGAAGGATTTTCCATACTAATCTGCGCCGCGGAGGGAAGTTAAAACGCCATAAATTACCAGGACGGTTTGCGACGACTGCCACGGCAGACAAGCGCGATCGTACGAGGGATTAGAGCACCGCTTGATAAGGCGTTTACGTCTTTCGTGACTCTTACGTGGAACGACGACGGCGACGGCGACGAGCCTTTAACGTTCTTGGTTCGAAAGCTTCTTCAGTTTTCCAGCCGCGTTTATTCCACCGTCAAACGAACGCAACCGTATGGAAAACTACTCCGTTCCGGATTGGCCGGCGTTGCGTAAAGGCCGAATAGCTGAAAAGTCATTTCTATATTGGGATGAAATTGCACTTGGGTTTCTCTTGAGGTTTGGAACAGTATAGAATCAAATTGTCATGGCAATGTTGGAAATATATGTACATCTTCTAAACAATCAACTTTATTATAATTAGAATTTGTTTCACGCTTTCCATTTTCCGGTAATCTTAAAATTATAGACGATTTAATTACAGTAATTGTATTAATCTCGGTTATGAAAGTAAGAGGAGAAGAATTTTCTCAATCTTTCTAATCACAAATATTTCAGATATGGTCAATTAAAAAATGAATATCTTCCGCATGTTCGACGGTGGGAACGATAAATATCGAAAGCGTTCAAAATTGCCTAAAGCTATTTACACCAACACCGAGACGAGTATTTTCCACAAGCATCTCTTTCTCCTTCGGTTATTTCTGTAAATCATGTTGCGCCCCTTCAAGCTCCGTTCGATTCACGGATTTTTTCCCCCGGATCTTCCGGGGAAACGGGGTGGAAAGCGTGGACGCGCGATCTCGCGGCTGAAAAATTCGCCCGCAAGAAGAGAATTAACGAAAGAAGCAACGGGAAGATTTCTTTTTTCCCTCCAGTTCACTACCACCCCCCGTAACCAACACACGATATTCTTTTTCCTTCGAACGATCTTTGTCTACGGAACGGTTTAACGCGAAAAAAGAGAGCGTTCCTTCGTAGACGAGAGAGGAGGCGGTGGCTGGGGGGTTGGTTTGGGTATGAACGGGGGGTGGAATGGCTGGAAAACGGTGGCGCGGACCTGCAGACAGCTCTCGGCGCGGACGGAGAATGGCTGATTCCGGGAGAAGGGAAAACTGAGAAGAAAGGAGAAAATAGAGCAGAGGGGTGGGGCTGGAGTGGAGAAAAAGGGAATTGTAAGATGTTGGCGTGGACGGGGTAGAGAGTCGAGGAATGACGCAGATCAATTTCTCGCTTAGGTGTCTTGAAAGTTGGATCATGAACCGTTTCTATATTGTTCGTGGATAGCGATGTTTCTGAGCAGGTATCGCGAAACAGATATTAACAGTTCATTATTGGATTTAAAAATTCCAATGGGGTTGATAAAAGATGACATTAAAATTTGTGGACATTCTAACGGCCTCGTAAGAACAATGGTACATTGTATGGTACGGTTGCGGGTACACGGAGGTGAAAGAATCGTAAATTGTATAATAAAGGAGAAAGATGAAGTCCGTCCTTTCGAAATTGGTATCGTTTACCGTTGTATAGATACCCATACCGCGGCTGCACTCGAATCTGGAAAATTTCATTCGGCGCCACCTGCGTCCTTGATACCTGCCTTTATTTATTGCTCCTTTCAATTGAAATCCGGTCACGGTGCTACATGCCTAGGCAAAGATTGTATTATTAAATGTTTGGGGATTAATTTTTCGTTAATCCTGAAGTTCCCATGACCGTGCAACTGAAAATATACAAATTAATTGCTCTGCCAAAATGTTTGCGCAACGTATTTGTAATATACATTTTATTGGTTTGCTTGTTCGCGCTAGAGGATGTTGACAAATGTTACTATGGCAGGTATTGGTCATCGGATACATTGACTAAGACCAAGGGAATCTTCCCTGGCAAAAATATATTGCCAGCCATTTCTGAGAGAGGACTTTCTAAAATCTTAGGAAAACAACCGCGTTATAAATTTACGTCTCCAGAGTGACTCCAGGGCTAGAAAAAAGCAGGTCCATCCTTACGGCGGAAGACAATAAGACGCTTGGAGACAGGTTTAAGGGTCGTCGCCATTTCCAAAGGTGTGGGCATCGGTGATTCGGAGTATTACACTGATGCCACGGAGCCGCCGCGTCCAGACAGGAACGATGATCCTGTCTCGGCCGTAAGCGCATGCAAATCCCTCAATACACGGAACACCTGTTTCCGAAAATCCTTCGACAAGTTTGGCTCGGGAAAATTTCAGCGTTCGTGCGTCATGAACAGAGACTTCTATTAATTAATTTCTCGCCGGTTTCGTAGATCGACTTGTAACATTACTCGTATTAATAAACGTTCTGCGCAAGAAATTTTATTGGCGCAAACTGTGACCGATTTATTGCACTCCTACTTAATTCTATAGACGGAAGCCGTAATTTATTTTTTCCTATTTCCCTTCTTGCCCCCCTTATTTTCATTCTTCAATTACGAAATTATCATTCCCGAGTGGCAAACCGTAGCCATTCAGAGGTCTGAATTTCTCGGAATATTAAACTTCAATCAAACCTTCATTTCACCCTAAATTAAAAGCTTATTTTATAAACAACAAAAAATCTTTCCGATTCATCCTGCGAACTCAGGACAGCTGAAATTTGTATATCCTCCGATTATTAGCACAATACTTCTCTAGAATGAAAATAAACAAAATGGTAAATAATTCCCTACTCGATGAACATCTTTGCCTCCCCCATCGTGATATCGACATTCCTCGTACCCCCTCCACAAAAGCAACCGATTTCCCAGAAACTAAAATACTGCAAAGGCGTGTCAAAGCTACTAAACGAACCAATCACGATAAGATGGCCCTTGTTTAGTTATGAAGAAATGCCCGAAATGTCGGCAACTTTCGTCAACGTTGCTTCGGTATAGTTGCAAGATCGGTCGCGCTAGCGTTGTTCCTCAACAATTTCTTTATACAATAAGTCGCCGAGAGGGGGGGTGGGGGAGACCCGGGAAAACCTTGGTCTACCTCGGTATCGGTCCCAAATCGCAGGTGAGTCGATCGTCTGGGATTGGCTTACGGCGGCGCTCGCAAATCCCTAAGACAAAAGGGTACGTGCGGCCCCGGAAAGCGATCCGATTGGTGGGGCCTGACCGTCCGTGGAACCCCTACATATTGGCAAGTAAACGCAAGAATTGTCACAGTCTTAAATGACACTTGAAGTAGCACGCATTCCTCAGTGAACGTCTCGAAAACTCAGTCGAATACTCGCCAACGATATACAGACGGACTTAGATTCGACATGGCTCTCGTAGATTTCCCGCAGTGTGAGCAAGCTTTCGCCAGACAACTGGAGGGTAATAACTACCCCAGACCGCCGTCGAGTACTAATTCGGCAACGTCGACGAGTTGGAGCGATTACGGATATCAGAAGAGTCAGCAGCCGATGTGTGGTCAACAAGGAAGTTATTCGTGGACCGACGAAGGTGCGGCGTCTTGGATGCAGGGTGAACCGAGAGGGTTGTACGTGGAGGACGAGAGAAGCAAGCAGCAACCAATTGTGCTGGCGGTGGAGCAACGTAATTCTGTTGCTGTCGTTGATGTCAACCAGACTTCCGTGCAAGGTGTGTACGCTTTTGTTGAATTTCTTTTTGCTTCGGGCGTCAGCCGTGAGTGTTAGAATTTTCGTAGAATTTTCGTAGATTTTTCATTCGTCATTTAATAGAGACAGAAGACACTTCGAGCGTAGTTTATATTTTTCCGTTTCTTTCCTTTTGAGTAAAGTACCTGCTTTTAGCGGTATTGATAGACTAGAGAAATTACGGCAGAGTTAAAATTACATCGCTATAGACAGAGAAGAAAGAACACGTGAACGTTTTTATTGGGAGGCTAAAATTGCTCGACAACGTTAAACAAGAGCGCCGTCGCAGATTCTAGGCAAATAGACGTTGCCGTAGAGATCATTGAATCAAGTTTGATTAACGAGCGGCCCATTCAGGAGACTTTAGTCTCGAGGGATTATAAAACGGTGATCTCGTCCCGGTTCGTCGATGCTCTACATAGGTTTACATAAAACAAAGTCACCAGATGATGGACTGCTATCCGCGAGTCAGTTGTCATACGTTTGATTCGTCGCATAGTACGTTTCAGCTGCCTCGACGTCGTTCCATTACATTTCATTAAAATTCTGAGCATAATATTTAGTTTCGAGATCGAGAGCCAGCAAAATAATAACAATAATTGTAGAGACATTAAACTTTCGCCGACATTCTTATTCGAGTTTCTGTGAAGTCAGGGAACACCGTTTTCACAATTCATATTTCCCACGTAGCGATAAGAATTTTCGTTGCCTTTTCCCAAATTTCAAGAATTTCAGTGAAATTAGCTTATCAACGAGGGCGACAAAAAGATAAAGCTCTTATCATTTTCGTGTGCGTTTCACAGTCCTCCCTCCGAGGTTGATTAGAACGTTGATTAGAACGAAAATCTAGGCGGGCAACCTGTTTTCAACTATAATGGTTCTTCTGCCCCCGGGGCATCTGTAAGTCCTGAAATACCTGAGGTATCACGTGGTTCGTGGCGCGTGTCACAACATACAGTCGGCTTATCGGGGAATGGGGAAACGAACGCATGTTTAGTCACGTCCGCGAAGTGTGCTCTTGATATTTCTATTGATAAATGAATCAACAAAATTTTTCATTCAATTAGTTACTTTGAAAATAAAAGATAATTATACAGCGGTTCAATTTCGTTTGAGGGTTTGCACGTATATTTAAAATGAAAAAAATGCGAATTTCTCGAGTAGTTCCTTTTCACGGTAGTTTTCGTGGATTCTTTCTATTTTCCACATTTTCACGTCGTAGACAGGCCACGTCGGCGGCATCGTAAATCAATCATCGATCGACAAATTGTCGTTATTGAGTCCCACGGCCCTAGCCAGACGGTCTTCTTTGTTTAAACGGCGTCGCCAACGAATCGTATTTGCTTGTAAATTCATGACGGGATCATTTAATCCAATTACACGGTTTAGCGTTCGGTCTTTGAGTCGCACAGCGGGGGTGCCGGCCACCTTCGTGGGTCGACAAGTTTCCAACTGTGCGGCCCTTGACACCTTTTCTAGACTCGCTCTGCAGACGATTTTCGTCTTCAGGTGGAATTCTATGTTCCTGAAAATAAGCCCACTAATTGGGAACGATGGAAAACACAAACACGTTAAAAATCTTGCTCAGTCTTCTCCTACCGCGTCTGAACAATTACTATTTATCTGTTAATATCTTGCTGACAGAAGCTTCTCCGATTAAACACGTATGCTAACAGTGCAAATGAATTTTCAGTTCCAGTTCCAACGAAGAAACAGGCGAATGGCAAGCGTTCCCGAACTGCATACTCCAGTTCCCAGTTAGTGGAACTGGAGAAGGAATTCAATTGCGGTCGCTATCTCTGCAGACCACGACGAATCGAAATGGCAGCGACGCTGTGCCTGACGGAGCGTCAGATTAAAATCTGGTTCCAGAATCGTCGAATGAAATACAAGAAGGAGCAATTGTCGAAGGGGGTTACCCCGAGCAAGTCTGGGAGCATCAAGCATTCTGCCGAGAAGCAGGAGAGTACCTTGTCTCCGCCGCCGATGCAAGGAAACTGGAACGTCCAACCTATGCAACAGCAGAGCCCCATGGCGAACCAACCTATGCCAAATTTCTCGTGCCCTTATAGTCTGTCGCAGAAATTTCCAGATGTGTCGAAAGACATAAACTACAATCACTATAATGTGCAGAATTATGCCGGTATGACAAATATTAGTAAACCGGAGCAAGGTTTCATTTCTCAAGAGAAGACTCCGTTCGTAAATGACCAATACCATCAGAATTATCTGTGGCAATCGGGAGAACCCGTGAACCAGTATGCACTGCAGCCAAATGAGAACTACACCCCTTATCTGTGGAACGAAACCAACTACTATATTCCCAAGGATGAGGGCTATATAAATAATATATACCAGGCAACAAATGGAGTGAATGCAAATTATCAAGATACAGGTAAATCGAATGTGGATATCAATGTTTTGAATAATTCGCGAGCTCCGGCACTGATCACGGATCTCAACTTGTTGATGAACGGCGTCGCCTGCGAACTCAGTTCTACAGTGACTAACAAAGGATTTGAGGAAATACCAAACTTAGTAGACTACGAAGATATAACTCAGGATTTACTGAGTTTGTAAGATTTTGTTCTAAATAATAATAGGTATAACAAGAAATATCGCAGTGATCATCTAAATTATTTCGAACCCCTTTATTTTCCATTTATCTACGAGAAGGACATAACGATTTAGAACAAGAATCATAGATACGATATAGCGAGAATAAGTGATAGAATAGATATTTCTGGCCTTGTCTAAAATAGGTATTCAGCAGATCGATTTTCGTTAATGTAAAACGTAACAGTAAACCGAACATGGAAACATGTCACTGCTATAGCCGTGCTTCTTAAACGACAATAATTAGTGTGGAACGAACCAATGCTTTTACGTCACTAACGCGACAGTGTAAGCTTCAGTTTAAGCAGTAACGCGTTTCCAATATCTCCTTGATGTGTATCGCTGCTGACTTTAAGTAAGGGTAAACGTTAATTATTCTATACTTAAAGACACCTAGGATGGATATCGATAAGAGTATACCTATAAGAAGATACTGTATGATAGTAGATTGTAGTTTAAGTGTATGAAAGTAAATGAGTCCTACGTGTACATAATTTTAATACCCATTGTACAGCATATATATAGCAAATCTTTGTACATAGATATAATAATGCATACAACTGTAAATACATATACCTGCGTATACAATACATAAACTAGTTTCGCAAAAACAAGCTTTCAGATTTATTTTTAAACCTCTAATCTACCTGTCAAAAAAATATATTTTTATTTTACAATCGTTTGTCCCAACAAAAAAAATTCTCAGTAATCTTTACTACAAAATATACGAGGTATCCGTGTAAAATTCATATTTCCACGAATTTCTATAAAAGTTAAAAACAAAAGAATCCCCCGGAGTCTAACTAGAAATCTATCGCAGCAAATAATCACGCGACACGGCTCCCAGAATGATTAAAATTCCAAACCACCCGGGCGAATTTCATTATCGCAAACGTCGACTGCAGAGTCCGGCAAACCTCTCGAAGGATTCTTTCAACAAATTCCCTGCAAAGTCCATGAACAGGCCTACACGTCAATCGGCGTCGATCGACAGGCGAAGGCCGAGCGTCCAGTAGAAAGGAAAAGCAATTTCTTGCCTCGCTAATGTCGTCGAAAATGAATTTTTCACGCGGATACCGAAGTTGCCCGGCGTTCGCCACTCTCCGGTCTACACTTGCTCCACGTACGTATGCGGCGTACACGCGCGGGTATGAACGCCCGTGTACTTACACCAACACGTACGCCGGCATAGTCGTGCAAGACTTGCCACGTCACCGGCACTCGGATCCGCGTCTATCTGTCAGTTTCCAGTCTCAAACAAGATGGATGGCTGGCGAATGGAAATCATGGTTGAAACCCAACCCCACACCCTTCCATCCTTCCCATGCGAGAGAAAGAGACAGAGAGGCGCCTCGCCATTCTGTTTGCGACCACCCTTATACCGAGTGAACCACCACCCCCCGCGTTATTCCGCGCTTCGATCTCGTATCATCCCCTTTCGCGTCTTTTGTGCTTTAAAATACAAATACGTCGGGGAGAGGAGTTCGTGTGCATGCACACCTTTTTTTATTCCTAATCTTAATATCCAGTGGGTCGCGAATGTTTTTTTCTTGCTCTTGTAAGTTTTTGAATGAATTGAAATGATAAAATAGGTAATATGACAGATTCAGCGATATGCCTCCATTTCGTATCATGTATCACGCGCGATTAACAGGTGCTTCACTTCAAATCATATATTCGAGTATTTCACAGTTACCTGTATTTCCTACCTTTTTCTACCAAGAAAGGTTGGAATTCGCCGGAAATTATTCCCCATTAATTCTCACGATATATGTACCTGTCATTGTTATTGCAACAAATAATTTGACTTTGATTTGAAAAATTAGGTGGAGACTGTTCGCCTGAGAGCGAGGAGGATCGTTGAGATACGAGCGAAAGGAAGTTGTACGTAGAGTCGAGGAGTACTTTCGCCGGAAGCTCTCGCGTAGAATCTCGACTTGGGAGGAAACTGTCGGTACAAACGGCTGCGTGGAATCGTAGTGAACACGCGCAAGGCCGATCTTAAAGTCGTCTCCGCCAATAAATACAATGGACCACGGGATGGCCGCGGATCTACAGCGGGATCTACGGGTATTTGAATCTGAATCGAACATTCCTCGCCACATCTACTCGCGAATACGATTTCGAGAGATTCCACCCGTGATCCCGGATGAATAATGGATGGATAATATTAAGAGTGGGCCGGCTGTTACTTGTATAAACGGTATATAATACAAGCCTCTCTCTCTCGTGGCGAGGATTTCGTTCTTCTCCCTGGAAACTCAGTGAGGGGAAGATCGAAGGGTATCGTTGAGAATCGATATATCGGATGGTTTGGCGAGGAATATCTTGTACACTTGTCGATATCACGAAGAATTGTGATACGTGCGGCAATTGTTTATTATTACTACTCGATATTAAAGGACTAAATTAAATTAAGCTGCCGTCTATAACGATTATAAAATAAATTATAATATTAAACATGTCAATATTTAATGTAAAATAAAATGGAATGTACCCGGTGTATTTGAACTATCATAATTAGTGCGAAATTCGAAAGGGTATCTATATTCAATAAAAGAAATATTCACCCCCAAATAATTAACCAGTCACTATGAGTCTTCGCGCTTAAACCACCGCAGGGAACGGTATCTCGAAGAGCCAGGGTGTGCGATGTAACCCTTCCAACGAATTCTTAAACGGCCGGCTGGCGAGCCATAAAGGCTAAACATTAGGAGTTGCGAAAAATTTATCGAACGCGCGCGCACAGAGGCGCTGAAGGCGTAGGGTTGAGGAACGACTTCTCCTCCGGCTAAACTGTAGAAAAATTGAAATGGGTGAGTTGCACGAATGAATAAAGATCGGGGAAACGAATCTCGAAGGGCGGGGAATAGATTTCAGGCACGTAAATCAGTTAACCTAAAGGTGACCAGGAGAAGCAAGCTTGAGCACGCGAATTTAATATTGAAAAAAAAATCGCAAAATGCATGAACTATGATATATTTGACAGGATATATACCTTGTTCGGAAGTGGTATCTGCCGCGCCACAGAATGATCTGCGACAAACATGCAAAACCATTCCACTCGTATGCATCTGTATGTGAAATAATTATTTGCTCGAAAGAATGATCCTCGAACGATCTTAAAACCCGGAAGTGTCGAAGCAGAAAGATCAACTGAAGGAACTCCTCGTCAGGACGAAGGGAAACGGAGGTAAATGTGGCCGTTATTTCTTCCGGTCGAAGAGGGATGCATCGAAGAGTGGCCGCGCAAACGGCGCGAGAATTCGGATAGAACGAGAGGAATAAGAGCCGCGACGAGGAACGAAGACGGGCCGAGGGAAAGAGGGAGAGAGAAGCAGCGGAAGGCGGAAAACAACGGAAAATAAAGCAGCGGAAGAATCGCGTCGCAGGAAAAAGAATGAGGGCGCTGTCAGCTGGTGGAAATTATTCTGATTATGCTAATTCCGGTTCTGTTCCACTCCTTTACCCAGCCGTCCCCCAGACCCATTGCCTCCCTGCTGCTGTCTGCGCCATCTTTCATGGCTGATATTTATAATATAGGGGTGCCCGAGCAGTTTCAAACTCTTTTTGGCCCCCGTTGCCCCCTCTTCGTACTACCGCTACCATTTGGCCCTCCATCGAGACCACCCCACGGCACGCTCGACTGTCTTCGGGCTTTCGATAAATTTATTCATATTCCGAGCAAAATTTCCTCGCTGCTCCCTAGGGAACTCGGTCACCTAGACCCGCCGCGTGCCGTAACGCCGAGTTTAGCCGCGATTTAGCTCGAGAAATCTAACCGCGAGTTCTTAAGAGAGAATATAGACATCGCCTGTTCAATGGGAAATTTATGTGCCAAGGGATAAGACTTTCTTTTCTGTATCTATATTTAGGATATAAACTGAGATGGTTTTTTCTTCTCTTTTAATGTTCGGCAAGGAAGTTATTGCTAGATGTCTTTGAGTTCTACGGATTTTTAGGGTTTCAAGTTGGAGGTGGTTATTAGAACCGCAGCTATCGTTCACGTTCGCAATTTTGCTTCAAGGCTGTAAGTTCTCCTTTTTAATTAAAGGTGCTTTCTATTCATGCCGGAGACCGGCACGCCCACGCCAGAAGTTACGGTACATTATTTTCGAGGTTCGCGGAAAAGCTTACCCTTTCGTGGCAAGCAATGCTCGATTTTATAGCAGCCCGCTGTACCACGAGAATCGTAAGAGATTGAGGGAATCTGACACCGATCCGAGCAGACAGTGGGACATTATGGACAGATTGAAGAGGCGATCAGCAAACACTAGTGATCTGTCGTCGCTGCAAACACGAATACGTATATACACGCTAATGCGCAAAAAGCCCCCTGTTTATTCGGGGAATAAGCCGATCGCTTTACACCCCTTTGATCCGTCGGTAAAAAGTCACAGAGTTGTATGACTTTTAACCATATACTAAACCCTTGTGCGTTTCTTTAACACAGTGGTTTTATGTGGCGCATTAAAACAGTTAAATATTACATTTTATACTACCTACTTTTAGCGTTCCCTTTACCTTGCCCAAGTAGCTTAAGAAACACTGCATTAATACTCACCAAAGTTCCACGCAAATAAATGTTTCACCTAGAACCAATTTAACCAGCATTAATTCCCCATCCCCGAGTCTGAACCCTTAACTAAATCTAGCTCCAGTTCGCGTCACAAATAATATCCACCCGCGATCGCGCCAATTATAAGCCAAACTGTCTAAAATTTGCCAACATACCCCCCATCCATCTGGGAACTATGCTCATCGTCGAGACATCGTCAGTGAATATTAATCGCCCAAGACGGGTACCATTCGCACGAAATTCGAGAAATCAAAGCGCGGTTATAACTCAAGCCCCGTCGACAATGCTCTAGCCAACCGGATATGTAGGTTACGAGCTCGCACAAGCGGCGGACAACGGCGAACCGTGGATGATCCGAGACAGAGAGGCAAAAATAGAGGAAGACAGACGCGTCTTCGTAGGTGGGCCAACGTCACCTTTAATTAATCACACGACTGTATTATTTCCCGTTTAGGCTCCCCTTTACGGTAGGAAACACCGGCGAAGAAGTGACGCGCCGGAATTGTGAACCGCGAGGCGCTTTGCTTGAGACGTACGTACAAAAGAGGTGCAGGAAAGCAAAGCCACGGCCACCTTTACGGTCTGCGTATAAACATGTCAGTCCGCCGTGGCTCGTCCGGAGAAACGGGTCCGCGTTCATCCATCACTCGGTTCTCCGACTTTCTTCGTCTAGCCGTGCTACGATCTCTCCTCCCCTGTTTCGTCCCGCTCGTCGTTGCATCACGATTCGCGGATCGTTTTCTTTGGGGGTGAACAATTTCTAAGGCTACGTAACGGGAATGATCGTTTCAAGTGCGCCCTATTTTGGCTCGCTGCAACTCCTAAACCCGGTATATACTAAGATCGAGCTTTTTGTAATTTCACGGAAAGCACGAATAAATACTGAAACACACGATTCCTAAAGAATTCTGCAAAATAATACTGAGAACGTGCCAATTCAACAATAGCGTCGAATTCTGAGCCAACGAATGGCGTGGTGGCTCAGAAATCGGCGAGAAGAAAGAGGGTGAGGCTGTGTGACGTATGGCGTGTCGTCAGAGACCGTCACTTAGAGTGGCGGATGAGAAAACGTCGTGGAAGTTGGAAAGAGAACGGCTGGGAGTCTAAGAACCGCCAGGACCTGTCTGCACCGGTGACGGCGCATTGTTGGCAGGGAAATCAGACGAAAAGGCGCGATAACTAACCGAATAATAAATGAACTGTTCACGGGAGTGTGGTAGGCAAGCGAAGACGTGCACAGCAGAGATGCTGATGCGCCACGGAAAAGCCATCCCTTTTCGTCTTCTTTGAGATTATCTCGCCGCGCCGAATTCTATGGAGCCTGACTCGTCGGCGACGTGTGACGCCGTGACGAAGAGAGAATTTCGTGGACCGCGATGATGTGACCTGATTTTTCTCGCGATCGAGCTGGCATAGCCTGGGGGACGACTTTGGGGGTGAATAGAGGGGTGGTAACGGTAACGTTTTGTCGGACAGATGGAACTGGCAGAGGCTATTAATACGCGTGGTGCGCAAAGTATTCGTTGACCTTCGATTTATTAAAAAGGAGAAGTACCGTGGGGAAATTTAAATTCCATTATTTTATCCTCGAAGTCTTGATATATGAAAAATTTGTGACTGTAAGCTTGGTCACCTGCAGCCTTCGCGAATAGAGAACAGGGATTTTATTATTCAATTTATAAAGTTCCTTCGGGTTCTAATTTCGACTTCTGCAACCCCTGATTCCCTTATCTATCTTAGAAGAAAGCTGCAAGCTCGACGGTTCGCCGCGGGCGAGATAACGAGTCGAAGAAAATCGAAAGTGCAATATTCCTCGGCGAGCTGCCACGGAAGAGAGCGATATCGAGCTCTTGGAATTACTTCATTGGGCTTATCGAACAGTGGAGAAGGCGGTGTAGTTTCTCTATCAGAAACTCATCCACGGCATCACGGTGGATGCGCTGGTGATTGATACCTGTCACTTCCTGCCCTGCCCACCCTCATCAGCATCGACAGAGGCGTTGTCAGCGACCAGGCCAGATACACCGCTAATTTACTGATAAGAAACATTCAACGACTGCCTCGTTGGCCTCCTCTCTCTGGCTGAACACTTATTGCTTCGTATCTCGACCTTGCACGGACTTCGATAGCGAGAGAAAAAACGAGAAGAACCGCTCTTGATGTGTCGATTGTAAACTGAACGACGGTTATCTGGCTCGAGGAAGTATTATAGCTGTGGTTTGGATTGTCTCTGGGTCGAGTCTTAGACGGCTGATCCGAGAGGGGTGTAAAGATTCGTTTTTATTTAACGCGAGGGAAAGATATACAAGGTATTGGAGTACATGTGTTTTTAAGCGAGGTGAAACAATGCGATATTGTCTGCTTCGTTTCTAGGTTTGACTAGAAGTTGGTTAGCTTCCTTCCCGTACAAAGAATTACATTAGTAGCGTACAGATTCGGTATCGTGATAGCAGTGTATTATTGGCAAACAGGCGGTAATAATGTACTGGATATTATACCATGATGATAGTGGGACTGTAATGGGCTGACGTAGTAAATGCTCATACATATTAATATAGTATACTATGGTACACTACTAATGACGCACCGCTGTTGTACATGTTATAATACGTACTGCATACATATGCACTCTTCAACGTAATATATGTTCCAATTTGTTTCTATGTATCGATAGTGGACGACAAACAAATAAATATATAATAATACGCACATGGACAATAGTAATGATTACAATTGTAACGATAAAAGAATGAGATATTTCCTCCAAGATAATCGTACTTATTCTTCAGGGAACATTGTAAAGCAAAAAGGGGAATTATGTGTGTACATGGAAAGAGGTGTAAAGAATTTGTCGTGACCAGACAAGCATTCGACAGGGCAGATAATCGCAGAAACGTGCGCCCCGCTCGCCTATCAAGGCCGCGGTAAATTTAACGAGGTGCGCGACGATGGGGCTGAAAACCCAAGAGTGTCAATTGATCTATCGATCGATCGAGAGTCGAGAGTGAGAGATGCTGGTTTGAGGTTTAACCAAATCAGATAATAGCCGGGAAGATAAAAGTCGCTGCACGAATAAAAGGGGAATAACTACGATTCTTAAGAAAGGTAGAAATGGAACCAACGAATGCCCTTTCTTTCGCGAAACGGAAGATAATAATGAAAGAAACAATGACAGAATAATAGTACAAAATTATGTACCTTGTACATTATATTTTTCTTCAAAGAAATACTAATTTTCCTGTACCAAAATTTCCTCCATTAACCTTACTACCGTGCTTTACATCGTACGCAAAATTTCTTTGTACCTGTAATATAATTAAAGTACACACGAAACGGAGTCGGTTTCTAGACGCTTTGCAAACAAAATTCTCCAAGATCGAAAAAAAGGAGGACCCATTGAGGCATAGGGGAGGCGAACGAAGGAAGGATGTAGCGAAAGCCAACGCAATGGTGTCTCGATGGGGGGTAAGGACGATAAGACGGCGTGAGTAATGAGCAATGCCGCGAGTGATATCAGCGACCAAGAATGAGACGCTTCTCACCGCTTTTAAGGGTCTACGAGGAAAGTTGCGAACCGACAGAGACTACTAGGGGTGCGAGAAAGAGAAGCAGTTACAAATCAACTTTTATACCGAAGGAGAAAAAAAAGGTTCATTATTGGTTCCCCGTAAAAAGCCACGGATCCACCGTGGGGTAAGGGGACATTCCTCCCTCGCCATTGGAAGAGGGGGATGCTTCCGGCGCGAATATGAAGCAAGGGGAAAGGGGACGGGCGTTCTCGTCAATTCTTCTCATCATCGCTGATAAAGGATACCTCGTTTGAGTTTGGGCCGAATGAAGCTTAGATACCTCGGAAAAAGAACCACTGGTGACGCTACGATTGAAATATCCCCTATCGTTCATTCAGTTATAATATTTTTTTATCGAATTTTATACGATCCGGTGGCACAATTATTTCCGTTTCACAAATTTCGCAGCCGTAATTGAAATAGAAATTAGAATACAGCTAAGAGAAAATTGCAAATAAATAGATACTAAATATGTTTTGCACACCATTCTCTTCTATGTATTTGATATTTTCTTATCGTAGTAATAATATTGATTACAATGAAAATCATAATAATATTAATACAATCGTCAGTGAACCGTAATTCTGTTGGAGCCAAGTCCACGTACACAGGAAGATCGGAATTAACGGGGGGCCCATGAATCCATCAGGAGCTCGCGAAGAATTATAATTGCCGGCGGGGTAGGAGGCGAACGTTTAAAAATGTTCTTGTCGTCCAGCTTCCACCCCCTCCCAACCCCCAACCAACTGAAAGCACGGCAGGGCGCGACGCGTGCAGCAGCCCCTGTAAATCTACGCGGTGTCGTTTCCACATCCTGTTTCACTGTTTTCCACCAAATAATTTCAGCTTCATTCTTCATTTAGCTTGGCACAAACTGCCGCAAACAACCGGGCCCACCCTGCGCGAGGCCAAGTCGGCCGTCGCAGCCGCATTTATATTAAAATACTAAGAAAAACTTCCACCATCGCCGACGCCACCCCCTCGTCGGCCGCACTGCTCGCTCGGAATCGTTAATTTTCTGCTTCCATTCGCTTCTCGTAAATCCCCCGTGCCCCGCCGCGGAAAATAATACGAGCAGGAAATGTTGACCATTATTTTCGGGGCTCGCCTAGCTGTTTCATTAAAATTATGATTTCGATTCGGTGCCCGCGAGTCTTCGTGAGAAATTCTCTGGGCCATGGTGAACTTGCTCCACGACTCGAGAAATTGTGTTCGTTTCGTTAAATACATAGTTTGATCCGCGGTGGTGAGATGTTGAAGATTGTTTAAAAGAGTTACGAGATTTTTGGGATTAGTTTCACGATGGACTGGGAGTTGTTCATGGGTCGTTCATCTGCTTCGAGGAGCATAAAAAACGTCGGTCAATGGCTGGTCACCATGCACGATGAGAGTGGACTTTTCGTGAGATCCGACCGGGTGCATCATTAAGGTACCCCACACGTGAAACTCTCCTACTGGGTGGACGGTGAAGACTCGGGATTTTTTGCAATTACTCGGACAAAAGTAACGGTTCCTCGGTGGAATTAAAGTTGACAAGAAACAATTTGACTACAACGAATACCAAGAGAGGCAATTTAACGAAAATGTAACGACTGGATGTTGGAAAGTAAAGGGGTAATTTTTATAATAGGATAGTACAATATGTACATTGATTCGAATGCTCTTTTAAATACGAATGGTACTGTATTCCGCTTATTAATTATAAGTGAATGATAAATAATACAAGCAAGGTCGTATTACCTGCATTTACTTAATTATTTATACAACCTCGACAACCACCGACATTCCACTGATTCGTACATAACATAAAAAAACCTCCGCGACTATCAGATTTCGGTGACACCCAGTGTAAAATCTCGCGGCTGGAAAGCGAAGTGCGGTAGCAGCGCTGCCTGCTCACGCTACATTACGTTCCATTATCTCGCGTTCACTTTTTCAAAAAGAACGCCGGCGGAGCGGTCTGTACATAAGCCAGTGACGACCACGACGTTCTGCCATAGAACTGAAGCTCCCCCTCGTCGCGTACAACCCCGTGTCATCGAGCACGCCAGCGTTCGTTCACCCGCGATTCACCTGCGATCCACCTACGTAAGCCCATCGTCTATGCACCCGCTGCTTAGCAACGTAGAATGGAATAAGTGCGTCCACTTGACAATGGACGAGCGTCTTCGAGGAGACAACGAAACGTGATTAATGGCAGAGACCAGTGTTCGTTTCTTAAGTGGAAAGAGATTGATATCGACATCGCCAGCTTCCGAGAGGTACGAGCAACACGGAAGGAGATATCATCGCGAAGATATGAATCAACTGATGATAAAATTGGGAAAAAATCGCCAAACCATCAGCACTGGAATGACATTCGCCGGGTCATCAACCGTCACCGAGGCACGACGCTTCGAGGATCGAACGGGCAAGAAAGCTTTCAACCTGCAAGAAATTTCCGGCGTTAACGCAATCCCGGTTTATTAATTTCGTTTCGGGGCAGAAGTTTTCGCGAGCAAACCGCCCCACGGCGACGGAGGGGAACGAGGGCCGGCTACACGGAGCCACGAATCACGTATGGAGACATTAATTTCTTACTTGAAAACTTGAGACATGAATTAATAGTGGGACGGTGTTCTTCCTCCCCGCTAGGCGTGCCGGCGACAGGATTCCCTGTTATTACACCGAACATTCTACAAAATAATTTTTTTCCCCACCCCTCTATCTCGTTCTCTTTCTCCCTTTAACCCTGCCGCTGGATAAGATTAATGAGGCCGCGGGCAAGAACTTCAATAGCGACTCGTTTCGCAAATTAATCTTGGACATTTCTTTAAAACGTATTAATAACGCGTTGTACTCCGGCGAGCACCGCTTTTTCCGTCGCCGAACGATATAAATTACGCGATCGCGTAGTTTCTCCATGGGATCTTGCCTAATTTCTTGGACATTCGACTTAGAGAAATATGTGTTTGGCGTATGCACGCGGGACGCTGTTGCGAAAGACGAAAGTCTTAGAGTAAATGGAAATAAATAATAAAATGAACCGCATTTTTCCCGCAATAAGTAACGCCCAACGAGAAAAAGTTAATTACATTAATAAATTCGCACGGTCTTTCTGTAATTTCCAAATGTTTACAAACAGTACAAATATCACTCTCATTAATCATCCTCGTACATACCACCCTCCAAACCACCCCGCGAGAAGCAAAACCACGAATACCTAACGTCTACCTGTACATAACAGTTCTCTCCGGGCAGCAAGTAGAAAAGAAACCAGCTCATCATCTGGCACGCAAGAAACGTCCCTAACCTTCCAATGTCAGCGGGGCCGACGAAAAAATCCCCGCGAGGAACGCAGCAGAGTATCGCGGTGGTGGCAAACCAGGCACAAGAAGAGGTTTCGAACGCATCGAAGGAAACATTGAAGTGCAACTAATTCGTGCTATTACCGGCTGGCAGTAGTACGGTTAACGTAATTACAAGGTATACTCGTATGATCTCGAAGAAGCACAGAGGGAACACCGTTCCTCGTGTCTTTCACTTTCTGTGCCTCGCACTCGTTCTCTCTGTTACTCCCGTTCGAGGACAGAAGAATGATGATGCTACGTGCCTGTTGCACGACGTGGAATCGTGGACGCGTGGTTGTTGGCCGACGAAGAAGACCCAGGACCCACGGGAACCGGTAATGGGTGGAGCCACAGTTGCCTTCAAACATCCGATCTTAGCCGGTGCACTTGACTAATCGAACGTCAAACGCTAATAAGCAACCACCGATTGCCGGGGCAATTTCATTCGCCGAGGCGAAAGCGGCTCTGCCACGGCTGCCCTTTTGGACTCGCTTCGCCCTTTTTCTTCCTTCTTTTCGTCTGCCTCGCCGGCAGACTCGGTTCGTCTCAGTGGCCGGGACTTCTTTCGTCTCCGTGGATGTTCGAATTTCATGTTTAATACACCTCGTTTCCTGTTTCGCCCGATTCCACGGGCGTCCGCTGATGGTGGGTGTAATCACGATGGTCTGACGATGGCCGATCGTTCGTGGCGCAATAAGGGTGTTTCGAAGCTGTTATGTTATACAAAGGCGATGGTCTATAGGTTTTATATAATTTTTGGCAAAAGTGGACAAAGTAGCACAGGTTCTCTATCAATTGATCAAATTATTTACAACTTTCTTATTATAATCGCAATTATGTGTATTCGATTCAAACCTATATCGTAATTAACTAATCAATTATAATTAATAACATTGCCAGCCGTTTATGCATTAATAGACCGCGAGTAATTCCTTATTAAAAAAAGTAGCAACTCGAGGGCTGCTAAAAATAGAAAAAAATGCAGAGCACAACTCAGAGGTAGATAAGGATCCCGAGGCAATTCGAGGTAGATAAAGATCGCGAGGCAATTTAGCTCGCGTTTCGCGGCAGGATAGCCACTCGCGGAAGAGAAATCGGTCTTTCCGCAACAGCAGCGGCTTTCTGGGCGAAATAACAAAGCGGAGCACGACGGTGCACGCATGTTCAACGGCGTGTTAGCAGATAAGAACGCGGGCTCGCGTCCCATTAAATGGATTTAGACGGAAATTAGGTTTGTTAACGCGCATCCCCGAGTGGAACGGCCTCTGTTCATACATGAAGGATACAATTAACGCGCTAATTAACGTGCAGCAGGCAACGACGCGACGCGCCCAGGCCTCCTATTTTCCGCGGTCTCGGCTCACTTTCTGAATGAGCGAACCGACCGCGGCTATCTGATGAAAAAGTTGCACAGAGCGATAACTGCGAAACACTTTCTTGCAATTATCACTTCGATGGAGAATCCTGCATTCTTTGTTGTTGAAAAGTAGATTTCAATGGGATTCTTCGAGAGGCAATATTTTAGAATAGTGCCAGGAGGTTTTCTGTTTCAATGAGTTAGTTTTATTTGACAGAACGGCGAAATGTTCCGGGCAGTTTAATCCTTGTGTAGGCAACCGGGTACCCATTTCTGTATTTCCTTTAATAATTTGTGTATGTTCTTGGCAAGATATGTTTCAAAGCCATCCCAGATCTTTATTCTGTGGACACTTTAACGTCAATTCACGTTTTGCGAACAAAATTCATGCAAAATATTTTAAGTAACTAAGCTTCAAACTTGTTGACCACTTTGATTGCCCACGCAAGGGTTAAATTAAATTGTACACTGGTTCGGAATACTTAGGATTAATTGCGACAAAATTACGTTTTGTTTATATTTGAAAGCAATAATAGTAAGTTACTGCATAAAATGAATGAAACAAATTGAAATAAATTAACACGAGCCTCGAGTGCGACGAGCAAAATATAATAAAATTGGTGCAAACTTAAGCGAAGCATATTTATCAACTTCCTTCCCAATTATGCGAGTCGATTGAAATCATATTTCCCATCAATTTTGTTAATCCAAATCTCCGAACCCTCCGTGAAGCTTCGATACGACAAATTCCCCCCCGACTCGCGTAAATCGGCAAGCATCGAACATTATTCCCATTCGCAGCACTCGCTTATCCCCTCCCCGAATCCCATGCAAGGAGAATTTTCCAATTGGCCTAGTAAAGGTCGGCCGGGTCTCGCAATCGGAATTTCCCAATCGCTGTACCGAGAAAAGTCGCGCGCAAGTACCTCTAAGCCGCTCGAAATCGCTCGTTTCCTGTCCGCGCGCAATTACGCTCGACACGATTTTAACAGGAAAGCCGGCTTCGTTGAAAATGTCCGTGAGAAAGAAAACCGTATCGTTACAGGAAACCTTCGGCCGCATTACCGCCGCTACCTTTTCCTTTCCTCTCTCTATCTTTTCCTCCTCTGCGATCGATGATTATTAATAATTACGTAACAGCAGAGCACCAGTGCGTTCTCGCGTCGGAATTCCGTTACAAAAGCCGCGCCAGAAACAAGCAGCAAGCTCTGACGTAAAGTGAGACAAAGAAGTCGAGTAGAAACGGATAGAAAGAAAGAAGCGAAACAAGGAACGAGAGAGAGGGAGAGTTCGGTCGCATTTGCAAGTAGATTATCATTCCGAGAAGAGCCGAGAGGACTTCCTTCTGGCCCGAAAACAACTGGGCAACGTCTTTGCCACTGACGTTTGACAAATAAGAAACGGGGTCCAGCCGTATCATTACCCATCCTTCGCGGTGGATTCGTCCCTGGTCGGAGCCCGGGCATTCTCAAAAACTCTTTCGGCGATCTAATAACGTCGAGGACGCGCCGCCTCATTAGTCAAGTCCGAGCTGCTCACCCTCCGGCACTCCCGCCCTATTACAGTCCGGCCGCGTGTAACCGGTACCACGCTACAACCTGTATACCTCGTCGCACGAGCGGATACCTCTATCTATCTTGCACTGTGTTCAGCCTCTGTTCGCAGCTTGCCCTTTCCGTCGAGGACTGGAAAGCCCGGAAGATTCTTGTACACTTATTGGTAGAGGACGAATGCCGAGGTGTCGTAACCGATTCGCGGTGAAATTTCGTGATTTCGAGGTGAGGGAAGGGTGGTGCGAATAATAGACGTCTGCAAGCAGAACCGTGGGGACTTGTTGATGTTTTTAGAGATTGCGGGGGAACGTTCTGTTGTAGATAACTATTAATGGCGAGTAGATGTCGGGTGCTGTACAAATGACTTTTATATATTAGCGTTACCTTTGGAAGTATTTCGTATTCATAACAGGGGGGGTGGTTAAAACGCAGCGAAACGTAATCCGTAATCATAATTCAAGCTGGCCGTTTGCTACCGGCCCCGTCGCAACCGATGACTACTGGTCGGTCCGTCACGTCTCCCCGTCCATCTCCTGAAATCACGGGTCTCGTCGGAATTTTATGTAAAATCCGATGCGGCTGTTAGTTTATGCGGGCAGCATACATTGGCGGCGGTCCCACGGACGTGCCCTACGTACCAAACCCCGTTCCTTTCCTCCCTTTTTCCGCCGTTTCTTTCCCCCCGCCACCCCATCGGCTTCAACGCCACCTTTGCCTATTCGATCGTCGATTCGAGGCATTCTCGATATTTCGACACCCATTGCCAATAAATTTTACCTTGATTTTTGTACACTGCGTTACAATGAATACTTATGGCACGATATTCTTTCATTAACTCGTGTCTTTTAGCCTATTTTAAAATTACACTAGTTAGATGTTCGATAGCTTAGAAAGTAGAATGCTAGGGGTCTGCAAATATTTTCCAAGATTCTCAGGGATAAAGAAATCTACGACAACCCCGATTTCTTCAATTTCGAATTCTCCCCCGATCGTTAAAAATCCGCCGGGATCGTTGACCGAGTTTCCTAGCGGACTCATAAGCGGCGACCGCCCCTTGGAATGGGAGAAATAAAATTTGCATGAAATTGAGCCGCGGGCAAGTAGAAATTACGCGATCGGCCGCGATCGGTCTTGTCACGTAGCCGCCATATTGCAGGCAGCGTGCGCGCAATTTAATTGTAAACCGCTTCGAGGTGAGAGATTCTCCGTGTCCATCCGTTCCAACCGCGGAGGACCGTGAAAAAAAAGAGGGGCAAGGAATACGGAAACGGGACGAATGGGGTAGCGCGGTGAGAACAAAAGGGACGAGGGGTGAATACGGGGTCCCGTTGGCCACCATCTCACGAACCGGACGCGGCGACGGATGGATGGATGTGAATGCAATTGTTTAATTGGAGAAGCGGTACGTGGCACGTATAGACGAAACTGTTCGAGCAGAAGCCCATCCATCACCTGGCAGTCGCGATTCTACGTGGCTTCTTGCCATCCTTTGTCTCTCCTGGGACGGGGCACCGAGAGTGGTTCTAACTGGATGCTGGTTTCTTCGTGGAAATAGAAGTATTGGTAATAGAACGGCTGCTATCGGTGCGGATGATTTTGGGAATAGTATAACTGTATTTGGTGTTTTGCAATTATATTGCTAGCAAAGGGGTTAGAGGTAAGAATTGGTGAAAATACTTCGGCTTACAAAGATGTTGAATATATTACGTCACTGTCTTATTATAATAGAACTAATTGTTGTAAATTAGTGTTGCACGATATGTAACATACATTTCAAGATGTTGAACTGAAAATTCTGTTTCATTTAATGGTTTATTTAATGGTATAGCCTGCTTTTAATAGCAACATATTTTTTCTTTATCCTTCTTTTTTTTGTGAAAAACATCAAAGTGATCACTTCGTGTGAGCGCCACTGTATTATTAGGTATAATTTTGGGCCAGGGTATGAATGAAAAATGAACTTCTACTTATTTAAAGACTTGTACTGGTCGAAATTCTTCCCCTACATTTTAATGATGGAATGCCTTTCTTGCGAGGTTGGGTAATCTCGGTAACCAAAAATTGAACGGGATAGAAGGTAAAAAAACAAGAAGAAGAAATAAAAGACGTAGAGCAAAAAGGTCCAAGGCTGCGTTGACGTTTGACGTGGCCGCCGGCCACTGACAGTACTCCTCTCCCTTTCCAATCATCTGACAGAGCGCCGTTGAAAAATGATGTGCCCTCAGTGGCTTGGCTAAAAGCACAAAATAGTTTTTTCGCTCTGAGAGGAACACGACTTTTTACCAACGGATCTCGATACGCCTTTTCGTTTCCCTTTGTCTCTCCCTTACTCACACTTTCTCCGAATATCTTTTAATCGTTGGGAGAAATATTAAACCAGTAGCATATATCCCTTTCGGTTCATGAATTTAAACTGCTCGAAAATTGACCCAAAGGTATAAGCGAAGCGAAAGAGGAACAAAGGAAATGACGTTTCCCAACTACGGCTCGTGTCTCGGCTCTCGCAAATGGCACACGGGACAGTGGAACCCTTCCGGGCAGACATTTCAACTCATTCCCGTTAAATACATGAAATTAATGCGGCGCCAGGACACGGCTTGCCTCGAAAGAAAAGAGATCCCCGTGGCACGCACTGCGCGCAAGCCTTCACCAAGTGGGTTAGTGAATCCTCTTAACGTGGCGTCGACGACGCGAGAACAATGTGACCGAACTACCCCTTTCGTTTTTGTATATTAAATCGGATACCAAGCTGTATTACCATCACAGAAATTCACTTTCGATGGCCCGAACGATGTCTCAATTATAACGAAATTCGGGACGCCTAGATATACCTTACTCTGTACAAAATATTATTTTACTTCAAATAGATAGACAATCTGCCAATAATTGTTGAATTAAAAGAATCGCAAAGGGTTTGATTGGACTTGAAATTGAAAAGAAGCAGAACGAATTCCCATAATAATTTCATTAAACGAGTCGTCCAGTTTACTACGGAGGGTAGTTGCAGGCAAAAGGGTGAAGGATGGAAACGGCCACGGGCCATGGACAGGCACAACGAAGGGGATGAGGTGGAGGGTAGAGCACGAAGCAGTATTTCTTGCCCGGTCCAGGCTGTATGCTCCCTGGTCAAACAGTGTGTCGCCTTTGGTATTTATCGGGCAAGTTCTCACCTCAGGCTCATTTGTCTTTTCGCCGCGGGGAGTAGTTGTCCAGGAGGGGTTAAACCGAGAGGTGAGAGTTTCGTGGCAGGAAAGAGAGCACAGCGTTCTCCGCGAAGAGCTACCAAAAGCTCGGCGAGCTGAACCACCGCTACCCTGCGTTTCTCGGTCACGGTTACCTCTACATGAATTCCACGGATGTCCACGGACGATTCACAGCTATTATTATTAATGTCAACAAACTATTTCGAGCAGCGTAGAAAGTAAAGACACTAAGAAATTACTTCTTTAAAATATAAATCTATATGTAGCAAAGTTGTAGTCAATTTTGGGACGCTAGTATCTTCGATGACAAGTATGTATTACTTTCTTCGATAAGGCTACTAATAGCGGAACATTTTTTAATTTATTATATCCCTGCATCTAGCCAGGTGCCCATTAAATTCCATCGTACTACCAGCATCCCGAACTCCAGAAACCAACCATCGCGCATTGTCCACGAACTCTCGTCCTCTCGCAGTCTCACAATCAGCTCGAGCGCACCGGCTAGGCTCGCGCATGCAAAGCGCGCGGTTTTTTCCAAGGTTTCTCCGCTTAGACGCGGCCAGCGCGCATAATGCACGCTCGGACGCGAAGGAAAAAACAGATTACGCGGCACGGCCACGGACGTTATTAATGACACGCGCGCCGGCCGCATAATATTCATTACCACAAATAGTTGATTATGTACGTTCGCTCATATTTTACCAGCGGCCGACAAAGGACGTTGCTACGCGGCGGAGGCCATGACGAATTAATCTACTGATTAAAGCAATCCCCCTGACACCACTGGCTGCTACCACGCATTTAATACGTCACTGGGAATCAAATCTCGTCCGCCCTTGTCGATTTCTTTTTGTTATCATCCTCTGCAGGGAGTATTGCTCGTTTTCTAATCCTCGACTCCGTGAATTCCTTCGGCTTGCGCGAACCGCTCGCCACCGTTCGCCATCTCGTTAGCCTCGGTGTTTTGCGTTATCGCTATTGGCTCACACATTGCACGGTATCGTTCGACAGATTTCCCCGGCCGCAGAATTTCCATACCGAGACGCTGACGGTGCTGCGTAACCTTTCTTCGATGTGAAGGAAAAAAAATGTCGGTGATCGATCACGGTGATGCGTGAGCGAACGGGAAAGGTGTACGGTGATTGTGCGAATTCTTGGAATACGGTAAGGTGGAAGGTCGTTTCAGATTTTCGAGAGACGTGAAAGTACTTGTCAGGGGCATAATTAAATAGACAATCTGTAAACTGGAAATTAGTCGTGTTTAACTAAAACGACACTAATAGTGTGGACAGAAACTTAATTTTTCTGTCGCGACGCAAATGCAGATTAATGGTAAATAAAATTGTCGGCATGAACCGTATCTCTTTTTCTATTCGGTTCGCGTACCTAGTCTTCCACTTAACTCATTCGTTTACATTACATAATTATTATATTCATTTCGCTTCATTTCACCGATACCATGAGGTGTATTGAATATCCAATGCTAATAACACCTTCCACGCTCTCCATTAAAATAAAATATCCAGCAAATGATGCCCAATCTGTCTGCCCCCCTTTCCCGTCGTCAGTTTACAATACAATTAACAGTCGAGGCTCGCGAATAGAAACGATTTGCATTCGAAGAGCAGAGGGAAGCACGTTTACAAATCGCTTTTAAATGAATCGACTGGCGGCACGAGACAATAATATCCGGCGGTCGAATCCACCGCGGAATGTCCGTTTTATTAAGACGCGCAGCGGGATAACTTATTACAATTCGCGTAACAGATTCCGTCAATGTTTATAGCCGGCCAGATTTCATCCATCACCATTTTTCAGCATATCTGCGATCATCCATCACGAACGCTCCGGAATCCCGGGGTGGGCCTGACGCGCGAGCCTGCCCCTCCAAGCTAACAACTTGTTCCTGTTGACACTATCGAAAGCGTAACCACTTATGGATGATCATGCACGATTTATCTCGCGACTGATCGTAATTGTCCAACGAGAACGATCGGTCTGCCCGCTTGAACAAAAGTTCTTCGAACTCCTCGGAATCGATATCGCGTGGCAAGATCGAGCTGCAAGTGCTGCGCGGTTCAAGTTTTCCTTTCGTTTCAGGTGGTAGATTTTTTTGAAGGCGGGAAAGAAAGAAAGCAAAGTCGTAAAAATGCTCTGCAATATAAGCAGAGACTTTTCATAGTAAAACTCGATAGTAAACGTACAATAATAATTTTCTTACGCGCCCACTAGTACGAGACGCGAGACGCTTGGTCAACGATCCCTATAATTGATAAGCCTGAATTTGCTTCGAGTCAAACAAAACAACCTCACACCCCTGCAATCATGCCAAACGCGTTATTATCATCGTATTAAGTCGAAACTAAGTTCACTCCACCCCACGGCAAACATCAAATTTCCCATCGTATCAAATTAAGAGTATCGACGAAACGGAGCGATAAGGCGGAGACACGGTGACACCCGTTCTATTATCGAGGTGGAATCGAGGGAAAATTCGTCGGTACGTCGATTAAGCGCGATCGTTAGCGCGACGTTCTCGACGTCCTCGACGATCTCGACGCTGGCGAAGGGGTGGAAAAGGCGATTCGGAAGCGGTGTCCTTAAAGCTCCACCGCGAGAAAAGAAGCGCGGACACGCGAAAGCGTACTTAGCGTCACGAATTGATATCGAGTCGTGTGTCACGTGACTGGAAACATCAAAGGTGCACACCGTGTATACTTGGTAGCCTGTGAAAGCCGATTGGTCGGGCAGGTGATTCGCGTAGCGTTTCACGTGGCACGCCTTCTGGTCACGCGAGTCGTCTTTGTTTCAACTTTCGGAAGGGGGTAAAAAGTTTAGCACGGGCCACGTTTCGTCTGAAAATGAATTAAAAAAGTTACTGTACCTGTTCTATGCGATTCTGAGATGCGAAATTTGGATTACTCAACGTCGAAGAACGCGAGAATATTTTTACAGATTTTTAATAGAATTGAAATTCAGCTGCATCTTAATGATCAACCCTTTCAGACGAAAATGCATTCATTGTTTTTTGGGTGGTGTTATATCATTTCTGCGATGCTACAAGAACTACATTACTTCGAGAAACAACGAAATGCTCTACCTTTTATTACTACTATTTTTCATTAGGGAAGTGAGCATATCGATTACAATATTAAACAACGAAATTGCTCCTGGTCATTCCGGTTCATACATTTGATTCGTGGTCGAGTGGCTTAAAAATATTTTTCATCCTGCCCCCCCAACCATTGCAACGTGTTCGACACACCTTGTTATTAGCCGGTATCGCTATCTCGTGATCGAGTGTGCGTCGGTTGGCCCTCGATGGGCTGAAATTGCTCGAATAACAAGCAGCTTGGCTCGTTTCCGCGGCCCAATGGGCTTCCACGTATGAAACAACCCCGGGACGATAGGCGCGTAATTATATAGCGACCAGCGTTCCACCCCGACGTGTGTGTTACGCGCGCGATCCCGAAAAAGAGATATTAGAAACGTGGCTGGCTAGCGATTCGAGATAACAGACGAACACCGCTGACAGCTCGACTTTGTTTGAAACCTATATCCAGTCCTTTGTACTCGACTTCCCTCAGTTTCCTCGAAACTATTCGAATAATTTTTTCTTTCTTTTTGTAGCAATACATCACTGGGCAACTGTGTTTTTTTTATATTTATATAACTTTTTTTAGGATAAAGAATACAGTCAGGTAACATTTAATATTGCTGGCAGTTATTTCGGAATTGCCACCCGAATTTGCATTGCTTCTTTTCTGGGGTAGTTTGCGAGACGCGCATCTGCTGGTAGATTTTTTTTGCAGATTTATGATTCGACGATTCTCATCAGGGCAGATGTCTTCATTTTTCTGGCCAAGGGCTACTCTTATATCGACGTTATAATCAGGCATTTCGTCGCTGAACTACAGCGAATTTTTAATGCGCGCATCTGCCCCCTTGATTGTATAATCACGTGGTTACAAATCGGCCGCAAGCACGTATCATCGCAATTTCAACCTGGACGTGCATGGGATTCACGATTCCATGTATAAAATGAAAGAAAGAAAAGAAAAATACTAACTTCTATACCCAAAATTCTATACCCGTTCATTCTCAATCCTACCAACAATGTACACGCATAATCCACTTTGCTTCAAGCATATGACAACATATGACACCAAAGGATTATCACAAGTCCGAAAAACCCGACAAATCTCTCAAACGTCTCGTAACCACGATAACGCCCAAAGGCTGACGGGCACGAATGCTGTATAATACCAAAACCGCAAAGAAGAGAAGAAAAGGAGAAAACGATACGTTTCCCGCGCAGAGTTGTGGTACAGGCAAAGTGGAACTTATCTCTCTGCGGGCTAATAGAATGGCGAGCTGGTGGCTGTGTGCCTCCGGGAGGGGAAGCTCGCTGGGACCTCGGCTGGAGCTTCTTCGGGGCGGTTTCCCGTCCCCGTTTTGCGGCATTCGAATTGCAAATACCAGAATGTTTGCATGTTGTTGTCACCGCATCGGTACCCGGAGGGGACACGAGAAACGGTATATAGAAATAAGCAGAAGGATGAAGAAGAAGAAGAAGGGGAAGAGAAGAAGAAGACGAAAGGGGACGAGGATGAGAAGGAGGAAGAACTCCTCAAGAGGAAATGGAGAGGAACCGACTCAAGTCTCAGATAAAGACGAATAAAAATAGGCGAGCGAGCGGAGAGATAGAGGGTGCAGGATGGAGACGGCGTTTCCTGCCCGAGGAACATTAGCGCCCTCGATACTCACCCCCAACCCCTCTGCACCGCTACCCTTGAGCAGAGGCACTGTTCCTCTGCGCAAGTGTTCGCCTCTCTGTTCGTCCGTATGACAGACACGAGAGACACCCCCTTTGGTTCTTCGGTTCTTCTGCTTAGTTCTTTGGCGAGCTTGTCAGTATTTTTGTTCTTTTGTTTTTTAGGAAGATGGTGGATTGTATACTCTCGATTCCACAATATTTCGAGGGAATTAAACGGTTCGGGTTTTAGATCGAGGAACGAATGATTGATGTAGAAATTAAGAAAGCTTGCACAATTTAAATAGTGTCTTACCTTGAAAAATGGGATGACTGAAGTTGAGTAGAGTCGCACGTTTCCCCGCCTCACTTTTGAAACATAGAAAATTTTATTTACAAATCGAGGCGTTTTCGAAGGCAAGAACCTGGCAGCAACGATATTGTACCTTATTTTTTACTTCGTCGCGAAGGGGTGCATTTCATTCGAATTTCTTTTCACGTTCAAATAGTCGATCGTGTTTCCCTCGAAAGTATTTGTCAAATGCTCTGAACCGAGTTCCCGCAGTGGAATATCTTCCCTTATCTCGCTCGCGGCGAAATCAGCTGTCGTTACCGAGCAATCGATAGGGAGGGCAGGAGATTTTTAGCAAACTTAGCCGATGCAAAGTTCGCGGTCATTTTTTTCTTCCGCTTTCTCAAATTCGCAAACAAATCGCCAAAGGAAAGTCTTTCCTGCCGCGATTTAATAATTCCGTTCTGAGAGGAAGAGGAGGGTAGCCGAGGAGCGAGTGAAATAAAGTTTCTTGGGCGCATAAATCGAATGGTTCCTCGTTTGACGAGAATAGAGAAAGAAGGGGGTGACGACCAAGGGAACCGGATGTCTCGCGAGATCCAGTCGCGCGATTTGTTTCGCTGTTGCTCGTAGCAAAGTTATAAAGTTCCCCCTATCTGCCGTAGAAGATACGTCTCCCGTCTTTGCCTGGGGAGCGTTTATCGCGCGATTCCATATTGAAAAGCGCGAATACTGGAACAAGCATCCCTCGCGAAGTCCCTTTGAACTTCTTCTCGACCATTTATTGAGAGATCCAGATGCTGGAGTTCTGCCCCAGCTATATTCCAGCTCGCCTTTTATGATTATCGACTTTCTGCCGTTCCGTTTGATAAATATCGGTAGGAAAAAATGGAACGGTTAGCTGAGACCCAAATTTCTCATTGCAAATACGATAAATGTAATAATAATAATAGTATATTGTTATTTTAAATATAAAAAGAAATATACTATTGTACTTTCAAATTTTTCAATTTTTTTCTCCTTACCTGCAGGTTAGAAATATTTCCAACATTAACCACGACAAAGATCGTCGTCAATTTACATCTTCATCCTCAAACTAACCCCCCCGCAAGTCCGTGTATACCTATAAAGAACCTGGAGAAGCCTATCAGACCAGCCACACCGATCTCTCGAACCACAGCCTAGTCGCCCACGCAAATGATGCATAAAACGTTTTCGTCAAAGTTTTCCACGTACCGTCCCATCAAACTTCACCAAGGTTCCCCGTTATCCCACGATGATCGCACAAAGAGGATGCTGCGATGTAACCGCCGGATATCTGGCGTCTGTCCCTATTATGGCGGCCATTTCGCTGGCCCCGGACATGCTGGACGCCGCATTACGGTAATACAGCCTAATAATAGAGTGTCTAAGGGAACGAGGAAGACTAAAACGTGGAAAAAAGAGAGTGCAGAGGGATGTCGTGGTAGAGGTGAGGGCCCGATTGGACGCCTCCGGCCCGTAATTGCGGACGTACGATGATTATTGGTGGCTGAGGGGCCCGATCACGATCGAGACTAGCATGCCTGGATCTCAGTCGATCGTTCCTTCGGCCCCTTTCCAACCGTGCACGGCTAAACACACCCATTACACTGAAAATGCGACTTTGATGATTGGGTACGCGTCTCTCCTTCACGTGTTCCCCTCATGGCGGACGCTGTATCGCCGATTCAACCAGAGATCGTTGTCGTTCAGTCTTACCGGCTTGCTCAGCCGCTGATGAATCCTTGCTGGACGTGGGAGGGCTCTCGGTGAATTGTTTCACCACCCCGGTGGTACGGCATTCTTGTTGCCGCTTTTTGCTTCGTGATGTAATCGTTGGATCATTGGATGGCGGGGAGGTTCGAGTATCTTGCGTGTTCGACGAGTTGCAGTATGTTTGATGAGCTTGCCGGCGATTCAGGAAAGAGGGACTTCGAGACAATTTTCTTGAATACGCGAGTTTAGTTCGAGTTCAGTTTGCGACGAGAGGGTTGCTGTATTCACTGAGTTAGGTGTATGCGAAAGGGATTGTGAGTTCCATGGCGATTATAGTAATCAGTATATGTTGGAATAAACAGAGGAGATTCATTTTTAACACGAGGGTCATGTGGTAAAATTAGTGTAACAATGTAAGTGCAATCGTCACTATTTTTAGCTTATTTAGTTGATTGCTTTTAGTCGTAGACTGTAGTTAATTTCATGGCTGAAGATTGCATTTGTGATTTCTTTGATATTGTATACCATATTTACCGTGTCAAGTTCCATTCCACTTTTCACCTTGTATTTCGGTTCGTTTCACGATCCAGCCTGTTCGAACGTACCTATTTCAACCTTTTACTTACCAAGATTTCACTTTTCGAGCTATTATTCATAAGAATCCGCGAAATTTCAATATCGTTAAACGCTGACGAATCTTTCGGGTTATTAAAACGTCGTAAAGCCTGGAGCACGAAAGAGCACTTAAACCCATGTCGCCGGAGGCCGGTTCGTCTTCCGTTTCCGTCTCTTCCTTGGCGTTTTATCTTTTGTTTGCTCAACAGCGGGTCAGTTGCAAGGGGTCCCGCTTTTATTACGGGTCGAGTGGTACAGCGTGGTCAGCGTGCAATTAATTTCAATTATAAAAATATCATTGCCCTTTATGGTTCTGGCAGGTGCTTCGCGGTCAGGGGTTAGCTTTTTTCCCGTGTCTCTCTCACGATTTCCGTGTATCTTTCTAGAAAGCACACTCGGGACCGCATTCTCGTTTCTGAGATTAATTTCACCGAGGATTGTTGGCTGAGCAGGCGGTTACTTTGCAAACTCGTTCGCCCTTTTTTCTGACAAAATAGCGCTCTCGAGATTTACTATAATCGCGGAAAATCTTTTTTCTAGTAAAGAATACTAGATGTAAGAATAAGAATAATAGATATATTTATCAGTTCCGTGCTCCAAAGGGGAAAGTACAGGAAACTTTGCCAGGAACCTTTAACTGGGAATCTCCAAATCTTTGCACCCCTACCCCTTATTAATTTAACCCTCTCGCGAGTGAAAAGAATCTACACCACCAATGGACTCCAAGGAACACCCCAACTAAACCCCCGCGAACAATTACCTTTTCCTGGCATGAACAGTGAAACAAACGAAATCAGCGTGGCAAATTAGCCGCTTAAAGTCTGTTTGCTACAATCACGCGGGCTTCCCACCTAGGCGGCGTTACATCGATCCCATTGTCGTCGAAAGACGGCCCTCGCGGGCAAGAAAAAGGCTCCATTGTTCCGAAGCTAATAGTCCGTTAATTCCCGGCGTACATTGTGCGCGATATTCATCCGTGGCTCTGGGGATCGGTTAAATCGAATCATAAAAGAATCATAATTAACCGGTCTTTTGTTGCCGCGGGAGAGAAAGCGCCACACCGTTGCTCTCTCTGCTCTTCTTCGCCGGCCAAATTGCCACATCCGACTTTCGCTGGCCCGCTAATTTTGAATAATACCTCGCGCGGTCACCGCGCCGGATGTAAATTTATAATCATAAGCGATCGAATAGTTCCGTGGCAGTGGAAAGAACAGATGAAAGTGGTGGCACTCGAAGTCAGTTTCTTCGTATTTTTCTGTCCGGTCGATGAATTGTTAGGTGGCACTTTGCAATTGGGCCTCGATTAACCGAATCGCGGTTATCTGTGAAACTGTGCCCCCGAATCCTCAACCTATCGCTCCGGCAGTGGCAAACATTTTAATCTAAAATTCACTAATTCCTTCATCAACATTGCGCCAACATTTCTTACAAAGGGGTTGCAAGAACGGCGACAAAAGTCTAATGGAAAACCAACCCAAGGATTCACTGACCCAATCGATAGAATTTCGCTACGGTGAAATCCTCGTAACTACTTCCGAAACGGTGCTCTAAAAAGCGACGAGGGACAAGCGGAAGAGAGATACAAGCAGGTCGATCGAAATAAATCCAAGGCACGTATCGTTGAACCCGCAGCGTCTGTATTTTAAAACAAGTAAGAGAGTAGAGCGGCCGCGGTGCTCGGGGCCCATTTAAATCTGTTGAATGGCTCCAAGGAGCAGAGCAACCTTCTCTTTCAGCGCGGGGATTCCGCAACAAAGGCAGAGGTTTTACTTTTAAATTTAGTACACGCCTGACTCCCCCACCCACGCCTCCTTTGCTGTTCCGCCGCAGTCTCGCGTCTGGTCCGTAAGTAAAATAGGGATTTAGACCCTGCTCGAGTTTATTGCTCGAGCTCGATCCTCCTCTCGATACGATAATTCAACGTTCGGCGGATCGACCGCAGTGATCCGGACGTGAATCAGGCTCAGCCTCGCCACTGTTTCTAGTCTTGAGATTAACGAATTAAGGGAGGCCTGAAAGGGCTGACAGACTCGTATCCCTTTGACAGGTTGACTGATTTTTTTTGTTTCAATAAATATCGATTATGAGTTTCTATTTTATTCCAGGTGAACGATGAAACTGATGACACTGTAGAAGTCTAGGTTGTCCAGACTACCGTTTTCTGGAGCTCTAGGTTTGTTACCGTTCCTCTGCAATCTTGAAATCACTGGTACAGTAGTTCTGGGACTTTATTTAGTTACACGATTCAGGCTCGAGTCGCACAACCGTATCGCAGAATTTGTCGTTTGTAAATATAGTGGGTTTAAAGTTCAGGCTAGACGTGTTCCCGAAAATACATTATCTTAATGAATTAGAAGTCGGCCGGGCCGATTCGAGACACGCCGCCAAAGTTCAATTAGCTTTAAGAATCAGGTGACATATTTAATTTCCTCGAAATAATGAGAGTGGCATCGGGGAAGGGTGAGAGGGTGAGATACAGCCAGCAGGAGTGCCGGAAGAAGACGCCTGGTCCTTCATGCCGCTGTTGGACCGAGAGAGAACTGTTTCAAACTTATCGCAGCGCGGGAAGCAGCCCCCTGAGACTTATTTAGAAAATGGAAAACGCTCCTGTTAATCGAGCCCACGTTTTTACTTCATCAAACAGACTAACCCCTGATGAGAGCGTTCGAGGTTAAAATAGAATTCACGGCGAATACAAAATTTTTAAACACCTTCTGTCTATGCTCATAACATTATTATATTTATAGGCCAGCAGATGAATTGTAAGTAATAAAATAAAAATTAGATAATTGGCAATCTTGGTTATTTATAAGCTCACCATGTATTGCCAAATACTTTCTCGATACAAAAATGGGAAATAATTCATTTTCGGGAATTATACTTCCCCATATAGAATATATCATGTTTAATTTCAAATAAGTGAAATTGACTCTGTTAACCACAGAAATCTCTAAACGCTTCCTTTCATATTTCCCCCCTATATTTCACGATTTCCGCCCCGCCACATACCACTGAAAAAAGATCCACCGCCAGTTAAAACTCCCCGAGGAAAGTCGGGACGCTTTTTACCACAGATGGAAGTTCGAGTCACAGGCGTTTTTGCGGGACGATTAGTCGCGGGAGAGAAGCAACACGGTCGGGAACGACGGGATCCGCTGTCACAGCAGGATTTTGTCAGGAAGCTTTTATCCCTTCGCAAGGAGTAAATCGTGCGGTCGCCGCGTACATCTATTTGTCACTTGGACCGCCTCGTGGACGTCACGACGGGAAAGACGGTGTGGCGAGGTCCGAGCACGACGTAGCCTTCTTCCTGGAGGCTCTCCCTCGCCCCTGGGGCCACTCCATCTTTTCTCCTGAGCTCGATCTTCCACCAAGAGGAATAGGTAACCTTTCGTTAAAGAGGTAATTTGTGCCACCGTCCATCGACCGTCTTCGGCAAACTTTTGTACGCCCTCGTTCTGCCTTGTTTCACGTCCCGGATTGACCATTGCCGATGAACGAATTGAAATAGACGCCGAGCACGACACTGAATCAGTTTTGTGCACGAAATATATCCAGCTTTCTTTCCATGCACCAACAGCTACATTTATTTTGCACGCGTAGTTTTGTCCTGCGTAGGGAGTACGCGAGTTGAAATAAAATGAAACAGCTCGTACACTCTTCGAAGAACATTTAGCAGAGCATTCATCGAAAAAGTCCTCCCCCTACAGTTCCACTCAGCTGCTCGACTAAATCCCACGTGTTAAAGCAGAATTCACGGAAGACAACTAGGCTGCCACGTTCGACTGACGATTTTATTTTCCCAGCTTGGATAAATGGACCTGTGATCCAAGCGGACAGCGCGTACGCTTCGACCAGGAGGGCGATATATCGAAGCCCGTCCCGGATGCCAAGTCACGGGCGTGCAAGTCACCAAGCTCCATGAAGGGATGATGAGACGACTAAAGTTCGAGCTACGGTGGCACGGCCTTGCGCGGATAACTTGATACACCTAAGCTCGCGGGCACGACTCATGATTGCGTATGTCTGACAATCGATTTGGAAAACGATGCTTCGTCGAGGGTGGTCAACTGTGATGAACGCAAGGAAGGAAGAAATTTCACGGCCTGGATTTGCCTTTTGCCTGGGACTGCCAGTAATTTCCCTTTTCGTGCAGATCTAGATGTTATTAGAAACAGTGCATGGCAGAGAGAGTTTTCATTGCAAACAACAATGTTTGCAAGATAAACATTATTGTATAAACCTACGGGAGATAATTCCAATATTTTTAATACAAATGAATAGATTTATTGAAAGTTTCCAAGGTTCCCGACGACTCTGCATACACCTGCGCGTGTTAACGAATTTCTAAATAAAAGGGAGGTACGTATCGTGTTCCTGCCGCACACAAAAATTTGAAATTCTAATCGTTGATAACGAGGGGAATTGCACGTTGTTCCTGAAACGCGAGACGCATTTCCATGGAAGAATAATACACGCCAGGTGCGGCGAGGTTCGGTCACGGCATAAAGGATTCATTGGATTCGAGGAACGCGTTATCGAGGCCACGGCGAGTCCCGCGGGCTGGATATACAAATTTCCGCAATTATCCGTCGACTTACGACGTCATTATATTGCAATCTGGGAACACCAACGTGGATAGACCGTCGAGTGATTTCGCCTAATACGTACCAAGCCCCGAACCGCACTTTGCGATACTCCGGCTTCGTGTTTCAAACACGATGCTGTAATCGACGGACATTGCAACCACATTGTGCGCTTGTTTAATATTGTGTTTGTATGGAAATTTAAAGCGTCTGCTCGTTTGGGTTAGCTCAGCTAAAAATTTAAAAAAATTCATATTCTAAACACTGTGGAAAATTCTGAGTAATTATATTTCAACTATTTTGAGATTGGAATAGTTGTCCAAAATCGTCACGTACACTATTATCGCACGCGATTTTTTTGGTTGATAAAAAGCCGACAATAATCGCGAGGAATAAATACAAAAGGTCGTCGGATCGACACCATTAATTACCCCTGCTCATCACCGACTATAGAGTTCCATTAGCCGGTGCCCGGTCGACGTAATCGCTCCCAATTTATTTAATCGAATAAAGAAGGGTTTCCACGGGTTCCCGAATTCCTGGAATGCGACACGGTATTCGCATTACGCAACACCAGGCCACTAGCTTTGCCCCACTCTGCGGGAAAAGCATGAACGTTACGGTTAAGGCGGCCAGTTAAGGACAAAAGGGTTTCGAGAGATTCGGTGACCACTGGAGAACGGGATGAAAAGTCCACCGAGGGGGTGAGTACGGTGAAACTTTCAGCAATCACGTAATAGCACTTGCTGATGAATAAGTTTGAGGTTTCGAAACGCTTCGTATCGTTTTTATTAGAAATTTCGTTGGACGAAAGGGAATTGAACCTCGTGGTAAGAAAAAATAATAATTGTATTAATTTAATACTACATGTATAAATTTTTATTAAAAGAAACTCGAATTGATGCACAAGTACTGCGATATTTACTTGGAATTTAATTATAGTAGAATATTATTATTATTAAATGTTCACCGAGTTTATTGGTAATTACCTATATGTATATTTTAATTAAATAATTGTGCTATAAAATTTCGAGGTACTATCAAGTCAATCGCAATATCACTTCAAACAATAATATTAATTATGCTCATTTTAACAGATGGACCATTCACAGTTTAACCACACAAAATAAGTTCTCGACAGATTATTTACGCCAATTATTTAATAACTAACTGATCCCACAAACAGTACCCATAAAAATGTCAACAGTCAGGTATCAGTTTCAAGCCTCAACAAGTAGCAACGTCCTTCATCCCTTAACTATCTCCTGATGGTGGTAAATGCTACTCTTCGAAAAGCAATCAATCGAGGGACGCAGAATGTAGGATCATCGATGTCTCATCAGTGACTAACTTGCAGTTACACGCGACTAGCCCGCTCGCAGTTAGAAACGAACAATGCGACACGCGCACACGAGCAAACAGAATACCAAAAAGGTTTCAGGATGTGCGGTGTGTAGAGGGTTTACGAGAGGAACGTGGCCACCGCAACACACGCGGTGGCCGAGTGCAAACCAAACCAAAGATTAATGCACTACACTTACTGGGGCAATTTGCGCCAAGTGTCGGCCCTAGACCTGCCCTGTATACCTCCGGGGTAGATTTGTTCCAGGGCTGTGTTCTCGCAGGGAGAATCCCTCTCTTTTGTAACAGTCACCCCGGAGAAGAAGCTCGGCCAGGTTGCTCTGTTTCAGAAACAAGGAATATGCAATAGGTCTTGCTATTAGATATGCTTCGCCCGATGGATTCGTTGCGAATTGGGTATACTTGAAACAATTGCAAGGGGTTCTGTTTGAAACTGCAGTGATAATAAGATAACTGAACGTGTTAAAAAGCGAAGGTCACAGTGTGGCCTTGGTAGTACGTTCGAATGGACGCAGGATAATTTATCTGATCGTTATTTAAATAGAAATTATTTAATTCAATTGAACTGTTACTGAATGGCTATAAAACACTTGCAAAAATTGTGCAATAAATTATGTTTTATATACGTAAATATTTGAAGCTCTGCCACTTGTCAATCTTATTCCTCTACGCCCAGTAATTTATACATTCAGGCATTTACTTTATTGATTACTGTAAGATTTTTTGGATGTAATTTCTCTGATTCCTAGTATCAAGACACTCTTCTTGAATCTCGACAAATTGACCATTTTAAAAGAAAGTGTAACAACAAGCACGAATTATTAATCAAGTTCAGTATGAGAAACTTTCCACGCAATCGATATTACATAAACAGGAACCTCTATTACAAACAATAGAATCTCGCTGACACGAGGAACTACCAAAATTGGAACTACAAATCTATCTAGCCGTCCATACACTAAACGAAAGCCACTGGAATCGCCCTTAGACGAGACTATTTCTTCGCCAACCTTCCTCTTCATTTTTTTCTGGCATGGCGGGCCTCGTGCACCACATCCACGGAGAAGGGTGATAGGTAAAGGAAACCACGTGACGGAAGGACGAGGATGGCAGACAGAAAGACAGTGGAAGGCCCCGGTTGAACGGGAGTGGCAGTTCTTGCGATTAGCGAGCGACTAGGGGAAGCTCGGCACCGGAGTCTGAGGTTTTAATTAAGCATTCACTGCGGATGATATCGCATGCCTCTTTATACTTCATAGCAGCCAGATGTTGCTACGAGGACCTTCCTCGCCTTAGGCCCTCCGGGCTCCGCCGCCGCGCGACGGAAGGAACGTCGCTATTTCGTTTTAATTATGCATGTTTAATTTGCTTATATCCTGGCCTGCGCTGATACGCGCCGCGACTAGACGTTCCTGGCCGAGTTTCACCTCGCAACACCGTCGACGAAGATTTCTCGCGAGCTGGTGCTCCACAGTGACTGCAGGGTGGCGTAGTCGGCTTTGAAATCATGTCTAATCGGTGACTAGAAAAATGTCCGGAAAATTATTCAACTAGTGAAAACATGTATAATTTTTAGAAAATATTGGTTTAATGTATACGTATCTCTGTATCCTCAAAATAATTCATATGCAATGAATTATTAGAAGTGGCAATGCTCGAGGCACAAATAAATTTTGTCCAACTATTTGTGCAAGGTGGCAAAATTTTCGACCCTCTGTTGGTTACACGTAGGACAATTAAAACGCATCGATGATAGCACACCCTTGAAAGAAAATGAAGGAAAGGAGGGACGACAGTTCGACAGAGTTCGGACGTGGAAGGCGACTGGAACGTTTCCTGCGACCACAAGTGAACGGGTCGAAGGGGAGGAAGGTTGTTTTATTTGGAGTCTTTAACGAGTTCGCGTTGGCCTTTAGACGTCGAAGAGGAAAAAGTTCAGAGAAGGGTCGGTGGGGAGTCGTGTTTCGTGAACGAAGGGCGAATGCTTCCCTTGTGGAGAGGGCTCGTTTCGGTGATCCGGTGATTGACAGATCGAACTCTGCTCGCAGACTGGCGTGCCATGTTAAAATGGCGACGAAAGATGGTTTATTTTTAATGGCGGATATACCCGTCGAAGCGTAGGTACCGTTTTTTTTCTTTGTACGGGACTTGTGGCAATTGTCCCAGATTAGGTGAAACAACGCTGCGGTTTCCGGTTTCTGTTCTGATGCAGAACAAACGTGAATGATTAATTAATAGGTGTATGAAAAGTGGATACGATCGAATGAAACTCGAGGCCACTGTGGACTGTCTGTCGATCGGTCGAATCGAAAATATAGTAGTGTCAATAATTTGTGTTGCAGAAATTTAAGCCCACAAGACCTTCATCGGCGCGGGTAAAGAAAAAGAAACGTAAAACTGTTTTCAGGGATATTGGAAGTAGTGCTTGGACAAAGTAGAGGAGTCTCTTTATGCCACTTGATAGCCTATATACGCTAAGCATCTTCGCGGGTGGGGTGGCGATGTCAATATATATGCAAACGCCGACATAACGATCTATCGGTACGTAAATATATAAGGGGTGCAAGGAGGAAGAAGGCGTCGAGAAAAAACGAAGAAAGGGAGGGGTTGAGTTCGCGGAGAGTTAAGAAAGGGAGGGAACGAAGGATGAAGGGGAAGAGAGACGAAAGTCGAAGCTTAATATAAAACTTCATTTCGCAATCGGTGGCAGCCGGAGGAAACGGAGAGAACTGACAGACAGAAATTCCAGTATCGTAAAAAGGGACCTCGACTGGAATCTCTCATCTCTATAGTATTAAGCTTGGCCGAGATAAGACAAGAGTGAACGTCGGTGGATTTTCGTGGAACACACGGTTAAGGCAAAAAGCAGAAATTTCTACGGCCAAACGCGACGAAATTTGGGGAAAAAGCGGAGGGAGAAATGTCGTCGATAGAAACTCTTTGATATTCGAGTTTGAAGAGGAGCAGTCTACAGATTCATTGTATTATTGGTGCTAATACACTCCGGACAAAGTTCAATGAAACGCGCCAATAGCTATTTATTTTAAACGAAAAACGTCTTCAAGTTGATTGGAAATCATCTGACCCCATAAACAGAACTTCACTTTTTTAATACCCTATTTATCTCTTTATAAGTTGCTCTCAATATTTGTAAACGTCGATCAAAGCTGCAAAAATTGAATTCATTGCTCGTCTGTAGGTTCTAGTTTGTCAACACGATGTAAATATTGTATCACTTTGTTTATTAATAGGTTGCATCTTTCCCGTTCAAATAAATAAACAAATGAGACATAAATACTTACTCTATTGCAATTTAAAAATTCATACTATTAATTTATATTCTCTACATTCAGACTACACATACCAACTCACCGATTGAAACTTAGAAAACGATGTCAACAAACATGAAGAAGTTAAAGAAAAGCATTGAATGCCAGAAATGAATCGAAATTTGGATTCGATTGAGGGAAGAAATATCCCACAAGTCCCTGGAGGCACAAAGACCCATCACCCCCCTGCGACCCCGGCCATATTCCACCTTGGAAGAAGTTTTCGTTCCTATATTTCGAGCATCCTTCCCATATTCCTTCGCGGCGCGGCAGAAAGAAGGGGTCGAAGCGGAGCGGCACGGTGGCGTGCGCGCGATGAAACTTTTAATAAATGGCGGAGTCGATATGAAGTATAGGACTTTGACATATCGTGTGTCTGTAATGTATAGTTAAATCTGGCGGCAGATGTGGCGGCTGCTCGCCTCCCTCTCGCGCTCTCTCGCTCTGGCTCTCCGCTCCGTGCCATCCGCGCCCTCGTTCGCGTTGCGACTCGCCTGTCACCCTTCCAATCCTCTTTCTCTCTTCTTCTCTCTATGTGTGTCGAATATATTTTTTTTATTCTAACCCGCTACGGTGTTTCGATAGTGCAAGGCGTAGATAGGTCCTTCGAAGTACAGGGCTCGTACTTTGGGGGCTTTATTTAACAGAGAACTTCGAGGTGAAATATTTGTTGCAGGAGGCAGCGAAGATTTGGGAGTCTAAATAAATGTGCGATATGTAATATAAACGTCGAGGTTACGCAAAATTAGGAACGAATGCATTTGCATCCCCTTCTACTGTCATCCATCAGGTTTTCTATGCACCGACAGATTCTCCTCCCATACCTGAACGCGTGATACATTTTGCAGCACCCTGGCGAAACACTTATTATTCCGTGCTACCTTTAATACGTCAGAAGCAAAGGAAGGAGAAAGTTGCACACGGTTCATTTACATTCTAGGGTGCACCGAGGGTAGCGACACGAATTTTTTGCCAGACAAGCGGTGGCGAAGTTTTCGATCAAACTGGCTGTCTAAATGAGAGCTTCTCCACAAAGCGATCAGGGTAATCTGTCATCAAAACTGCCCCATGGCAAGTCGTCGTAACAGCAGCCGGTGCCCCCAGTGGCCGGAAACCGTTGCGACGACGTCACATCCACCGTTCCATCCCCGAATCGGTTATCGAATTTACTGCCCTCGTAATATTCTTCTCGATTTCCTCGCGACCTTTAGCGCTTCTGCAGAGGAACGGATCACTGCGATATCGAGAGAGCATTGCAAATTACAGATCTATGAAGGTCATCGTCTTATTATTATGACTGTATTACTTTTTCCCCCGAGAAAATCTCCAAGGGAGCTCTTAAATACCCCTTCCGAACCTTCCCTCGACTCTACCAAGAGCACTCAAAATTCAAGAGAAAACCCACAATAGCAACATCGTACAAGCTTCCACCATTCCCATCATCCACCATGCGCAACTGTACCCCGCATTAACCATACCGCCAACCAAAAACGAGGTCTACTCAAAAGAACCAAACTTCCATCCAACCCGTCCAACAAGCCCCGGCCTTTACCTTCTCCTCGAGCGTTCCCTCCACGTAAGAGGGACCGCGTGGCCGAGCACGTGAGAACATTCCCCTCCACGTGGCTGTTCGTCGTGAGCGGCGCGCTCGCGCGTCCCGCCCACAATTGCGCCGGCATCCATGACCGCCCAAGTCGGCCTCGTGGTCGTGGCACCATGACAAGAGAGAGAGTCGGTCGGCCGCACTGCCACGGAGAGCAACACGACTCCGTCGCCGTACCCTGCCGGTTCCGTGCCCTCAGACCTCGAAGCTGCCAGCCCGCCTACGACGCCGGAGGGCTGTCCCTCCACCGTTTCGATACCGCCGCCCCATTGGTCGACCCGTTCTACTAGCTCGTAGTCACGTGACCCACCCGCAGTCCGGTGGCACACGCAGAGAAAGCAACCCGACAACTCTCGAACGTAGTGACGGCGAACCCCGTGACGCCAACCCCGGGACCCCTCTACCCGAGCCAGAGGGAACGAGACAGCAGTAACAACAGAGACGCGCCACGGAGAACACCAGAGAAGCGAAAAAGGCCGCGGCGGAATTCGTCAGGGTGCCTCGAGTGGAAGTCACCGTGAATTTCTCTCCTCCTCAACTTCCTCTGGCTCCTCTACGCCCCTGGCGTCAACCTTTTTCCGCCACCATTCGGACAGTTTCTGGCCCTGTATCCCCGTCCGCCTCGCACCCAGTCACCTCTCCTCTCCGGCACAGCTCCGCTCGTACCACCACCACTTGGCTCACCTCCACCGCCACACCATTCGCCAAGTGTGCACCGCGATCTCTCGCTCGTCCGTCCAGCCAGCCTGCCAACCTGTCTAGGTTCCGGAGGATCGCGAACGCTACCCGTATGCCGTGTCGCACGCGATCCACTCTCCGGTGGTGATCTCGCGGTTCGGCCCATCGATCCGGGGATCCAATATCCCCTGTGACAGTGACTCCGCGGTGTGCTACGTCGTGGACCAGGCTCGGTACTCGAGGTGTGCTGTTCGAGATTCGGGGCCCGCGAGTGTTACTGTGCGACTGTCGTGCTACGATTTAACGCAAGTGAACACTCCAGTAGAGATAGTCCGATGAGTATACCCGGTGGAACCGGCTGGCGACGCTGGCGAGAGTGGTTCATTCGTTCGCTAATTGCAAGAGAATTCTATGTAGGTTTATTATAGATAGATGATGTGCGTTTAGATTACGGTGCGGGAGGCATCTCGTTGAATGCGTGATCTGTCGGTGGTGTACCAAGTTTGAAGACTCTTCGTATCGCGGCACCGCAAGGTCTATTGTAGCCAGGCATCGCTGCTGTATCGAAGTTCCGTCGAAAATAGAAAATACTCGAGGGAAACAATAACGTACGAGTGTCCAAGTGGTTCCATGCGCGATAGACAGCAGCCCCTGTCGTATCAGGAAAACGACGGCCGGGACTTATTGCTGCTAAGTGATTCCAGTAACGTGCAATCTGCCGGGAGGCAGCTGAAAGATTTAGTCCACGCGGGCAAGGAAGTCGCGAGCGTGAAGACGAGGCCGACGACACCCGTCCTGGCGAACGACGGAGGGGGTGGCTTCTGGCTGGCCACGGTGGCCGCGGGGGCAGGTGCCCCAGCCGGGCTGCCCCCGCACGGGAACCATCATCCAGTCATGGATCCCACATGCGGCTCTGGGGAGACTGGCTTCATCAACAGCCAGCCCTCCATGGCGGAATTCATGACTGCGTTGCCTCAGCTAGCTGGAGATTCTAGCCTTCAGCACTCGCCGGGAACCGGTGGGTCCATTAGCCCTGGATCCCATCACCCTGGCTACCACACGATGATGGATCCTCACGGGGTCACCGATCCCTCGGTGAACGTGCCAGAGTACCCGTGGATGAAGGAGAAGAAGACGACGAGGAAAAGCAACCAGCAAGGTAAGTGGTGTGGTGATCTTGTAACAGTGGCAGGGTGGATATTAATTTTATTGCGAGGTCGAGTTATGGAAGATCTTATAGGCGATTTGGAAAAAGGGTTGATGTATAGTGTTAGGTAGCATTGCTGAAGGTAGTTTAGGGAAATGGGTAAGAGAGGGAGGTTTGAAGTTGGGGTAGGTTGGTGGTTTTCGGAGGCAATATTGTTGCGGCTTTTATTTGGGACGATCGTGAAAAGAAATATTTTAGTTTCTGGTAATATATTATAGGAATAGCTACAAATTATTGGACAAGTATGAAAGCATTCACGTATAATTTGTAGAAATTGCATACTAGGCATAGAGAGCACTGAAACATTCGTGGCTGCAAAATGAATTCTTCCAGGAGAACTTTCGAAGCTCTGAATAATTACTCCTATGTGAGAACCATTCCACTTGTGAATCGAGTACAAGTCGCATTATCAATTACTCCAGACCCCACAGGACATTTGAGGGGCTCGTTCGGTCCAAGTACCGTGGGGGTGAAACGTCGAAGGATCGAGTCAATTAACGCTGGCTCGTAGGATTCAACTTGTATCCACGGACGATTATCGTTCTTACTCCATGCGGTTTTACAACCCTTCTAGGGCGCATTAATGGGTATAAAAACCTCCCCCCATTTTTGTCTCGAATAGCGCTCCGATTATTCTTAATCCAAGTTCATCGGCAAAAATTATTATTCAGAATATATAACGCAATGCAAGATTAAATGTGAGGGTTAATTCACCCCGTCAAAATTAAGACAGGTGTATCGAAGACGTGCAATTTCATCCTTCCATATTTTCTTCGTATCTCGCCACGAAGAATCATCCCCCAAATTTACTCCAACGTATAAACGAACACCCTTGCATGAACCCCTTCTATGCATCACAAATAGAAACCATTAACGCATAATTCGACATCCGTCATCCGTCAGCATCTATCAAACAGTTCACCCAATCTTTAAAATCCCAGGAACAAATCAATTACAGAGAGGAATACACAACTACGAATTGGTCACTTGCCGCTCAATTGACTCAGCAACCCCTACGAAACTGCGATCAAACTGAAAACCACCCTCCACTAAACCAACACTATCTCCCGCTCAGTAGCATACACATAGGTCGCGCTACGACAACCAGAGAACCCACACGACAATTCAGACAGCGATCGTTTCAAGCATCCGTTGAATGGAGACGGACCGGCGACTCTTCGAGTCAATTAACGCAAGTATTGTACATGTATACGGGTGCGTTTACAACGAACGTATATAGAACCATCGTCCAGCGTCACATTGCAGCTCGCCAGGGGGTGTCCGTCGTCCGACGGCTAATGACAGTGCGCAGCCACTCCTTTTCCTCGACGTGTACGCATCTGGAAGTCGTCACGTGCGAAAACCACGCGTTTCCCAAGCATCCGTAAACATTCGTGGGCAAATTATGATGTATCGTCCGGTGGAACGTGAGCCGCGGACAATCGATAGACCGATGGCCAACACATGCGGGCTCCCTGAAACCCTTTCAATGAGGATGAATTATTGTCTTCGGAGGACGGATCGCGTTCACTAGCTATGGAGAATGCGGTGTCTTGCAGGGAACACGAGAATCGTGGTACAATTCGTTCTGGTTTCGTGGACGTTTCGGGTGACGTTGATTACCTTCTGCGGGAGGCCGGTTCGACATTTGTGGGGACTCTTTAACGATAATGATGAGCGTCTCTGTGGCCACGAGTTAGTTGGGAAATGTCTTCCACGGTCGTATAGTATTTCGTTCCGGTCTTGGCTGTTATTTAGCGGACGGTTCGACGCGAAGGAAAATTGTTATCGAGGAGGTTAACGCAATTTCCGGCTGTCACAAGGCGACACGTCCTCCTCGAAGGAATCGCGTAACCGGAAGTGAAGTCATACCGAAGTATCGCTTCACGGGTGAGCATCGATAGCGTGCTGCTGCGTATAATAAACTCTGTGTCATCATATTGTTCTGGTGATTAATAGAATTACAGAAGTCAATGGAGGACTTTCCCTTTCCTCGAGACAAGCAATTTAACTGCCGTTCCTACGCGCAATCGTACATTGCGACGTGTTGGACTATTGAACACGCGAGCTTTGAAACTGCAATTGAAACTAGACAGCAGTAGCCGAATCGTCGAATTCCAATTCAAAAAACCAAGGACATCTGTGTATGATTTCTCGGTGCCGAATTCCATGAAATTCATACTCTGCAACCAATTCGAAGCTGGCCCGCGATGCCCTAGTAAACAAGAGGGCAGGGCCGAGTCGCGATCCATTTTCCAACAACTTGTTGGCCATTGTCGTCCCATCGAGGACCAATAAATCTGCCGTGCAGGTCGTTCGCCGCAAGGTCGCGCGTTTACACGCCGCCCAGCACGATCAGAAGGGTGGCCAGAAGTTTATGGGCCACGGGGACCAAAGGCGGCTCGGCACTGTTTCCATTTATCTCGAAGCTATTCGTCCGTCGTCGACACGGTAATCCGTGGAAAGTCGCGGGACGATTTGGTCGCGGGACACGACGGAAGATTAAGTGTTTGGCAGGAAGGTTAACCAGCCGTTGGCCAGGCGGTAACACGCGGAATCATCTGTAAATTGAGCCCAGGGCCAACAGGAGAGAGCGTCGGGACGGCCATAACTCACGTGGCCCGCTCTTGCCACCGATGCTCTCTACGCTGTCTCTCTATCCCGCTCTCTGCGGCCGCCTTTTGCCTTCGACCGCGTCGGGCTGGACCTTATCGTGCCACGATGAACACCCCTTTACTCTGGATGGGAATGTTAAGAAGCGGAATGCGTGGATTATATGTTAGACGGGGTGGTTGAAGGGGCGATGGACAACAGGGTGAAACGTGGTTCTAAAATTCTTGAGCTTTCATGGAGAATTTCGATTCTAAATATTGGTTGTCGATAGGATGAACAGATTTTGTGAACGTTCGATTTAATGAGGGAAGCTCGTTGTTCGTGTATAACAGATATTTCCTTTGGTGGAAAAGTGTCATTGTTTGCGCTTCTATGAATAAATAAAATCCATCCTCAGAATTTCAGCAATAAGACCTAAACAAAAAGAATTAAATCATTTACCAATTCATCAATCTCCCAAGCGTCTAACACGTATCCAACTTTAATACCCCCTTCTACGCACGCAACCCCTTCGTACAATCGCGGCCTGTTTCCTCCCGCCGAAACATTCTTCGAAACCACTGCTCCCCTATCTCCAAAACCGCCGTACAATCTTGAAACACCTCGAGCACCGCGACGATATTAATTAGCAAGAGAGAAGGTGTTGTCTTCCCACAGAGGAGGCATCATCCCCTGCGTCAAGAACGAAGATACCATGCTCGAGGCAGGGTGCGAGACATCCTGAAAGGAGATAGTAAGGAGGATAATGATAATCCAGCCTCTAGCCTAGTCGTATCCCAGGGGATGCAGGGATTAATTGACACATCGGCGTTTCGTAGGAGAGTCTTCTGGGCTGGCGCCTCCGCTTTGCTAGCCGGCGACGTGACTGATGAGACGCCTCGAACAAGCCATCGTGAAAAACACCGTTGGATCGGTGGCTTTTTTTGCCAGCAAGGATCCGCCAAGAATTACCGAGCAAACCATCATCGGTTCTCGTTTCCTCTTGCGCTTCGGGTCTCCGCCGAACAACTCGTCTAATCAGACGTTGTTCTTCCCCCGTTCATCTCACGAGGCGAGCAATGGAAGCGTGGAAACGTACGCGTCGATGTTACAGATTGGAATTTAATGCGAGCACGATGACGCACGGCCACGACTGGGGGTTGTCTTGAGAACGGGACGTGCCTCGTCTTCGACGCTAATTGAAATTTTCGAGTGAAGCCTGGTGGATAGTGGAAGTTCGGGGGCTGGGATATCTGCAGTGCTGGTGCGATTGAAAATTTCTCTTGTGAATTTTGGAACACGGCGGAGCGTGATTCGTAATTGTTTTGGTGAAGTTCAGTCCGATTAAAATAGTTGTTCGGGAGTATTTCGGACTGTGGAAATGTAGGAACTACTATGCACAGTATACGATTGGAAATAAAGCTAAGTGCGAAGGTGTTGATATTTTTTTTTTGGTTTCATTGTTTTGGTTTCAAGCCGCGTGTGGTGAATTTTATAACGCACGCTTCATACAGTGGCGGGGATACCAGACGTAGTAATAACAAGCACGTGAAATCGAAAGGAACAGAGATTGGCGAGAGAAGGAAGGCGAGGTTCCCGTCGATTCCGTGATAAAGGTGATTGAACGATTACGAGATGGCTCTTAGAGGGTGAGCACAGTTGGGAAAGAGAGAAGCATCTAATTTAAAGATTCACCGGCAAGTAAATCCGCGGCGAATTAGAGATAACTCTCCTAGGAAATCCCAGCCAGCGAGCTCCTTAGAAGTCGCTGCGTTTGCTCGGCGAAAGGGAGAAAAGAAAATACAGGAAAGAACGAGGGGTGGCTCTTAAGACTGTGATATCACCGGGAATGTATTTAACCGGAGGGATAAAGTACAGACTGGAAAAAGGAACGGTCCAATTCCTGCAAATTTTGTTCGAACCACAATCGAAGTAATAGGGGTAGTTTGGATCCGACTTGACTTAATTGACCAATTCTGTGAACGTTGTTGCCTCGCGGGATTTCTTACTGTGATGTTCGATTTTTCTAAATTTCTGAACACAGTGGGTGGCTGAATCGTGGAAAACAGAAGGCCCGGCAGCTCGTTCGGTCATAAAATCGAAGGACAGTTCAATTCCCGGACGTAAATCCCCGTGAGCCCTTCTTATCAGCTCCTCAGCGACGCTATACAAAGTCAAATCGAAAAGTTACAGAAGCACTTACCAAAAGGCAAACACATTACATACAACCACCTTCCTCGTTTCTTCCTTCGTGAAATTTTGTTTACAATAATTCCGTATATCTATTCCACAATTTTTAACATATTTTTATAACGCACTTGTCTGCTGTTATTTCAATGTACTTTTGTCTTCTTTATTTTCTTTTTTTTTGTATAGCTTAAAAAATTATTCATCAAATAACTCAATATTATTTCACGTATCTTATCTTAAAGCACTAAAAACTGAGCAGAACATAAATTTCACTCCAAACCTTGCTTGGAATAAAACATAAAACCACGGTGCACAGTCTCGTCGAAACAAGGAACACCTTCACCGAAACGGAAAGAATTTACGGTAACAGTATGCTCCACGACGATTCTCCCGGCACTTGGCAAACATCTGTAGAAAACGGGAATCGGCATCACGAATTCCCCGTTACAACACGGATTCCACAGCTGCGCAACGGCGGGTGGTGTTGCTCGAATAATAAACACGGTATAACAAATTGATAATCCGGAACCCCATAATCGTGCGCATATTTCGGCCGGGAATCTGTGGCCCGACACTAAAAGAACTTTCCACGCTCGTTGTTGCGCCAAATGGGCCGCTATAAAAAGGGTGGGGCGCCCTGTGCAGCCCTCTTCTTTACACGATTTCGTCCACCCTCGCCTACCCCGCGACCGTTTCGCGCCGCTTTCTCGTGCTTGTCGCGCGGCTCAGAGTGTCTAGGATACGTTCGTTTCGATTCGTATTCCCGTCCGGTTCTGTTCCTTTTATTGCCGCTGGAACTTTGAAACGAGAGTTGCCCGATAAAAATGTTTCGCCATCCTTTGGGGAAGATTGATGAATTCGAGCGGACTCGATGAACCGCCCGCGGGAAAGTGCCAGCGGAAATCTGATTCGACGAGATTTGCTTCTAGTGAGATGTAAATAATAGCTGCACGAATATAGGCAATGATATACGAATCGTTGGATGGTGGACGATATTTTTATCGTCGATTGATTCGCCCGCGGTGTAAGAAACAGAGATAACGGAAGTAAAAGAATAATTGTCTCATACGTTCCGTATACAGTCGAAACAGAATTGTCAGAAATTACTTTAGAAGTGCAGATTTATGGGAACATTATATTTCACAGTACTTAATTATAATCATCTGTGCTCTACTACCGACACTTTCGCTGAATTTCACCGGCAATATAAAATTCCTTGAGCTGTGTGAATCGTGCTTTCACAAAGGAAAGCCTATTATCCACAGTTTTTACCCCTGCGAAATCGTTGTATCGCGACACAAAATATTGTCCTCTATACAACACTGTGCACACTGCATTAAATACAAAATCAAGTGCCATAAAAATGAAAAATGTAATTCGTACAAAGTGAATAGTATAACAATGCTCTTGAAATCTGCAGACGAAAGTGTTCTACACAACTTTACCCATACAATTATACGTAAATCTTCTCCACACCTTGCTTCCGTCAAACCAAATTGAAAATAAAGAAACAAGGGGAATATATGTAGTTGGACAGGGCACGCGAGAACAGTTTCGGCGGTTGCTTTCCAGCGACCCTTGGCTAATAAATCGACGGACCCGGGACTGTTTATAAACCGTTTATCCGTTGGCAGGTTTCGCGAAGTAGCACGGAAAACACGAACGAAAAAGTGAGAGAACTGGCGGGGTGTCGACGAAGCAAAGGGAACGCGAACTATGATGGATGAGCGTGGACGAAGAGCTCGCGACAATGGAAACAAATTATTAATTGTTTACTTAGCAACACTATCAGGTTGCTGTTAAATACCTCGAGACCGACCACTTTTTCACTGTGCTATACAATTTCAGTCTCAATGATTCTCGATTTGTTAAGTATAATGTACCTATTAATAATAAGATAATTATCAATAATTATCGTTCAGTCTCCTTCAAGTATACAAATCTTTTCACCGTGTGCATCTTCACCCCCTATTTCTTCTCGCTATCATTTCGTCTCTCCATATTATGTTCTCATAGTTACAAACATTCATACTGAAATTATCGTTCTCAGCTTCCGATAATAGCCCTTCAATTTCCACCTTCCTTATCATCGCAATATTCATACGTTCTACGTTGCGACAAATGATGAATATTTACCACAAAATTCTGATATCGATTTCGAAATCGTCCTCAAACGAAACGACGAGATCAACCCGCGTGGATCGTCCAGTTCCACCCTCTGGTTGCTCCCCCAGCGCATCGGCATTGCCGGTGTGTCGAGGGAAAATAATGCATTAGAAATTCAGATGACCGACGGAGAAGGTCGTGGCGCGATTTATCAAATAAAAGCGCCTCTACAGTCAAATACCCGTCCGTGTGGTCGTTGGAGGCGACAGTTCATTTTTAATATAAAACGAGAGCCGCGATGGGGATGGGAAAGGAGATTCTCCGGCTTGACGACAAAAAGAACCAGGCTGATATCGCTGCCGATCCACGCGACGCGACTTCCTTGCGGAAAAAGCTGGATTCCTCCAGGAGATTGCGATTCCTTGTGATTTCTTGGCCTTGCCAGCCATTTGGCCGATGCTGTACGATGCGGGGAATTGTTTTTCCTAGCGAGTAAAATATGTGGAAGAGTGTTCCCCGTATTTTTGGCAGTCCAGTAGTGCAAAGGCTCTTTGAGACTCTGATAGACGTTAATAAGAAAATCAGAATTCCAATAATTGCTAAGATAACATCGACTACCGCGTCAGAAAATATTTTTAAGCCCCGGCTATTTAAAAAACCACGTTCTTCTGAACGCAGACCAGTAACAGTTGTTCTCTGTACAATGCTTTCCTGCTTAAAGCAGAGTAATCGAGAAACTGGCTTGTCCCCAGGGATCAAGCAAAACCTGTTGCCCTCGACGGGCCTCACAGCGCGATAAAAAGTCGCGTGAGCGAAGTCCGCGCTTCTTCGACGCAAACAGTTTAGCTTCATAATGCAAAGTGGCCAGTCATTCGACGATCAAAGTGTTAAGCCCCTTCTCTGACCGCCTCCGCTTGATAGCGCCGCATTCAAAAGCCCCTGTCCGCTTTGATGGCCGTTTGATTCGTCTCTGAAGATGGGCGCAGGACGTTGACACGAGGAAAACAACGTCAGGGAGGACAGAGGTCTGTCGGGCGATAGCGTGGATCCTTTTGCGAAGGTTGAACGGAGCTGTAGGTTGGTCAAGGGTAGCCAGGAAGTCGTTGTGAAAGGCAGTGTACATTTTTGTGTATGTCAGACACGGGGCTGGACGTGGTTTAGTTTTAAAGATGCTTAAAAATGTTTACATGTTGTAATCGAGAATGAAATTAATTTCTGGTCATTTTTTATCATCAGCTTTCAATTATTTAATTATCTAATACGTGGCACAGTATATAAATCGTGAAATAACTGCTTTCTAAATGTTTATAAATATCCATGCATGCACATCCTAAAACCACCCCGAGATCCCTTTTGAAATACATACACGGAAGCTTCCGAACGACCTCTCCAGCTTCTCGCCGTCTCAAAAATATACCACACAACCTGGTCGAAAAAAGAAAAACGAAAAAGAAGACCAAGCGATTCACGGCTCCGCTGAAAGCAACACGACAATAGGAACAATCGAGCGTGGCCAGGAATACCCGCTTTAAAATCAACTTAGCAACCATCGTCGTCGAGGTTACAAGCGACAGCGTGGACTTCAAGCGCTTTACTTTTAAGGGACATTAACCGCGCTCCCTTCTTACGCGTCTTTTCTTTCACGGAAACCGCGCCACGCTGCGAACGCTGCCGCCTCCAGGGAGAAACGGAGACGCACCACGTACAGAAAGGGAACGATGAAACGTTGGAAGGGGAAGGATTGTCTGGGGTAATTAGCCGACGGTCGCGTTGAAAGATCTCTGGAGCGACTGGTTCGGTCTGTCGCGACGGGCGAATCCAGAGGAGTAAGGCATTCTGTTTAGGAAATGTCAAACGGCCAATAAAAAGTCATGCAACATCAAGCATCCACGGTGACGTCGGGTAGAAAAAAGAAAGGGGACGTGGAAGTGTCGTAATTTCATTATGGGAGCGCAATTACCTTTGACGAGACTGTGCCTGGGTTTGTGGGATGGTTTCCAGAGTGAATTTTTCGAGGGTCTGGTTCTTTGAGTTTGCGAGAAGGTCTTTGGTGACGGCGAAGGGAAAGGTCACCTCTTCCTCGAGGTTGCATGTGTTTTTTTTTCTAATAAGGGTGACGAGTTACTGGCGACGAAAAAGCGTGAGATGATTGAGGGGTCGGGATAAGGTTGAACTAAAGTGAAACAATGAAATGTGAGAATTATAATTTAAGCCTTGAAAAACGTAATTATATTACGTGTATGCAAATGATGTGGTGCAATTAATTGAAACAATTTTTTTAATACGAATCTACATATATTCCCCTTTAGGCATACGATGGAATGGTAATACAATTGTGGTGTCAAAATGATCACCGTCGTAAGTGCCAGATTTAAAAAACTCTTGTTATTATTACTACTATTGCCACTATTATTTTCACCAAAAACATAACTTTCTATTTACTCTTGCACGTGCACCGTTTACCATTTAATCTCCAGAATTATTCAACCATCGGCCAAGTTCGAAACACGAATTGCCCCCAATCTAAACTTGAATGCAATCCTCTTTGCGTCTCCGCAACCGCACAGAATTGAAGAATCCGAGAAGCACAGGTTGTCGGCTCGGTCGGATCGATTGTCAGAGCACCGATAGTCGAAGCATGACTCGTGCATTCGTAGGTAGATGCGTTTCTCCCGCGAAACTCCGTACGCGTTGGACGTGGCTGACCAGCCGACCAACCGATAGACGGCTGACTGCCCTTCTGATTGATGATCGCTACCGGACTCTCCGTCGCCATGCATACCCTATTCTCGACCTCCACCTACGCTTCACGCCGCTCCACGAGTCAACCCTTCGCCCCGTCGAGCAGAGAAAGCAAGGCCGAGCCGTTCCTGGAATCGTGCCTCCAACCCCGTTCACTCCGGTGTCTTCTTTTTATTTTTACCTTTGTGCTTTTGTTGCACGAATTCGAGACCCCTTTGTCGAGCTAGCTAAACGAGGGATCTCGTGATCGTAAACGAGCCTCCGTTGATTCTGGGGAACGCATCGCGAAACACCTGTCGCGGGTTTACCGCGAAACTGCCCGTGGGGAGTGGATGAAATGTTGCTAGGCTTAAGAGAATTATTTGAAGTGTTTCGATTGGTGGCCTATGTGTATGGTGGAGTTCGTTTGGCGTGTTGAATATTAATGATCGGTGGAATTACTGTGATTATTAATTCTTGTAACTCTCCGGTGGTAGGGTTGACAGTATCTTTTTTATTTGGAAATTGAAATGTTATGAATAATACGCGTTGTGGACGGTTTATGAACGGAACGAGGGTTAAACGTTTACGTAAGTAGGCAAACAGTTCATGATCGATCGTCGCTTGGATTGCGATATCATCGAGCCGATGTTAAAATAATGAATCGGAATAAGCAGGAAAAGACGGGACATGGTATCAGAGTGATGAAACGTGACTGGACGAAAATTGAACTTTCATCGTGTTTTCCCGTGTAACACCCCTGCGGGCTACCGCTACAGTGGCGGTTTCCACCCTAGTGCACCCCAATTTCTTACGAAATATTTTGTGCTGCATCGTTCGAAACGCAACTTAAGCAGATTAAGATTTTATCACCTACCGTGTGCTCCTCTACAACTCAAATAATTTAAGTTCAACATATTCTGAACAATCCTATTTTCTCTGACACCAAACAAAATTATGCATACAACGAGAACGATATCCTTCGCTCTCGCAAAAAAAAACAAATATATCAACGTCACAATAACATAAACGTCATCCAAATATAACTCTTTTATTTTATTGCAGTCCACAATACTTCACTTACAGTATTTCATATAAACTGCCAAAGACATATCAGTATACCCAGCACACTCCGATATGCAAACACATAATTAATAACAAAATACCATGTATCAGCGTCCGCCTACGAGTTTCATAAGAATCCTAGGTCGAGAGACCAAGTGACCATACTCTGAACCAACCTGAATGAAAGGTGCTAGAACACCCAGAGAAGAAACACAGGGTGCCATTTAACTGCTAATCGAGCAGAATACGCGTACACGGATGACCTGGCACGACCTAACCAAAGCAGGAGAGAGAGTGGTTACAAGCAAAAGGGCTCCACTTCCTCCCCCTGGGACCAAGAGTCGCTCGATCCTCCCCCTTCGCCCACTTCCTTTCATTCGGGGCAATATTTCTTTTCGCGACTCCCCTAGCTATGTCCTTTATCTAACAAGGAGCAAATCATTTCCCTATTATTTGCTCGCTATCGCGCTCTCACTTCTCCGAGCCTTCCTGCTCCGGTCTCGTATCGCTTTCGCCGTTCGAGTGTTCCAGCCTGTCTCGTTTCTCTCGCCACGAGAACCTTTCCTACCTTCCGTTCTTTCTTGCCTTTTTCGCGCCCTCTATCGCAACCTTCCCACTCTCGCTATATATTTTTTGGAGGCCAGCCAAACTCCACTCATCGTCTTCTATGTTCGTTTGCAAGCGCCTACGTATTATATACATCGCTCTCGGGCTCGTTCTCTTTCTGTTTTAACGCGTCGGTAAGCTTTTTTGGTCCGGTCCACGGTATTTTCGTTTGTTTTCCTGCGTTAAAGATTATGGAGTTTCTCGTTTATTTTTATTGCTCGAGCCAGACGGGGGAAAGGAGATACTCTTGAAACATTATTGTGACACGGATATTAAGTGAATTTTTCTGTGAGAATTATCATATAGTGTCATCTGTCTAATTGTATTGCGAAACAAGAATGAAGATTTTTGTTGCACGAAATAATGATCTTCGACGTTTGCTTCTTTCGCTGGGGAGAGCGCGAAAACTCCTGTCCCGACGCCTCCGTTCGTCCCGGAAAAAAGGGGTCACAAAGGGCACATCTTTCGGCAGTTTAACTACCCCTTGAGTGCACAGAAGAAGTCGACCCTTCGCCACGGAGAATTGCGGCGAGCCTCTTTCGATTCGAGGCCAGTGTCCACCTTTCAGCGATTTATTATCGGACAGTGTCTGACTTCGAAGTTCGCCACGGGTTTTAAGGGGAGTAATTTAATCGTAATTAAGTACGTACACGCTCGCCTCTAAGTACATAAAGTTTATACACGAGCACGCGACGCCCGGGAGCGACTGGCCACGGTTCTGGCTAAAAGGGGTGGCCAGTGGTCGGTTTAAACAATTATCACAAGGGTTGCAGCTTGCACGAGTTGACAAGGGTGATAAGTTATAGCGAGTGGGGTTGCTTAGGAAATGCTGCGTGGTCAAGTGCTAGCGGCCACGATGAATTACATCTATTACGGTAATGCAACTCTCTCTCTTTCTCTCTCTTCTTCGACGCGATTTCTTTTTCGTTTCGTCCGAATTACGCCCCGCGTAAATCGCGCCCAGCTCGACTAATTAGAAGCCGCGCCTTACCTGGGTTCGGTGCTAGAAAATTGTGTTCATAACACGGGTTCAAAAAATTTGTTTTCCCAGAAACTTTTATTCGAGGGGTAGTTGGGATAGATGAAAATGAAATTCTATGTCCCGATCTTTCGAAAAGTTGGATACCTTAATGTTATCGTAACGCAACCCCTAACGAAATTCCTTGTTACCACTTCCTTAAAGAATAAGGGAGCAGTACTGTACGTTCCATAATTTCCCTAAGCCTAGGAAATTTCCCCCTTCCAGCAGAAAACGACGCGAGACCGTACCGTCTAAATAATATTTTCATTCATAGCCGATCCTCCGGCGGTTGGTCCGCTTACCCCTCGATCTTTCGGAGCAACGTTACATAAGAATCGCGCGCGGAAAGGAGCGGTCGTAAATCTGATCTGAACGCGGGGGTGAGAGACACGGGCCGAGTGTCCTTTATAGCATTGTTAACAACTAATGTATGCGGCCCGAGCCCTCGAAACCCTCGCGCATTTAACATTCTTTAACATTATTATACACATGGCGGCCGTCTGAGCGGTGTCTTCGTGCCGCTGCCACCCACAAACGACCCTTCGCGCCCTCCGGGGTGATTTTTGTCGGTTTTATTTAACTGCAACCTCGGAACCCTTTTCCATACCCTCCTCCGTTACCTCTGTTTTCCCTCTCCTCCTTTCCTTTCCTCCTTTCTGCCGCTTCGTATTTTTTTCCCTTTTTTCGTTCACCTCTCTGTTCGGACGGTGAAGTTCTGTAAGATGAAACGGTCGTTCCATTCGTTGGGAATCTGCTCACGTTTTAAGACTTACGATCGGTGCCGTAATTTCGACGAACAAGTGGCGCTTACTACTTTCTGATACGACTTAAGAGAGGACGGGGGTGCTGGCCATGAAACGACGCGTGGAGCGCGATTTCGGGGTGAGGGGACGGAGATTCGAAATTGAAGATGGCAAGTGGAACTTCTGCTAGAATGCGTTTAACCCCTGCGCCAGAAATTGGGTATCCATTTTTTTGTCGATGTTAAATATTTCTTCAGGTGATATATAAATATGTGGTTTCACTTATTAACTAGCACATTACTTGCACTACTTATTCTGACATATCTTTCAATTAATACAGTGTAATGTTATGACCAGGAATGTGTTTTAACTTGTGCACATGGTACATAATAGTGAAGACGTTTTATTTAACGTTTTATATAAGAAAGAAAAATACATTAGAACAAAGTTGCGTACGAGTTTAGTGATCGCCTAAAATGCGCTCTTCAAGTGATATAGTCCGTGCACGAAAGAAATTACAGGCAATCAATAACGACGAAGCGCGAAAGAAAGCGCGACGGTGCGCGTGAATCGAGGCCTAATTAAAGGTAATTCGCGATATTGGTTAATTTATCGATGCAGTCGACTCTTATTTAGAGCGGACAACGAGGCACCGCTTTTCCTACCCGGAATCATCGAAAGGATTTCTGTCGATTTATTACGCCGCATGCAATAATTCAACGTAACGCGATTAATGAAGCATGCCGTGGACCTTGTTTTGCAGCGAACCTCTTCCACCCTGTATCGGTATCGATTGTTACAAGCATTCTAGCAGATTAGAAACTTGGAGATCTGAAGGGGTTGGATCCCCAAATCTTTGTTATCCATGTTATACAATACCCTTAGAATAAGATATAGATTATGCGTTATCTCTTGTTTAATTATTCTCTATTTTAATTATAATAATTTAATATATATTTGATTGTTAATTATTGCCGAATATTATTTGCCTTCCGAAGAATAAGAAAGAAATTTGCAAATTATCATGAATAATTTACAAGACAAGAGTAACCGTATTAAAAAAGAATCCAATTTATTTGCATTCGCACCTGCCACTTGGGCTTTACCAAACAACGCAACTAAAACTGAATAAACACACTAGCTTCGTAATTACAAAGCCACAGGTCGGATAACGATCTTCAGATACTTCCAGAGCGACCTAATTTCAATATTTGACAATCGACAGTCAATTCACAGGTGTATTGAAACCTATAGTAATAAATCTTCCAATACGCACCTGGAAGCAGGTACGAAGGTAATTCACGATCAGACTGATCTTCGATTCTGTTCGCTTGACAGGGTTGGTCTGCTGGCGAGTACATAATGACACTATATCGATCGATCGTAGCACGATGGGCACGAGACTTCACTTTCTCGACCAAGCACGTGAGATATGCTCCAGGTAACCAAGTGGCACGCGTGTAATTTTCGGTCGAAGGAAGAAAAGGAGTCACGATCAGGTGATAATTATGTAGTTTCGACGATCGTTTATCCACACGGTGGGAATCGTTCGACCTATTAACGGCGATTATCGCGATGACGTTCGAGAACGCGATCTTTGTTTGATATTCGGCTGATTTGATCATTATCGATTCGCTCTAGGTACTCTATATTTTTAATTGTACTCTGTGAATTTTGTATACAAATATTCAGTCGAGCAGAAAAATATTGTAATTGCAAAAAAAGAAGATACGGAATTTATCGTAAATATCATTTTCCATAATTGCAATGCTATCGGGGACATTCTTCGAATTTGTACTGTAATAAAACAGGTACAATCTTGCGAAGAATTATCATTTCCACAAGGACGAGGAAAAGTTTCAGCAAGGTATGGGGAGCGGCTGAGTATGGCGAGATTTGCAAGAATGGTGGTGAATCGAGTCGAGGGGAGGAAACGTTCGAGGTATGGTCGGTCTTATTTTCCTTCGCGACAGTTTGCACCGCTGCCGCGAGGGACGCGGAGGATTTAAAATTTGTATAGATTAAAATAAACTTTTTATCCGCCTACGAATTTCCAATCCCCGAGGTGAAGCGAAGAGAACCAACAGTGGCAGGACACGACCGAACTTCAGGGTAGAATTCTTTCAAAACGCTTTATCCCCTTAACTTGTCTTTTCACGAAAACAAAAAAATGCGTATTATAAAACACTATCTTATAAATAAACAATCACTGAAATTTTGTTTACGAAACGCTTTTGTTTACGCACTTTCACTTGAATTTTTCTATCTTCAATATTTTTTATCAAATAAAAATGTAAGGAACCAAAAAGGCGTTTCTAAATACAAAGGTTTTGCTTTCGGCGAAAATTAAATTAAAATTATTTGCAAGATGGGAAGAGAATTGGTTAGCATCTTTAAAGCAGCCTCGAAACGATCTACGGAACCAGCCACAGTATTTTTCAAATATAAAAAAAATAGGCGGGATAAAAAATCGAACAGCCTCGAGGCAGATTAATAATCGTTCGCGAAGGCGCGAGCGATTATCCGCTCGTAAGGGCAAAGCTTATTTTTTTCTATGGATGCCGTGGCGCGGTCTTAATGGTATTACAGGGATGAAGTTCGTTCGAAATTGGCCGGCCCTTTGTATTTTGATTATCGCCGGATTATTTTAATCACATTAGCGTTCCGCGTGGTACGCCGTCCGCCTGTTACGGCGAGGAGCTTCTCGCAAAATCAATCTCGCGTCTAATGGGAAGATGGCGCTTTTCATCCCCCTGGAGACCACTCCCGTTTTGCGTACCGTCCACCCTTCGTCTTCGGAATCGTTTTTCGCCATCCCCTGTCTTTTCAATACAACGATACCTTCGAATGTTTAAACGGAGTCCGACCAATTATACTGGCCCTTAAACCGAACTTTTTAATTGCGATTTGAATGACTAGTTGAATTCGTAATCTATTGTATTTCTTATAATACAATATTTCGGTAGAAAATAACATTGTGAAATATAGAACAAACTTACTTACATGCTAATCAGTTAATTTAGCCATATAATATTTTGCAATTCGACCAGAGACGGTTTCACCATCGCACTTGTATATTCTCTACCTTTTACCATTGCTGCAGAGGGCATTTAAAAAAACCATAACCCAAAACGCAACGAATATCTCATCCCTCGACGATACTTATTACAACATCAACACACACTCCTCGTCGGCATAATACATTTCCACCAACCCGCTTATTAACGCGGAACGAACATCAGTTCATCAACAACCACCTATCAATTAACGCAAACACCAAAGCGGAGCAAACTATCATTCTCGTTCACTTCGAAACGACGCGATGGCTCGCAATGCGGAACTCGTAACGGTACTCGAATCCTCGGCCACGTTCCAAAGGTGCAAGATGCACTCACGGTCCAAGGGACAACCCGACCTGTTCGAAAAACAAACTCGAAATTGATCGCGACGCATTCCGGCGTCCCTTCTGGCAGCCACGATTAGAATATCCCGCGTACCTGTAATTAGATAGCAGCTCGAGGACGACTCGTACAAATCGCAGGGATTACGAGTTCCTAGACAAGTTTCTAGCAGTATGTACGTGGATATTAACCGGCGCCTTCCAGCTCGAATTGTCGTAAAAATTCTGACGAATGACCGCGATTGGTCATCCGTCCTCGCTGTTTCTTTTTACCCGCTCGATCCTTCCTATTAGTCTGCTCCGGTCATTTGCTTGTTTTATCTATGTCGCGAGTCCTTCTCGCGTCTACGAGTTTATTCTTCGAGAATATTCGAACGTCACTGCGTTCACACACAAACACACTGTCAACTAAAAGTTGGAGGACAGTTTCTTAAGTTGTATAAAGATTCAATGGCTTGTTAAAGATTGAATAATACCAAATTAATATTACACAGGCTATCAAGAAACTTTGTTAAAAAATGTTCCACCGTGGATACCTAGTTATTTTTTTAACTGGATATTATTAATCGGTCGGAACATTATTATACAGCTTGAAATTCCTGGTGGTCCCAAAACATTTGACCAACAATGTCTATCAAAAATTGATCTCAACAATCCTAAACTTTTTATACAGTTCATAATATTTAACCACCATGTCCAGGTGCCGTCCATACACTTTTATCACTCACTGGTACATTGCACAGGTACTTGTGCACTGTGCATGAAATATCACAAATATTCAAACAGCTCGCGCACGAACGCCGCCACAGCACCTCCACCGCACAACATTCCGCCACAATGTGCCCCACAGCGCGTCGGTATCAAGGATCAAAGAGCAGCCATGAATTATTCGCGAGTGGTCTGCGGTGTCGTGACGTTTCTCTCGGCTGGTACACGGCCGCGTAGTAATTTCAGAGGCGTGCAGAACCGATCGTGAACCACGGCTGGTAGCGGTCGTGCAAAACGGCAGCTGTCCCCCCGATCGTGGTTTCGTTACGTCGACGTCGTCGTCGGTGGTTCGCGTGATCGTCAGAGATCCTCGTGCATAACGTTCGCAGCGACGCCGCGCCGCCAGCACAGATTTGTTATCGTGACGATGTAGGTAGGATGAAAAAAAGAAAGGAAAAAAAAAGAAACGAAGGCAACCCGTGTAACCAGCAATTCTCTGGCCTGCCGACAATGAATCAAAGCGACGTGGCGGCGGCGACCAGATCCGCTTCCTCGACGCAGTGCATTTTTCGCGATCCGAAAACCCGCGATCCACGCCGATAAATCCTTTAGCTGTAATTAGCACGGCCTCGGCTACAAGGTCCATGAAACGTTCATACATTTTTATAAGGACGTTAGGCTGGTTGGTTGTTGAGGCAAGTTAGAGACGGAGGGTGCTCCCCGGAGGGAGAAATCGTTTGCATTTTTTTCTCTCCATTATCGCATTGGGGTGGGTTTGATTGGATTGGGAACGATCGTTGATTTTCAGTTGAAATTTCTGTATACATATTAGTGGGAAGAAAATATCCCTGATGCGGTTTATCCACGGTCCCGATCGTTCGAAGTCTGAATCTTAGGATGTCAATCATATTGTGCAAGTAACTACGCCAGCCCTTGACACCGCTACACCAGCATCGTCCATGGAATTCGAAATACAATCGCCACAGGACTACTACCCACAAATCAGTCTAAACCAGAATAATCAATCACCCCATAACGATTTACCATCGCGCTGAGAGCGGCGGCTCGACAAAAAATTTCCACAAACCGAATACGCATTCGCACAGGTTTGACCAAGGCAGGCTATCATCAATTGCTGCGTGGCCCAAATCAGAGCGCTGTGTTCGCCGAAAAAGGACCTCGTTTCCCTGTCGGAACGTTCAGTTGTATCCAACTCGAGGATGGACGAATTTCGAAAAGAAGGAGGGACGATAGCTGGCAAAGGTGGCTGGTGGAAGGTAGAAGGCCCTCGGAGATGCACACGCGGGTCGAAGGTGGTCGCTCCACCCCGATGATTGCAGGTTGCATCGGCACGCCTTCAGACTCGACTGGCCAGTGTGGTGCGCGCGCGCGTCCTCACACACGTCCTCGCGATCTCGGTTCTCTCTTTCTTCGGGGCATCCAATTTTCTTGCAGGAAGAAGGGCCCGTGGTCTTCCATGACCACCATAATCACGTTGCATGTGGCCATCATGGCTGCCATAGCAGCTGCAGCGCCTTCTGGCTTCGCGAGCTTGCCTCTTCTGTGGTTCTTTTTTAGTATTTTCACCCTTTCTACCCTTTCATTAATTTTTCGTCGCGGTTTTCCTCCATTCCTATCCGCCATCCCTTGTTTATGCCCGGCGCACTAATGTTACCATCGTGTACCCTATATTGTTTTCCTTTTTCATTATTTATTTTTACTTTCTTAGTCCACGTTCAATTTTTCTTCTTTCCTTTCCGTTTTTTGTTGCCACCGCGATCTCCCCCTTTGCCAGTTCGTTCGGTTGCCGGTTTTTGCCCCCGTCGCTCGGCTAGAACGGGACGAAGCGACGGGAAGTTATGCTAATGCGGCGAGCTTCGGTTCTCGGAAGAAACCTCCGCGAAAAATGCAATGGACATGCGAAAGGGGTGGAGCGCAGAGTGCTGCTTGCAGGAAACAGGTAATAACAAGGTGCGCCCTGTCGTTACGTGTTTCTTGCATACGGTTTAGAGCCGCGGGGACATCAGTAGCGTGTGCTGTGGCTGAACTTGCTTTAATGAACGGAAGACCCTCCCCTCTCTGTAATGAAAGCGGGCCACTGAACGTATATATACGACACGAAACGAAACCTCGAACCTCTTCCCTCGATACTCGACCCGCGATTTCTTGATCATTTCCAGGCCCGTGTCAGGGCGTTCCTGAATCTCCTGGATCGTTGGAGGTAATGTTGCTGCGAGAAGGAGGAATGTTTAACTAGTGCTCGATGGTCGTTGCAAGTGGAAATCATGAATCCAGGAATTCTAGCGTGCAGTCGTTTTGTCAGGGTGAATTGATGGCTGTGTTTCTTTGGTTTTGTTTTGGGGTTGGACGCGTTGATTTATGTTATAAATTAAGCAAAAAGTTTTGTGCCCTTTTTTTTAACATTGGACTGAAGGAAATGTGCGCCTTGCTTCCCTGTGGATGCTATAAAAATCAATAATAAAGCAGGGGAAAAAAATGTATTGAGGAAAGAAATAATTTAAGGGGATGATAATAATGGGTTGTGTAATAGTAATTGGAAATAAATTGCATTTCTTCAATAATTGTAAAAATATTATAGAAATTACACTTCTTCGAACAAGGAATCCAAGAATATTTCATAATTTTAACTCAATCACAAAACCGCGACGTTCATTATTACTAAATCGTGCACGCAATAATTCCGTTATAAATATTCAATCATTCGCCCGCAGTCACTTAAAAATCGCACAGTTTATTTGCAAATGCAGCATTAAATTTCTGCCCTCGAATTTGTTAAAAAAAAAAGAACTAACCCTCGATTATTCATAACAGAGTAGTTCAGCCCTCTGCGCTATCATTCCTCACTCGATATCGCTACCAAACACAAATCGTTCCCTATCGACGACGATCGTGCCATAAAGCCCAAACGAGCGAAACAATCGGCCAGCTTGGAAACTGGAGCAGCAAGGTGGGAAATATTTTGCGGGCTAACAGTGGTCGACCGTGGTTCTTGCTTCGCCGGTCGTTTAATTGATTATAGCACGTACGCGCCGCGAACCCCGAAAAGCAAAGCGACCGCAAAACAAAGCGTCACCCTATGCGTTTAGTTTTGTTCGTTTCCCTCGCCGTTTCCAGGCTACGCCATCGTATAAATCTGTAATGAGCCACAGTTTACGACGATTCTCCCCCCTAGAACCAGCGCGTTTCCTCCGGCGATTTATCCACTACAAATTACTCGATCGTCCGTGCAACCAGTCATCAGTCGATGAATAATTCTTCGATTATTAGATGAACTTCCTCGAACCGCGTCTCATCGTTCACAGCTGCCTGTTTTATTATTGTATCTGTTGTTTCTTCTCTTTTTCTGCTCTTTATATTTTTCTTTTTTCGTTTCTGTTCCTCGAATTTCTTTTTCTTTATACTGGTAATGCAATGAAAAATGTTAAAGAACGAGCTGGAAGGAGGTTCGTTTGGACACCTGGAGTGACAGTAGACTGGAATGGTTTAACTATTACGCTCGGCGAACACGTCAGAGTGCTTATCTATTTGTGTGCCTGGCTACGAAGAGAAAGTTGTGGTCTTTGAAGCAGCTCAGGGTGATTGATATACGTGGAAAGTGGTGTAGAATTATTTTTTTGAACAGTTCATTAATTAACTGTGTGTGCTGTGAATTCAAAACATAATCAGTTGAATGGTGCAAAGTATTCGAATCGCCGAATCTCAATCATTTTCTATATTTCACTCCATAAAAAAAAATATAAAATTCCTATTACACCTTGCGTTTACTCTTACAATTACCAAGCACCATAAGCTGTGCCATACTATAATATTAACCAAATAATCGAACAATGTAATACATTAAGAAACCATGAATTTTGTGCTGCGCAAACTGCAAAAAGCAGACGAACTCAATATTCAACGTTAGCCTAAGTCGCTGTAGAATTTATGAAGCGGGTCGAAGTGATCGTAGGGTTATCGATTGGGGTTGGTATCGGTTCTCTACCTGTTTCGGCCACGGAACCGGCTGTCTCCTCGTTTGTTTCAAAGTCCCGTCACTCATTTTTCATGCGTTTACGCAGCCCCCGACGTTAGGGAGAGGAGAGAAAGGCAGATAGAACGAAAGGAAGCGGCGCTCTTGTTGTTCGCGTCAGTCGATTGAGCGGCTCTTTCCGTCCTTTGTTCTAACCCGCAAGTTTTCTTCCTACGGGCCAAGGGGGAAACAAAAGACAAATTACAAAGACGGCCATCATGTGACCCTTCCCACCTGTCTATAGGGAACTGGTCCGGCGGAGGAGGTTAAATAGAACTTCAAGCCTGTAAGGTTGAGAAAATAGAGCGAGCTGATCGTGCCTGGTCCATTTCGAATTCGTCTGTTTCTCTTATTTCGATAGTTATTCTATTTTTTTCTTTTTTACACCCGTTGGTAAGCACGACTGGACCATTTCGAAGTTTCAGTATCAATAGAGAGAAACGCAATACAATCAATTTTCCATGTCAGAAAGCATACTTCATAATAGTTATTACTTAACAAAGTTGATTGCTCGACCTGAAAATTATGCCGGATATTTGTAAGTGTCCTTCGTTTAAGCGACGAATCTGCCGAGAAAACAAGGAAAACACTGTGGAATTGTGAAAACACTACAGAATAAACAAACGGATAGCTGAATGGCTACGTCGTGTCAGAGTTTCGGTACCCGAAGAGAAACACATCCTGTCATTTTGTAACACAACGAGGAGAACGTGCGAAGCGACGGCCGACGGCTCATACTCGGTCGACGAATGACGAGCCTGCCGCTTCTAACAAGGCCGTTGTTATTTTAATAATGTTGCCCGGCCTAGAACACTTTCCGCGATTTTTCCCCGTCGCTATTTTCAACCTCGAACCACGAAAACGGCCCACGGATCTATGTTCATATCATTGCATGTACACTGTGGGCCAAAGAAATTTAGGATCACTAGACTTTTAGTAATAAATAGCGGCATTTTTTGGAACAGATCTGAATTTTGAGTTGAAAGTTTGAGACCCTTTGCAAACCAAATTGAATATATACCAAAAGATTATCAATTAGAATTAGTCTTCACGATATTAATTTTCACACAGGGTGGCATACAATCTTTGTGGTAGTCTCCGTACGATTATAGTCTGAGGCCTTCGAAATTTCATCTTCTTCTATTTTTTACAATCGAAATTTCGAGGTTTCAAGAACTTCGTTGCGCATAGGCAGTGTGAAAATCGTTGTACATTGCCACGTTGTTAAATATAGAAGTCAACCCTTTTTCTACTCCCAATCTCGCGCCTTAATATCTACCGCAGGCCAAAGTCGCTTGGCCATACGCTCGAGTGAAACGGGCGACAGTGTTTCCACAGCGTGTCACTAAATTTCAAAATACGAATTCTATTTCGGTGACGAGTGTTCCTCAACGCGACCACGGACTCGTCACTCGACGCTGTTCATTCTGAGACTCGAGACTTGACAGTTCGTCATCCCCTTGGCCGCTCGAGACAAGAATGAGAGGCTCGCGGTTATCGGCCACGATATTTTTGTTACCAGTGAAAGAACAGTCTCGCCTATAAGAGGCTCCTGTCGTTATTTTCGTTCGCACAGGTACATACAATTAAATGTAGTATACAAAAGTAATTTATCCTGGACGCGAAACATTTTAATAAACTTTTTCAAGTTTTCCATTAGAATGAATTACCAATACTTTCTAATTGTATATTTCAAAACACTAGAGCTTATAAGAAGAATGTAGCATTGAAATATTTTATTGATACTGTAGACTGAAAGAAGTTATCCAAGAATCATGAATCTATGACATTTGACAATTTCAGTAGCTGAGTTCACTGGGCCATCCACTTAACAGAATCTATCACCCAGTTATTCAACTATCAACCATCGTCGAAACACCTATTGCATCACCATAGATTAAAAACCACCCATGATGCACAACACTCGCCGACAGATCCCATGGGCAATGGCGCACAATAGATGCTTCAGCAACCGCCCGACAGAAATCATTCCAAACCGTTCGGTCCAACAAAAAATAAGACGTACAAATGGCGACGAGCGATAAATCAAGTCTCTCGTAGAGACTTTTTATTTTCATTCTTTACCGACACTTGCGTCATCGATGACTAATATATTCCCTGGGTGGTACACGAGGGAAGAATCACTTAAGTCGCCTCTTTCTCTCGCTCCTTATTTGTTTTCACGATTTAGGACACGGTTCATTTCTGAAGTTTGCAGCGATGCTCGCGCGAGGCGCATTCAGCTTGTCGAAATCTTCTCGATCGGAGCGGAATACCCGCGCTGCGCTGGCACAAACGCGGCCGCGTCATTTATTTCTGGCTGCTGAATATTGCTCCAGCGCGAAAGGTTAATAACTTTCGCCTCGGTAGTTTAGAGTAGTTTAGTTATTTATTGTCCATCGTTTCGTCGTTATTCTTCGGTTCTCATTATTTATGCGAAGAGCCTCCTCTTGATTATTTTCAGACTTTGAGGCTTTCCAATTTCTCAGAACTGCTGTAATAATAATAATCTTGTAAGGGAACATGAAGTAACCACAGCCCTGAACAAACTTTGCCATGTTCATCAAAAACAGCATCGACAATATTTTGCTCCCTCGCGATTTCTCCACCTATGTATTCAAAATATTCACTCGTTCTACCCCGAACGAATTTTTCCTCATTTTGTCTAAATTATCGAAAAAGTAGAAAGGTTGAACAGTTTCGAAAAGGGCGACAGTGTGTGGGATAGCACGAGACACAACCAATAGGCGTGGAATATCGGCTGATTGACAGGTCCGTCCAGCCAATCGCGAGACCGAAATGCTGATGAGGCCCACGTCAATCACGCGATACTTCCATCTCGCCTGGCACGCACCCCTGTAGCCACCCTTATCCTCTGAAAAGCCCACGCGCGGGATTTGCCGAGTTTCGAGCACGCCACCCTCTCTTTTCTGCACGCTCTCGTTCTTCCACCACCCTCTCGACCCCCTTCACGCAGCCATTCGGTTTCAATAATTATGGCCCGCGCCGTTTCAGCGAAAATTGGCCGGGATTTCGCGATGAAAATGTCGATCAAAATTATTCCATACTTTCATTGAAATTCTATGTTATATACAGAGGGGAAGAATTGTAGAATTAATTGTATATCAAATGTGCAGTGCCGGTAACATTAATTTACAAGGATCCGTTAATTACTCTTAACGACAGGGTTCAATTACGTACTTCGTTGTTGGCAATGCAGGAAGTCAATGTTTGTTCGATTGCAATTAAAAAATGGGACTTTCCATAAACACATCATTTATAATTAACTCTTTAACATATCCATGCATAGAAGGTTCAAGAAGGTGGCCCCATTAAAACGCAAATCTATTTCCGCGATACGTCTGCACCGTCAGAGAGAAGAAAAGAATAAAATAACCACAGTCCAAGTGTCACCGCGTGAGCAACAGAAATTTCCACGCTATTACAAGCATTTCCAAGAATCTCCTTACCGCCCCGCCGCTCGAGCAATATCGAACCGCGCTCCGATGCGAGTTCTCGATAACGATGCCGCGCGATACTTAATGGGTCGAGAGAACGCGATCGATCTCCGCCGGTGGAACATCGAAAAACGAAGAATGGAAAGGCGAATAATAAAAGAGGTGCAGGAGAGGGAAGAAAGTCAGTGAAGCGTGCCGCGTTAAGTCAGACTTCACCTAAAACTCGTTTTATCGGGCTTCTATAAATTCTAGCCTAAGGCTCCTCCAGTGAATTCACACGAAAACACAGTATCGCTAATTTCATAGGAACCGATGATTTATGGTCCGCCGCGGCGTTCCGTTATTGCACCGACCGATGGAACAAGGATACGGTCTCAGGTGCATAACGCAAATGTCAGCTGGTGACGCGTTAATAGGCAGTTCGGCCTTGACTTTTGAGCAGCGCAATTAACGGATCCGCGACACGCTGTGAAAGAAGAATCGCATTAGTGACCTGTCCGGCCTACGAAGGGTTTACACGGTTGCAGGTACCATTTTGTAGGTAAAGTGGATTACTAATGGGAGGCATTGGCGCAGCTTGACGATAATCCAATGGGCGTTTAGAATATTTATATTGAGGTTTAATAGAATTACCCGGTTTAGTCGAAAATGTTGCTGATGTAATTATGGCGTTGAAACGTGGCCCATTATGGGGGCTAGAAAATATCTATATCGTCCTAGGAATATTGCGATACTTTGTAACTTAATTGTCTATCAGCATTTTCCACAGTATCTGTGGCAATATTATATACCTATCATTATTCCAAACGAATTTCTGAAGATATCAATTATTTCTCTCTGTAACTAATTCTGCAACTCGAAACAATCGAATGGATAATTCCGAAGCTTCCTCGCGGAAAAGGCGAGAGATGAAAGAAAAGGAAAAGCTTTGCACAAGGAAAACCATTGATGGTGTTTGGGTGCAAGACGATCGCATAGACGTATCGACAGCTCGCCACGGCAAATCCCAAGATGGAAATATCGATAAGAGCCGTGTCACTCACGCGACGCTTTCACCCCTGCCCTCGGTTACTCTATGAAAACTCCACGTGCAGACTTAGCTGCACCCCCGCCGCCCTCCAGCTATCTACGTCCATCCTTCACCCTCTGCTCGCGCTTCTTTTTTATCTCTATCCCTTTCTCGGTCTCTCCTTCGACCCCTGACTGCTCATCCCATCGTGGAACCACCCCTTCGTCCACCACCCTAGGATCCACTTGCACGCCATGGGGTAGTTTAGCATCTCAGCCCTCTGAAACGAAACGACCCTCCGCACCCTCCTGCGGCGTCATGCCGTACGCGGGGTCTTGTACTTTTTTTTCCTTTTTTGTTTTCGTTCTTCTTCGGCTGAGAAAAAAGAGAGCCTGTGCAACGGTTGTACGATTGAAGGAGCGGGATATTAGGATGTCCAGGTGGCGGGTGATCGGTTACCTGTGCTTGGAAATTAACAAGGGGTAGGTATTTACAGAGCAGAGATTGTCTTTGTACATGTGGAAATTCGAAATCATTCCCTTGCAAATCGATACACTGTCCTATTATTACCATCGCAATTACTATTATCATTGCGATCGGTAATCATTTTTATCATACATATATAAACCTATGCAATCCTTGCATCAGAGAATACGAAAATCCCCAAGCAACTGAGTCGCCATTCCCTTCGGAACAAAACAGTAAATAAAAGAGCTAACATAAAAATGACATTCTAAGCAGAAACGAGTCAATTATTCCCGGCTGCGGTGAACAATCGCAATAGTGTTAAACGTCGCGTCCAAGGCGAGCCACATTGCTACCAACAATTTTCACACAGGGCACAATATCCACCGATCTCGCCAGCTACGTACTGTCGCGCGCCTGCTATTCCGTCATCGTCAAGGAAAAGGCACATCAGCAACAGATGTAAAAAAAGGACTGAGGAGGAAAAAAAAACGTCCCGCTGTTGCGAGCCTAACGTAAGCAGCGATGGAAAAATCGATTCTCAGGAACGAGTCGAGTTAATTGCCATTGCTTTATCGGCCGCACGTTTTCCCGGCTGAATTTTGCATTAAACCCACGGCGATTTAAATATCCGCGTGATTCTCGAGGCTCGGTATCGCGAGTGTGCAAGCAGATAGACTTTGATTGAAATATTACCCGCGTGTCTGCCGGCTGGTAAAATCCTGTAATTACGATAACGGACTGTGTTAATGATTGTTTACACCGCAGCAGCATGAAAATTGCTCTAAGCCGCAGCAGAATGAGGAAGGCACAGAGGGGTAGAGATTTATAATAACGTGACTTCTTACTGCGAGAGATCGCAAGCGTCCCCGCCACTTCCTTCGTGGCTACTTCCCTCGTTATCTCGCGACAAGTTTCTTACCAGATAATAATTACCGGAGATGTTTCGCATCGACACAGAGTATCAGCGGCGGAGAAGTTGGTCGAAAGTTCCCAAGGAACGAAGGATCTCGATGGAACGACGATGAAACAGAAGCATCGTCCACGTGGGGAGCCTTCGACTCGCGCATTGTTCGCGCCATCCACTTCCGTCGACACCCCTCGCTGAGACGCTTAAATGATCATTAATTAAGCGACCGTTTGAGTGTGGTTTAATCGTGCGAAAAACGGGCGTTCGCTTTTGTTGAGACTTGTGCCCGAGCTGAGTGAATATTTTGGGCAAGTGTGACACTGTTTTGTGGGGACCTTCGATGGTTAACCCTTTGACGTTAATGTGGCGTCTTCCTTCTTTTTCACTTTTTTTTATCCTGGAGAAGTGATTCGGCTTCGATCACTGTCAGGCAAGTCTTGTTTTATTGCGATGTTGATGATGGGCAGCATTATGAATTGGCGATTAAGTGGACGATTAATTTTGACAATGGAAATAGTTGGATAATAGTGGGGACAATAGAAATTGTACGAAACAATGCGAGAAGTAGACAGCGGGGGCCTGGGCACCTCCAAGAAGATCGTTTTATTAGATTTATATTAATTCAAGGTACACACGCTGTGCGATTATAATTTCTAATCTGATTTCATTAGCACAGCGATCAGACGACTAATTAGAGGAGCTAGGTACGATCCTGATTAGTAGACCGCGTGGTTTTTTCAGCGCGAGCAAACAATCCACTGCAGATTTGCAATTTGATAACTATTTACCATTCCATTCTCTGCAAGGAGAATTACCGTTCTAACAAGACACAACACTTTCGTTCAATAAGAAGAAGAATAGCATAATGGAGTCAAAGAACGTTCTTATTATTTTGCAGAAAATGGCTTGCCGAGGAGATTGCGCACAGCCTACACGAACACCCAGCTACTCGAATTGGAGAAGGAATTTCATTTCAATAAATATCTCTGCCGTCCCAGGCGAATTGAAATCGCCGCGTCCCTGGATCTCACAGAGAGGCAGGTAAGAAAACCCCCAAACTATAGTCTCCAAGACGAACCAAGCAGCTGGCCCAGTTAATAATTATTTCCTTCCGCCCACCGTAAACAAAATTTCTCCCATGCTGATTGCAGGTGAAAGTGTGGTTTCAAAATCGTCGTATGAAGCACAAACGTCAAACCCTGAGCAAAGAGGACGGCGACGAGAAGGATGGCTCCACTTCCGACGGAATGGAGAAGCCCAAGTGTGAGAAGGTGCTACCGATCGACAGCGATGAGAAGAAGAGCTGTCACAACTGTGATATCTCAGGCGTGAGCGACGTGGGCAGTACACTGTCCGGCGACGTTACCGAGCTCAGCTCGTCCGGTCGACGAAATAGTAATAACAATAATAATACACCAACTGCTACCAACAATAACAACAGCAATCCGACTTTCAACGCGAACAGCAACGGTGCCAGCAGCGTCGGTAGCACGAACAGCGTGTCCAGCTCGTTCGAGAAAATGATAGCGGACGACGATTCGAGGTCTCAAGATGGTAGCGAGGTGACGTCGCCAAGTGTGACCGGGAAGAAGATATCCAATGACGTTAGAGTGAAAGTCGAAAGCGGCCGCAAGAGTCCGAATCCCGGGAAGCAGCAAATTTCCGTGAGCAAAAAATCGCCGTCGGCCAATACTAAGGAACTCTGCTCGGTAAACAGCAACGGTGTTTTACTAGCCATGCCCGATTCCACCGTCAGCACGCCTGTACTACCTGGACAGAACTCCGCCAGAAGCCTGACACCGTCTTCTACACCTGGAACCCCAGTGTCCGTTCAATTACAGCAAGGCAGCCCTCTAGGAATCCAAGCTACCCATGCAGCCTACATGCAACGGCCAAGAAGCTCTCCGTCGTCCACTAGTTCCGTAGCTACCCCCATGATGCACGGTTCCACCAATGCTGGCACCATGTCCCCGCACGGGGCCAGAAACATCGGTAACCCCCAGCAAACGCACTATCAGCAGCAAGGTGTGTACCAATCGACATCGGCCATAGATTACAGAAACGGAGTGCCTAACAGGCAAACTGGCCCGACGCCCGCGCAGCAATCGCAGCCGCAGAACAATTACTGCTCCAGAGACACTTATCAACAGCCACGGATTTCCTATCCAAGCGAAGTCCACTCTCTGTACGTCAGACAGAGCCAGGTGCTCGGCTCCAGGGTCAGCCACCACGTGCGTACAACAACCACCGCGTCCTCCAGGACCATGTACAACGCCGGTATGCAGTTCCACCAGCAACAGAATCAATACGGCACAACCGGTGGCGAATACAATGGATATCCTCAGACCGGGCCCCCTTATCACGCCTCTTATCACAGAGGCATGCAGAATAACGCCGCCTATAACACCAGCCAGGGATATTCCTCTCAGCACGAGACTACGGATAATTACATGGCACCAGGGAACTATGGGTATCCCACTAGTGGAAACTACCACGCCACCAGTGAGAACCTCGCTTCCCATGGTCACGCTGCTGTGCCGGTGCAAACAGGTCAACACTATTACAACGACATTCAACAGCAGCAGCAGCACCAACAGCAGCACACCGCCGAGGGTTACGTGACGCACCAGCCACCGATGCATCCCAGTTCAAACGACTACAGGGCCAAGTGTCACCAAAACAGCTACTACGAGCAGCCAAGTCAGCTCCACGTTCATCAAGGCGGAGAGGCGTCAAACATTCCCAACAGCTACGTTTCCTCGCCGGATCCGTTCCCAGCCCCCGGTATGACTACCACGGCGACAGCCATCGCTGCTGCGACCGCGGCAGTCATTACTCCACCCGGAAGTGCGGCCCAGGCCGACGGAAGCGCGGACAGCTACAATTATGGAAACTTTTACGCGGAACCCGTGCACACCGCTGCACCGTCGGCGGACAACAGCAACAGCTCGTCGGATTTCAATTTCCTCACGAATCTGGCGAACGATTTCGCCCCAGAATACTATCAGCTCAGCTGAGTTCACGAGACGGAGAATCCCTGCCAGTTGGACTGGAGCGACGAGCAGTGTCTGTTGAACGCGTTGTACTGATCAGATGTGCGGCATCGATTTCGTTGAAAATCGAAACTGCGAGGAGAACTTGCTTGGCGATACGGGTGTGCTTCGATTGGCGTGATGGTTTAATCACGGTTGACGTTGGGGAACGTTCGATTGTACTAGTGACGACGGAACTGGAGGGTTTATGTGAAAGTGAACGATTGTCGGAACGATTTTTGTTTCTACGGTAACCGCCGATTGTCCGATGGCAAAGTCGCAAACAGTGACGATCGTTCCGTTCCCGTTTCTTCGATTGCGAACGAAGCTGTGCGCGTATTTCGTGACGAACTCGTAACGCGCAAGAAATCACCGTTTTTCAATGGACACGAGGTATATCGGTGATTTAGATTAACAATTTGTTTGGGAGAAAGTGATTGCTAAAATGGAGGACCTTCGCGCCGGCCGATCACAATCATCTCCGTCCGTAACCAATGATTGCTTCGCCTGCATCGACGAATAATCGCAAAGAAGTTCGTCGAGATCGCGTTTAATCAGCCGGCGGGCGAGTTCGAGCAGCGCGTGTCGAGATCGACGTGGCACAGTGTGCGTGTAAATAAATTAATGTTAAATTAGAGAAAATAACAGAGGTGCAAGTGCAATCTTTACGACAAGAAAACGATTTCTATCGTAGCGTAGTTAAATCCACGATGGCCGAGCTGAATCGAGTTCGCGTGTCGTTTCGCGGCGCCATACTGTCGCGCGAGCTGACTGTCGTAGTAAAAACGATTTTCCAAAAATACAGTCGTGTCTCGTTAAAAAAAAAGAAACACCCATTCGTCCGACGACTGGAACAATGCGGAGAAGAAGTGCGTGGAAGGAAAAGCTCGAGCAATAAAATCTAGTGAAGTATCGCGTGTACATATGTACGGGACTAGTGCGAGGCGTGAATAAAATAAAAAGCGAGGTAACGTCGAGAGTGTCGGTCGTAATTAGGGACAGCATAATTTTTTAGGGAATGAAATTGAGTTACTTTTGGGGGACAACGAAGAATGCACTCTCTGAACGTTTTACCAAAAAAAAAAGGGAGAGAAAATGTTGGAACCTTCACGGGTGTTTCGTTTCGCCTCTGGACGTCGTTCGAACATTTTTCTAGATGTCTCGTTGTTAATGTCAGACGTCTCTGAAGAGTCTGAATTGCCTGTCGATCGTCGACGAAGTTTCAGCCGATGGTATAATTCCACGTCGTTTATTTTTTATTACTCCACACGAGAAATCACGGTTTCGTTGCTTCGCGTTTAGAATACACGAGGGCACGTCGTCGAGGTGTTCGTTAAATATTTCAAATGGAGTTCGATCGTTTTTCACCAGAGTCCATCGACCGTTCCGTCGAAATTTCTGCTAGACGCTATCATAAGTGAACCAAATAGAAAGGCAATCGTCGGTGAAGCGAACAATAGTTTAAAGTTCAACGTATGTAGGTAGCAACGAGTAAACCCTTGATTTTTCGCCTCGACAAACGGGAATATTTAATAGTGAGCCAGCGATTGTCTGGTTTGTATAAAAGAATTAATAAAAAAGCATTTAGGGATCGTTTACACGAGGACTTCCTTGTACATAGCGCGCTTACGATAATCGTACACACGGATACATACCTAAAATCAACACGTACATGCATTACAGACACACTCGAACACCACATATTGTTTATTCGATTCTGAATGTATGATTAATCACGCGAACCGAGGACCTGGTCCTAGAAAGACGAGAGAAAATTATAAAAGCGATTTAAAAAAAAAATAGGATAAAGGCGATCATTGTGTATACATCCGTTCGTGACAGAGTAACGCAGGATTGTTTCACCCTGTTTTCGTTCAACCCCTCCTCCACGGATTAAGCAGTAAAACCGATCATAAGTGGACATGGAAATGGAAGATAATAAAAGATATCATTATAAAATTAAACAGCATCGTCGTCTGCCTCATTATTACCCTTCTTCATATTCTTTACAGTGACTTTTAAACTTTTAAACTATTCAATAAAATACAGTACTAAAATGATAATAGAAAATATTCGTACTTAAATATTATACTTGAAATGCAACCACTTCATACAGAAGAATTAACAAATAACGTAGTGCGAATAAAATTGTACCTACAATCAACCCTTTTTACCCAGAATATAATCACGCCTTCCTTTTAAACCACTCTAACAAGCCTAAAATTCGATCCATGCAAGGGAACGAATGTACGTCGTGTATTACACAACGAAAAAGTCGAGCAGCGTTGCGAAAAAGGGAGAAGAGACTGCTCGAGGAGGGCGATTTTCGAAGACAGCGCGCAATTTGCACGCGCGAATCAATTTTAATAGGGTGATAAATGCAACGCATCGGCGAGGTAAAATATGAATCGAGAGCGGCGCGAGAGGGCCGCGCTAAAAATAATATTTCAGTTCGATTGCTCTGATATTTCGAGTCATCCATCATCGTCGCTTCCTTCGTCGACATGGGGCTCGCAGGAAACGCCGATCCGAATACATACATTTCGGCCTGCTCCTCATTCCGCCACCATAGTCAAGTGATCCTCGAAATTCAGACGTCTCTCGAGGCGTTCACTGCGGAAGTTCGTGATTGCCATATCATCGATAATTGGATGGATACGGACGAGTATAAGAACGTGAGTTTCAATGGTAATATACGACAGTACAGCAACAAGGTGCTGTAATAAGAATTAAAATATTTTTTCGCTCCTGATTTACTGTTGGAGTAAAAGTTGACGGACGTTAACTTATAATTAACGATATTCCACTTGTAAAAAAAAAATCAGCAGGTATTAAATACTGCGTATTCAAATTTTATTCGGGCATACTGAAATTATTTTACACGTAGTAAAATCCGTAATGCTTGTCCACCGTAATGTACATATCAGAGAACCCAATAGGAACAGGCAAGCTTAAACTACTCCCAATATTAGATGCATTTCTTTTAATATACAAATGGAGGGTTCAAAAGGCAATCAGCGTAAGTCCATTAGCATTGAAACCGAGATAAATAAGGTTTCTACAAATTGCTTTAGAAAAAATGACAATGTTAATACCGTCATCTATTGCTTACGTATGAAAATAGTCACACAATTGATTCGTCAACAGAAACTTTTAACAATAAAGAGGTTTTCGAACTACGGAACTCATGTTCAGGGAAAGTGAACTTACCCTGATTGCCTTTTGAGCCCTCTTTACGTACTTCCCCTTGCATCACAATCAGACGTGTCCCTCTAAAAAGCCACCAATATCGCATCTTAATTAGATATCGCATACCCACTCAACGTTACAAACCATCTGATTCCCATAATCGCATCACGATACTCCCCAACCTGTACCCCCCGTCTACCCCGATATCCCCACCCCCAAACCAAAAGCGAACCTTATCAAACGCAATCCCGCTCCAATCGTCCCAGTAGGTATCCATTTGTGTAAAGTGTAAACTTCACGAGCAAAGGTTCAGTTTCGCGGGGAATCAGAGCTCGGGGCTGACTGTCGCCCAGCTACGAGGGGAAATGGGAGGATCTCGAATCGAGAGTCCCGTATACGCGTTCGTAGACCGGACGAACGGCTGTGTCAGTGAGGAGACTGACAATGATGGATGACTGCGCGTGATGCGTGTGAGTCAAGCCCATACGATGCCGTGTGCCGGCGAGCTCATATGTGGCCTCCTGTCCGAACGAGCCGACCGAACTGTTGCTATCGTTGCATCTGTGCAGAACACCCCTAAACGAAACGCAACCCCCGTTCGTACGATCACCCTTGCTCCCTTTCCCCCGTGCCGCAGTCCCGTCCCTGGATTCTGTACGGTTCTACTGCTCTACCGGCCCCCCTGTCGGGCTAATTTCTCGACGCTATTAACTTTTTCTCCGCGATGGAAACGCCGCCCTTCCGCCGGCTGGCCGGTTCAAGGAAAAGAAGAAAAAAAGAAACCGGAAAATCCGGGGAATCGCACTTTCGACGAATCCTTAGATATCATGGTTTTTGCTGCTTCGTTCGGTCTCCTGTTTTTTTCTGCCCTCTTTTTCCGTGGTTTTGATTCTTTTCGTAGGAAAGGGGTGGTGAATGTTGCTGGTTGTTTTTGGCGACACTTTTGGAAAAGTTTGGAACATTGTACTTTGGGTGATAGAGGTATTTTTCAATGGGACAAGGATATATATATATATAATAATGTTTATTTATCATTTTCGTAATTAAAAATCTATGACACCTTTATCTTGGTCGAATGTTTTATTAAAACCACCTGCTAAAATAACGTATCGTTCCACGTACGTGCGTAAATGTCAGCAGCATGAAAAATTTATTCGTACCGTTATCGATCGTCTGAACAATTCGAACCTAATATAGACGTACACCTTTGAGTAACTTGTCGACTTGTCGAATGCGAGCGTTAGATATCTCCGTTTTCCACAGGAAGGATAAGGTCTGCAGGAAGAAGAAACATTTTGTTTTACGACGCAGTCATATTTTTATCACAAGTCGTGCGACCACTATCACGACCACATGGGGTCGCAGGGGGTGGACCAAGAGAAGTCAAGGGGTTACTAGCCCCAAGTCGAGCAATGTTTGGCCTCCCGGCCGACCGTCACGACCATAAATCTTACGATCGTCAAGGGACGACTCATTCACGCCACTTTGCTTTCCGAACGATGTAGCTGAACGCCGGAAAACTCCTGAATTTCGAAGTCTCCGCCAGCAACTTACTTTTCGATCAATTCTTCTTTTCCCTCTCTTCGTTGCTTTGATCTGCAGCTTTCTAATTGAAAAGCTGGGAAGATACGAGGCGGACACTGTTAACTTTTCAGATTAGATAAAAATTACGTAGAAGCATATTTATTTTGAAAAGACTGTGTTTGTATTGGGTTTCTATCTAATTAATTTTACATCCAACGAAAATGAACTTCAAATATCAAATATAATTTAATTGAAAGGTTCATATCGATGTCATACAATTTTCTTTAATTTCCCAGACAACAGTTCCATATCGATTTATTTCTTTCCTGGGGTCAATCAAATTGGAAATCCGGTATTCTTTCGTACGAACTGTGGGGAAAACGATTTCAAGAAGGTGGATAAAATGGAGACAACGTTATTTGTGGCATAGATGGATCCACGAATAGCAAATGTCAGCCGGGAGAAAACGACGGTCTCGTTCGACGTTTAGCGTCGCGTAATTGTGGCTCGCGCAAAAACGTAAATAACGAGAAACTCATTTCAGAGGTGAAATCTCGCGGCGCAGTGGCGCGGTGATGAAACGCCGTGGATTTCATGTAATGTAGAAAGTTAAACTGTAAAAGACATAACGCGGATTCGCGGCGAAGAGGTCGTGCAACGGAGAAAAACTGCCCCGTGACGAACTCGATCGCGCTCGCTGTAATCTCGATATTTCGATGATGAACAGTCACGAGGACTTCTATCCTTCAAAAGCGCCTGCAACACCGAACAAGTCGAACCTCCAAATTGATTTTCCATCATTTTATTGTCAGGAATCGAATATATCACACTTCGTGGAACTCTCGTACGTTCAACGTTACAAATTATAGCGAATGATTCAAGGCTGCTAATTTTATTGATTTCATCAGTGGCTACCTGATGTTCCATTTAAAAATAATTAATAATGGATTTATAATTTCAACGAAATTCCGATTCTGCATTGAAACAAAGAATCCATATAAAAATCCTCCACATATTCCATCCAAGCAACCTGCTCCTAAAACAATACGGAGCAAAGAAATCGTCCCGAAATTCGTCAAAGACCCGAAAGCTGTCACTCGCAGCGAAAGGAATCCAGAATGCAGTGGAGGGGACAGAGATGAGCGAGAAGCAGCGAGGACGGTTCCGGTTTCGTCGATGCTCCGTGAACGGGAGAGAAATGTCGTTAACGCTTAAATGTTAATAAATGTGGAGAGAGCAGGACGGAGAAGCGGATCCCACGTAGCGGACAGGTAGACGCTCAGCTGAGAGACTAAGCGTAGAATGCAAGAAGTCGCTGCCACGCTGGCGGCTGCTTTTGAGCCTCGGTTTGTCATGGTTCGCATGATAGATGAAGGAAGCGGCGCGGCAGCCTCCACGCTCTACACAACTTCTACACCCTGTATATACGGTGTTAAGTTTTCACCGCGGGAACACCTTGCGCTTGCTCGCGGCTCGCGTTCGTTAATTCTCTGCCGCGGTTGCACCGCAAATAGAATCTTACACGCCACGCGACCCTCGCACGGAGACACGGGAAATTATGGATCGGCCTCTGCTCGTTCACTTGCCCGACCAGGAACACGCGAGCATCTCAGGAACCACGTAGCCGGGGTCGACTGGGATTTTCGTATTCTTTGGCGGACCGGGTGACTTTATTGCCGGGCCCCCGATGAAAACGTAGAGACAGATGGTTCAACGGAGAAAACACCGGTATAGGTTTGCTATTTAGCGTTGGGAATTTTGATGGATGAGGGATGAAGAGAGGCCTCGTTGTATTATATCGTATATTGTGTAACATATGTATAATGTACTGGTCTCGGAGGACACGGTGAAATCGACTAGCTGTAAGTCGAAATTACTTAACCGCGATACATTTACAATCTCCCCGTGAGAATTAAATAAATTTCACCCTTCTTTTCCCTGCGTGATACCCCGTGTCTCTTCAAATTTAACGCCCACCTCTCCAACGAATCGTTGCTCGAAGAACATACGCCGTGGAATCGAGTGCAACGGCCAGAGACTCGGCTAAGAACTCAAGGGTTAGCCGTTCGATTTGACACGTTCCATAAATCTCGATGGGGTAGGCTCGAGAGCACTCGGGAGCGGCCTGGCCGAGCTTCCCGGAGGGTGATAGATCCGAAAATCGAGCGGTAAGCGTGCAAAACCATTGGAACGTTTCTTCGTCGAGGCAGACCCACCTATCCCTGGTCCACTGTGCACGCACACCACTGTCCAGCACCGCGCGTATACGTGCGTACACGGGATCGTTATAATGATTAGTTGCCCCGTGTCACGGCAGAATTCGAATATTAGTAGGGCCGCGTCTCCTGCGCTAGAAACTTCCCTGATTCATTTTATTAATTGTTCCGCATCTGGATTCACCTATAACCGACCAGAGGCGGATTGCCGCTCTCACTCCTGCCGGATCTTCCTTGTGGAACTTAAAGTGTATTGGGGTGGAGCCCAACGATCGATAGATATCAAATTGATAGACGCATTGGAAAGCTGCACCCAAACTTTGGTTCCTGTTGATAAAACTTATTCAGGTATGTATTTGCTAAGTTCTTTTGTCGATATTCTTTCGCGGAGTCGCATAATTTTTATGCTGTAAAAACCGAGTCCGGCCTAAAGGGATACTGCTTGGATAAATTTGCAGGATAATCCAGTTCTTATTAGTTTAAATAGCAATATTAAATAATTGATACAAGTACAGCTATGTCTTGCATAATCGTGCGCATGCAACGAGCACTGTACAATAATCTAGACCGCCATAGACCCACACTTGTCGGTTACATAAACTAGTTGGAATACAGTAATATCCCCTTATCAGTTCCGATCCGTAGAAACAAATAAAGAAATGCACCACAATTCTTACATGAAATTTCGAACACGATCAACGCACATTAATCATATCGTCATTGAGCAGCAGCTGTCTTAATGGTCGATTGAAAAGCACGAGAGCTCATAGTTACCATTTATGAAACACACATGCGTGCGTATCCCCTGGATAAAAGAATCCTGTGTAGAATTAGAATACTATCTATCGAAACGACGAAAAACAATCAGATAGCTGTATAAGCGAAACAAGAGTTGCTCGGTTTCTAACAACAAAAGGAAGCAGCAGGGTGGATGTAAAGGGGGGTCGCACTGTATAACGGCCCCATAAAATGACTAATGATGTAAGGTGGGTGTAAAGTGAAGCGGCTATTGATTCGTAGACGCGTAAATGACACGTCTATCGGCTACCGAGGCCACCAGTCATGCTGAGGTTTTAACTCAGCACGGTGAACCCCCGAACCTCACTCAACGACCTATAGAGATGATGATAAACGGTCCACGCCACCGCACCGGGAGGCAGTGGTTTACAATTACCCAGCAATATTTTTCCGACGGACCGCATTAAGAATGCCGTCGTTCCGTTGCTTTCGCTGTCGCAAGAAACTCGACGGACCGTTCTATCCATTCCGCGAAACGTTTCACTGTGATTCTGCAGAAATAGGAGATATTTTTTCCTTATACGCTGTAGCACGTTTTTATTATATTTAAGTACTCGAACGTGTCGAAATTCAGAGATCCCAGCGCTTGAAACAGTTTCGATAATTTGAATGGAAAATTTGTATGTTGCAGCGCGGCAATGAATAATTACAAAGTAACGATGTGCGTGAATGTTTTTACTTTCAATCGAATCATTCAATCAATAAAAGAAAAGAGATATTACGGTGGTCCGCGGGAGAAGGGAAATGTGTTTGCTTCTGGTCTGACGTGAAATCCAATCAACGTCTCCATTGCGACTTGACCTTACGAAAATTGGGTCGAGGATCCACAGGGATGATTAATGCTCGAGCTGATTAGTTTCGGGGTCTTCGAGACGAACGGGTCTTCGACCATTAGCCGTCCTATGATCTTTGTCCATCGGTCGGGTAACATTAGATTGTTCATAAGACAGGCATAAAATCATTTTAGCTCGTACCTCTTCACCGACACCTTCGATTCCACGGATTGATTGACATTTATTAATTACACGTAGCAGCTCGTTCAATTTTTCTTGATGAAATTTCGAACGAATAGTATCTACCGTACACTCTCTACCCTGTGTATATTGTCTTTTTTTTTTAATATATATATTGTGTAACAATTTTTTATTGAACAAGAAAATTCTTATATTTTTATTGCGGTTTTACTGGTTCTTTAATTATATTTTTTACGTTACCATAGGGTCGAAAGAAAATGTATGATTCCTTGCCCGCGTAGGAACGCTTGTTGCACGTAGCTCTCGCCGTTTATCAGTTAGGGCGCGCAAGGTTTGTTTATGTATGTTAACATGGCGTCGGCCTGTCTCCCCCATGAGCTCGGTTGATTTATAGGCGGAGCATCTGACAGTGGAAACCACCCCTAAACTAGGGGCAACAGCTGTTTCGTTTCATGGGGGAATGTGAAAGCAACCCCGAACAGCCCCATCTACGTTGATCATTCCACACTATGTTCCACGACCGATAACCTAGCACAATTGGTTTTCTAGTTAACTGGCTATAGGTAACACTGCACCTGGTTTACAAAGGAACTGCTATACCCAGAGCAGATAGAATGATTTCTACTTTATCGCCAGGTCAGGTAACTCACAGCCCGAATTAAGTTGATCCTCTGCATTTACTTTTACTCCCTTACATCCCATTTTGCTCCAGGGAAGTGAAGGTAATGGATGCCGCTACACGTCGATAAACGATTTAGTAATGCTGCATGCGGTGTTTACATTTTATCAACAATTTGACAATTCGTTTGACAATCGCAACGAAACTGTACACGAGGACCGATCTAATGATGTATCAGATTGTTCCTTCAATCAAAAGCTTCAATTTGAGACGTCGTTGATTAAAATCGGCCCAGTAGAAGCTGAGATAATTGAATTTGTTTAAAGAAATGATAAACAAATGCGATTACTGCCACTTCCCGGCGAGCTACAATAATGAACAGAGGACATAAATTAAAGCTAGCAGTATAAGATACTACTTCCAATAGGTGTGGACATTATTCCATTTGCAATTCATTTGTTATAAACAATTAAACAATTGAAATTTGTATTATGGCCAACTGAATATGGTTACAGCAACGGAGTAATTTTTCTCCTATAGCTTATTCGTTTCCCTTTCATTTGACACCCGATTTATTGGAAAACAACCTCCATGAACCGAGACAATAATTTTTTAAAATTTTGTCGGTAAAGATATGTCGATAACCGGACATGTGGCGCCATCTCGCGTTTGGGGGTATTTTCGCAGTTTTGAGCACCGCCAAAACCGAATTCCTGGATCACATCGTTAATTTAAACAATTGCGTTTTCCCCGGCTTCTAGTGCATATTTTTTATCCGGACTTATCTTAAATTAAAGGTTCTGACCATAGCTATATCCTCCTACAGTTGCAACAATATGGCCATTGTGGTTTAAAAGTTATTAACAATTGAAAAATCGACAAAAATGCACTCCGGGTCGCTGCAATTATCTCGGGTTCTGGAGGCGCTAGATTAATGATCGGGTGCTCAAAATGAAGGTAAAGGATGCCGCTACACGTCAATAAACGATTTACTAATGCTGCATTTGCTGTTTACTGTTTATAAACAATGTAACAATTCGTTTGACAATCGCAACGAAACTATACACGAGGACCGATCTAATGGTATATCAGATTGTTCCTTGAACCGAGAGCTTCAATTTGAGTGGTCGTTGATTAAAATTGGCCCAGTGGAAGCTGAAATAATTGAATTTGTTTAAAGAAATTATGAACAAATGCGATTACTGGCACTCCCTGGTGAGTTACATCAATGACCAGAGGCCAGAAATTAAAGCTTGAAGTATAAGCTACAATCTCCAATAAATGCGATCATCATTCCATGTGAAGTTCATTTGTTATAAACAATTAAACAATTAAAAATGTTATTACGGCCAACTACATATACCTACAGCAACGGGGCATTTTTTTCGTGTCGCTTATTCGATTCCCTTTCGTTTGACACCTCGTTGATTAAAAAACAATCACCAGGATTCGAGATAATTGCAGTGACCCGGAGTTCCTTTTTGGCTGATTTTTCAATTGTTAATAACTTATAAACTACAAATGTCACATTGTTGCAAATGCTGGAGGAGATAGTTATGGTTCGTAACTTTAATTTAAGACAAGTCTGGTTAAAAAATACGCACTAGAAGCCGAGTAAAACGCAATTGTTTAAATTAACGATGTAATCCAAGAATTCGGTTTTGGCGGTGCGAAAAACTGCGAAAAAGCCGCAAACGCGAGATGGCGCCACATGTTCGGTTATCGACATATCGTTACCGACAAAATTTTTTAATATTGTTATCTCGGCTTCTGGTGGTTGTTTTTTAATAAATGCGCACTTATTAGAACTTCTCAAAATGAATATTACTGAATGGGACAAATATTAAAGTTTATATAATATAAACTACATCAAATAAATAACAGACATACATAACAATTTATTACAGAATTACTTTGAATTAAACTTACGCAGTAACAATTACGAACTATGGATATCTAAATGACCCCATAGAGGCGACCTTAGTAGGTCGGATACCTACTGGATTTTTGCGGCGGAATTTTAAATATGCGCTTCAACCCGTTACTTTATATGCTTGCAAATTTTTCAATCTATATATAATTTATGTACAGTTGTGCAATTGACGTATCATCAACGTGCCACTTACTCTCTTTTCACGAGGCTACATTACATAGAAAATTATTCAAAATCTAAATCATATAGCTACCACTCAACATTGAATCGCATCCAATTAAAATACATCATACATAGACCGCCCTGAATATTCACATCTTCTTTCCCCAATTTTACGTCCCGACACGGAGTGCCATTGTGCTCTTTTCTTCGCGTTAACGCTCGAGTCCGGGACGCGTTTTCATTAAATGGAATTTCTTAATAGAAACTTTAGCCAGGATTGGCAGCATCTGCGAGAGAGTGACGGCGGACCCGACCTTAGTGGGGTTGAACGGGGGAACCGACGATCCCGTGTGTTGACGCCCGAAATGCTGTCCGATCGATCTTCGTCAGACTTGATTTCGCAGCGGTACAATCATCCAACAAATAGAATTGTACGTTGCCCTAGCCGTTCCCCGAAAAACTTCACAACTGCCGTTCGTTGTCAACAGCCCCTTTCCCGACTTACACCTAAATCCGCCGACTTCTTCACCACCCTTACCTACTCGGTTAACCCACCCCTTTCGGTATCACAAATTTTCGAGGCTGAAGAAACACAACCTTAGCTCACCGCCATGCTTGGATTTCTGGAGACTGCAGAAATATAAAATGTATCTAAATAAAAAAGAAGAAACGTTTGTCCGCTGAGGAGAAATATTTTGTTCGTAAACTGGGCTACAACTAAAATAGGAATAATTCTGCATGAAAAAGTAATGCGAAAATGTGAAATAAAATTTTTATTACTTAATACAATCAGTACAAGCATTAAGAGAGATATTAGAGTACACATGTATCTGGTGAGTATTTAAGGTAAATTTTCTCAAAAACAAAGCCGTCTTCTTTGTCGTGCCAGCAGTTACACGACGCCTTATATACATATATTCGCGAACTGTATTGTAATGACTGACGAAATTCCGGCAGCAAAGGAGTGAATGAATGATGAACAAGATTACTCGTTGCAAGCTCAGCGTGTTGTATACGCAGCCACGGCCACGCGTTTTATCGCTTGGCGATCAACCGACACGCGTAAGCGGCATGATTGATTCTCATTGTCGGACAGCAGTCGTTACCATATTTACTAACGACCAGGTTTGTCTTAATTAAAACATTACCGTTCGTACCCCCGGGCAAGGCGAAGCTACCTGGCGTGTAGCAGCTTCGCGACCTTCCGCATTTTTTCTCTCTCAGGTGGTCGCCATTTTGGAGTTCGCCTCCGCGGCGAGTTCGAGCAAACGACACTGACTTACTCTGCTGAAAAGTAGAAACAGAAAGCTACTATTATACAAACATTTTGTTATCGTTATTATAGATCCAATTGGTCAACTTTTATTCGAGTATTAATTGTAAACGAGGGCCAGAAAAATAATTGGAAATCAATATAACCAACTACCTCAAACGCAAGTAGAATATTGTTTAATTAATTCTTTTAGTTCCACAACCCCGTGAAATATTTCAATCTCCCTGCTTTTCCTCGAGAAGGAAAATGCTTGGTGAAAGAGAAGTAGCACGTGGGGGTAGCAACGAGGGGAAAAAAAAGGGAACGGATAGAAGTACCGAATGGTAAAGGCAAAAGGAAGCAGTGGCAGCGCGAAGAATGTCATAGCTAGTTGTTTCTGGCCGAGGAGGGAGGCTGACACCTTCGTGATGGATCATCGTCGACCGACCGCTAAAGCTGCCGTTGCTGCCGCCGCCGTTGGAATGGCTGTTGCTGCTATTGCTTCTGTTGCTAGAAGCACGGAACAAACCGCCACGGTAACGCTTCATTCAACGCTACTCTACTTTGTCTTACACCAAATAGGTTTAGCCCAGAGTGATCTATAATTTGGACGTCGTTGTTCGTTACCGAATTGTCATCTTGAGAAACTGGGCAAAATTCGACGAGGTCTATTGGAAAATGGAAAAGCAGCACCTAGAGCAAAATCGAACGACTTTAGTCGTGCCCTGGTCTTTTCAATATTATTGGAATTCGTCCAAGCAAATCACTGGACTATGACAAATCAATTTTAAGTAATCTAGTGATGCAGTAGTTAGCTGTATAGAGTTGGCATTGAAACGTTTGATTCTGACAAATTTCCGAAGAGGAAAATTCTATTTTGCACTCCGTCCTCTAACATAGAAGGATCTTCGAACGAATTTAAGCCTGCTTCGAAATCATTGTATACAAAAATACAGACCTCAGACTTTAAAATGAGCCCCGGGTAGACAAAAAGTGACACTCTTTCGGTCTAACCTTATGGCGGCCTTTAAATTTGATTGCGAAGTGTACATCTCACTGCCTCTCTAGACTAACGCGTTTCTCAACGAAGAGAAGCGACAGAACCTCCGAGGACCCAAAGAACCCTGCGCCATCATCCGCAACGTCGTAATCATAACACACGGCAGCTCAGGAAGAGGAAGATGGCACCGGGGAAGATGTTCGTGGATAGAAGTTGTCCAGGTGGTCTCCAGCGGGGAAACAAATTTTTCCGCGAGCAAGTAGGTGCAAAGTACAGTAAACCCGGGAGCATTCAGCGGATCTAGGGATATAGAAGCGGTGGTACTCGATGCTGCGCCGTTGGGAGCGTGCTAATGGCTACTGACACACAGTTTTGATGGATCGGCCAACTCTCTCTCTCGCACTCTCTCCCTTGCCCTGCTCTCCGACACGGCGAAATATGCGAGACTAGCGATACGTCGACGCTCGATGGAGAGAGGAAATGCACGGACAAACAGGAAGACGGGCAGGAAACGTTATTGCGTTTCGTACGGAACGAGATCCCGGGGGTGATCAATATATGTGCCGAGGGGGTTCGGATGATGTCGTTCGAGGATTTTTGGATGGGATAGATGGGAAATAAATTCTCGATGTTTCCTTGGATGTTTGCAACGTAACTGCAGCCTTATTACCTTCCTAGTTACTGCTAGTAATCTCGCGTGAGATGTGCGAAAGATAATCTCAACATTATTTCAAATAGAAAATTCTTCAAAGAAAAAAAAGTATTTATTACTCATCAAATTATTTCAAACATGTATGAACAAATATGATTGTACCATCATAAAAGGTAAGAAAATGTTAATGTATATACTTCAAAATGTATCGATCAATCAGCTAAAATATTTTTGGCCCACTGTAGCCCACTGACGATGAGCGGCGCTACGAACAAACTCATTGTCAGTGCGCACCCAAATTACGACGCTTCTCAATGGAGAACCAATGTCCAGCATCCCGTTCCTCCGGATCCCAGATCGTTTACGGTATCCAAAGGCAGCACGAGCATTGGACCCGTCCATCGCGGCGATGATGCATGAAAATAATAAGAGGAAGGGAAGGATCGTGTCGATTTCTGAACGTAGAAAAAGAGGATAGACGGTTCTCGAAACCGCGATACGCAGATACGAGAGGAAACGGATAGATACTAATTGGGCAAAGGAAACGAGACGAATGGTTAAGGTGAGGAGAAGAAAAGATTGAGAAAGAGAGAGAAACCGAAAGGGACCAGCGACGTCGGCAGACGCGACGGCGACACGGGCATCCGCTCGCGTTGTTCGCGGTGACGCATCTGTCCCCAAGGATACAGCCCTGATCTTACAGACGTAGGTCTACAGACGCCCATCGTCCAGAAATTCCCATTGACAACCTGTTCAACCTCCGCCCGTCTCGACTTCGCGTCGCGACGTGTTCTTCGCAGTAGAGTATTCCGTGGAACCGCCGTGCCAGTGATACCCTAAGGCGAGGACTTCCTGGGATCGTGTATAACGTCCTATGAGTTGTAAAGTATGCTGGTATTCGATAGATTTCTGAGTAGGCTCTTTTCCATCTTTTTCTGTTTTTTTTTATTAATGCTTTATGCTGTACAAATAAATTTAACATCTTTTTTTGTTGAAGGACAAGGTGAGGGAAGAATTTTATATTTTGCAGGAAAAGATTGGTGAATAATGTATCGTTTTCTTTTCGTCTGAAACGTGATTCTGATAGATCGAACGCAGGATACAACTGGAATTGATTTTCGTTGCAAGATAATTAGGATCGTGCAGGCTGAGGCACGTTTACGATTTGGAAAGTTTTCGAAGGATTTGTTGGCTACTTGATTGGATTATAGGAACTGCGATGGTGAGACTGCAAGATTCCTCCAACGTGACAATAATTGCGGCGCAAATATAAAGGTTCATTTCATATACGAGATATACATACATAGTACGGATTAATTTGAACGGCAATTAAAATATTCTTACAGCAACGCTTTATTGGAATTGACAGACTGAGAGTGTAAGAAAAATGTGTTGATCCATTAAGCATCTTGCAAACCTTTTAACGTTTTTGCCGTATGCAGAAAATGTCACGAAGCAAATCGAGTTCAGTTACAATAAAAACTCGCGGTCACAAAAACTAACGATAAAAAGTAAAAGAAAATTGCAACGTCGTTTCTTAAGTAACCTCGTCTATCAATATTCACTTGGGCGGAGCAGTTAAAAATATCAATGACACATTATTTGAAACGCCGTGTCCGTCTAAAATTCTGAACCATGCTCCCACACACGAAGTATATAACTTCGTGGCCAACAATGTAGCGAACCACAAAATGCGAACCCAAAGTCGTGAACCTCCTCTTTTTTTCTAGCCTCGCAAGGATCGCACAGACGTTCCCAGTGAACTTAGGTCCCCGAGCGTCAAAGGACTGCGAGTTGGTTGCATGTTTCGAGGGATTAAACGCGTGACTAGGAATACGAATCCTTAGGGACATGACAAGAGGTCGCACAAAGTGTAGGATCATGTAGGTACCTCCGACTGGATCTCTCTAGAGAGTTCCCGTGTACCTGGCCTAGCGTGCTCACGGAACTGAAGAATTTCTAACAGAACAACAGCATTAAGAATCCATATTTCAGAATCGTGTCCCCGTCGGCCTGGAACGTATCCTTATCTATCCTGAAAATGTTTATCTTAAGCATCCACGAAACTTTAATAACTGAATGTAAAAAGAAATTGTGCAGGTTAAATTGGTCCGCAGTGTTTCGTTTGAAATAAACAAAATCGAAGATAAACGTGACAAGAGACGAGGAGCTCATTGTGTCGCTAGATGATTATCTACGATTCTCATTGAACGAATTTCAAGCATTTTCGAGGCTGTATTAAGACGAGGTAACTCATCGAACTTGGACACTGATAGAATTCGAAGAACGCCAGACACTAGAAAGCAAGCGTGTCGCGATCGCGACGATGATTCTGAAGAAACACCAGGCTAGACTCCGAAACCGGATCATTATCTTTTCGATGGCATGCTTACTTTCTCGTGCATCCTCAAGTGGGATTAATTAACATCTTAGATAATCATCTGGAGACGAGACCGAGGTCAGGTCGAGCTGTCTTTCAATTCTCGAAATATCTCTGCATCTTCAAGCCTCTTTTTTTCAAACGTGACGAGCGTAAAATATCGCTGAGTATGATGCACGTGATCGTTGTACATTGCGAAAATAAATAATAGATATCGTTCGATCGTTGCCAACCAATTTGTACAAAACAATGTACTCTGACGAATTTATCGCCGTTTTACCGCAACATTGTTCTTTGTATCGGGCGCACAATGAGCTGGCAATAATTGTCGATCTTGTGATTACAGAGATTTTTGTTGTATCGACGAACAGATATCATTATAATTAAAAAAAAAATGCTAATCCAGTGGAGGTACAATAATGATACGGGTAAAATTAACATATCGACGAAACCACAACGAATGAAGAAAACCTCTTATAAAGACAAATTCTTACAAAAGTTCAGTCCTATACCAAATCTCGAAAAACCTAAAACAAAAATTACCAGAGACTAAAAATATCCACTTTTCAATTACCACGCTACACTCACGGCAAAATCAAACATAGAACCTCACAAGCTCTACTCGCCTCAATAAAGTACCTACTCCCGTTATCTGCACCTAACCCTTTATCTATTGATACTCATTGAAGTCTCCTCGACGATCGACAGGCAACGCGCATCGGAGCGTCAATCCCAGTGATATCGAGGAAAAAGGAAGCCCGCAATATAATAATCTCCTCTCCGTTTGACTGCCACGGTACGGGGGAAGCGGCGATCATTGGCACACACAGTTGGATCGAGTTCAGGTATCCGCGTGTTATCTCGAACGCGGGTCTAGCTCCGTATATCGGTGGGACGCGTCGCCGTATCGGCGATCCCGTTGCCGGCTACGTGGCTAGTTAGAAGAAAAGGATCCGTGAAAGGGAAGAACGGGCTGAATGACACGGTCACCGAAAATGACAGGTACACGGCTTCGAAGAGCCGTGGACTTGGGGCCGATATCGCAACCGCATCTGACACAAACCTTGGTCAGTCAGCTATGTCTCGTCCTCTCCTTCTTCATCATCATCCTTCTCTCCTTATTCATCTCCCTTCTCCCTCGTTCCTTCTCGTGTCTGCCTGCCAATATGCCTACCTGTCAACACACGCTGCATTCAATTAACTCGGGAACCAGCGCCACGCCTGTGTAATGACGCGGAAATCTAACTTTACCCACCCCCGTGTGTCTCTCCCTATCCCTTCTTTTTATGATGCTCGCGATCCCGCAGGATGAGGCTGAACGACGACCTCGTCCTTCTAAGGACTCGTCGGTTTGACAGGGTTCCGGGACGTCCTTAAATCGATCCCCGTGTGAATGTAGAATTTAGATCTCGAGGTAGATGGAAGTTTGGTTAGGTTTAGAGACAAGGTCTTCGAAGTTTTTGGAACTGTTTTGGGATTGGGGATATGATGTAGAAACTTGAATATTTTTATTGTAAACTCGTATCACGCGGAATAGTACCTTCGTATTTGAACAGAGGAAAGAAACAAAAAAATTGTTGCCAATAATATGTTGAAGCCCTGCCACAATTTATTAAGAGAAATGAAGAAACTGGAAAACAATCGCCATGGGAGAGAAATTCAATTACCGATTGCTCTTCTATTTGCAACATTTTCTACATCGTGCTATTGTTATTATTATTACTATCTACTGCGTAAGGCGAGACCCAACAAATTCTGCTTCTAATAATACAATAATATAACAGCCAAATAGTAATGAAGCAGTTATACATATACAATGAAATAAAAGGTGCGAGCACTGAGGGGAATTGAAGTTTGTTGTACCGAAAGCAGCTCACATTAATTTGCCCGGCAAATGTAAATTACACGATTTAATGCAGCGTATAGAGGAGCAACAAGTTTAAAACAGAGAGGCGAAGATCAAGCATGATCGTGCAATGTTTGCGGCCACCGCGAGGAACACGAAATCAACAGATCAGCGACGATTACTAGAGGACAGAGATAGCCTTATCTCTTATCTCCAAGCAGTCCGGGATCTTAGCATCTTTATCATTATCGCTAAATTAAAATCGCCTATATCGGGAGCACTGCGCACTTCCCCTTATCGCAATGCTGACCGATAATGCGGGCGTTCCTCAAAAGAATTCGCGAAAGATCGCCAGAGGAGCAGAAGAAAATCGCCTTTTAGTATAGCTGTACCCGATCGATAAGCTTTTCATTCTCGTCGAGAGTTCTTAGAAACCAAAATGTACCGACAAGTACACAGTGCCCTCTTAAACTCTGTCCAATGTAAGGTTGTTTCCCACAAAATTTCAATCTCTTTTATATCATGAATAACTTGAATTGAATTTCAATTCCAACTATGTTCCACAATGCCAGCAATGAAAAATGAAAAAGTTCGAGAAATATACAAGTCGATGCACGTTTTTTATCAATGTATTCTAGAAATGTCCAGATAAGGACAGCAAAATCATTAATTCAAAAATAACCACACACCGGTAAGAAAATTTAATGGCAAGAGGAAGAGAGACGCCGAGTATTCGAAGCTTGTTTACGTACGAATGAAAATTACACGACGGTACCAGCCACCCCTTGGTTCGACGCGTCCATTCATTAACACTTCATATCCCGTTGCGACGTGCTGGTAACGAGCCTGTCATAATTACCGCGCTAACTTTATTACTGCGGATACACGCTCTCGTTGCCCGGGCTATGATACTCGTGCGTCATAGGGCAAATCGAGCGCGCACCCCTCGTGCCACGAGGAAACACCAACCCCCCGCGGTGGCGAATTTCAAACTCTTATTAGCTCGAGTGTTCCTCGAGCCTACCTTGATCGGTTGTACTTCCACAACAAGTCTCGGCAAAACGATAATTCAATATTATAATAATATCATTGCTTATTTTAAGGGGACAAGAAAAATTCTTCAGCTTGTGTTAAATGAGACCCTAAGATAATTCAGAAGGTTCGTCTGAAAAATTATATTAAATAAACTTTAAAACCAGGCAAAAATGTAGTTCAATATACGTCTTTCCGACCACTGTGTTTTAATTAAATTAATACAACAAGGGTTAATATGACACCTATAACATTGAAACTTTCCACGAGAATTTCTGCTGCTCTCAGAATTATTTTCGACCAAACGACTCTCTCAACTGAACCCGCTCACAAACCTTTCGATCGCCGCAATCACTTGCACCAGCTCGCGATAGTTTTCCTTTCTGATCCGAGCCACACGCGAGTATTAGCCGGCGCAGGCTCGAAGGGAAGCTAATTTTCACCTAGAAAAACCTACCTAACCGGCTATCTTCGATCTCGAAAAGGGCAATGTACAATCTGAGAGCGTTTGGGTCGCCTGGAAATTCTAATCCGATCGGAATCAAACGCGCTCGAACATTGGCTACCGTTTGCACGCACCCTACCAACGCCGATGGCTAATTACATTTATTCAATATTTACGATGATACGATCAAAAGAGTAGCGCGAGCAGCGTCGTGAGTCAGGTAGAATGAAACGGCACATCGAGCCCAATGCACAGTCATTCTGCGATCGAACACTTTCCTCGCTACCTTTTTCCTTTCCACGCTTCGCGACACCACTTTATTGCAGGTCTCCTTTTTTGGGGGGCGGCTGAATTTCGTGGCGAGGGAAAATTAGTTTGAGTGTGGAGAATTAATGAGTGCAGTAAGAGGCGGTAAGGGAGGTTTATAGAACTTTGTCAAACGAGACGATAAACCGGTGTGGAGGGGCTCACTGTTGGTAGAATATGTACCTGCATCATATTTAACAAATTTTTAAAGGCAAACCATTAGGTTCCGGGTTCACGACTTAACGAATGATAGAAGGTTTGTGGAGAATGCAATATAATTTAATTGAATACTGTAAGAGACATTGAAATCTTCACTCATGGACTACGAATTAAACCAACGAACTGAAATGAACAGTTCAGCGCGACATTTTTAATTCTCATTTAATAAACGTAACTATTCTGTGCTTAACAGACGTAATACAGCTATAGATATTACAGATACGTTGCTCGATTCATTTTTAGCAGACACCTACACAATCTGGATAAACAAAAGTAAACAGCAACAGAAATTCGCCGACTATATATCTAATAATACGATTGAACCGCACGACTACGAATTTTCGCCTACTATTTCGACCAACAAAAGCGTAAAGGAGGGGCCGTATATATACGAATTCGCGTGCATTCAACGAAGTATTCAGTAAATACACTCGATTACGCTGTATTCGTTGGCCAGGGCCGACGAGAGGCAGCACGGTTGGAGCAGCAATCGAGCAACTCTCATACGGAATGATCGATGACTCCATTGTGCGGGCTTTCCCATGTCCCTGCCACGATTTCGTACGAGTAGCATACAAAAAGCAGGCCGCCATTTCGAAAATGGCCGGAATTATGGAAAATTCGGGCCGGAAGATCGATTGGCCGATGTCATTCGCGCTCTGTGATTTCTATCCGCTGTGCAATCCGATAGTTGTTCGTTGAATTTCGTTTCTTCGGGCAGGATGGACTTGTGTCCCGATGACAGATTCGGGGAGCGTTTCGAAACAGGGCATCTGGCCGTCGCGACGCGTCGTTGAAACGCAGGAGGAAGATGTTACCGATACGGGAGAGAACAAGTGGCGCGGCGAATTTTGGAAAAAGCGTTGCCTCGGGTCTGAGATTTGGTTTGCACGAGTCGTCGGTTGGCCGTGAGATATTTGTTGGTGAAAATTGTGTTGCGAACTGATTTCACGTTGCTGTATAATTGATCGGTGTGAAAGGGGGGCGTTTAGAATTCGATGCCAATAGGGATTGAATTAAAATAAGAACGGTGATCTGTTGTTAAGATTTGCAGCAGTATTTTCAAATGAAAGCCAGGATCACACGATCGGGGCGCGAAATGAATTGACAATTTAATATAAGCAGATGATCCACGAATTTCGAAATTGTGCTCTGCTAAAATAATTATATCAGTCGTCGTTATTTATATTTATATTTCCCATCTTTATATTCTATTTGTTTCATTTCTATCCCAGCATTGATTTTAAATGTACAGAGGATTCACCGATCATAACAATAGTTCTCAATACACGTTTCCATTATACTTGCTATAAAAATAAACTGCAACAATTCGAATAAAAATCGAACCCAATTGCCATCCAACTAATTAAGACACAACATGTACTCCGAGTAAAACATAATCCTACAAACAATGAGTCTCCAAATTCAATCTACTCGTCTAAATGACACTAAACCAATAACCGACTACCAGCCCAGACCTAGGCAGACTAAACCTCACAAATCCGTGAAATACATCTTGCAGACACGTTCACGAAAGTCACGCGTAAAATACGAAACAAATGATGGGTCCTGGCCCCGAACGTTGACATTGGAAGTCCGGGCGGAGCAGTTTCGGGGCAGGAAGAGGCGCGAGGTCCCTCCGTTCCTCGTGGGAGCCACCATCTCGTGAAAAATTCCGCCCATCGGGAGCCCAACTTTTCTCCTTTTATTTCTCGTGGCTTGCTGACTTCTGTGCTCACCGTAGAGCAGAATAGAGACGATCGACGGAATAATAGCGCGCTATCTAGGCCTTTATGAAGACAAACTCCTCGTAGACTGGCAGCGTCCTTCTTGTCTGAATGGACAGCTGTCTGTCCATCGGAAGCCACCCGCTGGATTGTTGTGACTGCACGTTTGACTGACAAGAGGATCGACACTGAGGCCGATCCTCGAAACGTGACGCTCGAAATAATACGTCTTCTTGCAAGAATTGTATTGAGTTAGAAGCTCGAAGAAAGCGGGATGTTTGCGGGGTAGGTGTAGTCCATGTTCCGTTGGCATAATGTGTCCACATTTTAACTGTTAATCCCCTAACGCCGAATTAGTAGTGGAAAATCTTCGTGTAAAGTGTGGGAAATGTAAACTTTTCATTTATAAAGTTAGAGTCAAAGATTCTCATCTGTTCTTCTATCTCCATCTCGTCCCATTTTGCTTTTTACTTTTCTAAGGATAACCTGTTCAGGCATGTAGAAAATATTATTGATATGTTATATCGTTATATGCAATGGGAGATCAATTTCTATTAAAGCAGAATATTAATTTCGTTTATCGAGTTCTTGTAGAGATTAGTGGGAGATTAGCTAAAAATTAGTGGGACTAAGGGACCATATATTTATTTCGCATTCAAATATTATTATTTAACCTTTATTGAGTAAATTCTTACGAATATCTACTATTACAATGCGGAATTGATAGATATACCCAACGATATACGAAACGACAATAGATATACCCAATTAAGTAGAGAGAAGAGAAATTCAAAGGAAGGAGCAATTTATTAAATTGAACACTGAAAAGCTTTTCCAAATTTCAACAAGTGCACCGAAATAAAATCGATCACCATCCCTACAATATTTATCTCGAATTAATGGGAGATTGTCAATCAATTCCGGCATTTCTAAGACGTAAAAAGGCGATTCCCTGCATTCAGTCAGTAATACAAAATATATGTATAAGCAATCATTCACAGCTAATTCTAAATTACAAATACAACCGCCATCAACGACTCATTTCCAACCTTTCCGCAAAGCAACATAATCATCCGGCAATCTTCAGTCTCTCTGAATACCGAAAGAACAATAATATCTTTCTTTCCGAGAGTCCCTTTTCCCCTCGAAAACATTGTCATCTGTCCGATCTCGAGAGCAACGAAAATTCCGCCGATAGAAAATTCAGTTGTCCATGTAACATAGTCGGTTCGCCTTCCGAAACTTCACGATGGGACGAAGTTGCCGTGGAGGAGGAGAAGGAGGAGGTCGGGGATGTTGTTGGTCGCAGATAAAAGGGAACTGCAGCAAGGGTGACTGCGGCTTAGCATGACAATGCAGGTGCCTCATCCCACGTCAAAACGCAGCGTGGCGCCAGGACGAGATAGGTGCCGGACCGATCGACTGGTTTGTAATTGTTTAAGAGGATTAGCCGTGAGCGGAGTCTACGCGTGTCCATGTCGAAGAGGGAGAAGAAAGAAGCTGGGTCGGTGATATTTATCCCGACATTAGACTCGGCTAAACTCAAATTTACTCGTCTGATCCGGGGAAATTCCATTAAGAGCAGATAACAACGTTTGGACAGGAATCACACGCCTCGTCGACGAACAATCGAGACCTCCGTGCGAAATCTCGTGCCGCGTTGATTTTGGCAACGGGCGGCAGGATTCAAGAGGAACGCTTGGAATTCTGAAGTTGAACCGAAGAGGATTGCCTGAACAAGCGTGGAGATTTCCCTTCGATGGAAATTAATTTACGAGGTATTATTATTATTCAATGTACGCGAAGAAATTATAGTATTTTTTCCCAGAGTAATTTCTGTAGCACAAGTATTCACGTTCGTTCATTGTACTTTATATTTATCTTTTCGCCTGAAATATAAATTACAGAGCTCCCTCGGACGAACAATAACGTCGATATGAAAGCTCCGCAGAAAAAATTCAGCCCCGAAATATAAGGATTACATCAACCATGAATATTCAATGCGAAAAAGAAGAGGCACGAAAAGGAGCCACAACTGACATTCAGGCGAAGGTACTCGAAGTGCCATCAGCAGCGATTACACGGCTGCCAATTAACATGCAACATTATCAACAGACTCGAGGAACGCCGCCTAACGAGTATCGACGCGCGAGAGAAGAGAGAGGAACGAGAGGGCCGGTGTACGAGGGCGTTCAGGTGAAAAAGATCGGCCGACAGTGAGAATCAGAACTATGAGACGTCGGGGAAGTTCGATCAAGATGAAGATTTCCTGATCTGATGCACGGGACAGAACGGATGTCGCGGGTGGCCGCAGGTGGCGCCCTCGATATAAGCTCTTCTGACTGAACCGCTGATACGGGACCGCTCTCCTAAAACTTTCACGGCGGAATGTGTCATCCTGTCACTGAACCCACATGGGGTACGAGACGTCCCATGGGCCCGTCACGCGCGTCCCTCGAACGTCCCACTCCCTTTTTCTGTTTCTCTCATTGCTCGTTCCTTCGGATCAGGTCCTTCGAAAGTAATCGCGCCGCCATTGCGTAACATTGGGAAACTTTTATTGAACGCAATATCTTGCAAGCCGTGGAAACATTTCTGTCGAGAATAAGGAACTACCGGTAACCATCGAGGGTAAGTTTCCTGCATTCTTTGCGAACAGTTTCAGGGTTGATTTTAGTAACTATTCCCTGCATCCCTTAATAAGATCGACCAAGGTGCAACGCTGAAGGCCGCACGTTCTAATCCATGGTAATTCAAGATGTAGTCGCGCTGCCATGCCCAGACTGTTCTCCAGGTAAGCTGTCCCGATAGTACAGGGCTCCGCGGTTCGTAATTAACTCATCGAGCCGTCAGACGTTAATGAAAGTGCTGGGGACGTCGCGTCCGTGTGTCCTGTCGGGGACAGGTAGGACACGCGTGTGTACACAGAAGAGCGACCGGTCGCTGTGACGTTCAAGAACAAGAAGAAAAGGGGGCATGGGAGAAAAAGAGCGATGCTTGCGTTCGAAAGGGTACGAGGGTTAGGAGGCGAGGCTCCGGCTATCCTGGAAGGTGGGTACCGAGATATAATACTCGACTACCTCTACCAGTCGCGATAAGTGTCAACTGCAGCGTGCCAGATAAAAAGAACGAAGGAAAAATAAAATTTAGCTCGGTGATCCATCATGAGGCTACGAACGCTGGACGCGCAGGCTCAGCCGTGATTGGCTGGCTCCGCCCTGTATCTCTCACGTGACTGGAGTCGTGGGTACGCCCAGTTTCGGGAAGGCAGAACACCCTCTCTCTAACTCGCTGTGTATATATGTATCGCGTAGCTTTGGCGGAGAACCGAAGGTGAGAAGGAGATAGAGAAATGAATGGAGAGTGCCAGAGGAAGAGAGAGGGAGGGAGAAGAGCTGGACACACCAGACCCCTGCGGCTCACGGTCTCACCTGCGTGCAGCCTTCGACCGTGCCGCCTTCTGCTAGGCCAGTCCACCTAGCCAGTCCACTTTAGATACCCTCGTCGGCCGGATCGACGGGTACGTGTCCGTTCTTTCTCTGCATCTCGCGCGAACTCGTCGTGTTCGCGAGTTCCTCTGGCGGTAAACGAATTTGCCTCGGGCTCATCGCGTGTTTACGAGAGTACGAAGAATAAGAAGACGGGATTTCGATTTTGTGAACTGGGATTGAGCCGAATAAAATTATTCTGATATGGCAGGATAGTTGAAGTTTAATAGTGGAGACTATCCTCTGGGTTGTATCAGAAAGAAGTGTCGATCGCTGGAGACTTTTCGCAAGAAAGTGTGTTATAGACTGTGATACCAGTGTCAATGCCTATTGGACCATCTCTAGAAGGCTTGTTTGTATCAGTCTTTATATAGAGACTTCCGATTATTAAGGATCGCGAGGGAGAGTGTCTAAATCCCCAGTGGTAGCCATCCATCGCGATGTAAACTACGTGCCCGTGACATCCTCCTCACGATCTTCTCTCCCTCGGTTCTAAGAGATTACGCAAAGTGAAGTACACACTGGTGGCCCGACAGCAGGTGGCCACCAATTGATGTATTCGCCTCACCGCTACGAGGATGATGATGATGGACATGGGCATGTACGGAACCTACGGCAAGCCTGACTCGTATCCCAACTACGTGTGCACGGGTCAAGGGAATCATCATCATCATCATCAGCCAGTTTCCGTCGGCGGACACGTGCCTGTCCCAGCCTCTCCGGAATTGGCACCGGCCCACTACTTCCCTCAGACCGCCGTTTCTCCTTACTCGTCCTCTTCCTCGGAGAGTTTTCTCGCAGCAGAGTCTGCAACCTCGTCTGGCACGCCACCCCAAGCGTTCTATTCTCCGACGGCGGGCGTTCTCCACGAAGATGGCTCCACGACCGCCATAATATCCTCAGAAAATGGATTAAGCTACACGAACTTGGACTACGCGTCAGCCACTCCATCCTCGTACGCCAATCAACATCAGCACGCAAATGGAGCTCACGGACCAGTAGATCCTCACCAGAGCTACCACGTCCAGCAAACAGCGTACAGAGACGACCATCACCATCATCATCATCAACCTCATCCTGCTTCTTCCACGGGGAACGGTCTTCATCAAGGCTCGATGGTGACCGCCGGTCACTCGAGAACGGAACAGCAGTTGCATCATCAGTCTTCTAGTCATCACCTTCACCATCACCATCACCATGAGCCTGACTATCAGCTCCCAGTCGCTGGTACCAGTAACTATCTTCATCAGCTGCCATCCGCGGAGGAATCGTTGCACTATCACCCTCAGATCAGACAGAACGATTACTCGGGACACTCTGCTGCACATTACAAAGAGGAGAGTCCGGATCCAACGAGTTATCACGTGCTACAACAGTCTGGGCATCCTCAGCATCCGCACCAGCACGGGCATGGGCACCATCAGCAGCAGCATCCCCATACGCACCATCCTCAGCAGCAACACCAACAGCAACCCCATGTACCCACGTATAAATGGATGCAGGTCAAGAGGAACGTGCCCAAACCAGTCGGTACGTAGGTGTTGACTGATTTATTTGTAGTTTGGCTGCGAGGCGGGCCGAGTATGTAAAGTGAGATTAGTATTCCGGTAGCAGCTCGTTAGTTTCTGTTTATCGAGTAGACTAGTAGAGAATCGGACCTGTCCACTCCCTCGATCGCTATCTCCTGGGGAATTGATGGTCGATCGGGATGGGGTCAGATAGGTATATCTATCTTTCGGTGAACTGAATGATTCCTTTAGGTTAGACGACTTCATTTGGCTTTCCCGGTGATTCGTGTGAATTAGTTACACCATTGAACTCTAGCACGGTGGACCCTTTCGGTTTAGTGATGTTAATATTGAGAAAACGATTATCGGGGCAGGTAATGAATTATTCAATTTCTGCATACTGTCACAGGTATAAGAAAATTGCGAAGGGTAGTACGTGTCGCGTGATCAATACTTATGTATGCGATTTACTATTGGTTTTGCAATCTGTATCGACAGAAGGCACGTGCAGCTATTACATCTATCATAGCTTTCCTTTATCAATATAATGTTTTTGTGCGTGAAATATTCTAGCACTGTCGATGGAAAATACTATAACTGAAAATAGACTGAAACGGTATTCGGATCATATTGGTCCCAGCAAAAATCCCATTAACAAGACGGAGATGTTATCATTAAGTAAATGAATAACTGACAATGAGAGACATATTGGCCTTTCAATGATTAAAATGCGGAACAATATGGAATTTCGTTATTTCTTTGGATAAATTTCTGCCTCGTTCTCCCAACGTTAGTCATCAGAAATTCTTGGAAGAACAATTTGCCGTATTTAAGCGTCGCGACACGACCCAATTGCGGCTCGTTGACGACACTTTACATAAGTTCGTGCATCTCGAATGGCGGCGGCCGCCGCGTGTCTCGACGCGGTCCACTCGAATCGAAGTCGAACACTTTTCGTCTGGGTGGTGAATGAAATGAAGATTGACGGACAAGTAAAATGTGACGTACTTGTTGGCCGACGACCTAGTGCCTTCGAAACGCAAACTATGTATAACGAGATTAATAAAACGTGACACGTAATTCCGGTTCGACAGACGTCATTAATCTTGCACGTGCTTCTCCGTAGATCGCGATTATCCACGCCCCCTGTCTTAGTAACATTCACTACTTCTGTACACCCGTTATTTCTCCATTTATCATTAGGAATAAACAAGCTAACATTCGAAGATTTTACATCTAGAACTCATTTAATATTTTCATCTTCCACGCGCGTGGAAAGATAATCAGTAAAACAAGTCATTGAAGGGCTAATTACCGATCTGATTATTAATAAATATACCTGTTACCTGTAATTAGATTTCTAGGTGAGAAATTGAATAAATGGCGCTTATTAGTACTTGCACTCCAGTGGACAGTATTCTGGTAATGTGTAAGTGTATGTACAAATTGGGGGTATAAGCGTGTATAGAAAAATATTGAAACGCAGCAAATATGAACGTAGAGTATACAAATAACGTTTCTTTAAAACGGCGAGACACCTACATGGATATTGGTAAGCCAGGTACAAATCAAGATTCGATAGACTTGGCGATAACAGGCTTTTCCCGAGATAGAAGTACAAATTTATCGATATTTATATTGTACCAGGGAGAGTTATTTAGCGGATATTTACGCTTATGCGACAGTCGTAAACGAGCCCGATAAGATTATGCACACGAAAGCAGCGCGTAACAGAAGATACCATGAGCTTTTAAGAGAATCTCGTAGTCCTGCGGTCATAAATCAAATCGCTTGCGAACCGTTCGTCGCCTACCTTTCTTGCCTACAAACCATTCGCGATTGTTTCTTGGGAATAGATCTCCGGCCTTTCCTTCAGCATTTGTTTCATAGAAACAAACTTTTAAATTTAAGCTAAAATTCCTGCCATTCCCTGGGGATGGGCAAAAGCTGCACTTTCGAAATTCTATCGTTTTAATTGCGATTTTACTTCGCATTCTGTGTTATGAAATTCTAAAATTAAATTACCCTGAAAAGCTGCCTTATGTTTCATTAATTTCATGTTAATGAAATTAGTGTAGCAGTTGTGGTTGTCCCGGGTATTGTATTTTTTAACGTGATAGATGTCGGTGAATTATTTGTTTACAAATACAGCGAGTTGATACAGAAAATACGGGAAAAAATTCCCGCTGGCAAACATGATTAATCGCTGGATTCGATGGTAGTCACGAAAGATATTGGGTACGCCTCGATAAGATTCGCGCTTAAGAACGAAATTCTTGCATTCGAGTTATCTGATTATTTCGAGAGACGAGACGAGTGATAACGCGTCTCTAGCACTTTAATTAAAAAGCAGTGTGTTTTTGTACACCTACCACGCACAGCTGCCTTGAAAAAAAAGGAAGGAAATAATAAGTCCGATTGATCAAACGTTTAGGCATTTTGAAAGCCTGCAAGTGAGAACGGTAACATAAGAATTACCTAAAGGATACGATCATAAATATAAATTACGCAAAGCTGCAATCAAATGTCAATGTTTGCAATCACAAACCAATAATTTATGTGTAACAGATCAAATCGTGAAGTACGCGACTCCTATCGTTAAATGCCCAACGATTTACATAAACGTACCTAATTATGAGTTTATATAGCAACAAAAATAGTGAAATAAAAAACAGCAGGTGATCCGACGTAAAACTCTGATCCAGTTGCCAAACTGTTAAAAACTTCATGAATAAGCAACGCAGCTCTCGGTATCACGCCAATATCAATCGAATTCCGTCGATTTAGAATCAATTTCCTCGCCCTGTTAAGCAAGTCGTAAACGTACAAAGGCATTTTCCATAAGATGGTTGCGCCAGCGTCGTTATATAAACGGAAATATGGGGCAAGTAAACCCGATTTTAACGACTAGCTGAATCAATCTCGCACGTTGGGTTAATGATATTGATCCAATATTTTTTCTCAGAGAAATATAGGAACTGTAAATTGAAGGGTGCATTTAAATGGGACCAATGACTTGTTGATGTTTAATGAGCTCCTTCAACCTATCATTTACCTACTATTTTCTCAATAGTTACCAATATATCGTCGTGTCGATGCCCCATATGTTACACTTTTTTTAATCGAGTGATATTTCAAACGCCACTCTACTTTACAGAACAGGGGATAAATATTTTCTGCACACTGTACGCCCACAAAATTGCCAATCGAAAAATACCAAACACTTCCCAAAACACCGCTTACATCATCGCAACGGTAATCACCTAATTGCTTCCTACTTTGCCTCTCAACCTCCACCTACTATATCTACTTCCTACTTTCCATCAAACGCAAGTAGTCGCAAAATAAACCTCGTTATCCAATACCACCCTCATTAACACCCAAAACCCCTAAGGCCTGAGGTTCAAAAATTTTCTTATCGGTCACAAAGACGTTCCGGGTGCAGGACTAAAAAAAATTAAAACCGAAGCATCGTGAAAAGCGAGAGGAAAACGGTAACAGCCCCAAGGCGTTCCCCTTTTGCTTCGCTGGTAATTTGCTTAACAGTGAACGGGGCTCGAGGCAATCGCCGCGTTTTAAGCCTAGGCCGTTGAATGGAGCTTGTCAGGATTACCAGCGTTTCGCTTAATAGCTCATTATAATCGAATTAATAACACGGGCCGAGAAGTCACCGGGGGTGACGCTTATTACGCTGGAACATGCAAACGAAACGGTGAACCGCCCTCGCCGCACTACCCCTTTTGCATTAAGCTACGAGCTTCCATTTCCCGCGTTCGCTATTCGCTATTTTCATGAGAACAGTGGAATGCAAGTATCTTTGGAGAGGGCTTAGAGTTTTCGTGAACCGTGATCAACATCGCGATTATCGATAGGTACTTTTAGAATAGAATAATTGTTTTTGGCGATAGTGATTTGATGGGATTCTGGGAGGTGATATTGCTAAGATTCTTATTAAATTTTTAGACTTATTTTTAATGGACACTTGTTTTCAAATATGATAACAGTAATAATAATAATAATAATAATAATAATATAGAGTTCTACTAAGCTTCGAGACTTACAATTATCTTAAGTACCGCTGACCGAATTAAGAAAATCCAAAAACTCCACAAAATCCAGCATCTCTAGATATCTACTAATAACATCGGAAGCACCTGAGAAGTATCATAAATCATTATATCACAAGAATTAATTAACAAACGAAATCTTTTCGTCAACATCTTTCTACAATTCTACAACATTAAACTAAAACCTAGCCGAAGTCTATATACACGAACGACCCAGAAATTTTCACGAAGTACCAATCAACCCCTAAGAGTATTTGCTCCGAAGAGAAACCGCGCAATCTAGAAGAGAGGCAGCATCAATCGAAATAACAAGATGGGCGGAGCAGAGTGGAGGGGAGATTTCGGCAGATTTTGGTTGGTGAAGTTTTTTGGTTGGTCAGGAGCGCACAATAGAACTGCTTTTTCCCTCGGTGCCTCCATAATACGTTCCAAGGGGTCCACGGAGTCTCTATGGGGACGACCGTTGCAGACCACCCTTCTCTACGGGGTTGGTGCGAGAACAAGGGAAATAGAATGAAAGAGAGAGAAGAAACGAACGTCACGAGGCTGTCAGCCCTCTCGATTTATCATACACCACTCGATTTCTTCTCTCTCGTAATCAATAGCGGGATTGGCCAGCACACGAGAGGAAAAAAAAGAGTGGAACAAATAAGCAACCCCTTGGACAAGGCAATACTATGTAATTCTGTGGATTCGTGATGGTGGCAGAATGTTGCTTTACAATGTACCCGAGATACCTAATAATAGAATGTACATGGTAGCGCAGGTACACGATGCATCTGGAATTTTGCTTAGGTCACTGGTTTTTATTGAAAGAAATTTTTTGCTCGCGGTAGAAAATAATATTCAGCTGCGGGACACATATCTTTGGATATCAAAGAATCGTCTGCAATGTTGCAATCAAAATTTCGTAAATTATAATTTTCTAGAATGAAATTCAGAAACCAGTCTATTGAAAATTACTTCTTCTGTAGAATTGGTAGACAATATTTTCGACATTGTTGTATATATAGAGCTATTAAATTAAATGGTAGATGCGAGAATTCAAAGGAATGTAAACCAAACTTATAGTCAGGATGCAATAAATTACTAAATTAAGCATTTATCTCGTAATAAAATTGAAATAATACGCCGGCATCATTGTGGGGAACAAAAGTAGTTTCATATAAGCCAGCGGTAACATGCAGTCAAATAGAACCAGGCGGCTGTAATGAATCGCTGTTCGTCGACTTGGTTGCCGTGTTTATGCTATTTCGCCAGTTTTACGGCATATTTCGAGTTGCTTGTGCATAGAACAAGCGGCCGACTTGATTGCACGTTTTCGTTCGGTTACGTATACATATATAATACGTCGGTGGTTTACGTTCCGCCGTGTATGCACAGCAGCTTTCTTCCACTCTGCCTTTACGACGTCACGTCACGTATCGAGCCAACCTCCAAACGAACTCTATCAATTGTAGCGCTGACTTTCAACACGACATATGAGAACAAGGGGATGAAATTGAAAACTTTCCGATCGAGATTTGAATTACTTGTTACGCGCGTTGAATTGATTTTTGCGAGACTTCTAGGGATGACTTGTTAGATAGTTACAGATTCATAGCAGGTATGGTACAGCTGAACAAATGTCAGGCTTACAAAAGCAGGTTAAAATAAATTATAATGAAAGATGTATCGACTGTAAGAAAAATCAAAGAAAACGCAGGGGTATAAAGAAATAATTATTCAATTTAAAATTTCTGCACTGGAAGTTTGAAGATGCGTGCTAAAATAAGTACTGCACTTTAAAAATATACGAAAAACGTAGCCAAAGTAACCAATACTAAATTAAAACAAAGCAGAAAGTTGCAATTTCCGTTTCTAGAGGGGACGAAAATAATGTACAACATTGAGAGTTCATATCACCTTGCAGAGCTTCCTGTTTCCGTCCATGCTCTATAAACGGAACAGTGAGTCCATAATTACTAGAACGTTCCAAACAAACACATAAGCTTACAGGGTAGCCATTAGCGCAGAATAAACGCGAATAATTCCCAAAACGAAAGTGGCAACAGAGACAGTAATAAACCCCATGTAAGGGTGCAACATAAACTGGACTATGAACACAGCAATAACATAACCGCAGAACCGTAAGCGTTTACGAGGAACGGAGTCGCATCACTGGACATACTATTCGTGAAGCAGCGTTGGAAGAACGATAAGAACGAAATAATACAGCTGACGAGTTCTCGCTGAGCGAACGTCAAGTTTATCAAACACCTAAACAACCGTAAAAAATCCCAAACGCGAATGAAAGCAAACGATGGCAACTAGAAACGCGCCCATTACAAATGTAAAAGATATGAGATGGTTGAAATTGAATGTGGAAGCCGAACGAAAGCGAAAAAAGGATAATCACAATTTTCCAAGGATTTCTGAAATTACCCGGCTTATCCATTCCACACGTCAATACCATATTACTACTAACTTCGAACAAAAATCACTGCATCCCCTAAACAATAGCAAACCGACTGAAATGATAAACTACTTCAGCGTCCATAGAAAACAACCACTGCCCATGATCAAGAAACAACGAATTAATCCAAAAAAATACTCGAGCATCGTCAAAAAATTTCGCACACTACAACCCACTAGGTGGGTTGTAACCTACATCCCCTTCGGTCATGAGAAATCGCTAAACAATGAAACTATCGAACTTCTCTGCTCCCTAAGCTTCAAGTGGTCGACCGTATACCCAAACGAAGTTCGGAAGAAAGCGTAGAGAAGAAGCAAGACGTAGATCGTTCGGTTTGCCAGCGTAGGTAGAACCGACCGACTGGCCAAGCAAGCAAGCAAGCAAGGAAGCAAGCAAGCAAGCAGGCAAGCAAGCAAGCAAGCAGTCAAGCAAGCAGGCAGGGCAGCGTGTTGCGGCTCGGCTGGGGCCGTCGGCGGACGCGTGAGTGAGTGGCCGATATCTCGCGAGGGGATCAGAGGATCGTTCGCGTGTTTCCACCCGGGCTGCCACCCGCCGAACCTGGCAACCCCGGATCCCGCAAGTCCCGCAACAACCCTGCCGGCTGCCTAAGTAACTGACTCTCCCTCGCCACTCTCTCTCACTCCCTCTTTCTCTATCTTACGTAGTCCCCCTTTCACGTTCACCCCCGCGTTGCAACACGCTGACAATCAACGACCACCCTGTCCACGTGTCTCGCGCAACGGTGATTTTCATTTCCGCGGCACTTCACCGACGGTATATCGCGACTCAGGCGGCGTGGCTCGAGTGCTGGAAAAAGCTTTGCTTTTATGATGTGACGAGCTGGTGGTCGGAGGTGAGGAGGGGTGGTGGTCTGAAAACATCTGAGATGCGGGGGGTTGAATTCGGCTTTGGAACGAACGGACGACGATGGTTTACTTAGATTCGGAAAGTGGCGAACGGCGGGGCAACTGCGGGGAATCTGATTTCGCGATCCGCGAAGGTGAATGAAATTTGAGAATTTTCAGGAGTTTAAGTGGTACGTGTACGAGTTCTGTAACGAGGTTGAGATTGATTCGAGTGGTGGCGTAAAATGTGGATTATCTCGAGTACGATAGCGGGAAAGAAATTAATTATATACGCGCGCAGATTGAGAATCTATATTTTACGGTGCAACGATAAGCAGCATCGTAAATCGATTCGAACGAAGCAAAAAAGACTAGGCAGCAAGGCCAATAAAAATGTAACTCTTAATACGCCAAATCGACTGACCTCGGGGCCATAAATAAAGCTGACTGCACGCAATCCTTCGGCACGGTGGATCATGCTAAGAAATTCAGATTTCGACCTTAGCAAAAAAAAAAAAGTGAACGCTTCTCTGACGAAAAAAAAGAGACGACAAAAAAGTTCATTGAATTCATTAAACAGTTAATACGTCTGTTTACGAGTAGAAATTGAGACCACTCTACTTAACCTCCAGATATGATACTTATGCGAAATGTTTGACGCTGAAGACATTGAAAAATAGAGGGAAGAAGTATGTTAGTGGAACGAATGTTTGGAATCCTAATCTGGCAATAATCAATTTTATACAATTGCCTGGGCAGACTCGATCGGAATCTCGTTGGCGGAGGTCCGTTGTTTACAGAGCGCTGTGACTCAGGACATTGGCTATCGCGATGCTGAAATCGACGTGACCAACGCAGCACCTGATGTCAAGGGGTCAAACAGAAGGAAACTGTGTCAGAGAAATCGTTTTGTCACTTCTTACGTGCGTCGACACGGACTAATCAATACGTACCATAAACCCCAGATTAATTATATCACTGACAACATAGCCCCTATTCATATATTAAACCTAAGTCTCCATGGCATTTTATTTAATCAAAACGTCTCTAAACGGTCTGAAAAATCTCTGCAACTCTCTTGGTAACTTCGTGATATTTCGCAAAATTTCCTCCGATTTCCTATAGTACCCTCCATATTAAAACCGCACTATTACCGCGCTATTATTTAATCCAGCCAAAGAATCTGCAAGATATCCATTATCTTCAGCTTAAACTAGTCCAGGCCTTTTTATCTTTCTATCGTGAGAAAATATTTGCACGTCCAGATACAGCAACACCTCGCGTTCCCTCGTATTAGAAGAAATTTTCTTTTCAACCCCGACATTATTACCAGGCACACGCGCGACAGTGAAACACCATCGTGCTATCGATGCCGTTCGGAGCATAATAACGATTTTACGAGGCTCGTTAAACATCTTGATACTTCTTATTGCTGTCCAACGGGCCCCGTTACAGAGAACGGGTTGCATTTCGCGAAAGGCTACCGCGCAAACCGGCACGATATTTATTGGTAAAATATAACTCCATGAATCGCTTCTTGAACGAAGGTAAAAATTGACGATGATATTTTATGGCAGCTATTATGGTATATACGATAAGGCGGTGCGTATGAGCGCTGGATAGTTAAGGGTAATAAATTAAACACATTATTATAGGATCTTAAACAGCAACGAGATGATCGGTGAAATTAAGTTACATAGGCGTATTTGGTGCACAGTATTTCTTTAACAGTTACTGTACGCGGTTCAATTTTTTTCATTAGAGTTCCAACAGGCTTTATTTTATTATATTTGCTTTGGGAGAATTTTTCGGGATCGATTGTTTGACGACTTTAGAGAGGATACAGTTATGTTTGGCAAGGAAGATTGGAGTACTTTTGGGTGTGGATTAAATATTTGTATAAAAGAAGAAGCTAGAATGGCGTTATAGCGTGTAATCGGATGTGGAAATCAGATAGGTTCAAATACAGCTGGATCGTAACGGAGGTATACATTTTTTTTTTTTTCGATGAAGTGTATCCTGTTTAAGGTATGCTTCTGTGAAGTTTCACATAGGAAAGATGTCAGCAATGCTATAGTAACGATTGAAAAAATAAAAAGGTTGAACTAATGATCGTATATTGCCAAGACGTTCAAAAGGTGTTAATAAAATCCAGTAATAACTAGAGAGATTACTAAGTAAAAGGGCACTGTATCTTTTGCAGAAAATTATTTGGCAGTCACCGGTAATATTCTTTGAAATTCTAATCAACAAAATTTCATCTACAATCTATCAAATGTCAAAATATTAATAGAAAATATCGAAGCAACAATCATGCAATGAAAAGCTAATGAAAAGCAAATTTAATAGAAATTAACCCGTTTTCAATTGCCAGCGCAATTTTCCGCAGAACAAAGCCATTGACAACTAAGAAAATCAAAAGAGGAAGGAAACCGGTGCCCCTATCAAGGTCCATCTTTCCGGTAACATAATACGTAGTGGCTGCTAGCACGCACACATTTCCACCCCCTCTGGTTCCATTTTACGTCATCTGCGCCCTGGCCCCTGGCTTTTAGCCTTTGAATAATATTTGAATTGCGTAATGCTTGCCTAAAAGGGAGTCGTTTCGGACCGCAAGGCCAGATGATCTAGTGTGATCTACGGATTACAGTCTTGCGATTTTATCAAGAAGATCGAAGTCGATTACACGGTGCAGCACAGTGTCGATTATTCTCTCGTAAAAGTTAACTTAATTCAAATAAAAAACGATCCATTACATAGCGATTAAACGTGCGAGTCGTGTCATCAATTTGATCCCCAAATTATTAGACATTTAAATTCATTTCGGGTATCTGTATCGTACAATTCAACTTTCAATGATTTCCTTCTAAAGAAATGTAGTTTAAAAATAGCTCAAATATTCTGAAATATTTCTACAAATCGGAGAAGCTTCAGGTTTAATGCAATTAAACTTTTTCCTCTAATATGAAGTTTCAGGCACGTACACCGGTATGAAATTTAACATCGTACGAATTATAGTCCTTGTATATTAAGCGGCAATACTTTACCCATTGACGCATAAATTGCAATTCTCAGATTAATAAGCGCATCCTCTGAGAAACCGGATCGAGAGCAGGAACTCTAGGACACGCTGGCCTTAATGTTTTCACAGAACTCGATCTCGATTCATCTTTCCTCTCCTGTTTTTCTTCCATCTGTTTTTCTCCTTTTTTCCCTGCCTCTCGTTACCCCTTCAGGTGTAATCGGTGAAGCAAACGCGAATTCTCAAAGCGATCGCAGTAAAACGAAGCAAATATATGTATTTATAACAAGCAATAAGGAATTGATTAATTAAAGCAGACATCGTACCAACTGCAGTGATTCTTGGAAAAAAGCCGTGGACGTTTTATTGAAAGCAATTTATTCTACAAATATTATTAACCTTCTTCTTAACCTATTAATCTTAATGGAATATATGTATATATTCCTTGACTACAAAAATATATTACCGTGCTCTACTGTTAAGAGTCATTTTCAACCCCCATTCTGCGCGAAAGTAGGCTTCGAAAATAACGATAAAAACAGTTGCCATTAGCAAATATTGTAGATACTGCAGAAGAATATTAATAACTAGAATTATCGTTTCGTCGACGGTACAAAGTTCGTTCAAGCGAACGATATTTCCCTCACCAGTCTCGTTTACTTTTATCCACCAGTATTACCCAAAGCCGTCCTCCCTCCTATGCACTGTCCAATTTCCTACCCCCCTTCAGGTCCCTCGTTTTCACTCGCAGGCGCCAGGTAAAATAATAATATTAAGCCAGGTGAGATTTAATCGGGGGCCTTTGAACGAAGCCTGACTGGCATGCATGCTTTGAAACCGCGGCCACTCGTTTACCTGTGTTTTATTCGTACACGTACGAAAGTTCGGTACGTTTGTGTTAATAATCTCGCGCGAGCGTGCGAGAATTACATTCATGTTCGAGCTTAAGTGCGCTTGGTCGATTGACGCTGTGCTGGCCTGGGCTATAATAATTCGCTGTGAACATTAACTACGTTGCACCGGGACTGTTAGTTGAATATTGGCGAAAGAAATATACAAAGACGTTTCTCCGGAAGGTAGCGTTGGACAGTGATAGTTTAACAAGGGGGCGGTGTTTTGCTCAGAACATTATTTTGTTCGAGATCAGTTTTATTGGCGTAGAATTGATGTAAGGTTAATGAATTTAATACACCGCTGCAATCACGGGGAGATCACTTCCCGTAGAAGATAATTAACGTTAGCAACGTTCCCCTCCGAGTTTTGGAGTAACACGGTCTTTAACCCTTGCCAATCTGTCCGTTCCTCTGCTACCACCTCCCCTCGCTCTTCCTTCTGTTCTCATTTGTTTCCGGGACAAGTAACTTCCGTCCGCAGGACTTTCACATTGAACCCCCAATGAAGTTTTAATATTTCTATTATGAAATGTAGGCTTGGTTACGTACAAATGTAAAATAACTAATCAAAGAATAACGGAAGAATAATATCGTTTCTAATAAGAAGAAAGGTTGTAATGTAATAATAATAGATAAAAAAATCCTCATGTCCTGCTATCTATTAATCACATTCCTATATTACGATAATTCAACGGTCCACCCAATCCAAATGCAAATACACTCTCTCATACCCTCCACGTGGCAATATCTATTACAGAAACCGTCGGTCACCTAACAAAGGCATTCTTCGTAAAAACGACACTATCTGCCCGAGAAACATCAGAGAGACTTATTATTGGCGTTACTCAGCAGCAACACGGCCACTGCTCGTAAGATTTGCATCGCTAAATGCCGGTAATAATTTTAATCGGTGCGTTTAAAGTCCGTCACGGGGGAAGTTGTAATTACCGGTATGTCGTGGTAACGCTTAATCGAAAGTGATTCGTTCATTACGTTCGAGCGAGCGTTTCCACTGGACTCTAGGATCCGCCTTTTCGAGAAATGGAATCGGACGTGGTCGGTGATTGGAATCGCGAAACAGAAAGCTGCATACCCACATACACGACGTACCGCGCGAGGAAACTTTTTATCGATTATTCGCTTGGCGGACAGTGATGCGGATTACGAGACTTCTTGCTCCTAGTTTGCAAATTAACGTGCCCCCCCAGGGAAGCTGTTTCTTTTTGTGCGTTAAGTGTAACTACGGTAGCTCCGGTTTTGCATTGCATAAAAGTGCACTTTATTAATGCAATCTTTTTGCGCGGGCTGCTCGATATGACGCAGAACTGACTCTACGAATTTTATTTATTTCAAGTAAAGGAAAAGAGATTTTCTGTATTGGGAAATTGTTTTCATTTCCGAAGAAAATAAGGAGGGAACTGGCACCGTTGATTTTATTTCCTTAACCTTTATAAGGAAATAAACTTTTATTCTATTTTAAAATCGAAAAAGTATTGACGTTAAGATGAAAGATATAAAACTAATCATTGGGTTTAATGTTAGAAAAAGATCTCGTGCTATGAGAAGTACAACATTTAAGTAAAATTTGCCACTTTATCCATTTGAGATCTGAATTTCTGAACAATTTTTTCATCAAAATCTAATTTGATCTAAAATGAACGAGTAGCTGAATTTTTCTTGTTTTTATTTTAGTATCCTTTTTTACCCTTTTAGTACCACCTCGCAGAATATATTTCCATACTATTTTATTATTAATCTACGATTTGCGTATAAGACACCATATTTGTAATTTACTTTTCCATTGAGTCCGTGCTCTCTGAAAACGCCGGGTCCAATGTTCAAGGAAAATTCCAGCGCCAACGCTAATGATCGTTGACGTATAGAGTCGTTCGTTGGTCTGACATATAGAAAATCAACGGCAGCTCGCTCCGTTCTGCCGTTAAGGTGCTAAATTGATGAATGAGTCGCGAAAACGGAAAACATTTCATTGTATCACGTTGGCCCGTGGACTAATAGAACTTGTCCAACTCGATTATTCGGCCCGAAGATGCGTGAGCGTAATGGCCACCAGCCAAGTTCCAGACACGTTGTTTAAGTGACTGATGTTTTGGGATTACCCGAAAAATCGGCAGGGTAAGTCTCTTTTGGTTCGTTCGAAATAAATCGATCTTGGTTTCGAATTAAAATATAGAGGTATGGTACGAAGAATGATACGATGCAGGTAAACACTTATGAAAAAAGGAGACGTGGTCCTAAGGCGGTGGCCTGACAGTTTCGTTCACCCTCTACCATTAAGTAAATTGACTTCCATATACCGGTAGACTAAATAATCTAATTTCCATAATGCGTGAGTGATGCTACCTTTTTTCTTTGAAACGCATCGCCTCCTGCATAAGCTCTGGCAAACATTTTAAAAATTTCGAAAATTCCTACCAACTCCAGGCCCACTCCAATTAAATAATTGCCTCGTATAAAAAATAATTATCGTTTTATCTACCGTGTATGGTACGATGTAAAGGCGTCATTCGTGTAGTGCCACGCTTGTTTCCCAATAGTGGCTAGCATGGTCTAGTTGGAAAATGCTTGCAAAGTGACCATAGTGGTCGGTCGATAAATACGGGCTAAATAAAATGACGCAACTAACTTACCCTTGACATTCGGTAACAGCTGATGCAATTTGATCCAGATTTAGGGCTTAACCCTATCGGTCTTCGGTAGGGGATGGACAGGTTCGTTCCTTAGGACACTGACCAGCTGTGTTGGACAACAAACGGCTGCTGGCCGATGGACGAAAGTTAAGCTTAATTCGGCTTATATTGCTTTTAACCTTTTTCGTGGAGCGTTGGACACGTACGAAAGGCACTGACATCTGTAATTAAGATAGAAGGAACTCGGGTTAAATGTACGTCCTATAGGTCACACGAGTGTTGGCGATAAAACCTCCACGAGATTATTAGAATCATATAGCATTGGGCAGCATTTGAAATTGTGGAATTGATTTCCTTTTTATTCCTATCTGTATTAGGAATGCAGGTAATTCGTAGATTATATGTATATTCCATTACAAAAAAAACCAGCTACCCTTATAACAATATTCCTACCATATTTCAATCGGATTTAAAAAATGGTCCGAACTACATTCTAAACGTAGAAACGTACGTATACGTATTTCTTGTAAACATTGAAGAAAAATTAAATATCTTCTTCTATAAATTATGTAAAAAAACTTGAGATAAAAACTATTTCTCGAAGTAAAAATGAAAATTCAAATTTGTTGCAGCAGGAAAGACAAATCATAACACGGGGGAATATGGTGGCAGCACTGTCGGAAGCGGGAATGCATCTGCGTACGCAAACGCAGCAAATGGTCCTGTGAACTGTCTTACCGGTGGACCGCTGGCCAGTATTGCAGGGAGCTTTAACAATACCGGCCGAACCAACTTCACGAACAAGCAGCTTACAGAACTCGAGAAAGAGTTTCACTTTAACAAGTACCTGACCAGAGCGAGGCGTATCGAAATCGCATCGGCATTACAATTAAATGAAACGCAAGTCAAAATTTGGTTCCAAAATAGAAGGATGAAGCAGAAGAAAAGAATGAAGGAAGGCCTGATACCGACAGAGAATACAACCATTGCACCACTCAGTGGTGCTAGGAGTTCCAGTAATTCCCCGACTAGTTCCTCGAGTCATGAAACTAGTGGCCTCGGTTTATCCAATTTTACTAGTGACAATAGTCGTGAATCCCCACCGTCAACTTCAAAAGATTGACGCGTTCCTTGCTGCAGCAGCGAACGTACTTATGGTCTACGCCTTAATGATGATTGGTGAAAATTAAGAAATGAAAAATCATTTCAGACCAAGAGACTTGGATAATTTAAATCTATTTCCTAGCTGCAGCAGCAATTATACATAATACTTCGAAGCATGTAAAAATTCAATTCTGGCAAAACGGAATAATTGTAATAATATATAATGAAATCTATCGACGGTATTACAAATAAATTATCAAAATTAATCGATTATAGAATAGAAATTGAACGATGTATGTACCATTATTCGAATTATTTATTTTTGTTTTATTTGTGTATGTTGTAAAGGTAATTTGTGCAGAATCGATCTACAAGATCGATTCTTAAAATTATTCCAAAAGGTTACCGTATACCTCAGTTTGTGTAAATGGTATAACTATATTTATATGTATAATTATAAATACCAATGATTAATTACATCATATTATGTAAAAATGTGAAAAAAACTACTTTGGATGCATGTTGATTGCATCTGGGATTCAAGTTTCTTTTTGGCGAGGACAATTATTGTTTAATGTTATCATTCTTATTTGTTGCTTCCTAAGTATAACTTTCTAAATCACTCTTCACTCTTCTATGTAGTACTCGTAATACACTGATATTAATAAATTCGAAGATTAAGAACTACTGTATGATAGCATGATAACAGTAGTTGTGCTCCCAATTTGAATACCTTCTGTATGTATATGTACATAAAATCTAATGCAAATTTTGCGTCTAAAATAACGCGTATCATTATACAATAAATCATTACCAAAGTGTAAGAGACTAAGACGGAAAAAATTCTAAAACTTCTATGTGCTGCTAATAATTGGAATGTGCAACTAAAGGATATCTCTATAGGATACTCATTTCAAAATGGATGCAACATTCGCATTGATTCTATTTAAATTAACTTGACCACTTAAAAGTTAATAAGTTAATGTAATCGTATAGTTACATAGAATATATTGCGATCTATTACAAAATTCTGTACCTAAATAAATTCAGATATAATAAATTGTGATTATCCTGTAGTGTTACTTAGAAATCTGTAGAAGGAATAAAATATTACCACGGTTCTTCGATGAATTTTCACCAAGCCCAAGATATACAAGTAGAACCAGCTGTATAATTCGTGACATATTCTTTTGTCCTACCCTTCTACATATGTTACGATCTTCTGCAGCATTTTGCTAAACCGAATTCACTGTTTTAAAACAACATTCTTCTATACGCATGCCCACAATTTTAATTTAAACAAATTTTAAATGCAGACTACCCAACTTTACAAATGAACATTACGTTCCATCACAAAGTTGCTCACAATAACGTATGATGTTGGTAGTACTGTGGTTTCTTGAAGAGCACCATAACCTCAGAAGGTAAAATTATATGAAGTAAACTTTCATGAGAACTGAAATTTCCTACTTAAATGCAAGATATATTTCATTATGGTAAATTTCGTGTAATATTTAAGACGAATATATGTGTAGCAAGAAATCGAATTTGTAGGGCAAATGTCCATGACAAACATCTACTTCGATATACATAGGATTAGAAATTAATAGGATGGCAGAAACTGACGATCAATTAGAAAGCTCTGATGTTAAAATAAATACCAACGAGTTACTCGCTTTCCAAAGAGATTTGAAACAGGAAAAGGAGCTGCTTGAAAAGATATTGACAAAAATCGATGACCAAGTACACAGGCTGCAGGCAAATATTATATTTACAATCCTCTTTTTCATATTTTAATATAAAAAAAATACGTTATATAGCAAAAACGTTTAGGTGGAACAACTTCATTTATTGGGGATGATGAACAAATCGTTGAAGGGTATAAAGGATGAGCCTGTCCCACATTCAACAAATGACAACAATGAAGATCTTACAAATAAATCTTTGGACTTATCTGTAGCCTCAGCTTTCAAGTATTTTGAAGAAGAAATTGAAGATGAAAATGACAGTTAGAATAAGTCAATTTTGTAACTTAAAAATCGTGTAAACTATACATTTTGTACATAATGTTAATGATAATTCAATTATCTTCGTAACTTATTTTGGTTACAAGCAGTGCAATTAGACAGTATATCGTCAGTTTATTTTATAGACTCGTTTCTTCTGTATCAATCGCTTGTATGTTTGTGTTAATTTTGTATCTTTCAACAGTTTAATAAATGCACAGAAACAGTATTAAATTAAAAACCAAACTATTATTATTACTTAAATCAAGGAGTTGAATTGTCTATACAAATCTGATGCACTGTCAATGTGATAGCTTTCAACTACTATCGTTTCAAGGCGTATGAAACGTTTGTACTTAATTAATAAAATGTAATTTGAAATGTGTCTAAGTATTTTTATATATTTTACGATGGATGTCCGTGAGGTCCCTGTCCAAGATGACTTGGATCTTCAGTGAACGACGGAGGTTTGAATTGTTCAGCGGATAGGCGGGTAATAAATATTCCTACACCTTCTATTAAAGCCAACAGGACTCCTCCAATGATTGCGCTACCAGCCATAGCTGGTAAACCATTTCTTGCCGCTAATATTCCACCGGTGGCAGCTCCACTAACAATCGAGTTCCAAGGGTCTTCTTTTTTCCTAAGGTGAACCAATGTACAATCTATCGTAGAAAACATACCACCCCATAATGCAAAATTTCCAGCAATAATGGGGGATCTCTGTTTGATAGCTGTTAGACTTCCTAGAAGCCTTTTGTTTATTCCACTGGGTGCATTACGAAAACCTTTAATACTTTGAAATACTGCACCACCAATGGCACCCATCGTAAATGCACCACCGCAGTCATCTATTATTCGCCATGGGCAAGGTTCTCTTGCGTATTCTTCCATTCCTTAATCGTTACTCTAAAAAACGAACAATTTATTCAATGCAGGCATTCTTTCCAGTTTACACATAGCGGATACATCACATTCAAATTTATATACAGTTACAATAATTGACAATGGAGAACGAAAACAGCGACTAATTAGAAATTCGTAATGTTTATAGATAAAGTTAAGATTCGTAAATATACCGAAGATTTTCATTCAATGTAATAAATCTTAAAGGGGCCTGCGAAAAGTAACCTTTAACATTGACTTTTCTCGAATTTTAACTGACAGTAATGTATGTATAGGTCTCTCTTTATATTTACTTTTAGTCTGCATATATGTTACGTAAAAATGATATACGAATATGAATTTGCATAGCCCGTAGAAAAAGATATGGAAAAAATAATGTATAATGTAAGTGAGGTTATACGATTAATTCTTGTGCGCGGTCGAGTAACATGCATGTAACAATTCAAATGATCGTATCTCGTTTACAAAGAACCTTATTCCCGTCATGAAAATACAAAGTTTTCACTTATTTACCATAAAATTCTTTTCAAATACTTCCGCTGCCGAGGAAATATATACCTCGAGCACGACACTGTGGTAATGCAACTACGTTAATGAACTTCGTATAAGTGAAATAATTTGCATGATTATTTGAAAAGCTGACAACCCATAGTAATACAATATAAAAGAAATACAATTTTTCGGGGACGTGTCATGCATTTTCTACGTGAACTTTATGAAAACAGTTCTGCTTAAAACTTTTCATGATTACCGTTGAACTATTCCGTATAAATGGTGTTTCAATTGCGATCCCCATTGCATGATATTTCGAAATGAAACTATCATACAAATATGTTTCCCTATATATGCGTCCTTTTATACAAACGATCGCACAATCGATTACATTTCTGTAATTCGAACGGACGATCAATGAAATGTTTTATGTTATATATTCGATGTAAAATGTGTTACAACACTTGCAGATTGTTGGACGCTAGACTGGCGCACGTTTACGACAGTTTAAAATAGAATCAGCCGAGAATGTCCAAAAATACATCATACTTTTCGTTAGTCCTGGATCTCCAGCCGTGTCGTGTGACAGGAAATTTCGTATCGAAAGAGACGTGTACTTTCTAAAACGTGTGTAGTTGCATCTCGAGCATTGTGCGTTTATAAAATTAATACAAAAGTAAAACCGTACATTACCACCAAATATGAATAAGATATTACGCGTAACGTTCAAAATTTTGATCGCAATCCAAACGACTACAAAACACTAACACATGATATAACCGTTTGCCCAACCGTGTAACAATGATTCCAGAAAGAATGTCTAAGAAACAAATGAGCTTTTTCTCTTTTCCGTGTGCTTTCTTGTGTGACATATAAAAGTGACGTTTCTTGCAGATAAAAATGTCAAACAACGAGATGCTTAATTCGGCTACCGACTCGACTCCATGTGTACCTGAAATCGCGAATTCCAACGCGGAAAATAATATAAAAAGCCCACCCGCGACTGATACCGAAAATGTTGCAGTAACTTTGAAAGAAAATCAGAATGAGCCTATACATGGCGCTGATTCTGAAATTTCACGGTGCGCAGACAGGAAAAGCTCAGAGGCGCCTACGAAGGAACCAAACATAGAAATAACTAAAAGCACAAAAATCATCAGTGAGACCGTGGGTGAATCCGATGAAATCGTATTGGGAGATAATGTAACATATGAAAACCAAAAAAATGAGCAACCTGTAAGTTCAATGAAATATTTACGAAATAAAAAAATTGAGGAAAAATCTTTTACATACATATTTTAAACAAACTTTGGAACGTTTTTTCTTTTGCAGCCAAATGTTCCGGAAATGCGACAACAAACGTCGATCGGTGCCGGAGATACAGGTTTCGCAGCGAAACAAGACGAAAATGATAAAAAACCGGAAGAAGAAGCTGTACTTACTTCACCGACCGCTGCAATTGCACCAATAAGCAACAAATCTTCCTCAGAGAATGCTAACGAAACAGAGAATGAAGTCACGATATCGAAATTAAAGGAGAAAGTCCAAGTAACATTTTTACGTGGAAAATAAATTATAAATTGTATTGATAGTTGAGAAACGATAAACAGTTTTAATCAATTTCTTTACCTTCGCAGGAAACTATCGAAGAACGAGACTCTTACCAGGAGAAGTTAAAAAGTTTAGAAATAAAAATGGCTGCGTTGCAACAATCTTACGATACTTTATTAAAGGGCGACGGTGACGAGATCATGCTTCGTCGTATGATAGAACAGTTGAAAGGAAAATTAATTCAGACCTCGTTGCAATTAGAGGACCGTATTCGCATAGTAACTAATCAGCAAAAACAGATTAGCGCATTAAATAGTCAGGTAGCTTCGTTGAAAGAAGTAGAACATCTCACCAGGAGTCTGTTGCAAATTCGTAACATGGAAGTAAAACATTTACAGGTAATTGTCGTGTAGTAAATGGTTTGAAACTTGAATAATAAAATGTCAGATTATTTCGTAATTAATTCAGAAATGCAGTGCAATTAGTATAGCGAAATAATTTGATTAAATATTATAAATTAATTTACACGAATACTAATGCGTTGCTAATTTCTACAACAATAGACTGAAGTCGATGATATGGAAGTCCGAATCACCGAGGAACGTGAACGATACAACACGATGATTAATAAGATGGACGCAGCTGTGAAATTAAATGCAGATTTAAAGAAAGAATATGAAACGCAGCTCTGTCTCTTCCGAGATCTACGAGAAAAATACGAAGAGAAAGTAACTTTATTGACAGAGGAAAAACGAGCCCTCGAGGCCAGTGCCGAAGCTGTTCCCGAATAAAACTACTCTTAAGTTTGCCCCATTGTTTTATAATTATTGTAATTTGTATAAATATAAGTTGTTTGGAAATAATTGCGGACTGTCTATTTCTATACACAGTTTCCCACTCTACTTTTAACTAAAAGCCAATGGCATCGTACTGTAAACATTTCTGAGGTTCGAATAATGAATTGTTTGCGTGAATAATTAAATACATTATTAAACTAATTAACAAATCCATCTAATAATCCACCAAAAGTGCAATCATCAGTTTCCGTGGTGTAGTGGTTATCACATCCGCCTAACACGCGGAAGGTCCCCGGTTCGATCCCGGGCGGAAACAGTTTTTTTTGTTCAAATAATAACGTAATAAGTCATTTCAATGTTAATACAAATTTTGGTCATTCCGATATTATAATATAATACACATATTCATCGTTTCAAATGGAAGAGATTTTATCAAATCTTTCACGGTAAAAACATTCAGAGCATTATGACCCCCACATAGATACAGGCATACTAACAATAATATACATATAAAAACAATGGTACGATAATAGTTAGAGCGTCAAATTACGCGTTCCTAAGAATCCAACGAGGAAATCCCCTTTCCAAAGTCTCTTGCAAATATATATGTATAGTATGTATGTCTCCGCGGTGATTCCCGGGCGACCTATACGCACTTTCACATTGATTAGAATATGCAAATGCTGCTCTTTGTTCTACAACAATATCGTGCGCTAAAAAATGAAATTTCAGTTCGCAATTTAATTGCGAATAATATTTAATAAACAAAAAATTTTCTTTTATATACCATATGAAAGTCATGTGATTAAAGAAACAATAAAAAGTGTTTCTGCGTAAATGTCTCATCTTAATCTAATGAAGAAGATATGGCGCAATTAATCATGTCGTGAATAATGAACTGGCGTTAAAAAATCTGAATACGTACTGTAAACTGACGCGTCTTCTTGACGAGAGAAATGGCTAAAGGAAAATCAACGGAAAAAATTATTCTTCTTATCGTGTATGTGCGCCGTGTAGACGGTGATTCCCGAATAAGTACCGCAAAGCCTTGAACCCTCGATGCGGAGACTGACACGTTGAGGATTTCGTATAAATACGCCGCAACAGAGCACATTCGATATCAGTCTCTTCTAAATCAGTGAACTGCATAGTGGTTCATCATTATTGGTAAGTATTAAATATATACAATGTACATAATGTGTGCAATACAATAATTGTTTGCTTGAGAAATAATACTCGAAGATAGCGACAGTTAGATATATTATTATTCTATTTATTCTGCAGAGACATTATTTATTAAATACAGTTAACTAACGCAACAATTTCTGACCACACAGGTAATCATGAAGGGCTTAATTATTTTAACAGTCCTTGCCTTCGTGGCAGTGGTACATGGGGACGCTGTTGAAAAATCAGTGTTAGAACAACATTCGGTAAGATAAACAATAAGTACTATGTGCAATAGCACGGAACAAAAATTTAATCTCTGCAAATATATTTCATGAAAAAGACACTTCATATAAAGAAACTTTAGAGATTCAATATTCTTTTCTTTCAGCGCCATCAGCGTGAAGCTGATCCGGAAGCCAAACAACTATACATCCCTCGGCCTCCACCACCACATCCTGTAAGTATTTTTTAAAAAAGTCGATATGCTTTGTTACATTTAATTATATATAAATGTGATATACAACTATTGTATAATTTCTCACTAGCGACTTCGCCGCGAGGCCGAACCAGAAGCAGCCCGTGGAACATATGTTCCACCACCGCGACCTCCACACCCAGTAAGTATTATTTTATCAATATCAACAAGCTTTATTATACTTGATAGTACGAAAGTATGACATACAACGTTTGCATTATTTTTCTCTAGCGCCTTCGTCGTGAGGCTGAACCAGAACCAGCCCGCGGAACATATGTTCCACCACCCCGACCTCCACACCCCGTAAGAATTATTTAATAGCGTTGATAAGCTTTATATTATTTAATAATATAAAATATGGTACACAACGTTTGGATTTTTTTTTCTAGCGCCTTCGTCGGGAAGCCGAACCAGAACCAGAACCAGCCCGCGGAACATATGTTCCACCACCCCGACCGCCACACCCCGTAAGAATTATTTAATAGCGTTAATAACCTTTAGATTATTTAATAATATAAAATATGGTACACAACGTTTGGATTTTTTTTTCTAGCGCCTTCGTCGGGAAGCCGAACCAGAACCAGAACCAGCCCGCGGAACATATGTTCCACCACCCCGACCGCCACACCCCGTAAGAATTATTTAATAGCGTTAATAACCTTTAGATTATTTAATAATATAAAATATGGTACACAACGTTTGGATTTTTTTTTCTAGCGCCTTCGTCGGGAAGCCGAACCAGAACCAGAACCAGCCCGCGGAACATATGTTCCACCACCCCGACCGCCACACCCCGTAAGAATTATTTAATAGCGTTGACAACCTTTAGATTATTTAATAATATAAAATATGGTACACAACGTTTGGATTTTTTTTTCTAGCGCCTTCGTCGGGAAGCCGAACCAGAACCAGAACCAGCCCGCGGAACATATGTTCCACCACCCCGACCGCCACACCCCGTAAGAATTATTTAATAGCGTTGACAACCTTTAGATTATTTAATAATATAAAATATGGTACACAACGTTTGGATTTTTTTTTCTAGCGCCTTCGTCGGGAAGCCGAACCAGAACCAGAACCAGCCCGCGGAACATATGTTCCACCACCCCGACCGCCACACCCCGTAAGAATTATTTAATAGCGTTAATAACCTTTAGATTATTTAATAATATAAAATATGGTACACAACGTTTGGATTTTTTTTTCTAGCGCCTTCGTCGGGAAGCCGAACCAGAACCAGAACCAGCCCGCGGAACATATGTTCCACCACCCCGACCGCCACACCCCGTAAGAATTATTTAATAGCGTTGACAACCTTTAGATTATTTAATAATATAAAATATGGTACACAACGTTTGGATTTTTTTTTCTAGCGCCTTCGTCGGGAAGCCGAACCAGAACCAGAACCAGCCCGTGGCACATATGTTCCTCCACCCCGACCTCCACACCCCGTAAGAATTATTTAATAATGTTGACAACCTTTATGTTATTTAATAATATAAAAATATGGTATACAACGTTTTTTATTATTTTTTTCTAGCGCCTTCGTCGTGAAGCCGAACCAGAACCAGCCCGCGGAACATATGTTCCACCACCCCGACCTCCACACCCAGTAAGTATTATTTTAAAAATATAAACAAGATTTATTATACTTGATAATATGAAAACATGATCTGCAACTTTTGCATTACTTTTCCCTAGCGTCTTCGTCGTGAAGCCGAACCAGAACCAGCCCGCGGCACATATGTTCCTCCACCCCGACCTCCACACCCTGTAAGTATTTTTTAATAGCGTTGACAACCTTTATATTATTTAATAATATAAAAATATGGTATACAACGTTTGCATTATTTGCTTCTAGCGTCTTCGTCGGGAAGCCGAACCAGAACCAGCCCGAGGCACATATGTTCCTCCACCCCGACCTCCACACCCCGTAAGTATTTTTTAATAGCGTTGTCAACCTTTATATTATTTAATATAAAACTGTGGTATACAACGTTTGTATTATTTATTTCTAGCGTCTCCGTCGTGAAGCCGAACCAGAACCAGCCCGAGGCACATATGTTCCTCCACCCCGACCTCCACACCCCGTAAGTATTTTTTAATAGCGTTGACAAACTTTATATTATTTAATAATATAACAATATGGTATATAACGTTTAAATTATTTTTTTTCAGCGCCTTCGCCGTGAAGTCGAAGCATAAACTGCAGTCGATAAGAGAACATACGTACATTCCTTCATCAGACGCACTCCAACTATAGCAACTTGTTACTAATAAATTTAATACGACTTGACATACATTGTCCATCCTAGTGTAAAGAATACTAAAATTATTCTCGATGCAAAGTTATATAATTAATATAATGAAACTGTATACATTAATGCAATAAAATTGGTATTATTTCTAAATATGACAAACTTTTTATTTACCATTCCTTATTTATACAAGATATAGCTATCTATATACAAATACAATATCTCATACACACATTCATTCATATAGAAAATTTTGCATATTATTCCAAAGAGACAACAACTGGCGCTTCATCGTCATCTTCCTCTTGCAAATTCGAAAAATCCCAAAAGAATTTCTGCGTTAATCGTTCTCGAAATCTTGACGTATATGACTTTAAACGTCCATCTAATTCAGAATTGAATTCAATATTTGCAAATAATTTACGCAAATTGTGATAAATAAAATTATTATTAGCTACAATATCGCAAAGTGTATCTTCAGGCACGTGTATTAACTGAACGCCTAAAGCCTTCAAAAATTCAACATAAATAGCCCGACGCTGCGATATCGCGCAATCAGCTCCACAGATGAGAGACACAAGTTTCTTCCAATGGTCAAAGGCATCAAGACTTTGTCCAACCAGGAAGCAAACAAACGCTAACTGCATTTCACCTATTATCTCCATAGGACTGAAACATAATTATTACTAAGGAACACTGGATTATTATACAAACGCGAAGTCAATATTTAACCATTTACATACAGTGGCAATTTTTTGAGATAGGTATCTAACGCATAACTGGTATCCAGAGAGTATTTTGTAATCTCAGTTGGTGATGCGCCGTCTGGATAATTTTTATCAGGTAGCTTAGACAGTCGAAGGTCTGTGCCAGGTATTGGTTTCATATCAGGAAGTAACTCATCCTCTTTCTCTTCTGAAGTAAGTCCCCTTCTTTTTTTTTTTGGATTTGGCACTCCTCCTCTTGGCCTTGTAGCATCGCTGCAATACTCCAATTCTAAAGCTGACCTTACAAATCTGAAACATACCAACTCCTTAGTAATAAAACAGAAGCTTGGCGAACTATTCATAATTCATTAACCTACCCACATACAGGTGAACAACGTTCAACCACAGTAGGGCTAATATGATTTGTTAATTCTTTCCATTGTTTCCAAATATCATAAGGATAGCATCCTAGAAATCTGTCCAAGTTCTTTAGATTATCTTTTAATCTTTGGACAGTCTCCTCTTCCACAACTATATTTAGAAAGCAAAAAGTTAAATTTGATTAGTATCGCAATATATTCTTAGTCCTATTTATTCTGCTTTAAATATTGCTGTACCGTCTGAACTAAGATCCTCTTCTTTTGAATCCCATTGTTTGACTAGAAATTCAGATTTCGTAAATGTATGAAGAAAACCAACTTTCGGTGCCGTTTCGCCATATTCATCCATGGCGCTTCAAAAATATAAACATACAAGTGTCATATCACAAAAACAAAGCAACAAACATGGTAAACTTACTTATAATGCACATAGTGGAATCCTGCCGGAATCATTTTGATGCCGTTGAAATTATCTGCTGTGTTCCATGATTTTAAATCAATTCCAACTTCCGTACCACTAGGTACATTTAATAAGACCAATGTTGCGCCTTCGACTAAAAGCTTTCGGGCTAAAGCTTGATCCATTTGTATTCCTTCGCCTGCCATGGTTAGTAAATACAGTTGAAGAACCTGCCAAATATTGCTTCTTGTAATGAAACTATATTAACATATGCATTAATACTTAATGTCTTATGTATGATCCAACGCATACAATACAAAGTTAATTGAAGTATAAAGAAAAAGGTTACAACCGTTCGATTACATACCACTATTCAAAGAAATATTTTAGTATTTCTGTATAAACAAATTCGATCGCTGCTTCGATCAAAAAATTATTATATATGAAATAAATATATATATTAAATTCTTTTAAAAATAACCACTGCCTGCGAACTCAATTTATAAACGCAAACAATTTTGCGTGTAATTAGCGTATTACACCATGTAAAAACAGTGCTCTCATTCGGAAGCGTATGTGCACATTGTCAAAGTTTAAATGTAATAGCTTCGCTTCTAGGTTAAATATTTTAAAGAACTTAGTTTTAAACTATGTGTTAAAGCCTACGGAACATGATGATATAATTTATTAATACCTTGCAATTGCTGGTTTCCCACTAATTGTTCAATGGCTAATAATTTGACAGCTCACAGATTAAAAAATAACCACCAGGAGCGGAGAAATGAATTTTACAAATTGTCGGTAACGATAACAGTGACATGGAAATGGTACTCGGGATCTACTGCCACCGACGAGATTAAAAGAATAGACCGGACATGCAATGTATTTTTGCGGCCACGATTTTGGGATCCGGGATCCCATTACCATTTCCGTGTCACTCGCAACGTTACCCACAGATTATAGAAAACGATGCGAAAATTAAATAATTTTAAAGAATTCTTTTGTTCTTTGCCGTAATGAAAGGCAACAAAGGATATGAAACATTTAATGTTAATTAAAAAAATAATTATAATAATTTTAATTAAAGAAACACATGATAACAAGTTTTCTTATTTCAATTGTACTATCAATAAATGAAATAATTTTTAAAGTTATACTGTACAATATTTTCTGATAAATGACCACAAAAAAATGAGCTAAGGGATGTATATTTTTTTAGCACCCAAACAATAAGGATGCCACAACGAAAAAGATAGTGACGATAATTGTATACTACAATTGTTAATTGTATAGTTACTAGACAGATTATTTACTTATCTTTTTCATTGGAGCAATTTTATCGTTAATGAAAGACGCAATTTCTTATCTATATTCAACTAATAACAATAACGAAGTACCTCTTTTACTAATATAAGACAATTCCTGCGATAAACGTTCTACAAACGATTAGTGTTCGCATTCGGTCCCGTCCGAAGTGCACTAATCGAGATTTGACTGCAAATATATAATTCCAAATTTATAATTGGAGTATAATTTATACTCCGATTCGGAGTAGGTCCAAGAAATGATTGCGAATCCTCGCCGAACATGAATTGGGGAGAGAACAAACATTAAGCGGGTATTACTGTACATTGTATCCTAAGTTCAATACGCAGTCAATTTGCTCGAATTATTTTCCACATAATTATCAAACGTCTGTTAAACGTTTAATAATTATACGATAAATAATTGATTGCCCGGGTCTCACCACGTGGAGGTTACTGCGCATGGAGACCCACCCTAGCCACGGCCCTTCCACCCTCCAATTACGCGAAAACTACTTTTAATATAGCTTGTGAGAAAGATAAATCTCCTATTATTGTCAATTTGTAGAACGTTCATTAATTGATCGTAGTACAAATATGACAACAAGAGGAGTACTTGGAATATTCACGACCGAAAGCTAAATTGAATATCCGAAGGAAACCTGAAAGAAAATCAAAAAGAGAATGCAATTTCCTGAAACAAAACTTTCTTAAAAACATATCCTATGATCTTACAAACTAAACAACGAAATATTATCACAGCAGTGTACACTGCTGTCTTAAAAACTAGAACACAGATTAAAATTAAAGCCTCCCTTCTTAAATACTAGATTAGATTCAAATGCTCCCTACCTGTCTAAAGATCTAACTTAATACTAGAATCACCCTACCTAATATAATATCTAAGAGTAAAATTAAAACAACAATTTCAATAATATCCTGCCTACATAGGAATCTAACAGATACATTATCACACTCATCTAGGTATAAGTATGCATATACTTAATTCCCCTTCAATTAGACCATATTAATTTCGTGGACCATGCCTTCCTAGAACAGAAAACTGGAAACTGGGCAGGGGCTGGGCACGGGCAAGGGCAAGGGCAGGGTCAGGGGCAGGGGCAGGGTGAGAGAGTGGCCACATTATACATAGTATGAGCAATCCTCTTCTTTAGCTGATTCCTTTGAATGCTTCTGAAACAAAGACAAATAGGCAGTAATTAGTAAAGTATTATAAAAATTGTAAACTCATAAATGGGATCAAATGGGAGGCAAGTAACGAGGGTGACTGCTACCGAGCAGCCCGCGAGCCCTCGGCCCAGAGTCCGGACAGTAAGAGGACTTAGAATCTACACCAGTTTCGATACCGAGCCACAGCAATCATTGTGGAACGGAAGCAAGACCGAACCACGATTCCAGATTATGTCCCATATACCTTCTGCCACCCCAAGGTGTGCTTGGCGTGGTCTAACTCGCAGGAATTTCCTACTAGGCGGGTCACCTGTCCGGAACGCAATCACAGCCCCACACACCGCTCACGATGACACTGCAGCCCGGAAATGCAAGAACCGCGACCATGATCCCAGATTTAGGGCGAAAGCCAACAACCGTTAGAGACGTAGTCTAACAGCGTGCCTCGGATCCTTCCTCCAGAACCACAATCACGCCCCCACACATCTTAACTCGCTGACACTAAGTCCCCAACCACCGGTCCTCCGGGCCGAGAACGGAATAGGGAATGAAGCTAATAGTAGTGAAATGAATTAGAAGAAAAGTAACGAGTGTGATTGATCCCGGCAAAGAGTAAAAAAGGGAATAAAGCAAAAAAGGGAATGAAGCGAAAAAGGGAATGTGGGGGAAAGTGCAATGCGCAGTCAATTCGCTCGAATTATTTTCCACATAATTATCAAACGTGTGTTAAACGTTTAATAATTATACGATAAATAATTGATTGCCCGGGTCTCACCACGTGGAGGTTACTGCGCGTGGAGACCCACCCTAGCCACGGCCCTTCCACCCTCCAATTACGCGAAAACTAATTCTACTATATTTTGTAAGGAACAAAAATCTCCTATTATTGTCAATTTGTAGAACGCTCATTAATTGATCGTAGTACAAATATGACAGCAAGAGGAGTACTTGGAATAATCACGACCGAAAGCTAAATTGAATATCCGAAGGAAACCTAAAACAAAATCTGAAATCATTTTCCTGAAATTAAACATTCTTAAAAATATATCGTACGATCTTAAAAACTAGACAACGAAATATTATTACAGCAGTGTACACTGCTGTCTTAAAAACTAAGACACATTTGAAAAATAAATCCTACTTTCTTAAATACTAGATTAGATTCGAATACACCCTGCCTGATTAAGGATCTAACTTAGAAATAGAATCACCCTACCTAGTATAACATCTAAGATTTCAATGAAAAGAATAACACCAATAATATCCTACCTACATAAGAATGTAATAGATACTTTATCATACTCATGGAGGTATAAGTATGCACATCCTTAATATGGAATAATTGTTCGTGGCCCATGGTGTCCTAGAACAGAACGAATCGATTTTTAATTTCGTAAACCCTGCCTAATTAAAAGTCTAATAATTTCAATTCTAAAACCTGCCTGTATAAAGATCTAAAATTATGTGTTCAAACAAATCCTACCTACATAAGGAGCTAAAAGTGTGGATCGATTTATAATTGGGCCTGCCTAATTAATTGTCTAAGAAATGTAGTTAGTTAAAAGGACAGGGGTAGGGTCAGGGTCAGGGGCAGGGTCAGGGGCACGGGCGGGGACGGGCGAAGATGTGGTCATATTATTATACGTATCATGAATCCTCCTCTTCAGCTGATTCTTTTCAATGCTTCTGAAACAAAGACAAATTGGAAGTAATTAGTAAAGTATTATAAAAATCTAAAATTCACAAATGGGATCAAATGGGAGGCAAGTAACGGAAGTGACTGCTACCGAGCAGTCCGCGAGCCCTCGGCCCTAAGTCTGGACAGTAAGAGGACTTAGAATCTACACCAGTTTCGATACCGAGCCACAGCAATCATTGTGGAACGGAAGCAAGACCGAACCACGATTCCAGATTATGTCCCATATACCTTCTGCCACCCCAAGGTGTGCTTGGCGTGGTCTAACTCGCAGGAATTTCCTACTCGGCGGGTCACCTGTCCGGAACGCAATCACAGCCCCACACACCGCTCACGATGACACTGCAGCCCGGAAATGCAAGAACCGCGACCATGATCCCAGATTTAGGGCGAAAGCCAACAACCGTTAGAGACGTAGTCTAACAGCGTGCCTCGGATCCTTCCTCCAGAACCACAATCACGCCCCCACACATCTTAACTCGCTGACACTAAGTCCCCAACCACCGGTCCTCCGGGCCGAGAACGGAATAGGGAATGAAGCTAATAGTAGTGAAATGAATTAGAAGAAAAGTAACGAGTGTGATTGATCCCGGCAAAGAGTAAAAAAGGGAATAAAGCAAAAAAGGGAATGAAGCGAAAAAGGGAATGTGGGGGAAAGTGCAATGCGCAGTCAATTCGCTCGAATTATTTTCCACATAATTATCAAACGTGTGTTAAACGTTTAATAATTATACGATAAATAATTGATTGCCCGGGTCTCACCACGTGGAGGTTACTGCGCGTGGAGACCCACCCTAGCCACGGCCCTTCCACCCTCCAATTACGCGAAAACTAATTCTACTATATTTTGTAAGGAACAAAAATCTCCTATTATTGTCAATTTGTAGAACGCTCATTAATTGATCGTAGTACAAATATGACAGCAAGAGGAGTACTTGGAATAATCACGACCGAAAGCTAAATTGAATATCCGAAGGAAACCTAAAACAAAATCTGAAATCATTTTCCTGAAATTAAACATTCTTAAAAATATATCGTACGATCTTAAAAACTAGACAACGAAATATTATTACAGCAGTGTACACTGCTGTCTTAAAAACTAAGACACATTTGAAAAATAAATCCTACTTTCTTAAATACTAGATTAGATTCGAATACACCCTGCCTGATTAAGGATCTAACTTAGAAATAGAATCACCCTACCTAGTATAACATCTAAGATTTCAATGAAAAGAATAACACCAATAATATCCTACCTACATAAGAATGTAATAGATACTTTATCATACTCATGGAGGTATAAGTATGCACATCCTTAATATGGAATAATTGTTCGTGGCCCATGGTGTCCTAGAACAGAACGAATCGATTTTTAATTTCGTAAACCCTGCCTAATTAAAAGTCTAATAATTTCAATTCTAAAACCTGCCTGTATAAAGATCTAAAATTATGTGTTCAAACAAATCCTACCTACATAAGGAGCTAAAAGTGTGGATCGATTTATAATTGGGCCTGCCTAATTAATTGTCTAAGAAATGTAGTTAGTTAAAAGGACAGGGGTAGGGTCAGGGTCAGGGGCAGGGTCAGGGGCACGGGCGGGGACGGGCGAAGATGTGGTCATATTATTATACGTATCATGAATCCTCCTCTTCAGCTGATTCTTTTCAATGCTTCTGAAACAAAGACAAATTGGAAGTAATTAGTAAAGTATTATAAAAATCTAAAATTCACAAATGGGATCAAATGGGAGGCAAGTAACGGAAGTGACTGCTACCGAGCAGTCCGCGAGCCCTCGGCCCTAAGTCTGGACAGTAAGAGGACTTAGAATCTACACCAGTTTCGATACCGAGCCACAGCAATCATTGTGGAACGGAGGCAAGACCGAACCACGATTCCAGATTATGTCCCATATACCTTCTGCCACCCCAAGGTGTGCTTGGCGTGGTCTAACTCGCAGGAATTTCCTACTAGGCGGGTCACCTGTCCGGAACGCAATCACAGCCCCACACACCGCTCACGATGACACTGCAGCCCGGAAATGCAAGAACCGCGACCACGATTCCAGATTTAGGGCGAAAGCCAACAACCGTTAGAGACGTAGTCTAACAGCGTGCCTCGGATCCTTCCTCCAGAACCACAATCACGCCCCCACACATCTTAACTCGCTGACACTAAGTCCCCAACCACCGGTCCTCCGGGCCGAGAACGGAATAGGGAATGAAGCTAATAGTAGTGAAATGAATTAGAAGAAAAGTAACGAGTGTGATTGATCCCGGCAAAGAGTAAAAAAGGGAATAAAGCAAAAAAGGGAATGAAGCGAAAAAGGGAATGGGGGGGAAAGTGGAATGCGCAGTCAATTCGCTCGAATTATTTTCCACATAATTATCAAACGTGTGTTAAACGTTTAATAATTATACGATAAATAATTGATTGCCCGGGTCTCACCACGTGGAGGTTACTGCGCATGGAGACCCACCCTAGCCACGGCCCTTCCACCCTCCAATTACGCGAAAACTAATTCTAATATAAATTGTGTGAAAGAAAAATCCTCCTCTTATTGTTAATTTGTAGAACGTTCATTAATTCATCGTAGTACAAGGAAGACAACAAGAGGAGAACCTGGAAAATTCACGACCGATAGCTAAGTGGTATATCAGAAGGAAACCAGAAATAAAATCTGCAAGTGAATTAAACTTTCATAAAAATATATCACACAATCTCAAAAATTAGTAAACGAAATACAATATTATTGCAGTGGTGATTACTGCTGTCTTAAAATCTAAGACACAGCTTAAAAATAAATGCTCCATTCTTAAATACTAGATTAGATTCAAAGGCGCCCTGCCTGACTAAAGATCTAACTTAGAACTAGAATCACCCTACCTAGTATAACATCTAAGATTTCAATGAAAAGAATAACACCAATAATATCCTACCTACGTAGAAATGTAAAACATACTTTACAATACTCATTCCTATATGAGTATGCATATACTTAATTGCTCTTCAATTAGTGTTAAGTTCGTGGTGCATGCCTTCCTAGAACAGACAACTGGCAACAATTTTTTGATTTCATAAGCCCTGCCTAATTAGAAGTCAATAATTTCAATTCGTGCAGATCCTGCCTGTATAAAGATCTAAGATGGTGTGATCAAACAAGTCCTGCCTTCATAAAGAGCTAAAAGTATTGTTCGATAAATAATTGGGCCTGCCTAATTAAATATTTACGGATATCGCGAGTGAATTTCAATTTCTACAAAGCAAGACCGAAAAGTTATAAAAAATGGCTCTACTAAAAAAAGGGGGAAATAAAATTGCAGGGATTAAGAGAAAATATTTAAGAGTTAAACTCGAATAATGAACAGTCACTAGTATTGTCTCTAATTTAAATCCCCTATCTCGTGTTATCATTTTATCAATGATTCTACAAATTATTTCATTTTCTTTCTTTTTTTCTTCATTTTCTTTTTTTTAATTTCGTTCACACAGTAATTTACTATTATGTAGGCTAATTTTTAGCAGTATTTCGATCAGCAAACATTCCAGGTAGTATAAATATGAAGAAAAACAATAATAAGGAAGACAAATATAAAACACGGAAAAGAAAAATATAAGAATAGAAAAATACACCATATAGAAGAAGACTTGCCAAAGAATTCGTCAGCCATGATCTTTGGCTGACGATGATGTGCCATCCTCCAGGGTGGCTCCAGGATGGGGACTGGTATTCGCAACTCTAATTAAAAACGCGATCTTTATCAATGCAACGCTAACTGGAACCCGCGAAGCAATCATTTCGCAACACTATTTATTAAGGCTGATAAAAAGTAAACAGTAAATTATCAGTATTTGTAATATTAAAAAGCAATGTAATTGGAGATCCTCTGAAAAGTTAGCTGAAAGCTCAAGACGCGAAAGTAATTTCCGCAACACTAAAAGCTTTCTCATGTGTAAAATATATTATAAAATATTACAATTTAACTAACAATAAGAATAGCAAAATTGCAAGAACAATCGCGATATCATTGCGCAACACTAAATCAATCACAATTTTCAATTGCTCGCAACTCTAATTAAAAACCGCGAGTCACTTCGCTACTCCAAGAACACGCGAGACTCGATTTCTTTTTCGTGACTCTACTTGCAAACCGCGTAGCATTTAACGCAACTCTAATTCGATCCGTTCTCAAGTTTTTCGCAACTCTAAAGCAACGCGATATTTTTGGGAGGGCTGCGTCGTTGGGCCGGAATGTGCGTCGGCCAAGTACAAATAAAAATTCTACAAATTAAAGTGCAAGCACTGTGACAAAGTAGTAACATAGAATGATTCCCCATTCTTATAAAGAATGGCGAACCATTAGTAGTTGCCCTCTTGAGTGACAATTTGTCGGGCCTCTTCAGCATATAGCCTCTTCGTTCCTTCGGATGTAATGCCACCTGAAACTTAATCTAGGCTCGAGGCTCTAATCGAAAACCAAGGATAAACTTATAAATGTGGAATAAAGAGTTTAAATCGCGGAGCTAAATGAAACACACGTGGCCGAATCACGATCAAATAAAATCGTAAAATTGAGATTACGGAAAATCGCAAAGATTACGATTAAAATTGTAATCGTTCTTCGTTCACACGTGCAGCCTCGAGCATAATGTAACACTTTTCGTTTCGGAGCCTGAATCGCGACCACGACCGCGAAGGATTCGAAAAATCGATAGGCAAAGCCAGAGGCGAACGCATTTTCGTTCACGCCACAGCTTCACCGTCGACTTTTCAAATCAGATTTCCTGAAACAGGTTGAACACGCGAAATAGTGCCTACCCGATCAGAAACTGTGTCAACCTGCCCGGCCCTACCTACTTATGTCTATCATTCACACCAGAAAGTATACTACCTATCCTACCTGGACCTATATTTTAAAAATGGCAAACAGGCACACCAACACACGACACTCCACGGTTCTCAGTCAAACACTTGGGCACAAAAGCCTACACTAGGGAGGCGTCCCGGGACGCCCCCGACACCCAAGTGTTATCACACAACTTGCACACTCTAATGTACGTACCATTTTACTGAAATCGACTGACAGTGGTTGGGATCTTTGCGTTCGCGTGTGAAGAAAACCACGCCGCGGTTGATATTTAATAGGATAATTAAATAGCACCGATACAAGAGCTACTTGATAGCAATTGACAAGTATATTCGATTCTAAATGGCAAACACTTCGTGCCTCAGTATATTAGGGCTTTTTAATGCAGTTAATAGTAAAAATGATGTTTCTGCTTTAATTTAATGGACATCTTATCTTGGTCATAATAGCTACATTTTAGTATGGAACGACGCGAATCCACAACCTAACCACACACACAATGTGGATATTACGTCGTGCACGATACACCAAACGCACTGTCAGTCGCCAACAATAAATCATTATAAACTAAATAAATATCATCGTGCTGCACCACCGTTTTCCCACTCAAGTAGCACCGGGGCACGTGAGTGAGATCCGGGCAGTGAAGACGGAAAGGGTTAAACCTGGAAATCCTCGTCTAAAAAAATTATGAACACATAGTGATTTTCTAACGGACTAAATATATACATGTATATATACCAGATCAATATATGATTTTATTTTATTAAAGAGAAAATAAAAAGACTCTACTTTATTAGATAAATTATGTAATGACTCTACTTTATTAGAAAATCTGTGCAATGACTTTACTTTATTAGAAAAATTGTGCAATGACTCTACTTTATTAGAAAAATTATTCAATGACTCTACTTTAATATACTTTGAATGAAATTGAAACATCCTCCGGTGGTCCCGTCATCAAAGCATTGCTTCTAAAACGCACGGTTGCTTTTAAAGTAGATTGCTTTGATTTCGAGATCTACCCGTTCGCGTATTGTCTTCTTGTACATTCAGGTTTAATTAATATCTTGTACGGAAAAAGTTAAATTATTGATCTCCAAACGCTAAAGACTAATATGGATTCGAATAATAAAATTATTCGATAGTTCGAACAAATGGACAAGGTAAGCAAATACCTTTACTTTATATATAATCAAAGTAGAAAAAAGATGAAATACTATACTCTTACTAACAATTTATTATAACTGTGCAGTAATTGCAATTGACAAATAAACGAAGTCGAAGGGTATTCGACTTCTCCACTACAAACTAATGCACGTATAATACCGCATTATACTTATTAAATATGTGTTTCATACACATTCAAATAAATACTCTATTATAAAAAGATATAGTGATATACTTATATAGAAATATGAACTAACTGACTAATATGATCTCATTTAATAGTATCAAGCTATTTAGAAACGCGTTGTACAAGAAGACCTGTCCTCGTGTAATATAATACAGGAAAGAAGTTACTACTCATGAGTATATTTTCATATACCCATGGTCACAGTGCTTGCCAAAAAATCTACGTAATTACAACCAGTCACTCGTGTCGGTTCGGACCTTTCGTCCTGCGACATGATTGAGTGACCAGAGGAACTTTAAAGCATGCGACTCACCGGTTGCAGACTCGCCAGGGATGCGGTCAAGCTCGTCGCAATCGAGGCCGTGGAAGCTGCTGAAACATTCAAAATGAGCAAACAACATTGAAATCTCTGTATTTTCAGTACTTTTGGAGTATGTTAATTATCAAAGATTATTGCAATACGTGATTAAACAAATAAAGAGATACTTACTCGTTAGGTTGATGGATGAAAGCACGAACTCGCCGAACAGGACACTGACTCTAATGGAACACTTATGATTGGCAAACAAAGTGATTCTAATCTCGCGAGAGTATTATTTCGAAGCAAACACTGACTCTACCTTCGCGTATTTTTAATACTATTTATATTTAATTATAATTATTAAGAGCGGTTCCGCTCAAAAGATAACAAAAAGAACTTTAACGGAACAAGCACTGACTCTACGAACCGCATTGCGCGCGGTCAACAAAATTTGCTGAAAGAAACTCTGTACAGGTTAGTAAAGGAGGGGAGGAGGTAGAGATTAAAGCAATACACATGTGATTTTATTTGTCTCTTTCTTATTTCTGTATGTCTGTAGAGGAATTACTGCTTTTGTTTTTTAATAAAGTACTACCGTATTATTAACTGTCCATTCAAGATTATTATAGATTAATATAAATGATTTATCAAAAGCGTATTGTGACTGTTCTATGTCAGAGTTTTAAAAGTGATCATCATCCTAGTAAGTAAACAATATCGCGCATTTATAAATTCTCGTAGCTGCTTGCAGAAATCAAGACTCGACATTGTTTATCATGCTTGAAGGGCATGGCAACGAGTGCGTAAGTATGCGGGCAATCCTGCATCGAAAATTCAATTAGACCGTACTTGTGCCAAGCCACAACAAGACAATGTCGCAAAAAGTGTCAACAAGAACACTAGCGAAGCTATACTATACAGCGAAACGGGAACGTATTTCAATTTTTCGTTTAGAATTAATGAAATTGACTGACTCTAGTTTCAATCGCGAATGATATATTGTAAGTTCTATTTGAATTGTTTTCTTTATTTAATGAACACGGATATACGAATAGGGAGAACTAAATATTCAAATCTATTTACAATAATGAAAGTGTTCAATAACTTTCGATCGAAATCCAATTGCCAGATACCAAGATATACATATATGTACATAAACCGTTAGGATAATAAGTTAAATGTTACCAATCCTTCATCATAGGTCATCGGACTTCTTGTTATGCATCGCAGTAATTGTATCTCAATACTCCATTCCTGCAGCTTCCATATATTATTCTTTACTAACGAATCATCCATTTAACCTGCAACAAAAGGGAAAGCAACGCGATAAACTGATGCTACAATCAGAATCGAATGCAAAGTTGCGAAAGGACGTATGTAACTGGGTATGTACGTGATATTGCAAAGAAAATAAACGCAACCTTAACACCGCATCGAATCCGAATAATCGTGTAATAAAATATAATAAAGATTCGATGAACCGTTTAAACTAATAAATTGATTAACCCGATATTTGAATAAACGGCTAGTTATCGCGTATCAAAAGTTCGATGGTACCGGACGACCGGTCAAGCGTCCAGCGAAAGAGACTCGAGAAAGAGTTTAATGCATATCCACGATAGTCAAACGATTGTTAAATAAACGCGTATTAATTAATAGAAAGTAATAGACAAGCATATGCGGTTTTAAAGTAAACCCCGAGATGCTATTGTATTGTATGGTGATGTATGTCGCTAACCTTCGACCGAATAGACAACGCGTACGGTACGACGCTTGAACTGATAGTGACACCGCGTACGCCGCGCACCATCATCCCCACCCCGCGGCGGGCAGACATCGGTAGTGCTCGATCGCGCTCGGTGATATTCGCCACCATATTTTGTTCCTGACCAACTTTTAGCCGGACCTACGACTGTAGGGCCGTGCCTATTGGACTTCTGCGGGCTCTGGCTAAGTTTTAGCGGAATCTACGATCCCTGGGTTGTACCCACTGGACTTCTACTGTTTCTGACCAACTTTTAGGCGGACCTACGACTGTAGGGTCGTGCCTATTGGACTTCTGCGGGCCCTGGCTAAGTTTTAGCGGAACCTACGATCCGTGGGTTGTACCTACTGGACTTCTACTGTTTCTGACCAACTTTTAGCCGGACTGACGACTGTAGGGGCATGCCTATTGGACTTCTGCGGGCTCTGGCTAAGTTTTAGCGGAATCTACGATCCCTGGGTTGTACCCACTGGACTTCTACTGTTTCTGACCAACTTTTAGCCGGACTGACGACTGTAGGGGCATGCCTATTGGACTTCTGCGGGCTCTGGCTAAGTTTTAGCGGAATCTACGATCCCTGGGTTGTACCCACTGGACTTCTACTGTTTCTGACCAACTTTTAGGCGGACCTACGACTGTAGGGTCGTGCCTATTGGACTTCTGCGGGCCCTGGCTAAGTTTTAGCGGAACCTACGATCCGTGGGTTGTACCTACTGGACTTCTACTGTTTCTGACCAACTTTTAGCCGGACTGACGACTATAGGGGCATGCCTATTGGACTTCTGCGGGCTCTGGCTAAGTTTTAGCGGAATCTACGATCCCTGCGTTGTACCCACTGGACTTCTACTGTTTCTGACCAACTTTTAGGCGGACCTACGACTGTAGTGTCGTGCCTATTGGACTTCTGCGGGCTCTGGCTAAGTTTTAGCGGAATCTACGATCCCTGGGTTGTACCCACTGGACTTCTACTGTTTCTGAACAACTTTTAGGCGGACCTACGACTGTAGGGTCGTGCCTATTGGACTTCTGCAGGTTCTGACTAAGTTTTAGATGAACCTACGAGCCTTGGGCCATACCTACTGAACTACTGCTCCTGACCACCTTTTAGCTGAACCTACGACTCTAGGGTCGTGCCTATTGGACTTGTACTGTTTCTGATTAACTTTTAGCCGGACCTACGAGCCTGGGGTCGTGCCGACTAGAGTTCTACTGTTTCTGACCAACTTTTAGCAGGACCTGCGATTCTAGGGTCGTACCTACTGGACTTCTACGGGTTTTGACCAACTTTCAGCCGGACCTACGACTCTGGGGTCGTACCTACTGGACTTTGACTATTTCAGACCCATTTTTAGCTGAACCTACGAACCTCGTTAAGAAATTCTTTTGTTCTTTGCCGTGCAATGAAAACAAGACTGCACCGCGTGCATCGCGATGTGACTTCGACTCAACTCAAGACGAACCGAAAAGTACCGTGGGACCAGAGACCGTAGTTCCATTTCTCTACCGAAACGTTGACCGAGAAATAGCTTTCCTGATCCCCCCCAAAAGCATTCACATATATTCACACATTCGCATGAATAATGACCCCATCCCTACTTCAGTAAATAATAGTTCTTCAACTTATCACTGTTCATGAGCAGAGGGCGCTCAAATCAGCGTAGGATTTCTGAATCGGTATGACAATCACGGTGGGCCACCAAAGTCCATAAGATGTCCAGTCTATTCATATATCTGGTCTGTGCTACTGCACCATAGACAGTCGATAACCGGACATGTGGCGCCATCTCGCGTTTGGGGGCATTTTCGCAGTTTTGCGCACCGCCAAAACCGAATTTCTGGATTACATCGTTAATTTAAACAATTGCGTTTTTCTCGGCTTCTAGCCCATTTTTCTGGACCGGACTTGTCTTAAATAAAAGCTACGAACAATAGCTATCTGCCCCAACAGTTGCAACAATATGGCATTTGTGTTTTAAAAGTTATTAACAATTGAAAAATCGGCAAAAATGCACTGTGGGTTACTGCAATTATCCCGGCTTCTAGAGGCGCTAGATTAATGATCGAGTGCTTAAAATAAAGGTAAAGGATGCTGTTACACGTCAATAAATGATTTACAAATGCTACATGGGCTGTTTAGTTTTTATAAACAATTTAACAATTCATTTGATAATTGCACCGAAGTTATACATGAAGCACTTTCCAAAAGTGAATCAGATTGTTCCTTGAACCGAGAGCTTCAATTTGAGTGGTCGTTGATTAAAATTGGCCCGGTGGAAGATGAGATAATTGAATTTGTTTAAATAAATTATAAACAAATACTATTACTACCACTTCCCGGCGAGTTACAATAATGATCAGAGGCCATAAATTAAAGCTAGCAGTATAAAATACTACTTCCAATAGGTGTGAACATTATTCCATGTGCAGTTCATTTGTTATAAACAATTAAATAATTCAAATTGTTATCACGGTCAATTGCATATAGGTTCAGTAACAGGGTATTTTTTTATAGTGTAGCTTATTCCTTTTCCTTTCATTTGACACCCGACTTATTAAAAAACAACCACCAAGAGTTAAGTTAATTGCAGTGACCCGGAGTGCATTTTTGCCGATTCTTCAATTGTTAATAACTTTTAAATCACAAATGTCATATTTTTGAAATTATTGAAGAAGATAGCTATTGTTCGTTGCTTTAATTTAAGACAAGTGCGGTCCAGAAATACGCGCTAGAAGCCGAGAAAAACGCAATTGTTTAAATTAACGATGTAATCCAGGAATTCGGTTTTGGCGGTGCACAAAACTGCGAAAATGTCCCCAAACGCGAGATGGCGCCACGTACTTTTTTCTCTGTTTGTCGACCACCGGCGAGATATGTATCATATCTGTGTCTTAACCTAAATCGTAAACATCAAAACGAACGCCGCATGAACGTGTTTTTTGATCGGCGTTCGGAAATATAAACAATATTAATATCAGTAATAGTACTTGTCATTTTCGCTAGTATGGATAATAATCTTCTGGATTTAAAAGCAAACGAAACTGTTCAAGTGAGTATTTAATATTTAAAAGCTTTTGATGGGAATCAAATTTAGTTGTATCCATGGTTTAGGTTAGTTTGAAGTTATATTCCCTGTAATTCGACAGAAATATTTAATGAAAATATTATTCAGGTCGTACAAAAGTAACAGCGTATATCAAAATAACTCGTGTATATCTGAATTTTATGGACAATATCAATTTTCTTGCACAGGTGTAGATAAACTAGTTTTGGCGGTGCAAATTTAAGTTCAAATTTGTATGTGTTTTGTTGCAGGGGGATATGTCTAGTTTAGATAAACTAACACAATCGTATATATTGTTAAAGAAAAGAATTTGTGGAACGCAGTAAGTTATTTAAAATATTAATAACATAATTATAGCATGCTATTTGTTCAAAGAATATCAATGCACCTTTTGTTTTCAGTGAATTAATTAAACAATACAATGATAAACTAAAAGAATGCGAGAAATTAAAACAAGATTTAGATATCTCTACTAAACAAACCAAGAAAGTCACGTGCAACTATAATTCTACGTTAGCTAAAGTTATTAAATTGGAACTCGTATGTACACAAGTATATCTTCACAATATTTATTCTACCATAAATAGTATTTCATTTAATTCTGAATAAAATTTTCATTTTCAGCAAAACACAGAATGTAAAAAAAATATTCAAAGTCTCACCACCCAAGTAAATGAGCATGCAATAAAAGCAGCTGCGGATCAGCAACATATACAACAACTGATATGTAAAATAAAAGATGTAGAGGGAAGTCAGAATGATAAGATTATGCAGTATGATTTGGAAAAATCTTCTCTACAAGGTATGCTGTATAATACCTTTGATTATTGCGTGACTTTTAAATGGTGCAATATTATTTTCAGTCAAAGTCAAGGAATTGGAACAAGAGTTGAAAAATATTAAGAAATCACACGACGTAAAAACGAAGAAAAAGGAAAAGAAACTTCCAATAGAAAATGAGATTAGTAAGATTATTTAAATTGAAAGATGCAGTGATTAAAGTGGCAAACTATGAACAATTACGTTTGAACCTATTGGTTAATTTTAAATGTAACATTATATTTTCGTTTCAGAAACAAAATTGACAGATGTTGGAACCAATACAATGTTAACTACAGATATAATAATACAAAAACCACAGGTTTTAGAAAAGTGCACATTAACCGACGAGTTTTACAATGTCAAGGAAGACTTGTATCCTATATTTTGCGCTAAATGCGAAATTCGTTTAGAACCAGCGCCACTTGAAAAAATATGCAAAATTATGGCCAATTCGTGTCCGAAGCTAATTGAAAAAATTTCCTCCCCGCAAAAGAGGGCTCCATCTCCAATACCAATATCAACGAGTTCGTATTTAATCTAATACAATAATTCTGCTCCTTAAATATTTTTTTTAATGATATATGATTTCAGGTTTAAATAACGAACAATGTAAAACAGAAGATTTGTCAATCCTATCAGATACACCTCCGCCGCATTTACAAAATCAAAACAATCGTACTGATTTTATTCCAACAAATTTATTGCCTGCGTCATTAAATCGTACAAATTGTTGCAACACCTTTCCTCCGGAGACAAATTTAATGAATCAGAGCGCCTACTACATTGGATCTGCCCCAATTAATCATTTATCAATGACGAATTCCAATGCAACTAATCAGAATAATCATTGCGAAAATATCGCAACAATGGCATCTTCGCTGTCAATTATTTCGTCGCTACAGAAAAGGATCGACACGTTGGAAACGAAAGTGAGGAAGAAATTGAGCAGAAAAAAGTCAGAGCAGAACAACAGTTGTTGTCAGCATTATAATCCGAATCCTTGGCAAATGTATGACATAAATAATTCCATGCAATTCAATTTTATCGAATTATGGAAAAAAATGGCAAACTTCTATGAAAATAAGGAGAGGAATGACTTCAATGCACATAAAAAATCACGGAAATGTAAACTTTCTCGATTGAAACTGGCAACTAAAAGATTGCAAAGTACCCGCACCGGTTCGTGGAGAGTTGAATCAGTCCCGAGAAATATCGAACAAAATCCGCTTAGAAAAAAGCATAAAAAAAGTAAGTATCGATATTCTGCGCATTTGAGTAAATCCGAAGCTCCTTTAAATAGCATTGAGAGTATAGAACAATTGGACAGCGATTCTGATGTGAATTCGTCCATCGATACGTTTAACGATAGCGGTGATAGCAAAATGAATATTACTCTTAAATCCGAGGAAATAATACCACGCATCGATGTGACTACTTCGCAGTCCAATAAAATAAATATGTACGGAACGGATGATATAGAAATGGTACGAAATTCCACAGAATCTATTAAATCGGCGGGAGGCGAAACTGACTCAGGAATATTGTCCGACTCCGTCGAATCTGGAAAATTGTTGCAACTTGAAGTTATGGACGTATCTTCGGAATTAAAAGAGCATCAAAATACTTCGGACACAAGGTCTTCCGAAGAAGTTGAGTCGTGTATGAATGAGAATATTAGATTGCAGAAATCTTCGATAAAAGTGGCGTCGAATTTAATGAAGCGTAACAAATTATCCGAAGCAAATGTAACTTCGAAATTGATACAAAGGACGGATGCATACCTCGAGGAAATTGAGCATAGGCCTATATCTGAAATATCTCAATGCGATAGTGCAGCATCAGAAGTTAGAACTGACACGCCTGGTACTCAAAACATTAATAAGAAAAGAAAGTTAAGTGAACTGGACTGGAAAAAGTCTGGCAATAGGCAAGACTTATTGAGGAAATTAAAAAAATTGAAAAGGAATAAAACACCTGTGACGAGGTTGCAAAATGTATCGGAACATCGGGATGCGCAAAATGACGAAATTGAAAATTGTAATTTTCCTCAAAACCGAATGGATACAAGTTGTAATCTAGGAACGATTAAAGATAATGTTTATGTTCCTAAAAAGAAACCTCGTATTGCACACATACCGAAAATTGCAACGTTTGAAGAAAAAAAGTCAATAAATAATACTTTGCAGTCCAAGAAACATTTGGTAAAAAATATAGAACACACGATTCTACAAGATACGAGATATAATTGCATTGCTTTGCATGAATCAACAAATGATGACAATGAACCAGAAACGATGTGCAACGATAGAACAGAGGAAATAAGAACAACTACGTCGAGTTCGGAAAATTCTACTCGTGAAACCATTGTAGAGCATAAGATTAATAAAATACCAATAGCTGAGGTTGCACATACGAATTCGTTAGACGTAGATGTGAATAATCATGATCACTCTGATATTAAAGCAGACGTTAATAATTTTTCACATGAAAGACTAGAACATAACGAAACAAAGACTGAATTTAGTAATCGAAATGAGAGGTCGGAACATGGACAGAGAAAGAATTTGTTAGATATAAGTATAACGTGTGAAGCAATTAATCCAGACCAACGGGATAACGGGGATTCGATTAAAATGCCAGAGAAGAATGATGCGAACGAAACAAATTTCAACACTGAAGAAACGAACAAAAACACCGGACCTAAGGAAGACAATTTTAGTGCAGAACATAAATTAAAGTTACACTGTCCGCTTACAAGACTGCAGCAACATGTTCACGGTAATAAATTCCCAAGACAAACTTGTAAAAATCAGCATAAGGAACTTTCGCGCGTTCATTTGATAACCGGTAAGAATTCTCTTTCTACTTGGCCATACGCACGAAGGAAAATAATAAGCTACCAAAAAAATACTGTGTATTAATTTCAGATAAATTTGTGAAGAAACAATTGCAAAGGTTAATAGATAGCGATTGGGAGAATCCTATACATCGTGATGTAATTGAAAAATTGGCCTCCGCGTGTAGTGCTCGTATCATAGCCAAGTTAGTATTACAATAAGTGTTACAATAATTTTGAAGACGATCGATTATTGACACGTTCCATAATTTCAGGGGAATCGTGGACTTTCTATGTTCAGAAGAAGAATGTACCAAGGGTTTAGACAATAGCCATACACCGCCCGCACCTTTAATGACAAAATCGCAACAAAAAATAGCTGCGTTATTAGTTGATTTAGAGGAAGCGAAACCCACAGTTTTTCATGTTGTTCAAGCTGGCATTGAATACAAATTATTTAGACTTAATCAGACTACAGAGGTCTGTCATTCTTTCACTATTTTAACGTGTCGCACAGAAATGAACAATGCAATGAATGATTTGATTATATTTGTATTTTCAGAGGACAGTCATAGAATCTCTTTCTAGGATGTACACGGTTTTAGCGCGAATTAAAAAGGATCGGGAGAAAGTGAGAATGTTCTGCTGCAATGCGTTGTACTGTTTAGGGCTTCACGCGATAGTTATCTTATATACAGTATTGACTTGTTGGCCAGAGATACTTCCAAACAACGAGGCAAATAGTATGTATAATATTTTATAGAAGTTAAATGCTATAAAAATCGAGTAATAATTCAATGTTCATCGTTTACAGAATTATTACCAAAATGCATGGCGCATCTCGTAATGACACAACAAGCTACAGATTACCCTAAACTTTTTGCTTTAAAGAACTTGCTATCAGTATTCTATAAATATCCAATGGGAACCTTATCGAAAGATCTATTGGCAGAACTTTTAATGACTTTCAAAGGTGCGCAAAATCTGTGTTACTTTTCAATTACCATTTAAATGTAATTACATTATTATTTTAAATGCGGGCATTTTTCATATTCTTTTTCAGAAAATTCTTATACAGAAGTTGCAACGGCTATAATACTTCTCGCGAAGAGGGAAGGCACCGCGTGGACGTACAAAAATATAATTAGGGGTGCATTATTGCCAATGATAATTGACAACAAAATTCCAAACACGTATGCGGCATTTTGTCTACTCGGTAAGTTTTACATATCAACACTTCAATGGGGACTTTCATTAAAATATTTATTTGTTCTATAGGAAATCTTATGCGTGTGTTCCCAATAGAAGATAAGGACAATTCAGTTGGTGGAATCGTAGAACAGCTATGCGATCTAATAAATTCTGGCGAAGGTATTCGTCGTGAACATTTGCTCATTTATAATATACTTAATTTATATTTCATTCGTATCTGGTAACTAATATCGATTTTTTCATTTTGCTATTAGGTCCAGACGAACAGAAAGAAGGCGTTGTATCGGCACTATTGAGTTTGTCGAGGCACCAATTCGACGCGGTAGTGAAAAATACATTGAAATGGACACCATCCGCGCCCCTTCACGATCGAACAATAGAACAGATGAACGGGTTATTCAATTGGAGAACCGTAGAGTTTTGGAAAGGTTACATGATAAGGAACAAACAGCTGCTGAATATTCAGAGGACGAGTTAAACGCAACGCGCATTTTTGTTCTATCATAGGTAACGCGCATCGTGTGATATTTAATGTATAATAATTTATACCATTTAAAATCTTGAACAACCCTTTTGTTAGCGAGCGTTCCGTTATTTTAAATGTATTTGATATTTTCCATTAGCGTTTCAGTTATTTTGAACATATTCCTCGGTTTAAAAACTCGTCGGATATGCATGGGAATAATTGCCAATGTTTTCGCGGCTTTTTTAACTAAATTTCTAAGTTTTGTTTATATTTCTAATAATATAGTTTAAACATTACAGTAAAGAATCAAACACTAATTGTGACACATCGTAGTTCCTTCTGTTTTTTTGTAATTTGTTGTATTGCTTGATGTACATGCAATCCCGTTTCGAGGATTAATGTGCAATTGTATCTGTATATATATATATAATTATGTTGCGTGAAAATAGTTGGAAAGATGAGCGAAGAGGGTAATGTGTACTCTATAAACCAAAGAGACCTCTTTGTACGCGAAAGAAGCATACTTTATTTCGTTCTCGCTTAATGTGTAGTGCAAATACTATTACTTTAAATCTGTATGCAATGTGAAACTAAAATCCAAGAAGGTAAGAGAAACAAAACAGAAGCGTTTTGTTACAGCATGGAATAAAAAGAAAAATTGATTTTCTATTTATCGTTTCTTGACTGTAGTAACCGCCTTGAAGTGCAAACTTAAAATAATTTCCAGTTGTACAAGTTTGACTATTATCCGATGCATTTTGAATGCAGAAGCTACACGGCGAGATATGCAGTGAAATGAAACATTGGTCAGACCAGCTGAATATTCATAAGATTCCAGTCTATCGCGCGAAGACCATTGACCTGGACTCAGGATAGCGTTCATTATCGAAGTACATAATGAGCATTAAATAATAATTAGGTGTCTGGACTTACATACCACGACGATGTCTAGTCGGAATGACGACGCGTGCAAATGAAATCTTCGCGAGAAGTCGAGTTCACCGATTGTGGACGGATATTAGAAATTCAAAATCCACATCTGCCTTATTTAATGCCCCTTGTTGCGTTTCCATTCTCATATGACTCTTACTTACTATAGCTAATCAAATGCGCTGCATTGGAAGTACGAGTACACGCTTGCAACATCGTGCTATTTTGCACGAAAATTATTTACTTTCGCGGAACGAACTTTATCGCCCGCGATTTAATGAAACGAGCACTTGAAATACATTATTTTTCTGGTTTAATTTGATGGGAAGGTATATGAAGGATGAAAAGCAGTAACATGTACGATCTCGCATATTTATACTATTTAACCGTTTCGGGAAACAAGATTACAAGTTTTTATTCCTCTCAATATAATAATAATCATAATAATAATAAAAATAGATAATAGCAATAATAATAATAATAGAAATAATAATAGAAATAATAGCAATAATAATAATAGTAATAATAATAATCAACATATCGTAAGCTTCCATACGCAGAGCACGCTAAGTTAATACATGTACATGGTTTCTTTACAAAAATAATAACAATGTGTCGATGCAACATTGCGGATCCAGTGATCAATCTTGTCTAGCTAAATGACACTTTAGCAGCTTTTTTTTACCTTTGGATAGATAACTCTCGTATAATCCCCGTTATTCATTCATCGTTCAAGTTCGACTAATTCGAAGGGGCGCACCTACGCGTATCCGCGTACGCGCCACTCCTTCCGTTCGTCGTTCTCTTTCTTACTTTTTCTCTCATACACACAAGCGCGCACACAAACACACACACACCCACTCTTTCTCTCATTATCTCTATTTTTTTCTTTTTCATTCGTTTTTATAAATAAACTACTTTTATTTGTCAGTTAATCGACATTGTCTTTGGTACATTTACAACGAACAGCATATACCGCGACAGAGAGTACGGATTTGGTATGTCGGACGGGGTACCTACCATCCGCCGTCATAAAGCGCACGCAATTCACGAAAAAAAAGAAAAATTTCTCTTGGAGACCATTCGCGTGTCCTCCGAGCGCGAAGATTTCCGTCCAGAAATTAAAAAAAAAAACAAACAAACAAACAAACAAAACGCGAAGAAAGGAAAACAGAAATTTAAGAGGAAACGGAAAAAGGGAAAAAGGCAAGAAGCAAGCAAGGGGAAAGGAAAGGAAAGAAACGAATGCTAAGGGGACAGACGGTCATACGTGAGAGTACAGCCCCGTGCCGATCGGAACGATCGCTTTCGGCACCGTGAATTTCGCGATTCAAGTGCCTTTCGAATCGGTTCCGATCGGCCTGGTCTCTTGGAGCCAACCTCACGTGAGAATCTTCCTTCTAGGATAAGACCTCTGCGACCGACGTCCCGATAGAAACGAAATTCTTCCAAAATTTCCCCGTTGTCCTTGCTCCCTTTCTTTCCCTTTTTCGCGACTGAATACAACGTATCCCTCTCGTGTCTGTCTTATTTCTTGGCCTTTCCCTCCCTTCGGTTCTCTTCTTCGTCCTGATCTTCGCGATACACGGCTACGGCGCTGTCTGATGTACTAAAATGCCATCACTGTCTACGTCTAAACGATCGCTAAACGGCGGGCTCGAGTAATTGCTCTGGATAAAACGATCCCTTTTTTTTTCTTTCTTCCTTTGTGATGGTCGAAAAAACAAAATTAATGCCATTTTCCCGCAGCGATTGATTGATTCAGCGGAATTTTTTGTGAAATGAACGCTCGGTTCCTCGAGCAATTACCCGATCGCGACGATATTAACGCGTGCAAGCTGACACTCACAGTCTACGCTAGGAATTTTCTTTGCGATCGTTATCGTATGAAATTTTTGTAAAGCCCTCTGTGTTCAACAATCTGCCATTAAATGATTTCGTGGTTGGACATGAATGATTGTCTCGTAAACGCTGTACGATAAATTTGGAAATGAAATTAGGGGAACCGATGATCGCCAGGATCAGTTTAAGAACTTTTTAAGAACTGATGCAACGAAATTGTTGCAACTCAGGTGCAATTGAATGTAGTACAACGTTAGAGAATGAAATTGATCCAAAACAATTTAGTTACTCCGATGAATTGTAAAGGAATGGCGATTCTCGATTGGAGAACAACACAGGTGTGCCACAATTAATTTGCCCGTATGGCTCTGCGTATTTAATAAACGTAAGCTTTTCTCGAATCTCGCGTGGTTCACAGACACACTCGCGTCGGAAATTGCGTGCATTTCTTCTTCTTTTTTTTTTGCTCGTTTTATATTATCTTTCTTTTTCTTTCGTTCGTTCGTTCGTTTATAAATAATAAGTGCGTGTCCTTAAAAGATACCGTATTAACCAAATAATACGGGATAGCATTAGGAATAAACTGATTAATCGTGATCGATAATAATAATAAAAGGAGAATAATTAAATGATTGTAACTAATGATCGTAAATTAGTAAATTAATAATTATAACCGTGGAATTAATAATTAAGGAGAAACGTAAGAATAAATTAGGAACCAAGTACAAAGTTACAAGAAGAAAAAAAAAAGAAAAAAACCGTATGATCGGGGAAGGGGGGGAATCATTAAATTAGAGCTTCTCGTTTTCACGCTACGGTTTCTCCGCGTTAATTAGGACTATTTATAAATAAATTACACCGTACGGTTGCGATATCAGACTCGTCCCCGTAATAAACACTTTAGGCCATCTAGATCCACGCGTTTCTCGGAACCTGTCCTGTCTCGTCTCCTAATTCTATAACGTAGATATTCTTCGGTTTTCTTCTTCGTCTTCTCCGTTTCCTTCTTTTAATTTCGATCTGTCTCAACCCACCGAACAAACAAAAAAAGAACCCCTTTCCCCCCACAGCATTTGTTCTTCTTTTCTTTCTCTTCGATTCTGAATTGAATAAACTTGAAGCTTCGAAACGAAAGGGAAAACACAAGATCTCACGATCGAGCAAAGAAGCGAAAAAAAAGCGTTGCTTAATTGGAACACTTTACACAAAGTTTTAATTGAAACGATTTCAATTCTGTTCTGTTTCTTCAGAGCGTTTGGAAGCTTCCTCGACTCCACGGCAGTATCTACAAATGTACAAATCACCGTCGAATACAAGATCGATCGCTACAGAGCGTTTCAGGTACCGTCGACGAGAAAAATAGTATCGTGCTTCTCTAAATATTCCACGTGTCGTCGCGGTGACGTTCGCTGGTACATGTCGCGTTCCGACCGATTTTCTCGTCTTCTTTCGAAAGTCGAGAAGAGGGGCAGAAAAAAAAAAATGAAAAGAAAAATTGCGAAAGATCCCGTAGTTATTTTCGGAGTGCCGTGCCGCAGCGAGCAATCAACTCTTTCATCCGGCCGACTCGTCTCCCAATAAATTTATTTGTCAATGGTCGCCATTAAAAAAAAAGTGGCCGCACGTCGTCGATCAGCAACGTCATGGTTGTAGTTTGTCCGCTACAACGACCCGATCGTTAGTCAGATAGATTTAACGGAGAACGGAATCGGCTGGCCCTGCGCGGATAATTTACTATTTACAAAAGGTGAGAAACAGAGATTTACTCGGCGACACGGTCGGGACCGATAATCATAGATCTAAATCTATGGATCCAAGGGACATCGGCGGTTACCGTCGACGTCACCGCGACACGCTTCTGCACGTTTCTTCTTAGGATTCAATCGATCTCCGACGAAGATCTAACGAACACTACACCGAGGCATAGATTACTTTTTCTTTCATTTCTTTAAACACCGTGAAAAAACACCATCATCGAGTCAGTCTCTCCTTTTCTTTTCACTTCTTTCACTATTTAGATGCGTTAGCAATTGTTGAGGTCTAATTGTGTTGCCGATTTCAATGAAGTTGCACGTTATCGGCAGGAATACTTGAACTTTTCAATTAATAAATAATCGTGCCTGTATTGAACGAACGGTTACAGGGGAATCATCGTCAGCATTGTTTTCGTGGCGGTTCTACTATCCGATCGATAGTAACACTGGAGTAATGACAACCGGAAGCTACAGACACTAGAAGTGGTAGGATATTTCTTGGTAACGTGAATCGTTTCTCGTCGAAACGTTCGCGTTCTCCCTTTTTTACACGCTTTTATTTTCTTTCAGGTATTTTTTTACTCGCGAGCGTAGCGGAGGAAAAGTTACTCGACGGACGCCTTCAACGATAGAAATTATCGACCTGTCTCCTGTACCTTACAATATGCTCGTGACACGTGAATCGTTCTATTTTGATATTCGAGCTGAACTCGAAGATCGTAACGACGGATCGATCACGACGCGACAGAAGGAAAAAAACGAAGCGAACGAATATGAACAAAACCAAAGGAAACCAAGAATAAATAAATAAAGCCGAATAGTTGAACCTGGGGGAAGCTTTTTCTCTGCGCGTTCTCCTCGATCGAAGCTGAGAGAAAATGTTCTACGACGGACAACGGTTCTACTTAGCAAGGGATATCGTCAAAACTTAACTGTTATATTTATCTTAACCGACGCTAAATAACGTTACGTAATTATTCTCCGGTTATTATTGTCTGCTCTAAACTATCTCGTATCTCCGATAGGAACAAATTACTTATGCTTCTTCTTCGTTACGTTCGCGCTAAATGCACTTTCTCTCCCTCTCCTTCTCTCTCCCTTTTTCTTTCTATTAAAAGAGAGTCACCTATTCAGCAGAGGCTTTATTTTTAAGCTTCCCTTTCTTTCCACTTTCTCGTCCTTTGTTCTTCCAGCTGTTCAGGTCCAGCTATTTAAAGTTTACCAGCTATACATACTTCCTTTTTAGTCCTACGCTCTTTCCTCGATCCAAGTATCGATTCATTCCGGCCGTTCGACAAGATCGTCTCGCGATCGATGATCCGTCATTTCCTCTTCTTCATCCTCTTCTTCCTTTAATACTTCTTCGTGAATACGCGAAGCAAATTACAGTACAGGCACAAAGAGACGTTGAACGTCGTCGAAGACGAGTTAGATTCGTCTGAATCGCACGATCGTCGAGGGCAAATCCGTTCACGATGGATATTTATCCCTTCCTCCTTTTTTCCCCCTTTTCTTTCCATCTTTCTTCCTCTCTGACACGCCGCCCGCGGGAACGTAGTTCATGGACGGAGACAGAAAGCAGCTGGGTGAAAGTGATTTTCCCTTCCGTCGACGTGGTGTCGGTGATCTATACGCTGGACGCCTCGGTTCGTGTCGCGGAATTAGACACCGGACTACTGCCTGCATCATTGATTCGACCGCTTGCCTTCGCTGATGGACGCCATTCTCATTGACTCCGTTTCCGGGCAGTTCCATCCGGGCATTCTCGTCTGCTCTATCGCCGCCTGAGAACAATCAAGTTTCTGTTATGCTACACGTTCTTGCTTTCTCCGCTGGGGTTACTTTTCATTTTCTTTTCTTTTTATATTCGATGCTCTAAGAAGACGAAGCGATATCGTGCACAGTATTTCTCCTGACGCGTTACAGACTAACCCTTCGAGGCCTGAATCGTGTTGCAGTTTGAAATTGCGATCGGACAAGAAATATTCCAGCTTCGAATATTTTTTAGAAATGCAACGTTACGTCAGGCTACAAAGGGTTAACTGTATTCGCAGACACCGAGGAGGAGTTTTATGCATTTGTACACGGCTATGATCAATAAATCGTGTACAAAGTACAGTTGATAGTGAACGGGAATTTCGGTGAATTGAACGAATCGCACGATTGTCAGGTGTATAAGGGTTCCAGGTCGAAACACGAATATCGTTGCAAATGCACCTACTGCACGCTTACCGAGCTATTAGGATTCTTGGTCATGAAGATCATGAGGGAGCGGCTGCGGTTGCTAAACGGCCTCAACTCCGGATCTCGGCCAGGACCATCCACCGTGTCGACGCAGTTGCTGTTGGCACAGAAATAACGTCAAATATGAAATTCGTGCGGCTATGAACGGCAGGCATTATTAAGAAAATTAATAATAGTAAAAAATAGTGGTTCTGACAATTTAATAATTTGATAACTTGAACCACCCACGATTCATGAACTTCTTCGATCCTTTTTATAGTTATCATTTGATAAAAATCTATCGTATTAGAATACACAAAATACTAAACTGTACATTCTTGTTATCTCTATTTAAATAAATCTACGACTTTGGCGATCAGAAAATTGATTATTCTATTATATTCCTTTATCCGAATACTTATTGGATTTGATGCCAGAGGATCTACTGTGTAAACAACTCGAAGAAGCTCAGCTCGCCCGTGATACTTTTCGTACCTGCGGGGGCAATACCGGTGTCGTGCACAGGTATCGCCACGCGAAATAGATCTAAAAGTGTCAAAGAAAACACTCACCTCGACCGTAATTCCTTTTGCTTTCGCTTACAGTGGATGTAAGCCGCTATGCAAATGATAACGACCAGGAATACTGCTATCGTGGCACCGCCGGCGATGCTGGCTGTCTCCAGCATTACACGTTGCCGGGAAGCTGTAACAGAACGGTTCCTTAAGTCTCCTGACCAGCTCTAGACCAGTTCCAGTAAGCACGTGTACTCAGATTGAACAACGGAGGGCACGTTGAATTTACATTGTCGCAAGCACAATGGTAGAAAATTATGGTTCAACGGGATGTTAAGACGGTAACGTTAAGATGTACAATAGAGTAGGTCGGTGAAATGTGTCCAATACTTACGTAAATAGGAACCATCTAAATCCTTAAACTCGCATCTCTGCCCGATATAACCGTTGGCGCATCTGTAACAGGCAACAGAAAAGGAAAATGAATTACTGCTTCAGACAGAGTGTGTAATATCAGGCGGATAAAAAAGAATGGCGGAACGTACGGCCGAGCTTTATTGTTCGTACGCGGCACTTCCGTAAAACGCGGCAAGAAATCCAGGAAGCTATAAAACGTACTCTTTAGGCACGAACCGCTTGTAATATCGGGCATTAATCAGATAGGTACGTCGTCGCTCGAACCGCCCAATTAGTACGCTTAATTATTAAACGAAAGAAAAAATAAGAGAGGAAGGTGCACCACGGCAAAGTGGCGAGGGGAAGACGTTGTCGAAATTGGAAAGAAAGGGCAGAAAAAACACCGGGGACGACAATTCAAAAAAAAAGAGTGCGTGTAAAGGAAAAATCGGCGCCGAACGAAGGGAAACGTATAGATCGGCAGGATTCGTAATTACACGGCGATTAAGAGAATTCTCACGGTCAATTTCACCGTACGGCACCGCGGTTGATGATGATTATTCGCCCTTGGAGCGGAATAATTGGCCGAAACCGCGCGGTTCCATGTCCAGATCGATCCCGAAAAGATTCACGATTAATTGAAACCGCGATCGCCGAGAATCGCCACGCCAGATCCCCGGTCACGCTCAATTTTTTCTTTTTTTTCGAGCGTATTCACTGATAACGGGCGCTGCAACCGTGTGCACGCACACGTTACACACGCATACATACGGACGCATGATCTACCATCGTTTTCGTTTCAGCTCGCGCTCGCTTCTTTTTCCATCGCGGAACCGAGCACTTGAGCAACGCTTCCGTTACTCCCACGCAACGCGAAACGTTAATACCGTCGTTTCCACCGAGACACAAAGATCCCGCTCTCCTTTTTGCCATGGTTTCTGCTTGAAACACCGGCGAAACCGTTCCGGATGGCATCTATCATCGATATCGTAACGCGTCGATCGATATTGCTCCTTGGATGCTCGAGCAGCGAGGTCTTTCATACTTCCCTGTACGAACGGGAATAACTGCCGGTTTCTATGGTGTGTAATATGCAATAATTGTCCGACATTTCATTTCGATCGTGTTTAGAAAGAACGTTCATTACAGCGTAGCAGTGCCTGTTCTAATATATTGGAGAACGAAAAACTGGCCAATGAAATAGTATTACTATTATTATTATTATTATCCTGTTGCACTAACGTTGGAGAATAGTCAAATGGATCATCCACTTATGAAAATTTTAAGGAAAAACAATATTTTCTACCCCGTTCTACATAAATTGAATCAACGTTCATCGATGCACAATTAATCCCAATACTGTGCGATCTTCACCATGATTGGAGCAAATCGAAGCAATTAAAACGCTTCGCCACAGCGTGTCAAATGGAGCAAACAAACGGAGCAACGTGGCGAACCATGGAAATGGTCAATCCAGAATCACGGGGCCACTGAATAGGTGGCGCAACAATTTGCACGGTGGCTTACTTTCAGAGCACACCAGTTTATCGATTTAATCAATGGCCTTGCACAAGTAGATTTCCCAAGCCGTCTGCGCTTAATTATAACCGGTGTCGATGATGGAGAGAGATTTGCGCGCGTCCGGATCACGTAAATCTAGCTTTCCTCCGCGTTCTATCGCGTTTGACGTCATTCCACGCGGGCAAAACCGCGGTGCACAATTGCAAATGGTGCAGGGAATTATGCAGAATTGTGTTTTTTTTTTCTCGCGGCCGTCGATATTCGTTATCCCATTGCAAATCGTCGTTTCGTCGAGATAAAAAGGTGTGCATTATGTGCGTACAATAGTGGCAAACGACGAACAATCAACTTCGCTGGTTCACTCGTTAGCAAATGTCGTCTCCGTGAGCGTGCGCGCCGCAAGAAAGTGGAAACGTTTATTATCCAGCACTTTCCACCGCAGGAATTTTCTCCGTCCGCTTCACGGAATCCTCCGGTTCGTTCCGTGGAAATTATGGGAGCGCGAACGAAGAAAAAGTAGCACGTACGGTGCCCGCGAGAGGAATCGACCTCCGCTGTTATTCGTTCCTCCACGCGTTTTGGACGGTTGCTATGGAAGTTTGGCTAACGAACTTTTTCAAAATAGTAAATAATAAATGAAATATTTCTCGATATTATTTACACGATTTAGAGAATACAGTCGGAAAATCTTCCGAAGCATTACGTTATCTCTCTTCTATAAATAATTTCTACTTCGAAATTCGCCTTCTCCGTCGAAGACATTTTATCATTTAATTTCAAGGAAGCTTATTGTCCATCCCCACTCGCTATTAGAGAACGCTCATACTTTTTTTTTACATTCAACCTAGAACGCATTCTTTTCCTTTCACTGCCCGTCGCTCGATAAAATAAACAGAAATACAAATAATCGCCACGTCCAGCGATACACATTTTTCCGCAGCACGTTGCCGCCATCAAAGGTAACCGACACTCCGCGTTTTCCACGGAAACCATCGACAATACCTTCGACAATACCTTGGAGCTATGTACCCATTCGGAAAGATCAGTCATGTAACGCGTCGCTCCACGATCATAGTTCTCCTGTCCGAAAGAAAAGGAGGTTCGCACAATCGTCGCCGGAGGTGGTATCCATGGGACTCCCATAGGAATGCAGACGTACGTGTCGACGGCGCGCAAGCTGGGATTAGAATCGACGGCGACGAAAGGAGACCGCGACGATCCCTTTTTTTCGACCTTCTCGAATCGGGTGGCGATTATTCCATCCACGGTGTCGAACGCGATTCTCGGGGACAGAGGGTTGCGCGTGAGCTAGAGAAAAAAGTCGGCTACCGTGTATATGTACGATGTTCACGGGAATCCGACGATCCTTTTTCTTTCATTTTCTTTCCTTTCTTCGTTCACGACGACGGACGCGTGGTCGGGCATTCGTCCAGGACATTTCGTGATTCTGGGAACTCGTCCTGATCGTTCGAGGAACTTCTCAGGGTTTAATTATGATTCCGATACCTCCGTTGGTTTTCTCGGCTTAACAGGTGTAGAGGAAGATGGTACCGATTGTCTGGACATGTCCCGGGGATGAATAGACCGAAATATTTGGGACTTTTCCCCCGTAGAATTGGGAAATACGGTTCCCTGGAGGATTTCAGGGTATATATTTAGAATGACCGCGGCGGAGCTTTATGTGATAGCGTCGCGGTGTTTAAAATGCCACAGACGGGCTTTCGAGATTTTTCCATTTTACGCGATTACTGCAATGGAATCAATATTATCGAACGACAGTACATATTTCACGAGCAATACGACCAAGCCTTCTCCGTTTTTGCTTTTGTATGTAACGCAGAATGCGGTGTGGAGGAACGATATTAATAATATTTACGGTAATATTTACAGAACTCTTGGATAGAGTAGAATTAATATGTTCAATGACGACAATGAGCAATATATTTTGCTCCGCCGACGTTTCTCTAAGATTAAAAAAAATATCCGTCCTATTCGTGAAAAAGTACATACATAGCAAGTTCGGAATTTCTATCTGAACCACGGTAACAACTATAAGGAACTATGTATGTACAAACTACCTATTACCTGACAGAGAAGTACAGACAATTGTACCGTTGTACTGTTACAATGTTAATCGAATACCTCCGGCGCTGAATTAACCAGTCGCTTATGTGCAAATCGATCTCTGTGCTACACGATCGAGCGAACCGTCGCGTTTTCAATTCGATATTTTCGTCGATACCCGCGACTGCTAACTATTTACCAAGGGTGTGTCTCATTGCGTAATACATACACCAAAGCGTCTTCGCCGCTGACATTCCACGCGTGATATTACAGGCGTGTCGCAATCTTTCCAGCGTGAGATAGTTTCGCTGCCTCTCGGAAAGCCTTTATATTACCTCGATCCGTTCGAACCGGGCGCCCTAAATGGAACGTCGATTTCGACGCTCGCACCGACTGTACACACACAAGAGTTACTGTTTGCAAAGCAATCGATGGAAAAAGCTCTGCAAAGTGAGTTCCTGTGTCGCGTCGCAGGAAACTATACCGTCTAATCGATGGAACCGTATTCGAGCAAACAAGATAATCGAAGGAAAACATTAACGAAGAGCGTGCACCGATTTACGCAACCGTAAATCATCCTACCGGTCACGTGGTCGTTCTAAAAACGTAACATCCCGGCCGAAAGGTAGTTACGCGGAAATTTACCGCGAACAATTTAACATAGATCACGGGATTCGATGGTTATCTGCGTGAATAACGCGAAGATCTACCCCGAACGAAATGAAACTTGCGAATCGTGATAGTACGGCTCGAGGTGTTTGTGCGCACGTACATATATGGGTACCTGTGTATCCTTGAAATTCTCATAGGCACGCGAGAAATTCGATTCCGCCGAGTTAGAGTTTTTCCCAGGATGTTACGATCGCGTTAAACAAAGCATAAATTAAGGTTCGACGGGATAAAGCGGTATTCGCCACAGGCTGCAACGGAACCTGCCCCACCGCGCCATTATTCACGGTAGATATCTAAAATGAACAGCAACGTCGCGCCGGTGAATAGATACGATAGGTAATAATCGGCTAACGGCGGTTGTTCTATCGTACACGAAAAGCACGCGAGTCAAATGCGGCCATAATTTAAATATCCGCAATTGCGCCAAGTCGAGTGCGGTATGTATGTATGTGCAACATCGCCGCGTTCCCATGCGTGCGCGTGCTTCGATCGGTATTGCGGTCCGAGGCGAAGATTGCCCGTGTTTTTTCGTTGCATAGCTGCCATTCTTTTCTTTTTTTTTTATGTAAATATTTTATATAAATATGTATCGTAGTCGAGCAATTTTAGTTCAACGGCAGAGAGAGAGAGAGTGGGATAGCTTCAGATAGAAATTGTATAGTTTACCTTTGCACGCATCTGTGTTTGTTATCTATGAAAGTATCGTTGGTAGAGAAATTTCGTTGGACAGTACAGAATAGAAATGAAAGAGCTAGGGAGAGAAATTGAACAATGTGCATATAATATATTGTTCGGTATACTTACAAACAATTGTAAAGGAGGGAATCGACGATCTTGACAGTGAAACATGTGGCACCGTTCAAGCAGTACCATTCCGCATAATCCGGTGGACAAGTGTACATGTGGAATGTGATATTCGGTCGAGGCGTCGGCGTCGGTGGCCGTGGTTTCGGCGTCGACCGCGATGAACAGGCGTCTGTCGAGAAAAACATCATACGTTATCATCCATTATCCTTCCACCTAATTTAATTTCCATTCAAAAAAAATAGCCCCGTTAAAAACATTTAAACTTGTCACCGTTGAGCAACAAAAATTTGCTGCGAAAAGTCATGTTCACCTTAGACCGAACCGTGGACCGAAATGGTCCATTGTCCTCGGAGAAATCACGATCGTGGATCGACAGAATCGCGTCGAGAAGGCGCCTCGACGGCGAATTTGCTCGATTAAGTCGTACAACTCCCAATGGCCAAGCATCATTTATCCCATTACCAGAGAACGGTGAAGAAGGGAGGGACGAATTGTGTGAATAGTCGCTTTAGAAATTCCGACGGCTTTCCGACAAGGTTTACCAAGCAACAAAGGACTCCCGTGTGTTTCAGGGTTGGTCTAAAGTGCCTGAATCCTCCGCCCTCTTAAAAACTTAACACGAAAACCGTTCCGTCCCCTTATCTATTTAACGCGTCTTTTGTGACATCAGTGACTTCACGATTACCGCCATTAACTCGTTATCGAAAAGGTCTCTCATTACCCACGATACTTGACTTCGAGCTAATTAACTCGTCGAGAGCTAATTAACTCGTCACAAGATTTTCTTCTAATTACAGAACGACTCGAGGTATTTTTCTGTAGGAAACAAACGGACGCGTATCGAGAGAGGGCGTGATTTTTCGTATTTTAGACAAAAAAGGGGCGAAGGATCGCCAGGCACGCGAGGCCCGCCAATTTAATCGGGGCATACCATCGAACAATTCGAAAGTAGAAAATATTCGAGCACGTCACGTGAAACACGGTATGGTAATAAGAGAGACACGCAGAGCCCACGAGCTGCGCAAGAAAATACCTGCGTTCCTGTGCGAAACGCTGCTGCGCCGCACGTTGCATCCGCCCGTGCGAGCTTCGCTCTATCTGTCACCTGTTATAATTTTGCAACGTGCGCTGCGCGTTTTATGGGGGGACATAGACGCCACACGATCCTGCGTCTGCTTCTCGATTGAAGCTTGTTACCATGGTCAAATTTATTAAAGGTGCACTAACGTCAGAAAACAATGATTTGGATCACTACTTGTATGCAGAGTGGCAGAAAAAAATTGGTAAATGTAAACAAAATTGTAGAGGTGCAAAATGTGAACCATTTAGTTTGTTGAAGATATATGTACATATAAGAAAAATGGTAAACTTGCATAAACTGGTCTAAAATTAATTTGCATTAAGAAAAGGTTAATCGATTGGAAAGGGAACACCGAAAATGTCTATCAATTTTAATCCCGTCCCATCGAAGGGATTAAGCCTGCACATATGTATGTGTTTTATCTTTGCAGCAAAAAAGCACGGCTCGTTTCACTAATTTAATTAATGGTAATGTGTACATGTATGGCTGATTATTTGTCGTTGCGTGCCATATGCGTTCGAATTCGATGGAATAATTCACGCGGTATGTATGTACACAATTATTAGGGGCCGTCAACGTCCCGAGAGCACAGCACGTGTTGCATTCTTGCAATCTGTCGTCGCCACGCGTCCACTCGAGATTGCGTTCTCTGAATGCGGACAATGGGTTCACCTCGTATACTCGCCTCGTCTCGGTTTACGAACATTTTTCGAGCATGCCCGCTGCTATTTGGCAAACTATGCGCTCCTCGAACGCGTCGGAGGATCGCAGTTATGCGGCAACGAGCGCACGCAGAATAGTAGTGTTTTGCAATTTTTATTTTAATTTCAACTTTAGCTTGTATTTAGTACGACAACAAAATTATCGGCACTGCAAACGGGGAACGTGATGAATTGATTTGTATCGGATGTCACTTAAACCAGTGTCATCTATTGAAGTTTCTGCTACATAATTTAAATAAATACTGAGATGAGTGAATGCAAATATGTATATCAGAAAGGTCTCTCATCGACAAGTGAATAGAAATATGAAAGAGCTTCGTATTGCAGGCCTCCAATATGTACAGCACTGACATACTGTTGTAGACTGCGGTTACAGTGGACACGTGCTCTGACACGTTTAAACAATTCGTTTACTTCATCCTCCCGACGCACTCGTCAGAAAGCAAGTCAGCCAAAGGACACACCTCTCCACCGTAGCCACAGTTCCACCCCGAGAAACCATCGTTGTCACTTCACCGTTTCACTGTTTCACCGCGAACGACAATAAATAATGAAGAATATTCCACTAACCTGCTATACCGAAGAGGGTGTAAGAGAGGATGAGTAGCGTAGCGAGGTAGGGCGGGATCCTGCATCCTCTCGTCATGGCAGTGACGGTGGCAGGGTTATCAGTGGCCGTGGTACCATCCGCGTGATCGGTGGTCCGTACGATGCGTTCGACGCTGTCGTCCCGGTCGCAGGGCGGTCTGTCGTCCTGTAGCCGCTGATGGAGATGATGCAGATGGTGGTGATGATGGTGATGGTGGTGATGGTGGTGGTGAGGGTGATGATGCAGACGCGGATGATGATGGTGGTGAAGGTGATGGAGGTCGTGACGGATGTCCCGATGAGGAGATGCAGCGGCAGGCTGGTCCTGGCACGTAGCTTCATCGTCGGCTTCCTCGTCGACGACGAGCTCGTTACTAGCCACGCTGTCCCTTCGCTGGTGACATCGATGACGTTGCTGTTGCTGGTGACGATGATGACTATGGCGACGGTGTATATGGTGGAGGTGATGACGACGGTGGCTGTAGTTGGTGGTGGTACTGCTGTCGCCGCAGCAGACCTCGCCATCCGCCACCGGTGAACAACTAACCTCTTCGATCATGCTCGCTCCTACCGCATCGCATCCTCCTACTCCCCTTCCTTCGTCTCGACAGTCCGGCAAACCTCCCACCCCCGCTGCTTCTTCTGTTTCTTCAACGGCACGAGCTCCACCACCTGGCCCAGAGCTCCGACGCACGTGCCGCCGCCTCCCTGTAACCAAATATCCGACAGGCCGGCCGTTTACAGTGTGTTTTATCTCGGCCCGGCTCCGCTTCATCTAGCCGGCTGATCCACGCACACCCGGGGGTAGTTAAACACTGCTCGTGCCAACCGGCCACGAGCAACCGAATATAATACATATACCCTCGCACGGGATATACATACGTATTTTGTTCGCGTGTGCGTGGAGGAGCATGCGTATATATGCGTGGGCGTAGGGGACGTTGAGTGCGCGACAGTACGTATATAGGTGGAATTTCGGCGATTCAGTTTGCCGGAAGGATGCGAGGAATTTCGGGGATGAAGAGCCGCAAAGTGGGGTTATTCAATGTTTTATAGTATTATAGTATAGATATATACTTGGAGAGTAAAGGAAGTGAAGGGAGAATTAAATACTCTAAGTTTGCATTTGCGTTACCCCACTTTTGCCTCGCATTATCAGTATTGAGAATACGGTTGTAATTAATTGCTTCCTGGCGTCAAGAGTTAGTAATAATCGATGCGGTACTGAATAATGTATTTTATCAAAGCACCGAAGTGTATAGACAGGAGACGGTCTTCAACTAATTTCTGCAATTTTCCTCGGCCTCGTTGCAGTGCAATTTTCAAGGGTTATCTGTTTATCTGGCGTTGTTGAGCATGCAATAAATTCAATGTCCCAGCCCTTCGTTTCCCTTCCAACAACGGAACAACCGTCGAGTGGGATGTCTAAATGTCGGTGGGTAAATATTGTAGGACAGATAGCAAACGGCTTCGAGGGTTGTCGCCTTTTGAAGAAACGGGGTGGTATGTAAACCAGAACACAGCCACGCGAACGCGATACTTTTGTGCACCCCCTCCCCCTACCCCAACACCACTTTCCACAAAGTGCAGGCTTTTCCTAGCCGGGCCCCAACGAGCCATTGTGTCGTCGCGCGGCTACAGCACAACCATTGTGCTCTGTTTGGAGGTAAAATATTTGCCACGAAACGAAATTGTTTTCCACGTTTGCGTCCCTTAAAACCATCTGCCTTCCCGGCGTCGATTATACCCGCTGATTGGATCAGGTTGCACAGCCGGTAACTATCGACCACTCGTTTCCGTTTTTCGCGAGATTTTCGCCCCGAGATTTTCGAGCTATGTGGGCTCATTTTTGTCGCTCTTTGAATATTGAAGTATTCGAGATGAATTCGCCCCTATTTTATTCGATATTAATACTTTTTTTCGAGGATACCTACAAAATGTAAATACGTTTCATTGTGTAGAATTCCTAATTCAGTTTGCCCTCAATGTTTCGCGATACTGTTTCTCAGGGGACGGTCTAGATTTCCCGACGACCTTGTCGACAGAAATACGTATAATCATTTCGCAAAAAGTGTCGTGATGTCATTCGCGACCACAGGTTCTCTTCTATTAAAGGGGGAAAAAAAATCATAAATCCAATGTATCAAAGTGTGCCGATCGGTGTGCATTGCTATAAAACTCGTTATATAAATTTGTTGCCGGTGAAGTCGAACGCGGTTTGACGGAATCTCGACGGCGATAGTGACCGGTTAATAATATGCAATCGACGTCGTCGTGATTCATTGGACAAACACGCACTCGGCGGAAAATTAGCTGCGCAAAGTATCGCAACGTTTTCACGGAACTCGACTGTCGGCGATCCCGTTCGATTAGCATGCTGGATGTGACACACAAAACTGACACCTTGCGTCAAATGAGTGACGTCAATCGACGTTGGAACGTTCACACTTGCCTGCAGCGATCGATCCTGCAAGCAGAGAGAAACGACGATGTCCTTTGACGATCGAGCGTGAAAGAAATCGTGACCGATTTGCATGATAACGAACACAGATAACAAATAGAGATCTGCCAATTGAATCTTTCTGCATTGTCTTTGGAAGTAAGTCGAAATCTTTGCTTCGATTGTTACTCGAAACACCTTTGAAGCAGAAAGTATCGCGGAAGTCTACAATTTTGCCAGACGGCAAAGGTACTGTTGCCAAGCGTTCACAAAATCTCGATAGACCAAAGGTTCATTGTCAACGAACTAAAAAGGGTTACGCAATTTTCGATACATTGTATACAGACACGTTCGTAACGAGAGTACAAAACTACAAAGGAGCCTCCCAGAGATGTACTTGTCTTCCCTAAAAAACGATTGAAACGAAAAAAGGAAAGAAACGCAGCTAATGTGCAAATGAGCGTGCGAGCCACAGCGAGGCCGGAAGTTACGTTAAAGTGCGTGCAATTAGAAAATAACCTAAATTCAAGACGATTCGCGATTCCTGTTGAGAAAGATCTCGCCGGGGACGAATGAGCAGAAGCGTTTAACCGCGCGTCGTCGAGGGAAATGATCAATTATCAAGAGCAGACCACGTGGGCCGCACTTTAAATCCACACTGCAGCCCCGCTTCGTGTCACCTAGTTCCACCAACGAATTTCATCTCCGTTGTCGGAAAGACGACCGGCAAAGCTTGGCAAAGAAATCGAGGGGAATATCGATCCGAAGTGATGAAATGAAATAGAGCTCGATCACGAACGGACGCGAGAAGCAGCGTTGGCAATTAGAGACTTGAACGCCCGCAAAGGACGCAAAGCTGCAGGAATGTTTCCATCGACGCGACATTCTTGATCTGTTCGCGGAGGAACGCGATCGAGCGGCGCTTGACATTTATGGGACCGTATAAAAGCGTGGCTAACTTGTCGCGATCTGGTTCTCTGGCTTCTTTGCGGACTGTTTGTTGGATCTGCCCGTCGTCGAGATGTTTGGATCGCCGTTTTACGATACGCGATTTACGTCACAGATTCGTAATCTTATCGCGCTTAATGATATTTGCACTTGTAGAATTGTATCGGAACTGGGTCGAGGTTTCTAAATATTCGTTCCCTAAATTTCAACAGCAGATCGCTTTGAAGAACTCGTCGTCGTCGTAACGATAAATAAGCGCCGATTGATTCGACGTTAGGATTCGTATTTTCGTCTCTCCAGTTTCGGTAGTGTCTCGATCGGGGCCATCGAAATTATTTCTCCTCGCGAATCAACTTATCCGACCCGTCGAGAAGCCACGGTGAGTCAATAAACGCGACAAATTCTTCTCGTCGCGAGTGTAACGATGCGTTGACGTCGTGGATCGCTCGAGAACAACGTCGAGTACGCGTGCACTCGCGGCCAGAAGCTTTTCTAGCCCCGTCCACAGCTCTTCCCCGTGAGTCTTGTAAACATTGAACACGTACAAATAGGATAGATCGAGGGAATATCGATTGGCCACTTGCAGACGTTACGTAAACGCGTAACGTACCGTACACAAGCAATTACGATTCTTTTTATAATCGTGCCTGGCGTCACGTCACGTCTACGACCACCGCGACGAACCGGGACACGATTAACAGATGTCTGTGCAAGGTAAAAGAAAAAAAGAAGCAAAATTAACGCGGCGCATTGTTTGTGGAGCACGCCAGGCGTTGCGTAAACGCGTATCCGCCGCCGTTCAACGAAAGCAAAGGTTTATCCGAAGTTGTGTTCCGGGGAATCGTGGAAAATCTTCAATATCCCATAGAAACCCCGTGAACCAGGTGACTGCCGTTAGCAGAGAACGATTATCGGAGAAGAATGATTATCTGACGTTTTACCAAGAGAGAATAGAAAAGAGAACAGCTTCTATATCCTCCTCTCAACTCAACGTCCGGTCGCGAGCCCCTAATTTTTTTTAAGCAATTCAGAGGCGTCCATCCCCTGAAAGAAGAGTCTCGAATCGAAAGGGCGAGCCAACCCTCTGGCAGCCGGGGTAAATGTATCGAGACAGGCACCGACAGCGATTCTTGAATTATACGAGAAATCCTAGGCGTGTCTGGTCACGTGTCTGTTAAAAGCTGCAGCAATCGCAGGAGAAAGAGTGGGAGAGGGAGAGAGACAGAGGGCGACCAGAGATCGACTAGGGTGGATGCGGAGACGATTTTCCAGCGAGAAGAGAGGTGAGCCTCCTGGTCTTTCCGGGGACCGGTCTGGAATCAGCTGCGGCTCGTTTAAACACGGAAATTCATAAGGTCCGAGTATACATGTATGTTGGGCTCGAAAAAACCTCCCGTCTGCGAAAGGGGAAGCAGGGAAGAGAGATAGAAATGAGAAGGAGAAAGACCGAGGTCGTGTCTGGGCCAGTTTAGAACCCCTATAGCACGGCAATCCTCCACCCTCGTGATCTAACCAGCTGAACTGCGGACCAGTCCACTTTTTCCCCTCCCGCTTTATCTGATCGCAGGGACGTTAACTTGAGCACTGGAAAGAATTCAATCAGAGATTACGCGTATCCTCGTTACGTGATAAATCAATAAAGGATCATCCTCGTTACTATTTTACCAATATCTCACTGCTGCCCAGAAAATATTCCGTCGCCGCGGGACACCCCGAGGGGTGATTCTAACCCCCGTAGATCCCAATTTCGATTACTGTCGACCGATGTTAGAATACGTTTCAAGGAACCGATCAATCCGCAGTGAATCAGAGATGCCACCCAAGGACCGTAGAATCCTCGAACACCGCGCCACCACCCCCATAGTAGCGGTGGTTTACCAGCTGCCCTCGACAGCTAGGCGCTAAGCCAGCATCTAGGGTGAGGCATAGTAATAGAAGAAACGGTCGCGACGAAGGGGAATAAGATGGAGCAAAGGCCTGGAACGGCAGTGGGAGGTGCGGAATTCATAACGTCCTAGAGAACCTTAGGGCTCTGACACGACAATATGTATACATACATATAAAGAGTGATGCAGCGAACGTATACGGAGTGAGAGAGATAGATAGACGGAGAGAGGGTGGAGGGTGGAGCGGGACAGAGGAGGCCCACAGGGTGAAAGGGGGATGAAGAAAGGCATAGAGTCGTGTATATTTTCATAATCTTTCGTAGACGATTTGGCTCGAGCCACCGGTTCACGAGCCCATACACGCATATGCCTCCGTAGAAAAGCGTGGATCGCACATGCTCAGGGCACGTCCCATTCAGACGCGTGCAGCTGCCGAACTCGTGGGACACGTCGGCAGGCACGCGCCTCTTTTGCCTCCATAACCTGTTTTCAAAATTCCGCTCCCCTCTGAACAGACCTCAAGGAGAGGCCCATTTCTTCCTTCTTTTCTCCCCGCCTACTACACCCCGCATCGCTCACCGCGCTCCTCTGTTTTCTCCTTCGATTCACCTTTTTCGTACTCTCTCCCTCTAATTTGTTCTTCTCTTATTTTACTTTATTTTCATCACTTTACGTCGCGAGTCAACGAAGACACGGCGTCGCTTCCGCCGCGGACATCTGTCATCATTTCTGTGACTTTCCACGGCAAATTGCTTGGAATTCGGCAATTAAGGCTGCCAGTCGCGACTCGTCTATGGTCGATGATGCGCCACTATGCGAAGAGCGTTTCAAGAGGCACAAGAGCGGCTCTTGTCGCGGATGCTTTTGGTAGACGAGTTTGCCCGATGCTTGTGATTGACGCGTTTTAATTGCTGGAGCTTTTTTTCTTCTTCAATGGGACGCTCTGGACGTTTGCAGTAGATTTATGGACGTGCAAGGACGAGTATAGGCGGAGGGGAATCGCGGGCTGGACGATTTGCATGCGTCGTCGGGGGTGACCGCCCTGGGCAGACCGCAGCTGCCGCGCGTGTCGCTGCCTCCGAAATCTCATCGACCACCGCCGTCGCCCTTTCGAGGGTCCCCACGTCTCCTTCTGACCATTTATGAGCTTCCATGATGTGTGGTGGACGATTTCTTTTTTAATTTCGCGATCTGGAGAGGGAAATTGCCTCGACAAAGCGGGCGAGACCTGGCTGAAAATCTTGATACCCGTAACTTTAATACACCGATGTTCATTCAGAATTTGCTGCCTTCTGTGTTCAATAGTTCAGCAAACTCTACGATGGATTTTAGATTTTGTTAAGCGACCTTTCAATTGGAACGGGTTATCAAGCTTTGGATCAGCCTTTTCCCCTTTTATTTCTTTTTTTTTTTTTTTAAGAAATAGCGAAGAAATTTTCGGAAAGGGAGGGAAATTGTTCGCCGCCAACTGGGCATCGCGATTCCTCGCAGACGAAAACGGGGAAGGAACAGCCGGTTCGGCCAGGTGGCGGATGGATCTACGCCGCGACGATACGATCGATGGAAATCGATAGCTGGTTAATCGGAATCGCCGGTTATTATCCCACTTTTCACGCGGTCGCATAACCTTTCGTCATGCTTACTCGTGAGTCGTGCCTGAAACGATCTCAATCTTTCGGAGGGCTAAAACGAAGCGCCACCCTCCCAACAGACCAATTTCCTATCAAAACTAAATCGAATTAAGTCCTTCGATACGCCTCGCTTAGAGTTGAGCACGAGGGCACAGTTCTTAATAATACAGAAAAAGACGTACAAGCAGGAACACTTCCTTATAGAACGTCTGATAGCAATTAAGTAATAACAAAATCGTTAATCGTTAATAACATCGTGATGCCATTGACGACTGTAAATTAATGTACAAGTTTCACTGCAAGTCAGATTTTATTCCACCATAAATGATACGATCTCAACGGACGTCGAGAATGATGAAGACCACCAACGAATTAAGACGTCGCAAGGATGCTTGCCCTCGAGAACTTCGTCGAGGTGGCCCACTACAAAAGGTAGGAGCGTATCGAATGAAGAAAAGAATAGGTGTGAGCTGTCTTCTATTCTTACTTATCCGATGGTCAATCTATCAAATGACTCATCGCATGATCTATCATTTTTTCGAATGCAATATATCCATGTATAACTCAATTGTTTTAATTGGACAACTCTCGATGGCACAGTCTATGCAATATTATATTGCACAAGCGTTTAATGATAGGACAATCTCGATACATCGGACAGATAATGTTCAAGAGGGATGCTTTACACGCCTCTTCACTGGATGAAGATCAACGAGGTGGCCCACTAGAGAGATATAAAGAAGAAAAAGAGACGCGCCAAGAGAGGGTTAAAAGAAGGGTTCGTGCCGCGTCGGTGTAAAAAAAAAACGCCATCGGGGACAACGAACCGCCAGGCATATTTATCGCCCCATTAAGAACCATCTCTGTTTTCCCTTGCACCGTTTCACCCTCTATATCGAAAAAAAAAATTCCACCTGCAATCAATTATTATAAAACGAAGACTAACGCGGCACGGTTTAATCGAATCAAAGCAGCGAACGAAATCGAATGATTCGGCGAAACTCATTGTCAGCTGTGCTCCAATTTAAAAAAGTTTACGCTGCTCCGCACGTAATTCATCTCCGCTACAGTAGCTTCTTTTTTCAGCAACGAGACCCCCCAGCTACTTCACAAACAACGTGCATAGAAATAAACATAGTTATTTAAAATATTCTGCATAAATCCGCAGTAGTCTTGTCATATTCCGTCAGGAACATTACAAACTATTGTCAAAGGAAATGAACAACCGTATACCTGGTCCTCCGCGCATGGATTACTACAGACATAGGTACCTCGACAGACTGTTCCCAAAAATGATTTTCCCCAAAAGATATTCACCGACCAACTAACAATGTACACATGTATCTATAATACATGAGAGCACGACAATAGCAAAGGAGAAAGGGATAGGTAGAGACGCGTGTCGGGCGTGGGTCGATCGATGAAGAAGATAAAAAACGTGCGGCTCTCGATAGCATAATACCGGGGCCGGATAGACGAGCAGGACGTATCTTTTCCACTTGATAGGGCTCGGTGAGGCCTACGAGCGGGCACGGCGCAGGCCATCGTCGTGTGTGCGGGCCTGGGTCCAAAAGAAGACATGGTCTCGCACATGTTCTTCACCTACCTCGTGCAGGGTATTCATGCCCGGTATTCATGGCGTGCAGCTGCCGAATGCACTTAAACGCCATTACCTGTTTTTCGCAACGCACGCTCGTTTGCGCCTGGGCACGCGCCCGCCACCGCTGCTACGAAATGTATATGCCCTGAAATCGAGGCGGGACTAATGCGTGTCGAACACCTCTCTTTCTATTGCTCTGCTCCTTTCGCTTCTTTCAGGGAATAATAAGGCTTCCGGGTGTCCGTGCCTCTGTGGCCACCTTTTGGACGAACTTAACCTTTGATTTGGACAACTTCACCGGGATGATCGACCGGCTAATGCGATGGGGACGATCGACGCCCGTTTTCGAAGCTTTTAGAGACGGGGTGTTTTATTTCTTTTTTTCTCCCTTTTTTCCTCCTCTTTTTTCTTCCGAAGCCGGAGAGAATTGAGGGCGGAACGAATGGTATTTGTATGGATTAGGGAAGTGTTTCTTTTTTTCTTTCTTATTCCTCTCGGTTTTGGAGGTTTCGCTTGTAAAGGTTTGAAATGGTTACGGGCGGGTCGTACGGGGGTTGCATTCGAGAATTTATTGGCGACGGCGAGCGATTGAACGATGATGACCAGTGGAGGTGAAATAGAAACGAGACTAATACGCGTATGGCCCTTCTCGAGTTCAAGGGAGAGAATAAGGCTTCCGGGTGGATGGTGTAGGAGCGATGCGTCCTATGAAAAGAAACGGACTGTCTCCCATTATGTCGGAACGATCGAGTTCTTGCGTCGGCATAGAAGCATATAAACATACGGTATGCCGTTAATGATCGAAATAATTGGAGAACATGTTAACGTTCATAAATTTCAGAGCAGGAAGAAAATCAAAACTGGAATAAATAGACGGACGGACGAATACGAAACAAAAAAAAAGCCACAACATTTGGAACCACGCGAAATATCAATGTCGATACCAGTGATTCGCAATGCACGTGACGCAATCGAAGCCGATGACAGACAGAAACGCTGGTTCCCGTAAGAGCATCGCGACGAAGACGCGTCAGCCCACGAAAATAGCGTCGACGCGGAGTTCTGCGAGCGATTACAAAACGTCGATGATCGTCTTCCACGGCGGGAAAGTGGGGCGACGAAACGTAATTCTGTCCGTTGTTCCAGGTTCCCCGATACACACAAGCCGCGATTAGTATGGAGCGAGAGTGGTTACGATTTCCTTAGTCAGCCAGCACAGTTCAACCGATCATGGTACCACTTTAAAACGGCGAAAAGAAAGAGAAAGAGATAGAAAGAGAGAGAAAAGGCTGGCGTTATTGTCCCGTGGATCTGTGGAAACGTGCCGTCGTAATGAATAGCCGGTCGTTCGGATTCCCGACAATGAGTTTCTAAAAAACCGAAAGAATCCTCGGTGGAAACAATGGCGTCGCGATTGTACACTCCTCCCCCGTTCACGGCGTATTAATTTCTCTGGCCTCTTTCGACTTGCGACATAATAAACAGCTATGTACGTGGCAAGGCGGACGCAATCGAGACTTTTATCTCGCGATGAAAGGGCCCCGCGTTCAGCAACGCCTCGGCTAGATACGCGGGATCCAGTGCCGCGAGAGACACGTCAACAGGTGGCAATTTCTGCGTCTCGCCTCGTCAGTCGAGATCCAATCGATCTTATATAAGTTCCTCTTCCGTCTCTGGCAAACTTCGACCCAGCGTTCGATAACGCGCACGTTTTGTGTACCCACTTGAGCCCGTTGCTTTCCGTGGAACGATTCGATAACAAGTATTTCTCGCAGATAGCATCGCAAACATGTAACGTTACGGACGACCCGACTTGTATAGGGGACTTCGACTTGGACATTGCGAAACGTGAAAGATCAAGATGTTACGGGCAATTTCTACGTTTCGTTCCAGAGATTCCACGGGCGCCGCGTAAATTCCTGACTAAACAGGCCCGAAAGGAGCAACAGTCTCGTGCCCGTCTATCCTTTAGCTAACGATACGCATTCCTCGCCGCCCTCAAAGCGGCCGGGGAGATAGGGTCGTAAAAAATCCGAGCTTATCGCCGCAGCGAGGCGGGTTTCGTGTCGCGTTCACCTCCGATCGACTCATAATTAAAGGTATCAGCCGGCCGACCCGTGTTCCCGCTTGAAATGTGTACACAGTGTCGCGTGCTAAATTGCTGGGCGACACGGAAATATCTGGCTATCGGCTCGGGGGTATCGCACGTGCCCGCCTTTTGGGCCTCTTAATTAATGAAAACGGATGCAAATGGGTTAATTAGCCGGGATTGCACACGCCGAGCGGTATCCAGCGGCGCCAGGCGTTTCGGAGCGGCAATTTTCAGCGAACACCCCCCGGGCTACTTTCAGACCTCTGTGCTGTATCGGTTATCTTGTCCGCCGTTTCCACGCTTGTATTCGCCGCGTGAAATCTCGCAGATAAGCTGATAGCTTATCTGCATGCCCAAGGGTATGGGAAAGAACCGCGACCGGCCACCTGTCACGCACAAGTCGCTATTGAAGCCGATTCGGGACAACGGGCACGTTGTCCTGGATGGATTTATGGCGAATGCACTTTGCAGGGTCTGTGCAAGAGGATTTGCGGCGAACGGAACATAGAGGGGGGCGTGCAGCTTTCAGTTTATATTGTGGCTCTGTCGACGAGTTTTCCCTCAGCTTGGAAATATTATCTTGCGAGCAAATAATAGATTAACGATATTGCGATTACCTAAGTCGTTTAAGACGCGTTATCGTAAATGGGCGAAACGCTTGGTTACGGTGAAAACACGAGACTCCATTCTTTGATTCGCTATTTCAAGTCAAGATGTCAAGCAATCAAAGAGGTGGATGATTGTAAGAAAAGAAGAAAAAAATAAAATGAGGTTATCGCCAATTTTTCGTCGCGGTTTCGAGCATCGACTTGACCCTCTCGGCAGAAGGCTCACGCATACATAAACGCGTGTGCCCAAGAGGGTATACATAGGTGCACACGCGTTCCACAGTGTGTCGAACACAGAAGAGAGAGCAGCTAGGTTACGGAGGAGCCCTTGCGTTGGAAGGGTATCGTTGGCAGGCGGCACATGGTCCGCATCATGATTTTCGAAGCCGCAGATGGTTCCTTCTGCGGTACACGATTATGGTTTTTTGTCAAGCATGTCGGGAGCAGGCGGTAGGGCACGTTGTATTTCTCGATCAATTTTCGCCGCAAAATTGACGATCGGGCCAGGGAACCGTTCTAACGTGTACACTGTAGGAATTGTTTTTTAACCCTAACAGTCGGGGCCAAGTTTCACTTGATCGCCACTTAAAATGTAAGGAAGCGTGCATTAGCTAGTGTTCCGTATGTCCCTGTTCAGATATCGATTATATCTATAATCGGGAGGTCCCTTTTCTTATTTAAGTCTCACTTCACTTCTTCGGATAATACAATTGCAAAGGTGTATCTGTTATTTTGCTCTGCCACCCGGTGCATTTCATTTCACAATCGCGAATTCATTTTTATTTACCAGAAAATATGTATATCAATTTTACCACCCTCGTGATACATACATAAGTTACCGTCAAGCTGCAGAAAAAATAACCATCTCGTCTGAACACGATGCATTGGACTTCCACCGAAAAGTTAAATCCCTTAAAAAGAATTATAGGTATACCGACTTCTTTATCCCCGAGATCACCCCTTCAATAGAAACTACCTTCACTAAAATCCAATCACCACCCCAAAAAAAAAGAAGAAATCATCCCCTATTCGCAACACCAGACCATGCTCCCCAGACAAAGGAGGATCGACGTTATCCGGATGAAAGGGCGATAGAGTGGCGTCGCGACGCGCAAAGAGCCTCGTCAATCACGACAAGTGGGTTAAGGGTCACGGAGCTGGTTCCGGAAGCCGGTTTCAAAGCGTCGATAATAATTGGCGAGGCAGAGAGGGCCGGGTCGGCGTTGTTTGTGCGCGTTTCAATGGTCCGTTCTGGAAGGCACGGCTAATCACGCGACCGGAGAACTGGACAGACGGAGTTGAACTGACAAACGACGGCATTATCCTCCGTCATTCCGTTCGCTGGTGGTGGGCCGGCGACAATGCCGGCCAGCAGGACACACGGCTCGGAGAAAGAGAGCGGTGAACAAGGCGGGCAGGGTGGTTTGTATGAGGAAAAAGAGGAAAACGAAGGGAGATGGAGAAATGTAAAAAGGGGAGGGAGAAAAAGGGAAGCAATCTTCGTTGCTTCTTCTTCTCCGGTCTCATCTCGTTTCGGCGGCTACCCTCGTGTTCCCCACTGCCACCCCCTACGGTCCGGCCAATCTTGTTCAGGATGACTAGCCACCAGCCAATCCTCTTATTCCGTTTCATTTGCCGATTGCGACGACCTCCGTGTACCGGCGTGCACTTCTTTATTATTCCGTATTGTGCACGTAACCCAATTCAATAGCCTAATCTATTTTTCGTGCTTTTCTCTTGCTAATCGTGGGGACCTCGACCGATCACGACGCACCGATCGACTCTCTTGCTCGTTTCTTTCTTTATTCTTCTCCTCTTTTTTCTTCTTCTTGCGGGACTCGTTTTCCTTACCAGTTTCTTCCCCTTGGACTTCCAAGCAAGTCCATGTAACGCGTATATATAATACGCGTGCATGGGAAAAACTCTGCGGAGGGAATCGATTCCTGTTTTCTGATTCCCTTTGAAAGGGACGTTGCCTGAGAAGCTTCGTGAAAGTATACGTATATAGGTTTCCACGATTCTCGCCGAAATAATTGTGCCGTAACAACGTAATCTGCGGCTCGTTCGACAGGGCCAATCTCCTTTTTTCCCCGCTGGCCCCGGGGCCAATTAATTGAAAAATACCTCGAGGAACGAGGTGGTGGGCCCCGTTTGGGGTGTATACTTAGGAGCATAGAGAGATCCATTCTGATTTAAGCGTAGAAAAAGGAGCACGCCGGGACAGGGAGGAGTCGTTGAAACGACGTTCGATCGGTCGGTGTGTATATCCGTCGATGGAAATTACCACGAGGCAGCTATGCCAAGATAATTGGACGGCGGGAAAATTAAAGGGAGCCACCGCGACTCTTGACTCTTCGGAGCGAGCGGAACGAGGCGGAGTAATCTGCCTTGTCTTTAAGAGATTAGGTCCTTAAGGGTGTACAATGCCTCTTCCTTCCTCCCTCTCCGCCATTCTCTCCCTCTTGCCCTTGCCGAAACACTCTTCGTACCTTCCACCGAAAACCCACCACGATCCTCGGCCACGAACTGTGCAAGCAATAATAAGTCTGGTCGAGCGTCAACGACGAGTAGTCGATTGCTCTGGTTTCTTGGTCGAGGCTCCAACAGAACGGAACAACAGCAAGCAAATTGCCGTGGATCGAGAAGCTTGGCCCACGAGTCGGGCCGCTTCTCGGAAGTCCAATTAAAAGTGCTGTGTACAATGAGTGGCCAAGCGGCGCGCGACTCCCGGCGAAATAACTTTGTGGAATTCTCTTGTTCTTCCGTTCTTGTTAGCTTCATTGAGTAAGCTCGAGAACCTCCCGGTACAGAGGGGAACGAATAATACGACGATGCGGTATGCATTGCCAGACACGTCTTGTCGATAGATCGGTGTATCGAAATTATTCGTCGCGTCTCGCATCTTATTTATCAACGGATATTTGTTCGACATTCAACGCTGCCAATTTCCTTTACATTCATTTAAATAAATTACTCCCCACGTTCGTGAATATTATTCGCGATTATACGAAGGTCCAGTCAACCTTACACTCGAGACATCTCAGAAACAGCCGCATGAATCTCTGCGCCGATTCAACTGGACGCCCCTAAGCTCGTCAAATTAGGAATCCGATTAAAATCATCCGTCCTGATATCGAGGAAATTATTCTGCAGACAGATTAATACTAATCGCCGGTGCACGTACGAGAAGGCGCCGTAACAGGCCCGTCCATGGTGAGTCATTGTCAGTCTCGGCATACAAAGTATCCATCCCTTGGTCTCCTCGTCCGAATCCGCCGGTTTATCATCGATCGAGCAAGATTAAGCTCCATACAGGGGCTGGAAGGGCCTCATGAATATTTACCCAAGAAAGCATAAGCCGAGGAATCCTTATCGATGTACATCTTATAATTCCTCCGCAATGACCGTCCCCAGAGACGATAATGTTAATAACACGCCGGCGAAATTATGGTTTCGCTCGTGTCTCTCGAACTGTCGCAGCGAGGAAATTCTTGTTCGCAACACATTTCGGACGATTCTGAATGGGTTTAACACTACATATATGTTATGGGACACACGCGCCGAGCGCTCCTTATTTCGACTCCTAACTCGTCGACGATTACGCGACCATGGAAACATGCGACACATCCGTCGCGTTTTTCTGCCAATGACGTGGCTCCGGACAATCGACGGACCAGTCTGAACTGCAGCTCCCACGAGCTCCAAAAAGTGATACCTCAACTCGCTACAACTTAGAAGTTAGGTAGTCTCAAGCAGCTATACCGTGGATTAATCTGCTGGTACAAAAGGTATTCGTAATAAATATAAGGGTCATCCAAGCCTGATCGTATTTTTGTTTTTTGTTTAACACCTCGCATGGAAATAGTGCATTAAAATATTTTGCCAAGGGTAAAGTTAACAGACATTAAATGAATCCCGATCAACTACTATCCCATTATGAACGGAATCGTAAATTCCTTCAGGTTTCTGGTGAGCAAGTCTCTCTCTGGCCGAACAAAAATAAATACCACAACCGTACGAAAATCCCTCCCTTATGGGAACACGAACAACTAGGAAGCCATCATTCACGAAATAAGCACCTTGAAAGGTTAGCACCCCCACGACCCTCCGACTGGGTGGTCAGCTCCTGGTGTCCCCGATCGACAGGCGCAGGATCATAAATCAAAACGGAGCAGTACCGTCATTGACCCAGTTGCGCCGGTGGCAAAGGTGTGCGGCTACCTGACGCGGAACATTCCTCGGTTTCTCGCACGTTTCGTGTTATTCTTCGACCTGCGCCAAGGTGCCAGGCCTTCTTTCACAACCGGGCGTTCCCTTAATCGGAAATATGGATGACTAATATGTAAGTCGCGTCGTGAACTCGCCCGAGACACGTCTCGACTCGACACACGCGCGTGTCCCGAGGTACGAAAGTCTTCTCTGTAAGTCTATAAATGTAACGAGATGAAGGAGCGGCCGCAGTCTGCCTCGTAGAATGTACAGTGCACACGAACGATGCCGGCCGAAAATCCGGCCACCTTTTACCACCAGACTCCAAAACAAACAAATTGGAGCCGTTTTTGCGACGCCCTTACCCGGCAAATTGTACCCCCTGCCCTTTCGTGCGTTTTCCCCCGGTTCTCCTGGTACCTGACACAGGGATGGGTGAGGTGTTCGAACGGTTCCTTAAGCATGTTTTATTCATACGTACGAGAGAATGGTCAGAACAGATGGGAAAGTGTGAAACGTTTGCGGGTACGTGGTGGCAATTTGTTGAGACGGTCAGCAGGTCGAACGAATTGCTTGATATTGCTATTGTTATTATTATTGGGGAACACTGTTAGGCAGACTTAATGCGTTGCACCAGAATGGGAAGATTTATGGTACGATTTATGAGTGAAGGACACGGGGCACAGATGGAGGCTGCTATAAAATTTGAACCGGCGAGAAATGGTAAAGATCGTCGGCTGTAATTGGATGGAAATACGGCACTGATAAGAAACGAAAAGTTTCAGTGGAAGTGTTGCAGAAGTTTTACTGTTGCATAAGGGAATAAAGATAGGGTTAAACGGAGTGTTTCAAACTTTTTCGTAAAATTGGCAAGGCCGACGTAACCGACGTAAGAATAACCTGTTTTTATAAACGCCATTAATCTTTATTTCTTTCAAGCTGCCTTGTGGATTATCTAAATGAAAATTATCCACCTAGCCCGTTCTCCCTCGCACTGCAACCCATAAATCCTGCATTTTTCACCTGAGCTTCGCCGCAGAAGAATCGGTAATTCCGACCAACGCAGACTAGTTTATCGCCGCTGGCCATATTTCCCCAGCAATAAAACCAGCGACTGCGTTTCTTTGCACGAGGGCATGCATAAAGAATGTTTCTATATTTCGATGAAAGATTGTTTGGGTCACGGAAGTGCACGATTCGCGTAAAATTGCAAGGGGAGAAACGTTTATTGCCCGATGAAAAATTTAATTCGGCAGTGGCCTATAGGGACGGGGAGACAATCGCCTGATCTAATCTAAGGGGTCATAAATCCATGGCATTCTCGTGCCCCGAACGAACGCGACGTATCGCCTCCCTTTTAAATTCCAAATTATCGATCGCCAAAATCTATGAGATTCCTTTGAGCTGACCGTTCACGCAACCACCGTAAAACCGGCCGTACGGCGACGTTGCTCACTGTGAATAATAAAAATAAAAGAAAATAAAAATAGAAGAGAAAATGTCTGCATTAGCCATCGGCACGACAGATTTTCGACCGCAGATAAGGGAAATTTACGAACTGGCTATACAGTTACATGCAGGCTCGTATTGATCTATAACGGAAACGAGTGGCTGGCTGCATCCGAATGTATGCACATAATTGCTCGATCTTTCATTTCCTTTGGTCGAGAAAATGTTGCAAATTTTTTTGATCGATTTTTTCGGTAAGCAAACAGTCACTATCGTTAGCGTTACGATTAGGCGATATTTAATTTGATTTTTAGATTCATGACTCTCTGTCTGAAATATCATCACGTGTTCTGTATTATCCGGCCATTCCTGAATTCTCAAAAAAATTCTGATACAAGGCACAGCGTTTTTCATTATGCTTCCATTAAAACTGACACAACGAAATTTAATCAACGCGCGGAGATAAAAAATAAGGTGCAAGAAAATCAAGCCATCGTTTCCTCTTCACTATGAAACAACAAAAGGTACAGCTTGTTCCCCGCATTAGCCAGCTCGCATCGTGGTCGTGGAAACAAAACTCCACGGAGTACGACAACGCGAGTGCAACCTCATGCGTACCTACACCCTGACCGGACCATGAAGGCCGCGCCAAATATCGATTCTCGCTAAACTCGAAATGGATATGGAAGCCCGAAGAATGTTGGAATTTTCTAGCGGGCTGCTAGGAACCGACAACGATCGCTCGCTCTCTTTCCGTCTATTCTGCCTCGTTCCTCTCTTTCCGCGGGCCACGCTGTTTATCGTTCCCGATCGTTCGACGAAATCGATTTCTCGGTACGACGACACGCGGGGACAGACGGAACAGAATTCGAAGACTGAAAATCACCGTTGCCACAATTGCAGTTTGCGTTAACGGGAATAGCCGGCTGATATTTATACTCCCGGGAACGCTTCTCTCTTTCCGCTGCGCGCTGGTTAAAAGAGAGCATCGCGAGATCCAGCCTGGAATCCGTCGGTTCCGCGGAAAGTGCTGGAACACCGTGGATCGGTCGGCCGCGATCGGAATTCCACGATAACGAGAACGCCGTGACTCGTCGATAACGACTGGTTTTCCTAGTCGATGGAAAACAACGTGGAACAGAGAGAAAGAGAGTCGAAGAGAAATAGAAGTAGTACAGAGGGAGGGAGGGGGGGCTGTAAAATGGGACATCGCGATCGACAAAGCGTTCTCGAGATAAGGAAATGTCCTCGATTACACGGCAAACATAGCACAGGTATTTTATCGCTCGCGGAGTCGCGAGTGCGACAGGTTTTCGCTGTTTCCTTCTATTTATAGGTCTGGCAATTTGTCGTCCATTAAAGGATTAATTATACGTAAGTAAGGAAGATCGAAAGTGTACCCGTTTGTTCAGACTTTAAGTCGCTGGAAAAAAACCTTGTTTCTATACGAAGCGATAATTGAACGGCAAAGACGTTAATTCCAGTTCACGTTATTTCTACGCGATAGTAGCTTATTTTAGAAACTTTCTTAATCGTTTCACTGATAGAAACGTGATCCCGATCGTGGAAGAAAGGAACGATTCCGATCTGCTCGGTTTGATAGGCGACACGGGAATCTGGTTAAACGCGAGAGGCTCGTCAGTGGCAGAAAGAGCAGCGCGAATTTAATCCGCTTACGCTTGTAAGCGACGAACGTGTTCGATAATTACATTAAACGCTGGTCGGAGGCGCGAATCGTCGCGGAGAGACATCAACGCCCGATAATTGCACACGCTGCTGGCCCGAGCAACGCGGCGTGTTAAGAAACCCCGTCGTATTTCACGCCGCGAATGAGGTGAAAATTGCCGCGCTTAATAAACTGCTTGGACAATCACGGGGTGCAGTAGGTCAGACGTGCCTGCAATGAAAAAGACGTGATATCATCAGGCTGGTATTTTTTTAAACGCGCCGACGAGTTCTCCGTGCTCGAGCATTCTCAATTTCGTTATTCTCGGCTCTATCTATGCCGTTGCGAATTTCTTCTCTTCTCTTCGTTCGTATTTATAATCATTTTTAATAGAATAGTTCCGGGGCATTATATTGCAGCATATTATTTTTCATACTTTTTTCATAACATGCGCAATCATCAGTGTCCCTTGTTTCTCCGTTTCCCTTTAATTCCATGGGTACCTGTCGTCTGTCCATTTTCTATCTACCCCGCGTCGGCATTGCTCGTTGCCCAAGGACATGTCGGCGTTGCTGCGTCTCCTTTAGTCGGAATATCAGGTATGAAAATATGACGCACCGCGCCCATTTAAAAATGTGCACCTGTCCCATCCATATGTCCAACGAAGACGTTGACCATAATAGTACCAGCAACTTCGTCGCCCATCGATCTGCTAATTGTATCCCCGGTTTCGTTCACCGTGTCATAGTGAACGTTCGCTTTTTCCAATCCGAAAGATCACGCGCATACATAGTTCCACTTGCGACTCAGCATCACGGAAGGATCGAAGGAGACGAAAGAGGTGCACAGCTGAATAACGACGGACGGACACTTAAACGAGAGCGTGACACGACCAAGTCGACGTCGACGAACGAAGACAAGGACGACGAGGAGGAAGACGCGCGACGTCGCGACGCCGGACACGGGTGGCGTCTCTGGTGTATGCAGAAACGCAAACCGATGCACATGGGAGTTCGCCGGTATAATATTACAGGGCTCGAGGCACTAGGACTCTTTACTCCTGGGTGTTCGTTGCCCGCTTCTATACCGGGTGACGCGGATCGATCGCGCGAGCCAACGCGCCACGGTGAATATCGATTTCGCCCCCTTTGTCGCCGAACGGGCTCACCGTTCCGGCAGCTTCGATCGCCTTCGAGCTATCCGCTGATCAATAAGTGTGTATCACTCTCTCTAGTCGCCCACGAGACTTCTTTTCCCTGCGAAACGTTGCGCCTTCGCTTCGGGGCGATAATAAGACGGAACGGTATTGGGATTCTCGTGTACGAGGAGGCGGCACACGGCCAGGTTGATCTCGGGTTAACCTGGTTGGAATTGCGAAAAATTGGGCAACAGAGAGGACGTTTTGTCTCGCCGGTGGTCCCTGTGGGCGACTTTCACGACAAAAGCCGCGACGGTGTACGGTTTTCAGGATTTCTCGAGCTTCTCGGAAGGTGTCCTCCCACCGGAGGCTAAATACACCGTTCCCATGCAACCGCACGAACCTTCCACTGTAACGCGTATACATGTATATAACGAAGGAGATAAGTTGTGCCCTCGCTAAAAACGTGACCACCTAGATAGAGACGGATCGGTCTCAGTTGGCGACGTGCAACAATCTCCGTGACGAAACGGGAGGCAAACATTTCGTTCTATCCCCGTTCGGGGGGTTGCGATACTCCGATTCGCCACGCAACACCCGGTATAACGAGGAGACCAGTCGAAACTAGAGAGTAAGAGACGGAAACGCGGGGTGGGAGGTCGCGGTGGGGCTGGAAAGAAGAGAAAAAGAGGGAAAAGTGTGTGTATGCGGTAAGAAAGGGACGGTAGACGAGAGAAGGGAAGAGAGACAAGGAGAGTAAAAGGGTGCGTCGAAGGAAGCAGAAGTAGAAGGTAGAGGGAACGTGCGGTCTCTCTTCGCAAGGAGAGAACATAGGCAGGGGGTGGTTCCGTTCTATGGTACCCCATGAAACACCTGGCTCCCCTCTCCTTCTCTCTCGCCCCTCGTTGTCCCGTGCTATCCCGTTTGCCTCATGCTACCGATCTTCGTCATATTATCCTAAACTGCATTGGCATCCCCCTAGCCCCTACTAGAGCTGAGGGCCATCCTTGCACGTCAAACGGCTTGTTATGCGCCGGACGAAATATCTATATCCACCAACGGCAGACGGATTGGACAGTACCGTACACTCCGTTCACCCAGGTGTTGCGGATCTTTCTTGAACAGTGCTATCGCTGCTCGAATCGATTCGGAGATGAAATGTGTTAAAATAGGGGTGGCTGAGAACACAGATTTCGAAAGCTGAATTTTTTTGCAGCTTGCAGACTATGCACAATAGAATTTGAAGAATGGGTAATTCTAGGTCGTTAACCTTGTACATGGCATTCTTTGATTTACCATAATCCATTCAGATAAGGCAAGTTGTATTACGTTGTAAAGAATATTGAAGAGCGTATAATAAGCTTAATTTCTGAAAAAAGCTGGAACCTCGAAATTGCAGGTAAATTCGATGAAACAATTCCTCCGCAATAATCTAATTCTCGTAATCGTTTCTTATCTCCCCTTATCTCACCTATCATTATCGACTCGGCTAAATTTCGGACGAACCATGTATTACGAACAACGATTACGTTGGACGTCCAATGGATGTAGGTGGCCAAGAAAATAGATCTTCGACAGGAACGTAGGTGTCCATCGAGTTGATCGTTCGGTTCTATCCGGAACGCGGCGATCCAACGGACCTATACATGTAGGTGTCCAACGACCAGTCTCCAGATTGCGATCAGAAAAACTCGTCTATAGGCGGTCGAACGTTCCAATTTTCAAGCTGAAACGTTCGACGACCGGCGTCGATACACCGTGGATCGCTAATTACGCCTGTCTCCGTGGTCTGTTTCGTGCTTCGAGCAGGAACGCGGCAGCGTAGGCGTGACTCTCGAACGACAACCTCCAGCGAGACCAGTCTATCGATTCGCACAACGACGAGCACCGAGGCCGATCGAAAATTTGTCGCCACCACGGACTCCTCTGAACTCGAGGAAATTCCAGCGTGGATGTCTCGCTTGGATCTCCTTGACGGGGTCTCTCGCACGGGCTCGCTTGTTCCGGTAGCAGCGTCGATCCGAAAATAGCGACAGCGCCAGGATGATCGCGAGACGCCGCGCCGTCAAGTTTAAGGTATTGTTCATCGGGCACGGTACGTGGGTGAGGACAGTCATCGACGTGGAGGCTTTTGCGGTCCCCGACCGGTCATTTACGATGCAGAATCTTTTTTTGGAAGCTGCGGGCAACACGATCTATGTAGGCTAGCCTAACGGGAATCACTAGACAATGCGGTACGATTTTTCGTAACTATGTATTCCGTACAGTTTTCTTGTTTCTTCGGAAAGCTCGAACAGGTATATTTACGAAGAAATTAGAAACGGGGAAAGAATCAGATAACGGAAGAAGTGGAAAGACGAAGGCTAACGACGGATCAATCGCTACCTATTCTTTCTCTCTTAATTTTCTGTGGCTGTCACAGATACGGGAACCGTACAAAAGCATTTAGCAGCGTACGTATGCGCTTTTCGCCGCGTAGGAGGCGTTAGGATTGCGCAACCGCGCGCAAGGATTAGGATCTGTGCGCGACCGGGAGAAAGGGGTAGGTGGGAGGCTTGATTTCCGCAAATTAATTCATAAGAACGTCGTCGGGTGACGTCACTTCCTGGATACGCGCCGGCAAGGCGGGATACGCTCGTAGACGCGAGACGCCCGTGTTGGAAGAGAGGTCCTTCTCTCTCTTTCGCTCTCCTTCGCTCTCTTCCGCGCCGTGTCGCGCCAGACTATCCTCCTTCAACGGCTGTTTCTTCTTCTGCCCGTTTATCCTTCTGTTTCACGCGTTTCACCTATACAGCCACACGTGGCAACTAAAAACTGCCTGGCTGGGCGTAAATAGAATGCTACTTAAAACCGCGAAAATAAGGGCACTGACATTCACCAGTCTCGCCGGAACGACCCCCATGGTCGTTCTGTAGGTATGTCGGCCATAGATCGGCCACCGATCTTCGTCTTTGTCACTCTTCATCTCATCCTTCGAGTGACAGGGCTTTCGGTGAGTCAAGATTTTATGTTCGTTTGATTTTCGTACGGAGTTGTCACGTGGAAATCTTTCAGGGAGGGTGTCCAGAAATGTTCGACGTTTATTCTTAATATTACCAGGATTGAGAATATTATTTAGAAAAATAAGAAGATATAGCTACGACCAATATGATTGCCCTAATTATATTAAGTTCTCGAGACAACACACAGCTTGGCGATATTTATTGCCGATTGCTAGGCGTGTTAGAATATGTCTTGACCCAATGGAAATATTCAATTAAGGAAACGAACAAAATTATTTTCAGACCTAATGAACTAAATGCATCGATTGTTAACGCATAATGATCATACGAGACGAACTACAACCTGACTCCATCGGCAATCAATACTCCCAAAGGAGTATTCATCCCTGAGGATCCTTCGATCACGAGACTAATGGCAATTCCAATCCTCCCACAATTCGAGATCAAACTATCCGTAAGGTGGTTCTAAAGCGTGCAATTTCCAAAGTCAACAAAAGGAACCGCCTGGGCAATTATCCCAGCCACGAAGCGGTCAGCCGGTTTCCCTCGAAATCCTTCCCCTATCGCGATTCCGAGATATCTCGATATCGAGCACAGCAACGTTGTAATCTCATTAAGCCTGAGAAACGTTTCGATATCGAAGCTTATTAATTTTCGCACGAAACGAACGGACGGCTATCAGCGACGCAATTATTATAAATTGACCGCAACGAACCGTGTAACGTTGTTACAACCTTGTCTTGATCATTTCGCACGATAATTGCCAGGAATTGTACGCACTGCGTTCGATTTTTCGGTTTCCACAGTTCGATGCTCGGTAAATTATGTGAACGAAGGTATAAACGTTCAGCGGGAGTGGCGGAGCTTGTTTTGCAAAGGAACCACGGATATTGTGGTGTTTGCCAAAGCAGTTTGACAAGGAATATCGAATCCTTTCGAAGCTTGAGAGGATTTCGAGTTTTCTGAGGCTATTGTGCACGGCCTTAGCGTGCACTTTTGGGGCTCTGCTGCTTGTTAACCGCTTACACCGATTTAGATTTGAGATTTTAACGGGGCCGTTGTGGGCTCGGTTGGACGATGGAAATTTTTTCCCTTTTTTTTCTTCTCTTTTTTTCCTGCCGGCGAAGCGAAGATTTTCCCACGGATTAGAACAAGGATATTGTACTAATGTGTTCCGCGTTAAGGATTGTGCGCGGAGAATAGAGACATCAAGGCGAATGGAAATTACTCGTGTCGGGATTTTTAGTAGCGTGGAACAATTATTGCCTGCACTTCAGCCTGGATAATCTGATATTGCTCCTTTTATTATGGTTCACTCGGGGCCACGCAATAAACCACAATTTATTGGTCGATTAAACCGGTACCTTGCGAGCTTTCCTGCGGCCGCGTGAACTTGGACTAGCGCTGTTTAAATGGCCACGCTGCCGCAACAAATGGAGCACACGTCGAAATACATAGAAGCAATTGTACTTTCACCAATACTTTCTATCGCAACCCAGAATCGACACAACGTACAGAAGCTGTAGCTAACTCATCGATACTGTTCGCAACGATATCCTCCGACAAATATAAGGATCATTATTTCCGACTTTCGTATTAACACTTTTCTCAGAAGTTCACTGATAAATCCTCGTTTAAGCGCCACTCGTTCGATCCCTAAATTACCCAGATTTCCCAGAATAAGTACCGCTTAAATAATTCCACAAAGACGCGATTAAATCGCGAATCACTTCATCGTCGGTTCCCAAATAAATTTACCGGAATTTCGGAAATTATATAATAAATCACTACGTCCTGCCCATTATATCCAGATCTTCGTTTCATAAGAACCAGCCCGCGGGCAGAGTTACAAGCTCGTCGGCGGTGTAACAGATCGGCATCGGAGGGGGGGATCGGCTAATTGCCTGGCAAAAATCGACTGGCGTTGCTTCGGAACTTTTCAGGCCGAAATTTCGCCGACAGGTAACATACCGACTCATTAGCCAACCACGAGCGCAATTAGACGTGCCGGCAACCGCTTAATTAGCATAGTCTTCGTTGCTGCAACGCAACCGACTCGCTCTTCTACACCCTCGCAGCCGGACATCCGCGATTTTCTGCACACGAATCGGACGATACACGTGCGCGTCAATTTTTTTTTCCTCCCGTACCACAGACGGTTTAATTGGGACCAGGAAGCAGTGGAGCCTTGTTCGATTGCGATTCGGTCGATAATTTGCCTTTAATTGGTGGGAAGTGATATACAAAGCTCGAGGGGATGTGGTTGCATGGACAGTGAAGTAAAAACGGAGCTTGAAAATGAAGTTCGAGATTCGGATACGAAGTATAAATGATGCCAAGACAATTTTGCTTCTAAAGATCGGGTAAAAATATGCGCTGCTACGAATGGAAGGATTATTTCGATTTAACAAAGAATTATTTTATGGCAGGGTTGATATTTATGATATTCAAAACTGTGTCTACGTTATCCCATCGATGCAGACGAAATATTCCAAATTGGTTGCCGCGATAACTTGAATATTTCGCAGCGAGGAATCGAATTCTAGAAAAGGCGGAACAATCATCTGGAGAATTGAGCGGGGATCAATTGAAATATTCAATTCGGACGATAAATCGTCCAGAGCTACGTTAAACTCCACTACAAAGGCGAATCTATATTGTCCAAGCATTTCGCCGGCCCACCACAATAGAATTATACCCCTTTCGCGTTTCAACTCGCCGTTTAACATACTCCAGCAGTGCAACCCTGTCCCTCCCCTTTTCGTGCGTAATACATTCGTGCACAGGACTCGAGAGGGAAGAAAAAAAACACCATTACCATCGACTCTAAATTTAATTTATTCCCCGACGACTCGCGTGTTCGTCCCTAAAGCGGAGCGAAAAGAGCTTTCTCATTCAAAGGGGTAGATTCTAGATAGAATGAAAGGCCCACAAACCCTTTCACGAAATTCATTCAACACTCTTTTCGCCAAGAATTCCCATATATGTATGTACATATATTCGTTTATAATCCATCCGCACGAATATAAAACCACAACGTGTTCTTTACTGTGGAATGCTTTTAGATTCGTTGAAAACGATCGATACACGAAATGCATACGTGGATGGTAAATTATGCCAAATTTTCACGTGCTCAGAGGCATAATTTCCTCGACGATTTATCACCTCGGTAATGACGGCCAGGAACCACACCGAGTCAAAGAGATACGTAACGTGAACCAGAGAGCGCTCGATAATGGCGGTGGCCCGAACACACGGCGCTTTCGTGATCGCGAGAGGTAATTTAGCATTAGCGGGCCGTTTCGGTGGAAAGAAAGTGGCTCGTTCGTGTGGCGTGGTCCGTTCCAATGGTTTCAAAGGTACACCTTGGCGTCGACCCAAAGACACACGCCGGCCTGTACGCCGGGCTACTTTGAAATTTGCATAGCTTCGCGGTGCAGGTGCTCCTATGCACCTTCGTGCGCAAGGTAGGGTGTTACACGGTAGGTGTATCGATTCCTAACAGTAAGGTACCGTTTCATTAAATGTACGCAGATAGATGGACAGTGGTAATAGAATGGATTGGCCCTTTGTAAGTGTAACTTAACTCCGTTACTTCTGCTTTCCTTTATTTCTTATGATTCCTGTTTTCGTTTTTTAAGCACACTATGCACCGGTTAACAATATTGTTAGAATTCGACAAAGTTTACCTTCACATTGAATAATTCAGCCTCGGGATCTATTTGCAATACTGCCAGCAGGCACCCTAATAACCTCGAATTATGTTGTTCTGTATAAATATTTTTAATCAATAATTGCTCACACTAATATTTAAAAAATTCTTGACCCAGCAATATGAAATATCTCCAAACTTTCTCCCAGTATATTGCCGCAGAAATTCACTAATAATTGGCAATAATTATTCACCACCTAATTATGACCCTCTACATCGATCGGTCCCACATTTTCTGGATCCGTAAGTTTTCGAAAAATAACTAACAATTGCCCAGAAAATCGTGCGAAAAGAAATCTAGACCTCGTCCGCTTGCTATAAAGAACAGGTTTCTTATGGAGACCAAGCTGAAGCGTACATGTATAAGAGGTCTGGCTTAGAAAACAGCGGTTTTCGTGCAACGTTGAAATCAGGCCGCAACGATATATCGTCGCTCTTAACCTCGCGGTGCCCTGCACGAAACTTTATTTCCACCGACTTCCGCAACCGCCCGCCGCTTTTATACCCTCGGGGTTTCTGCTGCAGTGGTCGCAGTGCAGCGGCCTACTGTTCCTGATGCACCAAGTTACGGTGCATCGAGATCTGCAACCGTTATGCCACTCTGGCGATGATAACGTCGTATTGATCAGCACCGCTGGCTTTAAAGAGATATCTAGGCGACGTGGAAACGCGAGGTTATCTAGGGTAATCGGTAATTTTCTCGCTCAGCGACGTAATTTTTCTTTCACATTTGAACTGTATAAAAATGTGAATACTGGAGAAACGACGAGGGTATCTAAATTCGGAGGAAACATAATTGTGGAAATGGATTTGCAAATGGAGCAAAATAATTTGCTGGAAAGAAAATTGCGCCTTTGCGGAATAAAGTCTTGCGGAAAGTAAATATTTCGTTTAATTATTAGGGCGCCAAACATATTCGAGCGATCCGTGATCACTTCATTGCTGCCAGTCTCTCGTAAACCGAACAGTCCTTCCATGTTAACGACCAGCCTCGAATAAACATCGAGACCATCTATTTGAAGAAACCAGAATAGTACATAAAGTCTGAGGTGCTCATTCGCGATGAAAAGTCACGGTTTATATATACAGCCCGGAATGAAATGGAATGCTCCAAGGTAAGGATGATCGAGTGAAAATCGAAAGTGGATAAAAGCGACGTGATCGGTCACTTCTATTTCGATCGAGGATCGACGAGGAGAGAGCCGCGTGATGCACCGAATAACATTTGTGTCGCGCGCCCGAATAATTGATCGTCCTTTCACGTGCCACACCGGACGTAAATCGAAGAGCCGCGGTAAGATCGTTCGTAGAAGAGGATACGTTAATATTCATGATCGAGATTGTCCCGGCCCGTCGTGCCAACGTGCAACGAGTTTTCCCTGACGGTCCACCTTGGCCTAACGAAAATTCTTCGAAGCTCTGCCTAAAACTCGAAAGTATTAGACGTTGCTGTGAGTGCAACAATTTATCATACAGTAACGAACAATCAGCTATATAGGATAGTCTGTATCGCCGTGAGTAAAAAATCGAAGGACTTCTTCAAGTTAAAAAATATCGAAATGAAAGCAAACTATTATTGATAGAAAGAAAAAGAGATATTTGTGCGTATTTGTCGCGAGGAATCACACGGAATTTGAAATACATATGCCGTGTTAATAGTTTCTGAACGCTCTTCAGTTAGTGTTGTTTCAGAAAACCTCATCGATCCCCAAACTTTCTTCGTTTCTATATACGACTCTCGAAGAGGATTACAAGTCCTAAAACAACATTGCGGAGTTATTCATGGGAGGGCAACGCGACGTCGAACATCGAGGAAAAATATTTTATGAAATCCATACGGACAAGCTTTTCACGGGGAACCAGACGCGGTTTCCATTCGATTTTACGAGCTACTGTTTGGCAAGCCAGGTAGAGGCTGTCGCGTATGGGACGCAGTCCACCGTTAACGCCGACGATTTTCACCATCCGAGATCGGACACGATACCGGACGCGCAGCCAGCATATTCATACCGGTATCCTCGTTAGCGGATGCCAAAATAGTCCTTTCACCTAGTTCACACCGGAATCGAATAGCAGAGCGACACAGAGCAAGCGTATCTATGAATTAACTGAGAACGAATATTCTATTTGAATATTGGCTCTATAATTAGCAACATTTTCACAGAACCAATCTAACTACGTTCATTTATATTTAAAATAAGAGCGATATCTTTGTGAAATGTTTCGAGGTTCTTCGTTACAGTAGGGCGATGTAAAAGGACCAATTATTATATTGCCATTTAAATCCAAATAAAATACTGCCAACGCAAATACCATAAACGGATTGAACAAATGGAAATGCGATTACCGCAATCGCGAAAAGCAAATCTCTCGTATAATTGTTGGACACGTAGCGGAATCCCCTAAATCAAAGGGGACAAACGGCGGACAGCAATCCTTTGACGAGGGCAGCCGAATCGAACGATTTACAGAGAGGTACGGGCCATCGACTGGTGGCCGTTGTTTGTCCAGGAAACCTAATAATAACGGTACTCATTGTTGTATCGACAGTCCCACGGCCGGCCTCGTCTATTTAGAAATAGGCGTTACGCCGGCATTGTGAGCCGACTTCCAGGAGAGAAGCAGAAAACATTATTGTCCGGGAAATGGACGAACGAGTCTTTGGCCCTTGGACGGCCCGCTTCTCGTACGGATACCCTGGTTTTACCGTGATCAGAAAACGAGGCCGTGCCGTTCGTGTAGAATACGTGCACGAGCACACACACGGGGACTTGAATAGTGCACCATTGCCCGGATATCACTGGTGCACAGGATGACTTTTATTAAATTCCATAGCGTTTCGTGCTGTGCTCCCCGCTATACGATTGTTTTCGATATTTTCGACGGCGAAATGAATCGGAGTACTTTATTGGAAAATATGTGAATGCAAAGTTTACAAAGGCGCTGAAGCCTGAAGTAATTATGTGTAATGAAGACATCAGCAATGTTACGGCACCAGATCCATTCTTGATTGAGAAATTGGGAGATACAGGAATTGCGATATTCGTTGGTGGAAGATAAGTGACTGACCCTGTTTTTTTCGAAGCAGGTAGATTAGATGACTAGACTAATATCTGTCCTCGTGAATATATTCAATTCTTAGACGAACTATTATATCTTTAAAAGCTCAGACAATTTTCCACAACAGCGATTGACAATTGTGAACATTTTCAGAGGTGTACAAATTGAACACCTCTTCGAATGATCTTTTTATTAACGGTTTGTGACCAATCTAATAGAAAGTAACGAAACAACGGCGAACGCAATTTTGCTCCAAACGTTCCTCATTTAATATCAAGCAAGTTTCACGAAAGAAAGCTTAACAGGTCCACGCTGTAAATTCGACAATCCTCTCTCCAGACACGAACAGCTACCGAACCATTTAATTTTCCGACTCGATAAACTCGACGCATAATACATCGACGTTAATTAGCAGGCCGGCATGTATAATTCATGTGCTATTTGCTAATGGGGACAGAAATACTCTCGAACGCTTTATACGCCACAAAATTTCATATTCTGCGCGCCGTAGTACAATTTTAGCGGGATAGAAAAGTACGATATGTACGCGCAAACGTTTTATCGGCGGGATCGATTGAGCGGAACCTGTGTGAATCATATCGACAAAACGAACAGACAAGCCTATCGAGATTTCACGCTAATCGACCATTCGTTTAACGCGCCGATTCGACTTCAAACAGATATGAACAACGTTCACCATTTATATCGCCTGGAGACGCGCCCATATTTCCGCAATTTACTCCAATATTACTTCCCTCCTGCAAAAAGTAGCATATTTTATTCTGGTGCAATTTATTAACAGAGTTCTACCGTAAAAGACGAATCGCTAAAGCGAGTTGAGACTTCTATTGCAGATGAATTGTGACAGATTGTTCAAGAATACAACTAGCTTCGTGGAATCTGTGTGCGTAATTGTAATTGCACTCCATTCGTGGAAACAAGAAAGCCAATTCCAATGAACATTTCTGAAAGTATCACGGAAGAATTGGAGGATCGTGCGTAAGTTTATCGGCGAGTTTGCGTTTGGAGTAATGTAACGGAGATTCCAAGGTGCACGGAAATTGACGAAGGTGTTGGGAAAGTGCGGTGGATCGAACGGGATGAAAATTTAACGAATTTCCCCGGTGTCCATTACCCTTTGATGATCCCCCGGCCGATATTCCGGCCAGACGGCGGATACGTAAAACCTACACGTCGAAAATAAATTTTGCGGAGTATTGCCGGTTCATTCTAAGGCGCATAGAATGATAGCTATTTCCGTTAAGGAGAAAAAAACAGGTGCCACTGTCTGTCCGTGGCTTCTAAAGATAAAGCGTCTGCAAGCGATTTAACAAGAAAATCAGTCCGCTCCTGTCTGCATCTTGCCCTGATCGAATTCGATCCCTATTCGACCACTGAAAAGATACGGCAGGAACAAATAACATCGTCGAAAAAAAAGATATGACGGGAACGAAGCAATGGAGGAAAAAAATAGATAAATAGAAATAGAGGCTGACTATTTTCTATTCGAAATCTCTATCGATGGTTAGAGAACAGCAAACGCGGATGTTGACTCATTGCCCACTCTCACTTTTGCCGCGATTTGCATCGAATCTCTTCCACATATGTATTTGCGCTCGTGCGATACGAATGTGCAGAAAATGCAGTCACTCGCTTGCGATACCACGGATGCGACCGCCTATTTACCTGTGCACTCGTATCGACATTTTCCCTCTATTCCACTGTGCTCCCTTCTATGTACACATCGTCTGCTATAGGTAAATTCGCGAGTCGTTCCTCGTCAACGGCACACAGGGGGGCTCTCCGAGGCACACACGTCTATTTATATTTTGATGTACATATTCGGATTTTTGCGTAGAGGTTACTCATTCACTTGCCGGTGAATTAATGTAAGTACGCGAGTTTGGGCGAGGGAGAGCTCATTGTTTTTCTATTCGATCGTATCGATAGTGAACTGTACACGTTCGGCTTGGAATACAACGACAACATAGACGAGGTTGATTGAATTCGTTTCTCGTCGTGGTGATTCAGTAGGGTTGGCTCACGATTGGGAAATTAATTGATCGTGAATCACGGTGTTTGGTGTCAGGTAAACGGTGTTATCGAGACGAGGCGGTTCGATCGTTAGGAGGAGTGATAAGGACACGCTGGGTGGAAAAGATTACGAGAACGATTGCGACGATTATTTACGTTAATTTGATTTTCGAAACGATATTTCGTGAGTCCAACTAGTAGAGCCTTTGTCTAGTTACCAAGTATTTATTTGTTTCGAGAAATATGCAAGATCAATGGAGCTCTGCGCTACATTCTTTACTAGCACGGTGACTTTAAATGCCACGTGAAATTTATGAGTTCCCTTTTTAGAAACTAATTTCGCGACCCTCTGGAAATAGATCTCTCGCGGATTTTAAACACCTAACGCGCCGGCCAATAAGTATCTCTAATTGCAAGCGCAATGAATCGCGGTGATTCTTAGGGAACGGTCCCCGATAAATTGCACACTGATTATTTCGATACCGATTCGTTTCCTCAACGCGCGCAGAGCGGATTTCACGAAGCTGATCGTTGCGAGAGCGACGACAATAGCGATCATTCGGCCGCTAATTAACACCTGTGTGAGAAGAATCGGTGTTGCCGTGTAGCTACATATATACATCGTGTCAAGAGGACGCCGATTTCTCGCTACGCTGCCACGGATTGTCGTAATCCAAATAATTACTATCACCGTTTCCCTATGAACAAAGTTATTTTTTTCTTTCCCCTGCACCCGTGGCAAACGCCACTCTCAACTCGACCTTAATCAATCCAACGTTCACCCTGGCACTAATTCCACAGTGCGTTCTGCAATTAGGTACGGATTACTAAGTGCAAGCTCGATAAAGAGCGGCGATAAGCGCACGCGTGTAATTCGCGTGTAATTCGCGGCTCTGTCACGCGTGCAAAGTGTGACCAGTATCCCTACCCCTGAGTAACCCAATGTAATCGATATAAATAACAAATCCCTCTGATAAAAAACGCGAGCACACGAATTCTTCCCTCCCTGTTTACCAAGAATTTCACGAGATAAGGTTATTGGACGAGTATCAGAAATGTTACGTGCAACACGACCGCATGGGAAACACACATCGGGACACAGGTGAAGCGCAGTTATTCCGTCATCACTTTCACCGTGTTCCCATTGAACGTATATACATACAATAAATCGACATTATCCCCCCACAGGAAGGAAGATTCGTCGTAAAATCAAGGTGTGAATGAAGAGGCAAAAAGAGAAGACAAAAAATGGAGAAAGAAAGATTGGTAGAAAAAGAAAGAAGGGGTCGAAAGAGGAAACGTACTAAACCGATGACAACGATCGACGACACGGATTAAGAAGGAGCAAGAAGGGAACACAAAGAGGCGGGGAAAGTTAATTTTACGCGACGCTATGGAAATCCGAGTCGATACGTCAAATCCTCTCTGCACGGGATACACGCGAACTCGTATAATACCGCGGCTACGAGGCCGTCTCTCGTTTTTTGTTCCTCTTATTCTGTCTACGTCGTCCGCTGTACGCTTCCATTTAACAGCTAGCAGTAGCGGTGCACTGACTCGAAAGTCTGGGAATCGAATCCGCACGGATTCCCCGGCGTCAGGCCGCGGGCCGACGCGGCTAGACACGGCCGAGAAAATAGCGAAATTTTATTGGGTAAAGGGAGAGAGAAAGAGGGAAATTCGTGAAACATGCCCGCTACGTTAATGGTGGAATGAAAGGACACGCACCAGTGCACGCACACGCGGGAGAACCGTGGGGAAAAATCGAAATAACGATAACGTCCCGGTGAAAACAGTCGAGGGAAAATGGGGGACATTTTCTCGATCGATCTGTCAAACGTTTCGACAATATTTACGATCATCAAATACACGATACGTAAGTACATACATGTAGAAACCTTCTTTTTAATACCACAATTACATATTTTTGACGATATTTGGGTTTCGAGTGTTTCCCATGTCTAACTCTGATACTCGATCGATTCTAGATAACACTGTAAAATCTCTGTACATATATGTATGGGAAATATGAAGGTAGACTGAAATATGTGCACGCCAAATGTAGTCAGTTTTTTAGCACCCCGGTAAGATTTGATTTCTCGCATACGGTGGTATTAGAACGAAGGTGTCGATACAGTACGATGAATGAATTCTTATTGGTAATTCTTATTGGCAATTCTTATTGGCGAACCGAGCCCGTTCATGGCAACGATACCGCGAGCCCACCACCGATCGTCGTTAGTTTTTCACACGGTTCACCCGCCGTGCGATACGATATATTTTCCCGTAACGCGAAACGGTAAAATAATCGAAAACACGTCGGTGAACGTCGCGAATCGTTTTACCAATGGATAAGAGATGGATTATGGTGCTAACCTGAAAGTCTAGCGAGGAATCGAAGCATACCAGCGGCGGAAGACAGGCAATGAGCCGCGGTTCCAGCGACCAGAATTCCACCGGCGATCGGCATTTGTGTTTTTCCTCCTCTTTCCCCAATTGTCCACCGTGTGTGTAGTCGTCGGTCTGGCCTTTCGTGTATGCTGCGTTCCTCTTCGTCGTATGCCAGAGAAAGAGAGGGGCAACGAAGAGAAAAAGAGAAAGACAAGGACGAAGTGCGGCCGGGGGTGACGCGCGAGAGTCCTAGCCTAACCTAACTTCTCTTCCTATCCTTAGTGTAAAAGGGACACACAGAGGCACGAACCAACACCGGATGAAATGCAAGATCCTCACGAAACGGTGCAAAACACGGGACAACCGGTCGCCGCACTGTTTTTCAGTCCACGACACACACTGTTCTCATGTCCCGTGATTTTTCCGCGGATCTTTGACACTCCCGATTCTATCGTCGACAGCCGGTTTCGTTTACGTGTCGTACGATGCGCGCGTGCCGTGTCGCGCCAGTGAAAACTCTGCCAGCGCACAGACGGAATGGTATAGACTGAGACAGACGTACGCCGGACGGGATAGATAAATTGGCCTTCAGGGAGAAAGAGGGAGAAAGAAACAGTCCACTGGAGGAGGGGGGAGGAGAGAGAGAAACGCGTACGACGGCGTAAAGTCCGACCACGGCCTCTACGGGATACGAGAGAGAGAGAAAAAGGGACAGATTCTCTCGCTACGTTATTACTCTCCGTACCCTCTGTATTACACTACGACACGATGTTGTCACGATACACGACGCACTCATTCGTTTCTAGACATTCGAGCAGGAGACGCACACGGTGAATGTGGCGCACACTTTAGGAACTCTTGTTTCTAAAAGTTTCGTGAATAGCTTTGTCGTGGTAGCTTGAAACAAACGCGATAGACGAGAGTATTACGCGCGACACACCGGAATTCATATATACGTGTTTCGACACTGCTACTATCCCGCGAACCATGAAACTTCTTCTCTTCTCCCGTGGATTATTTACTTTACAAACGATAACCAGCTAGACGTATGCGGCTATCGTAGCAACGTACGATGCGTCTGAATGATTATTGTCCTTACGATACGCGTGCTCGTTCTTGCGCCTTTGAAATATGTCATCGTGGCCGCGGTTGTTCGCGCTACTCGTGGGCCCTGACGGGCCCTCACGGTTATATGGCAACGACACTGCACTGTCAGACACAGACTACGACAGAACAGTCGAACGACGACTGACTCCTCCGCTCGCGAACCACCAGCAACGTTGCCACATCACTCCCGAGTCTCGATCGGGCAAGTCTTCGGCCACCGACGGACAGGTACGACGGTCACTGCGTTCTTGGTGCTGGCGCGCGACCGAGTGTTCCATTCGATTTCTTCTCCTCTTCTCTCTTTTACGATCGTCTTCGACACCGCGACTACTCCCCTTGTGTCGGTTTATCCTTCCCTGACCCGTCCTGTCGTACGTCGATGCTGTCTTCACCGAACGAACGAACAGGGTTTTCCGCTTTACCGCGACTTGTCACCGATTCTCGAAGCCTTTCACAGCCTATGCTATTGCATCGTCCTCTAGGGCCCGGCGTGTTATGTCGCGGCGAGGGTCACGCTCTGCAACTGAACGCTGTTGTCGCTACTATCGACTGTGGATTCGGTTGGTGCATTGAAATCCACGGAACTCCGTGATCCGGACTAGCACTCTGCACCGAGCTAACTGGCCACATCTGCTGCCGATTTACTGGCAGCTCTGTTAACTACACAGCGCGGCCGGCCAGTCTGCCTGCCAGCCAGTAATGTTCCCTCGCTCTCTTACTCTTGCCTACCAGCAGCCTGTCAGCCTTCTCCACTTGGCCGTGCCTACCTCTCGTATATTCTCTTTTCCTCCCCACTCTTGCCGCGCCGCTTTCCTTCTCCCTTCCTCTTGCCCTTCCCGTTGCTCGTCTCTCATTCACTCGCGGACTCACTTTCTCCATCCTTCTTCCACGGTACACTCGCTTCCACTTACCACCTTCCTATCACTCTCTTCGTTCAATTCGTTGTTTCTCGCTCTCCGTCGAATGAATGGTTTAGTTCGGGAGGGCCGCCGCGCCGGAAATAACCGATTGCATCCGGAAATCATCGAGCCTGTACTTCCCGCATTAGAGCGCTTCTTGAATAAAATTCCATTCTCTCTTCCTTTCTACCTTCACAGCGCGATGTCTTTCAGCTTTACTTTCTTCCGAATTCGTCCTAATGACATTCCGTTCAAAACTGCAAGAAGTTAATAGATAATAATTTGTATTGTTATTGACCGCTCGTATGTATACTCCGGTGAAATTGTCCACAACTTCACGACGACTCGTCGCTGTCTCCGTGCAGGGTGTAATCCGTTGTACTTGCTTGCGTTCCACCAACCTTTTCGTGTATCTTTTCGTGCGTGAAATTGTAATACGTTTTGACGCGTGCATTTCGTTTCTAGTGCACACGCTTTTGCGCCTGTTTTCCCTCGTTCTTTTCTGTTTTTTACTTCCTCTCCTTGCCTGGTTCGATCGGCGCCGTTTCTCTCCACGGAGTGTCCCGTAACGGTAGTTAAATTGTGTATCAGCCGCTCGTATGAACGCATTTGCATCGTTGCACTATTTATGCAAATAGTCTTCTCTACTACAATAGATTTACCTTCGGTGTACGTATTTTACCTTACCTTGCCCTAATTCTCCCTTGCAACCTTAAAGATCTCCAATCGTAAATGTTATAAGATTCCGATGAGAAATATCGTTTTTTATTTATTTCAATACATTTTCCCATATGTATTGTATAATGTATGCTTATTTTTATTTCGTGGATCTGAAAATACACGCGTAGCAGCAGACAAACCATGCGCTGATTACACGTTCCATGTTCTATATTCCGTGAAACTGGAGCAGTATTTTGGGCCGAAAATTGCCGCCGATTAAAAGAACTGCAGCGTCTGGTGAACTAAATTATGCAAGAAAAATATACTGAAACTCTTCGACGAGATACGTCAGCAATGGAAAAGCTGCTCCCGTGAATGCCATTCTGCGCATATTTTTCAAACATTTTTTTACGATCGCCACGAGCTTGGAACGTTGAAAGGGGGCACAATTTGTGGATACAGTTATGACGGTCCAAATTAAACATCTCGATCTAAGTTGTTTCCTGTTTACCCGTCCGTAATTCTGAATGGGATTCTTTCATACGCGGAACGTATTTTTTTTTTAATGCAAAACATGAAAAAGAATTTGAAAAAAAAGATCCACCTTATCTTATTTCCATGGATTTATAATACTGCTTTCTATTGCATCGACTCATTTTATAGAGGTCTACCAGTTATAATAATTTTAATTCGCGTAACGATAAAAATCTTGCATCGCATTATGCAAGCTGATGCATGACGTAATACGATGCGCCGATTCATAAAGTCCAATGAAACACATGGAACGGTAATCGGAATTGTCTTTTAAAATACACACTCGGTGTACATACAGCGGCATCTGACGGGCTATATATCAACACTTTTGACATGAAGGTTCAGCTACCAATTACACCGTGGCGCTCTTTACAATTTCCACTAGAGAACCAATTTTCTGCAATATTTAAAAAAAAATTTGTAAAACTGAAATGTATTCTGCAAATACTACGAATTAAAACAAATTACACTTCATATTTGTTAAAGTGTTCCAAGCTATTTCACTAAATTCTAATAGATAAAAATGAGAAATAGTACTAATTTGTCAGCCTACCCAAAGTCAATACTCTCTTATCTCGATTCGTAGTAAGTCCTTAACAAAGCATGACAGCATAAATTAACCAAAAAAATGAATTGCTGGATGAATTGTATTTTTATTCCTGAATTTTTTCAAATCGATTTTACTTCATTTAAAGCTAGACTGACGGCGAAAGGGAAACGGTGAGAAACAATAGACAGCAGGGGCAGGTTCCTCGAGATTGCGCACGCATAAAGGACATCTGAAATATATTTAAAAATAGTGCGAGACTATTGAAGCATTTCGCTTCACCTGGCCTCACCTCGACGAGAGAACATCTGCGGCACAATCTCGATCCTTGCGTCATTATCCTTTGTAACCGCGCATCGTCGATTCACAAGTTTCCTCAACCATGGAAATTAATCAACCTTAGACCATGATCAGGATTGATAATGGGAAAACGTGACGTCTGCCGCGGCTGTTCGTCGTGCTAAGATTCACCGATCGAGAAATTCGATTCTATCATCTGCTTCGACTTCTCGTTTTTTTTTCATCATCTTCGTCTTATTCTTCTTCTTTTCTTTCTATTTTTTTCTCTCAATCGCGATTCAATCGAAGAAATGCTCGATCAAGCGATTTGTCTGGACGCGGTTAAAGGGAACTTTATCGTTCAGCAATCGTGAAAATAGCGACACGGGAACGTCGCTGATCGAATATCGCGAATCCAGGTGTGCAGAGGAACGGTGTTCATATCGGGTCAGCGCGTACGCGATAAAATCAATTATCGATTAGAAAATTGCAGTTTTCAGACGACGATTCGTGATTACATGCCTTTCGCCCGTAATAGTTCCTGGCTCGAAGGAGGCATTACGGGCACGTCGAATCGATAACATGCGTATCGATCATTTATTGTTGCCGGAAAAGGGTACACGTGCTCGTGAATTGCTATTTTTCCTGCTGACGAAACAAGGGTTTCTAGAGCCATGATTTTTTTAGGGCTACCGTTGTCATTAAGAAACTGTGTTACTTATTTAATGACTTCAATACAAACTTATTTAAGTTACACACAAGAAATCTTTTAATTAATTTTTTTTTTGTTTTATTTCGATTTAAGTTAATTATGTAGTTTTAACGAGCAAGTCTTAACTAACAGATAATTATTATTTCCTCCAGTACAAGATATCTTAACACTCAGCACTGTTTCACAAATGTAAAACATTTACTATTTAAGAGAATATTCTAACTTTAATAAATTACCTTGCTAATAATAATTATAGTGTGCAATACATTATCAATTTAAATGAATTTAATGTGCCTCCGCATAATGAATTCATGACGCTTTATAGGAAGGGCTAAATTAATCAAATCGCGGTAAAAATTGCTTAACAAATTTCCACGTGGGGTACACATACGTGATTCAATACCTATGGAAAGCGTTACCGTGCACGTTGATAATCCTAGGGAGCCATCAGCTTGAGGGACAAATCGATGGCCAAAGTGGAAGAAACGCGTCAGGATGTCACCCGGTGGTTTCACGCAACCAGGTTGCATTCACGGGGAATAAGGATCACGATTTGATAGGTGACTGTGTAATATTCATGAGCGTCGTGCACAATGAGCGCAGGCGTCGTCGTCGACGACGTCGTTGACGATGTTCCCCGGCTTGTTCGTTTGTTTGCGCGGAAAGACAACTACTGTACGTTCAGACGGCACCGACTAGGTTTTCTCGAGCCATGCCGAGAACTGCAGTAATGTCCAACGTGTTCTTAATCTCTTTGTTTGTTGGACCAGTCTTTTGTCAAACGCCGATGAACATGCGTAAGTTTTTCTCGCCTTACCAAAGTTATTTTACGAAGCTTCGTTTTGCGATTTGTTGCGTAATTGATAGTTGCATGGATCGCGTGAAAATTGTTTTAGTGAGTCAAGAATTCTTGCACATTTAAATATCACTTTTTGTATGGATTGTTCAGCAATAAAAGTGACACATCGAGTTACGTAGCAATTTAATATGCTGCTGCTTTTTTGCAAATTCTAATGTTCAATGGAAATTGTACGATTATTATTTTTTGTTGCTCTGGTCTTTGTTATTATTATTATTATTATTATTATCTTGCATTCGAATATAATACTGTTCTAAGTGCACGTAACTGCTGTTAAATATTCTTCTATTTCTAAGTGAAATATTATAAAATATTAGCGAGAATTGAATTCATCGATTGTATTGATTGACTTGCAATGAAACTTTGATTCGTTTCCAATGCACCGATACGAAAACTTGCTTTACTATCGCTGAATTATTCACGCGATAAATGTCTGTCTAAAACGGTTCGCATCTTCGTAACCGATTCGGACACGCGGTCCTTGACATAGAAAGAAGTCGTCAGAACGGAGGTATCGACAACGATCCGAGGAAATCGGAAAAGAGAACGATGCAGAACGCGATATCGTTGCACGATTATTACTCCAGATAGTATGGATAAATCGTGTATACTGCTATTGTGCAAATAACGCGAGTGAAACGTTCTGTTCGCTTCGAATAGTATACTTTGCAACGGAAATAATGACTGGCAGTGGTTATTTAGATAATTAGTGGACGATTAGATTTCATCTAGAATTGTGAGACTGTATTCAGCCATGCAATAACATATTATTCGCAATATTTTACATATCGAATTTCGTGCATCGATAGTTTTTAATAACTCTGGACTTGTAGAGCTTCGACTATACCTGTCTTCAAGAGGATCTAAGAAATATAAAAATAATAGAATAATAATAATAATGCTCTTTATTGCATAGTATTGAACATACACAGAAACAGAAAGAAAAGAAAAGATTTATTTTAGATCATTAAAAGTGGAGAGCAAGTGAGGGAATTAAAATACTGATTTTTTAAATAATTTTGTACAGTCATAGTGATAGAGGAGCCAGATATTTCAATTTTGTCTATCTTGAACGAGGCCGTACCTGAGGCAGAGAAGAACTTCGGCGACGACCTTATCACCGTTCACATTTCTACTGTTCAAGTGGACCGGGTCAACGTGGACGCTAGTTTTGACAGAGGTTAAGAATTAATACAATACCGTGGAGTTTTCGAAGATTCCACAACTTCAGTTTCTATCGATAAGAGAATTCGTCATTTATAATGTAATATTATTATTGGCCACAAAGATAATGTTCTATATTTATTAATACCGTTCATGCAAAGACTTGCTTCAAAAACTTTATGAAATTAACACTAATACTATGGAAATTGAAAATGAATGAACGAAATTGAAAATTCCGAAAATTAATTTCATCGACGTGGAAATGATTCTTCAATTTTCCAGCTAATTTTCAGTCAGAGGCAATTTTTCTCAAGCCATCGATAGGAACTGTAAAATATAAACCATTCTCTCCTTATAATCGCGCTTCGTTCTTATTTTCGTCTCGTTAAAATCAACTTGCAGTATGTGCTGCCTTATTTAAGGGAATCAGTATCATACTCGACATGACTTGGACTGGCTGGGACCGCCTTCGGACCTTGGCCGACGAGAACGGAATAATATACAAACGGGGCGATTGCAGTATAAATCCGTACGTCCAGGCGATTGACGATCTTTTGATGTTAAAGAATGCGACGGACATGGGCCTGATCTTCGAAGATGAAAGGGGTATCTTGACGTCGACCTTCTATCGAGTCGTTCGCGTTCTCCAATTTGTGGCAAATATTTGGAAAACAGTTTGCTCTTTCTTGCAGAGTTAAATCAGAGCCTGTACTATTTAATCGGGAATTCGATTATAAGATTGGTGGTGATCGACGAGTTCACGGAGAAAACGGTATCGAAAATTAGAAGTATGAGACCCTCGCCATCTTATTATGCGATCTATGCTAGCACAGCTAAAATGGAAGACCTGTTCAGAACGGTGAATACATAAACTAAATTCGAGATAAAATTATTGAATTATCGTATTCGTTGTTCAGTATTTGTTGGATTTCTTTTCTGTGAAATACTTTTTCCGTCAGTGACCGAAAATATTTTCTATTTAAATAATTGATTGTAAATACAATATATCTTACCACAGGGGATTTGATTTAATTAGATGTAATACAATTTTCACAGGCTCTACAAGGAGGGTTAGTGAAGAGAAATAGTATATGGAATTTGGTGTTCACTGGCAGTGACTATAAGGACTTTAAATACATTAATGGAGATATGCAATTGAACGTCTCCATCACCGTTCTGTCGATGAAAAATGACATTTGTTGCAGGCTAATTGGAGAACAGTCTTGCAATTGTCCATCTGACTTTCAAGTACTCAAAGATATTTCATTCCTTGTATTCGTCATATTATTCATATTAAAATATCATTTTTTTTTTCTTCTGATGTTCTCGTAGATTTTTCCACATTATTTTAAACGTTTAGTGGGCCTTCTGGTGAATCTCATGAGCGAACTTCAAAAGGCTGGAATCAGTGTGGAACCAAAAACGGGCAAGTGCTCGTCACCAAACGCGTCTCAAGTCACAAACGTTACTTCCGAGGCATTTAATAAAAATATACTGGCGGTATGACATACGTTCAGAATCAATAATCACATTCATCGGAAAAGAATAACTTCAATATATGAAATATATTAACACAGAAATTGGGAGGCAATGATACTTTTGAATACTGGTCCGACAAAGGGATGATCACGTATAAAGCGGAAATCGAGCTTGAAATCCTAGAAAATGGTATGCTGGAGCCTTTAGCTACCTGGACGAGACACGGTAAAATTAAAGAAGCAGAGGGAAAGAAAATAGAGCCTGCTAAGAGATTCTTTCGAATTGGAACTGCTCCTGTAATTCATACATCTATTTTTATTAGAATTGTATTCATTTTACTTTTACCTCGTTAATTGATACAAATATTACAATTGTATTAGTCTGTGCCTTGGACTGTCCCAAAAGTGGATCCAGTAACTGGACAAGTTATGAAAGACGAAAATGGAAAGGAAATGTGGGATGGCTATTGTGTAGATTTTGTGAAGAAATTATCCGAAGAGATGCAATTTGATTACGATCTTGTTGTACCTGAAGATCGAAAATTTGGAAAGAAATTACCAAACGGACAGTGGGATGGATTAATTGGTGATCTGGCGAAGGGGGTAAGAATATTACATATTAATTTATTTATGCAAGCGCCTTATTCGTAGCCCCTGTATATCTGCAACCAACAGAACACCCGTGTACAAATACGTTCGCTTCATAAACCAATTCTACTTACCCCAATACAACATTATTTTTATCTTTATTCTGGCGAAAAGGTCTAAATTCATTTTTCCTTTTTAACAGGAAACAGATATTGTAGTTGCAGCGTTAACAATGACATCAGAACGGGAAGAAATCATTGATTTTGTTGCTCCTTATTTCGAGCAATCCGGCATACTCATCGGTACGAAATTACTGTATAATATTTACAAATTTTCTTGTACAATTTATATTAATATATTATAATCTCTGCAATCGTATCTTCCTTTTAACTTGAAAGTAATGAGAAAACCTGTTCGAAAATCATCCCTATTCAAATTCATGACAGTGCTCAAGGTTGAGGTGTGGTTAAGCATCGTAGGAGCATTAACATTAACAGGTATCATGATTTGGATACTCGACAAATATTCTCCTTACAGCGCGAGGAACAATAAACGACTATACCCATATCCCTGCAGGTAAGAATTGTATAATTTCTACGACCATAATTTTCAAGCCGTTAAGTACCTCGTTAACCAAGATTTACAGCAATGATGCTGTAAATCACATTTAACGAGCACTGAATAATTTAAACGTTAATGCGTTTCGTGAAGATGTATGTTTCGTGAAATGTTCCGCAAATAGTTAGTCTTTAATGCAATTGCTTCCTTTTATTTAGAGAATTCACGTTGAAGGAGAGCTTCTGGTTTGCCCTGACCTCTTTTACGCCTCAGGGTGGCGGGGAAGCTCCCAAAGCTTTATCGAGTAGAACACTGGTAGCCGCTTATTGGTTGTTCGTCGTTCTGATGCTCGCCACATTCACAGCAAATTTGGCTGCCTTTCTTACCGTGGAAAGGATGCAGGTCCTTTCTCAATTTTTTTTAGAAATCTGTTTGAAAAGTATCCTAAAGGATAATCAAGTTTTCATTCTTTATTGCAGTCCCCTGTGCAATCTTTGGAACAATTGGCAAGACAATCGCGAATTAATTATACTGTACTGGCTAATTCCAGTGTGCACCAATATTTCATGAACATGAAAAATGCGGAAGACAAACTGTACACGTGAGTCAAAACTTCATCACCATACAAATGAAATAAATTAAAAGTTAATGAAACTTCTGCACCTGAAATCTTGTCTGTTTTAAATAACTCACGTCCTGCACCCCACAGTTATTTTCAATATTACCTTGTCCTTTCGACAAATCCTCTTAACGTTGACTTTCCTGCATTTTGCAGAGTTTGGAAGGAGATTACACTGAACAGTACGAGTGACCAAGTGGAGTACCGAGTCTGGGACTATCCGATCAAAGAACAGTACGGTCACATACTGCAGGCGATCACACAAGTCGGGCCAGTGAAAACCTCGGAGGAGGGCTTTCGAAAGGTACAAGCTGGCGATCAATCGTTCGTGTCAGTAAAATCATTGACGACAGACATCGCTTTTTTGCCTCGATTCAGGTGATAGAAAGCGAGAACGCAGAATTCGCTTTCATCCACGAGTCGTCGGAGATCAAGTATGAGGTAACGAGGAACTGCAATCTAACAGAAGTTGGCGAGGTGTTTGCAGAACAGCCTTATGCAATTGCTGTTCAACAGGGAAGCCACCTGCAGGAGGAAATAAGCAGAAGGTGCGTAACAGAGTAGGAGGTATAAATAAGGGGATGATTGAAAATGTTTTTATTCCAAGTAAAATCAGTAACTAAAATATTTTAATACGATTCATCAAAATATTTATATTATTGCATCTGTATTCGTTGGTTTTCTACAGGATTCTGGATCTACAAAAGGATAGGTACTTCGAAACCTTGGCGTCCAAGTACTGGAATCAGTCTTTGAAGGCACAATGTATGAATTCTGATGATAACGAAGGGATCACATTAGAGAGTTTGGGTTAGTATTGTAATTAAAGTTGATTAAAGCGATAATAATTGACACCAGAAATATCAATATTGGACAAGTATGGTAATGCAAAGTGAAGTAACACAAAACTGCACTTTATTAAATTACCGATTTCCCTGTATTATTTTAGGTGGAGTATTTATCGCAACCCTCTTTGGTCTTGCTCTAGCTATGATAACCCTGGCGGGCGAAGTTCTGTATTATCGCAAGCGTAGCTCTCAGAAAGACAAGCGAAAGGACAAGAAGAAGGTGAAGACAATCGACAACGAAAAACTGATGCTGCAGAAAATGGCGTCCAAGTTGCAAATAAAACCAGCGCCCACTAATGCGTTCTTCGAGAAATCGACGAACCCTCCTCGAATCTCTCACATTTCCGTTTACCCTCGCCATTTCCCCTTCAAGGAATGAAAATCGTCGCAACAGGTAGAAACAGAACAACAATGAAACATTGAACGGACGATCTCTTTGGACTATATTGACGGCAAAACAGGCATTGCGTGTTTGAAGAAGAAAAAAAACAGTACAATTTGCTAATAGGTTCCATAAAAACGGGAGCAGTGTAACGAGAGTGAAAATAAAGTTTCTAGCTATCGTTTACAAAAGCCGCGCCGGTGTCTTTCACTCTTTCATCATTTTTGCCGATTCTCCACGCCTCTCGCGTGCCCCGGAAATAAATGCGTACAAGTCGATCATTCGTGATAGACAATATCTGTTTTTTTTTTAATTTACCATGATGAATATATTAATACATTAATAAAATTGATTACAGTTTTGTTAAAATGTACGCCACGTTCGAATAAAAATATCACAATATTTTTCACAACTTTATTCAATGCAATTCGTGAATCGTATCTTCCTTTAATGTCATGCATGAAGTGCGTCGATTATATGGAAAATGACCGGCGGTTTCTCGTTCGAGCAAAAATATTCGATTTGGTGTTACCTTTGTTTTTCTCTCGATGAAGCCTCGTAGATCGATCTTACTTGTAGGGTATTGTCCGTCGCGTGACTTTTTCATCGATCGCGGTAACGGAATTGCATAAATGAAAGTGAGCAGTTAGCGATCGGTCGGCTGTGTCGTTCTGATTCGTAACGTTCTGTCGCAGTGACGGACAGTAGTCCATTATTTGTGATGTGTCTAATATTTGGTAACAAATATGATTCTATGCGTTTCAAGTGGTATTAAAGACAATCTCTCTGTCTGAAATAAAATTGAACACACATATATTTGTACCGTATCCTGCGTTCTATATTTGCGAACAATATTAATAATATTTTTAAACTCCAAAGGCTGTGAAAATGAAAAAAAACGTCCTGCAATTTCGATAGAACATATAAATATAAGTAAAATAGTACTGATCAAATTCTTAATGGCTGTTTGATAAGAAACGGGGACGAAGGCATTCGAATAATTTTTGTTCCTAATGGGGCAAAAATGGTTGATTTGAAGAATGGCCACGGGCGAGCAAACAGTGTCCGTCACTGTTTCACGGTCGATGATTCAAATCTTTCTGATCGACAAGCACTGTTCACTGACTCCGTGAACAGATCCAGAGTGGGGTGCGCCTTTTTGGATCACCAAGTCGATATAAAGGACCTCCGCGCAGAGGACAGATCATTTCATGGGAAAGTGATGTCGTTCGTCGAACCGGAACCGGAAACGGAATAAGTGTCCACGATTGTCGATACTTGAACCATGCCCCCCAGTAAATTCGATTGTTCTCGCGCTGGCAGACTATTCCTGGTAATATCTTCTTTTCTTTTACAATTATTATTAAGGTAACATTGATATATATTAATATTTCGATTTGAAGGAACTTTGTTAACGATAAATATATTTTCACGTATCATAGATTAAGATTTATTTTTCTATTAAATAGAGCTTCACTGTTAACAGTGAAGTAGCAAAATTAAATACGATATTTATTTCCATTATCTTCAAGAAGCTATTCCTCGCTTACATTGTTAAACACTTTTCGAAGTCTACAGTACGGTGAAATATATTGTATGAATTTATTCGTCGTGCCAATTGCACAAAATAGAACAACGAAATTTTCTTTCCAACAGACATGCCTGACAGTGACGATCCTCTGCGCCACAGTGGACGCAAAGTTCTACAATGATCGCTTCAAATCTTTGTCCAGCCTCGATCGTCCGTGGTCCCGTATGGATCGCGATGTTCCCCTGGAATTCGCCTCTTCAGAACACTCTCCGTCCTACAGTCGTATCTCGGAATCGAAGGCCAGACACCCAGTCTTCTATTCCTCGGAATCTTTCGACAAACCCAAGGAATGGTACCTGACGTCCGCCACCAAGAAGGTTCCAATGGACAGCAAACACTTCAAGAAAATGATTTCTCCGTTTTACACCATCACAGACAGAGATTCCCAGAAACACAAGGACATGGTGATAAAATCGGGCGTTCCATATTGCCAAGAAATTGCGAAGAAACGATCAGGCGAGGGTAGCAACGAAAAGGACAGCATGATATGTTACAAATGTAAAAATCCGAAGAACGGCGCCACGTACGAACAATGTTCCTACGTTTCTCAGCCGTCGGGCGACTCCAGCAACGTCGAAGAGGTAATAGTGGCGTCACCGGGGTTCAGGAATAGGAGATCGAATTCGGACGAACCGACATCCAGCTTCAGGGACTCGGCTGGATACAAGAGGCGCGATAGCCCGTACAGATTCAACGAGAAACACTTCACAGACGCCACGGAGAACGTTCCAGCGGAGTACAAAAACAACCACGAGAAATGTGAGAAAGTTGTGAAAGATTCCATGGTGTGTATGGTCTGCAGAGACACGAAGAGCAACGCTAAGTACGAGCAATGCTCGTACGTTCGTCAGCCTAGCGAGAAAACGTACGCCTATTCCAAGTCTAGCTCTTTCAAGAATCCCGAGGGAAATTCTGGGAGCAACGACAGGGAAGACACCACACGATCCGATAAGCAGTACGCGGAGAGCAAGCCAGTTCAAGAATACACTGGGCGTTATAACGACAAAGAGGAATCGGAGAAAGAGTCGCCCGAAGAATCGAAAGAGTCGAGCCACAACTGCAAAAAGGTGCAGAAGAACTCTCAGACCTGTACCGTGTGCAAAGATCCGAAAACAGGTGGCAATTACGAAAGGTGTTCGTACGCCTATGAGCCAAACGATAAGGTTTACAAGTACAGCAGATCCAAAAGCTTTGGACAGCCGAAGGGTTCTTCTTCCAAGGACGATTCCAATTACGAGACAGAGAAATCGCCAGAGAAGTCGCCGGAGAAATCTAGAACCGAGCCAGACGATTACACCAAGGATTACTCTATTCCTGAGAATTTCTACGAGAAGTATGAATCCTCGCCGTCCAGTTCATACTTCAAAGACGAAGAACCCAGGTCCAGCTACCGTGAAGCCGCCTCTGAAGACTCCAAGTCAGTGTCAGCTGACGACGAGTATTTGTCCGATTACGACAAGTCCAAGTCGGAGTCGGAGAAAATAGCCAAGACCATCGAGCCGAGCAATTGCAAGGAAGTCCAAAGGGACTCGATGATTTGTAAAGTCTGCAAGGACCCTGAGACCGGAAGTGACTCGGAGCAATGCTCGTACAACTACCAACCAAGCGACAAGAGTTACTCTTACACTAAATCCAAAACGTTCGGCGGTCCTGCAGAGTCCGATGACAAGTCCTACGACGAATCTGAGAAAAAAGAAGCCAGAGAACCGTCCTACGAAAGTCGAGGCTACGATTACCCTGCTGAGAAGAGGTCCTACGTTATCGACAGCGGCAGCGCGAAAGACTCTTCGGCCTCTGGCGAAGCAGAACCGGAAGCAAAGGGGGAACCGTCGAAATCAACGCCTAAGAAGGTCGACGTCGACTTCTACGATGCTTTCAAAAAGAAAGCCGACATTCAGAAGGTCCTGCAGGAATTTCAGAAGGAAGATCGTTCCAAATGTAAGAAATTAATTCGCAACCGGATGACTTGTTACCAGTGCGCCGATGAAAACGGTTTTCAGAAGGAAGAGTGCGCTTTCGTGGCTGCCGACGAGCCAGCTGAAGGCCGGGTTGATAATAGAGAGTTGAAGGAGTATCGGGTGGAGCCTACGAAGAAGGTACCCAGGTCGATTGTTAGCGAAGATCGCTTGGATGGTTCACCTGTCGAGCCAGAAGTCTCTGCGAATGAAAAGGTCTACGTGAAACAAGAGGGACCAGACAAGGAAAATTCCGGGGAAGAAGGGACGTCCCAGGAAGTTGAGCCTTACGAGTACGTCGCTGAGACCAGACCTATTTTCGATAGAGTCCTCGGGTTCACACTTCCGGCGTACATGCTGAGCGCCTCCGAGCACGAAGAAGAATTCGATGAAATTATGGCGGGCAGGATTTAAAATCGATATCTTGGTTGGTGTTTGGTACTCTTTAACAGATTTGACGCTAGTATTGTAATACTTAACGCTGCTTGTAGAATTGGGAGAGTAAAAACGATCGTAATGAAACGGAGATATTGTATAGAACGTGAAACCAGAGATCGATAGAGGCAATTAGATTTATCTCGTTTGTGAAACGTTTGTAAAAAACATCATTTCTTTCGTCCCCCTCGTTGCAAAGTTATTTAGTTTTTAAGCGGAACTCGATTGTTACATGGTTTGTAATTAAATTTCTTTTTACTTAACCGATGGTGAAATTGATCTTTCCTTCGATTACGTCGAATCGTTTAGTTTCGAAGTTTCACTTGTTGCATTGAATTTCAGCGAGACGTTATTTTTGCTCCTTTCCTTCTATCCGTATCTTTTTTGTACCGTAGATATGTAATGGATAAATAGTGGGAGACATGTTGCCGATATTCCACGAAAAGAAAGTAACGATACGAGAGCGATGGTTGTTCTCGATTAGCCTCGTCGTGGTTGACTAGCCGTGGATAAAGAAACGCCAGGTGATAGGCAAAATGTAATACTGAATCAGGAAATATCGATTTTAATCTTCAATTCAATTGCTGCCGTAAAAAGCGTCAACCATAATTACCCACTATACCTTTCCAATAAGATTATCTGATGGTTAAATCGACCGATCGTCGAATAGAAACATCCCTGGCCCAAAAACCCCTTCCAGAATTCCAATTTCCAAATAATCTTGCAACCCTATTAATGTTCCACTACTACCTACTTAAACTACAAACTAAAAGTCTAAAATCAAATCCACAAATTAATAATAAAACTTCCCAGTACCCCCTAATAGTAACGTCTGCACAAATGAAACCTTCCACAATATTCCAAAAGTTCTTTTCCAACCAGGATCCACCTTCACATTCACCCTCAAACATCCCCAAACGGTAACAACCGAAACCCCAAACGCCCCAAACCACATTTAAAAAGCAAAATCATCTGTCCAACGAAAAATCAATTTGCCATTCCCCGTCAACCTGTCGCATTTCCAATTCACCTCAGACGAAACACGCGGTCCGTCTACTCGCGCCGCGACGGCCACCTCCGTCAAGAAGCAATGGCTGCGGAATTCGAGCGTGGTCCACGACCCGGAGCATCGTCGTCCCGCAGTAGCAGCGGGCGCGCGCTAGTGTCTGCATCGGTGCTGCTCGTTCCTTTCCATATCCGTCACCTACCACCTCCTCGTACGCTCGCGTACCTCTGAAGAACAAGCACTGGCAGAGACACAGAGAACCGGTTCCTGTCGGCTGGTGGAAAGCGGCACGAGGCGGCGCGAGCTTAACCCGGGACACCGGATTTCGTATCGTCTGTGGCGGATATCAATCGCTATCCGAGTATGAGCACCACGACCGTTATGGGGTAAGCTTCGATTTTCTCCAATTACTTGTTAACACCGAGGTGAATAGATAGGAGAGTTCGTTGTTCAAGAATCAGAATGAAATTCGAACGCGGATAGGTGTATACGCGTAGCGAGTCGTTCCTTTCGAAGCTTTCCGATGTTTGCTCGACGTGATACACGTATGGTACCAAACGGCCAGAAACGGTAGGATAGGTGGAACTGGTTTCTAGTTTGGCACTCGAGGGCACTCGATTGGTTTTACCTTTACCTTTTCGTCGTCTCGATTCTGATATCGTTGAATTTCCCTTTGGTACTGTTTTTCTATTGAACTCCGTTGGAATATTTTTATGCACGTATGCGTTTGGTTCATGGAGATGCTTGGGTAAATGGAGCAGGATTGCTCAATGAGTGGGTGAATCGGTGGAGCTTTTTCTGCGTCGGTATGGGTGTTGAGGTTTTAGTAATCTGCGCAGTTTAGTTTCCGTGGATTCAGATTGGACGGAAATAGGATTGGAGTGCGTTAGGGGCTTGAGAAAGGTCGGGATCTTCCCGGTTCCAACCTATGGGGTAATAAGCTTCCTTTTTTCATAGCTTTGCTGGGGGAAACTCGCGTAAGTCGTTGCGAAGTTATTACAGAATTGAAATCGGCTTTAATTTTCCATCTCCGTCGTTCGTAGTCTCGTCAATTTTTATTATCATTTGGAATTCTAGCGATTGTTCTGGTAATCTCTCTTGGCACCGTACCTTCCTATTTTTGCTACCATTTTCTCTCATTTCTATTACAATGTGGGTTGCTTTTTTTCTCGTGGCACCATTCTAACGTAATTCTGAACTTCACGCTCGCGAGTTTATTTAAAGCCCCCTGAGATTTGCTTAAACAGTGAATCGGTAAACAACAACACCTGCCAAGAGTGATTATTAGAAGCAATAAATCTAAAATGCTGGCCCAGGTGTCTCTGCTTGCAAGAATATCGTAGCCGCGAATATTGCACTCGGTACCGTGGCTTTCTGTTTCGTATTTCGAAAAGAGAGTGACGGCAAAATTGACCAAGAAAGGTAAATCGCGTGGAACCCGTTCGTTGAAGATGGCTGTATTAACGATGGGCCTTGCGATGATTCCAAGAAAGCGCCGCTCGACCTATATTCACTCGTCGAAAAGGAAAACGCCGTGGTGTATCCATGGAAAGAATCTTGGAGTGCATAGATTCGAGACTATCCGATATCGTGTTCGATTCGCGCTTTTTTTCTACGAGTTCACCTTGTCGCGACGGAAAAATAATCTGCGAAAATCAACTCGCAAAAAAATCTATAAAAAGTCGTTTATTTGCACCGAAAGGAGTTTTAAAACTTCAGAAAAAATGGGTACCCTGGAATAAATTGGAACTAACAAAATTGTGCTCCGCAGAAAAAAAAGATTTTATCGACTTACTCTGCGTCAAGAGTCAAGGCAAAGAATGAAAATCATGGTGCACTTGGTTGAGGCTAAATAATGTCCGATTTGGCACCACTTGCTTTGAGAAACAAGAATAAGCTAAAAGTTATATATACCTACATGTACACACGGCAAAGTTGCTTGAAAATAAGTTAAACTCAAGATCGAGTCTCTGTTTCGGGACAAGGACTGAATGGAAAAGTTAAACAATGTAAAGATCGACGGTACGGTTGCAAAGAAAACGGAAAGAAAAGCCCGATAACGATATTTCAATGGAAATAAAAATCTGTGTGCAAGTCGTACCGCGTCGAAGCAAGGGAGGCACACAGACTTGTTTATAGTCACCACCCACGACGAGATTCTATATCCACGCGGATGAGTAATCTCACAGAGCAGCCCGATGAAATAATCGATGCATCGAGATCGTTCGATTACCCCTTGCCCCTCGTTCCCTTGGAAATTTCTCCAAAATTAAATTTTCAAGATCGCACGCGCGATAAATTCAACCACCGATGTTCGTTTTTCCTCCTGTTCATTCCAGACATTTCTGTTGCAAATAAATACCGTCCGATGTTTGCAACGTACAGTTTGCTTTGTGATTTAATGTGACGTTACTGTTTGCACGTATGTAGAAGTCTCCCGTTGGCCACGTTTCTCTTCGAGACACACACCCACGCCTGATCCAGTATTGGATGTCCCGCTTGGAACCCATCGCGGATTTTCGTGGTTACTGCGAAAAGAACACTGTTTAGGACGTCAGACAGTGGCGAAATTTTCGTTTCGGACACTGATCCCCTTTTCAAACATTTCCTTAGCTTCGAGGGAAATTGCAGTAGCAATGGAACATTTTATATTCGCTCCGCGTCTATGAATTGTTACATATTTCTAATCAACCCTTTAATTAATTTCCACGAAGACTCAGAAATAGCAATTTCACTAAGCAAAAGTTAATATACAGCTAGGATTATGTATTACAAAAAGATGGACATTCATAAAAGCCACCCCTTTCACGTTCACAAAGCAGTGCAACGTATGAAAGCGAAAATGAACATGAGCATAATCGAAGTTGCTTTGCATCGTAAATGTGTCAAAACGAAAGTAATCCATTTCGCCTGTTTCAACCTCGAACATTCAACGATCTTGCGTCACGATTTTTCCGCCAAGTTCCTTTCCCAGAAACCTTGTCACGAATGTCCACGGGCAAACTTGCCCGATCACCCCGCCCCTGCGTCCACCAACGTTTCGACAAAAGACGAACCAGTTCGATGGGTTTCTCTACTGTACGCCTGGATCGTCGAACGTTCGCCGAGATGGAAATACACCGACGTGTTTCTAGGTCCACGCCTACGAATCATCCAATTTTGAACGTCTCGAAACCTTGCTCGGGCCCCGCAAGTTAAGCTCCAACCGATTCCATTCTCGTCTGATCGGCTACGTGACTAGGTAGGCGCGCCACATTCCCTGTCTATCCTTCTTTCGCGGGCGTCTCGTCATCAGGAAAATTCGCAGGTGTGAACGACCCTTCGATCAAGAAGGCACAAGAAAATTGTTCATTGCCACGTGCCGTGGCCACGCGGTTTATTTTTAACGCTGCGTCTACCATCAGCATTACGTTTTCGACGTCTCTCAATTGTATATACTATCGAGCTCTCTCTCTTTCCCTCTCTCTCTCTCTTTGCCTGTAACTCTTTTTTCTGCATCTTGCGATCAGACTTTGGTACGCCCCCGAAGTTCCATCTGCTTAACCCACTGAAGACCAACGTTGAGTTAAGGGAACATTTATGTGTTTGCAATTTTTTTATTCCATCATTTTTTAGATTGTCGAGTTACTTTTGAATGTTTCCATTGGGGGAAGGAGTTGCAAGGAATCGCTTGATATTTCTTTGTCGCTGTTGTTTCGTTCGCTTTCATCTAGATTTTCAAATTTGATAGACTTTGGAAGAATTGGTATTAATAATCTGGTAAACGATTTCTTGTTTAAGTCGTGGAAATGTTTTTGTCTCTCTGTGTCACTGCTTCGTACTTAATGGGCTAACAAGTGTTCCATTCACTGATCGTTGGATCCAGAGTGTAACCCCTTCTTTTTGCTGGACCACCGAGTTCTTCTATGATAATCGTTTGCTCACCGTTTTTGTGGGACTGCGGAATGAAGATCTCAGTTGTCGTTTTCCCCGACGGTTCATGGTCGATGAATAATTTGTTCTTCTGACCCTCGTACACATATTATTATTCTTTTTTTCGCTTTTACTCTTCGCGCAGTACCTTGCGATCACAGAAATTACGAAGCCTTAAATTGATTGAGGGGGCGGAGATAGTCGTTTTATTGGAAGAAAGTTTTACTCGGCGTGTAGTTCATGATTTCCTATCGTTCCCTTACTATTCTAAGCACCATGGTCGCTTCTAATAATTCAGGTACATCTTCTACAGTATCGCAAGGTAATATTTAAATACGTATACATATATCTGTGTCTATTTATCCTGACGTGAACTTCTGTTAGAAAAAAAAGAGAGAGCAGAGACATTGTGTACACAAATTTAACCACCCTAGGAGAAACTGTATACAGTCAACCCTCCTATAACGCGGTGAGTGCGTACCGCGTTATATGGAAACCGCGCTATAAGAAACTCGGATTTAACCGTACAAACCAGGCTAATTCGTAGCGCGTTCTATGGAAACCGTCTACCGCGTTGTATGGAAACCGCGCTATAAGAAACGCAGAATTAGTACAAATCACATTATTCGTACCGCGTTATATGGAGACCAATAAGGACAAGATAAATTATAAATTATTTTTATTGAATTGAAGAGTTTATATAAATCTTTATATAAATCTTTATATAAATCTTTATATAAATTTTTATATAAACATATCTAGTTACTATGTCGCGATCCGACTGCCTGAACCTACATGAAACTGGCGCCATCTGTTCCCTTATAATTCAAATAGGCCCTAACGAACTAAACATAGGCTAATCATTCTTAGGCTACGCGGAAGAAACTTATGGGATGCTGTTGACGGAAACCGCGCTGTAAGAGTACCGCGTTATAGGAGGGCTGACTGTACATACATACGCCTTTCGCAATTTCAGCTCCGCGTTATATGGAAACTGCGTTCTGAGAGTACCGCGTTATAGGAGGGCTGTCGCATTTTCAGCTCCGCGTTATATGGAAACCGCGTTCTGAGAGTACCGCGTTATAGGAGGGTTGACTGTACATACATACTTCCACAGACCGAAGATATCATTAGTTCTGACAGCGCCACAGGGAAAGCGTTAAATTGTTCCAATACAAAACCATCCATTCTATCCAAGAAATAATCGAATAAAACAAACACAATTGAAGACCTTAATAGAAAAACCGGGAAAATTCGAATTTAGAAAATTATCTGATTTCCGCACAAATCGATCAGCAATTCTCTATAAAGGAATATGTAAAACTTCAGCAAGTTGAGTTTATTAAAGTTTATCAAAAAGGTAGACCCGCCTGATTTTTCCACCCAGTATGTACTTCAATTATCGTCGACTCAACGTTAAGATCGGTCTTGCACCTTTCCAGGTGGACCGTTTCCCACTAATTCGCCAGATCGGTTCGAACGGTCAGCTTGATCGGACACCGTCAGGTGTCTTGGGCTCCGTGGAGAAGCCATGGCGAGTCAAAGCCCTAAAAATAAAATAATCGGAAGCATTTTGTGCGGCGCGGCAACGCGCAGGTCGGCCCGCGCTAAATTTAACTCTGCCTCGCGTATCTACCTAAATACACTTGCAGAAGCCACGGCCTGTTGTTGGCTGGGTTCCGAGGCTCGCGACACCATGCCGCCGCTGCTCGCCCTGACCGAGCTTTTCCGAGAAAGTTCGCCTTTTGCGAATCCCTAGATCACGATCGAATCGAACCGATTGGCCCCACGGACCGCGAAACAGTTTCGTTCGTTTCCAACGCACGTTTCCGTACAGTTCTCTGCCGTCAAACACGGTCTGAAGAAGGACAGCGGGAAACGTAGCGGGATTGTTCAAGTAGAATTTGTTTTGTTGGAACTGTTTGATTGGAAAATTATATTCTTTTTGGTAGAGATACTGTTGGGTGATGGAAACGGTGAACTTTAAGGATTCACTGGTGTATACCATTTGGTTTGTAATGGTACAATTCTGTGCGAATCTCTTTTTTTAATTGGAATGGTAATTTTTGCCATTCGTTGGATGAAGAAACTGGGCCATTTATAGATAGATCAAGTCTAATTGGGGAGGTGTTTGTTCTCGTGTAAGGAAATATTGTACAATATTGCGCATAAGTAATATCGGGAACGCGGAGAGATGTTCATATACTGTATAATGTGGGCGATTTCTGGCAAGCACGGTGGGTTTCTTGTAACATAAATTAAAAACAAGAAAGTCCGCGATCCCTTCTTCACACGTTTCACACCTTATAATATTTTCAAGAAGTGTTTATGAAATATTCACGCAAGAGAGCCTCGTGAAATGTATATTTAGTGGTCTTAAAAATTCTTCTTCGAGGTATTTCGGTATGCAATGCCATTTTACACGTTGGACCATGTTTTATGGTGCACAATGCCTGCCACGGTAACGCCGTCGAATATATTACGGATATTACGAATAATCCCCAAAAATTAATCGATCGATTATTACCCCCAAAAAATTATACCAAATACTAACGCATCCGTCGTTAATAATACTTACAGAAACATGAAAATTTCAACGAAGACAGATCCCGTCGTTACAAGTTTGCCTCTGTTTATTATTTTCTCCCGCCGATCTCGTTGCTCATCCAGAATCGCTCGTCGCGGAAACGATCAACGCGTTTCCCGAGAAAGTCGAGCCCATGAATTACGGTTTCAACAGCGATAACAATGACGTCACTCGTCTGAATCAATGTTAAAATTAGTCCACGCTCGCAGTGGTTCACGTTGGTCCGCATTGTGCGAAAGCATAATCGGACGGCGCGCGTGGAAAAAACGATTAGCCCGGAAAATTCGCAAATTTTCCACGAACAGGATTGTCCTGGCCGGCACCCATAAATCGTGCGTGAACGAAACGGCACGTGGCACCGATCGTCGTACCAAAATAAAAGCGACGACGCAACGGAACTGTTCTCCAAAATTCTATTATTAATGCGGTAGATTTTCGCGCGAGACCACGAGTCTGGTGTGTTGGTTCGACGTTGTTTTGCGATGGACGTATCTCTGTATTTTCAGACGGGGGGGAAATTTTCGGGAACGCTCGCGATACTGTGACGAAATTAGGCTCCGCTTTTGTTGGAAAGACCGGGGAAAACTGACGACGTTTGGTTTAGCTAAGGAGAGGCTGAAAATGTATATCGACTTCGGGGGCTGTCTGTAATAAATTGCACGTAGAAATTTGGTCTGATACATTTTTCATTTAAATTGTGGTGCTTTTATCAGAACTAAGTTACGGTAAACCGTATTTATTTCTTCCAACGTCGCGATAAACGTGATTTTTAATTAAAATTAACAGCGAAATCGTTACTTGATGTTAAATATAGTTCGACGCGTGACACGAAATTTATTAATGGAGGGATTCAGAGGGAAACTTTAAATTAACATCAATTGTGCTATTTTGGTTGAACCCGTCTTACACTCATCCTGGCCATTCGTACATTTATTTCTATGTGTCTGGTTGAATTTGATTGACTGAGATTCAAGGTTGTTTAAAAATAAATTCGAGGAAATATAACTGGTAGGGGAACACATGTTTAGATATAGTGTAACAATCGTCAGCCTGGGATAGACGAAACTTTCGTTCAATCTTTGGATATTAGCTGTCTTCATTTTTGCTGCTGTCGGATTGAACGTTTTAAAAGGTTCAGTCACCCTGCTGAAACTAGATGAACAGTATACTCTATCGAGTACACTGACAGCGTGAACAGCAAAAATAGAGGACTATCAATATTGAGCAGATTGTAGTTGACCGCTCCTTGAAACCTTGCTGTAAAAATATCGCCTCTTTAAATAGCGAATCATCATACGCTACACGTAATTTCGTCAGAGAAATGATTGCTGGCCACTTTTCGTGTCACGAACATATTGCACGTTGTTAAAGAACAGTATACACGTTAATCGTGTTGCAATTTGTCAATTACAATACTGCATCCATTTATAACGATACTGACAAATGTTCTAATATTAATTTATTTAACATTTTATCATTATTTTTTCTTTTTATTTAATCTCAATTCCCAGAGTCTTAAATATCGTTGCCTATTCTCCGATTTTAGATAACCCAATAATCATAGCGGACAACTTTTTTAACAGGTAACAGTAAATTAAATTCTGAAATAATTGCAGTCACAAATTCAGCATTGTTCCAATTTCAATCGAGAATAACATTTATTATATTACTCGAGTAAAGTTTAAGGCATTCTGTTTGTTCGCTTCTTCTTTAAACATCTAGTCCAAGAACATAGCAATGTTTTACTGTTTACTGTGGACGGTGAACTATGGATGAAATTAAAAAATAAATTAAGACGGCTTGTTCCATGTTTTCCGAGGTAATTAAGCGGGGCAACCTTTTTACGAGCTAGACTTCCTTAAAAGGATTAGGTAATGAGGCCTGGTCGCGTCATTGAAAGATAACCCGTGGTCGTGACAATGTATATAGCTACTGTTCGCCGTTCATTTCTTGATAACTGCAGTTCAAGTTAGTCGGCCGTGAACACGGCACACATCACTGTGCTCCGAAATAAATTGTATTTTCCATTAATTCTACGGGCTAGTGATAATAGAAAGGTCCTTAGATTCAGGTGCCCACAATTTGGATTCCAAACTGTATAGATACGTATTGAAATTGAATTTGAAAGCATCCATCGTTAGCAATCGCATCGCAATTAAAATCCTCTTGTCACGAACCAAAACTGCACATCCTCGAAAGAGTAATTGGATCACGAACGCCGACGCAATCGTAAAGTGATCGAAACAAGTCGTTTTGACAGCGAGCAACGCGTCTACGAATATTATGTAGTGCACGTAGGTGCACAGAAATACCAATACCAAACGAAGTGACTCAACGTTCGAATAACTGCGTTCCAACAGATAACGCAGGAATGTTTCAAACTAGTATTACACAGTAGTGGATCTTCGTCGGTTTCTGTTCGTTTACATTCACTATCACCTGTAAAATCGTATGATCGATAATTCTTTAATAACTTGCAGTGGAATTGGAGTACAATTAGAATGAAAGTTTGCATCTAATGATTCTAGGGTGAATCGCGATTATTTTTTTTTGTTCTTCTTTAAGTGAATATAAGATTTCCAGCATATTGAACCATTTGGGAAGAGTTTTATATTCTTTGGGTTTATTCAGAATTATACGAGACTACGTATTCAGATTTAAAAGTAATTCTAATGTGGGATGCAGTCTCAATAATAATTATGGGGACTATAATAATTTTAAATTATATTTATAAATAATTTTCGATACTCCTTTTGCAATTATATTGCATTTTATACTGATAAGTTTTGAAAATATATATATAATTGAATGATCGAATGTTTCTTTTCTGTTTCAGGAATTCAGACGGTCTAGGGACAGGTACGTACATTTCTACCCAAGCAGATACATAGTTATCCATGAAACGTCGCAATTAAAATATGCAACGTGTGCAAGCAATAATTCTCGCCGCGTAATAAGCGAAACAAAAACTTCAAGCCCGACAATTCGTTTCATTTAAAAGCTTACGGACGTTTCTTGGGGGAAAAATTAAATATACAAAATTTGTTTAATCTTCTCACAGACGTTAGTTTCTATTTCACAATTAAATTCATGATTTATAAAAAAGACTATTTAATCCCAAGTTAATTAAGGCAGCAGTTAAAAAATATAGAATAACATAAAATCAATTCGAGCACATTTCAATCCCTCGAACCAAGCTCTTACTTAACAACAAATTCAAAAATATCCAGAATCCATCTTCTCGAGATAACTAAATTGATACTATTCCTTATCGCCAACGAACGATTGGGGGCTCCATTAATCATTTTGATGCCGCGACAAACATGTCGAATCCTTCTTTCGAAAGATAAAGGAAGCAAGAACGGTGATGAATTTGTTGGCGAACAATCCCCACGGGATTTCCGGTAGACAGGCCAGGAACGTGTGAAAGTGCAACGAAAACGATCGACACACGTCCTGCATACTTGGCCTCTCGTTAGCATTCCACTAAATTACTAATGGTTCCAGGACTTTGTACCGCACCACCTCCACCGCCACCACCACCTCCAGCACCTGGTCAGGTGCCAGCCATGAGGATCAACACTGTGGAGGTGAGCAAAAGATCTGCAGTCCGTGTTGGTAGCCCGTCGCGCGGGACTCGCGTTCTTATCGAAATGATACGACAATTAGTTTGAATAAAAAAAACCAGTTCACTGTGCTCCTTATTCTTTTTTGTTGTTGGTGTGGTGATTAGTCTTCGAACTTCTTAAAGTTTAGCTGGCAAGAGTTCTTCTGAATTTTATGGACAATTAAAAATGGTGAGGGGTGAAATTTGCAAGTGAAATTCTTGGTCTATGTACATTGGAAAGTATAGTTTGCGAGGAAAATGGGGACTGAAGGAATTAACGGAGAAAGTATTGAGAGATAGAAGTGGAATCTTTAAAGTAGCGTGCTTCTTTTCAAGAAGTGATGGTATGTCAAATAATAAAAGGAGGCTCAAGGCTGCAGTCTTTTCTCTCTTTGTTCCGTGTTTGCTCTGTTTGAGTATTTGCTTTAAGGCCTGCGAACTCGAGTTCTTTGTTTCAAGTATATTTGTACGTGACAAAAAATGGTAAAAGTAGCTCGCTGGTAATCCACAAGTTCCTTATTTTAGGCAAATTGTAACTACTTACTGTCTCGTTTAAAAAGCTCGATACTTCAATACTAATACCACTGATAATATCAAGGAAAATTAAATAAGTCTTAGAGAACGATTGATCTACCAAAATTTAATTTCTGATACAGTGAATGAATATTATGAATTTTATACAAATATAATGTTACTGCACGATTAATCATTAAAAATGACAAATTTTTCTTGAATTGATAAACGATATTAATAAATTCAATCCTAGGCACCAACGATAAGAAGGCCGCAGGTGACCAGCAACGGTGCCTACGAGCCACCAGCGGCCATTCAGAACGCGATGCTGACTAAAGATAAGAAACCGTTCACTTACACACCTGGAATGGGCGGCAAGCTGGACCTATCCCAGATAAGAAGCCCTCGAATGGCACGCAGAGTAGCGAAAAACGCGAACGACGAAGGTATCGAGGGCCCGCCGAAGTCAGCAATCGAATCGAAACCGACACCGGCGACAAACCCACTGCCGAATCTGTACATTCAGCCCCAGGTAGCGATTCCTGTGTTCCCGACTAATGTACCAGTCCAACCACCAGTCAACAGGACACCACAGACACCTCCTGTCAGCAGGGTTCAACCAAGCTGTGAGTACAATTAAAGATAAAAATATATTTTTCTTCGAGGCTAATTTGCCACGTCGTTTTAACAGTTTAATATCACTTATTCTTGCGTACGAATAATTTCAGTAGCAAAAATTACTGGGTACTGTTTCTCAAAGAAAAGTAACGTCGTGTTTTCTTATCTTTGTGTGTCTAAGTTTCGATAAAGATTTGAAATGTTTCTGTTTCCTTTTGAGCATTAAAAATTTCCCCAATAAATCTGGGTGGATTAACTAAGAGCTGTAGAGCCTGAAATATCTGAAAAAATAAAATGGAATAAAATCGAGAGAACCCAAGGAGGTTACCCACAGATGAAAGAAAGCTAACCAATTCTGTATCCTCTGTTACTAAAATAACTCTGTACGCGAATCACTTGCAGCCCCTGAAAAGCAACCAGAATCTCCGAAAGCCCTGGCCAAGGCAGAGACCAAAGTGACGCCAGTGATCGCGGTTCAACCGAGCACCCCCGAAAGTCCAAGCACTCCGACCCAGGTGACCCTGGCGAAAGCTCCGACCCCGTGGCTCCAGAATAAGAACAAGCCGCAGGATGAGTTGCCCGAGTGGGCGAAACGTTCTACCGGGAATAAGCAGGGCAACTCATCGTCACCGGATAGTCCGACGTCACCGCCGGTTTACACGTCGACGATTCAGCAAACGCAGCAGCCACCGCAATGGCAACAAGCTCAGCAGAGGCCGCTATCTCAGCCAGCGCAGCATATTCAACAACAGCCCCAGCAATATCAGTATCAGCAACAGCAACCGCAACAGTTCAATCAGCAACAGAAACGTCCATTCTCGAACCCTCCGACAGTGCAACAGACGAGCCCCCCAATTAATTCGCAGGAACGTGTGATACCGATTCGCGTAAGTGTTTATTACCGTCTGACGTGAAGTGTTGTACTCCATTCTTAGTGAAATGCATGGATGCTCGGTTTTCATCGTAGAAGTCTCCATATCAAGAGTATATTAATATATAAGTATTTTAATTCGAAAATTTTCTAATCCATAGACGCTCTAGTATTTAGGTATGCGCCCATTTATAGTAAACTATAAATATTATTGCACGTGGATAATTGATTACTCTTGCACTAAGAATTACACGTATTTCATAGTAGATATATAGAGTTCAGGCGTGTTTCTTTGAATACAGCTGGAAGACAGACCGTCTGTGTTCGACGTGAAAGCGGAACCAGGTCATCATCAGTTCAAGCAACCGAGTCCTCATCATCAGCAACGATGGGGCCAGGGACCTGGGCAGAATCAGGTTCAGAGCCAGGTGCAACAGAATGCATCTCAGCCTCAACAATCGGCGGGTGGTGCGTTTATTATACCGATCACGATTGAGGGCAACGATAAGAAGCCTGCTGGCGGATCTACTTCGAACGTCTCGTACGTGCAACCGATGATCAGGAATAGTGCGTCCAATGGTGGCGACAATCAAACTGCGAGAGTGTACGTTTATATTCAATGATACCTTTTAGAAATACCCTTTGGCGTGCCATGATAATTATTGTAAAGTGATTACGTTTCACCGAGTAAGGTGAAGAACTCGGGAGTGTTCATTTTTGGATGAAGAAAATTGAATAATCCATACAGTTTATAATACTAATAATAATAACAGTAATGCAATATTAACGTACGCGCATTAATTAAATTTTTGCGAACGAAACAACTGATAGCTGATGATTATTTAAGTGTTAGCACGCCGCAACGTGTAATACCGGCGCAGGTACAGCAGTCGGATTCTGGGCCAGTGCAATCTCGATCGTTCCGTGTCCTCCAAAAAATTACTGACACGGATTCGATGAACGACGTGGACACAGAGCAGATACGTAAGCTGCAGCTGTCCGATGATGACAGGATTTTGATGAATAAATTTAAGGAACAAGGTATTGATTATATTACTCCCTGAACAACCGTTGAATCGCTATTTGTTTGTCGGCACTTCAAAAATAAAATTATTATCGTACTCGTTCTTTCGGTTTCAATAGTCGACAATGATTCTTCCCTGCATCACGAGGAAGATCCACGATACCGTGGCGCAGCGATACCGTCTCGAGCCTTCCGTTTCCTGCAGAACATGACGGAATCCGGCGAAACTCCCGTCGTGAATACGAGTACAGATTTCAAATTAAATAATAATTCATGATTGTAGAAACAGGCGATTAACATTATTTTGTTAATGTATATTAAAACGATGTATTACAGCGTCACGACCACCGTCCGCCATAAACAAGAAACAAAACAGGAATTCAAAGACTTTCGGTGAGTACACCAACAATCAATTCCCCTCCTATCTTTCTTCGCCTTAAAATAAACAATTTTTAACGTGGATACAATTTTTGGAAATTTTCCAGAAGAAACCCAAGCAAATCTACCACCAAGCGAGCAACAGGTTCCAGAACCAAAGAAATACATGGGCAGCGCTATTCCCTCCAGATCCTTCAGGATATTGCAAGCCATGACAGCGCCTGAAAGTGTCGGTGAGTGTCCACCAATCAAACTTCAATCATAAATACTTAATCATTCTACGAAAAAAAGTAAAAAAAAAACAAGTGGAATTGAAACTTAAAAAAGAGTAACGCGTGCATAATTCATGCAGGAACACGCTACTCGTTCATGATGAATTAATCGCAACAAGCTTCTATTGACCTTTGTATATTAATGTTCAGTGACAAGCGTCTGTACAATTCTAATAGATGATTAAAACTTGAAATAATAATTGCGTGCGTACATTCCCGAATCCTGTGTTCACAGGAATAACGAAAATTCCTTGATGTTGTTCAGCTCGATTAATCCCACCCCTGTCTCGTTCAATTGCAGTCGAATAATTTTCTAATCACTGAAGGTTCCTCTATATTTTCCTTCGAACGTCGACTTTCCAGCAATACAATAAACATTTTACGTCCAATGAGAATTGTGATTGCCGTTGAAACGGTCCCCAAGTACGAGTGTAATTCGAAACGTAATAAAAAAAAAGAAAAGATAGAAAGCATGGTAGGTGAATCATTGATCTATTCCCGTCGATCGAATAGTATCGTTGCACAGTGACGACTGTTCCTTAAATTCGTTTCGTGTATCGTCGTCGCAGTGAACCACGTACTAAAGATATACATAGTTATCACCTTCTAGAAATTAATGCGAAACGTATGGCGAGCTACGGTATGGACTTGGGTAATTTAACCGGGAATGTTGCATGTTCTATTAATCGATTTCACGTGTTTAATTCTCGCTGGGATTTAATGCAATTACAAGTGATCACTTGCATGTAACTGGACTGCGAATACTCTGGGCCATGTTGATAGATCCGGACCAGAATATTACGAAGCATGTTGTATTCCTTCACGAGCGTAACGGTCGCTGGTCCCGTCGAGGATCATCGACGAGCTGGTTTTGCGTTCACGATAATTTTCGATCGTTTCCTTTGAACACAGGATCAAAAGTCTCTTTTTTTTTCTTTTTTTTTATCATTTTCTATCTCGTAGCCGTCCGTGACTATACTTGTCGCTCATCCTTGCGCATAAAATTGCGCAGAACTCGTGGCACCTCGCTTGTCCGTCGATTTTCGACCACCGGTGGAGGATCGTTCGTGTTAGACATTTATTTCGTTTCCTTGACAATTGGAAAGATTGATCAGTGGCTGCGGTAATAACGAGCTGCGATAAAGCTGGCAATATTCAGAGCATTATCGCTTGTTCTCTTTTCGGGAAGGAAATATAAAATTTGCGAATGATAACGCAGGCGTGACGAGACGGTGTTAAATAAATACAGGAAAAAAAATCGCAATACATACGTACCTCAGTTATCGCGCAAATGATTGCTCAGAGCCTTTTCGTCTTCTTTAGGCAACCACCGAACCGTATCGTTTACACACTCAGAAATATTTCACCCATCATTGCACCTCTTATCTGACCTCTTATCTAAACCGATTTTGATTCCCTGCGATCGCACCGTCGTGGCAGGAGACTGTCCGTGATATCTGTGCGCAAGAAAATTCCGTACAAATGAAATGCGAAGTAAATGTCTATCGTACGTTCTTCCATTCAAAATTGCCGTAACTAAGGGTCCCCCCACCCCCCAAAAAAAATTCAGAAAAGGAGGGTAATGGAAAAAAAGAGGGATAAAGCCGAAAGAACCGAAGTAAGGGAGAAACGCAAGACCACACCACACCCCGATGGGAGCAGTTGAACTTCTTGTCTGAATGCATTGTGCTGTTTGTTGTAGCCACGCAAGAAAATCGTCAAGCAGATAACCACTGCCAAACAGAGAATAACGTGCCGGGCAATCAGCAGGGTGTCTACCTTCCTCCTTGCCCGCCACCGTTTTGGGCCCCGGACAGTGGTTGGTGGGGTTACTACCCCCTTCCATATCCGGGGGTCACGAACGACTCTTGTCCCTATCACCCGGACAACACCGCCTATATATACTTTCCCATTTACAATCAGAGCTATCCGGGCTACCCCCAATACGATCCGTCGAATAATAAGAACGCGTATCCCGCTGTATATCCGCCGTACATTATCCCTGTTCCACCGGTGAACGATAACAATAATCATAATAATAATTGCGAGCAAATCGATGGTAGTGGTCCAACGTCGGACATCGAACGGGCAAACATTCGGCGTGACGATAATCTCGATGGGGACGAAACTTCCAAAGAGAAGGGGGGAGTGAATGATTATCCAGAATGGAACACAGGTAACAGCATGCTAAGAACTGCAAGCAATAATAGCGAGGACAGCGATTGCACCACCGCTATGAACATCACCGACGAGGAAGTCATTCCCGAAACAATAGTTGCACGGCAAATAACGGACAAATATTCGCAGCAAATAACGCAGCCCGATTGTCCGGAAGTGGAAGCTTCTGCCGACGGAGGTGTCAATCTAGTCAGCGTACCGAATTACACTTACATCGACACCAGCGACTCCGGCGATTCGACGGACACAGAATCGCAGTCCGACAACGAGTCCGTCGTGGAGTCGTCGAAAATTAGCAGCGACAACGAGTCCGACGATACGTCGACGGACAGCGACGATTCTGAATCGTATTTGGCGTACTCGACGGGGCTGAATCCTCGCGGGAGGTTCGAGAAGGACAACGAGAAGAGTTCGATGAAAGATTGCTCGAGCAAAGAGGCCAGCAACGAAGGACAGGCGTCCGATTCATCTTCGAGAAATAATACCGACTGCGATTCCGATAACGACGAGCAAATTGAACAGGCGCCGGAGAAGTCAGAGGCGGCTACGTATCCTCATCAATTGAGCGTGATTTACGAGGACGTCGAACGTCTGGATTCGGAGAGTCCCAGACCGCAGGGGGCGAAAAGTGTTAAAGGGTGGAACGAAACGCCTTTCGAGGCAACTGACGATCCTCCCGACGACGCCGACTCGACGACGGTCAGCGTGAGCCTGCCATTGAGGTTTAAATTCTCCGTGTCTGAAAACAACGAGGACGTGACCACTGTGATCGTTGGCGACAGCACTATCAAACCTGAGAGGAGCTACGATAGAGAGGAGAATCGAAACAAGACAATTCCGGGGAATAAAAGGAACGAAGAAAAGAGTACTGACGTTTCGCTGGATTTCTCGATGAACAACGAAGCAACGGTGGATTTCACTTTGAAAAGGGAGACTCCCGATGGCGATCGCAAGACGAAGAAAAACGTCAATGCAAACATCAAAGAGGAAATACTGGGAGGCAAGACGGAGGACGAAGAGGATCCTGTGGTGCCCCACGTGAATTTCACTCTGAGAAGAATTCCAACTAGACTGAGAAAAATTAATTGCGAGGAGACCGTGGAAACAGAGTTCACAATAAGGAGAAAGCCGAGCGTGAAAAAGGAGGAAGAAGCGTCGAATAAAAAACAGGAGGAATGCGCGAAGGACACGAGCGTGGACAATAACAACGATGAATCAGTAAACGAAGGATATTGGAACAAGGGGCACAACTTTACGAACAATGAATTCGGCGAGGCCGACTCAAAGATTCACGATTTCAACAGAAATATCCTGAACCCGGAAGTGATCGTCTCCGATTGCAATCACCCGGACGGGGCCACAGTCGAGCTTTCTATCAGCATCGATAGTCCGTCGTCGACAATGGAGCAAGACGACGACGCGCCTACAGAAGGCACAGGAATATCGAAGAAACCAAGAACCGACGAGGACGTGGACGAAAAAGCGGAGCAAGACTCGAAACACCTGCTAAGCGTGCAAAATTCCCGCGAGGAGACAGACGACGAGGACAGCGGCGTCACCTCCGACATGAGTCGCATGATCTCCGAGGTCGACACCGATTCAGAGTGCACCTCGTCCAGAAACATGAAGAAATACCAAAGAACCCAAACTCATTCGAGGCTGTTCAGACTTCTGAACGACGACTCGATCCTGCCGGAAGACTCGGAAAATCCGAACGACTCGCCGTCGAGGCGAGAGTACCTCAGTCTGCCCCTGAAGGGTAACAATTTCAATTACGACGACAATTATTGCTCCAATTACTCCAGCGGCATAACCTCTCCCGAATATTCGCCAGTCTGCGAACAATCGTGGAGAAGGCTTCACGATACAGAGAATTCTACGATTCCGGACCAAGATGGCGACTCGTTTCGTCCAGGTCATCCCTTAACCCGGCAAGATCGAGTCCCCTGTAAAGAGGATCCGTATTACCAGGCATGGAAATCGCCGAAAACGCACGAATCTATGGTGGACAACGACGTGGTGCCATCGTTGGCCTTCAAGGTCCTCGAGAGTCGGAGGCCATTATGGTCGTACAAGGTGAACGTGCTCTGTCCAAGGATTAAGAGCGCGAAAAACGTGCCGCGAACGTTGCACACGGATAAGCGGGCCGATTTTATAGTAGCATCTCCCTCGAATCCCCCGTCCCACCATGGAAATGTGAAAAGTGACCATTGCTGATGGCCCGGGGCAGAATGAGGCCGCGGTTTGGCCGCGAGCAACCGTTCCACGGACGAGCCTCGCGCAACTTTTCTCTAAGATTCGCAAGACTGGGCTGACTTATGCCCGGGGGGGCTACAGGCTACGTGGTTTTTTTTTCTATCGGTACATATCGTTTCCTTATATTTCATCTATTCGCACTCTCTTCTTGAATTTATTTCTTTTTTTTTCTTCTTCACTATTTCTTTTATTTTATTTGCCACCCGTTTTCTTTCTCACTCTCTCTGTCTTTTGTTCTCTTCTTCTTCCCCTTCACAGTCACTCTCTTTGCCACTTCTTTACGTATTTCATGTTCACGTCCGTCGTGATAATGGGCAATCAATCCCATGGTACACGGGTAATTGGTTTTGTATCTTTCTTTCTTTATTTATTTGTTTTATTGCTCTTTTATTTATTCTGTACGCTCCGCGAACGGATCGATCCTGTCAACTGTGACCCGGAGTTTTATTTATCATTGTTTTTCTCTTTTTCGTTTGGCCTTTGCTGAGATTTGTCAACTAACTAATAATCGTCTGGTAGAAATTTACGCGTCCCCAGTATTGTGCTCCCTTCCAATTGTACCGATATTCATGCTTCGTATGTATGGTTTTTCTTTTTGTGGTTTTCTGTTTCTCGTTTTTGTTTTCACGCTGTTTCGCCCCGGGTTTGCGATAAAAAAAAACGGGCTCCCCGAGTGATTTCATTCGAGCCGTGTTCCTGTTTTACTTTATTTTCTGTTTTTTTTAGACACGCCAATGGTATCATTCGTCGATAACGAACCAAACAGCGATAATATTGCTTCACCGAGGCATTCTCGCAGAATTTTTTGTCGCGAATTATATTTGCGGGACACTTGACAAGTGATTCTCTTATCGGATGTTTCATTTCAGGGTTCGATAGTTCGCACGATTACCATAAGCTGATGACTATGTGACTTACCGTACCTTAATTGTTAACAATTTCAATGTTGCTTCAAACGGATTCGCTTTTTTGTTTGATATCTGTGTACGATATAAATTGGAAATACCTTGTGCATGGCTCGTCGCGTGCGTAAATTTTTGCGATGCGAATAAATGTACAAATTGTCTGCGCGTTTACGGCAATCGTGAATATGCATGAGTGCATGTGCAACGCGTGGTGATGTCTAATTTATAAAGTCAATTAGCAAGCCAACGATGAATCGCTTATCGAGCCGGGGTGATCGTTTGCATTCGTTGAATCAGCTAGATTGAGTTATCGTTAATACATTGAGATCTTGATAATCGACAATCGGTCGATCGGTTCTCGCTGTCACACCTGCTCATCAAAATAATCCGAGCTTCAAGCAAATTGCACATTAGAGTCAATCATCGCATCTTAATTTGCTTATAGAATCATTCTTCGTGCAATTGTAAAAAAAAAGATATAAGTATTTCACTTGGAACAGCGCTTAAGGAAAGAACGATGAGGGTTTATGCACTGCAGCGAGCAGCAAATAGATTTCAGAGAAATTGTAGATCGGTGTGGAGTCCTCCACGAAATTCAGCAGTACAGAATTTTCTCTCTGTGCAAGAAAAGAATTATGCTATTTAGAAAAGAAATCGTCGTCCACTTCGCAGAGGATGCAATTTTCTATTTTCGTTTTGTTTTTAATAAAAAATACAGAACGATCGTGGAACGTTAATAATATCAATCTTCTCGACTTTCAGGTCCCGACGCAACGGATTACTGAACAAGGACGGATGCCTACCTTCAGAAACATGGCATTGCTAGTGTGTTTTCTTTTTCTTCGTCTCCCTCTTCTTCTTTTCCTTTTATTTTTTATTTTGTTTATAACGACGACATGTAGCGATTCGTTTATGCGACAAGACCATCAATGCCACAGAGCCAGCGAAATCTTTTCCCGTCACCCTTGTTGCCCGATAGTTTTCACCTTGCCCCCTCCATTTATATTTTTCCCATTTTCATTATCTTCCTCCTCCCCCACGTGATTCCACGATGTGTGCACATTGTTAGAGGATGAAGATTTTTAGGGGAGAAAAAAACGAACAACATCGATTAGACGCACGGTCGATCGCAAATCTTACTTCATAGGCGAATCACGCGCGACCGGTTCTGTATTTTGAAATGATAATGAAGCTGGCTGGCTCGCGGTGATTCCCCGTTTGCCATCCTCGTTCGAGAGGAAAGGAATCGACGCGAAGCAACCGGTTGAGAAATCGTGTATTTGTATCGGTACCGTCACGTTACCTCGATTTGTCATTGTGCTATATTTATGTAAGTTGTGTAATATAAATTATTTGTAAAGTTCACCTTATTCCTCGTTTCGTTTCGGCCCACCCTTCTTTGCACAATATGCAAATTAATTGCTCTCCTTATTATAACAATCATAATAATAATAATAGTAATATCTATTTACGCGTACCGATCCTGGATAATTTTCGTTAAACACGAAATATAAAATACGGATATGATCAATGGTAAAAAAAGAAGTACATCGTTCTTTGCAGAGTGTTTGACAAACGTATGTGCTTTATTACACGCAGAAGACAGAATATTACAGCGTGATGTAAATGCGTTTTCTGTGCATGATGTAAGCGATAATCGCCCACAATGCTGTACCCCAAATGGCCTCGCACAAACGCAGATCTCGACTGTCCATACTTCCGATGCTCCAGTGGAATGGGAAATTTTTGTAGCACACCGAGTGGCCCACGTACAACAGCAAAGCATTCATGCCTAAAAATATTCGAATCGATGTAAATTCTTTGCAAAGGATTCTCTTAAACACGATCAAGTTCGATCCACGATTTAACGTTGCAAGTTCTTCGATAAAACAAAAATTCGATAAAAAAAATTGTTATCTATGTTTGGCCGTTAACCATTCCACGGTACGCATGGCATATTAAATTATTTATTTCACGCCGACGAGTGACTGTTTAAAAATTCGATCTAAAATAGTAACATTTAACTCGAACCACGATCGAGTGTTTCGCTAGCAAAATTAGCACAACAAACAGGTATGAAACCGTGCAACCTGTTCAATTACGTTGCATAATCGTGTGAAAGTAAAACGTACCGGGGATTCGGAAAGGCCCGCCGTTCCACACCTTGACGACGTCCACCAGCAAGTAGCAAGCAGAGAGAAAAGCGAGAGAGAAGGATGTCGTTACGAATACGAAGGACAGAGACCTGCATATGTAACAACAAAAAAGATAAATTTTCAACTGCGATGCAATCTATTGGACGGTGGCCTCTTTTCGAACACGCACCATAGCTTCTTGTTTACTGGAATCACGTTTGTGAAATGCAGGGCGCAGCCAATACAACCGAAAAATGCTGCCCACGCGAGCCATCTGATTACCCTTTCCTTCCAGTCTTTGTAAGACATCATTATTATACCTGCGTGTAGACCGAGGAAAACTTGGAACGTTGTTGTGAGGGTTCCTTGAAAAATTGTTGCAAATTATTAATTACAATTGTACGATATGGAAACAAATTGTGGAATATCAATTTTGCAAAATACTATTGATCTTCATAGTGAAATAAAAATTGAAGGAAACAATGAGTCATTTCGAAAATGTGAGAAACCTAAAATTCCTTCCGGATCAAAGGGTCCAGATTTGTACACGGTGGCTGAATGGTGTAAATGAGGCTCTTTCAATATAATTCTATCGATGTAGCCGGCAGCTCCACCAACACAGTCGAAATGTTTCGCGTCATCGTGAAGACCACCAGGGCCGAGGTATCCGCTGTTAACAATCCCTTTAATAACTTCTGTAAAAATATTCATTCCGTTCAACGAAATTTACGTACATACGTGGGACATCCAGGAACGTTCAAGCAGAAAGTGATGACACAGTGAACTGCCACGATGAGGAGCATCACGCACCATTGTGGAATCAGTAAGAGAAAGTCTTGCACTTCTCGTAACATTGAAGACTGTGCATCGAAATTGTAATTTGTTAGATCAATCTTAGTACATATACAGGTATAGCCAAATCGGTAAACTCCATTTTTCGAATTTTTAAAAAATTGTTCGGCGAAGCGCTCGATCTACTCTTTACTTTTTATATTTAAAGCAAATTTCCTTATTATTGTAATGTAGACGATTCATTTCATAAGCCAACTGATGAAACTCAGCATCTTGTAAACACGATTTTGAATAGAATTTTTATTTTTAGAGAAATATTGGTTTCCATGTATTACTAAATTTTCTACATACATACATACGTATAAGCTTACCTGTACCTTGCTTGTTCTTTTGGACATCAGACAAAAGTACGTCAGTGCCACAACGAAGTAAGTTATACCGAATCGTTGGAGAACACCGAATATTCGGATCGTTTCCAATTGACCACCTGGGCTAACCGTGTTTAGAGATACACCTATTAAAAATAGAAGGAAGCCTCTCTGTGAATAATAAATAAATACTGCCTTGAAAAATTTGCACTCCTGAAGTAGCTGCAATTCTATAAACTTTTTATATTTCCAATTAAAATGCATTGTCTATCATTTTGTACAGTACTTGAATTCGGAATAATATGTCCTTTAAGTTAGCCAGAATAATGAATCAATTATAATGAATTATTTTTTAGACTCTCTGTAAGTATCTGCACTATTCCCCATTCAAATGATTCATTTGTCACGCTACTAATAAAACAAATAATTGCCTTGATAATTCCATAAAGCACCATGTGCTTCGGCGTCATACGTTTTATTTGGCTAGCCATGGCTATGGGGATGCACAGGCCCATGATCCATATGAAACAGGGGAACAGTAAATCTCCCAGAAGTAAACCATTCCAGGTGGCATGGCCAAGAATTCTATAACCGCCCGATCCATCGTTCACGAATATCATTAACAACGTGCTCGCCCTGCAATATTAAGTTGTACTTAAATTTCTACCTGGATAGAATAGTCAGATGGATAAATATAAAAGGGAATTAATAAATCAAAGAACACACCCTCGAACCGTATCGATTGCTTTAACTCGACGTTTGGTTAATCGCTTCGTCGCGGTGTCGTCCACCTGACGTTTCATCCATTTTTTCCTACAAACGTGCCACAACGATTTCACACCAGACAGACCAAGAAGAACGAGCACGAGTATTCCAACAATGACCAGGAACTCTGGAAACAAAAATGGTACTTTGGATTTATCGACGAATTCTAACAACGTTTCGAAAAAGAATATCGATGATCATTATTTAATACGTAATCGAAATGAAGATAGGATCGACGAACTTAATCTGTGAAATTGAAAATTGTTATTGCAAATAAGATAGCTACTATCGAGAAACTTTTTTTGTATCTCTGTGTACACGGTAAACGTCTGCCACGATTAGCAGGCAAATATTATCTCGTCGTTTTTGATAAATAGAGTTCAATTCAATCCAAATTTCTATTCAGTTATTGTCATATCTAGTCGCAGTAATAATTGAGTTTTCTTTAACGGATAGAAATCTTACTTGATGGGACCCCAATTCGACAGACGTTTGTCTATTGCAATTAACCATCCCTTGTGTAACGAATAAGACGTCTAAGAGTGAAAAACGAAATCTTGCCTGTGTAAGGATAAGTTGATCCCTTCAGAACCCTTATATCGCAGCTTCGATTCTGAACCGATAATTCGTACACGCCGAATTGTCCCAAGTTTGGCGTCAGCTCGCAGATCACGTTGCTGGAATGCGAACGAAATGTAAATCGAATACATCTGGGTGACGTTAACTCTAGGGCATACTGAATCGAATGATTTCAACCAGATATACCTGGTATTTTTAGCCGATATAAATTCGCTTGGATCTTCGACGTCCAGGATTCTGAAGCTGGTCGGTCTGACGGTATCTATTGTCACGCTGGAACTCGAATTCGCCAAGATCTGTTTGATTCTAGTGTACGGGCACTGTAGCGGAATACAAATTGACCATCTCTTTAACATCTCTTTAAAACGGAACATTGAGTTGCAATATTTTCTAAATATTTTCTAATTTTTTTTATTTAAATCACTAAGTTATAAAATACAACAGGCAGTTATTTATAATGAATAAATATTTATAGCGACAGGTCATGATCATGTTATATGGTAACTCAATTAGTTTTTCATTTGAGGCCAAGAGGGTAGAAGAAAGGAAACTAATTGTAAGAGACATGACAAAAGGGTGGCAGAAATAAATGAAGAACGTTGTGCGACTTACCAGCGCGCAATCGCTGGAGAGCATATAGAGCCAAGCATTCGAATTGTCATCGTTTTTGCGTAGATTAACACATGCCTCGTCGTACCTGAGTGTATCTTGATCACAGAACCACTCATCAGTCATCTCCATGTTCCACTGCGAACACGGTAAAAAAATAATCACGGTAACCGCTTGCAAACTCGTGGGTGGAACTTAACACGCATCCTTAATTTGAAGAGAAACGCCTGCAAATCACCTAAGAGTGCAACGACACGGGAAGTGGAACGCGTAAAATCGAATTTGTGCTGCACGCTTTTCTGCTTTTTACGGTGGAACCGTGCGAACGCGCAATACGGTATTTCCAATAGATTTCGTATGAACTGTTCGTGCCAAAGCAAAAGACGAAGTTTCTGTTAAACCCTTTTAAATCTCCACAAAAAACCCATTCGAATCATTAACACTTCAACACAGTTGCACATTAAATACAGATACAACGAAAGCAACTATTTTAATAACACTCATTAATAACAAATAATATTGCTACCTGGTGAAGGATCGAAACGTTCACGATTCCCAATGATAATCACACGTCCACGTTTCGTCGACGACGGTCACTAATGTACAATACATATAGTATAAAGTGTCGACGTTCGATGTCAAACGCTTCCTCTGATCAAATATTGCGCGGTTCGATCGATGCGAGTCGACAGGTGATTCGAGAATGGCGCGACAGCTTTTTAATATCGTGGCTCTTGCAGGAGACCAGACGGTCGGCCGAGGTGCCGCGAATCACGTGGGTGCATCGACTGACATTTCACCTGGCATTCAGGAGGAATTTTACCTGTCTACTAGCCGTGATATCGTGGCCCCGTGCATACGGTATAGGACACCTTGAAACCGCTTTCCAGGCCTTGAAGTGGCTCTCGGCTGATCATCGTTTACGATGATTGGTGTAATTTCTCGGACGTGACAGATGTTCGAATTAACGGGATTTCCTGTGGATTTTTTTTCCATAGAACTCTATGATCAATGAAACTGGGTCGCGTTTACGTTTACGCGTGTCGAGATAAATGTAATGTGAGGGTATAGGCGATGGTAGATGAAGAGGATGAGATAAGGTAATAAAACGTGCAGGGAGAATTATTAAAGTGGATTTTACTTTGCCGAGTTTTTTGTTATCTATGAGATTCGAGTAATGCGATTGAGATGCGGTGAAACTCGACGCGGATGATTCTGGAGATATAGAATCTAAAGTTGACGTCCTTGGATTTGTGGAAAACGATACACCTACATACTTGGATAACGTGGATTAACGGATTTGTGAATGAATTGATTAAGAAAGAGATGAAATTATTTAGAAAATTATATTTTTTATTTCATTTATTTTATGTTCAGTTTATTTGGTAGATCCTATATAAAATTAAATATCACTCTTACACAAGTACCACTACATGTACTAAATATGGAATAATATGTAGAGTTTAATACTGACTCCATTCGACACCTCATAGATAAAACAATAACCACCAGGAGCCAAGATATCAAATTTATAATTAACATCGCTTTTCAAAAGGTGTCGATAACGTTGTGTTTGACATGGTAATGGTATTGGAGCTCTAGTCACAGACGAGATATAGGAATAGACTAGCCATCCAATGTCTTTTTTCGGCCAGCATTTCTGGGACACCGGGTCCATTAACATTGCCGGGTCACTTACAACGTTCCCTACAGATTATAGAAAACGATGCAAAAATTAAACATTTTTAAAGGTTTCTTTTGTTCTTTACCGCAATGAAAAGCGACAAAGGCGCCGAGGTACAATAATGATCATAGAACATAAATTAAAGCTAGAAGTATAAGCTACCATATCCAATAGGTGTGAACAGTATTCCATGTTAGGTTCATTTGTTATAAACAATTAAACAATTGAGATTGTTATTCCGGTCAATTGGATATAGTTACAGATACGGGACATTTTTTATTTTGTAGCTTATTCGTTTCCCTTTCATTTGACACCTCGCTGATTAAAAAACAATCACCAGAAGTCGAGATAATTGCAGTAACCCAGAGTGCATTTTTGCCGATTCCTCAATTGTTAATAACTTTTAAACCACAAATGCCATATTGTTGCAACTGTTGTGAAAGATAGCTGTGGTTCGTAGCTTTAATTTAAGACAAGTCCCATTAAGAAATACGCACTAGAAGCCGAGAAAAACGCAATTGTTTAAATTAACGTTGTGATCCAGGAATTCGGTTTTGGCGGTGCGCGAAACTGCGAAAAAGCCGCAAACGCAAGATGGCGCCACGTGCCTGGTTATCGACATATCGTTACCGACAAAATATTAAAAATTTGTTATTTAGTCTTACTGTATATAAATTTTGTAAATCTTTGGATTTCCTCGAATAAATAAAAATCCAAAATATATGAAATTTGTTCCATGGGTCGTATAAAAAAGGTTTGTAAAATTAGACACAGGTAAGAAACTTTTATTTTTGTATCCAATCGATGACAAACTAAATTGATAAATTGGTAAGTCAATTGACAAGAAGTTATGGGTTCTATAATTCGCCAGCGGTTCTTACATGGGTTTCACATTAATGAGAAAAATTTAAATTCGTAGTATAGATGTACTAATAGTATAATACAAACTTTATTTTATAAATGAACAAAATTTAAGAAAATTGAAAATATGTGGCATATAAATGCATTCTAAAAATCATTGAATTCTTAGTAATCATAATGTGTACATTAAAAAACATAGTACATGTGCCTTTTAAGGCTTCCAGATGTACATCCTCACTTTTAAAGCAAACGGCAAAACGCGACGACCGGCGGTCGCGCTGCGACTGACAAACCGCGCCAGAATGGACTGCATATACAGTACATATGGCTGTGTGTATAGACAGAAAAGTTGCGCACAAAATTGGCGCAGTAATATGAATGGTATTCGTTTGACTAAGAACCTTATATGTATGCAAAAACTATATTATTTGATTGAAGGATTTAATAATCATTATAAATCGACTAAGTCTGCAAAAAAATTCTTCATTTTAATTATCGTTTTGTACCCTGAGAAATGTGAATGAGAATGTGAATGAGAAATGTATCCAGTATACAGTTTGATGGGAAAAAGCGTAGATGGGAATAGTTTCGATATTTTTGAAATTCCTTTATTTCGAAGCTAATTAATATACTTTGACATATATATATAACATACATGTAATTATTCAGATAAATAAGTGCTATTAAACGTATAAGAGCTGGCCAAATGGTAAAATAAATCTGATATGTGCGGTTCGGTGAATTGGCTCGCATAAACGTGTCGAAGTTCATGATTTCGTACGTTAGTCATTTTGAGAACATTGAAAAAGATAACAATTAGTACTGGAAAACTTTAACATCACACACAAAGAAACCTTCTTTTTTTTTTATCAAAGTGAGTATATTGGTCATCTATCTCGTGTTATCCATGTACAAGATTGCAATTTATAAATAACAACAAACACACATAGCCGACAGATGTTACAAATTTTGTTTTTTTTCCTTTCGGTTTTGCATCTATATAAAAATTTACGCTGCGATGCCCTGTACGATTCCGTGTTAGCTGCTCAATCAAGGTCACTTGTTATAATTCCTCAGAAGTGAAATTAAATCAATATGCAATGAATGATTTGTTTCTCTTGGTAGTTTCAATTCGATTAATTCAAAAAGGAAATAATATATGTATATGTATGCGTCACGAACTACTGGCATTTTTCCTTTGCTTTACTTTACTGCAACATATTGAGCATTTCTCGTGGCGGCAGAAGGAATGTAACGGATGTAATATTGCATTCAAAATATTGTTAATGTTAATATTTTCTACGCTACAATAGTCTTCGATACTATAATATTTAATACTGCGAAATAAATTACTCTTTTTGCACACGAAAGAAACAAGGCTCGCACAAATTCTGGTATTATCACGAACACAACTTAGGCCTCACAAGCTAGATGTGTTCTTTTTTACGATACTAAAATAATTTTCCCATTTTTTTCACATTTTTTTTCATTTTTTCGGTTTCGACTAAAAGAAATGCATGCAATAACTTCATTCATATCTCCCTAATGTTAATGACCTTAGCATACATTGTATAATTTATATTCATCAGTGTTTACGTAATTAAGATTATAATTTATTAATGAATTTTCTAAATCTTTGCTACCTAGATTTCGTTCATATATAAGCATTTTTCATGATTTTTGTTTGCAACAATGGGTTTATCAAAATCGTCGAAATCGTATCGGCGATGAACAATTATTAATTTCATTGTCTATTATTATACCCAGTGGCACGCGCGATGCGGCAATATTTAAAGTAAGTTTTTAACAACCAAATTCTACCGGCGTTGATAAATAACTGGAAATATTTTCGAAGTAATATGATTGCAACTACCTATGCCACTTAGCTGTTTCTTCTCGGGTCGTAACAACGTAAGATAAATAATTCTAATAGTAATCATAAATTAATCACACTGTGACATTTAAATTGTAAAATTGCATTGGTGAGACCCATGCAATTCTAAATTATACGCTACTCGAGTTACATTAAATATGATAAATTTATATTTGTTATTTCGATTCGCCATACACGCTACTGCAAGGAATCCTGTATCAATTTACAATTTGATTATAGAACAAACAGCTTAAATGGCTTATATAAAAATCCATGACAGATTCAGAAGAATATCATTTACAAATTTTGATGCGGAGATACATCATTATATTCGCATATGCATTACGATTGATATTCTTCATTTCATCCAATAGTAACTACACACGTGTAAATACAATATACATCTATCTACAACAAATTCTATTCAATTATATAATGCCGCTATGCTCCTTGTAATTCTTGTACCCTCTTACATGAGGGTGTCTCGATATTTTTAGCTTTGAAAAATAATTCTTGGTCTCCAAAGTTTCGTGCCTTCCACATCATTGTATCTCCTAAGGATTAAAGAAATAATATATCTGAGGTGTAAAGAAACATACGCCGTCGCTATTATGTTTGGGCTCCTATTATTTCCAATGCGAAATAATTAGTTCGTACCAATAATACGACCGTTTTAGAATCAATTGAGTAAAAATACTTACTATAGCTTTTCTCTCTAAAACAGGCGTGTCTCAAATTACTCAGGTACTCTTCTTCAACAGAAATTTCTAGCCTACGCAAGCTGCCTTGATATTCAGTATGAAAGTTTTCTTTGACATAGTATGGCACCTTTAATCCTTGAGTTGTTCTCAGTACAGAATATTTTCTGCGCACAAATTAAAATGCGCATATATAATCACTTTTATACAAGTCAATCGCAATTCTTTGTGTTTCGCGTAAGTTAAAATATATTGGTGATAAGAGTCAAGAAAATAAAGCATAAGCAATGAAATTGAAATATCCCAGGAAGTTATTAATTAAAACTAATTTATTCATCATTAATTGTCATAAATATCGGTCGCAAAATTGTAAATATACACTTACGCGTTAGAATGCAAGCTATATACAGGATCTGATATAAAGAAACTGCTCATCATAGTTAACAATATTAATAACAGCACTGGCAACATTTGAAGGAATGTAGTGTATCCGTTTGCTTGCTAGAAATAACAGTATTTAATTAAGTAAACATCACCCGCATTCCGTGGGAAGACTAGATCGAAATAGGTATGCGAATTGCTTTTGTCCACCTGAGAATGCGTATGCTGAGCTTGTGCATCTTGCTGTCTTGTCCATCTTCCAGAACGTCTCATATAAAACTCTTGTTGCGGGAATCCACCCCCAAAGAACATATTAAACAATTCTTCAGCCGTAATGTCAGCTGCGAAAGAATTATACAATCAATCTATAATAATCTATTATATTGATAGTTTATGTAATAATTTTATTATAATTTCTATAATAATCTGCGGAGATTGTTTGGTATAATATAATAGTAATAGTAACAATAAATTTATTTCTACAGTACTTTCAAATCCTCTTGTATAATTGTAGTGCGTATGATTTTGATGGGCTTGAGTTTGCATTCTCTCATCTTCCGGACCGTACATATCATACTGTTTCCGTTTCTCCACGTCGGACAGGATAGCAACAGCATTTCCAATAGCTTCAAGCATATAGATTATACGTGTTAAAGAAACCCTGTTGTATACACATTTGCCAAATACCATGTATTATTTTCTATTTACCTTTGAATGCTTCTGCAGCACCTGGGGCTTTATTTTTGTCAGGATGCAACTGTAGTGCAAGCTTTTTGTACGCCTTCTTAATGTCACTATCGGTCGCGTCTTTGCTTACCCCCAAAATTTCATAATAATCTTTGCATTTCTTAATCCTGGAGTCAAATGAATCCGTTTATATTATCAATGATAAAAGGTATTTATAAATATTTGTTTAATTTCCGGTAAAGATATTTATTATATTCCATTGTCAATGCGATAGTAATACGGTAGGCATTCATGACAGTGCCATGATAGAACTAAGATGTTTATTCTGTTCGTTTAATAAAATAGCCTCATTTAAATGTACAATATTTTTGTAGCTTTTCAAATGTTGTTAAACACTGTACCTTTTAACGTGTTCAACCTGATCCTTTGTGTAATCGGTAGAAGTTTGTGTATGCATGGCTTCTTTAGGTGCGGTTTGGCGTTTTCTAACTGTAGGTTCAGATTCTGACTTTTGATTTTGTTTCAGCAGCATTGCCACTTTCGCTAACACATCTGTGGATACACAGTAGGTTACAACAAATTTCTTGAGCCACGAAAGTACAACTTTTACTTCAATCAATGAACTTTTCGACTAACTCGTACTACTTTCTTAAAGTTCGGAAATCGTTGTAATTCAATACGGTAATTAGGTGAGGGAGAAAAAAGTTTCAGTATTTTATGATTCCAGAAATCGCGAAACTCGAAAAGTTCCGCAATATAATCACATAACTAACAAATTTTTCAGGAAATACACGACGTCGCTGAGCACTTTGGGCAGATAAATTCAATACCCGAGAACAACGATTTCTTCCAATTAAACAATGTCAACAAATTGATGATCAAACTTTGGGAAAATAAACAATAAGCCACTATCACACAGACTGACGTAGATTTTTATCAGCTTACCGTCTGCCCTTTTAGTTGGATAAAGTTTTTGTGCTTTGCGGGCAAATTTTTCCGCCTCGTCGTACTTCTTTTCCCGTAGATATCGTTCCGCAAGATCCATACAACGTTCCGCCTCATCTTTGTTGCTATCCATGATTTTTATTAACGACCGAACTAAAGTTTACCACAATGCAATGACGGAGCAGAATAGTAAATAAATTTAATCACACACACTAATTCTCCGCCATGGCAATTTAATAAGTTGCGTCATGAACACGTTACGAAGTAGAGTATTCTGCTACGTGTAAGTAACGAGACGTGTACTATGGGCGCTGCCTATATGAAATACTGATTAATACTTTTCCTCGGAAGCCGGAGCAATTTTGTTCTACCATTGGCCAATCAAAATCTCTCTGTTCCGAACAACTAAAATTTCTCATCCGATCGAAGGAGTAACTTAATAAACAACGATGTAAAACAATTAATAAAAAAAGAAGCAACTTGGAATACATATGTTTGATACAATTTCTTTTTTTAAAATTGATGTTACCATTTTCCCCTGAATTGGAAATCAAAAATCGTCTTCATGCCATGAAATTTCATTAATTTACGTTAAAAATTAATTGATTCGTGTAAATGAGTTAGAAATATGTGAGAAAAATTATGAAAATATGTACTGCGTATAGATACTACTGTCAAAGTAGTATCTATCTATTCTAGGTCCGACGTGTTGTTGGAACGATATTTGATTTAAATATTTTTACATTTGAAAATAGCGTTATACAAAGAAATACTGAGTGAAAGTTGTCCCAATTGTCTTTCATAAATATTTTCTGATTAATCTTTATATATATAAACGTAAGTACAATAGGTATCATTTATTTAATAACATATATAGGTGATACGCATTTACCGATCAGGTTATATTTTGATGTGCTTCGAATTTATGTTATCACAAATGTGATTTAATAAATTAACTCGATCGATTTTTCTACAAATTTAGTAATTGATTCTTTTAAAATAAAGAATAGTTGACCTAATGTACTGTTTTACACAGTTACAGAAAATGCAGGCTATACGGCAATGTGTACAGCGATTTATATCTAGCAACATATTTAATGGAAGCAACAGTAATTGTTTATCCAGTATACAAAGATCATACCACGGATATAACGATGATGACAATGAAACAAGAGGTTTTCTCAAATATAATGAAACCATCTTTCCGCCACAAAAGCCGGGCGAAGAAAAAAGGCCTGGTGTAAGCTTGTTTTTAATCGCGAAAATCATCGTAGTATGTAATTACAATCTTCTACATTCTATCTATATAATATATTTCACAGTACGTTTGTCACGTGAAGAAAAATATCAAGTATAGTCCACTAAACATGTGGTACATTGCTTGTTTTGTAAGGGGTATGAGCGTAGATGAAGCTGTTAAACAGTTGAGCTTTATGAACAAGAAAGGGTCAGCTATAGTAAAGGATGTTATATTAGAAGCACAACGTATGGCAATAGAGGAGCACAATATTGAATTTAAGAGTAACTTATGGGTTGGTACGTATATAAAAATAACAAAATATTTCCATAGGAATGTCTCATTTTTATTTCTATTTGTTGCTGTAGCCGAGTCGTTTGCTACAAAGGGCTTTGTAATGAAAGGAGTGCGCCGTCATGCTAGAGGTAGGATTGGAATAGTACATTACAGATATTCACATTATCACGTACGTTTAGAAGAAGGAAAACCACCAAAGAACTATTACGCGCAAGTAGCTAAGAGCAGTGAAGAAATGTTGAATGATTGGATGCGAATGATGCACAACCGCAAAGTACATAATTCATTGTAATATATCATGTGTATATATAGTTGTATATAAATAAATAAGCATACTCCTTTTTTTTTTTAAATTACTAGTTGGTTTCAAATGGTTTTATTATTCTTAAAAAGAACATTCCGTTTTAGAATTAGAATTTATTTAAGAATATATAATTAATCCATAGAAATATAAGTGAAGCCAATATAAATCAAAGTTAATTTACAGCTTCAGCTTAGTTCTTCTCCAGTGACGCCTCTTGGCATTATATCTGAAAAAGATTAAAATAAACATTATACATCTATATAATAATTGATACGCTACTATTAATTCAATATTATTACAAATGTCACACAAATTTCGTTGCAGCTGCTTATTATGTTTTGTAACCAATTAAAGCGCTTAATGCTATAATTATTTACGATGACAATGTTTTAAACATTATATAAATTTCGAGACAGCCAAGAGTAGATGTTATGAATTTTGAAATTTGGAAGTAAAAGAAAGTTAATGCATTGATTATTCTTACCTGATAGTATTACCAGTACGCATTCTGACCCATTGGGGAATCGGTCTGTTTTGCTTTAATTTTTTGGCAAGCTTTCGCTTGATGATAAATGTTTTGTGAGCCGACTGAAATAAAAAATAAGTTTTATATGAATTTCATGTATAATTTCCTAACCAGTATTTAAGTATAATTAATAGGATGTCGGTAGAATTATTAGATTGTGTAAAAGTAACCTAAACCATACCATTTCGCTCAAATCGCGCTGATGAAATGAACGATAAATTCACTACGTGTTTCCTAGCAGAGCTTCCTGTACGAAAATGTAACTATACGGAAGTCACCAACATTGGTAAAAGAAATACTAGATGCGAGAACCTTCATATTTCTCATAAATATTTAAATATTTCTAATAAATGGAACGTGGATAATTGGAAATTAATTTTCAATATATTTATTTCAATTGTATGCAATTTTTAAAGCTTTGTGCTTTATATTTTGCGCGTCCTAATCGTCAGTATATTTTTAAATTGTTCTACTCTCATGCTTTTTGAAGAAAGAATTCTTAGTATGCTAAATATATTTCATATATTTTTCTTACTTAACAAACTTCAATTTATATTTTCAATTCACTACCATTACTTGTACTCCAATATTAGATCATTACTCGTATGTGAACATTTTCTTTCAATAAACGAAACAGCAATTTAAATTCTGTTCGTTTTAAATAAATGTTTAATAGTTACTTTTAACTCTATAACAGATCATAGTTTGTATATATGTATATTCTTTAATATTACGTATTATGTACACGTATTAACAAAAAAGACAAGTATTTATCTACTGTTATCCCCAACCAAAGGACTTTGGACTGTATAGATACGAAATAGCTCTGTTTTCGTTATTTAACAATCGATTCTAAAGCTTTAGTTAAAGTTTTAAGTTATAAACAATGTTTACTACTTGCCTTAGAACAATTCGAATTGGTAACAAAGTGAGTATTATGTGATTTCATTTTTTCCGTCTTCATTTGTTTTTTTCACGAACCATTCGATTGACATTTGTATATGCTTCATCTTATCATCTATACGAGGAGGCAGCAGCCTTTTTAAATTATTATTTATAGTATACCCATAAACATTTTTCGTAACTTGTAACGTTTTTTTTATTAAAAAACGTAAATCTACGCAACTCTTATATTTTAATAACGTACGATAACAAAGAATTAAATACTTTGAATTTTTTTAAAAATCATTTTTAAAATATAAATATGTTTTGTACGTATAATTTGATACAAAATGCGATACAGATTTCTGCTGTTCTAGTATGGAATATTGGCACGCTATGAGAGCACATTAGTTATTGCAGAACATAACAATGAATCGCTATCGCCAATCACCTGTAATGCATTGAGTGCAGCCAAGAAGATTGGTGGAGATGTAACTGTCTTAGTTGCTGGCACCAAGTGCGATGGTGTCGCGCAAACCGTTAGCAAAGCTGACGGTGTATCTAAAGTTTTGGTAGCCGATAACGATGCGTTTAAAGGATTTCTTCCAGAAGCATTAACTCCCCTCATACTTGCAACACAAAATGCGCACAATTTCACCCATATTATAGCTGGGGCTACCGCTTTTGGTAAAGCTTTATTACCAAGAGTCAGTATCTATTTATTTAATTTCACTTTTACAACAAAAGTATGGAATAGGATGAAATATTTAAACAACTTGTACACAACTATTTTTTAAAGGTTGCGGCAAAATTGGATACATCCCCAGTTAGCGATATTATCGATATTAAAGCAGCAGATACATTCGTTCGCACTGTGTATGCTGGAAATGCAATTCAAACTCTAAAGTGCAAAGATAAGGTGAAGGTTGTTTCGGTGAGAGGCACTGCGTTTGAAGCAACAGCATTAGAAGGAGGTAGCGCTAAATGTGAACCAGCACCAGCTGGGGATTACAAATCACAGTTAATTGAGTTCATCAAGCAGGAGTTGTCTAAGTCTGATAGGCCAGAATTAACATCTGCAAAAGTTATTGTATCTGGAGGAAGAGGAATGAAATCTGGTGAAAACTTTCAACTACTGTATACTCTAGCAGACAAATTTAATGCTGCTGTCGGTGCGTCTCGGGCTGCTGTAGATGCTGGCTTTGTGTCTAACGATTTGCAAGTTGGACAAACCGGAAAAATTGTTGCCCCGGTATGTTCACTTGAAAATCAAAGATTGAATATTACTTTCAATGTTGTAGCAGAAAGTATTTTAAATTGTAATATACATTTTTCAGGATTTATATATTGCTGTGGGCATTTCTGGAGCAATTCAGCATCTAGCTGGCATGAAAGACTCAAAAACAATTGTTGCAATTAACAAAGATCCAGAGGCTCCGATCTTCCAAGTAGCTGACTTTGGTTTAGTTGCTGATTTATTCAAAGCTGTGCCCGAACTAAACGAAAAATTGTAAATTCGAATCTGATATTCGACAACTATTTTTAATACTAATATTTATATATTTACAAATTTTATGTATAGAAAGAATTTGCTAGAAATATAAAATTTTTATACAGTTGAAAATGTATTCCGATCATTTATTCCTATTCGAGATGAACGAGTCGATTGTATTCGACTTATGAAATACATGGAATTTTATGTTTTTCTATTAATAGCATGGAAATATGGTGACTGAAAATTTTTTTTTCACAAATTTTACGATATATTTTATTACGTATTCGAATTATGTTTTGTCTACAAATGCAAAGAATTTTCTTAAAAATTTATGGAGAAATATCTAATTGAATTTATAATTCTGATAATGTTTATCGTTTGTCTTTCGACGAGAGCGCCACTATAAACGCCTATCCATTTGCGCGACACATATGTATATATATGTACACAGATGAAATCGCTGCCATCTTTGTCGTTTCTTGGCGTGGTGCATGGCCGGCTAGATTACTGATTTTTAAGTGTACGCTTGTATTTATGTGTTCTGTGTCTTTAGATGTGGAAATTCGATAACAAGTTTATCATGAATATGGACAGTATTGAAAAATTGTATAAAAATTTCGGCATTTTGGCTGATGCCAAAGATAAATTGGCCGAGGTAACGTACCAACTTTGGTTATATCGAAATAACCACGTTTAGTTAACTGTGCTTCTCACAATTCAACACATTTACGACCAAAAAAAATTTCATACTTTCTATCTCGTTCTTCGAATATTTCCGAAAATTTAACCAAGCGCCTAAGTTTATTAACGGTTGGCTTTCGTCGTAGAAGTGACACGATATCGTACATAAATAATTAGACAGAAAAAGCGGTAAATATCACTGAACCTAAAGTTTTTGTTTGTATATTACAGCATGAAAAGGAATACTTGGAAATTCTAACAGCAGTAAAAGGATCGCCTAAGGAAAAACGATTGGCATCGCAATTTATTGCAAGATTTTTTAAATATTTTCCGAAATTGGCTGATCAGGCTATAGATGCTCATTTAGATCTGTGCGAAGATGAGGATATGGCTGTACGTGTGATTATTTTATTTCATCAAATATATCTAACACAGATACAATGAATGTACAACTATATAATAGTTGGTGGAATAATTGTAATAATTCAAATCGCGATATGGTAGTATGTTTAATGTAAAGATGTTAACTTAGCACGGCAAGGGCCTCCGAATTTGACCCAATTTTTTTGTCTTTCTTTTAAAACACTGGTGCCAGGGCATTTGGGGCCGGCACCCAATATAAATTAATTAATTTGTGAAACATTTGCAATGGCATTTTGAAGAGAATTTGAACTATTTATAGAGTTTTATCAATTTATTTTGAACCAGATATGTGAGCGCGGACAAGAGTCATTTTATTTTATATATGTTTCATATACATTTCTTTCACCAAGTATATAAGTATCATGTAAAAAGGATACACAATATAATTTCGATGACTTGTTTTTAGATAAGGAAACAAGCTATTAAAGACTTACCAGCATTATGCAAGGATAACAAAGAGCATACAGCTAGAATTGCAGATATTTTGGCTCAGTTACTTCAAGCACAGGATCCCTCTGAATTAGCCGTAGTTCATAATAGTGTTATGTCTCTAATGAAGACTGATCCAAGAGGTATTGGAATATATATTATTGTGCATTTAATTATTTTTATCGAAATACAATATACTTTAGGTGTTTCGAATGTGTACATTATCTATATTTAATATATTTTTCCCTCTAGGTACAATAAGTGGATTTTTCAGTCAAATCATTAGCGGCGATGATGGAACACGTGAACGTTGCATTAAATTTCTTGCCACAAAATTGAAAGCGATAGGTCATGATGTTATTACTAAAGAACCGGAAGATTTGTTAATTTCAGAATGCAAAAAAGTGTTACAGGTATAATTATCTCTTTTTTTTGCAACAAGAATAAATAACAGATTTTTTATATTATTCGTTATGCGATCTTCATAATATTTTTCCGCTTGCAGGACGTTACTGCTGATGAGTTTCATAGTATTATGGAAGTACTTGGGTGGACTAGATTAGGTTCTACAGTTACTGGACAGCAAGAATTAATAGATATCACAGTTGAACAAGCTGAGCTATCTGAACCATTCAAACATACTAATATCGAGCAGTGGAATAGGCTTGTCCAATGTATTAAACATGCACTTCCATTTTTCAGTGTAAGTGTACACTCCTCTGTTCTCCTTATTTATTAATAGAATATGTCGAAATATGTATTAATATATTTTTTGTTTGTTATTTATAGTCCCAAACAGATTCATCACGATTTGTTTCCTATATTTGTGTCGAAGTTTTACCACATCTATCTTTAATTACTTCACCCGATGACAGAGACATACAATTAGAATTATTGAAGCTTCTTGCTGAGTTAACTGTATTTTGTGGGACAATCGAAAAACCAGAGGAGAAAGTACAGCAACTTTATAATACACTTATCGTAAGTAGTAATAATATTCGAAACAATTTTTTATGGTGCCATTCATTTCGTATAAAATATGTTAATAGTATTATAACATTTGCAGACATATATGCCACTTCCTCCAGCTACGGAAATAACTGAGGTACCAAAACTGCAATTTAGTCACGTTGAATGTCTGATGTATGCCTTTCACAAACTGTGCAAACAGACACCAGAATTTCTAATGAAAGATCCAGAACAGCTCAAGGAATTTAGATTAAGATTACAGTATTTTGCACGTGGTATTCAAGGTTACATAAAAAAATTGCGAGAAGCAATTAGTGGTAAATCAGAAGAAGAACTAAAGTCAGAGGAGAATCAATTAAAAGTTGTTGCATTGAAAACAACAAATAATATTAATACGTTAATCAAAGATCTGTTCCATTCGCCACCTAGTTTTAAAAGCGTTATACATCTTTCATGGAAAACCGCAGCTAACGATAAGAAGGTACAAATCCAAATGATTATACATTTAGTAAAACTGTATTATATTGTACAGTTCTTATCGCATCTGTTACCTTTTATTCTAGAATGAAAAACATTCGCCTGCCCAAAAGAGACACACACCAATCACGTTCGGAAATGACAGTAATTCGAATAAACGGAATAAAGAAGATAAGAGCAAAAGAGAAATATATACTCCTCCCAGTGGAAAATACAGCTCAAACATATCATCAAATTATGGTAAACAAAGAACTGTTCTCCTCTTTTTTGTTTTAAATGCAATACTTAAAAATACAATTCAGTTTGCTTACGTTGTATTGTGTTACAGGTCGAGGTAGATTTAGAGGAAATAGATCTGGCGGTCGGGGTGGTTATAGGCCAAGAGGTCGGGGAACCTGGAGGAAAAATTTCTACTAAATGTCTATCTGCTTGAATTGATAAAAACATGAAACGATAAAATGCTGCAATAATATAAAAGACTATCAGGCCTGTAAAATGTACATATATGAACGAGGAATTTAAAAGTGATTATTTATGGAAAGTGCTTTTTAAGAAAAGTGGCAAAAAAAAAAATACAACTTCTTTTTGTTCTATAAATCGCAGTGTAAAGAAAAAAGTGTTTTTGTGAAGACTTTAAGTACGCAAGTTTCAAATACAAAATTGTACAAATTAATTGTTCGCTAGATACAGTGGTAATGATTGGCCAGATGAAATACTGACATTAGGAGAAGAAAACAGTCATGTGAAATAATATAGTCTTGGTGTTATAAAAAACTTATTTTTTATTTGACAAATATGAGAAACATGGAAAATATAAACCTCGGTTTGCTTAAAGTGAACAAGTTCATGAGAAGAAATGAGACCGGTAACACTGTGGATTTCAAGAAGTGTATATTAACAGGACCATTGTTAATCAGGTACCTCAACAGGCAATGCAAGATAAGCAGAACAATGAAGAGAAAACAGTTTGGGGGAAGAACTTTGATCGGTGAAATCGATCGAAGAAACAGCGTATACTGCAAGAAAGAATATCACATATTTGATACACCGAATGTTTTAAAAGAAAAAAAAATCAATCTGTAAAATGACTGATTTGTGCTATAACATGGACACTAGTGTTACACATATTTGGAAAAGAGACAATTTTTCTCTTCTATAAGAACTTTGGACGTTAAAGTAGTATCAAAATGTATTCCTCTACCCTCTAGTTCTTCCTAATCCCCCTTCCATAATTCCATCTTAATTTTTTGTTTGTCAACAGGAAGCAAAGATTGTAGGGAGTAGCCTGAAGAACGGCGGAAGATGCAGCTGCTTCCAGAAGATTAAATACAGTCAAAGAAACTAGAAAGCGGCTCTTGTTTTCTATCGTTTTAAATTGTAAATTTACAATTACTTATACTCGAAGATTTGTTGCGACTAATAGTACAATGTTCATAATATTATGAAACATTTTTGTAATTTTGTTTTCTAATCAGATATTCATATGTTGTAGTTAAATTTGATAATCGTTAAATACGGAAACAATATCAAAAACGATGATATAAAAATGTATTCCCAAGATTTTTATTAAAGTGATATAAATAGAAAACATGATTTGCTTGTGCAACGGTTTCTTTGATTATATAGGAGTTGCAGACAATATTTATTATATGGTTTTCGTTTTGCAGATGCTGTACGATAATTTGAGACTGATCAATGGCATGGCATAGCAGTACGGAAATAATCACTTTTCAATTTCATATTATTTATAGGTCCACGGAGGAACTACAACCAGGACCGATTATAATGTAATTTTTTTTCAGGAGCATGATGCACAGTTGATTATTGTCTTTTGTTTATATATTGATGGTAGCTGTTTTTGTAAGGTGAGTTTAAATACACGTGTCCTTTTCCTATCCACCATTGAACAAAAATTCTGTAACAATACTATTAATGATTCATGCATATATTATCATTTAATTTAATAAATGACTACTGCATAATATATGTTGTATTTTTTATGCCCAATAACGAAAGATGTTTCTAGTTACATATGAAAATTGTAAAATTTTGTAATTTTCGGAGATTTATATGTTTTGATTAATATTTAATATCAAATGTTTTGTAATTTGTCAATTTGTATAACTACACGAGAATTTACTTACATGTATCAATATATTGTAATATTCTGAAGATACTGTTTATGTTTACTGTAACTTGTAAAATGTAAACATTACTTTAGTAAATTTATTACAGTAATAGAGACAAATAAAAGGCAATGATCTTAAAACAAGAACCCAAAAAACTGTCTTCTCCATTGTTTAATAAATAAACTAAATTCCTAAACATTATTATCATTACAGTATATGTTACATTGTATAATTACAATTAATTTTTACAGAATTACAAAAAAGTTATATATAAAGATTTTATTACTTAAAACAGTCCATTTGTTGAGATCATATCATCTATTACTTTGCACATAACGCGATCGCTCGGGCTACAAGGGTCCGGAGTTTGTTGTTCAGATCCTAGGTTGTCAACAGATTCCATAGCATCTGTATTTATTGCTAACTTCGAATCCAGTTCCGATGTATCAGGTAACATTTGCAGTGCGTGTTGTAAAATTTCTTGAACCTGTAACAACGTAATTGCACCAAATTCAATGAATTATTCCAGGATTTGACTGCGGAATGCTCAGAAATGAAACATGGCAATCGCACAACAGTTTAATTTATATTTTATTGCATGAGCAGTAAGAGTATAATGCCAGCACATGAAAGGCAGATTAGATAATGTGCATGGCTTCGGAAAATATCTGCATAAATCAAAAGGTTCAAGCTCGTACCTTTTCTAGATGCTTCTGAAACCTAAGTGCTGTTTCGATACGTTGTCTACGTTGCAATTCCATCATAACTCGTAACGTTTCCCTGGCCTGATGCGGTCTGAATTCATTTAGCAAGTGATGAATGTGAATGAATAATAAACTAAGATCTTCCACCTAAGGGCAATATAAAAGAGATAAACATTGTAAACATATATATATAATACACAGAAAAGTACATAACAATAAATATTTACCTTTTCTGCGCGCCGTGGACTGTCTGGGCACTGTACAAGTAAATCTATCAAGTCTAGGAAATTTACAAGCAGAGAGTGATTCAATTTCTTCAACTCCCGTCGCCTATCAAAATGTTGAGGATATAACCTTTTAATTCCTTGAGCTTCGAGTGGTCTAATAATTGTATCGTCCGCATTGAACACGTTACCAAACATTGAGTAGGTATCGTGTATCGGTGGCGGTGGACGTGGTGCTCTTCCTCGACGAACATTTTCATCCGTATACAAATTAATGTACTGAACTGGAGGCAGAGGAAGCGAACTGACTTGTATCGCCTCTGGTGCGGCCATTATCGTTCTTTAATGTCAGAATTACTAGGAAAAAAAAAGAGCAATGCCCACTGGAAGTAAAAGTTTTTTTTTTACAGAGCACACGTTAGGTTAAGTTGGACTAAACGAAACAGTTGTCAAACTAATCGGAGCGTCGAAGTGAGAGCGCAGGTCCGTAATTTCGCGCCTCGTCGTCACTTCTTTTTTTTGTATGCAATTAACATTGTACTCATTTCATATTTATAATAATCAGAAACAATAGCACGTAAATACAATGGTAGAAAACATGTATATTTGTTGCAAAGTCAGGTCGAGAAATGTAGCCTGAACTAATCCGCACACGGGTACAAAAAAAATAGGTTACATTAGCGTAACTTTACACTATTTCCGAAATACTTCCGAACAAATACTTTTCATTTAGATACATAGAATCGGGCACAGTGTCTTTATACGCTCCACGCGAACTTTTTATCACGAACTTATGAGAAGCTAAATATCGTGCAACTAAAACAAAACAACATGTAACGCAGCCTTCGAGCCAGCCATCTTGTTTTTTTAAAGTGAGTCAACAGGTATTCTCTGCTGGCCAGTTAATACGTTAATGCCTGCAGGACGTCGAACCCAGATTGGGGATTTTCGTTGTTTAACTAGCAAAACGAACGGGCGGGCCTGTGGATATTGTTTATTTTTTCTTTGGAATCGTGTTCGCCCGGCTTACATGTGTTTTCGGATAAATACTTTACTAACGTAGTGAGGTATTTCCTGCTATCTCGTGAATTTCCAACGTCTTCGGTTTGACAGATTGTCGGTGTGTGTATGCGTTCGTTCCACGTGAATTCTTTGTTTGGGCACCGGTCATGTTTCTGACAAGCATTGAAACTGTGAAGTGGTAGCAGTACCCTGGTGCATGGTAAGTCGATTTTTCATTCTAAATTTCACCTACGTCAATGTTATCCCAACTAAACTTTCGTATGGGAATATTCATATAACCAAGTGTCAGGATAACCACAAACTACATATCTCGCCGCCGTTCATCTCGTTGTTCTGTTATTTTTGGCAGTTTCAGAAGGAGTAATATCCCTTTGATTATGTTCTCGAGGTTTAATTCGATATTTGCAATTCAGAATTTACACGGTGATTCAAAGTTTTCGAAAACTACTAAACCTTCAATGAAACAAAAACTAGAATTCGATTGAGAGTATGTGTGTGCATACATACGTGGTTCATTGTGCAGTTCGTATATCACTCTTAAGAGTATTAAGTATCGTTAGAAAAAGTTTGGAAATTATATTATTTATAATTATATTATTGAACGAAATTCGTAGTATTTGGAGGTGTTTCTTCTTTTTACAAAGCTATCAGGTTTCATATAAGATTTTTCTATGTATTAAACCTTTAAATAGTATAATTTATAATTGTTTAAACGTTTAGTGAAAAATTTGCGATATAATTTTTTATTAATTTAATATTATTGAAAATAAGCGAAGTATCCTCATGAAATGTGTATGTGTCCACAGTAAAAAAAATAGCATTACAGTCTAGCTAGATATAAATAATATAACAATAAAATAATATAATTTCTGTATTACTATAGCAATACAATATAAATTTATAATCATTATTTTGCATGCAATTCTATTATAGTACATAATATGTAGCTATTGTTTTTTCCATACAAATAATTTTTAACTAGCACTACTAGTACCATAGTATTTTCTTTTATACAACTATGCATGAAATTATAAATTATATATTTATAATTAAAATCTATATCTCTGCAATTTCATATTTTCTATGATGTATAAGTTTCATTCCACACAAGTCTACTTCAAAACACACCATATAGTACAATATCATGCTCTCACTTCCATTTCTCATTTAGTAATCAGAGTTACAAACTATATGAATGACCCATATATTTCTCTTTACAACTTTATATAGATCCAGGAAATCCCCAATAAATCCTTGCAATAAAGTTCTTCGGTTCACATATCCATGTGATATGTCGTGCAGAATAAAAAAAATTCGATTCCACTATGCTGGCTTCCATTAAAATATCTATATTCAAACAATGCACTTGATTCTTGTTAAAATTCTCCCACTATAATAAGTTGTAAAGTGATAAAACAACTATGCGTATCATTTTACCATTCGTCCGTGCTGAAACGAATTTTTATCAACCGAAATGCTTGCTCCAACAAAGGAAGCAGTTACTCAACGTTTTTACCCAACGTGTATCGCGCCTCGGTTTTCCCTTTTCATATCCAAGAATCGCGTTAAAAAGCACGGGGGCGACCGGAAATTCAAAAGGACGTTGCGGTTTAAGCGGCCCCTTAAAATTTTCAGAGACACGAGTTACAAAAGAAATTCAGTGGAAGTAGAGACGATCAGCGACGAGGCGGTCGAGTGCTTCGCCTCGTGTGCTCATCGTGACGGCACTTTGTCTACTCGTCTCGAGTTTCCACAATTATCCTGCATATTTCCTTCGTCCAATTAATGCATACACGTGGAACAAAAATGCACTCACCCACCTTCTACCGTCGATTTAAAAAAAAAGAAACGTGACATAAATATTCGAAATAAAAACCAATCCACAAGTAGAGGTGTTAAGCTCCATTCAAGGTCAATTTATCATTAAAAGAAAACTCTCGTGCTCCATATTATTTTATTGCTTTTAACAGACGAAAATGTGATGATGATTTTGTAGCAATTTTAAATATTTATTTCATTGTTACATTCTAAAATGTAACTTGGACGAGCTTGTTACTATATTTTTAGTATTATTCTACTGTAAGATAGTGAAGCAGCGATACAATGCATTACAATAGGCCACGTCTCACTGGAAACCTTCCTCTTAATCCTTCCACAAGTCCTCGACCGGAACTCGCCACCCATACGCGTACATACGCATCTATGTATACAAGTGCACGCATGGAGTGCAATTTTTGTGCGTGCGTGCGCGACAGACGAGTATGCGGTACATCCGTTCTTGCTTTGAATTGATGATAGTGCGTTAACTACTGTTTACGCTATTATAGTTTTATATCACAGTTTTATATAGAGACGAAATTCGCGTTTTCCCTTCCCGTGAACGTTGAGTGAAAATGAACTCGAAATGTTGCTATAAACAGTAACGCAAGTATAGGCCTTGGTATAGGTACCTTCATTCGCAAATGGATGCATTTTGAAAAAGCTGTCAGCTTGAAATGGTATTGCATATGTAGTGCATAAGGGGTTCGAAAATATAGATACATTTTTTTACTGGCAAATCAAAGTGTATGGACGAATCGAATGGTACCGTTTGCTTGGAGCATTTCGAAAGAATTGACTGATGAAAAAGAAAAAAGATAGAAATTAATTTCTAGATCGAAATGGATTGCTCTGTATATTTGGTTAGATTAAAAGAATGTTTGGATCGATGGAAGATCTTTGTTCCTCTTTTATTTTTTTAAAATTCTTGAGTATTATTATTGTGAGAATAAAAATAGTCTAGTGTCGTCTCGTGAGAACAGGGCCAAAGGTTCCAAGTCGATTCTCCGGCTCTCTATTTTGAATGGAAATTCTTCGCGAGCGAGTCACGCCGGCTTTAATGGAGGTCCAGAATCCCTAAAACCTTTATGCCTGGTTCACCATGAAGGTTTTAAAGATATCCATCCTCTCACGTTCTTTATGTTTCAAATGTATCCCTGTCTCGTCTGTGATAAATGCACACAACTCGTTGATACTAACATACGGGAATAATATTTCTTTTCTATTCATTTTCCACTGCCAGTATAATTTCTAAGAATTTGTTCGAATTGGTGGTTTAATTTGTTATCACGATAATCGGTTGTATTTATTTGGAATCGTCATATCGATTTATGTAGAAATGGTTGATTAATTATTTGCTTAAAGTTAAGTTGAATAGAATTCCTGAAAGTGGAAAAATTGATTCGTATCAATGTTGAAGTTATACAGGCTGGTCGACCGAAATTCAAACTATTGGGATAATTGAAAGTTTACCGCGAGACTCGCGTAATTGCTTTCGGGGTAAGTTAGCTGTTAGAAACTGGGAGTTTCCAAGGAACGTTGCCGGTTGTTTGAAAGAAACGAAGAATTAAGCATTTCAATCAGTTGGAGTAACACGTAAATGCCTTTAACGATGCTGTTACTTGCGACGAACTTGTACCACCCCGTCGCATAAAATCAGACTTCAAATGTACTGGAACTCCGAAGACGTTCATCGGATTCTCTGATTCAGAAGTCGTTCGTTGCGTATATGGAAATTAAGAAAAATTCCAGTCCAAAGCTATCTCAATTAAGTACAAACTACATAAGAAAAAGTAGTCTATAGGATACAATCAAAATAAAAGAATTCAATTTTTAGATTACAAAAAAGTTCAGAATCTAAATTACTAAACTGACAAGAGTTCGACGTTATTTAGAAATAACCACAAGTACCAATAAAATACTATCCAGCCGAGCAAACAAAATAAAAATCCCAAAAGGGATATTCTTACCTTTTCGACAGTTCACTGTTAACTCGCAGAACACCCCTATTCAGTAATTTACTTCACGGTCTTCATTTACTGAAGCGCCTGAAACGGACACCGATAATCGAATCCCTGTTTTCCATCACCAGGGTGGCCCTCCATCGGGTATGGCGGGGAAAGATGGGAAGGTGGAGCCAAAAAGTGGAGACGTGGTGAGGCAAGGGTTCATGGTGAAACGCTCCCAGAACAAGAAACGTTTCACCCCCGTCAACTACAAGCAACGCTGGTTCGTCTTGACTAGACGTTACCTCGTCTATTACGACGGCGATGGGGAGGTACGTATTTTTTTTCTTGATATTTCTTGAAACACAACCCGACATTCAATCCGCCGTTCCTACGGCATTTAGCTTTTTCGTCTCGTTTTGTCGGCGTCCCATTAACGATTGTCCCGTCTCGATGTAACGAACAAAAATTCGTTTCATCGCAGATGGACCGAAAAGTATCTCTGTAAATAAGACAAAAGTTGTGGAGAAATAAAATAGCAAAGTAGTGTGCATATTGTTCTGCGAAAATAAATAGCCAATAATGGGATAGGGGAATGATGCAAAAATGACTATTTTGAATACGATTGAAGGAATCGACGAGTATAATTAATATTTGTTAGATACGTGACAAGAATAATTATGTAACGTTATGATACTTTGATTTTTCTCCAATTAAGTAGATTGTCAATCGGAAACTTCTGTTAGGTACAGAGCTAAAGATGAAAAAAAAAGGAAAAAGTTCGAAGCAATTTCCTTTCTATCATTCCAGTTTTTCAATTCAACAATTTACAAATTGTGAAACGCGATTTATTTCCATAAAAAAGGTCCACCATAGTACCCTGGTACCGCCATGGTCTTCTTCCTCCTTGCAAACAAATACGAATTCACAAGGAATGATCAAGAAAGAGCAGACTTTCACTCGACATTCCAAGGTTTCCGGTGCTCCGTTCGAATAATTTGCCTTTCAATTCGATTCCTCCAACCGCGTTTGCAGACCTGCGTTTCCGTTGTCCTAGATTTTTCGTCAGTACAGTATCGGTCGACCAGAATTCTCCCTCCCTGAAACCAGGCAGAAATGTCGTTTACTGTAAAAGAAAAAATTCGTGCAACCGTTTCGGTGCATGTAATTGACGTCGAAGAAACGCACTCGACGAGTCGAGATCCCTGACTCGATAATTGCGACGTTCCCCAAATCGACCGGATACGCGACTCGATCCCCATCGAATTTCCGGCGAATTCGCGCGAATAAACCGATGACGAATCAGAAACGAGACAAGCGTGGAGCGTTCGGTGTTTAAGCGCCCGTTGAAAACGTTATAACGATGGCATTCGGCTCCGGGGATGGTCGAGGGTGGTTTTCTACGGTGGCCAAAGGTGTCGAGGTGACGGGCAAAGGTCTTTAAAGCGTTAGAGCTATCCTGGGAAAAGCTGAGCGTGACTTAGGCCGCACTGCACTGTACAGCTTGCAGTGAAAAAAAAGAAACAGAAGGGTAGATCTTGCTCCAAGTAGAAGTGGCCACTTCATTCTTTTGTGGATATCCAGCGAATATTTTAATTTTTCCGGAAATTCTGTTCCTTTGATGTGCGGTCAGTGTTTTTTAATGTTGTTTCACGGGTAATTTTCCACACTCTCTGAGCCTTCTATTATTCAGTCGTTTGTCCTCTTTGCGGTTTCTAGAAAATGTTGGGCTGGAATGAGAATAATTGGCAAATATATAATCACTTAATTTTGCTTTTAGACCTCTCTTGTTTTTCATTGCGTACCATAGCACTTTTAACTGTAATAAATAAAAAGATATACCTGGATCGGGGAAATTATTGAGGGAGTCGTCCTTTTAGCTTAAAGAAAAATATTGCGTCAAAGTTATGAAACTATTTTGGAAATGGGAACCGATTGTAGATGTGGGTAGTAGAATGTCCCAATATTAATTCGTCCACCTAACAGTTGAATCAATCCAACAGTCTGAATTGAATCTAATCGAAGCCAGTGTTCCTGTATCTTCTGTTTCGCCTGTTCGTATTAACAGCAGTCTGGCGGAGTGTAAAGTTCACGTGGCGCGGAACGCACTAAGAGAGCAGCCGTCGAAATCGATAATTAACCATCGACGAACATCATCAGTTGCACGGGATTATAATTCACGCGAGAATTGGTAGTGGCTGAGAATCAGCGTTGATTTGCTCCAATGCCATTGTATTCTCAATACAACAATAACAGTGTGCGCACCCCTAAATACAAGATAATCATTAAATGTACAATATTTAAGGATTCACAAATGATATACTGAAGAATTTCAATTAATTTCTCCGTAATAAAGCAAAATTTCCTATCTCATGGATAGCAATTTAAACAATTTCGATCACTCTTCCCGTAGCACTTTTGTTTCGTACAATTTCAATGCGTTTTTTCAGTGGCATGGAAAGTTTCATGACTTACAATTAATATTTCGCCCAGTTTCAATTCATTCCTTCGCGACGACAGGATGATTTCTCTTTTCGTTTCGTCGCTGTCGTTGATCATTCCCATTGGAACGATAACTGTTGAAAATGTGGCAAGCCCGTTGAGCCTGATGTATTGGTGGAACTTGGAAAATGGACGGATACGCGAATGTAAATGACAGGAATAATAACGCTGACTTGGCTAGTGACACGCCTCGAATCATGGCCAATTGCTCTATTACATATTACCGTTCGCTTGACAAGCATCACTAACGCTTTGCATACGCTAGAATCATCATATTATTATCTCTGTGTTCTCTGTGGTTGCATTCTTTGTTCGATTTTCAGAAAGGTAAACACAAGGTATCGAGATGAAACGTGTATACCAAACAGTTATTTTCACAGTTACTTTTATAGGTATTGGAAGAAAAAGGAAAATTGTTTGATAGGAAATTTACAATTTGCCTGACAATTGAAATTACTTATTTTGTATTCGACATTCTTGTTGCAATTTTCGTCAATTATAAAGGGATGGCAAAAATTATATTTCTAATTGCCTGTGAATAATTACAAAAAAAAAAGAAGTATCATCATATACCATACGTTCTCACAATCAGTGGTGTACTTTTCAACGGGGTGTAAAAAAAGGGGATATGATACACTTTCCTTACTGTTTAAACGCAAAATTATAATTGCATTAGAACTTCACCCCTTCCATCCCCCCAGAAATGGTCAGCTCTAGCATACGCTAGAGCTCTGAAACGCTCGCATAAACACGCTTACGTAACTCAGAAAGTAGGTAGGACGCAAACATTCACGAAACAGCAATCGCTTCGAATTCCCGCAATAAATTACAAACCGAAAGATCAGCGCAATCGGCCAGTGGACACTCGACCTGCTCGATTGCCGTGGCTTGACCATTTACGGATATAACTAGCAAAAGCACCCATCTCGCTACCTTGCAATTACAGCCTATGCGGTTCCTCTTCACCTCTTGTGTGGCAAGTTCCAATTTATTAATGGATTTTCATTTTCGAAGAATTTTTGTAATTAAATTTGCTCTTTCTATATTCTTCTTGCAAAAAGTTTCAAGGACTGGGCGAGAATGATTGGCGAGCAAAGTGAAATCGAGAGATTGGATCTTTTGTTTTTTAATCATTTTAGTACCAAAGTACATCAGTGGCCCTTAATTCTTTTACAAATACGTAGAATAAATTACCGCAGTGATTCTAGTTACTGCTACGAGTTGACTACACTCTTTTATTGCTGCTGGCCAACGAATGAAGTTTATTCTATAAATTATTACGATTAAATTTAGTTCGAAGTTTATTATTCACGATGAACGCGATTGTTCGACGCGCTGAATAGTATATTGCGCAATATTCGCTCGTGTAAATATTTTCAACGAAACTTAAAAAAGCAGTATTTGTATTTGTTCAATTTTCTCTACTTTTTTCTTGATGGAGCCGCATCAATTCAGTTTCCAAGCGGCTCGACTATTTTCCCGATGTGGGAAAATTAATGAATTTTTACTACGTATTTGAAACTAGGCCAACCCATAGACTACTTTCTGTAATCAATAATTTACCGCAAACACTCCATAATATTTAAAAACAATAGAAAACTAAGTAAATAGGAAACATTGCATTTCCTACAAAATTACTTCAAAAACGCCAACCAGTCTCTCGGACAATTCGAATACGATTTCCCTTATCAGTCCCGGAATCCTTTCTGCCATCGGCCATCGTCAGATCATCGTAATCTAACCCAGTGGTTCTTAACCGGTTCCGATACGATAAAGCACAATATTGGTTCGAACTAATATTTTCTTCTCTCACTGCTGTGTAATCTGTCATCTGTAATCCATGATTTCCAATCCATATTCTTGTCGTCGGTTTCTCTCTTTGACCTGCCCGATTACGGTGTTTCGCAAAGTTTCCTCGCAACGAAAGGTGTTCCATAATTTCGAGAAGGTTAAGAACCACCGATCCAACACGGCAACCAAGAACCACTCACCGTTTCATTGTCGCAAACGCACCCAACAGAATCAGAACCGTCTCCACCCCAAAACATCCTTTTCCAACCCCTTCCCTCCCTCAGTAGCTCCACTCTACGCGGTCACGGTTAACGGCAGTAGTTACCTGCGTATCTCTACGCAGCCCGTTAGCTGGTAGGCCAGCCAGCCAGTTTCGATGGTAGGGGCTTGCTTCGGGGTGGATATAACGTGCTCGTAGACCATGTGTAAAATTGGTAGCGCAGGCGCCCCGGGCCGCCACCGCCACCTTCTCTTCATCCTTTCTTCCGTCGCGAGTTCCTGATGCTGCTCCGGCGGCTCAGTCAGTGGTCGTCATCGGGGTAGCTCTCTACGAATCGCGGGCATTTCCACACGTAAACCACACACACGCACGCATACGCAAACAATTCATTTCATTCCATGTAATTCATCTGTATCCCCGTGCTCTGTCATCGGCAAAGTAACCGATGTAATTCGCGTTCGACCACGCCGAGTGATCGCGCGGATCAACGTCGCACCTTGTACGATTTATTATCGGGTGTAACTTGATCGAGTCTCGTACGATACCACCTGGTGACTCGTGTGAAATCTGGTTACCCTCGAGGAAGATCGATACGCCTGTCCCGTGAAGGGTACAGGATTTAAATCAACGGGGAAAACACGGGAGAGAACACGCACTCTTGGGCATCAAGTACGAATCTTCGCGTTCGAGCTGCAACGGAGAAGAGCGGACACTGGATCAGTTTGGATAAGAAACGGGGGCGAGTCTGAAGATTCTGGCGACCGGAGATTACGAGGCACAGCAGAGGCGAACGGTGAAGATCGGATACGTTCTCCGAGGTGCATTGTTCCGGCGAGCTTTTCAATTCGGGATAGTCGGGGGACCAGTGAGACCAGCGAGACCAGGGAGACGCGGAGATTAATCCATCCTGAGAAAGTTTTTCCAATTAATCCCGGCCTTTCTCGGTCTGAACTATTGGAAGTTTCGTGGGAGGAATAGTCATTCATCATCGGCGTTATCGACAACGAGGCGTGTACGACAGGGTTGATTTCGAGAAGATCCCCGGGAAGTTCCGTCGTTAGGGTCTCGGCGGATCGCGCGAAATCAATCCGGAAGCTGCGATAGATCGTGTCACGGGTTTCCATTGAGCCTGACGCTCTCGAGGATTCTCCATTCCCTCTCGACACTTCTCTCCACGTGGGGAGACGCGTTTACCAGGCTGTGCCTGCTGCTCGTAACCGTTCAACTTCTGGAATCCTACGGCCTGCAACGTGGAGGTAAGACCGACTTGGTGGTGTCACAACGGCCGTGAATTTGCAAGTAAATAAACGAGGTTACCTGGCACTTGGGACAAATGTGCAACAACAATTCGTTAACTCACGCGAGGCAGTGGATTTAAGTCGTACACCTGGGTTAGTTTCTAATTAGACGCCTATTTCAGGAAAAAAATTTAAAGTTAGTGTAGAACAGTTTTGCTTTAACTCTTGCAAATTCAAACTCGATACACAGATATTACTTTGACAAATGTGAAAGTGCAGTAGAAATGTGAAGTACAACTAAGTAAATCAATTATTGCGACAGAAATATTGAGGATACGGGTTTAAGATGAGTTAAATCGTGTTTCTCGGTTAACAAGTGTTAAGAAATTCGATTGTGACTAGATTTTGATTTGTCGATCCCGATGGGAACATTGGCTCGTTTTGGAGGATCGTTGAGATCTTTTCATTGCTCCGGGTGGATCGTCAGTCATTTTTTTAAAGGGGTGTCGATAATTCGATAAATTTTTATAGATCGTTCGATGTAGATAGACAAAATTTCGTTCGGGTGATTTTGAAAGTTTGGTAGTCTCATTTGAGCAGATTGTGGTCTAAAGATAGTGAAGTTTTAAAAGTTGGATCAGGTCTTTCAGAATTGAACCATTCATGCTATATCCTTTATGCGTCTTCATATAATATTCGTATAATGATAATCTGTAACACGATCTCGCAGTAATTATAGTAATCATTGTAGTATCACTATGATCGTTCAAATACGAGGGTAATAGTAATAAAAATAAATTTTCAATTACCACGAAAATTGTTTTACATAATTCCAGTGAGGGAAAAGGTCTTGCCACTATTCTTTCGTAGGCTACACAATTTTTCTCAACGGAATTACGTAACAGTAATATAATGAAAGAAGTAGAAGAACGAGCAGAATGAGTTTAGCAGGAAAAAAGAAGAACTGCCTTTGCAGTTCGTAATTGCGCCACGGGAAACAATTCAACAACCGTCTCGTCAATTAGTCATCGTTGAATTATTATACGATTTCGCGAGTCGAGTTTGAAACGCGGCACGTAAACTATGAATACGATTAAAAAATTCTGATAGTAATCAATGGAGAATAATCGGAACAAAGGGGGTATCCATTAATTGGCTCGATCATTTGTAATTAATTCGATCAATCTGTACTTCGTTCGACGAAGCAAAATCATGTACTATAAAGCCAAAGGAACGACAATGCAGCATAAAGGTTTTTCCCGCGTGTCTTCTTCGAGACATCGACAACCCTTTTCATTTATCGTATTCGTCTCGAAGAAAGGGGGACAAAAGGTGGATTGATCCAGAGATGATAGTTCCGCTCTAAAAATCAACGGTTCGTGCCAATTGCCTCACAGAGAAGCCAGAAATGTTCGCTGTTTACGCGAATAAATACAGTTTCCCGTTCCGTTGCGGAGAAAAAAAAGGCTACATTTAATTAAAACCGGTCTCATTACTCGTTGTTGCTCCTTGCCGCTGCGAAAAAAAAGAAGGAAAGACAGAAAAAAAAGGAAAATGCAGAATGGCAGACAGAGAGTGAGGGGAGTAGGCAGGGGGGAAAAGGAAGACGTTGAAAAAGGTAACAGCGGGGAAGAGTTGGAAGTAGCTCGTTGCGAATGAACCGAGTAATTCAACGCAGATTTTTTCACAAAACGCGGATTCAGCTAGAATCCGGCCCTCTTTTTATTCTTTGTACCTGAGGATCGTTGAGCCGTGCTCGCGAGTGGAACCCAGTTTGTGTCTCTATTTTCTAGATTATTCGCTCGGAACACGGCGAACATGGCAGATCATACACGATATTGTGCCGCGATTCGTTGCGTTTCTAATTCTCGGTTGAAATAGCGTGGGCGGTTGCGTTTCGGCACGTGGAGTTTTATTTTTTTGCACGGCTCGTTGTATCGAATGGGAATTTCTGTCTTGTACGAGCTGAGGTGGATTTGATCGGTGAAGTAATTATCGGGGCAATCTGTACCTACTATTCACAAAGGAAGCATCGTGGACATAATTGATATTATATTGTTAGTGCATTGTAACCTTAAATAAGGACAAGCAAAAGCTTCCAATCCTCCACAATTCTTGAAAGTTCAAAGATTTCAGTCCTTTCGCGTGTAACACACTGTCACAAATATGGCTCATGTATTTCATACTTTATTGGGAAAGTTCAATAAAGATTCGAAAGAGTCGAAATGAATACGTTTAAAGAAAACGGCGTTCTGCATAATTCATGGAGGAAATCACAGCACGCGTTGACTTCTTTAACCATTGCGTCGTTCTCTTGAGAAGAACACCCGGTTTGCGGCTCCATTTTCTCGATTATTCGTTGGAAATTCGTCGAGCACCGGCGTGCACAGTCGATTGGAAGCGTTTCTGATGAAATAGAAAGATAGAACGAGAAGGTATCTTAAAATGGGGGATGGGGTAGCGTGGTTGTTGCCTCAAAGAATGACGCCAGTAACGAAGGCCACCGGAAGCTGGGGAATCTAATAAAGAGGCGTCCTAGCTGCAGGACCACTCGAAAAGCCTAAATGAAATTTTCCGTCCGCCGCCGTTTTCTTTCTACGCCACCCTATTTCCTGGACGTGGATGCACCGAGTGTCTAAGGGAGGACTGCTCTCATTGGTCCTGGACTTTATTAACACGTAGCCGACGGCACACGTTGCACTGGACAAACGTGTTCCGGAGGAGATTTTTGGAATAAAATTCGCCGGGCATTCTGCGTTATGAAATTTAATGATACAACATTGGAAGAAAGGGTTCGAGGTGATACACTGTGTTCCAGTACAGTAGTATTAAATTTCTTGGAACAAAAGGATTATTGTAGTATCCGCGATATATTTTGCTTATCAGTATACTGGAACAAAAAATAAGAAATGAGATTCATCGATTCAATTCGATAAAACTGTTTCGATGAATAATATCCATTTCTGCTACCTGTCCAATTACCTTTGCCTCTTGTCGCACGACAAAGGAACCTTTAACCTAGTTCAGAAATACCTTGGTGATTCTGCTTCCAAAACTGACTTCTGTTTAAATATAAATAATAATAATAATCAACCCCCATATTACATATCATAATAAGAATAATAATGATACCCAGCCTACGTCGGAACCGCTATTCTGGAATACGAAATTTACTATCCAACGAAAATGTCCATCATTACCATTTACTGTTTCTTTTTTTACCATCCACCATCAGCGAAATAATTCCACTCTCCTGTTTCCCTCGCCGTTTCGTAACTATTTAATATGTTTCGTCGTTTTTAATCCGTGCAATGGTATTAAGAGATGAATGACGGGGGGTGAGTGTAGAGGAAAGGGTGGCATTAAACTTAACGTGATTCAGGGAAGGGCGAAATACCGAATAACCTGTTGAGAAAGTTATTGCAGTGTTAAACAAAATTCGTGCGCGCCCGCGCGTACACCATGGACGTGTATCCACGGTGAACGCGTTCCATTATTGCATAAAGCTCCCCGTGTGTGCACATACACGCAGCCAATATCCTTCCATAGAGGCAGGAAACTCGATTTGTCCCGCCGGATTTCCACTGTTCCAAAAGAGCCAGGCCGCGGTATTATCGTTCGTGCTAGGACCTCCTGTTTACCTGGAACAGATTGTTACAATTTGTAACGAGGATACTGTTTCGTTGGAAAAGTATTGTTCAATTGATAATATCAGCATTGAAAATTAATAGCAAAAACTCGACCTGTTTGGCTCGTTCGTTTTAATAAAATCATTTTTCTGATGTCGCAGATACTGAATCGACGTGCCTCTAACGGGCACGAATATTTATCGTGGGATAATATAATCTTCTTTTTTATATTTACGTGAGTTTTACTGGTGTAAATTAAATCAAGTATTTAATCGTAAGAAATTTCTTTCTTATGTGAATTGAATTTAGTTTCAAGTTTGATATTAGCATTTTAGCGAAAGGATTAATGAAAGAAATAGCCAGGCTGCAATTGTCAGAATTCTTTTCATCCTTATCTGATATCTTGGGACAGATTTGGAATTTCGGTGACGTAATGTTAATTTTCTATTTACATTGTCTGCGAAAGGACGGTATTCTGCAGGTACAACGATGTTCCCGCGTCATCGAATTCGTTGTGCATTTATTCGAGAACTTTGTGGACATACTCGATGCACTCCATATCTCTTCGCCTGATTGACAAGCGATGTTCGGTTCAGAATTCGTCTCGTTCATGCCCCGATTAATTTCGTCAAACTTCACGTGGGAGTTCACCAAATATCCGATAAAGCAGCTAATCCATTTATAATATCGTTCCATTTCTTTCGAAAGCTCCGAACGGGGTAAAAGAACATTTATTACAAACATTATACTATAGACAGAGCAAAGAAGGTTGTTAATTGGTAGAATGAAATATGTAAAAACGCGGCACGAACATATTGTTTACCAAGTCCTGCTCACTAATTGAATTGTCACAGCGGCATCATTATAATTTCTCGAATAACCGAGACTCCATTTTTTCCAAACAACGTCTTAATTGCCACGCATAAAGGGATTCCAGCACAAAATATAAACGGTTACTACTCAAATCTTAAACTCTTTCATAAAAACGGGGCAGGTCTCATCGAATAAAATTTCTTCAAAAAAAAAGTCTTCAATAACTTCTCCGGAAAGAAAAAAAACGAAAAGAGAAGGGGGAGAATCAAAACGCAAGGAAGAGAGGATACATCGTTGCACCGAGAAGTAATGGACAAGAGGCGAGAAAACTGTTCCAGCGCCGGCTACCGAAAGTGCCATCAAAGTTTTTCGATCAGGAAACCACGGCTACTTATAAGCAGAATTTAATGTTCCGTGAATCACGGGACGGCCATAATAAAATAGTACCGCGTCGATTTCACACGACACGACGTCGAGTTATCCTCGGTTATATCGTCGCGAGCGCTTTGTTATTTCTCCGCGGCGTCGTGCGATAAAAACCTGCTATCACGCGGAAAACGCCGCTTTTTCTGCGGACTTCATCCTGTGATTTACGATTGGAGCGCGGATTGGAGCGGTCCAGCACGGTGACGCGTTCAAGTGATATAATAACGTGCTGCAATTTGTTGCGTTTTTAGTCACCGGGCTAAATGGCACGGGAGGTTGTACATCTGGAGTGGCGAATTTTCAGGAGGGAACCATTCAAATAATAATAATAACGATTTCACCTGAACGTGGTAATCCTGGCAATCAAATATTCATCTGTGGCAGTGGAAACGCCAAACATGGAAAATTAAACGAAGCGAACCAAGATACCTGCTACCAGTTTCGATCAAAGAATCCTGCTTCCAAGAGATCTAGACTTGACTATACCGTATTCCACGAAGGCTACCAGGTTTCCTATTTTGCATTCCTCGCGACAAACTCGTCCCTTAACTCCAGCGTCAAAGTTGACTCGTTAAAGTGGACAACAACAGTGTCACAGCAGTCTGATTGTACCTCGAAGCTGGACTATTAGCACAACGGAACTTCGATGCTTCCTTTTTACTTTCTACAGAAACGTGCGACTCCTGAGAGCCCGTTTGTTCCGGTTAATGACAAAAGACACTGCCTTGGTAAATAACAGGGGAAATCGGGACGCGTATACAGAGTTGCAGGCAAAGGGCGTGAACGTAGATAGTCGCAGGGTGAAAGGATTCAAATCCTATGGGTGTGTATTCCGTTCTTTCGCCACTTGGGACAGAATACGAGAATGGCAGAATGGATAGCGAACTAAGGAAAGCACTTACCGAGGTGCAGACGAATTAATAGGGAAAGCGTGAAATGAAAAGGCGGAAAAGTTGGCCGTGCGAAAGCTCGGCAAGCGAGAAGTTCTGCGAATTCATCGCCCGCAGTGGAAAGAAAACCGAATCGGGATGAGTTTCGGGAACGAAGTGGAGATAAGACAGTCTAATAACAGGGCTGAAGGAATCTGCAACGAAGCAAACGCTACTGGCCCATCCGTTTTCCGGAGAGTACATAATTCCGAAATCACGATTTTCCCTCGCGTTTCACATTTTCTGTATCACTGTACCATACGTGTGATTTATGAATCATTTTCGATGCGAAAAAGAACAGTTTCCGTGAATGAATTATTGTGGTCAGAGAAACATGACTTATATCTGTCTCCCCTTTCACGGGTTTTTCATTTCGTGTAGAGGGTGGAAAAGTGAAGGTACTATTTTCTCGAAAATGTTACAAACTCAGTCGTTCATGCTGATCTTGAGACATCACGAGGCAGACGGTTGAATTTATTAAATTTGTGAAAAAAAGTACCTTCACTCTTCCACTCCGTACATGATGCAAAAAGATGAAAGAAAAAATGAACCGAGGGCTGTGAGCTCTTTAAAATGAGCCAAGGTGGATTGGTCGTACCATATTTTCCCACAAAGTTACAGCACTTCAAAGTATCGACAATTCCTCCTAAAAAAGGTGACCCTCCAATTTCGCACGACAGTGTATTATAACACTAATGGAATGCGTAACTACCGAACATTTGGCAAAACACCTGAAACATTAAGTGAAAAGCTGAAATCTCTCAGTATGGTTCGGGAATCAAATCCTATTAAACATTCCCAGAAAAACACGATTGTACTCAGCTCCCGGCACGGGTTACAATCGAAGTAAAACACAACTCTAATTCAGTCAGCCCCACGAAATACCTTGAAACCGTTTCGAAATGTCCCTGCTATTTCGAACGATTGAACGGGTTTGAAATCGCAGAATAGTTGAATCGCAATCGAAGACCGTGCTGCCGTAGCCGAGAGTGGACAATTCGACCGCTCTATTTCGATATTCCTTTCGAAATACCGCTCTCAATACCGATCCTTCGGTACACGTTTGCCACTATGGCAGATCGTAGCCCGCCGTTGGCTAGAAGCCTGCCAGTTAAAACGTACACGCGCAGAGCCTTAGTCCAAATGTTAGCCGAAATGGTATTGTGCACTTAGATTCGTAAGTAGACCCCGTATTTCTCGTTCTCGAAATAATGGGGCGGACGTTCGATGGGACGTTTTCTCGTTATCAAAATAATACGGTGTAACACGGTGGATAGAGTTGGACACGCGTGTAATCAAGATTCGTCGTCGCGATATCGTGGACAGCAATGGGAATAGCTGTCGGTTTCGTTTCTGTTTCGCGTTTCACCGATATCAGAGGCAAAAACTTGAATGACACTGTCGATCAGGTTGTTCCTAACGTGAGGCTCGGAATGCAAACTGACTGTCACGTTGGAAAAAAAACACGTAAATATATATGTCTGTAGGTGTTCGGATATGTTGCTATCGTGTTTTGATAGTAATTGGGTTGCAGAGTTATTTCCTTTTAGTGGTTGATCAGTTTCGAATGGTTTTTAAGGTTGGGTTGTTGGATGCAAATTAGATGGTTAATGGTTTGGGTTTTTTTTTTATTGTAAGGGTGTTAGGGTTGTTTCTAGTATTTAGGCTGTGCGCTGTTCTAATATGACTGATGTTCGAGGATACATATTTGGTTGGGGCTTGTTTTCTTTTATGCGTATAATTAATCTTGGGAATTACTGCGATGAGTATGTTGATGTTACAAAATATTATAGGAAATCAATATTGGATGGTGTGTTTATTACTGCAGTGTCAATATGTTTTTGTATTTACATATATTCACACAACAACAGTTTGTTGCTATAAATAAGAAAAAGGCAGATAATGTATTATACTTTCTGTGAAGCCTATAAATTACAATCGCAGGCATTCACAACTCCAGGTACTAACATTTCCATTCACGTTGGCCTAATACGATTCGACCCGACAGCGATTGAGCACGACCGCAACAATCCAACCCAAAGTCATTTAGTAATTGTTCTCAATAACCTTCGTACCGTATTCGCGAGTGCCTCCTAATTCTAACCAAAAACTGTCCCCGCTCCAATGTACACATACCACATCCTTCACACGCAATCCCGCGATCCCATTAAACAATCCACAACGATACAAATGAGTCCGCAAACTGATACCACAAAACCACATACAAAAAATCAAAGACCACACCTATAAATACATACGTACATACGAACCTCGTTAATTACAAATACCAACACCACTTCCGCGATACAAAACCATTCGATAGAGAACCTTGAAGAATTCTCTGCTCGGAGCCACGGTGTTGTATCTCGCGGTGAAAACGAACGTTTCCTGGCGAAAAGGAAGCAAGTTATTCGCGTGTTTCCTGCCGTGGGCCAGGTCTCCACCAGCCCTTTAGCGTCTCGTTTTCTTGTTCTTTTTCCCCCGGAGTGATAACGAGGAGACTACGGTTGTTCTCTGTTCGTAGCGGCGCAAGGAACGAGGTAGAATCGCGGTCGAGAGCGTCCACGTGGTTGAAACGGCGAGCCTCGGGAGCAACGCCGGCGGCGTCGGCGGCGTCGGCGGCGACGTGGCGGGCAACGAGGCAGGAACAGGTGGCGGCGGGGGTGGAATACCACCTGGATTACCCTTCCAGGTGGGCTATCGGGAAGCTGGCCAAGAGTACACGCTCTATCTTCTCGCAGCTCGTGAGCAGGATCGTACGGAGTGGATCCGCGCCATCCGTGCTGGTAAGTCCCTTTATTCTGAATTTGTCTTTACCCTCTTCCTCGCACTTTCTTCTTTCTATTTACCCCGGTATTTTCGTCTTCGCTTTTTCTGATAACTTGGTGGCTGAAAAATGTTCGTCACTGGAGTCTGCATTCAAAAATGTTGCATTGTGGGTGGATTTTTTATTAACGGGGTATTTGTGCTTTTTTAACGTCATTTTGGGGGCGTTTTTGGAGAATTTCATAATATTTTATTTTTGGACAATATTTTCTTTTTCAATAATTATCTTAATAATCGTACTTGTGTGCATGATACGCGTATACGTTTACATATACATATATGTATATTTTCTTCATTATGGTCAGCTCCTGTAGGTTTAATTATACGTGTGCCAACACCTTTCAGCCCCTAGATTAACCCTTTTGCTACTATCCTCTGAGAACTGATTATATTCTCAACGGATTGAATAGCATATATATGTATATGTATAGTTCAGATTAATATGTGATATGAAGGGATATGCGTATAGTCCCTTAGATACTCCATTTAATTAACCCCTCCAGTACCACCACGTAACTTGATAGTGACATACTCGTATATCTCTGTACGCTTTCAACAGATATAGCGTATATCAAGATGGTTATTTTGCTCAGTGGCTGGATATAAACGATATTGTTCTTCGCGAATAAGATATACTATGGATGTACTATGGTTAACATTATACGCAGCTGTGTATTTCCTACGACTTGTTTTCATTCCATTTCCGCGTAAGATGTTAATATAGTTTCCAAGAATTCTCGATTCTATCGCGACGAATGTTTATTTACATTCAGTATGCACTGTAAAACCTTAACCCTGATCGTAAGGTGTTGACCAAGTGTATTCAATCGAATACATGTAAAATTGAAAACAATGTTCTTGTTCTTCTGATATTCTCAAGAACTATCGATCGTATTATTTAACATACCACGTATATGCCGTTAAATAATATATTATAACCTGGTCACTGCAATTAACCTGGCACCCGCGTAGCTCGTTATAGAATCCCCTCGTATCCTAGTCACCGTTCACAGACTACAATAAGAGGAAGGCTTGAATATATTTGGGAAAACTGCAAATTGCAGTCGTAAGTCGGCTAGTTTTCTTTTACGCTCGTTGTCCCGCGACGATAAGCGTGTGACCCATATACGAAAAACGCTCGGATTTTCTTAACAGGTCCCGCCAGTGAAGGGGCGTCTTTAATGCATTGTAATTCATTTCGAGCCGAAAATCTGAAACAGTTTCGTTCAGTTCTGGAGCGTATGCTCTGCTTTCGGGGCTACTGTTCTTTAAACTGTCGTTCATTAAAGGCCCCTTTTAAAAATTGCACGTCCCTTAGTCGAGAGGAAAGATACGTATGCAAAACGCGTTGAACATTTTTTCTAAATTTTTCCCATTTTTCCCCCGCACTTTCTCCTCGAGCTTCAATTTATATGTTCTCGCCAATTTGGCTATTACTATTCGCGCGTTTTATTATAGCACAATGATTATTGCACGAATCCAATTACCAAGGCTTATAAAACGATGAAAGTGGATTCCATGAATTTATTTCGCCGACTGAAACTTTCGTACCGGCAAAATTTCTTTGCCTTCGATCGCTGCCATCTTGATTCAATTAATTCGTCGCGTATTCCTTTGTCCGCGTTAACGTTCCACGGCCCTTTAACCGGCCTGGCAGGAAGGGGCTGCACTTTTTGAAAAGCTCGATCGCGCATAAAGCACGCCCGTCCAGGCGTAATAATATAACCTATTACGTTTAATTAAAAGTGAAGCAAGATTAAAGGCATCGACCTGCGCTAATCTTACTCCCTCACCTGTTCCAATATTTCCTGACAATTTATGCTCCGTTGCAATATACCGTGCACACGTCGTACGGACACGAACGCGCGTACGAAACGCAATTTCGGAATCATCAGTTTCGCGAATCGTGTGTCGATCGAGATTTCATTTATGTAAATAACGGGCCGTTATATTTCGCGCCACTTAATATACAAAATTTACCGCGGATTTCTGTATCGAGATGCTGTCAATAACTCGTCACCTCGTCCGTTTCATTGATAACAATTGTGCACGCGTTTACCGTACTCAAGCACGCAGTCGAATTTACGCCGGATCACGAACAATTCGCAGCAACGAAAAGGTGATTATTAATTAACGCGGTCGTTGTTGCGAATTATTTATGCGGGCGCTCGCATCACCCGGCACGAGCGGAAAATTCATTTTTACCTGGGCTACGCGAAACTACGCGCACATGCGATTCGTTCGCGCCGTTTTTAATCTGCTTCAAGGGGCGCACCATTGCCGACGAATATTTAAACATATTGTTGCGCGCAGTTTTCTTTCGAACGGAGTGCATCTTCAGGGCGCGAGAACCGCAGAAGACTATCGTTTTCGCGTGTCCCTGAGTATACAGCGAGTGTACCGCGGTATAAATTTCCTGCGGCCATAACACGGCCTGCGACAGCCGACCGGTGATAAAATAAAGGGAGTTACGAATAATAAACGCTTCAAGTGGCCGCGTTGCGAGCCGCGGCTGGTAAAAATTAGCCACGATATCGGTCAAGTGTCGCGTGGTAAATTAAGCTGGAATGGAACGGCAACGTGGAAATTATTCGACGCGTTGATCATTTTCTGTTCGCAATTTATATTTCGCACGTTTTTATCCAAAATTCTAATAAAACTCGCTTGTGCTTCGTATTCAATATCTGATCGTCGAATTTATTCGCACATGTCCATCGATTAAGGTCCATTCGAAAGAGCCCGTTCATGGACGACAGATGTGAGAAAAAGTGTCCTGAAAAAGGGTTCTTTTTTTTTAATGTCCATCGAGTGCCATATTTCTCCAACTATTCGGTACATTCTGAATGAACTGAATCGAGTCTCTGCAAAAACGGCAGAACGTGGGTCAAATATTTCTCGCTTCCCCGTCGTCAACCTATGAAGTTTCATCAAAATCGATGCGTAACACTCCATGCGCTCCCTTTGTGATCTGCAGAGCGTTTCGTAGCTTCTGGCTCCTCTATTTTCGGCACCAACGTACAGAAAACGCTCAAACGAATTGGATGCAGTGATCTACATCGGACAAAGAGCGCCGTGCATGTATCGGCACAAAGTGACAGAAAACCATTGATAATAACGCCTACGTGCAATACGTGCAATAATGGTTTGAATCTTAACACTTCACCGACCGAAAACCCATTAACAGGATTAGCCGGGGAATTATCAATCGGTTTTTATTTTATTCGCACGAAATTGTGCCCGTGGGAAGTACGTGTAGGCTTTATTAATGTTGACGAAATTAAAGTAATAAATAAACAGGTCGTGTTATTATACATATTTTTTAAATATGTCGTTCAATGATATTATTTGCAAATAAGGATGTCTGAATATTTTTTGCAACTAGTTACACGTTGCGTAATGTATTTTTTGGAGTAGTTGTGGCTCTTAAAGTAGCAGTGTTGCCGGAAATTACGCTTAGTTGGACGTGTTAAAGGAGGGATCAACCGAAAGTTTCTGTTAAAATTACAGTACAAAGCACGAAGTTCCGGCGAGTTCTTAGCTTTTGTTCATGATACATGCGCTGCGAGTTCCATTCATCAACTTCGAAGACGTATTCTGCTCGCGATTTTACCTTTAAGATGGAATTCTGCTATTCTTTGCGCCAATAAATGATTGCTTTAAAGGGGACGAAATTTCATTACCTTTGTTAAAACGAGTAAAAATTTGTATTGAAAGTTCTTTCTCTTTTACGAGTCCCTGTTTATTTATTTTATGTTCGTAGTGGGAGCAAGTTATAATATGTGTTTGATAAATTGCCACAAAGCATAGGATTAATTTAATTTTCACAAATTAAACCGTATTTTTATAGAAGTTCAATACCGAACAAACAATATCGTTTTCAATTATGGCCAAAGAATTATTTACGCTGAAAATTCACGATTCTTGTATAAGATTATACAAACGATTCGCGGCACGAAAATTCAGCAACACGATAATACAATATCGTGCGATTTCGAATTCTGCTTGCAGTACGAAACAACGAGAAATTAAATGCTCCGTGATATACAGCCGCTAATTATCTCACAATTGCCAAGATCATACAATACGTGTGTCTCATTTATTATACAATTTACGTTGAACGCCCCTTATATTACCATCGGCGTGTCTCTCGCCCCTCCATTTATTTTCCATTTGCCCGGAAACACGAACGCAGGCTTCATCGACTTGTCCAAAGCAATCTTTCCACGAGAAATATGACTGCTCGGGCGAAATCCGACGGCGAAAAACTTATACCCGCGTATCAGTTACACGCCGGTCGAAATTGATTCATAAGGAAAAGTTTGCATCAGAAGTTATAGTAGTAGAATAAGAATCGATCGATGGTATCTCGATTTCTGAATCGATTGATTTGTTGCCGGGATGAACAAACTTTTAATGAGTTTTCCGAGAATCTTGACTGAAGTTATATTATTATTCACGGAAATCGAGTTCACCATGTTTTCGACATTTGTAAAACTCATTTCGTTTTGTAGTGAATTGGATTACCAATGGAGGCTGGTTATGATGAATTTTCGTTTCTCATGGATGTTTCATGCTTACAACAATGTTTGCGTGGGTGCTCGAAATTTTTCGCAGGGGATTTTCTTTGATACGATTCCTGTAAAAGGAAAACGTTCCTCCTTTTGCATTTCCCTCTTCTTTATTTCGGGTTTCTTTTTTATTCGCCTGATTCTCGTAAATTCTTCTTACCTCGTTCTTAAAAAAAGGTTCTCTTGACAATACTGTCGAGAACGTATGGAACCAATTTTTGTACGAAAGTGCTTTGAATGTTTTTTGATATATTACTTTGAGGGAACCAATTGTTCTGTGTATAAAAAAGTATTTCTCGTGTGCATATGTCATGAAAAAACAATATATCTATATTTATCATTTGAATAGTTTTTTGTATTGTGCATCGCCAATTTTTTGTTTCTGGTGGAAGCTAGTTCGGTCTAGTGAAAAATTTTCTATAACTGTTTGTGTTTCACAAATTCCTCTGTTTTTCTCATTTTCCATGACCCTTTAGAACACCCGATATATCTGAAGCATTCCATCCTAGCGAATAACATTTCGTACCTCTATCTTTGTATTTTTTTCTAACATTTTCGGCATCTTATTTCAAAGAAGTTTATCCCGGTTTATTTTGCAACATTGTTTGAAACTTTTTATTTTTTAAATCGAGTTCGCTAACCGTGTCTAAAAAGCGTCCATTGAACACCGCGATTTCTTGTTGGATACAGAGTTATCCGATTTGTTTCTCGGTTAAATCGTTTCGAACTTCCCTTGCCAATTTTTCCTTCCACGTTGCCTTCTACGTTAGCTTTCGAAACGAGGTTTCAACGACGCTTTTTATTTCTCTGGAATGTAATAAGGTTCAGTTGGAGCTTTGCAACGTTTCCCCGTGAAAGTTGAAATTTGTTGACTGGCCTCTGTGGGCCCCAAGGAATGACGACCCTTTAAAAAGAACAAATTACTGCGAAAAATTTACATTTCATTTTAATGCACGCTGCGTGGGGCGGGCGTATATTTGTCAAATTGAGCGGATCGGTTCGATTTTTGTGCCTTTTTACCAGGACGCTGAGAGGTTCTTCGTGGAAAAAATTCAGGGGTTGGGAATAAGTGGTATTGGCGTTTAAGTTCCCCATGAATTATTGCGTTCGTATACAGTGTGCACCGGAAATATCATCGTTATTTTTAGCAATACGCGAAAGTGTTTCAAAGAAAAACAAACTATTTATTATAAAATATTAATCAATTATTTAGGGAATATCTGCTGGCCTTAACCGTAATCTTTGAAATTATCTAATAAAAAAAAGATACTGCATTCCATTCCAATTCGCCTCCAATCAGAATAAAATTATTACCAGCTTATATTACGGTCTATTTTATCATTATTATGCCTGCAACGAAATCGCAGAATTGCTTCAAGAGAAGAAAATTATTTTCCAACCATGCCGACATTCGAAAAGACGAATCCCCTCGCAAAATCAAGTCAGCAGTTTCTTCCCAGCCTACTGAAACAAAAGCCAAGGGAGAAAACCGCATGCATTAAGGAGATCCAACCTACTAGGATCTCTCTTTCCTTCAGCTCGCCGACATAGCCGTAAATTGTAGCTGCATCCCTCTTCGAAACAGAATCACTCAAGCCTGTTCAATCCACTGAAGCATCGCTTCTCAGAAAAACCAAGGCAAACCATCAAACGCGCCTCTAAAAGCGTGCATCATCTTCCTCGAAGGTATCCAAAAACTGTAGAGAGACCTAAAGAGGATCAATATTTGCTGTCAATATTTTTAGTATGGTCAATATTACCGGACCTGGCGGGAATATGTGTTAGTGGGCCGATAATACATTTGAAATATCCGTGAGGCACACGGATAAGATTAAAATAGATTTAATAGAATGCAACGCGAATTTGAACAAAAAATCTCTGTAAAAAAGGGAAAAAACGAGGTTTTAAGATAAAAAGAAATAATAATTTGTAATCATCGTATCACGTTTGACGAGGAAAAAATTAATGAATGGAGTGCGAAAAATGCCTTTTGTTCTTTTATTTTTTTCCCAGTCAATGCTAATACGGTGTTTGCGAATGTTCGTTGTTACGGATTACGAAATTCGACAATTTTTCACAAGGTTTATTCTGCCGAATTCGTATTGCCCTCTCATTAACACAACGTCGTTATTCGCACACGAAATGTAAAATAATTGAACGTAAAATATCAGCTGAATAGGTTGCGCATAATGCTCGTTCGAAACAAATTGCAGCTTGGAAACATTTATTGCTAACCTGGTACCGGAACCTCCGGCGTAACCATTTACATGCGCGAACACAAACGAATCGACGTTTTTGCTCAACCAAGAATCGCCCTTTATCTATTCCACGTACACCCCCGCGAAGTTCGTTGGATTCGGTGATAGTTAAACAGGCGATTAATTACGCGATTTCCGTGGAGATTTCGACTGCTGCCCTGCCATGCGGAGCAACGTAAAAAAAACCGAAAAAAAGAAGGGATGGGAAAAAAGGGGGGAATAAAAAGTTAGAGTCTGAGGGAAACGAGGATAATTAGAGGGGATGGGAATGGATAAAGGAAGAATAAGCAGAACTAGACTACTTTGCACTTTCGGTAGGCTCCAGACTGTCGTGTACAATAGTTCCTCATCGATATTGTCTCCGCCGACAAATTGCTCCGGGCTGTGATATCGATCGAGGCCTTTAAACTAGTGGTACTCTCTTCTTTATTTTTTTTTCTTCTTCTTCTCGTTTTTCCGTCCTTTTTCACCCCTCTCTTTTTTTTCGCGAACGCAGCCAACGAACGAATGCATATGCATGGGGACCGTTGTCGAGGGTTTCCGCTACGGGAAGTCGACGTTAATAAAGATTAATTGCGTCGATCCGCGGTGTCTAGGCGTTCTTCGTGGACACGTGACTTCCGCTTTAGTCTTTGAGTGACGGGATGCTAGAGACGCTGTAAGCGTTTTAGGAACGTGTCGAGTTCACTATGATAGATTTTCTTTAATGTCTCTTTTTGGCGTATATTTTCATAGCCTCGGACGTGGAAGAATTGTTGGAATATAATTTTATATTAAATAACAGTAGCTCTGACCACAAACTCGTCAGATCTCATTTGCCAATCCCATTCGTCGTCATTAATTTCTATAATCGTTGTAATATGAGAATTCTGTAGCGTCCACTTGCGAATTAGAGACCAGTGGGCGGATTATTACTGGCGTTCCATTGAATCATGCATGTAAATTCCTAAAGCTCATTACTGTCGTAAAATCCTACCTGCGTATCGGCGGTCCTAAGTATTGATTTTGACGCTCTAAGCATTAATACTTTTATTTTTACCGTTGGTCACCTGTCGACGCAGCCACGAAAATTAACTCTCGATACTCATTTATCCAGTTTGACGATTTTCATTTTCCAATGGACGGGCCACGCGAAAAATGAATTACACGGTTAATGAGGGAATTTTTTTTTCATAATCCTGCGGAGGTAATTTCTTCGTTCGACGTTTAAATTACTTTCATTATTCTTGCGAGGATTCTTGCCAGCTTCGATTCGTTGCTTCGACGGACTCCGCTGTCCATGGGATCGGCGGTGGCTCATAAACTCTGTGTCTCGAGTGCTTCGAGCAAGTTAAAGTACTTTATTAAATAGCCGAGCGGCAATAGGATTTGGGGGAAAAATTTCCTCGGACCTCGAGTGAACGTTGATTATACATATAACACTTTGAATCATTCTCGCGATACGAGAGCATAGAGGAAGGCTTAGGGTAGTTTTAATTACAGTGCCAGCGTTTTTCGACGAATACAGGCCCTCGCTGAGAGTACACCTTTTCATTTGCAGTGCCTTCTTTTGCGGCGCTGGCTGCATAAAAAAATGCACGGTTCATTAGCGAAAAGGAATTCTGTGTAAAAGAATTTGTTCAACGGTTCATAACAGATATGTACGTGTACGTAAAAAGTTAGAAAAGAAAATGAAGATTACGTTTTTACTGTCTATAGAATTATACGGAAAGGTACTCCGTCCAATGCAGACCATCCAAGTATCTTCTTTCATTTCAAGTATGGAAAAATGCAGTGTTCACGTGTCAAACCAACAGCCAGAGTTGCTAAAAAATTCGTGCATAGTTCAATTTTCAATTAAGCAACAAGTAAATATACTTTACAGGCACCGTTCAGTATTTTACACAAATACACAAAACCGAGAAGACGATCTACCTTAAACCACGAATAAAGTAATTCCCCATTTCCGTCGGATTTCCCATTTACAAAACGCGCAGAAGATTTTCTTGCCCTCTTTTTATTCCTCTCAATGTGTATGATTCACAAAGTTTTTCACGAAGCGTATGCCCAACGTTTTCCACGATACATTGGCGTTTAACGTGGACCCGCCGCTATCGGGACGCCATCCGAACGATAAATATATCCGCCCTTCGGGAACATTAATTTCAATCGTAATACTTCCATCGCTTGTATCAGTACCAACCAGCCCGGCCAGATTTAGTGGCTGAATACCCAAACGAGATTTTCCACTCGCGCCGGCACACAAAAAACCACCCCAACAACCCTCCACCGCGTACAATCTCGTGCCCATTCACAATTCCCGCTATTCGACTTTAATATTCGTTGCCTTCCACGCGGAGGCTTGTTCCTTCTGCACGGCGAACTAATGGCAATCCCGCGATTATTACAGCTTCTTCCCGCGGATCGCATTTTAACGAGCTACTTGGATTAATTAATTTTTGCCCCTCTCGTTACGTGCCGCATCGTTCCACTTGACCCCTCATCTCCACGACCCGACGAAATTGGGCTGCATTTTCTTGCCGGTAATGTACGGTACACTCTCCTTCGGCACTTCCGGATACCGCCACGCCGAAACCGGAGTATCGGGTGTATTAAGAGTGAATTTGCAGATTCCAAGGAACCGAATTGGCGCCTGTCAGGTGGCCGCACGAATGCGTCTGTTATTTATCGCCCCGTTCCTTGTTTTCGTGGTTCTCGAATCGCCATTTTCAACGTCCCTGTGTCTCGTTGGAGATTGTAAAAAAACCGACGCTGGAGCCTCGGTTGGACAAATATTCGACGGTTCGCGTAGGAGAAAAGTTTGCTCCGGTGCGTGGTAGTTAGGCGAAAGGGTTGAAAAGTTGTTAGGTGGTTCGGACGGCTTGGTTGGTTCGCGTGATTGTGAGAGGAGTAAAATGGGACGATTGTGTTTGAATGCGTTGCAAAAGGTTCGCGGCGTGTTTTCAGAAATTTTGCTCGCGATATTTCGTGCGAAACAGTGCATATGGATGGATGATTTGTCAAATAAATACACCGCCATGTTGAAACGTTGTCGATAGTAAATTGAACTGTGCCGTGAAAACGAATATTCGTTTCGTTGTTTCTTTTCAAATTCGTGTTTGTTTTTTTTGGTTGCGAAGTTGTAGGTAATGCAAAAGGCAATTCGGTGGGAATATTGTTCAATTCTTTCCCGCGTTTTCGATTTGTAATTGTTTTTGGTACGTTTCGGTGTACAATAGCAAATTGTCTGAGTAAAATAAAAGAAATAGGGTACAAATAAGGGTACAGCACGAGAAACGCTAATTAAAAATAATTTAATAATCATTATTTCGTTTCGTCTACATTTCTTTTAAATATTATTATTTAGATTTACGTAAAAAATTGCAGAGCTGCAATACTTTGCCAAATCTAGTTCACCCGGTGATATAAAACCCGTTAAAAATAATTAACGCCAGAAACCCAGTGCAACAATTTTGCAAATTACTACGCGTTTCAATGTACACATTTAAACACACTACAATTTAGCTTCCTGAATAATATAAGCAAAATGAATCTTTTCTATATTCAATCTTGATGATCTGATTGCAATGCAACTATTATATTATAATATGAAATCTGGGTAAATCTGGGTCGCTTGTCTCCTAGAAAGTAGCGGGCAGACAAAATGAGAAAATCGTTCTATACTAAGTTTACGTTTAAAAAGATGTCTCTAGATTGACGTCGAGCGATATGCAAGAAACATTTTAGGTCTGCTTAAAAATCAGATGCTAATTTAGAATATAATCCATCTTCGCAGCATATTGTACAACTAAATCGCTCTCAGCAGAATAATTTCACGAGCATCTTCCTTGGACATCGCTCAACGTCAACCTGGAGACGCACTTGTAGTGGTAGACCTATCACACCGTGCGTTAGTAGTAGCACGAAACGATTCTCTTGTGCTGGTCATACGCTTTACCCGCCATTTAACCCTTTCGCTGCAGCAAGATCTACCACCATTACGGTTCTACTGTACGCTCCAGCTATTCGCAAATTTGTACGTCAATTTTGTCGTGTCGTGCAATTTATTGGTGTCTCAGATTAAGTTATTTTATGAAACTATAAAAAAGTTACCTGCATCTAAGATTAAATACTTGTATGAAAAGTTTGATTAACAGTCGCGTACACTTTTATATAAAAACAAGATCCACGGAAGAATAACTATAATATAACTTATATTTATTAACTATAATTATTAAAAAAAAGTACCTTCACTTTGCCATCGTCTACATGATGCAAAAGAAAAATCTTGAAATAAAATGAGCCCATGTAGACGGTTCTACGATTTATTTCTCACAAAATTACAATATTTCCAAAATGAACAGTTTGTGGTATAAAATTTCACTAAGTATATACAAAAAAATGAATAGATGAATAATTATTTACATCCACCATTTCTCTTCGATATTAAAGAACTCTGTCTAAACCTGGACATATACATTTTTCTTACCAGACCCACCCCTTTTGTGTACTCGTAATAAAGCGAAACGATATTCTCCGCCCACACTGTACATAAAGATAAGTCGACGGTAATCGCCGTTTGTAGCGAAAGGGTTAAACCCAGACCCGAGGAAAAGTCTCCTGCTACGTTGCCACGATTTATAACTAATTCGTGACTCTGCTATCCTGTCCACAGTGTGCAGCGAGAATCCAGGGCTGAGCGGTCGTTACCACGCTGGATTGTGGAGTGGAAAACGCTGGTCCTGCTGTCGCTTGTCGACACGTTCCGCGGAGGGTTGCGACACTTGCAGCTCTTGGTCCTCTAAGCCGTTAAACGCAACGAACCCGTCCTCGACGTCCACTTCGAGCTTCACCTCGGCCACCGGAAGCACCATTGCCACCACTGCCGCCATAACCGATCGACCACAGATGACCAACTCGGAGGCCAACAACAATCCCATCGTTCACTCGCAGGCACGCTCGACAATCGGTTCGTACAATTACTCTCCTTTCTCCACGCTTTATTTTGCGTGAAATTTTCTGCGCGATAGAGGAATCGTGCTGCTTCCAAATTTCGTGTCCACGGTGTCCTCGGCGCTGCCCTACTGCATTTCCACGATTTTCCGTTCACTTTCGATACCTTGCAGTCCTGTTTTTCTATAAACCTTGGGCTCACCGTTTGGATCTCGCGAATTATTTCGTTCCTTCCATTGCATAATAAACGACCAGGAACAGACTGGCCTGCAGGCTATTTATCTTGGAAAGGTTAAAGTATGATAAACGGCTTCACCGTTTTGTTTTCTGGTAAACCTTCTGGAAAGGAAACGCCGAGAAAAAAAGATGTGAGAACTACTCGTGCGATCGAGGTGATCGATTGACAATGAAAAGGAAGAAACAAACAATTGCACCCCACCATTTGCGGAAAGCAAAAACTCAGCTCAAAGGTTATAAGTGCACATGTTTGTGCTCGATGCAGAATCCTTTTCTGTCGTGGTTCATTAAAATCTGCCGTTTAAACGCGACAGGAAGTTGTCGTGGAAAATTGTGGCTTCCATTAGAATGGAGAGCAAAAAATCTTTGGATAAAAGAAGGAACAAAAGAAGCTTTTCACCAGCGATTCTGTGTTACACAATTTAAACATCCTCCGCAAACTCGAAAGAAACTACATATTTTTATTCTTCTCCTCTAATCTGTCCCTCTTTTTTATTCCCCTTTCTTTCGAGGACTTTTTTTTTAAAGAAACAAACGAATCCACTATCATCGAGTTACAGTTAATTAATCCCAGGAGTAGTCGAATGTTAAATTCGTCGCGAGTTTCCCCGTTTAATCTGTGGCCTGATTCTATCTGGCTGGACATCGCGCCGTATTTCGAGCTTACAGAACTCGCGATTCCCTTTCGAGTTAAATATTAGCGAGTGCCACCATAATTCCAAGACAAACTCCCCTAGTCATAAACGTCTGGTTAATACCAGAACCCATTACGTTACCTTCAGTGGCTTTGACATTCCTATCAGGTCCCGTTGAATTGACAGTCGTACCTATCGTTCTTGCATTAGATCTATAAATTAACAAGCATTTCTTCCGTTGCAAATTGATAGTATTTGCGCCTGCACGGACTTTTTAAACGTACCGCAGTCCAAGTAATTTTAAATTAAGACAATCAATAACAGCGGAATAAAATTCTCCTAATTAAAATTGAATACCTTGAAATGGTATTAATTTCTCCGCAACACAATTCCAAGTTTTTTTTATTCTCGTCGTCGTATAAAATAGTTCAATTGATACGTGAATGAACAAGAGAAAAATATTCTTGTCTCGATTTTAGATTTGTTGGATGCACTTTCGCGTGCAGTTAATGTAATTAACATTTTCACTGATAATATTCTCATATACCAGTCTCCAGATGAAGTTAAGTAAACGTGATATTTGACCATTGACGCCTGGATACCCTATTTCTGTAACGTATCTCGATTCCTCTTCTTTTCTACGTGGAAAAAAATACCATCTCAGATCCTTTGAATGGCGTCCTATCCCACGTCCGATCGGGCCGAGCGTTTCGAGTCGTCGATATGACGGAGAAAGCCTTCGAAGATGGACCGGCGAGCGCGGGGAACGGGGAGGGAACGAAATAAGGGATGAAATTCGACGGGCGCAGTTAAACGGGTCAACGCACAGCGATAGCATTCTTTGTACCTCACTCTTTATGCTGTCATTGTGCATCGACCCATTTGACGCGGTTCTTTATATTCTATTTTTCCTGTTCCATCATCCCGCATCGACCTACTCGATGCATCGAGAGTTGCACTCTTTCTGTGTGTCACCTTCCGCCGCGTTCTTCTCTCTTCTTCCCATTTTTTTCCCCTTCCTTCCCTCGCCGTCCATGTACCATCCGTTCAGACAGCTAAACACATCGCGTTTATCTTCGAGGCGTGGCGCCTTCTGCCCTTTCGTCCGCTCCATTATCCGCGAAACGACCCGGGAGACCAGATATTTTTTTCCTCTTTGTAAACTTTCGAAAAATGTCACGGACAGACTGCGGTGCACGCTGGAGGCAGACGGAAAATTCGATGCTTCTGAAATTATTCAAACACAGGGACATTCGGTGTATACATTCTCCGAGGGCGATCCGAGGGAAATCTTGCTCGCAACTCCGCCGTACACGCGCACCCAATTACATGCATACCCAATACCCTCGCAGGAACAGCGAGACGAATTTAGGTTACAATACTACTCGAAAGGCTCGAAGGTCTCCGGTTCGTCCTTCTCCAGACCGTATTACCATAAGTTGATGCGAAATAATCGACGAGCACTATTTGGACAGAGAAGTTTCGTGGAAGTTCGTCGGTTGAAGAGGATCCGATGGAAAAAGTTGGGACTTCCATTCGCGTTACCAGTTCTCGAGTATTTGATAAACGATCCCACTCGTTCTGTTATCCCCGTAGCCCCGGCCAGAAACTTTACAATTCTCTTCTTTTTTCGTACGGGGAACGGCGGAACTCGGATATAGAAACGTGCGGCTTATTTGCAAGCGTTTCACGACACACGGCTAGATTCCTCGAACGAATTTAAGACACCATTCACGCCAACGGGACGGCCACGATGTAGTTAGGGCTCAGTCACACTCCATTTAGATGGTAATCGATTCCCTTCGAACGAGATTCACGTACCACTGCGATTTAGACGTCGCGTCGCATCGACGTGGGACGTTTTCTGTTCCCGTCGAGTTTCTGAAAGCAAGGGGCAATTCATTTATTTCGCCTGCGCATAGTAAATGGGGTGGCGAGTTCGGTTGGAACTGGGAAATTCCATTCTTTGTCTTCTTTCTTCGTGTTTCGCCGCGCACCCGCGACGTACCGTGTGGACAGGGCCGAGCAGGTAAAACGAAGGTCGTAAATCTCCGTTCCGACTAGGGTCGCGTCGCGAGGTGTTTGGCAGTTCCTATTCTTCTTTCGAATAGGATAATTATTGATGTAAGTGGAGGATATCAATGAAGTAACGAATTCTTCAGGTAACAATGCGATATATTTATAAAACAAATACGTGAGTGTTCGACGTGGTGTTTGATGACGAAGTATCGGGTGGAATCGCGATGTTCGCACCTCTCGTGTATACGGATACTCCGGAGTCGTTTGGAGGTATTCTCCTTTACAATAAGAACTTTAACTTGTCGTGCGAGTTTGTAAGACTGCACTTGAAGACTAAACTCTTAAGACTGTGTTTGTAAGACTGTATTGTATGACTGTGTTTGTAAGACTCCAGTTGGAAGACTCTATTGGAAGACTGTGGAAGACTGTGTAAGACTCTAAGAAGACTTCGTAAGACTGTAGTTGGAAGAAGACTGTCTAAGACTCTAGTTGGAAGAAGACTGACTGTCGAAGACAGACTGTAGAAGACTGTAGTTGGAAGAAGACTCTAGAAGACTGACTTCCTCCTCGAGTGCTTCTCAGCACGTCGACTTGGAAGCCTTTTTGAGGCACGCTGATTGGACATTTGCAAAAATGAATAGTTTCCAATCAGCGTGTTTTGGAGGTGTCACCACACCCTTCCTTTGCGCCCGTGGCGCGTTGCATGAAGGAGGGGGGGGGGGGGGGGTATTCGAATGCTGTAGCGGAATTTCCCTCAGGGTCCTAGAGCTTGACCTGGCCGTATCATCTGGGGCCCAGCTGCGAGGCCCCTTTGGAAACTCACGTTTACGACGCATGCAATTAACTGCTGAGGTTGTGCATGCCTAATTTATGCTACCTTGGCAGATTAGAGAGTAAAACGGCTTCCTCAAAAACAGTTATATTACTTGCGCGTCATAAACGCCCTAGCCATGTGCACGTTGGAGGTCGTTCCTTGTGCAGATGCCTAGACGCCTTTTTAAGAGGGTGCCGTTGTAAGAAATGTGTTGGTTCCGCAGGTACGCTGCGGAACACTTCGGTTAATTGTAATATTTTTGTGGCAATATAATCAATTATATCTTGGTAGGCCGATTTTTTGTAATTTGAATTATTTGAAGATTCGCAATATTTATTTCAGTATGCAGAGCGAGTGCTTAGTTGCATGTGTTTATACAGGGTGGCCCGGGACTCACGCAGTATTTTTAAAAAAGGGGTAGCTGATGTGATTCTGAACGATTTTTTCCTTGACCAAAATATTGTTTAAAGGTTCGTTTTCGAGTTATTAACGAAATACACTGGCGAATGAGAGCGGCCGTATAGCGCGAGCTCAGTCACAATCGCGCGCGGCCGGGATCGGGTGCATCGAGGGGCGACGTACGCCAAATATTACAATCGTCTTACATTAACAATAGGGTGTAATTCTTCGTTATTCATCAATAACAATTAAATTAACAAGTCGTTTAATAACTGTTCCATACTTTTATTCGTTCTCCGAAACGAATAAAGTGTTTTATTAATTATGAAAAAAGTGTTTGGATGATTAATTTTAGAAAAGGGTAGTTAATTAAACTTACCCTTTCGTTCACGAAGTAATGGCATTGACGTTCATTGTACCGATCCTGACCTATCTTAACAATTTTATGCCACGTCCCGTCGATCGATACAGATCTGATTCGCACTTGTTTCCACACACACATGACGCACCATTAACTTTCGTAATGTTCGTCAGTGTGTGTCGTGTGCGTGTGGAAACAAGTGCGAATCAAATCTGTATCGATCGCCGAGACGTGGCACAAAACATATGGTTACATACACATGGTTAACATTCACATGGTTAAGATAGGTCAGGATCGGTACAATGACCAAGTGCCAAGACACCGCGAAAGAAGGCAAATTCGCGGCCGAATGGATAAGTTTATTTGACTACCCTTTTCTAACATTAATCATTCAAACACTTTTTTCATAATTAATAAAACACTTTATTCGTTTCGGAGAACGAATAAAAGTATGGAACAGTTATTAGACGACTTGTTAATTTAATTGTTATTGATGAATAACGAAGAATTACACCCTATTGTTAATGTAAGACGATTGTAATATTTGGCGTACGTCGCCCCTCGATGCACCCGATCCCGGCCGCGCGCGATTGTGACTGAGCTCGCGCTATACGGCCGCTCTCATTCGCCAGTGTATTTCGTTAATAACTCGAAAACGAACCTTTAAACAATATTTTGGTCAAGGAAAAAATCGTTCAGAATCACATCAGCTACCCCTTTTTTAAAAATACTGCGTGAGTCCCGGGCCACCCTGTATATTTTTTTATGGATTTCTTGTTTGGTAGACGATGCTGATAGCTTTTGCTAGCAATAATTATCGCGGCAGGAAATATGTTTTACCTCAACACTTTTTTTGGATACTTTAAGTTAAACAAAATTACAATGTCACAAGTAAAAACCACGCTTATTTCTCTTCCCCTCTCTTGTCGAATAACTTTTGAAATCAATTTCCAATTTTCCGATTACCCAACGAATTATTCGCCCACGAAAGAAGAACAGAGTTTGATACGCCCCCCAACGGTTTTTCAATTTCATCTTCCATTTGGCAAGTGTAACATCGATTTGAATTAATCGTGGCGCACGGTGATTCAATAAAGTTTCGCCCCATCGAATATTATTATTATGGTCGATGTATAGCGTTTTTCTTCGCCCACCATACGTATGGATCATGAAATTTCTTTTGCGTATTCGCGTCACAGACTATATATCCAGCCACGTCGCTCGTACTTTTTGCCCGACACAGTAGATAACGCAGAATCGATATTCGACACTAACTCTTTAACCGTCGCGGCGGTATAAAAGCTCGATAAGATTTTATGCATACCAATAAAGCTTTAAAGGGTTCGAGGTATAGATTGCGCGTGATGACTATGATGCACGAATATTATCGTCGATAACGACAGCTTTTATTTTTCTCACTGCACATAACGAGCCAGTTTGCACCATTGATAACGCCATTGTTAGTCGTAATTTTTGGTTAATCCAGGCGTGGGGAGACTGAATTTTTCCTAGCAAATGACTGTCGATAAGTTATACTGTTGCCTTGATGAAAACCACTGTTTCGGTGGCAAGGAAAATTCCTGTTGCCGTAAATTATGAATATGAACAAAAATAAACAAAATTGATATGATATAGTAATAATACAGTGATCAAATTTTCTGCGGCGCAGTATTCCATTGACAAGACGCAGTTTTTATCAGTGTATGAAATTCGCGTTAAACGTTCGAACCGGAAGCGAGTAGTCAGGCGTCTGTGACGTAGAAGTGTCCGAGTAATTGGTCAGACGTTGATGGGTCGGGTACGCACCACATCCGGTTCTCCGTGGAAGTTCAAAGACCGGATGTATACATTGATAATCGAATTAAAGAACATCCCGTGTCAAAAGTGTAACGAATCAAGCGACGAATGAAATTGATCCCGTCGGAAATACTTTTCTGCGCGAAACAGGAAGTTCATTTCCACGAAAGCTGCACACGTTTGATTTGGGCACGAAATTTGCTATTTTCCTTTCATTTTTCATATAAATGAAACCGGCCGGAGTGCGTGTTAATCGAATAATTATTTGAATAAACCGAACGGACGCATTGTTTCCGATACAGGTGGAAATACATATTCAAATTTCATTGACGATCGAAAAATTGGCGGAAAAATATTGCGTGACTGAAGGTCGCAAATTATGATAGAAATGTACGGGTTTAATGAATGCTTGATGAACCGAATAATTAAATAATCCGGTTATGAAACAGGCTTTGTCAAAATTAATAGTATAATTTCGGGACTGCTTTCATAGAAATCGCTTTTTATTCTCATTGTTGCTGTTATTATTGTCGTTATCAAAATTGTTTGTACGTTTTGAACCGTCAACAATCTGAAAATTGCAGTACGTTGCTTTTAAAGAGATGCCAATATTATCGGAGGCAAGCTATGCAACCCAAAGAAATTCTTCGTTAAAAGTTGACAAACATTCCGCGACTTCAATGCTTGCTAAAAATTCAATACAATTAAGAAAACAACTCTGCACTAAAAAGTACACAGCAAGGTAACTCCCTGCAAAGAGGTAGAAAGAAAAATTAATATCTTCGTCAAGAGTCACGTGCACAAAATAGAGAAGCAGTATAACAGACACAATTAACTAAATCAGTAATTAAATAAAGGGCCAATTTCTTTCTGCCCGTGACCACTCCACAGCTGTCGCTCGAAAAACTGAACGGACAAGAATATCTTCATAGAACCTGCAGAAATTGCGCGAATTAATTATTCGCGACACGGCGTGGTAGTAATTCGGCGTGAAAGGAAGCCTCGATTCCTGCAAGCCAATTATCCAGAAGTTTTCCTTTCGCCCCCGTCGATATCATCCTAATTGCTATCGAGCGACTTGGTAATTCATTAACGGACAGAGATGGCCTAGATCGACGCGTGGTGTTTCATCCACGTATTTCCAACGTCGTATCTCCAGCCCACGAAGAATCTATTCGACGAGTGTTTCATCTAGATTCACGGTACATTTGACGTGGAACCGTGTTTCTTTGCGTCATTCAGTCTCCGCGAGGATTAATGGAGAAGTGCGTTTCCGGATGATTGAAAGCTCCGAGGAATAAGTATGCTGGGCGCAGGAATAAGTATGCAAAGTATGCACATTGGATTGAGAGTGATTTTTTTTTAACGTGAAAATTGAACGGAAGTTCGACAAGCTTCGCTTGGGTTTGTTTTTAACGAACCCTAAAACAAGGGTTCGCTTTTTAAAGTCAATTGGGGATGTCCTAGGAAATATTGTTATTATTACTTTCTTACTTTTGCAATTATTTGCTACATATGCATCTTCAAATTTTCTCTAGTAAGCAATTATTGAATGGACTAAATGTGTAATGAATCAGTCTTATGAATCGTTTGCAATCTTTTTTTTTTAATTATATCCTGATTTCATTTATCAGTTGGGAACCATCGCGGAGATGCAACTTTTTTTCTTTGGTTGCCGATACCGGTTAGCGGTGATTATTATTTTATTATTATCATGTTACAGCAGAGATAGTCGTTGTACATTATCGAAATTTATTTCGAGGAATTATCGCTTTTGTAGGGAACAACGCTTGTTTCATTCGTGTCATTTTTTTGGGGTAGTTGTCGATATCTCGGTTGCTATCGAAATTCATATCGGGGTAGCGAGTGTTTCGGTTTCCGGATTAAGAGATTACGGGCATAATACTCGAGATAATTCGGGTTTTTGTCGAACAGCGGGTACGGCAATAAGTGGATCTCGCGGGGAAATTAAGCTTCGTTCGTTGCTGCTGCTACTATATTTGCATAATCACCGAATTCGACTAAAGATTCCGTTCTCTCCGCCTTCCATAACAAAATGAAATTGTTTCCCATTCTGTGGGGAATATATTAATTACCAAACTACTGTTCACCATAAATAACATACTACAATTTTAAGTGTTATCCAATGCATCTTGAGCAAATAATTATTCAACCCCTATTAGAGTCCTAGTTCAGTAAAGGTGTTAAACCCGAGAAACAGAGAAAGAATCCCAGTCTTTAACGATTTAGGGTAAATTCATTATTCCGGTTCGACAGAAGAAGGTGGTCCAGGTCGATACAGGTATGACTATTAATTCCAGGTCTGATCAATATTTCGGGCCGTGGCCAGGATGATGATGTATCCGAAAGCGCGGAGGAGCACGCTATAATTTATAGCAGCGTGTTAGGGCGTCGAGGCGCTGGAGATGCTAGGAGAACACCGGGTATTGCATACATAAATGCATGTTTACTCTGTTGGAAGACAATGCACCGGGGTCTGGCCTTGTATTATGGTTGATCGCGCCCCGTGTTGTAGCGGAGTAATTTTGGCAATTTTAATTGAACCACCCTGCGTTTCCTGGCGAATTTTATGGAATTAATGCTCTAGAATACAATAGACTACGTGTGAATATGTTGGGCGCGTGTTTAATATAATTAAAACGGCCGGCGCAGAGGTGATTATTGATTGCAGAAATTGTATGCGATTGAAACAAATTTTCGATTTGAATAACGGAGCTTCGTTTAGGTCGTTACTTGCCACTCGCGGTTATCTCATTATCCCTGTGGACTGAATAGATTTTCTACCGATTTTCAACGCTTTCGGTCTTCTCGTCGCCGCTTTAATTAAACTCTCGAATCTGTGTAATGTTAGAAAGTGGAAACGGAAAATGATCGGACGAGTTCGAAACTCTGGCTGCGAGTAAAAGTTGAATTGTTTAATTTATATTCTTGGTATTGAAGGGAAGTGTGGGCCAGAAAATTCAATTTAATTAAACTGAGCGAAGTTGTGTTTTCGAAAGTCTGTTTAAGAATAAACAAGAGTCTAACCCTGCCTCAGTGATTGTAAATGAAATTAATTTTATTATATCTTCATTATAATTAACGTCGCGTCTCGTGCATGTATGTGCACGATTCATACGAAACGACCGATCGAGCAGACAGTTTTGATTATCGGTCAGAAGAAATCGATGGTAACATCCTTATCGGAGGCTCAGCTCGTGACAAGGGATGAAACTACAGGATGACCGTGTGCGCAAAGGGTTGGACGTTTAAGAACTGCTCGAGACGGTCAAAGAAAGAACCGTCGAGGGTGGTTCTGCGACGTGGACGGGGTTAATCTTCGTCGAGGGAGTCAGATATCATGTTTTACTATTGACCCTCTTTTCTTTCGAACTAGTTCCTCGACGACCCTCGAACTCGTGAATTGTCACGGACCTCCCGCGCCACTCACGCTACTCAAAAGAAGCGAAAGAAAGAAAGAAAACCATAAAAAAGGTGACGTCGAAGGGTTTGATCTGGTGTCCCGCGTGTCCCAAAATTTTTTTTCCCCATTAACGAGATTGCCGATCAAATATTTGATAATACAAACTACTGGTGTCAATCGCCTATTGTCTTTACACGAGGCTTCTTTCTCTGGAATCTAGTTACAATTAGCTACGCGTGCCTCTGCCGAGTCGATCACTCGTATCGACGCGATCCTCGTGTCCACTTCGAGTTTGTTTATAATTCGTGAACCGCGGCAGACGAGTTGCGAGAACTCGCAGTTAAAATGGAATTTGCCCGATTGTAAATTAATACGTGCTCGTCCGGCGATGTATGAGAACTCGTTAAAATTTATACGTACGAACTTCGTTCGCGATTTGTCGCTGCCAGTGCATTACAGTGGCACAGGTATGACAGGTCGCGAGGCTGGGGTCGTCTTTGATCAGTTAATCGGTGTGCGGTGCACTGGACACCCGATTATCTGGCCTTGCTAGAAACTGGCCACATTTTTTGGACAAGAGAAATACGATTGGCATGAAAATGTTCATACGATTGACGCTTATTTTATTTCCGTCTTATTTCTTCGTTTTTTAACCATTAAAATTCGCTTCGGTTTAATATAATACAAATTTCGTTCCACTGCAAGTAGCTGGCAGTTTCTTTTAACCCAGTATTATTATTACACTACTATTCCTACGATCTTTATCCCGTTTCCAAAAAGATCAAGGGAAGCACGGGAACCCCTTTAGTCGGCGCAACAAAGTGTCCAACTCTTCCGAGCCGTTCAACCCTTTGACAAGAATAAGCAGCGTCGTCGAAATTCCCGTAACGAGAGTTTAAAAATCTTCACTGCCACTCATTCGCTCGATGCTCCTTTTCCTTTCTATCGTATCAAGCCTGTGCTTGTCCCGTTCCCCCTCGAAACTTTTCATTTCGAACGTTGATTACTTCGCCGCTAGTCCCCGGCTCGATTTTTCCCATTTATGTTTCTTCTTCGTTCTTTTTCCTTTTCTTTCATCCCGCCCCGCCGCGCTTCTCCCTCGTCCCTTTAATTCGTACACCGCGCCGCGATAACATCGGCTGACACAGTTCCGTTATATTAACGTGGAGGGTGCAATTAACGAGTTTGTTTGAGCGACGTCGCCGAGGCGCGACATCTGGCAAGCAGCGCGTGCAGAAACCGACGAAATTATAATGACTCTCGACGCTTGCTCGCGACATTCTCCGCCGGCACCCTTTTCTCAAAAGATCTCGTCCTTGCCAGATGAATTGCCGAAATCGTGAACCCTTGTTCACGAAGGGTTGCGGCTAAACGATTCGTGGAGGGCAATTCGTGATCCCCTCTTGATTGTTGCTCAATAGTACGGAATTAAGGTAAAGCCTTGGATCATTTCTTGCGTTAATGTAAATCGATGTACATATTGACGGCGAAACGATCGGTGTTAATAGTTGTATTGATATGGGCGGAGGTAAAATTTGCAGCAGGTGGAAAGAGGTATAACCCACCGAATCGAAATACCTCCGAATTAAATTTGAATCCCAAGAATTTCCGCACCGCGCTTACACACTTGAACCGAGACTCTATGCGCTTCTACGCGAAAGCTCATTCACAAAGAAGCCTCGTTCCAGTATCATGCACCGAGCAAACGAAATTCCCTTTGCCCGGGAACACGAGCAAATATCTTCGAGATATTATTTAGAACACGTTAAACCGTCATCCACGATTTCACTCGGCGCATCACTATGAAACAGCGAGAAGTGGTAGTAGGAGAACAAGAAGACGAAGAAGAAGACGAAGGGAAAGGTCTTTAAGCACGACAACGAAGGATTCTGAAAGTTTCATCGGCCAAGCTGGCTCGGTTCTTGTGAGCCAAGGTGTTCCCACTTAAATCGCGCTCGCACCGTGTTTGCTTCTATCATTTTCATAGGACCGTCTCATTTCAGACGTCTTTGAGTAGTTCTCCTTCCTTCTAGTCTGAAAACCGTCTTGAAGAGGTCCTAACCGGCGCGGCGTCGGTCGCCGTGAGTCGTGTTCACTACGCCAAGAAGAGGGTCAGCTTAATAGGCTGCCAGGGTATACAGCAGAACCATTTCCCGTCGTGTGCCGCTTATTTGCTTGTGAAACGTTTTACCTTTGCTCCCGATTTTGCCCGCGAGACCACCGTTCCCGTCGTTAACGACGGGCGGATCGGGCGGTATTTTTAATAACTCGGTTCGTCGTTTACTTTTTATCCTCGACGGGCATTTTTGTTCCTTTTATTTATTTTTATCGAGACGGTTAATTGAATCGTGGGAATATGGAAATTCATTTTAGTCGCAGGGTTTAGAGGTTTCGTTTCAGTTATTCCGTTCGAGTTAGAATTGGATATCGACGAGGATTGAAAAATCGTGGCTTATTATTTCGTGCCGCTTCGATTGCAATAATATCGATCGGTGCTTCTCCCGCGCAATGTACGAAGAAGCGCCGAGTTTAATTTGTTGTTCGCCACGGTTCATCGGCGTCGCGAATATTTCCGGCGCGATAATTATTTTTCGAGTTTAATTACTCCTGAAATTAATTTTTCCTGTTATACTTATTTCTTGTAACGACTCACACAGATGATCGTATTGCAGTTTGACATAAATGCGTCACACCATGCCTGCAATATTTCCTGTTTCACATCCTGAAGCGAAAAAAGAATCAATTCAATCATTCATATTTGAATCAATTCAAATCGAAAAAAGAAATGCCTAAAAATAACGAAATTGCACGAAGTATAATTTCGATTTCCAACGAACCCGTTCAAATAAACGTCATTCCTAATCCACGCTAATCTTCGAGGTGTTAAAGACGGTGCCCGTCGTTTCCATCCTCGAGACATTTTCGCGCTCGTTTTCCACGAAACTCGCCGACGACTAACGGCCATTAAGATGCGCCTGGGTTCTCGAGTTCTCGAGTAAATAAGTTAAAGCCGCTTACGAGGATCCGCGAGTAGACGCGATTAAGATAGCTGCCATGAATAACAAAGAGTTGGAAGGGAGTCCACAGGTCGCGGTCCGCGACTGTTCGAGAATTTCAGAAGGATGGGGAAGGTCCGCGAATTTCCGGTTGCCCATGTAAATCCGAAGAATTATGTCGCGGAGCCACGCAGCTCTTTATTATCCCGGAATCAGAGGCGACGCCCATAGACAAAGGCAATTTGCATGGTCGAATCCGAATGGCTGGGAAAATTGTCGGGAAATTCTGTCTTAAATGTGTGATCGTCGACGTTTAACGAGCCGTGATCCCGATGGGTCGTGTGAGACACCGAAGTTCAAATTAATGGGATGCTTTTCATTTTTGTTTTGTTTAAATAAATATTTTTTTTACTGGACATGTTTTGATTTTGACACCCCGTCGCAAGGCGTATTTCATTTTTCTGAACACCAAGCATTTTCGCGTATTTCGATTTCTTCATTAATTAGATCAAGATGGTGTAAATCGAAAGTGGTTTATTATTAAACGACCTCAGGATATTTTAGAACAGGTTGCCGCGAAAACTGTTCACCAACCAATTCTATCCCTCGATTGCTTCGCCTCGCTGATTTTACAAATTCACCCGGCATTCCCAATCGATCGCTTACAATTAAGTCCCAGCGGGGAAAAGGGTTGAAGGTTAGACGACGATATCGTTTCACCTGGATCGATCGCCGGAATTGTTCGGTTGCTTGGATGGAAATCTCAAGCAAGCCCGTTCGCATTGTGCTAGTCGTTTTTTTTCTTCTTTTTTTTTCATAAGTCTTAAACGCGTTATTAGGAGTTTTTCGTCGCTTTTGTGCGTGCACCCGTGACCCAGTTCCGACGCGTGACATTTCGCCAACGTTTTCCGCGTTTACAAGTACCTTGACATCTTTCTGAACAACTTTTTTTTCTGGAACGTTTTATCTGGCTTTACTATTTACCGTAACCAACCCTCTGCTCCTCCTCCTCCACGTCGCATTTTTTTTGTTTTGTACGCGTCTGAAATATTGGGAAACGAAATTCGACATAATATTTCACTTTGAATTTAATCGAAAGGCGTTTTCGTAGATGAAACTCTAAATATATGCAGGCGCGTGCGTTTTATACAAGACACGTGTTAATTAATTCCGACAGTTCTTGGTTTTAATTAATCGATAGTCGAATGAGTTTTTCGAAATTATATCCTCGATCGTTCTTGTTCCAGTTTAACATCCATCGTTTAATTTCCTCGGTCGGAATATTGGTTATTTCGAAAACGTTGAATAAACGGTAGACGAGTCGCGTGTGAATGGTTTGTTAGATAATGGTACAAACGATAGAAAACAGTACCAAACTGGTAGCCCAAAAATGGAACAGGGTTTTATCCTGAAATATTAAATATTCGTCAATAAAATGTGCAACGTAGCTCGTTACTTTTAATGCCCCAAAAATCGACCAAAAATCTCGTAATTGTTAAAGAAAGACGAGAGTTAATTTCTATCTGTCAAAACGACCAAAATATTAAACGCAACACGAGATAATTAATTGTACACCTTGACTAACTGCTACATTTTACATGATAATTACCTCGAAAAGGATCTCAATGGTTCCGCAGCTTTAATAAGAATATAGACCTACCTTAGCAATAATTATATCTGTTATCGAGTCGACCGATCGAAAAGCGTAACAATAACGAAACACCACTTGCCTGTCCTCGACACCGAACTAGCCCTCAGAATTTGGAAACCCCGATATCCGCGATAAGGACTTTGGGGGGTGGCAAATCGGGTCAAGCGTCGAGCTTTATCGGGAAACACGGTTTAAATCGGTGATTTTTCGGCCGTCTACGAGGTCCACGAGAAATTTCTCCGTGAAAGCAATAAGGAGTTTACCCCTTTGCGGCGTGGAAAGACGCGCAAAAATAGAGGGCAACGAATTGGGAGGGATTGCTTCTTCTCAAAGCAATCGATTTTCTTCCCTGAAAAGTAGCTTCACCTTTTCCTCTGGTTTTCTTTTCTTTCGAACCAAAATCACTTTGTTCCCACCCGATCGACGATGGTGAACAATCGTATGCGTATAATAGTCGATGGTAAAATGTAATAACAAACGAGGCTGACGCCGGTGCAACTTCGTGCCTCGTGGAAAAGTCAATGATTCTTCAACGGGTAAATCCAGGGAACACGATGCAAACCGTTTGGCTGCGTGCATAATTTGCCTGGTAATTTAATATTAGCGTTAGAGAGGCGTGTGTTAGTGTGCGGAGGGGCGTGTACGTGTTAACGGTGAACGGTAACGCCAAATGTTAATTAACATCGTGCTTGAAATTAGCGCAGCCTATGGATTAATGGATGTACGCGTGTAAATGTTTGTTCGTTGGGCTTGATTCGATTACTCGGGATAGTTTAAAAAATGAAAGTGGGGGGGATATGATATTTCGTATCTCGTCTATTCTGTTTCATTATTAATTTCAATAGTATCGTTATTCAATAGTATCAATATATTGTATTATTAGTAATTAATATAATTCAATAGTATCGCCGCTCTCCATTCCCGCTATACTTTTCTGTCTATACTGTTCTGGGTAAATTTTAATGGGACGTCCTCGGCTAACGATACTTTGTTCGCCATACATTTCTCAGTCGAGGAAATGGGCAGAAGTATGGTTCCTTAATGGAAACGAGAGAAATATTCGACGGTCTGGTTCTCCAGTTACGGGTTCGTTAGCACGAGAGTTCTCTATTGAAAGTTACGTAACTTGAATCTCGAGTTTATGCAACGTCAATTACGAAAACGATCCCGAGAACGGTTGCCGTGATACAGGGGGGAGGAATAAGTAAAGTAAACCACGACTTTTATTTTTGAATTTATTATAATTAATAATTGCATTCGGTAGTAAACTTCTATAAATATTGCAGAATAAATAAATGGACGAATTTTTGCTCCGCCAAACTGTCTTAAACGTATACATATGTACATACTTTTTAATTGTCCCGTTTACGAGGAAGAAGAAGTGCGCGGAAGGTGAAGAAATTACGAGGTAACGAGAGACTCGAGTGCTTGCGAGATATCGTTGGGTTAATTTAGTTTTTAACAGAATTCCCGAACGCAAACGTTAGGTCGTTAACTGGCTGCCCGTCGATGGGGATAATTACTCCGGCTCTCCGATTTAACGAATCTAATCGACGCGTTGGTTTCACTTTCCACTGGCACTTGACGGAAGAACGATACAGTATCGTCACTGAATAACCTGCCGCGGTTAATGAACAAAATTTCCATTTGGCACACTTGTTGGAAGGAAAATTCATTGATTTTTCGGACAACGTGGTCGCCTCGTATGTACAAGAAATTTGTACACGTTAGATTACAAGAACAATTTAACTAATTTCTAGCAATACACTTTTGTATAATTAATATCAATTACTTTCACTTAATAATTTCCAATTAAATTAGGTTCAATGGTATCATGTTATGAAGCCGCGTAAAGAGAAGCAATTAATTAATAATTCATTAAGGAAATTGAGATATGTGCAAATTTAATAAGTTATAACTATACCTACGATATGAATGCAGGCAAAAGAATTTTCTTTGCAGTTTAAAATAATAGGTAATTATTGCCATTTTATGTACGCAAAATATATCTCTCTCGCAACGTGATAAATTAGGATGTGATTACTTTTGATAATTATAGCTTCACATTTCTATTTACATTTTCATATCGCATCCTGCGTGATTTATCTCGTTCCCGACCTAAACCGATTCAAACGTTTCCTCAGCTTCACCGTTTCTGAATTACCGCCCAAACGTCAAGCTGAAGTAAATAAATATAATTGGACACGCGAAATGGTTTTCATTGGCAAGTTGTGGCAACAGTGATTTTTCTCAGACGACGTCAACGGGGAAAAGTTTCTAAACGGCGGCCGAAAACGGACAGGAATTTCCCGTGTAGTTTCGTTGCTCGGTCAAAGATAATCGCGGAGGATGGAAACGGGACATTTTATGGCCGCGTTTCAGCCAAAATGGCCTGCGTCAATTACGTCGTTCCGATCACGATAGCTCCTTTAATGGCCGTTCGAACCTAAAATTTGCACCGTGCTGCTTGCTTTACGATTTCCTTTGCCGTCGAACTTCCGCTGCCGGATTTGGGCCAAATGAAATGGCGAAAGATTCTTTTCCGTAGTCGCCGTTGATTCCTGCCTCATGAAAATTGGATTAGATTGAACTTTAAATTATATGCCCTGGGAACAGTATTTTGCTAGCTTTCAAGAAGCGATCGGGTAGAAATTGTAGACTGCAGAGTCGAGGCTTTTAATCCATATTCATTTTTCTTATTATCACTCGTAGCGATTGAATCAATATTATTCATTACGTACAGATGTGCTCCTCCATGAAATCAAGCAATTGCCGATTTTTCCATTGCTGTAACCCCATGGTATTTCAAGTCGTGAACAAAATTTCTCAAGGCCCGAGCAGACGTTTCAATTCGTATAAGTTTCAGAAAAAACTACCCTCACTTTACTACCCCCTACATGATACCAAAAAATCATAAAAGAAAATGAACCGAAAGCTGTCGAAGTAGAGAATTTACCCTTTAACACGAGCTCAATTGCTGCTTCTCGTGAAAATCCACCGGTTCAAACAAAAAATAATTAATTAGCAGTAAAAACCAGAAAAAAAAGAGAAAGGAAAAATCAACGGCAGTTGAAATCTGAAAAATTTCGCCACGCTTCCCATCACCTGAAACCAGTAGCCCGCGTCTGTCAACGATCATCTCCAATACTCGATACATTTATCTCCGTCGTTTTCCCCTGACGCGTCGTGACGTATCGAAAACACGAGGGCCACGTTTGTGCGACACACAGTCACGTGGCTTCGAAAACGGAAAAAAACCACCACCCCCCTCCGGTATCGTCGACATGAAATGCGCCGGAATTCGGCAGGTTGCGCGAGGGTTGTAACCCCTTTTTTTTTATTCCACGCACTCGCTGGCCGGCATTTTTTTCGCGTTTCAGAGCAGCGATTTTCCGGCAGCTGGCATTCGAACAACGGCTTTCATTACTTTCTAACGAATATTCCTCGTGTACCGCCCGTGTATAATGCGCGGATTTGTTTTTCAGCCCGTCAGCTCGGCCTTTCAGCGCTCCTGGACCGTTTTCTCTTTCGGATATTGTTGCCCGGACGGATGTAATTTAACCGAAGAACCAAAATGCCTGTGGAAATTGAAAGCATTCTCGCGGCTAGGCAACGGTGTACACCCCCTTCCGGTTGTTCCTTTATTTCATCGTTGATTCCTCCTTGATTTATCTCGACGTATTGTTCCGTGTTCCGTTTTTTGTTTTTATTTTATTTTTCGTTTCCCGTCGAGCTCGAAGGTAGTCAATTTTTTTTTCGAACTCTTGCACAATTGTTACACTCGTGGCCGTTCGATGGAATTTGCTATTGAAGATCGTGGTTGTTCGATTTTTTTTTTTTTTTTCGAGTTCTGAGTGAATGTGAACGGGATGTGGTTTTTCGTTCCGGGCCTTTCTGGGGTTCTTTGGTCGCTACGGGGTAGAATACTCTTTAACCTTTCGAGCATTCTTATTCGTCATCGTTAATTAATTACCTATTATACAATATTATATATCTATTTCTTTTTACATATATCTATTTCTTTTACAATCACCGCAAAGGTTTGCAATTATTAATCCACTAAGTTCTGTTAAATTTCACCATCGATTTAAGTATTCCTCACACTATAAAGTGCCTTCGCCAATTACTCCGTGCCTAGAATAGCAACAAATTAATTCATTAACAAATTAATTAATAATTAATTAATAAATGTTTTTCATAAATCTCTGCCGAATCCCAAAACACGCGAGACAAATTATGCACACCAATCACCGAACTCAGACTATCCCATTAGGGTTTGGCCAGAATCGATTCCATCGAAAACATCGGTCGGAACAAAGTGAAGCAGATTGTTTTCCGGTCAGAACCTCGAAGCCAGCCCCACGGAAGCAAATAGGTAATCTCGAAGGAAAAGTTTGCCGGAGCTTCGTCGTCGGATCGGACAGAAGTTTCCGTGGCTTAGCCGGAGACCCGTTCCCCGCGATTTTTCGACGGCGTTTCAAAGCGAACGAATGTATATTTCAGAGCTGGCCGAATATTTCCGGCGGCACGCGCCAATGGCGTCGTATCCGCGGATGAAACTTTCGAACTTTCCTCTCTCGGATCCTCCTGCTGCACCGGATATGCTTTTTAAATCGATAGCGAGTTTGCAGCAGACCTGTTACTAGTTAGAGTATACCGCGAGACGAATTCGTTGAATTTTTCGTTGGATGTTTTGAATGATACTATAGGGGATACGAGGGGGACGAAATATTTCGGAGATCTTGAGATTTTTAATAGGTAATGGCCGTGAGATAGAGAACGAATAATATTATACCTACAAGTAGTAGTAATAATGACAATGATGGTGCAGTGCGACTATATACAATGAATGCATTAAGTGGTGATTAAAATTTATTCGGGTTTTCATTTATCCAATTCACTTGGCATTCAGTCAATTTTTGTATATATTATAGTAGACGGGTTTCTAAATGTTTGAAATACCATCAATTTGTCGGGACACGATAAATAAATTGGCGTACATTTAGTTGCAGTGGAACGTATATAAAAATTATTTTCCGAGGCTATTAGAATACAGAAACAGTGACAAATTTACATATGGATATAAGAAATATACTAACGTTGATTGATATATTGTTTAGTTAAATTAAAACCTATGAAATATACAATTTATCATCAACGCAAACTACCCTCATCTTACTTATAAAAACAAACCTTGGAAAAACGATTGTTCCAGAGCACCGTCCACATGCCCAAACACTTTCCCTCAACTCTCCTACTCAATTTCCGGGACAGGCGACTAATTTTTCATACAAAAGTGAAGGGGGTGGAGCTTGATAAGCAGCCTTTTTATTTCCCCAGGCGGGTATTTAAATTGTAAAACACCGAGGCGGCAGGCTGGGTCGAATTGATTTCGCGACAGCCGGTTTGATTTAAATGTAAAACAGCTTCCTCGCCTGATGGACGGGCCAGCGAGTATATAACTATTTTGAAGCGGCGAAGCTTAAATCTCTGACTCGTTTATAGTTACAAGGGGTTGGTCTTCCGCGAGATATTACGCAACGCATCGCGGACTCGCCCTCGATGGAACGAGCTTATTTTCCGCTGAATTCTCCAGGAATAATATTTTCCCCGCGAGCTTCATCCCCGTGAATTGATAGCCCGTGAGAATCTCCGCGTTATCTTCGAATTAAGGGAATAATATAGGAAAATATGATAACGTCGAAGAAACTTCTTAACTGTACCTTCGGCATTTTAAAGCGCAAACGAGAAGGTGGAGATGTTTGGAATTGTAGATTGAAGTTGTGCACCTGTGATTGTTTCACGAGAGGTTAAAATGTTTCTTGATGGTTCGATTTCCCTATGAATAAATAAACACGTTACAAGAATGAACTTCCACTAAATTTTGCCTCCTTTATTGTAGCTCTTCCCTTATTTGCATAAACACTGTTCAGTCGTGTTTTCTTGTACTATTTACCTTTGGAAAATTCGCGAAGGGGTTACGTAAATCGATCCAATAAAAAGTACATAATACCATGTACATCTGGGATACCAGTAATTGCACCGCGATCGCGATCTCCGACTTCAACCCTTGTTTTCTTTTTTTCTTGCTTCCCTATTCCATTCCACAAAAAAATGCAAACAAGCAACCACGGTACTTATATGTATACATCGTTTCTCGTTCGCTGGAAATTTCTCTCATTTCCTTTATTATCTTGCTAACGGGCAACCACTCGAGATTTATGGCCACTCGAAGATATCGTTGAACTGTGCGCTAATAAATAGACAGGAAGGAAAAAAGAGAGAGAGAGAGAAAGGCTGAATTTTGCAGTCGAAACTTGGCCGATTCCGTTTGCTTTAATTTCATCTTTTATTCATCCGCATCCACTTCGTGTCGCGTTTAACAATTAATATTATTAATTTCGCTGCGACGATCGGCTTGGAGGATTCTGCAATCGTTTCAAAAACATACGTGCAATGTGAGCAAGTATGAATCTTTGAATGAAATTATGAGAAGTGAAATTAATCTTCGATGCATAAGTCCAGACAATTTTTATCGAAAAGGATGTTAATTGATTAAGTTGCAACTTCTACAAATGTTTGTATTCTTATTAAGTATTATTATACATATAACAGTGGGAAAGTATTGGCAGTATTTTAGGGATATCGGAGTGAAATAATTCAGTGCATCGGTTGCGTTAGCCCTCCTATACATTTTCATTGTTGAACATAACAACAACAAGTGCGGCATACATATTGCATAAATGACGCAAAACCATCGAGGACTTAATTTGCGGGGCTGTTTAACGGGAAACCTGATACCGTATTCAAATTTACGATCTCTAATTATCGTAATGTACAATATACCATACGTGGAATTACTTTTCCTCGTTACGCGAATTATCATAATTCAACGTTCAGCAGAACGATTGTAATTCTAATAAAACCTCTAGCCGACCAAATCCCCAAATTGAAATAAGTTAAAACAAAAAGGTAGCAGGTGAAAAAGGTTTAGCGATCGTTTTGGTCGAAGCGACACTTAAACATCGGTTTCACTCTTCGTTTTTCCTCACCTCCTATTACAATCGTGTTCAAGCTTCGTTAGAGAACGAAGAGAGTCGCTGTGTTACAAAAGTCTTGGGACAAGGGGCACGCCATCCACTCACGGAATCCCGCAATTATTTTGTTGCTACGAGGCGAGGGGTTGAACAACAAAAAACGGCAATTGAAACGAACCGTTCCATTCTCGATCGGCTGCAACAATTCCGTTTTTCAACATCGTAGAGAAACGAAACGGATGGTGTTACTATTGCAATACATTTTTATTTGTCTCGTTTCTGAGTTTGAGTTTCACACTTTGATTTAAACTTCTTCGTTTATAGAAGCACGTATTTTATTGCGATAATTATTTTAGTGTCTTTTAGTCCCAGCTCCAGTCTCAATTATCCATGCTTAATTAATTAATATTATTTATTCAGTGTCAGGTATCCACTTCGAAGTAGGTTAATTATGAAGTCAGCAACGAATGAATTAAACAGAAACTAAATAGTTACACCAGGTATCAGCTGATTTATATTAACCGAATTAACTGAACTGACTGATTATAAACTCAGCAACTTACGTACCAGTGCACTCGATAATGCTACAGCTCAGTTACTCAGCAGTGCATTAACTTAATAATTCACTCGATGTGCTGTTTATTAACTTGATAATTCATTCACTCGACAACTCACGAGAACTCGCGCTCTTCATTAAAATATCGAATCGCAAAGTTCGCTCACTTTCCTATTTACTCGCTTATTCATAATCCCCTTCAGCCGCTCACTCAATTACTCATTGACTTATCCACTGCTGCGTCAACCTCCTCCGTCCCTTTGCGACTATTTTTCGCCATAGAACAGGAAAAATGAAACACGCTTTCGGCGAGGTGCACGACCCTTTGTGCCTGCAAAGTGTCCCCCCCAGCTGTAAGGTCCGAACACTGGGGATCTCGTTAAAACTTGATACACCTCTCCAGCTCTCTATGCCTTTTACCTGTGCCCTGGTGTCGTCACGGCTACTGGTAGCGCCTACTGATAAAAGGAAACTCTTTTGACCAGCGTCGACGGCGGAAAATATTCTACGATTCTCTTTTTGCAATTTCTTCTACTCCTCCCTTTATTCTTTCCTCGAGTCAGTTATCAGCCAATTGAGCCGCTCATAGGCTAAATCGGTTAACTCCGTAATAAAAAAAAAATAGAGAAATTTATTTTCAATATAAAAAGTTAAGAGTCAATCAAGCGCTTTGGCGATAAAATTAAAAAAAAAAGATTAACGTCGATGGTCACATCGATATTGCTTTATTTTCTAAAATTCGTGGATTTGTATTTTTGCATTTTCTTTTTTCCTTTTTGCCACGTGGGTTTGAACAGGCGCGAATCGGATGAACCCAGTTTCAATAATTACGCAATCGTATCTTGGAGGTGTTTTGCTCTGGTGGGACATCGGTAAAGCTTTGATTAAAAATTCCCCGAGGCTTTGGGTGAATAGGGCTTTCAGCTTGCACGATGCAGACGGGATCGATAAATAAATTACAGGAGGGGGACGTGTCTGTGTTTATGCATTTTTCACAGAGCGGCGGGATTAATGATCGAGTGGCTCTCGTGATGGATTTCGGGCTCTTTCGGAAATTAACTTCGAGAAGGTTGGAACCTTCTTTAATATTAGAAAATTAATATTTTACAGCGTTTTGCCAGTAATGCTTGCCTTCGTGGATTTTATTTTTTAATTACGTCAGCGGGTGACATGGGATAATTTCGAAACGAAAAATTTAGTCTTGGTGGCAATTTTCATTTTTGCAAGGAACTAGTTTTAGAACGAGACATTCCAATTAAGAGGTATTGCGTTGCTTTGATCGTTACCAAAATATAAATAAAATAATTTAAAACATTGCAGTTTTCGATTGTCGAATTTCGTGTACGTAAATTAATCCTGGTTGCCTCGAAAATTTGTCTGCAAATTTAGTCAGCGCGAACGACGATTTTAAATATTGAAAGAATGCATTCCATAAGTAGATAATTTTGTATGCATTATGAAAACGAAATTTCCTACTAATTGCAAACCCCAGAGCAGTCAGAAAAATTGTATAGAACGTTTCATCAGGCAGCTAAACACATTGACAAAGTAGGGATAAAATTGAAATTTCACTCTGGAAAATATAATACAACATCGTACGTACTACCAAAGGCCCCTGCTATATCCACGAAATGAAGTACACTACGTTCTAGATTGCATTAAATTTTTTTCTCCCAATTTCTACGGTGGAAAGTCACCGTGGAGGCATTAACGACGTTTATTTAATAACGGAAGTACCCTGAAATATCCATTAAAGCAACGCATTCGAAACAGAGACAGAGATAGACAGGAGAGAGGAACAAATATGAACATTGAAAAACGTGTTACGCAAAATATCGCTCTTTATTTTAACTTTTAACGAACAGACAAGTGAATTTTTTTAATACGTTTCCGCGTACAAAATCGTCTCGTTGTTAGTCCGTCAAACTGTATTGTTCTTTCTCTCCCCGTTCGTTACACGAAATTTATTCAAAACGAAAATTCTATTAACAAAACCATCGGCAATGGAATTCCATCATATTTTTTTTGTACCTGAAGCTTTTCTTCTTTCTTTGTCGACTCGTAAGCGTCCCTCAGACCACCGCACCGTTGCGATTCGATTAAGAATCAACTTGCCACGCAACTTTCGATATTCACAGATCGATGTATCGGAGAATACTGCGAGCCAAAAAATGACTTCGTTTACTCCGTTTAAATAACTTGTTAATATCCATTGGCCGCATCGTGTTGAAGAAAAATTACAAGTTACGATCAAACTTGTGCATACTGAAGGCAAATATTGACGAACTCGAATATTTATTTATAGGAAAAAGTTATTCATTCTGAGTGTCACGCAAACTATACTTAAATTAATTCTTTGCCTCCTCCATATTCATGTAATTCATATTGATCTACATTGCATAATGTTATACTGACACGTGCAAATTAAACGTACTGTTTACGTATTGCAAAATTCAGAACGACAAACAGTACTATCTTTCACTCATAGATCATTGTTCGTATAAGTATTCCGTGCAGTCTGCTTTCGTTAAAAAGTTAATGTAATTTGCTTTTTACTCTCGTGCTCCATATATCCACGTTCGTCAGAGTTCTTTTTCCTCGTCCCCATCTCGTCGGAGAACAAACGTGCATACGATATTTAATTTTGTTCGTTTCTTTTTCCTTTTTTTAAGTTCGCAGCTTGTATTATACTGCTGCACAAACAATAGCATCGGGACAAAAGTATAAATAAAATGAAACCTTGCATGCAGTCCGTAAACTGTTGTCGAGCTTTCTTTTGGCAGAATTTCCTATTTTCTTTGCCTTTTTATTTCCTCGCTTCGTTCGCGTTTTATCCAGCGAAATGCAAATTTCCTGGCTCGATCCTGCATTTCAGCTGTATTTACTGTCGCGGGTAGGATATTTCACATGCTAACGGATTATCAGCGGTCGTAAATATCGGACAGGTGTGCTAGTCGATGCATTTACAATAAAGTGTTATTGAGATCGCCATCGAGTACGGCGGCGACGCGTTAAAACCGCATTGTGGTTTTCCGATCATTTCCTCCGATTATTTATCGGCCCCAAGCTCCCTTTATATTTTGAATTCAGATTCAGAACTGAAATTAATTTTTCCCTCCCGGCGAACACGATGCTCGCTTGAACGATTTAAGTGGAATAGATTTAAATCTAATGTATTCTGTATTTCTTTATGTTCCAGGTGAGTACTTGCGAACGACGCTATAATTACGTCCAGATTCGGGTGAGTGAAGCAATCATTTTTATCCTTGCACGCTGGGGACATTGAAATTTCCGTAGAAAACAATTATGATGAACAGTACGCTACTTGAAATGATTCTAGCACTACAGTTATTATGGAAAATAATTTTGAAGCTGCATAATATAAAGAACTCGACGATATTAAAAGTTAGAAAGCTTGTTCAAATTTCGTCGTCGTTCGGGAAACATTTAATCCGATGTTCTTAGACGTCATCGTTCCACGACGATGGTACATGCACACATATTTGGCTGGCGTATACCCCTTAAGTCGAAGCTTTTAATCAGAAAGCATCCTCAAATATTTTCTCGACAAAATGATTCGATTAATTTCGCCAGGGGATATCCCAGCATAATTTCGTTTGATAACAGCCAGTCGAAGCTTTACTTCTTGTCTGTGGACAGAACTATGTCTATAACTATGTCAGGACTATGACAATAAGCTTTTAATAATGATCGGAGGACCAGTGTGTTAGATGTTTGGAACCAACGTTGCTCGGCAATGTCCGCCGTCACGATGCATGACGGAGTTAGGGCGGGCATTTTGCTACGTTATTGCAATTAGCCGTGCAACCGTGTCGGACGAAATTCTTAATTACTAATTAAAGCAAGACATCGTGTTTGTATAGTGATCAAAGCTTTGACGTTAAGTAAGCAGCAGATTGCGGTGGTTATTGAGTCGCGTGATGGACAAACGTTTGCGTCAATTATTATGTAGTATCTACCGGCACGTGAGATATATTATATTCGCGATATTAAATTTCATGAAATTGTTTTAATTACACTCTAATTTGTCCGTCGATGCATAGGGATAGTGAACCCTATGAAAAATTCCCATCTATCTATCAACATCTCTTACCAATAAAAGCAAATCCATTTACACATTAAATATTATAACAACAATTCCCAACGCTACACCTGAAAGAGCTGTCATTTCTCACAGTACAGACGATCGAGTTATCAGAAAAAGTAACGCGATTCTGTAGCGAACTTATCGACGCGTTGCACACGCGACCAGCGAATTCGACTAATTCCTTTTTTTTCACCCACACCCCCAGCCTCCCTTTCCCTGTGTACCTAACAATCGAGCACGGAGTAGAGCCGGCACAGTGAGCAATTAGTTGGTACGCTCCGGTAGCGGTGATTAATCGCCGGCATTAGGTGACGTTTTCAGGAAGCGACGATCGTTCGCTGTGCGACTCGTGCATGAAACCGCGTGTACGCGCGTCGATTAATCGCTGTAATCCGAAATGATCGCGGCAATTTGACGAGGAAAGGTATCGTTGGAAATGCGAGGCAGTTTATTCCACGTTTCTGCTTCGTATAGGAGAAAATCGTGCGCTGTTTCGAAATTAGTGGAAATCTCGCGTTTCGCTGGGGAACACCGTGATTGAATAGCTGAGGCAAATCTTTTTTGCTTCTTCTTCGTGAGGCTCTAAGAGCTCGAAGGTGATTTTAATTATCGATTTTCCCTTTCTTTTTTTCGGTGAGATTTAATGAGCGACTTTGGAGGGTCGTTAATGTCACGGAACTTGGGTTTATTGAAACAAAGGTTCGTTTGAGTAATTCGTTTAATTAATATTGAGACAGGCGTGCTTTTTCTTTCTTAAGATGGGGAGGGAGAATTCTAGTTTCCATAGTAGGTCCGACATAAAATTGTTTGTAGGCGCCAAAGATATCTAACATTCTGATAGATTTATTCAAGTATTTCTTAACTAGCTAAGATATTCTAAAGAAATTTACAAGCAAATCGTAGAGTATTTATTCAAAGTAATATTAAGAAGTTTGTGGTCGAGTGGGATAGTATCGATACAAATATTTCTCCCCGATATTTTTATAACGAAAAAGAAAGATTCCCTTTACAGTTGTAATAATTTTGTTTAAGCTTCTCATCGAAACAAAGCTCCCGCTCGATCAACGACCTAGTTACTAATTACTAAGTTATCCGGATTCGCCGAATCTCGCAAAGATGCTCAGATTAATACGCTGTGTGTATAATTCCGTCGAAACGAAATCCATCGAGTGAATATTACAGTGCTCCAACGTTGATCCAGCGTTTGATAGTGAACCAGCGGTGTCCTGTTTAAAGAACATTTCCCAAATGCGTTATCGAACCGAATTAACGATCGCATTTTCCCCTGGAAAACAGTTTACCCGGTGTTCGAACGCTCCGATGCGTCTGTAATTCTTGTTTTCAATTGGATTAAGCTTCGAACCGTATCGAAAAATTCAGCGGGCCAAATCATTTTTCCATCTATGTACGTATGGATGCATGAATGCATGTAAAACGGGAACACCCTGGGGATATGATGATCGACGCTGGAGTAATGGTATCGCGGGGATTCGTATCGCCTGGAGCAGTGTTTTCGTTGCAGGCTTATTTATGGGATAAACAGGCAGGTAATTAGTGTGGTTAATTAAATTGCTGACGGATTTATTTGCTTGGCGATCGATTAAAATGTACGAATTATGGTTAACATCCTAGGTCAACTGTATTGTATTTGAATATTCCTTGGAAAAGTATAATGCCCTTTAAAAGTACGAGATGAAAATTTATATTTTTCATTGAAAAAATGCGGCAAGTAAAAGAACGTCACAGATTAAATACCATATTGATTAGAATTATTGTGACGCCCGATGCTGATGGATTTATTTATTATACAATTATCCCTTGCAGTATTTCTATTTTTTATATTATAGCAATTCATAGTGGTTTCTTAATATTTGATATAGCGATCGGTTCGTCGTAACTGCGTATCGAAAAGGAAATTATTTGGTCAATTTTAGATTCCTCTTAAAATATCAAATGCAATTGAGTGACGATTATCGAGTGGCACAGTATTTTGCTTTAAAACCAGAATTGTTCCATCTCTTTCTCCAATGCGCTCAGTGTCTCGGGATCAGTGTAAAATACTTCGAGGGGCTATTCGGATAAAACGCGTTACCTTTCAATACCAAGTACAATGCTACTGTCCCACTGGCAAGGACAGAGTAAACCCTGACGTCTCCAGACTCCAATATATTTACGAGGTAACGAGCTCTTCCCGGTTGAATATCGGCTCGTTCCTCCAACACGATAACGCGCGACCAACCAATTATTCTCCCGAGTATAGTCGCGGGAACCGATGTAACACGGTCGTAAACTGAACCCTCAAGTGGCGGTGCTCACTGATACCTCACTCATATGTACGTGCACCGAGTTACGAAAGTAATTGAACGGCAGAGTCTGATATCGACGGCACGAGGATTGCATAAAATATTGCGATTTAATTATAGAAATTGGAACAGAAACATCGGCAAATATATAGAAATGATGTATATTCAATATATTGCGGATAAATTGTACTTCACGAAACGGGAATCGACGCGAAATGTTCAAAGAATGAGGAACTATATCGGTGAGACGTCTGTGCTTTATAAAATTGATTTTACTTTAACAATTTCCCCCGCAACTAATTTATTTATTTTTGTCCACCGTTTCGTAGATATTATGACCACGTTAATATCCTTGATATTTGTTCCCGTAACTGTATACATATACGTGTCTACACGTCGAGCATCCCACGTTCCAAGGGATCCAGAGACCAAGTGCTCAGAGAATTGTTTACGAGGGTGCGACGAGAGAATGCTCGGAAATCGTTCGAGTTCCCAATAAACATCGGCTGCGATAGGGAAACAGAAGTTGAAGGTGTGCCGATGGATGGCGTTTCCTGGTTGGAACAATGAGACCGGTTACACTTCACCGAAGGCTATTCTCAGGAGATTAGTATTAGTAGTAACAGGGTGTTTCCGGAGCATTGCTCGACTAGAACTCCCCGATCCCATGCATTTAATGCACGCAGAAAAGAAATTCAACGAACATCCACACCCCTGTACAATAACTAAATATCAGAGGAACAACGATTCATATTTATACAACGAGAACCACAAAACAGCTACGAAGTTGAAAGACTTGTACCAGAAGTTTGGACACCTTCCAAATCCCCGTACAGTGAATAGGAATAAGAAGAGCAATTGTAAATAATCATTTGCTCGAGTACAATGACAAATTGCACGGAGTCGTCCACGAGACAGTCGCAGTGCGAAGAGTTGGACGATTTAAATAAATGTCGAAGGGAAAATGAATCAGTGATGTATCGACATGAACAAAGTAAGGCTGCGATGAGAAATAGGAAATTGCTACGAAGTATAGACTTGCACGAAACAGAACTTGCACAGTAAATGAAAATAAAAATGAAAGGTACAATTAAGAATATAATTCGCAGGGCCAAGAAAGACGAAACGAGGCGTCCTCGGGACAGCCACGAAGTGGAGGCACGTCCCATTCTACGTGCCTCTCTCTTTCCTTCATCGACGGTCCATCTAAAATGGAAAACTTTCCGCTATCTTCCTTTTACGGCCCGTTCGCCGCATCTAAAGTACTTCCGCGACGAAGGTCATGAATAAAATCAATCGAGCAGGCCCGCGACGATTTTTGCAAGTGCGCGTGTCGCGGCATCCGAATCCTCGAATCGACGATATCGATCTAGCCTCGCCTGCAAACCGCCGAGAGTGCATTACTGGATAACTCGTCGACTACAATCGCGAGTCGCGAAGGAGGAAGGAGAAAAATGAGAAGAAAAGGAGAAAAAATGCCCCCGTTCGGTTGTTTTGTTCGAGAAACGCGTGGCGGATATTTCGCGGCAGAAAAATTCAATCGCCGCGATGAAACATTTACCTTTGCTGTCGATCGATCTATTCAGGATCGACGTACGTAGATCGAATGATGGATACGGGATAGGCAGAGTCTTACGGATCGATAAGGGCTGCAGTCTGAAACATAAAATTGGAATGGATCGCGATTTATGTGGAAGTTTTGACGGTTTTGGAAATTTCTATGGGCTGTTCGTTGGTGGTTAATTGATATTTTGCGCTGGTCGATTAATGCGAAGGAAATAGCTGACAGGAATGATTGTGTAATTGGATCTGTGAATACTTGCAATTCTTGTGTACGGACGAATCATTCATTTTTGAACGAATGACAACTTACTGCGACTAACGAACAATTTTATATCGACACCGTGTAAGAATAGCCTATTAATTTTGTTGTCCTAATTAACAATTGAAAGTCTAGACAGGCTTCTTCCTTTACAATTATTTCCTTCGCGGGCACCAGAATCTGGAGAAATCGAACAAAATTTTAAATCATAGTCCAAATTGAAATCTCAATTCAAGACCAATTAAAAAATACTTCTCTCCACATTGAAATAACCCTTTCGCCAATATCCCTCGACCCATCCCGTCCTGTCGAACAAGACACTAATAACACGTATATGTACATACATATATTCCCTCGAATTTTATTTCCCCATTCAGTACACTCCGTAACACCTACGCAGATGTATCCTTCCTGAAACCGAGCCGAGGATCTCCGGCAAAAGAGGGAATGTTCGAACGCGACAACAACGACGAAAGAAAAGGGAACGATCCCTGTGTACTCGTCTCGTATCCTGCAGATCCGAGCGTGTTTTCCGGCTAAGGGATATTTCTGTCGTGACATATCGCCGCGAAGCAGAAATAAAGGGAAACCGTGTCTCCGTTTCCGTTGCGACGTCGACGGGACGCGAGCGGAGAATGCATTTTCGTTGCTTCCATTTTTAAGGAGAATCCGTCGCCGTCCTAGGAGAACAGGGTCGCGAAATCGACGTATCAGAGACGCGAATCGCTGACTGAGTCGAAACTGGGACGGCACCGAAAATAATTTTCTTCCCCGCCGGTGCCACCCTATCACGGGATCTACGAACCCCGTCGTAAATCGTATAATAGAAGCTTCTGGGTGGACCGATGTCGAGGGGATTACTCGAGTACGCGTTCGTGGGAGGATGTTACGTGCATACGTGGCACGCTGTGCATTTTGAGAAGTTTCGCCTGGCGCGCGTGATTGTGCTTAAAACTGAATGTATATTCCAAAAGGATTGATCAGCTGCACTGCGCCGCGGGGAAATTGATTGTCTTTCGCTTTGTTTCCTTTTATTTCCCTCGAGTGCTCGGGGAAATACATATGTACCGCTTTTGATTTCACGGCGAGTCGCGGCGAGCGAATTATTTATTCGCTCGAGGTTAACACTGGAACTACCGATAGGTTTCGATACTATTTATGTAGACAGTATACGTTAGACAGATTATGAACACGAAAATGGTGGAACAGATATGTAATTGTCATTTTGCCTTATTGAAAGTCATCATGAATTGCTGTAGCAATAACTATACGTGTTAATATATAATACATGAAACGTCTGCATAGAAAGAGTGGTACGCAGACACGAATTGCGCAGATTAGTATGAATATAATAACAGTGGCAATTATGTGTGACACGAAATGGTTCATAATAATCATTGAGAGTTATATTTAATGCTTGTACCCAGCATTATTATAACATATAAATTTCTGCATGCAAGTTTTCTTTTTGTAATCGAGTTGGAGCATCGATCGATGAACCGTGTTAAAGAGTGATTAATTAACGCGGTAATGGGCGATATTACGCGCCCTCGTGAATTACGAAGGCTGAATATCGGTTGGCCGTGGCAGCGTTTGCCGCAAAGTCATCAAAGATTTACCGCGAATCCGCTATCGGCCGTAAACTCCACCGCTGTTATTTCTTAGCTCACCGCTGTCTGGCCGCAGCTACACCTGCGCGAATAACCTGCCAGCCGAAATGGCTCTTTGGCCTGTTGTTGCATCCAAACTACTTGCCATCGAAATGAACGCTGATGCATCCTATAACATTGCGTTTGAGAGTAACTGACAATACTCCCAGTTTCACCTTCGCTCCAACAATTACACTGTGAATACCGAAAAACAACAGAAAAAAAATAGAAAAAGAACGCGAGATAATAAGCAGGTAGAAGCCGCTTGCAACACCTCACCGTGAAACATAATACAAATTAACCACGTTGCAAGAGTTTACCTGCGCCATTTCAGAGGCTAACCTAGACCTCGAGGCATTGAACCACTGCAAGTCCCCGATCGTCCAAGAGCAGAACCTTGATCACTGCTACAGTTAACTCAGCCTCTTGCTGTAAAAAAAGAAAAGGAAAAAGGTAAACGCCGAGAAGAAAATCAGTGAGAGGCGTAGAAAGGCGCCGAAGGAAGGGGCCAGGCGATTCATGTTGGCCGAGGAAGTCGTGCAGCCTTCACAGTCAGTCAGAGAAGCTCCGCGAACCACGCCACACCTGGCCGTCGACCGATTAACCTGTACTGCGTTCTCCGGTGACCGGTAAATCGGCGAACACTTGAAACCCAGTGCGTCTTCGAGGCTCGGATTCGATTAACCCGTTCCTTCCTTTGACAACGATTCGAGGGATCCGATTATATCATTCGGTACTTGGGCTGGCGTTTCCTGTATCGAGAACTGTGGAGGAATTTATTTTCCATAGAGTTTTAATTCAAATTATTTATGGAGGATTTATTGAGGGAAGAAAATATTTGGTCACTTGGAACTGTGGAAAGGTTTTTAGGCCTGAGTGTACGAGTATCATTCAGAAGTTGGATCTCTGAATTGTTGCCCTGCGTGTAGGCTTCTACTGTTTATAAGTTCTGGTTGCTGTGTTAATTTAGTATTTAAAGGGAGCAGAGTTATAGAAATATTTTTGTCGCACTTGTTATTGAATTTATATTCCACAATTTTGAGCATGGAATTTTTGGATTTATTTAATGTTCCTCTTTAACCCTTTCTTTAGTAAATTCCTTTGTATATACTTCTGGTAATCAATCGATTTTATTAGAATACAATTGCTATCATTCTCTACATCAGTTCCATGCTCGTTAATTTATTTCGGTAGTCTAGTGAATAAAACGTGCGATAATTTGTGCACTCGGGATAGTTTCAATTGCAGGGCCATCGTATAAGTAATGGTTCCAAGTCTAGTGGTTGGCGAGATGTGAATTTACTATCGTGGAATTTCTGTCAAGAAACGCAAGCCTAAGAGGAGTTGATAGGTTTTGCGGGCAACACTGTTTCGCAGGATAGCACAGTAGTTCCACCTTGCACCCTGTTTTCTACACAATCGTAGTTGGACTTTATCTTGCCTCGTGTCCCGGGGACTAATATATGTTGCCCGTTTGTTGAAGTTAACCATCGCGAAATTTAGGTTTAGCTTTGTACTTGACGGCGGACCCCACAGAGAACAGAAGATATTGTGTCAGGCTTGGCTTTAGCAACGCTGGTTCCTCGTGTAGAAATTTTACTCCGAATACATAGACACGTATGCACATGCACTCGATTGAATCTTGCGAAGAATCGGACAAAGGATTGCACTTTGTCGTTACTTCTATTTGAACTTAAATTCAACTATTCGGAATTGTTGTTTATCGAAAATAAATTTTACTTTCGAAAGATTTCCTGTTACTACGTTGGACGGTCCAGTGTAAGAAGTCTAAACTTTTGGAGAATTCGTATTGCATAGATCTAGTTTGGATAGTGGAAATTAATTTTTTTATTAACGCAATAACGTAGAAGATACGAAGATATTTTATTTCTATAAATGTTTGAATAGTACTGGCTCATATGCCAAATAATCTTCGTCTCGTTTTCGATGCGAGGTACAGGAATTGTTGAAAACTCACCTGCAGACCGTTTCAGTTTACGATCTCTGTTTACGACGATAAATCACGAGCGGTTTGTCATAGGTCTTGAAAGATTTATTGCGTCCCATTGATCAGATCAGTGCAATGAAAGTACATATACCGTTCCATAAAATAGATGAAGCCTATAGATTATCTCAAAAATAGTACTGACTAACGTTAAGAAAAATATATCTACAAAATTGCAATTTACCCTTCGACTAGAACTTGATAAAGGAGAATTCCAGAAAATTTTGCAATTCATTCCTCGGCCAAAGTTAAGAAAAATAAGTCCCCAATGCATTGGGTTCGCTCCTGAAGCAAAGGGTTCACCAGAAATTCGCAATTTACTCTGCACCGAAGATCACGCTCTTCAGTCGTGTTTGAAATTCCACTCGAGAACCGTGGTTTGACACGAAGTAACCAACATCCGGCAGAAAAATCCGGAAGGGCGTCAGGATCCACGTGCTGACGTGGTGATCTCGAAACCTATGGCGAGTGCACGTCTACTGCAACTTATTGAAAACGGTTCGTCGCACCTGACGCCTCTGGCTAGATTTCGTCCTAGCGACCGCTTACTGGCGGAAGGTAGTTTAAGAGACACGGAGGTTTTATGTTTTATGACGAAATAGGGCACATCGGTGGAGCATCAATCATGGTTGCTTTGGGAATTTTATATCTCACCACTCTGGGTTCTGATATCGGCGGTATTTGAGTAGCTTTTTATTTATACGAGTCAAAATACTCTCTGAAATATTTTTCGCCGAGATGGTTTTAATAGTTCGTTTTAATAACAGCAAACTTTTACTTGTACGTTACCATAATTATTATTTATTTTTTTTTTGTACACTGATCGGACTGCACAAAGACTCACTTTTTTATTACTTTCTGGTAGACTTTGTTTAGCTAAAAAATTTGCAAGTTGATCGTCCATTTTATCGTTGGCGATTGTTAATTTGGGAAATTCTGATATCATTTTTTGGACATTATTTTAATTATTATCGTTGGGGTTGGCATCCTTTAATAATTTTGTTTCGTAATTCAGACAACTTTCTTAGGCATACTTTGAGCTGTGTTAGTTTATGGAGAGTTTATGCATAGTTGCAGCAATTTTTTAAAGGAGTCGTATTTCGAGTGACTTTACTGGCGAATCTTTCTTAGCGTGTAAAGGGCGATGAAGTCATGAAACGAGGATTTTCCAAGCGTAAGAGTAAGCCGGCACAGTGACTGTCACGTGAGAGCAAGCAAACTTTACGATTATAGCTGCGAAGATATGAATCAGCAGAAGTGGTTTAGTCTTCAGCCGTGCATAGTGAAATTCTCGCATCGTAAAACCAAATGCATACCTAAGAGTATCGCGTGAAGGTGCTGGGAATGTACGATTCTGTTAGTGTTGCACAGAAAGAATCGTGTCTTTGATAGTCGACGAGCGATATAAATAGCAACAATTTTATAGATTAATTATCCGTCAGAAATATTGAATTCTAAAGTACCAAAGTAAACCAAACTTTATACTAAAAAAGTCCCACAGATCTCACGAATCCTCGTCTATAAACTACTCTATTTGTTCAGGAATTTATTCTAACCCGCAATTAATTTCTCATTCGATCCACACGATTTTTGTTCAAACTGATTCAACCCCTTCTATTCTTCGTTGTATGCAGAGTTCATACCTGACCACCTTTCATTCCTCGACCCCTAATCTCTAAGTCTAACTACTCGTCACAAATATTGGCTTCCGGTAACTTTGTCGAGTAAGCCAAAAAAACCAAACCTTTCACTAAAAAAATCTTTCGTCCCTTTAACTCCCAGGTAATTTCTCGCAATTTTTTCTTCTTTAAAATAATTCGACAATTTCGATTCTCCATTATGTATTGAGTTGACGTCTATCCACCATTTCTGCGTCAACCTCTAGCGATCAAATTCAGATTTAAATGTCTGAAACGTTTTTCCTGAAGAGTAGCTCGATTCTCCCGAGACCAGTGAACGAGATATTATCACAAGGACAGTGCGGCAGTTTCACCTGTCTTCGTATTATGCAAATGCACGAAGGGACGTTGCAACCAGGCGAATGGTTAATAATACGCCTGCCAGTAATGGGCCCACGCTAGTTTACGTTGACTTAGTCGTTGGCCAAGATTAAGGGCTTTCAGTCGAGGGCATGAACGACAGATTCGGCTTTTCTTCCTCAGGAAGTTGCTACCTGGTTTCAATGTGTGTAATCTGTTCGATCGTGGATCAGCATCGATCGCAGCTCCAAGTGTTCGCGGTTGCCAATAGGAATCCGCAAATGACGGGTTACATTTGGGAAGGTTGCGGTATTATAGAATTAGTTAGACAGTGTGTAGTTGGAAAGTTTGGAGGTACGTTCCTTGAATTTCCGCGTTGAACTTCCTCGAACGATTGGAATGAATTTATTGATTTCATTTTTCATAGGCCAGCTCTGGTCGGGAATTAACTCTTAATCTATCTTTAACAAATGTTTCACAGTTTATTTGAATACAATTACGAAACATTATCTTCGAATATTTATCACAAGATAACTTAGTGTTAAATGAATAAAGATTCCCCAATCGTTTTAGACGGTCGAATACATTCGCGAGCATTTGCGTAACTTCAAAGACAAATGAAAAATAAAATTCAAACAACGCACAAAATTTACTGCATTAATGGACTGATGATGACTGTTAAGCAGGGTGCGAACTTTCTAAAAGACATTGAATTGTATAACCTTATATAGCCACATAATACGGTACAAAGCTCCCCCCGAATTTCATAACAAAGGAAAAAACTAAGGTAACGACAGTGGTCGCTAATAACCACAAAGGTGTATGCGACCTTAAACAATTAAATTAAATTAAATTAACGCACAAAATTTTGTTTGCTACAGCTCGATATCAACCGTCGGGTCTCTATTCTCATTACGCCTATTACTTTTGCCATCGAGAGGCTCCATTAAAATTACCGCACGTTCGTCATCGTGCATGGACGACGTGATCGTGATACGGAACACACGGGGGGCAAGAGTTATTCGAGGGGCACAGCTGACTCGACTACAAATATCGTCGCCGGTGTTGCAGAAACTCGATATGAGCGGTGCTGCCCGCCCTTGTGCCAATAAACCGTATTGCAGTCAGTATCTCGCGAACCAAGCCATTAGATTGTCGAACTTTAATGTCGAACGGAATTACTATGATCCGGCAGTTTTATGCGAGCTTCGAACGTTAGTTACCGGTTCGATTACCCGATGATTCGTTCAGGTGGAATTTCGTTTCAGTGGAATATGCAGAATTCTAATCCTATCGGTGTGATAAGTGCGAAGAGTAGATGTGTTGCACGAGTAACATCGCATTTTTGTTTTACATTCATCGCGGTAATACGATCCACCTTGAACAGGTAGAAATATGGAGAACGGAATTTAATCCGTGAGTTCGGGACGAATATAATGTTACGCCGAAATAAATTTTTCAAAGGAAAGTGAGAATGGTTATCTTAAAAGCCAGTGATAGTGATATTGATAATAGTGACAGTGTTAAAATATGAGGGACCCTGGAACTCTGGTCGAGTTAATTCTCCGTACCTTATTGATTAAATATGAATACAATATACGTGCAGAACGGTGTACACAATTTCTGTTTGATTGAATCAATACGGTGTCACCTATATTTGTGCCGCGTTCGGGAGTTAAAAATCCTTCTGCTGATTTCTTTTTAAACCTTTCGCTCACAGAAATAAATCAATCATCTCGAGGCATATTTTGTTATATTAATGCAATATTAATTAAACGTATAAAACGGTGCGATTTAAAACCAGAGCCAAGAAGCAACTAAATAACTAAACAAAAGAAATTCGAAGCCGTCGGACCAAAATACGTCGGCATTTCCAGCCCAAGGTCCTCGTCCAATGATATTGCCTCAAAGACGTGGATCGTGGTTTCCCCTCGCTTAAGAATGAAATCCCAAGTTTCCGTGAAACGAGCAGCGGAAACGGCAAGCTCGTGCAAGTGAACAGAATTCGGTGTTATCGTGGTGCGCGAGATTTCTGACGCATCGGGTGAATCCCGTTTGGATTACACCGAGGGCATCCTGGCGGTGCAGGGAGGCAGAGGGCGAGACAGAGAGGGTTGGCAGCCCTTTTCACAGGAAATTGTGGTTCTGTGAATGCCGTTTGGATTACGGAAGAGCGTCCATCCGATGCCTGATTTCGGGAATCAGTGGGAGGCAGCCACGGATCCTGGCGTCGTCCTCGTTTGAACGCGTCTCAGGCATGAAGGAACGCGAGATGAAACTCTTTGGCTGCCGATGGTCCTTTTGGAATTTCGCGGCTAATCTCGCAGGTTCGTCATCCGGAATATTATTCAATAAATTGGGAACGGAAACGGAAGGTGATACGGCTTAGATATCTGGCATTTGGCAATTCATTTCGGCGACTTCGTTAATCGGAATATTTTTCAACGAGCCGACGATAATAACGGGGGACGATTCGATTTTTGTCGACAGACGATTCTTTTGGGAATTTCGCGACTGATTTGTGATTTGTCTTAAGTCACTGATAAGTGATTTGTGATTTCTGATAAGCCTTTTTTTGGAATTTTGCCACGAGTTTCGCTGGTTCGTTATGCTGAATATTTGTTCGACGAGCGCACGATAAAAGGGGGAGATAACTCGATTTCTATCTTTCGTGATCCTTTTTGGAATTTCGCGACCAATCTCGCGGGTTCATTATCTAGAATGTTATTCAATAAGCTAGCAATAAACGAAGAAGATGATTCGATTTATATCTCCCGTGGTCTTTTGTGGAATTTTGCAACTAATCTCGCGGATTCGTCGCAGGGAATATCATTGAATGCGCTAACAATAGAAATAGAGGGAATTTGATTTGTATATCTCTGTCCCTTTCGCTTGGCCGCGTTTTGTGCGACGTAGAAATTGGAAGTTTGGTACTCGAGGGGAGGGTTATTGGATAAGGGAGGCACCTGGAGGCGTTTGGTAAGTCGAGGGTGCGTTGTAGGATTATAGGACAGTCGATTAACGTGATTTAGGGTGGGTTATTGATTATTGGGTCAGGCCTAGAAAGGTTTGATTGTTAGTGGAGAGAATTGTGGAAATTGTATCAGGGTAATTATATATAATAATTAGAATAATTATGTACAGGGAGAGATTATCACTGTGATACAGACTCTCGATACTACAGAAAATATTTGATTAAATTACACCACTAAAATGACCCAGCACATTTTCCTAGCAAACATTTCTTTTAATTAATTGCATAAATATATACCACTTACTATATTATCAATTAAAACAACGAAATTGGAATGTTCGTCGAAGCACTCGATCACTTTGTATCGACAAAACTGAACAATGTAAAATCTCTTGCCAATTAGAACTATGTATAATACGTACTCTATCCCCAATCGAAATAATTCACGTTTCACAAATTTCTCCCAGCGATTGATCATTGAATAACGCCGAGGCAGCGTGAAAAATAGAGGAGACCATGTGAAATTGCCGAAAATCCTACGGGTCCCGCATTCCCGATTCTCCGCCGTTCTCGAATGCCCCATTTAAATCGTTTCTATAATTTCAAGATGGCAGAGCACGAGAATTCGCGAACACGCTTGCCTATTCCCTCGGTCTACCCAACATCGCATACATATCGTTACGCGTGGCAAATCTGCCTCGCCATCTAAATTCGACGTTGGAATATGCTCGTCGAGTGTTAGAGAATATTAGATGGCATTTTCGTATCGATACCGAAGGAACCGGTCGCGAAATGGAGGGAACGGGGCATTGTTGATACGACCCAGTTCCTCCACGAATATATCCGCCCTTTTTGCGACAGATTACGCGAGGGTAAAGAAACTACCGAAGAAATAGAATGGGGTAGATTTCGCCTTCTATATTGTTTCTGTAATAAATTGACGTTTAAATGGTAAGGGTTGCAATGCTCGCAGCGTGAGAGAGAGGCTGTGGATGGAGATGGATAATCGTTATTCATTACCTATTCATGCGAATTCAAGGATCTCGCGAGCATTGTGCGAAACGTTTGTTCCGACCGCCATACTGTACAGTAAATGGTAATAATGGTACCACGAACTGGTTCCATTGTATCATCAGTATTTTCGATTATGGGCGGCGGTTGTTTGAGGATCGCTACAGGGGTTCGTGCTGCGATTTCGAGTTGAAATTTCGGATATTAAATCGATGGTATAGTAATGTCGACGTGGCGTAAAAAGACAATCGTAATCAACTGAATTTTTGTTCGTTTAGTCTCGAAGCGAATGGATAGCAACGTGTTTGATCGAAGGTTATTTGGAAAAGTTAAACGATTTCCATGAAACTATTTGTTGTAATTTCTTTTTCCTCCCATCGTGTTCTTGGCATATTGTTATTCAGCATCAGGTTTTGATTTACACTGTCACGCGGAAGTAATTCGTTCCGGGTCGCACCAGGATTAATGGAACGTCCTATATACATACATGTAAATTGCACTGCGGTAATTGGTAGAAGGTGGTCGAATATTGTTGAAATAAATCCTAGATAATAGAACAGGTAATAAAGGTGCAGAATTCTGCTGCTTATTCCTAATGGAATTCTACAAGACTCATTCGTATTTCGCACATTCATCAGATGTACATATTAAACCATTACACTGGGGTGGGTAATTTAATCGGGGTCCTGTATCCACCTGGCCACGTTTTCATTTCTCTTGCTCCACAAATCGTTTCATATTATTCAGATCTAAATCTCCAAAACTAATAGCTTAATCCTTTAAAAGTGTAGCTCTATTATGTTCCCTTCTATTCAAGCTACAATAGTATTTCATACAACCTGGCTTCTGATAAGCAGGATTATTATCAATAATCAAGCCACATTATCAAACAACCATTACTTTCTCTCATTTCAAATTAATCATTTCCGTCTATTCTAAAGTAATTAATTTCTTTCATTTCAAACTAATTATTTACTTTCATTTTAAATTAATTATCTGCCTTTAGTCATTCGTTGTTTCAATCCAATGCCGCCCGTCCAATTATTAATTAATTTTTGTTTCGTTGCTCGTAAAATGTTTCAAATTGATCCCTTAATATTCCTCGGTTCCCCAATTTCACCCCCTTCTTTTTTGCGCAATAAACCATTCTTCCGCCTTCGCCAGAAACTTAAGACAATCCGTTTACAGGAATTTATCTTGGTCCCGTTCAATTTCTGGCCGTGCGTTTCGGCAACTTTTCTCCCAACTGTAATCAACTTTATTTCCTTTGTTTCCCTCCCTGAACGATTGTGATTCCGGTCTGGCAGCCACTGGCGTACCTCGTTCGTTCCGTTTCCTTCGCGTCGTGGAAAGCGTTTTCTCTGTTTCCTCTGTTCTCGTTGTTCCCCCTTTTTTTCCTTATCCAGCCGTCGACGTTGATCGAGAGAACGTAGTAATATCCGTTTGAGGGATCACGATGGAAGTTCCACCTGTATCTCTGGTCCCGTTGCAGGCGATCGATCGCCTTTCATCGCGTATTCCTTTTGCTTTGCTGGCTGTTTATTTATTAACCTCGGCTCGGATGATGGCTCTTGTCAGTGTCGTATCTTCTTTCAGAGATCTGCTTCCGATTTTTTTATAGGGAAAAGGAAGCGCGGAGCTTTTGGAGTGATTTTCGGTGTCGAGTACATCGATTATAGGTTCGTCTGATTTTAAAGAGCGGGGTGGCGAGGTATTAGCAAGCACAGATAGAATTCAAGGGAGAATTTAAGGAAATTCGAGGGAGGCATTGTGGAGTATTGTGATCAAAGTGGAGATAAAAGGAACGGATGGTTTTAATGTGCAGAGTTAATTTCGTAGATGTGTTCAATGAGCAGCACTGCATTCGGCGTGGAAATTCATTATTTAGTACTACGCTTGGAGAGAAATTCCAATTCGCAGGTATTTCCTTGTATATACTACTTTTTCAAGGGAATTCCATTAAGTAGTAACGGGTTCACAGGAATTCGGTTGCGTAGCGCTGAGCCTTTACGAGAATTCTGTTGTCTAGTGTCACAGTTTCGAAGGAATCGCGCGGTGTTTATCTTAAATCATTTTACTTTCGTCGCGTGGCGCTATTGTACAAATTCATTTGCATGCTGTGCACCTTCAAATGAAATCCCGCTGCACACTGTCACACCTTAAATGAGCTTACGATGCGTGCTACAAGGGACCCAAAGAAATTCCACCGCATAGTGCCCACTACGATTTCAAGGAAATTCCAATATCCAGGACTATGTTTTCATATGAAATTCCATTACGTAGTACACGCTACCTTCTCACCAGGAATCCCGCTAACATAATTCTACGCATTCGTATCAATTACTTCAAAGAATATTACACTTTCCAAGAAATTCTCTCGCCACATAACTGCTTCCCAAGAAAATCTTCGTCGCATAGCATTCTACGTACCATCCGCTACCACTCCACGCAACATCCAAGAACCAACCACCATAACCACCGTGTATACAATACTCGCACGCTTAAAGTCCAAATCACGTAGTATCACACGGAATCGCACAGAAGCACGTATCCTACGCTTCGCCGCCATCCGACGGTCCAACAGAAATGATAAAGCCCTTTTGTCGCAATTTATTCCCAACCAAGCTTATCCCCGATTCTCTGAGCAAGTTACCAAGAATGAGCCTGGCGTGTTCGCCGATCCCGGCAAGCTTCGCGTGAATAAATGGCGAAACCGCGAGGACAGAACCCTTTATCTGAGTCCAGATGCTGGTTAATTCACGGGCACAATTGCGGGCCCGCCTCCCGTTCGTTCGCAACTCCAACCCATCGGCGCAGATAATAATCTTATCCCTGGTCGTTGCACGATCCCGTACAATTATGAACCGGTGTTCTACTGTTCGCGAATAGTAATCGTTGAACGCATTAGCGTAGTCCGGCTCGTTCTCCCCGGAGAAATTAAGGCTGGACAAATGGCCGACAGCTGCTGCCGCTTCTTTCTTTCTTTTTCTTCCGTTCTTTTCAGAAGGATACAGAGTGTTCGTTTTATGTACACGATTATGAGAAAGTTACTAGATTCGTGGGGGATAAAATATTGAGAAAATGTTGACTCTGTATTTCAAGGAGACGATGGATCAAAGGAAGCATGGATAGGATGTCCTCGTCTTTTTTAGTTATCACAGTACGTGGGTATATACGTTAATGATTTAGTTGAACGGAAAACGAGTAGAAACTGTGTGTATTTATATTTTAAGCAAAGCTGGATATTTATGCTTTCGCGGCGCGGTTGAAAATGAATGGCCCATTGAGGCGTGCATAAAATGATAAAATTATTACGATGACGGTGGTTAATTATAATTAGAGGGGCCTGGTAAATTATCAAGCCAATATTTTTATATACTGCACATTTCTATGGCGTGTGAATCACTGATACAGGGGTCGACAAATAATCCTGCCATTTGTGCAGAACAATTTTAATTATTAAATTTTGCATTGACACCTGTGCTGATTAAAAGATATAATAAACTTTCTTATCGTCTACGTTATCCTCGTGTCGAATTCCGCGCGGAGAATATTGTATGAATAATGAAAATTCCTTTTCTATTTGCCACTGTTAAATTGAACGGAATCCTTTTCGATTTGATATTCCGCGGGGAACGAGATGAAATTCTGAATACTTCAGAAGCCACAGTTTCCGAGGTGTTCCCTCGAACGTACCTCAATACGTACGCCTTTACCTGCGCTTCGAAGACTGTACACCGGCTTGGGGATGTTTCATCTGCGTGTAATTCGCGACACGTTCACGGGGAACGGGATTACGAATCACTGTGGCTTCCTCATTGAATATCCGAGTTCGACGACGCTCCATGTCGATGATATCGCTCGATAGACGTTCCTTATTCGACTCGGCAACTTCCTGGACACCGATGTCATCTAATCTAATACGTGTCCTGGAATTCGCCTCTATTCCGATTTAATATCCAGTTCTCATCGCACAATGCTGTGGCGGCATTGTAAATGAATATGAGCAAACGTTTGTTTAAGTATCTGTTCGATGATTTTCAGATTTATGATTTAATGGAAAAATTACGTAGTGTTCAATTGGAGCACAGTAGTGTTTATTTTAAATGAATTGTTCGAAAATTGTTGATCGTTTCTTTATTTCAATCGTATTATAGTATTAATAATTTTAGGAAATATTTTTATACAGCTGTCAATTCTCGTTGTTTTCACACTTTAACGTCTGGATGGAATAGCTGTAATGGAAAAATTGTTTGCTGTTTGTTAGCGTATCCTGTGTATTGATTTGACGAGTTCGTTTACAACTGGCTCGCCATTATGTTCGATGAAAAATTGCAAGGCTTGATGGATGGCAAATAGAATGGTATAAAACAGTCGCGAAACATTCATCATTTGAAGCAATTAAAGTATGGTACATGTAGAAACATTCCTCGTGGATGAATGGGAAATGGATCGTGACCGGAAAAAAATTTTTTTTTAATATAAACGACATGGCTTTCTTTTCGTCTCAATTTTTTTTTTAATATGATGGTGAAAAAAGGGAATTGGACGTTCCTGTTACCTGTATTTGCTAATTAGTCACAGGTATATTTGCCGAGCACCGTAATTGTCGAGCTGACGCAAGAATAATAATACAATAAGAAGCTCGGCGAAACAATTAGGAAAGGATATTAATTATTTACAGCACGCATTGTTCGAGACTGAATTAATTGATTGTCAGTCTCTAGCGCATCGACATTCTATAAATGAAACGTAATTTTTACCTCTTACAATAGTTAAATTTAATTGAAAACAATTGATAAAGCTTCGAATGGAAATTGTGAAACTATGTGAGAGCCTTTCGGTGGCTCTCGCCAAGGTACACAGTATTAGCACGTTAACATTCCCATTTTCTAAAAAAACAAAAGCATCGACGAACTTTTCATATTTGCTCCCAATCACCGATCTAAATTTTTCGCTAAAAAAAAAACGTAGCAACAAATTCAATGGTCAATAAATTCGATAAATCCTCTACCACTGCAATTACAAAGATACACATTTCCCCCCAAATATATCAAGCCTCACACAAACCCGTATCACACGCATGGTATATTAAAATTTTGAAAAAAAGCGATACTTTCCCTGAAAAAAAATTACATAAATACTATTCCACCCTCACCGTCCCCACCCTCGAACAATCATACTCTAAAGTCTCCCCGCACAAAATATTATCACCACTTTCCATTCTACTAACCACCCACGGCATCCCTACAAGAGAAAAAAGGGAAAAAAGTACAGATATAAAAAAAGACCGTAACAAATCCTTCCAATTTTCCAGAATTCCGTGACATTCCCCACACAAGCGTGCACGAAAAAGCAAGAGGGATTTCGCCCCGATTTTTCCTCCCTTTTTTCACATCCATTTCGATTCGATACTCTGTTCCCCGAGGCGGAAGCAGCACAACGCGACGCGACCCGACGCGGTTCGCAGAGTCAATAGCGCGGTTCGATTTTTGAAGTGTACACATAATATATGTAGATACGTAGATGGCTGCCAATTTGCCGTAGGGTCTCGTGTCGCGTTTCCCTCTGGCTCCGTTGGGAGCTGACAATCGACCGGGACCCGTGTTCCGGAAAAATGGCAGCGTCGTTTGCGACCCAACGGCAGAATTTAGCCGAGTTCAGCATTTCCCGCGGAAGTCGGCTGTGCCAATCGGGAACGGGTTTCGAAAAGCGGATTCTCCCCTTTAAGAGCATTTTTTTTTCCTGGATATATATGTTTGCACCCTCGTAGCAGATCACGCCTCTGAGACAAAGGCAGCGGAATTTTTAGTCGACGGAGGTTCGCCTTTGGCAAAATCGCCGATTGAAATTTCGTGTACCACTATGTATGTATTGTAGTTTTTCTTCTTCTCTTTTTTTTGGATATAATGGGAATAATTATATATTTTTATGTTTGCTGGACTTCGATGTGGCTGTCTTCTGTAGCGCTGATTGTTTTATTATGTTTGTATTAAATTTGTTATAGTAAGATCATGCGATCACGATTGGTAAACGTTGTTCCGTTCGAACTTGAAGACCGATTTTCTTGCGTGTACGACTGTATTTATGTAAACTGGTAGAGAAGGAATGTTGTATCAACGTTAATGATTCGCATCGTTTAACAGATAAATCTTCTTCTTTTTTTTTTTCTTTTTTTATCAATCAGAGAGATGTCGGCTACTTGAAAAGTTTTAATATGAGATCACGAGCGGCTCCGTGTTCCATTTACTTTCATCTCGATCTACTTCTCCGCCTTGATATCTCGGTAAAAACTTGTTTGCGTCAAAGTTGCTTGTTGTTTTTTTTTTTTTTTCTTCGATTGTCAACAAACCGCATTCGTCCCAGGAAACTGTGTTTCCGGGCAAAACGTTTCATATTCCCCGAGTAATTTCTTTTCTTAAGCAGCGAACGCTACCTTGTTTTCTGCCGCTGCAGCTTTTCCTTGCAGGATCGCTCGCCTTCGAAACTTTTATCTCGCGAACTTTTTCGGCATTTAAAATTTCGAGAAAACGCGATTTCTGTGCAGAAATGTCGCTTACCTTCCGTGTCGAATGTTACAGAAAAGAGAATTGTACTGAGGAAAGTTTATTGTGCTTCTAAATAATTGGTATAGTTTCTTTCTTTGAACTTTCGTTAACTACATAGTTTGAAGAATACATTTTCTGTCCGTAATGTTTATTAATGATTTAGAATACTCGTAAAATTGGTAGCTGAATTTTATTCACTGTATTCCATCCGAAATCGATTGGATGTTGGAAGCTGTTTTAGAACAAATTCCATTGGCTCGTTTGGTTCGGTACTTTTATACTAACAAGGCTTTGGAACTTTTGCAGTTCGCCTATTCTGGCTTAACTATATTTGTATCGAGTGGTGGAAACATTGAACGATCAATTGATTCTACTCGCAGCGTAGACTATCTTCTTATTCCAATTACAATTCTTTTACTGCAGAATCCGGAACAGATTTTCCTATGCACAGTATGTAGTTGTTTCAAACCACCCTTATACATTCCACACATTTTTCCCCCATTGTATTCAATTTTCCAAAAGAAGAAAATAAAAGTAGGTTATAATTTGGTCTGCACTGTTCGTTTTACATTCAGCAATTCTGTAAAAAATTTCTCTGACAAACAGGGTGGAAGTAAATGCAAGGGAGAGCTTTTACTTGGTCCACCTGTTCTCACCTTTCACTGTCTGACTAGTATACGCGATTCGATCAGCCGCGAATGCGTGTGAAAAGTGGTACATATATGTATTCCTCCAACTCTGACCAATTAGACTCGAATTCTTTCCCTTCTTTTCTACTTTGCACGTATCATATTGTATGTAAATGAGCCTTGCAGTTTCCTCGAATTTTGTTGAAATTTCTCGGCTATCCCATAAATACGCGGCCAAATTCGAATATCCAATTGGCCCGGGGGAAGGTAACCGGACGATTCACTGTTCCCACTGGGGACTGATCCGCAACCGCGACGACCGCAAGCGGAAAAGCCCTGGAAAAACTGTTGTAACCCGCCTTTAGCTATACGTGGCGCGACGATTCGCGGCTGTAAATCCATTTTTATTCTCATTTCCTTTGCTAAATTATTATCGATATTTTTCTTTTCAAGTATTATCTCATTTTCAGCAACCCCGTTGTTCCGCGGCACACCCGCGGAACCAACACTGCATCTCACAACCACCATAAATTAAATCAAGCATATTGTAAATTCAGGCACCTTTCGACAAAGCGGCTGGCAATCTGCGAAAGGGACGACCTTCCACACGCAGATGGTCAGCACGTTTGTGACACGCAAGGACGAGACGGTTTTGAGGAAGTAGCTTTATTACCCCTAATACATTAAACTACCAGACGTCGAGTTTTTTCCACAACCTCAGCGGCAAATTGCATGTGTCATAAACGTGAGTTTCCTACAGGGTCTCGAAGCTGGCCGCCAGCTGACTTCGCCCAGGTCAAACCCCGGGGCCCTGGGGGAGATCCCGCTACGTCACCAATATTCAATGCAATGTTCAAAAACGCACCCCCTCCTTCATGCAACACGCCTCGGGCGCAAAGGAAGGGTGCGGCGACACCTCCAAAACACGCTGATTGGAAACCAGTCATTTTGTTAAATATCCAATCAGCGTGCCCAAAAACGGCTTCCGAGTCGACGTGCTGAGAAGCACTCGAGGAGGAAGTCAGTCGCAACAGACAATCTTGTACAGCAAGTCTTAGCAGAAACAATTAAACAAACTCGTCAGTTCTAGCAGTCTTACACACTCTTACGCGACAAGTTAAAGTTCTTATTGTAAAGGAGAATACCTCCAAACGACTCCGGAGTATCCGTGTACACGAGAGGTGCGAACATCGCGATTCCACCCGATACTTCGTCATCAAACACCACGTCGAACACTCACTTATTTGTTTTATAAATATATTGCATTGTTACCTGAAGAATTCGTTACTTCATTGATATCCTCCACTTACATCAATAATTATCCTATTCAAAAGAAGAATAGGAACTGCCAAACACCTCGCGACGCGACCCTAGTCGGAACGGAGATTTACGACCTTCGTTTTACCTGCTCGGCCCTGTCCACACGGTACGTCGCGGGTGCGCGGCGAAACACCCGTTGTAATATATATGTAATTATTATTATTGTATATTATTTAGTTCTCATTCGAAGTTTTAATAAAGTAGGAATGGAATGGAGACAATTGTTACAAAGTAAATGAACAATTTAGTATTTTATTAATTGGGCTAATAATGCTGTGAATGAATGTATTGAAAACATTCCTCCAATAACTTGTAATATAGTAATAATAATTTTCTTTCAATATATCTGCTCTTCCCTTTTGCACGAAAATTGGAAAACTTTGAACGTGCTCTTTCTAATATTGCTTAATTATCTACTTTTCCTAACGGTATATATTAATAGTTGATAGTTGATGATATCGGACGAACAAAGTAGAATAATTACGAAAATAATAGAAGTTAATTTCCGTTTCTCGCGAGATTACCATTCGGCAAATGCCGAAACTCGAAGTTTCGTTCGCGATGCCGGGGGCTCCTTTAATTGGATCGTTAAGTTAACGCGGCTGAATTTTGTAAACTGCGATCTCGTAGCCGAACGTCGTTTCAAAGCACCAAATTTTTGCCTTGAAACAATGGTTGCAACTAGTTTCAATTTCTGTTCCTTTAACTGAAACTTCGAAATTGCCTCCCCTTCCATTCGAATGAGATCGCGGCAATAAAATTATTCTACGAGCACAATTAATCAGGAGATCTGCCAGGACAATCGAAGCATTATCGAGGTAAGACTTGGAAAGCGATAACACTATATTTATATAAGAAGAGATAAAAAGAAATAAGGCGAAGCAATATTCTTCGATTCCTCTTCCAAACTTTTTAAATATTCAAGGTCCGTGGTGTGAGAACTCGAATTTACTTCCCGATCTATCCGAAGTCGAACTGGGATAGTTTCGTCGATAGATCGACGAGGCAAGTGTCCGCGAAATAATTCACTGGAAACTTGAAAATAATCGACAGCGCGGTAGTTAAGAGGTACGGAACGCTATTCGAGAATCGACGGGCCCCTATTCGCCGACATAAATTGATTGGAAAATATCGCGAGGCTGTTCTCGCCGAACTCGACGAGGATTCAGCGGTTTTTGATAAAGGAACCGCCGTGATTTATCCACCTCGTTGCAGCCGTCGCGTCGTCTCAATCGATAACTTGGTAATTCGGTTACTTTTCCTCGAGTATTCAGCGATTTCCACGGCAGTCCGAATTATCGTTTCGCTGGATCTATCGTTTCAGCGGGGGCAAACTTCTTAAATTGGCACGCCTTTAATTTAGGAGTGGCAGCTCCGAGATTACTATGTCCGGTTCAGAAAACGTGCGAGATTTAAATTAGTATTTAAGGATAATATCTCGGGCTAATATTTATCGTATCCTGAGCACGGTCGTAATAAAACCAGTTTTAAATGCATTTCGTTCGCTGTCGCGTTTCAGAAATATATTTCTTAAATTGTCCCTCTTGAAACGTGACGGTGTACCGTCGTATAAAAACAGGAGAAAAATCGTGGTAGCTGTAGCGGGGAGGGAGTAATACTAGAATATTGCTGCTCTAATATCTGCACTGCAAACATCATACTTCGAACGCAATATTGGTACACACCACTGTACAAAAATACAAACCATTGTACACGAGAAATAAGTCACAGGTATATCCAAAAATCATCGATATTTTCATCGCGAATAAAAACACCGAATAACTAAATAAATAAATACATCAAATAAAATTGTGTACCTATATTTCGTTACACCGTATGAAACAAATAATACAGATGGTCCAAACTATTAATATCCTGTCGCTACGAAGGTACGTGTGTATACATTTTATACGCCCCCAGATATTCACCAATTGTCCGCTAGAAATCCATAGAAAATTGTTCTACAACATTATATGTATCACGATCGGTGTTATTTATCTAAATCATACGTCAGGCAATTAAACAGGATATCCGAAGTCTTATTAATAAGAACTGCGCTGTTTCGTGCATCGAGGATTTCTTTTCGGGCCAACCACGGTGAAAGGGTTGAACCCATCTATACCCCACTTTCCACCTTCAATTCGTTAACTCATGATCTAACTTACGAGTACCATAGACCTATCCTCATCCAGCGATCTACCGTAAGGTCCCTTTTACACCGCAAACGGCCGAAACAAAGAGTAACCGGCGTGCATCATCAGTCAATCTCGATTTCAATGAACCCTCCAGTGCACAGTGGAAAGGAAACACGTTGATAAACGAAAGGCAGAACGACGAGTGCGATAACGAACGTGTATTGGAGCCGGTCCAGCCGTTTCAGGGCAGTAATGAGAGATCTCTCCTAAGGACATTTCGCCGGGCTAGGTCTGGTCGGCTTTTGTACACCGTCGTGTCGTCGCTTTGAGGCATGCAACGGCCCCTAATTAGGCCAAGCAACACGCCCGCGAGTTTACATGCCTCCATTTCTTTGCTCGCGTCTTCCACGGTATAAAATATGCGCGCACACATCCCCCGATCCTGACTCGGGGCTATTGTGTACACTTTCTTCTAGGGCTTTTCGTTTTTCCGCCGGCGACGTCCGGCGTGAACGAAGAGGCAGAGGATCCGCGTCAAAACGGCGGACGTATTTTCCAATTACTGCTCGCCACTCGAGCGACCGAGGGGGAGGGAAGAAAAATGCCACGGGGTGGAAAGATGTTTTTAAGAGATGGCGAGAGTATCATAGTAGGGGGTTGTTTAAAGATGAAACGAGACCTGTAGCGACTTTGTCTTCCTCGAAAGCATGTCACGTGTTCTTTTTCTTCCCTTCCTTTTTTTTGTTCAGAAGAATAAGGGTAGAGTCGCGGGAATTATTTTAGAAAACTGTTTAAAGTAAGTCAAAAGAAGGTGGAGGAGAAATGTCACATGGCGGGAGAATATTTTTAAAGGGAATAGGGGTCTGTTTAGAGGTAAAGCAGATTTACAAGGGACTCTATCTTTTTCGAAAGCTGGTCACGTATTTTTTTTTCTCCCTTTCCTAATTTTTTTTCAAGGGGGATTAAGGGTGGAGTTATTGGTATTGTGTCATAAAATTGTTTAAATCTCGCCCTTCGATCCAACGATTACATTTCCGCTTGGCTGGCCAGCGAAGTGCATTGCGAACGACGTAATCGGGACAATATTAGGAGAAATTGTAGCAGGCATTTGGAATGACCACATTGGGCCATTATTTAACTCGAAATTGTCCCGCAGCAGCGGCAATACCACGTTAAACGGTATCGCTTCATTTAACGCAGTTTGCAAAGACGGTTCGGTTCGCAAACCGTCCGTTTTATCGAGCTAAGTTCACCTATAATTCAAAAGAGCCGCATCAAGCCTCGGTAAGGGGACGGTCGTTCGTTTTCGCCACCTGGGCTTTTGATTATCACTAAATTTTCCGACGAACAATTGTCGACGTTTGAGATGCCGTAACTTCGTCAAAAAAATCGTACGGCCATCCACCTTGCTTCATTTTAACGAGAAGAAAAAATCTTTACTTTGTTACGTATTATTATTGGTACAATTGGTATTGTATTGTTGGTACAGAATTTCAGATATCGATAGAAGAAGAGCCAAATTACTTCGTGCCCTTATATGCATAGAAACTTTACGTTTCCCCGTACGTGTCCCCACAATACAAGCGATCTATCTATCTATCGTCGTCTACTGTTCCTTTTCTCCCGTCGAGAGACCCCCTTAACCTACTTACTCGGGAAACCAGCCGGCTTCGCGAATCTTAGCTAAACATCCCTTGTTCGTTGCAATCGAAAGTGGATTAAAGTCGTTTCGCGGTCTGAGAATATCGTTCGTGATCGGTAGCACCCCCTTCTCGTCCCCTCTCCATCTCCTTCTTTCCCGTAGAATTTTAATGGGCATTGAGCTTTCGTGGTCGACGAAGTGGAGATCGCTAGAGAGGGTTCTTGGCAAACGGAAAGCCACCATACCACCCGAAAGTACGGTCACTCTCATTATACTGGAATGGAATTACGCTTGCCCTGGAAACCTAATTGAACGTGGTTTTTCGATGAGATTGGCGAAAAAGGCACGTGATACTGGGGTTGATAGAAGAACGCGTTGGATCGTTTCTGACCGATGATTTTCGTCGGGCGATTGGAATTTGAAACAGGTATATTCGGCATAGATCGAGGAATTAAAAATGAAAGAAATAAAAATTAGTGCACGTGACTTGTTCACTGCACGTCCACTTGCGACTCCGAAAATTCTGGACGTAAAATAGTAAAGTCATCGAAGAAGTAAATGATTCGTTCGAAAATCGTAGCAGTTAAATCTTTCATGCGTCGTCACTTTTATTCCAAGTTAATTTGCCAAATTATAAAATTGAAGAAAGTCTTCACTTTTTATTGTCATCAAGGATTCGTCAATACCTTCCTATCCTAATCCACCGTCAGGAATACCTGCAATCCAGCACGCGCCACCGAATTTCGTGCCGCTGCGTCAGCTCGATTGGGAATTGCCATAGGACTGTGTAAAGCGATACCGTTAAATTCATAATTGCGAGGCGAAATCTTAGCTTAACTCGACAACCCTAGCCGGTCGCAATCCCGATCGACACCGTTCGATCGAAATGGGGCCGAAGCTGGATCGCATAAGTTTCCATTCTGTCAGCGTTAGGGGTAATCCCGAAGATCCCTAAATTCCTGGCCTGTTTATCGCGTATGCTTGTATCGGCGATACGTTCGCCAAATTGATCAACCGCCTTTCCCTATCTCGACGCGTATCCCACGATAGAGAATTCATCGAGTTACGCGATCAATTCGCCATGGACTATTCGCTCGTTCATTAGCCATTTCATTTACATCGGGACAGAGTCAACCGGGGCCACTACGAGCGTGGAAAGATTCGACGATAATTTGAAACATCGCGAACAGTCGACGCAGACGCCGAAAAAAATTCCGCCCGTCGAAACAGGCGCAGAAAATTGTACTAATCATTTCAAAAATCGCAAACAGTCTAGAGAAACGCTAAAAAAAAATCGTAACGAACCAAATAGGCACAGAAAAATGTGCTAATAATTTAAAAAAATCGCGAACAGCTTACCGGGGACGCTAAAAAATCCTGCCAGCCAAAGTACATTAACTTCTCAAACAAAGAAGTCGAATCGAGTTATACAGCCGAGAGAAATTCAAACGCAGACGATTCTCGACGAATCGATTTGCCCCGCACATCTATGCCATTTTTAAAATTATCTCCGGTATCCCGATGGAAAGAATTCGAATCCTTTTGTGTGCATCTTCTGTACGAGAAGCATCGTTGCATTATCGTCCCTCAATAAGAGACGGGGAGGGAAATCGTGCTCGGTAATAGCGAGCGAGTTGCGTCTCGTCGAGCAATATTTTGCGAAGTAAGTACTTTTCAAAGAGTACCCGCGGTACCGGAAAGCCGTCGAACGGAGGAAGAAGGAGTAGAAAAAAATAATAATAATACAAGAAACGCGACAAAGGGAGGCTCGGTGGTACGTTTTAAATTCCTTTCACGGGCGGGCAATCTTTCGAGGCGGTTGTCGTGAAGGTTAGATAAGTTCGTTTCATTTTCCCGCGGCGAACTTTTCAGAGAAGTTTCAAACCCGCGGCCAAAGCATTCTGAAACAATCCACGGCCCCTTCACTCGCAACAGGATCTTCATTTTAATTAAGACACCGTCGCGATCAAACCTCTGACCCGTTTCCATGTGACGCGTACCTTATAGACACCCCCTTTGATCCCACTAATATTCTGTTCAACGCTCGGCGTTTCGAGCGTAAATTTCTTACTTCGGTGAAATCGTTTCCACGTTATGCCCGAAGCTTCAAGAAGAGAGACCACTCGAAATTTCCTCCCTCTTCGTTTGTCCAAAAGTTTATAGATTCTACTCCGGACGTTACACGTTTTATATTTTGCTCCGCGTTTTCTAGAATCTGTATAGAGGAACCGCGAAAATCGAGCAGCACGCGAAACGATATTCTCGCCTTCACTTTTGGAACAGATTGACCCAAATTTCTGTTGAGGGTTAAACAGAAATTTTTCACACGACACACCAAGAGGAAGAGAGGCTCTCGAAAGTTTCCCTTAATTCTGAACATAGCGTCAATCTGAATAAACCAGCGGAAGCAACCTTTTCCAACAAACAAACTGCGCATTAACAACACTGTTTCGACTCTATGTCCACAGAGACACGGTCTCTGTTCCCTGTGTAGTCGCTTTCATGGGAGTAACTGGTTTCTCGCGCAGTTTGCGTAAATGCAAGGAAAAGAAGAAAAAGAAAGAGGAAGTACCCCGTGGAGAGAGTACTGTTGGGGAACGTCCGATGGTAAACGTCGTTGCAGGAAAACGACTCGTTTGAACCGACTTTTTAGAATCTTGCACGACTGGCGTACCGGAAGTGGTGTTAATAATAAAATCCTCCCCGCGGTCGTACGCGTTATGTCTCGCTAGAGCGACACTCTTTTCGCGGATAAAAGGGGAAGAAAATAAAAAAGAGAGACGCGGCAACGTCAAAGTGTCGTTGAGACGTATACGGGAAAGACTTTGCCTTTTCAGATTCGAAGGGTTCAAGGCATCGCTTTTAATTGCATCGAAAAATAAACGCTCGAAATACGGCCCCCACGAAATTCTGCTGGCCACGCTTAACGTTTCTGGTGGCACGCTGACTTCTTTAGAAATCCCGTGAATGGGTGTTGAAATGCAGGTCGTGTTTATAGGGCTGGAACGTGTAATTATTTTACTTTAGTATCGTATTGTACAGTAATCGATCGAGGGGCTTACAGGTGTCAGGGTTTACATTTATGTACGAGAGTCATTTAGTAAGATTAACAATCACATATAAAACACACTCCTGCGGTGGTAGAAATATTACAATACACTCTGCAATACCATTTTCCAAAATTGTACTACATTTCGAATCGCCAAACACACGTCGTTCGTATCATCACAGCGTCGTACTTAGCACCTAAAGAGCATTGCCACGATCCTCTGAATATTGTGCAGAGAAATCCCTACGATCTTCATAAATAAAACATCGCGTCATAGAGAATGCAGAGCAAGGGAGAGAGAGGGAGAGGAATGGCTGGAAACGTCTCGACCCGTTTCGGTATTTTATTCGGGGCGCATGATTCTGTATCCATCAGCCGCAAATATATCCTGCCTAGAGTTCCAGGAATCCCTGGCTTTACCGTTTCGAAGGGGATAAGGGTGTCTGCATACGTGACCGTCGCAGTCAAAGTCGCGTCGACGTCCGGAACACAGGGTAGCGCCTGCACAAAGGGGTTGATTCACGCTCCTGTGCCGTCGAGTCGCTCGCGTTTCTCGAAGCTCAAGTTAAATTACGCGTGAAACGCGTCCACGCTTTGACTCGTGCTTTCTATCGTGCGTTGTCCCGCGTTGCATGCATTAAACACGCGTGAAACCCGGCAGAAATGAGGGAAAAAGGAACGAAACGTGAGGGGGAATAGAAGCGGACACACACAGGTGGAAGAAAGGTGGTTGGGGTGAAGAGCACGAACAAGTAGACGTTAGAAGGTGGAGAGAAAAATGTTTGTTGGACCTCGGGAACATTCTTCTCTTTCGCGATACGAAATAACGAATAGACACTCCGCCACCACCTGTATTGTGGAGCAGGTGTGCATAAGGTAGTCTTTATGCGGAGGACCAAAACTTCGTACTGCTATTGTACTCGTTATTGTTTGTACTTGTTGCGTGTGTAAATTGTACGGAATATTGGGAATTATTGAAATAAATCGCAGGTGTGCACACGCGAAATACAGAACCTTTATTCGAACGTGGTTCGGTATAGCTATTAATTATTCATGCATCGAGAATTCGCTCGTAATATGAATCGAAAACATATTTAAAGAATATTTAGAAAATACACAAATTTATTAGACATATTCGAATGTGTTTCATCTCCATTAGAACATATTAAATCGACGATAACTTATTATCCATAACTGAAGCATAACCGAAAGTGTGTACCTGTTGGAATTATAATTAGCGTGTTAAAAATTTCTGAGGGTAGAAACTCATTACGTACAGGTAACCGCGGGGGTAAGTTATGCGATATGTCGCAGCAAGGCGGTTACGAAGGAATTAATAATGGGCCGAGATTAATTGCACGCTACGCGGATAATCGATGGTCGATGTCCGAGTGCATCTTACGCGTGTTAGCAATTTAATTAGTGGGACGTGTCCCCTCGTGTCTGATTATCATAATGACGGAAGGGGCACCTGTTAATTACTGTAACAAGCTCGTCCGAAGCACGATTCTATCGCAGTCGTTAAATTTCTTCGGCCAGAAACCAATGCGTTAAACAATTAGTGAAACACTGTTAGTGCAACAATGCCAATTATTCTAGCTTATTGAACTGTGCTATTCAATTTCATTTGTCATACACAATTGAATGAATAAAATTGATTACTGGAATTTTCCACGATTTCATCGTAACGAGCTGATTCAATTCCTGTGCAAGGGCAATTTAATGCATCGTTACAAAAATTAGGAAATAGACAAATATTTTGTTATATCGAATCATTTCAGCGCAAAATTATTTGATTGCATATTTGCAAATTACTATCAGATAATAATAAAACGCGTATATAATAAATAATAATAATAACTATCTGAGATCAATTCGTTTCTGTCGAAAATGAATTTAGAAGAATTCCTGTGAATAATCTCCGAAAAATTCCCAACTAGATATTACAGATATGGAATCTGGAAGATCGACTGTCAGATTATGAATGTCATTAGATTTTCCGTTGACCACCGATAGCACGCACGAGTCAATCGTCATCAAATTATGATACAGCCCCGCCAGAATACGCCGAGAGAATCCTCGGGTCTCCAGCGGGCTGTTTTGCGAAACTCGAATTTCGCCGGCGGCGACTATCATTATAACGCACTTAACATCGCATCGAGTCGATTAATCGCATCCCGACGCGTATCCATCGTTCGATCATTTGTCGACAACTATCGTTCCTCATCTGGACTCTAAATTGTTACACGATGCTTGTTAAACCCCATTGATCTTAACCAACGTCGAATTTGAGTGAAGCTAATCATGTATTATACATATTTGATACCAAACAAAATCCCTTCCATTTACGTCAATAATACTTTAGTTTAAAAAATACACAGGTGCGTAGTAGGTGCAAGCCGACTTCAATCACTCCATCTCTGTGCTAACACTTTATTAACCATTGCACATTGAGAAATTATTTTCGAAAATTCGCCACATGACAACAAGAAACAAGAAGCTGTGTATGAATCTATTTCTAATGACGAATGATAAAACGAATGATAAAAGGCTTATGCAGGATTGCGAATTAAAGCAGATTAACGAGCTCCGGGGGAGACATTACGATCAATCCGCAGTTAGATTAAATCGGCTAGACATCCATTACCAGCGTGCTGGGAAGGAAAGGGGTGGCGCGGAATTGAAACAGATAGAAAGTTCGTAGGAGGCGGACAGCCGGACGAAATACATAACTTCGATTCTGTCGGTATTAAAATTACCTACGATTGAAACTACCCTGCAGAAGATTTTAGGCGGAGATGGAGAACGACTGATCCACTCTCGACCCCGTTTTCGATGGAGAATTAAGAGACGTTCGGATCAAATTGCCTCTCGCTTTAAAATATTCTCCCTCGAAATGTACTAGAACGCGTGGGTTCTTCCCGTTCTATATACTTTGTTCCTTTTCCTATTAAAGCGTTGGAAATTCAGGAAAATTAATTTCACTGCTTAAGTCCCTGTCTGTTAAAGGTGGGATAATTTTGTGGATCAGTATATAGCGTTCTATAAAGCAGTATTATAAAGATTGTTACAAAGATTTTCGTGCAATTCCTGTTGCGTGCCATGTACCACGCGTCGTTGCAAATAATCCACCACAGAATAATAGACAATTTATCAATCGACCTGCCTATCGTTCAATTAAACCGATTAATCGAGATTCCACAACTCCGTACCACCTTCTTTCTTAAACGTTACAATAACGTCGACGGTCGATCGTTCGCCTAGAAAACTCCCTTATCCATTCAAATGCATCCGATATCCATACAAAGTTCACGTAAAATCGTGGATATTTCTCCCCGAGTACGCGGGGCGTGCTATCGATTTCGACGTCGCTCGCTTTTACGAATTGGAAAGTGTACAGAGAATAATCTCGCGTCGCTACGGTTTCGTTTATAACTCGCGGTTCTATTACATCGAAATTGCAAAGTGTTCCACGCGATAAGACTTCACGACGAACTGCCGTCACCGTTTGCCAGTTTATGGCTTCGAACAAAATGGTTTTCAATTTCAATTCGCCGGCTGTGAACGCGGTGCGTCGTCGTCACCGGCATCGATCCTTCCCTCTGCCCATCGACCATTCACCTTTCCCGTTTGATCTTGTTAAATGTTGCTAAATGTCGTCGTGTGCTTCGCACAGGGCACGATGCTTTTCAGTCTTCGCGAGCCCTTTGCGCGCTTTCATTTCGTGACTTCGTTCTGTGTATCTCGAGTGTCGTGTTCTTGCGATTCTGAATCGGCAGGGACGGAAGTGTGTATTCGCCTCGAAACATCGTCGTTTATCATTTGGAAATAGGGAACAGAAGTGTTTTAAGGTGTTTTAGTTTTTCAAGATAGCGCTTTTATGCGATGCGTGTATCGCGATGAACGATGCATTGCTTGTATTGTAATCGCGTTGGCGCAGATGCATACGGTTTAATGGCGAAAATGTTAAAAAATGTAGATTCAGATTTTATTGTAGATCCGTGGAGACTCATTTGTATGTATATGCATTTATATTGGACTTGGTATTGTCTTTAATGGGTTTTTGTTATAATATTTTGCAGTCTTTAATAGTTTAATATTTAGGGACGTCAGAGTTGCTGCATCGAATTTTTATGATAAAATACGTATTATACATATGCTGAAAGAAATGCAATACATATGTACTCTTGTGTTTTTACGATCGATGCACGCTGTGATATTTCTCTGAAGTATTAAACTTCTACTAATTAATCACGCGAATACCTACATCGGAACGTAAAATAAAATAAAAATGAGAAATGAATGATCTTTGTTGATGAAATGAATAAAAACAAAAACAACAGTGAAATATAATTTTGAACATTTCGAACATCTGTCCAGTCTGTTTACAAGAATCTCGTACAGCATACTACCTTTAATAAATTCAATGTATTTATATTCACCAAGTATTTCTACTTTTTGTCCGTATAATAAATCTTGCGTATTTACATAAAATATTTTCTTTTCTGTTGCAGGTGAGTACAGAACCGATGCATTAGTACCAAGTAACTAAGTAAGTAAGTCTCTGCTGTACTTCTCGTCTCGTCACAATTGCAATCACTTAGAATCGAGCACTTTTCCGATCTCCCGTTATCACGACTAACGGGACAAGTGCAGTTAGTCGATAATCTTAAGCTTGGCTCGAACCTTGGCAAAGAAACCGGTCTCCGACGCGACTATCCCTCCAATCGCCTCTAATGAACACATTATGGAGACAGGCATTCTTTTATTCCCCCTGGCCATGCTCGTGCGTTCCCTTTAAATTTCACGAAATTCGTTCAGTCTTGAATAAAATTGACCGTTCGATTCAAAGTGCATCGCTGACATGGAACGAACGTAAGTACTGGTGAAAATGTACCAGGTACTCGACAATACGAAGTACCATACATTTATGAGGTCACTTTTTACGATCGAAATAAAACCAAAATCGAAGCTGATAAAATCGAGACGAAGGTTTTCTTCGTCCGATGAAAACGTCGAAGAATTGCAATGAATATGCGTGCAGATATCTTTATAGATAGGTTTTTTTGACTCTCGTCGTAATTTGGCCGTCGTTTGTTAACGCGACGAAACAGCTTGGAACTGTTTCGAGATCGCGATCGATAAAAAAGTGAAAGTGAAACGGGACGATAAGTTAAGAATAAGTAAGGAGAAGGTTGAATGAGAGTGCGGGGAGGACAGTGAAATGGCGAAGTGCGGGCTGTAAAAGTGAAGTCAAGGTTTCGATTTCCCTTTCAAGTGTGAGCAGCAATATATTTCTGTACTGCAACACAACATCGTTTATGTTTACAACAGACTTGCACGTGACGTTGCAGTTTCTCATTTCGTGCAACAATTTCATTGTCTTTATATTTCGATTTATCATCGTAGCTCAAATCCTTCGAATGCAGTTGCAATCTGTTTATGTTGAATTAATGAACAGGTCGCTGAAGAGTTTTATATTTTTCATATGCACAGAGATTACTGTTTCACGAATCAACGTGCATATTTCCTTTCCTAAATTCACGGTGATTCCATGATTCCCAGACCCATCTATTATTACGAGACCGAAATTATTACTTCCCTCCAAGTTCTCCATTCGCGACCGCGAGTCGACAACGTACCAATTTCTATCTCGTACAATTCCAGACATTCCAAGTTCTAAAGTTGTCATTCCATCTTCCTGAATGAGCAGTTTTGGCGAGCAGATAAATTTCAATCATTCTTAATGGAAAACTCCACTTTCAACACTTAACTTATTCTATTAGGTGTTTCCAATTTCTTGCAAACCGCTTGTCAAGTACAGTAATAATCGATTAAAAAAACAAAACAAGGCTGACATAGATATTAGTGTTTCCCCTGTTTCGGATAAAGTTATAAGCAGTTGCCTAAAAAAACAGACAAAAATTAATATAAAAATGAATGAAATACGATTGGTATCAAATGAGCAACGTTATCACTTTACCTGGACGGATAGCAGGTTAGCGTAGTGGCGCACGCGTGTCACGACGTCATCGACGCACCTCTGTACGAGTGCACAAATAACTCATTATGACCAGAGCTCGTACTTGGACCCGTCGTGCGCACAACGTAATTGGGGTTAATGATCGTGTGTACGCTCTTGCTCTCGTACTTGTACGCGAAGCAGCTCTCGACAACTTGGCCAGGCATTCCACTCTCCAACCATTAGCAAGTGTAATGCCGGCCGTGGCAACACCTCGTTTCTTTACTCCACCTTCTTCTACCATTTCCATCCCTTTCCCTTTTCTCCGCGTCCTCCACCCTCGCCCTTGCTTTAGATCTTGATGATTCGTTTCCCCCGAGACCGTCATGCTGTGGTTTCACTCTTTGTCGTATGATAATGGCGATTGAAGAATGGTAGGCTGATGAATGGCCGATGTTTTGTGTTGATGGAAGGATGAATGACTAAGGGGGCAGTTTAGTAGAACAGCTTTGAAAATGGATATTTGATGATGTGCACAGTGGTGGTTTTTGATGAAGCAAAATGGATGATGACTGAATGGTTATTGTCGTTTTTTTATTATTCTTTTTTTGCTCCTGGAGAGAGTGAACGGTGAATATGATGGAGGTGTACGTTGATTCTTTGAATGGAGTTGAATTAACGGGAATGAAAGTTTAATCAGGAACTGAGTGATATTTAGAAATGTTTTTATTATTTGAAATATATGAGTGATGTTTAAAAATGTATTTATTCTTTGAAATATTGCAGTGATGTTTAAAGCTGTATTTATTATTCGAAATGTTTAACGTTTATAAATATTTATCACTTGGCACAGTCGATATACAAAATATATTATATTACAAACAAAGTATTTCAACTATTCGTTACATCGTAGCTCATTGAAAACTAATCAATGGCCCTATAACATCTCATCGTCTATTATCCAGATTAATTAACCACAATTTTCGCGTGTATATTTAAAGGAAAAATTTCTACCAGAATTTCGCTCATCAGCACAACAAATCCCGCAGTTCCATTTATACGTAAAACACATTTCCTGCAAAAGAAATAATTTAACCAGGCTGTAGTAGTAGGTGTATTACGTAAACCGAGACCCTGACCCAGGTCTACCATACCCTCCCTTAAAATGTAAAGCAGAGAATACATGAATTTTCGACTCGGTGGCCCACAATGAATTTACCTTCGTCCCGAATGAGTATTTAGAGGGCGGTACGCAGAGAAAAGTAACGCGAAATGGAGCTATCGAGGCACGATGCTTGTTGCAAATTGTACACGGTGCACATTTCTTATTGTCAGTGTTAAAAAGAAGTTAGCGATCGAGCTCAATTGTTCATAAATGTAATTCAATTCCTTTTATAAAAACGTGCTACTCAATGATAATTTCATTCTCTGACAGCAACACGAATACCAAACTCTGTTTCGTTAAATTTTATAGCACAGAACTAATTGTATATTATGATTGTACAGTAAATAGTAATATTAATTTTCCATTTATAAATTCTGCCTTTTAATTCTTTCATTCTCTTGTCGTTCTAATTCTGTCTGTTTTAGAAGTTAGACATTTTTGAAATTTCTTCAAGAATGTGATAAGATTTTGATAAGAAGGCAGTCTTTAAGTTACCATAGCATATTTCTTCGGTAACGAGACGTATTCAAGATTAGATCACGATGGTTTGATGGTCGTTGAATATCGATTTCCCAAGCATAGAGTTCGCGAATATTTCTGTGAGATTTAAGAACAATGCCGCTGGAATAATGAGCGTGATACGATTTATTGATAATGTATCTCCAGCGCCGTAGCACAGGAAATTATAGACCGGTGCTCGCCTTTAAACATTTTCGAACAGCTTTGCCCGCTTTAATTACCCCCTTCTCCGTTCGCTGCATTTAACAAAAGACTTCGTTCCGGTACTCCCGTTATTCATTTATGCTTGTTGTCTAGTTTGTGCGCAGAGACTGTAAATCTGCAGCGAGTTCAGCCTTGGCTGGAAGAATATTAAAAATACTTCGTCTTAGGTTATTTAACGAACTTGATATCGAGATAAATTATAACAATACAAATATTAATTCAACCCTTCAATCTTTCCTTCAAATTTCCTTTCAGTCGAATTTTCCAAAAATTCCACTCTTGACTATTTGATATATCTTAATATTAATATAAATATAAATAGTCGGAATAATAATTATTTCAGACGTACCAAATAGAACGCTATCTATCCCCTTTCTAAGTGTTCTTAATGACACAATGATTTCTCAATTAAACAGCCCATGGACCACCAATAATCCCTCTCAATGATCCTCCAGTAATAACATTAACGTCCGCACGTATCGTGGAGGGAATCGGTCATTAATGACATTACGACACTTGGCTATTAGCAACAATATGTTCCCTAATTACACGACTCCTAATTACAAGCGATTAGTAACGAATAATCGATCGTTCTTCGAAGCTTGTTGCTTTTTTAACTTGCTTTTTTGTTACGATAAAGCTCGCCTCAATTAGCAGCCGCTAATTACCAGCGATTAATGACAATACGTAGTACAAGTAGGTACTCTACCATTGATCGAACGATCGATTGATCGTAGAAATGGTCTGTACCCACGGGTATCGCGTTCCATTCGAACGCTTTATCAATGAAAAGCAAAGCAACGCGACATAATTAGTCGTTAACGAGCGGTAATTAATAACAATGAGGAGTGCCGGTTTGTAAGTATCGTGGTTATATAATGAACGATCGGTAATTAATGCTTTCGAGGGGAATTTGCTTCGATTTGGACGAGGATTGTTAATTTGCTGCCATTATTTGTTTGTTTTTTTCACGAGGAATAATAATAGTGGTAAATGTGTAAAAGATAAATTTAGATAAATAATTTGAGATTTAATTTGTAATTTACCACGAGATCCTTAAGAGTGATATTGTTTCCAAGGGAAGTTTCTCTTTTCTGAACACAGAAAATCCAATTTGCTGGATTCCGGAAGCAAATATAACTCTATCTCCTAACAGACTTAGAATTAATCACACGGGAGTAGAGAAATTAAGGCTAACGAACTCAAAGTAAATGGAAAGTACTTAAACCGAATAACTCTTCCTCTGTTTCGAATCATTTTGAAACAAACTACAAGAATACTAGAAATATTCTACTTGCAGATTAATGTGCATAAAGCATCGTGCAGGGATGACAAGCAATAATTACTTTATACTCGGATGGGGTTAAATAATTCGACAATAACAGATAGAGGGTGTAAATATCAAATTTGAATAATTATTCGAGCCACGGTGCAATTGAGGTTTGGAAATACAAAATTATAATAAGTAAATCAATCAATCTGACTAAAATATGACAAAGCTGGCATAAAAATTATCTGTAGTAATCTAAATATTAAATTTATTGCAATACAAAATTAAACTTGTCACTCGACATACTGAACGAATTAGCTTCTAGCGATCCATCGCATAATTCTAATTTACCGTATAAACATACAATTAGTCCTATGCAATTATGACGTTAAATTATCATAATTCCAAAATGATCTAAAAATAATCCTTTCTGCGTAAGGTGCAAATTAAATCATCGAGAATAAAGACTTGCCTTGAAAAAGGGGTGATAAATGTTTTCAGCAATCTCGACTCATTTTCCAGGCACCTCTATCTCGCATCTTCAAAGTCCGCCATAGTTACCCCCTTATCGAGCTTTTCCCTGGCCGCCAAGCAATCCTCCGTAATGGAATATCGATTCGACGTGTTTGGACGGTCGATTTACCTGCGACGACGCGATAAATTGCTCGCTAATGATCCCACAAGCTCGTCAAACAATATTTCTACTATTTCGTGATCGTCCTTTCCCACCCCAACTACCGTCACGAAGGATTCTTGCGCGGTGAGATAGCCGGCCACCGTCGTTTTTCATTTTTTCGAGACGAGTATACGGATACTTTAAAACGGCTATCAGCAGTAAAGTAACGGTGTTTAATCGTTTCTGGATTTAAAAACTGGAAGTAAATGGAACGCGAGAATCAGTTGTTATTCTTAAATGTTACTGTTGCATGTTAATGTTCCTTTTCTTTCTCTGTTCCTTTTCTTCTCCCCCCTATCCTCCTCCCCCTTTTTTTCTCTGCTGGAAGTACGCAATCTGCGTAACGAGCACCGCAGGTAATTCACCGTTAAAAATGAGCACAATGTGTTTCAATGGCGAACGAAGAAATAAATAAAGGCACGATTTTCTTTAACGAAATTCCGTATTATAAATTCACTTTTGTATCATTCCGTTATTCGCCTCAGCACAATCATTTTACAATTAGACCATGTTAATTATTTTACGCAGTTCGTTAATCTAATTCATAATTGCAGCAAGACACAGGGTAGACTATCAATTATACTACGACCAGTTGCGTAACATTTTATTAACGAGAAAAATTATTGCCCTCAACAATTGAGTCATTATAAATTTAATTCGTTCTAAAAAAAATAAAGACGTGCACTGTCTTCACAGGATACATATAATATAATAATAGCAACGATGCAACGACAATGAGGACAGACTAAATTTCCATTCAAATAGTCGGAAAAACAAGCTGACTCTCGAATCTCGCAAACAGCGGCACCCTGACGAAACAAAGGCAGGCTCAGCATCGAAAGCGAAGCGACTTCGATCCACAAAGGTTAGTAATATAATGCGATCATCAGTTGGCGTACGAAAAAAAATTATCGCTCCTTCCCAGGCTCTTCTTAATTAACTTTCAAGCCCCTTGCCCGGTCTGCCTTTCATTAACTCGAAAAAAAACCCTTTGCTCGTCTTTACAAATTTTCAGCCCCATTTCTACTCGACCTCCTTTATTCGCCCTATTTACGCGCCGCGTTACCTACCCCCGCAACCCTCCGTTCCACAACTGTTCTACCCCTTTCGTTTCTTCTGCTGTGCAAACGAACAAACAAACGAAAAACGGAAGAAAACGCCCGACGCATTCCCACAGAAGGTGTTATCATGTTCCCGTGAAAACGGAAGGTGAATTCGATCCGGCTCGAAACGGAATTGCGTAAATCGAGAATAATCGAAGCTAGACGGCGGAGTTTATTGAAGTTGCGATATTCGAAGGCGCGTTCTTCTCGTGACACGCGTGAAAGTGGAAAGTTAGGGTGTTGGATAAATTATCGATTTTGGTACTGGCGGAAATTGTGCTGTACGACAAATTTTCATTGAGAAGTCAGGTGAAATTTGCGTAGAATTTGTTGAGGTTCTATTCTGGACAAGTTATGGTTGCACGAATGTCAGAGAGTTCAGATCATTCTGTCGCGATTCATACTTATTAATGACGAAGCGGAACGAAAAATTGTATTGGATAAAAATGAAATTCTTTTCTTCTTTATTAATTATTGTCTTGGAGATCATAAAAGTCGTAGCCAGGTATAGGTGGAAACGAGATGATTAGCAATAATCAATACTATTTCTATTTTATAATTTAATAAAATATCATCTCGTGCAATAAGTGCGTGGTAAGTCTTTTTTATTAAATATATATCCTATATGAAATTCAATTTTTTATCACACATAAATTAAAGTGTTGCACAGCTTTCTCGTGAATAAATAGATACTCTGAATAAATCATGCTTCATCGCGAAACTCACGAAAACCCCATAAGCCAAACTGAGCAGAAAATCTGCTCAGAAAATCTCCAACTACATAATCCTTCATCGTTTATTTAATGTCGAGCGAGTAGAATGATAAATATGCACAAAAAAAAGATTAAAAAATAAGCAGACGGATAAAATCAGGTAAACTCTCGAACAACTGAACAAATCAGCGCCGAAACAAACAGGTGTGCGTTTAACTCGAACCTATCGTGGCGGTGCACGTAGTTATAGTGTTTCGACGCTCAACCAGATTCGATTCGACGAGACTTAATCGTAAATTCCGGAAGCCGGGAAGCTCGCGGACCAGGTGAAACAAACCTTCCAAACTACGTATGTACCTGGAAGCAGAACAATTGAATGTTAAGCAGATTTAAATGCTGACCAGAATCGCGTGTTCCACGGCACTGTTACTATTGAATTCGGAACTTGAACGTGGAAAACGATTAGAAACCATTTGCGTTTCCCCGAGAATTAAGGAACGAATGTTGCTTCAATATTTATTTAATGTTCGCGATATTTAAATTACGATAGTTGATCGTGGAGAATCGATTGCACGCTTCGTAGATGCTTCAAGTTTGCAAATCTTCCTACCTTTATATTTTTCAATTTTCAAGCCACCCAATTTCCCAGGTGCTCGAAGTGCCGATACTTCACATATCCAAACTCCCAAATTTTGCCCAATCTTGGAACCTTGAAACCTCCAGATTCTCAGCTTACCAAATTCCGAAATTCGCAAACGCCGCGTTCTCCAAACCCGAAATTCTGTTCCCAATAAATTGCAATTACGCCCTTTCCAATCGGGACAGCTCGTTCATTCAAACTTTCGAGTAATTTCGATTACTTTGCGTGCACGCGAGAAGAAGTTTTCCTCCGAGCGACTTACCAGTCAGCAATTACAAACGAAACGGGGGTTGTATCGTGACTGGGGTTGACTCTCTCCTCGAGGGGGGGCAAAGTGCCGCGGCTCGCGACAAACAATGTGCTCTCACAGCCGCGTCGTTTAATAAAAATCGCTTGAACGGCACGAATCCTGGCCTCGCCTATACAAAGAGAGTCGTCGAGAAACGGTTACGCCAATGTAACCGAGAAACTGTGCAATCAGCAGCTCTGCCTCTCCCTATCGTCGTATTTTTTTTTTCTCTCGGGCACGTAAGCTATTTTAACTACAAAGCCCAATCTGTCTCCCATGGATTTCGTTAGAAAATCGACGATTCCGAGACCACCATCCTGGTTTGCGTGAATTTTGATAATTGCACAGGCAAATCGTTTAGAATTAAAATGACAATCCTTAAAGGGGCGCATAAAATGATCGAGTGCAATGCTTGTGTGCATTGTCGCTTCGAAGAGTTATATATTTTAAGTTTACAGTCTTTCTTGTGGTTGCGTGTATTTATTTTTTTGGGGCAGCATTAATTTATTGCATTGATTATAATATTTTTTTATCGCGATGATTATCAGTATTTCAATAATATATCCTTTATTTTAAAGCAAGGTAAGTGACCACCTGCTGTCTACAAAATAGATTGTAATACCTTAAATAAATTTTAACCTAATATGTGATCTGAAAAAAGACCTTCCAAATCGTCGCAAAGCATGAATTTTCGACGGCTAAATACACTCGTACAATTCGGGAAAAGTGAATTGAGTTCTATTTAGAAGTAGAATAGGTAGCAGAGCTCAGGCAGGAGTGTAATAACTAGGAAAGGGGTAAACTGTGTGTGTACCGGGCACGCGGTTGCTTTTGTTGCCACCACCGGCCACTGACGCCCTGGCATAATTAAAATTCTACCGGCTCGCCGGAAGTTTGGACGTTGTCCAAAATCCTCGAGCCAAACTTACGCGAATCGAGCCATGGTCGAATCTCGACGATGACACTGTCGAGACGCGGACGAAGGAGCCAATGATCGAGAATATAAAGCTTTGCTGTTGCAAAGAAAACGTTGGGGCGATTGTTCGTCGAACGTTTTTATGCGATAAAAACTCTGAGAAGATTGTGCGTGCAAGTAACTAGCTTGAACTATCTGACGATGTCTGATTCTGAGTTTCTTATATCTGGGTTAAAGTTGGGTAAAAAAGTTAGGTGTTTGTGACAAGTAGTGAGTAAGTTAAGTTACTGCTGCAATTATATTGCAGTATATAATAGTTACTTTTTCTTCGGTGTAATAATTAAGTGGCTCCTTTGTCAATTATTATTAATTATTGAGCAATGCTTAGTTGCACAGAATTTGTTGCGCAGCATGTGCATGGTTCTGTAATAATTCATTAAAATTATCTCGTCACTGAATTTGAAGGGGATGAAATAAGAACGGGGAACGAGGTCACCAAATTTCGCGGTAATTTATATTCGTCGGGGCTTAATAAAAATGTAAACGATTTTAATATCATTCGTGGGGTTTAAATTACAGAGAAGAGGCACCTTATGAGGTTTTTAATACGTAGTCGTAAATAGTACCCAGGATGAAATGGGAATATTGGGAGAAGCGTCAATATTATTAGAGCGATAAAATTATTAGAATAGAAACACCACAATATTTTGTTTTCATCATTATTTTCACAATTATCGTTTCAACATTAACTGTTTTCTTATTATAAAAATTACCATTGTGGCGGTATTAAATAATATAAAAAGACATTGTCATTTCAAAAAGTATTCATGTACGAGTATAAAGTATAAATTATTATTGTTGCTATTATTGATTCTTTAAGCGGGTGTGAAATTATTCACCCGCAAACGTTTTCTTCAGAAGTTCAATGAACCCGTTAACCAATAATATTATCCTCCCGTTCTGTTTAATGGTGATTGTCTTAAAAACTGATTACGTTAGTATCGATTTTCTGCGGCTACGGTCACTGTAATCCACTGACATACACGCAAGGTGTAGCTCGCATGGGATTAGCTAGAAAGTTGTAGGTGTTTCGTCACGGCGTTTCCTTTAAACGAACAGAACAGAACCATTTGCGAAACTTATTTGAATATTTATTTACGTCGACCGGTTTCTAGGAATCCTTTCCAGAGAATCTCGTACAGAACGTACGACGAATTAAACTGCATACCATTAAACTATGGATATTACTATGTTAATATCGTTACATAAGTCTAATTTAATTGGAAATAACGTAAAAAGATGTTAAACGAGTAATTATTATAATCCCTCGGGCAAAGATGAATTAAACGTATAAAATAAAATTATCCAGCGCGGTAGCTTGACAATAATAGATAGCCACGTTAAAATATCATTATAAGTAATTCTAAATTCCCAACCAACCTTAACGATTTCACCGCACATACACGTTAATTAATCATTGAACGCTCGAAACTACTACCCCGATCGTCGTGCGCAAATTTCTCTCGCGCCGCAGTATCTCCCGCCCAAAAACGAGCGCGATACGAAAAAAATCATCCCACCCCTCTTTATAATCGAATCGCAATCACGGTGGCCCGAAGTTTGCTCCAAACGGTGCGTCGAGTTTCCCTCGCGCGAATTTGGAAAGCAACCCCCGCCCTCGTTTGATCCCCACCCTCTCGTTTCCGCGAACAACGAATTGCTCGACTCGCGTGTTTACCTTTACGACGTTTGAATAAATATCCCAGAAGCACGTTGAATCGTTCGAAACATGGAACTCTCTCGCCACCTCCGCGGAGCTGCATGTATATGTATGCGCCGAATACTGTGCCGGGCTATTTCCCGCGATTCATATCCCACGGCATGGCGCAGAGGATTCAACAGCCCCGAGCGGCGAAGAAACAGTCGGCAAATTTAATTGGACGTTGACGATGCATTATTCCGCGCTCCCACCTGCCCGCCGCGGCTCTTCCGTACAAATTTCGCTCGCCTAATTTCCAGTTTCAATTCGGCGGAATGCTAAATCGCTCGCTGATTGCTTCCACCGTCAGGAATCGTTTGAACGCTTTTGATAATACTAACTCGCGACGATCGCGAATACGAGTTGTCTAATAATCTTTTTATCCCGCAGGGAACGCTTCTGGAGGAAGCGATCTTGTTTCCACGTTAACGTAACTTTTTATATAAAATTGTTTGTTTGGAGTATGGAGCACGGGAAAAGATTCGAGGGGAATGTTAGATAGACCAGAGTTTCGTGCTTTGTGATAACGAACGATACTTGCGTTACAAGTTACACACGAGGATTTAAGAACAATTATGTAAAAGTACGAAATACTGGCTTGATTCGTGATTGAGGGAAATAGTAGGGCGATTGGTGGGTTAAACCTTTCCTCCTCGTTTTTGTCGAACTCTGGTGTGCAATATATATGCAGACCAACGTTTATCCTTCATTTCTGAATTACCTTTTCACGTAGAACACTGCACGTATGCAACACCCTCTGTAATAGATGAACCTCATTGGAACGAATACATTACAAAACAAAAAACGTGTAATACACCCTCTGTCCCAAAAATAACCGGAATGGCTCTAGTTTAACGAAATTAGTGGTGCTATCTATTGTTATGCGATTGATTTATAAAGTATTAACTTTCCTTACCAATCTGTAAAAATTGCATCACATTTCGTTCAGTAAAAGCCAAGATTAATAACTGTAAAGGTGCTACAGAAACGTTCCAAATGCTTAAAATCGCTTATGAAGATAATTGTTTTGTTAGTTCCATTTTCATAAATCTCACTGATGATTTTTTCGTAATTTTCACGAAACCACGCCCTTTTTCGACATTTTCTTCGGTCATCGCTTCAATTGATCGGCCTGATCGTTTATCATCATCCACATCCTCCCTGCCTTCTCTGAATCGGCGATGCCACTCACCAACTTGTGTTTGTGATAAACAATTATCTCCATAAACGATTTTAAGCATTTGGAACGTTTCTGTAGCACTTTTACCGTTTTTAACACAGATAATGTTGATTCGTTGCCCTGCATCGTATGTTGGCTTTTACTGAACGAAATCTGATGTAATTTTTACAGATTGGTAAGAAAAGTTAACCCTTCAAAAATCAATCGCATAACAATAGATAGCACCACTAATTTCGTTAAACTCGAGCCATTCCGGTTATTTTTGGGACAGAGGGTGTATATCTCGAAGCGAATTTTCCAGCCTGCTCCCAGGACGGTGCAAAAGTCCCGCGTTACAAAAGAAATGTACCGGGATGTTCATCGAGCTCCCCGGCACTCGAATTTAGCGACCGTGGTAATCTTCGTACACTTAATTGGACGTTGATGAAAGTGGCAGAGATAGGTGCTCGTCGCCGAAGTGCTGAGCTCGCGAAACCCGACTCGTGCTTCAGGTTCGCGAGACCGTCACCAGCCATTTCGCCTCGCCGCAGAAACTTCGCTACGGGCTTGCCGGCTCTTGTCGAAAGGAATCGAAGCCGCGGGATGAACAGCTTTTTAGAAGGAATTGCCCCTGCCTCTCGCGTTGCGCGGGTCTTTCGTCTTGGCTCGGGAAATGCTGGACGGGAAAGTGGGTTTCGTCGAAAACGGTGGCGGCGAGGCTTTTGTTTTTCCACGGGGGTTTGGGAGGGATGGGCGGAAGCTTTTATCCCGCGTTTCCGCCCATCGATTCGACTCGCCGATATTTTCCTTGGAAATGGGGACCGTGGATTATGCCGATGGCACACAATGTGTTGGGCGGCGGTGTAATTTTGTATGCCGTTACACAGAGGCGAGTGCGCGTTGACTTCGTCGCGTTTCACCGGATGGAAATCGGTTTGTTTGAACGGGATACGTTGCGAGGGTGGATGCAATATTAATGTTGGAAGGGGATACAGGTTTTTTTAATGTTTTCTCAGTTGTGCTGTGCACATACGTGTTTCGTGCGGCGGACGGATTTTCCGTGGCAACATGTTATACACGGGTGAAACGAAAAATGATTCGGAGATGCAATAATGAACGATTCATTTGTGCAATAATGTACGAACATTTAGAGGCGTAATAATGTAAGGTGAAATAGAAATTCGCAAGGGTACTGGAAATGTCCTGATTATTGAGAGGATTGTTTAAAGGTAGTGAAACATTTGTTATATATTTACATCGTGCTGTTACTGATTAGTCGGAGGACTTATCAAATGAATTGTACGCTTGTGAGTTGAGGAGAATTCAATGAATGAATTTAATAATCGTAATTTGAGGAAAAGAGAGTGTGCGGAAATTCGGAGTTGAATAAGTGTTGGAAGAGATATTTCACGGGTAATTTTGGATAAGTTGAATGAAGTAGGGGGAAATTTAGTGTCACTCTTGCTGAGTGGATTCCAAGATCCAAGTATGGAGTAACGTGTCGCTAAAGCATAGTAGGAAATGGCAGGTTTGCAGGCTAAATTCGGCCGAACAATTTCACAGACGAATTTAATAAGGCAGCCGTAAAACAATGTCTGAATAAAATGAACTCCTTGGAAACATAATATACATATGCATAGGTATATATGTATATACTATATATGGCGATAATGAGAGACAAGATTAATGGAATTTCAAATTGAAATGTCTAAATTCCAGTTGAAATTTATTAATTCAAATTATTGAGGTTCACATTTACAACGGAACGAAAATTGTAGTAATACATAGTTGCAGTTCAGAGTTTGAGAGAAATCACAAAACTCTAAAAATTTTATTGCGTACAGAAAATTTACGTTCAAGTCAGAGCTCTTTGTTTACCTTTAGAAGGTTTATTTGTATGCATAATAGGGGCTGCTAATAAACGGGAGTCGTATACTCAAAAATTGTTAAGTAACTTTTTATCGTACAAACTGGAAGTAATATGCACGAGCTAATTCTCCCGAGCTAATCGGTCGACGCAAGTTTTCTTCTCGACGCCTTTACGAGGGAAGTTCGATACCTGCAGGCAGGGGGACCCTAATTTCATTTACTCTAGCATGCCCCTGTATCGCGTTACTTCGCCGCTGAATTTGCTCCCGTTCTTACAAATGCGTGAAAACTATCAACACGTCACCCTCAACTTATCTCTCGAGTCTTCTGGATATTCTGTACCGTGTATTCCTATAAAATATTTCCCTGAAAATATAAGAAAATGTAAGTATCTTAACATTAAATCTATACGAGAAACAAAATATTAAATCTATAAAACTATTAAATCTGTGTGACGCAGGTTTAAAGTAGCTAGTGTCGAATTTAAAAAAAGTGCAACATCCGATTAAACACCTGTCACAGTTAATTAACTGGAAAGAAAGAATTGCTAAGTCCCCCCATTTTCATTCTACACTTTCTCCAAACAAAAAAAAGAAGTAGCAACAGTACTTGGTTTCCAGAAATTTCTGTAAATCTCGACAGCTCGAAAGTTTTCCCAAAGTACCTCCATCCCAATGGTAACAACGTCTCGCCCCGGAAAATCGGATGCCCGGAAAATTGCGGGCCCACAGTCCGTATACTAATTTTTCACGGTCTGTCGCAACCGAAAATGGAGGCGCTGTTCGCCTGAACGAGTCCGCTTGATTGGAGGCCGAAGATGGAACGTAACAAACTTTTTCACGATTAAACAGACAAATCGAAGTTACGAAACGCAGCACACGTACACGTACATATGCACAGCGTGAAAATAGCTTCAAGTTTTTTCGGAATAAATCTTTCTTCTGTAGCACGAGGATCATTAGAACGATGTGGCAATCTGTAACACAGTTGCCGTACGTGTCGTTTCACAGAAGCAGAACTATGTATTTACGGCATGTTTTGCGCCGGGGTATTACGGTGGAATTGAAACATTAAAGGTTTCGAGGTGAAGAACGGAGAAGAAATTAGCACGTGATGTAGGATACGTTTCTTTCGAGATTTTCTGGAAAATGGGTGAAAAATTAGAGGACGTGCTGATACTTACTTCGTGACAGTGATCGAAAAGATCGTTGAACATGTCAGATATTACTGCAGCGTGGAATAACGAATTTGTAGAACCTGGTTTGTAAAATAACCGCGTAGAAACTTACATTACTGACTGACAGAGGTGCTATATTTTTTTTAATGACGATGGTACTTAAACAGAAGCCTTCTACATATCAGTACATACCTTACTGTTAATAATAATAATGATAATAATAATAATGAGGATAATAACGGTAATAAGTAGTCACAGGTATTCATTGTGCATACCGTATTATTAAATTTTTCAATCACTCGATTTATCCTCCGTTTCTCAACTTTCCCCAAAGTATGCTGAATTTATAAAACAGTATTAGCAACACGATAGGCGGTAACGAAAGATACGGCAGTACAAGCGGTGGGTTGGCGGTCGCGTGAAATTTTTCTTGTTCCTCGATTTGCTCACCTGCCCTGGCTTTACGGGAGCGCCTCCGCCTCACCTGTGTAAATGAAACACGACGCGCCGTTCACCAACCGCACACCACGAAACTCGCTCGGTATTAGATCCCACGAAAGATCTTACGTACACGTTGCTCCGCTCCTGGTTGCTCTTGGGTTTCCACGAAGAATATCGAGTGACGTTATCGTAGGAAACAGCTCCGCGATCGCCCTATAGATTATGGTGCACCGTTGTCCGCCGTAAAGGCTCCCTCTCTCTTTGAATTGATCTTGAAACAATGATTAAAGGCAATGCACACTTTTGCTCGCAACCTGCAAAGAGATTACACGCATACTATTATACTTTCTGCTTAATAATAAATATAATAGTTTGCTTGGCATATTGTGTATGGGATATAGAAGGTGCATTGGAGAAAGTGTTAATACCAATTGTTAAACTTTAAACGTATTTTAAATTTATAAATATTAGTATTTTAAAAAGAACACACCGAACAATAATACCGGCAGTGTTCACTACAATAAAAATATACAAAAATATTAGTATTTTAAAAAGAACACACAGAACAATAATACCGGCACAGTTCACTACAATAAAAATATAGAAGACACTTCAATGCCCAACAGATTATTTCTAAATTAAACGAGAACACCCTTGGTGATGTCGCTTGCGCGAAATTCTGCACACTCGTAGATCAGAAAATAAACGGATTTGAAAACAAAATCAGTCGTAAAAAAGGCAGCAAAGTGGTGTCAGGAATCAATCAGCGTTAATAAGCGATGCTTAACACAGCGATGAGGAGTGCTCGACGAATCGAAGTCGTTGGCCCGTGTCGATTGCGAAAATCGAACGAATCGCGGCCTCCCTCCCTTGCACGTAGAAACGACGGCTAATTAACGCGAAATTTCGCGTCAACCTGATCGCACGATTTTCGTCTGCCCGTTTCCGAAGCCCTCGAGAATGGAAATATCGTTTTCGCGGGGAACCCTTTCCCAAACGCTTCCGCCGTGTAATCGCGTGGAAATCAATTAACCTCGTTAAGGTTCTTCTGCTCGGGAATTCCTGCGGCCGATACTTATCGACGCAAACGCGATTTGATTTAACCCCGATCCCGACAGATGGTTTGATAAAGTCCAATAATCTTTGCGACGAGTATTTGTCTTGGAAGGGGAAAAGAAAACGAGAGTGGGCTGTAATATTTTGTTCACTTCGGTGGACTTGAATCAGATCCGCAGGAGCAATTGTTATTGTTTCATTATCAAGAATTGATTGTTCTTCCGTTAGCGTCCAGAATATCTCGCCTTTCCTCCTTCACTGCAAGATAACCAAACTATTGTTATAGATTTTGTAACTGCGCGCGAATGACAAAAACGAATGGAATGACGAATGGGCGATGAGTGGTGGAGGATTTGAGAGAGTGAAAGAGGGAGAATTGAGTAGTATAAGAAGAGGAGAACGAGCGAGTGGAAGATTAGCGAGATTAGAATTGCATCAATACTTTGGAAAATATATTACATATAGATATCACTATCACCTTCTTTTTTCTCTCTGACCCTATCGGTCGGTCTTAACGTTAATTCACGGCGAATGTTACCTGCAGCCGTGTCGCTGGAAGGGAACTGGGTCGAAAATGTAGAAACGTCAAGCCTAACAATTCGATTATCGCGAAGCCCACGGCGTAACGATGCGATGGGCAGGTCATCCGCCTCTGGCCAGCGAAATAGAGTGAATCCACCGGTGTCCAACACCTACACGCGCCAGTCCCGCTCGCTAGACTTCCGTGAAGGTGAAACTCTGGCGAAGAAGGCCGACGGAGAAGAGGGGCGTGCTGTGTGTGTCGACGGCTGGCTTTCTTGTTCCCTACCTGCTGGAAACGAAGTAGTCGCGCTTAGACGACAGTCACGACTGGCTGTCCCGTTCGTTGCCGTACCTGTGAACGTTTTTATCGCGTGCCTCGACCTTTCCTGGCGGGGCCAGAATCGGTCGGTAAACGTTCCGGTTGTGAATGGGCCAGGTGATTGTAATTTCGGAGCGGCGTTCAGTTAGAGACTGCGACCAGGGAAAAATCTAGGATACGTTGATCATAGAATTGGAATTGTGTATAGTGAACACGGGCATAATAGCTGGCTATGATATAAATTGATAAGAATTTCGTCTTTTTGAACAATTTGTTGGTTGTTGGGATATACTGATTGGTATTTTGAAGATATCGTTGCAGCGAAGGAGGCAGCCCTTTCCTGGAGCAATATAATTGTCCAACGAGTTGATCGATAACTCGATAATGATGAAAGTGATTTTGTAACCGTTGGGTGGGGTTCCTTTGCGGCGTGAATTAATTGTAATTCGGTAATGCTTCATTGTGCGTTCGCTGTCTTTGCGGAAGTGATTTATTGTCGGAACGATTTGGCTGCAATTTGGGAGTGATGTAATGTTACAATGATTTTGTAAAGCATTGAAAGATTTTCAAAGGAACAACGGAGAATAATTTATCGTTGGGACTGCTTGATTATCGTTTGCTAATCACACAGCGGGACAATCGCCGGGATGATTGTGTAATTAAAAGTATGGAGAGCCCGCTTCAGTAGTAGTGACAGAATAAGCATGAAAAGTTTCAACGTGGTGAATTTGCGGCTGCCCGAGGCCCGAGACTAAAAGGAACAGTTGGCTTCTGGACTAGTTGAGGATTGTTTCGCCCCGAGTTCCTGGATATCCTGTATGGGATTCACCCTGTGATAAGAGATATGATGGTGATAAGTGCCCTGAAGCATGTCGCGAACGTGGCGTCCAACGCTGTTCACTCGGCGACGAATAGCGTTAGCGCTGGACATGGACACACGAATTCTGGTACGTTTTAATTAATCAAACTTTATTATACAATTTAATTAATATAGCCCCGCCTGAATTTCAAACAGGACTGCATGTTCACATTTATACTTATTCTTTGTCGATTCAGTGACAGCAGCGAGCATTTATTTTGCAGCATCAGTACAATTCAATATTGTCGAATCCTTAAAATGTACGATCCTGCAATGAACACAATTTGGTTCGCAATTTGTAATGGAAATTCTGAATTTCGATTCTTTCCGATAACATCGTTTCTTATCGCTTAAAATCATTTTAGTAATTATTTCGACGTCGAAAGCTACTTCAATTTATTTTACTCTATGCGAGAGCTTCGCCACAATATTATCTACCCTGACTACCATATTAATTAAACGCTTAAAATGCATCTCGGTGTATCGATTCGTCCCAAACCTGATAGCGAGCCCTGATAAACGCTTATCTAAAGCGTTCGTGAAAGGTCGAAGCTGTGTTGCGCCGCTACCAGGAAGCGTACCTGCCTGAAATCTAATTTCCCTGGCTTATTAAATCACTCGGCCTTCCTTTAATTACCTTCATACATATGTAAAATCGGAAAATTCGCAGAGATACGTTCATCGTCGTTGCAGGATATCGACGAAAATCAACAAAATACGCAATCTTTGCTTGAAATAAATAAAGAGAAACTTGTCGAACAAAAACTCGCGGTCGAGAAGATCGACTCTACATTCCCGCGACTTCTTCGACGACTTTCGAATAGGTTTCGTTTGCTCTTCGAATGGTTTCCTTCCAGGAAGCAGCCTGTCTCCGAATTTAAAATCAACCATGGTCCTCGAAAGAGGGGAAAAAATCTGTGGATTGCGTAAACGGAACGATCAAACGAATTCGCGTTAACCGGAGGAACTGTGATCGATTTGGAGAATTATTCGATCCTGAATGCTCGATCGACTGTGGTTTCCTTCGCGAATTATTATTATTCTTTCTTTTCCTTTTCTTTTTTATCCTTTCCCCCCTCAGTTCCCGATTCGATTCGGGCGAAAGCATCCGCGAGACTTGCTCGATTGTTATTTCTTATTGAAATATCGCTTGCGCAAAATGCGAAAGGTTACACAGACGCGATCTACGGATAGAGGGGAGAATTATATTTTTTCTCTTCTTTTCGAGATTTAAGATTAAACGATAGGAAGATTGATAGAGGCTTGCGGAGGGTGGATATATGGGTACGTATGTATGTCGAAGTGAAGAGAAATGCGTGGGTAACTGTTGAATTTCGTCGGCGTGTTCTGGTGATCGTGGCGAGAAAACGTGGAGAGAGGATCTGTAGAAAGGTCAAAATATTAGATTGAGCAATCGATGGGAGACGAGGGTTCTTGGGTAATTGTCTACGTTGTTCTCGGCAATTTTCTGCGGCTTGAAAATTAATTTTTACGTGCAGTTATTCCCAGGATGATTTGTTGCACGTTGATTGGCTTGACGTGTAACGCAATTTTTTTTATGGCCTGCAATCGTTGCAATCGTTTATATGGCTCGAATATTAATTCGTTGTTCGGCTCACGAACGGCTCCCTTGCGAGTTCTAAGGTTAATTAGATGGAATACAAAGTATAGCAGATATGTGTTAGAAGGAAGATATTGAAACAGGCTTGCTAATGAGTCGAGCATAATTGGAACTGAGAGAAACTCGTTATTGAACCAGTATAATGATTTCCATAAGGTGCAGGGGAACAAAAGAAGACATTTACCGTCACGATAACGTGCTCTCTTACGGGAATATGTCGCAACTTTCTTGCCACGCCTAATGTCAAGATCGCCATTCCGTTCTGAACTCTTCGTTGCAATTCACCTAACATTTTCTGCCTATGTAGCTCAACATACTCCCCCCTGAAATGAAAAGGAAAGGGCGAGTTGAATAATGAGTCGAGCCTGTAACGAGCTTCAGAATTTATTCACTTTGAATAATCAATTGAATAATCAATAACCATAAATGTCTTCAAAGAGAAAGAGATCTAATAACTTGTCGTCGAATAGTAATGAAATAATAACGAATGCGGAACGATATTATTCGCTATTAGTAATAATATTTCTATTAATATTAATATTAATAATATCCCTAATTTTTTCTTTTGGTCGAAAAGTAAAGAAAATAACAAAAGAAGTTTTCAGTGATGATAATTACATTGATGGGCAAATTGCGTGAAAGTTGGTTGATAATAAATAGTTAACCAAGGCAAGGAAATATTAAATGAATTATTAGCAGCGTCAGCCGATATCCAATATATTACGTCAAGCCTATAATTATTCCTTTTATAAAATATCAATCGATAAAGTACTTAATGAAACTTATAAATAGAAGTACACTTTTAGACAGGTGATATTTCTGTACCATAGAAGTAATTCTTTCGTAAATTTCCTGTACAATTCCGCGGTAAATGTGGACAGATATAGCAGCAACTGTCCTCGCGTTGGAGTTGATTGGAATCGCGAAGGTTACTTGGAGTTTCGTCGAATTTCGCTCGACAAAAGTGGATTCAAAGTATGCATCGTGTATGGTTTATAAAAACAGATGTATTTTCCATTGGATACATATTTTTTTTTATCTTAATAAATACAATAGAAACAAACATGCACACTACAGAATACTATCACTGTGTAAAATATTTACAGCAGAATAACGTCGTATTATTTTTCCAATTAATTTTAACCATTAATTTTTGCAAATTGGTATAAAACAGAAATTAAAATATTTTGCTATTTGCATACAGTTCTACTGGATAGAGTCGATTGTTTATTATATAAAATTATTAGATAATCTCGAATGGAATTGTACAATTCGGTCCTGCCTGTGCACAGCTTCATAGATTATGCACAACGAGAAATCCGACTACTGGTACCAGGCAAGGCGGTTCATAATTATTTGAAAGTCAAATTTCAGCAAGCGACTAGAATACCTTTCAGCTGCATCAAGATTCCAAGGACAGGTCTTCGAATTTCTACTGTCGATCTCTGTCCTGCGATCACTCGAGGATCGTTTGTAAAAATTTCGTAATTTCTCAATCCCGTCCATGAACCACCCAAACACTAAGCCAGGTAACAATACCAAGAAAAGAAAATTAAAAGGACAGTAACATAAATAAAAATAAAATAAATCGCTGATAAAGTAAAACAAACATCGAAAATAAACGCGACCATCAGACATTCTCAGAATTAATGAAATGAACGTTTCCAAAAAAAAGCAACTCCGATTGTGTATACCCGGGTCCTGTTTAGAATTTCAAATCCAGACCAGCTTCTCGCAAAAAAGAAAAAGGAAAGAAAAAGAACCTCCATTCACTGTACCACTAAGGCCCATTTGTGTCTCTGCCGACTATGTATTTTCCTACATATATGGATCTATCTTTTGCACAGAGAAGTAGCGCTAGAGGATCTTGCGTGGGTCTACCTTCTCTCTTACATCATTTTTTTTTGCCTCTCTATAAAAGCTCGCAGCAACGTTCCTCTTAGAGATGATACTTCATGGTTTCATCTTTTTTATAGAAAGAGATACGTTCTCATTGAAACGATCCGGAGAGTACGTATTTTTTTCCCTTCTTTTTCTTCTTCACGACGGAACGCCTTTGCAGAAGAAACGAGGAGAAATTCGTGTCTATCAGCGGGAAGATTTTCTTAAACAATTCCAGTGGTCTCGTTTGTCGTAATATATAAAAAAAGAAATAAAAAAAAAAGAGGCGAAACACCGAGCTGCAACGCGTTTTTAACATCGCCAATTTCCGTTTCCTTCGTACGTACGTTTTACGATCGCCGATGAAGCTTCGAGAGTTTCTCTACAACAGGTGAACGCAACCGGAAATCGAGGAACGTCGTCGTCGGGTTTTTCGTACGCAAATTGCGCGAGTTTCTGTGCGCTATCGATAGAAAGTTTGCCAGCCTGTGGTATGGTATTCTTAAAGGATTTACAAGCAAGAATATTGTGGCTTGATAATGGCAAATGTTTTGGCGAAGAAGTTACAGCTCAAACAGATTGCTGCCATTAAAACGGACTAATAAAACAGATTAATAAGATGATATATATGTTAGTACGCGTAGAAATAATAGCTGTCTTGTTGCGCGGTGATTAAAAATAAATTACTGAAGGATAATTGTCTCGTACGAAACGAATTTCCATGAAACAAAAAATTCTCGCGAAATACTTACATAAAAATCTCCACGAGCCGACCCTAGCCGTATAATTCTGTGTACGATATTAATTTGCAATAATGTTCCCTAATTGCCGTGCCTGTGGAAACGACAAGCTGTATTATTTAATGGAACACCGACTGAATGGTTAAGGCTAATAAAAACACAGACGTTTAATGCTCGAAACACGGCATCGCAACAAATTGCACGCGCAACAATTATCCTGTGACAGACGTGTACAGCCAGACAATTATCGGGACTGACGTTCACGAGGCACGCTGTTTATTGCACGTTTTTACATGCTTCACGAAGAATTGGGCTTTCAGAAATACCTAGCCGTTTTGACATTTTTGTTAGGAGTCACTTAAAACCGATCCTTACGATACATATTGAATTATATTTTATTATATTTAATTGTATTTTGCGATCCACAAATCATTTTTTTTTTCTGCTGAATTTTTGTTCGTAGGAATAATAGGCTTCTAGAATTTTGGAGCGACAGCAATAAGTATTACATCCTTGGGCTAAGAGCATATTCGGACAAAGCGACAGCCGTGTCGAATGTTATGAATACTAACACTATTTCATTGAATAATATTATCAAATAATATAGCAGGATATTGTACCGAAAATTTTCAATTTCGTCAGGTACGAACGTTAATCTAAATTAGGTATTGATTAATTCAGACTCAGCTATCCAATTCCAATCTATTGCATATAAAAATTATCGCGAGCCCCCATCCAATATTATTATAACTCGCATTAAATGCAATATCAAATGTCGACTCGTAATTACCCTGCCCATCAACGATAATTACAAATACATCGGGCATCGAATACGAAATAAAATTCGATATTTATGCGATGTTATTGTTAGACAAACAATAAATTGCGTACTGCAAAAACAGAAGAAGCAACGAAATCTGGAAAAAGTCAAACAGAAGAAAAATACCTGTCGAATGCTACAATGAGGGATAAAAATGTAAACTGCATTTCCTCCATTCCATACAGACACAAAACGTCTCGCCAATAATCATGGCTGACAACATGCCTGCTTCCAAATAAATTCGCCGCCCCTCGAACCCAATAATTTCCGAGTAACGATCAGTCGTCGACGAACGTATGCACGCATTGATAGGACAGAGTGATCAGCACAGGCAGTCGCCACGGGCAACAATAAACTCTTTGTCACGCGTCGACCATCTGGCGCTTTTGCAGGTAGATAACGAGAGGCAGTCGCGCGGCCTCGCATTTACAAACGATATTCGCAAGGCCGATTCGCAGCTAGGTACGCTCATTATGTGCCCTTCGCGCACGAAAACACGCGGATCGAACACGGGAATATATTCGAGGCCGTGTGCTTCCGCTGTCCATGCGCCATCGGCCGTCCAACGAATTTCAATGAACCGGACGGACATTTGAAAAAAAGGAGGAGGAAAAAAGGATGAGGATGCTTAGGATTCATTTAATAAAATTGCAGAATTGTTAATGCAGAATTGTTACGACTAATATTAAGAGTAGCAAGTATTTAGATATCAATGGTTTCGGAAATTTCAATGAGAGCGAGGGATTGTTTCTGGGTCAATGGAATCTTCTCTTTTTCATCGTTTTTGTGTGTCTGGACTTTTTTATATGTTTGTTTTATCGCACGTTATAAAAGTTACGTTTTATTAGACGCGTCGAAGTTTGGGAAATGAATAAAACAGAATAGAGACAAGATAAAGCGTGAAAATATTCTTGGGCATGCTACCCGTGGAATTTCATATTTATGTTGCATTTTCAAGGAATCGTCTTATCGAAAATTGTTGCTAAATGATTGAAGGAATTATATCGACAAATGATCGTACTTTAGTTTACGTTTTGAGAAACGCAGGTTTCTTCCCCGAGCCAATATTTAAGGGCACCCTTACTGGGCGCTATAAAGTACACCTGTGAAGGTGACGATTGTATAGTTCGTCCCGAGGTTCACATCATTTTGCACCCGTCTCTATAAACGAGACGAGTGTGTGGGACGCCGGGCGTCGTTCGTCGACCTCGCAGGTGAATAAAGAATCGCTCTTCAGGATTTTTCACCGATACCTTAGAAAGCTTCTGTCGGTGGAAGGTGTCGCGAGAGCCTTGGAAATAGCGCTAAAAAAAGGTGTCACGGACGTGATAACTCGCCGATTTGGAATTGCGAATGTAATCGGTGAGCTGTCGTTCGTCGTATTTGGCAATAGAATTTTGGAATCAATTTTCACTGTAGAAAGATTTCTACCTGCTATACATGTATTATTGTATCCACGTGTAGACACAGATGCACTTGTTTTCTACGTTTAGATAGATAATTGTTTGAATTATTCAATCGCGAAATTCTTCAAATATTTCTGATTCTAAACATTTCGAGAAAAATATTTAATAAAATATTCTTCCCTCCATTTTGATATTTCGACGTGTCTGGCTTTTGTATGAATCAATATAAACACGTGTATGGATCACAGAGAAAAAGATTGCATTCTGCAAGAAGATAATATCGTTCTGAAAGTGTGACAGAAATTCGCAGTAGAATAGCCGCGAGTGTGGTCAGCCAATTTCCTAATACATACTATGAGAGATAAAATCGTGCCGCAATCAAGCACAACAGGATATAATTAATAATCATATTGCCATAGAAAATACTAACCAATTATTATAACAATAATCGTATTATTTTAAATATTTAAAACAAGCATGAAGAAATATACAATACAATAGGTGCACCCAGTAAAATAAAATGATTTTCTCTCTAATACATAATAAAGTAACAAAAAATGCAGGAACAATTCTTTCTTCGCCGTTTATTCGTTTGCACAAATGTTACAAGTATATCCACTCGTAACCGCATCACGACAACCTGATCAATCGAAGATCGATCGATCCTCTACATCTTCAACAAATTCGTCTTAATTCGTCGCCAAGCTTTCCCGCGGCTTATCCAGGAAACTGGAACGGCTTTGCATTACCATCTACGATTCTACCTATTCCCAGATAAAAAATCGATGGCCCCCTTTCCTTTCCAGAAAAGTTGCTCCGCGGCTTTATTAGAAACCGTCGCCAGGGTAAAATATCGCGATCGAGCATCTACGTATCGGTGACAAGCGGAAATTTATCGACGATATTTCTCGCCCGGAAGTATCGACCCTCGTTCCTATCCACCGGAGTACGGACTTCCGCCACTCACAGCCCTTTCTCTGCCGTCGCGAAATTTTCAGAAAATAGTACAAATGGAATATTGCTGCTTTGACAATAATTGATCGTAATTTGGAACGGGCATTCATACAGAAAATAAGTTAACAAGAAGAAATTTTTACGCATGGTTCGTTATAAAACAAAGTATTTACTATTTTTCTATATAGATTATATAATATATCTAACAATCATCTCTCTGTAACCTCGTTAAAATTCAATATCTATTTTGGTTCATTCCTCCCGTACAATTATCCCTGAAAGCCTCATTTATTCCCACCACTTTTCCTTCTTTCATTCGAACGGCTCGAACGTTCGAAGCCACCGCGATCCAGTCGCCAGAATAATTAGCTCTGTTTCGAATCGCTTAATTAGCCTGGAAAAGCTCAAGGCGCGTTCCAAAGAATGCCCCGTGGAGAGAAGTGGGTCGTGGAAAAGTGCTGGCCTCTTGTCGCGACCGGGAAAACCGAAGCAAGTTCACGGTCGTGTCCCGCCATCGTTTAACTCTGGACTCGTGTTTCTTGTTTCTTCTCTTCTCCTCGTTGTTTGTTTTTATTTTTTCACTCGTTCTGCGACTTTCTGGCGCAGGAAGCCGGAACGGGCTTGCATACTGAAAATGAACCGCTCCGTGTCGAAGTTCCCGTGAGTACACCTGTTCTTTTGCAGTTGTTTGCCGTGGCCCTTTCAGCGCAAGTCTGTGTGTGTATGTGTGTGTGGATTCTTGAAGAACGTCTTCTGTGTTAGCAAGGGTGGTATACAATGTAGGGTAGCTTTTCGTCTTCTAATATTTACGCTGCTCCGCTCTGTATAATCAGTACCGTGACTGTTGGCCGGTTATTTGCAATAAACAACGGTAAACAATCAACGTAGCTCGGGCAGTGCTTATCGTTTGGTATCCAGATTATTTAACTGTTTGTTCTGTGTCGAGATTTATGTTTCACCCCTGACCTGGTAATGAATTCTGTGAATGCTGAGCTACGGTGGAAGATTAAGGAAACTTGTAGGAACGGTACAACCAGCACGTGCAATTTCACATGCAATTAACAGCTGGCGATGTTCAGTTGGCACTGGCAATGAGTGGGTGTTACTTCGGTAGCTTGTTCATTTATTTTAATATTAAATTTTCAAAGACAGCAATTGGAACGATTGTCATTCGTGTTTATAATCACGGAGACTCGGTAAATGTCGATTGAAATTTCATTCTTTGCTACAAATAGTTAACGCAATATATTAGCAAGCAATAGTATAATGCTTGTGAAATTTTGGAAAGGCAATTCAATTTTTGATTAATCGTGGATTAGGTGGATTAGCATTCTCTGTTACATTATATCGATTGCCCGTTCCTAACAATAATAATAAAAATCGTGTCCACTTTCTTTCCACCTGCTCCCATATCTGTTGCTCGCGTAATACCTGAACGAGCAAAAAAACCCACCGAATCGCGGTCAATTAAGTTGCAATAAATCGTATCACATGTGAGCGCGGTTGAGAGCCGCAGATTCCCAAGAGAACAGTGTACTCTTCCTCGCCAGATAATCGTGTCATAGGTCGTAGCATCTATCTAATCTCCTCCTCGCAGGGTTATGCACCGAATAACACATATAAACCCTCCCGTACAATAACCATACAGTCGTGATCCAATTGCCAATCGTTGAACTGTGCTCGCGGGAAAGCTTGTTCACTCTCCAACATGTTACCATCATCGCTGGGCAACCTGCCGATTCTTCTACTGTCATTGACAATCGTGGCATCCGCCGATGAGCTTACCTGCAAACAGATCACCGGCTACACGGTGTGCCACAAGAAGGGAACTCTGGTGGACGTAACGCAGCAGCAAAGCGAGGACAGGCTGGAGATCAACGACATGGATCTATTGGCGATCCGGGGGAACGCTTTCAAAAATCTGACCACCACGAAACTCAGCTTCATCCTGGGGAACAGGATCTCCGTGCTGACGAGGGACTCGTTCCGAGGTCTGGAACAATTGGAGAGGCTCGACTTAGACAGCAACGTGGTGCCGCTGTCGTCGAATTTGTTTTCCGAATTGAACCAATTGCGCTCGTTGTCTTTAATCTTCAACAAAATTAACAACGTACCGAAAGACACGTTCTCCGGCCTTTCGAATTTAATGTGGCTGTACCTCGGCCACAACGACATCGAATCGCTGAATAAAGACTCGTTCGCGGGATTAACGTCGTCGCTGATGTTTCTCTGGTTGAACGACAACAAGATTTCGAGCATAGAGGCTGGCACGTTCGGCCAGCTGCCAGAATTGAGCCGGCTTCACTTGGAGAACAATAAACTGACCTCCATTCAGCCTGGACTGTTGCGAGGGCTGCACAAGCTGGACGGCCTGTTCTTGGAGGACAATCAGCTCAATAGTATCGCGAAGGCGGATTTTAAAGGGCCGACAGATCTGAGAATCCTGAACTTGCAGAACAATCGAATCGGTCTGATTGAGCAGGGCGCATTTTCCGACCTGGCTCAGCTGGAGCAGTTGGATTTAAAGAAGAATCAATTGTCAGAGATCGACGTTGGTATGTTCGACGGGCTGATCAGTTTGAAGAAGCTCGATTTGTCTGACAATAGAATCGCTATGGTGGCACCGAACACTTTCGCTGGTCTCTCCGCGTTGAAGACGTTGAAGTTTGTGAACAATAATATCACTGATGTCGATTGGAGGAAGATCGGACTGTCTGGTTCGGCTGTCTTGCATGCGTGAAGGATGGGCAAGCTTTTTGATGGGGGATTTGAGTGAAATTTAGAGGGTGTAGATATAAGGAGAAGCGTGGGAATTGATGTTTGCAATTGTGGGTGAAATATAAATCGTTTTTATTCCCCATTCGATTAAGCATAAAGTTTATCTTGCGTTATCAATTTTCTTTTTCATGAAGAATAATATTATAGTAAACTGAGAATATTTCGTAATGTGGATCAAGTATATTCATTTGTACATATTTTTGCTTGCATACTAATCATAATGATGATATACGTTTACATAAATAACCACCCTTTTGTTACCTGCGTGAATTACGCTTCAGTTAATTAAACATCATATCTTACAATTCATATTTAGAACACTACTGTCGCTATAATACTTATAACAGTTAATTTTTGTATTGGGGACATTTGTTACTTTACAAATAATACAATAAAATGATTGAAGATTGATCTATACAATATTACAAATACTCTAATGTGAAATTATCGTAATAGAAAAAATGAGCTCCAACTAATATCTCGTATGAACTGAATGTGATTTAATTAAAGTGAATGAAGTGTCTATAAAATTTGCAACGAAATTTATGTTAAATTATACGACACGGACTATTAATTAATTGGCCAAAGAAATAATTTTTCGTTTCACATGATTATTCTTCACGTTGCTGGTTAACCTTAGATAAGGTTGCCGTTGTTCTTTCCAGGCTTATCAACACGTAACAAGACCGCATGACACGCATGAAACAAGTACTGCGTTACGTGTGCACGATGTTCAGCGTAAAATAAGCGCAAGAAAAAATGTCCGCGAAATTTAATTCGCCAAAAATATACGAAATTTCTTGTTGTCGCTCGTGTAACTTGTGAATTTCTAAAAAAGCCTGGCAAATTTTGTTCGCAAATTTTTTTTACCTCAAACTGCTGCCCTTTTCTTCGTTTTTGGAGACATTTTGGTAAAATTTTCAACTGGTAGAGGAAATGAAACACTGGCTTGAAAATTTTTCAATAAACGAGAAAAATGTATAAATTTGATTCTAGCTATTGTACTTCCATTATTATTTTCAGTTTATTGGAAAAAATTTGGAGAAGGTTTTTTATAGGAAAATATATCTATATGAAAAGCATTCCATACAGTGAAACAGAGAAATACTAAACAATGTATATTGAAAGTGTGAAAAAAATGGAGATAACACAAATGTTAGAAATATTTACAAATACCGAAAATTCGGATATTTAAATATTCTAAAAGTTTCCAAATAACGAATGCGCCAGCGAGTCTCGAATTTTTCCAATCAATATTTAACAAACCTAATTTCTCGCAGCTATAAAAAGACAAAAGACACTTCATGCGAGGAACACTCAATTTGTCGAGACTCTGCTCTTTCCACGGAAAGTCCGCTCAATCTTTATCGAGTGAAATCAATCATTCTCCAAGTTGAATGCCCACGCACGTCGAACGTTGACATTTCGCTAAACGTTTCTTAGAAGATAGAGATACAGTTCCACAAAAATAACTCGCATACCAGGCATTTGCAAAGTGCCACGATGGACAATGGATGCTTGCGAAACCTTACACCAGATACAACAACTTCGAACCTCCCGAGCACAAATTGGCTATATACTAAAAAATATTCTATACAGGCACAAGTCTTTCCTGTAATTAAACAGCAACGCTACTACTAACAAATAAAGCATCCCATAAAATATCCCAGTAGTAGAACCGAGAAATCAATAAGTACGAAGGAAATCGATAATTATTAAAAGAAAGAAATATTAACAACGCTTCGACGATATAATAAAAAATTTACATTTACGTCTTAAACGCTTTCGAATGTAAAGCAAAAATAATCTCCCAACAAGAACCATAATGAATCCCATTTAGTACGATACACTTTGCACAACCACTCGTATATCTCGTGGCAAAGCCTATATGTATTCAAGCCACCTTTCGCTAGAGAGCATACCTCTGCAAGACCTCGTAAGCGACGGCTTCTCTAATTGTAAGCTGGGCCACGAAAAGTGTCGACACAAAATGTCCCATCCAAAACGGGACTTCTTCGTGAATGTACACGCAATCGCAAGAACCGATACACTGCAATGGTCAATTAAATTACTAATTTAATTAATTAAATACGTTCTTCCGTCTTTCACAAGACACTCCCTCCACCCCCAACAATTTCATCTCTCATCTTCTCCCCACCTTTCATTTCTTTTTTCACTTTTCACTTCCATCAGCTCTTCCAATCAAGTCCCACGATCGCACGTTCGAGCTACATACACATACGTGTACTCTGCACTTTCTCGACGATATGCCATCCTCAACACGAGACCCGATATTTATTACAAGGCCTCGCGGCAGAGGTGTACCGGTTACCTGTGGCCATTGAATCGGCACGAGCCTCGCCGGTGAAAGTGTAGCTTTTAAGCGTGCCCCACGATACATAGGACGCGTGTACCGTTTCAGAAAGTAGATACCTGTGCGAGCACCTTCCATAGCCCGCGTGTATCCGCGAATAGGCCAACAGAGACGCTTCGAGCTTGATTTACAACGGTGGCTCGGTGACGGCACAGTTGCATTCACGATGCATTCGTGAATTCGCTCGAGAACGTGAGTGGAACGTCGAGCGTCCTCGCGCATTAGTCCGTTTGAAAAGCGTGAAATTATGTATTTTCGAACGGAGCGAGTGGACGGAGCCAGAGAGGTAGGCTTTCGATTTCGTGCGCTCAAATTCTTCGCCGTTCTTGGAATATATAATTAACCCTTTCGTACCAGAGAATTTCTCACGTTAAAAGGGCTGAAATCAAATTTCATATAAAAAATGTTTGGATATTGTGCACTGAAGAGTTGAGGAATAGGAAGAGGCGAAAATATAGCAGACAGGTTTCTTCTTGATAGAAAACGTGTTTATTCATTTATTTTTTTGTTGTGAAAGGGAAATGATAAAGTTTCGGGTGCGTCTTATCAGAATTATTTATTTAACCGAGGGCATTGTTATTATACACATTTTGTTCGTAATGTGAAGGGAATTGGTTCGGGGTACAGGTACAGGTGTACAGAAAACTATTGTGGAGTACTAAACACAGTTATTTTAATAGCATATGTTCCGTAGTAATAATCGTATTCGAATATATGAATTTAAAGGGAAGAAATTATATTAAATTCGCAATATGCATGATATCGGTTTTAATACGAAAAGAATTTATTTCAACGAAATTTATTTGTACCATGTTTCATGTAACTACAATATGAAAACCGTCGACCAGGATCTAAAATATCACAAATATTCCAGATTATTTTCCATGCTGCAGAGCCTAGTATACTCGATGCCTGGCAAATCCATAAATATTCCCACTGTTACAAAAGAATAAACTCTTCACGATATCTTCCAATATCTATGCACTTCAAATATCCTGCCTTCAACGTGAACAAAGAATCCCTAAGGCCGCGGTACGATAATAAAAAAGAGATCGCTGAAATGAAACGAAAAAACACGCCGTCTCTTACGCCACTACCAATTAACCACGTGTCTCATTACTCATCCAGGTGTAATCCTCGCTGGATTCACCACTTCTTACCCACAACAATACTTCGCACTGATTTTCCCATGCTTCCAGGGATTATAGAGCTGGCGAACGTTTCGGTATCGTAAATTTCCACAGGAAACCGGCTGGAAAAACTTTAATTGTAGGGAAGATACGTAGAAGTTTCGCCGGTGGTTTCTTGCGATATCAGGCGGTTTCGTGGAAAGTTGAAAGGAAAGAAAGGAACGTACAGAAACTGGGTATTTTCCTCGATTGGGTACAATCCGTGTAACGTTACAGAAAACCGGTAGAGAAGAAATGGATTTCGAGACCGCGCATTCGGCGTCGAAGAAATTCATAGCCACGCGCATGCATACAGCTACAGGTACATTGAAGCTTGAATGAATGCGAAATATTAGCGTGCATAGTTGCGACCTGCTCGATGAGCTAACTGCAAGGCACAAAGGGCTTTGCTCGGGAAATTGGAATATCGAGATATCGGCGAATCTGGCGAGAAACGCGGCCAATACACGGTGCTTCGTTAATTGCCGGCGTCTTAATATCTCTATACTCGGGATAGGATGGTAGAGGGAAAAAGTTGGGCATAAGACACCCTTTGTACATTTTTCTGAAGGGAGACGCCCGGCTTTCAACCACCGGCAACGACATTTTTAATTCTTTAGATGGAACTGTGCGACGAGAGCAGTTATGCATATACATTCTTCAACTTTTTTCTTCTTCTTGTCTTTCATTCGAGTACATAGGATATCACTGGAACATTTTTGTCGAATAAATTAACCCAGTTATATTTTATACGGTTCTCCCCGAAGGATCTAGTTTAACTATTTTAATATATCTCGTTAAATCGGTACTTAACACTATGAATAATATTTTTGATGGACACAAACTCAATAAGCATAAAATTGTTTAGTAATTTTTTCCCAGCGAATCCATTTTGCCTCCCTCCACCCTGTTTCTCACCCTCTCATAGATATACATTCGAGACAACCAAGAGACTCCGGAAACATTAAGAAGTCTCGCGCAGGGCGTGTGTTTCGTGCCGAAGTCCCGGGTGCATTATCTTCGAGATTGAAATACAGATTACTCGAGGACTTTCGGTTGAAATGTGTCAATGGTGTCGCAGCGTTCTCAGGCGGCCACAAAGGCGCTGTTCGACGCCCAAAGAAGAAAAGGAAATTGTTCGTGTGTCTGCCTGGAGCAGTGTGTCTTCGCGTGTGCCGAATTCGAGGCACTGGTGCAAGGGAACCGAAGAATGATAAAGGGAGATGGACGTATATACATTAGAACCGATGAATGAAGACGCGACTTCCTCCGCGTGATTACGACGACCTCCCCTTTATTATCGTTCCGAGAGAAACGAACGGGAGAAACATTCGAAATATTACTTGCGCCGTCGCGACGCCTTCGAATCGTGACGGGAATTCCAAGCTCGACGATTTACATTTCTATATTTTAATCCGGTTCTTGCGTCATGAATTGGAATTACAGCAATTAAAGTTGCAGTTGAATAATTTTGATTGCCATTCGTTCTTATGGATATTATTTGTATAAGCTACTCCGTGGATATTATTGTTATTATTGGACTACGATTTTGGTAATCGAGGTAAATTAATTATGTATTAACTAGTTGCAATGCTAATTGCATTGGTGTATTGGAGAAGAAATTCTGAGAATAACGTAAATACGCGAGTATTTAATATTAATTTAAATATTGCAATTAATAATTTATTCTAGGAAAGAATCAGAATTTCGTAAATTTTAATTTTAATTTCGTCGGCTTTTAATTTTTATTCGACGATGCGATCGATTTTTCAAGCAGGAGGAATTAACACGACCTCGCGTTTCGAAATAGAGACCACCGTACAATCCAGTTATGCTGATCGATCGGGTCGACTGTTTCACTCGCCTACTTATTACGAGGAGATGAAGTAATTGTCGTAGGTGAACGAGAGGATGGTGAAATGGTAGTTCCCCGTATATCATTGCTCTCTATCCAATCTACTTAATATTATAACGGCAGTGGAACGTTCACTGAACGCAAGTTGAAACAGACGCGATGACTTAATCCGGTTAACACGGCCCTCGTGTTTTTCACGACTCTTTCCCACGCTGAGAGAAGACTCCTGTAATTATGCTCGTAATAGCACCTGGACAATTGCCGCGTCTATATGGTACCCGATTCGGTTTAAAATCGAAATAACAGAGATCAAGATGAAATGGTAATTCTAAAAAATTACAGATTTCTTTCTATTCCAAAATAGTAAGTTCCAGTAAAAATATGAATTACACCCGAACTATTAAATAATATATATGAAACGCAGGATTAAAATTTCTGGAATTCGAAAGAGGGATTCGCTACTGTTTCAAGTTCCTCGCGATAATTTCGATCGGGACCAAACGAAAGGCGAAACTGTTCGATTTTCATCATCTTATTGTTAGAATAAACGCGGCTGCCGCGACAGATTCCCGTCAAACCACTGAAACGTTTTTCACCGGCGGAATAGCGGGACGGAGGAAGAAAAATAAGGATCAAAAGGGAACGGACGGGTCTGTCCGATCAATCCGATAGACTCTAAGCGTACGCAAGAGAAGAAAAAGAGAGAGAGAAAAAAACGCCGAGGTCTCATTTTCCACGAGACTTTAAGCACTCGGAATTGTCGATTCGAATCCTCTGCAATCACTCCGCCCTTCGTTCTCCTTTTCACCGCCACTGTTTGAGAGATTCGAACGGCGAGGCAGCGGAAAATTGTTGAATTTATTGTCGCTCAAACGGAATCGAATATTACCTGGACGAAAGGTCGAGGAAACTCCAGAGTGATCTGTTTCGCCGTGTAGTCGTATCGAGAGTGGAAAGAAATCGTGGAACGAATCGTCGAACGATTTAATCGTTCCTCTTCTTCTCTGTGTATCGCGATAATCGTTTCGCTTAAAGGGGAACAAAGAAGGTTTCACGGGAGGGATTGTCGTGAATAAGTGAGTTGGCTGGCTCGAAGAGTCAATCAGTGGTTGATCGATTGTCGAATCGATTTGCTTCCCTTCCAGTATGCTTGTCGAGCTTCCCGCGGTATTAGAAAGTGAAACTGTTTGCTTTTTTAGCGACAGTTGGTGGTAATAAGTAGATTGGCAAGGGTTCTAGTAAAATCATTTTCTAGGAAAGGAGTAATAATTAAGAGGTTGTAAATGAAGAGTGTGGGACAAAGTGTAAAATGAAACAGTAATATTTATTGAGTAGCAGGTAGTCAGTATTTGTTGTAAATTAACTGATTTGTGAGTGAATAATATTCCTCACGGTGGTGCACAATTTAATTAACATACTACCTGTGTAAGGGTTAAGAAAAGTTTGCACTTGAAACTCAAATTCGTGTTTCAAGTTACCCATTACTGTTTGTCACCTTTCCACGAAGAACGTGCGTTCAATTATTCTCCACAGTTCAAGCGAACGTAACAATAATTGCGCTAGCCAAGCACGAATCACAATAAACATTGTAAACGAATATATTTTACAGCAGGTAACAACCACTTTACACGTGGAACAAGTTAAACGATCACGGACATTTTAAGATTACTGAATCTTGCACGGTCCCAAGTCTCCTCCCACATTTTACGCTGCTCGCATTGGCTGCCAAAACTTCCAGGTCCAAGAATCTTCAACTTTTGCAACAATGTTCGGACAGCTAACGTTGCAGCTGATAGGTCATCAGAACTTTCGCGAAGTTAGTTCCACTCTGCTGCAGAATTTTATTTTTAACTCGCTTCAACCCCTTGCGCCCCCCCAACAATCTATACACTTCAACCCCTCTTTGACGCCCCTAATACCAACGCGACACAATGAGAAATCGAAAGGGATGACAGGGGACGAGGTTATCGTTCAACCTTCGCGAATCTCATTTCCCAAATCTTCCACAAATCTTCCACAAATTTCCACCGATAAGATTAATACGTAAATTCCATTTCTAAAACGGATTCCATCGTCGTTGCCGCTTCTCGATACTTACTCCCAGGTATCACGTAATGTTACCACAGGAGCTCGTCAGAGAAATAAAACGTGAAAAATTACGGTGCAATCTCTGCAACGGATACGCGTGTAGGTGTAGGTTTAGGTTGCGCTGCTTTCTACCACGTTATACACGATGATGGATGTACGAACTTCCGGTGGCTGGTGAGACCTGACGGCCGCGAATTTGGAAAATAAAAGAAAAGCGGGAAATGCAGGGGAAACGAAGGGTGAGCTTTGTATCCCTGGCATCCTTTTGTCCGACGATGAAGACACATCTCTGGGGACCTAGAGTAATGTATAAAGGTGTGTGTTTAAATGACTGGGTTAAATTTGCGACGAGTGTAGTCGTTTGTTCGAAGAACAGAGGTTTCTCTGATTTTTTTTTTAGTTTTGGACGGGATTATTGTGATTCGACAGGGCTTGTGCTGTGTTTAACTGGGAATAAGGGAAAGGGGGAAACGGTGTGCGCGGATGGTTGTTCCATGGATGTGAATGGAGCTTGATGAGCATTGTATGCAACCGTTTAGAAAATCTGAAGCGGTTGGAAAGGTCTGAGATAGTCTTGACCTTGACTGCTTTCTATTTCAGGGATTAGGGACTGGTCGTCTATCTGTAGCCTGGAATTTTTCGACGCGGCTCTCTGTTAGTTAAAAATGTGGGTTCACAGCTTGAACGATCTATTGGAAGTCTCTTTGTACCGTAGCTTCTGTTCTATTTGCTATTCTATGATTTAAAGGGGTTGATTAGAATTTTTTATTTGACCATTGAAAGACCTTCTGTATTCCAATCTTTTCCAATAATGATAATTAATAAATTACGGAAGCATGAACATGGTATCTATAAAGTTTTACAACTGCGCTTAAATTAATCAAATTAATCAATTTAATCAATTTAATTTTTTCCACTACGTGCAAGCCTTTGAAATTAATTTTACTCGATCGCAGGAACGAACAAGTACGATCGTAGTTGTTGAATTAAAATCGAAAACAAAAATCATTCCCCAATTATCCAAATAATTTCGATCGTGGAGAACCATTCTCCAGAAAATTCGAGGACAAACGATTTTATTGGGCTGCTCGCTACAAATCGTTGAACCGGAATCCTCTGAACCGGTTAAAAAGTATCTTCCACGATATCGAAGCTATCCTCCCTCTATAGAGGCTCGATTTAATTGGCTCTACCGGCCAGATGACCCGCAATAAATCGTAGAAAGTACGTAACAGCGAAGCGTGCTCCAGAATTGTGAAAATCGATGCAAAATCGATACCGAAACAACGAAACGCGATAAAGTATCGCGTACGATTAATCTCGTCCATCGTGGAATTAAAAATCATTTCTAAAATTTCAATTTCTCCAGTACCAATACTGCATAAAAACTGCATAAAATTGTATAACATACGTATACGTGTATATCAATTTCTCCAATATTAATATAATCAAAACTGTACCCATTTTGCATGCCACAAATAATCTACATTAAAGGGACCACGACGATCGACAGAGAAAACTCGTACACCGATCTATAATATTATAATCACATACACCTAATCGCTATTTCGATACACCAAATTAACAGACACCAATATTGCCCACTACAACTACCTTTTAAACGGAGCCTGCTGCAATTACCCGTCCATCGAAACGCCGCCAGGTATGCAGTGCGAATTAAATGAGTTCGAATTAATCGTATGGCGAAACGTAAAATTATTCACCGTTTAGAGCGTCTCGACGTCGAGACGAATCGTTTCAGTGAACACGATGGCAAAAGCGACAAAGCTGCCTGTTACAGAATCGTTAGGTGTCGACGACAGAGAGCCAGCAAACCGGAAACAGTTCCCTAGAAGGGTCAATGCCTTTCGATGGTAATGCTCGAAAAGACAAACGATCGGCGGTGTTCTGGCCGTTCTGGATAAAATACAGCCGGCCGTCCCGTTCCTTTTTCATTGGCGATCGATCATTATGATCGACGCTCTAATACTGCTCGGGGACGGCCAACGACACCCTTGAATATTTCTTCTCGTCGTGGTAATTTACGGGGCGAAGGAATGGAAATAAGGGTGCTGTCGGGCACCATGAAAAGGCGCCACTGATGAGTCGAAAAGACGAGTGTTTTGGGGCGGAGATTATTTTTATTATCGCTATTATCATTATATGATTATTACTATTATCCTTTGGTTCTGGGATTTCAAGAAATTATGAATCGGTTGATGGGGTAAAAACGGGCGACGTGAATATAGAATTTTTATTCGGGTGAAATGAAGGGCGTTCTCTCATGGCGATGAACGGGACATACCTGGTTGCTTTTTGAATTATTTTTAGTTTTAGTTTTATGGAACTTTTAAACCGACCAGAGCTAATTAATCTTGTAACGAAGTATTTTAATAATTTTACAGGCATTTAATTATCTCGGCTCGATAGCTCGATGTTTCATTAAACCTGGCGCAGTTTAATATTATTGGTTACTTCGCATGCATGCAGCATTTCATTAATGAGAAAATGATATTTTTCAGTTAATTTCAAATGAAATTAACGTCCCCGCGTAAACCAACTAATTATCTTCCACTTCTTCATCGAACAACGTACATCCAATTAAGATCTTTAATAATGCGAATTTCAACAATGGCAAGGAATAAGAATGTCTTAAGATAAGAAGGTTTATTATTTGAAAACGTCTCCCGATGCAGAATTAAGTATAATCGATATTCCTCGAAAGGGAAGTAGTGAAGCGTAATAATAGATTCAATGCTAAGTGGAATTATTGTTCGTGCTCCTTTGTTGCATTTCTTTTTTTTTCTTTGCGAGATCGCTATCGTTAATGCAAAAAGAATATTATATACCATGCACTACAATTTTCATTTGAAGAAAAAAAGCAGAAGGTTGTTCTATATTCGTTCCAGGGATGCGAATAGCTGGCCAATTGTGTCGTATAAATTTGTAACTACAAGTGGAAATAGTATTAAGTGACCTCGATTGACAAGAAGGTAAAAGATCCGGTACCAATTCGAGGTTAGTTACCCGGTTATTAATATACGCCAATTGCTCGCTAGAAAGTTCAGTCTTCGTGCTGTAAAAAGGTGAAACAAGTTCACGTATCGAATTCTATTTTCGTGCACCGTCTTGTGCTACATTGTGAAAACCTGTGGAGCTCCTTTGTATCAGTACGTTCATGTTAGATTTCCCCCTTCGAAAAAGTTTTCCTCCGTGAAATGAGGAAAGTCAAAAAGGCGGAAGACCATTGGACTCGGGCTTCATGGTATTATGTCCCGTTCTTTTTTAATTGGACCAGCTTAACCCAAAATCGAGACTATTCAATTGTTTGTTAATGCACCACTTGAAGCACTGTTGGCCAATTAAATATTTTAAGACGAGCGCGATAATGTTCAATTGGATTCGTAAGAAAATAAAACAGATAAAACAAGCAATCGAATTATACTATATTATAGGGCACATTGCTTTATTGTTTTTAAATGCACAGGTAACAAAAGGAAATCAAATATTTCCAAGCAGATGTCAGAGAAAACGAAAATGGATTTCATTTTCCATATGCACTTGCCCAACACTGTACAGTGCATATACTAATAAGTACATTCGCAAACACGTATGTACACGCACACACGCGTTCAGCCCACGGTGAGTAAATAGACAAACATGTGCACTCCTGTAACTACGTACACGTGTTCGTGGCAGGCAGTGCATTATGAAATCGATTGAACATATTATTGTTAAATTACGGGTCTTCACTTTCGAAGAAGCAAACAGATATCCAGCTGAGCAAATGTCCCAAAGAACCATCGTCTCTGCTCAAAGAAATCGAACAGACGTGACGTTGCAAAAGAGTCTGCAAACAGTGACGATCCGTCGCGAAAGATGCCAGAAGTTATCTGGCTTTCCTATGGTCAGAAAAACCAGCAAAATTTCCGTATGACATGACGAAAACGTTCCATACCGAAATAATTCTCCACCCCGTTCTATCCATTCCTTTATTCCTTAAATTGCAGTCACGTTAAATTTCACCCTTTCTGTGTTCGGAACTCGCGCGTGAAATCCCTTTTTTAAAATTACAATGGAAAACGCAGGACAGGAGGGACCGTGTGCCACTGTTCTACAATTTTCCAGTGTACCACTCGAAACAATAAAAGAAAAATAGAGAAGAAAGTGAAAGATAGCACGCATTGAAAATCGTGAAATAAAATCATCGAATAATTTGCATCGGACAGTGGACATAAATTGTTTCTACTGTAGCTCAGAGCAAAATATATGTATTCTCGTCGCCATGGAAGTGATTGTTCATAGAAAATGAACGTGGACTCGATTCCGATAGATTTCGAAAGGTCAATAATACGGACCATCCACGATACTTGATTAAAGTGCTCTGTATTCACGAAGAACGCCGACGGACACGTGACATTGTAATTTTCCATCGTGAAGTGAAAGCCGACCCGGGCCCCGTTCGAAATCAACGCCAAGGACGAAGAATCGGCGCGACGGGTGGGGCGTTTCAAAATCGAAACCGAACCGGCCAGAGTAAATAAGGGAAAACGAAAGCAGCGTTAAGCTACGATACGCAAATATGAATGCAAACATTGGCCGGCTGGCTCGGCAGCCCGTTCGGCAGCGGGTAAATTAGTTTCGGAGAAGCGTCGACAAATAGAGCCGAAGAGTGTTTTCGTTCGATGGGATTGCTTCGACTTCTGGGTAATTAGTTTTCAATCAGCTCAATGTGGAAATCCCATTTTCGCCGTATTTCATTTGGAATCGAGGGAAGAAAGATGTCGCGAAACGGCGCGGCAGAAGATAAAGGTTGTCGCCCTTGTTGTTTTTCCCTCGACCTCTTCGAAAGCTTTGGAAATAAAGAAGACCGAAAAATGAGCAACTCCCGTACGAACAGAATAGATTTGCGATTGCTGTTGGATCCAATGAGCGATTCGGGGTGTCCGACAGGCATGTCTATCGAAATCGAACATTGTTTCGTTTATTCGACGTCGATTTCCGCGCAATCGAGCACGGATTGCGCGAAATTTTCCGGACCGATAAAATTACGTTTTTCAACGCCTCGCGAGCACCACGATCTAGCTTAATTATATACGCCCTCGATGACTGCAATTACATTCTAATTTCACGCAGTCGCGAACGCGTGTCTCGAATGTATAATACAAACGATGCCGATGAAGTAGTCCAATATCGTTTCTGTACCACCTGCGCCCACGAATTGGTCCCGCAACTGCCGCCAATTAATAAAAAGAAGCAGTAATCAAAATTATAAATCGTCGAATTTGATATCTTCCACCGCTGCCCAGGTACACTCGACTTGTTCACCGGTTCACGTACAAAGCCTCCGAACAACCACTGAGGCCTCCAGCCGGCGCGTTAACCTTTAACTTCCCAATTGAATTACCCGTGCAATTCATTCCACATAATAAACTGCTTACGGCCATAACAATAATAATAAACACAATAATAACAAAGAACCGCACGAAGTGGCAGCCGTGCCAGAGACCTGGAACACAACGACATAACACCGTCACGCGTCCCCATCGAATTCACCACATCCTGCTTATCATCCAGCGACAAAATAATAGCCCGTGAAACGTGCACACGTCCCAAGTGCGCGCGCACTCGTCAATGCATAATTCATATAACCGAAGCGGAAACGACGCCAGACAGTCCCTTAGCATCTGGCCAGAAGGTTGGCATCAGGATGTCGAGGCTGCTTGTTCTCTCGCTGATCATCCCAGTCTCCCTGTCGACGTTGTCCGCCGTAGAAGATGTGACATGCAGAGACAGGAACGACTACACGATCTGTCGTCGGGACGACGTTCTCCTGATCGTCAGCCAACAGGGAGGTACGAGCAGCCTGAACATCCACGATCTCAGCCTGGTCGAGGTCCACGAGGACGCGTTCAAGAATCTGTCGACCACCAGACTCAGTCTGGGCCAAGGAAACCGGATATCCAGGCTCACGAGGGAATCGTTCCGCGGCCTGGCCAATTTGGAGGAGCTTCATCTGGAGAACAACCGAGTCACGTTGAAGCCGGGCTTGTTCTCCGAGCTGAAGGAGCTGAAGGCTCTCTACCTGAACTTCAACAGGATCGACAGTGTCCCGGAGCTCGCATTCGACGGCCTACCGTTCTTGAAGTGGCTGTCGCTGCGCTACAATCACCTGGACGTCGTCGACGAAAGGATGTTCGTCGGGTCGACCGATTCATTGCAGTTCCTTCGTTTGGACAACAACAGGATCGCGACAGTCGTGCCGGGCGCTTTCGAGAAGCTGCACGAGGCGACCCATCTACATTTGGAGCACAACCTTCTCGACAAGATCCTGCCCGGCACGTTCCGCGGACTCGACAGACTGACCACCCTGTTTCTGGACTACAACTCGTTAACGACGATCACCAAGGACAATTTCGATCAGCTGGCCTCGCTGCAGATGCTCGGTTTACAGTTTAACGAAATCGCCACGATCGAGAGCGGCGCATTCGACGGCTTGGTCAGTTTAAGGAAACTGAACTTGAGGAGGAACAGATTGACGCGTATCGACGTTGGGATCTTCGACGGGCTGCCCAAATTGGACGATCTTGACTTGTCATATAATTTTATAAATGTCGTCGAGCCTGGTGCGCTCAACGGCGGCAGTATAGAGTCGTTTCATTTCATTCACAACAATCTCAGCGACATCGACGAGAGCGTCGTCGGACTGCCGCACTCGGTTATGATCTATTTGTAAATCGTACGATTATTCTGGATGTGTTTGATCGATGGAGATTCGAAGAAGTTCGATCGAATACGGCTACGATGACTCGAGATAAGGAAGAATCGGAGGTAACGTTGAAGGAGCCTGGGTGAAATTGATCGCAAGTACGATCAAGTTGGAATCGTCAGATTTCATAGTTTCGCGAATCGAGTCTGATCCGTGCCACCTGGGACGCTTTGACGACCGAACGATCAGCCTAGCTACGACGTCGCCCGGGTCAGATGTAGGACCATCTGCTACTGACTGGCTGGAAGATCGATGGAACTTCGACTTGATTCACCATTGATTCCGTAGTTAGAATTTACATACCGAGAAATATCGATGATGGTGTTAACCGTAGTTAAGTTGTGAATTCAACGCTTTTCAATTGGGAAGGTAGAGCGACTAAAAAGTGCAGCCATGCTTGTGGATTTGTTTCTATTATGATTTATTCCCTTTGCTGGTAATGGTGTGCAGAATATCGGTGAAGTGATTCAGGTAAATTTTTGTAAAACGAAGATGAGAACTTTATTCAACTTTGTAATTGTTTTTTTAGATTTATTTTTTTTCAAGGAAAGTGTTATATGTAGATTTAATTCTGGAGTCTGTAAATGCTGATTAAACTTAACGCCGACATATGAATCGCAATGGGAGATGGCTCTTAAATAGAAATTATCGTTAATCATTTTGGTTTTATACTAAAAAACGATACATCGATCGGCGAATGAAAATTTAAACAGAGTCGAGTGAAAAAGTATGTTTCTCCTATCGTAATTCATGCTGGCTGGAAATTCCCAAGCGCACAGTGTCCTCGTTTGCCGAGGAATAGTAATTAATGGCGGGATTTAGTCCCTGAAATTAGAGGTGTTCAAACCGCCTAAAACAGTCTAATTATATAAACCCTAGACTTGCTCGAAAATGGAGTACATACTTCTGTTATCCTTCTTTCCCTTTATAAACATTCTAATATCAATGTGATTCTACAATATTATATGAAACAATGAATTTATGCAAATCGATAAATTCTCAATCATTAATTACTTTAAAACATCCATACCATATTTCATGCTCACAGACAGATTAAAATATCCACTTCCTTTCGTAACTTGTAACAAACACTTGCTGTTCTGCGACAAAATTTCTGCTCATATTAATTTCCCATGAAATATTATCAATTCTTGAACAGTACAAAGAAACCATGCGAGTTGCCATCATTTCACCAACTATAATATTTAACGACCAAACCTACGATCCAGTCACAATATAGCAACATATAAGGCTAATCGTGCCAATAAATGAAACTAATCTAAAAAGAAGGCAATAGATTAAATGCACCCCGAAAAAAATAAAAAATTCCCGAGCCTTTTTTCTCCAAAGATTTCTCCTCCTCCCGGGTTTGCCATCGGATAAATTCGATTCCTGTTCCCGGTGCATAACGGTCAGACTCCTGTCACTTCCCACAGACCATACATTTCCTGTTAGCCATTGTTCCAAAGGAAACTCGGTGCTTTTTATGCCCCGGCCGGTTTATGAGGGCTGGCGCTTGTTTAGCGTAGTTACGCGCACTTCGGAAGCCTTTTAGCACACTCCAGTTACTCTGTTTCCCCGCAATTAAATCTTTTCGCTGGCCGCAATTCCGCCGCGCTGCGCGATTCCCACTCGTTCCCGCGGCTACGTTTGTCTTTGAGTGCTCGCACGGATCCTGTCTCGTTTCACGGGAATAAAATGGTTGCGAGGGGGCAAAGGGGACCGGTTAATTGATGGAAGCTGCAAGGCCGTTAAGATTGCGACGTGTCGTGTTCACACTCCGTTAGGACGAAAGTGGATGGAGATATTATGTGGGAGAACGTGTGTATGTTGAAGACAGGCGAAGTGGTAAAATATACAATGAGAAATCTAAACTAGTAACAATAATAATTATACAGCAACTCCGTTTCAAATGTAGAAATTTATTTCAGAAATGTGTTTGTAAGTACAGAAATCTATTTTTGAATACAGAAATTTATTTCTAAATATAGAAATGGAGGTGCTGTATAATTATTATTGTTGGTAGTTTAATTTTGATGGGTACTAGAATTTATAATTCAATCCTGTCCCTCTGTTGAAAATTAATATTTAATAGAAGGCGTGATTTATTTAGTTACACTGTGAATTCAATTATTGGCGGACTTTTAGAATAATGAAATAAATATTTGTCGTTTCAACCACTTTCCTTTTACATACTGTAAATCCTATTTAACCAAATAAAAGTAGTCTTTGCCAGTTTCCTTTACCAATCGTGGAGCAAAAAATGTTGGTCTTACGCGACTTCTCGGGCAAAGCTAAATTCAGTTAGAATTAATCAACTGTCTGTATTTCCAAATCGTCCACAATTATACAATCTCGTGGAGAAATAAATATCCCACACTGTACTACGAATCGTCGACAGTATTTGAAAAAAAACGGCGATAAGCACAATCAGATGAATCGAATATTAATACCAGTAGCGTGACAAACAAAAATCCTGTCCCATTTCGACGATCAGGCATAGTATAACTGTTTGAAAAGGTGTGATGTCTGAAACGGGACCCAACCACGTTCGGTCTCGTTAGCTCGTTCCAACCTAAATGCGCCTTTGAAGTAGATACGCAAACGCTTTCCGAAATTAGGGCCATCAGGGGCTAGGAATTTCATACTATGTATATTATTAGACTCTCGATGTCAAGAGCAGTGCTAATATTTGCGGTAGTTCCGGCCAACCCTTTAACAGAGTCGTCCACTCGACCGTTTCTGCTTCTGTATGCGACTATGGGCGGCCATGGCCTGCTTGCACAGAAGACACCCATGGTTTTCGAAGCGTCACACTTTCTATCCAGTAGATACAAGGTCCGACGAGTGGACTAGTGGTTCGAGTAATTTGTGGCCAGACAAGAAATACCATGTGCGCCATTTTATTCTTCCTGGATCATTAACATCGAGGAGAAAATTTTGTTAGATATTTCCCAAGCCAAATCAATTTCCCTTGGAAATAAATTTGGTGTATCATTGTGGTCTTTCTTTTTTTTTAATTTTATGGAGGTGTACTGAAATGCTTTTTTTTATTCAACGAGTTAATTTTGTAGGATTTAGGATGATTCCTTTTAGGGGTTTAAGAACGTTCATTTTTAATTAACGAATTCCTGTACGGTGATACGATAATTATTAGACTGCGCGTGGATTTAAGGTGTTACCATAGCAATTGATGACCCTCGTGTCCTTAATCGTTAGGCATTAAAGGGTTGGATATCGGAAATGAATCAATTAGGCGAATGGCATTCCTTGCTGCCGCTCGGCCGTCGTTATTAAATAGATATAATTAATTAGTCACGACAAATTGCCGCAAGTGATATTAATAATTCAATTAGATTAATCCGAAATAAACCGAGATTAACTCAAGAAATTCTTCATGTACATCAACTGCTTGAATATATTTAATATATTCTTAATATATTTTTATCGTCACAATTGAATGCACTCAGAATTTCTACCCGATAATTGAAACCTTCTGCGACAAGGGCCTGCATCGAAATGTTGAATTGCACCGGGAAATCCGGCAGTATTCAAAGGAGCCGATCCATTATTCTAAATTGAATGAACAACATCCTCGCAATTCCGGCGGCAACGGCGACAGGGAGGCTGCTTTCGACGGTAACACTCTGATTCTTCGAACATCGGGTGAACTAAAGGAGAAAACAGGTTTCACGAGAGCCAATTATGGTGCGGCACTGGGCGATCCCTCGTTGCAAGTTCAATGCTCGCAGCTAAACTTTCAGCGGAAAAAGCGTGCCGGCGAGAAACGGCATTGATTAATTTTTCTCTCATTAATAACAGACTCGCGAACTAACTTCCCTCCACTTCGTCGGTCCTTCCGCCCGGCCATTTCAAATTCAACAACATTTTCTTTCCCGGCAAGCCCGTGCCCCCCCCTTCGCGGCAAACAAGACACGAGGCGAATCGGGGAAATTTACAAGCGCGAGGATTAATTCAACGGAAAATATTCGCGGGATGAAAACCGTTCCGCGCAATGAATACATTCGCGAAAAGTGAAAAGGAGAAAATGGAATCCGTGAAACTCGGCGCAGAATGCGGCCACGTTCGCGTAGAAGAAAGGGCGGGAAATTTTTAATCCCTCTTTAAACGCGGAGCCGCGCGTAAGTTGGCGCGAAGCGGAGAGAGAAAGAGGGGGATGGAAAGGAAAAAGGAGACGAATATATTATAAAAGGGAAGAAAAGAAGGCAGAGTGGGGAACGACGAAAAAGTTCGCGCGAGTGAAAGGCGATTTCGTGTTTTATTCGCGCGGCTTAATATTCGAAGAAGTTGGAACCAATCCAGATTAAAAGGTACACCCCCGTTGGATTGTTATTAAAAGTCGCGCTGCAATTTCCTCGACCAGACTGTTCTGTCTGCTGGGAAAGTCTGCTAGACAGACAGACGGACAGACGTATATTATTATGCTAATTTATGGTTAATTTTATTCAGCGAGCTCCAATAATAGTTCCATTATTCCTTTTCCTCCTGAGGAAAAAAATACTTTACATCTACTTCTTCTTCTTTCTTTCTGTGTTTTCTCTTTTTGTCGGCAAGCTCGTGTGCTCGTGGAATCTCTACGAATTACAAAATGAACTCGTTCGGGAACGATCGACGAGCCCACCCCCTGGCAATTTAATATTCAGCGAATCTGGAACTAATCCAGGGTGCCAGGTTCCGCGTGGCATTTTTGCAAAACGTGACACTGCAATTTCCTTCGTGGGCACGATGCCGAGCTATCCGACGCCTTAGCCCAATTTCCCTTTTCTCTCGTCTGGACATGGTGGATCCCGGACGAACGATTCTTATTTCGCGGTTGGCATTTCTCGAACGATCTGTGGAGACGTCTTACCTTGATGATGGATCGATACGAGACTTGGAAGATTATTTATTCGTTAGATTGAATCGGTATTGGACTTCTTAATTATTTATTATCGAAGGTAAATTAAAAACTTGTGGGGAACAAAGACGGTCAAGTTTAACGGAATAATAATAATAATAATAAGTAATAATAAGTAATGGTACTGTTTTGTTAGTATAATAATTGCAGCATCGTAATGGCAAAGACTGCCTAAATGTTATTAATTCTGTTCGATTCTGTAACGCAGAATTTGGGGATCGTAAATTGGTAAATAAATTGATTTGTGGGATCGAATTGTGAGGGAATCGATTTCAAATTACTGCGCTTCGGTTTACAACAGCAATTAAGTTAATAACATATGTATCAATTCTTATGGACTTGTCGAATATATTTGTGAAGCAAATAAATTACGATAGGAAGGGGAGTTTGATTTTAATTAGGAAATATCTGCGCCAAGCTGTAAGGAAAAATTTCATTCGAATTAATTAAACGAAGTGAACATTAACTTCGTTTGCACGTTCGATATTAATTGGCCGGTTCGATGGAATCCCGATACTTTCACCTAGAGTTATCCTTCGATTGAACAGTACCAGGTTGATATTGATAACTTCCATCGTGAATAACTATTAAGTGACTAACATTTCTATCGATAAATAATCGGGATACATGCGATACTCCATTTGCTAATAAGAAGAAAAAAATATCAAAACATCCATAACTTCGAAACCTATAAAAAAATTATGGCCGAAAACAGAACCGTTCTTCAAATTAAACTTTTTATCACAAACACAATTATTAGATATTTCCTGAATTTAGTGCACCCTGAAAAATATCCTGACAAGAACCAAAGATGTGATAAGGGACAAAAATTTCAATATACTAAGGGTAGTCGTGAACCAGAAAATCTTGAGAACTCCCCACCCCATTTGATGACCACAATTCTAAGGAACATAATTCTGAAAAAAATCTCTCTCTCCCTCCCTGCCTTCTTAACGATACTACATAAATTTCCCGTATTTACACCGAGCAGTTAATTAAAAGAAATGTACAAAAAAAGCAACCCTACGAAGAAGACGAAATGAACTAACCGAAGAATCGTGCCTCCGCGAAAGAAATTAATAAAACACGAAACGAAGGAGGGGGTGGTTCCGCTGGTTCGTTCAGTGAATGCGACGGGAAGACAATGGCGGACGAAGAAAGGAAAAAGTGGTCGCCGATTAAGCTGACTACTGATAACGCTGCCAACCGAGGGAAGTCGCGTGGGAAATTGTGCATTTCAACCCCGAATGATTTAAACCTCGTTTAAAAGGTTTTAAGCGGTTTCATCAAATACGCGAGATAAATTACAACGTCGTCGTCGTCGTGGTCGTGGTCGTCGTTGTGTTGACAGGATGCTGAAAATGAGAGGGGGGAAGGGTGAAGGTATCCGTCGAAGGGAGAGGGATGAAAAGGAGAAAAAAGTGTGGGTGGCTGGGCGGTGTATTGTCTGCGAATGCAATTGGAGGCTGTAAGATCGATTCGTACTGGCGTAATATCTGCTTGGCGTGTAACAGAACGGCCACTGACACTAGTGTTGGTTCTTCTTTAACCCTTCAGGTAATACCAACCACTGTGTCGGATTTTTCGATTGTTTTCTTCCTTTTTTGTTCCGAATGAAATGGTAATATGGAGACTTTGCGAGTTTCTTTAGAAGAGTGGTTCCCAACCTGTGGATCGCGAAGCAGTTTCTGTGGGCCTTCGTTTATTGCTTTTTTTCTGAAATATCTATAATACTTTTAATGCGATTCCATTATCTTATTTTTAGATTTCGCGAATATTATGAAACGGTGTAAGGGTTGAAAAATGGTTACCGAACATCCCTTTGAAAAAGATTTATGAGACTTTTTGATCGAAATATTAATACGGTCGGACTTTTAGTTTTTAATTATTTGTTGGCCCTTGCGTGGAACGGCACACCTTTGTATCCGACACAGTTGCAATTAAAGGGTTGGGCGGTTCTGGCGCAGCTTAATTCTCAATTCATTTCTGAAGCTTCTAATTGACATTCGCGCAGAAATTTGCAGCGGGACGAAGAAAAAACTGCGCAATGTGAAGCTCGTAACGCACAAGTGGTTATTAAAATTGGAAATAATAAATAACCAGTGACCCATTAAGTGCAGCAGTATTATTGCATCCATATGACTCACGATATTCATAATTTCAAAGGAATCCGTGAATTGGCCGTGAATTCGTGGAATTACAAGGGGTATACTTTAATACGAGGCAGATTATTGAAATTCATGGTGCGCTCGTTTTAATTGGCCGTTATTAAAAATCTCCATCGAATCGATATAGGAGAATGGAGCAGCTGGTACGAGAGCCTATTCATCCTGTAGTGTGTATATATCGCAACGAGAACGAAGAGAAAAATACACGTAACAGAATATTTATTCTGTGTTGCATTATTCTTGGTTTACGCAGCCTCGTCGAAGAAGACCATTATCGAAATCACGTGGCAACGATTCTACACTCGAATCTATTAAAATCGATTAGAAACTAGGTCTCAGTCGTAAAAGCGAAATGCAGCATTATTTCCGATTTATTCTAGTCCGAAATTGTTGGAAGAATTTGTATCAAATCAGGTGCAAGGGCTACACTGTCGAATGTTTAATCTATTATATTATAAATTATATCTAATATCATCCAAATAATTTTCCGCGGCTCCATCAATTTTACGTGCACGACAATAGAATTCGAAAAGCCCTGTAAAAAGTAATGCAGAATCTATTTATTACGTTACGTTTCACCCCCCAAAAAAGGCGTCGAATTTCCCAACGCTGTCCCTGCAATCCAGCAATGCAATTACAAATAAATCTCGCTGAAAAAATGAACGAGTTACACAACTGGTCGCAGTATTACTGCACAGAGAGAGAGAGAATATTCTCCATTCGCATCAGCAGCGTGTTGAGGAATTAGAGGCAGACGCGGCGTAATAACAGGTTCATTCGAGATTCAAATTTCATCCGGGCTCCTGACGCCGATTATATTCTGATCTCACGGAAACGCCGACAATTTAGACTATCCCGGCGTATTCAACGGTGGGCTGAGCCTCCGTTCTAAATATTCCGACAGAAATTGCTCGTAACCGAGCCGCTCTTGCCCCGATACACTCGTTGCACGTCCGTGTCTATCCGTGGACTAATTAGGAACATACATAGCCAACGCACGACACGGGGGTCGTAGGTGGACGGGTTAAAATTATTTTTAGTTGAATTAAACGCGGGGTCTCGGTCACTGGATAGAACGATTCTCGTTGCCGATGCCCGTGTGACCGTTTTCATGGCACGAGACACGACGACGCGTCAGGAATTTCGCGGCCCCGTCGTAATTTCTATGGCGGGAAATAAATTTCGCCGTGAGGAAATTAAATTGGAAGCTCGGAATTCGACGACGCGGACATGTCTCGCACCGGCGCTTTCAAGAACGCAATTTCGATGGCACACGGTGTACGAAAGTGTACAATACCTTTTCAGGTATGTTCACGCGATCGGCGTTAAAATGAAAGAAATCGTCGCGCCATGGGGCTGCTGTCATTTTGGGAATACGGCGAGGCGCGGATGTAATTAAACTTCGAGCGTGGGTATATGGGTGAAATATTTCATGCTTGAGAAAATGAAATTGCGTTACGTATTCTGAATTTGCGGTTGTTTCGGGAGTGTGGTCACATTTTTGTGCTCGTGCGTGTACTATTTGTGGGGCATTCGATGATATGAGCGATATTTATAAAACTATTGTTGAACATATCGATTATATTGTAACAATTTACTTAATACTTGTGTTTGAACGGTTTGTTGTTCCGTCGATAGATACGCAACGAGCACCTCAATATTGTTTTCTCAAATCATATATTACAGTCTTGTACTCTTCTTTAAATACTTTTCAATGTTTGAAATTGAATAATTAAAATCACGTATCTGTACCATTTTGTCTATAGTGAAGTGACTCACCCTGTATACGTAGTATCGTCCTACCACGATTTCTTTTTTTTCGTATCATATAGTAGGACATTTTGGACACGAGTAAAACGTATTAAATACGTCCAAGGCGTGTTGAAATATTTATTCAGTATTGTGCACCACATTGTATGACTTACGACCAGAATCACGTATTACTACGTTCGAAGTATCATAATTTTGTATACTCGCCAACGCTATGTTATATTAATGAGCCCCCGTTGTTCCGTGTCACGTAGGAGTACGTTTTCCATATCACGTATTACTACGTTCAAGCCGAGCTAAATTGTAACATTTTTCTAACGCCGTGCGACACATTCGTGACACATAATTATGCAAATTCACGTGTCGCCGCGGTCAAAGTAATTACAAACGTTTCTTGATACTTTACCGTACTAATAGCGAAGAGTTCGAGTGAATTCTCGTGCCACTGGGTTCGTCCCTTTCTTTCTATATCAAAAGTTATTACTACCTTTAATCTATTACTAGTTGTCAACCAAATTAACATATGTACCTCTCCAGTGCTGTATATGTATATCATTCACGACGCGGATCTAAATTTTAGTCGACAGTCAACCCTTCGCATATTTTAACATATCATTACATGTATTATCACAGCAAATTATAATATGCATTAATAACGCAATAAGTTATAACACACACTACGACATATCTCCATTCCCACCCCTCACAATTACCACCATTTAACCATAACAAAATCGTGACCAGACCATACCCATTTCATCTGACAATTCCCCAAAGCAATTAAAGTTTCAACAATAATCAAAGGATCGCGTAGGACGGTTAAGCGAATAAAGTAGAAAATGGCTAAAGCTCGATACAGTTGCATAATGGAAACCGATGCACCGAGCACCGGAGAATCTAGTTACTTTGCGTAACAAATTTAAATTCTCTATTGTCTCCGTATGGGCGGTAATTACCCAACGTCGACGTCTTTGCTGGACGCAAGCAATTCGTCAGGACGGCTCGCTGTTTTATGGCTGACTGCTCGTGCACAATGCATGCCCGCGAGCACCGGTAAATAATGCACCGGTACCACGTGCACCGGCCAGGTACTTACCGTTACGTAATTAATCGGTTTTTGTGTACTCGGCAAGTCGGTGATATCGGTGGTACCGGATACGCCTGCGGCTACCTTCGATCGGTTTTATTCCTCCCTGGGTCATTCTTGACCTGCCCATGCGGGCACCAAAGTCGATTTTAATCAATGAAGCTCGGTAAAGGGATCGATAGAGGGGGAAAGGGATCGATGCCTCGGCTGATTCGAGTATATCACGATGGGATTTGTTATCGAATGATAACACGTCGCCTCTTGGAGAATAAAATTATTTCTATATTATGGGAAATGGTGAACATCGGAAGAGTAATTTTAATTTTAATTTGGGAATGGAATTCGAGCTTTCGAATATTGACAACGACAGAAAAATAATTATTTGAAGTGTTCTTCAATTGTAGAATGATTATTTGAAGAATCATTTTTGTGCCACTGATACAATACTTTTCCGTCCCGGTTCCCAGTGGCGATAGGTTGCGAAAGCGGAAGGTCTGCTTTGAGAAATGGAAGAACCAGCGATGCTTCATACACTTTTGTATATCAAACGGCTGTTCGAACGCGTGATAAATCCTCGCGGAGGTAACGATGGATACGACCTTACCGAAATAACGGCTCCCTTAAGGATATCTCCAGCTTTTTGCGGCAACGTCAGACTTCGCGATCATTACAGCTTAATTTGTGCGCCCTAGATATTCAAACGCGAGCCGCCCTTTATCGCACAGTATACACACCACATTTCCAGCAGGATAAAGCATAGCGCAATTTTCACGACATCCCTGAAGGAGCTATTAATATTTTACAGCTGCTCTCCTTTTTCTCTTTTCTTTTGGAAATGATTGATGATTATACGCTTTAACGTGAAAATGTATGGGATCCTTCGCACCGCTGTTTGAACAATGGAATATTGTATTCCATAGGAAAGAGAGAAGTTGAATTCTGGAAATAAAATTCCGAAGGGACAATGCAAGAATATTTTATTAACAGCGATGAAAAGTTTCACTGTGGCCAGATAAATGGCTGGATAAATAGAGAACGTAACAATGGATTTTTCTCCTTTAACAAAGCAATAAATTTTTCCCATCTAATTTTAACAATCATTTTTTAACTGCTACTGTACTTCGATAACGAATAAATCAATTTCACGTAAAACCGATACTTCCAGATCCACCAAACATACCATTTGACACCCTCTAATACCAATCCCATTAAAACACAAACATACGTATCCCATGGACTAACGTTCGCCTCGAACAATAACGAAGGAGTAACAAAAGCACGGGACGGGGATCGAAGTTTCATCGTGAAAGTTCAGAAGAATGGGGATCCTCTCGGGACCAGCTCGTGCGGTAATAATAATATCCGCAGAATCGCGCGGCAATGGCTTTTCACGCGGAAACTAAGAAGAGGGAGAAAAGATTTCCCCGATGACGTCGCGTCGCTTAATTCTCAATGCATGAAAGATCATTCCCACCGTCGCGTGAATATTACACGAGGACGTATGAAGAATGGTGGTCCGTCAACGTTACCGATACCCCACGTCGAACCGACGGATATCGATCGTCCTGGTTGCACAGAGAATTTCCCCGTCAAACGACGCGCTGCAACCGCACGATCACTGGACGCTTTTCGATCGGCAGAACTTTGCCGTCTTCCACCGTTCACTTCCGCGTCCACGAACTTTAGGGAGATTGAGGTATTTTAGGTAACTGCGAGTTCCACAATGGACGAAGGGATTCGCGAAGATAGGGAGAGCGAGGAAGAGGGTAGAGAGGAGAGGGGAGAGAGATTACGATGGGTGGACAGATAGCAGATAGGTCCAGGGTGAACTCTAATCGATGACGGGGTGGTCCCTTCCTGTCCACTCGTCGTCGTGACGAGAATGGAAGGATTTTACGGGGGATCGAGTGAACCTTCGTTTTTTCAGACACTTAAACCTGTGCGTCGAATCTCGAATGGCAGAGTAGTTCTGCGAAATTCTATGGGTGATTGATTCCTTCGAAGCTTCAAGTTATTTCTGCATTTCATTTGGAACATTTATATCGATGGGGAAAATTCTGATTCAACGTATAATATCCCTTTCTCTTCTTGCCACGGTGAATTTGATTTGTCGTAGGTACGGATTTTCGATTTCCAATGAATTTGTTGCTTTTTTTCGAACAGATTTGTAATGTTAAGTAATCTGGATTGAAGATAACTCGATCAAAGTGCTATGCATGAAATGCGAATGAAATGCAAGCTGGATTTACGCGAGTGGAAATAATACATTTCCAATTATTAATTTAAAAAAAGGGAAGTGGTATACAAAGTTTGATTTAAACAAATCCCCGCAAACCATCCATTCGATCGCGTTGCATTTTTGTACCTCGACATTCCAGCTACCTTAGCCGAACGACCGGACCGATTGAAAAATGGATACGATATCAAACATTCGGCGGTAACGAGCAAGTAATAATGTATATGTAGATACGTGTGTGTGTGTGTGTGTGGGGCACGTACAATCGTGACGCGTGGTTTGCACTGTGCATAGGGAACTACCGAAACAGGTCACCTGTTTCTCGATAGCTGTACGCATTTCTAGCGAACATTTTGTCATCCGAACGAGCGATTAACCCGAACGATCCTATCGAACGAGTTTATTCCTTTTGTTTTGTTTCCCGGTTCACGGAATCGCATGGGGATAGAGAGTTGACTTGGGAAGAAAAGGGGAGACTGTTGAATCGTGGTTCATCAATTTTTCAGATTAATGCATCCGTGCCTATGGCTGTGCAAACGGTTTATAAAAACGTTTGCTTTGTGACTGAAATACGAGCGTGAATAATTTGTAGGGCATAACGAATGAATGAGAGGGATGTAATCATTTTTATACGCAGATACTGTGAAGATTTGAACATTTTCGTCAGTAATAAAAAGGTATTTTGCGGCTGTTAATTTTTAAAAAAATACCAATCTGCAAATGGGAAATTTACGGGGAGAAATTTCAATTAAATTCGATTGATAATTGTTGTTGCTATTCTGTGCTCGTACTTTTGTTAATAGGGTTGGAAGTAATGTGCGCAATAGTTTCTTCTGTAGAATCGATGAGTGAAGGTGAACCACGTAGTATTACGTTGTCTGCGACGAAGTACGATTGCGATACTATAACTTTCCTCTATGGGGAATGATCAATGAATCATGGGACACTACGCTTCATTGATTACATTGACTGAATACTGTTCGAATCACGTAGTACACGTTACGTTTTCCACAGACGTATGATTCTCGATGCTCGCCTGATTTAATAATACCATTGCACCATCTGTTATTCGAACCTAAAGGAATTATCCGAGTCCACGAAGAAATCAATAACGCCATTCAAGAATCTTTCACTATAGTTTGCCCTTTCACTATATAGTTTCGTATAGAAACCATGCATCCCAGCACCCTCAACAATTCAACACCCTCGAACATATGTATAAAATTCATCAATTTAATCAAAATCCCACTGCGCATATCTCTCCAACGCGTCGCAGCAGGTTTACCCCCGTCGTACAAATGTAATGAAAAAAGCAGCAGGTAAAAAAAAGAAAAGGAGACAGAGACAGAAATAAGAAGGAAACAAAAGAAGCTTCGGGAGTGGAAGAAGAAGCAGAAGAAGAAGCAACTTGTGCCCGTGGTCGAGGCGAACTTAGCACACACTCCATAGAGAGTGGAGCAGCGGGCAGACTGCTTCCGGTAATGAAACTCGACATGAAGAGGAAGTTCGAAAGAGAGAGGGACGCGACGGCAGGCACGCACGTGGGGACGTTGAACGGTCTAAGGGATGCTGGAGGGGATGCAGGAGGTTGAGGTCGCATTGATTTTGTCTAGACAGGGTGGAGACTAGCTGTGGTATCGTCCTTCGCTCACCGTTGATATTCCGGCACCCAGTGCGCTCGGTGCACGCATCTGCACTCTGCTGAACCGCATTTCTCTTTCACAGTCGCGTTGTTACAGTCGCGGCCATATTCGGTGTTGCACGCGACGGCTCGTCCACCAAGTGTCCTTTTTCCGCTCTTATTCTCGAATCGTTCGTCACCCCCGATTCATTTCCACCTTTCGACGACCGATTATTGGGCGGACCGCGTAGTACGCTGGGGCATTATTCGCGAGTGAAAGTCGCTGCGTGAAACGCGAGTTCAATCCGTGCTGCGGAGTCGTCACTTTCACTTGGAAGTTCGTCGATAGCATCTTTGGAAAAGTTGCGTGGAAAGGTGTGCGAGAGGAACGGCGGACTGCCTACTGTGGGATTATGGATGTTAATTTTTTGTAAGCGGTAGGTGATAATGGGGAGCGACCTAGAGGACAGGTAATTCTCGTCGGCGTTTAAATCGTTGAGGAAACGTAAGAACGGCGTGGGTGAATATTATGCGTTTTTTTTTTTATTTTTGTGGACACGGAGTGATAGGTGGATAGGTGTGACTGTTGCTGAATGTAATTTAGTCAATGCTTTGTGTTCGTTCTTGTTCAGTTGTGTTAATTACAGATTGTCTCGGTGTTTTGGTTAGTCGTCTGATCGTAATTGGTAATTATTGTGGCAAAATGTTTTGTTTAATTTTGGGTTATTTCGCAAATAAAATTCACGTGAATTTCTTTCGCGAATTTAAACATTGGCATAGCTCAACAAAATGTACTGATAATCTCAATATATTATACTATGTACTTTAGGAATGTTTAATTTAGAAATATCAATCTCTCAAATCAACGATTGATCGAGAAAAAGCGGTGAAAAGTGTTCTCATAGATTTCCTCGTACACTCTCGATTTTTTACAATAAAATTATTAGCAACCTTGTCTTGCAATAATCAAACTGTATTAAATAGAATTGAAGAAAAATCAACTGGGACACTTATTGAGAAAAAGATAATAGGAGACTTGAACTAAATAGATAGATCGGGAGCTTCGATAAAAAGGGAGTAATTAAAACGAGATGTCTATCCAGATGTAGAGATATATGTACAGAATCGTAACTTGCATTTTATCATCGGTCGGCTAACGAGTTTCAGCTCGTTAAACGTCACGCTAATTGAGGACACAAAGAATCGGACGGGCATGAGCCTGGCGGAAAAAGGAATATCATTTCTAGGAAAAGCCGCGTATTAATGCAAATTGCTGGTTTCGAGAACATTTCCAAAAGCTACTCTCGCGACCAACGTGCATAAGTTGCCTTTAATTAAAATAACATCGCAGCTCTCCAGTAACGTATGAATGGCGATTGTATTAATTTGAATAAACATTGTGGACACAACAAAATTAGAGTTACATTAATTAAATTTTTCAATTTATAAATTTCCTCGTGAACGAAGCAGCCTGGCGCACTTAATTTTGCAAACGTGTATTGCATTTGACGTTTGGCAAACAATAAAAGCGATAGAAAAATATTTGTTTCCGAAGAAACTTTCAATTGTAATTAAAACAAAAGCGATACTTGTACGGAGGATTTAATGTGTCGATATTGTTTGCTTAAAGGACAATGATAAAAGCTAGAGAAGAAAATGATTTGTTTGCATTTCAATTGATGAAGCGTTCGCGCCAGAATGACTCCAATTACTCACCCTTAAAAAGCTCGTTTCCCAGCAACGAACTTTTTCTTTGGTGGAAAAATTTTAGAGTTCATTAGTATTCATTAAAACATCGCAAGCAGCGTAAGCTCATTAAGATGTAAGTTATGAGGTTTCTCTTCCAAAGTCTCCACCATGCTACATTCAATAATTATTGCGGCGCAAAGGCCGAACAGTTTCAGTCCCGTGAAAAACTTGGACTAATATCGGTCGGGTTGGAAAAGCCAAAGAAAAACCGGAACGCGAAACGAGAGCGACTAGTTTGAAATTAAAATATAAATAACTTTTCTTTTCAATCGACGTGTAAAAAGATGCAATTACTCTGACGACTAATTCCGAATATTTATGTTTCTGTTACAGGGACCCCCTCGACACCAATAATGCCAGGTGGTACACCTGGGACCCCATCTTCTAAAACAAAGGTAAGACGGCAATATTTCTTTCCCAATTCAAATTCGATAACTTACCTTTCTGAATGAAATAATTAATCGAGCACTTTCGTTTCGTAAATGTTAAGATATTTTTCACGAAGCTGTAAATCATTTTTATACAGAAATATTTATCAAATGATTATCGTGAAAATAAATAACAAATCATTTTTCCTTTTTTTAACTAAATCAATAATTCTTCTCAAATAAATAATACGTGTTCCAGGACAAAATAATGATGAGAACGAAGGTCGTGGTGGCTTTGTACCCTTTTCGAGCGATCGAAGGTGGCGACTTATCCCTCGAAAAGGTAAAGGAAATACGATTTCGTTTCTTCGAAAATTTATTTAAAAACAAAACAAATTATGTCCTGACTAAGAATACCGAACCATTTGTTCACTTCAAAACGAATTTTACGACGTACCGAGCCGTGTGAAATATTTGATAAGCGATTAAACCATGGTAAAATGATAGTGGCACATCTCGTTTAGCGAACGCTTTTACAATGCAGTTTTTATTGCATCGTAAGAAATCGGAAACCGCAATAAATCCCAGTTGAAACGGCAACTCGAATCGCAATGGAAGCAAACTGATTGTCGATATTCGATTCTGTACGGAACTTCGATATCTTTTCGTGCTTTGCAAAGGCACGACAATTCCGTCTTTGCGAATAATCAAGTGCAAAGGAGTCGAGCCACATTGAATCACAGACAGCAGTAGAATTAATTAATATATTATTTATTAGTGTGATTTAATATAGAGCATAGTGAGATCAAGAAGTACTATATTATATTCTATTCGGTAGGATCTGCTATATGAAAAAGATAAGAAACAAATGAACTGATAATACCAAAATTCTTGAAAAGAAATGTTTCGAGGCATGAAAATATAAAAAGGTTAAAGTCAAAGTAACATTCCCTTGCACGTCGTATCTAGGTAACTGTGGTACACTAGGTAAATTATACCATCGAAGCAGAACCAAACTGAAGTGCACTAAATCAACCTGAATTCAATCGTATCACATAATACCATATAATATCGTGCCGAGCTACATAACACCAAAATCAATCCAAACCCACTATATCATTGGAAATCGAATCGAATCGTGCCACAGCAAACAGACAAGTTGAGTCGCTGATATTGCACAATATAGTAATTACCATCCAGCAATAAAATAAAAATCGTAATGATAGCAATAGTCTTAACAGTAACGTATAATAAATGGGAGTAAAAATTCGTGCAAAATGAAAAACTTTGTCTAAAAATCACGGAAATTACACCACACCCATCCACTTCGTTCCAATGTCCCCAAGTCTCACCAATTTCTCTGATCCCCGAGGCTTCCACTCGAATCCACAAAAATGTCGCACATAATCCGGAATATCGATCCCATTAATCTTCCAACAAGAATCCAGCTAACACAGCCGCGTTTGTACATTTTCCACCTAAATTACCGCCGTACCGTTGAATACGTTTCAATTCAGCAAAGTTTAACCAGGGGATCACCCGCTTCCTAGTTCCTTTCTAATACACTCACTGGAGTGTGCGACCTTCTTAATCCTCGGTGCATGGCAACGCCGAAAGCTTCGAAACAAGCGTTATTAGATTTCCAAGTTTATGAGCGAGCTTTCGCGTGGCTGATTCCTGCGGTCGATTAACAGTCCCGATAATGTCGCACGTCGATCACATTATCATCGACCTGGACACGGTGGCATCGTTGGAATTCCGTGGACACCGGTTATCCGCTAATATGCAGAGAAACCACCCTCGAGGCCCATTAATGCTCGAGAACGGTGAGACGGTTCATGGCATGTGTTGTCCTCCTTAGTTAAAACGTTCTATCCAGAATATTTTCTTTTCGTTAGGCTTTCATTCGATTATACAATGGTCAGGCAAGTCCGTGAATCATTTCGCGACAATTTGAGGAAGTGACTCGAATTCGAGCGCACAGAGAATCCTCCACAGAGAATCGAGGGACAAACAGGAGATCGACGAATGGAGATAGGAGAGGATATATCGAAATTGTGGTCCACGGTTGATGTGACGTCACTCGATTTTTGGCCGACGAGCAAAAAGCCTTTTGGAAGCTCGTCAAGGAACGCTGGACGCTGGCGAAAATCGCTGAAAAGCTGTAGTTCCCTTGATATCGTTTCCTACTCTTCCAGGGAACCGCAGAAATCAGTTTCGACTTTCTTCTCTGATTGGTCGACGATTGTTTGAGTATTATATGTTCCTACTAGATAGAACAGGTACGAGATTTAACTCTTTAAGCCTTTTTCCGGCTGAAAGTCGAGGATGAGAGAATCAGTTTAAATTGGTCTCATTCGCAAAATATCGTCTGCGAAACTTTTGATTCATTTTTTAACAAGTTTGTTTGATAATTGATGAAAGGCTTATAATAATTTCATTTTTAAGCATATCATGGGAGTTTGTTTGCGGTAAAATAGGTAGATTAATTTATAGAGAATCTCTTTCTTTTTACTATTTTATGGAGCACAGATAAAGAGCAAATATACATAGCTCGATTACTAGTTCATTAATATTCTTTCCCTTCTGATGTGTGAATTTATAAAACACCATCTTCTTAACCATTTCTTGCGATAATTGAGAAACCAATTGTTCTTATATGTTTCACAGAAGAGGGTATTTGTCTAATTATTCAGAGACTTTATCAGGATTAGAAAAGGTTCGAATCTTCAGAAGTAATCGAATCGCTCATCCACTTCCCCCTTTTTTCCTTTTCCCTTTATCTGTTGTTTCGTCCCTGGAAATCTGGACTTGAAAGCACAGTGTTCGACCGTGGGGGCACCGTTCCTTTCCTCGCTTTAAATTACTTTCTTATCGTCGAAATTTTCCCCGGGTGCTCGATCCAGGGACCATCGTGCGTCGGATAGATCTCGGTCAGTGGATCCAGCAGATTAGTTGCTGAATTAAACGAACCTACGGATCGGTCAGAGTTAAAATTCGCACACTTATTACTAATTTCATTCTCAGGATATTGCGATATCCTCTTTTTTAATCATTACCTTGCCCCTCCCTTATTTAAAAGATAATTAATACCGATAGAGGATAGCAAAATGAAGTTCAATTACGTTTCAGGGTGCAGAGTACGAGGTGTTGGATGATTCTCAGGAGCATTGGTGGAAAGTCAAAGATGGGCATGGGTATGTAAGAATCGAATAGAAATAAGATCCAGAGAAATGTGTTAAGTATTGAAAAACATTTCAACTTCGTGCAATTCGTATACTGTGTTGTTCGGGTGTATCTATGAATGATCAGGAATGAATAAAATTAACAATCCCACGACATTATTTCCACGAATCAAAGAACGCAGTAGCTATTTTTTCAATAAATCATTAACCATTCACGTCTTACCAAATATCAACCCCAAACAATTCTCATCCCGAGCTATAACTCATAGCCCTACAATACACTTGTCATCCAAATTTTGTTCGATGCATTTGAGAATTAATTAGAAAGTTAATTAATCCAGTCACACTGTTGATCAACCATGATTAATCTACAAATTTAATCTATCTTCATCAATTACAGTACCATGATTCTAACTTTGCAATTAGGATTAGCACCGTCTGAAGTCTATATTTTCATAACAACTTGCACGTTCAGCGATCGAAAGCTTTTAAAGGCTTATGTTCGCCTCTTCGTGTTCCTTGATCGCTCCTTAGCATGGCCGAAAGCGGATCAGGTCTACGAGTTCGTTGACCGACAATTTCACTCGTGAACACTCTAAGAAGACACGTGCCAAAGAAATACGAGCCAAGGGGATTTGGTACAAAATCTAACACAGAATCCATACTTGTCTGACGTCTAATAAAACGTTTCAGGCTAATAAATTCGTGGCATAACAGAATATAAATCACGATTTTCCTTTCAGGTCTATTGGATACATTCCCAGTAACTATGTGAAGGAAAAGGAACTACTGGGCCTTCAGAAATATGAGTGAGGATAATAAAATGAAAATTGTGAAATCATTCATAGAGTTACCGGTTAATTGAAACGTGGCGATTGTCAAATTTCAGGTGGTACGTGGGCGATATGTCCAGACAACGCGCAGAATCATTGCTCAAACAAGAGGATAAGGAAGGGTGTTTCGTCGTTCGTAATTCGTCTACCAAAGGACTCTACACACTTTCCCTCTACACTAAAGTGTAAGAATTTCCATGCAATCTATTTACGACTGATTTTTACATCCCGCCGTTAAAGTAATTAATAATTGTAAGAAATCCTGATATCGTTATAGGCCGCATCCTCACGTAAAACATTATCACATCAAGCAGAACACCAGAGGAGAGTTTTATCTATCCGAGAAGCATTGCTGCGGTTCGATACCAGACTTGGTGAATTATCACAGGCACAACAGCGGTGGCTTGGCCAGCCGATTGAAAACCAGTCCTTGTGATCGTCCTGTACCGCCAACTGCTGGCCTCAGTCATGGTCTGTAATTCTATATCGATGTCTATCCCTTCTGTATCAGTTTTCTGAAAGCACCTGCCGTTTCAGTTAGTCTCCAATTAGCCAGAAAACGAGGTGGTAGTCCCTTTTTTAGAATACTCACGCGAGCTCTTTGATTTACAGACAAGTGGGAGATCGATCCAGCGGAGTTGCATTTCTTGGAGGAACTTGGTTCTGGACAGTTCGGGGTGGTACGAAGAGGAAAATGGCGTGGCTCGATTGACGTTGCAGTAAAAATGATGAAAGAAGGTACTATGTCTGAAGATGACTTCATAGAGGAAGCTAAAGTGATGACGTGAGTTAATAACGAACACAAGCAATTAAAAAATAAATATATCGACTACACGGAGAGTTTGGAATGGTGATGATTGTATTTCTTTTACGCAGGAAACTTCAGCATCAGAACTTGGTCCAGCTGTATGGTGTGTGCAGTAAGGACAGGCCAATATACATTGTCACTGAATACATGCGGCATGGATCTCTGCTCAATTACCTCCGTCGTCATGAAGCAACACTTGGAGCCAACGTTGGTCTTCTTCTAGACATGTGCATACAGGTAAAATCTATCAACGAGCATCTCACTATTCTTTATCTTAATTAATATGCCTTATAAGATTAATTTCAGCGACTGTGATTACAGGTCTGCAAAGGTATGGCTTACTTGGAGAGGCATAATTACATCCATAGAGATCTTGCAGCACGCAATTGTCTAGTGGGATCTGAGAACGTAGTGAAAGTTGCAGATTTTGGATTGGCAAGGTAAAGATCTCTTTTTTTTAACATTAAAAAGTTCTACTATAGTCACGTGCTGTTTATAAATATTTGTTAAACTTGCCTCCAGGTATGTACTGGACGATCAGTACACAAGTAGCGGTGGTACCAAATTCCCCATCAAATGGGCCCCACCGGAAGTGCTGAATTATACCCGCTTCAGCTCCAAATCAGATGTCTGGGCTTATGGGGTACTTATGTGGGAAGTGTTCACATGTGGAAAGATGCCTTATGGTCGCCTAAAGAACGCCGAAGTTGCCGAAAGAGTGCAACGGGGAATCATATTGGAAAGACCTAAGGCTTGCTTCAAAGAAGTCTACGAGGTTCGTCATAATTGTTCGCAATACAGTATACAGAAAATATTCGTCATACATAATCGACATTTTAATACATATTACCAGTGTCATTGATCGTATAAAACACACGTTAACCTTACACAAAAAAACCAATTAATTCATCTTTTTCATTTGTTCTTCAGATAATGCGAAAATGCTGGGCCCATTGCCCGGAAGTACGACCATCCTTCCGCGTACTGAAGGAACAGCTAATCAGCGTGTCTCAAGGTCTTCTTAATGATTGACTCAACCTTCTACGGTGTATGCGCCTATCGTCGCCTTCGAGCCGGTCAATGCAAGCGGCAAAGTCTCCATCGCTCGAGCGATCGCCCTCGATTTTACCATCGTCCAACTCGTCGTCGTCGTACAATTCAGCAACACTACCGTCGTCGCGTAAAACACGTGCACCAGCCTCTCTACCGCCCTCGGTCGATTTTCTACATCTCTCGTCATCCACGTGTAAATTGAAAAAAGAAGGTTCATCCTCGCCGAGTACACTCGGCCACCAACCTAGTCAACCATCATCAAGCTCGTCGAACGTTTGTGACATTTGCAGTTCCTACGGACACCCGTGGATTGAAATTTGCAAGGCGATACGAGCCACTAAAGGCAAATAGATTGTGTGTGTGTCCCGAAGTATGTGTGTCGATTTCTCAACGATTGTACTAAGGCAGCTTACAAAACGGAAGAACGGAAACGAAAGAAAAAAGAGAAGAAAAAAGAAAGCAAGAAGCATTAATACATTATTTGACCCCTGCATTACGGAAACCCTTCTCTCCGTCGACACTGTCGCGCTCTATACACCGTCATCCCCTCCCTTCTCCGTCTCTTTAACAATTTTGTCTAAATTTCCTGAAACCTTAACTATAAATATTTTAGACGTTGTTTTATTGGCGTGGAACGTAAACGATCCGAGTGCGTGATATTATTGTGTGTTTCTCGGATGCTAAATAGTTTCTACGAATCCTCCACCCCTGAATCTCCCCCCATCCAGCAACCCTTTTAGCAATCCATCATGAGTTTCAGAGTATCTGTTCCATGCAACGATACGAATGCATTTACAAATAGAACAGTAGTATTTATTGACTGTCCCTTAAACAGGATATAACTAGTAAGTTGTGATTTTTCCGTAGAAACATATACTGTCCTTTTGTTATTGACTTTTTAACGAGTACAGTTTAAACGTAACTCCACGAACGAGAACATTATTTCTGCTTGATAAGTGAATTTAATAAATGAATGTCTCACTTGTGTATTATATACTATGACAATTTAATAAAATAGAATAAAAAAAAATAACGTGTCTGGTGTTGATGGAACCTTTTTTCCAGATTTAGGATCCCCGTGCTACAGGATGGGGCAAGCTCTGCATTAATTTTTTTCATTTTCGATGTAGCTTCCGTTTCGAATTTTTCTCAAGAGGCTGTACTGTATTACATGTAACTCCATTTAATTTGCATTATTCTCAAAGGAAATTAGTATTCTAAATAATAGACTGCCGGTAATCGCAAATTATTTAAATTTCGGCGCCCTCTATTTCGAGCGTCACGTGCGAGCACATCCAAAAGATAGTTCGATGTACAAGTGGTAGAGAAATATCGATAATCAGCACTATCGATAGTTTTCGATATTAGTAACCATCGATAAGATCGATAGTGCATCGATATTTCTCCACCCTACGCTGTACACACTACGCTGTTCAAGTCGAATCGGACAGTTGTTAACCTAGAAAATTCTTGACAAACTTTACAAATTCTGTACATTTCCCTACAATTAATAAACGCAATTAATATGTAATAACCATTTGTACTTTGTAAGAACTATTATTCTATTGTTTTAACAACACGTCATAATCGAATAAAGAAATTTAACATGTTCGTATATAATAGAACACTATACTTGTCATGATCATTTTTCAATCACGAAATGCTGTTATCTCCAAAGTAAATAAAAGATAAGGATGCGTTTTCTTACCAGCTTTACTATTATTAAGTGCCAGAGGTAATAATTGCAAAAAGAACAAATCGTGCAAAATAAATCATTTTGATAAACGTCATTTAATCCTTATCTATTTATAATAATGTATACATTGAAAATATAGCTTCTCTTAAATAGATCTTTATCATTCTACGATATTATTTTTTTAGAGAACAGATTACAAGATATTTCTCTGCCATGGTAAATCCATTAGTCGCTGTGTGTCAAATGACATCAACTAGCGATAAAGAGAAAAATTTGCAAACTGTACGCGAACTTAGCGAGAAAGCTAAATGCAAGTCCGCTTGCGTAAGTATAGAAGTATATTCGATCGCTTTGGCACAATTATAAATCCAAATTGAACTTTCCACGTACCTTCACAGATTGCATTCTTCCCCGAAGCGTGCGATTATTTAGCTGATAATAAAAAAGACATAGTAGCCATGGCGCAACCATTGGATGGTTCAATAGTATCGAGCTACAAAGAAATTGCTAAAACGAATAAGATTTGGTTGTCCTTAGGCGGATTGCACGAAGCAGTAAGAAGTTAACAATATTTGAATGCTTCTTGTGTCATTTATTTGTTTCTTTTTTTTATTCCAATCATATTTATAGTTGAGCGATAATGAAAATCATATAAGCAACACTCATATAGTAATAAACAGCGAAGGGGAAATGGTCAGTGCCTATCGCAAAATGCATTTATTTGATATGGACAATAAGAATACAGGAGTTAGATTGATGGAATCAGATTATGTTTTACCCGGTAAAAAAATTGAACCTCCCATATCAACGCCAATTGGTAAATTAGCGCTTAGTATTGTATCCTTTATATCCATTATATTATTCACGTTTAGATATAAACAATTATTTGAACTTAACAGTAGTAATTACAGTGCTACGATATGCGTTTCCCTGAACTGTCCCTTTCACTGAGAAATATGGGAGCAGAAATTTTAACTTATCCATCAGCATTTACGTACCAAACAGGTGCTGCACATTGGGAAGTATTACTACGTGCTAGAGCTATAGAAACACAGTGTTATGTTATAGCTGCAGCACAGACTGGTACGCATAATAAAAAGAGAGTTAGCTGGGGTCATGCAATGGTAAATATATTTATAGAAATATGCCCTATTCTTGGAATAGTAAATAGAGTTATTAATGGTGGGTATAAATATTTTGTTAGATTATCGATCCATGGGGAACAGTTGTTGCTCAATGCAGCGAAAAAACTGATATGGCTTTAGCAGAAATTGATTTGGCCCTTTTACAACAAATTCGAGCAAACATGCCGTGTGAAAATCATCGTCGTGCAGATTTGTATCCGAAAATGGAACCCTTGTAAAGATTAGCCTAAATAATGCGTAGACACAATTGTATACATATATCTGTATTAAATTTTATTTGCCGATTATTCTTTCATTTTTTATACAAAGCAAACACTCTTGCTAAATTCAAGATCATAACTTGCTACAACTAGAAATTGAAAATTTAACCGTATTACAGCATTTAGTATACACATATAAAACAACCATTTATTATAATACACTTTATTGTACATACTGTTTAATAACTTATTAATATTAAATATGAATGTCACTTTGTACCGTAAAAATATAGGATAGGTGAAAACGAATTGCTAACTGGGTGGAGAATGCTTGTACATACGGAACTAAAGGTGTAACAAGCTACCGAAAAGTGGTGTTTCAAATATTCTAATAAAACGTAAAATAATATTATAAAGAATTTCATAAATAGCAGGTTACTCATGGTGCTAATTCGAGTTATCAATTTATTTAGTATTTTGTTTTAAAATGTCAATTATTTTTCCAAAATGGCACATGCTATATCTGTAGATATAGATGTAATAATTTTCTATTATTTGCTACCTATAAAACAGAAACGGATTGTTAAAATTAGATAAGTAATCTGAAATTATGTTATAGCAGCCAATTATATACATACTTTCACTTAAATCTGCTCTTTGAGATCCTATAAGGTCCGATTCAACCCCTTGCAATGCCCAATGATGTTCATATATTTCCAATGCTTCCCATTCGGATTTAAAAGCAGCCTTGGGATCTGGTGGCATTGACATTGCTGCGCCGGACACTTGGTCCTGTAAAAGTCTGGACGCATCGGCAGCATTGCTTTCTCCAAGTACCAACGTGTAAATGGACCGTAATCCAAACACATTGAGGAAATACCAAGACGCCGATGACACCCATGCAGCGTCGAGAGTTACCAATTCGATACCACGTTGTAACATTGGTTTAAAACGTAAAGTCAATGGAAATGGCACTTTCGCTGTAATGGAATAAATATAATTCGTTTAAAAATAGTAATTCTAGAAACAAAATTCTTGCCGCGCATACATTATTCTGAACACATTGCGCTCACTTGTGACAAAGCCGGAAAACATCCAATTAATCCAACCACCTATTAACACCATCGGTAAAACATTAGTTACGTTTCCTTTTAACATATCAGTCATCATGTTGGGATCTGTCATTGGATTTTGTGACACGGGTGCACGCTTCTGTGTTTTAAAGTACCCTGTTTCTTCGTTGTTAAAAAAATGCCTCCTAATAGTAAATGCCACTTTCGGAATATATTGACCATTCTCTCGAAGAAGTCGAGAGCGTATCATCACTTGACTGAAAAGAACGGAAATAATATAGAAACTGTATGTAAACATTTTGGCTCGAAGCACAATAATTATTGACGGAAATCAATCACCTGTCTTGCACTTGATGAACCTCGACCTTTTTCTGTGAAGCAAGTAGTATCGAAACATAATGTCGAATAATACCCACGAGAAACGTAATTACAACAATAGGCAGAAACACCCATCCCCGAATGTTTGAGTCCAAAAGCAACTCAGCCATACTACTTGCCACTACACCGAAATTTACACGGAAGAAAGAAGAATGGGAAGAAAACTAAACAGCCTGAAGAATATCTTACGAAGGTGAGAATACGTGAGAATTAATGCCGATTGTATACGGGTAGAGACCTCTACGAGACGTAGAAAAGAAATAGTGATTTATGTCCCGACGGCAATCAAGTATGTTTTAAGCGCGACTATTATTCCTCAAGACGCCTTCTTTTTTACAAATAAAATATCCATGTATATATATATGCATATATATTAATTAATAAATTAATTACTATCTATAAAGATATGCTTGAAACTACGCGGGCCGCTGCCATATCTACACTTAAGGTAAGTAAGAGGTGCGAGTAGTTTCAAAAAGTTCCGTTGAGATGGCGATACCATAGCAGGCGCGAGTAGTTTCAAGGAGTTCTGTATAGATGGTGATACAAGAATAGTCTCTAGTTAGCAATGTAGATATGGCAGAGACCTCGATTATTGTGGTATTATAAGAATTAAAAGAAGATACACGTTTTGTAAAAATTTGTTTTACTGCGAAGCAATTGCAAAGCTATTGCAAAAGGTGCATAATTTTTTAGATGGGGGGCAAGATTTAAATCCGCAATTTATTTTTGTTCTATGCAATTTTGTTCTAGGTGCTGGTTTATTTCAATACTTTTTATTTAGTTGTCAATAGAGGACCATATTTATAACGTTATTTATAATACATTTACGTTCTGCCTATTCATGCGATGTACATATATTTTTATAAATTATATATAAAATTAATATATCTTTAAACAATCTTTAGCTGTCCAGTATATATGTATATTTGATGAAACGTATAATAACTTTGTAACAAAATTGAAATGGAAATATACTAATACGATAACGAAAGCAAGTCAATCGTTTGCCAACTATACGAGTAATCATTGGAAATATAATGGAGTTATTAATCAATGATCTAACTACCTACGATTTTCGATTATTAATTAAACCATGCATCCTCTTTTCTGCATATCCAAAAAATGACGGGATCTTTACATTTTTCATATTCTTATCTTTTTCTCGGCGCTCAATAAACGATACCGGGTGATCGGGATATGTGCAAAATGTACGCCTATGAGGGTGAACTTCAAGGTTACGTAACATCTAAAAAACTAGATCAATAGACGAATTAAACAGCAGAATGTGTCTTGTGTAATGTAAAAACAATACATCCTCTGTCGTGCAAAGCAATTTGATTTTGTAAATTTTATCTAAATTTTCGCTTGAAAATAGTCTCTAGTTTTTTTCAATTTCATCTGCGCATGCGTAGGCACAGATTCGCGCAGGTTCCATCTTTCTCTCCCGGTTAGCATATCGTCGCACGTACCCAATTCCAAGGCGAAGCACGCAGTTTTCTGCACTCGTGTCTTATAACATAAAATAGTGAGTATCAACAAATTCCACCAATTATACGTTGTTATACAGATGTCGAAATCTTTGTTGACACGTGCGAACCGATAATTGACACGAGATAAATTAAATGTTCGCAAAGCCGGCATGAGATACTGATAATGTCGGCTGTCGCCCAGCGATTCTGTAGAAACGATAATTTCACTTAGCTTTATAATGTTGTATCGATGTAGTTTTGTACCTCCTTTTATGTTTCCAAACGTTAATAATATTTTTCATTCACCAAGAATAATTCTGTTCTTAACGGTACAAAATTCAAGTCATCTATACGAAAACGAAATCCCTGATTTATCCCTTATGTAATACCTAGGCAAGTCAATACCGCACCATTTTTGCCCTATATTATTGTTAAATTAATAATACATAATTAGTTTGTATATGACAGGTTTTTTTTTACAGATAATTACATTCATCGATAATTCTGTAATTTACTTCTCTTCGGTAATAGTGTTATAGGAAATATGTAAAATTCATTTATTTGACATTCATTCGTCTGCTGTTAGATATATTGTATATTACGAAATGTGTTAAATAATTTTCACAAGAAGTTGTTATAATTATATCGAACATCGTCGGTAGTTTTTAATTAGTCGAGTATACGATTTTTCATTTATTTTCGAAACGAATTGTTTGCCATTTCTACAATGGATTACAACTGGGCACATTTTTGTTATTGATTGCAACATATTAGTTAGTCGTTCTTAAATTATGTGTCAGATTTGGATTAAGGCTCATTATTTATAGAACTTCTTACCTTGTATTCATATAAATACATATTTTAGTGAAATATAGAACAATGTCCTTAAAAAAAATTATTTCTATCTAAATATGTGCGTAACGTTTAAATATTTTTCTTATAAAATTAACAAATTATTCAATTCAATTGTTTAATTGTTTTTTGTATTAGATCATGGCACCACCGTCGTACAGCGAATTAGGGAGCTGCGCCCGTGATTTATTCTCTAACGGATATCACTTTGGGCTAATCAAATTAGATGTGAAAACAAAAACCAAATCTGGCGTGGAGTTCTCTAGTGGTGGAGTGTCGAACCAAGATAGCGGAAAAGTATTTGGTACCTTGGAAACCAAGTACAAAATTGACGATTATGGATTAAAGTTCAGCGAAAAATGGAATACGGATAATACACTTGCTACCGATGTTACTTTCGCTGATAAATTGCTCAAAGGCCTGACTCTTGGTTACGGTTGCACTTTCTCGCCACAAACGGGGTAAAATATTATATCGTATAATCTTATCAGTTTCCAGGTCTTATCAAACAGTTTTCATTTATTGAAAACAAATATAAATTCTCCCAATAGCTTGTAAGAGAAAAATGTAATTGTTTTATCATCGCAGAACCAAGACAGGGAAATTAAAGACATCTTACAAACACGATAACGTGTCCGCAGCTTCTGATTTTGATCTTAGTCTTTCCGCTGGTCCTTTGGTGAATGCATCAGCTGTTGTAGGATATCAAGGTAAATTAATATATGTATATCAAATTCATATGTAACCATGATGTACATCAGATATCACAGTTTTATTCTGCAATATAGAAATATTAATCACATTTTATTATTTTTAGTATTGAAGTTGTGAATTTATAATATGTCTATTCTTCAGATATTTAATATTTTTCGATATGTTTCCATACATGAGATTCCTTATACTTCCACTTGAGCCTTCCTCTTTTCTATTCCTAGTATCCAAGATATTCCAGAAAAAGCAATGTAAGGGTGGTAATACATTATCCTAGTCCAAATTTAATCTTGGTTTAAATTAAAATGATAAAAAATGTTCCATTTAAATTTGTAGGGTGGCTGGCTGGCTATCAGGCCTGTTTCGATACACAAAGGAATAAACTGACAAAGAACAATTTTGCACTTGGATATACGGCTTCCGACTTTACTCTTCACGCAGCAGTGTATGTACATAATCGTTATAAATATTTCTGAAAGAAAGAAATAAACCAGTTAAATAGTTATCATAGGTTTGTAATATTTTCTTTTTTCTTTTAGAAACAACGGCTGTGACTTTAGTGGCCTGATTTATCATAAGGTGAAACCAGAATTGGAAGGTGCGATTAATCTTGAATGGAATTCAGGAAACAATGTTACACAGTTTGGAATCGCTACAAAATATAATCTTGACCAGGATGCATCCATCAGAGCTAAGGTCAATTCCAATCTTCAAGTAGGTTTGGGATATCAACAGAAGTTGCGTGATGGTATGTTGTTTTATTTCATAGCCTAGCTAATAATAAATATATTTTCACGAGTTGTTATTCAAAGTAATTATGATAGTAGAGTGACAACATTTAATATTATAGTTTTCTATTGAATAGTCAAAATATACTTATTGGATTAAATCTCAGTAACCGTTTAATCATCTACTAAAAACATTTTATATACAAGAAGTACTTGATAATCAGACTTGCTTCCATTATTACTTTCAGGCGTGTCTCTGACACTTTCCACAAATATTGATGGAAAGAACTTCGGCTCTGGTGGACACAAGATTGGTCTGGCATTGGATCTCCAAGCTTAAGAATGAATGATTGCAGATGCAACAAGACTTGACTCACTGAAAGGTCATTGTATGACCATTGTGTCATAAGGGCAATATCACAGTACATGCTTCGGATCAAGTATTGCCTATAACGTATAGATAGGTTTATCCCAAAATAGATTCCACGAAATATCATGCATCGTTTAAAAGTAGTTTAAAGGTTATTAGTTTAAAATATACACAATTATTAGTATAAACGATATGGTAACAGTATCTTATCATTAACAACACATTTTACAAACTCTCGATTGAAGCAGAAAATATATTATCCTTTCCCCTTTTAATTCTCTCTATATTTAATACGGTGCAGCCTGTTACCAGTTCCTGTTGTACATGCAATCCAACAAAAATCGAAGATTAGTTACGCTAAATTTAACCGAGAAACGGCCGCGGAATAATGTTTCATTGCAAATAATCGGTGAAATTAAATTAGAAAGAAAATGTGTTTAAATTTCTTTGGAAGTATATTTTTCAACTGAATAATAAATGTTACCGAGATACGAAATAATTCTCGGCTCTGTGTTTAATTTTGAAACAAGAAGACAGAGCATGCTGCACATACATGTTCTTGTAGCTACACAAATAGAGTTAACTGGATTTATTGTAAAAATACCTGCACTCAATATTCTAAATAAATAGCTACGTACAGGGACTTGGGATTAAATGATGTCGAATATAAAGTATGCTCAGTTTCCATTAAAAACAAAAAAATGAAGATAATATTCATTCCTGCCTGCATAATTAATGTGAAACAATACTGCCAGTGTGGTTATTTTAGGGTTTAAAGTTACTGTGAAATACATTGTTTAATTACGAAGATAGTATTCCAATAATTTAAAGTCTGGCATATTAAATATATAATCCACCTTTTTAAAATAATATATATGTTATAATATATACTTTTAGTTATATATAATTCCACAGTCGTTTTATGTAGCAAGCTTATAATGCATAAGAGGTTTGTACTCATACACTTTTATTTTCCTATACATCGACGGTTGTTAAACATTGAGCAAAATCTGAATTAAGCTTTGATTAGTTCATAAAATAAAGGAAATTTTATTTTATGTTCAGTGTGAATGCTTTATTTACAAGAAAAAAATTACAATATTCCCATAATTGAAAACTGCATTGCGCGAGCTCTATAACCATAGGTGGACAATGATCTTTTTTTTAAGGGTGCTTTATTAATGGCATTTGCTTCTACGTTTCTTATTTATTTTGTTGAATTTTCATAAATAATAAAACTAGCTATATATGTATCTTTGTATCATGAAAAATCAAAATTTATTTGTTCGTATAAAAATTGGCTTTATGCATATTAATATAAAAATTAACGAGCATGTTAAATATTACATTGCTGGCAATGCGTAAGCTTTCCTGTAGAAATAGAATAACAATCCTTATTACCTTTAAATTTGTAGCGTGTTCTATATATCAAATAGTTGTCTAATGCTTATGTTCTGTTGTGTGTGTTTATTTTTTTTTTTTATATTAAAAAGATTTACACTAATGCACCATCTGATCTTCTATTGCTTTTGCCATCCATTCTGGTTCTGTTTGAGCGATTTTTTCTATTATTTGGTTTACTTGGTAGCAAAGAGATTGTATTTGTTTATCCCATGTAGGTAGAGATTCACGTGCTGTGTGCAACAGAAAAATATGATTAAGAAATATTGGTTCTTAAAGATACACAATTTACTACCTAATTTGCCGGCTGGTACCTACTTTCAAAATGTACAATAGAATCAATTTGGTCGATGTAGCCATTCATTCGGCCTTCTGTGATCATTTGGCTAGCAATTTTCTCTGCCTTTGTCGGGGGAATTTCCAACAAAGCACCTAATTCTTCAAACGTTATATTATTGTATAATTTACTAGCAGATAATAAGTTATGTTCTATAACAGCTCGGTCGAGTATAGTTGATCCTAATCCATCGATTGTACAAGCTTTTTGATGAGGTTGTAGTAAGGCTTCAAACTCTTGTAAATCAGAGCGTCGAATAATACGATCTAAATACATTTTCTCAAGGATCGAATAAGCGGGTAGTTGTTGACAGCGTTCATCTTTAAATAATGTAGCTAACATACGACTTCTTTGTTGACCTAATGTTGAAAGAACGATTATTAATTTCGTTAGGAAAAATAAAGGATGTCGAAACAAATGTAAAATATTACCTGCAGAAGCTAGTACTGTACAAATTAGCGCATTCCTAAGTGCGGTCATACGTTCATCTTCATGTATAATGGATCTGTACGATAGTTCATTGTATCTTTGAGCTGCTTCAATAAACTTTCTTCTATAATCTAATACTCTTGCGTAACAAACTTTGTAATAAATTTGTAACTGTTCGTTTTGCGACTCAGCCTAAAGAAAGTATAAAGATATTGATAAAAATGATTTGCGAGTAGAATGCATTAGTTTTACGTTGAATATTTTTCTAGCTCTGAATATTACGCACTTGCAAAAGTGATGCTCTATTGATAAATGCTTCGGCTTGAACTGGATCATCATCTTCTAAGTACAGTCGTGCAATTTTCAGATACGTTTCAAGTTTGTAGTCCACTGTATATTGCCTGCGAATAATTATTACAATATACTTTAAATAATAGGGAATATTAAATAAATTGACAGCATATGACAACAACTTCCATACTTACTTTTGTCCCGTTTCTAACGGTATTCCGACTAAAACATTAGCCGCCTCTCTCCAGTTTTGATTACGTTCATAAATATCTGCTAGGTGTTGCCTTATACTCGCAACCTGTTCTTCAAATGAAATAACTCTTGGTTGTATCTAAAGAAGCATCGAAAAAACCTTATTGCACTATAATCTACACATAATCGTAGGATTTAAATGTATTTACGCATTTTTTAATAAAACATTACACATGCGTATATTTCTTTTACCTTATCCAATGTATAATGTGAAACAGCCTTCGATATTTCATCGGGTAAAAATAACAAACGATTACTAACGTCTGTCAAAACTTGCCTCGAGATAACTAAACTTACACATTCGTTTACAACTGCAAAAGAAAATAATACGTAATTTAATTTACTAACGACAAGAATAAGATCCGTATTAAATTGTAAGGCACAGAGTAATCTAGAAAATGTTAGCAATGAAAACCAAAAAGTACATACAAACTTTTCTAATACGTGAGCACACCACTATGTAAACAATCAGATATATACCACTCAATTTAATAAACTTCGATATACACAAAGAGATATATGCATTACGAATGTTTTTAAGTACACGCGTAATGATAATGTTGTTATATAAATAACAGAAGGATCAGTTTAATATATCGTAAAGTGGATCAAAGCGAACGAAAAATAACATACTCGCTTCAATGAATATCTTCAAAGCATCAACCAATTCCTCGCCGGACGACAACAGTATTGAATCCAATATCGCTCGATACCTGTAAGTACCACCGTTTGTATGGAAAATTCCAAAAACATACTTTTGATCCTATTTATACGGGCTTACTTTTCAGCTTGATCTTTATGAGAGCCACCGGAATATGCTAAATTTGTGAGCTGTTGACGCACAGAAGCTGCCGTCATTGCCATCTTTTCTACATGAATGACCAAAAATGACTTTTGCGCCTATTACGATCATGAACTATGAAATTTCGTTCACTAGAAAATGCGTTGGAAATACACAATTGTATATAACATCGAAGATATGATCGATTTAAAGCCATAATCATGAAACGAAATTCGAATCGTAACAATATTCGAGATTTGACAACTATTGATTCGTTAATAAAATATGTAAATTTACAGTGTTAGAAATAAATGATATAATTGTGACGCTTGTGTTACTGCTTTTTTTAAGTAAACAATGCACAGGCATTAATGACAATCATTCTTATTTACTCGAAAATATACATCATTATTATAAAATGATCGCAAGTTAAATGGTTAGATAAATACGCAACACGGCTAAAGGTGGCGTTTTAAGAAACTTCGAAAGATCAGTTGTCGTTGCACTTTGTATACATAATTAATGACTAAATAGAATGCAATCAGTGTGGATTCGTTTACAAATCTGTTACGGTAGTATATGTATGTGTTCCAATAATTTAAAGAATTAAGAAAATGTATACACCAAATAAACATAGATTAATCAAATTTTTGCTTTAATCATAATTGAGTGAAAACCGTTCAATAATTTCATACTTAAAGAAATATATTATACGAAATTAAGTTGCACGTATGTTTTGAAACTTAAAAATTAAAATAGTCACAGTAAAGTGACAAGTAGTGTATTACACTATAGTGTAATGTGTAATATTTTTAAAGGTATTTATCGAACACTTTATATTATTTCATACGAATCGGAAATATAATTTGTATTTAATTCATAGTTTCAACTTCCACAAAAATGTATATAAAATATAAAGGAAATTCTATTATAGTATGATATTCCCAATATTTCGTCATATCATTCAACTTATCGATCCTATCATATTTCACCGCCAAAACTAACCATGGTTAGTTTATAGTCGATGCATTGACTAAACAGAGTATTGCCTCATTTTAATTTCAAATTTATTTAAAATAATATCTCTCTTTGTCGGGTAAAGAACATTCTATATATTTATGATTTTAAACTCAGAATTAATTGTGTGCAAGGTAATTTCGTATTTGCCTCGTTTCGATACACTATATTTAAAATTGAATATATATTATTACCATAAATAGCCATATGCCAGGAAGAATCAATTCTACTGTCATTACGTGATTAGAACGCCATGAACTATTCGATTAGTATTTCCCTGTCGATACAAGAATGTTGCACGCGTGTTTTCCAAGTATTTATATAATTCTCGCTATTAATATTAACACATTTATTATACAAACGGAAACGCGACAATTCCATTGTCTTTTTACCTGAAAAAATGAGGTCCTACAGATATTTAAATAGAACTGCGATATATCTACAACAATGTAGAAATTTCATACCGATTACCTTGCATTCAAAATATTTAAGTTTTTGGAACACTTGCTTTTTTATTGGCTCAAGAGGGCGCCAAAGGGCTGACGTGTTTTTAGCCGCGGAAGGGTGAAAATGGCGAAATCGAAATTCGCAAAGTGCGCGAAAATATTGCTTAGTTACGGCGTTATTTCTGACTAATAAAAAGAACATTCTTCAGCGCCGAATTACTTATCAGAAAAAATTAACTTTATAGTGACAGTGAAGTTGCCATTCACATAACACATCGAGATTTTAATACTAAACGACCTTTGGGTCTGTTTGTACACAGCGGTGCGTAGTGCACTGTGGGACAGCAATGGTGGGCGCGTGATTTTGAACAAATTCGAGGTACCAAGGGAACACCCAGGTATGTATTAGAAATAGCATTAGTTCACTTGCAACGTAGTCTAAGGGAAATTTAATTGCACGGATACAATATAAGAAACATTTTCGAATATATTATTACTATTAAAATAAGCTTCGTGGCACGCCCCCACCCAGCACTGTACGTACTTGATATGAACTGACGAGTTATAGGTTAAGTTGTATTTTACGCTATTATATGATGAAACTTGAGATATAGTGGATTTTTTAATATGATTTACAATATCGGGCGTTTAGTTTTTCGTAATGTTTCAGTGTCGATTAGTTGTAAACTGTTTATTGCCGTTAAAATGCGTGGAGAAGTTCAGTACGTGGAAAATGGCGCGTTCGAGTAATAAATGGCGCTAATGTTCCTAAGTAGTGTATCCTTCGAATTTTTCTTCATTATTCAAATTTTATCGTTCGAATTTTCGAAAATTCGAATTATACTCGACCTTTATGTCGTTGGGCGTACACGTAGAAAATCCTATTGTTCCCGGTAATTCGGAAAGTCGTATCTACTTCGTAAAGATTTGAATTTTTGAATTTTTAAATTCACACCGATTCGTTTCGTTTTCACGTCATTTCGTAAATTGTTTCACACTTTTCCGTTGGTTTATGATATTTCTTTTTATGCATAAGTCCCATACTCTTCGAAAGTTTATGAGAAAACCGATTTACGTACAGTGAATTTCTAACCTGCATATTCATGAAATACATGTTTAGGATGGAAGATATAGACATCTGGAAATTTTTTTTCACCTAGATATATTTAATTCAAGACGAAATAAATGTTGGGCAATGCATTGAATATCATTAACACAATTCAAAGTCTACAATTTTATACTCTAAAACAGCACGTAGTGTTATCCTTATAAATCTTTACTCCGTATGTTTATTTATTTCTTTTGCTCAATTATGTAATTATCATCTAAGTTTAATTCATATGTATTAGGTTTCTATGGGTATGATGATTTTAGGAAATATATATATAAGAAAATGTATGTTACATGCCTAAACATGTAATATATTCATAACTGCATCATGATTAAGAAAAGTTTACGTAACGGAAAATAGCTATTACATTTCCCAATACAGTGACCGATTATTTGATATTTTTTGTTTTAACTTAGCGGAACTTAATTGGGTACAATCATTAGAATTAATTGGGGCATATTACGCGTATATATATTTTATTTTTCAATGTGTATAAGTTTCTACAATAAGTAATGTTTTTCATAGGGACATAAACATGTCTGTAAATAAGGGACAAAATGCTAGAGCTTTGGTTGAACCATTAGCTCTGGATTCACGTACGTTAGGTGATGGAGACTTAAGCGCACTGAGTCTGTCGCATAATAATGAACAATATTCATCCAATGACTTTGAAGCATTCGCAAATATCCAAGCGGAATTGGAATGCATGAATGCTGAAGAAGTTATGACAACGGATGAAGAACATATTATAATTGAACGTAATATTGAGACTGAAACAATTGTACCTGATGTGGAGATGACTGAGGTTTCTGAACAAGTTCACGAGGAACATATTATCTATACAACAGCTAATCAGAATAATCAAAATATTGTATTTCAAGCGAAGCCAACATTGCAAAGGCTTCCTGCCTCCGCTGTACAGGTACAAGAAACAAATATTTTGATCTTATTCTCCCCGTATTTTTATAGTTTTAATGTTCGTCTGATAATATTTTTTTTCAACAGGTGAAACCAAATGTTGGCCAGGTAACGCAAAGTCAATCTATCATGATAGTATCGCCTGCTGGAGGTCAAGGAACCAGTCAAATTTTAAAAATTTCACATCCATCGACTGCATCAGCTGGTCAATTACAATCATTAGCTCAGACTCTTATAACAGCAAAATCTGCCGATGGTAATATAGTTCAATTAAGATCAGCACAAACTAGTAAACCTGTAATGGCAACTAGTCATTCGGGAAGTATCACGTTGGGGAATGTTCAGAGTGTAAAGACAGCTCAATCGGCTATAAAGCGGACTGCGCAGAGTACCCCTCAAAATCGAAATGTAAGATTAACAAATAGTTCGTTATTAATTTTTTAATCGTTTATGTATGAAGTTTAACAAATTACAATTTTTGTATTGCCAATGTTATGTATAAAGGTAACAATTAATTTTTATGTTTCTTTTTTAATTGTTCTAGGTATACACGAAAATGATATTGGCTGGTAATCAAACGCCGTCAGGCCAAGTTCTTATAACTAGTTCTCAGAGTGAAAACCAACAAACGCAAGCAATAAAATTTTTAAACAATAGCATGTCGAGTCAAGAAGTTACAAGTCCAACGAAGACAATAACATTGGCACAGGCACAACAAATGGGTTTACTTTCTACTAGTAAAGTCCAACATATTTTACCCTCATCACCACAGAAACAAGTGAGTATTAAGAAAAAAGTAAGTATTATTTATATAATGTTGATTAGATAAAGGAAGAATAAAAATGCTTCTTCCGATTCGAGATTTTTTAAAAGTTTATATTTGTTTAAAGGGAATAATCGTAAACAAATTAGTGCAATCGACAAGCTCTCAGCCCTCTAAGATGACCCTGGTTTCAAGTAATACAATCAAATCACCTACAAAGATATTGCCAGCTCCGACATTAAATACACAAGTTAAAACTTCAACAATTTCAAATCAACAATCAACATTTTCGTCTTCTAATAAATCATCTGTCCAACAAAGTCCGCAGAAAGTAATCATACGACAGGTTTGTTGATTGATCTTGTTAAAACTTACAAATTTCATCGAATATAATAACATTTCATTACAATTATATATTTTTTATAGAGCTCTTTAAAACCTGGCACAGTTCTTGGGAGCGGGCAAGTCATTAGAATACCAGCTAATCAAAATATTGTCACCGGATCGAATCAAGTACACCAAATACAAATGCCGGGAAGACAAGTAATATTCTTCGATTAAAAGATTAACATGTTATACTCTTTGGTGTAACACATTTGACGAATGAACATTTATTAACCGTATTATCATTTCAAGGTGCAATATGTGAGATTGGTCAGTACTCCATCATCAGGCACAACTAATGTTGTTACTGTAGGTAAAACGAAATCACAAACAACTTTACAAACTGTTGGAGTTGGACAAAAGATAGGCGGGCAGCAACAAATTGTAAAGGTTCGTAGAAATCATAGAATGCATAGTCACGTGGATAATTGTTAATTCTTTTACATGCTCATTTCTTGTCTTTTTTTCAAACGCAATATAGGTAGTGCCACTAAATACAAATAATCAATCGTTAAGAACTGTCGCACCTAAGGCTACCTTAACGGGAAGTGGCCAACGATTATTAATTCCCGCAACCGCAACAGTAGGTAATCAATCGAAAAATGCAGTTGCTATACCAGCATCTGCTTTGAGTCAATTAGCATCTGGACAGGCTGTCCTATCGACCAACTCAAATGTGGGAAATATTGTGGTTCTACCAGCTCAATATATTCAACAACAGGTTTAGTAGATTACATGTTTAACGAAATAAAGATATAATTGTAATAAAGAAATTAAGTTGATTAATTGGCCTAAAATATTTAAGCTGTGATTTAAAATATATTTGTAACAATATTAATTACTTTCTACAGTCAGCGGACGATGTAAAATTGAAACCGCAGCAAGCAACACCGAGTTTATTAGGTAATTCACAAAGTTTACAAAGTTCAGCTGGAAATTTATCTGTGGGATCTGTTGGACCTGTTATAGAGAGTAAAAGCTCTCAAAGATCCTATACCAACGTCGAACCGAATGGTATCAGGCCGAGGAAACCGTGTAACTGTACGAAATCGCAATGTCTTAAATTGTAAGTACATTACTATCACTTTTTTTCTAATTAGATTGTGTTTATCTACAATACTCGTTAATTGAATTTCCACCTATCAAGAGTGGCTGCATTACAACGTAATAATTACATATATCCTACCTTAATTTTTGTAAATTATTTCAATGCTATATTTTCGAAAAGAAAGCGAGAATTGGATTTAAAAAACGGTACATTATACACGCGTTTATGTACTGCCACGTAATACTTATCCATTTATTATATTACAATTTCGTGTTTAAAAGCTGAACATCAGGCATTGCTCTTCATTTATTATTACATCTATCATAAAATGACAATTCACGAAGAACGATATTACAATCTGTTTTGAATTAAAACAATTCTTGTTCGTGTTGTAAGAAGACATCCGGAAATTAACATATTCTAGTTATGCTTTCAATTACATACCTATAGATTACAAATTTAATTCGTTGCAGATATTGTGACTGCTTTGCGAATGGAGAATTTTGTCATATGTGTAATTGCAATAATTGTTCTAATAATCTTGGAAATGAGGAAGAGAGACAACGTGCTATTAAATCATGTTTGGAGCGGAATCCAAATGCATTTCGTCCGAAAATTGGCAAAGGACGCGAGACTGGTGATGATATACGCAGACACAACAAAGGTTGCAATTGTAAACGAAGCGGATGTTTAAAAAATTATTGTGAATGTTACGAGGTATTATCGATCATCTATTTATGTTTATGCTTTACTTTAATACTTTTTCCTCGACTATAAAATGCTTTTGTATTGTTTTAAAAGGCCAAAATTCCTTGCTCTGCGAACTGCAAGTGTATAGGATGTCGTAACGTAGAGGAAGCAAATTTGGAGAAGAAATCATTGAAAGATTTAGCAGAAGCTGCTGAAGTAAGACAACTTACGCTAAATAAAGCGAAATTACAATTGTCCGAAATGGCTTTCAGGCCACCGGCAACATCAAATACTGGTGCAAGGTTTGTTTGAACGATACCAAAGATTTCAATGGAACATTAACAATGATTACTTTCTCACACACATATTTACTTTTTTGCTTCCCTTTTTACAGACAACCATTTAACTTTTTGACTGAGAAAGTGGTAGAAATAACATGTCAATGTTTAATGGCACAAGCTGATGAAGCAGAACGTAACATGTTCGATGATGAAACATCACAGAGACTTATAATCGAAGAATTCGGTCGATGTCTCAAGGAAATCATAGAATCAGCTCACAAGGCTGAAGCTACCTAGCAGGTACATTGTGAGAACAAATATAATGTTAGGAGTTTGCGAATATTGCGCATGCATCCGGACGTTACGAAATTGGACACATTGTTTATTGGTACTTCTTAATCAATTAAATATTAAACAATTGGTCATGAATGCAAGTGTTACGTACCAAAAATGATGGGATGAATATTAGAACATAATACATTCAACCGTTTCATTTTTTCGCTATCATGCAGATCTAACAATGATTTTTTTTCACGTTGGGTTAAATTATGTTCGTCTATTTTCAACATTGCAATTTCGTTTCTTACTAATGTAATATTTGAAGAAACACGGCTAGATCATATATATTAGCTGATTTTTTTCTCTTGAATACTTTGTAGAAATAATTTTAAATTAAATGCTGTCATTTTGTTATGCAATCAGTGGCGTAGCTACATATTCAGCGCCCTGGAGCAAGGGGAATCTGTGCGCCCTTGTTCCTTGGAAGAGGACATTTTGTCATTAGCGCCAACTGCTCCGCGGTACTTACACCACTGTATGTAATATAACAACGATGTAAGAAGAAATTTAGAATGATGACGGTTGAATGCATTATGAAATTGCAAAATTTTGTAACACGAATGTATAAGATATAAAAGACGTTTATATATATATCTGTCGATCATACATTAAAAGTTAAGATTTTATTTGAAGCGAAAAGATAGAGGCTAAATTAGTAAAACCGAATTTGTGTCTAAATTTGAATTCTTAATTAGTTATTTTTTATTAACATGGATATTCAGATATTTTTTTAACGAAAGAAATGCATGTACCCGTAAAGTATCAGTAATGGTAGAGTTTTATGATATATCGAAAACACTTGATTTTTTTTTATCAACACGCAATATGACCGATGAACGCCAAATTTTATGCGTTTAAATTTAATGACGAGGCGACTTACATCACTTCACATTTTCATATTGCGTGTTGATATAGGATATTTATCGTAAATTGTGGAAATGATTTGTCTTATAAAACAGATATTTCATCGTGTACATTTTACGTTCATGGTTTGTAAAAAAGAGATTCTAAATTTTTGAAAGAGATAAGTTAAGTCGAAAATATTATTCCCACTAAAAATATGTGAGAAAGCGGCTACGTTGTAAAAATAAGTGTTACTTAAGTCATTTGCAGATAATGCATTTTTACGATTTTTCTTTGTTGTTATTTGGTTCTTTAATTGTAACTAATATCAATAAGATTTTTTTCTTTAAAAGAATGTTAAAAATGTTTTTTTTCATTGCGTAACATTTCTATATCTTAACATACATTCGAACAAAAAATTTCACTCATTACAATGGTAAATATTAGGCTCTTCGTGCAAGTGTGTTTCGTACATTTTCTAAGTCTACGATATATAATATCGCATAATTTCTAACAGTTCTAAAACAGTTGCAGTTTTATGTCATGTGTTACAAGAAATTTGTACTTTTACTTTAATTATGATTATGTATTTTGAATCATATAGATACGGTTTTGAATATTGGGAGTGTATATTAATAAAAGAGTTTGCGGTACAGTAAGAATGGCGTTGCAATGAATGAAGATATCGAGAATGAAACTGTGTAAAGTATCAGTTGGAGGTTTGATAGGGACAGGTGGATAAAATACTTTTTATTACACACTGTTGCAGTAGTAACACTATCGGTCTGCCATTAGGGGTGATAAAAGTATAACTTTTATGTAGGAAATTAATATAAAAGTATAGAGAGTTTATATATTATATATAGTGCAGTGTAAGGACAAATGTAATATAGATACAAATATAAATATATATTATATATTCATAAAATTCGTACTTCAAAGGACAATGTTTATTTTATGTATGTAAATTGTACAAATTACTGACTCATTAATATAATAATGAGATGAAAATTGTGTGAATTGAATATATATAATTTTGGGGCGACCAATTTGGATGCACATAAAATTGCAGTAGCGAACAAGATTAATCGTACGTTTTTACTTGTTATGTACCGTTTACGTAACAAGTTGAATATATATATATAAATTTTAAATTAAGATTACAATTTTTGCAAGAAATAATGTCATATGTATAACGAACTGCTACTATGTACAGATATTATTCATATATCTTTATAATTTGTGCTCTGTACATAGGGGAGAAAGAAAAAATCTGATATCGCAGAATTTAATTTATTCCATTAACTTAAGACAAATTATTTAAACAAATGAATCATTTCTTCATTACCATTGTGCAACCGATATGTAAAAATGCTGATTTATAAATTCGAATATAATGTAAATAGGCAGTTATATAAATTATAATGATATTATGTCATGTTTGATATCAGATTTTTCATGATAGTAGTTTAAATAGCATTAAAGTATATATGTATATACATGTCAAACACATGTACCTTTCAATAAATCTTATGTTTACATTCGACATCTTCTTCAATTCATTCAGATATATACACTATTACAATTTTACACTATGTAAAAAAATACATATTTTTTAACATTCCAAATGCCTCTTAAAATTTCACTACCTTCTTAATATTTTTAGTATCCTTCTCTATCTTGCCTTTCTCATTTCCTTCTAAAGATTCTAAATTACCATTTGTGATAGTACTTAGTGTAACAGTACTTTCTTCTTTCTCTTTAATTAAATCTGGACAATCTTTTTTCAAATGCGTAACATCCCCACAGACATTGCAAGCTCCTCCTTGGGGATAAATACCTTTTGGATTATCAGGGCACTGCTTAGCAATGTGTCCTTGTTCACGACAAATAAAACAAGTTGCGTATCTGAATTCGGCCGGCTTCGAAACTTTACATTCGAAGTGGGTGTGCTCCGTTGATCCGCATTTGAAACAAATTCCAGTGCCGGCTTGTTCTGCTCCAAGTTCGGGACAATCTGATAAATTATGACCCGCTTTACGACAATGGAAGCAAACACACTTCCTAATTCTTGCCAATGCCTTTTCGGCTTTTCTCCTTTCCAATTTCATTGCTGCATCTATCTCTTTTTTTGGAATACCTGCAACAAAGAACAAAATACAAAATACCGAAAATAATTAGGAACTGTAAAGTGCATTATTAAAAGCTTATTCCATACTATCTACCTTTCATAATCATTTTTTTATTTAAGTCTTTTAATCTATCTGCATCTTCTTTTTTAACTGGAAACCCATCAAACTTAACAACTTCTACCTCAATGCCGTTGATCATCATTTTCAAAGAACCTATGTCCGGTTTTCTTCTTTTGTGTTCCTTGTCGTCCCTAATTTTAGGGGGCTTCCTCTTTTTCTCAGCTTCCAACTGTTTCGGACCAAACCTTTTCGGCATATTGTTAACACCTTTTGAGTTGGGCGCAGAGTTTCTATCATACCTGTTCATTGGTCGATTATTATCTTTACGTTCCTTTTTGTTACTAACTGCATTATTTTGTACATTGTTATTATTTTGGGTAGCATTTGGTAGACTTTCATTCGGGTTTTTTTTCCTCCTCATATTTCGTTTCTGACGTTTGGAAAGTGTATCCTTTTCATGCTGCGAGTCATTAGTATTCTCGAACGTTTTATTCTGATTTTCATTTGGTTGTGAAGTATTTTGTTTGTTTCTCTTTCTTTTTTTATTAACTTTATCAGTTTTCGGTTCTATTGCATTATTTGTTTTATTATCTTGCTGTTTAGACTTATTATCAGGCTGATTTCCGTCTGTTTTAAGTTTTTTATTCGTTACCTCTGTGGCAGGATTTTCAACCTCGTTTATATTCCTCTTACCGGACTTCTTTTTAGTTTTAATATTATTCTTGGGTTTGTCAGAAGAAGAATCCACTTGATTCTTTTTATCTTCATTTGGCTGCAGTTTTTCTTCTTTCTCAATTTTGTTTGGCTGTGTTTTTTGTTTCTTCACAACTTTGTTTGGCTGCAATTTTTCCTTCTTCTTATCTTTGTTTGTTTTTTTTTCAGAAATATTTTCGAATACCGCCCAACTATTCTGTGCATTCTCCGTACTAATGTATTCTTTGCTTGCTAATAATTCTTTTGCAGATTTAGTCTTTTCTGAGGGCCCTTTGGGCTTAGCTAAATTTTCTTCTAACTGTTGTTTCATTACGTGCCACGGTGTTGCTTCGTTAGGCAGCCGTTCATTCGAAGCCTTTGAACCTTTTGCTCTTGCGAACCGTGTCATTTTTCTTCGAGCCGTCAATGAAACCTGTATATTATATACAATAAATTACTAACGTATAAATTACTAACATATAAATTACTAATGTCTCGAATAATAACGTAAATAACTTATGTACACAACAAACTTAATAAAAATATTTGACGAACAATAATTGTCTTTCTTTTGCAGTGTAGATGTTAAAATTGTATATTAAATATGTTTACGTTTGTTTGATTTAGTGTCTTACTGACTGTCTTACTTACTGGCTGATTCACTGATGTTATTTCAATAAATGTTTAATTTATATTTTCAACAACTTGTAATATTAGACTAAAATAATTTACCTTTTAATGTTTAGAGGAGGAAATTAGTTGTAAACAATGGGCACAATTATACGGTACACGTGAAGTAACCTCACTTTACTACACGTGAGCAGAGACACTACTGACCATGCAACATTGAGTCGATTGTCACGCCGCGCACAGATCGTTCGAGATATCGAAAGTGTTTAAATTCGAATGATGTACATACTTTGAAGTATCTTGCATGGCTAAGAAATTGTCCTTTCAGAATTGCATTTGCTATAGAAAGCTAATTAAATTATTGTTTTAGAGTTTGTATCGTTAAAAAATGACGATTGCCAGTCGTTGATGTATTACAAAATGAAAAGCAGAAAATGGAATATCTATTTAGCCGAAGGAAAGTTTAATCATTATCGTCGTATGCTTAGGTACTTTTTATTCGTTTTGAAAGTTTCACATATACACGTTAATTGTTTAACGACATAATAAACAATGACATATAGATTATCCGTTGCGAGAAAAAGATGTTTCATAATGCGTATCACGTAATAATTATCATCGTAATGACCATATATATATGTAACAATATTTATAGACATATACAGACGAACTTTTTTTGTGTATATCTGTGTTTTACATAATATTTGTATTTATATATATATGTCCATATTTATAATCATATCTATATTCATACGATATAACACCGATATGTTGTCACTTTAGGCATGGAGCTTCTATGTGTACATTTGTATGTTCGTATCCTCCATGATAAACGCGCGTACAACATACGTTCCCTCTTTTGCTTTTTTTTTCCAAACAATTACATATATCCGGTCGAATTTCAATAATAATTGTGCACGGATTTCCTCTCTTACGACGTGTCCATTATTTACCCTTAATCAAGGAGGAGATAACATATAGGTACATGGGTAGTAGTGTATCCGCGGAATTAATGCGTGTCCCTTAATTCTAATCAAATTATTTTTACGCGTTTATATGCTTGCATACTGCAGTGCGTGTCATGTGTATTACGCGTGATACGTGTCCTGCGTAGTACTTCAGCGTGTACACTTAACTAACGTGAAATGGATTTAAATTAGCCTCAGAGAGATAACAAAGCGGTTGGTAGAAGAGAGCACCGAGATATACATGTATACGAGTGAAGATATTCACTGAAATTTCATACACGGACAGAGAGAAAGAGGGAGAGGAGGAAGGACAGGTGAGAACTCTATATCCTACACATGTTATCATGCAAACAGAATCATCTTAATCACTTTGTCCCCCATTTGTTTGCATTTTCTTTTTTTCATCATTTACGTGCACACGTGTACACGTACGTTTGTATGAATGTGTTTACGTTAAAGAAACGTTCTCAGAGTATTACGCGCTACAATTGAAATAAATATATATATGTATATGTATATATATATCTATATTTATAATATGTCTATGGCTACGCCGCGAATGGCTCGTCGGCTGCGCCTGCAACGACCCGACCACTGTAAGACACTGTACAAAAATACCGCTTATAATAATTAGTAATAATAACAACGCAGCCGGCGAGACTAAACCTACGGCCATTAGAGATATGTCTCGACATGGTTCTTTGGGTGTCTCAGACGCGAGTACGCGCAAGCGACTAGCCCGTTTCATCGTTCTACGATCACCTAAAGACCTAAAGGGATATGTTTCGCTAAGTGAGTCAGGAGTCCCGTGTACATTCTATTTCTGATAACACGTAAACGGAAACGACAGTACAATCGTGAGAAGGCCAATAATTACGAACATATCACTATCGAAAAATGATGTATCAACAGCAAGCTGACGGACGACAGCGAGTCACTTTCGACCCACCCCGAACGACGATCGAGCTAAAACTATTCACGCGTATCAGTTTGTACTTGAACGATCGCACGCGGTAGTCTTTTGTTTTGCGTGCGTTTACGTTTACGCCGCGTCCACAGTGCACGAGTCACAATTGACCCAGCACCGCGGGCGAACTGTTAGTTGAATTGCTTCGATAGGAATGTATGCGTTTCAGTTATTATTGTTTGGGCGAGAATGAAAAATAATAGAGAGACGGATAGTTTTCTGCAGCTTTTCACTTCTTTCCCTTCGATTCAGTCTTTAATCTTGGGATCTAAACTCCTGCCTCACTGGATACGTGCGTCTATGCTAACTTTACTATTCCTTTACTTTCTGTATCTACTGATATTCCTCGTAAACTAATAATCATTCGTGTTCTGTCATCCAAGCGAATGCGGTTTCAACAGATTAATTAGTAGAAGAATAGGTACACCGATATGCCACCTGCGGATCCTAAGCTATGTTGTAGGGCCTGCAGAGAATTCCACTCGGCGTATCGGTTAAATCTAACGTAACTTCATTTTCTTTTAATTTTTTTATTTAGACACTAATTAAATTGCAACTTGTTTCTGGAGTAAATGTTATCAGAAAAAAACTGGGAAAAAAGAAAATACCATATTTAAATAATAAAAAGAACGATTTCGTAATTGAATAATTCGCTTGACAACAAACAGCACGCAAACAACAACTTCTTATCCTTATATCGATGAAACTTCTTAGAAAAAACATCCAATGCGTATATGTATATGTATATAATATATAGATATATAATATATCTTTGATGACTGTAATAATGTCTATATATGTAACGCACATATATTATATATATATATTAACAAATAAATTCTCTTAAATCTCATACGTTCACGATATGTATACGATCTTTAAAGATTACATTAGTGAAGCCTTATACCGATATAATTAACCATTATCTTACAAGTAGAATTTTGGGCGTATAAATGATATGTGTGTGTTGTGTTACAGACACGAACCTTTCTTCCATAAATCGAGGGAGATACTTGATCAATAACATATATGTACCAGCATCCCTTCATTTTCACGAATGAAGCAAAAATATCTTGCAAAATAGAAAGAACAGTTGACACGAGAATTTTCAATGACCCTTACCGTGTTACTAGTTAAGGTATCTATTGCATTCGGAACAAGGCATACAATTGTCTAAATTACAATCATTATCGTATAATATACATTGAAATAAAAAGAAAGGATCCTCGCGATTCTCCTTCGATTGTGAACAGAATGGTGGTTCATGTCACGACGTACCTTCAATCGTTTAATCTACCTTCGATATGCAATATTATTACTCGTAATGTCAATGCCTTAAATCTTATTACTCCCTTCTTACTCTATTTATCGAATCATAAAACACAGTTTACTTTCCACGTGCGTAATGCTTTCACGACGATCTACGTTTCGCGGACGCATCGTCGACAATATAATTATCATGTAATATTTATAATATCCCGCGCGATGTGTACAGTCTAGCGAAAGGTGTTCGACGACAGGTATACTGCCTCGTCAACGAATACTTGCAACAGGTTCGATCGATCGATTCCTATAATTATACGTAAATACATATACCCCTATATACTGTTTAATCTGACGTAATAATATTACGTGCACGATTTGTCATTATACTTTCCTCGTTCCGCTAAACAATCGTGTGTCTAGCGTTCGTCGAAAAATATCACAAAAGATATCTTTCACCATGATTCCATCCGTGTGTGAATTTCGAACACGTTCCTCAACCGGAAATGCAAGCATACATATTCGAACGTCACAATCGGTCATGCTATTGCAATAGAAATCTCGATTAACCGGTTCAATTGTGAAATAAACAGACAATGCGTAGAAATTGAAATCAGGGGAAATAACGATAGGAAAGTAACGTTATTTAAATAATAAAGAAATTGTTTCGAAATTGCAGATCTCGCTCTAAGATGATACAATTATAATTATTATATTATCAGGTAAACAATCCGGTTAATCGAGGTCCCATCGAACGATCCAAAAGGAAATTCGAAGCGTGAAAACGAAATTGAAGTTCGTACGGCAGAAGCGTTCAACTGCGACGTATATACACTATATACCTTTCTTTACTGTAATTGTAGCTCGCGGCGTTACTGCAAGACGGTGTATGTAATTTTATCACGCGATTACCAGCGTCGATGTCTAGAGAGTGAACGGTGACCACAAAACAGAAGCAACGAGCCATTTGAATGATCGCGTTCGTGCACTAACGGAATTGACAAGTGTCGGTTTCCTGTTGAGTATATTACGCTCCATCAGCAGTCGTTATTCCATTTCGACCGGTCGGTCCTTTGTGAATGGACTCGGGCATTTGAATGATCTCAAGATATCACCGGGGCGAAGACTGCGATCTACAGAGCTCGATGGAGAAGATCGATTATAAGATTACTCGCCGCCAAATTGGTTGCAATGATAATCAACGAGCAGGCGCGAGGGCAATATCCAATAAACCCTTGGATACACGAAACTAATTACTTGAAGTGAAATGGATAAATGAAAATAATGAAAATAATTACAAAACAGTAAAACGTTGAAGTGGCGAACAGTTGGCAAACCGAAGAACACCTAGGAGGATCGAAGAGAAATGTTGTATAAATCTTTGAACAAATGGAAATGTTATATTGAAGGATACCTAGATGTATCTGAGTATAATTTTGTATATGCCTTTGTAATAATAGCAACAGTTTCAAAAGAGTAAAATGTCAAACCGATCCGGGTTTAAAGAATAGTAATATTGAAGGGTAACAATTACAAAACGTAGAATAATAAAATTTGTAACTTTTCAACATTATCGACCGGCCTATGTTATTTAATATACCCGTAACATTTGCCAACAGTTGCAATTAAAATGCTATTACTTATCTATCTTTTTCTTCCGATATTACACGAGATTGTGACGTACGAAGTGCAACATCAAGAAGTATCAATGAATTCGTCCCAAATGTTTGAGGGACGCGTTGATATGTATCAGATGAATGTCCGTGGATCATAGAATGACGGCTAAACTACGGACATTCGAATTCCCTATCGAGTTATACTACGCGTCTCGCGTGCTCGCGAGCATTAACAGACATCCAGAAAATACTTGGCAACGATCTTGATATGTAACGTTCGGTGAAATGGTCTCGCAAAGATTATTCTTTAATCGGTGAGTCCTGTTTCCACCCTGGTATCGTACGTCGCTTTCGGGACATTCTCTCCCCTCTTATCGTCGTTTCGAACACTCTTCGATATTTCGTATTCGAGCACCGTCAACGAAAAATCGAACACTCCGAGCGTAATTCGATCGAGCAGGCTTTTCCCTTGGAATATTTCCCGGTATCGCGATCGATACATCGGGACACTTGTCGATTATTAATATCAATCATTAATTTCGAAACGTGCGATCGTTCCTCTTTGAAACAAAAATAGGAATAGTCGAGAGCGCAAACGATTGACGTGTTGTCATTTAAATAATTATTCTAGAAACACAGCTTTCGTCTTTATTTCTTAGTGACGAATTTCGATCGATCGGTCCTCGATACTTTAGTGAACCGATAATGGATCGCAGAAACGAGTATTGAAAGCGTGCGCTAGACTCATAATAATTGACGGTGAAAGTTGCACAGAAAGCAAAGACTATTGACCGTCCAATCGTGACACGTCTCCGCGATCGTGGCACGATTGCTCGACGGTGAAACAAACGCGTGAAATTCTATGAACTCGATAGCACAGCGTATACGAAGAATAAAACAAAAGAGAAAAGAATAGCAGAAAACTGCTGCCGGTAGCGGGTTATCGCATTCGTGAATCAGAGAGCGTTCAGAAAAATCGAGATCGTCGAGAGTCACGTTATTAAAGGTTCATTAAAGGTTGCAGTTAGAGGACAGCAATGGCAGCGATTAATAACTGCAGCATCGCGTCGACGTGGATGCAACTTCTGCCAGCCGACGATGTTCTTCCAGCATTTTTCCCGGCACAACCCATCCTCTCGAGCGGTATATTCTGAACAGAGTATTCTCGGTGTTCGCTGGCCATGGTGCACACGGTGCGCTTCCTCGACATCCTCTCGTCGTCCTTATCGCGAAGATTCCCCAGCCAAACGGAGTACCATCGTAGCTCGCAGTCGCAAATCAGTGGATTGTCTGTGTAACGAATATGAAAAATGAAGAAGGAATGCGGAAATGTTAGAAAAGAAATTACTGCAGGGAGAGATGTTGATTTAGAATAATTCTAGAAAGGAAATAGTTATTATTTCTGGAAAATGGGAGCAACCGACAAATTATGGAGGAATTGTAGCTCTTAATAAGTATTTCTTCTGGCTCTGTTCTTGCGGTTAAGAAATTTTACATATGCCAAGCATACGTGGATTTTTTTTGGAAATCTTCGATATTTGTGTATAATAATATTTCTTTATCGTAGTCGCGACAAAGTTAGTCTAATTCAGGTGTCTCGATTTTCTTTTCAATAATTTTCATTTTTTCTTCAAGACTGTGGATTGTCCTCGTTAATTACGCTTTTCCGTGATTTACATTTGTTTGTACAATTAAAGTACATTTTAGGAAAAACGATCTTATTGAACCGCCCATTCTGCAAATAAATGAAAACGAATCGTTTACCAGTGATATCGATGTGTCGAAGCGTGTCCACGATATTTTCAGTGACTTCCTCTGGTATCTGCGATAGCTTGTTATTCTGCAGATTCAATGCTTCCAAGGAATTCAAATTCTCGAAGACCAGTGGCGGCAGCACCTTGATTCTAAAATGAAAACCGTCCAGGTAAACGATATGAAATTGCCAAGATCGAATTCGCCCGGAACGAAGTTTGCTCGAGCAGAACAGTATTACTCAGACGACGATATATCAAAGAAATTACAAATTTTTCTGAAGGTTCAGGAACGTAATAGAGTCTCCATATCCGGTGAAGGCATCCTCCGGGAGCACGGTAATGTTATTGGCCTTCAAATCGAGGTGTCGCAATCGATGTAGACGTCGCAACGCGTCGCTCGGCACCGAGTGTAAATTATTATCGCCCAGCCGCAAATATTGCAGATTCTCTGCAATGCAATTAAAATACCATATGCATTAGCGTCGCTGACGAATAAACCCTATCGGGCTGTGCAGTACTTACGAATTAACGAGATTAACGAGATTAATCGGGTTGGATATTGATGGGGGGGTATGCAGGTATGAAACCATGCGTGTACTACGTTGTAATACGAAATTACAGGAAATCTGATTGTCGTCGTGGCAACCAATGAAATTTTATTAACGGAAGGTAAACACTTTATTGAAAAGTTCGAAGCTTCTTGTTGCTGTTCGATTAATATAATAATGATATATGTATAATTTATATAATAATGTGTTAATAATTTACACGAAATCCAGTTACAAACGGTGATGTATAATTTAGAGGGGCAATACCAAATGCGAAGCATCGAATTATTTTGATCATGTGATTTAGATTAAACGGCGTGGAAGGATATTGTAGAATTTCGATCGTAATTTTTGAGTGTGCAGCCAAGTACGGTTTTGATCAATTAATTTTAATCAATTATCGATGGAAAATCGATTACGTAAATATTCATTTTTTTATTGAAATGGTAAATTGAAATATGGTATCGTTAATTTATGCTACTGCTCGGCGTGCATAGAAGTTTTAATGTTATTGTTTATACTTCAAAGGAATGAACTTTACTGTTTTGATATACAGAGCTTCGAGCGAGCATCACTTTTAAAAGAGATTTTTCGACATTTTTCCAGCAGGTAAGAGAGTTTATAAAGGTCTGGAGCTTTTAAGAATATTTTTCAAAGAACGTTCACCGTAATATGTATGGACATATCAGGCGTTTGATGTGCTTTTTTTCGAGTATTTTTCTTTCAACCAAAACGATGTTGCTGTTCTGTACGTGCTGTATTTAACATCGATGTAAGTATAAAATTAATACTTATACATTGTAAAGATTCCTCTTTCTTTTTTTTAATACAATCTGCGGATGTACAAGACATTCATTTTTATGGGAATATTCATCGCAAGAATTGCATCATAATTTATCCTATTTGACACTAACATATCTCACTTGCAGTTACATTAATGTATTTCTTAAAAGTCCAAACTAATTTCCATTAAAAGAAAATCCTTGATGTATTATCCTTTTTTAATATCATACTAATATTTACAACCACGGACAATTAATTTTTATTGGTCAAAATTAATGTTAGAAATGTTCATGCTGCAGTGCTTTTTCTACTGGCAAAATATTAACCATTTCATCACCAACCAAAATGTACTCGGTTGTTCTATAATATATGCATGGCCCATCTGCGATCCCAAGAGTTCCGCTTGCGGCATACATCGACCTATACTACTTACAAACAATATATCTGGCCGTATCATTGACCTGTACAGTAAACAAAATATTTCTGATGCTTTCATTGTCTTGTGCTGTGTAAAAAATATATCTGACCACATTGTTGTCCGGTATTATTGCAACAAAATAGTTCTGACCATACAATCGATCTGTACTACTTAAACAAAATATATCAGAACACATCATTGTCCTGTGCAAATTAAAGAAAAAATATTCCTTACCCCATCATCGTATTAGTTGCAAAAAACCCTGACCTGTATTATTAAAACAAACTATGTATTACCGGCCACATAATCGACCTGTACTACTCGCAAGAAATATACGCCTGCGCACATATTGATATATTCTACTTAATATCAGATTAATTAATTCACCGTGACTTCGTGCAATTATTCCCGGCTAGAACAATCCAGCCGACAAATTAATTAACCAGTTACGAAACCGCAAATCGTGGCAGCTCGAAATAATATTCTGCCGTCACAGTTCACGGTAACGGGCCCACGTCGTTGGAAAACGAAATCGTTGGATTTCGGGGGACGGTGTTTACTGGAAAATCGTTGGGGCAATCGGTTATTCGAGACGTGCCACGGGACGATGTAACTAATAATGTCTCGTCGTGTGTACAGTCCTCGACGATTCAAAGGAATCGTGTCAAATCGTGATTACGCTTACCCTCGAGGCCTATGAACGCATCCGGATCCACGTGGGTGATTTGATTTCCGTCTAGCTCCAAGGAGTTTAATTGCGTTAAGTGGGAGAACACACGGGCCGGTACTTCGCGAAGCTGATTGTGCGCCAATCCTAACGAATCCAAGCTTTTCAGACCTGTCAACACAGAGAGGAAAATGCATTACTTCAGAAGTGGTATGTAGACCTTTTCTCTATGATCCTTCGCACGATTTTTCGTGGAATTTGTATGGATATACGAATGTATTTATTTTTCCAAGTGGGTGAAGAATAAGGAACGAGGATGTACGTGTGCTTGGTTTGAAATGTAACCATTTCGGTCTGTGTTAAATAAATATAAAGGTAAGATGTATTTATGCTGTCGGTGTGCGATGTGTGATTTGTGCAGGATAAAATGTGGGACCAAGTTGGAAACTTATACGAAGGATAACCCCAAGTACCTAACTATAATTAAACGATAGTACCTTCGAAATCGTTTTCCTGAATAGCGGCGATTCTATTCTCCTGCACCTCCAACTTCTTCAGCATGTCGAGGCTGTGCAACGCTTGTGTCGGCACTTTGGTCAACATATTTCCACCCAGATTCAATCTCCTCAGCTTTCTACTACGATTCAGTGAAATTTTCGTTTGAAACATAATCTTAGGATTATTTTATTCGGGCCTTAATTGTATTACTTATGCAATCCTTTGAAGGCGTCCTCTTCCACCGTGGAAATCTCGTTCTCGTACAGCGAAAGGATCTCAAGTGTATCGAGGCCTTCGAAGGCCTTTTTGTGAATGGCCTTGATCTTGTTGCGGTTCAGGTTCAAAATGAGAAGGTGCTGAAGATCCTTCAGTGCGCTGGACGGCACCGAGAGCAACGCGTTTTGTGATAGGTCCAGTTGCGTCAAGCCGGTTCCTAATAAACAACGCGGTAAACACGATAAATAGTTAATACTGTCACGGTTTATATATTTTTTCTACTCGAGAATTCAAATTTATTCGTATAGTTACACTGTACATGCAATAATAATTATAGTTACCAAATATTTCGATAAAAAGAAATATCATTACTAAGTGCCTTAATAAATTATTACCTTTTACCCTATTAAAAAATATCACAGCATTGTGTAATTAAATCCGCGAAAATACTCGACGAGTCAATCGACACGAATTCTATCCATCGATCCAGGAATTTCGAAACTCGAAGAACGAATAAAGTAAATGAAGAAGCAGCGCGTATACAAAGAAGACTCACCTATAGAACTCAAGGATGATTCCTCAAGTTTCGCCAGGCTGCTGTTATGTATAGCCAAGTGGCGGATATCCAGTCCCAAAAACACGTACGGCTGTAATTTCGGCAAACTGTTGTGCCTGAGCCTCAGGTAGAAGATCACCGTGTTCGTTTTTCCTTTCAGCGAGCTGAGGACCTTGGAAATGTGAGATAGGTCCGTGAACTCGCATACGATGTCCAGGCCGGATTTCTTCAGGGTGCAGGAACAGGGCGAGATTTCGCTGTGCGACGGGCAGAGCTGCGATGTTTGTGCGAGGCTCAGACCAATTATCACACACACTGTGCAAACCAACGACCATAAGCTGTTCTCCTTCATTTTTATTTATTTCTCTTCGTCTTTTCTTCTTTTCCTTCCCGCCCGCTGTCTCGATTCTGCCGAAATTTCCCTCTCCGTCTTTCTGCCTTCTGTTCTTTCTTTTTCAACGACTTTTCGAAAGCCACACAACTCTTCTTCTGATATGTTATATCGTTTCGCACGGCTGCACCTTTTCGTCGACGTATATTTGTCCCGTTTCCACAATTCTTTGGGCCGGCTCTCTGTCTCTCTCTGTCTTCTCTGTTGCTTCGCCCTCTCTGTTCCTGTACCTGCAGCCTGCTACTTAGCCTCGGCTCTTCTCATATCCATTGTTCGCTCTTCCGCGGTGCACCGGTACACCGATTCTGTAAAAGAAAAAGTAATCAGCCGATTAGCTGGAGTGCTGTGAAATCACTTGGAAATATATAGGCGTTGATTGGCAAGACCTATATTATTGACAGAGGTAAAGGTTTCAAATAAAGGCGTGATAATTTAATCGATTCAATAATTTCCTGTAAATTAAGTTACAAAAATTCGATATAAATTAAATTATTGGTTGGGTGTGTACTATGTTGATTTTGTAATTTCTTCATTTTTCTTCATTTTTCTTTTTGATAAATGGAACAGGTGACATGCGATTAATTATCCCCCCAGTTTTTCGAATCGGAAAAATCGAGCAAAATGACTTTGTTTCTCTAATTAAATGAAATCGTGCAACACGAGGCTTCTTATAATTACACGTGGTATAATTAACCGTTCGGTGAGGTTCTATTGATTAACAGTGTTAATTTGACACTGCCCGGCGAAAGCGCAGAAGCGAAGCTTTATAGATATCGCGAGTGACGTATAAAATAAGACTGATTTGTACAGCTTCAAATGACATTGTATAATTTGAAGCGCCAATTATGTTGCCAGCGATTGGTTTTTTCAGTATAAACATAATTTGATTATTAAATAAAAGCTATATTACCAAATTTGAAATAATTATTTATCACTCGGCCCAATAATTGAATATTTATTCTGCAGCTATATGAAATGTGTTCTTGAATATTAATCACCGACAGTTAGCAATAAAAATATACCCCTCATAAGAACGGTGATAAAACCAGAAGCTATGATATACTATATTGCACAACGTAATAGCAGCACAATTTATACTCGTCAATAGATTCGAATTTCTTCTGGCCCCTATTAACGTTTCGTAATAATTTTCTACGTTGTTTCATATTGTTACGTACATACGTGGTTATGGATCTATTCGGACATTTATTTTCGACCGTCTCGTTTGTTATTTTTTAGTCCAATTGTCATTCACTTGATCCGATCTGGACAATAATTTATATTCGTCCATTGTTTCCACATTTCACCATTGTTTGCAACGAATGGTGTAAAACCGTGTATCCGTTTCGAAAAAAATTCTGCACGAGTGTAATAATTTCAGGGGAAAGAATAAAAAATGATTCGAAACCGAAATGTCTTTGAAACAAAAATTGGGACAAAATGAACTGCCATACTTTTGGTCATTAATCACAATTTATTTTAAATTCCAACTGCGTCTGAATTTTTAACTCTCCACCCTAAAATTATTGTATTATTACTTGATACACTTGTTGCAGTCGATATAAATTTTTTCGAGTGGAGGTATTCGAGTCAGGTGTCGCTGCAATATTTGAAACCAACTTTTTTGTACACGTTCAAGTGTACTGGACTGAAGTTCAATTCACGTATCAAAGTGTTCGCAGGTGTAGCGTGAATTTCGTTACCATACACAGGGCGTATTTAGTTTCGGAAATTTGTATCATGTGCAATTTGGTCGATATTGTACTAGAGAAAAGTTTGCAAAAATATTTATCCCTGGATAAGCTCGACTCTCGACGCCCAAGTGTGCTATCGTTTCAACCCTCTGCCGTTTTTACGAGGACTTATACTTTTTTCCACGAATAACTTCGACAGACGATCTCGTTGAGAGGGTGAGAGCGAACGTGTGTATTCAGGGTGGCCAAAGGTGAGGAGCGCCAAGAAGAGTACGGTGCTTGGCCAGATAACAGCAAGAAAAGGATGTTAAACTAAAACGAGTGCCTCGAGGGATTATTTGACGTAATGCAAATGCAGCATGTGACAAATATTTTCTATTCGCACAATACAATATTCGTTTTATTTAAAGCTATTTCAATTCAAATGTGTCAATGGTGGAAGTGAGGTCTGTTTTTTAAATATATAATGAAGGCAGGTCTGGATCTTAGAGTTTCAAGTTTAAACGAAATTAAAGGCACATACCGATCCATGTAGATCACGCGGCGGTTTCCTTTTTTCACGCACAAAACACTTGCTACGTATCTGCGAAGCGAAACGACGACACGCGTTCGCGTGATCACTGGTCATCGCTTATTGATGTCACTGCGTATCAAGAAACTGAGTCGTTCACTCGATTAATCGAAACAGGGGTTCACGTTGAACGCAGGAGGGAGCATAACGACACACTTCTCTCTATCAACATACAACTATACGCAGTTAACTTGCTGATACCGCTCGCCTCACGAATCAAAATCACTCGATCACCAATCCCGTCGAACGGAAAAAAGAACACGCACCAATCCTTTCAAACGTTGTCACACTTCCGTTCACATAAAAAAAACGACAAGAACAAAAATAATATTTAGTCCCACTACGTCGTTCGAGTTTAACGAAATCACCACTGATCCCCGTAAATCTTCGTAACTCAGCATTGATCGTATTACCACCATATAGAAACCGGTCGGAACTGGACGAATTAGGGCCGACAAAACCAACCGAACGATTCGCACCACTTGAACTAACCGATTCAATTCGCAATCTTAAAAAGTGTCTCTGTCCAACTGGTAGACTCTGTCCTTCGGGCTTCTTAAATGCCCGAAGAAAACCAAGAACGATCGACGAGAGATCTCGGCAAATACGTCGATTCTCTGTCTGTTGTCGCGATGGCCCCGCGGATTCTTGCGCAATGAATTAGAGAAAGGATTGCCCAGTCGAGGTGCTGTGGTCGTTGAGCGTCTCGACGCTCGAGCTGATCAGCGGACAAGCGAAAGCTGTGCCGGCCTCTGAACGGTACCACGGCGTCGAGCTGACCTGGGTGTCGGTTGGCATCATCATTGGTCGGTTAATGGGCGGCTTCCGTCCAGGGGATCATGAGATACACGACGAGACGGCCGCGGCAACGTGGTGTACGGCACACGTCATCGGCGATCTTACGATAATCCAAGGCGTGGATGTCACCCAGTATAATGGTGTTCGGCACTCTGCTTCGGTGTCGTTGGTTGTGAAAGGAGGCAGTGTTGGATGCACCATGGTGTTGGTAATTTTCGTTGGGCAACGTGCTGCTTGGTGATCGTTGCAACGAAATTGGTAAACGTGCTGCCGGGTACATTGGGAACGGGAAGTGGAAATGTGTATGGAGTCTATGGATTTTTCGATTGCGTTTAAAGAGCTCTCGTGTTGTGTTCATTGCTGTATTTGTAGGATATTGTTGGTATATGGTTTTTTCCGCCGTAGATAGGCCGGGGAGACTTGTGCCCGATTTCAGTGCGACAGTAGTGATAACGTAATGATATTGATTTACTTATTGTTTAATTGGGATCGTGCGTTGACGTTCTGAGTAATTTGTACAGGCTTCTTTCGAAGATATATTGCAAGTGTTTCGGCTGGTATTTTTCTGCGGTATTGGATCGAGATTCTGCTGTACAATAGAAGATGTGCGTGTGCTAGAGATATTACGAAGTTGTTATTTTTCGCGTGGAAATTATTATTTAACAAATGTGGGTACAACTTTAAATCTGACTTAGAACAGCATTTTTTTTAATCCTATTTAGAATCAATTGTCTGGTGCGTATCAAGGCTGTAGAATTACTGTATCCATCAACGAAAAAATTAAATAAAAGAGATCTATTGACATACCAAGAAAAATGATTAACAAAGTTCATAATTGCGAACTAATCTTTATCCTTAACAAAACAAAATTGATGTTATCTGAAGCAAAGAAATAACGATAGTACCATCGCTGGCTATCAAATTAAACACAGAGAATAGAGAATAGAACCAAGGACCACGAAAGTCTGCAAGGGTGGGCTGTTCAATTTTATTCGCCGGTTAATTTTCCATCCACCCCCATGCTCGCCTAATTTTCGTCACGAACACAGCCGATCTGCCGGTCGTGTCGCGTAACTCTCATTTTATTTTCTGCTTTGCATAAAATAACCGCTTTGGAATGCCCGTCGCGCACGGTAACGAACACAAAAGGCGGATAGAAAAATGAAATAAAAAACAGGACAGCCCGCAAAGGCGACACAAAGGCGAGTTTCCACGGCGTAGAAAAAGAAAGGGGAAGCGTGTTATTCTTTTCTGCGGATGTTCCAGGCGTAATTGCGATTCGCACGATCGATCCATCGTCCCCGCGTGCCATTATCATGCGCCTAGCTGAGTTCCTTCGGGAAAAATTCCTAGATATAGCAGATATTCGTTGCTAATTGAATTTACAGACTCGGGGGTGGGCGGCGGGGGTAGAAAATTCGATTCGACGCGTATTTCAAGAGACCCCTTTTATCTGGGCTTGCTTACGCTTCGAATGCATTTACTGCTCGATCAAGAGACTGCCATCGAAGTACTCTAAGCTAAGATGATAGATAAAGTTCGTGCCGAATTTCGATGCTATACTATATGAGCTGATTATTGAAGTGTATCAAGTGGGGTGTTTTTTAATATATGAAGATTAGTCAATTTCTATTTCTATTAAAGTTGTCCCCCTTTATCAAGTGGATTTAGAAGTTTGTTTGGAAACTTTAACGAAGATATAGCAATAGATGATATATATTTCCTTCACCAGAGGTAGTGGAAGGGCGGAACAATTAAAGGGTTGCGGAGTGACTAGGAAAGCTGGAGAAAAGAAAAGAGAGGGAGACGAGAAAGTGAGGTGGGGTTAAGGAAAATGAATGCACAAATGTGTAAAGCTAAATAGGCGTAAGATTGGGTTAAAATGTAAGAATGAATGGAAAAATCATAAGCCAAAAAATAGGAATAAGAACTAGCAATAAGTTGCAAGTGTTAATCGATATAAAATATATACGTGGATACCAAAAAAACAAATAATATATTTCCTTCACCTTGCAAGTAAAATTATTTCTAAACGATTTGTATCAATTAAATTTGGTGATACTTTTACTTATTTTTTTTGTGTCTGATTATTAAGTCAATCTTTAATTGAGATGTCAGGGCACATTTTAACGAAAATTCAGGAACGATTGCGTTCTTCGAAAATGATTATTTAATACAGGTGTCTAAACGGAGAGTAGTGCCTTGCTTTAACTACACGGTACCGGGTGGGGAATCGATTCGCTTTGATTTTCGCGGCTCAGCTCGCGTTGTTTGCACGGCCGGTGACGCGAAGCAAATTGTACAATCTGCCAGAAGGAACAGTCTGTTCAATTGAGTGACGTCGATCAAGCCGGGCCGCACACGCGTTTCCCACTATTTTTTCGCATCGTACACTTTATATTTGGATCGGCTGGCACGCTGCGACTCTCGTTATTCTATTCGTATATTTGAAATGCAAATGTATCGTTTGATAGAATAAAACGGAAATTAACAGTTGGTATGCCATTTGCCTTGCAAGCTGGAAAGGTACTGTCCTCGACCGTCGGAACCGTTTATGTTCACAGGTATTCAACAATGAACGTTTAGTTTGTTGTTACGCTGCTGGTACAATTACCTCGACAATGTTAATTGTTAACATCGCCGTGCAATTCAATTCGTTCCGTAGCATCAAATGAGATAATTCCACTTTCAAATGCCTTCTCAAATACCACCAGCATTGTATCGAAGCACGTCGTACTTGAAATATACTACATAATTACGTTACAAACTTTTGATCAATTTTGTGAACACCTTGATTGACGTAGTATTAATTAAAGTATTTATCGATCGCTCGAATGTTCCAAAATTTTGTTCACAGCCAATTCTCTCCAATCAAAATAATTATTGTAAATAATAAAAGAAACGATGTACAAACATTGCTTTTAATATTTGAACTAAATGACTGCTTGAATTATTAAACAAAAATTGTATCTAATTAATCTCAAACACTTTGTCTTACTCACGCTTCCCCTTATATTTTATTCTGTTTCACTGTATGCCATGGAACATCAATTACTTAATTCATTCGAGGTATACATCTTCGCGTGCCCTTAACTAGACGAAGGATTCATCTAGACGATTTAAAGATTCAGTAAATGAATGAAGGTTTGGAATAACGATCCAAGAGGTGGTTGCTCCAGAAACAGACGGTGACCGGTGTAACGTAACGAAGTTCTCGTATCGTTGCATGCAATATTTAACGAAATCGGTAAATGGCTGCAGTGGAAAAATCTTCTCGCAGAGGAACCGGACGCGGCATGAATACTTTAGTCGCATCGATCGACAACGAAGATTCCAACTTTTACGCTATATTACCTTTCCCTCGCAAAAAAGGACAGAGGGAAAGATAAAGGAAACGCTCTGCTAAATTGAAACGAGGCAGACGTAGCAAATATGTAGACGAAATGTTAAGTCTTTAATCTACTAATAATATGTTAAATGAATTTTCTTATTGCACGATTAAATGAAAAAGGTATAGCTCAACTTGTTTTTAAATTTTTAAGGTATTTCAGAATACAAACTGAGATTAACTGACAAGGGAACATATTCAGATGTTAATCTCCGATTTTGATGAAACTTATGTGAGATATAGTTCTTTGAAAAATATTTGACACGTATTTTTTTTTATCGGCAACCATCCACTTTGAAGGGGTGAAAACAGCCCTCAAATTTCGGGGTCAAAACGATATTTTTGAGATATCTCGGAAACCAGAGGTCGAAAAAATTAAATTTTTTTTTTAAATTGTGTGTTTTTCAATGGGAAATGTAGTCGCGCAAGAAAATTTTAACAAAAGTTTTTGTTTTAAACAATATATTAAAAAATTGATTTTTTTTTGCAGTTTCTCGTATTTATTGTTAGTTCATTTTAATGTAAACTTGGGTGTGTGATCTTTGATCCAAAATAGGGGATACATGTTTCAGGAATTTCTGTTTTTTGCCATTTAACAATAATTATACATAATGGAAGTTAGTCTTGCACCTGGCGTGCGTAGGAAGGAATTGCTGAATGTTTCTATCAAAATGTTTATAACGTTCGTCGGATTGACCTTCATGTTCGTAAAAACGAATCTAACAACAAAAATAAACAAGCAACAAAAGTAAAACAGTTTTATAAATCGAAAAGAAGTAGCCTTAACTTCTTAATATGCACGTTGCTTTACAAACCGTAATGCAGAAAGACTAATAGCACACGTAGCAAAGTGCCCATATTTATACATTCTTAAGACTGCTTTTCGTTTCCCCCTCTCTCACCCTAACAACCAATAGAAATGTTTGAAAATATTCGTATCCTTTTGAAATGCTGTATATAACCGAGGTAAAAGCATTTGGTGCGGCATTTGCCACCAGCTCTTTTTAGAGCTACCGTAAACGACAAGGAAAACTCTAGCTCCGAGGATTCACAGTTTAAAACGGCTGCAGGTATATTTTAACCGAAGGCCCAACTACTGCAGAAATTCACAGGCGAATTGGCTACAAAAATCTGTACCCATACTCCGCCGCGGTAATTAGCACCGCGTCACGCTGCTACCTGCGCCACCTTCTTTACCTACCAATAAAACAATAAACGACACATAACCCAGTGGTATTGTTTAAAATATTATACACGTTTATACTAAATGCTTATATTTCGATAAAACAAGCCAGAAATTCTTCCTACGCACGCCAGGTCCAAACTTCCATTATGTATAATTATTTGTTAAATGGCGAAAAAAAAGAAATTCCTGAAACATGTATCCCCTATTTTGGATCAAAGATCACACACCCAAGTTTACATTAAAATGAACTAACAATAAATACGAGAAACTGCAAAAAAAAATCAATTTTTTAATATATTGTTTAAAACAAAAACTTTTGTTAAAATTTTCTTGCGCGACTACATTTCCCATTGAAAAACACACAATTTAAAAAAAAAATTTAATTTTTTCGACCTCTGGTTTCCGAGATATCTCAAAAATATCGTTTTGACCCCGAACTTTGAGGGCTGTTTTCACCCCTTCAAAGTGGATGGTTGCCGATAAAAAAAAATACGTGTCAAATATTTTTCAAAGAACTATATCTCACATAAGTTTCATCAAAATCGGAGATTAACATCTGAATATGTTCCCTTGTGAGTTTCGTTCATGAAATAAAATAAAATAAAATAAAATAATAGGTAAGAATATAAATATACCGCCATGTTTACATTAAATACTACACTGTCATGTAATACCAGATTTCAGTAACAATTCATGCAATATACGTGCTTTTCGTGCTTCTCTATTCATTACAACGCTCGCATTATCTCGTTGCGGTTTGCAACCAGTTCGCTACCTCGTTACTAGTCAGTTGCTTAAGGTTCGCTTAAACCGCAATAAAGTTTGGCTGGCAGATCCTTAGTGAACTCGTAAAATACCTGCGGCATCCAATCACGGCTGTGGCAAATATTCAAACAGCGGAGGCTCTGTTTAACAATTATCAGAGCTGGTCGATGAGCGGGGTGAATTAGTTGGCTTGAAGTAATTCTTTTTTAACAAACACATTTGCATCAATTTAGGCAATATGTTGGAGAAGAATAAATCCCTCATTGATATTATTGAAGAAAAGGGGAAAGAAAATTTTGCACCCCACAATTCTCGAGTGGAAGGATAAATTTCATAAGGACGATTAATGATTCACTTTCAAATGATAATTATTACTGATATTCTTTAGGATTATTCACATGTGATACTTATATCGGTGAGGGAAGCATCCAATGGTTGAAATTTTATCTTTATTCTTTATGGTCGTACTAGATTTCATTGCGTACGGAGGTATAAAATATCTCGTTCGTGTCACCTGAGGATTTTAGCATAGGAAACTTTTGATTATTGTTCAGCAAGGACTACCCTTGACCGACTAGGATTATTTGATCTTTATTGCAGCGAGAATTTTCAGGATCTTACGATGTCCTAACATTTCTTTGTATTACAAGGAATAAGCCACGTATTATAATATTACCTTCGTATACAACGTTTCATATCTTTAAATACGATGACAATTTCTTCACTATGCATCAAATGCAATCAGATACGTTTTACAGGCCCTAGAAATAACTATCACACACTTACTTAAATCTCCAATGAAAATTACGATTCTTTTTGTTAGAGTAACAATATATTCCTAGATTCCACAAGTTTTAAATAATAACACGATACACACCGCAATTACTTCTATTTTCTTATACTTTTCATTTAAACGAAAAGAATTTACCGTCAACATAAATTCCCTTTAGTCTGTCGTGTCCGTGGAGTTGTCTCTCGTTTAATCCACAATTTTCTGGCGCTGGAAACGTACGTAGTGGCGGGTGGAATTTAATTTCAGAGGAGTAAGATCGAGGAGGATTGGTTCATTTTTAACTGCTTGGCGACGCATCGATCCACAGAAACGTGATCATCCTGTTAACCGATCGATCGTGGATTATTTCAAGGGATTTAAAAACAGCTGTATTTGCATGTATTTTTTATTCATGCGAGTATCGCAGGAAGAATCCTGTGCCGCAGTTTAAATTATTCGCGAATAACTTCATTGTTCTCTGCATTTTATGCTTGCTCTTTATAAATATATCATGAACGAACAAATGCGAAGTATCACAAGTACACGTAATGATTTTAGAGAAGACAATATTATTTTCTGAGTGTTTTATTTACTTTGTTTATTTGATTTATTTTGGTTCGTAAGGAAACTACAAACAAATATAACGATTTACTTGAGAATCTCTTTGAGGGATTTTAAAATATAAATAATTGCAACGACTAATTGCACAGTTCAATAATCGCCCTCTTGCTTCATAATACTCTATATGCTCTTTGTTCATTAATCTTTCGCACTGTGCCGTGTAAATTCTAGTCAACGGCCGTGAATAGCTTGCAACAACCACTATTTCAAGTTAATAACTTAATCTGGCGCGTTCCATTATAGTCGTCGACGTTATAGTGTTTAGATAACGTGATTGCCATCTATCTGTCTAGCTTGTCAACGCTGATTCTTTCAAATTGTTTTCTCCTTTTTTCTTTTTTGGATGCATACATCCAATCGTGTCCCGTTTGTGTATTAAAAAGTAGAAGTGCAAATAAATGCATAGCTTTATCGTGAAATAGAGTCTTCAATACAGAATTTCGTGTACAAGTGGAGAACAAGTTGATAGATATTTTCCAGTTTGATATAGTCTCGTTTCTATAACAGTTACAATCTTTTCATTACATTAGAAAAAAGAATTAACAATTATATTGTACATCTTTTCCAATAAACTTTTGAAGCTGCCATTCGAACCAAATTTAATTACATTTAAGCCACGAACTTGTCGTTTACTGTTGTTTATTAAGACAAAAGTAATTTTAAAAATTTACCACTATTTATCACTACTATTTACCACTACCTGGCCTTCTTCACTATCAAACACAGGTGTACGTATTAATGAATACCTAATTTTTCTCATCAAGTAACACTGTACTTCTCGAAATCACGATTTGAATGCATCGTCCTCCTTTTATGTATTACAAATGTAAGGGACATAGCAACTGCGTTTGCAACAGGTGCTCTAACCAGCACTTAAAAGGGGTACTTATAGTCCACTGGAAGCGAAAGGAACGCAGGCCTTCTATGAACAGGAATAGGTATCCCGAACAGTCGTGTAACAGGATTCAAAAGGACGAATTTCACTGGGAAACGAAGCGACAGCTGCAAGATAACAACTGACAGCGAAGCAGGCATGGGGCTGGAAAGTGCACATGGGAAATACTGCGGTCGTTTCCCCCTACTATGCACTAGCATTTTCCTTGAGCTGGCCATACCTTCCGGCCCTAATTAGACTGGCTCGCTTCTAAATTAACACTTGCATTGTTTATGCGCGAGCGTGAGCAAGCAGCTATGCAATTTCTGCCAAGGCGATGCCACGAACAATTTTCTGACCAATTTGTTCTTGGACAGTAACTTTTAATCCATTTATGGGAAATGGGAATTCGTCATTTGCTTCATTGATTTATTCATGTATTTCTCGTCGTTTAGATTTATGAGTAAAGTAGAAGCATAATTTTTGTATGCCCTTAATCAATAACGCAGTGTTATCGAAATTGGAAATTTTGTCCAATTCAATATTTCTCAGGGTTCAGTATTCGTATGTGAATTAATCAATTCTGCGAATAAATATTCGAATGTTTTGTTTGATATCGCTGAATTCCTCAGTCAAGTAGATCGCCGAGCGTTCTGTTTCCTTTATATTTCAGCGTGCTAAGGCCTGTAAAAAAATAGAAGAAAAAAGCGAGTGTTCTGGGAATTGCGATGTCCCGAGGCATCAAATAGGATGCTTTGGGTATTCGAGGCTCCCTCTCGATATTTCTAACCGTTTATGTTACACGAATTTACGATTTTCATTTCACGGATGCGGGTTTTTGATCCTGCAAAAGGATAAGGGGCAGATGAAAGTTCCACCGAAAGAATTCGAATCAGAGTTTCGATTTTTTACAGTGATTCATTATAGAAAGATCATCATTTCTATAATGAAGAACACAGCGGCGTCATTCTATATTTACCTGGCCGCAGTGTATGCTTGTTTTCAGAATATTTAATTGCTCGACGAGTTGAATATTCCAAGTGGCGTGATTTGCAAATCTAATTCTTTCGATCTGTCGATAATTTGTAATCTCGCGGTTAAAGGGACAATTTATTGATATTTAATCATACACTTCAAGCTGTCTGACGAGTAAAATTAAAATGGAATAGAAACCGGACGAGTCTGCTTCATTTCTGATGTCGTTTTTCAAATGGCACAGTGTAAAATTATTATGCCACTCGATGCGTAGCATCCGTATTTTATCATTTGCTCATGCTGTTTTAATTTCGTGTCTTCCATCTGCCGCACGATTTAATGAAACGGAATTATAGTGAAATGTTATTGGTAAATGATATTGTATATTTGTCCTCCTCTTCTTGGCATGCGAAAATGAAATCGATGCAGACGTCGCGGAAAATACACGAAAATATTTCCTTTATATCCTTCATCGAATTGAACGGTACAGGGAAATAAAGTTACCCGCGATAAGACGGCGAAACCATACGTGTCCGGCTATGCAAGAATATGGGGTGCAATGTTTAAATACAATATATTTCATTGCGTATTATAGTTTGTCGATTTTGTAGCCGTTTTATTATCCTGTCATAAACTTGAAAGCTCCTTGGTATTAGCCGATCTACCGGGGCGATGTCGTAATAAATTTCAAGGGGTGGTTTCTTTTCATAGCCTTAAAGGAATTTGTGTAAAATACTGTTTCATTGACCCTCGAAATACAAGTTATCGATGATCGACGCAATGGAACCGTTAGAAATGATCTAGGCGTGCATTCTGATAGGAAGTTTTTATATCTTGAAATAATAAAGCGAAGCATTTCTTGTTTCTCTGATTTTATTTTAATAACATTTTGATTGTATTCATTCCATGAATAATGGCAGATTTCATAATATATCTCGAATAAATTAATGCAAAAGATAGACATGGAAAGAAGAAGGCGAGAAGTTGAAGTTATTATCTGGTTTAAATCAAATTGATTTTCCGACAGGGAAGGGGGGATACAGTAAAGGATTTCCAATCAATCAGCTTCTACTCTGTATTATCTATATACTAAATGCTTGGAAGAAACTGATTATAAAAGGATCAAGTTAAAATTGAACTCGCCATTGATATAGCAATTGCGAGTTCCAATTAATGGATGAAATTCAACTGGCAACCTTAGAGTGTTCTGCTGGAGACGGTTGGACCAAGCAGCGTCTAAGTATAATGAAATTGCCACTTGATATTACCAGTTTCAAACTGAGAAACCATTCTTAGAAACATCAGTTACAGGGAGGAGCGACTCCGAGATATTATTTTCTCTAGCGCTTCCCTTAATTGATTTTGAAACCCTTAAAAGATACGCTATGCCATGAAGATTCCAGAAAGTTCATTAATAACTTTGCCATAAATTGTATCATGTTTCCTCCAAGTCGAGGCAATTCTAACATTGAAACTATTTGGGCGTCACTACGGTGTCTGTTAGACACTGTCTACTTAATTACACCGAATTATTGTGCTTCAGTTTGAGAAAGAATAATTGCAGCATTTGTAATATTTTTTTTTGAACCTGTCGAACATGTCTTTCAATAAAGCTTCTGACAGTATAAGAGGACTATTTATTATAAATTATATCATACTCCAAAGGGATTCACACAATTATCATTATGTTATGCTTTATAATTTTGAATTATTTAAATATGTAATCATTACTTGTAAATTATTCTCACCATTTTCTACGAATCGCCAATTTTACTTTCGACTTGGATGATCGTTTTGTTAAACAAATTGTCGTGCTTTACTGTAATTCACGAACGATCAATATTTGCGCTTAACAACGTTGTTCTAGTAGCATAGTATTGTTCTCCTTGCCGTGCTTTACTGTTTTTCGACGTCTCTACAAAGCCGTGTTTGCTGTTCCAATAAGGATGCGTTGAAAATAAACAAACGAGTTTTCCGACAAAAGGCCTGTGATTCAGGATCCTCGCAGCTACGCAGGATAACACATGTTTCTCTTTGTTTTGGAAGCAATTAAGGTTTTGTTGAAAGTGTGATTGTTGCACATGGCACCGTTTCATGGCATATTGTGGGCGTACGAAGTGAGTTGAAAGCATATAGTTTTGTGTACAGGACGCAGGAGTAGAGTAGTTTCGTGTGATTTTATTTTAATTACCATTTTCCAAAATTTCTCGAATAACTCGTGTGAGTAGCATCGTATTGTTCCCCCCACCCTTGTTTCTAGTTTATTCTCAATGAATTATCATCGCCTGGCTACCAGCAATGGAAATTCTTTGATCAAGAGAAATGTACAGGGCGAAGGTGAAAAAAAGGTGTGCCACTGCATCTGTTAATCTCTCAAAGGGAATAGAATGTTCATCAGTCCCGAACTCATTAACTAGGTGATTCGTAAAAATGTCAAACATACTTCATTATCGTCTTCAGAATGAATAAAAAGAAAAAGAAATACGGCAGACCAGCCTTTTTGGGTAAAAGGGAAACGATTCGAAAAATTATTGAAACATGACTTAATGTTACACCTTCGAAGTAAAAGGTTGATTAAAAAACACGGATCTCGAATTCGTATTGCCGGGATTATTTCAATTCTCGTTTTAGAATGAAAGTGCCATTTTTCAAGTACATCAGGCAATTATTTACGATTTTATTTAGAGACCCGCTGAAATCTCGAATCGAGAGGTAAGCGTGCATGATTTAACGGCCTGTTTGCACAATTTCGCAATTAATATTTCTTAGCGAAGTTAACTGAATGAACCGGTCTCACTGGCTTAAAATAAATTTCTTCGTTGAAATGTAATTCGCCGTGTTCCTTTCGCCCGTGGCAATATTTTACCGGCGAATGTTCCGGTCTTATTATGGGAAACCTTGATTATAGAAGAATTTGCATTTATATTGTCAATTAGTTGGCGAAACACGCGCGTGTGCAGGTATACAGGCCTGGCCAAACCTGTACCGGTTGTAAATCATTGTCGAATCGCTGTTGCACATTTGAAAATAAAATGTGCAATGAATAGTATCGTACATCGAAACATGCAGGCCTTCAACAAGAATTCTAAAAAGTATCAGGCCGTTCACTGAATTACAATAATTTTTTTGTATCTACGAAAGGAAACCGAAAAAATATTACAAACTATCCAGGACGATATTTTATTTAGGAATTGTTGCAAGCAATATCTCCTCGTTCTAATAATTCAACTACGACGCAAAACACTCGTCGACGTTGTTAAAGTAAAATATTCAAGTAGACAAGCATTTGTCTCAATTAACAGCCAAAAAAAATTCACTCCCTTTTATTCCAAACCGAATTCCACGTCCGCCACTATGCCCGTTGCATTCTGTAAGTTTTTCGGGGTACACGCGTGTATTTCGTTTTCGTTCGTCACTCATTCAGTAATTCCCTTTGCGGACTGAGCTTCTTTTTTTTCCTGCCCGCTCCGTTCGCGTAACACCGGTTTCATATTCTCGATCAAAATCCATCAGTGCACGCGAGGTTATTTTTTCTTCTTTCTTTCTTTATAATCCACGATCGTTGCACATTCGTCTGTTCGCATCGGCGATTTTCATCCAGAGTCCATCCAGTTCGATGATCGAGAATAGACGGTGCAAAAGTGCCGATACACGTCATGGACTGCAACGACCGTGATTCTGATTTGGAATCACGTTGATAAAGAAACTCTGGAGCGTGCATTCTACTGATTAGCGTGGCCAGAGAATTCTGTTCACGATGCGCTGGTTATGATCACTCTTTTAATATAGCCGCGTTTTCAAGTTTCTTCTATTCGAATCTCAGCGATGGGGAATAAAATTGGCAAAAAGTTTTTGCAACAGTGAGAGATTGTTTGTGGGCGTGTGTCTGCGATCGATTCGATCACGGGATTGCTGGAAGATTTGTAAGGGAAGCGGTGGTTTATGGGGCAGCTGGTGCACGCTGCTACGGTGATTAAAATTGGAATTTTCTAACGGAGGTGTGGCGTTTGATGGATTTTAGGTAGACTTGCATGGAATATTTTTGGGATGAGAAAGGGGAAGGGCAATGTGGCGATAATTTGACTGTCATTTAATAATCAAATGGAACTTCGTCGTCAGGCACACAGTGGTTGCATTTTTGGATGCATTTTGCATTCATTATTTACGTATAGACAGGAATAATAAAATGACTAATGTATTAACTATTATTAACTGATACAGTTAAATATGAACGTCCGTGAAATATTAATGGTATCAAATATAACAGTACTAATAATACTAAACTGTACAGAAATATTCACGGGATTTTACTATTTATTTAATTTAATTTCCTGTAGCTCAATTAAACTCCAGGTCAGCCATATGACTTTTCAATTTCCAGTCTAATATTAAATCACAGACATCAAATATTTCGAGGGGCTTTATAACTCATTTTTACACTAATTTTAGTTTCCAAGTTATCTATCTACATAAAAATGCCAAACTCCACAAATTTTCCTCATCGATTTCCACAATTTCAACTTGTCAATATTGAGATATCAACGCCTTCGCATCTCAGCAACCTTTGTTAATGGCTTCCACCATCCCGAGAGTCGTCATTATCGACCACCATGATCTCACATCGTCGATGTGAGGATTTCGCTATCTCAAGGGTTGACGGTATCGCCTTCGATGACCCCAAAGTTGGAATCTTCCACAACAACTGGCTGGCCACTGAACTTCACGTCCCCAACGGTTGAACATCGTGGAGTTGTATGAACCCGGGGCACGTCACTGTTCGCTTGGATAGCGCCGGGGTTGTGGGCGTCGGGTTCCACGACCCTTCATTATAGGACAGCACACACTTCTTGTTACGCAAAGGACGAAACGTGTGGGTTTTCAGATAATTTGCAAGCGCGTTTATTCATAATAGCGGAAAATAACGAGTTGCTTTTTTATTTTCATGAAATATTGTTGTGCATAAAAAATTATTTCTTCTGTATATTTTGGTAAACGTATAGCCTGCATTGTATGGCATTCAAATAGTTTATCCTATCATTAATTTTAAACAATAGTTCCTTTTGTACACGCTTATATCGCGTACCCCTATTACAATTGCCTATACGTGCATTAATTACTCATGTTTTATTCATTTACAATTCAAGCAATAATTTATATTCGCGATCACGTTTCATTTCCTGCTGTAACATTTGTCGTCGAGTAATGGAACGGAATCGTCGCGTTACCTGTTTTATTTACACTCGTTTCGATGTACGTTCGAAACAAGCCACAGGCTTTTGTAAATAATTCACAATTTAAGCTACATCCTCGTAAGTGGCACTATATGAAAATTTGTAACGCGAAATATTACAAACTATACATACATTACAACTATACAAACTATTCTTCATTTTTCATCTTTATATTTTTATCGTTTCTCTGACGGGTAGAATAATTTATTTATATGAACTTTGACAAAAATTCGTGCCGACGAGTTTCATTGCCTAACGTGTCGTTTTTCTATTTCCCCATGGCATTGACTGTATGGGATAGTAGGACTATCCAATATGTTTCTTGCCTCGAGTGATTTCCAGTTTTTTTCTATTCAGGTCCTACGAATTGTTGTTTAACAAATATGTATTTTCTCTTTGTTCATGGACGTATCGAATCGCCGAGTATCGATCTATCATCTGTCATGGCAGTAGTCCATTTAATAATTGAAAGAATATCAGCAATGCACCTCTACCTATTATTTTTATCACTACGTTAGTATTGTCACGCGGTAAAAATAATTACGGCGATATTTTCGACACTTGTTTTTCGCAAGTTTGGTTCGTATTAATTGGAAGAAGCGTTTATTAGCGAAATTCGACAGGGTTTTCAGGATTTATATATTTTTCGAAGCAATTTGGAGGTTGACTACGAATTGAACCATTTGTTCAAAATCCGTTACATTCATATATTGCATTGTATGTGCATTGTGTGTCTATTCTAATCAAGACATTGGATTGGATTATTAATGCCATAATCATTAGCTTTTGGTTCAAAGCGAAGGCTGTATTGCCATCGTAAAAATAGTGAAAACGATATTTGGCAAAGTGCAAAATGATTTGCGTTAAAAATAGGGCATTACTGGTAATATCTTTCTATGCGGCACCTACACGTAATCGAAATGACAGAAATGATAGAAATGACCAAAGTCGTGGTGGAAGAAAATCCTACAATCGCAAACAAATGTATTAACAATTGTTTCCATATTCGATAAATCTGATATTCCCAAAAGAAACAATTTTAAACCCCCATTTAGACATTCACGTTGCAGACCAGTTACTGAATGTACCGGTTTACTGGGACGTTTTTCACTAGCAGTCTAAATCTAGAATACATTTTTCACGTCTTGGGTCACGACGACTCTTAAAAGTAAATTCCTTTCCCGGGAACTCCTTCAATTTCGCCTTAAATCGCATTTCACTTCACGTTGAAGGCGTTCGTCAACGATTCGCGACAAAATGAAAAAAAGGAAAAAACGCTCGAGAAGCTTTATCGGATTTCCCCCACTTTTCCACTCCCTCGGGAAGGTGGCGAAAATTGCGTGACAAAAGCTCCACGGTGTAGCGTAATACCTCTCTTCTTTTTTCTCCCCCTGGAAGTCGAACGCACGTAAATCTAAGGGAAATATTTTGCACAGTCTTATAGAGACGGGAGCCGTCGAACGTTCAACATGTGGCTGCCCTACTTCGTTAACTCTCGTCGCTTCCTCCTGACATCATTAGTCGAGTTTTCGAGTCGTGAAAATGTTCGAAGCCTCGCAGGGAAAACGAAAAAGAAAATGTAATGAGAGCTTTTAGCGGTAATCGGGTGCCTTGGGAGTTTCGCGTCGTTATTGTAATTTATTGGCGAACTCTTGTGTATTTATTTTCGGGGTATTATAGTTGAATGAAGATTTCTTCAATTATTTTCAAACTGATTATTTGCGGTATTTAAATGAATTATTAATTATAAACATACATAATTGGTTGTGAAAAATGAAATAACTATTTCTTTTAAAATAAATGCAATTAAAATTGGACAGATTTTGTTGCAACACTTTGTTGAAGGATCGCAGATCTGAAGAGGCACTCTCAAGAAGAATGCATATCTCAGCAAGAAGATATGCATACAATCATTTTAATTTTCAAGTATTCCCATACACTCGAATGATTCTTCGTTGGCCAGTGTATTTGTCGACGAAATGTTTCACCGTGATCACCGTCGTATAAACTTTTCCCTCGACCACGGTGTACGTTACGGAAAATACAGAAGGGGCGGCGATGGGAGGGTAGAAAAAACAACAGCGAGGATCGTGATTGAAGTACGGTGAAACAGCTCGTGGGAATCCAGACATGAGTTTGAATTGCAAAACTCGTCGCGGTGTTCACGGTGAAATAATATGTACAGCATTATTGCGAGCTTTATTCGATTACCTGCAAACAGACGGGACGCGTTGCGAAAATGATACACGTTCGAACAGATTAAAAATTTCGCTTCACTCAATCTTCGTGGAAGAATAAAAATACTGTCCAGTTTATGATCGTTGGCTTTTTGATGGGAAATTCTGCGCGTTGTATAATCGATGTTACGTTCTTGCAGAGGTAAACGTGAGAAATAATTATTTTATTGTATTTCATGGTAAACCATAATGGTTATTTAATGGTTTTAATTTAGTAGGAATATTGCAATAATTTTGTTGAGAATATTTCCTTTACGGATCGAAGACACTTCGAGTAATGGGGACTTACTTCAAAAGAAGAAGATTTTCTGAATTTGTGAATATTTCATAAAGCAACAATACTTGTGGAATTATAAATATCTTACTGCAATAATATTTTGCGAATATTCGAATACCTATGGCTAGAATAATATTTCTCCAATTCTACTTTACCATTCACAAATATGAGGAGTACTAGAATATCAGAAAACAGATATAATATATTATTAAGAACAAATCACACCTCCCAGTGCAGTAACGTTTAAAATAACAAAATGAAAATAACAACAAAAATACGTTTGTGTCACGATAAATTCATCGACACACGATGAGAACAATCAATGAAGATAAATTGAAGCTATTCCCTGTAAACTGTCGAATAAAGTGCATTCTCGAGAGAAATCTTTCGTCTAAATTTTCTGCACGGACCCGTCAGCCATAGTAAGTAGACAGAATCGGTGTATGCGTGTTACGGAGACGGAAACGAGGCAAAGGACAATGCCCCGACAGTTTTCCTTCCAAAAGAAAAATATATCGGGTCGAGAAAACTGTGTCTGTTTTCTACTAATGGTGTGGTCTGGCTAGGCGACAGTTCCGACAGGGTTTGGGATTCAAATGCTAACGAAGAGAAAGGACTGTGACCCTTCCTCCATTCCATTATCTTCCTTTCGTGGGAAATTTATGAGGTTCGTATGCTTCATTTCTGAAGGCAGTGTTTCCACGGTGAGCAGACAGAAATTGCTCGAAAATCTCAGTGCGATCTTCTTTTCAAAGCGAACCGCACAATTCACTATCCAGACAAATTATTCGCCGAATAAGAATAATCGAAATTGTATTCAGGAAACTTTAAGCAAAAGACAATACTAATCGCAGCATGTTCAACAAGAAATTAACACCTTTCCAAGCAACCAGTTACACGAGTTGTCCATCTCTATACGTCGTTCAATAATTTTTTATATTCCTCACGTAATATTGCAAAACCATTTCAAATCCCCATCCTTTCGACAAGAAACATGATTTTCAATCTATGCAAAATATTTGAAGCAATTAATCGTCCAACTTGTCTAACATTTCTCGTTGGCTATACAAGGGATGGATACGTCATCGGTACCGGAAGTTCCAGCGACAAGAATCCCTGGGCAAAGCAACGCGAACCCCGTAACCAGAGCCCATTAAGTGCTCCACCCCTGGAGCTGACTCGGCCGGTGCAACCCTCTATCCGGACTAGGTAATTTTATATTCTCCCCTTGGACTCGTCGCGACGGTTCTTCCGTTGATGTAACTTCACCTGTTGGTTGTCCTCTGCGCCGTTCCTTTGACGGAATATTGATCGGTGTGCGGTGAACACGACGCGACAAGACCTTTGGTCGCGTATAACGTGACCTGGCTACATAATCTAGATCCTGATCACTGGAATTCATCCCTGGATTACGAGACGAAATCCGACTGGGCGATGCCTGTGGATCGAGAGTTCGTTTACTCTTTTTTTTCCTTTCTTTTACGTGGGATTCCATCTTTAGATCGTGGCTGATTTCACGCCGCCATTTCGCCAAGTATCTTGGGATCGTATCGAGGTGTGGCCCCTTCTTGAGTCTTCGACGGTGTTCTTTTTAATTTTTATGCGTGGAACTGTTTTGTTAATTTTTTTGTATCCACGATTGGGACGTGGCTTCCTTCTTAGAAGAAGGAATGCATTCGACGCGTTGAATGCAATTAGAAGACACAGTTCTTACAATTTTTATTGCAGTTATTATTCACGAGCGACCAATGCGAAAGCAAAGGTAAACAGTAGCATAATCAAAATGAAATTGATAAATCTATTTATGTTTCCTCCAATCCTGTTCCTTATTATGAACAGAACGAATCATATTCAATCATGTTTCTCCTGCTGGGAAATACCACTAACCCGTAACAGTTTAATTAATGAGAAATGTAATTCGAAACTCGAGTTTTAATTCTGTAATTAACAGTATAATTTCTTGTTGGAGTGGCATTATGAAATCATACTTTTCTCCTTTAATAAACTCTCACATTTTCTTCCCTGTATAAAATACAATTATACCAAACGAAATTACAACAAAGCGCAGCAGAACATTTTTCACAATTTCGTTGACTGGAAAATAATAATTGCTATGAAAAATTTCTACGCGTCTGAAAAATGTTAATTCTCTTTGCTTAAACTTTTGCAAGAGGACCATCGATAATATTATTCTGCCTTTTGATTCCGAGGTTGCACTTTGCTGTCAATGCGTGTCGTTCCCAAATAATGCAGCTGATTCGAATGATGGAATTTGTCCAGTGATTGATCGATGATCAAGCGATACATGGGATTGGCGCAACTTCATTAGTGGAAACGCAGGTGTTCTCTGATATGCTCGTAAATGACGAGTACCATTATAGACCACGCGTATCACACTCTGTTCGAGGTGCATAGAGGCTTAATTAACACCATTGTAGATATGATCGTCCTCCATGCAATCCGATCTCGAGGGTCTGTCTAAGATAATTTTAGAACCTACAACGAAATACTATAATAGAACTCCAAAATTCTAAAATCCCATAATTCTACAAACAAAACAGTGGCCATCAATTGTTTCATCACGTTATTCATATTATCATTATACATCACTCATACAAACGAATGATAAATTACCATTATACAGAAACCTCTCCGATTATTTTCACTGCCATTCGTTCTTTTTCTCCAGCGTTCAAATTAAAAATAGAGAAACGTGGAATCACGAGAGTTGCTCTGTACGATATTTGCCAATTAATTTCCCTTCCCATAGCTGACTTCTTTTTTGTTACGGAAACATTTAATCAAGCGAAGATCTACAAGTACAGATATCTTCGTTCCATCCGCGCTATACAAAGATCGTTTATTCCCAGCAATATGTGTGGAGAAAAAATTGCGGAGAAAGATACGAATTCAATAAGTGGCACTCACGTGTGCACGCGTTTAGATTGTGCCTCGGTGAGTGTCTTCAAAGGGCGAAGAGTGCGTGGCAAATTGGAGTTTACAGCGCACTCTCAGACTGGCTGCAGAAATTACAGGAAACGAGCTTTAATATCGCTGAACAGCGTTCGTTGAACTCCGCCATCGAGGCTACTAAACGGAAAAGCAACAAAGACCTTATACTTTTCCCTCGCGTATCTCTCGCCCGCGTCGGCCAATAAACCACGTCGAAGGAAAATCAAATTTCCAACCACGAGACGATCGAAAACAACCCCCTTCCCCTAACAACTTTACCAGAACGATTAAAAAAAAGATTCCACTCTCCCAAAGTTAAATTGCAACGGTTCCAATGAACGACAATTACCTTGTCCAATCCGCAACGAAACTTCCCCGATATCATTATATTTAACAACTACAATAAAATGTCGACGAATTTTGCCGCCCCTCGTAGTAAGAACTTTCCCAGTACCACCGAACACGTCCAGGCGAATAATTAAACCGCCATAAAAACACCCGCCCCACAGGCTTCACCTCCTTTTATATATTTACCAATTTACTCACCGGGCGCATCCCGCGTAACAGTATCCTCGCGCCTCGGTTATTCCCTTCGTTCTGCTTCTTGTCCGCTCGGGGTAATTGAAAATCGCAAACAACACACGGACGATTTCCCGACGATCGGAAAAAGGGCAAACGCACACCCGTCGAACACATTACACGTATGCACGCAGGTACACGCACGCACCTATGCACGTACCATCCGCGTTTGCTGGATCGTCGAATTTCGAGCGGCGCCGGAAAACTTCGTCCCCGTTCTCCGAGCAATTATTTACACAGATACCGTTCCGACGCGGTTGCATAAAACGCCCGGTCGCCTCGGTTCCACGTGGAAAGGGACACGGGTATAAGCGTTCGCTGGATTTATTTCGGTCATTATCTTACCTAATTCATTCAGCAATATGCGTTTCCTGGCGCAGGGATAAATTGTTCGGTACCCCGTGAGAGAAAATGAATGCGGCCTGTATTGTCTGACGCGGCGCTCCCGTTGAATTTCCATTCAGGCCAGGCACGAATCTACACGGTCTACGATAAACTATGTCTGGTGTGCCGTTGCTGCGAAATAGAGTGATACATCGCGTCTCGCGTGGAAATTGTATGTGCCGTGTTCGGGGCTGTTTCGTGCGCTGGGGGGGGGGGATGATATGGTAGGAAGAATTTGGAAGAGCGGGGGGGCTTTTGGAAGGGTGGTTAGGAGAGAGACGCGGAGATGGATGGGTTTTTTGGGGATGCTTCAGAGGGGTGGGGGGCGGCGCAGGTTTCGTGGGTGTTCGAATGTATGTGCACGATGGGGCTTTTGGGAGTAAAATATTTCTCGGTTTGAATAAAATTGGAAGTGGTTAAGAATAAATACGTCGACGAAGTAATAAGTTCATTCGGGTCATACTGTTACAATATTCGGAAGTGTAAAACGTATCTACGGCCAATTCGTATTGGAAATTCGTGTATGTTACATAGTCGTTTGTGTGGCGCGCGACTTAGAATGAAATAAATAGAAAACGCGAACGGTATGGAGAAAGTAGGAGAAACGAAAATCCTTTTGTTTTGTTTCAAATATTAAAGTACGTACGTGCAAAAGCTAGGAATGCAGGAACATACGAAGTGTCGTATTCTGTTCGAAATGAAGGTACTTTCGAAGTGCAATTGTCGGAAGGAATGTGTGAAAATTTTTAGTTCAAAGAATTCGTGACCCCTCCGGTGGCTTTCGTAATTTCATTGCTGGTTTCCCTTTCGAGATTTCGAAATGAACAAACGTGGATAAAGGTTGCCTCTCGCCTGGTTAAATTATGCTTTGAAGCTTCATTTCTATCTACTGCGGTGAAATGGAGTTTGCCCAGCTTCGTTTTCGAGGCCACCCTTGCGATCTCTACGGTTTCAATTCCTTTTTAGTGATGCCGTCGCGATCGTATCATTCCTGCCATTTGTCGGTACGTATCGCACCGTTGCCATCGCCATTTGTATCTTTTGTTCGAATGGTTTCGCGATGAACTTCGTCGCAGTCGAGCAGCTTTCAACGGTAGAACGTTCCGACGAAGCTTTGTAAAATTAAGCCGGTGGCACTCGACTTCTGGAAGATGGTTATCCTTTCGCTAAAGGAGGTTCCAACAAACGCATCGTCCGGTTCTATTGATTTTTCGCCATAATTTCTCTAAAAGTCTCTTTCTCTAACCCTCCGGATAATCTGATTTCATAAATGTAATTTGATAAGTTATATTTCTTTTCACGATTAAAACACTCCCTGTCGCGTGTTCTTAGCATTGGAAGGGACATTGGAAGGGACTCTGCGGAAATTTTCCTCGACAGGTGTTCTAAATTAAGAATCTCAGAGGCGAAGACAAATGTGATTCATTCATGGCGGGACTAGTTAAGTATTAAGCTGCCTGCTGCAGGAGCGGACTTTCTGGATTTTAGTTTCAATTCGGTAGCAAGGTAGAGGTTGAATTTTTTAGTGAGCTCAAATTAAATTTCTTTTTTGTGCTAAGTAATTATTCGATTCTAGGTATTTATTTGGGGGAATGTTATTATGCGACGCGATACATAGTGAGTATTCGTATATCAATGATTAGTTTAATTTATTAATCTCGTTTATTTTATCATTTTATAAAGGATCTCGTAATCGTTGCAACGAGATATCGCGTTTGTCACAGGCAGTCTGTCGATTTTCTGTGACGAAGTGTAATACCAGCGTAATGTCGAGACCCATTCAACAGCAGTTCGAGTTTCAAGTGAAATTCTGACTCTTTTTATGAATACCAATTCAATTGTGCCGCTCGCCATTTGGTATTCCTGCCTTTGAATGTGCCATACTACTTCAAAAGGGTGAAATAAATATTTATTGCTGCCTTCGGGAGTGATTCTGTAATGAAAAGATTGTAAGAGAATCGGAAAGAGTATATTCTAGTTACGCGAAAAAATGGCGAGGTGAATTAGATGACCACTTGATAACAATTGCGATAGAATAAGAAAGATCAGTTGAAATTTTCAATGCAATAATTCTTCGTTTTATGTTAATGGCGAACAGAAAATTTTCTAAAGTATTAATTTATTTTATTTACTCATCAACATGGTAAAAAAATAAAGAAGAAAATATTTTAAATAAATTTAATATTCAGTCTCAGAGTTAAAAAAGAACATCATCAACGTCGTAGTACATTCACCGCATTTCCGCCGTCACATACGTGTACTTTGCATTTTGTAGACCTTGTCCAGTTTATAGGAGTATTAAAAAAATTAGTGCACGTACTGCCTTTACGTGCTTGGCAGAAAGCAGTGCTAAAAAATCTACCATCATTCCGTTTATGTAAATTAGGTGGAAGCGAAGGAATTGTACGGAAAAAAGGCGCTCCTTATTTTCCTCAAAGATATCAAGATGACATAAAAATTTCTCACCGAGACAATATTCGAAACACCGTATAAAAAAAATATCCACAGAGAAAGAAAAATAAAAAGAATAAAAATACATTTCCCTGATTATTTAACTTTCACTAAAAACCGCCAACAACGACGCAACGAAATCACAAGGGAACCCTTTCAACGTAATAATGTCGGCGAAATATCGGCAATATTAATCTTAATAAGTCCAAAACTAATTCCAATGGGGTTATCATTGGAACCCATCATGCCGTGTCAATTTTCCGACGCGAAAACGCAATTACATACAGTCACGGTGTATCGTATGCAGTCGCGTAGATAAAACGAACGGACTTATCAGCTGGCTCCAAACCAGCACTGTCTCGATGGTTACCAGGACATTAACCCAAATGTCCCATGTGACGCCCATAACGGCAGCATTTTCGGTCACAATGACGGGGTCGTGTCCACGACAGAACTCCGTTTGACACCGTACGACACAGCTTTCAAACACCACCCTGTGTCGTGGATATTTGTGAACGGTTTAAGGTTTCTCAGCGTAGGCGCGCTGATTTGTATATGTGTGTGTATATATACCTACACAAATGCAGAGCTGTTAGGTGCTTATCGGAACGATTTCGAGGGGGACAAAAACGCGAAGGATCGTCGTAGACGGAAGAAAATGTCGCGTTGACGTTCGATAATGGTTTTGTTGACGTGAAAGATCTTTTGTTGACCCGTATAGTGGATGGTAGAATACGGGCCAATGCGAATAACCTTCCTCGTTATCTGTATCCCTCTGTTCTATTCTATTTGTCCTTCGTTTTTCTTATTCCTGTTGTTTGAGCCACGGATTTAAATGAGATTCGAGTAATTGTACAAGGAAATAATAATGGCAATGCGAGTTTTGTGTAAAATTATTTTTATATAAAAAATGTAATAAAGAGAAATACGGGTGAGGTATATATTTACGATTTATATTAATTTTTGATTAACAACGTTGCAATAGATGAGAGTACGATAGGTGTTTCACGGCTGTTGTATAATTTTTGAATAAACATTAAACAAGTAAAGAAGTATAAAAGGAAGCGAATAAAATAAAACAAATATTAAATTTTGTTATTAAGTTTCTTGATAGCATAAGAAATGAAATACACACTCATGGACAATTACTTTCTCATTAATAAGAAGAGAGGCCGAGAAAAAGATCCAAGATAAATCTCGGCCAATTTCCACGATATTGTTCTGAACACAGGGTAATGGCCGGCGAAGTGGCGCGTGTAATGCACAATATATATTTCCAACTGGTAAACTTTTAGGACTGCGAAAGTTTATCCAGCAATCCAAGTGACAGATATTATCCACGTGGGCGAAGGTGAATTGAAATTGGTGGGATCCCAGGGCCAGAAAGCCCATAAAATTCCTCCCAGCCGCCAGCAACGTGAACGTCTGAGAATTTCGCGTAATTTTCCGCGAGGTAATGGGAATATTATCCGGCTGGGATAGCTCGATGAATCCGTCACACCTTTTCGTCCAAACGATACTTGGGCGTATGCTAATATCCCATAGTCGGGAAATCGAACCCCGATTACCGATGAACGATCGTTCGCTCGTCAGTTCGCTTTTATGTCGAGCCGTTCCCCGTGAGTACTGTAACGACTGATTAAAATCGATCGACCGACGATTATACGATAGATTCGGAGCATAAATTGTCGTGTAAATCGTGTTACATAAATGTGATTTGTCCAAGGAAACCTGTGCTGGATTGTTGAGCCGTGGTATATATCGTAATTATTGTGCCATCCATTGATAGATAAGTTTGATTCCAATGAAATCGTGCTAGGTTTTCGAAAAAAATGACAAGGGACCCCATGAATTCGGTGGCCAAAAAAAACGTTTTAGATGGTTAGTCTTGGTATATACGTCAACGCGAACGCTCGCCTTTGGAAATGCTTCTCGAATCGTTTTGCGGGTTGTTTCTGTTTTGCAAAAGTAATTTATGTTGATATCTTTTATAGCCATTTCCCTGTTTTTATTAAGTTTACATTTATGCAAACACCCGGACGTTGTGGACGGTTCGAAGAGTATTTTCAGAATTTTCACTGCGAGTGAGGAGTACTGATTATTTGATTATGTTGCATGTAGAAATACCTATTCTAAATTTGGAGGAATATTGGAAACGTGACAAGATATGTCAAGAGTAAAGAGATCTTTTATAACTAAGTGTATACTGATGTCACTGTTAATTCATATCTTCGTACAGTTTATTGCACTCTTTCAATTATTAGCAATGTACAACATTATTCAAATAATATCATGCACAGTTAAAGGTCGTTCTCTCCGTTCATTTCGTTTCATAAAAAAATAAGGAAAAATAAACACGCCGTCCATTATCCATAGAAACACGTAGATACGTCTTTATAGAAATAACAACTGATAGCCTTCGTACGATCAAATAACACGTTACGGTAGTGACCATTCGTTTCCGTCGCAGTTACCACTTTCTATCCCCTTTACGAGCCCCTGTCGCGTTAATCCTTGCATTGGAGAACTCGGTGACGATGTCGTGGCGGATAGTTTAACAACGTCAAATTACAGAGACGTACGAAGGGCGTTCGAACGACAATTACAAGCCTCCGGGTTCGTGAGGGGCGAGAACGTGTCGACAATTTCGTGCTCTTTCGACGCGACCGTGCCGTAAAACTCATCGAATTGCGCGAAATTACAAACGTGCATCCCTCCTGGCCGACTGGCACGAAGTTTACCGTTTGTTTGTTCCCCGTTGCCGTGTATATCCTGGCTTTTTGTTTACCCTCCGCGTTAAATCCGTTTGCAATAAACTGGAGAACAAATACGCGGGTGGGGTCGGCGAAAATAACGACAATCTCGCTGGGAGAGTGCTGTGTATTTATTTCTTCGGGGATATTATTAAGATCTGGGTGCACGCAGAGCACGGGGACATGCGGAATTTATCGTCACGACGTTTGCGAGTTTAAACGGTAAATCGAGCTGCCTAATTGTAGGAAAATAATCATTTGTTATGAAATTTAATGTCGTAGAAAATTATTGATACGAGATATTTAACCGTTGTGAGATATATTGTTAAATAAAAGAAATTCAGAGGGAGTTTCTATTTGTTATTAATTGACACATTGTCAGTATGTCAAGTTAACTAGTCTCCATCAGATATATGACCTGACATTGAAGTACTTTCAAATGAAGAAAAAACGCATATAAAATATTTTATTCTTAACCGACATAATACCAAATTAAATAGTATAGATTTTTTAGAAATCTGTACTGAAAAATATTATTTCCGCATGGTCCGACAAGGAGAATAGTAAATACAAGTGAAATAGGCCGGTATGTGGTCAGACACGTGGCGCAAACTAGAAGCTGGCGTCTGGGCAGAAAAGTAGAATAGGTCTGTGCCTGATCACGCAAGTAGAACAAACGCGTGCCTGCTCGCACAAGGAGAACACGTCTTCTGCGGCTAGTACAACAAGGAGATCGGTCACTGTAGTTGGTCAGACAAATGGAATAGCGGTGAGGTGTGTTATAACACTTGTAACAAAGCAAGTGAGAATACAGCTAATTGGACCGATATATAACAAATGTATAAAATATTCATATCTGATTTATCGCACGGATAATTAATATCATCAATGTGTAATAACAAAGAATGTATTGTTATTAACTATTGGAGGCATACAAATTTTTTTCAAACCACACTTTAGAAGAGATATTGAGACACGAAAAAAATTCCCAAATTATAATAATCATATTCTACAAATCCTTCAAACCTTCAACGGGCACAATCGTAATTAAGTCGAACCCATTGCAGAACGATCACGAACGACGCAAAGTACAGCAAGAAAAATAAATAAATAAAATGAAAGGAAGAATCATTATCCCCGATGAAGTCATTCTACCCGTTCCACCGTGCTTTTCATCCCCTTTTCTTTCCGTTTCCACGTAATTGTTTATCGCATGGGGAACATTCAAAAGTTTGTCTGGGAAAGCAGCTCTCTCGTGGGTTATTCACCGGAAATTATATTCTCGGCTACCATTCACCAGACGTTTTTCCGTCGAGTCCCCGCGGCCTTTCGAATGCAGTTTGCATACTTAAGGAGAAGAACGTCTAGAATTTCTCGGGAGTCGGTCGACGTCTTTTGTCTTGTGCGCCGTCTCGAGCGTGTACAAATGAAACGGCTGAAGGATTCGTGGCAGGGAAAAAAAAATGTCTGACTGCCTCGACATCGACGTCGTTATGATCCACAACGTTTGATTGTACATTCAACGAGTTCCGTTTCCGCGATATCGTCGTGCGCGCGCAACGAACGAGATCAGCCTTAATAGCTCGCAATTGAGAATTGTTTTCTACCTGAGGCAGGCCTTTAAAGCCACATTCGTATGATCGCAGGGACATTCATTATTCTAGCGGTTTAACTTAAGCCTCTGTGTTACGATAGCAATCACGCTGGGAGCCGGCATGCCGGATACCGGGTGTGCAATTCGAAACGGAACGTAATATTTCGTTGAGCGGTTGCTTCGAGTCGGGACGCACCTCGCATAACAATTTTCGATTTCGCACCAGTCGACGAGGGGGGAAACGTCAACGGATTATCAACGGGTATTTTAGGTGAACTGGTGGCGCGGTTACGTGTGGAGAGTTTAGAGTGAAAGTTCGATGCTGGTGGCGGTGATTTCGTTTGGTTTACGTTGGCAGGTTACTAGAGATTTAGGGACAGTGGTTTGTTCTATGATACGTGGATGGAAATTTGTTGATTTTTCATTCTGGGATAATATACATTGATTTCAATGTAGAGTGCATCAATTTTTTGCATCATTTGGAATTTCGGTATTGTAATGGAAAATGTATTATTTCGTTAATTTTTGGGGAATGATATAACCATGGAAAATACGTTGACCGTAACGTGAAATCTATTAATTTTGAAAATTTTGGAATAACGTGTAACAGTAATGGGAAATACTTTATTTTCTAATCTTGTAAAAAGACAGCAAGTATGCTTTATATAGTATTTATACTACGCTATAACTAATGCTAACGACTTTCCAATTCAAGCAGAGTAGTCTGGTATATAATTTTAGATAACCGGAATTACTGATCGCAAATCGAATTTTTCTCCCATCCTAATTTCGATCCAGCTGTCTCAACTTATAAATGAAAAATTCTCAATAACATTAACACGTCCATAGAGTATCATTTTCCACAACAATGGAAATACAGTATTGAGACTTTGCCTGCAAATTTCCGCAAAATCAGTGGCAATAATTCGAAGGACCTATACACAGCATCAAGATTATTAAACGCCATTGTACACGTGCAAGGACCCCAGGATAATGTAGAAATCCTGGAAACGTTCATTACTCGGCTGGTCTCGCGTCGAAGCTAGTTCACCAATCGGAAACGAATTCTAAGGGCAAACAGAAATTACTCCGTTTGTGGCTGATTGTATCGCAACCCCGGGGAGCGCCAATAACGCCGGTCAATACGCTCGTATTTCCATTTCCGCAATGATGTTCTTACAGCAGGTTCCATTCAGTCTCGATGGAACAAGAAAACGAGAGGAAACACAAGCCGATTGAGTACAGAGACGCGAGAAAGGTTGCATTCTCGAGATTAAACGTTAAGCGCAGCCGGCGTTCTCTGGCTTTTACATTTGTTATATTGTGAACGCGGGCTGATTGACGAGAAAACTGCGAGAAATGGAAAGCCCGCGGATGAAACATGCGTTGACGGATAAAAATAGTAGCAATTGTAGTCTTGCCGTTTGGTTTGAAATATTCCACGGTGAGGTATTCTTTCCCCGCGTTATCTGTCGAATTATTGCACAAACGGAACGCGGACGTTAATTAAAAATTAGAGTCCAAGGGAGTCAGTAACGATAATAATAGAAAACGGTTGGGTGGAGAATGGAAATTGATGGAACAGTTTCGGAATATAATAGAGCGGATGTTTTTTCTACAACCAGGTACTCGTTGGACCTGCTGAACCCGAAATTTTTAATTAAAAATTTACTTTACAGTGGAAGACACGTATTCGCAATTCCATATATGTAGAACTGGTAATTACCTTTACTAAAGCTTGCGAATATTTCGAGAACTATAACGAGAAATGAGGCGCTACGGCACTACAGTTCTGTTGCCGGTGTTAAATTGATATTAAACCAACTGCAAAAATTCTTCTTCTTTTGTTACCTATTATTTAACATCGATCTTCTTCATTCCCTGATAGGACAAAGTGAAACAATGTATACAGAAATATTACACAACTCTTTCATCCCTCGAAGTTTTCCATCAAATTATTATTGAACTGCACGCCGCACATTGCCATTGATACTTTCCGCTGTCCTCGTACCTAGAAATATGTCCCGGCGGAGCAGAAAATGTCGAAATAGCTTTAGAGATACGTACGAAAAGGTGACATCGCATTAAGAATGAAAGTCGAGGACTCGGTCGCGAGTCTGTCCATAGAGATAACTGGCGGGAGCAGGAAAAAATTAATGTGACCATTTCTATTCATGCTTTTTGTACGTGGCTGTCGTCCGAGCCGGGCATTTAATAAGAATGCAAATGCAACTAAGATAATGCAAGACAAACATCGTTTCCGCGAAAACGTTTGTCCGATTCAATTTGACGAGGATACGGGGACAAGCGTGCATGACAATGATGCTGTTAGACCGTGTTTGTTTTATGAATGCGCTATGAAGCTTGATTGTTACACTGACCTTATTTCGTATCGTTTCTACAATATTCTTGTAACACCTGATAATTCTTCTGTCACGAATACGTAGAAATAAAAAGGAATTTGAATTTTTGCTTCGCAATTTATCCAGTGAATAATGAAAAAGATACCCTGAATTGGCATTCCAATGTAATAAACATTTACTATATAATTGAATGGTTAATTTTATGCGACACGATGCTACCTGCGAGATGTTTTTTTGTCCATCAAACACATTGATAGAGTCGCGGAATCGTATCGTCACTCCCTCGTGTTTTCGTATCCCCGGCCACTTTATGGGGTTGCAATTCAGTTAAGGGCAGTGAACACGCAGTTATAGCGGTTCTATAATATATGTAGTGCAATATTCTCGGCTCGTTCCGTGAACGTCGATAGTTAAAGTTAACGTCGGTGTGTTTCATGGATCACCGTTAAATGGATTTTAAGGCCAGTCTTACCTGCGCGCGTGTGTACGCTGTCATGTGTATATAGAACGAACACCTGCTTTCCTCGATTAACAGAGCACGACTATTGATTTCTATGGCTCCCTATGATTTTTTGTGCTCGCCAAGAATGAACCGCGTGCGTCACGTGCTCTAGTATAACTTAAAATAGACTGGATCGCGTGGTGTATTGTTCCTCCTTCAAGTTTTCGAAAACTTTCGCGGAACGAATTTTCCCGTACACGCGTTCGAGTATTTCTTAAGAAACGAAAAAATAAACAGATGTTCTATACATCGGAGTCGCTCCAATTCAACCTCAAGTTCCCTTTGAAACTCCGGGAACACGAAGGGAAGGGAACGAACGAATCCACCGATTCATAGCCCTTGGCAAGTGAAAAAAAATAAAAAACCTAAAAAAACAGAGCGTTTCATAAAACGCTGATGGACTTCGATATTCCATGAAATTCAACTCCCACGGCCAATTTCCGTTCGAGCGGGCCACGTGCCGAATGTCGAATTCAAGAAAAATGCCAGAAAAGTAGAAGGTGGGTGGCGTTTAACCCGTATAAATTCTATTTGAACGTGAAATACGCCACCAATGAATTTTTCGCCTGGCCTTTCTAAATCGAGAAACGAAAGTGCCGGCACGATCGCGGTGTACTTTGTTCCTCGACAGTCGAGACCCCTGACCGCGAATAATTTTAGCAAAACTGAAACACGATTATCCTGTGCCTATATTTACGCCCGTTTACGTGCAACTATAACGGTCACGTAACCAAACTGTTCTGGGCGAGTCGAATTAACCGGCCGATTATATTCAACGAGATAATTAATTCACTTATTTCGTTTTATACGTGACTGAAGCGCGGAACGTGGCTGCACGGGCAAGGCGAATAAACGCCAGCAAGTATTTCCGACAGATTACCGGATGTCGAGCCGGAACACCTGAATTTCCAGGCAAATTTGCAGTACTTTATAATTCTGCACACATATCTGATGAACCTCTCGTGCTATTTCCTGATTGCGGCTATTTTCACCTTTCTCTTTAATGTGGCTTTATACTTAGAACGGTTTATATGTGTATAGCTTCAATTTGAGACGTTGGAAGGCAACAGTGGGACAGTAGAAAATCAATTAAAAGTGTAATGAACAATTAAGTAAATAGTGCAATGAAAATTTTGATAAGGTTCGTGAGTTGTATGAAAATGCACGCGTTGGCGAATTTCTAATTTTCTAATTTAAAATAGAAATCTTTTTCTGCCGCAACAGAGTGACCTTTCTTTAATTTCATCCCTTGGGAATTTTTGACATATTGTTTTGGATATCTTGGATTATTTTAAAACAGACAATTCAAGTGTACAATGGGCACCGACAAATTGTAAGTATTATCGGTATTCCAGTTTTATTTCTACAAACTTGGAAATTGATTTTCTGTGTAAGATGTCACTCGTGGAATTTTTCCAATGATATTTACACCCTCGATGGAAGTCGAGATGGTCTCAAAAGTAATTCTGCCCCATTCGTAAGGGACTCGGCTATTTTTACAGCCACTGGATATCATATTCGTTACGTAAGCTTTATCGGCGATCGTCTGAAAGGGTATTCCAGTTGAAACTCGTGATCAATTACGTTGCCGACTGTACAATTATTTGGGAACAGTGAAGGGCACACGTGACAGGACTTTATGTCGATAGTAACCACGCTTTTCCTCGCCCCCTACAATTTCACAACCGTCGATCTGATGGTTTACATGACGTGGCTAAAATACGAACGAGTACACCGTTCAGCCACTTTAACGAAAACTTCACTTTCCCTCGTGGCGGTTCAAACAATTCATTAAAAGCGCGAAGGTAGACTTCCACCGTTCTGAATCGCAAAGTTTCTCGACCGACAACGTCTGATGTTACATTAGCGGTGTAAATAAATAAACTACCCGTGCTCAAGTTCATAAAAACACAACAATAAATAACATTAACAGTAAGTAATGGATGATCAAAACAAAATTCATTGAAGTACACAACTCTAGTATGCGTGTAATACAAGCTTAGTAAACATTACTATCACTAAAGTCGCATAATTTAATATTTTCATTCCGATGCTCTATTAACGCGAATGTAACCGAATCAAATGTCCACTCAAGTTACTGGAACGTTGCCTGAAAAATGTTTTAAAAGAAGAATTTTCTTTCCCAAATATCAGTAATACAAATTATGTAAACATGCTATTATTGTAATGTAATTGACTATTACAAACCGCCAAAAAGCTATCGCCATACTACTAAGGCCTATTAAGAAAGCCGGGGTAACGAATGATTAATAAAAGGAAGCCGATAACCGCGTTTAAACGGCCTGTCGAACGACAGTTGGGGGTATTAATAAACACGCTCGTACACCGTTAGTTATCTCACGGCGAAATCGTTTCCACGACGGCGCCGTCTAATGAAACCGCTAATTGCTTCTACGCGGCCGTCGCGTCGTTTTCGCCGTAAGATAATAATAAGCCCTGGAAAATGATAGTTGACTCGGCTAAACGTATCTCGCCCCGACGAGAAGCCATCTTCGCGGCGTTTTCCAATCTTGCGCCACGACGATACCCTGGGGGCACAATTTGCGTTGCCAGGCGCAAAAGCATCGTGTCTACGCGGAACGCGGCAACGTCTACTAAAATATTTAACGACGCCCTGGAACACATCCTGTGCGTGCACACACGATGCTATCGGTGTTAAAAAAAGAAGGGGCACGGTTACAGGTGAGCGCCGTGTACATCGGCCCACGTGACCGGACTTCGCTTTCATGGCTATCGATTTCCCGCGAATTTTCGCCACACTTTCGTCCCACTCGTTCTTCCATTGCTTTCTTCGTTATTCGAGCGACGATCAACACGGCATATGGGGCAGTTTTGTGGAATGGAATCGATGGTGGTTCGAATGAGGGTCGCGGTGGATATTATTGGAGGATATTTTTAAGGGGTTGAATTAACAATAGCGTTGGGGACTATTTTTCGTGGAGATTTCTTGGTGGATCTTGTTGTATTTCTTTGTGCTTTATTGTTAGAGGGATAGAGATTACACTGTGTAACGTGTAGTCAAGAAGACTGTATGTAATTGGGGTTTTTTTTTGTTGCAGTGATCTTCGATGGTAAAGTCTATTATATAGAGAGAGATTGAAAGATGTAATTATAAGGTTGAAAGGGAATGGTAGGAATATCACTTGGACTCTGAGTGCTCCTTCATTAATCACGTCACAGGTAAGAAAGTACCAATCTTCGACTGAAATATCGTGTAAGACTATCCCGCCTCTTTACTCAGCAAGAAACACTCATATTCGAGGTCTCTTGCCGTTTCATGTCGCGTCAAATTTACGACCCACTTTATATGTTCTCCACCAATAGTCTACTGGCTTTCAATTCAATATATGTATAGATATATTGTCCAGAATTGTTTTTCTCTTTATGGCCGGTCACACTCTGCCATTATATAGAACGCGATAGAAGCACGTGAATGGTTTTAAATGATTGTGCCCTATTTATTTCTGCATGCTAAGAATCATTTCAAGCCAATTTTATTCTAATTGAAATCCTTTTACGATATTAATATATAAATGCGTATCGAGAACTCTTTTTCTTTCTAAACGTTGCATTACAATTAATCCCGACTCTGTGATAGAAATTATTTCGGTTTCACACTTTTAAGATTTTTCTTCGATAGTAAAGTCCACAGAATAAATTCACAACGTTTGTCTACCCATTAATTATACACCGTATAGTCTTTTAAAACGTGAATCTACATTTTTACAATCTTTGCAAATAAGGAACAAGGAAACGAGCACCCAGGTGCCCAGTGCTCGGCACCTTAAGAATGACAACGCTCTGCGCAAAAATAAAAAACTTGGAAGTATGCTCTACGGAGGTGCCTCGGCGATTTTATCAGGTATCAGGCGACGTGTGCAGGTTTCATCGACGTCGATATCTGACCGTCACGTCTTTTTGGTGTCGTTCGAAGTCCACGCCGGATATCAACGAACTTTACGTGCTAAGGTGAAGATTACATCTAGATTCACGTCGACCTTCATTTTCGTTCTACTCAATGTCTTCGAATTTTATGAAAGCATTACTTCAAGTGCAACGCCCTTTGTCAGCCGGTGAACTCAGATTCCTGTTGCTGCTTCAATCGGATTTATCGAATCGGATTTGCACAATTTTTTGGGAACAGAAAGGATCCCTGTTTGCGTTCTGCGGTGTATGTAAAGACAATTTTTCAGCTCGATTTTATTGTTGTGAAAATTGTTACATTTGTGTACAAAAACGTATATTTTATACATGTTGCAACGAATCATTTGAATTGTAGGAATTACTGTTCCAGTTTTCTTTCTTCCTCACGTTTCACGTTCCAGCTTTTATATTTTTATATTCATGCTGCACCATTCGGTTCTTTCGTTCTGCTAAATTTTCCTACACTTTTCCCGATATTTTTATTTTTTACGAGATGCTTTCAGACGGAAATTGAACATATTTTCTAAAAATATGCTCCGAAGTTGTAAAGTCGCATAGTACACGAAAAGGTAGAAAAAGCTATAGGGTTTGAAATGTTTAACCCCTCTGTGTACAAAGCATCGTAACTTGCCTAATCACCAAAGTTAACCAACGCTGACCACGGTTAGCATCAAGGTGCACGGTTCGTTGTCCAGAAATTCTCTGCTTTTATCTCATTAAATTTTAATGATTTAAAATCCACGGAGAATCATAAACTTAAGCATCATTTCGATACACAGAATAGCAAGATAAAAATGAGGAAGCTTCTTTAACAAATACTTAGTAAATCCCTGTTCATTCACAAAATAATTCACGAAAAGTTATGTAATTAAATCGTACAAATTAAATCCTCCTATTTAATGTACAATAGTAATAATAATTCACTGACTTGGGACATTTCAGATCCTCGATTAATATTTAACAAACATCTCGTCTGTTTTTAATACTTGACAGATTCCTTTTACTTTTTCATCGCCGAGCCGTTAGTTCAGTGGGCTATTGCTATTTACGGGAGTAACAGTGCTGAGTGCATTGCATTTTTTATATCCGTGAAAGCACCTTACGCTGAAGCATCTTATAAACCGTGTAGTTGATTTCGAACGCGACCGCAAAGGCATGGTGCGCGAGTAATCTTTGAAATATTTAGCGAGTCAGGAAAGGAGAGCAATAACAAACATGTATATGTGCTGTGCCACCAGTGCCCGGGAAAGTAGATCATTTTCCAAGAGATCTGATATTTCTTTACCTTTCATCGACATTGATTTTCGAGCTATTTAATGTAATACCTTATCATCCGATCTCGAATCTCCATGGGAACTTGAATTTTTCTTACCTTTCCTACCATTAGGATGTTGTATAATTATATAATTCATATAATTGATGGAAATGTAGAGAAAGCAATTGAAGCACCTTTAAAAGACTTTTTGGACAATTAAGAAATATAGAAAAAGTTTCGTAATTAAACCGCATATCAAGTGCGTTGCACCATTAAATAAATATGAATTAAGTAAAATTATAGCAAGACACTTATCAGGAATAAATATAAGAAACAAAAAAGAATTTGCAAATTTCCAGAAGTTTATATGCCAGTTTGTATTGTCAATCATGGTGGCCGCGTCAAACCCTAAAGTTATCTTTCTTTTATTCGTTCCTTTTTTTCTATCTAATAAGGTGAATGCACGTTGTAATTCGGCGCCCGATAAATTAACGTGGAACGTTGCGTTTGGGAACGTTCGAGCGACACGTTTTAAGGATCCTGACGGGTCGTTGAATATTCATCGGGGCTTCGAAGAGCTCCGTTGGATGTGTACGTTTCAATCAAATATGTGCATAGTTGCTGGCTGAAATTGGATTCGACCCCGTGAAATTCCACGGCAATGCTTCCTCGTATTCCCTTCGCGTCACGGTGAAAGCTTAATTACGATATTAGTTATACACTAATCACGGCGAGATGCGACGTGCTCCCGTACCGTGTACCATGGAAAATAAATTCTTCGGGGTGCCATAGAGGCGGCCTGACGATGTTTTCATAACTGAGTTTCGCATGTTTCTATAATTTTGTGCACTTTAACCAAATTTCGGGACGGCGAATTTTTTTCCGCGACGGTATAGAAGAAGATTGATCAAAAGTGCAGGAAACGTAAAGCTGGTCTGAATAATATTTTTTAATAAATATAGCTTGCCTCAATAATATATTTTAATAAATAAAGCTTAGGTGGACAAAAAGAGGAAGATTCTACGATATTAATTTTACTTCATGTGGAACATCGATCTAATTTTATTTTCATCGCAATGTAAGTAATATTTTTGGAGAAACTGTAAGACCAGAAAAGTTTTCGCGATTTCCTATCGTCGATCGAAAATCATTTGATGCCTTCGACGCAATGAAAAGTGAAGGAGAAAATGTTAAGTTAGTCGAACACTTCTCCACTTCTCTTTTATTGCCTCACGTCTTCGGCGAAGTGTTCTTCAAAGTCGAAACAAGTTGCGTTTTTAAAACAGCTCGAGATCAGCAGAAAAGCAGGTCAGAAGAAAGAGTTTAATATTTTTTGACTATCAGTTTCACAGAATTGTGCACAGGTGAAAAGCGTAATTGCACTTTTCTTTAAATCGAATCATAACTTTCAACGAAACACCAACCCACGAATACTTTCATTACCTGCAAGAAGCTTCCAACGCACCAACATCTACGAACACTGTCAGCGTAACGCAAGAACAATTCCAATGTTAACTGCACGCGAAAGAAAATATTAGTGTACACTGCTGTGGCACGTGTGCCGCTTAAATTTCACCTCACCACATTTTTCCTATCCTCCGACTTATTCGAAACATGCGGCCTGGCCCAGTTCCACGGTACACTCCGTATAATTACACAATTACTTCCTGCACCGTGACTTCCGTTCCCCTTCGTATTCCAATAACCAAACATTCTGCCTCGTCTAATGATTCCGCGAATTTCCAAGCTATTCAAAGCATCTAACTAGGTACCATCTCGGCGAAACTCGCCACGTAACTATCGCGAGTGGCTTTTCAAATAATGGCACGTAGTCCTTTGAAAGTACAATGGGATCACGTGAACCGACCAAGGTCCGGTTCAAACCAACTAAGCCAAGCCGGCCACTTTGTGCATAAAGATTCGCGGCAGGTTGTGTGATCTGAAATATTTACAAATAAACGGGCTTTGCACGTGGAATAGAACACCGTGATAGTTCCTGGTCGTTGTTTCAATCCGCGTGATAGGCATTACGTTCCACCCACGGCCAATCTTTTATGTTGGTTGTAACGCAACCGACAATGGCCACAGTAAAACGGATACGCCGGTATCCTGATACGCTCCATCAGGACGCGTCTTCCGGTTGGAATTGAGCTGTAAAGTGGTTAAAGTAGCGACCAATGAAGCATTGTGATCTGGCGAGACGGTAGTTGTTTACCGTCGTGAATTATTTCGAACATTATGAGTGAGTATCACTGTTCGCTTCGCAGATAAGTGTTTTTGGTTTCTCAGTATAAATCATGAAGTAGACAAACAAACTCTGCAGACTTTAAAATCGAATAATGCTATAACGAGTATTTTCGAGAGGTTGATTGTTTAATCATTGCAGATATATAAACAGTATCCCTTTATACAATTTGCTTTTTCCGTGCCAAAATTATTTTCCACGGTACAAAACGCAACACAAGTTCCTTCTGATTCCAGAATAAAATTCTACTATTCTACAGCAGAAACTTCATGATCAAAAATCGCTCGAGTACCAACAGATCTACTGAATAAAATATTCACCTGACAAATCTGATTGGGAAACCGAGTCCGGTGTATGTAAATGGTTCATCCTAAAGCCACACAGATAAAAGTGTTCTGTCTTGAATTTCACTATACATAAGAGACAAAGGGACCATTCTTGTCTTCATCATTCTATTCTTACGAACTGGTGTACCAACTCAACTGAAGTAATACTATATACACGTGGCACATGGCAGGTACCCCTGTTCTGTTTTCTTAGTGTAACGCTAATGCGGTTGGGTAATGGTCGGTCCAAGACCATTATGCTTAAACATTATCCCGCAAGTTCCCTTGTCGCGGATCATGCCGTCGCTATTAATCAGAAATTCATCAGCTGTTACATGACCGTGGTAGGCAGTAGAACGTCGATTAATTTCCCAGCCTTGCCATCGTGGTAATATTACGTTGATACACAAATACCATGGGATATTTTTATCCTATCGCTGGAAAATTAATCAGAGAACGATCGCGTTCGCGAGCAGCTGAAAATTCGATTTTTCGTATTGTGTTTCTCGATTTCATTTGAACTGTAATTTAATCTACGAGGGTTAATTGGGAGGGCAACCCAACGCTTGATCCTTTGGTCACGGTGTGGGTGTAACAAGGTGTTCAGAAATTGAATCCTCGTTGGGCGAAAGCGGACCGAAAGGGTTCTTTACAGTGCGCAGCCATTTTCATTATTTGTCATTCAAGTCACGGGGTAAATAAAGTGTGAGTTTAATGAGAATAAGTAATAGTGCTCTTCTGACGCATTTGTTTCATTGTATATATATATATGCCATTTTTTATTATTGAACATTTTTCTTTTAATTTTATTTTTGTTGCTTTATCGAGAACAGTTTTAATTTTTATCGGTGGACGTTTCTGTGAATGCACTTTAATGTTTCTCCGTATATGTCTTTTAATTTCAGTTCGCATAGCTTGTGGTCGGAGTTGTCGCCAGTCAATTGGAATGAGGAGAGTAATTGAAGGTAATTGAAGGTAAAGGTAGAACGGTCACAAATAGACGTTACTCGGAAGACAAGACTCCTATGAGGATTATTTCACGGTAGTTGCGTTACACCAAAGAGAACTAATACTGATGGTACAGCAAGCGTTTAATATCTGCACCAAGAAACCTGAGCAATTTACGAAATTGAATCGGGGATTTTGGAACAACTGGCAGCTCGGTTGCTCGATTATTCGAAAACGATGGCGTCAGCGAATTCTATTTAACGTGTAGCAAAACAGGGAAAGATAAATCTGGGTATATATTCAACAAGATAATTCAACAGTATATTCAATTTATATTTGAACAATTTAAAGCTATAAAAAATGGGCAATCATTCTTTTGATTAAATATAAAATCTATCAAAGTATGATATTTATACAATTTGCAAACAAAATTGCATTATTCGTCAACCCATTATTTATTGCAATTAATTCCCCCTGTGCAAATTGTTGTTGAAATCCAGTATGGTTTTAGACAAGAGTGAAACAAATCCAGTATTATTTTCATTCTCTATAGTAGTTAATAAATTTTCAATTTCAAACCATGCTTGGCACCAAAAACGTTTAAGCATTATGTTCACAATAAAATGGCGAGTTAAAATTAATTAAACCCTTTCCGATCCTTTTTTAATGAACTAGAGATTGTACTTGTTGCTATTCTGAGCGGGCCACGTATCTCGAGTTCAATACATATATGGATGCGACCATACAAAAAAGTAATAACTCCGGTTACCTCGTGGAATTCACCGTCTGAAAGGTTCCAACGCAGGTGCGAATGTTTGGAAGATCTTCTGCGGGAAAGTGAGCCAAGAGGGTGAGAATGAAAGATAAGGTTCGTTAGGGGTGTGTACGATCGTCACCTAGGCTGAATGGTTACAGTGAAACCACGTGTTCGGTGTGAGGCCTTTGAACAGGTTGAAACGATGAGCGAAAAGGGGTTTGAAGTGAAAATTTAGAGGAGTTTAACGGGAACACTGTGAGTGTTGGTGCCTCTTGCTGCTCTACAAGTTTAATTCAAATGGACCTCTTGAATTTTTGTCGAGTCCTGTTCATTTTTCAAGTGGATTTTGTTGATTCATATTTCAAACCATTACGTGTTTGATAAGTGGCAGCCAATTTCAATTGTACTTGACGAATAAAAATGTTCTTGGATATTATATTAACGTTATATAATTGTAATAAAAATATAATATTGCTACCACAAACACTACTGCTCCTAATGATAATAATAATAATAATAGTAATATTTCTTCTACTTTCAATGCACAAACGAATATCGACACACCTGTAACAATTAGTCGGCAACTTACAGGATGGATCGCAAAATCCTAGAAACAGGGTCAAATCCAAAACCGCAATACCACAAGTACTTTACCACTATTATTCAAACCAATTTTATTGAAACAAATTCTACTTCACCGAAATTGTAACTTTTCATATCACAAAATCAACGCATTGACAGCTATCGTGCAAACCAGTAGCCACTGACCCACCTATCCTGCTGTTTCGTAGCTGCCTATCGGATAATAACAATGGAAATCCAATTCATCCCGCGATAAAGCCTGACTTTGGCGCGAACGTATCACGGCCTGCGGTAATATCCGAATCATTGCGTGAAAATCGCCGATGCATTTGAATAAACATCCAATTAAAAGGCTGAGATTGGCGGATTCGCGTGCAGAACCAACGGTGGCCGGAAACGCGAGAACAGACGGAATTTAATATCGCGGAAGGCGTGAAAAATTACCCCCAAGGCATTCCGACTCGCGTCAAATTGAAAACGTTGCTTCGCGTCAAGCTTCGCCAGCGAGGAAAATCATTTTCAGCAAATGTACTGTGCGAATGCATAGTTGCTACGGTTTAATCAAATTTATTTGAATTTCTGCAGGAACCGAATTTTGTCTTCCTCGCCTGGTAGTAAGGTTAACGAAAGTAATAATGTTCAAGAACAGATATAAGCAAAATAATTTGCCGAGAATACATTTTAATTCACAATTATTTGAAATGACTTGGCTGAAAGAATGACAAAAAATGAATTCGTTCATAATCAGACAATTTTCAAAGCACCCGCTTATCGCGCTGCATACTATAATATTAAAATCCCCGCGAAACCGTGCACCGTTGATTGCAACCGTGGCGTGTACGTCATCGTTCGTGCGCCGCCATCGACGCGTCGCAAAAGGGTGCAGATTTTCAGGCAGAAGCTCTGCGGCATCCTCGGGAGCAAATTCCATTATTCTTCGTTAGAGAGAAGCAAACGGAATATTGCGGTACACTGTGCACAAAGAGCGCGCCGGACGAACGCGAGCAACATTTGCCCTGTACCCATCGACCGCAGCCTCTGCTGAAAATTGTTTACCAGTTTTAGAAATTCTGATCTCCCACGGCTGATTGTTCCACGCAGTTCCTTCTCCATTCGTCCCACTTTCCTTCTTTATTCATAATTTCTTCTCCTCGTTGTCGTTATTTTTTGTTTTTCGTCGAACGAGCAGGCGACCCTTTCGATGATAAATCTAGCTACGGAAAAAAGGTAGCATTTTTCAAGAGAAGTGTTCCTTTAACGCGGTACTGCGCGATTATTTTTTCCTCCCTTTTTCTGCGTGTCCCGTTGTATGATTTATTAAGCTTCCGCCATGGATGTCACGCGGAGCAACTTGGTTATATCATTTTTCAGCGTGCTGTGTTCATCTTTGAGCACCTGATTTTTTTGTTCTTCCTTTTATCACGTTTCACGATGCCCTGTCTCCATCACCGTACACGAGATTATCCGTCAACGAAAAACCAAATTGTGCTGCGTTCTTTGGTACTGTTCTTGCACGTTAATCGAGGAATAGATTAATATGTACGTACATACGAAGTATTTAATCCTTGCATCGTTGCTTCGTCAATAGACTCGTCTACTATATTTTCCATCGATAATTAAATATCAATCGACTTACGAGACGGTCGTGGATAAAATTGGAAAATGGGTGTTTCGATTGTTCCCGTTTTTAAATTCGTAACATTGCTGGCGAGTAATAAATCAAAGCTGGGAAAACTTTCCAATATATTTTTTTGCTTCTGGAATATACACTGGGCTTAATGGGTACCAATATTGGATCGTGTGCGGTTAATAGCATGGACACAAACGATACCATCCCTGTTTCTTTTTATGAACCTGTGTGTCATTAGTATCGAGTTTTACAGACCCGATATTTTTTTTGCTTCAGGCTCGATACAGAAACGAGTTAACAGGCATCTGACTTTGCAACCTGAGATTTTATACAGTTGGGGGGAATATTGGTTACTTCTTGACGGACAAGATTTTTAGGGAAGAAAAGATATTACTTTATTCCTTGCATTACCGTCTATCGACACGTGGAAATAATTATTTTAAAAGGAACAAATCGAAGCAGCTGAAATTGCGAAAAGAAAGAAAATTCCTCTGAAAGTGAATATTCAAATCTGCACGTGGATCTGTCTATAAATAAATATAAAACATAATCGTAACTGCCACAAGTGCGCATATTAATTTCTCCAACTGAAACGACAATAGCAACCGCAATATAAGAAATATAATCATTAACGACCCACGACCACTATTTCTCTTACAAAATTTCTCATCCGAAAGGGAGAAAACCTGAAAGAACAGTAAAACCAATGCGAACAGCAGAAACTCCCGCGCACCGTCGATCTTTACCTCACCTGGGCATCTTCCGCGATATTTCTCACCTTGAACACCGGGGAAAATCGCGATCGCTCATTTCCAACGACTATCGTGCCAGGAAATCGTCCGTGGAACGGTCGATATATCGATCACGGAAGAACGGAACCCTCGGACACATCCGACTTTTCCAAGTCGAACAAGAAAGGAGGGAGAGACAAACAGACAGACAAGAGGGAACTCCAATCCATCTGTCCGGAGGACTTTGTTTCGTCATAAATGGGAAATGGGAACGATGAATCGCGTGTCCAGTAAATAAATGCCTGGAATGACATCGAAGACAATTTCGTGGCGATTCTATTTCGTTCCCCCCTCTTTGTTCTTTCTTGTTCCTTCGCCAATTTCTGTCGTAGTTCCGCCGTCCCCCATGGGAAATCCAAATCGTATTTTCGAGCCGGACGATAGAGGTGAACGAAATACGTAGGTACGCATGCATCCGTACGCGGCCGTCCTCGCATTCCGGAAACGGGGATCGAGCACTGTTTCAGCACCGGAAGGGGATGTAACGATCCCAGTAGAATTCTTTCGGTATACTCTGCTACGGCCATCCCTGCCGATTATCGTAAACACCGGGACGAATTTCTACCGTTCTACGCAGAGCCAATAGGATTAAAGCTTATAGAGAGTCGGAGGATTCGCAATGGTATGGGGTGCGCTTGTCGAACGATCGAGAGATTTTTATCAACGTTCGGATATTACTTTCGGGTATTTCGTGTTTCGTATACAGGGTGCCTCGGGCTTTTTTTCCTGGCGAAAATTGGGGAAAGATATTGTACGAAGTTTGGAAATGCACGCATCGCGATTGCTTTGTTGCAGAGGTATAATGGGAGTGGCGATGTTTGTGGAAATGTAATTGTAAAATAATGACAATGTAATAATATACCTTCGTTGTATATTATTGTCTTGGATTAATAACCATCAGGAATATAATAGCAATGTTTATTACTGATTTTACTCCCCTGTCGAATTTTATGGAAACGAGAAAATATCGTGCGGTTAACGTTCAGTGATAATGTTATTACGTTATGGTATTCGACTATTGAATTTCATGCATGAAAGGTAGCCATTGTTCAGTGGGAAATGGACACGTAGATCGAAGGTGTTCGTGGTAACGCAGCGTTGAGAGAATACCCAGGATTATGCCGGGCATCAACTATGTGCCGTGTGGTCATTAGCCATGGACTTACAGTTTTAGGGGCAGTGGTGCACCATGGATGAGAGTTCCTACATGTTCTAAGCACCGACTCGAAGTTGGTTGGTGCTATGGTTAGTACCGTGCAAGTACTAACTGTATTCAACGCGACTTAAGTCCAGCGATCAAACGCGAACGAGATCTTTTCTCTATGGCAAAACCACCGAGGTTATTATTATGTTTAATTGTCGTTAAAGAAACGCGTAGCAGCGAAACTCCCTCGTGAATGAAAATTATATAAATATACTACATATCTTTAATAGAAGATTTCTTTAAATTTAGCTGAATTGCCCTGGAATTTCCGGATCGTTAGCAAAATTAACGTTCTAATTGTGGTTTGTAAAATGTAACAAGACCTGGAGAGCATTCGGTTCAAAATAAATTATTCTTGTTCATTTAATTAATGGCTCGTTTATTGGAATCGATTTGAGTTTCGCTGGCAGGGAATGGAATTTATGCAAAGGTATTTCAGTCACGTAGTTACGTGGAACGATAGCAGAAGCACAGATCGTGGGATCACTCGTGGCTCTTTACCGGTACATTTTCACGAGCTGCGTTGCCCTAAATATAAAATAAAGGTGTACGAACACTCGCGTGTCATTAGATCAGTGGTTATTAATCGGTGCTTTTTCTTCCCTCGAAATAACGTATTCTTTTATTACTGCTGTGGAATTATCAAACTATAATTTTTGTTAAAAGGTTCTTGTAAATTTTCCTTCAGTAATTACCGATCGCGATCGAATCTGATAAACGAAGGTAAATCCCCAAGGAGCGATCCATCAATTTCACCTGGTCGAATCATCAGTGTTTCGGGTACAAGTTACAAATGATACCGAGATCAAGAAAATTATCATAGATTGATAATAATAGATACTATAAAATTATTTTCGACCGTTTCACTCATTTGACTGCGTCATTCACGAAACGTCACGCTACTAAAATGAGATAATTCGGATTGGGAATAAAATTCAGAGAGCAAGACTCCTGCTTCGTCATTATTTAACCTACTTCGTTATTGCTTTGCAAGTTTTAAACGAACGTAGAATGAAAATAAAAGGTAAATCAAATTAATGGCACAATTAGAAGTGCAATACGATAATCGATATAGCAAATTCATTAAAGCAACCAAATTCTATCCTCATAATTGCGCTCGCTTATCCTACATTCTGCACGATGAAACATATACGTATACCAATTACCGAATTATTTTCATCATTTAACCTTACAATATAATACTACAAAACGGACGGCACGGAATCTTAATTTAATCACGATTTTCTGTAAAAACAGAAAATGCATTTACATTTGATCCTCCAAAAAAAAAGAAAAAATCCCATGGAAGACCGAAACAAAAACTCACCGATAATTTCACAATTCACAACACTCTTATTCTCGCAAACACAACCGGACGACAACGTTCAAGGCTCGATAACGCTGTCGCATGCCTGTCGACACATAACCAGTCACGTAGCTTCATAAAATTTCAGATTTATCGTCGGTCTCCCTTTCAAGTGGGCAGCCGTATATTTAAATCACGGCCTCGTACACGTCACTTAGCGTTCGTACAGGTGAGCGAACGTACTGCACGGTGCACGTTGAACAACCCTTCGACGCATCGCGTCGCGACGCCCCGCACCGGCGTTAGTTCCATGAAAATGCATTCACCGACGAAATGCGCTCGTAATGAGATTATAGTCGCGCTGGCATTATGCCGCGCGTTAATGATAATTAACTATCATTAGCTGATGTGTCGCATGTTGGCCGCGAAATATATGTATACAGTACATGCATACGTACATGGGGTGGCGTACACGAAGCGTCGAAAATAGATTCGCCTGTTGCGGTGCAACACGAAACGCGAATCTATCGTGCCGAGAGCGGGGATATAATAATTCAAGACAGGTTCAAATGAATGGCAAGGAAACGGTGGTATCGTTACATCTGGCGCGTTAACCCTTTCGGTAGGGAGATTGTACTTGGAAATGCAAGAGTATGGATACGGGGGAAGGTGTACGGCGACTAACAAGTGTTTTTTGTTTGTTTGAGGTACTTGCGAACTTGTTCACACGAAGGTAACATGTTTATTAGGCCGAGAAATGTATTATCGTTTATGACACAGGCAGGTGCGAGGGCTTTTTATTAAGTAATCCGAAATCAGTATGGCGAAATAAATGCTCAAATTCTAAGTTGTCGTTGTCGCTTTTCGAACTTAAAATGATGTGAACGAATCTGTAAATCTCTTATCTGTTGAAGCGACAAATAAGTTCAATTCTTTTTGTATTTTCGTAGTTGAATTGTTTCATTGACTGTGACTGACGGTCTCGTGGAATTGAATTAAATTAAGGCAGAATGAAATGTGAGAATATGAATTGTTACTGATTTTCTTGTAATACTGAATTTATCATTTTGATTGCTATTCCCGTATTTTATGTGGCAAAAAAGATTGTGCAACATAAAGCTAGGAACGTTTCAGTGATTTGCATGTATTCATGGGGTGCAAAATTGGGTAAGTGCCCATGACCTGTGGGTAATGTGTTAACACACGTACAGAGTGAGCGTAGCGTCGAGCAGTCATTCAATTAAGTAATTCGGGAAAATTAACTCTTGAAATCGCTCAGCCAGCTTCTTCTGATATTACCTTTTCTTTGCTGTGTGAATTGTCTGCTCTGCTATTGAAATCGCTTCTCTAACTGTACGCGCCACTCTGACAGAGCTTCAGAAGTTTGATTAATACCACGAATCTGACGGTACCCGCTTGAGAAATGTTGGGAGTAGATTTTGCAGTTCAAAATTTGGTCAAGGAACAGAAATTGAAACTAATTTAATTGAGAGTCTTTGTAATTCGAAAGACAGAATGAATATTGATAATTAACATATGTATAGAACTTTAACAATTTCAAATATTTGTTCTGAAATTCTTCTAAATCCACTAGCTTGATTTATTTATGAAAAAACAAACTATTCCAATTTAACTTTACTCTCGGGGGATATTAAAAACTACCGAGCATTTATTTTTTTACGCTTCTATTCATTTCGTAATTATCTCATTAAAAACGATGGAATGTAAAAAATCGTAACACCATCATCAAACTACTGGGGCGTCCAACTGGCAGAAAACTCTGTCGAAGTCACTTGGTAAATTGGAATTCTAAAAGGGGTAATGAAACACCGGCAAAGGAACATTGAATAAATAACTATCTCCTCGAACAACCAGCAACAAACACGAGCAATGTTGTTTCCAAATTACCTTAAAGAATTTTCAATTTAATTAAAACAGAAATTGCTCGTGCATATTTAACTTCGAGTGTACACAGTTTTGTGCAATAGGTTCCATCCTAAAGTAGTACGAAATATATTTGTTTAATTTCAGAAATGTGTTTCTAGTACCTACTTCAACGTTCGATAATTTAATTTACCTCTGAAACTTGTAAAACTAACGGGACGGTATATAATGAAATTTAGTCCACACCGTAATATAAAAGTAACATTAGAGACTGTATTAGAAATAATGAGAGGCTATCAACACAGTAATATTATAAATGTGCATACATTTTAATTTCTCATTCATTTCCCAAGAATCTAATAAACCGATCTGCATAAATTACACGGTCACATTCCATTACACTAACGTCAACTGTGACTTAAGAGTCTGCAAATATTTGCCATCTCAATTTCCAAAGCAAGCACGCAAATCGATCGAACATCGTTTCTTAAATAATTGCCTATCGTTACGACCGAGCCTGGATTCGAATGAAATAGCAGACGAGTCGATTTTACTGGATGCAGTAAGATTTTTTTTCAACTACGAAATCGTCAGAAATTTCAAAGAAGTCCACTTCTGAGTCTGATTGCAATCTAATAAATGTCACGTGGATATACATAGCTGTAAATTCACGATTCTCCACGTTAATGATAATTAAATAGAGCCTTAATAGTTCGACGTGACAATTGTGATCGTTGCGATAATTGCAGTACAATTATTACCCAGTTGAACGCAAAATGGACGATTATCGAAAACAGATATTAGTAAAATCTAACCATAAGAGAAGCACCTGCACTCAGGTGAAATAATCTAGACACTATAAGGATATCCAAAAAAATAATATTTATTACTCGTCCCTTTAATACATTATCTTTACTGCAACTACAGGCAGAGAGTTGGAAAAACGATGGAGAATTGAGTAATTAACGTTCATGACAGGTGTAAACCAGACATTATGAATAATTTGAATTGCCATTTGTCTGTCCACCGATGATACCATCGACAAATAACGAAATAGAAACGCGTAAAATGTTAAAGGGAATGTCTATAGCCAGCTACATAAACTGGTGAACACAATTTATGCAACAATGTTTTATTACACTTGGCCAAGTTATTTCGTCGTTAATTGTCACGAAATAAGATTTACGTTCGCCCAGACAGTCCCACGCTCTGGTCACGCTAATGTTGCCGATGTTTTTTCGTACTTGGAACGCAAACTCTACCCGGAAGTTGCATAAAATTTTTCAACCCTTTAATGCCGACGAGCTCTCGACCTTCCCTCTGCAGTTTCTATATTCTTCGTTTGTTTTTTCATTCGTTTTCACGTGGCTACCGTTATCTGGGACACGGTCGAATTCGTGGTACGTAGCAATTTTTCACGTTGCTAGTGGGTGGTCTAAAGATATAAAGATAGTGATATGTAATGTGCACGTATTCAAACGAACAGTTTAAGGAGGATTAATCCTTTTAAGTTTAGATGCAAATTTTTTAACCGAGCGTGATTGCATTTAAACTATACTATACATAAAGGGTGTCCGAAAAAAAATGTGGACTAAAATTCCTATTTGCGATAGTGTTTCTTTATGTACCCCTGTAAGTTTCGTTGTTACGTTTACTCCATTGCTTCATGAAAAAATGATTAGACGAATAAAGATTATAGCAATAATAATATTTGTTAAGTAGAATACTTTGTAACACAATAATCAAGCTGTCCTCATAATCAATATTATCTGACAAGAAATATTAACGTTGTCCAAGTCAGACTGAACGATCCACGAATGTTTCCATCTTTCGAAATAATGTTCACTTACCGAAACGTGATCGACCACAGCCAATTAGCAGAGTACCCTCAAATGATTCACTCACGTGTAATACGTACCTGGGAACAAGACAAAAAATACGAGAGGCATATGAGTATACCGAATGCTTGAATTTGATTTATATCATCGACGTTGAATAGGGTCGCTGTTAAAAAAGACCCTTCATCGAAAGGCGGAATCGACCCGATATAATGAAGCACGGAGGAATATATTCGCGGCACGATACTCGATACGTTCCTGTTCCTTTCTTTCACGATTTTATCTGACAAGTTTTATTCACTTTCAGTTCTAGTTCTCATGAACTATGATTGGCAGCAATGAAAAGGTATTATGTGTGCATGATTGACAGTGGATCGTTAACAGCTACAAATTGTAAATCAATTATTCATGCAGTTCTTGTTTGCAGAATTGAAAACAATGCAAATGGTAAAATCGTTAATGAAATTGTAAAACTGTTAATTATTAACTATCAATAGTAAATGCAAGGGACAAGGGAACAATTGTTGCTGATTTGTTTACTCATTTATTTTGACTCCGTTTTAATTGGCGTAAAAAATTATTCCCGCGTGCAGGATTTAGGATCTGTTTTAATGATTAATTGTCCCATTGTTGGAGCAAAGCTTTATGGAGTGGAATTTAATCCTTGGATTGTAGAAAGAGACAGGCAAGTGAAAAGGGGTTTACGGGAACAAAAAGGTGGGAGATACGAGACTAGTAATTGTGAGAATTAGTGAGTTTCAAGGATAAAAGAGTCTGAGAAGTTCGTTTTGCTGAAGGAAACGCTTGATAATCTTAGCAAACGACCGAGTCGCACAGCTCGAAACAATTACGAACCGAGATGCTGACAGTGTTCTGCAAAATTAATTAAACAATGTGGATGATATTCTGGATACCTAGTACCTATAAAGATATTTTTGCTCATTGTTTAATTATCTACAAGAGATTCTACCAACTGATTCATGATTAAATTCTTTTCGAATATACATAACTTATGGTATCGATTTCTTTTCTTGCCAATAAACGACATTTGTAATATTGCATACGATTTTGAACAAACTTCATGTTCGCAACAAATTGAAAGTGACATGGAATAAGTTCCAATAATAGAATCGAATTTCAATAAATCTTAAACCACCAAATATTTAAACTTCCAGACTATTAAAGCATTTTATATCTTGGGCTATAAAAATATTTTAAATATACAATTCTTAAGAGAAATTAAGGTGAAGCAATAGCATTTTCAATCGGCCTCGATCAGCTCCATTAAGTCGTTCGACTTCGAATTTTCTACGATGCAACATTCGAAACGACCACATGTTAATTGGAATCCTGTATTGCATTCGGTTTGTTCGTGGCATGTTAAATCCGTGGCTTCGAAGTGCTGGTAATTAAGCCGCCCGATTTTCGTGAGTCGGATTAACACTGCGATTGAAGCAATTAAGCTTCTGTTAATCCCCGTTCGAAATACCTGTATACGATGCTTGTGTTACCGCCTGTTCAATATTTCAAAGAGATAGTACCGATTTGATCGTGCAATACGGCCAGCAATATTCTTCCATATTTGCTAGTTCTAATAACACTTTCTTTCTTGCTCACGGTGGGCGAATTTCATAAAGTTTTACCGGGAATAAACTGGAAATGCAATTTTATATACTTACTGAACAAATTTGACTCCTAATTAAAAATTTTACGCGAGATGTGTCCCGTTTATGGAAAATATTTCGTCCTCGTCAAATTTGGCTTTCAATAAGGTTCAAGCGCGATCATTTGAATGATTTAGTTATAAGGAGTTTAATTCCAAAATTATTCATACGACATTCTGATGACTGCATTAATTGCAAGTATAAATGGAAAATATTTCTCGCCAAGTTTTCTTCATTTACTGTTTTCTGGATGCAATGACAAAATATCTACTGGGAAAACGCGATTCATTTGTTTCTACTTCTTCCGCCCCCAACAAAGATAAATGAACAAGAGACAGTCTTTAGAAATATTGCACGCGGACGAAATTCAATGTAACTAATTACTAGCGCCGAGGACTATTACTTCCGATTAACCTTGACGGATATTCGCATAACCGTGCCATTACGGTGGAATACTTCATCGAGAAAGCAAAGTACAGAGAATTACGACCACACACCGGAAGTAATACGATTGTGAATGGGGCATTACGTATAAAATAGAAGCTATTAAAACGAAATTAATACCGCTGTTAAAATACACACGTGTATCATCTAATCAACTTCATTTGCACGTAAACTAATTGCCCAATCGTTTCATATTTCGCTTCAAAATTCCTGTTTCATTTGTTTTTCCGAACAAAAAGAATTGATCCGACAAAGGCCGTGCGCCGAAATGAAACAGGAAACGTTCATTACGCGCGCGCCGTAACACAGAAGCGGCCAGGTAATACCTTTCATTAACGAGCCGTCAAGAAAGATCACCGATCTTCCCTCGGAAAGTCAACGAACAGGAAAATAACGATGGACATACTTTACACAGACACATTCGGCTCGTCGTACAATTGTACGATTGTTGCAAGTCCCGCAGAAACGTTATTCCGTATCGAGATTCGTTTGTGTATCGGATCGTACGGTGTACGCGCGCGTCTCTGAGTATTTTTTTTGTTTTATCTGTTTTTTTTTTATTAAATTTCCCGCAGCGCCACCGGCAGAATTTCCAAAAGAAAGGGGATAATCTCGTTCCGTCAGCGAGTTCCCGATATTTTTACGTACGTGACTAAATTTAGGTTCACACTTTTCCGATAGTTTCTAAGCGGATTAAAGCAGTTCAATTTACGCCCCGGCATGGCTGTCTCATTTGTATTCTGCCCGGGCAGCGTTGTGCTGCGTGAAGACCACTTGAAATTTTTACACCCCAGGCCACGTCTGACAGGCAACTCCTATTATTATATTACAATGATTCAACCTCGTTACGTTAATTATGACGAACGTTCAACACGGAATTCAGCCTCCTGCAACAATTTTCATATTCTTTCTCCATTATGTTCGTTGAGTAATGGTCGTAAGCGTACAGGCGACAGATATTTTTTTTTAATCCCCGGGTGGGGTCCAATTATTATACGTAGTGTATACATATGCATATTATATGGCCAACACAGCGTCCGCGATTATTTTCCAAAGAAAAATCGAGAGAGTAAATGCGCGCTGCGAGAAAATAAATAATATTAATATTATTCAATGTTATTGTTCATTCAATACTGCCTGCGAATAATATTCAACTTGTGTACTAACAGGTCTAATTAAATTAATTAAAGGGTTGGAATAATCCATTGCAAAAATTTCTTACGAATATTTGTAAGCAATGTTGCCTGTAAAAGGTGACAGGTGACCCACTTGCGTGCGGTATATACCTACAGTTACAACTCTGCGCCAATGACTCGACATCGATAAATCCACATCGAAAAAATCGAAACGCCCAAGTAACATCGCACGCGAAATTTCAATACGTTCAAACATGTCGCGCATTCATCCGTCTGTCTTTCGCACGATAAAAAAAAAAACGGACTCACCGACAACGCGAAATAAATCAGCTGTCTCATGGTCAAACATACCGTGCAAGAAAAACCCAATCCGCCCATCGATACCCTCCCCTCGCCCCCTTCGATTGCAAATGCAATTCGGCAACCGTTCTCGAAAGCACGTACACGTTCCACCAGGACTCAGCGATCATCGTGAATTCCGTGGCAATATTCCGTGGCAATTTGCACAAGCCTGGATCCCTGTTGCTCCCATAATGACTAGCTCGCATCGTACGGTAACTACGCTCGTTACCCAATTAGCCGTGACCCAGAAAACGAAGGGATCCACCTTTCGGAGCAATCTCGAAGAAGCTCGGATCGTTTTGCACGGTTTGCAAGAAAGCTCGGAAGGGATGAAGAAGGGGCGAGGCGTGCAGGTGGTAGAATGGATCGGCGGTGTTCGTTTCGGTTGGCTTGTTCTCAGCCGTGATACGATCCAGGGACTGAGGGCGGATTTACGTTATCCGTTCGTACACGAAGTGCCACTGTAACATCTCCGCGCGGGCAAACATTGTTATCAGCCGTGGACGTTTCGAGATTCTTCGTGGCGAGTTTGTTGGGGAGGAATCCTTTTTTTCTTCTTCTTCGTGAATTATGCCGGGGAACGTACTGGTTACGCGGTTTGTCGCCTTCGAATTGTTTCGACGGTAAAGGATCATAATACTGTACGAACGTTTCTTATTTTATTAAGAGATTTTTATGAGACGGATGTATGCAATTTTCGTACAGTTAGGGAAAGTATTGTGTTATGAAATTTCGTAATCTAGCGGAGTTATAATATACAATATTTCATTATCAGAATGAGAATATGAGACCGAAAGAAGGAAGGTATAAAAATAATAATATATAAACTGTGATTAAAACGTTATATTCGGCGGCTTCTATTAAAATTAATTAAACCGAATTATTTTCATTATTACACGCCGCAGAATATTTTCATTGGCCAACAGTTTTTCTTTCGTTCATTTTAAATGACCATTTGAACAGATGCATTTCCCATTCACTTTGTATCTGCCCCGACAATGTAAATCGTTCTTTTAAATCGTAACAACCTGATTATATTATTGGAAGAAGTATAAAATAATATCGAGACACTAAAATTCTTGCCCCAAAACTATCACGATCGCCTCTGAACTTCCTTCTTTACGTGAATGCGATGGAAAGACGTGTCTGCCGAAGCAACAGTCGAATCCGTAGGAGTCAGCGTTTAGACGTCGCCACGGAAATTCTGTTCGAACGTGCTACGATTCCTCCACGAGTTACGAACACGTTCGACCCCCTGTCTAAATTAACTCGTCGCTCACGAGCACGTCGAAATGGCTTGCAACGGATATTTTCGTCTCCAGACGACAATTGATGGACAATTTCAACGATGGCCTTTTTAGCAGCTTGGCGGGAAATTGAATGTCCTCGGCGTTCTCGATATTAAACTGTTATATAAAGAATGACGAGTTGCCTCGTCGTCTGGCGTGCAACAAATCGGTCGCAATAATTAATTTATCTGGAGTTATTCTGTATATCATTTTGTCAAATAAATTTGTGTTACTATTTTCTGAAATAAATCTGTATCGATGATCATTAGCCCATCGTATCGTACTCGTTCAATTTAAATTTACAACTCTGTGCTCCGAATGACTGTCCTCGGCAAACTAGATATCAAACTGCGCATAGAAATCCAGATAAATAATTCCATGACATTAACTTGTACATTAAAACACGGGACGCGCCGAATAATTTATCTATTGTTACTTCCATCCACCCATCTTCAGCCTTTTATTTTTTCAACAAATATTATCAATAGCCTGTTTCTCTTTTCTTCCCCTCAGAGTGCATCGTTTCCTCGTTTCCCGCTTTTCTTTTACGTGCGGTAACAATTTTACGCAAGGGTCCAGAAAAATTACAACAGGGATGAGACTGGCGCGCAGCCATGAAAATGCTCTTGTGTGCTCCCGAAGGACGAGCATACTCGTTAAACTGGCGACTAGAAGTAGGAAAGCTAACTAGTTATGGTGTGAAACTCGAGGTGTGCCACGCAACACCCATCCAACGGGTCAGGTAGAAAAAAAGAAGAAGGAAGAAAAAGAGGTGTAAAGGTAGGATGATAGTAAAATGCACGCCGCAGCTTTTATCCCGGGACGACATTTATTTACGGTGAGCCCCGTTGACGAAATTATTAAACGTGATTCGTGCAACGTGAGATCCATTCGATCGCTTTTCGCCCTGATCTACCGGATAGTTTATCTCGGGGGAAATACGGTTTATTACTGCGAGGGTTTCGCGTAACCTCGTTGGAACAATGATCGTTTCGTTAAGCCACGAATAATCGTGTTACTTTCGATGGAAAGTTTTACCTGCCCACCGAGGCAGCATGTGCCGCTGTTGGACTTGCGTGGGCGAGGTTCCACGTTCCACTTTCGATTGGCCCGCGATCGGAAAGTTTTGCAATTTGATGAGGCCAAGTTGTGCGTATTATTGTTGGTTACCTGTTGCAGGTCGGTGTTCTTCCGAATTAGTGATAGGTTTTATTAGATCCACAGAATTTCTGTTGCGATTATTTGGTGCTGTGGACTGTGGAAATGCACTGGCTATGTATATTGATTTGGGAAATTAATTTCAAATTTTCTTGTTTGATTTGTTATTGTTTTAAGTATATCATATTGTTGTAGGAGGCAGGTACCTAAAGTATAGAATCTATATTTTTTTATATATGATTTTGCTGTATTTTCCTGAATCGAACGTTTATTAATAGAATAGGAATAAAAGTGTAATTTCTACGGTTATTCTGAATAAACCACATCTTCATAGATCATTTATGCCAGGAAATCTAATCTTAACGAGTGGGCTAATGTTGCACGAAAGATTTGGAATTTCACAACGTTCTTGGGGAACTACCTACAGAAAGGGAAGCCTGGCACCACCGGGACCATGGGGATACGTCGGTTGGCTTCGTGAATATTGCATACTCTTCACACAAATCTACTTTGTGTGTTGCATGCATCTATGCAAATTGGAAACCCACTACGAGACCTTAAATTCCGAGGGCCACCGTACTGTACCTTGTTCCCATTGAAATCTCGTGCTGCCGTTGCTGTACTACTAATTAATCAATTAATCAACGTTTCCATTTCCCTCATTATAAATTACAATCGTCACAAAATACTCTGTGCACTGGAATACTAATAAAGAGAAAAAAGGAAGACAGAAATATCTTTAGAAATATCTTTTAGTTTAATATCTTTAGGTCGTTGAGAAATTCATTTCCATTAACAGTATTTATTTCTTTACACACGGATAAGAAACGAGAGAAAGAAAACTGCCACGAAGATGAACTGCATGTTGAAAGCTTGACACGACTCTGCACACAGGGCAAGTCGATGAAGCTCGTGCATAATGTATACATAAATGTGCAGTGTTACCGATGCACGACATTTCTCCATGAAGCTGTTGAACATAGACAGAATGTGATACAAAGCGATGTTTGTTTCACGTCAGGCTTGTCATACGCAATGTTCTACTTTACAAATGATGTCATTTCTAGGTTCCTTATCGCTGTCTATCTTCTGTACTCGTAGCCGTATTTCCGTGTCTAGTCTACGTTTTGTAAATTGTTTCAGTCGGGACACGTTACGGTATCGTAACGGTGCACTATGAACGTAACAGGCTTCCGTAAGAAAAATGCCAGCCTTCCTCAAGATCACACGACACGCAATACCACGCGAGAGGATCACGAGAGCTCCGTGTGAATTGTTCACGTTCGTGCAGGTGAGAGGTGTCGATAAAATAAAGAATTAATAGGAAAAAAGGAGAAAAAGGACAATAAATTAGAAAATTCAGTACTTCTAACCATTCCAAACGTTCGCGTCTTACAATTTAATGAAATAAATTTGTTTTTCTTGAAATCAATAATTTTTACATCAACCACTTCATCCGATGCAACTAATTAATTATTGTCACGAGTGATAAAAGTGAGTACCCTATTCCATGAAACTTCTACAAACTCTATTGATTGTAAACAAAATTGCTACCTGATATTATACAAAATTTCATTGCAACTATTTCAATCATTACTTTCGAAGCACCGTACTGTTTGGCCCCCTTTTCGAATATTCAACAACGCCTTTCTTACAAATCTGTCTCGACTACCGCAATCGTACCCACTGTGACGTCGGCAAATGCGTGCTGCATCGATGAATAATGTATCGTGAACTGAGGCAGTATCTAGTCAACGGGATAACGAGGCTAGTGTTCCATGAGCGGGCGAACGCATTCGATCGGGTTCGCATCGACCATTCAAGGCATTACAACGAATAATCTTGCGTTAGGTAAACGGCGCATGGAATTCGACGCAACCGTGGTGTACAATTGTCTGTGTACCGTAACGAGGATCCTAAATAAAGCAGCAGAAGGAATATTTGTTGGTACAATGCATTCACAGGGACGTGCTACGAGACTAGTTAATAACAGCAATATCAATATGCAATATGAAGCAATATGAAGCAATATGAAGGATCATTAATTGTAGAAGCAAAAATTTATCGAATTAATGTACTGGTCGAGCAACTTGAGTGGCATCAGTGGAAGAGAGCAACGATATGTCTGACGCCGGCCATTTCAGTAGAAATGGTCGTCACAAGTCAGACGCCGTGGCGATATGTATAATAAATAATAAGACATTGAAATTGCAGAAGCTTCTATGTATATCAGCGAAGTAATAATTGGCATTAAATATTGGCGTGTTCTGCCGGTACAATTTATCTTTCTGCAAAGAAAAAAAAACCAGAAGCAAAATCGAATACAGAAGTGCCATAGAAAAGATAAGCTCGTAGCACGTCAGCTGCGTCACATATTGAACAGCAATTACGATAAAGCTTGCAACGTGTCGTACCTTCCAAACGTGATGCTAACGAAGCGTTCGAGTTATAAAGGGTGGAGAGGGGGAAAAAAAATCCGTACCGAAAGCAACCGAGGCTGGCAATTTAAACGAAATCGAGATCGTGATGCGAGTGTACGTGCACAGGAAGCACTGGCAGCGCAAACCACTGATTAGCCTCGATTAAGTTAAAAAAAAAACAAGCGAAATAGAAAAGAAAAGATCAAACGAAAATTTGCAGCGAGTTAATGCACGGTATTTATTTATTTATTTTCTCCTTCTTTTTTCTTTTGCATCGAAGTATCGCGTGACACTAAACGTCCGCGGTTCCACAGGCATGTGACGTTATTATTTGTTGGAAGGGACTTGAGAGCAGCTTTAAGTACGAGTGATCGATGACATCCTAACGTTACTATAATAGACGTTCCAGATAAGAAAAGTTTATTCTCGATCCTTCCTGCCGTGTCGTTGGCGAATCCTTCACCCCACCTCCGTTACTCGTCTTTTCCTGACCGTCGCCTCAATCATTAACGTTCGTTCCATTTTCTCGATTTGCGTCATGCGACGAAACGATCGCGAATAGAAGTTATTCGAACGGGAAGATCGTTGGTTGACCTGGCTTTGCACTCACGGATCATTGGAACGAAAACGCAGGTGGCACGAGCGAAGAGACGACAGTGTCCGATCGTTGAGAAGAAATCGGACGAGCTCGCAACGACGAAACTTTACGAACGATTTCACGGCGCCGTTCGTGTCCTCTTCTGTTGAAAACCGTATCGATTCGACGAAGCACACCGTTCGCGTACACCGTCGTGCTAATTATAATTGCGGCGAACGAGAGAACTCTAAGACTCCTTTACCCGGGGCGATTGTAGCGTGAATTTTGTGCGAATCCCGGTTACCTCCTTCAGCCTTCGAGCAAATGTTTCGCTATGCGACTTCGCGTCGACCGTAGTTCCCGCTTCCGCTTTCAAATATGCCTATTTGATCGTGGACTACACAGTCTGCCGTGGGAGTACAATCCTCGAAAGGCAAGATGATCCGGAAGTGAAGAAAAATTGGGAAATATTTTGGAAATGTACTATACATTTCGTTTAATTTTAAGTTTGTATATTATGGTAGAAAATCGTTGAAGAATAAATCGTTTTAGTAGGACAACGCTTATATGGAAGTATTTGCGATTAGAAATGAAATTTATTAGCAGATATGAGATTTCCCAGTGGTTTAGTAACTGCACTTTGCTTTGTAATTCTGTATAATTTGCAATTTGCAGCGTGTTTTCCATCTACGGGCATTATTTGTGTCCTAGAAATTAATTTATAGGCGCCACAAAGATACGACTGTTATTAGTATTTTATAATCTACTCGAAGGAAACTACTGAAAATGTTTAGTACGCTATCGAAATATTTTCTATATTATCAGTTTCGCCTTGCTTATTATTTATATTGGAAAAATAAGAATTGTGCGCGCAATAAAGAACGGATCTGTTCTACAGCGAAACGATAAAATAATCTCTGAAATGCACTCGAACTAATGTACCGACAGATTTGAAAGCAGATATTAAACTACACTTTCACAGGCGTGTTTCATTTAGCAATATTCGAAATCGCCATCTCGAATACCGAATAGGTATCGACAGTTAAACCCGCGGCCTTTACGGTTATCTTTTAAAGTTGAAAGCCGTAACTCAGGCTTTCGCGTTAGCTCTCTTTTTACGCTCGCTTTGCTTATACGATTACGACGGCATAAACCGAGGTACACCTGCTCGATACACACGAAAGCATTTTCAGGGAAGTACGAGCGGAATTATGTTTATCAATCAGGAACGAAGGAGCTATTTCACGGTTGGAAGGCTGGTTCCTAATTAATTCGCTTAATCCAACATCGAATGAAAAACTATTACTATTATTTTTTCGCCGAATCTATCTGCTGCGATTCGTCGCGCGTATTTCGCCGCGAAACAAAATCACCGAAGCAAGATTCGAGCGTATTGCACTCGAGGAAAATCAGGTCGTTCCTAACTTGCTCAGCTTCCTGTTCGCCTCGCGACCACCGTGGATTTAAAGTTCCTCGCCGTTCTATGGGCTGAGGATACGCACGTGGAAAACTTGTGATGGCTGATAAATCCCGTGAACGTGTATGGAAACTACGATGTGCGAACCCTTTGATCGTACGGTTCCATGAATGAATATTTAACGCGCTCCTTCCGTCATTTTAATAAGATCCTAACGAAAATTGCACACTCGCTGTCTGTCGAGGCAGTGGATGAGAAAGCTTTTGTATGGGGAAAGAATGGCACTTTTGTTCCGATCCAATAAACTCTTTTGCCGTGAAAGTAATTTTTAATCTTCGTTAAATGTAGTAGAATAATAAATTGGAAACAAACGATGACAACGATTAATCCTTCATAAATTTCTATCTCTCTGTAATCGAAGGCGGTCTTCTTAAAAAGGATAGAAAATTTCCCGAGCTTATATGTATATAACACGAGGTGAAAGAAAAAATGTCTATTAGCATAGTTGACCTCGTGACACGTCGCGAAAATTGTCCAAGCGAAAACTCGTTGCACCTCTTGACTCGGCAAACGAGTAATTTCCGCGATAGCTCATTCAAGCTTCACGTTTGCCTTCCCCTAACGTTACTACCTACGTTCCAGATTAACAAACGCCCTCCGTTTAATCGTATTACGCATTTAATCCGGACAATTTACGCCGCATCCCTTCCCAACAGAGTGGGACCCGGTGCTAAAATCTGCAAATTGAAATCGCTATTTGCGTTACGTTGTAAAAATCATTTCTCTGTACCGTGGACCCACAGTGGATTGTATTTCGTACTGCATATAAAGCAGTCGTTACACGAGCACGTGTTTTCACGGCGAACTGTAATTTACGGCACAACGGAACCGTCATTATAAACTTTAGTCCCCGTTTAATGACGTTATTAATTTCAATTGCACTGTGTTTTAGTGGGAACTATTCAGCTTGGGGCGCATTACAATTAAATTGGAAATCACGGTATTCAGCGGAGAGAGAGTGAGCGAGAGGGAGAGAGGGCGAGAGAGGAATGGTGTATTTTATTTCTGTTAAATTATTGAATTATTGATAAATTGTAAGACAGTTAAAGATAAGATAATTAAATTGTAAGTATGGAATTTTTAGAAAATATGAGGTTTCACATAACGAAAGTTTGGAATGAATATTATGTTGCAGCATAATGTCATTGCTGGTGAAATAAGGTGCTTAACTTTGATTAAAGGACGAAGTTTGTTTCTGGATGTACAAAGTACATGGACGCCCGTCGTTTTTCTCTTGATCTTAACTCGAACGTTTTGCTGCTCGAGACGTGCAATCTGTAAAATAATTCTGCAAGCTCCTAGGTCTATCTTTTACTGGGTAATTCGAACAAGTTGCGCAGTATCGTGTTTTCACTGTGAACGGTAAGCCTCCGTGAATCCAACAAACGCTAATTACAGAAGTGGTTGAAAGTTTTGACCATTCCGAACAACCAACGATTCCATTGCATCCCGCGGAAAGGTAAGAAGCAAAAGGGTGGAAAAGGAATTCAGATAGAAGTAAAAGAAAAAACGTGAAAACGAGAAAAAATGTGGAGGAAATTTTCAGGTAAGCGAGGGAAAAACGTGAAGGAAAACTTAGACGGAAGCAAAATAAGGAGAACGGAACAAAAATATATGTTCACGGAATGTATTCCGAATTTTATTTCGGATAATTTGAAGCGTAAAAAATAAACATAAACTGAATTCTGTTTAACACCATAACTAACAACTTATTTCGCGAGTCAACAGTTCAATTTCCAATTATTTCACAAGAATTGTTTAACATTATCGCAATATAAATCGATGGAGCACGGTGAAAACCTAATTTCGTTTTACTTGACACTGAAAAGAAATGCAATAAACCGAATTCATTAATTTCCAACAACGTCCCCTCTCCACGCCCCAAAAAATACAAAAATTAACAATACAACGCATATATCATAAAAGAAAATACATAATATATATAATCCACTGTCGAATCGTGATCATTTCTCAGCCATACTGAAATTCTACATTTCAAATCAGTGACAGAGCACAATGGCGCGTCAGAATCGAGGGGTGCCTTTTCGAATCGGATCTCGGATGAATCGCAAAGAATGGCACTCTCGACAATTCTTCGCGTGCATCTCCTTTATCGATCATTTTACTCGCGTCAGGGCACAAAGGAGCCGCGACGCCTTTTATATGATTTATCAGACCATGCCTTTCATTACGCACACCAGAATCGCGTTGTAATGCAGGCCCATTCACTGTACCGAACCGTCACAATGCCATCGGAATCCCATAGTCGTCCCTCGTAGATTTGTTCGTATACCAACGGGGGACGCTCGGTTCGTCATTAATGAAAGCAGTAGTGCACGTGAATTCGTAGACGGATGCGTTAGTCGTCTCGATAAATCGAACGATAACCGCACGGTCGATACGCGGCAAGTGGACAGCGGTACAAATAAACGTTTGAAATTGCTCGCCATACCACTTCACGTGTGCAATCATGATGGTTTTAACTTGCAACTAATCAGTGAATAACACGCAGGGAAAAGAAGGCGAGGAAAAAAGAATGGCTCTTGAAATGATGATTTTATAAATCATTCTATCAAATCTATCAAATATTTAATAGAGGGCGGTGTAATTGGGTGGTGATATGGAGTTTGATTGCAAAAATAATTGTATAGAAAACTGGGTAGAGGTTGTCTTTTTTGTGCAATTAATATGATGCTCGACGAAATTTATGAAGGATTAGAAAATACGAGAGGGCGTGGATTATCCTGATTTAACGAGTACAATAACAGTTGAATATTTTCATTAGACGCCCCGCGTATTTTTTAGTTGATATGCGATCCGTGTTAGGCAATCGCCGAATCCAATTTCTTTCGTCTTAATTAAAAATACACCGGTTAAATAATACGCAGTGCAACGAAAGTGGAAAACTACCCGGCACGCTTCGGCGATATAAATTTTATATGAACAATATCCTTTGGTATCGTACAGATAGAGTGTCACAGTCGCTCACGTATACGAGGAACGGACCGTTCATAAATTTCTGTTTTATGCATTTCGCATGGCTGTTTCGACAATTTGAATCCACGACGTTTCAGGCCGGCAAAAAATTCAACGGCGTGTCATTTTCTCTTCGAAAGGCCAGAAATATTATACATGAAACTATGTTTAACCAAAGTTTCTCACAATGAATGATTAACTTTAATTCTAATTCAATTTGAATTTATAAATATGCGGGTACCGAGTTTTATAAATATTTCGTCAATTACGTTTCGCATTATGTTAAATTTAAAGTATTTCTCTGAGACGAAGGGAACGACAGATGTTGACGAGGCTAAGGAAACCATTCTCCTAGAAGTAGCCAGTATTTGTGCTGTATGCAGTAATATTCACTGGAGACCAGAGTCGAGAGATTTGCTGTATCTCATAAACCTCGTCCATATATCAAGTTCTAAATGGAAAGGAAGCACGTCGTCTTATTCTCGGCGGCACTCTGATAATTCCAAACTTCCTCGACACAGACCCAGATTTATCTTCAGCTTGATAAAACTGACAAATCAATGAACCATTGAGTCCAGGCATTTATTAGAATCGACGCTACGTAGTAGTGGAAAATTATATTTAAATCAATTTTGCAATTGCTTCTTTCACCTACATTTTCATTTTCGATGTCATAATTTAACTTTGATACTGATTCTCATACTCGCGTAATTCAACATTTGAAAATGGGTAAGAAAGTGGTAATAAAGAATTGTCAGTGTTAAATAGATACGAAGAAAATTCGATCAGCAATTATTTCTTGGGTAATTACAGGGACACGTATCTAGATTGTTGATAGCAGCCTTAATTCTTAGGCTGTCGAAAATGGTTAATTGCAGTAAATCTGGTAGATTCGTGACGGGATATCTGGGATCGAGATTGGATCCCTATCCTGTCTAAATGCAAGACATCGTCACAGGGAAGCAGAGTGCCAGATCATCCCATGGCAATCCCAGGTCGCCTACTTATTGCTTTTATGTTTCATCGAACCCTCCGAATAGGATTAAGCGGGAATCTTATCTCTGCTTTTATAACTCAAATTGCGCCTGGATCGCATTTTCGATCTTACATTCTACGTTACATATTACAATATACATATACATATATTGATAAGGAAATTTGAATCGTTATCATTGTACGCGATAAAAGATCACTAAAGATCAGCAATCGAAATTTATGATCAACAAGAACTCGAATAGACGATTTCAGTAAAAAGACACAATTGTTCAAAGCCGTAGAAAATACTGTACTGTAATATACACCACGAAATATAAAAACTTCTTTTTCAAAGTACCAAAAAACGGTATCACACCAACATTTATTCAACCAACCTCAAAGAATTAATATTCTCCATGGTATTCACCGGTGGTCCTAAATTCATTGCGCCCACCTATAACACCATAAATCGTACCACAAGGTACCGTCAGGCAATAAGGGGTCAAATGCACAAACATACGTACACACCTCCCCATATAACGATCTCTTCGTCTTCATAGAGCCAAGGGCTGACAAGATCAACAGCGTCGTATTCTAACCCGTCCCTTTCAAGCTCGCCTCCCTTACAAATCACAGGGTGCTACCCGAAGCGGACTATCCCTCCCCAGACCTCGCACGAAGAACTTCAATATGACAGGGAACACGCGGGAACCAGGAACAGCGGGGTCGGAATGATACGTCTTATACCTCGGGTCGACTTTATAACGGCAGCATCAGCCGCGCAAAACTTGCCGCCCCCGTAACAGGATCAAGCGGAAGATCTTATCGCCGTTTTTACAGTCTGGAGCCGGCTCAAGCGCATTTTCTGATTTTGTCTCGGGATAAGCCTGTTCGGCGGTTTGTAACAACCGTAGGTCGAGCGGAACGGGGCAGGGCGTCGCGTCCAAAGCTGTCCTGAGCCCGCTACAGGCGTGATTTTATAGCCGAAACTTTTGCACCTTCATTTTCCAGCGGCGTGTACGCGACCCTCGTTCTATCGATTTTACCCAGCCGCGTTCTTCTTCTCCCTCTCGCCCTGTTTCACTCTCTCTCTCTCTTGCTCGCCCTGTCCCTCTCACTCTTTCAACTCTCACCTCGCTCCGTTTTCCGCCGGTTCTAGACGCCTCTCTCGCTCCGCCTGTTCTCTACGCTTCGATGCCACCCCTTCTCTTTCTCTCGTCCTCTCCTCGTTGCTCTCGTTTCGGCCTGTATCGGCTGAGGTCGGCTACTTGCGATCACTAACCCCGATAGTAATGTCGAGTCGGTATTCGAACGACGAGCTTCTAGATTCGCGACAATCTATTCCGCCAGGTGTTCTGTCCTTCTTCTATGAATTACGCCGTCTTCTTGGTTCTTTTTATTTGTTTCTTTATTCTCCCCTTTGTCCGTTTCGACGGCGCTGTGAAAGAAAAGAAGGAGCCCCGTCGACGAAACAATTTGTCAGGCTCTCGTCGAGCGTTTATTCGCATCCCGTTGACCCTGCGACGGCGATTTTTGTCGCGGTCACCACGACGATCTTGATACCCCGCGGTGAACACGCTTCCCGCCCGTTTCACTCTCTTCTTTTTCACCGGCGTGGCAGTTTGTCAAACCGACGCCGGTGACGGCGCGTTTGATCGCCATCGATCGTCGCCGCGAACAGCACGGTTAATACCGTGCCGCTAACTAGAAGATGCGACACCTTTTTATCGGCCAGGAAGCTCGTTACCATGGTCGATTAACCGCTTGCCGGCCACGCGGCGTTCAACGTATACACGCGTCTTTTTCCACCGCTTTTACGTCCGATGGATTCTCTCGTGTCGCTACGGGAAATCGCTGGAATTCTGACTGGAAGCTCGTCGCGAATGGATGTCGTTCGGCGAGCTGGTCGGACGGCGATTTAGGATCGATGTGAACGACCCAATTCAAACGGCACCTGCCGGGAGGAAATCGTGTATTCCCGGTCGGCGAAATGTCACGGCACGTGGACGAGATTCCACCGTTCCGAGGCAACGACTTCGTTATTACGTGACATTTCTTCGAGGGGTATTAAAGCTCGCGATTCGGGTCGATTGGACGATGGAAGTGTTTCCGGAACGCGATTTTATCAGGGATTCGATCGTTTCATTTTGTGAGATACTTTTTGGTTTGAGAGGAAGGAGCAGAGTTGGGATTAAAATTGTAAATAGTTGTTAATTTTTCCGTTTTTAAGAATCAAGAACTGTCTTCTTACTCTGTCCCATTTTATTTTATTTTATTTCATTTGTTATTATTTTCTGTATTTCTGTTTTTACTTTGTACTGTATGTGACACAAACCCCCGAATACTAAAGAGTTCTCTAGCCCGTTGATTGACGCAAATATATTATTATTATTATTATTATTAAATGTTTGTTCGGTTATTTGTCAAATGGCGAGGATAAGGGATGCAAACGCAATCGTATGGAACAGCGACGCGCGTAAAAGGGGGATAAACTTGCGCGACGAAATCGCGGCGGGAACGAAACAGCATACGAAACGAACCCTTTCTTTTTTAGATCTGGCCCGTTGAAAGAGCGAAAGGATGGATAATAACTTTGGGAGAATTTTCTCGTTACTGCTACGTCCGTGCCTCTTGTTACGTCACAGTTTAAAAGATTCAAGCGTAGTTGCCCTCTTTACGCCACGTTTCGCGCTGACCTTTGTTAGCTTGCTTTTCTCGCGATTACATTCGTTCTAACAATCAATGCGATGCTGGCCGTATAATGGGGAATAGAATACATGGTATTGTAATAACACAGTGGATTATACTTCGAATTGTATTAGTTTTTTATACCTCGTAATGGGTTGACATTTTAGAGAATGTGATTTTAATTTCTTCATTAATATTCAAGCTTTCGCGTCGATAAAGTATATTGGGTTCCATATTATTTTTAGTTTTATTATATGTAGAAATGTACTGTGTAAGGAATAAAATATGATTGAAGTTCTGAAGATTTTGATACATTTTCCACAGGAACTGGACCACCTGCGAGAAATGAAGGTCGTTTGCGAATTTGGGGCGCATAATCCACGTTCCAGGATCCTTTTAGACGCAACAGCGTCACACTTCGTCGCCGATATCACGGCATTTCTCGAAGGACAGCTGCCTCACGACGGAAGAAAGGAAATACGAGACAGGACAAGCAACAATTTTGCCCAGATTTATAGGCGATGCCAAACATCATGGCATCGAAGCCGGAAACAAAAACCAGCACAAATAGTTTTGCCCTTTTCCCCATTGGAAAATGATACCGATTTGCGAAATAAAAATGACAGAATCTCTGTGTTTCTTAATGCAACGAGTAAACATTTGTTCTTAATATGACGAGCGAATAATATGCAAAGCGTTTAGGTGCAATCTATTCATAGAAATAATGAATAATCAAATTAAAGGGAGATGATGATTTTAAAAAAGTTTTCTTTACCACAAATTTGACAATCTTTCGATAAACACGAAAAGAGACAGGTACTTGTACAAGAACATAGAATAAGTTTACTTTTCCTATTTTATTTATATTTTCCTGCATGGAAAATCTCATTTTTTCTGAAAAATTCTGAGCTGACTTATTCGACAGTATGCTGTTCGTCTTAAGTGGTATATTGTATCGAAATTGCTCGAAAATCCGCGGATATAAATATTTGACGATGGAATAAACTGTATAGTTCAATCAAAGGCTGACTTTCGTATTGCTAGATTCACGCGTTCGTTTTAAAAGCGGCGCATACCTTAGAATCCGCCTTCAAACCCTGCCAACTATATATCTTCTGAATTCTACTGGAAAAAATAGAGAAAATGAAGAGAAGCGGCTGGCAGAAAGGGTAATACATCAGAGGTTGAGGTCGAAAACAATTTCGCCCAAAAAAATTGTGCAGCTTGAAAAATGCGGCCAGAAAATATATGATTGAACAAGCTATCATCAAATCTGTTGTTCTTGTTCTAGAAAATATATGGTAAGCAAAACGAAAAACAATCAATGTCGCAGAGAGGCTGGAAGAATTCTTGTTAAATATTACTAAATTGTAATTGATCTACCATCCATTTATTTAATAGTCAATTGTATCATGGGACCATTATATTTATGCATCGCAAAATTTTGGATTTCATATGTTAAATATGAATTATGTATATACACACGTGTATAGAGATACCAGCAGCCTCCTCTTCTTGTAATAAATAAATAACTAATCAATTAATGATCTATCATTCACTGCGTATTTTTCTTTCCATTTATTTTCAATCTCGATGCAATTTTGTTAATACTTAAACAGGAAACAAATTATCTGTCTGGGTATATGTACGATTATTTACCAAATATGAATGAAGACAGACATTACTTCTATCAATTTTGGACCACATGCAAACCAGATTCCGGTTCGATAATAAATGGCCAGGGAACTCTATGAAAGTGTATGGCTTGCGGCGTGAGCAAACTGTGTCTTGGACGCAAGACAAATCACACGCTGGGGAAATCTAGTCTGATTTGGTTTTGAATTCTTTAAGAGAATATCTTTCCGAATTCCGGGAAACAGGCTTAATCGCCTCTCTGATATTTATCGTATAATTTAATCTTCGCCCCAAAGGTGCTATTTATCATCGATATTAATCTAGTGAATTCGAAGGTATGTTATTTATTCGACCACGAATAAGAATAACTTTCTTAATTATTATAGACACCTACCCCAAGATCAAGAATCACATTACGACAAAATAAAAGTTATTGGCGTTCTACATATACATACGTATACATATATAACGTCAATAATAATTATTATCAACTCGACCTGTGCAACAATAAAATCATCTAAAAATAAACTAAACATATGTAAACTCATTTTTCTTACAATCGACACATCGATTCGTTTCAATTAATTTACATGTACATCTACAATTATAATAAAGAATAAACTTGTAAGGTGCACACGACTAAAAATAAATATTATAAATAAAACGGAAGACAAAGAAACGAATCACTTGGCAATATAATTACATATAAAGAAGAACGGACGTGCTGGCATAGTGAAAACGGAGCGCTGTCAAACGCAGCTTGTTTCAGTGTCTGGTGAACCGAGGAACGAGCTGCTTTTCTTCCACGGAACCAAGAGATGCAGGTAAGTAGATAGACAAGAAGTTAGGAGGGTGGAAGTGGGTGGAGCGCTACTGACGAAGAAAATGGGAATTTCTAAAAGACGCGTCTTCGAGAATGTTTTCAATTTCCTTGGTTGCCCGTATTACGATCTCTTGCGTTCGTTTCTCTCCATCTCCCACGGGCCAAACGACATTACTTTATCCTCACAGAGCTTATTCATCTACCATCGAAATGATCGCACTGCGACGAAAAATATCTTTCCGCTAAAGTGGACGAGCTATTCGTACGTCGACGTAGAACGTCAGAGAATGGCCGTAGAGTGATTATTCTGAATCAAAGCTCTCAGTTTCGATTAAAATGTAGTCGAAAGGACGCAGAAATGTTCGTATGAATTGTGCGGGCACGCGAGCGATGATTTTAAAGGGGTACGCTGACTAACTGGGTGAATTAATTATACCGGTCCAAAGCGCAGAGAGTAAAGAACGACGTGGATGGAATGAAAGAGTTGAAAAGTATTAAAATGAGGGAAATAAAGTCTTGTGTATAAGCGGAATTAGTTTTAAGTACGTTTACGCCATTAGAAACGAGTCTTTTTGTATTTAAACTTTGGGTCCTCCGCAATTTTATTCGCACAAAGTTGCTCGCCGGTTTTAATACAATTTCGCAATTCGATGAGAAAGCCCACTTACTGTTAAGAGTTATTTCATTTTTGTAACATCGCACGACGGATTTTCGCTTTGTTTTTCAGATCACAATACAGGTAAGAAAGCTGATTAATTCTGTTACGAGTAAACGCGATGTTTAACAATTACACAAGCAAGCCAATAAATAAATAAATGAACACCGTAGCGGAGGTTGTTATATATTTTTCAGGTTTACCCTTGGTCATTTTATTTTCTGAACATCCGGCAGGGATTCCTATATTTGCTAATGGATTGATAGCTGTATTTATTCTGAATAAGAAACGCGCGATCAATAACTGTTCCATGAAATGAGATGTGATGCCACCCAAGGGATTTCCCGTGTTTGCCAATATTGGAGGAGTCCCTCGAAACCTTTTTCATACATGCATCGACGTTACAGAGTCCTTCAAAACGTTCGTAACGCTCCCCAATTTTTGCAAGGTACTTACTTGTTGCATAGAGAGATACTTCGTGGCCCCATGGTGCTCTTTCAATTTTTCAAAAACACTTGAAACCGTTGGAAAATATATGGGAGCTCTATAAATCTTGTTCTAATATTGTACACAGTGATATTCGTAGAATATTATATTCGGATGGAAAAGGAGACAAGACAGTTCGACATGTATGTAGATACAGAAAGTTAAAGCAATTCAATTATGGTTTTATATAACAATTGTTTCTATTTCTGATCGTTTCATTAAGGCACCCTGCTTCGAATATGTGGGGCACCTGTGCGAGGCCAACGACATTTAATCAAACAGAGGATTGGTAATATTTGTTTGTAGCTGATGTATTCCATCGATTCAATAGGCGATTATACGATTGTGGAAAAATGATGGAAGTCCCTTGGATGAAATAAGGATGAAAGGGAATTCACTTCAAAAGGAAATCTTGTTACGCTGGTAAATATTATACGCCGGGCAAAAGGTTGTGCATTTCTGTTACAGAACGTATGCCAAAGCATTTTACGTTTCGTTCGATGCAATTCTATTGGGATATACGGCACATGTCGCCATACTATATCTTTCTGATTTCCATGTGTCGAAATCTAGTTTTAAATAGGGGTACGAATGTCCATTGAAAATAACACCTGGTTTGATTCTTTTCCCGTGTCCTCCGAGAAAATCGTCAGAAACTTTCTTCGGGATAGAATGGAAATTGACACTGTGAAAGTGAAGACGGACGGAATTGCGGAAACTAGTCTGCCCCATTTTGAAAACACTGAACACGTAGATAGATACGTCAGGGTGGGCAATTTTATAGAAAGTTACAAACTTTAAATTTCCGAGATGAGTTCACGATGGAGTTGGGCAAACACTGTCGTCACAATACAGCGTAGAAATTGGAAGTTTCAACGTGGCAATGAAAAATGCAGAAATTGTGGAAACTCCATTGAAAAATTACAACAGAAAACTACAGAAATAGGGTCACGTCGAATGACAGGAATTTGGTCAATTATATTTATAATAAGGACAAATATTGACATAATCTGTTCAAGACATACGATTATTTACACATGTATATTATGCTGACATTTGAAATTGATTTTTTCAGCTGACACAACAATTGAAAAAGTGGACGCTTAAAAATTCAAATCGACCGGCAGAGGAAATTGAATTTTTCTGATACGAAACAATTCGGATATTAATAGTAGAAGCACGGACAGCAGTATTTATATGCAGGAAAATTCGGTTGTGTACACGCGGCCAACGTTTAATGGAAGATACGGGGGCGAGAACTTTGTGCGTTGGAAATATTCACACGTGATTCGAATGTAAAGTCTCTGTGCACACAGGTACACACGTCGAATCTACATTTTACGTCAAAGATTATTTTTTTCATTCCCCTTTTGCAGCGTACATTCATGGGTACGGTTTGCCCCGAGTGTAAAAAATTCTAGGTCTGTGTATCAAATGTGAATCAAAAAGCATTTTAGTTAGAAAGCGAAATGTTGAAACTAGGACATCACATGCGAGAAGTTGAAAAAAGTTTTTTATTTAAACACGCCCGCAATTTAATAACAAAAGTTACACTCTCTATTATTATTGAACATATGCGCACGGATATAATGTATGAATACATTGTATGGAAATGTTTAACAATGTCCGTCTCGATATGAACAAGTGCGGTCTTTATATTCCTTTCAAACGTTTCCACGAAATTCATTGAATTAACCCACGTATGAAATACGCGGTGGTTATGCGAGGATAAAAAATGATTAAAGTAAAGCTTTGTGATCATGCTCCTTGCAAATTGCGAATACCTGAAACAGATTTTCCTTCTGCTGCAACATTTTGAAATACCTGTCTGTGCCGGGCGTTATACAAATCTTTGTGCCACGAAACACGATTACGTCCCTTTGACGCCTTTTCAATTCGAGTATGTATTTTTTATCTTTGGTCAGTTGCGCGACGTATTGAATATTTGCCATACATTTAATCCAAAAATATTAAAACTACACCACTGATATTACCTTTAAAGGTTCAACTAGAAAGCAGTAGGTACGCACGATGATTCACAGAGACAATTTCGTCGAGTCAGCAGTAAATTATGTAAAAAGCAGAGAATAATTGACTCTCTAGTGGCAGATAAGCTATTTGTTCTTTCCTGACGGCCGATAATTGATCCGTAACTTACACTGGCTAAATGAAAAAGCTCCAATAATGTGTCCCCTGTTTCCTATGGGTCCAATACACGACCAGAGGTGCAGAGTTATTCCAGTCACGTGTGCTGCAATTCTCCTTTCTACTGCCCACTCATTCTATTCGAATATATACAGTGTGGATGGTGTAAAGGGGATCACCGAAAGATCTCTGTCACTTATGGATATGTGGCCAAACTGTTTAAGCCCAGTTAAATCTTTCTACACTATACCAAAGTTTATACCCCAAAAAAGTTCCAAAAGCGAACCACGCAATTCCAGTAAAAGAAAAATATTCTTCTGTCCCTTAGAAACTCTAAATGGTCTTGCAAAATAATCGAAAATAATTTTTACGTCTCTATGTCCCACAGAGTCCGATGGTATCAATAACTACCGAATAGATTAATATAATTCCATTCACGCAGTCCACCCCGTATATTGCTACCACCCTATTCGTGAAAACGTCGCCTAGCAGTCATCCACGTGCCCCTGCCTCCAAGAAATATCGTACCTCGTAACAGTATGTCTACCAGCTTCGTGAACAGCTATAAATATGGTCGTTAGAGTAAAGTGCGATAGGGGATAATCATTTCTGGGTAATCGTATGGTCCGACGAGTTCGAAGGGAATTCGGTAATGTTCGATACGTTTGAACGCGAGCTGCAAGATAAGAATGTTACCGCTGCTAACGCTAGTCCATGGACTATTGAGTGATCGCTGCAATTACGTCAGCACGCGTCTATAGACCCGGTACATGATAGCACGTTGCCATAGATTGGGGTTGCAGAAGATGAGCGAGCTATTGATTTTGCACTTTCTGTCCGATCGGTGAGAAAGAGGGATTGCGGTGCTTGGTATTCTACTTCTGAATTGTGTTAGCACCGTTGGTATTGAAAGAATAATGAATGCGGCAGTTGGTTAGAAAGTGGAATTTATAGTCGTTTGTAGGGTAACCTGTATGGATTTGTTATGAGGGCAAGATGTAAGGAATACGCTGGGAGAAATTGCCTGTAAGTGATTTATGAAACTACGACGATAGGGTAAACGATCTAATAGGGTGAGGGTAAATAATCTATTCTCGCGTCCGAGAAGCATGCCAGATCTTGGGATGATAATGCAATATATAGAGCTCGTAAGTTTAGTCGGACACGGCAAAACGTGGCCCAACATCGCTTGATATTTATACGGTGATTATAGGAAGTTTGTTGCCTCATACCTGGAAAGTCAATGTGATGTGTATTTAATTGCAATAGGGTATGCATAGGTTCATTAAAAGGTTATTTGCGATTAAAATAGCTTTCAAAACCGTTTAGAGTAATTTAATTTATTTCCTATTCCTTTTAACCTTTGTCCACAGTTAAATATAATATGGTATTGATTTCACGTGCTTTGGATATCCCAGGAGAATACAACAATTTCTACACTCAGAAAGAAGAATCACCCTAATTTACACATACATGTCTATTGCCAGTATATGTAAGCATGCGGAATTTCCGTACAACGCGGTCGAACATATTCCATATAGAAGAAACTACAGCTTCTTCGTTATTCAATCCACCGATGTGTTCCTTGGAAGCTTGCCCAGATTAAATGAAAATGACATTTCGCGATATTTCGACGTCACATGCGGAGGATCTACCATGAACTCACGGGCGCAGAGTCACGTTTGTGACAAGAATAATACGGGGCATTAAAGGTTTGTCGTATACCCTGCGGCATATAATTTGTTCCGTCGCGTTCGCTTTTCTATCTTGCGAGACGCGATCGCTTATACGGGACATGGATTGCTGTTTCACAGCTACTCGACACGAGAGTGCTTGACGTCAAGAGGCACGGTCAGAAAAATACCAACAGCATGATTCACGGTGTACACTTATAGGCATACTCGATATTTCGATTGTACAGCGTCCAAAGATAATTGCGCCAGCAACGAGAAATTTTATCGATTGTTCAGTTGTACTTACAATTAGACGTAATCGTCCATTGGCGCCCTCTAAAAACAGACTTCTCGATTTCTACGTATTCTGACTGATTTTTCATGAACCTACGACCCGGCATTTTTACCCCCTAAGACCACCCATAGTGGTCTTCCTTCGCCCGTTTGGGGCGGCGTGATGACCCTAGGCCCTAGGGCCATGACTACCGAATATCTCTGGATTCTGACCAGCTTTAGCTGAACCTAGGATCCCATGGAAATGCTTATTGGGCTTCTACGGGTAAAAGTCGATCAGAATCCATAGGATCCAGTAGGCATAATTGGTCAGAAGTCGTAGGAGCCCACCTGAACCTACGATATTAGGGCCCTACCTACTGGACTCCACGGGTTGTGACCAACTTTTGGCTTAACCTACGATCTTAGGGCCCTACCTATTAGATTTCTACGGGTTGTGGCCAACTTTTGACTGTATCTACGACCTTAGGGTCGTACCTACTGAACTTCTACGGGTTGCGGCCAACTTTTGGCTTAACCTACGGTCTTAGGGCTCTACCTACTGGACTTCTAGGGGTTGTAGCCAACTTTTGACTGAATCTACGATCTTAGGGTCGTACTTACTGGCCTTTCCTGACCCCCGACCAACTTTTCGCTGGTCCCACGCCTCTAGATTCGTACACATCGGACTTCCACTGTTCCTGGCCGAACTTCTCGTATTTTTCCTGTACTTCCTCAAAACTACTCCTGCATTTGTCCCTCAATTTTCTGATACTTCTCATTACGAGGGGATAATGTATGGAATCGTAATTTTAACAGATGTACAGTTACATTATTGCACTAACATAATTGTGATTGATGTATCCAGCTAATGGATGGAATTACGCGAATTATTAAATACCGTATAACTGACTTCCATTTAGCATTATATTTTGTGAGCGTTTAATAGTGACGTAGATAACGGACATAATTATTATAATGCGCATGTTCACGTTCAATTAATCAATGTTAAAGTAATGTACTCAGCGACGAGGATGGAATGCATGATGGTACTTACTGATGATGGACGTGGTGATGTCTAAAGTGACTTTTCGGATGAGCTTATGTATGAGAACATGAGATGAGCCCAGCAAAGCACTGTTAGTCTGTTATGTAATTTCTCACGGAACCAGCTTACTTCTTATGAAGTCACTGTAACACCTAAACACATGGAAAGTCATAAGTCGAAAGTTATATAAAGAAGAAATACATATATTTTATATCGGTACACGTTATTATCGTTAAACATTTATCAGTACTTTAAAATTTATCATTCATCTCTGATTGATGTGATTTCATATGAAAGAAACAATCTTTGTATAGCAAGGATAATTACAAGTAATGTTATGCATTACCAACGTGTTCCAATTTGAAGTGTAAATATTCAAATTTTTATAGAAATATCGATGCACTCGATATCGGTGAATTTATTTGGTTGTTCGTTATGTTTGCTGCAAATATCAGGCAATAATCCAATTGCTAGTACGTTATCATTATTAATATTAGTTTTTGCCCTCCATTCAAACGTTTACATTTCAGTAATTACTATTGAACAAAATCAAATATTACTAACGAAAATTGGACAAATAATTTAGGGTACGGACGCTACCGTATTTACAGTGTTCAATAAATTCGGAAGCCAATCTTATTAACACCATACGTCAATACAGCTAAAACATTCTAGTCGTAATATAAAAGCAACATCTGTAATAATACATTGTGCAATGTATGTGAGAATATACATATATTTCATAAGACATTGTCCGAAACAATTATACTAATTTATCAATTTTCCCTCTTTTTTGTTTCACGTAGTTAATATTCCACTTTACCTCGTACAATGAACACGATATTGCTAAACGATCCTACAGTCGTACAGGTATGCTCATGTAAGTGTGATCGGGTGCAAGTGATGCGATCGTATGACGAGTGGACAAGTCGCGATGTGTCAGATTAGAACACGTATATACGTGGAATTGTTTAACTAATCGTAGACGATGGTACGAGATACAATCGTCACTGGTATATATCGATTGACCCGGCCACCGCGTAAGCCGCGAATGGTAATCAAACTGTGAACCCTTGCATCGCGGCATAGGGTGTATGCACGCGAATGCGTGGCAACGTTTTGATTTTCCTGTTAACTCATTCACGGTTGACTTTCTATAAGTGTTTTTGCTTTTCCAACGTGAAAAGCTTGTCGACAGTACGTACCAATTCCTGAAATCGGCTGACAAAGGCTAGCGACCATTGCGTTAGTTATAGTATATTGTGCTTTTTGTTTTATAACCAAGTATACTTGGTTCGTACAATACTTTCGTCTGTGCAAATATTAGTCTGACGGAAACAGTTTACTTATTCTACACTGCGACAAATATTTTATTACACAGATGTGTTTATTATTGCTAATAAATATATTTGTATTCCACTATTCGACTAATATCCATACTGTAACACTTGCAATAAAAACAGTCAGTTCGACACGATATTTCAAAGACATTCGCCTTAAAGAAAGAACAATCCCCCCACCACCCACCCAGCCACCCACCAATTAGCGCAATTCATTTCAAAAATCTCCCTCTTTCGCCCAACGGATCTCGTAGTGATTTGACGTGTTCAGAGTGTCGGTCGAATTAAGGTATGTCCCATAGCCTAATACATTCTTGAAGGCTGGAAATTATATACCGTTGTTTTCATTTCTCTGTCTTTCAAGTTTTCTGTGGTTTCTTTGTTAATAGTAATGAATATTTTGCACGAAATTAAGACAATATTGTGCAGTGAACGGAATCACGCAGCGTGGCGTGCATTGTCAAATCGTCTCGAGTTTGCATATATTTATCATATTTTACGTATGCATATACGTATTTCAGCTCTGAATTTTATTATCTTGCAATATATTCTGCGGTTTCGAGCAATATTATTATAATATTAGTAATTCTGAATACATTAATCCTGAATTTCAGTTCATTTCTCTTTTGCTTGCTTCGAGAATCGGTTCAGAATTGGCGGGACCGCGGGGCTGACAGACGGGAATGCGCAGTAGCATAATGGCGCCAAGCCATGCCGAAGTGTCAAACGATCTGACTGATAGGTAAGCATTTCTCAAATTTCTTCTAGAAATAAGTAGAATTGTATACTAGTAATATATCTCGATTAAATTATTATTCGTACCACGTATAAAACTTGTACGATATACAATTCTGTCGTAAGCGGGCCTGTACGTTAGCAAATCGAATACTCGCGTTGGCTATAGAATTCCAAATAAATTATTGCCTTACTATATCACAATCATCATTATTTCCGTGCACTTTCTTTATTGCTTTGTTATTCTTTGTCACAAAAGAACGAAGAGAGTTGATTAGACGTATCAGAGTAAGCCCATACTTCGTAACTACACCGACACGTAACAGTACCACCGACGAGATATACGAATAGACAAGTCATCTCATGGACTTTTGTGGCCCACCGTGACGGCCATACCGACTCAGAAATCCGACACTGATTTGAGCGTCCTCTGCTCATGAACAGTGAACAGTTGAAGAACTATTATTTACTGAAGTAGGGTTGGGGACAGGACTCATGCGATTGTGTGAATACATGTGAATGCTTTGAGGGAAATCAGTAAAAATATTTCTCGGTCAACGTTTCAACAGGGCGAATTAATCACAGACGAGTTATACCAAGTCCTTTGTCTCGTCGGTGGCTGTGTCAAAAGATTGTAGAAAACATTCTAAACGTTCACTACGGTCAGAATCGTAAATTAAATAATGTCGAGGCAAGACAAATATTAGTTTGACATAAATAGTTTACTTATTCTATAGCGCAACAAACATTATGAACATTTTATTACACAGATGCTTTTATTATTAGTATATTTGTATCCCACTAGTTGACTAATATTCATACTGTATATTCAAAAACACCCGCCTTAAAGATAGAACCCCACCCCCACCGTCAAACCAGTCGCCAGCCAATTAGCGCAATCTATTTCAAAAATCTGCCACTTTCGCCCAATGGATCTCGTAGTGATTTGATGTGTTCAGAGTGTCCGTCGAATTAAGGTATGTCACATAATCTAATATATTCTTGAAGGCAGGAAATGATATCCATTGTTTTCATTTCCCTGTCTTCCAAGTTTTCTCTACCCTTTTTGTTGATATCAATGAATATTTTGAAAGAAAATAAGAAAATATTGTGCAGTGAACGGAATCACACCGCGTGGCGTGCATTTTGTAATTGACTCGAGCATGCATATACGTATCGTCTTTTACATATGCGTATACGTATTCCAGTTCTGAATTCCATTATTTTGCAATGTATTCTGCAGTTTCTAGCAACATTATTATGATATTGGTAATTCTTAACATATTTATCTCTAATTTCAGTTGGAGTCTGTTTCATGGCGTCTCTTTCGCTTGCTTTGAATCAGAAATGGCGCGAACGCGACACTTTCAAACGGAAATGCGCAGAAGCAGAGTAACGCAGCGCCATATTGTTAAATCAAGTTCTCGCTGAGAGGTAAGCGTTCTTCAAATTTCTTGTTGAAATAATTAGAATTGTATCAATATATCTCTATTAAATTATAATTCATATCACGTATAATACTGGTATGATATACAGTCGCGTTGTAAACAAGTAGTAACATAATACGAACAATTATTTCCGAGTATTTCATTGTTGTTTCTGGCTGTGGTCAGGAAGCTTGTTTTGCCTGAAAATATCGACAACATATCGCGAAACAAAAAAAGGCACTTATCAAGTAACGTATGCGTTGAAATATTTCTAGGAAACGCAAGCGATCGTAAACAAAAACAGTGTTTGGCTTTAGTTGGGTACCGAACACAACCGAACGGCAACGGGCGATAACCAAGGTTGTCATGCTACTACTTGACTCCGAGTTGACAAAACATACGGAAGACATCACAGTGAGGTGCGTTCATAATAGCTATACCACAATTATTTGCACTCTATTACCGCTGCTGTTTATTCAATAGGATTGCAATTACCATTTCACATAATATTTCTGTCATATTAAATCTTTTGTTAACATCCTGTGTCTATACATTTGCAAATCGAATATTCACATTTTTTACAGAATTCGAGTTGAATTATTGCTTTACTATATCACAATTCTCAGTACTTTTTTTTTTTTTGCACTTGTTTTATTTCTTTGTAATTCTTTGGTACAGGAGTATGGAGAAAGTTGATTATATGGAATAAAGTAAGCCAATAGCTACAATGATGCCTAAGAATTCAATGCAGCCAGACCTGTGTATGTGAGCAATTTAATTATATTTTCATATTGGTTTTATATGATGTGTGACTGAAACTCAGATGAAACAACAACAGTTAAAATACTTATTAAAACAATTTGATTTTCTTTACCAATTACACTTAAGTAATTGCAATTGGGATAGGGTTTTTTATTTTGCACTTTTTGGTTAATGCATATGTTTTTATGTTTTATATTAAAGCATATGCAATAACTTATTGCATATGTTATTTTCCTTGTACATTCCTTTGTTGTGGTATGTCGCAATAATCACAAAATGTATTGTTAATCTTGAATATCTTCCTTGCATATTTGCATATTTTTAATGCACACTTGCATATTTTTCGTGCATACTTTCATTTTTTTAATGCATATTTACTTATTTTTCGTGCATATTTATTTTTCATATATATCACTGATAACAAACACTCGATAGGATGAACATGTTTTCTTTCAGAAAAGTTTGTGACCGCGCGCAATGCGGTCGGTAAAGTCAGTGTTTGCTCTGCAGTTTGCTACTTTTTCAGGGCAAGTGGCTCTGTCTAATTTTTTGTTTATCTACTTTAGTATACGTGATGGTAGAGTCAGTGTTTTTCACGTACTAATTATTAATACTATTATCCTAGCACCGGTGCTCCTTTATAATTATTTTTATTTTTTTCTTATATTCGCTATCGGAAGTAGAGTCAGTGCACCAATGAAGGGGATGTTTTGGGCGACACTGATAAAGTGAGAAACGTAAGTATGTTTTAAACAATTCTCACATTTCTATGAAGAATTAAATTGTATAGATTTAACAGCAGATTTTAATGTTCCTTGCGTTCTTGTTCAGTTACAGTTTGCACACTTCCTGACGGTTGAGTTCAATTGAGCTGCCTCGGTGATGTTCCTGATGCGCTCCACGAGTACTCTCACGATTTTTGCAATCTACGGGGTGGTGAGTCGCATGCTTTTTGGTTCCTCCGGTCCCCAATCATGCCGTAGAACGATTGGTTCGAAGCGGCACTGGTGACCGGTTGTACGTTTTTAGTAATTTCCCGCGGGTATGGTTTCCATACCCGTGAGTAGTAACGTTATTTTCCTGTATTATTTCTTAGATGAGGCTAGATCTGCCTTCTTGTACTCCCCGTTTTTTGATATAAAGGAATTCAGGATCACTACAACACTTCTTACATTGCATTAAATAAATATATTAGTATATTTCCACTCAACTTTTGAACGGCCGATGAAAAGTGTACAAGGGATTTTTATAAAGCTAACGTTACCGAAAGCTATTTCACAGGTGTATAAAGATTTTTACTGGTGATCAATTGGCTACAGGGAATATTATCGCACCGAAATTAGAATTGCTCTTCCTCTTGTTGGACGAATTATTTTTTCGCAATTTATTTCCTCAAATGTATACATATGTATATACGCGAATATGTATAGAGAATCTTATTTCAGTTGGCCATTATATTGTCGTTGCTCGAAACAGGTGGCCCGTTTCAAATCTATCGGCCTTTTAGCACTCTACGTGAGTGCTGTATAGATAATACAATACTACCTGCTGGAAATCCAGCGATCACCTTCGGGAATTCTGATTTCCTTTTGATGCCAGAGGATATCATCGTTTCCATTTTATCGAGGACCACGCGCCGGGAATTTACTTTTCAAATCACAAATTCGTTTGGCATTAGTTTCTCGTCTTGATCATTTTATAAAATAGAACAGCGCAATATATAAATAGTAAATTGTGCATACGTGTATAGATTCTATATAAATGAATATAAATTCAATACCCTCTAATTGTATTGTATATAAATAGTTACCATTAGATAAAGTCCGAGTAATATATCAATGTACATATATGGTAACACCAAACTAGAGATAAGGCACGCAATTTTCCACAAAAATGAAAATAGAAAACCCAAGGCAAGGCAACAGCATCTAACATTAAATTTACTTTTCCCCGCGTACAGCCCCATTTCTCGTCTAAAATTTCTCCTCTCCAACGTACGCATTTATTACACGTTCAAATATTCTAGTATACGGATGATTGCGTTTTCCCTTCGCGCTAACACGAATGGTAATGGAAGCAAATGGGCTACAATACTTCTCGAATGTGCTATCAAAAACACGCGATATTCTCAATTACCTTCTGCGAATAATTCGAATAAAAAATTACACTTTACACTGTATCCGAGCTTCGCTAAAACCCACCCCATACAATTGCCATCCCCGAGGTATTAAAGAATTACTACCGTAACGAGATATCTCCCTTTCCTTTTCGCTCTCTCACTCTCTCTCCCTCTATTTCTTCCCTCCCTCCCCAAAAAGATACTACATATTCTCGTCCGGTGTATAGTGTAACGACGGTATCGGAGTACGTGTTTTACGGTACACAGCCACTTAGTCTCTGTTTCAAGCTCGAGTACACCATACACAGCCGTACACATACCACGGCATTATCGTTTCGTAGTGGCTGGCACGTTACACGATAGCTTTATTCACGTGTACGTGGAGTCCGGATTCGATAAAAATGTAAATGCGCCCGGCCAGATTTACGTAGTGAATCAATCGCGCGAAAAATTTCAGCACGACCCCTTATTTCATCGGTCGTTTACCCCTTCGTGGAAATGTACGCGTGTAGGTGTAACCGTGTGTTCCGTTCAAACGAGTGGCCATTAGTCTCACGGTTAGCATAAGATAAAATTAAGTCGTGCTTCTGTAAATTTAAACATTGGGTGACCGTGATAGGTATGCGTACATTGCGTCACGTTACACGTAGATGCACCTGTATACACACCCATGATTTACTTGAATTCAGCGTGCGAACTAATGAAGTTGCTCGTGGTACAGCTGAGTGAAAGAGAGGAGTGGAATGATACGGTGGAGCTCTTGGAGCTTGTGCATTTTTTGTATTATTCTTTACGAAAGACGAGTTGAATTTAGAAGAAAGGTGAGGGCAAGGTGCGAGCTTTCTCGGATTACCGTCAATGGGGTTGGTTTCGAGTGGCAGCGAGAGATTCGATTACATGTAAACTAGCCTCGGTTCTGCGCAGAGTCTTTTACAGATCTTTCCTTTCTCTCGCTGAAATTATAGATCATAAATATTAAAATGGTATTGCATAAATTCCTGTCTCAAGGAATATTAGACGTCTGTATTGGATGTATTCTTGGTGGCTTAAAAGCTGATATTAATTGGCTAAAGTGATTGTTCCATTTGGATGTAATCGTTTTTCCAAGATTCGATTAAGTGCGCAATAACATTCAAGTGAAATTGATTAATTCAATTTTCAATTGAATCTACTGGTAGTAATTGGAATGAAGCCAGAATTCAAATAAAGAATATAAAACGGTACTCGATGGAATGACGGCCAGTATTCGTTTTGGAACATTTCTCGAAGGGGAATATTATTTTTACGACTCGAACATATAAAAACATAGATATCTCGAGGGTTAAAACTTTCTGGTTAAAAACTTTCTCCACTCCTAATCCAAATGTGCATCGATTCTGTCCTATTCTTTCGACATTTATCTTTTATTCATCGCACTCGTGATTTTCGATTGTCGATGGCGAAGCTGATAGGAATTCGAAAGATAAAATGTCTGTAGTTTACGAATGCACCCTCTTGTAGCCGCAGGAATGAATACGGCCGTATACATCGTCGGGCTGGCAAATGATAAAACGATATGAAGTATCGACGCGTATCTTGGTGAAAAAGCGCAGGTTATTCGTTTCTGTTTACCTATTCCAGCGTATATTACAGGCATTGAAGGATTACTATGCATCGATTGCGTAAAATATATTGGGGAGATATTTCCTTCATCCGAGAGGATTGGAAAATCTTACATTGACGGTAAACCGACAAATATTAAACGTGGACAAATAAGACAATGTTAGTTACGTCGAAAAAATATACGAACAGTAATGTTTGAGGAACTTGAACGTAATTATTTGTTGATGATAGTTGAAGAGCAAGTTTTTGAAATTTGGTTGAGGTGCGTGATAGAAGAAAAGCCAAAAATAAAATATTGATATTATTATTCATTTCCTTTAAAATTAAATGTTAAAATCGTTTATAGTTTTTCGTAAATTGCTCGCGTTAATAAATATTATAATACCTAATATAGATTTTGTGCATCCAAGTTATTTATTCATTTATGCAATTTAAATTACCATTTGCAATGGAATTTTTTGGTTAAAACTTGCGTGGCTCGATTGGCCTGTTTTTCTCTAGCTCAACACTCTACTGGTGTTTCTACGTAAGTGTTGTATCCAAACGTGGATATGAACCAACTCTGAGTTGTCCCGTTGTGTGGTATCGATCCCATCCAATTCTGGAAGGTCAGAAGTGGGATGCATCGTTATTAATTGCACATCAGATCGCGCAACACGGTACTAATCTGGATAATTGCGTTGTACCTCGTGGATCGAACGTCCGACCGCTCCAATGAATCGCAGCTGGTCTAATTGGCGAATCAAAACATCGAAACGCCGAACAGAATAGCCTTGAGTTATCATAATTAGAAAATTACAATAAATTTTAGTTCGCTATGAAAATAATTTCTATCGTCGATTACTGTTTAAGCTTCACTGTTAAAACTTCCAATTTGCCCAGAATACACTTGAACAATTTGAATTTCCAATTATTCCATCTTTCATACACACACGAACAAATTCTGGGTTCTTTTTTTTTAATTATTTATTCGTCCCACGAAACTTGAACTCGAAAAATCGTTTCAACTTTATCTTCCGTCGTACACTGTTCATCAAGCATTCTAAGAATTATCGTGGCATTAACGTTTCTCTTTGTTACGGATGAAATGTATCGAATTAGTAACAATTAAGTGTCTCTCATTTACACCGCGCAGAGTATTAAAAGAAAGAACGGTCGAGTATACTGGGAGAGTACAAACACTCGTTGGAATAAATGAAGCTTCGTGTACAATTAACAGAGTAACAGCGACGCTGGTGGGAACCAACAGGTTCCTTGCCTGTTAATACAAATGCTGATGTTTTCTGTAGAAAAAATATCACGCCCCGTGAAAACACTTTAAGCAACTCGCACAGGGAGAAACAAAAAATCAACGAACGCAAACGTTGCGCGAAAGTTCAAACATGAAATACGTGACACGACGTCGCACTAGCAAGAACTGAAATATTATCTTGCATTCATACTCTCGATTTAATAATCGTACCATTTGAAAGACAGTTTTATGCACTTTCCTACAATTACTGTTCGTCTTGCTATTATATTCCCTAAAACTAAAGGAACGAGACTGTCATAAGAGTGCACAATTTCTCATCGTCTATCTAAAATCCTAGGCGTGTTCGTTTGTTTCGAGAAATTCCGTGGAATTCCTTCTACTTCAGAAAACTTTGGAGTGATACATACCATTGCAATAAATTCTGCATAACTTTTGAATCCCAAGAAACGTTAAGCAACTCTTTCTACTTAAACTAACAAACTTCGAACAATTCTTTAATAAGTTTGTTTTCTTTATTTTTTTTAGCAATTCCTTCTTACTACGCCCTTCGTATTCGAATTACAAAAGCATCCGCGAACTTTTGCTTAAAAATGCTTGGAGATAATGGGCAAAGTAACCTATACGCGGCGAAAGCAAATAGTGAGCAACAGTGCGCGTGCAATAAATTTCCTCGCAGTAGAAAGTTACCGCGTCAACTTCGGTAACTGTTGCATGCACATAACGTAAACAAGTTCAACAGATAATTTCACAGGTCTGACACGATAGACGGAAGACAGAATTACTTTGGCGACTGGTTCTAGCGAAAGAGTCGTAAAGTTGCAAAGTACATAGTGCGTTTCAAAACTAGGAGCCAACTGTGTTAAGTACCCATGGTACACTGAATGATAGCGAGGCTTTCATACGTACACTGGTGACCAAAAAGTTTTGGACCGCCAGGTGTTTCGAACAATGTAGGTAGCACAGAAATTTCATGATCGATTATTAATTTTCCGAACCTTTTATCAATTTTCGTTTTTTCAATTGAACCTGTTTAATTGGCAGGTCCTTCCGCCGTTAGCAAAAGTGAAAAGGAATGGCAGACCATTAAATGACAAATATCTGTTTACAGACTGGGAGAATTAATCGTTCAGCACACCTGCAGCTACAGAAATGGGCTGCTTAAATTCCCCTTTCGGTTGTTTTAAGACTTCATCCCAATGATGGCACGATTTAAACAGTTTGTCCTCGTTGCTATTGTTAGTCCTGCATTCGCCAGCCAGTTCTCCGTTAACGTGGGTTGGTACACAACGAGAAAGTTAATTCTGCCCATTCATCAATTGATCAAACATCTAGTGACCAAATTGAAACGTTTTCATGGCACTCCGACTCTTCCTATCTTTCTCTGGGCCACCGTTCCGTTTCTGTCGATAACGCTGTTGCATTCTGATAATGGGCGGAAGCTTCAAAACGAGGAAGGCAAATTCTGGTCGACCGTGAGTACCGAACGTGCAATTAAGTCCTGGTCGAAAGGGAAGCTTGTATAACATTAAATTTAAAGGTTGTGTTGCTCTTTGTGGGGACGTTTGATTGTATGCAGTGGTTCTTCAGATTTTCTGTGATAATAATTTCAGTGAAAGTAATTTCGGCTGTATTTATTAACCGTGCAATTTTTTCATTTTATCTTCTTCCTCCATATATTTCGAATTCAGCGTGAACGATAATTATTCGTTAAAGAAATGACTATAAACAATTTCTTTCTAGAAACATACTTAGCAGTATTAAATGAATGAATATTTAGTATGGAGAATTAACAGAGTTAGCATTTATGTCTAACAAAAGAAGTTTCTAACGCGAATGATCAACATTTTAAAAGTTACTCTGCTTACCCCAAATTGCACCTTGCATTTTATCGACCATTTCTGCGTAACATATTACGAGCCACAGTAAAATGTACATACTTCGTTAATTGCATGCTTTTTCTCTGTTACTGAGTGTCCCGGAAACTTTTAATGAATCAAATTATCAGATAACTAGGCACGCCGAGCACGCTCCATTATTAATAACTTGTTCGACTCCCCTTTATCATTGCGTATAGCAACGGTGCGCCGCGAGATAAGGACAAGTTTAGATTTCGTGTACAGGGTTCGGAGCTTCATATCTAGATTAGGCATACTCCACTATACTACTGCCGTTAGGTCAAGTCTGAAGTCGACGAAACATATCGTTTCTTTTGCCCCCGTTTCGCACGAAAGATACCTCGAATTATATCGAGTTATAAAACTTCCCTCGAAGTTTGCAAACATCTAGTTGTCCATTCAGCGAAATCGTTCATCCGTTGCAACGATGCCTTCGAAATTATATGAAATTGCATATCGTTCCCTTCACTGATAAAAATTAACCCTGGATTTGCCCCATGAATGCACAACTGAATTCGACGTCAAGTGGTGTATTAATTGAAACTCGATTTACTAGTAAAAATTAAATTGCTGGAGCAGTTCGCAAATTTAGAAGTTGTTAAATAAAATTCAATTCACGCGACGAGGTACTGTATACCGAATTTGGTGTTAAATTGTATTTCACACCTGAGAATCTCATTGACGCAGGACAATTCATTCAATATTTCACTGTTTAGTCAATTAGTAAACGTCAGCCATTGAATTTACGATGCGGTGTCTGAATTCTTAATTTGATCACCGTTGAAACCCGCGGAGAATAGAATTTCCTATCGCACTATTGAGTAGAATATACCTGTACTAAATAATACCCTTAGTGATAGTTAAAGTCCACCGTAACATTTTCGAGTCGAACCGATAATCGTGTAATTGGAAACACTTTGCGCATTAGTGTTATCGCGTCGATTCTCAGGTGGTCGATTTCATTTCACGTTGCTCCAATGGTACGTCGGGATTATAATTGCGTTTACCTTCTATTCTGTTCGAATTTAATTTTTTTTTTCCTTTACGCTGGTGAACGATGGAGTCGTTCATGGAAAGGATAATTGTGATCATTGGAAGTAAATGTCGTATCCACGCGTTGCGTGTCCGCCATAAATTCCCCCGTGACAAAGAAGATCTCGTTCAACGTTTACGCTCGCGTGAATCATATTACAGCCGAGAAATTCAGCCGCCACTAAAACCACCTTGTAATAGAGAGTGGTTGGGAACATTTTAATCACTAATTGTAGCCAGATGTTGAATTACCTTTGAGTTTCAATTAAATGAATTCGTTATTATCCTTTTGGCATTAACTTTTTCTGCTTCGAAATTTTTTAGGATTTAAAAATGAACTGAATTTTTATATATATGTATTCGCTTGTGTATTTACGAAAATTTGGCAGGTTCTCTTTTTGAACGAATGCAAAATAATTCCGTGCATCATGATATGATAGCAATAAGATAGAACTTATAGTGACTCGTGGACTCGGGACATTTTTATCTTCAAATGTGTAATAACGGAATGATTAATATTTTCCGAGAAAATATGGCGTTTCGTACTGAGGATAGAATTTAGTTGAATCAGCTCTGTTATTGCAGTGCAAGGTAATTATAGTTGTACGTACTTCCTTGTTTTAGTGGCTTCTTTTACAGATATAATAACCGAGAGGGTGGCGTTTACATGAACGTAAAAGTAGAATGCAAATTCATTTTATTCTAGTTCCGCGCGGGGAGGACGGCCTTGGAGTTCTTATTGAATTCTCGACTTTGGCGAACTAGGTTTACGATTTCAAATTACTTACAATTGCTTTGGCAATTTACTTCCCCTACCATGGCAACCCAGTTAGGTGAACGCTAGCTTAGATAAGTCAGTCGGGGCATTAAGATTATAGATTACGTGGCACGTATGATTCCTTACTTAAGTACATACATTTGCGATCGTATTAAAACGATTTTTCGATCCAGACACAGTGGACCAATTACCATTGGCGTGGTTTAAATGAAATAACAAACAACTGGTGTAAAAAATGCGTCTCCTCTTTGTTTCGCAACGTGAGTCTAGAGGCAGAAAAATATGTTTAGTACTTCGTTGGAATCTGAATCGAAATCATTAATATCTCGCACCGTAATAATTAAAATGTAATATTCAAACATAACGATCGGAATGAAGAATTAATATAAACAAACAGGCAAACAAAAGTAAGAAACTTTGTAAAGTTAAATATTATATATTATACTATAAATAATCAATATTAAATATTATATAAGAATTTTACTGTCACGATAAAACTATAGATCTCGAGGATTAAACGTTCTTTCCGTGTGTTTACTCGGGAAACAAAAACCGTATGCATAATTTTTGCATGTTCAGCAAATCTCTTCGAGTTTGATGGGCAGAGTATAGGAGAGCGCCATTCGATTTTCACCTGCTAGACATTGGACTTCCACGTAGTCGTGCGCTACGTAACACCTTTGCATTGGAAATACGCTGCAACGTATGTACATATGTATATAGGGGGGTATGCATGAGCCATTGGCACAGATGCGGCGAAACATCGATGTTGCAACGCTGAAAAGCAAGGAAAAATAAAAGCGGGGAAGAAAACAGGGCAAATCTAGATGGCAATAATTCAACTGAAAAATTTTATCGACCCGCCCAACGATGTTATCGCTTGACCATCATTAGTTTTAATTACGTTTCCACGTTGTCTTGCCTAGCCACGTTATTCGTACGTTGTTATGGCCGAGGATTTTTTGTCCACAGCGTATAAGTAAACAATAAATTTTCGATTGATTAATGATTTTAGTGGAAATTACATTAGATAATAGATTTCAATAGACTTTGATTAAAATGGGAAAATAGAGCAGTAAGCAAATAATGATATCGTGGCAGAAATAATAAAATATGAGAAAAACGATGAAATTCTTTCTAATTTATTAAATATTTACGGCTTATTTTATTCTCTAGCTAGTGAACGCCAATTAACATCAATTCAACCTCTCTCTTTGAAGATAAAAATAATTTATTATGTAAAATGTTTATTCAACAAGAGCCTACCACGCGTTCATCTACCAAGTGTTTAGGGAGGGAAGACTGTGTTGTTATAGGGCGGTACAGTTTTACATGCCGATAAATATTCATCTGGTGTTTGTTATTTTAACGCGTAATTTACATGAAACTATAGTTGCAAGGCGTTTACGTACACGCGAAACGAGATCTTCATTAGAAACAACGAATTCGAAATGGGACGGCATTGCGCCATGAATTTTGGGGCTGCAGGGACTGTGATACATTGCAGCTGACAGAATTTCCATCAAATTTTATGGTGTTCAATATTCTTAATTACAACCTTTCGAATTCTTTGAAATTATTCGCACGATCTCGCATTGTACCTAATAGTACAAGTAAAATCCAAGGGGTAATTGTTCTGGTTAGGTTATTGTTTACTTATACGCTGTAGACAAAAAATCCTCGGCCATAACAACGTATGAATAACGTGGCTAGGCAAGACAACGTGGAAACGTTCTGGTTATTTTTTTATTAAAGCACCTCTCTTAATTCGATTACAAGTACTCGAATTTGAAGTAAATGTAAATGCGATTTTATCATTTTTCATAGAACAAAACGAGCAGTACCAAATTTTCTCGAATTTTCCTTTAAGTCCGGATAGCTGTTCTCGCCGATGTAAGAACGAAATTTTCGCAGTGGAAATTTCTCGTGTACTTTTATTGGATAGCATAGAAACCCGCAGCATATTTCGAAGGGAGAGGCAATATAGCATTTCATCTCGCGTGCTAAATTACGCGAACTCCTCTCCGCTAGAAGACATTACGCGTGGAGAAGTATCTGCTGATGCAAATTTTCCAGATGGATGCCTTCATAAGCTCTCTCAATTTACGTTCTGATATAAATAAACGGCTCTGCATTCTGTGCTATCCTCTAGACTTAGACACCAGACGTCGTCGTTCTAAAGAATATTCAGAAATCGAACATCGAGAAAATTGATTTCTTAATATCCATTCACTCGCCTGAAATGTGCCCCATCGACCATTTTATTCCGTATTGAATATTTCCGCTTACAAATGTAATCCCGTGAAATTATACACCTGACTCGGAACGATATTCTCTGCTCGAGGCACAATACTGTTCGAATTTTAAATTCTTCAGCCCACGGACCAACGTATAGTCAAGCAAGATTAACGAAATGCTTTCAGTATTCTCATCTATAAGAAATGTGTAACTTGTAATACAAATTAATGTCCCTCAGCATATTTGAGCGTACTGCATAAAAGTTCTCTTATTTCACGAACTCGTAAATTTCGAGGGCAAGTTTCGAATAACTTCGGAAAATTATGGTTGGGAGCAGTAACAACCTAGGTGGATAATAATTATCATGTCTAGCGGTTTATCATCATCAAGCAAGATCGCCTAATGTGCAATGTGTATTCATTATATCGTCACGCAATATCAGACCCATTATTGTAATGGTGGTAATTAATTCCATAGAGGAAAATCGTGTAAGCGTTTAGCAGGAAATATTTGGGAAAGTCTGGCTTGTACGAGTAAGAAAAAGAAGTAACAAAAGAATATCGAGGGTAAACTGAAAAGTAGAGAAATAAGTTGTTTTTCTGGAATAACGAGGAACAGTTAAGAGGGTTGGAGGCGTGTTTTCACAAGGGTTGTTCCCTTTTATGACGTGGTTACGATATCTCCAATAACCTCAAGATTTTAATGAATTAATTAACAGAAATTAAAACTATTTAGTTACAAAACAGTATAATATAAACTTTTGTACATTTTCATTGCATTTATTTTTATGTTTGAAAATTGTTTAACCATGATGTGGTAACGATTATCGTAAGATCTATTATAATAACAAGGTATTCCATGGCTTCCTTTTTTTCTATTAAGAGTTGATTAGTGATTAAAGCTCTAGCATTTCATTAAAAAGTTTGAAAGTTGTACGCGTTGTTGAAGTTGCACGCGTTATTAAGATTCGAGTACTTTCTGGCTGAGAAGCACCGCTATATATCTCAGAAATGTATGCAAAAGTTATTTCTGTATACTAGAATATTATTTGTTATCACGGAGCGTAAAAGTTCCACGTGAAATTAAAGTTCAAAACATTAAACTCCTTTTATCAAAATCTCTTTCTTTGTTTCCGAACTTTTCATTTCGCACACTTTATTTTCGCGCACGTGAAATATCTTATTAAGCGCCTACCACTTGCTTTTTTAAAAGATTAGAAAGTTTGCTTCGTTTAGTTACCATTTAATAAGACTTTCACGAGTAGTGACTCGAAGAATATAAAAATAACAGATATTTTTTAGTCAGTATCGCCATTTAACGTATATTACATTTCCGTAATGGTAATAATATTTGTGAATATGAAAAGCCCTTTGGAAGCAATTGAATTATTCCGTGAATAACAAATATATTTCTATTCGACGCACAAAAGTATCAAACGGTGGAAAAAACTTCTATTTACACACTCGAAGGAACGAAAGTAACCGCGTGAAACAGAACCATAGATGCCAAGCACCGATCGAAACAATAAATTTTATTTCAATCTGGTCAAAATTGATGAAACATTGATTGGCGTTTGTCCGTTGAATCAGGAAATCGGTCGGCCGAATTTTCCTCTATATTTAATAGGACCTTTCCGTGTGTCTCCCCCCTTATTCTACCTTTCTGTGAATACGTCGAAAAATTTGAAGCGTGTTCGTCGTTACTTTCGTACGAGCTTTGCCCGCCAGTTTCTATACATGAGCACAATTAACGTGTCTACGGAGTTAAACGTAGTTACACGGTGTAACGAGTAATTGAATATTGATTTTCAAGTTGTAACAAAATTCATTCGATAACTGGAACGGCGATGTCGCTCAACCGATTTCCATAATTTACGAATTCGATTGTCCCAATACGTCTATCGAAAAATATCGATTAACGATTGGCCCCAATAATATTGGTTGAAAGTTATTGCACAATTTTAGTTTATTCTGTGAACGTGAAGGAGCCTTGATTGAACTGTGACATACAGTTATCCAAATTTTGTAATTTCTAATTTATCTTTCAGTATTTACCAAATGGATTTTATACAACATTTATATACTATTGGGGCACAACGACGGACATAAAAATTCTTCTAATTTCTTTCTCCACAAAACGCTTCTCTATGTAGTCAGTCATAAAATTCTACATCACTGAATTATATATTTTATACAGCAAAAAATTCTTTCGACGTACTCTAAATTCAAAATAATTACAAGCCTGTGAAATAAACAAATTCTTTATACAAAGTAGACACTGCATGTCGTGCAGATCTATCTGCTACGATTCGTAAAATTCTTTTTGCAATCAGGGAACCGACCGTGCTATGGAAAATATGGAGACTGTCTAAAATATTCTTGGCCGGGAACAAGAATTTCATATTGCGCAGAATGGATCTTGACCGCGTGAACCCGGACGTGAAGTAACTTTTGCTATGCATGAAAGCATGAAAGATTGATCACGGTATTCATCTTGGCCCGGAACGATCGATATCCACCGAAACGGCACCGTGGAAATGTACAGAACGAAATATGTAGCCTGTTCGAACTTTTGTTCGTTTCCTAATTTATACATGTAATTCGTGGCTCGATAAAAACTGGACAGAGACTCACGTGCTACCAGTTCATATCTCCAATTAACTTATTAATTGGCAATAGTAAAATTGTACTTCATGGAAGACAGTTACAATTCATTGTACGGTATACGAAAAAGAGACTCGAACATTTTTCGAATATTTCATGAATTTAATCGCGTTCGCGTGACCGTCGTGTGAAAGTACACAGTGACGCAGATGTCGAGGGTGGATTTTAATATTCATCTATCTCACTCGTGATCAATAGTTTTGAAGCAATTAGTGGTGGACAGTAGTAATGAAAAGCTGTTGGATATAGACTTCCTCTTTGGGCATTATTTTACTTATAGTATGCATGTGTATGCTATCGATTTACATTTAGAATTATTTTATAAAACAGTTTCTTGTCTCTAAATTGATATTACATCAAATCAAATGCAATTGAAGTAAATGTTGAATCTATATTACATTACTCCACTCAAACAATTTCTGTTTAGAAATACACAGATAGAATTGATTAATTGTCGGTTGACGAAGAAATTGTATCCATTTGTAATACATTTATTGCCCGATTATCTAATAAAACCGAGTTAGCGTCTGATTACGAAAATCGTACAACGTTTTCGCTCGATATAGTCAATAATATGGAGACGTGTCCCTTCGCGAGAAGAATGGGTCTAAACGAGAGCATGTGCAGAACATAAATTACGACATTCATCTTTTCTGTGGGTGCAATCGACAATGAGGAAAATGTCAACGTCGGGAAAGTTTCGCGTTGAATCACACTTCTTCTGCGTGACGTGCTCCAAACCTTTTTCAGCCAACGCCTCTCTTCGCATTTACATTTGGGATTTGTCAGTGGACGAGAAAGGAAACTTAGACCGATAGAGAGGAAACTTCTGTGAAAAGTAGCGAGCGTTCCTTTCCCATTGGGAACTCGACGATCTTCGCTCTCATCTGGGCGAGAAACTCACGCGAATCAAAGATGAGAGGATTCTGGGAGGCAGAAATCGGATTCGCATAGAATTTGATGAGACGTGGACACGTTATATGTAGTTACGAACGTCGATGAATATTTCTGCTTGAATCACTTTTGCACAGGCGAAGGAACATAATATAGTACGCCAGTCACTTCTTTGCAAATAGGAAATTCCTTTTTAAAAAGTTCGGATAAATATTATTTTTTGTACGTATATTATTAAACAACTGCAAGAATAATAATCATTAAAATTTAAAAAGTATGCAAGAGGAATAAAACTGAATATTAATACTGCACGTGTCAACAAAATTCTTCGTCAAAACGCTTCTTTCAAAATCCTCACTGTAATATAAAAAAAAGCGCGTAGTACCACCCCGACAAAATAAAAACAGAGACTCGGGAATCCACTCCAGCCTAACTACACATCGCAAAGATTATCATCACAGTGAGGCAGGAGCTTTCCCCTTTATCTTACCTGGCGACGCAGGAATATTGAACATTTTTGCTCGCAATCAGTCGAGACTCTAATAACGAGTCATCCCAGTTCTGGAAACATTTAATTTCGCCCGATTCTGTAGTTCGCGTTTCGATTAAATCCATGTCTAAAGAAAATAAATGTTTCGAAACTTTTCTTTTACTTTTCAATCATCAATTTTCTTTTTCCCCCTTCGTTCATTCGAAAGACGATTAATTACAATTTCAATCAAACGGGGATTTACAGAGGCGAGGAAGAAATCTTTTTCCTGACACGATTCATAAGTTGGGGTGGAAGATTTACATGCGCCCTTTGAAATGTGTAATTGGTTCAAAAGTGTACGACGAAGGTGAAGACAATTCGGTGTTTAGACCCCACGACGAGGGTATGTCTAAGTAACAAAGTTTAAACTGGGACTTGGTCGCGGTGAATTGAAAATTAAGGTTCAACTCGTGAAGGAGACGCCTGTCTGGTAAATTTGGATTGTAGTGTATAAATTTTCTCAACAATTCTCAACAAACAATTCTCTTGCTGTTGTTCTTTTATCGACTAATGTATGTAATTACGAGTGTAATTGGTCTCCATACGTTCTTCCATTTTTTAATAAAATAATGATTCCGGCACATGTATTTAAAGAGGTATATCCCATCGATTTCCATTGCAATAATATTGGACCATTTTTATAAAATAATTGGAAATTCAATGGTTAAATTAGTTGGCAGTTTCGCCGTTAAATAAAGTTCAGTTCCTATCTATTTCTGTACCTCCAAATAAAGCCGACACGAGAAATATACAAGACTTTCAAGTCCATTCTTATTCTTCAGTGCATAAAAGGAAAATGTAATGTCTCGAATGTCTAATAAATGTCAGGCGACTCACGATAATCGCGACATCGTGAAAATAATCCTGCGCCGATTTCACAGAATTACAAGCGCTTCTTATTAGACACAGTCTCAGTTTCATTCATTTTAATCAACGCGCCAGGACCCGGCCTCTAAATTAATAATTGTGACGGATCCTCTTGGGTCGCGTTATGTAAAGCACGTTAAAGTTGAATTTCAACCTGAGGGAAGTTGTCGTTCCACTTGCGTCGGTCGATAGTTAAAAATCTCAAGAGAGACATTTCTTTCTTTTGCCAGGGAAATATTGAACGGAATCGGAAGGGCCGCACTAACGAACGTTGTAGGTGTACATACCTCTTCGAGTGGTTTTTAACAATCGCTCTAACAGAGGTACTTTTCGGCGATCGATCGTAGAAGAACCTTCAGAATCGATTTGTCAATCACTTTTCGCGTTGACACTCATTTTTTTCAGTGGAATTAGGATTAAAATTATGAATTTTTCATATATTTATATTTATATGTATTTTTGTATTTACATATATTTATCTGTATCTTTATTTCTATATTTATATTTATATTTGGTAATTATATAGAATAGGGCTTCATCGATTTCTTATACTTGTCTGTTTACCAGATTATGATCTCGTTTTTTGTTAACTTTAATCGTCAGCGGAAGGTAAACTCGACATCAATACTATTCTGTTCTTTACGAACATATGGTAGGTTGTTAAAAGGTAACAGAGGGTTGGTTGGTCGAATGAGTCAACCATTAATTACTCTTCTGTGGATGGCTCCCTTGTTTAATTATTATCACGCACGTGATCGTATATACATTCATTTCGTGAAACATGAATTTCGGGCTTATTGATTTCCCTGTTCATTTCTGTCTCGTGAACGTGTCTCTATTTGTGATTTGACAAGGACTAAATATTTTCTTCATACTACAATTTGTATTGGATAAGTAGCAATTGTTAAACATTCGAAGTTTATATTGCGTCGATTGTCGAGTCGATAATTGTGAAAATTCGCCGACTAACCTATCCATCGTATGTTTGGAACGGAGGCTACGTTCGTGTTATAAAATTGCATGGTATTTTAAATTACCGCCTCGCGCGTTAAACTTCAACGACACGATTCCGTTTCAACTTTAATACAAAATTTTATTTCGGGCGGAGCATTTTACAGTGCTTTCTGCTGATCAGATTAATCCCCGTTGTAATTGCAACAGACAACATTAAATATACAAGATTCTTGCAGAGAATTCGGGTTGATCGTTTGACGTCCCCTGTCACGTTGCAACTTCCATTAAAAAAAAAACAGATTTGAACCATACTTCTTAATTGACCCAGAAATATCAAATATCAAATATACAGTACTAAATAAAATGTAGAAAGTTGAGAAACTCCAAAAGGACAAAGGAAACGATGATCTGACTAATGGGAGAAATAATCGTTGTAAAGTATTGACCGTGTAGTGGAAATTCGCTGGAAAATAGGGAAAGATAAGTGGCGATTGCCGTGTCTGTGCAGAAATCGGCAGATTTCGCGCGATAATACGTCGAATACGCCGAAATGGTTCGAGTATTATGACGCAGCCTGGGGCCGTGTCACGATATCGCCATCTGATAACAGCCGACACAGGCCTGTTGAGTCGCACAGGGTCTGGTGTATTTTCGCGACGACGGAGATTTAGGGTCGCGATTACGGATGTGGTTGCACGCGTTCCAGGCGCAAGTGCCTAACAAAATCTCTTCCCTGGAACGCAGAAAAAGGTTATCTCGAAATTTAGAGACGCACAGTAAGCTATATATTTCTTTCATTTTTATTTTTTAATCCGAAGTCGAGTTGGTTGAAAAGTATACTCGTTCTTGGTTAATTAAGTTACACCATTTTCCACGTTTTTCCACAATTTTTGAAGTCCACAATGGAATGGAAAGTGTGGAGATAATTTTATTATTAAGTATTAATATTTTTTCGCTCGCTTCATACAGTTTTGCAATATCTTAGTCTTATAGATATTGTTAAACGCGAGAGCAGATGAGTATTAATGTTGGATCAGTAATAGATATTGGTAAATTGTAAAGTATAATAGTTTACTTCGCAAGATCATGGAGACATGTTGAATCTAAATTCGTATTTCGGGGCTAAAGATTTTCAATGTTATTGATGGAATTGGTTCATCGGTTTATTGAATATTAATGATCCGTGAGTTCGACTTCCAGCACGTTCAATGATTATTGTAATATTAATAATATTTTCGATAAATGCTGAGGGCCTCCGACAGGCCGTCGGAAACGTGTATGTAAATGGCTATATTTGGTAGGCTCCATTATTTAATGAGCTTCCAGTGCTACTGTATTTAGTTATTTACAGTATTAAGACAATGAAGTATAATCAAATTCTCGTAATAATATATGTGAAAGATACTCAGACATTTTCAGTTCCCTTCAAATAGAAATTCATTGCAGACTATCATTAAATTAAATTAAAATTAAAGGAGGAAATTCTCTTTACAAATTATTGTTTCTTCGATAGTGTTACACTATTATAAATAGTGCAATATATTTTATATTATCATTCACATTGGACTACTATTACAAAAATAATACTTTTCTTCATCTTATTATTATTATTATATCGAATCCAGAAAGAGCTTGAAACAGGAATGACCAAAACTAGAATAATACTGCGTTCCGTCCCAATTTTAGCGTGCTCTTTCGGTTAATTCGGTAGAACGTTGTTGGGGGGTGAAACTGGCGGTACGAAAGCTCGTTCAGGTGACTAAAATACAATAACGATATCGATCGTGTCGCAAAGGCAATGGTGCGTTTACGTTCGTTTGCAGGGAACAAACACTCCAACGAGAACTTACATCCGGTAAATGCCGCGGCTACGTCCGAATTTCACTTGCAGAACGGCGAAACAAAAAACGAAGTTAAGGAGAAACAAAAAGGGAAAATATAGCGAAGGTTCCCGACCATTAAATATAGCCGAAAGCATCAAGCGTTCCTAACGAAAGCAATTTCGTAAATCGATTTCCATCCCACGAAGTTTCTATTAGTGTTGCACGGGCAAAACTTTTTCCCCATCTAGGGGCAACGAGTAAATTCAGCGTGACGGAAGAAATTCATAGTCAGGAACAACACGAACTTGAAATCCTCGATTTTATTCATGCACCTGACTCGATTCGTGAGTTTCTCTTTTCTCTCGCGAGCCCTGCTCCTTTTGTTCTGATTGAAATCGCGTATTATAATACCAAGTTGAGAAAATATTCCAGTCCACCATAGGAACTCATTAGGATCATTTTACCTTCCGACAAAATAAAACTAATAAGAAATTTGTCAGCCACCGAAAAAGTTATCCAGGTGGAACGTTCGAGACACCACCAACCGAGATTTTTTCGCGTTAAAAAATGTCGAAATTCTGATGTAAACGAATATCTGGCGAACGAAAGAAACCACGAAACAGTGTTGGCTGTGCAAACAGCAAACGGTTTGCCGGGAACGTCCTGTGGTGGGGAAGAGACTTTGATAGAAGCGAAAGCAGCAAGTGACCATGTTGCAGGTCCCCCGAGGGATTAAACAAACAACCGTCGGCGAACACGCGCACTCGAATCGGACACACCCTGCACCTTTGTTTAGTTTAGCGATGTTGACGGAAATTCGGAACGTCGTTGACGACAAGGTGCACGTGAAACTCGGACGGACGTGGTTCTCTTTTTTTTATTGTCGACGGGACGTCATTTAATTCCACTACGCTGTCGTACCTTTTCATTTCAACTTCAATTCCAATCGAATTTCAATTTCTAACGCGACACAAACGAATCGGGGAAGACGATTCGCTACCAATAACTATTATCGTTATTTATTGAAGTAATAGTAAACATTTGTCACAGCCGTGGTTAGGTTACCTAACCGCCACGGCGAGCGTTTTTAAATACATTAAAAAGTAATCAATTGCATTAATGCTGTTTTACATAAATCTACAGAGGAACGATCTTTTCAGAGTAGTGTACCGGCTGCATATTAACGTGACACGTTATGATAGATCGTTGTACCGAAGTGGGTATAGGGTATTAATTATTCTGAATCGCAAGATGAAATTGAGGGGCACGTTTAAAGGACCGTGTTTGAATAAAATATATCGTCGGGAAATTAGATTGCTTTCGTGTCGCGAGATCTGTTTCACGGAAACGTGCCGCCAGGTACAAAAAGAAAGTTCTCTTAAGTGATCAACGGTACGGTTTGGGTTGGCCACCCTTGTTTTAATATGGCACGGTTGATTCCGAGGAAAGTCACGCAAAATATGTATGAGAAAAGGGGTTGGTTTTATGATAGATGGTTGGGCAGGGTTGCATATGGGTATTAAGCATTCTTAGTGCAGGGTGATATCGGGGGCAATAGGGGTTGATTTTGCTTGAATAATTTTTTTCTTCTCTTGGAGATATCGGGGATAGATTAGCACTTTTGGTCACAGTTAGGTCGACTTAAGCGAAGGGTGATTCCGATATGGGTAATCCGGTTTGGAGAAGTTTGAGAATTTTATCGACTTCCTTAATGCGGGAGGATGATACGAATTTGAAATAAACCGAAGGAAAATAACAATAAAATATCGTTTTATAGGAATTCATTTAACCGCTGTCTTGTGTGTAAAGAAAACGAAGGCACTGGTATGATTCGTTTGTTTCTAGAGATAGTAAACGCTGGCATATCATTGCACAAAAATTCCATTAACGTCTAGCCATTTAATTACACGAGATGTGAAACCTAAGGCAAACCGAGCTTACAAAAAATAGATTACAGAAAATGAAACGACAAAAGTCCAAACTGGAGGAAAAAGAAATGATAAATATAATACATAAAACAATACGATAAAACTAAACAAAAGCCTACGCCCCGATCAACGGTATTATCAAACCAACCCTTAAACTAATCATCAAAAGTGTTATATCACACACAGAACAACCGTACACGCAATTCTTTCATCAGACATAAAAACGCCGAGAAGCATGAACCGCCCCTAAAAAAAAAAGGAAGAAGAAAAACACAGCGACAAGAAATTCACGCGGAAAACGATTCAAGGACCAAAAGGAAAGTGGAGGCCAGAAGGGCGTGATGACCGTACGCACAATGGACGCCATTGTGTAACCAGTAAAATTCCTGCCTACTTGCTACGTGTCCCGATGCCAACGTTCCGTTGCACGTTTACTGGCACACCAGTCGTGCAACCTGTGCGTTTCACCGAACACAATGGTGGCAACCGGGAAAGGGTCAAACAGGAAGAACGTAGCCACTTGTTACGCGCAACGCGCGATAGAAGTTGCTCCTTCGGTTCGTCGTACGCTAGCTCGGTGAATTTCGCCGATCGATATCGTGCTCATTCTGCTCGAGTTCCCCAATCATTCTACTCGAAACAAGAAAACTCATGCAGCAAAGCACACGTTGACGTTTGACGAATCATTGCTTCACGTTCGCGACCGAGGAACGAAAGATTCTCTGAGTCGATATCACAACGCGGCTACGTTTCACGTTATCGTCGCACGGACATTTCACTGTGCGAAAGCATACACGAATGTTCTTTCGTTTTATTTCCTTCTTTCTTGTTACTTCTTTTTTTTCCTCTCCGCTTTAGTTGAAGTGGTTCGGCGGTGTACGCCAACGACGATAGATATTTCATGGGTCGGACAGGAGGCACACGTAACTCTGTTGGTTTTTCGTTCGGATCGTGTGAAAATTTAATGGAAAGGGTGCGCGGTTCGCGTGGAAGTTGAAGAATTTTTTATTTCAAGGGTTTAAGCCTGGCGATCGATGAGCCCTGTTTCGAGACACTTCCGTTGTGCCCCCCTCTGTAAGACGACTCGGAAATTCTTTTGACTTCTGGGGGATAGCACTCTCGCGGGAGCAGATCGTCGATGGCGATCGTTTTCTACCTCCGCGCTAGTGAATATATTTTCAGTAAAAGTTGCGTTGAATATTCGTGTCTAGCGTAGAGAATTTCGTTTCTTTGTTATCCAAGAGAAATTTCCAGCTCGCGTTCTAAAGATTCGCGAGGAATACAGATACGTTCGAAGAGGTCGACTCGAATCGTTTGAAACAACGATAAAGAGATACAGAGTGAGATAAATAAGAAAAGATTAGTACTTAATATAAGTAAGCAGAGATGAATGAATAAAGTAAGAATTGCTTCATACCCCCCTAAAAAGTATACACATACGTTTCACGTATGTATATGCGATCGATTCCGCCCCAGATATTGTAACAACTGTTTCAAACATCTCGTTACACGCATGCACACTTGTCTGAACTACATGGAGATCTTCCACGTAGCGAATTCTCGTAACCCTCGTCACCAGAACTTCGACGCCGTCGACCAGCGATTCTTGTTGAACATAGTAACAGGTGTCTGACCGCGATTCGTCGGACCCGTGAACAAATAGGCACCCGCTACATAAATTTCAATGAATACATCCGAGGAATACTTGTGCGATCAAACAAGGACAAGCCTCCCCCGTCCAATGCATTAATCGTCGTCCCATCGAACTCGTCGAATGATAAACAAAAAAAAGGGAGAAAATAGAACGAGGCACGTTCAATCATCTAATAGCCACGACCATCGTTCACTGTCCATTAGGAGATATCCACCAAATTCAAATCGCACAGATCTTCACTGTCTCGAGTCTCCGAAACGTACCTCGCCAAAGGTGCTCTCACTTGTTCACGGGCGTCGATCACTGACATCGATCACTGATCCGTCGTTTCCCAAATCAAACCTCCCTACCGATTCTTCCGGCGACTCCTCGGGAAATTCCCGAAAGAATCGATTCACTCGAAAGGAAAAGTAAACTATATTTTTTTTCGACGCAAGGTCGAACAGGGTCGAAGCGATTGGTGACGACGATCACGGTAACTCGATGATCCATGTATCACTGACCTTCGACCGGAAGTTGCTCTCCTAACTGACGGACGCGCGGGAACCGAGACTCATGTCAAGAGTCGTTTAAGCGACAACGGGCTACCGGCGAGCGACTTTTGCGTGACCGGACCTCGTGATCCTTTGGACTCCTGCCGCGCTCTGTGTCGTAGCGGGACCCGCGTACCTGAGCGGAGCGTCGACCACGCCGACGCCGACAGCCGACGCCGACGCTGACGACAGGAGGGCACGGTGCACCTGCGCCTTGACTACGCGCTTCGTTCCTCCGGCAGGGAGAACCTAAGCTCTGTGCCCGTTTCAAACGAATCGAGCACCTGAGCTTTTGCTCGTCGCCGCACCTGAACCACTTACCCCGCTGGATGGTCTTGTTCATTGTCGATGGGATTCTTTGAATCATGGGCGGTAGGTGTCGCGGATGGAACAGGGGGATGATGAAGGATGGTTGATTTTTTTTTTAAGGATCGTAAGGGTTTGCTCGCCAAGTGGATTGACTGGGGAAATCGGTTTGGCTGAGAATGAAGAATGGTGGGAAGGAAGTTTGAGCAAGTCGTTCATTTTTTTCTATCCTTTTTTTAGGCTTGGAATACAGGAGGGCGATAGTGTTCGTGGATTCATTGTGAATGGATTTTTCTATTGTGTCGATGATGGAAGGGCATACACTTGCAATTATTTTCCCATTTTTTGTTGTTGTATCGGTGTTACTCGTTGCCGGCGTTGTTAATTAATTTAAGGTAAAATTTATTGATATTATAGAAACAGCTATATATTGAAAAGGGAGAAAATAGATTTCCGGCTATGAGATTCACGTCTACTTTAGACGTACATAGACACTGTTAATTTCTCATAAGAATAGCCGCGGCTATAATTGTGTTACTTGAACTCAGTGGCGAAGAATACTAAATAAATGAAACGTTTCGAGTTGAAGCGGACACGACGTTGGAGAACTCGCTTCATTTCTTAGGTAGACTCTTGGTGCTTATCCAATCTCTGACGGGAACAGATCCCTCAGTCTGTGATCATCCACCTATATGTCACAAAAGCTACTCTGCCGTTAGTTCATAAACTGATCCCACGTCAGGCATGTCAGTTACCTAAACGAATCTGTGTGCGCAGTAGGGAAGATGTCCAAGGCATGTGTCATTGTTATTTCTTCGTTAGTCTGGCCTGATTGTTTGACGAGACTTATGACTTATATATTAAATCTTTCGTTACACCATTTTTCCTGCTGAAAATATACACGGGCTGGCGATCAATTTTACGCGACATAAATACGCTCCAAAAATAATCGAACATAATAATCGTATTCTCATTAAATCGTATGCTGCAGATTATTAGTGCAGATAATGAAAGTTGACAACAATTTTCTCTTTCTTTACGTCTTTGCATTTCAACGTTTCCTGTTTGCTATTTTCCGTCGTATGTAATTGGATGTGGGTCACTTTGACGTTACGTTGAGCACCATTCGCGATGTTTAGTTCCAAGGGGTTCTTAAACATTGGAATTTGGATAACGAGTCGCTTCTATAACAGAAGTTTCACTTTGCTTGTGCTTCGTTTAAGCGCGAAAGAAACTGCGACGGGAGTGGAGTGAATTTTCGTTCGTCGAACGAGCGAAAATATTTTTAAACTCAATGTTTGCCTTAAATTCCCTTGGCGGCGACGGTTACGACATTTTTCTCTGGCGAATTAACTTCATTTCTGAGCTGATCGATTTATCGTGAAATTTCGTATCGCCATTTATAACTTTCCTATACGATACTCATTGTTAGATGTAGCATTGTTTGATTTCAGCGTGTGTTTAAGAAGAAATACCAAACGCGATAGGAAATAAAATTCTAGAAACAAAAATTGACTTTACTTTAAATAATAAAAGTATTTCCAGTCAGATTATTGCACCGTTCACGTTCCATCAATGGTACGCGAGTCTTTTAGTCAGCGTCCATTCAATTTCCCGGTTTTTCGTATTTCCTGTTGCGGATTTTTTTATCCATTCGTTTGATCGACGAAAAGCAAATTAACGTGGGCGTAATATTAACGCCGCTTCGTACGCGTACCCGTTTGTTTCACGTAATTCATTAAGCTAATTCATTACACGTACGTACACCTGTTCTACGCGCTCCATACTTTTTGTTTGCATCACAAGAATGCACTGGATCTGTCATAACGAAAATTATATTTTCCACTGTAGTGTCCAATGAAACATGTAGGAACCGCATAACAAGAAAATAAAAATTCTGATTTTGTAACGAAACCGTATGTGAATTCGGCGTAAATTTAATTATTCCAATCATTCAAACGCGGACGTTAATTAGATAAATTTGATTTTCAGAAGAAAGGACGGGGTCGAAAAATGAAAAAAGGAAATCTTTGTTAAAATATTAACTTTGGTCGATAAAATAGATCAGCTATCTTTCGATCGGAACTTGACGTACATTCGATATCTTTTTCATCGACAGCTTACAGTTAGCGTCTATCACTCTTGACAGTTAATAACGTTCACAAGCTTCGTGGTCGTGCTTCGCTCTTAATTAACTCGATTGTTCTGCATGCACGAGCTACGTCACGATTTGTTAGCATCGAAACAGACAAACGGGAACAGCAATGGAGTTAGCCTAAATCGCACCCCTGTACGTATGCCGATTTTTAGCACGACAATTACCAATCTATTAATGCCGACACATTTCCATAGAAGCAACTAGTATGACAGAGTAACTTTGCGAAATCGATCGTTCAAGGAAGAAAAGGTTGCTTATATCACTATCCAGTTTGACCATTGCAAAAACGTATTTGTAAACTAAAATCTGTAAATATATTTTTATGAATTAAAATCTATATATAGACCGTTTATTTTGAAAGTGGTGGAGGTCTATTTTTTGTTGTTTTTTTTGACCAGTTATAAATGAAAATTTCACACTAAATTAATCACAAATTATGTGATATCTCGTTTTTCTAAAAAAATGGACTTACACCACTTTCAAATAAACGGTCCATATATGCATATATTTGCATATTAAAATATGCGAATACATTTGTAAATTGAAATATATATAGATATCTTTGTTTCCGGTTCTATCCACTATAAAATATAATCTACAGTATCTTCTTCGTTAATCATTTTTATTACTTCGGTAATTGAAGTGTTAATTGCGTCCCGTTGCTACGTTACATCCGGTCTGTTTCATCTTTTTATCTCCTGTTATTATATGCTCTTCGTCCATGTCATATCTTTATTCGACGTCCTCGTCCGTTCAACGTGAAGTTTTGTCTGCCAGAATGGACCGTGGCAACGAAGATAAATTATGCAACGGATTTCTGAATGGCGTTCTGTTTTCCCATAATGCAGACACGCTCGCCGTGTAATAATTTCCAGTGTATTCCTATCAACGAGGAGAAGCTCCCTCGTTAAAGTTAACAAAAGACAACCGGGCCGGCTGCAATTATAAATATATAAATGACCGTTTAATTATAATATCGTTAATTATAATTGCCAGACGTCGTGTCGCAGGACAATATTCGACTCGTCTTAAAACCTACCGCCTACTGTCCGTGCATTTTATAATGGTTTACTCGCGAAGAACTTCCCTGCTTTCATTGCTGTGAATAAGACACTTCTTCATATTCACATTTATTCGGACAATGACTGAAGAGCATTTCACGCGAGTATTTCAGACGATACAATGAATTAGATAACGTTCAGACAACACGTGGAATAAAAATCGCGTACTTAATTATCAGGTTTATAAATAAATAATTCACAATAGCGTTGTTGTAAAGGCGGGTTCATTTTTGTCTTATTCACCAGTACAATCATTAGCGACTTGATAAATAATGCTACCGGGTTGCTTTAAACAAAATCGCTGTAAATACAGCTTCAAACCAGTACTCTGTAGCACCGTTCATTTGTATAAAGCTGTATACGTGCCACAATTTACTATCGAACGTTTGCGTAAAATAATGCACAGTTGAAGTACGTCTTAATTGATCCTTATCGAGTATCCATTGCGATTAAAAGAACAATACCCTTCCAAGGCACAAAATGTCCATGTACAAAACCCTTTCCTCTCGAATACAGAAAGGAATGATTTCCAAGACTCTGCAAGAGGTTCGCCACGCACCGCCTTCCAATCCAAGTCGCGCTAATTAAACCACAAAATCTTCGCTGCATTTAATCGCCAATCTGACCGCTTTAAAACCGGGCCATCTCATCCCCTTTCAAAAAGTCCTTGAAAAGTATATAACGCAGCCGTGGAGGAGGGTGGCCCTTTGAGGAAGTCGCGTGTATTCACGCAACAATCGCCAGCAACGCTGCGTGCAGCCCCGTTTAATCGTCTATGGGGATTGCGCAACGTGACACTTTGTGCGGCTGTGCATACGCTGTGTTTTACACACACACAGAGGAGCGTGCACAGAGGAACGGCGTGCTGTGTCGGTGTGGCGACTCGCGAGCACACGACTGTTAGGGGTTGAAAGAGGGTGAAGCAACAGCCAGCGCCACCAACTGGGTCAATACTGACGTCCCTGTCCTTCATCGAGCCTCACCCCCTTGTACCTGCCACCCTGGTCGGTGTTCGCGTGGCTACGGGAAAGAAAAGGCTCGTTCGTGCGTCGACTTCCGGAAACGAGAAGAGGCTCAGGCTGAGGGTCACGGAGAATAGGGATGATGCTCGTTCGTTGATCATCTGGGGCTAATTTTCTGGGTGGAATCGTCGAAAGAGTGGAAACCACTGATGATTGTAAACCGAGGAAATGTGAAATGAGGTGCACGGAGATTGAGTGTTAAATGATGGCGATAGGTATTGCCTACGTATGCTGCAGAGATAGCCTATCGTCGGGTTTTTTTTGTATTTTTTTTTCTGGATTGCGTTTGTTTCATTGGATGTTTTTTTTTGAAGTATGGGGTTCGAATATAATTTTCTTTCGTAGTTATTTTGATGTACATTTTATTCGAATGTTTGCGAGTGGTAGGTAGAGAAACTTTTTATATTTTTTATTTTCTTGCCGGTGATTGTGTGCGTTTTATTTTGTATTTTATTTCGAAGTAGCTTCTGTAGAGATTGAATGTTACGCCTTAACGGGGTTCGAATATTATTTTTTAGAGTTTATCTTTTCTCTTGCATCTATGATGATGTAGTTGTTTTCATGCATATTTTATTTGAACAGGTGACAGTGTCGGGCAGAGAAACACTGAAATGATTTATGTCACAGCATGTATACAGATTATATCTATCAGATATAATTTTCAAAGTTTTTACCGAGTTTTTATGGTCGATCGTAAGTACGAATCGAAATTGTCACGCTTGAAATGTAGAACTAAGCGATGTTACAGAGACGGGGATAACGATCAATTCTCAACGGCTGGTATTCTCGAAAATTCATTTTACCTCGACCCACAATAGTTACGAAGCTGTTCGATTCAGTAAACTTTCACATTTATGCAAAAACATTTTATTGGCGATCGAAGTAAATCTTGCATTTACATTGTTGCATTTACCAAGGAAAAGAAAAATGAATTGATAAAATCCCGTACACACGCGAAGGTAAAATTTCATTTGTGCAACCTGAGAGATAACCGCCTTGAATTATCGTAACGATTCGTCGGTATTGATGCAATCTTGCAAAAAGAGAGGGAAAAAAAGCACTGACGCATCGGTTTTCTTTGCGGAGATCGGACAGGATTTGTTCTCTTTGCTCGGAATACTAAAAAGTATCGGAGAAACGAAAGAAATTAATTAAACATCGTTCTTCGTAATGCTGCGTTACCTCCTTTTAATAGAAAAACAGACGAAAACATTCTAGGTAATTTAGCGTGGTAACGAGAGGCGCCATGCCATGTACACATTTTGTTTGAATTAACCCGTAATTCACATCTGTGTCCAGTTGAACAAGCGTTTAATCCAAGATTCTATTTCATCCTCTGGTTTTTCACGAATTCATTCGTATAACGATCTGAGAAATGGGCTGTTCGTCTGTCAATTTGCCACATTGCAGGACAAAACGAGCCTGAAAGAGAACCATAAACATAAACAAAGAGGGCGTTCGTGAAAACATTGCACAATAAATATGCAGTATTTAGAGTAATATTAATTGCAATAAAAAAGTAACTATATCTTCCTTTATTCCTGAAAATATTATTTATTCACTGAATTAATATCTACCCGTACTTAGATCTATTAAATCTTTCGTTTAACTCCCTTCGGAATTACAATCAACAAGATACGCAACCCTTTGGAAAACAGAGCCGCCGTCCACTGTTTCTGCATTCGCCTGCGTGCAAAGCAATCCCCTGAAAATGATTAAAGCGCCACGATATTTGTCGTAAATAAATCAAGGACTCCCGCGTGTAATTGATTACTGCAGCATCCAGTTTTTGAGCAACGTCAGCTCGGTAAATGCTAATATTAATGATCGTAAGAGAACGATAAATCCCAAAGGATTGGCGGCGCGTTCGGATACCCTCATTACCACGTTTACAAACATACTAGTTTCCATCCGCGTTGACGCGCGATTGTTAATTGCAACGGTGCTTCTAATTCAGCGCCAGTTAAATCACCTTAATTAACTCTTCCGCCCTTGTTTTTCGAGCTTATCGAACTCGACAGCTCGATATGCCCCCCAAAAAAGAAGAAAGCATATTTTTAACACGACCCGGGCAAATTCAGGCCACATACGTATTTAACTGCACGAAAAACGCGAAACTGAAATTTTCGAAGGGAACTCGGGATCGATGCTGGGCAACAAGGTTGAGAAATATGCGATCTAATTCCAGCCAGAGATAATATCGCGATGGAATGCAAACACCACGCGAATCTAGCACGAGATTCGGTCATTTTCACGCTCGACAACGTAGAGAAAACAGGGAGCACGAACGGTAGGTCGATTTCAAGGCGTTAAAACTTCGAAAGGTTCTCACGAAGATACACGTATGATGGATCGTTGATTCAATGTTCAAACGTAAACTCGAAAGTGCCCTTCTTTCTTTTATTATAACTCTGGCTGAAGTGAATATTTTAACCTGAAGTTTTGTTGAACTTTTTCGGATCAACCAATTACCTGAGTAAATAAATGTACAAAGGTTTTTGGTTTACCGAAACATTTGATTTAATTGCCGCTTTAATTTCTTCCATATTTTGCTTGGATCGTTAAAATTCATTTTTCCTTTATCAAAATAGTGTGAATATGCAGCGTATGTGCTCGCAAAATTTTATCTAGAAGATCGTGAGTGATAATTAATTTTTTCACGTTGGTTCTACTTTCTGTTTGCACTTTTAATGACATTTCTGAGGTCTCAATTATAACGAGGTGTCATTTTTATCGCAGTTAATCTTGCTTCGAATATGCTTGCATGTTTACAACGCATGAACCACGCATGCACCGTGTCCGGCATGTTAATTATAACCCAGTGGTTGCGCACTTAGGAGTGCGTTAAACTACTTGCTACCACGGTAGTTTACTGTTTCCTTAACACATAGCAATAATCTATACACCGTCCATGCATGAACCGTTCACTGTTCGCAGGCCAAAGCAAACGGACTCCATTTTTGGAATTTTCGCAAATTTAACTACCGTACATTTTTCGTTAATAATGGAGCTTGATGGCTGCTCAAAATTTTATATTTAAAATAAATTTCTTCCGCCAGTAATAAACGACAAAACATTGTATGGCAGGTGATCAATAAATAATTGCCTTCAGAAGCGAGCACGGTAAATTAAATTATTATAGAAAATTCTAGTCGTAATTGCACATTCCACAGTGTACGGCAAGAAAATGAAAAAGCAGCAATTTTCTCCGCTTTCTGTTTTGCGGAGTTAATTAATTTGGCGAATGAACGTCTCAGATACTATCAACTAACAATCTGTTATCAATGCAATAGTTTCAACCTATCGCAGTTGGCGAAGAATTGTGTCACGTTGCTCGTAGATAGTTTAGTACATTCGATGTTTAGTTAAGTCAATCATTCTTACGCTCAGTCTGAAACTCCCAGTAGACTTGATGACACGAGTTTATCCTAAGCAACACTTCCTGCACACACACTGCAACTTACGTCGAAGTGGATCGCATCGTTTAAGTAGTCGGAAGCCGTACTTTCGCGGTTGCTTTGAATATCAACACCGTGTCTGCAGGTTAATCGACGTTCGACGCGTTGAAAAATAAAGAGAAGACACGCGATGCGGCTGGATAAGCCACGATGCCTTGGCGAAACAGAGTGCGTACTTCGTGCCGCATTGAACTTTCTCGGTTGTGCTTGCGAGAGGTTTGAAGTCGGAATACTGTGTTACTCGTGGGTGAAAGTTCTATAGAACCAGTTGCTTCTCCTTATCTTTGAGAATTGGTGAACGCGAGTCTGCAGGATACTTTGGGACGCGAAATAGAATTTTTCGAAAGCACGCTGTAATAATTACAGGTGTGACGAATTTTCGGGGGGAAGATGGTAATCTTTGTCACGATTCTTGTAGGGAGTTCGGTGTATTTGAATATTTCTATCTATTATATGATTTTTTTCGTTATTGTTAATTATACGTAGAAAGATTAATTGCATTACGATATTTCAATATTTATTATAATTGATAATTAATTCTATTAATTCACAATACTTCCTCGCAAAATTTATATTATTATATTATTTTGCGATTGAAATCAGTTTTGCTTAACAACACTGTGGACGATATCGTACGATAGAACCTAAGAAAAGTCTTCCGTTTAATTAGTTTCAATATAGAATCGACGAAATATTCCATTAGGTATAATTCGCAGGTCAATTCACAAGGCATCTGATTTCCTTCTCGTTTGTACGTGCTGTATGAACTGACTACTTTTTCCCTTTATTGAGATGCTATGAAAGTATCGGTGGACTATTATTCCCTGCGGAAGTTCTCATACGAAGTGTGAGAATTATTTTGGACGTCTATTGTTCAAGACGTTGAAAGGACCACTGAGCATTAGATTAGTATTACCGCTTGAAATCATTTATGACAAACCATACGATGCAGACGAATATTTCAATATCTATTTCATTTCATTTATTATGGAATTTCTTATGCTCAAATTATTATGGAACGCACCGTGGAAAAAATATACTTATTCTTACAATTAGTCAGATATCATGTATATAAAAAGAGTGTCGCAAATACATTGAGAAGGTCTCACGAGATCCTTACTATCAATTTTAACAACTTTGAATTTTCCAAAATAAGTTCTTCCGTTCATTCCCTTATTTTTTTTTCGGAAACAGATGTAAGTTTGACGTAGCAGTACTACTAGATATCTTGTGGCGCAGAAACCACTGTGCACTTCGGTTTACATAAATCTTCCACGCTCCATTCCTCACACTTTTCTACGGGTTACTAAATTTTACGCGCGTCTTATTTCTCATTTCTATTCCAACGTGTCCCACGGAAAAGCCACCATGGATAGCCGGTATTCAGACCCGTGTTACACCTTAAACAAATAACGATTATGCCGTTTAACGGCGTGATAAAGACATAACGAGAAGATTAAGTTACCATGTACCCCGTTGGATATTGTGGAATCGAGAAAATAAAGAGGAACGAACGAAAATTGGACGGGAAAAGGGAATTATCGTTCCACGGCTGAGAGGCGATAAAGTTATGACAATATGTAAATTTACATTCTCCCCTTCTCCGCTGCCCCTTCCCCCTTTACCTCGGGAGAAACCGCTTTCGTATTTCAAACACCGTCGTCGTGAGGATTTGCATGCGTCGATGATACGATTTGATGTTCCGGCGAAGAGGCTTCCAGACATTTCTCTTGCAATATAAAAAGAATAATGGTGACATCTTTACGACACGGAAATATATGTTTGTGTCTTCCACCTTGAAATCTCCTTGTTCTGGTTCGTGTTTTTTTCTCGAAAAGGGTTGCGTTCCCTTTCTGCCGCGAGATTTTCGTGGCGGGTTCAGCGTTGTCGTTGAGGCGGGACAACTCGTATGGAAAAATCGAGGACGACGAGGGGAATCCTTGTCTCGAGTTAGCTTCTCCTCTGCGTAATCGTGTTTTTCTTTGTTTCACGTAAAACGACCATTGTATAATTTCTTTTTTGCGGGCGAACATTTTTGAAGGGTTGAAGTCGCGTTACAGAGAATTGAACGTGTGAAATATTTCTGAATAATAATTGGATTGCCGGAGATCAGTATAAACTTATTTATTTTTGTGTTTGATAATTTGGTGTATATGCGGAAGTTTTTGGCTGAATTATATGACAGACTGAAAAAAAATGTGCAACGATTTCAATAATCACTGTACAGATTTTTTTCTTGAAACGTTCAAACTGCCGTGAAATATCTTACCCAAAATATGATTGTCTTGAACGATTTTTAGAATTTCTCGTCGAAACTCGTCGCAATGGTGGTATATTTATTTTCCATTGATTTACCTCACTAACTAAAGAATACAGTCCAAGCGAATCTCGAATACACAAACGATCCAGTTTAATAGAAACGGAGTATCGTACCAAAATATTTGCAGTTCGCAAGAAAAATCTAATCGAAACTTCACTTATCTTGACAAAAAGTATATTGCAAAGGACTGAAAGTTTATCTAGTGCGAAATATCTGTACAGTTCTCCGCGAAAACAAAAACTCGAGTGTGCAAATCTTATTCTTCATTTTTGCCCCACAGTTTTGATATCAAATCATCCCCCATCTGGTTCCAGTACCAGCCATTGGAACCCCGCAAAGCTTCCATCGTTTCCAACAAATAAATCGTACAATCCATTTAAATCAAAAACATTGCCCACCACTATCCACCATTGATTCCTACAACCCATTTAAATCAAAAACATTGCCCACCATTATCCACCATTGATTCCTACGGTTCAGACGGAAAACTGAATACTGCCTCGGAAGAGGACGTCGTTTGCACCCTGTACATTTCTCGATCGTCGAAAGGGTGATAAGGAACCGGTGCACCCCTTTTGTTCCGCGACTCGTAGACTTTCGGTCCACGACCGCGACGACATTCTTCATAAATCTTCCAGTGCAATGCATGCAAATGCACGAGCCTCGACGATACCGAATCCCACGGATTCTGTCTCTGTCTAAAAGTATCTATCCTCCCTTCTCACTCTCTTATTCCACCGTTTCGCCCTTTCCACCTTGCTGTTCCTCTTATCCTCCTGCCGTGCACGCCACCCTTACCCCGATCCTCCTTCGTTTCTCTGACTTTCTTGGTCTAACTCTTTCCCCTTCTATTCCATTGGCTGTATCTCTGTCTCAGCGGCTCGTCCAACACGACCAGCAAAGCTCGAAGACAATATAACACACAAAAGCCTCGCTTGGCTAGTCACTTACGCTTCCTTTTCCTCCCGGAATTCTAGCCGGGAAACCCGCCACCTATTTTCCCTCTTTTCAGCATCCACGTCTCTGCGTTCACCCATCTTCCGTTCCCCTTCGTCACGCCAGCTGGCGCGCACACCCCGTTCTACTATTATTACGTGCATCCTGTCTGCGTTGAAAGGGCCTCGATTTCTGCCCCCTTTCAGCGAACGGTCGCGCCCCGTCCTCTTCTTGCGCCGACGCCGTTTATCACGATCGTGGATGAGATTTCGTTGTGATCCATGGGTGGTTTTTGCTTTCAATCCAGCCGTACGCTGTCCTGCGGATTGATTTTAGATCGGCTTGGGGCTGGCGAGGATATCGTTGGCTGGTGGCGAGATTAATGTCGAATGCGTTGGAAAGGTGGCTTGAAAATTGTCAGGTATTGGGGTAATAACAGCAAGAGTTATATCGAAGAGGTGTTACGAAATTAGAGCTGTTCATCTGGAGGACACTTTAGGTATGTCGTTCTCGTGACGTGTGCAATTATGCAAATATAGTATATACGCGTGGCGTGGATGTGCTGATGTTTAAATCGAATTAATTTTCTGTACTATGTATTCTGTATTACGCGATAATGGTCCGGTGATCGGAGTAGGTCTGGGGTTCTGTTCTAAAGAGCTGTGGGATATGAAACATGTTCGTGATACAAAACATCATCAACACAAAGCATCATCAACTTCGTTATCTATGATTAGAAACGTGGCGTTCAAGTTCCCAAGAAAAATTAATTGCCGTGGTTAAACACAACTCGCTTCAAGAACATTTGCATAATGAGTACATGTACTGTACATACCATAGTTACTGTTTTTTAGCTCCTATGCCTTTAGATAGTTACATGGTCCGGTAATTACGCATTCCTCTTTCACATTATTTAATCGAGGAAAGCGGGCAGTTAATAATAAAAATAATAATATTGCACAAATAGTGGATACTTCAGAATCGAAGAACTCATGCAACTTTCTCCTTTATAGATGCTAGATTCCTTTTTCTCGCACGTTCGTGACGCACGCAAGAAATTTCTCGCTCGTTTGTGCATCATTCTGTATCGTTATCGAGTTTGCCAGTCCTGTGCGTGTCGGTGCTTTCATCCGGCTGGAAAAACTTGTAAACCACGTCTTGCCGGCACATTATATTCCCTGATAGCCATTGACGCCGATAACTTCTTAACTTGGGCTTTTGCTACGCGGTTGCATAGTAAACAATCTGACATTCCTTCGCGTTTCGTAATTCTCTAGGAACCGGGTCATCAACGATTACTTGCCGACGAAGTTCGCGACGTGTTCTTCAAAACTGGCATGCTTGTGCTACGAATATTGGTTTAGTAAGTCTGCCTCGCGAGGAGTAGGTACATAGAGAGATAAGTGTACAGAGCTTTTGGAAATTCAACTTAAGATCTTTCAAGGAACACGGCGTACATATAGGTTGACTTTAATACAGAACTTCTGGATAACACCGTGTCTTTTCGCGATGCTGTTACTGACACCAATACAATTTCAGTGTATGCGTAGTCAAAGGAATATTCGGGATTCCGAAACGACTCACGATTTTAGTTAGAAGTCAATCCGGTCTGGAATGCATGAGAAAAATGTGAGGGGATTAAAAGCTGGTTGCTGCGAATGCGCTGCTTAAAGGGAACGAATTTTTTCCCCGCTCGACGTACAAAAGTTTTGCATAATCTTAATGGAAGGTGAGTAGATAAGATACCGGCACGGATAAGGCGATAAAGATTACCTGGGACCTTTAGGGCGAGATCCTCTCCGGCTGCATTAACGGAGTCCAATAAAACTACCCTCTTTTCTTCCGAACAATTTCGATACGCTGGACGGATGTTTATAAAACGTTGTAGAAAGCAGCGATTCATAAATAATCAGGGACAAATTGCACGGTGAGCTGCGACCAGCCGATTAATCAGAGACCGTAAAAGAAAATAGTGACTCTTTGGTCGTTTCAATTCACATTCGAACCTCGATCACGCGAGTACGCAATAAAAATTCCTTGCACTTCAAGCGGCACAGACGCAGTTGAAATAGTGAAACGATCGGGCATTGCATTAATTTGCATCGGTACCAGATAGTAGTCACTTAAAATTCGATAAACAACGGGACGTTACGCTATTCCATCCGGAAGCGCTGCGAATAAATTATAATAAATATTTTACACCGTGCCATTTTCACGGAATACCGATTGATCTTCGCATTTGATATCGACAAATGTTATTCGCCTTTGTTTATTTATTTTCGTTCGATATTCAAATATCGGAGGAGTCCTCCCGCGGACATCCGTTCAAGTGATTCGTTTTGTTGCAAATTAGTTGGAACGGGGCGGAATTTAATTTGAATATTAATTTCGAAGTGGATCATGTCGGAAAATCATTTAATATTCAAGAATGAAAATTGAATGGTTTTTAATTGAATCACAAGTGTCGCGGCCGCGCCGGAAGTAAAACGTGACTCGGAAACTTGTTTTCGCAAAGTTAAATCCGCGACATGATGGAAACTTTCGGCTGTTAAGAGGTTCACATAAGCCGTTATGGTATTGGCTCCTTATTTGGCGTTTGGGCCGCGCTATTATGAGTTTCAAGAGCTTTACGTTGTTTCCCGGAGACACATTTTCATTTTATAATGGATCGAAGGATTCATAATAATGACGTTACGTTCTGGTTGCCATTAGTCTCGCTGTTGAAACAATAATACTATATATTACTTATATAATATAATATTTTTCCAAATTAAAAAGGCGAGGTAAATAATTATTTTTATAATTCATCCTGACAAAATAAATTTTCAACGTCCATTTAGCAAAAAGCCTTATTCAAATTATAATTAATCGCGACAGAATTCCACCGTATATTAAAATTCTTTTTCTTATCGATATACTGTAATACTTTTTGCTCAGAAGATTGCGGCAATTGATAATAATTACTGCTAATTAAATAATTACATCTTGCTTATTCCACTTCAGTGCGCGTGAACATTTAGTACACCACCCTTGTTGCACACTGATAATAGAATAACTGCTATTTCTCAATTGCTAATATAAATATCGTTACTTCGTCACCGCGAGATCGAGCAATTTCTCTCAAACCGATTAAAGATATCGAGCAAAGTTACGCCCATTTAAGGAAGAGAAGAAAAGAGTTCATTTCACGCCGTTTCCCGGGTAATCGCTCGGAGAAACCGGAAGAGTAATTCGCCATTTCTCCGTGGCGGACGTTGCACAATACACCAGAGTCGGCCGCCGCGTCTCCAAGTTTTAACGCAATAAAAGAAAAGTTACGATGGCTTTGAAGTTAAGGCTTAATATAACTTAATTCCATGAAGCTCGAGTAAGTGCCCGCGGCGGGGACTACGCTACCATTTCCACGTTATCTTTCTATTTTAATCACGTGGATAATTAGAGAGCAACACACGGGGTATACAGACGTTGCGCCACCGAACGTACATTTTCGTGCGAAACGGAAACTTTCCAGCGAGATTTATACGGTGACTCTGTAAACTGTAATCAAACTTAATTTATTTCGCTTCTTGGCAATCGTCGGTCGTTCCTGCTCGTGATTTTGGCGCGTATAAAAATGTGCCGTTTTCAAATCGATAGGTGAGACAGGTTCTGGATGGGTTTGGAAAATTTGTTTTGAAAGTGCCGAGTGCTGAAGCGATTGTTAATTATCGAACACTGTGTACAATGTTGCGAAAAGTAAATATCTCTCTTATGTTTTTTCGGGGGTGTTTGTTCTTTTTTTATTGTTTCATCTATTCAGCGTAGGCATCATAGTTAATACTAATCCACTGTTACAGTGCACTGAAAAGTTTCGCAGGTATTATTTATTTTACAAGCTTCAAAGTTGCAATCTATGGTTTCCTAAAGAGGGGTGGAAATTAGAACGTATAACGTCAGGGTGTACATCTTGAGAGGTTTTTCAGGAAATTCATTTCGCAATATTAGTATTTAATTAATTGCCAGCTTTCATCTTGCATTTTATCATATATTTTCCGGGAAGATTATTTAATCTTGAACATTAATATTATCTGGCAATTCCTCATTACCCACAGAGATTTCTTCGAGCGTGACCCGACGCAGAATCACGAATAGAATATTTCTAGGTGATTCGTTCTATTCAGGGCTACGCCTCGAAAGGTTTTTTAATAGCACATAAGTCGGGGATCGATAAAAGAATTGGCAAAAAACGAACCGGTTCACCTGGAAAGGAAAACGGCAGTCCGTTCCTGCTATGCTCAGGTAAAAGAAAAACATTGGACGGCCCCGCAATTACGGCACAACTTTTATCTAGCCTCAGTAATGAAAACAGTCAGAAGGACAGAGTGTAGAATGGAAAATTTACTTGTCGCGAGAAAGAACCAATTCTTTAAACGTCCTCGCATACTACAATCCATAAAATAATCAGAAATGGAGACTTTTAGAAAAGTGCATATGTAACCAACAAAGTCTCGCTTCATTGTATCCTAGCATTAGACATGTAATTAAAAAATAAATGATTAAAATCGAGGTCATTGAAATGCATACGGTGGGCCGCACTAAATTGTTCAGAAACGCAATTTCTCGAACGAACGAACCATCCTCGAGTAGTTAATAAAAACCTTTTCAACGAAAATGTTCGAAAAAAGGTAAACAAAATCGTAGCTGTCGAAGTACACACAGCGCACTGCAATAAATTATAGATATAATCGTGAATCGTGCGATCGTGTAATCGTAATTTTTTTTCTGGAACAATGAACTTTCGTTAAGCAATTAATAATAACTTCCTGGGCGAAAAAAAGCACGATTAAAGTCCGTGGTCGTTTTATCGGGGCTTATGGAGTACGTTGTAAAACGGCAGTCGAGCGAACGGAAATAATTGCGAGTCTAATGAATTATGCAGTGCCTGCGTCGCGGTGGTAAATGAAGCTTCGACGATATATATTTCATGAGGATGCATCTCGATAGGCGGTGGGTTATGACGAAACTGGTGTCGAAGTGTTATTCTCCGGAAGAGATAAAAGTGTTAGGTAGGATGGTATTCTCGTCGATTTATAATAAATCGTGTTCATGATACAACGTAGACTTGAAGAAGAACGAAGCAGATATTGATTATGTCTGTCTTATAGAATCTGAATATTTCTCATATTTATTGCAAATAGAATACTGGTATACGTACAGTGTTTACTTTATTTTCCTTTTTAACGCATTTATATATTTATTATAAGAACGAGACGTTTCAATTATTTAATACTTGAATCTGAAACACAGAGCGTTGCGATAAAATTAATGCAATTTCGCAAGGAAATAATTTCGAACTAATGAGTTCACAGAGATTGAAAATATATTCAAGAAAATTCTGAAATTTGTGAGGGTTTCCATCGAGGGAGGAAAAAATTATATTTTTAACGAGGTCACTTTATAATAATTATATGAATCGAAGCTTGGCACTAATTTTCCTGAAATTTTAAATACCAAATGTTCATCGATCCATTGAATTTGGTTCGTTTAGTTCGAAAATTGCAAAACAACGATCACAATATGCTTACAACTGTAATACAATTTTTCTAAGTTTCATCTTCGAGTACCACACGGAACAAAATGTATTTTTCATCTGAATATACAAAGCAGCCTCGATTATTCTACCTTCACGTTCCAAAGGAACAAACCTGAAGTAACGTCGGAACGTGACGCTATTCGACAACAACTTTCCCGCAATTGGGAAAAATATCGTGCAAACATCGAGATCGCAAGAATGCACTCGAACTCGCCTTGAAGTACTCCTGAGACACGTACTGTGAGCAGTTTGCAAGGAACGAGCGGAACATCGATAAACGATTTACGAAGAAACGTGTTTATCGCAACAATTGCGTGTAATTATGTCCGTAGAGTCCTTAATGGAATCCGATGAACCTCAGGAAAAGGAAAAGTGGAAGTCGTGCAGAGATCGCAAAGAAAATTCTATGATACTCGTTTTCATTCGGATTTTATTAGGATCCAACCCGATTTAATTACAATTCGTTCGATATTTTCTACACACTACACGACGTTCCATTCAAAAATAAAACTTAAAGGTATTAAATTATTCAATTTTTGTGACAACTGTTGATCAGAACAATTCTTTGTAATAAAAATTAAACAATCGTCCAATTAAATCCCAAGCAAGAATCAAATAAATCTCAGTAATATCTTGTATTCAGAAAACAAACAAAAAAAAGAGAGAAGTTTCCAGGTAGCATAGTTATCCGTCCTAAGCGATAAGGATTGCTGAATATTTAAAGAATCCCTCGGGATGGCCCCTTCTGTTGCGTTTCGAAACAAATGCGACCACGCCACACCGGGAGTGTAAAATATCGAACAGAACGAATCCACGAACTGCTTAACTAAAAGTCTTTTTCGTCGCTGAAACTTCGTCGTGTCATAATCTTCGAGATTCATGCTGGCTGTTATACGTCTAGGAAACTTGAAACACCATAAACTAGCAAGATCAAAAGCTTGTGGAACACTGATTCATCTAAACGCTGTGTTCCCCGTTTCTTTCTGGTAGACAAATATTTGCCCGCCTAAAGAATGTGCTGCAAAATTATTCAAAGGCGAAAATGCGTTTCTTTAACGACACGTAGAAAGATGAAATAAAATATTGTCTAATAAAAAATAATTCGGATATAGCTATATTATTTCAAAAACGTAATTAAAATTCATTTGGATGAATAAAATTGATTTTATAATTTTATTCGAGATTCGAGAAAATATTAGATACATTTAGATTTGTATCGATAGATTTTGTGACATTAATGGATTGTTCCAATTGTTGATAAATACGAATTGATCGATTCCGACCGATAATCCGTAGACTCGGTTGCGGCTGTTTGCCCATCAAGACGATCTGGGCCTTCTAACTTTTACGAACTAACTTCCTCTTCAGCTAAGCCCCGACTTCTAACTTCGTAATGAACTTTAAGAGTTAGGCCTGCGTTCGCGAATGACGATAAAAGGGTGCGATGCGCGATTTTCGTTTCGACGACCGGATCGATGAGTCTTTCACTCGACCGAATTTTTTCTTTCTCGCCGTTGCAATTCAGATTCTACTGGAAATCATTCGTTACATTAAATTCCATCATGAAATTCCAACTCGATTCCATCGAATATTCTTATTAACAAAAAAATCCAGTCATAGTTAGCATGGAATTTGCTATACTAAATGCTAATAAATTATATATGTATATAAATAGTCTGTGCAAGAATAATAATGATTTGAGAAAAATCGATTAATTGCTAAGAACCTTGCGCTTATTTTGCTTGGCAAATAACTTTATAAATAAAAATCCTTCATTCAATCAGACTACCTTCTTTCGGCAGTCCTTTTTGTTAATGAAAATCCCGAGGTTCACGTTTCGTTTATGTCGTGGTATAAAATACCACGTGTGCACCCATAAGTACACGCGAATACTGGAATTATGCAACATTTGTAGCATTAAGACCGTCGAGAAACAGGTGTAAATCACGTCACGTTCTCCGCGTAAGGAACAAAAATGTCTGGCTGACTTTTCGCCACCTGGTCGACCATAACGGTGCGAAAAATATAGGGCTACTTCGCCACGGATTTAAACTAGATTTCTTTCTTCGAACGGCCACCATTTTTCTGACTTCTTCGGCTGTGGGGCTCGCCGTCAAATAACTTTTACTCGAGTACCGCCACCGGTGGCACTGCACTCTGGCAGAACTGAAAGACAAGTTGATTTTCACAGATTCAATTCTCAGATTCGCCGCGAACAGCCACGAGCAGATTCTTATATTTATATTATCGCCAGGAGAATACTCGAAATTCATTCCACGAATAATTTCGTACACTTCTCGGCTTGTATAATGTTACAGTTCGACTGCTGTCGGAAGTACGAGAAGTCGAGCAAGACAGATTGATCGAAGTCTTAAATAAATAAGGAACTAAATTGACGCATCGAGTAGAATCAGTGGAGGATGTCCAAATCGTGCAGCATAGAATCGGACACCGTAAAACCATTTATCAACGGCGTAATTAATTTGAACAAAGTTACGAGAACGTGAAACAATGGAATAATTAGAAAGGGTTCAATTATTATACCATCGTATAATAACAATATAACGATACGTACATAAAATAAAACGATATAAATATATAGCATTACAAATTTCTTTCTCAGACAGCCGAAATTCCCGAATTTCCTGCCAGTTGTAAAAAGTATCACGTTCAACAATATGAACACATCCTGACGAGTAAACTTGCCTTCCCCAGTTAACAGGTTAATTGAGGAGTCTCGTTCCACGATCCTCCTCCTTTCGTCATTTCGGCCAGCCAACCCCATACTAGCAGGGGATGCTATTTTACCACGAGGGGACGAACACCTTAACTGCATTCTTTGAGCAACGTGAACTACATTACTTGAAACAGAAACACGTACAAAAGGGCGTTGTCATGGCTACGGCGAACATTTCGGGATCTCGGCCCTAAAACTGCCTCTCCTACGCTCTGCGAAAACGCAAAATCCTTGTCGAACGAGCCCTGGTAAAAACGTGGAAACATTTCTCCTCCCAACGATCGCCGAGGAAAATTGATTTTCTGACCGCAGGACCAGTGATTATCGGTTCCCGATTTTATTCCAGTTATTCTGAAGGGCCTTCGAGAAATCGCCCTCACGGGTACACAAATATTTATCGAAACTTTCGATTATATCGCAAGCGTAAATAATACGGCGAAAAGAATTTCCAGGTTAACCAGAGAATTGCATGGAACAGAAAATGATGTGTCTGACAGACAAACGAAATGTTTAACCCTTTCACCGTGGCGTCGGTATTAATTACATGAGCGCGTAACATCAGAGAAAAGAAATATAATATAATATATCAATTTAATGAAAGATTGAATACCTTGTATTGGTCGAGGGGGTTAAACGGGTATTTACCGATGATAGTAATTAATTGACACCGCATTGGCATTGCTTTAATCCACTTCCACGTATCGTGATCCACAAAGGGATTTATATGATTCAATGGCCAGGTTGGACAGCGGATCGAGCGTGTCTGATGATATCTTGGTAACATATTTGTTTCTCGTGGCAGCGGTTCAAGCTGATTTTGATACGCAACGTATCCACAGGTGATTCGCAATCTCTATTTCACGCGACGAGGAATCATTGATTAGGAAGCTTGGCTCGCGTGACTACCTGTTCGCGTCATTTCGTTTCCACCCGTTTCATTGTCGTGTTTTCATTGTTCGATAAATCATTCCCCTCCAATCGAATGATCATTTCGAGTATTCTCTCCCCAGTGGAACATTCGTACAAAATAATCATAGCGACAGATGGCGTGTTCTTTTTTAAGTCTGATCATTCCTATGATTCACGATTCTTTCTGTCCGTTACTGTACGAGTTGCGTTAACATTTTTAATCGTCGTTGTAAAAAGTGCACCGTGGAAATGTATTGTACAGAACACTTTCAGGTGTCGAAAGAAGTACAACGTTGTTCGTCTTTGTTTCATCGACAGGGGAAGAATTGTCTGTGAAGTTTTTACAGACTGGATATTCTTTCTCGCACTTTGCTGAATTATTCCGTTTGCAACGTTCTCAAACGATTCCTCAAAAGAAGATGAAATTATTCACAATTCACTGTGAGAAATGCACGTCTTGTTGAATTATAGTAGAGAAACATCATACGTATTGTATGTGTGCATGTTCGTGTACAGTTTCTTCGCAATTAAAACCAACGTTTCTTTTAACAAAGAAAGAATATTGGAGTACCTACGCGAAAGTGTTCTTTACAAACAGAAATGCAAAATACGATTAAAGGAAAGGAATTGTACGAGATTCAGGGCAGTGGTTCAATGGAAAATATTTGATTATTTGCGATTTATACTCTATGGACACTGTTGCCAGTATAAGAATTGACAACGAGTTCCAAGGATAACAGAATTCAATGGAATCGGTGCTTTTATTGTAAACGTAGACATTCGAAGTCTGAAGAGCCGAGGCTTCTATATCTGCGACATGTTGCTGCACTCGATTTTCCCTAAAGCCAAGATCTCAGTATCGAGATCAGGGTATTCTAAATGTTACATGGCTACAGCGCAAAGGTTTTTCAAAACAGAGAACTTCCAAGGACGAACCAAAGAACAGTTTTTTTTAATAAAAAGGAACTGTATATTATCGATTCGTGCTTTCAATTGAACTTCAAATAATTTATTGCAGTTCGTAATTAAATTTTCCATTAATAGAATTTGTAATAAAATTTCTTCTAACTATTGTTAATTTTTCTTCCAATTTGTTCATTACTATTAAAGACAAAATCCGGTGGTTTTGTTGGTTAATGAGCGCTTGAATTTCTATGCAGCGAAAAGAATTGGGTGGCCAATTTCAAAGATGCAATTGCCTTCGATCGAACAAGTAACCCCGTCATTTCCATGTCATTCGAATGAAAGCTGCATAAAACTTGATTAGCAGTTGTACGAAACTTACGAGCAGAGAAAATTGACTGTGAACAACTGTCGAACGAACGCTTTGCAGATATACAATAAGTGAGAATCACCAGTTGAAGGAATAAGAAGAAGACAACAAAAGTTCTGTCGAAGAAACTTTCAGATTTTACTTTTAAATATGCTTCAATAATTACATTCAACGTTCAAGATGTTCAGTAATAAGAAAAATAAATATCATACAGATTCAAAGCAGAAAATAATATACTGCAAAATATTATAACGTGATTAAGTCGTATTTAAATATAAATAAATGATTTTCTTAATAAAATTATTTTTATTTGCAATGGGGGGCACGATATTTCGTAGTTCAAAAAAATGAATTTCTTTTACCTTCATTCTTATTACGTAAACCATTTTGCAACCAAAAAATCTTTTACAATGAAATCATAAGAGGTGTTCCAACAATTTGTATGAGAACTAAGCAGAATGTTGTCTCGTTCGTTGAAGCTAGTTAAAAGTTTCTCTTCGATAGTTCTGTTCGTTCGTCGTGTTCGCAAACAGAACAATACAACGGCGTGAAATACTGAACTAACAATAAGTGGTCGATCAGGTATAAATTAATTGATCATCGTACACAATTAGGCCAATGGCTTTGCCTCAGATGTTTGCCAAACGTAGTTTCGTGCTTCAACAAGTTTCCAGTTCTAACCTGTGTCCAAGTCACACATCTGCTGTCGCGATTATCTTTCTTCCTTTCGAACGCTTGAATTTCCCATAAATGTTAATATTTACACAACTTTTATACACTATCCCAGTTAATCCAGAAAATTGATAATCTCAAGTTAATTCTCAAGCCCCAAAAGCTTCCATTTCATATTATCTCTTCGCAATTATAGACAATTAGAAGTTTCACAATACTAGAAATACTTATTACAAAATAGTTTCAGTGTACCTACTTGAAGATAAACGTTTAAAAAGCTTTTGACAATTCTGAACCTTCCAAATCAGAGATACGAAGAAATTAATGTATTCCAATTTTCCAAGTATAATAACGTAGGAAGAATATTTGCGATAATTTGCCATCAAATCTTTCATGATAAAAACCAGATTGCAAGCAAAAATACAAGATATCCTAAACTGTCTATTAAATCGAAATTCATTTGAAACCCGGTGTGAATATGTAAAAAGTCAACCTCACACTTACACCGTCGAAAATACGACAGTCGCCAAACGTTCAAGAATCGTACTTCGAAACATGAAGAATAAGGCGGCGGAATTCCAGAAAGAATGAAGAACGGGCAGCGACGATAAAGTGAAAAGGAGAGGAAAATTGAAAGCCCTGTACAGAATTTCCGATTGAATACGCTCGGTGACAAAGGTTCTACTCACGGGCACAATCAACGCGTACACCATTCGTGTAGTTTCGTTTTATTTTTATTTTTTTGCGGATCCGTTCCTTTTTTTGTTTCTATTTTATTGCACTGCACGCTATGCTTTTTCGCAAGCTCGGCGGGATAAAGTATGCAACGTTTGACGACTGGCCGTGTCGACTTTTTTCCCAGGTGAAAATAAATTCTAGGCGCTCGTGACGCGACATTCCATCAACCTGGATGTAATTCGTTTGTGCGTGTCGAAATTGAAAATTTCATAAACCATGGGTCTCGGGACGAGTCGATAACAAAAATGTCGTTCGACGCTCTCAAATTTCATACAGGTATTTACAATTATGTCGCGTGTGATTGCACTATGACCCGTTACGAATATTGAAATGAAAGTCGAAGTCGTTGGAAGTTAAAGTGTCGCGGTTTAATGGAATGAATTGTTGCGAATTTATTAATGGGCCATTTCGACGGCGTTGTGCTGGTAATAATTTTAATGGAATTTTTAATATCTCGAAATCAGATAGTCGTAAATTTAGATAACACTCCATTCTCGTATCAAAATTCTTTTAAAAGAAATCGCTGTATATTACAATTACCTTCTATGGATTTCATTCACCTTCAGACTGCTGATTTATAAACCATAAATTGCATAGGTACACGTCTTACTTCTTTACTTTTCGGTGTCATTAATTAGTATGATTAGAAATCGATATATACTCGTACTTTTCGAACACTTAATAGGCATACTTGAAATTGAACCAGTATTATCGCTGCGAACTATGCAAAGAATTATTATTTGCGAAAAGAATTCGGGTGTTAATAATGAATAGTGAACTTTAATTACGTTTATTGTTTATCGTTTATTCAAATACATTTGGTTTAATCGAATCGTGCAATGAACGTTTTTTACGGAGGAAACTATAAATTACAAATATCAGCTAGGTCCTCGTTCGTCACGTTGACTGAACGTAGAGTGAATTTCCGTGGCTAACATTGAATTCGATATGAGCACTCGACAATTGTCCTGCAAGGTGTTTCTTTTGTTTCGTCTATTGTGTAATAATCATCGTTTGACTAAATGTCGCAACTAATTGGCACCCAATGATGGTATTGTTATTGTACTCAATGCCGCCACAAAATTCTGCGAGCTTTATTTTATCGTAAATATATCGTTTATAATTATTAGATAACTCGTGATGGAAGCAATTCTCTCATCAGCACGGTGGATGATGTTTCATTTTGATTGCAATAATATGGTCGGCAAGTTTGTTCCCGTGCATTTCATCTGCATGTGGGAAATAAAGTAACGATTTTATATATCTTCGAAGCAGACCTCAAGGAAAGAAAAGAGAAAAGAAAAGTAACAGATAACAGAGAGGGAAAATTTGTAAAGATAGTTGCGTCGATCGTAATTGTATTTAATCGTCGTTTACAAAACAATACTGCTTCAAGACAGACTCCACTCCTTCGCGCCGACGTTCAACTTATAACGTTCGTATAAAATAAATCGTATCTCGGTACAGTCGTATTATTTTAGGAAACGTAATGGTCGCTGGGATAAAGTGCAGAGGGGCGTAACTCGATTGGAAATGATATAAGACGGTCTACTAATAAATAATTGCGCCACGAATATATTACAAACCGACGTTCTACATTGAATTATTCAGATACGATAAATTATGAAAGGTACAAAAATTAATGTCTGAAAGATATCGTAAAAACCGAGTGTCCCAATTTCTGAGAAATATTCAGAGTAGAATAAGTAATAATCAGAAACTGTAATTTCCAAAGGAATATCAGAACCTATAGAGCGATGCAATTTTTAAAAAATATATAAACCAACGAATAATTCCGGCACCGTTAAAAATTAAAACGATTAATCCTGGACACAATACTTCATATCATCCCCTTCGCATTTCGTTTCCCTTTATCGCCAATTGATCCTATTAATCAGCTAATCCACGTTTGATAATTAATCGTGTTCGCGCGCGGTCGCAAGCCTCAATTCTATTGCATCGTTCTTCCTGCAACAAGCTTATCATACATGACACTGATTACGCGCACACGCATACTAATTTATCCAGCTAGCATGCAGGTGCATACTGACACAAGAATATTGACACGCCGCTGAAACAACGCGATTCTGTTACGGTGTTTAGATCTGAACAATCGCAGGTGAGTGCGGTCACCTGTCGATTCGCACGTCGTATTATGTACTTGTCACGCAATATTCTCCGTTCAATCCGGGGGGAAATTATCAGAAGTATGTTGATTAACGTCGCGATAATTAGCTGACGTTCACCCGATGAATTGCTCTATACGCTCGACTAAATCGGTGGACCGACCAATGAAACAGATTGGACGCACGAAGATTGAAACGGTACTACGATAAACATCTGCAATGGAAAATGCTTCGGTTTATGTTGGTTTGTACACTGCTCGTGAAATATGTGTATGTACAATACCGTACGATACTATGATATTCATTGTAATTTCTATTGCTATTATAAAGTAAGTACATAGTTTGTTACGATGGTACCCTAGATTTTATGACTATTTAATGGTATTTGAAAAGAAATCGTTGCCGAATTAAGATAGCTCCTCGTTCCGATTAATTTATACAATGTATAAATAATTTACAAGTATGAATGAAAGTGGTCGAAAATTTTTATTTGATATCCTTTTTTATGTTATCGGTATTATTAGATAGACCACTTTCATAATCCCTGGTGCAATATGGTACAATGGCTTTAGTGTTAAACAGTGGAGGGCGAATAGTTCAACAGTCATTGCAAAATTTAAAAAGAACAATTCATCTGCAGTAATACAATATTTCATGAAAAATCTTCAAAATATATATATTCTATATTATCTTTTCTATCTGACAACTATTACCTTTGGAATAAAAATTGATACTCTTAGTACGAGGATTTTCACCAAATTTCTTAATTACTATTTTGATTCAGCGAGATACAACGGGTTCGTTCTTTCGATAAAAAATATTAATACCCTTTTCCTTTGATTATTCATAATATTTTTAATTTGAATTCCCTTGCGAAAGTGAGGGTTTCGTCGAATGAGAAATATCTGCACAGCTATATTTTCGCAATCACGTCGAATCTCGCGTCCAATCCATTTTCACAGGCTCGAAAAATACACGCAATCCACCAAACGATCACAAAAATAAATCATCCGGCCTGTCTTCTTAGTTCGTTCGAAATTATCGTAACGCGCATCATGGTGGACACTATTCAACCACGTGGTTTTGCAATATCCTTAGCTCACTATTGGAAGTATCCGCGCCGTAACAATGCGATAATAAAATATAAACAAACGTCGTATAAAGCTTTCAGACGATCTCTTAAATATCGTACAACATCAACAATTATATTAAACCTCGCGTAAAATACAGCGCACAGCGATCACGTGTAGTTTGTAGACGATTTCAAACGACAGAACTAATGTTTAGGCCCGTTCTCGATCATGCCAACCTCGTGTTTCGAGTATCCTTATTGCTCTTGTTCGCGAATTAAATAAATCATGAATTTCCTTTCTCTTTCTTTTCTCGTACTCTCTATAAATCCATTTCGACGTTCTTTCGTAAAGTCGAAGTCGTCCCAAACAATATTAAACACGAACCTTCTCTACTTTTTTGCATTTCTCTGTTTCTGTTTTCGCAGCTACTATTAATTAATTAATTGGTCGTTCGAATTTCATTCGCACGAAATATCATAGGTACATATAATAACGCTTTGGATAATGAATATTGGATAAGCGCTTAATAACTTTAGTATTGTTTATCAATAACTTACTATGCTTATACTTGTCTTATGTATGCTCTATATCTTACAGTTTTATGAAATTTAGATTCTACGAATCGTCGCGTTGAACCACTAGAATGTGAATAATTATATTCAATTTTTTCCTTCTGCTCGAAAATAAGCAGGCAATTTAAAGAGATTTTCCGTTCGCAAATAATGAACAAGAAATAATTAAGAGGGACGTAACTTTTGTGTTCCCAACGTGAGGATTTGTAGTGTTTACGATACCAGCCGAGAATTTTTTCCAGGCACGCATTCGATATTTCGACAATTTAACGATTCGAGAAACGATCGGGTTGAAAAGTTCGATGCCAGTACGAAAATTTAAAAAAGAAAATATCGAATAGAGTTTGTGCGACTGAAGACAACGATGGATTTTGTGACTGTGTCGATATTGAGGCAGAAATTTTCCTGTCTGTCATTCAATTCTGACTGGGCTCTTTTTATAGCGATCGAGCTAAGAAAAGGAACTCCTCGAGTATTTCGCGAAGAAAAGTATCTGGCGTTCCTTGAATCCATCGAAAGACTCGGATACAAAAATTTCGTGCAAAGTGGTCCACGCAAATCGAATCTTATAAAACTTTCGTTGAGCGAAAAACGCGTGCTATAAAATATATATTAATCTTAGGAAAATCAAATGGACGTTTTGAATCTGCGTAGAAGCTGACAAACGTAAATAGGTTTGAGCGTTCGAAATATAAATACAATAGTGAACAATTAAATTATTACAATTGAATTATCAGAGTACCCTGTTCCAATAATCGTAATTTCTTGGGGTCTTCTCTTTTATTACGTTACAACGAATTCAGATTAAAGTACTCGAACGAAACTTTTCCGCTTCAAAACGTCCGTTCGCAAAATATAAATATAATCTTTCTTTGAAAAATGATTTTACATCTCTCGACATTCGTCCCGAATATCTGAATAATCATTTTTCCTTTAAGTCGCTCTTCCCTCGATTTAAATCAACCGGACTACCAACTAAAACTATGTTTCTCGTGTTAGTAATCATCTGTAGGAGCATCGCGATCGAGAATCGCGATAGAAAAATATAGACCTCTTCCACTTGTCTGCAATACTTATCCGAAAACTAGCGTAATCTGCTATTATCGTAATATAATCTACGTTTTGCGTTTAAATCTTCTTCGCGTGTCATCTCTGTCTTCTGTTTTAATTGTTTTCTTCTTTTGTCTCTAAGCAAATCTCTTTTTCGTGGTACTCTGGTATCGTTTAATATGGAAGAAACGAGGTCGGTGTTCTTGTTGCTGCAGTAACCTCGAGTTTCATCGTGGTTACGTACTGTCTAGTACTCTTTTTTATTTATTGCTGCTTTCTTACATTTAGCCGAACGTTCGAGTGATTTCTTCGGAATTACATTAGGCCAGTTAATTGAATAGAAATCTAGATATGGAATTAAAGGGAAAAAATAGATGGTTTTAATATCGAATTTGTGATTATAGTCTTCGGAATATTTTTCGAGTAATTATAGATTCAACGCTTATCAATATGTTAACCTGGTGTTTGTATTTGAAAGTTCAATTTGCAAAAGAAAAATGCCACGTATAATTATTTATTATTTAATTTTGCAATTTCATTCTTTAAGAACGATGCTGTAACTTTTAAATTGCAAGCATTTGTAATTTTAATTGAATGAAATAAAAGTGGAGTAGCGCCAAATTATTGTTATTCTTTCTGTGTCGTTTTTTTCTTTTCACTTCACATTCATTGAACAATCATTGAAAGCAACAATGACAGACAGCTTTTTGGCCCAACAACTTTCGTAATCAACGATGAAATGAATCGAGTCCCTCAACGTTGTCCGGCCTCGTTTTCTTAAGTCCCGTTAAAAATACTATTCTTACGTTAATTACAACCTACGTTAGTGAGATACGAATCGTTTACAGCGATCATGTTTGACTGAGGAAACTGTTGTTCTTCGTAATTAAACCTGCGCTGCTTTCTGACATCGGTATCACTGCTGACTTTTCACCTTTTGGTAATTTCGGGTGGGATTTTATATTAGGCTGCAGTCCCTTCAGGATATTCTACAAAATATAATAAGAATAATATAAGTAATAATATCGGGTCGCATAAAAGGAAACATCACAATTAAAAAACATTATACTTAAAAAATATTATTTCTCCGTATTAAACATAACACGTGCACAGTTCATTATTTCTATTTGACACGATTTCCAAAGGATTGACACGTCTACTTAAAATGCGTGAACGGTTTTACCTCTTTAATGGATCCAGGTGAGACGAGGACGTAATAGATAGCATAACCAGGTATCCAAATCATAGATGACAAACTGAGACATATACCCACAACCTGTGCCCACGTCGGATACTCGTAATTGCTTCCATATTTCAACGGTGTGTACTGGACACATTGGAACACGAAGATGAACTACGAGAAACAGAGATGAATTGTTACAAGTATTTAGAATGCAAACCACGCGTTTGAGAAAATAATTGCACCTCTTAAATCTGCCATAGAATTTTCACAAACAAAAGAACAAACAAATTATTTATAAATACAAATGTACGAGGGAAATAAATGGCGAACGTGGGGCATTAGGTACAGCAAATAGTATCGATCATAGCGTAGGTAGAACAAATGTGAGATATTAAGGGAAGACAGAGACAGATTGGTACGATTGTTCGTGAACTCCGCCCACTAGGAAATTGCAATCTCGTCGGGGCTGATTGATCGCGTTATACTTCGAACAGAATAAAAAACACAAACTCATCGTATCTTTGATGGATCAATTCTTGGAATATTGAACGTTTACCCGGAAAAAATATGTTGGGACATTCGTACGAACCATTACATTCTATTCAGATCTGTATCCTTTGACCCCGGTTTTGCATTAGTGTTATATTTTTATTTAAAACTTGAGAGCTTTTTTATTATTGTGATTTTTTAGATACAACATTTTTTAGATAGAAACTTTTAAATACAAAAGTTAGACTAATCTAAAAGCCAGAATTGGGTCACGTAGATCAGAGCACAAATGCATAATAATGGTTACCATTCTCATTGAACTTTCTGTTTTATTGCACGAAGCGATACGCATGGATGAATTCAGGAAAATAACTAGAAAACGAACCACAAATTCTTTCTCAGTATATAAGTTCCACTGATGTATTATACTTACGGCCATAATCACTGGCGCGAATACCACCCAGCATATGTACCAGAATTTATTCAATCGTATGCCCATCATCTGGTGAATACAGTCGCAGAATTTCTTCGCCCCAAAGATCCATGATATAGCGATCGTTTGGAAGAAACATACCCATAAGATCGACATGCCACTCGCCGAGTAGAAATCCATTAATTGGAATATGTAAATTCCACCCTGGTTTGGAAACGGGAAGATTTTATTAACAATATCGTCTTTTAAGAAATCTATAATAATTCAAGGATAAATTTGTTGAATCAAGTGTTCGATCAAAATCGATACTAACGTTGGTCACCATTGGTATGCCGAGAATAAACATAAGAACGCATATAGCGATGGTGAACTTCTTTCTGTGTGGACGAAGAAGGTCGGGCCAGTTATCAACAACGCCAGTGATAAAAGATTCCACGATGCAGAATTCACTATCAATTCCAAGTATCTGTTAAAAAGAAGCAAACAGAAATTTCAATTTAATCGTGAATTTCTTTCTGAACAAGACCCAACGAATTTTATGCGTTTATAATAATCAATATAGATCGAAGATACAATCGAATAAAACGAAATAATCGAATATCAAAAATAGCTAGAACAAAAAGGAAAGGCAATCGTGTAAATTTCAGAACGTCTTCCAATTCGACTTTAATTCGTCACACCAAATTGAGGGGCATTATATTTGTTCTAAATAATGATAACAATCGCCAATAAAATATATGAATTTTCGCGAAAGAAGTATCGAAAAATGATTCTTTATGGATCATAGCGATACAAGACGAAATCGGAGACAGGAGATCCATACTGAACAACTTATAGAATCTGATTAGATAGAGTTAAGTGTTCCTTACGAGCAGCATGGTGAAGAAAATTGTGGACCACATCGAGGCACCAGGTAGCTTCAAAACCACTTCTGGATAAGTAAGAAAGACCAATCCTGGCCCACTTTTCACCACCTCCGACACTTCCGTTCCTTGCTCCAAAGCGATGTGACCGAGGATAGAAAACGTGACGCAACCAGCTAGTAAACATGTCAATGTGTTCACTATGCAAGTGATCAGCGCGTCTCTGCAAAAGCGTATTTATATATTGAAATATTTCAAGTTGCTGTAATTTAATTCTAATTTCAAACTATAACGATTGGAATTAATTTGATCGACTTATTTGGTTTTGGAATTTAAACTTCATGCATATAGAAAGATGCATTCTGTGGAGTAACTTATGTAATCAAAGAGGAGGATAATAATGATAATGATACTAAAGAAAAGTATATCGAAGTTGATTAATAATTGACAAAAGAAATTCAACAAGATTAAACGAAGAATATTTAATCAGAGAGAAATGCAGTGATTCATAACGAATTAAGAAGAAAATGGATTTTCCATAATATAATATATTATTGCAGTAAATGTGCCACTATTTATCGTGAAGTTTGGCTGCATGGAAATTAAATAATATTAAATTCACCGATTGCTAGTTACAATACTCGTCCCTATACATATTCATTTAAAAAAGAAATCCGCCAATAATAATACACGATCAATACTGCCCTGATAATAAAAAAGAAAATACGTCAAGTCTGAATAAGCACCGAGAAAGAATTTCTGATTCCTCACTTGTAGCAATTATGGTGGAACTTATTGTAAGATCCAAGCGCTGGCAGGGCGCCGGTTCCAATACTGTAAGCGAAGAAAATTTGCGTGGCGCCATCGATCCACGGCCCTGGCGATAGTAACTCGTTCCATCTCGGTGTGATGTAGTAGTGTAAGCCATTGTAGCTGCCGTCCAATGTCACCGCTCTTCCCAAAAGAATGAAAAGCACCACGTAGGGGAACAAGGCTGAAAACCAGATGATCTTACCGCTCTGATGAAGACCACGCCGGATGATAAAGTAAACGAACAGCCAGCCGATAATCAGACAGCCCAATAGCTCCCATTGCACGCCACCGACGCTTTCGATACCGGAGGTGATCCCGAGAACTCGCCGTCTAGAAGATCGAAGATATCACGGATATTATCGTTGGGATATAATCGATGAGATGGCGAAAAACGTTGCTGGAATATTTTTTCGCTAGGCATTCGAACTATTAACAGTTGTTATTGAATTATTAACAGTTCTTATTGAATTATTAACAGTTGTTAATAAGTCTTTCTTTTTTCTTTTCGCGGAAACACATATATGTAGAGGAGAGTAAATTGTGTTAATTCAATCATTATCGTTTTATTATTAAATATTGTTCGGGTACTGGGAAGTTAGAATAGGGGATGGGAAATTTTTGGTGGTATTGTTTTGAAGTTTTGGATATTTTTTTATTCTTATTTTTTGCCGGGTTATAAGAACTTTTTTATGAGTAGTTTGTTCTGGGAATAAATTAAATGAAGTTTGTCGAAGGTATACTTACTCCCAGTACTCCTCGACTGGAGTGGTGTGATGGAACGTGACGTTTTTGGTTGAACTTGTATAGTTTGCAATACTATGATTGTTCGACTGCAGGGTCTCTGCAGACGCATCGTAACAATCGTCACTGTTCCACCAATTGCCTGCAGGTTTATAAAATAATGATTGATAAAGTGAAATTTACGTACTGTAGGAAATTTTTTGGTGATATTTGTTATTGTTCGTTTATCGTACTAACCACAACCCTTCCAAGGTATACTTGGTATGTTGGCAAAACTACTTATAAGGTAGAAAAGCGTCCAAGCAATAATTATGCAATAATAAACGTCCAGGAAGAATACTATGGTCATAGTAGCGTATCCAACACCTATAAAAATGATTAATAATATTATTAATAGTTTTTCGGTATAAAATAATACCATCATAATTGCAATCGTAATGTGTGACTACAATTTACTTGGCATTAGTTTTGTATTAAATTTCTATTTAAAATTTCTTTAAAATTATGGTTAATATAAAAGTATATTTGATGTAAAAACACCTTGGAACAAAGGACACAGTTGTCCAACCAGTGTCATCCCTCCAGCACCAAGGTATTGGCCAATAGCAACTTCTTGGAAAAATATAGGAATTCCACAGAACAGCATGGCAATTCCGTACGTGATCAGAAAAGCTCCTAAAATTGAAACGATGGAAAGTTAATAAAAATACTTAATAAAAATATTTCTGTGTAGAACTGACTAAAGCGTGCATCGTACGAGCACCCTTAATTGAACAGCAATTCAACACAAAGGGGTTAAAATTTAATACCATAGATACTATAGATATAATAAAACGTGAGTCGTATAATATTCCCCTTCAGGGATGTTGCTTTCCATTGTAAACGAAATAAATTCCTATTTAATTAATTGAAACCCCAGTACATACTCTCGTACCTGCCATATAGTAATATAAATATTTCAATTACGCGAATAAATTAAGCTCTCGGCTCACGTAAGTCTATTACGAAAATTAAACCATGGTACACATCAGCATAGTGCATCAATTAAGTTCTCCGATCACACGTGCAATGTATGCAAACATAATATTCATTTCACTGAAGCAAAGTGCATAAATGAAATACGTGAAACGAAAAGTAGGGAGATTGGAGCCGTGCAAAGTGAATTGCCAATTAAACTTAATACGTTCAATATTTATATGTTATCTACAAATCAATATCTGAAGCCATTAATTCTTCTAAACGATTTCGAGTTCTCCAAATAAAAGGGGAACAGCAGATTCCCTTCGAGAATAACTACAGTAATTAATTATCCGAAAGAAATATCGTCGTTCCCAAGCGAATAAAAATATCTCAGTCGACTACTATATGAAACACTAAAATACAGACACATTTTATACGGTTGTAAACTGACCTCCGCCGTTCTTATAACAGAGATACGGGAATCTCCACACATTTCCAAGTCCAACGGAGACGCTGATGCAGGAAAACAGGAAGTCGAGCTTATTGTCCCATCCGCCTCGTTCAGTATCTTCCTCTCTGTTCCCAACTTCCGTCACTTTCCCTTGCGGGGAGGAAACGGTCATCTTCGGGGCAGCTCTCGACGATTCCCTTCTTCTGTCCGAGGCAACCGACTTTGCCTTGAACTCTATAAAATTCTCATCCGGATCCACTTGGTCCTTCTCCTCCCCCCAGTAATACATCTTCTCCGCCATAATTTCTGGAATCACGCGAGGAATTTTCCCCTTTGACTTCTCGTGACCGTGAACACGGTTCCACGCGCCATACCAATACCCACGTAATCGATTATAATTAGGATGAAGTTACATAAAAGTGTCCTGCATGCTTGGGACCATCTTGCAGGGGGATTGCACGCGATACTTCGGGAACATCGCGAATTACGATGGATAATTGGACGATGGTTTAGCGTGGAAATTGCTTTAGCAAACTGTGTCGTGTAATTCATTCTGTATAATTCGTGTGCTAATTTGATTAACTGTAGAAAATAATAAGCAGAGGGAATAGATTTGTGGGTAAAATATATATTTAAATATATGTACATTCGTAGAATGTATTAATATCGATGACACTGCGATGTTGCAACTAAAATTTTGTTATTTAATTTATTTAATCATTTGAGTAAGTACTGAATTTAATATCGAGAAAGTTTATTGACAAAGTTCGCCATTTTTTAATCAACCCTTTCGGTGACTTTAGCGTTGAAAGGGATTCCCACAATGTTTCCTTTGTTTCTGAGTAAATCACGTCATGGGGACTTTTAAGTAGAACACAGGATTTCCGGGGCTCTCGTGTAATATTTTCACTGGCTTCTTTTACTTTGCTTTCATAAGTAGACAAGGGTATTAGTCGAGCTTTGCTTCTACATTTACAAAATGCAGACGACTTTTTTGCATGAACGAAGGCAAAATCAATTTTCAGCAAAATAGGCAATGAAAAAACTGGGTGGAAACCGCGACGTTTCTATAAAAATTACGCCTAATGGATGGGGAGATCCCTATCTTTCAGCGTGAATTCTACGTTTATTGTCGTGTGAATAAATAAAGACCTCGATGCAATATTTATAAAGCAATTTTCGAAGAAATGTGAATCATACTTTCTGGCACAACAGTTTACGTTTATCTGTGTGTCAGAATCGGGACGATGGATCTAATCGTTTCACCTGCATCGTATTATGACAGGTTTGCAGCAGTCGCGTATGTACATCAGAATGTAGGTAAGTACTACATTGCATCATCTTATACAGAACTTGCTAACATGCACGAGCAATTTAGTGCATCGCAATCTAGACTTTCTTATTTCGTTTGATTAATGTGGAGCAATTTTTTTACGAGGATTTCGTCGACAGTAGATAATATATGATTGAAATTCTTAAAAGTAAGAATTAATTCAATTGAATTAGTTGTTTAAGCAACGAAGTATATTTATTTCAGTCGAAATCAAATAAATTTGAATAAGATTGGGAAAGTGTCGCAATTAAATTGTCTCCTTTTATGGTGTAGATCGAAGGTAAAATAATTATCCAGAGAACCGTAATTGTCTGCCAAGCCCGCAGAGGTAATTTCATTTATTCATCGGCGTAGTCGTGAGTATTTGTCGATTCGAAATATTTCGTGGAACTTCGTACCAGCAAAAGGAAAAATGGCATACTATAACAATAAATTTAATTACCGCCAAGCTGCTTACTGCACGATACTGTATTCTGGTTTTCGACGACATGCAACGCGTAGATTTAATTCCTGTATTACTGTCACGCGTTTCTCATTAAAGTTTCTCAGAACAATTCTTCTCATTAAATCAAAACGAACTTTTCTTTATCTCTTTTTTTCTCTTTGGGTTTGTTTCCGAGATGCATGTGTCGTGTACTTTACTGGGTGGTAAAAGTAGTGTTAATAATTCTATTGTTAATAATCGTAGGAGGGAGACAAGATACAAAGAGTTTATAGAAGTTTAATAAATAAATTATTTTCTACTTTCGTTATGGTACCATCTGCAGGACGATGATTATACATGAAGGTTCGCTAATTTGATTATTGAAATAATATTTCTGCCTCGTACCCTGAGTGGGCGTATTCGCTTTAAATACCCCGAGGAAACTAATTACGTACGAAATATCGTATTACGTTAAGTGCACAATTTACGTTAGAAGGCAATATTAATATAATAAAATAAGCGATAAACATATTTCTCTGATTCTCTCGCGAAAAATATATTTCTTTAAAAATCCAGGATACTCTAGTTAACAAAAATCGTATTCCTCATTGAATATCAATCAAATTCAAAATACCTCAGCGAATAGAAAAATTCATCCGACCTAAACCAATGAAACGAAAATCATTAAAAAATAACAACCACCTCAAATTACCCCGAAAAATGAACTACACCTTCTCACCTTACGTTGGCAGCCGTCCGCCCTGGCGAACAAAATTATTCCACCCAATCCATCATCCACAATTCAACCCACCCTCGAATGAATATAAGAGAAAAAGAAAATTCCAAAGAAGAAGAAATAGAAACACTTGTTCCCCAAGCTAAAGTAGTGTGCTCAAACCCTCCACTACTTTCCGCCGTCGTCCGACCCTACTCACCCTTCGCCGATATTTCCGCGACGATTTCAAAGCATTATTTATAATCCGATCTCTCGTCGACGCTCGTGAAAAATCAAAAGAAAAGAGCCGGCTCTCGGTCAATGAAAAAGTCCCCTCCTTTGGTACGGTTCGTTCCCGCGTGATGCGCTACCCTGCTACCCTTATTATTGTGCAAACGATTCATGCACACGGCAACGGCACAGGACCAGAACGAGAGAGACAGAGAGCACGTGTCCGCTTCCGCGTTCACGTGTGTATTCACCTGTTCGTCTGTGTTCGTGCACACGAGCACACAACAACCCTTGTCCCTCTCTCCCCCTCCCACCCTCTTCCTCTCTCTCACACACGTTTCTGTGTTCGCGCAAACGTGCACACGTAACACACGTGTAGGTGCACGCACGCGCTTCCACCTCTGCTTGTATACAAATACGTACTCGTGCGCGCGCTACGGATGCTGAACGCAAAATCAATAGCAAGGACTTTTGTGTCACGTTTACGATGTGCACGTGGACCAGTGTTTTCTATCTTCTCCTTTTTTTAATCACGAGAAGCTTCTAGGCAGAGGAACGAGCATGACCGAGACGAGTAGTGAATATATTGGAATTAAGTAAATTACTTCGAATAAAGGGTGAAGTGATGCGGGGTGTGAGAGGACGGTAGATTCCTGATAATTCCGTTGGAAATAATAATAATAATATGGAGGATAAATATCGAAACATACCACGTGTCTCTGTTAAAGAGTCAAAGTTCATCGTCATCGATTCATATTCGTGTTCATCTTACCGACTTTGGATCCCAAATACGGCGAGCGACTTCGATCACCGGTTCCTCAGGAACGAAAACTAGCGAGTTTCTCTCGAAACTGGATTCTTGTTTACATCAACAAGACGAGTCCCCCGATTCTGTTGCTCTGGCGCCTCCGGGGAACGGCGTAGACCCGGGCAACGGCGTCCACGGAGAAAAACAATAATTCGTTCACGCCCGATCTCCCAAGCGTCGTTGCACCACAGGCTCCTCGTTATCTTCTTGCCGGATTGTTCAATTGTTTCCAGGGGTACGGTTCGCGATCGTTATCAGCCCAGATGGATCGTATACGATACTGGAGACACAATTAACGCACTTCCGGCCCGAATTTGCCTTTATTGCGTGTCGAATGAACGGTGCGCCTCGCGTCGACCTACCCTACGAGGGATGTCGTTACAGAATAATGTTTCCCCGCGAGGCGAGGAGCGTTACGCTTCTAGAGACGCGTGCGCAGCTGCGGGCAACCCCCTCCAGAGGAGTGGTGCGATGTTGCCCCGGGGTTGAACCTTCGGGACTCTCTGCTTCGATAAATAATTGAAGAGGGTGACGGAAACGTTGGATGATGTAGGTTCAACGAGGCTGCGTTTGAGCCTTTCGTTACGTAGGACGTGTATGCACGTCCTACGTCGTATATCCTCGGATATTTAGCAGTCGTTAAACATTTATGGAAACGTTCTCCGCAACGGTGTATCGTTATTTAATTAGTTTTCTCTGTAAATTGTACCTGGGTGATCGAACAGAGTATTTAAGTGTTCGTGGATATAGCTCTTTGATAATAAGAAACTCTGTACTGTTGCGCGCATGCATTTCTATTTTCGATGGTAACGTAGCGAAAGGGTTAACGTGACTGGAATCACGCGTGAGAATGGTTCCTTTGCCTCTTCTAACGCATCGATCGTTTTGAATTGAACGAAAGAAACGCGACGAGGTGTCGCGTGGGCGGTCTACGCGAGAGGACTTTTACTTCGTCAGCTAAGGAGAGAAACGCGTTTTAGTGGGGTTGGTATTGGTTGAAGGGTGTATAGGTTCAAGGTCGCGGTGGTCCCTTCCGACGAAGGGATGGTAAAGATTAGAGCTGTGAACGCGGAGGGGTTGGCTCCAGTGAATTGGATTACCGAATGAATTAGGACGTTGGATACTGTGCAAGGGATGAAATTAACCCTTTGGTTATGATCTTCTTGATCTGTGGATTCGGTTAATTTACACTTGGATTTTTTATTGATAGTGGAAAAATGCGGTTGGGAAAAGTTGGATTATAAAATTGTTTTAGAATATTAGGTCTACAGGAAAGTTTTGTCCGATAATGTCATTTCAAGTTTCAAAATATATATGATTGTCTGTTTTTACCATTGTATTTCTACATATGTGCTTTTCTAACAAGTTACATTAGTAACGATGGAAATTATATTGTTCAATAAATGTTAGTGGGTGATTTTCCGTGAAATCAAATTCTCACAATTAGGATCGCATGAGAAAGTCTTCCTTCTACTGATTGATCTGGCATAATCAAAATTTTGTATATAAATGTGACTACTGGATAAATAGAAATGTATATTATCGATAAATAGAATCTACTGGAAAATAATACATGTATTAATATTTACTGAACAATATAATTTGCATCGTTACTAATGTAATTTAGAAGAACACTCACTTAGAAATACAATGTTAAAAAGAGGAAAGCCATACTGGTGAAACTTGAGATGAGACCTAATATTTTCCTGCAGACGTAATATTTCTTATAAAAATTGAATATATCATGTTTCGACCATATTTGCTAAATTTCTACGTCGCTAGTAAAACAATTCTTGCGTATCGATTATTTGAAGGGAAAAGGGGAATGTGGTTGAAAAGAATTATATTTAAAAAAAAATGCAATTTATAAGCTTAACTACAATGTGTAAGATGCAATACAAAAGTCTCCACAATTTCATACTTATATTACTCTATCTGTATCGCTTTGGGCGCAGGCAATTTCTGGCGGATTTAAAATTCCCCCTGTTCCTCGTGGCACTCCACCCCGATAAAAGATCTTCTATTGTATCTTTTCCCCCCAATCCGAATCAAGAAACGTTCGTCCACGTCATTCCTCGAACACTTTTAATACAGTTATTCTCCACGCGTCAATTTCTCTCACGTATTTCCAAGTACCTCCGTGGATGGCCCCAGAAACCGTACCCGACCCTTTCCACCAATTTGTACGAACACTCCAAAAGAGGTCGCCCTGTATACTATTCTAAAAGCAGAATCACAGCGCGATTCAGACGTTTCGCTCGTGAAAAATCGCGAATCGCCAGTGCCGCGTTCGACACGCGAACTTTTCACTAATACACCCCTTTGTTCGTCACGCCTACGCGTTAATAGCCACGGGCACGAGCAAAACCCCTTCCGTTTTCGCCAGAGAAATCAATGTGACCGTTCGAACTTCCATCGCAGCGCAGCGTGACCCAGAAGAATCGATCGATCGAAATATTGTCCGCGCCAAGTCGGAATTAATTTTCCAATAGCTATCTCATCCTATAGATATCAGCGTGTATCCTCCGAGCGTGCGTATCAAGTGAAACACTCTTCGGTGTCTTCAACACCCGGTCGATTGGTCGCTCGAATTGCTCGGTATCACCGTGTGGCAACCGCGTTTGTAACGCAACTGTCGGGGCGACAAATCGTCGGAGTGATGGATATCGTTGACCACGGCCACCGTGTGCATCGACTTCATCGAACCCTTCCTTTCACCGTCCCTGAAGCCGGTGAAATTCGGCTTCGGCATCCAGTTCGTGCCGTACGATATGGGGCGAATCTCTCGTTGAGATTTATTGGTCACGTCGCTGGAGATTTCAGAACGGCACTCGTCGCAGATGGAACTTGCTTCGCTGTCGTTCACTGGCTCGTTGTTTTTGATTTCGGCTACTAAGGGCTCCTCTTGCGGCCAGTATGGTTGTATTATAGATGTTAAAATTCTGAGTGTAGAAATGGGACAGGTTTATGTGTCTGTTTTAATTATTTATCTTGTTTTGTTTTGTGCAACTTGCACGCATTTATGGAAACGGCGGATGGTATAATGACCTGTTAAAATACGAATCCATGAGAGACTTGATTTGCACGAGCCCTTGCTTAGCTTTGGCGAAAGATTCCAGAACAAAGTTCCGTACTCGATTCGTGGAAACAGAGCAGGCTAGAGCGGTTGTAGCGACAGACATTGATACGAGCCAACTGATAAGACCAGCTGACATTGTCGGGGGTTGCAAGGGTTGGGGATAGTAGGAAGACCAAACTCGTTGCCACCATTGGTAAGGGGTATCGCGATATTCAGATTCCTGTAGGGAGTAAATATTTTTCTGTGTGTGATTAATTTTCAAGGAAGAATTGTTGGCAATTTTTGTTATGCCACACGACAACGAGACTCATAAAAATAAGGTGATAAAAATAAAACATTGAAATAAAAGTGACAATAAATTCCATGAAACGGAAATAGAAAAGGTTAACAAAGACGTGGATCGTGATCACAGAAAATAATGAACACCGTTCATTTAATATTTAATAAGTAGGGCACATCCCGGTTTTGTTATAAAAACGATGTTGCTTATAGAATAATTTGTACATCAAAGGGAACAATTAAGGCAGCAATTGAAATTATCAAAACTGCCGCCTTTCACGCGATATCGTAATCCTATCCCAAAAGGAATCAACGCAACAAGTTTCATTGAACTCGAAATGTACGCCCGCACGCGACGCCTACTCTACGTTTGAAATATACTTTTTATTCTTGCAAAGGGTTAAATACAAGGATTTAAAAAAAACCAACTCCACAAAGTAGAATAATCTCCTTCCACTCACGTAACTCCACGCTGTCCACACGCAGCAATACAGCAATCTCTGCAACATCAGCCACATCCAAAGTACAGCGATGCCAACGACCCAACTGACCAGCAGCTTCAAAGACGAATACACTTAACGTTAACCCTAATTCAATCCATCGCAAATGTCCATCTAGAGCCCCCGCCGATCGAGTTAGGACCACATGCGAATATTTCACTTTTCTAGCTGTGACGCTGCTACACGAACGACAAATCCTTCTTAGCCGGCCAAATTATTATTACTAAATGCAGACGCGACGTATTTTCGTGTTGGGATTTATTTCATCAAATTATTATTATTACTGTGGAATTCCATTCTCGTGGTCAGGAAATTCAGATGACTCGAATACTATCAATCCTTGAGTGAACAACCAAAGAAGTCAATAAGTTTGAAGCTTGGTTGCTTAAAATATTTTGCATAAATTTCTTTCGCGAAAAGTGAATCGATGTAACAATGTCGAAAGAGTGGACCCGCGATATCTTGTCAAAAATACAAATTATTAAAGGAAATTCGGAAACGGGTACCTGGTTGCCCGATTTGCTAACACAAGGGTTGAGAATGCCTGCTCGTCACCTGTCACCGGACTTGAACACCAAAATTCTAGGTACTTCAAAAAAATAATCAGGACACGCAGAATACACTGACGAAGTGTACGTACGCGAAGCAAACAGCCAACGAACGAAACACAAAATATTAACGCGTGCGTGGTGTTTAAGATTTGGAACATTAATAAACGTCACTGTTACTGTTCGACCAGTTCCCTCGAATTAACTTAGAACAAAAGGAACGCCGCAAACATTTTGCATGGTCCCAACTCGATGCCCAGGTGCTGGAATACCTGCAGGCCCCTGTACAGAAACGTGGAGGCCACCGCGTGGGCCAATCCGTTGCAGGACGGTGGATTTTTCCACAAAATGATCGCCATCGACGTTAAGATCAGAAATGATGGCAGTGTGTGTATGAAGTCCGGTCCAACGGCGACTTTCGCATACTCTCGGAACACTTTGTGTTGTAGGAAGAGGACTTCATGCGGCACAGAGAGCAGAGTGACGATCTGCGAATCCAGAGCAGTCAGACAGGACATAACGGCGAGGCTGTGCACCAGCCTGATTATTCTATTACGACAGCATCCAGGTAGCGCAGTAACGATGGTTAGAGTTCATGACTTGTGTAACGTGACGTTGCAGTTGAAATGAACCGCGGCGTCGGCGTTTCGTTGTTTTTGTTCGAGCTTTCTCGTCGATTGAGCATTTCGACGACGACGATCTAGATTTCCATGAACGAGCGAAAATAGGGCGACCAGGTGAATGCGGTTCTTGAGATCGTGGAGAGGTATTTCGGTATTGCGTGGAGTTTAATTGGAGGTAGATAATTTAGAAATTGTGAAATGGTGAAAGTGGTGTTAGATGTAGCCCGAATTTGAGGTGATGGAGTAATACAGGGACGAGTATCTTAAATTAATAATTAAGTAAAAAATGTATCGTAGATATGGGTTTTTATTTTCTTTTTTTTAACAATTGTACAGCTTCCTAAAATACGTATTAAAAATATATATACCGTTACTTAAACTTCTGAAAGAATTGGCATTCCGGGAAAAAATATTTGAACAGACTTGTGGTTACTTCCTTTTTACTATGTACCGAACGAATGTGAAATTAGAAAAGTTAGTATACACAGGTGCGTGAATAAATAATGCAATGCAATGCAAAAATAATGCAATCCAATATAACATTCGAAATGATATTTATTCAATTACATAAGTTGACAAAAATATGTTAACCGAGAGAACGACGCAGGCTCGAGTATTTTATCAATTGAATGTAGTAGTAAATAAAAGTAGAATAAGCTACAAAGTCTTCGACCTAGTCTATGCTCTCAGTCTCTACGCAACTATTTACAATTATATACACGCCAGATACAATTATTATTAAGGGAACTAACAGTCTATATAAGGAAGTAATCGGGTCCAACGAAGGATCCGCACTTGGGGAAGTCCTGTGGACCAACCGCCATATCACTCGCCTCGCCAACCTGAAGGATCACATCTAAACCACGCGTCCAATCAGTGGCGTGCTCGTCACGAAGCATCCAGTAACCTGAACAATTTCATTGGTATAGAATGCATTTGCAACAAATGCTCTCGACAAAGTCGAGAGACAAAGTCGAGAGACAAATAAAGTAATAAAGAAAGATAAAACGAAATGACAAGCTAATAAGGAAAAGGTTGATTTATATTTAAAATGGGAAATTTTATTCGTAAATACATACCTGGATTATCCGCTTTAAACCGGATGGCAACCGCGCCGAATTTCGGTACAACGACAGTGTCTTTGACCACGGTGCAGTCCAAATTTCTGGGGAACAGTTGACCCTTGTTGTCCAGACTTTTCAATTCCTCCAGAGGCACGCTGCGACCGAATTTTCTGGCGCCTACCACGTAAAAACTGTACCCGTGCAGGTGGTAAACCAAATCGTCCAGGCCGCCTTAAAAAGGGGAGAAAATGAAATAAAATATTTATCTGGAATTTATTTTCCCAAATTCAGGTCCTATGGTATAGAAATTCGAATTATAGTCTTGAAAATTATTTATCAATTTAAACGCAACTGGTTCGGCCATTATCATCTTAATATTTTTCTTCTTATTTTACCAATGCCGTCTTTTTCCATTTTAATTTTGTACAGCCCACTTCGATGTTTGATTCCTTGCCAACTTCTACATAATATCTTAGATAATATATCAAGTGTCTGGTGTATTCCGCGTCATATCGAAAAGGGAAATTCGTTAAGCAGAGTGATAGCATTGAACGTACAAGACGTGTTTCCGTTTCCTGATACGAACAATTCCAGCAGATGGATTAAAGTGGCGATCAATATCTCCAGCCTCCGCTGGTTACAAAAATATAGATCAACGTCCTTAAGTCAAGGCTATCCTATTGTGAGTGTGTATGTAATTATATATAATGTAATGGTTTAATCAGTTAATCAGATTTTCCAAATTCGTCATTCTTGTGAAAAACTATTTAACATGGAACTCACTGTCAGATTGACTTTCGACGAAACTTTTAAATTATAAAGAAAATTCTGTTAACTATGTATCACATTCGGTGAGAATAATTTTCATTCAAACAATTAATCAATTTCAATATTGAAAAATTTGTTGACGAACAAAGATTCGTCAGAGACGTCCGAGTCGTCAATCACGTGGTCTTTGGCGATTATTACAGCCACGTGTTCGCAATGACGATAATTGAAAATCTAATTTCTCGTTTCGTTTCATCACGAACGAAGCCACACGAGGTTACACATATGAGGTATCTTAAGACAGGTGAGCTAAGATGTCAGTTTGGTAAATGTTAATTTAGCCTGTGGGGTTTTATAAGATATTGTGGACAGTATTATAATAAATGCCTGGGTTTGTGCTTATTTTCTTAATTCGGTAGTTTCTGAATGTTTCTTTTAGTGTTTATTTAGTGGACAATGAATGCCAAGTGATTAGTAACCCTAGGCTAATTTCGAAAAGAGACAACTATTGCATTTATAAATTTTCTTATTGCTTCATCCTTGTGATTCAATATTACTTTGCGAAGAAATGAAAATCGAATATGCACCATTGTGTTGTGCCCATAATAGCTTCATTTAGATTCTAATCCAATTAATACAAAATTATCGTTTCATTAATTATCAGACCTTGACATATGAAAAATCAATAACAAGTTCCTCTATACATATACTATATGTATCCACAGTTTAATTCACAAAAGCAAGTTCTGTGTTAGCTATAATTGTTCAATATTGCGCAATATTACAAAAATAAAAAAGACAATATACCATCGATTTTCTGTAGCGGATTAATAATTTGTATTAATTAGTATTCAATTATATTAATAATTAATTAACAATTTAGAAAAAACAAAGAGTCCCAAAATCTATTATGATTGAAATTAAAATTCAGACAGAAAATGTATTAAATATTTTACCCTATCTGTACATTTCAATCGAATACCATTCTATCCTCTATAATTTAACGAATATTAAATTGAAAGTTCATTACCTTGATCGAAGAGAATGATCTCGACAGTTGCTCCAAGCGGTATATGTCTCACATGAACACACTCGCAAACGTCTGTATCGGCACCATCACCACGAATACAGCGTCGCGGCGACGACAACGACGACGACGTGGTTTCGTTGTTCTCGTTACGAGAGTCGTCGTCATCCGAATTGGAAGAGCATAAAGTTTCTTCGGAGACGTCGGTGCCCTGAGTCAACAATGGGGATGATGGATAAGTGAAAGTGACGTTATTCACGTTAAAAACTCTCATCTCTACCCCACTGTTCCCTGAAACAAAAAAGAACAAACTTTTCTGTGCCTGTTTTTGTTGTCGTTGCAATAAATTCATGGAATGACTCAAATATTACTAGGTAAAATATTATAAAATTTATTTCCTTGTTCCTTTAAAGAAGAAGAGGAAGCGCATTCGTCGTTTCACTTTGAAATTAATTTTCAAATATATTCTGTTCGGTAATTTTGATTAAGGTTACAATGAACAGTACGGTTGCTTAAGATGCAGTATTTTCTTCCTGTGATATACCAAACTTTTTTAAATGCAAATATTAAGTTAATTACTTCATGTCGCTCACTTTTCGATTCTTTCGTCATCGTATGAAAAAGGCTAATTAACGCAAATGTGTCTGTTAGTAATTACAACTTTCTAATCGATCTTTTCGCAACTGTACAATCTATATCTGGTAATCCTTGTTTTAATAACGGTAATACTAGGAAACGGAACGCTGTGGCGAAAGTGAAATAAGATGGGCAGAGGCGGACATGAATGCTGGGCGTTAAGTAGTCGGGGACGTTGAAAGACAGACGGGCCGTAATGAATCACGATTGACTGTCCTCGTTCTTATATAATTCCGGTGATATTAACTTTCCTCTATTTCTCATATTATGCTCGTTTTCTAAATAATCAAATAAAAACGTAACGCTCTTGGTGGTGCAAAAAAGTTTTACCTGGATTATCTACTTCAAGTCCAGAAATAGGCAATTAGAACGAGATTTCGAAAAACTGGGAAAACTAACGTTCGTTTGAAATATTCCAAAGGACATATACAAATACAAAGAGTTAAAAAATTACACGGCAATAATCGATTTGTATTTAATGAAAATTATCACTTACCTACGATGTCGTTCGTCTGTAGCTTGTAATTAATAGGCAAACGTATCGTGACGTCAGTTTTTGGTTTCGCCAAAGCGGCTGGTAGTTTTTTCAATCCATGCACTTCCGTCATGCATAGACTATCGAAATTCCCACATTTCTCCGCTGGATTGGTGGTCATCGCCAATCGACCCGACATTTCCTCTACTTCTGGTTGATCAGTCGTTTCCGTCACGGACAGTAGATCCTCTGCCGAACTTCCTTTGTAATTCAAGATCGCGGCACCATTTATAGAGTTTGTTCCACATTCTTTGGATGTGTGCACGTTCATCCAATATGGAGCCACGCGTTTGTTTGCCTTCAGGATAAAATCAGCCCTTTCGCCTGAAAATAAACCGCATTATATTTCTTTAACTGGAGATATTGAATATTCTAAAACAATTAGAATAATAAACTATTACTCATGATAAGAGAAAGTTTGGATTCATATTCTGTTTTGTTTTTAAATTACATAATTCTAAGATACATGTGATACGTAGTATTACAGAAACTATTAGATATTAAAGTTTATTTCGATATCCTCTATCTTGGATGCGATGTTAAATTTTCAACTCGCAATTATTGCTCAGTCATAAAATCTGTACAACACGAACCGCCCAGTGGTCTCATGCTTTTAACCAGCGGGGTCTATAAATGTCTAATCCTGTTACTTTGAAAGTAAATCCCAGTACGCTCTCTATCCCCTTCGAAAAACAGAATGCCGTCGCGCATGCTTCCCCTTTCCAAGTTCTTTTTGGTCGCGACCTGGTTATAACACCTAAACTTGCTCGAAAAGCATGATGGAATAAAACGTCTGCTATCTATCTGTGTCGCGGTGCCAAGTTCGATCAGAAAATTTCTCCGCCGTATCGGCCTACATTACGTTAATCGTACACGTGCCAGCACAAACCTTTCGCCAAAGTAATCGATGTAACTTGTCGCGGTTCCACCGGATGACCATCCAGGGCAATCAGAAGAAGAGGGTGAGCATTCACAGAGATCGTTGTTGGACATGATCCAGCACCGCCAGCGTTCGCGACTCGAAATCTGTGACGTCGTCCAGGGATAACAGTGAAGTTCGTCAATGGAACATTTGGCCCGTTCGGTTGACGTCCTTTGCCGTTCACCAAAAGAATCGCCGGTTTCGCGTGGCCCTCCGTGAACGTCATTTCCATGGAATGTTGCCATTGGTTAATTAGTATTACATGATTTGGATCGTCGATATCGAAAAGGCCCCGATGTGGATCCCTTATGTCTGCTTGTTTGACGATTAACGCACCGAAAATTCCATTGGTGACGTCGGCTCCTGTATGTTTCGTCAATTTTCTCAGTTTTGTTAATTTTGCAAATTTGTTATTTTCGTAAATATCGTAAATTCATTAATATTGATTTTAAGTCGAGTGTTGCGCTTCAATTTGTACTGTGATGCATTGAATTTATATTTTAAGGAAGAATTTTCATTACGATCACTTATAGAATCTAGGTGTTCTTATTTTTCATTATCGTAAATAATGGTAAGGATAACGTCGATGATAATCATTTTCCGACGGTCACTCGCTCGAGGACTGTTTGCAACTAAATTTTACCAGCCACTCTAAACAACTAGCTCTCGCGTATCTAAGTAAACACGGACAAATAGGAAAAAGGAACTAACAGAAAAGTTATAATGCCTGGAGAAAACATGCGATGAAATTTCGCGTGGAAACTTCGAATGAAAACACTCGCAACCAGTCCTTCCATCTAGTTGGTAGCTTTAATGATTACAGTTGAACGATGTTAGTTTGATCAATTTATCATTGTATAAACTAGCAGAAGAGCAGAGAAAAGGCGATGAGAGAGTGACACTTGAAATAACAGAAATTTCACCAATCTATTTCTGCGTACGTTGATTGATAGTAAAGCTTGGATTAACGGCTGTAACTATGGCATTAAAAAATATGACTTACCAGCATGAGCGTGCCACAAATGAGTGCCAGCTGCAGAGGCACGGAATTTGTACTGGAATGTGGTGTAACTCGGTATTGGGCACTGAGTGACCAAAGGAGCACCATCCATAAACGGCGTCTCGATCTGAGATTGGCCACGCCAATGCATCGCGGCAGGTTTACCGGGAAGTCGGTTAATCACGTCGACCACCAGGATGTCGTTTTCACAAACCTGAAAGATCAAACACTCTGGCTGACGATAGTTTAATTGCACATACACATCCTGCTCGTTATCTTTGGCTTTCTTTTGCCCGTTCAGAGGAGTTCTCTGTTGGGACGCTTATCTAAGTTCTGCTCGCGTGACGCGGCAAAGTGTGCAGGGTGTAAGAAAAAGTACGCGTCACGGGTATAACAAATCGATTTCGCGCTTTTGACTCGATGGAAGTAAATGTAAAGAAATTTATTTTGTTTACTATAGATTTTATTATAATATTTGTTCACTAAACTTGTCAGTTCGACGGACTAGCGTTGCTTTGCCTATGCAAATCGAATTGAAATATGTAGAATATGTACATATGTATCTGGATGGAAGATATTGAAGCAAAGTTAATTATTAGCAGCGCGTTATTATTATAATTCGTTTACGTACTAGAAGAAATGGTAATTCTTATTACGAGACGATTGTAGACGAGGCGAGAGTGACGGTATAAAAATATAATAATAAAACTATTAAGAAGATAAGAATAAAAATCGTGCGACCTCGGCCTGGTCCATTTCGAAATTGAAAGACCTTGACCGCGTGGCAGGCCAGGTCTGGTTCTTGTCTCACGCACCTTGAACAGTGTCCAAACTGGATTCCTCAACCCAGAGATAATCTTACGCGAAGTATCGCAGCTCTGAGCGTGGACCAAACGGAAAGATTCAACCTCACCACGCTCCCTATCCTGATCTCTTAATTTCATAATTTCACCCTACCAAATTTATCGAACTAACTACTCGCTGCCTCGAAACTGGTCCTAACCGAATCTTCGCCGCCTCCAAATAGTTCGAACCAAGTTCCAAAACCACCCTAGTTATTCCAAACGCGTTCCAAGACCTTGGGATAATCCAAGCCGGGGTCTTCCACCCTCGTGATGAACCACTGCAATATTTCTCGGCTTTTGACAGACTTTGGGGTGGCCTGAAACGGGCGCCAAGACCCGGGGACGATCCAGGCCAAGGTCTCCCCATATCGTGATAATTCAGACCAATATCACTCCGCCTTAACGTACTTCCGATTGAATCCTTCAACCCCTAAATGATCCGGATCCTGTCTCGCATCCCTGGAGCAGCCCAGGTCCGCTCTTTCTAACCGAATGTGCTTCCGAAAATGTGTACACGCTGTAAAAGTACCTGAATAGTCGGTCCTGGCATCCGACGATTCGACGTCAGGATCCTGCGTCGTTGTCCATCCGCGGTTATGCAATGATCGGCAGAACACGCAGTCTCATTTTGCGGACAGTCGCCGCACGATCTACGCAGGATAATATAAGTAAGAAAAAGGATCATTTGTTAGCAGGATGACGGTGGAAGGATGAGTGTGCAATAGGATAATGCGGCGTGACGTGGCTCGCCAGACTTCCGCATTTCGGTGCTCGCGAAATTGCATAACGACCGTTGCAACGGGCAACTAGACTTGATGATGACTTCGATGAAATGAGATGAACGCGAGCATCCTTGCCGATTTGATGCTACAAGGTGCACCGTGAACTTCGAAACGTAACGATGACGAAGAGTTGTGTGTATTTGTTAATTGTATTTTTGTGGTTGGAACGATTGGGTGATTTATTTCTGGGGATGAGGGGGGAGAATTTATCAATTGTGTTGGTTTGCCTTTTGTATTGGTGGATTGTCATTAGATTAATGCTTCGCTGATCGGTCACGAGTATATTCGGGTTTGCGTATGCATTAATTTATGCAATTATAATCGGGAGATGGGAAAATAATTTTCAGGAAACGGATATATTTATATCTCTGGATGAGCTCTTATAGTGGTTTTATAATTACCGTTTACTGGTCTCAATAAAATTACAGTGTACTAGGATATACTGTTCACGTTACACGAGGATTGTTTCATTTTATTTGAAAGAAATATCGATATTGCCAGAAGTATTACCACTTGTACGTACATGAATGGGCAAATTAAGGATGATAGACAGGAGATAGAAATCGTATAATTTCTTGTGTATACATATGTGTTACCACATCCTTGTTCAAGTAGTGCGGTAGAACTATCGTAATATGAACAGTGAGTCAGTAGTAAAAAAGGAAAGTAAACGTATAAAGCACGGTTTACATTACGAACAGTTACGGGTAACGAACATTAAAGTTAGGTAATGATCTTACTTGCTGAGCGACTGGAACACTTCCAGAGTGAGCTTCACTCGACAAATCATTGGCCAGTCCAAATGATGGCATGGTCTGTCGCAGGAGAGAAATATTTGTTCTACAAGCAACAAAAACACAACATAATTAAACTCATTAAAATCAACGAAACAAATCAATTCATTACTATTCAAAACACTTCAAATTGCATACAAATTATGTTCAATTCAAGGCCGTAAAATATTTCCCAAAAATTTCTAAAACTCTCTCAAATGAATAAGCAACTGATAATAATAATATATCGTGCGCATAATTCTCTTCAACGATACAAAATTCTCTACAGAAACACTATCCACGATATTCCTCTCGAATGTCATAGAAACAGCAAAAATTTTCTTAAACAACAAATTCTCGACGGAACTTCTACTCAATATCGGCGAAGTTCTTTGAACTCCATTCACAACGAAATAATAAAAAAAGAAAAATAAAGCAAAGCAAGAAAAATATAATTTCAACTATTCCTCGCATTATTTTATCCACAATGTCACGTGAAACGTGAACTTACTGGGCCGATAATTGTTCACGTGCAAAAACGTGGCCGCGGCCGCGATCATGAAGACGACCACGAGAAATCGTAGACCGTAGGTGGCCAGCGTCATCGTGTTGTCCATACTCTTCGAGGTTTTCATCGTCTACCCGGCTTGTTATGCAACGATAACAGTAGGTGACTGCATTCTCCGCGTGATCATTTAACTCAGAAAGTCTCCGAAGCAACCGACAGTTGCTTAGACCTCCGAGAATGGCGGTCGAGTCCGTTCTGGTTACGGCGTGCGGAAGAAAATGATTAAGAAAAAAAAAAAAAGGAAGAAAGAAAAGATAGATAGGAATGAGAGGTGAAACTGATGGATAGAGAATGGAAGGCAAGTGCGATATTGAAGAGCAAAGTCGCGGTAGATTGATTTATCGGGACGGTGATCACTTGAAGGCGACGGAAGGACGACGGTAAACCGATAGTCAGCCACGAAATTCTGAAGTCAGCGAGTGAAGGGAATTCTGCGGGGAAGAAAATAATAAAGCGAAAGGAATTCTAGGGAAGATGATAACCCATAACTGTCTAACATCGAACGCCTGGCTAAGCAAATATCTGAGCGAATAATTTGTACATGAAAGCAGTTCAATATCGTTTTCAACTTTAATCCCTCGCTGCTACAAAGATTTTCAAAAAGATAAGGCTGCAGTGCAAGAATATTTTGTTGCACATCTTTGTAGAACGAAAATCTGTACCCCGCAGAAAGATTATCCGATTAGTTAATTACGTTCAAGTTCAGCGCAACGTTTTCGTCGTCGCTGTTAAGTCACTGTTAAAGAATCAGCAGTGCCTGCCAAGGTGAAACGAATTTTTCACCGAGATAAGGGTATAGCATTTCTGAGTAATCACCAGGCAGGTGATGTAATTTAATGAGTCTTTCCCATGGCCACGACGCCATCACGAACGAAAGCACAAAAAGACGTTGAATAATGTCTCGGGGAGGTGCATCAGGGCCGTCTAATCGCATTTCTACCCCCGATTGGACTGTCTTATGGTTCATTAACATTACGTAAAAACTTGTATAACCTTCGCATGCTACACCCCCCCTAGGGTGATTCGATCATGTGTCTGGGACAGAGCTGCGTCTGCCGTCAATGTCGCCGGTCATCTACGTAATTAGCATTTAATTGAAACTGATGCGCTGTATGCACACAGCGGTCACAATTAAGATGGAATTTAAAAACGAAAAGTTGAACACTGGAATACACGCAGTTTAAAATAGAAAATATTATTTTCCGTGGCATTCTTATCCACAATGATTGATGAAAGCAATTAATGAGTACTCACAATAGGCGGGCTAAGATATATTCAAATTTTTGCTAGCATTTCTGCGAAAGATGTTTGAATATTCTCTGTAGGTTCGTCTGTCTACGGCGACAGGTGTTTGAAATGCAAACGAGTTCCTGAAGAACGGTGAAACAAAAATAAACTCGTGTAACTGACCACGGGCTATCCAGTTAAGGTTAACTTAATGGCCTCGTCACTATTGCCGAACTGACGAATATTATTAGCTGAACACATACTTAACTAACGGTAAATTGCTTGTCTTTCTTTCCACTGGAACGTGCCACTAATAAGAGAGGGATCCATAGTCGTGTCATCTAGGTTTCCTTTCGATTGCAATATTTTTCTTTCCCATTAGAAAACTTCAAATATAAATAAAAATTGACAAGACCTGGCGCACTCGTTGAATGTTCACAAGATTCCAATGTTGCGAGTTGAAAGGTTTTTAATACAAATGTTATGCTATCGGAAAACGGAAATTGGGTTACCCATATTGATTAGAAGGCAATATAAGGGCTAACTGAATTTCATTTGGAGAAGGACGGTGTGATTTCAATACGAAGGAAGTTTACTGATGATTAAGTGATAGTATGATTAGACAGAACCCTGTTATCGAACCTGAACCCGGTACACGTGAACTCGTGAACACTGTTACACCTTCTCGCGAAGAACTGAGCGACCGAATTTTCGTAGCTAGAACCAAACGTGGTCCTCTCTCTTTCTTTCCCTTTCCCTTTCTCTTTTTGCTTCTTTGCTCACGCGACCTGGTACACCTTGGAGATCGGTCATCGAAAGTCTTTTTTGCCGGCAAGGGAACACGAAATGAAATCGACCGAATTCCACTTAATTTCCGACGACACTAGTTTTTCTACTGTCTCGATCGTGTAAATGGTTTCGTTCCCTTTTCTTTTTCCGATTGCTTAAGCGATTGGCCGTGTATTTGGGTAATTGATGAATGAAATTGGAGAGGGATTACGGTTTTTATAACAGCTGCGATAGAGTCGTCTCTTCTTTTGTCTTTTCCTTTTTTTTTGTGAAGTATATAAAATTTGAATTGTTGCTTTCAATTATTGGTATTGTTATAGCCTACAATTGTTGAGCTATTACTGCAATTACGAAATTTTTGATGGAAAAATTAGGAAGGAATATTTTATTTCGAAATATTTCATCGCGTTCATTTGTTGCACGGTCCGATATAAAATACAATAATTCTTTTGTTCCTTTTCTGATAGACAGAATTGAAATTTTAATTAAGAATGGATATTTCTTTTATTCTGAATCTTTAGTTGCTATCAATTTAATTTCCACTATTCAGAACCTACGTTTGCAATTAATTTAACTTCGTGCCTCCCTATCGAGTTACACTTATCACATACAATTCCGTATGCCGCTGGGAATTTTATGACCAATTATTAAATTCGTCTTTCACCTGGTAACAAAGTTCTAATACCCCCCCGAACGATTCAGTTTCATACAATAATTGAATGAAAGTCTGCGCCCCAATTAGGTAACAATAGCATCAATCGAAACTAGCGCAGACATTACCGATTGTGAGTTTTACTTAAACAAGTCTGGATTAAACAAGTTGGTTCGCTTCACGCGTGTCGATTACGTCTTGCGTAACATCAGCACTATTTTGTCAAGCAAAGTAAAATTTGTAAATTGAATTACATTCACACAATTGCAATTGGTCCACACCGTGAATAATTCAGGTGGGGCAGTTGAATTATTCAAACATTTCCAGCTTTTCATAACCGTTATGATGACATTAAAAATCATCCTGTACTTAAACCTCTCGGCTACCGGAAAACTTTCCACGCAGCGGTGTCTCTGCACATAAACAATATATATGGCAGCTTTTCACTCTGCAACTACGTTAAATACAATTACAGATGAATAAATTATCATTTTCTTGTGCATTTTCATTTATAGAATTTGAAAGATATATTATAAGATAATATGAACACGTTGAAACATGATGTACGCGAAAGCTACGATGGAAAGCCACTATGGAATACAGTACCTAAAAGAATTTCGTATCAATTCTCAATTTCGAATTACACAAAAAATTTATACTGTATTCCAAAATTTCTTCAGTCCGCGTTCCACAACTAACAATAAGCCGCATCCACAATCGTTTCTTCGATTTAAAAAAAGTATCGTTGCACCTGCATCTAAATAGATTACTACTGAAAAACTGTTTTCACCTCCGTTAATTTTCAACTCTGTGTTCAAAGATAAACGCCGGCCAACTAAGAATTGGAAAAGCTGTATTTAAACCGCAAGCTCACTTTCGCCGTTTGCAGGTGTAATAGAAACTCCATCGTCCTCTAACAATTAATTCCAACGCCAAGCCATGCGATGAAACGCGATGAAAACTACCAAGAAAAGAAGCGCTGCGAAGTAATAATTCCAGCGACGAAGGTGAACGTAAAAATCACCAAGCGGCACCAAAGCAGTTTAAAAAAAAAAAAAAAGCGGAAGAAGAGAAAAAGTGGCAGACAATAGTTTCACTTCACGAGTACCATTTAACTGGGGGAACTCGGAACAAGAGAGGAAGGAAGACACTGACGCGGTTTCCGTGGGCAAACTGATGAGCAGCCAACAGTTTTGGCCGAAATTTCGTTGCCAGAACTGGAGGTAACACTTTTCCCTCTCTGTCTAACCATCCCTCCTACGATATCTCGTACAATCTCGTCTGCTGCATTTCGGGCGCTTCCGTTTTCCCAATTTTTCCTTCTTCGTTCATCGACGACAGGTTTCGATGATAAGACTGAGGTAAAAGACGCTCTGTCTCTGTTTTTCTCCCGCTCTCTGTGCTCATATGCAGCACAACCATCTCTGGAAGGAATATGTGTCACAGACGGCGAAACAGCAAGTGAAAGTTCGCCTGAAGGGAGCTAGACGTAGTATACCACACACCCGTTTATGTCTCACTTCTTCTTTTGCTTTTTAGCTGTGTCCGTAAGCCACACTTTCAACTCTCATTTTTCTGGATTAGATTTCGTTCGTTTACCGTGTCCCATTCGTTCGTTTGTCGCGCATTCTATTTCGTTCACTTTATTTATGCATTTCAAAAGTGATACGTCTTCTTCTTTTTTTTTAATCTATTGCATGGTAGGGGTGTAGGAAATTACCTGTGTAAAATTGACTTATATTTTGTTAAGTAAAATGGCACATTTTTGTACCTTTAAATTAACCCTTTGAATAAACAGTTAAAGTAAGAAAAAGAAAATTAAAGTGCAGTTGCGAACTGCATGATTTCTAAATTTATTTCTATTTACAATAATAATAATCTATTTTATTTAATTGTATTCGTTTTATTAAGATAATTGATGAACTAAAACTGCCTAACTGTAACTAATTGACCCCATATTTTCTATCTCCACCTTTATATCAATATCTACACATATATTTCTGTAGTTACACCTTCATGCATATATTCATTTCTATCCACGCAAACGCGTACATCTTTCTACGTTCAGCCTCTTTCACTGGCCCGTTAAGCAAATCGCCAACGGGACCAGCAGATTTCGATTTCGATTTCGCTTTCGCTGATGCTCGCGGTGGGAATTCCAAGATGCTCATCTTCTCCGTTCGAGACACAGGTGCCGTTTCAGCGAGAATTACGAAGCTCTATACTTATTTCTTCTTATTTCTTGTCTTTCATCCAATAATTAATATCTATATCTCTCAATCGCCAGTTGCAATATTATAGCGCGAGCTTGCATCTAAATTCCCTATCTTTATTGCAAAATAAATGAGCGATCGCTTCTCCTCGCGATAGTGATCTATAGAGATCGCGTTCTTTATTGAATTTATTATAAGAAACACGTTCAGAAGTAAGTAAGACGATTAAAATCTAAAACGTTTTCTGGAATCTCGATGTACAACACGCAAGTGTCTGATCATAAACAGGTGTTTAAAATAAACTTCGTGAAACGTGTAACGTTTTGTGCTGCCCATTATTATTTTGTATTATTTTTGTTTTACGCGAAGGGAACGCGAGTACGTTCATTATTTCGTCAGAATTATTCAACACTGTCGCGTTACAATTTTAATATAACTCTTGTATCTATGTAAAACGAATAATAAGAATATTATTGTTCAATATATATAGATAACGTAATACGTATCGTATACAAAAGAGAAAGCACAAAATCCAAAAGGAAAGCGAATATTTATAAGATAACAAATTTAGCCGGTTAATTAAATCAACAGGCGATTAAAAATACAATTAATTTCTCTTTTATTAGAAATGATTTGATCGTGTTAAAGAAGCTATCTAGGTTTTCCGACCAAAACCTACTCTACTTCTTAAGTAGAATAGCCCAAACCATGAATTTCTATACCGTCACTAATCTGGCTTTTTCTTCCAAAACAAAAAACCGTAATATTCTACATAAGAAAAGAAAATACCATCGATCTTTAAACATCGAAAATAATTCCAAATACCTTTTCTTCAATTGTCAAATAAGAATTTGACAAAACCTTGCTTTCTCACGACCACTAACAGAAAACAAACAAATAAAACGAAAAACTTTCAACAATGTAACCAACCAACACGGAAATCCGCAAGGACAAGTATTTCCTCTTCCCTCTGTGTAATGTTATCTCGTTTCCACGACGTTAGAAAGCCGATTGACGAAATGCAAACCGTCTACTCGTTGTTTGCGAGCGTCAAGTTTCACCATGGATACCTTAACGCCTCCTCGATTCGCGTCCAACAGCAGTAAAAGAAAATGGGTCGAGCAATTTCCCATCACCGATAGAAATCAGATGCAACGAAATCGAAAAAGTGAAAAACGAGAATGGCAAAAGCAAAATCCGTTCTAACAAAAGGAATAATGGTACAATCGAACATTTGTATGCCTGCTCTATTGAACGTTCGAGGTGAATACGCTTAAATATTCGCCAGCTTTCACTTTCCATTGGAGGGGTGAATGGGCACCATTTTATTTCTTGCTACCCGTAGTTTCTTCCACCCATAAACTCCTGGTTTCCACGATGCCTGCCTCTGAACGCCGCAATTCCGTATCAATGGACAGCGTTCTTCGAACGCGATGCCAAGTTCGAGACAACAACTGATTAGCCCAAAACAAAAGCGACACTTTCCATTTCGTCGAGTTACGCAACCCTCCAATGCGTTGCTTTCTTTCCCGCGCATAAAATACACGTTCCAAGTAGTTTCTAGTCCCGTGATTAATGGGTCCCCAATTATATCCCAGAAACTGTTCGTATCATCGACGAACAGGGACCACGCGGTGCGTGATTTACCGTTCGATATTTAGGAATCCCTCCATTAACATGCGAAACGGCCTTTCTAATTTTCACAGGTATGCATAGCAGGTTACACGTTGGCTGGGATGTGGTAGAACAAGTTTATATAGGCACTCTCGAATTTTTCCTGAAAGTTTTGATATCACTGGAAGAGGGTGAAAGTCTGCTTGTTACCGGATTGTGACCTCGCGTATATAGATAGCAGTAGGTGTATTGGTAGTAGGGATAAAGGTGGTCCAGGTTGATCATCGAACAATTAACGCGAAACAGAAGAAGGGCCAGATCTTCGAAGGAGTCTGCGACCGGTGTCAGACGTTGAGGAAAGTAGCGTATGACGCTACCTGTGCACAAGAATAGGCATAATATGTACCTGTGCGCTTTCACGCGCAACTTTCGTCTGGCGTTTAATGTCTGGATGAATAAACGCGCGAACATGTTTAAAGTTCAAACGCTATAACTTGTTTGGATGCGTCAATGGCGAACGCATTTTTACCGGCGTTTATTGACTCGTAAATCAATTGGAACTTTGAGTTGCCAGGTTTGCGTCGAAGTGATGATGATTGGAATGCATCGAGGGGATTCATAGACTTTATTGTTAATTGAATATTTTAATATTACGATGTTTCATCATGAAACTTCTCCCAGTAGTTTCTTGTTTATTTATGCTTTTGGAATTTTATATTCTTCAAGAGATGTTTAATGAGTCTGCAAATTAGCTATCTCATCTTTTAATTGGATCTATAATGTTGTATGTTCAGTTGTATATTAAGTATTCACTGTCAAGGCGAAAAAATTGAATTGAATTTAATTTAATTACGGGCTTGTTTGAGTTTCATAGAAAGAACCGGGCTGACTAATGGCTAGATACGAAGGATGAGTCGCACCTGGTACACATAACGGTCCTTGCATCTTCGATAATAAAATCTCTTCACCGTGATATTTCTAAGTGGTGCACAATCTTCAATCAAGTTCGTTTACCTTAACCACATAGACTATAGAGGCATCAAATATTATACACATATCGAATTATCTCTTCGCGTGAAGAATCATTTAATTAATAAAGAAAGTTAAATGAAAAATACTTCTAAATACTTCCAAAATTATTCCCAATTTTAATTTAAATAGAAGATAGCAGCATACATTAAACCATATACAGATCACTCAAACGGTATTATACATTACATCCAATTAGCATACCGTTTAAAACACAACTACAATTTTCATTGGCAATGGAATTTTAACAAAATTAACTTCACCCGTACATCGCAATAACACAAAAATCAAATAACAAACATCGAAGTAACAATACGATGGACGAAAGGAGAATAATGTTAACGAATAATTCACATTAAATAGTACCACGGTCTACGCACATCACATCCAGTACTCGAATTCCTCGTTACAAATAATAATAGTACCTTTAACAGTTCAACAAGCCATCAAAGAACGAAACTGACCTGGTATTGGCGTCAAGTAGATAATTGTCGCGACGACGGAGGTCAGGCCGACGAATATCGCGAACCTGAAGAACATTGCTGAGATATCTCCGTCGATTCGTGGTTCACGTTCGTTGTCCAACGACGATGAACACTTTTAATCTCAATGCCAAAGGAGAAACGAAACGATCAGCGGCTCGAACTCGTCGGTTTCGTAGCCGCGGGTACACTAGCAAGATAGCGGCAAGTTCATTGCCAGAGAGAGAGTTGTTTCCCGATCAAAAAAGAAAGATCTTCCAAACTACGGAAACGCTTGCTCACGCGCGCGCAATTCGCGATGTTTCTTGTTATTTTTCTCTCCTACTTATGATCCTTTTTTCGTCTTGCAAATGCGTGTCCGACGAATCACGCGAGAACTGTCAGCATTTGATACCTGACACAGCCGAGTACACGCGGACAACTACATACACCCATTGCCGAACGGAAACGCGTTGCACTCGTGCATTGGAATGGGAAAGGTTCTCTTGGGGGAAGGAATGTTCCTGGAAATGCATCTATCACGAAGAATGCAATTTTGTTTTAGATGTGATTGTGTTCTTTTATTTCATATTTTGTCTTTGTCGCTTAGCAATTTTCTGCGAATGAATTGTATCGATATTTGCTGAAGAAATTTCTTTATTCTTATTCGATGACATGCTGTTCGGTTGAATAGGTGACATTTGTGGTAGAAAAAAATGTTCTGCGAAACTTGTTTCTACTTGGTTCTCGTTGATACGTTATGTAACAAGCAGGAAGTTGTGTTTTTTAATAAACGCACTGTGGGAAAGTTTGAGCAAAAAGAAAATGTTCGAGGAAGTTTTAGAAACTTATCTGTGCATATAGGTCAGCTTGTTTCGAACGAAATTCGTGTTATCTATTAGAAAATTTATAAGTGGTCACTATAAGTTAATAGTTTTATTTGAGAAAGTGTTCTGAATTGTTTGAAATTTATTTGGTTTTAATTTTTGTTAAATTAAGGTCCGATTAGCTTTATTCGCTTTACAGATATTCTTCTCAATGCAATTACTGTTCCCTTTTAGTCATATTTGAAGTTTGATTTGTACGCGCGCAATATGTACACGTGATTTCTTATCAAATTCAATCTATTTGAATTTTGAAACATAATCAACTTTCAAACCGATTGTGTCTGGCAGTATTTTCTAAACAATTAATAGGAAAATTATGGTAGAATAATTTTGTAAAAACCTTCAGTATATTAAGGAAATAACTTTTGCATTTTAATGTGTTTCCTGATTCGCACTTGTGCAAAAGGAAGCATGTGTAAGTACATGTGTATGTGTGATGTTACATGACATATGTGGTTGTGAACACGTTTGATTTCGCGATTTCAAATAGGACAATGTTTTCTGTCGATTAATATTTATCGTGTATAAACATAATTTTGAAGAAACAAATGCAAATGTTATTTAAGTGTAGGATCTATTTTCTATGACAAAACTGTATACTGTCGTGGTTTATGATCACTTTTCAAATTGCATTCTTCTAGGTTACATTCGCCCGACTGTTTCAGGTTAAGAATACTGTGTACATAAATAATTACAATTTACTATGAATGATGTTACGGACAAAAGCTTCTGGAATGTATATCCGAAGTTAGAAACTGCTATAAATAATGCCTCCTTCGTCGCTATAGACGCGGAATTCACCGGTATACATTCGGGGGAATCTGTTAAATTTAGGTTAGGTTCATCACAAATATTACACGTTGCAACAAAATCGTAATTTGTAAAGTACATTGTATCATTTTTGTTACAGTTTTTTCGATTTACTGAGCCATCGATATAGTATCCTGAGAGATAACATTCAACCTTTTAATATAGTACAGTTTGGCATTGCTGTCTTTCAACGTAATCTCGATGAGAACACGTACACAGCAGAGTGTTTCAATTTTTACTTATTTCCGAAACCAGTGCCATTCAAAAACAGACAATTATCATGGCAAGTGACTGCTTTAGAGTTCCTATATAAACATAAGTTTGAGTTCAATAAGGTACGTTGTTGGTACGCATTTTCTGAACAGTTACTTTAACCCCACTCATTCCAGACGATTGCTCATTGACAATGTCAAGGGACTAGTCAACTAAAGAACTACGGAATACAGAAATGTTAATTTACTTTCCAGTTTATAAACGAAGGTATTTCGTTTCTCGATGAAATAGATGAACAATTATTAAGGGACTATGTGAATCAAGACAACTTAATAAATAAGTTAGAACAATTATCATACGAAGAAGAGGATGATCTCAAAGACTGCAAGAGTAAAATTTCCAGTTGGATCAAGAAGGGTTCGAAAGAACCATCAATTAAGTTGGAAACGTCCAGCCCTATTTTACAGTATCTGATACAGAAAGAGTTAAGGACCAAGTTTAAAAATATTTGGACTACACCGGAATTTAAATCGGCATGTAAATGTTACTTTCGTTGCCCACATTTTAATACTATTGAAGTAACGTATATAATTATTTATGTTATCCAGGTAGATGTTATAACGGTAACAAATGACATGCGCAAACTGTTAGAAAGTGAAGAGAATAATCGTTTGGAAAATGCGCTCATTGATTCGTACGTAGGATTTTCTGCAATATTTCGACTTTTGTCCTCCTCTAACAAACCAATAATAGGGCACAACTTACTTTTGGATTTAATGTTCATGCATCAACAATTTTACAGACCACTACCGGGTATTGAAAACTAAACATTTTACCGGTTTAATCCGGTTTTTAAACATCAAATAATTAAAGTTTGCACATATTCCAGAATCATACAAGGAATTCAAAAGTAATATACATCGTTTATTCCCACAAATCTACGACACGAAATTTTTAAGCTTTGAATTAAAAAAGTTATTTGGCAGGGACGAAGGTAAAGAACACTGAGAAAAATATATCAAATATAACTGAATGATAATAAAGTTAATATAAACATTATGATACATTTCATTTTCAAGCAAGTTGGAGAATTAATTCTTTGAGCGCTTTGTATGAATACTTCACGTCGAAGAAAGGTGCCTGTTTAGCATTTAATTCGCCAAAAGTTACCTTAAATGGAGAATCACGTAATAACTTTTATGATAATAACAACTCTTTTCTTCTTGCTTGTTTTTATATAAAATTTTGTTACTAGATGAAAAGAGTTATCACAACGCTGTGTGGGATGCTTACTTTGCTGGACATATATTTATAAAAATGGCACACATATTTTGCATTAAAAAATACGGACCGTACGTTCAGTGTTTAATATATTTTAATAGAAAAAATATTACGCATATACATATATTCAATAACCATAAACTTTGTTATTTTTAGAGGTTTAGAACAAAGACCAGTAACGCATTCAGAATTAATGAGCAGCGTAAAACAGTTCGCCAATTCCGTGAATATAACAAGAGGCAATGAGGTGTATATGGTGAGAGCGAGCATGATAAAAATATGTATACATAGAAACAACAATCTAGAATATAACGCAATATTTTAACTAAACCGTACATATTTCAGAAATTCGATGGAACGGATCCAGCCTTGTCAAGACCGCAATGGCTTCACGTTCAATTAAAATCATCATCTATAGATACGAGACAGGTATATATGTTCAAACACGAACTTACATCTCGAAAACTAATCTTGAAAATTATTTCCCCGGCCACGAATTTGTCGTTTAGCTGGCCGATAGATTGTCAACGTTCGGCCAGGTGGACATAATGCCTTTTGCACGAAAACGCGTTTTAGTCGCAGTCGCTAATCACAAAAGGTCAGTGAAAATTTTAATCCACTCATTCCATGTTTTATCATTCATACTTTAATATTTCACAGAAAAAATCGTAAAAACCAACGAATTTCAGTTCCACTTATGAAATAATGAAATGAGTCATCTAGATAGAATACAATTCACTATTAGCGCTTTAAAGCCGCATGCAATTCCGACCATTCTAAGTATTCTCCAACGGGGGCGTAAACGCGTTAATCAATCAACTCTCGTTCGATGCGAAACAAATTCAAACACTCTTGTCGTCCTGCATAAATATTAGCGGTCCATCGTCAAGAGGATGACACGTTGCAGGCTTGTATGTAGCTGGTCGTATTTAACGTTTCGCACATCACGGTATTCGGGTTAACAAAGCAAAGGGGCGAGATTAAAGGAAACTGACGAATACGTCTATTCCTTCTAAAGTTCCTAACGGCAAATTCAACTTCCAGTTCGATGTCCGTAGAAGCGATAATAAAGTCTAATAGGACACCCTTATTTCCACCTTTATATTTTACCTCACGCACGAGGCAAATATAATTAGGTATTAAGTACGCAGTTGGTATTTTAGTATGAAGCTGCTTCGAAGTAAGGTGCCGGAACAATTTTGGATCTTATCCAAGGGCAACCGCGTATACTCATCATTGCACTTATCTGTGTGATATCGATGCACGTGATTTTATATGACGTAACCGCATTTTCGTTTTGCCAAAATTTGTCGTAGTTAGTGCAACCTTGATATTTTCGACTCGTATTGTCCCTGGTGAATTACGTCCTGGTTATTATGTATAGATCGTATTCCTTTTTGTTCTCCCCGGTCGTTCGGGAAACGGTGAACGAACAGCTTGTCCGCTTTGTTGGTTTAAATGGAGTGCCAGCAGACGTACGGACTCTCGGTACACTGTTGCCCCGTTGTCGAAACGTAACGAGACTAATATAGCATTACCAGGAAACAGATTAATTATAATCGTACGTGTTGTCAGTAGAGCATCAGCGGGAAAACTATAAATATCAGCGTAGAAGGTGAACGAACTATGGTCCCTTGAAGATCGCTCGAATCACGGTGGTGTTCTGTACGTGAACGACAATTTCAAATGCATAACGCTATTTCGATTAAAAGGGATGGGTTTAGCAAAAATTAGCTTCATTACAAGGAATCGAAACTTGCCGATTTATTTCGTTAAGCCTGTTACATGTTATGAGAATCGCGGACTTAGCCAGGTGCAACTATTTTTGTCGCACGAATCAAAACTGCATACTGTAATGTTCGCAGCTATCTTCTTCATCTCTCTTTCTTTTTTTTTAAACACAACGGTGTTATAAAAGACAAATGTACGATCTAAAAATTCGTTGAGAGCCTCGCGCGAAAAACATCGTTTTCACCGTTTCATAATAATACCACGATGAAACACAACGTGACACAAATAATGTGACAGAAGCAAAACACAGTTAGAGAATGCAATAAACAAACGTTTCGGTACATTCAACGATAGTCTATATAATTTACGACAAGTCAATATTACGCGTTGGTCGATGAATCGGTTTCTGCAGCAACGCAATATCGTCCCGGTTCTAAAACAGCATCAACAACTCTTTCGCCCAGTTTATTTTCACCGACCGTCTCGCATGAACAATCAATCGAATTTTCTTAATTCAAGATACATAGCTTGAAACCACAAATCCGCCGTCAGCTTCGATAATATCGTAGTCGGGCGAATCCATTAAATGTCGGTTTACTTTCCGTTCACTGAGCTGTCGAAACAATGAGCACTTACGTAAGTGAACCGGCGCGGCTGAAAATTTGTTGCGCCCCACAGTTTTGAATCGTAAATTTCGACCGTGTCTTGACGTTTATTGTTCCATTTTGCCACTTAACGACGATTCTCCACAGAATTCGCTGAAATCAACCGTACGCTGCAACAATCTGTTTGTTTCGATGAGAGTTGGCCACTTGATTCTCCCCCATTTACCGGTCGTAAATAATTTCGCATCATAATTAATTAAACGTATAAATGTACACAACAATGCTATACGCGACAGAAGTATGAAAAGAGGGCTGATTAAATGTTGAATTTTATCATTATTATTACAATTGCCATTTAAGTCGACAGTGAATTGCTACCGAGTTAACAGATTCTAAGGCAACATGAAATGGCAAGGTGTAAGAGTAAGAAATCGTAAGAAAGATGCGGGGCAAGTTTAGCCACGATAATACAGTTGCATTTTATTGCCATCTCTGAATAGAAATATATTTGCTCCCTCTTGAAGAAAATTTGTTCAGCGGAACGGGACTCTAATATCTTGTTGCGCGTTGAAGAAACGACGAAAGCGAAACACGCGAGACCGTGGAACAATAACTTTGCTCGGAGGATGAAACGGAACAGTCGTGGCTGCCTTAATGCTCGTCACGCGAATCGGGGGTGCTCACCGATCAGCTGACTCCACCGGTACCGAATTTAGAAACGAAATGAATTATCTGCTGCAACGCTATCAAGTATGCGTTTTCACGAGGGCCGTTGCATATTCTTTTCGAATCGTTTAAGCGTCCAGCACAATTCACTCGGTGCTCGGAGCCGAGCGTTCATATATTACAAGCGTCAGAGTTTCCACGTCGCTGGCATTGTTCCAGGGGTAATTATGTGTGCGTGTATGTCTTTCTTACCGTCGAACTTCCCTATCGACGTCTAGTGCATCGAATTGTCCGAGCTATGCGAACCACCCCCCGAGACTATGAACGATTAACCCTTTCGACGAGACTTTTTTTCTTCTATTTGGTATTCGTTCAATTGTTGTGGACAAATTGGCAATCGTTGGATGCGGCACTTTGTTGGGGAAAATGGGGGTTGAAGAACGGAGCGGTTAATATGAAAGGGTTAAATTGAATGGGGGAATTCTTGATGGTCGTAATTTGGAAATAAAATTATGATAATGTTCGAACAGTGGAATATTGAAGAAGTAAAATACAAGATCATCAGAATGCTTTGGGATTTTATTTATTTAGGTGACACGTTGAAACAAAAATGAATTAGTTCGTAATTTCACTTTATTATTTCTTAACTTGTCGAATAATAATCAGGAGGGCAGTAGAATCGGAATGGAATTAGATTCGGTGGTACAGATTTATTTATTTATGAATTTCAATCAACCTCCGCCGGGACGCTTTGCGACGCTTGCCGAGCAGGCCAGGTTGCACGGTGTAATCGATACGAAATTATTTTTACCCATGTATTATTAATGCGTTATAAATTGTGGTCGGTTGAAAAAATTCTGTTGCAGCGCGCAACACATACTGCAGCATTTTCAGAGCAGCAAAGAATTCCAGGTGGCCAGGTACAGTCGCATTAGGCACGCGGCACCCACCACCATATGCTTGTGGTACGTCTGAAAAATTTATTATCACTATTATTATTACACGTATCCGTACATGATTCTCCGAAAATTCGCAAGGTCTCCAATCCTCCAGACTAGACTAATTATTTTTGAAACAATCGTAACTTTGAGTTTCCCCGAGCGAAGGACAAAATTGATTCAAAATTCCGCCATGTACAGAGAACTATTAATAGCAACAAAATCTTTGTAAACTTCGCGTGACAAACATGTCGTAACTCACTCTGAAATGTTTTCCTTTTCACGGATAAGTAAAGTTGCGCAGCTGTACGGACAGATAGATCCAAAGATATTCCGCTTTAAAGTCTTTCAAATAAAAACAGGTAAAGCACAGAGCAAGGCCTGTCCTCGGGCGGTCGGTTGGCCGGGTCGTTCGTGGCCGTTTTCGGATTTTCACGAATTCGGCGGGGTTCTGCACAGCCGTGACACGATCGCGATCGAAATTCGGTCTCTGCGCCGGAGAGCCCTAAATTCGATCGCCCTGTTTCAGCTTGTTCGAGGCTATCCGCGTTGCGTCAAACAAATTAATGGCCCTTCCGCCGGGGCGGTGGCTCGCCCGTAAAATCTCTAATTAGCACGAGGATTGCCGTAGATGCATAAGTGGCGATCACGGTTGCCAATTGTTGCGAAGCTTAGAATCCGCGACACCCCGGCTGAAACGGTGAGATCCACGGATTCGATCTGTCTCTTCTCTTCGATGTCCATTCGGGCGATTTCGAAACCATCGTTATCGTTACGCAATGAACTTCGATGATTGTTCATTACCTGGCATAATTCTCCAGCTTTCGATCGAACTCCAGTGTAATGATTTATGGAACGACGATTGTTTAACCCTTTCGTGTCAGAATTATTATTTTTTCAATTCTGTGTTAATGTGTCAAATGTCGAGGTCTGTAATGGATGTTAAATTTAGATAAATTTTTCTTCGATCACGTTGGCCGCGAAAGGGTTAAGGAAATATATTTTTTCTATGTTTAGTTGATTGTCATTATCAGTTGTTATTGGAAGTAGTAGAATATTAGTACAGTCGTGATATCATTATTATTATTTTGGTTATTAATTTGACCATAGTTAGTAGGAGATATTTTTATACAAATTAATTCTTGGACTTTCTTTAAATTGATATGGTTTTGGAAATCGAAGAACGTAGGCAAAATTTTGTCGAGGTTGTATGATGTATTGCATGATTTTTAGGGACTAATTGTTTTTCATTACAGGAGCGGCGTCATCTTTTCTGGAGGTATGTTCGCCTGGATGTTTAAAAGAGTGTTTTTAAAATCCACGTGATTCGAACAATCTTGTAGCACTATGTACTTGAGTACTGTTTTGGATTGATGTGCGAGCGTAAAATTATTATTAATCGAATGATTTCTTTGATCACTGCGACAATGGCAAATGCTGTGTAAATAAGTTTATCATAGGAATCGTGCTATTGCATAATATTATTAGACAACCTTTGAACTGATTGATCGCTGCATTGTTGACAATGCAGGATCGTGGGTAATTGTGCTACACTGTACAGAAACTAGGCGACGATTCAATAGTAATGTTCTAAAGTTACTATTAATTAACTATGAGTTAACTAAAGTAATAGTTTACGTTCATTATACAGTCCTGGTAACGAAAACGAAATGAATTTAAGTTAGAAGCTCGAAGATGCTCGTTACTGGTGAAAATTTGTTGATTCAATCGCAATTCAAAATGAAGCCTTGTATACTTTCTGCATTAACAATTCTTCGTTCAAATGTTGGATTTATTCTCGAAAACTTCGATACGCAATGAAGGTACAGAGATCAGATATATTTGTACGCAAAATGTGATCAGTGTTGCAAATTGTTGCACATCACCGACTAGATTGCTCATTGTATATAAACATTATTCGTTCAAGAATCGGACATACGCTTCACGAAATAAAATCTATGTAAAAAAAAACACGGCTCCTTTAGTTTATCAATATATCTGAAATATCCGTCTGTTCACAGACTAATTGCAGTTAATTAAAATTCACAAAGTATTTCATATTCCTGACACTTCGATCTCCTTTCTACATTTACCCAATTCCCAATGCATTTCTTTGAAAGCTATATTTTTATTCCAACCGAGAACCACGCTTACCCAACTTCGTAAGTTATAACTCCCATGAATCACGACGTTGCCCCATGGCACCCGGGAAGCGTGTCTGAAGAAAAATAAATCAGAAAAAAAACAAAAGGGAAATGAAAAGGTGAGAATGTTAAACAAACTTCGCTACGATTTCCGCCAGACAACCCAGAAAGAGTATCCATGCCCCTCCATTCCCCTCTCCACGTTTGTTCAGGAACACCAGCCGCAGAATCTATTTAAATGTTAGATCGAAATCACTAGTGGAATCTTTGCTTGAGCTGTTATTATTATTTCTCGTTCTGGTTTGTCGACTGGTGGTCGGGCCGGGGCTCGTTCTCGTCGAGGAAGCGTCCCGTCGTTGCCAAAGCACTTGTGCCCTTGCGAAAAATCCAATTATCTCTGTCCACGGTGTCGCATCGATCGTCCCGCACGTTTATCTGTCGTGCTTCTTCTCCTCCTCCTCCTCTTTCTTCGTTCTTTCTTCTTTTCGGCGTTTTGTTTATCCTAGACGAGCAAATATAGAAAGCTTTTTGCCTTTCGTCGACCACGTCACGTTCTGTCGCTGCCAAATAACTCGAAACACCAGTGACGACACGGACGACGAAAATTTGGAAACGTTAACTTTGGAAAGTTTCTGTGCCCGTGCGAGCTGCACAATGTTACATCCTGGCACGTTTTCGACAGGTGTGTACCGCTCATCTCGTTATTAAGCACGAGATGATTTAGAGCCGGGGACAACTAGCGATTCTCTAAAGGGGAGAGATTTCGTGGACTTTAAATCGGGGATAGTTGGTATTCGCGGGGCGAATTAGAGTGGAAAGTGGTATGAAATTTTTCAGCGGACGGGCATTGGCAATTATTCAATTGGACTATTTAGAAAAGGATAACGAGGCCGTTCTTAGTTCACTGATTTATTAAATTCATTTTCTTCTTAGTTCTTACTATTACTGCGTTTAACGAATTCTCGTGAGGTGATTTGGTAGTAAAAATATAGTAGCCTTTTATTTGTCAAATAATTATTCTATTGTCATAAAAATATTTCGAGTTTTCTGTAAAACAATATTTAGTTTGTACACTCATAATATCCTTATCTTTCACAAATTCCATTCGTCGAATCGCAGGATTCGATTTTGCTATAATATCGTTGTAATTCGTATAAATAAACAGAAGGACGCCAGGTGTACCAGTAATCTCAACAATTTACCTACCTGTTGTGCCCAAAACAGTGATCCTATTCTCCGTGCCCCTTCAAGCAACATGCACGACAGTAACGAAAAATAATTATCGACAAATATAATTCATCGAAGAACCGAGCGTGCGCCTCAAAAAGTTTCCCAACTCCGGACGAATTTACAGAAAGCGGCAAGAAAATTTGAAAAAAAAAAAAAATAAAACAATCGACAATGATGTTCTCGATAAGAGTATATTAACCCGGGATAGAATGTCGTTGATAGGAGCTCGTTGCAGCAGTTACGCGCTGGCCAACCTGTGCCACTCTTGCCCCTTATCTGAAAATTCTGATGGCCGAGGAAGAGGTTCCAAGCGTTCTCCGATATTTCAAAAGTTTTCTCTGGCCGCCACCCAAGGCTAAAACACTCGAAATAACGCAGTAGCAATTCGTGTAGGCGTGATGTGGCCGTACTGTGTAGCCTGGTCACACCGGTGTCCGGTGGCAGGTGGAGGAGCTTTCGTGGTGGATACGTCTCTCTGTCTCCGCGGTGTTCGGCTGAACCAGCGACAGATGGAAAGGTCGCGAGTGCCGGGAACTGGGTTTATGGAACTGGGTTAACCAAATTCGCTATTTTATCGTCCGGCCGCTCGACGTTTTTATAGCCAAGCTCTCTAGCTTGTTGATCCGCTCGAAATTTCTTCACCCCCAAGGCCGATTCTTTGTTCGTTCTGCTAGTGCAGAAGTACCGGTAGTCTCAGATGCGTGACAAATAGACCGGTGATTTGCAGCCAATTTGCATAGGGCAGGAGGGGTGGTTGCAAGTACGAGTATGGGGTGGAGGGCTTACACGGCGACCTTGAGCGGCTGACTGATTTCGTACGGACTATAGCGTAACATTGTAGCCCATAAATCCGGGAATTTTTATTATCTTCAAACAGAATGCCTGCACAAACAGTTTAGTGCAGAGACGTTCCTCGACACGCGATATTAATAACCCGTTCTTTGTGTTAATAACCTGTGCCCCAGTAAAAATCGAGCAGAATGCCGTTAAGAATAAAATTCAGGTTAACGAATCGGTTACGAAAGACGGCGATAAATCAGAAGACGATTGTGAACGGTCGTAGCAGATAATGGCTTTCGATTGCACGTGCATGGCGTTGGAAAAAAAAGGTCAATTATCGCATCGTCGACCCCAAAAATACGTCGAGGGGCGACTCGACTCGACACGATCGCCTTCACCTATCGGTCCGGCCAGGACTCCCGAACGGATTGCCAGCAAAAAGAAGAGACGATTGAAAATACCCACGTCGGCGTTCTGGTCTCACGGTTTCGAAATCTGTGCAGCCGAGAATTGTAGTTGTTCCACGGGTACATAGGGGCCGGGCTGCACTTTTGCTTGGCATGGGCCGAGCACCTGTCGCGCCTCGCCGACAGTGAAAATAGCCGTTTTCAACGAGAAGAAACGCGCCTCGTCGGTTGCCCGCTGACAGAGAGTAACGCGATTACGTGGGTGAGACGAGATTAATCGCTTGCACCAATTACTGAGCGAACGGTAAACGGTTTCGCCTACCCGCAATAACCAGCATAATTAAGTCGCGATTGCGCCACGATATTTTGTTCTTTTCTTGCGTTGGTTTTTTTACGAACCTCCACGATATAGATTGCCTGGTCTTTGTTGCTGACACGGCGTTGGTCGAACTCTCTGGGAGACATTGGAACCGCTTTGAGAATAGTTTTGGGGAATTTTGTTTTAACAATAATTATGTGGCAATGTTGCGCCAACATCGTGTTTTAGGGGGTAGTAATGTAGAGGGATTTTTTTTAATAATACTTTTATGATAATATTGCGACAATATAGTGCCAGCTGAAATCGTGTCAAACGAGTGATTGAACGAGGAATGTTTGCATGCATGTGTAGGAATGTGTAGAAATATGCGACGCTGAATACTAATTAGTTGTTTGAGAATTCTTTCGCAGGAATATTTGCTTCTTTTTCTTCCCACGTGGGAGACAATTCATACAAATTAGAGCCACGATATTTGATATATAAAATGTGAAAGAAAATGGCGATCATTCAATAAAATATCCCAAGAATATTTTCCTCGTATATGCACTACCCGATGTGCATTCGTTCCATCCCCGTATTAATTCTTTAATACGGCACGTGAGAAATGACGTGGCGATTTTCGTTTGTCGAGTTATCAGTTAAAAGTGTACGGTTAATACAAATGGGCGACGCGATAGGGTTGAAGAGGCGGCGTTGAAGTGGCGGAAGCACGAGAATCGTCTTTCTCCGCGGAGGGACACGAGAGGTCCCAGCGACTTCTAGTTCGAAAGCTCTCTAGGACTATTTTTGTCCATAAGCTGAATAGCGGAAATAGCCTAGCCTAGCCCCTGGCCTAGAGCGTAGGCTTGACCGGCCATAATAGCGCCTCTTTCAAGGATGTATCGTGACGTCACCATTTCTTTCCGAGAGGAGAAATCGGACGTCAGTGAATACACGAAATGACGTGACCGTTTCGTTTAGATTCTCACGACGTTATCAAATGAAATAAAGTGTAATGCGACTTCCCTATTCGATGTGCAATTGGAACAAGTTCTTTTCCCTTTCTTTTTCGAAACGTTATTTTGTACATCTCTTGTACGTCTCGCAGATAACCGGGATATTTATTGCCCTCCAAATATATACCGCAAGTGGAATAATTTACTTAGAGCGCGACGATCGTCGATCAATTTTTCTTGCTGCTTACAAGCGATCTCCATTTGTCTGTTAACCTTTGCAGCGGTACACGCGATAGATTTGTCTGTTCCATCGGGCCCGATGATTATTCACGAACGTGACGCGCACGTTTCACGGTTCTTATTAATGTCAAAGCGTGAATATTGTGCCGAAGACTTCCGAGCACGTTGTTCCTCTTGGGACAGCAGACGTTACGTCTTCCCTCGTCACTGAGAGCGCACAAAAATAATCCGACGGTTTAAAGAAGCGTGGAATTATAAATACCACCGAGCACATTCGTCTTGCTCAAACATGCTCCGCGTCGCGTTCAGTCAATGAACACTTTGTTACGGAAGAGATTGTACAATCTATAAAATTCTATAAAAAATCTATAAAATTGATTCTACAATATTATTTTTCTTGCTGTATTTACGATGTCCTTTCGACTTTAGTATATTTTCTGCTTGTGGTTCTTGAATAAAATACGTTTAACGATATACAAAGATTCTCCGTGTTTAATAGAAGAAATTTTCGATTATTTCAGAGAACTGTCTGCAGTACAGCGTACTGTACTTTTCTTTTATTTCACCTGAGCGAACTAACGCACATGTTCACCTCCACGACCTGAAAATACCTTATTCCTGCTTCGAACATCTCCTGAATAGAGTTCACCAGTTCCTAATACCACTTGCAAGTTCAGACTACGTTGCGTGAACTGAGGGATAAATTGAGCAACTTCCACGGTAAGTCGAACACGAATATTTGAAATAGATCTCGTTTCGAAGTTTATCCTATTTAATAATTTTCTTTTCACGATGCTCTTTAAAAACATTTCTGATTTAATTAAAAATCTTTTCTGTGGCATTTTATACATTTGTAAGTCTATTATAACATTTTATAAATTGTTCTATTATTTAAATTAGAGTGGTACTTGTATAGCAATTTTGAAATCAATATTTTAATATTCATTTCATGCTACAATTAGCAAATCATTTGTAGAATGAATGAGAGTGGAGAACAATCGGATACAAAATTCGATCCTTAAATTAGAACTCATTTTGTGTATTATGTTGACTTAAAATCTCATCGTACCATGTTAACAAACAATTACTATTGCCGATCTCGTAAAGTTTCTACGTGACCATTCGACTTGGCCAACGTGTCGTTCGACAAATTATATCGTATCTAGGTGCACGTGTACTGATGTGTATTATGGCCTTCCTGGCAAGCAATCGTGGTGCAACAAATTAACTGCTCTATCGTACCATAATTTATACACACACCTTAACGAAATCAGAGAAATTTCTCCATATATCCCATGCGATTTTCCATCAAGTCAAATTCAATTAAAAAATATCAACAGAAAATTGCCCCCCTATAATTCCATCGCTATCACTTGATCCAACGACCAAATAAAAAAAAGCACTTGATATTCCATAATTTTAAACTTTCGAAACTACGCATCATCTTCAATTAATCTAATAGTAAAATTGAAAAACGAATATTCGATATTCCACGCCTCTTCAATTTGTCCAACAGTAAAACCAAAAGAAAATATTTCCCACTTACAAGTGTCAAACTTCTAAAATCACGAAGTCTCGAGTCCCGAGGACGTTTCTAAATTCTCGTACTCCTCGACTTTCGAATTCCTTTCGCCCGACGCTATTACAATGACCGACGTACAGCAACCCCATCGGCACGCTCGCACGACGTCACACGATCATGGTGACGACGCCGTACGTCAGCTTCTTTACGCGACGAAAGCACGCGCAACCCCCTTTTTACCCGCATCCCGTGCACGTTCCCGCCAAGCCCGACCTCGCTGTATCCTTGCAACTATTTTCGCGCGTAACGCGTTTCGACATGATAGATGAGAGTTTTCTGTGTTTCCTCGACATCGTCGTTTGCCCAAGATCTGCCAAAGCCTCCCGTTCGTAACCGGTGGCATAGGAACGTCGAATAATTTACAACCGCGGACAATACCTGTCGTTTTGATATAATAGATCGTCGGGGTTCGATCTTCGTGCACGTTTCCTCGTGTTCAACCTCGACGAACATTACGTTCACGGTTCTTCGGTGTTGATTGCCGATGTCGTTGCTAGAATTCGATCAATTTCATTTGAATACCGTTGCATGGATAGTTTAGAAAGTAACAAACGTGAAAAAGTTTGTCAATGATGGTGTTTAGATATTAATTATTTCGATGTACTTTCGACGTTGTAATTACAATTTTCGTTGCCGTTGTATTTTGTATATATTGACGCGTTGGAACTATTGGGTTGGGCAGACGGTTAAGATGGACTTTTATGGCGGATGATTCTTTTGCCTATTTCTTTTTCTCAGAATAAAGACAATTATTGGAAGATGGAATCGTTCGATGGAATCATTCAATCAATGTAATTAATTTAAGTGGGCAAAGATTGTCTATCCAAATTTCCTTACAATTAAGAACAATGTGACTACTCTGTTTTACAAAAAATTCCAGCATTACTTTTTGAAAATCCAATAAAACAGTCGGTCAACAATGTTTTAATCGAATGAGAATGGGTGGTTTGATCTAAGGGCGGATGTTGCTTCTCCAGTTGCCACGTGGTTGATTTGCAGACCGTTTTCTTCGGGATGTATAAATAGAGCTGATCGGTGCTTTCCTCGTGCACTAACCACGTGTAATGAAAGGCAACGAATGATTTCGTCTTGACCCCTTCTTCTTTCTTTTCTCCTCTATCTTGTATTTTATTTATTTCATTTATTTTATGTATTTCATTTATTTCATTTATTGTTTACTAAGAACCACAGAGTTTTCGTTTAAATAATTCATTGATTAAAAGGAATCAATCATTTTGAATACAGTGGAATACATACATAATTTTTTTGTTAAACAAACAAATAGCTGAACCCTCGTCAACTGCTTTACGTTGACTACCCTTCATCTCGTGTCACGACCCTCTGTTTTGCTTATACTGTGCGGCAACCGCCGACCAGGTGGTATTCGTCAAATTGTCGTAATACTTCTGTTCTCTCGTTTTCCCTTTTTCACTGCTTGGCAGACGAGCATAAAGAGCAGTACCGCACGATTTTACTGACAGCGAAAAATGGTCTGGACCGAATTTCGAAAGAATTATCGCGGTGCACATTCTAAGCTAGTTATTCAGCGCAAAGTCAATAAACATTCTCTTAGATAATTCTCGTTCTTTATAACCCCTTATAAATATTATTTTAACGCCCATCTATTATTGACGTCCTCTGTTAATTATTTCTTTTTCGACGTCTTTAATATTTTCCTTTGCCAATTCCCATTGAAGTTTCATCTTTATCTCTTTTTACTACTTTATTCTATTCTAATAATCGTTACGTTCACTTTAATATTGTACGTGAAAATAACACATGAAATACAAAGTTGGTTTCTTCCACATGTTTTTTGTTCAAGCCTGATTTTCCAATACCCTTGACAATATACATATCAGGTGAGAAAAAAAAACTCGTATCCCAGGGCAGGTGTGCATATATAAAATTCACGTGTTATTTATATTGGATTTTCCTTGAGAATCAACCCTACTGCCTCCCCCGTCGCACCCCTTTACATCGGTTCACCGATGTCACAAGAGAGGATACGTGTTCACCTGTAAATCGAGGTGTTTGATGCAAACGTCCACGACCACTTTCAGTATGTCATCATCTGTCAATATCAACGTACAAACAATCGCTTGCTATTTATTTATAACCCTTCCACGTGTCGTCGTGGATCGAATTAAAACGAACGTAGGATAGTGTAGGATTTTTGGCAACGTTCAGACATAAGAAGTGACTGCTAACGAAAATCGCGAAATCAAGTTCCTGGCTGGTGTTCGTATCGGTTAGATCTTTTGAAAAATTGACTCGTCGACAGCCATCGATACGTACTTACAATCGGACGAACTAATTTTAAACTTTGAGGAATCCTTCGAACTCGTAATTCTGGTTTTCAATTATTAATGTAATATTATTAAAATTTATGGGTAATGAAAATTCAGTGCATCAATCTTGTACCCTATTGTTTTGTAATATTGATCACTATTTCTATAAATTTATAAGCAATAGTAAATGCACTCTGTAACATTAAAGGACCAGTTTTGATCGAGAAATGGACAATTATTTTTTAAATTACGTAAACTACTTCTTCTCCAAAAAAAAAAACGAACAACAATTAAGCAAATACTGCCAATACTGCTAATACCCGGTTCTCAGTGGTAAACGAATTAAACCAGAGCCAGAGTTCAAAGGAAAATTCCACAGATACTCAACGTTTGTTCGATGACCTTAAAAATTGTCTTCTTCACGAAGACCTGACAATCCACTTTAAAAATAAGAACCACAAGATAAACGTAGCAAACTGAACACTTCGCGCATTCCAGGCCTGCTGTCATTTTCAAATTCAAAGCTTCAACTCCATCGAAGTTGAATACAAAACTTAGTAGCTGCCAGCAAACCTTATTCACCTAAAATAAACCATTGCGACCTCTCGTCCTGCCCACTAAATTCAGATTAGTATTTCCAATGTGAATGGTACCATTCGTTGAACGCAGGACAGTGAACGCTGTCGCAAGATCCCCGAACACGTATTGGTTTCCAAAAAAGGCACGAATCAAACTGCAATAGAACTTCTGATTTCCCTTTATCGTATCTCGGCCCTAAAAATGCGTCTCCTCGATGTCATAACTGTTATGAAAAATTGATCTGCCGTCGACAAACCGTATTTCTCGTTAAAGCTGCCAAGCTTTACACCATTGGGAAAGTTCTGACAATAGTGACCCATTTTCCCTTGAACCAGTGAAACAAGTTTATTAACTACACACTCCAATTATTAGAACAATTATTACTCAGAAAACGAAGCAGAAATTCATTCTGTCCAGCAACTTACTAAGGCATGAAAACGAAACCATCATTTCATTTACTTCCTAGATCGTTAAAAAATAATTCAAAGTACATAAAAACAATTCTACCAGTTGGTTTATTTCCCTAACAAAATTGGCATCGAATTATGTACAAAATCGGAAGAAACTTACACAGTCGTTATATAAAGAAATCCGTCAACTATCTTCGGTTTCAATCATCCCCAAAAATAAGCCATCGCGCCCCCATCCGGTCTCCCCAACGTCCACCAAATTCGCTACCACGATTTCTGTCCAATATAGGACAGATCGGATCCGACGTGCGCGAAATCCTCGCGTATCAAAATTAGCCCGCGCAAGAAACCGAGGATCAAGCAACGCTCGCGATCCAAACGATAGGCATGTCATTAGGGAATCGTGGTGACAGCCGCTATTATACTCTCGCTTGTCTTCTACGTGGCCGCGGATGCCAACTATCGGCACCCCTCCGTCCGTATGTACAGATGTCGGACTATATTTGGGACGTTGAGCTACGGTTACTTCACTGGCCCAGTTGGCCGTTGATCGGACCCCCCACGTATTTTTAGTTTAGGTCGGTAAGCACCTCTAGCACACCAGGATCATCCTCTGCATCGCAAATTACTCTCTGACTGCGGCGTACGCTCTAGCAGGTAATGAACGCGTTCGTACATGCTACGGCACCAGGCCTGACTGCCGTGTTTATTATTAGAATCGCCAATGTTACTCGTACAACATTTTACATAAGCGGCACCGATATTCCACTCACTGGGTGTTAACCCTGAAAATTCGACGACGAAGGGGCGGTTGAAATGGCGGCCGGGGTGACGGGGGTGTTCGAGCGGCAAGAGAGACAGAATTGGGACCGGTAAGTCGCAGAGGGCTGATCGAAGCTCGATTCGCGATTGTCACGCAGACTTGACAGACGCGTCGACTGCGGACAGCAGACTTCCGGTGGGAAAGAATGCGTCGACGTGACGCAACCAGCACGAGGCAAAGACCCGTTGTTGTGCTTCGACGCGTGCGGTAGAGTACAATCGTCCCTTCTGACGACGAGATCGAGATTTTTTTTCGTTTCGTTTCAATTGGGGTGGAGGAGGTTCGTGGGGTAATCGGGGATGGACCGTTAAAGGGGTGGCTGAGTTGTAATATTTTGCTTGTGCTGGGTGTCTCTTACCTCTAAGAATTTCTTTTTCCTTTTGGTTCGTTCGTGTGGGGTAGGTTAGATGACTTGGGGATGGGCTGTGGAAGGGATGATCGAGTTGATGCTATTTCTTTTATCTTTTCCATTAGTTCTCGATAAATATGCAATTTTCAAATATGAGTTAATACTTTGAAAAGTGTAAGAGGCTTGGACTAATTTCCGCATTACAGTTTCGTAAAATAATTTTCAACAAATTATTTCGTCGAACATCTCAATAAGTATTCCGAATAAAAGATTCATTGGAATTGAACGAATTTCGCGTGCTGAGTTAAATGAGACAAGCAACCATGTGTTTCGCTGAGAGTTACTCGTGACAAATATATTTAATGAACGGCTATGTACAAGCAGTACATCAAAAGCAAACGGTGATTTTGTAGTCCGATTGTCTCCAAGTCAAGTCATCAGAAGCAAAAGGACTGTCACTCATTTTCAGCTACACAAAGTCACTTCACCCGACTGTTCTCTATCGTTCACTTGGCCGACTGCT